>OX421277.1:9763870-14763870 GCA_949125355.1 Agriopis leucophaearia
TAACTATATCGTATGTCGTATATATCTTACTAATACTATAATATAGTGTTGGTGTGTATTGCCAGTGATATCGTATGGTACTGAGACGTGTTCCTTAACCGCTGGCCTGGCTGTGTTCCGGATTGAAGGGCAATGTTTCCAGCGAAATTACAGGGCACACAGAGATTTGACATCTTATATCTCGGGGTGACGAGCGCAGTGCATTGCCATCCAAGGTTTTGAACTGTTGAAGTTCAGAATTCTGAGTGGCGTAGTGCTGTAATGGGCAAGCATGAAGAGCTATCAGGCAAGTGACTTCGATCGTCTCGTCACTCAGTATCATTAAAAAAAAACCGCTGGCCTTTTGGAAAAACTCAGAGTCGCACAGCGGGCAATGGAAAGAGCTATGCTCAGAGTTTTGCGCAATGGATTAAAAACACAGCTATAAAAATTTGCAAATTGAAGTGGCAAAGCGCAAGCCAGAAGCACCGTAGGCCTCCCACTAGATGGACCGACGACATCGTGAGAGTCGCGGGCATCCAGCGAATGCAGATGGCAGACTGTCGTTCAGGGGAAAGCCTATGTTCAGCGGTGGAAAACTTCTGGCTGTCTATGACATGTACAGTAGATTTATAGCAGTAGAATAAAACCTCAAAATCAAATCACTTTTGCTTGATTATCGGTTACCAGCTACAATATTTCATTAAAAACGAAAGATTGTAGTGTAGGTAACCAATATACTTATGGCAATGAAACATATTTTTCAATACTGTTATAGCAACTGCCAGAGAGAGAAAAAATTGGACCAAGATTAGATGGTCATCGCGGCTAAGGATAAAATTGAATTTCTTACTTTTCTCAGTGCAGTGGTACATCCCTAGTTGGAAGGGCGATTAGGTGTGGAAGCCAGGAAATATAATATCAATAGAGAAGATTATGGTTTTCACATTCTGTGCAGATGACTCGGATATTTAATGTTTTGAATGGGGCTAACGACTGCCTCATGTTTTTCATGACCCGTTGTTTATAATAAAATTAAAAGCTTTGTTCTCATTACAGAAAATTTTATTTCATTAAACATTTTCTGCGCTAAACAAAGATATTTAAAGCTATATCGAGTCAGGGCTCTCAATATATCTCCAAAACATAATAATTATCAATTTAAAAACAGACTTCAAAATGAGTAAATACGCTATTTCATTTACTTGGATGACACATTTTTTTATTTTTTTTTATTTAAAAACCAAACTAGTGAAACGATTTTGAAGAATTTCCCAAATCGGTTTATAAATGACGGAGTTCTAAGGTAAATAACAAACATTTAAAAAAATACAACTGAATCGTGAACTTCTTCCTTTTTTGAAGTCGGTTAAAAACTAAACTAAAAACATACTAACTGTTAAGGTATTAATGTGCATTTAGTCTCCACTTGTTGCAAGCTTATAGACGTTTTTATACCAACATGGTAATACTATAAAAAATTTGCTTTTCGGATCTCTCTCAGATACGAGTATGCTCATTTGAACTGATTTCGCATGTTCGAATGAGCATATCCTTACTTAAAAGATTTTTTCCTAGTCACGAATTTTACCTAAGTATCTATAATATCACTGTAGACTAGTTAGTAATGAATCCAGTTTCATCATGTTCCAAAGAACCAACATTTATTGTGATTACCGCACCAGATTGATCCGAGATGGGCATAGACAAGACAGAAAATTTCACAACATTGGTTTTACAATAACTTTGAAAGAATTGTATTATTCTAGCAAAAAATATTACTTTTTGCTTCTCACAAATTCATCGTCAGAATTTGGGTAGAATAAATATTATCACAATAGATACGTATTCTATTCTTTATAGAAACTTGACCTTTAGCGTTTTTGTAATAAAATATGCCACTAATTAAGGATAACAAAAGCAGGTCTTTGTCCTAGACGATGACCTCCTATAATCTCATTGGAAGAGTTCGGCAAGATTCGTTTGTCATTGTAGTAATTAATGATAAGTTGTTTCCGCAATATTGTCCATAAAACCACCAACGCTATCATTCTGTTTACGTGTGGCCTTTCGTACACAAGATGTCAAAAGCATCGGATACTAGCAATGAGTTATATTGTACTGAATATAACCTCATTGGATACTAGGCGTCACGAGTACGAGCAGCATAATAGCGTCTTTATGTGAATAGAGTTTCTAAAGACACATCATCGGCAAAATCAATTTGTGTGAACGAAGTTCCATTCGAGCGCGCTGTGTGAATGGTGATGCAATTTTTTATCTGACAAGGAAAGCAAAACCAATAGTATTGTATTTAACGTAGATGTATTTAAACAAATATATTTCCTATGAGCGTTGGTGGCCGAGCGGTAGCATGTGCGCTTCACAAACTAACATTACCCGGTTTGTACTTTAATTATGTGCAGTTTTCGAAGCCATCGCTCAATAACGGCGAAAGAAAACATGGTGAGAAAATCGTTATGTCCAAGAAACTCAAAAAGCTCAGACATATGACATTTACCAATATGCATTGGGCCAGCATGATGGATTAGGACCCCATCCTCCGAGAGAAGGCCTGAGTCCCAACAGGGGAACATGATAAGCTGATGATGATGAAAAAGTCATAAACACAAGTTGCGGCGACTAGCTCCCATAAAGGTAAAGTAGGGATGAAAAAATAATAATGCCTTCATGTGGGGTCCCGATTTACCTCTGGCGCCAACCAAAGCACTATGCTCGGCCTGCCAGAGGAGACAGATGGTCCAGAACGTTTCCCTAGGGATGCTCTCGGAGTAGGCCCGGTATGTACGATACACAATGACGTTATCGCCTGGGCCGTGCACGTCGAGTCAGTGGAGGAAGTTGTCGCTTTGCAGCACAGAAAAAAAACTTGTTTAAATTATATTAGAATGGTTGTCAAGGCATTTTTGTAAGAAATTTGTTGTAGCCAGTTGCACTCATATAAACGAAACGTCAGTCATTCGAAATCAATTAGCAACTGTGACGCGGAGTTCGACGCGTTGATGTAAATAAGAATGTTCAATCAAGTTTCTGTCATAATGCCTGGCAACAGATTTTCCTTCTCATTTCCGTTTTATTTACTTCTCTTTTCTGTGCTTTCCAGTATTTTTTCAACTTGCTTTCAACTCATTGCTTGTGTTGCCAAGTACTATCTATTCGACCATTTTGTCGTCTTATGTACGGAAAGCCTAAGTTGGTAATACACTACAATATGAAGTCAACATAATTTTGTCATGGTTCAATGCTCGACAAACAAGTACAATAATCGTATCAAGAATAAGGTCTATTCATTTATCTGAGTAGGTAATTAATAATTTTCATACTATAAGGTACCTCCTATAAAAATGTTCTTGCCAATTGAAAAGAGGTAACGTATCATTATAACTTTTTTTACCTGTAACCCGTTAGAAAGAACGGCACGAAAAAAGTATATTAGCGAAGTATAACAAATATTTACACAATTTCAAATAAATATTTACCAGTTCCTTTGAAAAACAAGTCAATAATAATATTTTTTTGTTTGATTGTTTACGAAACATCCAAGTGTTTTTTAGAAACGTAGACACAACATTTTAAGATATTTTTCTAGCTTTTGTTTTGTATGTTTTGTCTGTGGTTTTTTCATTGATGGTTCAAGTCCCAATAATTTTATCAACTTTACCAGAATTCACCAGCAGCATTTTTTCAATAATGCTGCTGGTGAAGTATAATATCGTGAGGAAATATAGTGCTTTCTAATGCCTGCTGGGTATCAGTTTGAAAATCTGTTGCCAAGCACCTGACGGTGTGTTACTGCAGCCGCCTTTGAAAGCCAATTCCCGTTACACGCTAGATTTGTTGACTATCACCAAACACACCGCAATTTTTTAATACAGAAGAAGTGGCAAACAAGCTATAGGCCAACTAATGGTAAGTGGTCACAGTACACACACAATACCCGGGGCTCTATTTTTGAATCGCTCGTAGGGCTTTTTTCATGCGATGTGATTTACTTGCGAACGAAATCCCAAAAGTCGTATTTTTGAACAAGTCATATCACTCGTGACTGCCCCGGTGGCTCAGTTGGTAGTGAACCTAACTTCTGTGCTTGGGGGCGTGGGTTCGATTCCCATCTAGGACAAACATTTGTGTGATGAACATTTGTGTTTGTTCTATGTCTGGGTGTTAATATCTATTTAAGTATGTATTTAAAAATATATATGTACATATATCAGTCTCTGTCAGCCATATTACAAGCTTTGCTTAGTTTGGGGTCAGATGACCATGTGTGCAATAATGTCCCAGATATTTATTTATTTATTATTATTTATTATTAACTCTACGAGTGGTTTACATCATTTTAATTTTCTTTCTATCGATAGAAAGTCTGACAGAACTACGGCAACCCAGAATTCGAACGATTCAAAAATACCAAAAAATAGGATCACTCGCATTTGAAATCACCGGTGATTATTTGCGTATGCGAATAGAAAAAGTCCTACTAGCGATTCAAAAATAAAGCCCCTGGGCAGGTGTGGGAGCGTTTAACTGTGCCCTTACCACTTTTTGATTATTTTAGTATGACAAGTAGTTGATGTTTCATCCCACCAATGTAGGAAAAGCATTATTTTAATGTATACTTAACACAATTAACACAGACTCTACGGCAAAGGTTGTTATTGTAGGTACTCGTATACAAAATAATTGAATTTGTTTTTGTTTGTAAGATTCTACAACTCTCCAATTTATTAAATCGGGATATCTACAATAGAGCTGATATTAGTTGAGAACAAAGAACAAGAAGTTTATAACATCAAATTGGATCCTTGGAATTTCTATATAGTAACATTACTGAGTATTTTCTTTCTCACAACTGTCTGGTATTCCTGCGAAGTATAATAAAAATTAAGTATTTCAGTAAGAATTCGTAATCTGTGCTAGAAAGGAAATGTTGTGAATTAAACTTAAACTTGAAATACTCGTCAAGTTATTTTCACTTACCTATTCTCGGTCCGAGCATTTCTTTGCTCTGACAGCTGTAATAATATTGTAAAAAGCTAAATAAAATAATTTTCTTTTAATATTTCACTGAACTATATCGTTAGCCGCTACGGGTGTCTTAAGTTGAAAATGATCAGAATTCGTAGGTTTCATTCAGCATATTACAACGTTATTGAACGTTGCAGCTGTCAAAGCTAACAAACGATTGGACTGAGAATAGATAATTGTAAATAAATTAACGAGTATTTCTCTCATTCATATACGTACGTTTACTTGTCTGTTTCCGATCATACGTACATTTTTTTTTTTTTTATATGAACATCAGCTTAAAAATTGTTCATTTCTGTAAGTAAAATGAGATCTTATTGCCACATCCTTACGACAACTAAACTATTAATTCTACCAGACTGCAAATAACTTGGGTAAGCCATAATACTTAGTTTATCAGCAGCATTAGCAGCACATTTAGTTGAATTCTAAGTATATGTGGTCTAACTAGACCGCATATACTAGTAAAGTAGGTAAAGTTGTTTCGAGATTATTCATTCACATTTAATTGTCATATTTCATTTATCAGAGTGTCAAAAGCAAAATTAGTATTACTAAGAAGTAATTATTTTTCAATAGTCCATATAACTAATTTAATCATGCCTCCGCCTATGCTCTACAAATAAACTTTATTAAATTTGTCTGGAAAGATTGTTTTCAGCGATGAGACCACTGACATATTCGTCTTGTAATGTCATTTTTCATATTGTTCGAATTAGAATGGGTTGCTCAGTACTTGGGTTGGACCCGGGTTTGTCCTAAAACTGCGACCAGAACCACCGGAGGATGGGCAGCAGCGTCCTTATAGTACACGTTGAACGTACTGCGATCCCCAAGCCGCCTGCCAAGCGTGGGGATTATGGCAACACCCCTCTCTATGAGGGAGGCCTTATCCAACAGTGGACGTTAATTGGCTGATGTGTGTGAGTGTGTGCTCAGTACTTTTCTCGCAAGTTGAGTGTCACGTGACGTCATTCGTAAGTATAATCTGCTCTCTGTCTAGCAAAACATTAAAATGCTTATATCTTCCTTAATTTTGAGCACATTTCAATTTCGTTTACAGTGTATGGCTCTATTTGTCGTCAGTTTTTTATTAAAAAAAACAGTCCGTTAGCCTAATCGTTCTCAACCATTTTCCACTCACTTCTGAGTAAGTAGAAAAAGGTGCTATTCTATTATTCTAGGCGCGAATAGTCAGCCCACTGATTTGGTGATCTTGTCATTAATTACTCTCCGTCATACCCTCCATTATATGACTGCTTTGGTATCAGCATCGTAGTTCCCATCTGAACATGTTTCTTCTTCATCTCTGATCGTAAAAATTATATTATTGTTATGTATCTAACCTACATTATAGTTTCAGTACTAGTTGACTCGAGTAGGGTAACTTATGCAAAGTTTGTCATCTTCATTGTGGCTGTGCCACCTTTTTTATCTCAGAGGTAACGGTAGGTTAGGTATTCTCAGTTTTACTTAGCTAAATAAACTCTGTTGTTTTCTCCGTGAATTGTGTAGGTGTAATACGCGTTAGAACGTGATCTGTCTGGGCTCTAAGCTCTAATGAAGTAGATAGTGTGTTTGTGGATTTTGCGATTTTTTGCCTTAGCTGGGTAGTTTATCTTTTGAAGTGTTTTATTGCACCTATTCTCAGACGTCTGTGCTTTGTTGTCTGTGGGAGTTTGTTGAGAGTTTGTGATTAATAAGACATGATGATTTGTTGTAAAGTTTTTTTTTTAAATGTCTTTCTTGTTTTCTATATAGAGGTTTAGAAGCTTTTATGAAGGTAAGGAACTAGCATGTGTAGTAAGGATAGACACAGGCTACTTTGTATCCATGAAACATGCTTAAATACTTGGAAGTTACGGGTTACACCACGAGGTGCAACGCATCATTATAACAATACGTTTAGAGTTTCACGAAATGGTACTAACTCAATATAAATAGATATTTTATGGTACTAAGCTGAAAAAGGGTCATTATAGTCATCACCAAGAATAACTTTTCCTGTGGGACCAATAATGACATCGCGACATATACGCGTTATAACGTATTGTGTGAAAAAATTTCGTTCACAATAGAAAATGACCTGCTGAATGAATGAATGAACACCTGTTTTTTTTCGTGACTTCAGGGTAAATTAAAATAGAAAAAGTTGTTCATAATACTGAGTTAGTATCACCGTTCCGAGTAATGAGTATAATTGTAGAAGTATACTTAGTATTAAATTTGAAGTTGTTCATCTTCTCATAACACCCAAGTATGTATTGAATAGTCTATAACTCCCTCTAATCAGGGACAGCAGATATCGTCTGCAAACAAGGGGGTTGGGAGCTAGGCTGCTGGACACCTTGTTTGCTATTCGACTCGATACCACAGGGACGGCGCTAGGTCGAGTCGAAAGGAAAAACTAGGTCATTCTTGTATTGGTCAATTTTATCGGTATTTTTGAAGTGACAATGGAAAGCTCTTCATTCATTCTAAGATAAAAACTCCTTAGTTTTAATGATTGCTAAAATAACTTCGAAACAAAAAAGTTGTCGAAGCTAATTACCTTTCTAAATCTGTAGAAGCAACCATGAGTTTTTCCAGACAAATGGCTTCATTGTGTGGAATACTAGCAGTGTCCTAAGGTTTCACCTGTTTCCCATTTTCAACATTTTCATTTTTTCGGTCTTTTGTCGACAACGTGCCATAACGCAAAACGAAATTAGTTTAATCAGAATCGGGAGTGCAATCGATGAAACTATAAAATACAAGACTCCATCGTAGATCGCATCATCGCTTAACATCAGGCGGGCTGGCGGTCAAACGCAAGCCTATTTATAATTTGAAAAAGAAGGTTTTTTTCTTCAGATATTTAATTTCCGTATTGCCTTGTCTAAAACTCTTAACCCCTTGTAAGCCACAACGGCTTAAGAGTTTTACAGAGCAAGCGACAACGTACATTTCGAAAAAATACCTACCTACTATAATATTTTATTTTGAGTCAATAAAAAGGGTAAAAAAAGAGAACAGCAATCGTCCAAACATTGTTTTAGAAAATCTATAATTACAAATATGTTTTAAAATACTTAACGAAAACTTTATTTTATATTATTAATACAAATATCAGTTGGGTAGTTCGAGGTTTTGCGTTATTCCAATGGCACGATGTGTATATGTACTAGTGAACATAGAGTTTAATTACGAACTTATTACAAGGGTAGATATTATAGTGTATCTACTTTCGGTGTAGAAGATTCCGCCAGCCGGAAAGATATTAAATTTAAATATATATCTTAGGTCTGGGGGTTAGTTTTTATTATTTTAATATGCAAAAATTATGTTTGTGTCACCAAGTTCTCTAATAAACTCTGTTCACAAAGATGAGGAGAAAGATTAAAAGCCAAAAAAGACCAGAACCTGTTCTTAACGTTACAAGGGCGTAATTACCTATGTATCTCTTGAAGCCTGAAATTACCTTGACTACAGAAAATACAATCTTGAGGAAAAACAACAAACCTGGTTTAATTTCTATGAAATAATTTCTTTCTTGAAATGTTCAAAAGGAAACCAATTATCCAAAAAAATATTACTCGTGAAACAAACCTTTTTTTGTGAAACTAACATTTAAGTTTTAAATGGTTGTTTTAGGCAAGATTTATTTATGTCTTGTCAGAGATAAGTGCTTTTTCTTTGAACTATGAACAAGTAACAAGCTATGTGAAGAACTTTTTTAATTATATACAATAGGTTCGTTTAGCAATTTGTCATGAGCTCCGACTCAAATACGTGATTTTGACATACTATTTTATGATATAAAACTAATGCTGCTGGTAGAAACTGCTGTAGTAGAACAATTGTTCTAAGTCTGAATAAATTTAGTCCCCCAGTTCAGAATCAACGCCACTGTCACTTTCATTAAAAATGTAACGAGCGTCAGGTACCCATATCCTCGATTCATTGAATATCCTTTATTCAGATCACCGATTCACATCTTTCACGAATTTTGTCAGTTTTTTATACGGTGAAACTATAAAAACCGTCATGACGAAATTTGTGAATAATTTTCATTTGAATATTTTATGAATTCCGCCGAAAGACAATCCACTCTTATAGCTCAAAAAAAGTGCAATTGATCAATGTGTAGGTTGAAGCGAAGAGATTCTTGCATACCCTATTTAAAAAAACTGAAACTTTTATCTCTACCTTTGATATACATCTACGAATCGGCCCTACTTGTAAAGATAAATGTAAACAAGTTTAACACTCCAATTAGTAAAGCGTCATGACAGTAGGTTGCGTGAGCCATACCGCAGAATCACCCTATTTTGTAACAGCACCACAGAATACATTATAATATACTACCACAATTAATTATAATTGTTACCAAATGTTTTTTTAACTGGGCAATGTGCCTTTATTAACGAAACAAAATACTAGCTAACACTTAAAAAAGAAACAGTTAGACTGTCCATAGACCGTTGAAGGTCTAAATACAATCCAAATGCTCAAGCCCACTATCAGTTGGCAGCGTATCCATATGCTGGCGGCATTACCACGTTGAATGGCAATGCTTATACGTTGAGTCAATACACGCCAGCATTTTGGTCACGCGTCGCGTTAACCAGGCGCTCGGAAAGATTTTAAAAATTTCTTACCAAATTAAATATATAACAAAATAAATATAAAAAGATATAAGTAATATTGACTTTTTCAAATTTTGACTTAAGAAGTTGCTAATTGACAAGACTTACGGAATTTTTAGATGACAAATTGCTAAAATGAATTTTTGTCATGTTAATTTCTACAAAATAAAAATTGTTATAAATTTGGCATGCCATGTTGCTAGAGCATGGTGATCTATATCGTGTAAATACATTAACATCTGCATGTTACCCGTGTCTCCGCAAAATAAATATTTTGAATTTGAATGTAAATTCTATGGCCATTTACTAATGTATGATACTTACTCATGAGTCATGACCACATGTCAATGATTCACAAATTCGTCAGTTGTTTAGTAAACTAAAGGTATTTTTTTGCTAAAGTAACGCTTGATAAAATACATATTTTTTTTGAGTGGAGTTAGTTGTTTTTTTATTAATCCTAACTAGCCAGTTACTCATGGCCCTCCTATTTTTTCATAACTGGTCTGAATACTGACCTGTTCAAATGAGAGGCAATAGTTATAAGTACAGTTATACTCGCACTGTATATCTACAAATTGCAACTATTCTGCAACAATCTACGTGCTATAAAGTTCTGGTACCTCAGCCCCAGTTTATTTTAACGAGTATGCATTACCCTTAGTGACGATGGTCTGATGATAGAACCGGAAGATAGTGGAACTTTTCAATAACTACAGTAAACCCCTCGTCAAAAATACGATTATTGACTACAAAGGTTTACATTAGTACATTAAATTATTTTCAGATTTTCCTTCATTGGATCTCTAAAAAATGCAGTTACTGTGAGATCTTACCTTTCTCCTTAAAGTAATTCATTGTTTAATGACTACATTTACGTAACGAGCAGACCGAGCTGCATAATTGAAGTTGGACGCTACAGCTTACGTTGTCGTCATTATATCAAGAGATTTATAGTTATCATAAAACTATATTACGTTTAGTGCTCAGAGTAAATAGAAGTATACTACCTGGGGCGCACAAAATTTATTTATTGTTTCTCAAAATATTTTCCGTTAGCATTAATGCAGTTCTTCATACGAATAAACTAATTTTGAAAATATACTGAAGAATGCGGGTGGTTGGTCAAACAGTTCAAAGTTAGGTGTAGGCAAAACGATCTACCCCGGAGGGTAAAACTAAAAAAAAACTATCACGGTTGTATCCGTACTAGTTTATAATATAGTAGTGTAGATAGTTTTTTTGTACATATTTGTACAAAATAAATAAATAGACGATAATTTGCATACCGTTAATCTGGACTTCATGAAACGTTGTGGACCCGTAGTTCGTACAAAAATAATAATCAAGTTTGAATATGAGTAAAATCTGTTCAGGGGTGAATCTATAGGGGTCACGAGGTCACAACTTCGAGGTGAACTACTAACAAACAATATAATTATAACAAGTTTTATGATTATGTTGCTTGTTTATTTATACAAGCTTTTATTTAACTTTGCTTGTTAGTTTAGGTCAAGTCTTGCAACTGAATTTTAAAACAGTTATCCCCAACTGATTCAGCTGAAATTTTGCATACACGTATAGTTTGGATGATTATGAATGGTTAGCTAAGTGACGTCATTCTAAATCCAATATGGCGGACTTCCAAATATGATGGACCAGTTTGATGGACGGTATTTTTATGCACCCATATGTTATGGGTATCTAACCAGCCAATTTTTTTAATTTTTTTTTATTGATAATTTATTGTCTTAATATGAACATTTGATTACATGCTAAAATAAAACAAATGTAAAGTCAAGTACGTGTTGTGACATGCTCATGTTAGGAGTTCCATGCCATAGTGTCTTTTGGCTTCAAATTCTTTGTAGCAAATACCAGCACAAAAGGTTTCATAGCATCAAAATAAATTGAAAATAATATACAGACATACAGATGAATAAGACGAAGCTATATGGACAATAAAAGGTACCGTTTTGCTACTAAAACCTAAAAACAAGAGTTTTTAGGGGATATGGCTACTACGATTGGTACCGGTACAGAAATTAATTTTTAGAAATTTTAATCATTGTGGGCGAAGATGTTAACACACCCAGATACGCCTAACTTGCAATAAAAAAATATATTTAAAACTAGCTCTCCATTTCAGCTATAATTTTGTGAAATCGTAGCCCCTAATTCTTTTTTACATCTTTTTCAAAGTGTTTAAGAGCATACATAGAGCAGCATCTTACCAAAAATGCTCAAGAATCTTTGGTTCATTTCGTAAGAGGTTGCTTTTAGCAGTTTATTTACCCCCAGGGTAAGTGTTGCGTTTCTGGCACTTCCGACGGGCGACACGCCCTTTACATTAGCTCTTCACTACACCTACTATACGTGAACTAGGTATAGTTTATGTTTGCAAAGTTCTCTGTAGTCTATGCGAGACTGAGAAAATATGTTTACCCATATAATTTTCTGCTTTAGGCTGCCAACCAATTGTTTTTTTTTTTTTGTAGTGGTAGAACTCTTTTTCAGGGATCCGCCTGGGGAAGTACCATACCTTTGCCAGTTATTCAACCGCCAAGCAGTAGTGCAGACATTACTGTGTTCTGGATTGAAGGGCAACGGTTCCAGCGTTTTTTTTTTTTTTTTAATTATATATTACAGAAATTGGTACATTTACACTCGTATATTGCACTAATGCCCAAACTAGGTGTGGAATACACCCGTATCTTGGGAATTAGGTCTACCCGTTTATAAAACAATTTTTTGTACACTTCGTCATTTTAGTTAGTTACATTACAGGGCACACAGAGATTTGACATCTTATATCTCGGGGTGACGAGCGCAGTGCATTGCCATCCAGGGTTTTGAACTGTTGAAATTCAAAATTCGGAGTGGCGTTGAGCTGTTATGGGCAAGCGTCAAGAGCCATCAGGCGAGCGACTTCGCTCGTCTCGTCCCCCAGTATCATTAAAAATCAGTATCAGACAATTGACGAAAGCTCGCCTTCGATCTTTTCCCACTTATAGCAATTTTTTTTATTCTAGTTTTAGTTTTTCTACTTTCGTGGTTAGCTTAAATTTACAAAAATGGTATCATATCAAAATTGAATGTTTTATCCGTAAACCGTAAAGACCGAAACACGATATAGTTTTTTTTATTTTTATTAAAGTGACACTGATTTGTTATTTTCTCCGTTTTTTTTTAATTCATTGAAATAACTTTTTACCTAATGATTTTTACGATATCTTAATATAAGGTCAACTCGGCGAAGACCGGCATACTAAATTTAAAAAAATACAAATGGTCTTATTGTGGCTATTCTATAATCTTAAATCCAAATTTGCTTAAACTATATAATAATATATTTAGATGATCTGACAATAAATATGTCAAAATGACAAAGAAACTATCAGTTCAGAAAATAAAAACGATTTTTGAAAACACAGAGAAATAGACGGATTTGGCTCCCATGTCGGTTAAGACCGTCTAGTGGCAAATTTCCCTGGTTAGCGGTAGTTGGCGTAGTTATAGATACGAAGACCTGTGTGAATGAATCAGTGTACGAACGCCAGTTCCTGTAACAACTTAATATTTGTACCCTAACTCTCAGGAATAAGGTTTTATTACGCTTATTTCGCAAGATGCTGCAATTGTCGGGTAAGACCGGCTACGTTGCAGTTCCAGGGGTGCAAAACTTTGAACTTCTAGTATAGCTTCTTTTAATTTCTCTTTCGAATACGACCCTTTTTCCGTTTTACGCGTATATTTTCCCATGGCTAAAATAAATTGAAACTAAAAATTGAAATAAATTACGCCTAGTACCCTATCGTGAGTGACTATAAGTAATTAATTATCTCTCCCAATCAGATCAATAGAAAATCGGTCACGTGACCATAACAGCAAATCTGAGTGGTTGAAATAATCACTCACCGTCACTCACGAGAGTGTGCTCACGGTGCTGACCCTGTGACAGACGAATGGACAGACAGGAGAATTTGGTATCCTTTGAGTACGGAACTGAAAACCTACACACATGTTACACATATACTTTGATTATACAAGATACATAACATTATATTAAAAAAAACCGGACATATATTCTTGATTTTATAGTATGTGCTACTTTGTAGAACTCTATATTTAGGACACTTTGATAATTTATATAGGTATTCTAGAAAGGGTTAACAAAACACCAAAGGTTGACGATTTCTGTAAGAGGCGAAGACCGGCATATGACATTTATTACCCTCCAAGACCTATACGGACTTCCCCGCAACATTTTTTGAGATTAGTTTTTATTTTCGTCAACCATAAATTACTAAAAAACGTCTATAATACTTATGTAATTTAATAATCAAATAGATAAATTAATGAAGAATAAACTTATTTGCATAGATCTGTTGAATATCTGAATTTTCTTTTTAAATCCTTTTTTTTGTAAGCACGTGGCACACTCCAATGCAAAGGTGCTCACCGTACAAAATAACAACCGCATTTTTTTCCGTTCACACTATAAATACCGCCATCTATATCAATTAATAAGAACTTAAATGGTTTTATTGTTCCGGTGATGGTATTGCCATCTGCGTAGTTCTGCTGAATTCGTGGTAATTCTTGTTGTACGATCTTTCCCGACAGACGGTCTTCGCCGAGTTGACCTTATAGATTTTATAATTATGGAGATAATCATAAAGGTATATATTACATTACAGCTATCACATCACACATCATCAGCCAATTAACGTCCACTGTTGGCCAAGGCCTCCCTCATAGAGAGGGGTGTTGCCATAATTCCCACGCTTGGCAGGTGGGTTGGGGATCGCAGTACGTTCACCGTGTACTATTAGGACGCTGCTGCCCATCCTCCGGTGGTTACATTACAGAACTTTATTTTCTTTTATTATTTGTAGCGAAACGCACGACTGTGTGTAAGTGCCATGGTTTTGCTCCACTATAGGCGACTAAAATACAATGTATTAAGCATTATTGGACGTCCTTAACTGAAATGATGATGATGATTAAACCTTATAGTCATCTGTAGTAACAAGTGTTGCTTAAAAATGGGAAAACATCGCCTTAAGATAACATTGTGTGATCGAAGATGGTAAACACTCCTAGCTTAGAACGGGAACTAGCTCTGAAAATCGGAATATACATCATACACGCTTGGCCCTAACTTGACGGTGGTAGCTAGCCAACCAAGTAGGTGCTAGAAATCGAATCATGCTATTACGGCCTATACTATAATGAACCTATTGTTGAAATTCAAACCCACACTTTATGACATAAAATCCGATCGCACCAACCACTGAACTACGCTTGTACCAACACTACACATCGCCAATGATGATAGTGAATAAATTAAAATTTTAATTTAAGTGTCGATGTGGCTTTGGTGGCCGGGCGATAGCATGTGCGCTTTACCATCTGACAGCACCCGGTTCAATCCTCGGCCCTGCACCTATGACTTATTTAGTATAACTTAAATAAATTATGAGCATTTCAATGCCATCGCTCAAAAACGGTGAAGAAAAACACCGTGATGAAACCGGTATATCCAAGTACCTCAACAAATTTAAAGAAAAATTACATTTACCGAAATGCACCGAGTCAGCATGATGGATTAAGGCCTATTTTCTCTCTCTGAGAGGAATCCTATATCCCAGCAGTGGGGACTTAGTAGGCTGATAATGATAAATTTAAACTGCACCCAACGCTGGCAAGTTAAGATTATGTTAAAATGATATAATGTAATTGCAGAAACTATCTGTCCATTTACAACTGTGCAACACAGTAATGATCAAGGCTCACATTTTTGAAAGGACCTAATAAAACTTAACTTAATTTAGGCATGCGAGAGGGAAAGCTCTTAAGCTCAAATTAACTGGCAGTTCCAGCTTTGACAACGCGCTCGAAATGGTAAAACTTGTTTGGCTTTTCATGTGGACATACTGGACATGAACTCCGGTTTGTTAATGAATTTTATTACATTTCATATCCGGATGTCATATTAAAAATGTTAATGGTTAAACTTTGTTCCAATTAATTTTGCCTGGGACATTATGAGTATGGCAACATGTTGCAATAAACAACACATAATAAACTTATTGCTTATTTCTTATTTAATTGAGTATTTCCCGTGTAATATAAACATAATTTTATTGCGTTTTAGGCTTATTTATTGTGGATGTAAAATTAGGTAGGTATTAGCCTGTAGATACTAAATCTGTGTTTTTAGTGATTGATAGACTAGGCACATGCTCAGCTCATCTGATGATAATCGAAGACGTGATCAAAGATGGGAAACACACCATACTGCTACCAGCCTGGAATGGAAATTGGCTTTCAACTAATGCTGTCATTATAATAATTTTATTGTGTATTTGGACTTTCTGAAGTGTATTTTTACTAGTGACAAAAGGTTACAACTGCACGCGTTTGACCACCAACTTGCCTGTTGGAAAGCAACAATGTTGTCGAAGATGAAGCACGTAGACTAATCGCTTGGCATCTTGTTTTAGAAAATCTTGGTATATTGACTGAATGAGTATCCGCTAATCGCAATGCTCTTAGCGTTATGCCAGCTGCCAGTATTCAGTCTTATTTACACTCCTGTAAGTCCGTGTTTTTTTAGTAATATACTTGCGTTTGACCACCAACTCGCCTGATTTCAAGGGTCTACGATTGAGAACGCTTGCCTAGAAGAAACCGATTCACTCGTGATTTGAAGACACCCAGATTTCTGCCCCTAAACTCAATCTCCCTTGTAACGTCTATTCACCCTTGCGTATACAAGTGTGTACGATGGCACTAGCAGGCTTTTAATTAAAGAGGCCCTTTGTCCCGAACGTGGATACTTTGTTAGGAAACTGGGTGAGAAAAATGTCAGAAAATTGAGAATTGCAAATACCAATCTGTTCCAAATGAAAGCATTGTTTGCGGAATGTTTGATTGGTGTTTTATTTTTTAAGTTTGCATTTGGGATGAGAGCGTAATAAGTCTCTTATTTAGTAGTGTACGACAATTTTTATACACTAAGCTGACCTGAAATTTAAATTTCAAACAAAAATCCCATAGAAAGTGCTCCGTTTTTTCAAATTTTCCAAGTTACCGGGCAAATTTTCCATTATTTTCTAAACCACCGTATTCAATTTCTAAGTATTGAGGCGATCAAAACAAAAAAATAAGAAATCGGTCAAGCCATGTTCGGGTTTTGCTAGACGAAGGCACGGCAATTGATTTATATAATTATGTAGTATAGATAGATTTGGGAACCAAACCCATTTATTTATAACATTTTGTAGCAATGATAGCTCAGTGTTTGCTACGTTCGAATTCAAATCCGAAGTGTGTGAGTTCTAATCCTAAAAATGAGCTTGAAGCTGCCGGTGAATAAAAACACCGCGAAGAAACCATAAATATAACATGGTGGTAGAGCACTTTCTATTGCCTGGCTGACTAGTTACCACCCTCAACTTGAAAATCTGTCACTAAGCATCTAACAGCCGCCAGCATGCTGGGTACGCTGCCAACTGAGAGTGGGCTTGAGCATTTGGATTGTCTTTAGACCTTCAACGGTCTATGGTCAGTCTAACTATTTAGTGTTGGTTTTAGCTAGTATTTTATTTAGTTAATAAAGGCACTTGCCCCATTAAAAAAAACTGTATCATCAATTGAGAGCTAGTTCCCATTCCAGGATAAGCGTATTTGCCGTCTTCGACCACAACGTCACTTTACATCGGGTGATGGTCGAACGCCTAGTCTGCCAACATAAGAGTAAGCTCACCTTCAACTCATCCGGTATCATACCGTGTTTTGGTAGTTGCTAGATTTGCTAGTGTGTATTTAGTTCAGTTTGGTTTGGTTTCATTTAACACTAGATAAAACATGAATAGATTCACCTAGAATACAGAGAAATAGATTCCAATCATGGAACTTAGTGCCATCTGCCTTATTTTCTGAAAACTATAATCTAGACAACTTCGAGGCTGAATAGACTTCTAGATCGACGCAACGTGGTCTATCCTTGGCCACATCTTCTCTTACGAAGCAAAGTGATAGCAAAACTTAGACAAAAGAAAAAGTTATAATTAACATAGAAAACCGACTTCAAAACTAGTAAGCGCTCGAACAAAATTATTGGTATTGCAAAAGCAACAGGCGGTTGAACAAAATTATTCGTATTATAAGCTGGCTCAAAAACTACTGAGCCAAGTTAATTAAATTTTTGTGGGACCTCGAAAGCTTCATCTTAAATAAAACGAAATTACGCAAATTGGTTCACAAACGTCGGAGTAATCGGTTTACTTACATAAAACTTATTTTAAAAAATACGGACCGAATTGAAAACCTTGCTTCCTCCTAAAATTGGTAAAAAAAATGGACCTAATTAACATTCTGTTATAGAACCAGGAAGATGGATGGACGAGTTAGCGCGGCGGCGTGGAATCCTATAGTAAGCAACTGTATAAACGCGGTGTAGGTAAGACATTTACCGATACAGTCAGTATTGTGTGTCGTAGTGACAACCCTGCCGTTTTTCAAGATCAAGTGAGGGTAGAAAACCTAAACACACGCTCTTCTCGCCGAACTCACCCGCAGTTTTCAGTCAGCTTATGACCACGGCCATTGTAACATGGTCGAAATGTCGAACGAAAGGAACCTATTTTTACCTAAATTAAATAATGCGTCAATGATTTCAACGTCTAACGTCCGGGCTCGGATTCCTGTTCAATGTGAATCACACTTTATTATTTTAAATACACACGAAAAACGCCAAATTATTTACGTTTCCTATTTCACACCCCGAAAATATGAACAGGTAAATAGGTACTAGGTAATTCAGATATGAGGCAAGCGGAAAATTAATTCCGGAATGTTCTAGCAACATGGGTGCGTAATATCAAGGAAAGTTTTGATAAGGGTCAATGTTAATGGAGGCATGGCTTAGGTAATAGTGCCAATGTGCAGGATATTGGGCTGTTGAAAGTACTCGTGTTGGATGAAATTAGACTTTTGAACTGAAAGTAGTAATGAAATGCTGAATTTGCACCAATAGTTAGGTGTATCCGTAGATTTTTCTTGCCTTCACCTACAAAATCTATATCTAAATAACAAGTGAATAAAATTAGAAACCGACTTCAATATTAGTAAATACGCAATTTCGTTTATTTGCATGACATGTTATTTCAGTTATTTTTATTTAAAAACCAAACTAATAAACCGATTTTGATGAAATTTACATGGGACCACTTCTGAAGTATGGCCTACAGAAAAAAAATAGAATCATCAAAATCAATTCATAATTGGCGGAGAAGTCCGTGAACATCCATAAATAACACTCTATTTATATATAAATAGTGGAACATTGAGCCTTCGCCTTTTTTGAAGTCGGTTAACCGTCTTTTTTTAAGTTGGTAAAAAAATTAAATACCATTCGTTGGCAAGGGCATCACTTGAGATGGGCTGGGATGACTTGTGAAAATAATGCAATATTTTCAATTAAGAACATTGTATTATTGTTAGAGACCCTGAAGAATGCTCAGCAATCCTTTATTCAACACTTAAGACACAAGATTTAGAAAAACATCTGGGGAAAGAGGAGCAATTGCTAGGTCACGTATTACCAAGTACGTGAGGTAGCCTAAGTATATCGCTCAACCCCCGCCCAAGACAGTGTGAGACTTACCTACCCAGGTAATAACATTATCATTCTGTACGTTATACTTTTTTAATAAACATGTGTCTTTATTAAGGCGATGTATTCCCATTTTTAAGCAACGCTTATTACTATAGATGACCATAATCCTTGGTATATTGTATTAAAGTCGCATTTAGCGGAGCAAAATCATGTCTCTTACACACAGTCGTGCGTTTCGTTACTTCTATTTTTGGGGTTTTTCTCATATTATTCGAAAAGTATAGCTGTAATGTAAAATGTACCTCACCGGTTACCTTAATAATTATGTAATTTATATATCAAGATATCGCAGATATAATTTAATAAATAGGTAATTAAATGAATCCAAAAAAACAAAGATAAAAGCTCAAATCAGTGCTACTTTGTTTTTTGTTTTTCTATCGAGCGAAATGTGCTTAATCGTGTTTCGGTCTCATGGGTTTCCTAGATAAAACATTCAATTTTGTTATGACACCATTTTTATAATTTTAAGCTAACCATGGAGGTATGCACGCTTAATCTGGAATGACCATAATTTGCTTAAAGTCGGAAAAGAGCGTCTTAACTAAATAAAATACAAGGTAACACTAAAAATCTAAACTACTTTGCCTATCATACAAAAACAATTGGACTGCCCATAGACGTTGACGGTCTAAAGACAATCCAAATGCTTAATCCCACTACTAGTTGGCAGCGTACCAAGCATGTTGGCAGCATTATCACGCTGAACGCTGAATGCGTTGAGCCAGAAAAACGCCAGCATTTTAGTCACGCGTCACATTATTTCAGACTGCCCCTGTGGCTTAGTTACGCACCATCTCAGGCTGGTCTCAGAAAGTCTCAGGAAGATGTGACGGCGCCAAAAGTGACGATTCAAGATGCTTCCCATAGAAAAAGCCGTCTTAACCTCCAGGGGCCAAGTGTCATACCATCAGGGCTCTTTCTATCGTCCAAGCAAGACAGCGCGGTTCGAGCATAGCTGTGACATTGGCGGTGGCAAAACCCTGCGTATGATGTCGTTCAGGCTGGCATGTCAACCAACATAATTAAAAGGGTTATCAAATCAACTAATGAGGAACAGCGAAAGAGGTCTGGAAGCAAAAATTGAAAAAAAAAAATACATTGCTATACGAGACCAAATGTGGTTTAAATAAAATTCGAATCGAAAGTATCCGATGCAGTAACATACGAGTAACAACCATATAATATGAATAAAATATTATGTCAGAAACATGCTAGCTTCTACAATAGAGCCATGGGGTATCGACAGAGTAGAATTGTACTTCTCTCTAGTACCAAGTGTCATGGGAGTCGAGTGAAGTAATTGATGTTGTTGCTGATCAAGCAATCATACAAGGCAAACTCGGAACAAACCAGCAATGGTACTTTCACAAGGAACGAGTTTGGTTCTGTCGGAACAAACCCGGAACTATACATGGTGTCATTCTTGTAGATGCTTCAGCTCTTCTGAGTGGAAAATACGATCTCAATTGTGACTACCAAATAGTCTTATTTAGCCATGTGTGCAGATGTAATTCGGATTCTAATTTATGAAAACAAGCCCATAATGATGATGATGATAGTAGTTCGTAAAATTTTATTGGATTTCCAGGCAATAATATCAGTTGGAAAAAAACAACTTATTCAATAACATTGGATTAAAGACAGGCTGTGAAAATATAAGATCAGTTTCCCGATGAAACATAAAGCAATCAATACCAAAAAAAATAGCAAAAGTTTTAATAATCGGAGCTCGATAAAAAGCACAATAAGTTGTTAACCTGTAGACGGAGAAACGATTGCCCAAGTTTCGGAGATTGCTTCTTTAACCTTCAGATTTCCTCTATTATTGAGAAGCAATCGTATTTCATCCTTTGCTCTCCCCCCATTTCGTCCGTGAATGATGTAATACAGGTGAGCATTTTTTATAAATGAAAGGTCGGCGGAAAAAATGTCGCCTCATCAGGACAAAGTGGTAAATAATGTTTCTTGTTTCTTGTCTTTATTTTTCTCGCATTTCCCGGATTTGGGAATGAAATACGTTTGTTGAAGTTTATCTTTTGGAGTGAATCGGAAAATGGATGCCAAATTGTTTTGTTAATTGGAGTTTATTTGAAGGAGCTTTCAATAATAAGGTTTGTATTTCTCCGTAATTTTTAAAGGTCGATTTTGTTTTTGTATATCTTAAAAAGGAAATTGATTTAATATTACTAACTACATAACAATACCTACTTGGTGTACAGTTAGGTACGTACTCGTTATAGAATCTAACATGGCTAAAAAAAAGACTGGCCCATTAGTCATGATGCCACGCCCTGCTAGCATGTTTTTTTAGTTTTTTTTACTGCGAGAATTATTTTATTACGTACTAGTGCTGTTGCCCGCCCCTTCGTACGTGTAGATTTTCATATACAGTTTCAAAATATCAGCCTATACTTCAATCTGATTATCATCATCATCAGCCAGAAGACGTCCACTGCTGAACATAGGCCTCCCCCTTTAACCTCCACACGGAACGACATCCTGCCATCTGTATCCATTGGATGCCCACGACTGGTGCGAATCTGGTTATAGCTAAGCATATTCGTGAAAAACGCATTTAAATCCGTCCAGTGGTTTAGGAGATGTGCGTGGACAAACAAAAACTAACAGACAAAAATTCTAAAACTGTCTTATCGTGTTCAGCTGCTTATTTTAAGACGCCCTGTGTATATTTTATTTTGATATCTCGCAATTACAGTTTTATTATCTCTACGTTTTTATTATATGTATAGATTTGATTACTTAGTAGTCTTTTATTTTCCCACAGTACGACTTGTCACTAGTTCATTGGAGCGTCGTGTTGCCGATTGCAGTTATGCTGCGACGGCAATCAACGCTGCGGATTTCGCGCCGCACTAATTGGCGATACTCACCCCGCGCGAACATTGACAAACACAATAAAATTATTATAGGCAGATAAACACATTGTCACTGATGTTTTTGAGTATGTATACATAAATTTACGTGTGTATGTATGTAAATATGTAGGTTCTCTATATATTCCAAAACGGCTAATCCGATTTTAATCAAATTTTCGGCCAATTTTCAGATTAGCCCAATCTTGTGATGTTTGGTAGCGATAGGATAACCAGTTTCTTTTGTTGTTCTAATATTTTCCCTATAAAAAACAATAACAAGAATTGAAGTCTATACCAGTCTTGCGCAACTCAATACATATGATCGAACGTATGAAACGGGTGCGAGATCAAATTTCTACGTTTTCTAAACTACTCTAACGCATAAGCTTGTCTTGTTTTTCGTGTTATTTTATCAGAGGCATCGCACCCGTTTCATAAATACTTTTCTCTATAGAAGTCCCACCTCTTCAGCGTTAGCGATTACATTCTCTTCTATACATTGACATAAATGACTACATCATAGAAAAAAATCGACATTGTCGAAGGAGCCAAGGAGGCCACTTATCGCTACCAAGGAGGTTGGATTTTTTTATTTTATTTCACTGGCAGATATCTGATGGTATAAGGCGTAACGGCTAGTTTTATCCCGGATATAACGCAGGTGAAACCGCGGAGCGCAGCTAGTTTATAATATTTTGTGAACCAACAATTTAAAGGATCTCGAGGTGCATGATGCTTGATGCTCCATGTAGGGTATCGTTTAAAGCAACGCTCAACGGTTAGAACTATCACATTTGAACTAAAAAAAAAAAAAGATAAAAAATTATCTGAGTGAGAATTTAAAAAATCAATTAGGCACTATCATTAGAATAACATTGCAAATTGTATAAATAAATTTTTGTGTTGATCATAATAAAAAAAACAACAAGAAAATCGCTTTATAAGAAAGATAGCCGCGCGTATAGCGCCCCTTTAGCGAAAATTTATTGGACTACGTTTTTAGGGTCTCATGATTCATCATTGCAGCCTATCACTATCCCACTGTTGGGACACAGGCCTTCTCACAGAGAGAGAGAATGTGCTCTAATCCACCATGCAGGCCCATTGCTTAATATGTTGGTAAATCTCATATTATATCTGAACTTTTTTGAGGTTCTTGGACATACTAGTTTCGTCTCGATGTTATCCTTCACCATCGCATGAGTCGCATTATTACTTACAGTATTTTATTTATTTATTAAAACTTAAATAATGTTTGATAGTAATCACACTTAATATTTAAAACGCGAAAGTTTGTATGCATATATATATACTAAGTGTGTATGTTTGTCCGCACACAACTCCGTAACAGCTTAACGGATTTGAATGTAATTTGGTATGAAATACTCGTGATTGGGTGCTGCTTGCGGTATACACACAAACTAGTAATAACATGCTAAATTGTTTTAACCTCAGATTAAGATCTAACTAACTTTTCTCTCCCAGTATTATGTATAGCTAAAGTAAATTCGTTTAAGTTAACATCATTGTAGTTAAGTATAACAAAAAAACATACTGACGAATACAGAACCTCCTCCTTTTAGGAAGTTAGTTAAAAAATCACAGACCCCAGTGTCCATGGTTGAAGTTGCATATATTTAATTTAAAAAAACCTAGAATAAAAATTAAGCTACGTGTACTAAAAAAATGCAAATGACTACTGCAGGATATCGGGTAAAATCGTGGGGCGCTGCTACAGCTAGGCTTATTCCTATGAAAAACAGCACCTCGTCATCATATATCATAAATCATCAGCCAGTAAACGTCAACTGCTGAACAAAGGCCTCCCTCTTAGAGAGAGGTGTTGCCATAATCCCCACGCTTGGCAGGCAGCTTGAGATCACAGTACGTTCACCGTGTACTAATAGGACACTGCCGCCCAGCCTCCAGTGTTTCTGGTCGCAGTTTTAGGACTAACCTGGGTCAATAAAAAAGAGCACCTAATGACTAAAGACAGATCTTAGATTATCAGTTTTTATGTTCATCTCATTGCAGTCATTAACCGTTCTATGAAAAACAGCACCTAATGACGCCAAACAAAAAGCCCTACACATCACAAACTCTCAAACTCGACTCAAGTGGCGCCGCGAGAAAAAGCGGCTCTCTCATAAATCACTTCTACTCTATTTACTTAGGATTAACTCCAATTATTACGGGCCTTGTTCGAGCAATTACATTTTAAAATGGCTTAATGTGCTAATTACGAATGAGCGTAAACAATTAAGGGTGCTTTAAAAACTTGTTTGCACATTAAGGCGAATCTTTTTGTTGTGAAATTAGGGAAAGCTTGACATCCAGTTAGGTTAGGTTTCCCGAAATTGCCTTCTCATGATAGGTAAAATCGCGTCCTCGTAGTGTTTTTTTTAAGATAAGAAACAATACATTTCTTTTCTAAAAATGAAAGTTAACTACATTTTGACTTCCCTAGTGGATCAGTTGGTAGTGAACCTATCTGCTGCGCTTGGGGCCGTGGGTTCGATTCTCACCTAGGACAAACATTCATGTGATAAACATTTGTGTTTATTCTATATTTGGGTTTTAATATCTGTTTAAGTATGTATATAAAAATTTATTAATATGTACATTATCAGTCTCTGGCAGCCATATTACAAGCTTTGCTTAGTTTGGGGTCACATGACCGTGAGTGCAAAAATGGCCCAAATATAAATTTAATTTATTTTTTACACACGAGATATTTAGATAGGTGTAAAAGATCGCCTACTCACGTGTGTAAATATTAATCTACTTTTGATTACTGTGTAAGGTAAAACTAAAAAATCATGAGTTAAAATCTTACTAAATGATTCGATGCTCTTATCCACACTAATATTATAAAAGCGAAAGTAACTCTGCCCGTCTGTATGTTTGCTACATAATCACGACTAAACGGCTAAACCGATCTCGATAAAATTTTGCGATTTAATAGTATGTATCATGAGGACGGACATAGGTTATTTATTCTGAAGAAATCGCGGCAAAAGTCGCGGGTCCAGCTAGTATCACATAAAAAGTACCTTTTCTGTCAAGTTATAGTTCATATATGGAGCTTCTTTTAAGAAAATTTTTATATTTTCTGGCGTAAAAATTCCTTGTTTGCTTTCGCAGCCAGCGGACAATCTATTAAGAAACGATGATATCTGAACGTAATTTTGATAAGTCGATATAATGCTTTATTGAGATTGTAAATTTTAGCATGGAATAAATGGACCACAACGAGCTATGACAATTCTTAAGCTTTTTCTATAATTCATTGAAATACGAAATTACTACTTTTTCTGACACGGATTTCACATTTTTTCACTCTGCCACATGATAAATTCTTCATTTATGCTTTTCGATAAATATTTCTTTAGAGATTGCTAGTCATAGATCTAGTGAAAAAAAGGGAAGATAGAGCACTTTTTAATATCACGTATCTTTTAATATAACTGGACCAGAAAAAACTACATGTAAACCCACCCACACAATTACATTTCCAATGTCGTTCTTCATTAGCGTCAACAACTATGATAGATAGACATACGCAGACTATATCGAGAACTCAGAAAAGATAACAATAAATTGTCACTGTTACGTACCCATGCCTGAACTCACGACTAAGTCGATTAGGCCCGTGGCCCTAATTTATACGGTCTATGTATAAGCGTACCCAATTTTACCCCTTTTAAATCGATGTTGCCGGTAAAAGATTTTAAACCACAGTTTTTGCCTCTAATTTTACCGACTTAGATGTCAAATCCATTGAATTGATTCCTCATCGGTTGAACTCGTTTTACTGATATTTTATTATTTTAATGATTGTAAGCTGAAATAAAATTTATTAGTTATATTTCCCAGCTTTTAACTCGGAAAGTATTTAAAAAGTTTTTTTTTTTTCCGCTAAAAAATAAGCAAAGCACCAGGTTCACATCACAGAGGTTTTACATAGTTGTAAACTTCATTTCAGAGTAAAAAGTTCTCTGACATGGGCGGACCTACATGGCTGAAGAAAAGAAAGAAGTAACATCAATGGTATTTTTTGGTATGGAACTAGTTTGATTTTTTAATTACTTTACGCCCCTAAGGAGGTAAGCTGATATTTAACGTCCGTTTTCTGACCCAGTTACCGAACGCTAGTGATAAAAACGAACTAACATACGTTTATACTTCTATAGGCAGTCTAACTTCTTCATTCTTCATTCTTCTTAACCATTCTTCGCCAACGCGCTTAGAATGGTTAATGTTATCAACACCACTGTTATGAAAAACCTAGTTTAAGTTCACCTCTGCGGGGAAGACAATCATGCCCAGAGTTGAAAACTGTGACCTCACGACACAGGTTATCCTAGTGTGGGGGACAGTGTTACACTAAGGTACATAATTGTTTATTTTCACCTCTCTTTCACGACATTTGTATACATATACGAGTATATATAACTACATATAACTACCTTTTAAGATCCTTATGTACCTATAGGCCTTTAATGAATATCAATAAACGTTTTTATTATATATATTATTATAACTGTTGTAAAATTAGTTTTAGCTTGTATTTTGTTTAGCTAATAAACGCACCTGCCAGTAAAAAAAAATAACACACTTTCGCGTTTATAATATTTGTATCCTCCTGCCTATTTTTCTGATGCATGTCTAGGGCGGGCTCGAAATGGCGACACCGTTTCATGGTTGATATCCCGATAACCCAGCGCAGACGCTCGAAGAACTGATGACCGATGGGGAAGAAAGGTTCTTGAGTGGAGACCGCGAACCAGAAGACGCAGCGTAGGTAGGCCTCCCACTAGATGGACCGACGACATTGTGAGAGTCGCGGGCATCCAGTGGATGCAGATAGCAGGATGTCGTTCAGTGTGGAGGTTAAAGGGGGAGGCCTATGTTCAGCAGTGGACGTCTTCTGGCTGAAGATGATAATGATGATCCCGATAACCCATACAAAGCGCTTTGATTCTAATTTTATTGTGCTAACCGCCAGACTATGGAATACGCTCCCAGAATGGGTGTTCCCCGATATTTACAATCTGGGTGTCTTTAAGCCGAATAAATTGGTTTCTTCTAGGCAAGCGTGCTCCATCATAGACTGCATCAATAACAACAGGTGAGGTGGCGATCAAACCCAAATCTGATCTTAAAAAAAAAAAAAAGATTACGCGGTGAATATACATCTCATAACATCTACAATGTTTCAACACAACCAATTTACTCACTACGAGTAAATTGGCAAGTTTTATAGTAGCTTGAATTACGCGATGTCGTTCCAATTTCATTGAATACCTCATTTCAGAGGAGGAGACAGAGCACGAGTACAATTAAGGAAAGTAGGTTACACGGAGATGTAGATACGAATCAAATCATTTATTTTAATATATTTTATTGAAGATTTACAAAACTGGGCATTACACAAATATTTAACTTGCATAATTACAAAAATTACAGTAACGCTATGATATTATTATGGGTGCCTCTGTACGCGAATCGACCCCCAGTCAGACCTCGGAAACGATGCGAAGACTATCTGAATGTATTCTGCAGATAATGGCAGGACATCGCAACAGGAAGAGGATAGGTGAAAGGAGATTTTAGAACATTTGTATTTTCTTGTTGTATCCAAAACGCCATCTCCAGGCAGAACCACATTTTTTTTTTACCTAAGTGTTTATCAATAAAATTATGTTTATGTTTATCCTCTAGTAAATTCTCTACCACTTTACTAAGGCGTTACTTGGCATTGACAGTGTCTTACTTTACTTTACTCTGACTGAGTTTGACGATATTTAATAAAACTTGAAAACGCTTTAATACTTAACACTGACAAATGCACAAGACGTGTGATGCTAAAATCGTCTTATAAGGAAATAAAGAAAAAAACAATAGCGATACAACGATGAGGGCCGTTTATTAAATTACCTATTCATATTTTCATCATATATTTATTTAAATTGCTTCTTTTATTTATTTACTATAAAATCTTTCTATTATTTTATTTTGTAATCTAACAAATTTATTATGTCCTTGTACAATTTATTCAATCCAATACGTTAAACATTCAGATCCACTTTAAATCGATCCCACAGTATACGGTGTGTTTTAAAAGCATTTCCGTCCGTCCGTAACGCATAAATCTGCGAATAGAGGGTGTTCCATTTTACCCCTGGAGTAAAGCCTACTTTGTTACTCTAGTTCCCATTGCGTGTACCCCATATATCGTAGTAAACTCTTCATTTTGGTAAAGGAATATTGGTATGAAATAGTGTTATGGGATCACAAAAGAGATAGAATCAAACTAGGGTTTATTTAAATTGAAAATTATTGTAATAGAATTTATTCTAAACTACGCAAAGCTAATAAACAGATAAGAAGAGTATGGTATTGTATAGATTACTATACGAAAAAGAGTTTTATATTTCTTTGTAATCTTTCTTTCGTTATCAAAAATTACTGTAAGAATTTCGGGTAGTTTTTGGGAGTAAAAATCGAACTAACAAGACTTTCTTTGCGTGACCAAAATGTTGGCCTATATTTGAGTCAGAAAGTTAGCCTCGCCATCCAGCGAGGCAACGCGGCCAGCATTTCGGGCACTCTATCTGAAATTTATTATCATTTAGGACTATTTAATTAACTCTATTCTAATTATTATTTTATTTTGTCAACTATTCCTTAATCTAAACAAATAAATCTTAAGGAAGATATATTAAAAAAAAACTAACAAGATAATCTCATCTCTGGGAAAACTTATTTTCTATTTCGGGTAGAACTCGGTAGCCCAGGAATATTCTAACAATATTTAAAAATCAAGAGCTGTATTTCCACAAATCAAAATTAAGAACTAGAGGTCATGGGTAAACTCAATTTCTGCTGTAGCAAAGCGATTAATTTAAAAGAAGAGTATCAAAATGCGCAATTACATAATTTATCGCAGACCTTTATTCGGTAACAATACATACCATCCCACAGTTTTAACTCAAAATCTTCATCAAAACTCAAAATCAAGGACGATATTAATTCCCACGGAGCGGATCCCGCTGTGAAATTAAATTAATTTTCTTGCCACAGTCTCAAAAGGACGGAGATATTCCTTTGGATCATTTTATTGTGGCGAATGAATTTCTTCAAGGAATTTATATGGGTTCTCACTGTGTAGGTTGAGCTAAGGTTGAGCTACATACCTACCAGGGGCTTTACGCCCAACTCTAAACGCGGGCCCGAATAGGTGCAGTTTGCAAAATCACGCGACCGCAAATCGTATCTCGGCGCGTTCGCGCGTTAGAGTTGGGCCTAAGGCCCCTGGACGGCTACACGACTAGTCATGGAGGCAGAAAAATAAACCAGCCAAGTCGGGCTCGCGCACTTAGGGTTCCGTACCACCATAAAATACATAAGTAAGTGTGTGTAAAAAGACAACATCACGCCAAGGGGGTCACCCATCCAAGTACCGACTGCACCCGACGTTGCGTAACTTGGTGTTGAACAGAAATATATCACCGACTTGCACTGGCCATTATTGATTATTATTTGTTTTTTTACTCTAGTGTGTGTACTGAGTGTGTGTATGTGTACTCCTTTCTTAGCGGACCTCTACATCTAACGGGATCTACTATAAATTCAATTTCGTAGGTAAAGTAGTTTTCGAGATTTCGTGATGTCAGTCAGTCATTAAATGACAGACTGAGTAGTATTTCGCTCTTATATTTATACAGATGTCCAATCTATGTTTTAAATACCTATACACACACATCGTGAAATTTTAATTTCAGTACGTAAATCGATCTCATACCTATAGAGTTCATGTTATTCACAATGTAAAAATAATAGATGCACTATGTATCGAAAGGAAACAAAACTAAACGAAACGAAATTAAATATTAAAAAAACTATTTATTTTTTAGGTTTGCATCCGTACCTTATTTACTCAGTATGTCAATTCATCAATTGATGGATAGAAAATTTAAATTTGAAACTTAATAAGATTAACCATTAAAATGAAGTAAGTGATGGGCGTGGGATACTCTCCATCTGCGATGTAGGGCTGGAGTGCTAGTCTCACGCTGAAGCCACTAGTGCAACTGACCGGTTCCGCAGCAGTACCTGCCAGCAGGGCGAACTATCTTAGAAAAACGTACCTTTTTGTTTAATTAGAATTCAGCTTAAAATACAGGTAAACGTCTCTGATCGAAATACTAAAACTTTAGCCAAGCTAACTTTGACTGTCACTTTGTCACATTAACGAAAAACACTATATCCTACAGTTTGAATGAAACATTTACAAATTCTTACTGCGGCAAGATTCTAAAGTTGCGTGCTTTTGACTCTAGAATGTTCGTACAAGCTAATTTGCTTTTTGCAACTATCCGTGTAAAACGCGAACTCCTAAACAATTTTAATCAAACATGAATCAAACCCTTCCGGATTTAAGTGGGCCGCCACAGGATGATTCGATTATTTGAAAGGATAAAGTACCTAGTACATATAACTTAGTGGAAATGTCTATCGAGCAATATGTGTGTAGACGATTGTAACTTTACCAACATAATTGTGTTAGAAGATTAGTCACTGAGCTCACCCGAAAATGTACCATATGGGTTAACTGATAAGGTTCTTTATTGTCCGCTACATTTGAAAAAAATAATTTTTAACCGATGTCAGTTACTGTTGTAATGAGAGATTTTCTGTCAGCTCTAGGAACATAATTCTGAAACCATCGGTAGATGGCGCGGACGAGATTGCTGGTTATAGTTTTTTTCGCATTTGTTTAATGAAACTTATAATACAAGGAATAGGAGACATTTTATAACACGGCAAGCAAGGAACTGAATACACACTTATGTACCTACTAATTTGTGTTGTATTGTGGAAAAAAACGTTCTTTATTAGCAAATAATAACCACATAATTTCGAGCCATGAAAATTAATTTTCAGGCAGTAATTATCTATTTAAAAACCGGACTTCAAAAATATATGATAAAATAAAATTGATGGTTGCCCTCGATTTCCCTGGGATCCCATCATCAGATCCTGCCTTGGTGACAATGGGACCAAATTTGAAATACTTTCGATTTGGTCCCATTCTCACCAAATCTGGGTATACACCCTACCGAACCAAAGACTTTTTCTATCAGTCAACAGTTGGCGGAGAAATCGGTTAACATAAAAATACTTTAAAAATATAAACAGTAGAACATAGAATCGTCCTCCTTTGTTGAAGTCGATTAAAAATACAATACTTCAAAATAAAATAACACAAAAACAAGCATGATAGGCCGTGTCAGACAGACAGTTAGATATTATCTGTCTATGAGAATAAGAAAGTTTTTTTTTATTGACCTTTCTTCAAACAAAATCTTCATACCTAATATCATCCATGTCTTTTCATTACTAACTTCATTAACACAAAGACATATTTAGTTATTTTTGTGATAACAAAGTTTAACTAAAATGATAGTGATCGTCGTCACATGCACAAAAAAATAAAAGAAATCCATAAGTAAATAAATGCTGAGCATGTAGGTATAAATATAAATAAATAACTTCTTTTTGGCTTTTGTGTACTATTCTCCTATATCTACCGTGTTTGTTAGCAGCTGTTTGTTTTCCATGTAAAATTAAATAAAATGAATACCTACCGTAATATAAATAAATGGTACGGAAGGTACTCATATAGTTACATATGAATTTGTGAAAGACTCTCTTCACGCACTTGTTATTTTAACGATTTATCAGAGATAATGTGTTGAGCCAATTGTTCTTTAAATAATTGAAATAAGTTTTTTTTTAGGGAAAACTTCTTTAGGCGCGTGTAGCACTTTTTGGGTGAACAAAAATCATGGAACTCGCGCTGGACGTCACGCTGTCACAGGATACACAGTACAATATATTTTAAAGCAGCGCCATCTCTTGTAGAATAGGTGAATTACTACTTATGTTTTCACTTCTGACTTGCAGTTCTATGACTGATGTGGTTTTTTTAATCTGTAATAGTATTTGGTGGAAGAATCGCGTATCTTATCGTAAATGTAGATGTGTTTTCCACGCCCAGGTGTACACCGCAACGCAACACCGCCATCAGCGTTGCGCAATTCTTACAAACTTTCGCATTCATAATAGTGTAATAGCTTACATCAAAATGGTACAGCATAAAATTTTATCGTTACAAACCCCAATACTCTACACAAGAACAAGGGAGTAAACAAACTGCAGTCTACGTGCATGCGGAGTAACTTTGTTTGGGAAGGGTACAAAATCTACGTGGAAAAGCTGATTTCAAACAGCTTACGATAAACTTTAAGTATAGCTTTCTTATCGATCCCGAGCAGTAAGAACGCGGCAAGTTTGAAAAGAACCTGGCTGTTGTAAGTACAAGTAAAAGCCAAACTTTGACAAAACTTTGACCCGCCTAAATTTGAAACCCTTTTTTTAGAATTCCGTACCTAAAGAGTGTAAATGGAACCCAATTACTAGGCCTACACAGTCTGTCCATCTGGCCTACCTTTTAACGAATGTATATTTCGAACCGTAATAGATAGCCAGTTGAAATTTTCACAAAATATGTAATGTTACGGCGGATCAACTAAGAAATTATAATAAAGTCTAAAGTAAAAACTAAACTAAAGTATTTTTCATTTTTATTTCACAACATTTTCCCTTCACTAGGTTCAGAAAATAAATCAAGTAAACAAATAATTACTGTGTTATAACTTAACTATTATAACTTACTAACTTTAATATTGATATACTTGTACTTAACTTTATTTTTATTTGGTTATTATAGTTCCGTTATACTATTTTTATAGTTCCGTAGCGTAAACCTTCATATTTCATCGTGTCAGTCTAACCGTCCGACCGCTACTTAGCGCTACGCGTACGAAGTCGCGGACATCAACTAGTATGTCTCACTGAACGTTACGAATTCTTTGATCCTTTAGCTATCGATTAGATGTAGATGATAGTTATAATATGTAGCTGCATTATCAAACTGCATCCCCCAATTTTGTTATTATCAGTTCTTTTATTGCCTCCTACTATGGAAGCAAATTTAAAAACGTATTTACGTCAAAATAGGTTCTTATTCACACATTTCGTCATGATGGTTTTAGATAGCTTTACCCTTTACCATACCAAATCTGTTGTAATGTTCTCTGTTCTAATAATAACGAATCTAATAATGATCTAATAATAATAATTACGAATTAATGTCCGTAATTTAATCCGTCATTACGAAAAATTTAAATTGAGTCCAAAGTCGTGTTAAAGGTGGGCACTGATTGAGACTTTTAAGTGGTGGACAACGGGAATAAACGCACCTTATATACGAGCCCTAGAACATATTAGAAGTAAATTTCCACGTAGACTGTTAACTATTATGTTAGTTTTATCTTTTTTACGGAAATAGGTTTATTTTTTTGACCACCAAAACAGTGATGATAAGCGACAATTTGGTCGATTATGAATCTTTATTATACAATTGTTTTAATCGTTATTTAATCTGTATTATGTTCTGTTCTGTTTCTTAACGAAACTGTTATCGTGAAAACAAATTCTTGTGTCCAGTATTTGATGTACAAACAAAACTCTAAAAATATAATATAACAGATTCATAAAACCATATACCAGCATAGACAGTAAGTTTCCACAATCCCTGAAAGAAGCGCCGACCGCGTGATGACCCATTCTTCCGCACCGCTGGGTGCTCTTTATACATGGTACTAGATAGATTTGTTGACTACCAGATATAAATACATCGCAGTACTTTGTAAATATCACAGAAAATAGCCGTAATAGAATATTAAAGCTTATATAGAAAAATTATATAGAAACTTGCTAGCTATATATAGCATTTTTATACGATTGCGAAGGCAACTCGCTCGTATTTTCTTATTTGTCGCATCCGTGGCGCACAAAATTTTGTTAGTGTGAAAACTGCACCGCTACGAAATGCTACGACCGTAGCAAACATCTACGATCTCGTAGTACTACATTCTACGCCCGTAGCGTGAAGCTACGTAGTAGAGCAACATGCTACACCCATACCATTTGGTACCAGAGCTATCATTATTTCGACACAAGCTTGACAAAACAAGGTAGATAGGCATTTTGTACGTAGGTGATGTTTGTTCAGCGAGCGTGTACTCTGACCCTTCTATACACAGACCCTTCACGCCATAACATGATAATCCACAGGACTCCTTGTTGACAAAGGTATTTGGTAAAGGTATTACCTACAAGGTAATCATTCTCAAAATATTTTGCTACAAAATTTCGAATATTCTTGATTAAAGTCGGCAACAACTATTTGCATAGTTTTTTGGCGCAAACACGTTATATACATTGTAGTTGCCTCATTGTATTATTTGCGAGTATTCATCTGTGTATACAGGGTTACTGGTAATTAGCATCCTCTTAAGGGCTCCAACACGTCAAAACTAACAACTTTTGTTCTACGAGTTACCAAAATTCGGGGGGAAAAAATCAGCTATTTCATATCATCCCTCCCTATCCTTTCCTTATTAGCTTTCTTCCCTGACTTTCTTTTTCGCCAATATTTTTATTATATTTTTTTCTGACTCTTTTGTGTAGTGGTAGGACTCTTTTGCAGGGGTCCGCCTGGGGAAGTACCACACCTTTGCCAGTTATTCAACCGCCAAGCAGTAGTGTGCAAATACTACAGTGTTCCGGATTGAAGGGCAATGTTTCCAGTGAAATTACAGGGCACACAGAGATCTGACATCTTACATCTCGGGGTGACGACCGAAGTGCATTGCCATCCAGGGTTTTGAACTGTTGAAGTTCAAAATTCTGAGTGAAAAATTGTAGGACAAAAGTTGTTTGTATTTGATGTACTGAGGCAGCTCTTAAGAAGATGGTAACTAACTACCAGTAAGACTGTATAAAAATCGATGTGATATAATTATGTATCTGGGTATGTATGTATGTATCTAAATTCAACATTATTTTAAAATTAATGCATTCTGATTTATATGTTACTAAAAAAATGAAATAAATAAAATAATAATAATCATAAAAACATTTACTAAAGGCCTATTATGATATTCATTAAAGGCCAATAGGTACATAAAGATCTTAAAAGGTAGTTATAAGTGTATACAAATGTTGTGAAAGAGAGGTGAAAATAAACAATTATGGACCTTAGTGTAACACTGTCCTCCACACTAGGATAACCTGTGTCGTGAGGTCACAGTTTTCAACTCTGGGCATGATTGTCTGCGGGAAGACAATCATGCCCAGAGTTGAAAACTGTGTGTGAGGTGAACTTAAAATAAATGTTATATGTTATGGACTCCAAAATGGTTGGATCTATTTTGACAGCACTTTCACTCACAGATGTTATAAGGATTTATTCGCGCAGATGACACGGGGGCAGCTAGTATTTTATAATGGTGAATTATTAAAGTGTTCGTGAACGCGTCCGAGTGTGGACAAGTTATATAATGAGGGGAAACATATTTTCGTGTTGTTTCCAAAACTCCTTAACCGCCTCTATTAAAGTCTGCACCACTTAACTTGGTCATGACCGTAACCTACTTAGCTATTGTCTCTGACTGTGACTATGACTTGTTGATAAAACATGAAAATATTTCAATATTTCATACTGGCAAATGGACAAGACATGCGAAGAAGAAAATAAAAAAACTATTATATATAAAAGGCGATGGCTGTATGTATGTGGGAACATACATACACACAAAATCAGTACAGCCGTTTTGGATTCCATAGGGATATGGAATTCAAAACGGCTCGACTGATTTTGGCGGGACTGTCATAGCTGATTTCATAAGGAGTAATCCACGCGGGTAAAACCACGAGGCTCAACTAGTTTAAAATAATATTTGTACGTTATCATGAAAATCTAGTTTGATTTTAAAAATCCTAAAATATTCTGTGTAAGTTATTCTGAAAAATCTTATGCAAATCTTTCATAAGTTAAATCGAGATTTAGCATGATAAATGCTAGATTTATTTCGGTTAGTTCTTTTTGCTCCACAATCCACGCATGTTAGTTTTTAAGTCTTGTAATATGCAAAAACTTTCTAAGTTATGTTCGTGCAATTTGTTTTCAGTGACACGTGGAAAGCCTACAAAAAATACTGTTTTGTTTTTGAAATATTAGAAAAACTTAGAGCAGCGAATAGAATTTTAAATCAAAGGGGTGCATAATTCGATTTCTTCTTGCTCAATTTTTACGCACCGTGTTCACGACGCAATTCAAACAACAGGGTCCTATTCTGAATTTTCGTAACCTCTCCGGGGTGCAAAGCACCGTACACACCATTAATGTTGCAGGTGTCCATAGGCGGCGATTACTGCTTAACATGAGGCGGATCGCATGCATTTTTCTAAAATAAAAAGATGACTTTTTAACAATGAACTTTAACAGCTCTACTATATTTGTCAACATTTGTTATAACAATATTTATTTATTTTATTATACTGGGTGACGATACGAGCGAAGTCGCTCGCCTGATGGCCCTTCATGCTTGCCTTTGGGCAAGCGTGAAGGGCCATCAACAGCTCAACGCCACTCAGAATTTTGAACTTCAACAGTGTTTGCACACTACTGCTTGGCGGTTGAATAACTGGCAAAGGTGTGTACAATAATGTGAATAAGGCGTTTTTGTTGTTTTGGTTCGGAAATAATTTGATGGGGACAAGAATCATTAAACTGTTTCTTTAACGTTTTTTTTCTCGTTTCTTCTGAGGGTGAGTGTCTGGTCTGACGTGGACCAATAAAATTTTACTTTTATTATGTCCCGCATTTGTCTAAAGAATCACGCATTCTGGACGTCAGTTTACTTAAAACCCCGATTTGGATACAACCCTGGTTTGTTCCCACTTCACTCAATAGCAGACTTTATTTTTATTCCATAGTTGGTAAACATGCTAGCGGGCCACCTGATAGTAACCGATCACCGTCGCCACGACTACCCACGTCTACGTCGACTTGGATATATATTTGGTTTGTGGTTAGCTTATAACCCTGGATTAACAAATATAGGCTACTTTTTATTTTCAAAAATTAACGCTTTCTGTAGAATAGCTGGTGTAACCGCGAAGCACTGCTAGTACTCAATAGCTCTTCCACTTCTTCTCTTTTATCGTGCTAATTGCTAGACTATGGAATGGACTGCCCGAATGGGTGTTCTCTGATAGTTACAAACTGGGTGTGAATCTATTTCTTATAGACAAGCGTACTCCATTCATCACCGCATGGGGGCGGTTATGCGCCAGTCTATTATCCAGCAATAAAAATACAAAGCAGTTACTATTGCGCCGCTTAGAGATCATAAAACTATTTAAACTGCTGCAGAACAACCATTTCAAAGTTTAAAACAAGCCAAATCTCGACTTACATCTCTGCCGAATGCAACCCATTGCACGTTCCATAATGGGCAAAGAGACCATAAAACACATTAATAGCAAGTGCCCTCAATGTGACCGGATATTTGTCACACACTATCTCCTCCCACAGTTGCTCTATTAAAACCTTAAAAAATACAGGGTTCGGGATCACAATATTTACCAACCCATGTAATATTTCTTAACCATCCCACCCCTTTATGGATTGCAGATATGGACATGTTTTAGGCATAAATGTATGTAGTAACCTACTTAGTTACCCTTTGCCCGTTTCGTCCATTTATCACGGTTACGCCACCTATATGTGGCGTAATACTTTTTTACGTAAATATTTTTATGTCACGAGTCCGAAGCACGACAAGGGACGTGTCAGCGGAAATTAAACTCTATAAATGTGACTACCGGCACTGTACTGAGTGTTTTTGCGATAAAATCGCTTTTTTAGGGTTCAGTGCGGCTCTATTGTCCGACCATCCGTTTCAAGTCATGACACATGCGTGTTACTGAATTGAATAAAGAATGGAGATAATAACTGGAGTTTCTCTTGAACATAGTTTGAAATTGACTAAAAATTGGACTCTAATGCTGTAGTGTAAAGTGCTGAAAAAGTTTTATTTTCCTTTAAAGCGTGATTAATTTTTACAAGCTTTTATTTAACTTGCAATGTTCGATAGTTTATTTACATAATTTCTTGTTAACTGAATTAGAACCAGTTCTTCCAAACCGATTTTGCTGCAATTTTTCATACACTTTTAGTTCTGGTGACAATACAATAATTATGCAATACTCAATATTGTAATATTTTAAATAAAATAAATATCAAAACACAAAAGGTTGTTTTTTTTTTTTAAATTAAAAACCTTGTTATTCTATCTGATGCATGTACAATTCTGCGCTACAACCTATCATGTGGACTCGAGCGGTTGAAACTCCCTTATACTCCTTCGGTCCACCAAAAAGACCTAAAAATCGGGTATAATGCAGCCAAGGTTAAGAATTCAAGTTCAATTCAAATTCAAGTCAGTAACCATAATAATTATTTGCTATCTAGCCGACATAACTAAAAATGCGAGTTATAAACAGAATAAGTAAAGCAGAAAAATGTCACTACTTTATTTTTCCTGAACATTTTTACAGATACGACACTGTGTACAGGAAGGTTCTGCTCGGGTTGACCGGTTTTCATACCACAATAATGTTCATCTAATATTTTTGTGAGTACAAAATGCCCATTCAGCCATGAAGGAAAACCAAACTCGACTTTTCGAAGCACCAATTTGTTGTTTATTTGAAATACTCAAGTTTGATTGAACTTCGGAAGAAATTGTGCGAAATCAAGCATTCTTTTATTTGGAAATTGGTTTGGCTTTTTGGGGATAATTTTGTTATGGTAAGATTTCGGTGTACAATTCCGAAGTATTCATGTTTATTTTTATCTCCACACCGTCATCCTTTTCTTACATCATAATATTAACTTTTACTTGTTTACCCGACAACATGAAACCTAAAAGCATTGTAGTTAACTTCATCAAAACTTGCACCACTACTCGCCCTATTGTATAAGTATTTGTACTTGCATTTTCCCATCTACAGCCTATAAATAGCCTCAACATATTTTGAAAAAAATTTGGTGTCAAAAGATTTGTGTACCTAGATTTAGGGATGATCACTGTGTAGATGACGTCATGATAAATTCAACATCATGACCTTAAATATAAAAAAAACTACTAATGAAAATTCGTTCTTGAGACCATAGCGTTTAGCAGACGATGATATCCGCGTTCCACCAAAATATCATTTAGAGTTCTGGGGTTGGGAACACAAATGGGCAAACGTTTATTAGAGTAAGAGACGCCCTGCGAAACGGTAGAGTATACGTAAGGCAGTAAGTAACAAGCCGAAAATTGAGCTGCGTAAATGAGTGCCTCGGGTTGGCGGAAACAGCATTAAAGTAAAATGATATGGATTGATGATGATGATGAGTTTTCTCATCATCATCAATCCATGATCTAGATCTAGACTGCTACATTAATATTATAAATATGCATAGTTTGTGACCTTGTATATTTGTAGAAACAACTTGTTGACGAAGACCACGGACCAGTAAGCACAACGTAGGACGTCCACCCATAAGATAGACAGAGACCGAAGGAAACGCTAGATGCAAACCGCTTCCAACCGGCCATTTTGGAGATCGATGGAGGAAATCTATGTCCATTAGTGGACGTCGTATGGCTGAAATGTTGATAATAATGGTTGTAGAGGTTGGTAGGGGCAGACCACATCGCACGAAGAACCGAGCGGGTCACGGGCATCCAGTGAATGCAAATGGCAGACAGGCTGTCTTTCAGTGTGGACTTCTAAGATGGAGGAGTATGTTCAGCAATGGACGTCTTCGGGCCGATGATGATGTTTGTAGAAGAATTGAAAGAAAAGAAGAAATTACTTAATCGATTCAAAAATATTTCACTGATAGAAAGCTGCACTATCACTGAGTAATATAGGCCATGCTTAGTTCACAACGAGCAAACCCGTGGGCAAAAAAGCTGGTTTAATATATAATTGGTTATTCTTGTGTGGATCTGGAGGTCAGTAATAAAGTTAATGTATATAAAAATGAAGTCAGCGGTTGGATCGTAGAATTTATTCTTTATAAGCGTGCAGAGTAAAAAGGTTACTATAACATCAAAGAAAGTAACATGAAAGAATATCACCAAAACTAACAACCCTTTTCTCTTTCACAAACCATTCGTTTTGTTTGACCAATCCATCGAAATCGTAACGAAATTGGTTAGAACTAAACAGGGTTGTTATAAAAGGATATGTTAAACTGAAAGGTGCTTATTGTACCATCATTATGAATTATTTTTACTGTGGAACCAATCCTGAAATGACGATATAAATATCAGCTGTTCCGTAAATTTTGTCACATGTAACCAACTTATGGAACAGCTGATTGTTGTCTGGATTTAATGGTTAGCATGGTTAGTAAAAGTTGTTGGTAATGAATGATGGGTACAATGACCAATCCATCTAAATCCTTTGAATCCTTTTTTGGCTTAGCATACTCTTTCCGAATAACCCAATTATATCGAATGTCGATTGGCTACGTACTATTCTTCTGCTCCAGAAATCTGAACGGCAGTAGGCTGTTCTTGTAGAAGGGTCAGCAAGTTTTAGTTATTTATTTACCTGCCCTTATTAGGTCGAACCACGGGGGAAATGCGTAGATAACTTACGGACTTTCCTGTAAGTGCTCGAGAGTTTGTGGTTGATGGGTAGAGCGTAGTTTGAATAAAACCTCCTTGATGTATGGCGTGATGGCGGGCTGGTCGTCCCCTCAAGGTGAATGAGGCCATAAATGAGTTATGTTATGTAAGGTTAAGTTCACACGGCGTTGTATTGCACGTTGTTTTACAGTTTACGTCGTATCGAATAAGCAATGGCACATGCATTGTACATAGAACCATTTACACGTCCTTTGTACTACAAAATAACTTACATACTGCTAAATACATTTAACGGATACTCACCGGACTTGTTAAGCCAATCGAATGAACTTTAACGTAGATTTTGTGCAAAAAGAGAACTGTCGTAGAGATTGAAGTCGCGTGTGTGCTAATTTACTAGATAAAACACCCCCCTTTTAACGTCGGTGGTTAAAATTATAATTGATGCTTGCTATTTGTGATAATTATCAATAGGTAGATCTGTGCAGTAAGAGAAGCGTCGTCGTATGGTAGAGATCACGCGTGTGGCTAATTCACTATTTTAACTTACCGTTATGCCACGAGGCTTCTCTTTTTGTTCAGACTATATTCGGTTAACAAAGCGTGGATCGATGCGGACGTCTACTTAAAGTAAATACTTTAAGAAAAAAAAACTGCGAACGTGCGTCTTTCCCACGAACTAAAATGTATGAACGTCTCGCTGTTTCTACGTTTATTAATCGAATACTGTAAAACGTACGGTACAATGCCTTGTGAACTTAGCCTAACATGTTTTTTGTCAGCAAAGACTACGATAAATTGAATGGAAAATGTTCACTATCCTTCAAAAAGAAACGAAGAGGGGGTGATAGTTGGGTTAGCACGTTTGGATGGATACGTCACAGCCAGATATGGTGTTTCACAGCAAATCCCAACAATGATCTTAAAATTCCGGTGAAAAGTTAGTTCGCTAGCTTACCATCTTCAAATCGAGAATCTGCTACAAAGCGCCTGACAGTATGCTCCAGATGAGTTCCCCTGTCCTGCTTGCCTGCTGTTTAGTTGCTCTGCCTGATCATTCAACAACTTTGACCGTAGTGCGCTGTGTCGTACGCTTAGATTGTCATTACAATAAAAACCTTACCTTGGCTGATAGGCAAGTATAAATTGAAAAAAAGCCCGTGATATAAGCTGGTAATCTTCATACGACTGAACAGATTTTCTTAATTCATACCTAAGAACACTCTCGATCAAGTCACCTTTCAAACAAACAAAAAAACAAAATTAAGAATTATCAGCTCTTTTATCGAATGTAACAAAAAACGTACGTTACAGTTTTTCTCTTTTCCAATTCCATTGCAAAACCAACAATGAAAGCAAAGTAATAAGAGACATTTTCCAAAAGCTACTAAATATACTATTGCTTCTTAGTATCGTAAGTGACCGTTCCGGGAGAGGACAGAACATTCGCGTGCGTTCTCTTGAGACGCCGGTATCTTTTCAAAGATATTACCTATCTCCCTGTATGGTAAAGGCGATAAACTGCAGGAATAATACAAAACAAGATAGTTGTGTGACATGTCTTTACACTATCGTATGTTATTTGTCGTTTTATCAAACTGGATGGTACTTCAGTTATAAAAACTATTTAAGTATATAGAATTTAACTATGGTGGCGGTACTCTGTCGCTTTACGGTTTTCATTTACACTTCTTTTTAAGACAATAATATAAATTATTCTATATTCGTCTCGAAATTAAGATAACTTTGACTTTAACTTTAATAAAAGAAACTGTGTATCAGTTTCTTTTATACAGTTTGGTTTTCCACCCGCTCTCAGAAGTTCTGTCGTGATTCCGTCATCACCCGGCGCCTTGTTGTTCTTAAGCTGTTTCAGAGCCATTATAATCTCGTACAAGCTGATGTCTGGGATGTCCTCAGTGTAGTGTCGGGTCAGTTTAGCTCTCTTGTCCTGACCTGCGCTGACAATAGGCTGTCGTGTTGAGGTATACAACTGTCCGTAAAACCTCTCGAGCTCTCTCAGAATCTCCGGCTTTGATGAAATGATACTGCCATCCTCGATCTTCAGCTTCATCATTTGGCTTTTCCCAATAGACGAATTCTTCGCGAACACTTTTGAGCCCTGGTTCCGCTCAATTGCGTCCCTAATACATCTTGTATTATAGGAACGCAGATCATGTCGCACCGATTTCGAGATTCGTCTATTATGTTTGCCATATTCCGACATATCAGCTAAAGATTGCAGTCTCATCTCAGCCCGGTCTTCCATTAACTCAATGGTTTCGTCTGAGAGCTTCTGAGGTCTTTTTCGGCGTGGGGTCCCAAAGAACTTAGACCCCACTGCTTGGACAGTTTCCACCAGCCCATTGTTTAATTCGTCCACAGTTCGGGATTTGGCTAGGCCCTGGAAACGATTATGTAGTTCGAGTTGGAAGTCTTTGGGGTTTTGGATTTGAGCATGACCAGGACGGAGCGTGGACTTCACCAGACGAGACCTCTCGAGCTTGATGTTGATATTCAATGTGCCTCTGACAATTCGGTGATCGCTACCGGTTTTCACCTTGCTGATCACGGAGAGATCATTGAACATTTGCTTCTTGGTCGTCATGATGAAGTCGATCTCATTTTTGGTCGATCCATCGGAGCATTCGGGGCTCATCCACGTCCACTTCCTGGATGGTCGCTTCTGGAAGAAGGAGTTCATCAAATAGAGTTCCTCCCTCTCCATGAAGTCGACCAGGCGCTGGCCCCTCGGATTCCGCTGTCCATACCCATATGACCCCACTCTTAACTCATCGACATTCCGCGTGCCCCCCTTTGCGTTGAAGTCACCCATAACAACGGTGAAGTATGTTTCGGAGGTATGTATGGCTTCAGATATCTCCTCATACAACGCTTCTACTTCATCGTCAGGGTATGTCGAGGTCGGCGCATATACCTATATGACCTTCAGCGAATAACGATCGGTTATTCTGAGTATAAGGTTAGCATCCTGCTCGACACACTATCGACTGTAACCACGTTGTTGATGAGTGACCTGCGGACGAGAAAACCTACACCACCCTGGGACTTCCGTTCTCCTTCCCGGAAGAAGATCATGTTACCGGAATCTAGAACTATCGTATCCTGTCCCTCTCGTCGGATTTCAGATAGCCCCATGATGTCCCAACGTATTTTGCTCAATTCTTCCTCCAGCTCGATAATTTTCTCGTCAGTCCTTAACGTGCGGATATTGTGTGTTGCCTGGGCCAAATTTCGGGGGGTGTGGTAGCGGGGCAACTGCCGGAGATTTTTCGCACCCCCTGTTCCACCGTTACCTGGCCAGCTACCTTGAACAGGGATAGTGGAACTGCCGGGGACTGGGGGCCGTAAGTTTTGGTTGTCTGTCATTGGGGGGGAGCATAATCCCCACCTTTGGCAGGCCTCTTGGGGATCGCAGAGCGTTCACCATGAAATTTGGAGGATGCTGCTGCCCATCCTCTGGTGGTTCTGGTCGCAGTTTTAGGACATACCCGGGTCCACCGGGTACCTATGGTATTAGTTGGTAATGACGTGAGGTTCAGTGGAATCAGTGGGCGTGTTTTTTATATCAGTAGTAATGTCAACTGATGAAGTGTCTGAACATGTTCGCCCTGCATTCTAGTTATAGAAAGTCTTTGGTCTCTTCTTACGGTTTGACAGATTTTGAAGTGCGAGATTCTGTGGCGAGATTACGTTAGTCTTGTTTTAAGTCCAAACTGTCAAAGGTTACATTTAATGTCGAGTTTTTGTCCTATTCTTATACTTAAAATTCATTTAACTAGCTATAGAATACCAAATCATCTAATTATTAACAATAATAATGATTTGAGGTACAATTACCACGGTAACCACCTCCATCTTTACTTTTTACAAGCAACAAAATGGCTATAAAAACTTCTACAAATTTCCGCAAATCTCTCACAAGAAAGTAAGTTTATGTGACTTGCGTGGGAACCCCATCTGTTCCGAAAGAAATAGAAAAATGATTCTGAATCTTTTTGCTCCCCAGAGTAAGCTGTGATAGCGTAAAAGATTGCGAGCATGCGTAGTTCCAAAAGAAAAAATGCTAAAAGTGTCGTTCGATGCTCGTGTGTCATACCAAAAAACTAGTTCAACGATTCAAGTGAAGACGAAATAAATTGGCGAAGTTGGGCAAGAAAGGTGTTTGTTTTGACAGTTTTGCTGTGACATATTCATGCTTTGAATAGTTTGGGTTCTTTCGTAGTTTAGTTCGTAGGTAAGATTGTACCGTGCAATATATTTACTATAGAACTGTTGACAGACGGACCGAAAGTTGAACATTAGTTTGCTTATAGCTTAGAAAAGAGAACGAAAAAATTCTCACTTCAGTGCTTAGAATAGAGAAAGAGCCTGGAAGGAATACAATTTCGCTCTTTTAAAGTTATGCCATTGCAATTTTATTTGAATTTTAATCAACAAAGTCACTCCTTTTTCTTTAATCGCCTAGAGAGCAATTGTGCAATGTTCTAATATATTCGGTTGAAGTTTTTTTAGCTCTGACAGATGCAATATCGACTGTAAAAAACGAAAAGAAACCGTAAATTCTGATCACTTTTGCACATAAATATTTTACTATGCAAAATTAAAAAGCAGGATAGTAACAAAACCTTAAATATTAAATAAAATTTGCACGGTTTCTAAACTGGGTGATAGAATCAAATCTGCTAACATTTCAGTGCTTTTGACCGAAAACAAACAAAAAAATTCAATGTAATCAATACTTACCAAGTTTCATCAAAATTAGACGAGCAGGTTCCAAAATAAGACAAGACATTAGAAGTAGATATTCATTATGAACAGTGTAAAACTGACCTGACCTCCAAAGTAGCCAAAGTAAGTTATATTAATACTACAAAGTTCTTTAAAAAATGAGTGTGGGTGTTTATATATTTATACCAGGTATTGATCTTAGGTGTATTACAGAACCAACATTATTTCTGTTATTTTCGTGAAAGAGTCTTGTCCACCCACGCATATCGAAACAATATATAACTTTCAGGAAGTATGTAACTTATACAATATACTGTGTTGCTCAAAAGATCGGTGACTATGTATTTATCGATATCTAACCTTGACCTTTCCATTAAGGATCTTAATAATATTGTGTATTCTGATATGCAATGACTGTATTCGTTAAAAAAAATTATTCTAGAGCACAGACATATAATACCAAGCAGAACCAACAAGCCACAAAAATATTGATGCAAAATACACTACATATACATTACACGCAAACATTTGCAAAACGCGGGCCGGACTCAAGGACATTCTTTTATAATAGTGCTAACAGATACTATTAGATTGTATCTGAAATGTAACGTCACAAAATTTACGACCCCTCCCTAGCCCTTGTCAGTCACACTTCGTCGACCCCTCCTCCCCTCCTCTTTATGTGATGGAATTTATGGATGTTCCCATTGGGTATTAATATTCAAACACACCAGACCAAGTCAAATCATTTATTTTTGTATAAAACAATTTACCAGATGTGTCATGTGGTTGCAGGATCTGAATTTGATGGAAATGAGGTATTCTGCAGCTCCCGCAGAACATTTTTGCCAGTAACACCTCTTTTTGTGGCTTTCTTTTCACTTGGTATGTTATCGCTCTGAAAATTATTACATGCAAGTTATCATAATGTAGTTAGTACAACTTGAGATTCATGATAGTGATAGCGACTGTTCATTGAAAACTGTTGTTCCAATAAGCATTTCACCTCGTACTCTCTAAGGATTGTACGGAAACCAGTCCGGTCGAACAAATGTGCCTCTAAATGCTTTGAGCACAACAAACTTGTCGCACTGGGCTGCCAATTTTCTAGATTCAAATTCTTCAACCATGCGTTTCTCAACTCTTCATCCTTGGGAAAATCTAAAATGTAATAAAATGTTTGTTACTTGATATATGTCTAAATAACCCTTTAATTACACTATCTAGATCACTACGTATATATATGACATGATCCACAATAGGTAGGTAGGTACTTTATTTACATTACTTAAGAAAAGCAGCTAGTAATTAATGAAAAAGGTTCATGTCATCATAATCACATCAAGCTGAATCATCTATTTTAATTATACTTCTGAAATACGAATTCTGATTCTGAAATAAATTCCCTGGACAATGTCTTAATACCGTAAACGTAAAACAATGATCGATACAATGAATTTTTAAAGAAAATAACTCATACTATTTTAATTATACTACTGAAAGGAGTATTACATTCTCTTGGCTACTGAATACGTTCCCTGGACAATGTCTAAGTACCTCAAACGCCAAACAATGATCGAATCAATATTTTTTTAAAGAAAACTACTTATTAACTTTTATTACACCCACCAAACTTGTACATTTATGAAATTGAAAGAAACACAACCTTCCCAAGCCTTCAAATTGTAAAGTTTATGAAAAATAACAAGAAAAAATAGCAATTCAAAATAATCTCTATTATAACACACGAAACTTACCTGTGAAACGTTATACCGGGTGGCATCTTATGAGATTAATTAAAACACATGAGGACATTGCACTTCACCATAGTATTTTCGTATCTTTTAAACCAAATATGTAAAAATAACTTTTATTTTAGGTAATTTTTGCAAGCCGTGGTTTTCGCTGTCAGCCTTCTGTCAGTACATTGATGCTTACCAAAATGGTGACTTGGAACACCGTACCACATGCTAATTTTTTTCTATTATGTTGCAACGTTACGACAAAACGAGATACGAATATATGATTTTTGTGTAATCGAGAGAGATGCAAACATAACTGTTTTTGCGAATGTAGTTGTAAAAAACAGGTTCAGTCTGTTCTGTATTAAATGTCTGTGTTCTAGAGCAATAATTGGTTCCGAAAAAAGGCGTTTGACTCATCGATAACAATGAATAAAAATATTTTAAGTTTGGAACAAGCACAAACTGTATAATTATGTAAAAAACGTGCTGAACGTACCTATTGGCTGGCTGAATGGAGCTATTCTATTGAGTATATCCTATCTAATTCAAATGAAGAAAAAAATATCCCGCCAATTTTAGTTAGCCAATTTCTATTCCGCTATTGTGGTTGTTTTATGTCATTGGAAATATAAATACTATAGTAATATTTATTTTCTCGCAGTCAGTCAGTTTTTTCCACGAGTTATATAACTACGAGTACATAGTGGTGTGGCGGAACTCTTTTTCACCAGTGCGACCTTCGCGGTCGCCTTTATTATTTTATTTCAATAGAGTTGTGTTTTGTTATATAAGAGATCTGTCAAGAGGTGAAAAATAGATGTTTTCGATTCCGCAAAATAAATTGTTTTAATAATAGGAGTAATAATATCCTAAATTGGTGACCCCGATACGAACACAACATAAATTAAGACGATTCGAACACAAGAAGAGCAAAGGTACGCAAATAGGTACGAGTACTTTCTTTGGTGGTACGAGTGAAGCGACCACGGTCGTCTAATCGTTCGTCGACGAGAATACGAAAACGTAGAAAAAGAAGTGGTGAATTCGACTACGAGAGCTGTGCTGCTGACTGCTGGCAACAATCGCATGGAGCGCGTCAAGACTAAAGTCGAAGTATCTTTTGGAAGAACCAGTGTGGACTAAAAAGACTAAGTGTGATTTATATTGTTGTGTGTTTTTGTGTGTGTATTTAATTTTATTTTATTTTGGTGAATTTTTGTACATATTTTTAAGTTATTTTTATACCAAAGTTTTTTGTAGGGCATTCGCACACCACACTCCCACGTTTCTTTTGTTTTCAGTTTTTGTTTTTGAATTTTGTTTTTCTCTTAGCATGGTTTTTCATGACAGCACACGTCATGAGTGACAGTGAGCAGGAAGACTTCAAACCAGCTTCCGCGGGTACGGGTGGACGTGAAATGTCAAGCAGTGACAGCAGATCTGGCACAGGCGGTACGGAGAAGGTAATGATTAACAGAGTATCTATACGTACCCCTCCATTTTGTAGAGATCGCCCGGCCCTATGGTTTGCGAGTTTAGAGGCGCAATTTTCCATCAATAATATTAGCCAAGAAATCACGAAGTTTAATTACGCAGTTGCGCACCTCGATACCAATTGTACTCGCGAAGTAGAGGATTTCATAATCCAACCTCCGAGGGAGCAACCCTACACGAAATTGCGCAATGCAATAATATCTAGGTTCTCAGATTCTCGGGAGCAGAAAATACGCCGTCTTCTAGAGAAGGAGCAGATCGGCGATCAAAAGCCGTCGTTTTTTCTGCGTCATCTGAGATCATTAGCCGGTGCAGCATTTCCGGAGGATATTCTGAAGACAATTTGGATGAGCAGGTTGCCACGATATCTTCAAACTGTCTTGGCTGCTCAACGATTAGAATCGTTGGCTGAGCTAAGCGAACTAGCGGACAATTTGGCTGAAATTAACGCTCAATCAACTTCATTGGAGGTATGTACGGTTTCGCCTAACTCGAATACTGATCTTGTACAGGAGCTGACTAAAAAAGTTGATGAATTGACCCGTTTAGTAGCGTCACTTTCCTCTGCTGGTTGCAGCTCGCATGTTGGTACGCGTAGTCGCGACTTCAATCGTAACCGTAATCGTAGTCGCAGCCGATCACGTTCACGTAACTATGATTTGTGCTTTTATCATGACCGTTTTGCGACAAAAGCACGTAAATGTGTGCCTCCATGTAAGTGGTCCGGTTCCCCGCCTAGTGATCAGGGAAACCAAAACAGCAACTGTTAAAGGCGACATCCAGTTGCTCGCCAGCTAGTCGCCGCCTTTTCGTGACCGACCGGAGATCCAACCGGAAATTTTTGGTGGACACTGGTTCGGATATTTGTTGCGTTCCTCGTAGCTTTATAAAAGGACGTACGCTTCAGCCATTATCATATGGTTTAGTTGCAGCTAATGGCAGTAAGATTATCACATATGGACTGGTACAGTTGAACTTAAATTTAGGGCTACGACGGGATTTCACCTGGAACTTTGTCGTGGCGGATGTGGAAAGTGGTATTATTGGCGTAGATTTTTTGTCGCATTACCAGCTTTTACCCGATTGCTCAAAAGGTAAGCTGTGCGATAGTAAAACTGGGCTTATTTCGTCCGCGGACCTTTATACCGCGGAACAGCAAAGTGTGAAGGTAGTATCTCTTCCTGACTCGCCATTCACAGCGATCTTGGAGAAATACCCAAGTATAACGCGACCACCTGGTGCACCTAGAATTATTAAACACAGCACCGTACATTATATAAACACTACCGACGGTCCCCCTGTGACATCTAGACCGCGTCGGTTGGCACCATTAAAACTGGGCATTGCAAAGAAAGAGTTCGAAGATATGGTCCGAGCTGGTACTTGCCGACCATCTGATAGCTCTTGGTCATCGCCTCTGCATCTCGCACCTAAAAAGGACTCAACGTGGCGTCCTTGCGGTGATTATCGTGCATTAAACGCCCGAACGATTCCTGATCGCTACCCTGTCCGATACATAGGTGATTATGCGCACAACTTGTCTGGCTGTACCGTTTTTAGTACTATAGACTTGGTCAAGGCCTATCAACAGATACCGGTGAATCCAGGCGACGTGTGCAAGACAGCGATAACTACTCCATTTGGATTATATGAATTTCTGTATATGACTTTTGGTTTGCGTAATGCTGGGCAGACTTTTCAGAGATTTATCGATGAAGTAGTCCGTGGCTTAGATTTTTGCTATGTCTATGTTGATGACATTTTGGTTTACTCAAAAGACCAAATAGCGCATGCGCAGCATCTGGAAATCTTGTTCCAGCGATTGCACGACTATGGCGTTGTGATTAATACAGCCAAGTCCGTATTTGGTGCCGCAGAAGTATCTTTCCTTGGGCATCGAGTCAATGCTGCGGGCACGCGTCCTCCTGAGGACAGAATTCGTTCTCTGGTGGATTACCCGCCCCCAAAGACAGTTCAGGGTATGCGCAGATTCATAGGCATGGTCAATTACTACCGCCGGTTTTTGCCAAGTACGGCTAAGTACCAAGCGCCGTTAATTGAAGCAATCACTGCTATTCAAGGCAAAGGCAATAAACCTTTTGTGTGGACTCCTGAGCTAGAAAAGTGCTTTGAAGAATGCAAGAAAAGCTTGACGTCCGCTACAATTTTAGCACACCCAAATAACAGTGCTGAGGTTGGGTTGTTTACTGACGCTTCAGGAACGCACGTTGGTTCTTGCCTACAACAGCGCGTCGATAATGATGATTGGCAGCCACTAGCCTATTTTAGTAAAAAGCTGACTGCTAAACAGGCTCAGTGGCCGGCGTACTATCGGGAACTCCTTGCGGTGTACGAGAGTGTTCAACACTTCAGGCACCTGTTGGAGGTACAACACGTCACTATCTACACTGACCATAAGCCGCTAATATACGCTTTTGTACAACGACGTGAGAAATTGCCGCCTATCCAATTAAACCAGCTGTCTTTCATCAGCCAGTTTACTACTGATGTAGTGTATATTAAAGGGGTTGATAACATCGTAGCTGATGCCATGTCGCGCGTTGAGTCTATTTCTCTTGAAGAGGATTTTGCTGCACTCGCGTTATCGCAAGAATCGGATGAGGAGCTAGCTAGTATGCGTGGGAATTCGTCTTTGAAGCTCGAACCCATCCTCATCCCTGGCACAAATATCACAGTAATTTGTGATACTTCAACTGAGCGACCACGTCCATACCTGACACCAGCATTCCGTCGAGCTGCATTCGACAGGTGTCACAACCTCAGTCACCCTGGCGCGCGGGCAACCACTCGCTTGGTAACTGAGCGTTATGTATGGCCTCAAGTAAACGCAAATTGCCGTGAATGGGCTCGAACTTGTTTACGCTGTCAACTCAGTAAAGTAACTCGACATATTAATTCGCCACTTGGAGAGTTTAAATTACCGTCAAACAGATTTAGGTCGGTGCATTTAGACATTATTGGACCACTTCCTCACTCGAAAGGGTACAATTATTGCCTGACTGCGATTGATAGATACACACGGTGGCCTGAAGTATGGCCTATGTCATCAATCACAGCAGAAGAGGTAGCAGATACATTCGTAACTGGTTGGGTTTCCCGTTTTGGGGTACCAAACATTTTGACAACCGACCAGGGCCGGCAGTTTGAATCTGTGTTGTTTCGCCGTCTAATGGATGTATGTGGTACCAAACGGGTGCGCACGACTAGTTACCATCCTTGCGCAAATGGTATGGTGGAACGCATGCATCGGCAGCTTAAAGCATCTTTGATGTGTCATAATGACACATGGGTAAGAGCTTTGCCGTTAGTTTTATTAGGGATGCGAACGGCGCTCAAAGAAGATTTGAAGGCATCTTCTGCAGAGCTCGTTTATGGAGAGACTCTTCGCTTGCCTGGAGAACTCGTCATACCTCCAATAACATCGCAGAGCCCAAGTGACGTTGTAGATTTCGTCCGTGAGCTGCGCAAATATATGGAAGCTCTCCGTCCTGTCCTTGCTACACGCCACGCCCAGCCATCGACTTTCATATTTAAAGATTTAGTTAAGGCGTCGCATGCCATGCTACGCGATGATTCAGTGCGAAGGCCGTTGCAGCCGCCTTATTCCGGTCCTCATCGTATCATCGGGCGAAGAGACAAAACGATCACTCTCGATATTAATGGAAGGGAACGTACAGTTAGCATAGATCGCGTTAAGCCTGCCCATTTGGATTCGGCGTTTGGCAATTGTGAACCAATTGTGCCGCCTGCGCCAACTCCAGCTAGCAGTTTCACGCCTGCGTTGGTCCCTGCACCTACACCAGCTCCTGTCATCACCCGGTCCGGGAGGAGGGTGAAGTTTAGAAATATTTTAGATATGTGATTATCTTATTTATTTATAAATTTTTCAGCTTATTCTTCCTTTCTCCGTGGGGGGGTGGTGTGGCGGAACTCTTTTTCACCAGTGCGACCTTCGCGGTCGCCTTTATTATTTTATTTCAATAGAGTTGTGTTTTGTTATATAAGAGATCTGTCAAGAGGTGAAAAATAGATGTTTTCGATTCCGCAAAATAAATTGTTTTAATAATAGGAGTAATAATATCCTAAAGTATAAAACAAAGTAGCTTCCCTGTGTCTGTCCCTATATTATGCTTAGATCTTTAAAACCACGCAACGGATTTTGATGCGGTTTTCACTATCAGTAAGATAATTTTTCACGGAAGGTTTATATAATAATATACCCGTGCGAAGCCGGGGCGGGTCGCTAGTACTCTATATAACTCGTGATATAAAAATCATCTCGGTCCTTGTACCCCTCACTCTGCTCACGATTCTCTTCTAGAATCCTTCGCTGCTCTCGGGATCCAACTTCTAGTCCCTCGAATTAAATTCCCTTTTTTCACTTGTTGTATAAACCACAAACAAACATACTAGTGTTTCTTTATTCGGAAACTGCTTGTCTAATTCTGTAAAAATTAGTGTGATGCATTCGGTATTAATAGTTACCGGTACGTATTAATCATAACAACATAAAATGGTTAATGTGATGAATGTCGGAGGAATTTTATGTTTACAATACAATAACTCTTTATTAAAAAAAAACCACAAAAACAAGGTAACATTGATTGAATCAGGCGTTACTTTGCGGAAGTTCATTTTCAAAACTGTTTTTTTGATGAATTTCTAGTGGTGGTACCAGGTAAATTTATCACAAATTCCTTATTGTACTTGAAGCGACGTAGAAGCGGAATTACACTAGAAATTCATCAGAAAAACAGTTTTTAAGGATAACATTATAAATTACAGTAATTATCTAGGCTTTTAACAGGCAGCCTTATCGCTTAAAGTGATCTCTTCCAGGCAACCGTGAGCTACCAGTTATTTTTAATAATTATTAAATGGGTTATAGTAATAAAAAACAGTGAATGTATATACTTATTCATAAATTCCTTATCATTGATTTATTATGAAGTTTATTAATTAATTACAAAGATACAGACAACATTGAAGAAAACAATACACTGCTGTTACCCGCGACTTCGTACGCCTAGATTTTCAAATAAAATTTAATCACTTCACAATTACTTTTTACCCCTTTAGTTCAACCTTTCCGCAAAACCATATCCTAGCGGACCTCTATAACCCATTAAGAATCTATATGCCAATTGCGCTTCGTTAGGTCAAGTAGTTTTCGCTCATCTTCTTCTTTTCAACATTGCGGTCACGTTACAAAAAAAAAAACTAAGACATTTTGTTCATATTATACGGGAATTTATATTGATTTGAGATTGTAAATTTTTTTCGTGGAGATTATCGCCCAGCCAAATATGATGGGAGAGACCAAAGCCCAGAGACTCCGCTGGACAGGCCACCTGCACAGAAAGGAGGAGGATCGCAATGTCAAGAAGGCGTATGTTGGAGTTCGCATTAGCTGACCGTCGGTCGGCTCGAAAGATGCCGTAGAGTCGGACTTGCGCGAACTCCAAGTCACCGACTGGCGAGAGTTAGCGCGAGACCGGGACCGATGGAATTCTCTTGTGTATCGGAGGGAAAGACCCACTTTGGGTCGTTGTGCCATCAGAGTAGGTAAGTATGGTATAAGCTACCAAATTATATCCAAATCCATTCAGCCAATACGGAATTGAGTGGAAACATTATACACAAACTTTCGCAATTATTATAATATCAGTGTGAAAACTTAATTATCTTTAATCGCAATTTTAATTGCGTTTTTCAAAAGCTGCCTTCCTTTCGCTGTTTACCAAACTCCAATTTCACCGCAAGTACATAACTCTAATAACTTATCCTATTTGCGATTCGAATCGTCCGAAATCTCTTCAGTTATTTCCGGGTACGGCTAATATCTTCCGAAAGTTAGAGCTGTAATCGCAATGTCGCACAGTATTGCCAATAACGATCTGAATAAATAAGGGACCATCGTGCCAGTTTCAAGCTAAATTTGGTTTAATCTCACGCTAGACATGCACATTGTACGCATGTTTATATGTTATGAATGTGGGTAGAAGTGGAAAACAAGTTTACGAACTTTGTGTGTACGTACCTGCTTGCGTAGTAGTACAAGCTATATATTACTATACTCTTTGAGTACAAGAGTTTGCTAATGATTAACTACGTGTTAATGTGAATAAGTATACACCAAGTTAATAAGTAAAAATAAAATTTTTTGAACCCCAAATTAAATGAGCTGATAATATTCAAACACACGCTTACCTTCAGGCGGCCCGTTAGATTTCTTTGACATCTAAGGCATAAAAAGCGGCTGAACAGAGTTTCATAAATCATAGCTAACACTCTCGATCAAGTCACCTCATAAACAAAAAAAATTACAACAAAATCGGTTCAGATATTTGGATGTGTCATGTGATATATATACCTTTTAATTTGTATAATTATAGTAAACTAGTTTTTTTGCCCGCGACTTCGTACGCGTAGATTTTCATATAAACCTTCAATCCTTTTTTCTTCCCTTTATCCGGCCTTGCGCAAAATAACATAACTATACTTCAATCTGGTCATAGCTAAGCATATTCGTGAAAACCGCATTTAAATCCTTCCGCATTTTCTTCCAGGGGTGTAGGAGATGTGCGTGAACAAACAAACAAAAATTCTAAAAACTGCCTTAACATGTTCAGCTGCTTATTTTAAGTCGCCCTGTGTTAAGTATTGATAGAAGCATAAAAGTAATAAATAACACCGTCAACAGTTTTCAAATCAAAAAGATAATGTGACCACAGTGCAGAGCATGTTTTGAAATTTTCTTTTTGTCTAAACCATTAAAAGTATATCATGTCATGTCGGGATGATATACATCTCTGAACTTTGACTGTCCAGTTTCGCTGGCCACGGAACCCTGACATAATGTTTGTCTTAACACGCTCTTGGCTAGTTATTTCTTATTTCGCGTGCATTTGTATGTATACCTTGATTAAAAAGCCATGAAATGGAACTACACTATTTATCTGTTAAAATATCACAGTAAAATAAAATTATTTCTATATTCTTATTATTATTGCAAATATACACTGTATTCTTCTAAAAGCTAAGTTTATATACCCTGCATAAAGGGTGCAGCAATGACTTATGTAGTGGCAGTTCACAAAACCAGACCACAGACATAAACATATAAATTTAAGTATAGTTAAATCTAATGCATAAATATTATATATACTATTCAAATTTAACCTAGGGTGAAGTAATTTTACAAAACAAAAAAAAACATACTTAGTGTGATAGGTTACTTAATTATATATGAGATGATACAAAACTTATGACGCTACTTTCTTAACTATTTATATATCGATATTTATTATCTAATTATAATTTTCTAAAATTTATCGTTGAATAAATCTTTTATCTCGTAATAACATTTTTGGGTTAGAAACTTACGAAGTTGGTTCTGGAAAAATGTTATTATTTCTTTCTTTCTTTATTGCGTCCGGAATTTTGTTGTATAGGTTTATCTTCATGTACAAAGGGCCTTTTTTTAATATTTCTATTCGCGGGACTGAATTAAATAGGATGCGGTATATTTTGTGTTTTAAATGCTAACATAGAATAAAACAAAGAGAATGTAATACTCCTACTCCATGCACTGGAATGAATCACCAAAGAGGTTGTAAGGCATATAACATGCTTGATCTACACCAAGGGGTTGTATCTTCAATAGACAAACTTTTGCCAGTACACACACATACATATTGGAATAGTGTGAGTTGCGGATCTTTATGTGCAACCAAATTAAAATTAAAACCCAATACATAGGGAAGATAAAATGTAGGGTATTAATGTCTATATTTACCAAATAAAAGAAAAAACATTCTCTATTTATAGCTACACCTTATCTGTATTTTATCATCATAATGTTTTATAGTTAATAGCTGCATTCATTTATTAAGTCTGTAAAATAATTTTACTGTATACCAAATTTTTTTCATTGTGCTGGCAATTTTGTATTTATGACATTCGAAAAGGAGTTGGGGCGCCAACGTGGTAAATATTATGTCGGCTCGTTGAATTATTTTCCTAAACTTGTGTATTTTCGAGTGTTAATGTGTTTTAAATGATTAATTATTATTCATTAAGTGCTCGTAAACGTGCTCGAGAGTGGACAAGTGATATAACAACGTGAAACGTCTTTTCGTGTTGTTTCCAAAACTCCATAGGAGCCTCTTGTAAAGTCTCCACCACTTTACAGGGGCATGAGTTTGACTTGACTGTGACTTACTTAGCTTGACTCTAACCGTGACTATGACTTGTTTGACGCTTTTAATATTATGTTAACATGTTTAATATTACGACTAAAGGACATTGAATCCACGGTCATAAAAAATTTAACAAAACAAAAAAAACAAAAAACGTCATTCGAAAAATTTCGTCTGTTATTTTTCTTTCGTTTCAAATTTCGATATTTCGGAATCGTGATATTCTTCTTGAATATAATATGTTAAAGCGATTGTGATTTGGATATTGGACCATAGTTGTTCGCTGGACATTACTCGCGACAACGACCTGAGCTGTGTTTATTTCTGGATATTGGACCATAGTAAAGTTGTATGCTGGAGCCTATACTCGCGACAAAGACCTGGTGTTTATTTTCTGATATTGGACCATAGTTGTATGCTGGAGACTCTCTCAGGTGGATTTTGGATTTTTAACAAATTGTCAACAACATTATAATGCAAACAAAAATCACATTATTATGTCAACGTTTTATATTTGCGTTAAAAGGTACGTGGTAGTGAAAAATAGAGAGTTTGGTCAAGATGAAAGAACGAAATCTTTGCAAAGGAAAATGCGCATATTAAAAAATAAATAATCTTATCTAATATTTATATTTTCATTTCTAGAATTTAAGAAACCTTCGTTATTTCAAGATCCCTTCACGAGGCGATGGTCTTAACCCGGGTTTATTTTTATATAACATTTATGAATTAAGAATTTCCTTAAAAAACATGTTTTTCGTTCCAAATAAAATATTCGCTTTCATATCCCATCGCTAAGTGATAATATTAATAAAAATAAGTAATACATAATTGAAATAATAATTAGTAAAGTTTGGCTAACGATAGTTGAGACTGAATTTAACTCATAAAATCAGTCTCAACTTTCGTTAGCCAAACTACTTAGTCAAACTGGTTCTTTGAACTAACAATAGATTTTGAAATTTCGCGCTACTAATTTTACCTCAATTTTCCGTGCGGAATAAGCAGCGCTAGTGGTATCGGTGAATTTCAAACTTTTTTTATAGAATGATACCCTTCTTCTCTCGTTAGAGAGTAGTATATTCCTTGATCTACACGTTCATTCATCTAAGAAGGTTAAGGAACCTTCTTTAAATTTTAACTGACTAACCGAACACAGTGACAGTTGACAGTTTCAAAATTTTATTGGCTATGTCAATAACATTCTCTTTACTTTGGATCTCCTTGCTTGAGGCTATGTGACGATCCTCATATTACGTTTCGAGTAACGAAGAAATAAATCATTGATTTTTATTTTCGTTTATGTAAAATTAAAGAATTAAAATAAATGATATAAGATAGCCTATGTTTTAATCTGGTAATTTCTAAGCATATTCGTGAAAACCGCACTTAAATCCGTCCAGTGGTTTAGGAGATGTGCGCGGACAAACAAACAAACAAACAAACAGACAAAAATTCTAAAAACTATCCTATCGTGTTCAGCTGCTTATTTTAAGACGACCTGTGTGATTTTTTTTTAGTTATCTCGCAATTACAGATTTTTTTATCTCTACATTTTTATTATATGTATAGATTACAGTAATACTTATATAAATAAGAGTATATATTATATATATTCAATTGAATTGTGTAAAAGATTATTCTAATAAAAAGTTTGGTACAAAATGTGTAACATGTAAAAAAAGTCAATTTATTATTCTGGTAATTAATTTATTTTTTGTGTTTTGTGGTACGTTCGGTATGTCCGTCTATCTGAATATTGCAGCTAATTTTCTTATGAACTATGAAATCAAAGATAATACAGAAAATATCGTCATTGCATAAAATCGATCAAATTTAAATTTCACACAACTCTAGTTAGAACGTTTGGCGATTTTTTTTTTTTTTTTTGATAATTTGCTTAAAAGACGACCTAAATTAGGAGCAAGAATTTCAAATATATCCAATGAGTCGAGTCTCGTATCATATACCAAATCCTCTTCTCCTTCCTTCCTCCGACCATTCATTGAATTAAAAACATTTTCTTTTTTTTCCTATTATAAACTAGTCGACCGCCCCGGCTTCGCACGGGTGTAAGCTCGGCCTTCGGCCTCGCTACTATGACCCGCTCCAGGAACACAAGATTTCATCAAAATTTTTAGAGTATCCTATGTCCGTCTCCTGGTTCTAAGCTACCTCCCCACCAATTTTCAGCCAAATCGGTTCAGCCGTTCTTGAGTTATAAATAGTGAAACTAACACGACTTTCTTTTATATAAGGTCGGGGAAAAAGTTTCTTCGTATTTTATAAACAAATTCAAGACATATTTTTTTTCAAGTTTAATTACATTTAATTATAATATATATGTACCATTTTGTTCGATAACTTGTTGCCATCTTTTAGGTAGTGACATGACCCCGTTGCTGTAGAAATTTTGGGCATTCTGATCAATAAAATGCAACAAGTAGTTTTGACAGTCCTCTCTTGATGTTAATCTAACACTACCCAAAGAATTCTGAAGAGATCGAAACAGGTGGAAATCTGAGGGTGCAAGGTCAGGGCTATGTGGTGGATGCATTAACACTTCCTAACCAAGCTCTCTAAATTTTTGCTGAGTGGCCAAAGATGTGTGCGGTCTGGCGTTATCATGATGAAAGACCACACTCTTTATGTTGATCAATTCCGGCCGTTTTTTCTCAATTTCTTGTTTGAGTCTCATCTGCTGTTGGCAGTAGAGATCCGAATCGATGGTTTTGCCCGGCGGTAAATGCTCATAATGAACGATGCCCTTCCAATCCCATCATACACACAGCATCACCTTATTACGTGTTAATCTGGGTTTCGCTACAGTCTGTGGTGCTTCACTGCCCTTTGACCATGATCGTTTGCGCACATTCTTGTCGTAGGTGATCCATTTTGCATCACCAGTGATCAATCTTTTCAAAAACGGTTCGGTTTCTTTACGTTTCAATAGAGAATCGCAAATGAGTACACGATTCATTTGGTTTCTTTCAGTGAGCTGGTGTGGCACCCAAATATCGAGTTTTTTTGTATACCCAGTTATTTTCAAATGGGTCAAAACTGTTTTGTGGTCAATCCCCAGGTCTTCAGCTACGTCGTAACTACTAATATGCCGATCTTGGTCCACTTTTTCAGAAATGGCATCGACTTTATCCGTAACAGGGAGACCAGAGCGAGCTGCATCTTTGACATCAAAATTCCTGGACTGAAAATGCTTGAACCAACATTGTGCTACTCTTGATGACACTGCATTAGGTCCATAAATGTCACAAATTTTATTCGCGGCTTGTGTCGCATTTTTCAGTTTTTTGTAATAAAATTTCACAATATATCGAATTTCTTCGTTAGATTCACTCATTTTATCGAACAAAAAAACAATTGAAAAATGGCGGGAAATTGCTTTTTACTTTTTGTATTCCTTTTTTAAAATGTCATATTTTTAATGGTATCAAAACCAGCCAGATAAAAACAGTACAACCGATGAGATTTTTACTACAACTTTATACATACAAAATACGAAAAGACTTTTTCCCCGACCTATTATATATAGATATTTATGTAGACTCCAAAAAAGTTAACAAAAACGTACTCTCCGAATATCTCAAAAGTTTACAAGCGGCAAAACCAGAAGCAGGCAAAGATTACCGGAAAAATAAATCAAAGTTTTGAATTATGATACTTTTCACTAAATAAAAAAAAACGATAAGTCTCTGACAAAATATTCGAAGAGCAAATTTTACTCGCGTTTTGGCGAATTTTTTCAACAAGGTAAGAGCACAGTAAACTTTTATGAAAGTGGTAGCTTAAAAGTATTATTAGAATTTATTAAAATCCAATCATGCTACTATAGGACTCTAGGAAAAGCTTCAATTGGACACCGATAACTAAAACGATTAAAAGCCAGTTGAAGTTACGATCTTATAGCAGCTGTCGTAACAAATAAACGAATGGAAATAGTGTTGATTAACTAGACGATCTATTTCTTACAAATTGATATGAAAAGAGTCGATGATTATCTTATTGTTTATCGATTCGTTTATTTCAAAAGCTGTACATAACTGCAACAAAATTAATCGTAAATAAACTTTCAATTCAATTTAGTTATGAATTAAAGCCATTTTTTTGTTTAGTGTTTTTATGCCGTTGGCAAACAAGCTTACGGGGCCGCCTGATGGTAAGCGATCACCGTCGCCTATGAATACCTGTAACACCACAGGGCAGGGGCATCACAGATATGCTGTTATTTTCACCATATACCCCTATATCAACTTTAAACTTCTAAACGTTTTATAAAGAGCTCCAAATTCTGTTAAACTTTGCTTGTACTCGAACGCAAGTTCGCTTCGAATGGAGAACAAATACAGACTTCGACGGCTCTGATTGTAGATATTGACACACCACTAGTGGATTCCGATTCTCGTTTGATGTAAATTCTGAACTACGAGGTTGAGGGCATTTTGAATGTACTACTATGCTCTGTGGCATTAAATAGCTGCGTTTACCAAAGTTTAGTCAGAAGGTAGGAAACAGTGCCTTACGAAAACTACTAAGAAATATAGGTGACTAGCGACCCGCCCCGGCTTCGCACGGGTATATATTTTATTATATATATATATAAATCTTCCGTGAAAAATTATCTAACTGATAGTGAAAACCGCATCAAAATCCGTTGCGTAGTTTAAATGATCTAAGCATATATAGGGACAGACAGAGGGCAGCGAGTTTGTTTTATACTATGTAGTGATTATATTTAATAAAATAATAGGCCTCTAACGTATCTAAGCGTTAGTTTTTATAGAATAAACAACCAGAAGTTACAATTTAACGTATCATCCACCCACGTTATCGCACAGTTTACAGTCACTTACAGTCCAATCCAAAGACTGAGCAGGAGTGTAATTTTTTAATCACTCGTATGATTACGAAAATATAATGCTAAATGAAAGATTTTCTATTGATAGAAAGCAAATTATATTAGTATAGTTCATGGCGTTTCAAAAATGCAACTTTTGTTTAGAATATAGTTCGAAAGTCAGGCATTTCTCATGATATTTTCGAGCGAAATATCATGCAAACGATTCCAAAATCTAAACCCGTGTTGTCCGTTGCTTAACATCGGCGCTTGATCAGAAACACCTTAACTCGGTCCAAGCATTTATTTGCCCTGACAGATGCAATAACATTTAGAGCCTTACTTAAAAACATTGCTCAAGTTGATCTATGCTTTAAAATACTCTCTCAACTTCTCGCTGACGGCAATCGTTACACACGAAATTGAGATGGAGCTTATTTAAGCGTATGTCAACTTGAGTAACGTTTTTAAGTAAGGCCCTTACTTTTAATATTTAACTTAAGTAAGTCGTACCTGCTACAGTCTAACGTTCAAAAACCCACCAAAAGTGATTAGAATTCGTGATTTTTATACAGTTTTTAACAAAGTAATTGCAGCTGTCAGAGCAAATAAATACTTGGACCGAATCTAGTCGAGCTATGCTACGAGTGCTACTAAATGAACTACAATAGCAATATTATACATGAGTCGCAGCGAACGGTCCTTTTACAATGTATTTAGAAATTCCGTCCACGATATTTTATTTTACCAACGACGGAATGAAGTTATTCGGAGTAAGAGGTTGTGTGTTAGTGTGTATAATTAAATAAATAATAAATAAATAAATATCTGGGACATTATTTTGCCCACATATTCATCTGACCCCAAACTAAGCAAAGCTTGTAATATGGCTGCCAAAGACTGATATACGTATATAATTATATATTTTGAAATACATACTTACTTAAATAGATATTAACACCCAGACATAGAATAAACACAATTGTATGTCTGTTGTTATTTTCCTCCAAACTGACTGAACTGATTTGGATGCTAAGTAACATATTATGTAGTAGCATGAAACAGGACATTTTTAATTTAAACTCCTCAAAAACATTAATATTATTGTTGTTATAATGTAAGGCAATGCTAAGGAGCTTGGTATCCAGCTAGACCTCAAGACTTTTTATTTCCATAATCAAAACCTTTTCATATGCTAAGGAATGAACTGGTCGTTTGGCCCATTTTTATATAATTATGTTTTTTTTTCACCGGGATAATGTAGTTCGTTCCTTATAACGAAGTTTGAATACTCGTGACCTGACTAAACTGTTTAAATTATGCGTAGATAAACTCTCTAACTAGCAAGTCCCAAATACAGATTTCCTGTTACTGACCGACCAACTTATCTGTACCGTTGGCTAAATCTTGGAACTAAAAGTCTGTACGGGTACTTGACAGTTTTATTCCGAAAATACCATTGTGGCTTCCTCATTTAAACCGACAGATAAGTTGGTCGCACTGTTAGTTCCCATTGGCGTATTGCCACGTTGTTTATTAGGTGCGAGCTCCCATCGATTTTGCAGACTTCGGGTCAGCTGCCAAGTTTAATGCAAACTGAGAACTGTTACAGTCGAAAATACAAAAGAGATAACAAAAGCTAGACAAAGAAGTACTTATTATCTTCAACTATATTTTTCTCAAAAACAATATTCAGTAAAAGTTTTTTATAGAAAAGTATCTGTTTCAAACTAAGCTTTTATGAAATTAGTGATCGGAATGGTGTGCAGATCAAAATGAGCCCAAACACTGCCAGTCTATTATTATCCATCGAGGAGTGCCGTTCTCCATCGTCACCATCATCAAATCAGCTCGCTGTCAACATAATATTGCATTGACATCGGAACTTGACAAGTATGCCAAATTTCAGCTCAATTGAACACCGCGAAATGGGTCAAATTTTACTTGCAAGATTTGATTACAGACAGACGGGACAGGTGAAACTAAATAAAAGCTTGTAAAACTGAAATCAGAAACTAGTTTTTTTACATATATTTCACCAACCAAGAGCAAATGCTTTAAGCATAGCTTATTCTATCTCATTAGGTACCTATATTGTTTGTTATGATAACTTAGACTGCAATTAGCTAGGTCGGATAAATATAGTAAAATGACATAAGGTTTGCGCAAATCGTTGGTTGACTTTACTTTATAATGTACAGCTATTTATTAGTAACGCACCATATTACTTACATTTATCAATAAACCGTTTGAAACAGCAAAAATGTGTTTATTGACAAATAAGTATAAGTAATAAAGCGCTTAGAAAAATAGCTTTACATGATTTTGTAAAGAATAATAATCAATTTACGCAAACATCATAATCGTTTACAATAATAACAATTATGGCCTAGCTACAATAACAAACAAAAAACAGTTTGTGATTCCCGTCAAAGTGAAACGTTTCACCTATGGCGGGAAATTCAAATTTCAAACAGTTTTTTTGTTCTTGTAGCTAGGCCGAGTAAGTTATTGTGAACGATCATGATGTTTGCGAAAATTGATTTTACAAACTCGCGTAAAGTTATTTATTTCCAATTCACATTATTACATACATTTGTCAATAAACAAATTTTTGCTGTTTCAAACGGTTTATTGCCAAATGTAAGTAATATAGTGAGTAACTGATTAATAGCTGTACATGATAATGTAAAGAACGACCACCAATTTTCGCAAACACTATGCTATTTCACAATAATTACCGGGCCTAGCCACAAGGACAAAAAAACTGAAAAAAACTGTTTGTAATTTGAATTTGCCGGCGTTAAATTAATACGTGAAACGTATTACCTTAATGAGTGTGCAGTAATCTGTTGGTACGCACATGGGACTACTCGTTTGCGTTTTGACAAAAAGTATCAATATTTCATTACTTTCCATAATTATTAGTAACTCTTACTTATTTACATTTTCACATTAACAAGAAACTCTCTCAGCGCCAGAGCTCAGCGCAATGAAACTGACGCGTATTTTCTTTATTCATTTTTTATTTAATAGAATGGCTTCGTACGGTTTGTGTAGTGTGTTAGCTAATGGCAAGGTAATGTAATGTCTTTGTAACTAAGTATATTTTGTGATAAAAACATACATGTTAATTACATACAATTTCAGATCATTTTAATTAATTTTTAGCTTGCTTTTTGTTATTGTGATTTTTTTCTGTGTAAATAGTTTTAATCTCATCATGGAAAACTCTTTGGTTCTTCCAATTTAATTTGATATACAGTAAAAGAATTGCACTTAACAGGCTTCGTATATGTACACTTTTCGAGCAATAGTATTGAAGGCCCCATTCTCTCTCCTGTTCTTGCATCTGTAAAGATAAAATCCATATAATACGAAAAGCAGGTATTACAAATAAAAGCTCATTTCCCTGTAAGCATCTAGAGGGAATATTTCGATCGGCAGCGCTAATTACAAGCTCGAGACGGTGCTGGAATAATTAAAAATATAAATTGGAGTCTGAAGAGCTAACCAATTAGTTATTAAAATAGGCAGCATATACTCGCTTCTAATGCAGAAACAGACTAGTAGTACTTTTAGATCAACATAATTATTGTTAACATCTGAAGTTCTGTGGCATGCAGGAGTTCCCCTTCAGAATCATTCTAGACTCGCGCGGTCGAAATCTTCGTACGGTATGAGTGGATTTCGAGAGTGCGAGTTTGCGCGATTGCTTGTAGAGTGTGCATATGAAGTACGTGTGCCAACTTTCACCCCACTACACTGCATTTTTAACCGACTTCAAAAAAGAAGAGGGGGTACTCAATTAGTTTTTTTTTTTCATGTTTGTTACCTCAGAACTCCGTTATTTCTGGAAAATTCCTTCACTTGGATGACATAATATATTGTCATCCATCTATCCGAAACTGCGTATTTTACTAATTCTTAAATCAGTTTTTTTAAATTGATAATTATGTTGAAGATGTTTGCTGACAGCAAACTGCGTCACCTTGTTAGAACCTACAATGTAGGTCATAAGTTAAACGAACATCAGAAGGTTATTAGTTACTAGGTACCTATCTGTCTAAAATTATTTCCATCTCTTCTATCTAACTTTTCCAGTTCAAATGCTAATTTCAGTAAAGTTGTCCTCAATCGACAAAACATTCAACCTTATCAGCTTAGTATGAAGTAATAAAATTCGAAATCAATCAAATAAGTAAACCGGGCTAAACCGCTAAATTGGACCGAATAAACAAACAGTAAATTAGACCGACCTCTGCGATAATATCCTCTTTTATAGGTGATCCAATCCGGTTTTAAAATTCAAACGCTTTCTTTTTCCATTGCCAGTGGAAAAAAGAAAAAAACGGCGCGATTATCTTCCGTTGTCCCAGCAAATGGGTATTCGGACCATGCCCGTTGATGGGGGGTTTTATTATGGGGGAAACGGATTGGCTGTATAAACGGGAGCTATTTGTTTTATTTTACAGCTTGCCTTCCCACTGCTGCGGGCTACATACTGCGTGGAGTCACGCATCTTCTTTAGGCGTTGTTGTTTCATACTTGCTGCGTGCCACATCACAATCTAACATAACCACAGGTTTACGACATTTGAGGCCATAACATAATTAAAAGTTTTTTTTCTTTCCTCGTGAGAGGATTTTGGCCGTGGCATGTTTTTTGCATATGCCAGTTTCAAGACATTATTATATGTATTGAAATGTTTCAAAATTGTATTGTATAGAAGCAGCTGTTTCCCGCGACTTCGTACGCGTAGATTTTCATATAAACTTTCAACCCTTTCTTCCTCCCTTAATCCGGCTCTTACGCAAAATAACATAGCCTATTTTTAAATCTGGTCAAATCTAAGCATATTCGTGAAAACCGCATTTAAATCCATCCAGTGGTTTAGGAGATGTGGGTGGAAAAATAAACAAACCGACAAAAATTCTAAAAACTGTCTTAACGTGTTCAGCTGCTTATTTTAAGACGCACTGTGTTTTTTTTTCATATCACGCAATTACAGTTTTTTCTCTCTACGTTTTTATTATATGTATAAATCGTTAAACAAGTCATACTCACAGTCAGAGTCAAGCAAAGTCATGGTTAAATCCAAACCATGTATTGGTAACTTGGTGGATACTTTAGGTATCTACTGTAATTAGGCTTCTAATGCGATTTAATACGCCAGTGTCGCGGAGATGGTAAAACACCTACAGTCCGGCCAACTGAGAGAATACATCTGATAGCTGCAATAACATTGTTAAAATACGAATAAAAACATTTTCTTTTAATATTTTACCAGCTATGCAACAATCTTACGCGTATCATAACTTAGTAAAAGTGGTCAGTCAGTTAAACGTCGATGCGGTCTACGATGGAGGACACTTGCCTTAAAAAATCGATTCATTCACAACTTGAAGACGCCAAGATTGTAACTGCCTAGGTAAAATAAGAGCAAACAAGCTAGACAAAAATAAATACTTGTGATAAAACTTTCCAGCAGCTCTCTGCGTCCAAGATGCACAAACACCTATTTCATGCAAGTGGAACACTTTGCTTACAGAAGCTGATAGTTAACGTTTACACTGGACGTGTTTACTGCGACAAATCTATGATTATGACTGATGAAAATAACACTGATGTAGGTATTACCTACACTTATTATCATTTATTATTTGAGACTGTAACACTGCAAAGCAAAAGCCAATTCCCTCTTTACATGAAAGCTGCAATTGATTTAAAAAAGATAAAGAAAAAAACTGTGATCACTTTTGTTAGGTTTTTGAACGAACGGTAGCCGATAAACTACAGTGAAATCTTTTAACAATGTCATCGTAGCTGTCAAAACAAACATAAAACTTAGACCGAGTGTAGTAAGGTAACTGTTCCTTACTAAGGTCTAAGTTTTTTGTATAGGTACTCTATTTTCTGTAGTTATTGATCTGCAAAAAAAAGACATTACAATCTGGGTAAAAAAAAGAATTTTTTTTATGGTATTATAGGCGTTTAACCTCAACTCGACTGATGTTGAGGTCGGAGTGATCGAAGATGATAAACAGGTTTAGCTAGGAATGAAAGAGAAAACTTCCGGCAATAAAGCTCGTGAAGATGTTCACTAAAGCGGGTACCTATGTATGGCGCAGGTGTGGCTAGGACAGTTTGTTTTATGACGCTGCAGATTACACAGGATAGTTGGCCACTTGGGAACAAGGCAACTTGTACTTGAATTGAATAGTTAGAAAGTAGAAGCGTATTTAATATACTTATCGTCTTCAAGGAGAAGCCAAGTGATAAGAAACATAATTACTTTTTGAAGTGAAAACTTCTCTAGGCGAATAGAGCACTTTTTGGGTGAACAAAAATCATGGAACTCGCGGCATCGTCACGCTGTACCTACCGTGTATAGAAATGTAAAATAGAATTTAAAACACCGCCATCTCTTGTAGAATAGATGAATTACTACTTAAGTTTTCACTTCTGACGTTTCACCTATGACTGATGTGTTTTAGAAGCTTTTTATTAATTAGCAATGTTCGTTTCTTTGTTTAAGTCAAATCTTGACAGATGAATTACGATCACTTTCTTTTATCCTACGGAGTTAAATGTTTACATGTTGGTTCAGTTCCGTTTACAATGCACTTTTATGGTAAGCATGACCAGAATCTACATCCAAGATTAGCTCCAGTTAAAGAAACACTTCAACGATCAACAGCACATACATGAAATTTTGTGTACCTACGCGTTTTTATTATGATGCACTCAGGGTTGGGTCCTGACTATAGGGAACTCCTCAATGGTTAGGAGTACAGACATGAAATGTATCAGGTCATATTCAAGTATGATAACCTTATTCTAAGTGTCAGTTTAGAGTAATACCTCATATAAATAAAAGCTTGTTTAAAAAACTGTTAATTTATTTCTATATACTTATTTATGTCATACTTCTGTTTTATTTAGTCGGTATATCGTCTATCGTCTGTCGTCGTTAGTTGTGTGCCGCTCAATACTGAAGTGTGCGTTTGTAGAACTAGTAAGAATATTTCAGTGTGTGCAATACGTGTTTTCCTCGCCCTCTTCAGTTTTTGACAGACTTCTTTCGGTACTAGCTCAAGTTTAAGGCGAATCCAAACTAAGTATATAATATTACCAAAAGCTCAGCTTTTACAAGTCAAAAAAGTCGTACGTCGACGTAAGTCGTCGTCGGAAAATATTTGTTAAAAAATCAAATTATTCTAAGGTTGTAAAAACTTTCACTTTCCAAAATCCACTTTGTAATTCTCGAAGGAATCACACAGCGGGATGCCTATATCAAAAGGATAGAGATACCGCAACTGACAGTGATGGACGTGCGAAGTACGAAGAGGTGAAACCGACGGGCAATTTGGAAATGGCTCATTTCCACTATGTCAAAATGTCCAACGATGAGTTAATGTGCTGAGATCTATGGGGTTACGCATATACCCTGTACTAAGCCGAAAGGAGATCATTGTATTCATAATTATGATTTTTTTTACTATTATGGGACCACCAACCCGAAAATCACGAGGGAATAAAACAGCTGTTCCATAGAAAACGGTCATTGACCCTGGGTGCTGTAGGCGTTTCCGGCTAAGTAGGTCTGACTTAGTGATAAGCGCAGCCGGAGCCGTCTACTTTACTACATGATAGAGCCAGGAGACGGATCATATCAAAGGCTACAAGTAAATCACTCAAGTTTGGGATCACTTGGTCTATTTTATGACCAAGAATCCATTATCCACCTGTCAGCGTCATCATTAAACCCCCGTAACCAAGTGTAATGACCCTCGAGTTGGCGTTCCTTTGGTTTGTTTTAACGTACCAACTAAAGCGTGTATTTACTTTTTTTTTTTATATTTCAATTATTTTTACAGTTTATTTCCATAAATGTTACCTCTGAATATCGACGCACATTTCTACGCACTCGATTGACCATCAGAATACCTATGTCAGTGACACCGCGTCCGACAGGTGAATGATAGAAACGGGGGATTACCGAGAATTGTGTCAAGTCTCTGCCATTCTCTCTGGGCACGCATCTCACGGCTTGTACATACTAGGCATAGAATAATCATACTAATATTATAAATGCGAAAGTGAGTTTGTTTGTTCCTCTTCACAGCGACAGAGCAACGAATCGACGTGATGCATATTATAGATAATTGAAAAAATTAACTGTTCCTGAGGTAAAATCCATGCTGGTGAAACCGAGGTGCGCAGCTAGTGCAAATTATTGCTGTGATAAAAATATACGCATGAAAAAGTAAATACTCGATTGTTTTTTGTTTGAAAATATACGCATTCAAAATAAATATTCCTTCGGCGATTTTTTTTCGTTTTATTGTCGGATTATTTCGTTTTAATCACTAATAGTACTGCTTACAGGCATAAAGGTGTTTGATGGACGAATGTCAAAAACGTGGAGAGAATCGAAGTTAAGACACACATAAAGTGAGGTGCCTTTATGAAAAAAAAAAATTGTCGATCCAAGAAAAGTCCATGTAAAAGTTATGAGGACACTTTTTTCCCTACGAACGAAGCTTGCTTGCGTTTGACCACAATCTCACCTGATATGAAGCAATGACGTGGCAAAGAAGCATATCTACTCGCCTAGGAAATAAACATTTAAATAACTAGAAATAACTTTTAAAGGCCTCCCTTTCCTCCTTCCATTCCTAAGTAAAAATAAAACATAATATCCAGAAATATATGAATTTTAGGTAAATAGTGTCCTGTAATTTTATCAAATTAATGAATGCACTAAACTAACACAAAAAGTGTCTTCGTATTCAGTTCAGTTAAGTTCTCTCCACCTCCGATATATATTTTTTTTGGATTTAAAGGATTTACCGTAATGACGTTTTCGAACTTAACGTTATGGGAAAAAAATATACCGGGATGAAAAGCATAACGAGCTATCTCCAGGCCGAATTTAATTCAAATTCATTGGGTGCGGAACAAACACAGACACTTACATAAACCTTTATATTTTTATAAAAGTTGATGCGAAACCATTATCTCGGTTTCTATGGGATAACGGGTGAAATAGCGGGATGCTACAAGTTATATTATTATTTGTATCAATAATGAATTTCACATATTCCATTCTTTGTATCTGAGTGATCATGTGCTCGAGCCTTTATGGGATCATCGCCAAAATCGTTCAAAAGCCCAAGAGAATTTTACACGGAAATGTCTATCCTTGTCAAAGAGATCGTTTGATTGTACGTTACTTCCTACTGGTTGATTTTGTTATTCATATATTATTTGTTTCTTTCATCCAGCTTCAAAAAAGGTATTGTTGTTGACAGTCTTTTTACTCAACTGCCCAAAAAACGAGTGTTATTTTTTTGTCTATGTTATGTGGTGTCATCACCGATTTTAGGCGCGTTGTGCACTTTTTGGCTGAACAAAAATCATGGAACTCGCGTCATCATCACGCTGTCACAGAATACATAATACACAGTTACCGTGTATTTTAAGTGTAAGTGTGTGAACCCGGGTATGTCCTAAAACTGCGACCAGAACCACCGGACGATGGGCAGCAGCGTCCTAATAGTACACGGTGAACGTACTGCGATCCCCAAGCCGCCTGCCAAGCGTGGGGATTATGGCAACACCCCTCTATGGGAGGCCTTGTCCAACAGTGGACGTTAATTGGCTGATGATGTGTGTGTGTATTTTAAGACAGCGCCATCTCTTGTAGAATAAGTGAATTACTACTAAAGTTTTCACTTCTGACGTGCAGTCCTATGACGGAGGTGTTTTTTTATTTATTGAATAAGCTATACCTATATCTTGATGGTGGTCCCATTTTTTTTATTCCATATGTTGCAAACAAGCTGACGAGCTGCCGGAAAGTAAGCAATCACTGTCGCCTATAGTATTTTCCTACACTTGAGTATTTTCGAGTGTTAATATGTAATAATGGTGGATTATTGTATATTAAGTTTTCGAGAACGTACTTGAGTGTAAACAAGTGGGTAAAATGATGAGATAAAACGCATGTATTTTCGTGTTGTTTCTAACTCCGTAGTCTGTCCACCATATAACAAGGATTTTACACATAGGCATCTCGTAATTAAACTGCACATCATCTCCTTCACTATCGTAAGTGCCATTCTTCCGGTACAATATCCAGGTCGTCACTGTCGTTTCATTTTTCATATTATTTCCCCTGGCTTCATAACGGGCACATTGTCAAGAATCGTAGGTAGCAGGCACGAAATTTAAATGCCAGTTCGTGTAATCATAAATCACAAATGCAACTCGGTCTTAATTCTTTTTTTAGTTGTGAAAGTTGCAATAACACTGTAAAAAAGAAAATAAAAACTGAATGAAAAAAAATTCTTTTAAAATATTACTGGTAGTTCTGTAGATATCTGGGTACGATCTGACATTCAAAAACCGAGCAAATAAGATTAGAATTTTCGGTTTTTATTAAATTTTTACAACTAGGATAAAAACTTGGGCCTAGTTTAAATAAAGTTTCAGTGACCTATTTTTATTGTTTTATTATGTTTCAAGTCCACAGCTGGACAATACAGAGAGATAAACGGTTGCGTACTCGATAAAAATATATTTTATTAGTATTTTCCTCTCAAACCAGACTCAGAGAACTTGTAATGGCAATTACTATTTCCATCTGCCCAACCAGCTTTTGTTTCACAACAAATACAAGACGAGATTTGTGGCGCGGGACACATTGTTAATGAATGTTTACTGCTACAGAAAATAACGAGAGATGGGCAGCTGTGAAGGTCACGGTTACGTCATTTTGCAGCTCCGAGCTCGACTTACATGGTTTAACTTGAAAACGGTGGGTTTCTATGCAAAGCTGTTTCTTCTGTCACTTCTGTCTAGTGTATTTCTGCATACAACAGGCAGTACGGCAGACGTACAGACGGTTTTTGTCCTACCTAAAAAGTATTGTTTTCAGAAGAAGAAAAAAATGTTGCATTTTTGCTACATAAGTAACGTATTGACAACGCTTGTACTTAACGATAATTCTAAAGCAAGAGAAACGTTTAGGAGAGAAAGTGTCATTTAATGGCTTCATGGATTGCAGTTAATTTTTTACTTTCGTCCATTGGCCTTTACTGCCTCTGCCATACTTGTATCAGAAAATGGCAAAAATAATATTAAGAGTCCTAATAAAATATATGAATTCGTACCCCAAATGTCCCCGGGAAAGCTTTAGATGTCCGGATATCCGTTTCGCAAGACGGATAGGAAGTGCTATCGACGGTTGTGTTTTATTAACACAATGAATCTTAGATCGATTGGCATTTGCAACAAACATTGTCGATTGTTTCAAATTGTATATCAAAGACAGTAGAATTTAGAGCAGGTAATAAATGAAAGCCACTAGACGCTTTACTACACTACACTTAGTGATGGGACATAAGCCTGGGTGCCTGAACGCTTGAGCGACTACAAACTATTGAAATCAATATTTAAACTGGGTTTTAATTGAGCCTTTGGAACTGTCAAGCATCATCACGGAAGTGACAGGGTGACGTGTTAGGATTTTTTAAACTATTAAACCAGCAGCTCTCCTCTGTTTCAGCTACCTTACAGGAACCGTTGTTTTTTGGAATAACAGTCCATACCAAATGCCATATCAAATTTCATCCAAATTCCCTTTGCCATAACGAAGTTAAGTGGGAACACACATTCACACACACTGTAAGTGTGAATGTTTATTCACATCCCCACATTTACAACCCACGCACACATAACGCACCCGTACAAACTTTCGTATTTATAATATTAGTAAGATTTAACATTTCCATCATCCAAGACCAACTATACCACAAAATGGAATAAGATTCCATTTCGTATCTAAGCAAAGTTATGTCCCGAAAAAAAGTTACACAATCCCTCTTCCTAATTGGATCGTCCCTTCCAAGTTTGACGTATAATTTTCCAGGATGATTATATTATAGTGTTTACGATCCGTTTAAGATGAAACTTCGACAATTATTCGGACTGAGTCTAAACGGATTTTACTGCTATGCTAGGTACCTAGATGAGGGTAATACAGAATGGAGTTTGAGAGCTTGTTAGGATGGAATTTATCTAGTGCCTCGCCAAAGGCTGTTTTAATGCTTAAAATAAGTTAGGTAGATTTGCGGTAGTGGGCACTCCTACCAATCTAAGTATTTTGTCTTGTAATGTGGTTATGAAGCGAACGGCATATGGAAATTCATAAACGGGATTCACGCCGTTATTTTCCAGCCTTATTCTTCTCACCCTTTTTTCCATTTATGTTTATTTATAAATGGGTCTTCTCTTTATATAGAGCCTAATCTAAACAAAAAGAATAATAAAAAATGATTGTCGAGACACGCATATGGTAGGAATTTTAAACGTAATACTGTAACAGGTTTTGTAACGTCCAAAAACTCTACCAAATACAGCAGATGGCTGGCGTAATTACAAACCAATTTGACAGACTAAATACGCGTAAATCCCAATTTCTTGTGAATCTCATCAACTTAGTGAAACCGAGTGCACCTACTCAAAATAGGACCTTTGATCATAATAATACATTACTTATATCTTCTCGTAACGAAAAAAAAACCTATATAGGGAGGTAGATGAGGAATCTGCCCACATTTAGATAATAAATTCAGTGCTTTTTAGGGTTTCCTACCAAAATGGTAAAAGAGAAAACTTATGTTGATATACTTCGGTGGCTATTTAAATGAAATATGAAATACCCGATTTAAGAGCGGTTTAAAACAGCGTTTTTATAGCAGCGATCCAAATGTTTGAAACTCGCGAAAAACACTGTGTTTGCATCGCTAAATTTCAAGAAGAAAAACCTACTAAAAATGTGTATGACTTAGCGATGACGTTGCGACTTCTGTTGTTCGCGTTTACGCAGCCTTTAATTATTTGATAACAACATAAATAAATAAAAATACCTACAGGCTTTTCAAGCTTTAGTGGATTTCAAATTTGTGCGCGGAGTTGCCAGTTTAAGGCTGTTTTAATAGAATTTTTCACCTAGATGCCTTTCAGAGGAGCCTTCATTAGCGCTCCCTTATTGAAATCCTCGAGTTCACCTGACAGACAAAATGAAATATTGGCTGCTATCTCACATGATTGGTTTTTTTTTGTAAAATGACTGTATCTACTTTAGAAAAAAATATTTCAGTCATTTTGCGAAGATAATGTTTAAAAATAATATATTAAAACAAAAATTTAGTTTTATAATTTTTTATTATGACTACTAAAATGGGATAAACGGTTTTTTCCCATTGCACTTATCCTAAACAAAAATTTGTTCTTAATATTCTAAAATATTAACGTCCCAAATTACCTGAAGTACATTTTTCAAAAGTAGACTGTCATTTTAAATATCTTAAATGCACGAGCGAGATCCTTGCACTCGGTATTCTGGCCCTTAAGGTGATACGTTTCATGTTTGGCGGGAAATTCAAATTTCAAACAGTTTTTTTGTCCTTGTAGCCAGGCTGGGTAATTATTGTGAAATGGCACAGTGTTTGCGAAAATTGTTGTTCGTTCTTTACATTATCATGTACAGTTAATCACTTACTCACCATATTACTTACATTTTGCAATAAACCGTTTGAAACAACAAAAATTTGTTTATTGACAAATGTATGTAATAATGTGCATTGGAGATAAATAAGTTTACGCGAGTTTGTACAGAATAATAATAAATTTTCGCAAACTTCATGATCGTTTACAATAATTACTCGGCCTAGCTACAAGTACAAAAAAACTGTTTGAAATTTGAATTTCCCTCCAAACGTGAAACGTTTCACCTTAAAGAAGAGTAAATAAATCTAAAAGATTAAATTCTCCTTATTCACAAAGTTAAATCAACGGACATCACTGTCTAGATGCGGTTGGATAATAACTAACAGATACCGATTTTATTTTGATATTAAAATAGTTTTCTTCAGGAACAAAAAAAATCTAGCTCTAGATAATAATGTTGACTAAACAACATTTTCTCCCAATAAGATTATTTTTCTTTAGTTTTCTTCCTTCAAGCTTTCTTTTTGATTATACCATGATAATAACTAAAGTAACCAAGATAAATACGTTAGTATAACATCTGCCGAATTCTCTAGGTTACCTAAATGCCCTCGAGCTAATTTAGTTAGTAATTAGTTTTATCCGTTGGTTTTGTACCTGTAAAAAAAATCTCCCTCTTGTACTTACTGCAACCATTATCTCTACTAAGTAGGTATCCAGTGCTCTTGAAGGTCGATTTAATTCAGTTTTCGAAAAGACAGCTTATCCAAAAATTTAGTTTTTGTCGCAACTAAACGGCTGAATTAATTTTGATCAAAATTGAAAAGTACTACAAGTAGACAGACAACGATGTTTTAAACTATCACGGTTGTTCACTAAAGTTATATGATTATTTACGGGATATTTACCGTGGTAAGGTGGTCTTCCCGTGAACATGGTGCATGTAACTGCGCCGAAATATCGGGAGCTCCTTCCACAACCTTACCACGGTAAATATCCCGTAAATAATCATATAACTTTAAGTAGACAACGCCTGTTTTTACGAGCTCTTATTTAACTTTATTTATTTTATTTTACTTGCCCTTTTAGTATGTTCGTTCGTATAAATGTGTGGGACAAAATCGAGGAACTTAATTTTAGGCGCGCGGCTCAAGTCATTCGTTGACCTCTAGCGTTAATAAAAAATTGCAGTTTAATTTATTTTTAAAAATGTGCTTGTGTGGTTTTAAACCACAAGGCAGAAGTGAAAACTTCTTTAGGCACGCTGAGTAAATTCGGTGAGTGAGAGAGATAATAGTCAACCTTGCTGAAGTTCTCACCTCTGTCGTGTGGTTTTAAGTATATTTTTTAATAAATTAAACTGCATTTTTTTTTGACGCTAGAGGCCAACGAATGACCTGAGCCGCGCGTCTAAAATTAAGTTCCTCGATTTTGTCCCACACATTTTTTTAATCAATCTAACTGATTTTTTTTTTGTGATATCGTATCAGCAGTTACCAGCACTGGGTATCACCAGTCTTCGTTTTCGGGAGAGTTTCTCATTCATCCGCTATTTTTCATCTCAAAAAGTGCTGGAAAGCAGGAAAATTGCGGGTTAAGCCGCGCGGCACAGCCAGTGTTTAATAAATCTTTGCAAAGAATTTCAAGCCAAGTGATCGGGCCTAGAAGGTACAATTTTATTAAAATCGACCCGAATAAACAAGATTATACCCGACTTCAATGTCTCCAACTGAGATTAGTAGTCAAGAGCCACAGGATAACAACGTATGTAGGTAGAGTACTCGTAGGTAAGATTGGAACAAACTGGTTCACCTGTATTAAAACCTCGATAATTCCTATAAAATCCGCGTAGCTGTAAAAGTAGAAGTTTATGTACCTATTATGGGCTGACTACAGCGAAATATTCGCTGGCCACGTCAATGTTTTAGGTCATTCCACGTCTAAAGGCCTCTGACATTGCTGATACCTATTGGATTCCTCTTTATGTCCGAAATATCTTTGGCTACATTTTACAGTCGGGGTTCTGTTTTTCTTGAAATAGTATATATCTATGTTGTGCCCACCCCTATAACAGTAGGGAACTCCGTTCTAGAAATTGTTGATGCTTACTTATACATAGGACAAACAGTCCAACTAGGCAGGTCCAACTTTAACACAGAGGTCAAGCGGCGAATCCAATTCGACTGGGCAGCGCGAGGTAAACTTAACGCAACGACTTCTCGTCCAAAACACCTCAGTGCCTTAAGACGAAATTCTTCGAAACTTTCGGCACTGAAACGTGGCCTCACAATCATAAACTAGCTCAAAGTCGTACAGCGAGCTAGGAAGAGGGCGGGCGAATCAGAAATAAGGAGATCCGTAGACGAACGAAAGTTACCGTCATGACCCATTGGCTTAGCAAATTAAAGTAGCAGTGGGCAGGGCACATAGCACGCAGAACAGATGTCAAATGTTCTCGAATGGAGACCACGGACCGGTAACCGCAGCGTGGGACTTCCACCCGTAAGATGGACGGACGACCTAAAAGAGACCGAGGCAAGGTAACGCTGGATGCAAGACGCTTCCAACTGGCTCTTTTGGATATTGATGGGGGAGGCCTATATTCAGCAGTGGACGTCCATACATATCATCATCGTCGTTACATAAATCATCATCATTTCAGCCATAGCTAATGATGATGATGATGAATACTTAGTTACAAGTTTTCTTTTTGTAAATTAAACTACCTAGTTCTCATGTTTTCAAATACCTACTCTTTATAATTTAGTTTGAACTTTTCTCCGTCGGTTATACCTAAGTATAAAAAGAAAGCCTGCCTTTTGAACATACTTGGTATACTGTATTTACACAGTGTCCTGTAGGCCAGTTTAATTCAATCTTCTAAAAGGCATACGCTCAAAAAATATTTGGCGAGGCTTTCTGAAATTAACATTGTAAGCTAGGATTTACTGACTACAATAGATTTTTTAAAGAACTTCGTAAAAAGGGACGATTTTTTTGTTTAACATATTGATATAAAGTAACTTCTAAACTTTCACGATTTGAACACTCATGTTTTATATTATGTTTATTGAGACTTATCACGCATTATATTATTTAGGTTTAAATATAGGTACCTTTGGCTCCACGTATCGACCATGTTACAATGGCCGTGGCCACGAGCTGACACAACTAAATAAAACAATAATCCCGTCTGCTTGTTTGCCACCTATGGCATAAAAAAAACAATATAAAAAACTTCAAAAAAAATATGTCAGAACTGCACCAAATTGAAATGGAACCATACGGGAAGCACCAGCTTTCAAGAAGAAAGAAAGAATCATCCAGCCGAAAGATATGAGGTAACAAACATATTTTAAAAAAAACAGTCGAATTGATAACCTCCTCCTTTTTAGAAGTCGGTTAAAAATAAGCGATAAGTCTTGATCTAAACGAAAAAAATTCTCACTTCAGTGGTCTTGATACACATTTAAAAATGTAGATATAAATTTTGAAATTGTAGACCCACAGGCCAACCTTAGCTCTAATATTGTAAAGAGCTGAATAAAATTATTTTGTTTTTAATACTTAACTGCAGTATTTATCGGGTATACCTGTTACAGTCTTACGTTCAAAACCCTACCGAAAGAGATCAGAATTCGTAGTTTACATTCGGCTTTTTACAAGGTTATTGCAGCTGTCAGAGCAAATAAATGCTTGGATCGAGTTTAGGTAGGTACGTAAATTATTGGGTACCTCTACCTCAATGCTATCCCATAAATCGCCCCAATGACCTTTCGATTAAAGATCAACTTACCTGTTATAGCTTCTTGTTACCAAGTCCAAAATGTCCAATTTCCTTTGAGCCATTCATTAAACTTTGCGAAAGCTTGTCAGGTGAGCTATTTATGACTGACATTTCAATCAACTAAAAATAAATATTGGAAAATTCTACGAAAATTTGACTTCTTATTATAAGTAACTTAGTATCTAGTAGTTCTAGTGTCTAGTATCTAGTAGTTCTAGTGTCTAGTATCTAGTAGTTCTAGTGTCTAGTATCTAGTAGTTCTAGTGTCTAGTATCTAGTAGTTATCGTTTTTCGGTTACCTACTTAATTAATTAATTTTGAGGTTAATTCTTTTAGTGAACATCATAATATCATCAAAGTTGCTAGTCTATCAGTTTTTTATCGGATACATTTCGGAGAGTGTGCATCGGATTTTTTCTATCGGACTGCCAGAGCGGCCACGGAAAATCGTCACCGCTTTATGGCTGACATTCCGAAAACCCGTACGAAGCGCTTTGATTCCACTTTTATTGTGCGAACTGCTAGTCTGTGGGATGCGCTGCCAGAATGGGTGTTCCCCGATAGTTACAATCTGAGTGTCTTCAAATCTCGAGTGAATCGGTTTCTTCTGGGAAAACGTGCTCCATCGTAGACCGAGCCGAGTTGGCGGTCAAACGCAAGACTATTATTACAGAATAAAAATAATAATAATCAATACACATCATTAGTTTTGGTTCATTTTTAATCCCCGACACAAACAGATTTAAGTTTAACAAATTTGTAGCTTATAGCAATAACAAAAATTGTTTATCTGTGTACTTATCTGTCTGTGGCATATCGTAGCTCCTAAACAGGTGAACCGATTCTGATTTAGTTTTTTTTTTGTTTCGTTTAAAAGGTGGCTTGTTTAAGCTACCTAGCTACGATAAAATAGTAGATTATGCACTAAGGGAATAAAGCAGTGTCTTAAGTCGCGGGCGGCATATTGAAGCTGCCCAAGATGATGACAGGTTTTATTCCATAGGAGCATACTCTACGTTTCACACCTTCTGCGAAACAATAAAATGCCATCAACATGAATATTGCATTAAAATTTACTGAAAATCACAGCACGAAACACCGTCTTTTGTTTCAAATTCTTTGTAAGCGCACCTTTTTCTTTTTTTTTAGTTTTGCTTATGGTGGCCAGTTCGATTTTCGAACAAACCTCTTTACAATGCCATATGAGAATTTTTTTCTTAGAGTTTTCCACGAGTTTCCACACGAATTTAAAGTTCCAAATTTATATCACTTTATTCCCTAGATAATTTCATACTAACAAGTAGTAATACTGTGTTTGTTATAGAGCTTACCTACCTACTTCGTTTCTGTCTCACACGCAGAGACAAGACTAAAGTCCGGCCGCAGAGAGAATGCAGAAGAACTGTAATAACATTGTAAAAAATAATAATAAACATTTTCTTATAATAAGTTAATTGAACATTTTGAACCCAGCGAAACCTGAAAAATTATGCTTTTGATATTTCGTTATTTTACTAGTTTCACATTAAGGTCATGCCGTTAACTGAAGTTGATAGAAAAAAATATACAAAGTAAGTATAAGTATGAAATCTTTGGAAAAAATATAAGTAGTCGCAAAAATAATAAATGCGGAAAAGTTTGTTCTCAATTTCTTTGTTATTGGCTGTTACCAGCATGGCCTACTAAGTAGAAAAACGAAAACAATAATAGTACGAGTATAAAGGTACTTTACAAGTTTTTCCGGTTCAAAATGTGTGAAATTTAAACCTTAAGTTGCCATTTTAAATACCTAACCTCTCAATCATAAAAAGGTAACTCATCCCACAATTTTATCAAATAAATGGCGAACATAAAAGCCTCTCCAAAGTAAGTTTCTGATAATAAGAGAACTCGTTATGACAAACTGAATCTGATAAATGGACCAAAAGCTGAATAATGGCGAACAACACAGAGTTCATCCACAATAGATTTAATTCCAAAGATAGCAATCTCCGATGGGAAAGTTTCAGCAACTTGAACAATTACATCAATCCGTCTGTCTTTTAGCGTTATTCCTTAATGTCCGACAAAATTGTATCAGGCCTTCTAGAACATTTACAAAACTTTACAATTTAATTTGGAAAACGAAGTTTTGAATATTGTTGACGTTTATTTTGTGCCATTTTGTCTCGTTTCGACCTTCATAAATAATCTTTAAGTTTCTGTAATCTACTCGTAAGTGATACGACATAGAACCAAAGTTAGGGATATAACTCCAAGGATTAATAGTAAGTTGAAGAGGCATTGTGCCGGCCACATCCCGAACGCGTCCCGAAGAACCGCTAAATGATGGGGTAGACGAATAAAAGGCCGATGATCAAGACTTACGGAGCTGAAACGTGGACACTTACCGTTGGAACGGTCCACAATTTCAAGGTTGCGTTTGTGTATATATTCGACAATAACTTGTCTTGTGTATTGTTGATTCGATCGTCATGGAATTGTAAACATGTAGTTCAATGATCGAAGTAGGTACGAGTACCTATTCAACACGTAAAATACAGAAATTGAGAGGAAATTCAGAATGTTATTGCAGCTATCGCACATCAAACAAATGGAAATAGTGTACTGTGTTTTAGGGGTCATTCACATTAATCCCACCAATGTCACAATCCCCCCCCCCCCTCCCTCTATCTTTAAATACAACAGGTAAGTATAATCAATTTTATACTAGAAAATTAACACCGTGATAAATTGAAAATCGCTTGTTCAACGAAAACAATGTATGAGTACACGTGAAAAATAAATAGCTAGGTATGCACCCTTTCTCCTTGTTATATTTCTTGTTTCTTCGAAATCCCCCCCGAGCCTTACGTCCCTCCACGTCCATGCGTCACTTACCATAGAAAGAAAATAATTCGCTTTAAAATCGCTAATCCTGAAAATCATATTAAGGATTCTGGGACAAACAATTAAATTATTGCATTGTCCCGATGACACATCCTTGACAAGTGTGCAAAGTTTCAAATCAATCCGTCGTTTTGAAAGGGGTGAAAATGATGTTCAAAGATTCCGTTACATAGATACATACTAAGCTAATAAAAGCGTGTTAAAAAGGCATTATAAAGATATGCCTGGTGACCAAATATACTGGATTGACTATAGTTACATTCATTTTAATATTCTAACGGTTTTATACCCATTTAGGTAGGAAGTTAGATACCTGGTCTGGCATAATCATGAGTAGCTACTAAATGAATATGAAAACAAAATTACCAAGAAACACTTTCATTTACGAAAGTTAGTGCAAATTCCTACATTTATACCTACTCGTAGAAAACGTATTCACCGTAAATAACAAACTTGTTTTTTACATCGCACTAAAACCTAACTAAAACTGTCTGTTGCTATGATAAGACTTTATAGACAAAGGAGCCAGCCACCCTTTCTTAGGAATTGAGACAATTTCGCTTTTGTAAGGGTGTGCTGTCCTCGCGTAGATAAGTAGTTCTAGTTTACACGATGTGATTTTTGTAGATCTATTTTTTCCTATTTAAGGTTCAGCAGTAGGTAGGTATAGGTACCTACTACAAGGGTGATACATCTCTGAGATTTAGCTAAGTCCACAGAGCTTCGTAGCCACCAATTTCTGAACTATGAATGCGACTACAATTATATTGCTTTACCCTAGAGCTTTGATAATACATATATAGTTTAGATCTGCCTTTAAACTCGAACTAGTACCGAAAAAAGTCTGCCAAAAACTGAAAGGGGTGAGGTAAACACGTATTGCACATACTGACATATTCTTACTAGTTCTACAAACGCACACTTCAATATTGAGCGCACACAACTGCAAACGATGTGATTAAAATGTATACGAATGGAATAACTGTAGGGGAAACTGTAGGTCTGTAGTGTGTAACTGTAGGTGTATAATTACGCTTCCATTTATTATAATTTTCTGAGCTCTAAAGCAATATTTATAATTGTTATCACGATAACCTATCATATGCGTATCTCGACACGCTCTTGGACAGTTATTTAGGTAACGTTAGGTAATGACATTTACTAAGTTAGGTACATAGAGGCCCAACATTTAAGTAGATATCTTCCCAAAATCTTCCAATCTATAATTTTCCATTTTACAAAAACATACCTTAATAATATTGAAGTCTGTTTTTGAAGCGCTCGAACAAAATGATTGATATTGACGTCGATTCTGTTGTACCATTTTTAAAACTAAACTAACTTTGACAGCTCTAAAATTGTTGCCAACTTTTTCAGACGTATATATTGAGATGAAATGAGACCTGATAATTTTAGTTTCGTCAGATTAGTTTAGTTTAGATAATGGTTCTACAGAATTGACTCTACCATTATTACCAAATCAACATGCGCCCGAAATAAATTATTCATATTATTGGAATTAGTTTAAACTACCGAGACTAAATTAATTAAAAAAATGTGACCATCTCGATTTCTTCATCTACGTAATAAAAAAATAAGCACGTAAATTAGTTCACAAATATCGGAGTAATCAGTATACACAAAAACTTTCAAGCTTTTCTTTAAAAAAAACATTATTTATGGTGTTTATTTCTGGCGGAATTTTGGAAATTATTGGGTAAGTATGCATATTGTATTGTCACCAGAACTTAAGGTGCATGCAAAATTCTAGCAAATGGGTTTGGGGGACCTGGTTTTAATTCAGCTTGCAAGATTTGTTTGCGAGTGAAATAAAAGCGTGTAAAAATATGGAATGAATCGAGATCTCGAATCTGCCTCTTGATTTTGGTAAAAAATAGCGCGCCGCATCTTTCCAGTTATACTCGTACCTTTTTTTTTTTTTTTTTTTTTTTCTAATGTGACTTATTGCTGTTGACCTTGCGGCCTCTACAGCTTGACCGGACTAGTTGGTGAACGCAGAGGGCGTTGGGCCAACATGATTTAGATTTTGGGCGACAAGCGCAAGGGCACCTCGGAGGTACGAGCCTCGGCTTGGACCGTCGCCGGGAATGGGGGATTAGACTTGCCCTGGCACCCCAGAAGGGGTGTGCCCTGGGGCCCTAGTAGGTTGTTGAACTGAATGATTATTTGGAGAGAATCTAACCGATCTTCTAACAGATCCTGGGGGTCTCCGATCCCGCCGGCGGGATCGTTGTGTGTGTGTGTGTGCCTGTGGTAACCGACGCCTATACCAAAAACTGAATATTTCCTGTTGCCAGGAGCAGTCGGATCGGACGAGCCCAACGCCGCCGAGGTGACGACGGCGATGGGGTCGTCCGGGATACTCGTACCTAAACCTACCTTAGTAACAATGTGATACAGTACTTATTAGTTCGTAGCCTTAAGTGTGTGCATGGCATCGTCTTAAGAGCCCGTTTTCATACCTACGTATAATATGTGAAGATAAAAATCACTGAGTGGAAAAAAAACATCTTCGGTATAAGCCATGCTCCAGACAGACAGCATCGTCGCCGAGATTCTGATAGCGGTCAAGCGCAAGTAATATCAATAAATATTATAATTATGTATTGTGTTATGTAAATATGTTTTTTATTTATATTACACGGATGTTTTTTTTTTTCAATGTTTTTAAAACGATAACTAGCGGACCCGACAGACTTCGTCCTGTCCATATTAAATTAAATTAATTGATTCTGGTCATTTTTAGGGTTCCGTGCCCAAAGGGTAAAACGGGACTCTATTACTAAGGCTCCGCTGTCCGTCCGTCCGTCCGTCTGTCACCAGGCTGTATCTCATGAACCGTGACTGCTAAACAGTTGAAATTTTCACAGATGATGTATTTCTGTTGCCGCTATAATAACAAATACTAAAAAATATAATAAAATAAATATTTAAGGGGGCTACCATACAACAAACGTGATTTTTTTGCTCGTTTATGCTCTATATTGATAACGGCAACAGGTAGACGCTTGAAATATTCACAGAATATTTAGTTATATATTCACTTTACAAATAAATTATTAAATTATAATAAAATTAATATTTAAGGAGGCTCCCATATAAAATACGTGATTTTTGCCGTTTTTATAGAAAATTGTAGTTACGGAACCCTTCGTGCGCGAGTCCGACTCGCACTTGGCCAGTTTTTATTTGAATTCTTTAGATTGTTATGCTCCCGAGACAACGAAATTTTGGATCAATGTTCCGAGATGTTAATAACTCAAAGCAAAGAGAATACAAATACGCTACCTACGCTAGAACCCAAAGTGATTCAAACCTCTTTGCATTTTTTTTTTTTTACTTTTCATCAAGCTGATGCGTTCGCACATCTTTTTCCAACATATTGCCACCTAGCCATATTGCCTTGTTTGTCTGATTTGAAGGTGCGCCAGTGGACTTTATGACTTATCTTACTAGTTACGCGCGCTACGGGTTCTGAAAAAACACACTAACAACGAACTTTAATCTCCTGCCACTGACAAAAAAACTATAGAAAAACCTTAACAAAAACGTCGTCTCATTCACAAAATCATTACCCTCAAAACGGAGAACAAAAGAAAGCCAAACGAAAAAACAAATGACGAAAGCCGAAATTATATGGCAAAAACGCCGCGAATTGTCAAAGAAATCGAGTCACCACTTAAAACCGTCTTATTAAAAAGTCCCACAAAGTTTATCTCCTCAATATAACGACGCTACGTTATGGAGGGTAGAGGGCAACGTCGCAACGGGCATCATTTAACATGTCCTCTAGCCACGGTAATTGGATTCATTGCCGGCCGGAGAAATATCGATGCCATTTGTTCGCCACGACGTATTGACGACAGTTCGTAGATAATTCAGCGTATTAATATCCTATGTTATCTGTACCCCGTATTAATATCTAATGTTATCTGTGGACCGCGTCCAATGATTACAATAGAAATTAGATAGAGGCAATCTTTTCAGAAAATCCGTTATCCCAATATTCGAGTATTGGTTTCATGTGAAAAATGACATCGTGATCTGTGATTTGTTACTTGGGTATTTTATTGTCAGGCATTTTGTGGAGCATCAACATCAATAATTTAACGACATAGCTTACCTAGGTACTTATTGACCGTGCGAAAAGAAGGAAGGAGTCTACGGGAAGAAATAGGCGTTTGTATGTACTTATATACTTACGTTTATGAGTTTGTATATTTGTTCGGCAACGTACCTACCCACCGTTAATATGATCTTCATGAAATTAATGTTGCAAATAGTTGTAGTTCACTGCAATGCAATTTTTAAATTCAAATATGAGCAAAATCCAGAGATAAGATTCGCAAGCCAACTAGTTCATCAACCTAACCTACTCGTAACTACTCGCATCTAAGAATGTCTGGATTAAATCACTTTTGGCGATAAGGCTGACACATAGATCAACATACATCAGGACAGGCAAACATCAGCATGGCTAGCATGCGCACCGCAAAATCTTGTCACTTTGTAGAGCGAGAACGCGACAAGGTGTCTACGAGTTCATATACGCCTGTCTTTTTTTGGCACGACAAAAAGAGTCGCGGCGCGCATGCTAGCCCGGCTGGACAGCTTTGGAGCTTTGGTCAGCTATGTATATTAATAAAAATCTAGCCAGCCAACCAAAAAAAATATTTGTGCCGTAGGTGGCAAACAAGCAGACGAGCTGCCTGATGGTAAGCAGTCGCCGTCACCTATAACACCAGAGGCATCACAAATGTGCTGCAGACCCTTTAAGACTAGTTGTCATTCTAATTATAGATATGTCAAAATACGTACCCTAATTGTAGAATAGAGTCTCAAGAGTCATCAAAGATACGCTCTGCCAATGTCCCGATTATTGTACCATAGACAGCGGCTACTAGAAGGCAAGGCCTATATCCACAGAAAAGAAGAAGAAAAAAGTTGTTAGTTTTCCCCTTCTCTTTTCTGTAGGCCCATCGTTCGTTTGTCTACTTTTCTGACTATTACGTTTTAAATAGAGAAATATTTCTTTATGTAAGTACCTACCTAGTAAATATAACGACCCACTTACCGGGATGTCTCAAGTTTTGATGTGATCCTGACTGATCTTGACCGCACAAGAGAAAATTACGTTACAAGTAAAAGTAAGTGCTTTTCATCACAGAAAAGAGAAGTAAAAAAAAATCTTTTCTGTGATTTTCATAACCTTAGTAACATAAAAAATTGGTAAGTACTATCTATTTATTTTACGTCAGTAATTTTAATTAATTACCTACTAAAAAAACTTTTCTGATGAATTTCTAGTGTAATTTCGCTTCTACGTCGCTTCAAGTACAATAAGGAATTTGGGATAAATTTTATTCCTTATTGTATTTAAAGCGACGTAGAAGCGGAATTACATTAGACATTCATCAGAAAACAGTTTTGAAGATGGACTTCCGCAAAGTAACGCCTGATTCAATCAACTAATTACCTACTATAAAAATATCAAGTGCGTGGCGTGACACACTCATGATAGGGTTCCGTCCCTTATCAAATACAAAATTGAAAATTTATTATCTTGAAGCGGGTATATCTAACTATGTCGACCAAAGAGAGTAAAACGTGCTGGAACTATGAGCAAAATGAAGTAGTGACTCCTAGTTTCAGCACAATGAATGTATAAAATGATCAAGGGCAGATGGACACGACAAAAATACAAGGGTTCCATTTTCTACAGAACTCTAAAATGAACGTTCTATTAGGTAAATTTTGTCCCGCTTTTTGTCAGCTTTCAATATTTACAGTCAAACGAATTTAAACATCAATAAAGATAAATGGCAGTTTATTGAAAAAAAACTGTATTTCGTAATCATTCGCTAAAGCTTTTTGAAACTCGTTTTTCAGCTTTACTCTTCTAAGATAAATATTTTATGAGAGACGGAACTGAATTTATTTATCTACTAGTTTTTATGCCCGCGACTTCGTACGCGTAGATTTTCATAAAAACCTTCAATTCTTTTTCTTCCCTTAATCCGGCCCTTGCGCAAAAGAACATAGCATATACTTCAATCTGGTCATAGCTAAGAATATTCGTGAAAACCGCATTTAAATCCGTTCGCATTTTCTTCCAGGGGTTTAGATGTGCGTGAACAAACAAACAAAAATTCTAAAAACTGCCTTAACATGTTCAGCTGCTTATTTTAAGTCGCCCTGTGTGAAGTATTGATAGAAGCATAAAAGTAAAAACACCGTCAACAGTTTTCAAATCAAAAGGATAATGTGACCACAGTGCAGAGCATGTTTTGAAGTTTTCTTTTTGTCTAAACCATAAATAGTATATCATGTCATGTCGGGATGATACATCTCTGAAATTCGACTGTCCTGCTTCGCTCGTTCGAATTTTTCTATGACCTTGCAATTTCTGAACTATGAATACAACCACAAGTATATGGCTATGGCCACGGAACCCTGACATAACATATGCTTGTCTTGACACGCTCTTGGCTATTTATTACTTATTTCGCGTGCATTTGTATGTATAGGTACCTCGATTAAAGAGCCATGAAATGGAACTACTCTATTTATCTGTTAAAATAACATTCTTTCTTTATTCTTATTGCAAATATACACTTTCTTCTTCTAGAAGCTAAGTTTATATACCCTGCATAAAGGGTGCAGCAATGACTTATGTAGTGGCTGTTCACAAAACCAGACCACAGACATAAATATATACATAAACATACACATACATATATATATACATACAGTTAAATCCATTACATAATTATTATATATACTATTCAAACTTAACATAGGATGAAGTAATTTTACAAAACAAAAAATAACATAGGTACTTAGTGTCTTCGACCAAAATAAAAGAATGGACGGGCCCTAACCATTGAACTTGATCAGTAAAAACGAGTCAAAACCGTCGGACATATACTTCAACACCTAATTATAAAAATGTACAGTATATATGTTACAAAAAATAGATATCGGTTTTATTTGTGTATTTACACTTCGGTAAAGCATACGAATTCATAATTTTGTCAGATGTTTCGTTATCGCGTAATAGACTCGTGTTTCACTTCCTACGGCTAGAGACCGACTGAAACGAAATGAGAGCTGGCGCTCATTTTGTAATCTTCAAAAATGCTCTTCTACTGGGCCCGTCCATTCATTTTATTTTGGTCGAAGCTTAGTGTGATAGGTTACTTAATTATATATGAGATCATACAAAACTTATGACGCTACTTTCTTAACTATTTATAGATCGATATTTACTTTCTAATTGTAATTTTCTAAATGTTATCGTCGAAAAAATCTTTTATCTCGTAATAATATTTTTGGGTTAGAAACCAATGAGGTTATATTGTACTTAACTTAACATAGGATGAAGTAATTTTACAAAACAAAAAATAACATAGGTACTTAGTGTGATAGGTTACTTAATTATATATGAGATCATACAAAACTTATGACGCTACTTTCTTAACTATTTATAGATCGATATTTACTTTCTAATTGTAATTTTCTAAATGTTATCGTCGAAAAAATCTTTTATCTCGTAATAATATTTTTGGGTTAGAAACCAATGAGGTTATATTGTACTGTAATTGTTAGAAACTTACGAAGTTGGTTCTGGAAAAGTGTTATTGAATTGAATCACCAAGAGATTGTAAGGCCTATGTTTTTATAACATCTTTGATTTACACGTTCATTCATCTAAGAAGGTTTTAAGGAAAAGTTTTAATCTGGATGATTATCTGAATGACAGTTGACAGTTTCAAATTTTTTATGGCTATGTCAATAACATTCTCTTTACTTTGGACCTCCTTGCTTGAGGCTATGTGACAATCCTTATATTACGTTTCGGGTAGCGAAGAAAATAATCATTGTTTTTTTTCATTTCTTTTATGTTATAATAAAGAATTAAAATAAATAATATATAACATAGCCTATGTTTTAATCTGGTAATTTCTAAGCATATTCGTGAAAACCGCATTTCAATCCGTCCAGTGGTTTAGAAGATGTGCGCGGACAAACAAACAAACAGACAAAAATTCTAAAAACTGTCCTATCGTGTTCAGCTGCTTATTTTAAGACGCCCTGTGTGTTTTTTTTTTGTTATCTCGCAATTACAGATTTTTTTATCTCTACGTTTTTATTATATCTATATAGATAGATTTAGATATAGATAGATAGATATAGAGTTTCCTTTTGTACCTACGTAGGTATTATGGGTTCAAAAGGTTTGCTGTCTCAAAAATCTGTATCTCTCTTAATTTTCCGTAGAACCAAATTTAATAGTTCACTCATAACAACATATTTATTATCTTCACAATAAAATATATTTTTTTGTGGTTTTATTGTGGTTCAGAATGATAAATACCTACCTACAAACATACCCTTCAGTATTATCGCACCTTTTTGTTACACTTTGTATAATATAAAAGGCTATGTGTGTTTGTAGGTATGTATGTTCCATATGGACTCGAAAACTGCAGGACCGATTTTCACGGGACAATGAAATTTCACTGGCAGATAGCTGATGATACAGGGAGTAATCCACGCGGGTGAAACCGAGGGGCGCAGCTAGTATAATAAGAAAACTACAGGTACGAACAAAGAGACTAATGTCACAAACGTTCAGTGAAAGTTTCACTTTGTTTCAAACAAGTTTTAGACCAAAAGTTTTAACCAATATCATCATATACCTAATACATACGTACCTAATAATGTACCTGTTTTGTTTCATTGTTTTGGTTTTTACTCCGTTACTCCGATACTTTGGAGTCCCTATAGACAATGACAACACCTAGGTTCCTACATGGAAAATGGAAAGAGCATTGTTAGGTTATCAGGACTTATTGTTACATGGACTTAGGCACGTTGGGGCACTTGCCCCACCCTGGTTGGCTATGGCAAGACATCTGGGGTGACCGATTTTTTTAAATATACAGCATTTCATAATCATGGAATGGTTTTCCTTTCTTCCGTTCATATTTTTTGTGTTCATAGAGCCTAAAGCACGAATGTGTTGTACCTATATAGAAGCCTACTTTTTTGGAATTCCTAAAAAGCAGGCTTTAATGATTACACCAGACTTGATTACGGTCAACAACAACAGAAAGCCGGTTTATTGGCTTGTGTTTGACGAGTGTGCAAAGCTAAGAGTTCTAAAAGCGAAAATTAATTATAACTGAAACTCTTGACAAGATTGTGCTGTGCGATATTTTCGCTTTGCGAAAAAGCACTTGAAATAAATATTTTAAAAAAAAGATAGAGCCAGCGTGCTTTAAAAGAAAGTTTCAATGTTCGGATGTATGTGCTCATAAGAAATTGTCGGTATCTACACTAGATTTGTATTTTTTGCCCCACCTGAAATTAAAACCTGGCTACGCCCATGTGTAATATCATACCTATTCATTGTGATGAAAAAGTTTCGCTAACTGTGTTGTCCTAGTTGGAATAGACCCTCAAAGTTTCATCCCTAGATACAAGGACCTACTAGGAAAGGATGGAAAGTTAGTAACCTAACAGAGCGGACAAAATATTATCTGATGTTAGGTGATGAGAGATATAATATACCTACAATCGGGTATGTTTCAGAATACATAAAGTATCTATATTATTACAAGAGTAATAAAGAGAGGTACAATCTGGGCCTTTTCAAGGCCAGAGTGAACAGGTATCTTCTAAGTTTGCGTGCTTCATCTTCACCCCCACCACTTTTTTTTTTATCGCGAATACCTAAGTTCGCGTTAGACCACCAACTCGCCTGTTGGTAGGCGACGATGTGGTCGAAGATGAAGCGTCTTCGCTTATACCAACAGGCGAGTTGGTGGTCAAACGCGGACTTATTCGCGATAAAAAATAAGTTTATACATATTAATCGCTGAAAATTGCCCTTGATTCATAAAATCATAATCAGCTTTCCCACTAGGTACTGGGGCCTAACGGCTACCACTTAACGCGGGCGTGAAACAGCGCAGAGCGGAAAATCACGTGAATGGGAACCTTAACGCGCCGAAATCTATATGGCTTGCGGTCGCTGTTTCGCAATCACCAAAACAGAATCACTTAACACAGGGGCCTTACGCCTAACTCTAACCGCTGGTCCGAATACGCGAAGTTAATTTAATCACGGGAACGCGAACCTTAACGCGCCTAGATACGGTTTGCGGTCGCGCAACTTCGTTTATAACAAGTAGGCGTAAGGCCCCTGGACGGACATAGACCTCTCCCAGGGCAAGTCGCCACTCAACCCGATCTTTGGCTTTTCACTTCCAGCCACGAGCAGCAAGCAGAGCTACTTTTGGCGCTCACTATCAAGCAGGTGACCTGATGGCAGTCACTTCCGGCACTATCAGGCGGACAACCTGCTTTCAATCATTTCTGGCACCCACTATCAGGCGAACGACCTGCTTTCAGTCATTTCTGGCACTCACTATCAAGCAGAGGACCTGCTCTTCACATCGCTTCTGGCACTCCCTATCAAGCGGACGACTTGCTTGGGCATTTTGTATTTCAGTCAGTAAACTATTAGGTATTTTTTTTATTTGTTGCTTTAATTTTTGATCAGTCTGTGAAATAGATCAAGCATACATATGTTACATTAGAAATTTTGAACTTCAGTGGGACAAAACAAATAAGCATCGGTCATTTCACATAGTCATTTTGAATATAGTCCAGTAAAATTTATAGATATTCTGATCTGTATGTTACCATTTAATCGTATTTCTCTAAACAAAACAATATAAGGATCTACATGAGAACATTTTTTAATTTTGTTTGGTAAAAAATTTACAACCACACGTGATCTGCTGTTTTTTTGTTTCATTTTATCATTTGGCATTTCAGAATTGATATTGATAGTGCAAAAATCTAGCTAATGGTATACAATGGTTCGTCTTCTTCGCCCATCACCAGAACTGCAGATTTTCAGCTTCTTTCACAAGCATTTTATTTTTTGTTAACTACAGAAAACGTCGATATTTGTAAATTAGTGCATGTCTGATACAACCAGACTGTACAGCAGACTGAACCAGACTGTAGTAACATTTGTGCAATAAAAACGAGATTTTATGTTGTTGATACCGAGTCCTAAAGTTCTGAAGAAACTAAGATTCGAAAATACGGGTAGGTTCTGACATACACTTGCACTCTTTCATAGAAATATTCTCATTTATTACCCGATTATATTATACAATACAATATCTTTTACCTAGTTTTGTACAGATTCTAATAATTCAATATTGGTTCCTCTTTTCACATGCAAAAAATAGCTTTCTGAATTTAGTGACTTTTTCAAATTGTTTTTTTATTACGAGCTTTCAGAGGCCGTACCATCACCTGTCTTAAGAGATTCTGTTTAGGTAATTGCGATTATTTGTGCGACCACAAACCGAATCTTGGACGTTAAGGTTCACATTCATCTGATTATCCGCAATCACCTAAACTCAATCGCATAAAACAGGTGACGGTATGGCCCCAGACCTGTATCTATTACTCATATAATAAATAGTACCTCATTCTTGTTAACATTTATTTTACATAATAAAACTAAACTATTTTACAACTACACAAAAACCTAAGATTTAGGTTTCACTTGTACACTAGATAACTTTGTTGGGTCAAACTTGTATGTTTTTTGCAGCGGCCCCTTGCCAGCTTTCGTGAAGATCATTTCGTCAATTCTTTGTCTGTCGGCCAAGTTTTTAGAAATCTTTAGATTGGTCCATGACTCTTTGGCGCCTGCTACAAAACCTTTCTTTTTGATTGGCAGAGTATCTGGTGCATGTTTTATCAATGCTGGTATCTTGAAATAATCTCTAACTGCAGGGATTTTCAGAATACTGACTTGTATCAGAGAAATGAAGTTGCTTGATGTCCAATATACTAGGATAGCTCCGGGGAAATTGATAGTGAACGGAATCATGACTAAAGGGATGGCCCGCAGGATATATCTCATGGTCTGCATGTTTGAGGCTTCTAAGCGGCCACCATCAACTCCGACTTCTATTGTCGCCCACATTGTAGCACTTGTGATCAATGGCAGTATAAAAAACTGGTCAGGTACAGTCAAATCTATAAACCACCACAATCCACCTGTCGAAAGACTTTCTACAGGACAGTTGGCCATCCCCCTCAACCCCACAAAGAATGAAATGAACAGAGGTGCCTGCGCTAGAGGAACTATCATATTTTTGAGTGGATTCATTCCTTTTTCTTTCATAAACAACATCATTTCTTGAGCGTAACGAGCAGCTTCAAGTTGGTTGCCAGTTTGTCTTGCTTGTGTCATCTTCATTTGAAGCAACTGAATTTCAGGTAAATTGTTGTTCATATTTGCTGTATTTCTTTGGGATATGATTACAAGGGGAAACATTGCTAATCGCACAACAACTGTGCCGATGAGTATGGCTCCCCACCATGGGACGTCGAGGGATACATGTAAGTACTCAAGAGCATTTTGGACCAGGCCAACTGGACCCCAACCTCCAAGACCGAGGCTTGCAAATGTTGGTTCACCATTGGCCGCTAAGGACTGCACTGCGCCAGTTAAATCCACGACAGTCGCAGGATCCGGCACAGGAGGCGGTTCCGGTATTGTATCCAACAATGTAGCTGTCTTCCCGACATCACCGCCACCAGTTGATGAGAATCTCACTGGTCCTACTGAAGAAAAAGCGTAATAAACCCTTGCTTTTCTAACCTCAAAGTTTTCGGTGCATAACTTAATTATAGCACTGCGGCGCCCATGCCGACTTAAAAGTTTGAACATTTTAAATGCGTAGGTATGTTTCAAGTAGTTTTATTTGATTTATTACTTTTACAAAAATATTTTTAGAGTATTTTCATTACGGCACTTTTCTGACATTGACATGACAAACCTTAACTATTTTTTTTGTTCTTTCCTCTGGAAGATTTTGGCTTCATCAAGGAATTTATATACTACGTGTATATACATTCCTTGATAAATTCCTTGAGCTTCATACTTGTGCATATTTACCACTGTCAAACAAAGTGGCGGTCAAGTCATGCCATAGCCAAGAGGATTTAGAAACAACACGAAAATACATGTGTCATTATTATACATTTTATCGAATGTTAAAGACCGTTTTATGGAACAACTGATAATTTTTCGCGATATCAGTATTGTTCCCATGTTAGAAATTGACCAAAATAATGAGTATAACGGATACTTTTGGGCTTAAAACAACCTTTCTGCGTAACCCTGCAAAGTAGCGAAGGCTATTATTAAGTCTTCGTCTCTTCGTTACCTTACAGGGGCATACTAAAAATACAAAAAAGAAAGGTCCGTAAAATACAAAAGACGTGGTATGCCCAGTATTGGGTGAAAACAAAACACGCGCTGTCAACTTCATAATTGCTATGCCAAATGCCAATTGTCAATAATCATAATAAAAACACGTTTTCGCTTTGCCTGCAATTGAATTCTGTTTCTGGTTTCAACTGCTGAGTTAAATAGTCTTCGCGTTCTTAAACTTTTAGCCATAAAAGTACCAAATGTAAATTTCGCCAAGAATTGAAGATTGTACTAACAAACATGTCTCACATATCGTTTCCATTCAAGACAACGAGTAAAGCAGTTTTCAAAAAGCCTGCTTCTGCTCTCACGCAGGATGATGTTTACTGGAAGAAATTGGGAGTAAGTACAAGTACATAAAACTTCCTTTGGGGCTCGTAACAAACTGTTTCTTTAATTTTGAACTTGTGTTTTTCCAGTCAGCAACTTTGGTGAAGGAATATGGTGCAATAGATTACTTGCACTTCAGTCCAGTTGACCCTTATTATTTCGCCGCAACATGCTCTGTTCGCGTTCAGGTAACAATCAGTGCCTATTTTAAGTACCTAAGTAATATCGACTTTTATAATTGTTACTTTCCCTATTCACATTTTTTGTAACTTCATTAGTTTAGAGGTTATGTTTACATCTAGGTGGTACCAACTAAACATAATTCCTAGTCAGAACAACAAAAATTATAGTGTGTTTACCATAATCTTAGAAAAAAAATGGTTAAAAAAATATGATCCCGTCATCCAATTTCCGCCATAGATCATTGAGGCGGTCATTCCATCCTTACGTCGTGAACTTTGGTAAAGTCTGTATGCAGCGTTTTCAAAATTTCTTCTTAATCCAAACTGCACAGAAATGGAATGCGCTCCCTCCCTGCCTCGGTGTTCCCTATAAATTACAACCTGGGTCTCTTCAAGACAAGAGTGAATAGGCACCTCATGGGCAAGCTTGCCCCATCTTAGACCGCATCGTCGCTTACCATCAGGTGATTTGTGGTCAAACGTTAGCCCATTTCATCATTAAAAAAATATATTAGAAAGTACAGTGTAAACTCTATATAGCGACACTTAAGTGACTGGGCATTTTCATGGCGTTATTGAGAGTTGTCGCTAAATGAAAAGTAAAAAAAAAAATTGTTTACTATATTAATATGAATTTACTAGTAAAGTATATAATTTACAAACATCATTATGATACAAATAACAACGCTTATTGCATATAGTCTGTTATGTCCTACTGACGTTTTTTGCAGCTCCGGTATTTGGTGTTTTTTTTAATATGAGATGTTAGAAAGTATGTACTGTTTCTTGCTTAATAATAATATATTGTAATTATTTGGGGTGGGTGCGATGCTACATAGAGTGTATCATTGTATGGACAACACTGTAAACCAACCAAAGTCAAGTAATTTTGATGTTTTAAGGAGTTTGTCATTAAATTGAGTGTATGCTATATAGAGTTTACACTGTATTATGTCTGTAACCTCATCCAAACACCTAATTAATTGTTATTCATTTATGAAAACCAATAATACCTACATTTTTCAGATCTATGATCCAATAACAAAAACAGTTGCGAAGAACATATCAAAGTTTCATGAGACTGCTTATGGAGGGACTTTCCGCTCTGATGGCCGCCTACTTGTAGCAGGCAGTGAAGATGCAGCAGTGAAAATGTTTGATGTATCTTCCAAAAATCTGCTCAGAGTTTTTACAGGACATACTGGCCCTGTGAGTATTGTATTAATTTGAATATAATTATCTGGATCACTGGTGCCAGAGTGACAATACATCATCAGTATCCCCAGAATGAAGTAAAGGTATATGATAGATATGCTGTCACACTCATAAAGCAGCATGCTTTTTGCAAAGCTGCATGGAACAACAGTTGACTTTTGAAAGCTCATTACTGCCTATTTCTGTACCTTCTATTAAAACTCACCCTCGAGAGTTGCTTGCGGCCCAGCAAGTCGCACAATTATGAAAGAAAATATATTGGTTATAGGTAATATACCTGAGATACAAAGGGCTCTACTGGCTACTAGGCAGAAACTCGAAACTGTCTGTTGGCAACAAACTTCTGATTTACAAGACCAACGGAACCCAATTTGGACATAATGGCATCCAACTATGGGGCTCTGCTTGCATCTCAACTCAAAATATCATTCAAAGAGCACAAAATGGTATATTGAATAACATATCGCATGCACCATGGTTTCCTAAAAACAAAAATTCCATAATACTTGGTTATCTACTACTAAATATCCTACAAATTAAAACAGTTGTAGAATAAAAAAGCAACATTCAAAGACATATCGGAAGACTTTAAAACCATTCAAATGAACTGGCAGCACAACATGTTCAGATTCAGACAGCACATCCAAAAAGACAGACTTGTAGTTGTAGGACTCTTTTGCAGGGGTCCGCCTGGGGATGTACCACACCTTTGCCAGTTATTCAACCGCCAAGCAGTAGTGTGCAGACACTACTTGTTCCGGATTGAAGGGCAATGTTTCCAGTGAAATTACAGGGCACACAGATTTGACATCTTATATCTCGGGGTGACGAGCGCAGTGCATTGCCGTCCAGGCTTTTGAACTGTTGAAGTTCAAAATTCTGAGTGGCATTGAGCTGTTATGGGCAAGCGTGAAGAGCCATCAGGAGAGCGATTTCGCTAGTGTCGTCACCCAACATCATAAAAAAAAAAAGTATGAAAGAAACATCTTTGATGACAATCTCAACACATAACAAAGACGACAGAAGAGAAGTTTCCAATGGGAGACGAACTCTGCACAACACAACCTACTACACCAAACCTGCTCAAAGTCCGGGGTCGGATTGCAGATAAAGTCTGGTCGTGGAGCAGGAAAAATTTCCTATATGCAGTAATAACAGTTAAAAATTACCTGTTATTACTGCATTTACCGCTGTCTTATTGCATCTGTGCGAGCGAGACGCAATATATATAAGCGGGAGCGACAGAGAAAGGTAATAAATGGTCATTGTACGAAATTCTTCCTGCTCTGGGAACGGACTTTAGCAATGAAACACAAAAAAAAACTTATTGGTGTGCAAGTCTTAACTGTTAAAAGCTTGTTGAAAATATACCAATTAATTTATTTGTATTTGTTTTTCAGGTACACAGGACTTACTTCACAAAAGACCAAACCAAAATTCTCAGCTGTTCAGATGATAAGTCAACTTGTTTGTGGGACATAGCTGTGGAGGAACAAATTGCTAGTTACAGTGAACACAGTGATTACATCAGAGCTGGAGCACCAAGTCCTATAAGCCCTGACCTCTTTGTGACAGGAAGCTATGACCACACCGTTAAAGTGTTTGATGCTAGAGAAAAACAATCCATTTTGACTGTAAACCATGGGAGTCCGGTCGAATCAACTCTGTTCTTACCATCAGGAGGTATATTTATTAGTGCCGGTGGCACTGAAATCAAAGTGTGGGATCTGTTCAATGCAGGAAGACTCATCGCGTCTATTTCTCAACATCATAAAACTGTGACAACTCTCTGCCTTGCTAGTAACAACAGCCGTTTAATGTCTGGTTCTTTGGACAGACACGTCAAAATCTTTGACATTGGTACTTTCAAACAAGTTCATAACATAGACTTCCCCAATGCAGTAATGAGTATGGCTATTTCAGAACACGATGATGTACTAGCTGTAGGCATGATTGATGGCATCATATCTATAAGAAGACGGAAGGAAACAAAATCTGAGAAAAAGAAGGGACTTTTCAAGTTTGCTCCAGATAACTATGAATCACAACAACAGATTGTACGGAAAAGACAACCTGTAGATATAGTAATAAAAGGGGCTAAAGGAACGAAAAAGTCGACAGAGCCAGCAACTGAGAAACATTTAAGGAAAATGGAATTCAAACAAGCATTGGCAAAAGCCTTAACACATAACCATCTTTCAAAAACACCTGAAGTTACATGCAGTATCTTGCAGGAGTTACTGAGAAGAAAGGTTCTTCATATAGCATATCTAGATTTAGAGGAAAAACATATTGAAGTTTTGCTAAAGTACTTCAAAAGATTTATAGGACAAGCATTATACACTACGGTTATAATTGACGCTGCAAATGTTTTCGTCGATGTGTTTGAAAATGAAATGCAAAACTTTAATATTGATGTGATGAGATTGTACAGAATGTTTTTGAAGGATTTGAAGGAGGAAATTGATGTGTGCAAGAAAGTATGTGAACTAGAAGGAGCCATTTCTCTACTTCTTGCTGGTTCCCAGATAAATATGGACACAACTTTAGAGTTCAATGACCAAATGGTACCTTCAACAAAAGCTCAAAGAGAAATTGTAATAGATGTATGATTAAAATTATTTTTACTGCTAATGAGTCTTGTCATGTACATACATACCATACATACCATTGAGCTATTGAAGCAGACCGCGGTTTCAGGTTGTGGGTTTTTTTCTTCTAATATAACTTATTTGCTAATCTAGATTATAAGCTAGTTCCATACATAATTTCATTCAAATCTGATTAGTCATTGTAGAGTTTAAAGCAGACAAACTTATACACTGACATGCAAATTTTTACATTAATAATATTAGTGTGGTGTAGTACATACTAGAAGAGACGCTGCTGATGCTGCCGGTGCGGATGCTGGTGCCAGATTGCTCAGTAGAGCCTGACTGTTTTGTTGTGTTGCTATGTTCGATAGTGTTGCTGGTTGCTGGTACCTGACTGTTCAGTATATGTCCAGCGCCATGCTAAGTTTGATGGTGGTGTCAGTCTGTTCGATGGAGCTAGCTGTTCGGTGAAGCCGGACTGTTCTGAGGTGCTGGACTGCTTGGTGGAGCCGGACTGTACAGTGATGCTGGACTTTATGGTGGTGTAGATCTGCTCAGTGGTGTTGGTCTTTTCGATTAAGCGGGACTGTTCGGTGATGCCAGATTCACACACACATCACATTATCAGCCATCAATGTCCACTGCTGAACAAAGGCCTCCCTCTCAGAGGGGTGTTGCCATGATCTCCACGCTTGGCAGGCGGCTTGGGGATCGCAGTACGTTCACCGTGTACTAATAGGATGCTGCTGCCCATCCTCCGGTGGTTCTGGTTGCAGTTTTAGGACATACCCGGGATGCCAGATTGTTTATCTCAAAACTAAAAAAAATAAAAGGTCATTGGTCAATGCGGGATTAAATAAGAGGCCTGTGTCCAGCAGTGGATCGAAAAAAGCTGAAATATTACATTGAATGGTGATTCTAATACATAGAAGAACAAGCCAAAAAAAAAAAAATATTTTAAATAATTGGTTGCATTTGGCCACCAACTCGCTTGATGTTAAGTGATGATGTGGCATACGATGAGGCACGCTTGCCTAAAAGAAACCGATTCACTCTTGATTTGAAGACACTTAGGTATGTAGTAACTTTATTGAAACTACTATTAAATAGCAGTATTGTTGACCAATTCAGACTCCAGTGTAGCGAATCTGCCTAAACAGAAATCTCGCAATATATTCTCCAGCGGACCTAGCATGGAGCGTGAACAGACTTTTATTACTATTATCTTTCCACCTTACCTTGCATAGCACAGCAACTGAGGAAACGGATAAAATAAAATGTTTCCACTTGACATTTCTCGTAGAAATACGATGGTGGCTCCCTCAAGACGATTCAGAAATTACTGACGACCAACTTATTGGTATAGTTGGCCAAATTAAAAAACTAGAAATTTTGAACTGACGACTGTCGGTTTTGTTAAGAATAATAGGATGCTCACGCACTCTTTCAGTTTTACAGATAAGTTGTAATTTTGGCGCGGTCGAAATTATGTCAGTCACTGTCTCATAAGACATTGTGAAAGACATAATGTCGACCGCGTCAGAATAAGGTCCCTTGAACAGAAAGTAGGCGGGACCGGCCATTGCGCCAGTTGAGTTGAGCGCATATATTATACTAGCCGTCCGCCCCGGCTTCGCACGAGTGTAAGCTCGGCCTTCGGCCTCGCTACAAAATATAATATAGGTAGCCTATGTCACCCGGGGATAGTGTAGCTTCCCAAGAGTGAAAGAATTTTTCAAATCGGTTCAGTAGTTTCGGAGCCTATTCATTACAAACATACAAAAATAGGTACAAATCTTTCCTCTTTATAATATTAGTGTAGATGAGCGAGTATATTAAAAGCCGTAACAGACGTACCTACCACGGACCGCCGTCTGACCAACAGGAGGGAAAGAGAATTTTTTTCTCTTTCTCTCCTGTTGGTCAGATGGTGCGGCAGGCCGTGGGTACGTGGTCCGTACGGCTGTTACTAGCTTAACCATAATATGGTTTATAGCCATATAGCACTAGCTCCGCAGTCCGCTATCGATTGCATGATCCGCCATTTCACTGCTGTGTCTGCTCACTGCTGTACACACAAAAATGCCTTGCTGTGCCATTCTCTAGTGCAAAAATGATAGCAGACCAAAAAAAATTCAAGTGGAGATGTTTTGTACATGAAACCGTAACCACCTTGTCACGTTCTCACTCGATAAAGTGACGACAAGATTTCGTCGTGGTGCGCATGTTTGCCCGGCTGCTAAATCTATCTTAGGATATGGCCTTAATGGCTCTAGCTAGGCCCATTGGGTGAAATAATATAAAAAAATTGCAGTCAGCTCACCATGGGTCATCTGTCAATTCTGTCATAGTCAGAGTAGACACTAGAGTAGAGTAGACAGACTGACAGACAGATAAAAATTTAGTTTTATAAAAATCTCAATCCCATTGGAAATTGTTAATTTTTCTTGTTTTATTTGTGTTTCGCTATGAAGTGTTGTGACTATGCAATAATTTAGTGATAGCAGAATGCATGTAATATCTAAAAACAATGCGTTAAGTGCTCAACTTGATAACTGAGGCATTAAACTTGTAAGTTCACTTTTGAGGTTTCTTAATTATTAATGTTACCTACCTTCTCACAACTCATAATAAACATGTTTTTTTCAACATGAAATTGCGTTAATTTACAGTACGTCTATAAATTCTTTGATCGATGTATTAAAATAAACAATAGGTTAGAATTTTTCTTGAACCTTGGCTTGGCATTCATTAAAAGTTGCTTGTTTTTTGTAGAAGACTCAATTGAAGATGGATGATAAAAGAGTAGCGGATTATTTTGTAATAGCTGGTCTGCCGGAAAAGCCAGAATTGCTCGACGACTCAGATTCTGGACATTTGAAAGGATATAGTACGAAAGCTCCCATCACAGATATAGGTAAGTTTTTGTAAATATAACCGGTCAAGTGCGAGTCGGGCTCGTGCACTGAAGGTTTCGTACCACCACAAAAACAATAATTATCAATTTAAAAACCTGACTTCAATATTAGTAAACTATGCAATTTTGATTCGGTGAAAGAAATGATGATGTCGTCCAAGTAACCGAATAACATTGCTTAACTTGGTAATGAACAGAAATGTGTCACCGACTCGCATTTAGCCATTATTTATAATTTGTTGTTATACTTGTGAGTGTCTACATGCCAAGTTTGACACTTGTAAGTATTACCGTTTTTACACTAGAGCAAATACAAAAATACGTTAATATATATCTTTGTTGTTTAAAAAAAATACGTTTGTTCCTTTCATTTATATTTTTTGGCTTTTTTTTTTTCTTAATCCGCCACAACATTACATATTCTGTAAAAAAAAAAACTGGCTATCTATTACGGTTCAAAAGATACAGCCGTTTAAACGTAGAACTGAGGAACGGATGGACAGACAGACAGCGTAGGCTCAGTAATAGGGTCCTGTTTTTACCCTTAGGGGACGAAACCCTGAAAAACAATAAATACTAAGCAATAACCTTGGTCCTCCAAAAACTTAGCCAAGTGTTTAATAGATTTTCCAAAGAAACATACATCCGTCCATGTTTATCACAATGCTAGGGTTATCAAATAGGGGGTTAGGGTTTATCAAATTTTATAGAAATTGTTGTCCTTACCTTTATTATCCTTTTTCGGGAAGACAAGAGCTAAGCAACAGCTCACTGCATTGTCTGGATGCAGCTACCACTTCATCATCATCAGCCAGATGTCCACTGCTGAACAAAGACCTCCCCCTTTAACCACCACCTGCTTTTATTCTACCACCTGCTGCCCTCCAAAGAAAGCCAGCAGCTCGCTGACATCAGTATAGGCTTCCCAAAACATTTAATTCTCCCAGTGACCTAAAATCTAATAAATATTACGCATTTTTTAAGATGTTTGCTGATCACTATATTATGTATTTTACACATATCTGTTAATATCTACATCATGTTCCAAATATAAAGTGAGTAAATATGTCACTGAGGAAGTGATGAATCATTTGAAGTCCAGTAGTGTTCAATGAATTCTCTAGGTCATTTGTATGTTCACAGTTTACCATTACAGAAGCTGTTTTTCATAATTAATGCAGTTAATGTTTATAAATGGCTGGTAACTATACAGGGTTACACAGAGTATTGGTGCTAAGCCGGAAGGAGGTCTTGTACCCATCATTATAAACACGTTTTACTATGAGACCAACCTTGAAATCTGCAAAAATAATATTTATCTATTAGTAAAATACACTATAAATTCAATGACACGCAGGATTCAAACCTGCACAACGAATATAAATGCGCCCATAACTCTAGCCACTGAGCCATGGTCACTTTCCTATTGGCCTCTAAATAAAAGACTAAAAGTAAGTATATTCAGGGTTATGTGGAAAGGGTGTGCTAAGCCGAAAGAGGTCCATTATACTCGTCATTAGGAACACTTTATTATAAAAATGTAAAACATTCCAGTGAACTTCAAGTATTTAACCACGGGAGACTCCAATGAGATAATCCACTAACATTATTTTCTGTCACTTTTTGGTTGGGGATTGACCAGCTGATATTTTATTTTGCGATTTCAGAGTTGTGCAATAATTCTAAAAGTTTAACCTTCATTCAGGTTAGTACCAGAAGTTTGTGTAACCTTGCTTAGCCTGCAAAGAATATGGCCTCTGCAAAAGAGTGCAACCATTATCAATATTTTCAACCGACTTCAAAAAAGAAGGAGGATCTATGTTCCACTGTTGTTTTTTTTTAATGTATGTTCACCTATTTATCCGCCAATTATGAATTGATTTTGATGATTCCTTAGTAGGCCATACTTCAGAGGTAGTCCCATATACATTTCATCAAAATCAGTTCAGTAATTTGGTTTTTAAATCGAAATAACTGAAAAAAATATGTCATCCAATTCAACAAAATTGCATATTTACTAATCTTGTTTTTTAAATTGATAATTATGCATTAAATACTATTATTTTCAACATACTATTTAGTGCATAAGGTGAGGGAAATGTAACATTCAATTACACATCTCTCCAATGTTATTTTAAAATCATAATAATAATAAGGATAATTTATCATTTCAAAATCCATTGTTTATCATACAATTGTAAAACGGTTCTTATACTAATTTAATAAGGATAATTTATCAAATCAAAATCCATTGTTTATCATACAATTGTAAAATGGTTTTCAATGACTGCGACTTCACTCATTAGCTTTAAAAAACTGAATACAAATAATAGTAGATTGTGGCATCGAGCACAAAGTGAGTTATTAATGCATGATTGTTATGTTGGTCATTAAATTAACAGGAGTGCATTAATTACTCACTTTAGCAAGGTGCCTAATCTACTTTTCTTTCAACTACTAATCTACCTACCATTGTACAATATACCTACTCAAAAACTCAAGTTAATGAAATCAAAATTAAATTCATCTCCTCAAACATTGAAATCTTACTATTATTTTCATCAATTCCGCTGATTTTTATTTTCAGTCAGTATTTTTTTATATAAAACATACATTTTATATTAAATTTAATGGGAGACATTAAACCTCTGTGGTAAATTTATATCTAAGGAAAAAATATAAAACAGTACATTAATGAAAAACTGTGCAACCATGAGATTTCATATAATATTTCTGCACTGTTTTAGTAAGCAAAAATACGTCCTTTGTGATCGGTTTTGTAGTGATTAATGATAACATTACTACGTAGTTGATATAAAACATATTTATCATTCACACAATGATAAGTTTTTGACTTAATTAAGACTATTTAATATTATTCTTATTCTTTTCTTATTCTTAAGTAGAAAGGAAATGGAGACCTTTGCCCGTTATACTTACGTTTTTTTTTTGGTAAAAAAAAACGTAAGTATACTATTGAATAGTATTCAAAGTGTTGTAAAAACGGATCTCTCCTGTTGGATATCAAAATTCTGATCATACGAATACGTCCCAACTCATTACGAGATCTGACAGATCATGGACAAATAAATAAATCTGGGCCTGTACTCAGTTCAGGTTTTTTCAGCTGCAGTAAATTGTAAAAAGCTAAAAGTAAGTGTGTAGAAAATCGTAATTTATGATCACTTTTGCAAGGATTCTGAACGTAAGATTGGAGGTGGCAGCCGATATACTGCAGTAAAATGTTAAAAAATAATGTTTTCTCTAAGATTTTGTCAATATTAATTCACCTGTCAGAGCTAGAAAAAACTTGGATCCACAATAAGCAAAAAACATATGAACCGCTTAGTCAAATTTGAATACTATAGAAACTAAAATATACTACATTTTTTTCATTTTAGTCTAAATTGATTAGGATTCATTACAATTCATTATGTCAGTAATTTATTTATATTCTACTAGCTGCTCTCAGCGGTTTATGTGTGGACTTTGGAATTTTAAAGTTTTCCGGGGTAAAAGTATCCTATATTACTAACCGGTCCCGACATCTAGGTCCAAAAAAATCATATTGTTCTGTGGAACCCTTGCTATGTGAAAGAACATACACAAATTAACAAACAAAAACACTTTCGTTTTTGTAATATTAGTATTTTGACAAGTATTATCTATTTCTTACTTGCACTCATATCCCGTCTCTTATTGTCTGTCAAAAGTTATGTAACGAGTAGTTCGTTTCTGGATTAATTTTTAATTAATTCATAAATAGAACGTAAATAGAATAAAACTACAGTTTTTATTCAAGTTCTTAGTATTACCTAGTTATTAGAAGAATCAAAGACTTGTAGCTTAACCCAGTCTGTGAGTAGAACCGATGTATGATATATCCAGCAAATGTGGTTTGGATTCATGTTACTTGAAACTGATAGGTGAAAAATAACTTTCAATAGTTTCTTATACAGAGATGAGTCACAAATCAAATTGATATAGGCGGGACCCCGCCCTTGAAAGATATCAGTTCATTGATAAAAGTTACCAATGTGAGTTCGTTGCATTTTACGAGCTTGATATAAATGGGTTTGCTTGTGTGTGCAAAGTACAGTACAGAAAAAAGGAAAGTAGTTGTGTAGTGTAGTAGTTGTGTAGTGAGGTAGTTTCTTATCAAATCATAAATGATTATATATGGTTACGCATTTAGACTGTAATGAGCTGAAAGGAGTCATTATACTCATTATTTTGAACAACTTTTACAACGGGACCAACCCTGAAATCGCAAAAAAACAGCTGTTTCATAGAAAACGGTCGACTGATATTTTTTTCGCGATTTCAGGGTTAGTCACATAGTAAAAGTTGTTTATAATGATGAGTACAATGGCATAGAAAAAAGGTTCTGGAAGCAAAAAAATGATTTAAAACCACAAAAAATACAATTTATTGCTACAACTTTTGCTGTTCTAATGTAAGGATTTTTAGGGTTCCACACGCAAAAGCTAAAAACGAGACCCATAATACTGAGCCTACGCTGTCAGTCTGTCCGTCCTACCTTTAAATGGCTGTATCTTTCGAACCGTAATAGATAGCTAGTTGTGTTACGGCGGATTAACTAAGAAAAAAAAGAAAAATGAAAGGGGTGTCCCCATACAACAAACGTGTTTTTTTATGCGTATTTTTGTATTTGCTCTAGTGTTAAAACGGTAACAAGTACATACAAGCATTAAACTTGGCATGACTATAGTATAATTGATAATTATATTTTGTGGTAGTACGGAACCCTCAGTGCGCGAGCCCGACTCGCACTTGACCGGTTTATTTTTGCCTCACCCTAAATTATAACCTGTCTAAAACCCTGACAGAAGCCCTTTCTCTTTAAATTGGTCGACAAAGGGTCTAATAAGTCTGACCCCCATGATTCACATTCTATAGATGGCTCATTGAAATCATTGAATACGTTAATAGTATATGCGCAAGGTTCATTGCCTCAAACCTCTACACATGTCAATAGAACCACATTGTTCTGACGTAGCAAGAACAACGCACGCATTCTTTAGTATGAATCGTTAATTAGTCTGGTAGATATTGTGTTTACGTTACGGACAAGATGGATTTTGTAATGCACTTACTGAGGTTACAATGTTAGCAGGCACGGATTTAGGGAACCAGAGGTCCATAGGCCGGTCCCTAGGACTCCCTGAGACGATAAGGTGAAGACGATAAAGATAAACGTGAGGCAGTTGGTTTTGGAAGCGAACTGTGCCTGGCCGGGACCTGTAGCTGGCCAAAGATCGGACTGACTTGCCTTGAAAGACTTATATGTTTAGCCAAGGATTGGCTGACTGTGATGATAATGTGAGGTCTCAAAGCATTTACACAGTACCTTTATGATAAGGTTTCTAACTCATGGTGGTAAATTAAAATAATAATCAATATAAAAAATCCGACTTCATAAAAAAATGGACCAAATTGAAATGGGACCACACAAAAAAACCAGCTTTAAAATAAAAAAAGAATCAATAAAATCGGTTCACCCAGTCGAAAGTTCTCGATTTTCAACTACTTCCAAACGCCGAAATATATTTAAATTTTGCACACTTATCAAGGATCGAATAATTAGTTTGTCCCATTAAACCGTGTTTTTTCGTGATAAAAATAATAATAATGTTGTTTTAATTACTACGCTGTTAGCTAGTATAGACAGCTTGACCGGGCAGTTAGCAAACGCAGATGGCGTTGGGCCTAAGATTGCGGACTGAGCGAAATTGTCCTAGTTATATATATATATATCCTATAACGAAGTATCGCAGTTATTACTAGTTGCCGGAGTACTATGTCATCAATAATTATGATTCTCGCGATCTTGGTCTTCAAATCAAGGTGAATATCTGTATAAACCATACAATGACACCTGGTTTTTATGTAAGGTCGACAATTGTTTATAAAAGGCAAAAACGACTCAAGCTACGTTTAAGGTAGCCTGAAAAGGCATTTATTGAACCGTGCGGTCAAACAAATCGACCCCCAATAACCTAGTCAGTTTCCGTCTTGCAAAGTAAAACAAGGGCATAAAGGTTGCAATAGGTTTTAAATGTCGATAATTATCAATAGTAAAAAACCGACTTCACAAAATAAGTAAAATATATGCAATTTCGGTTCCTCGGATGACATAATATTGTCATCAAAGTATAACCAAATTTTCCAGTTATTTTAATTTAAATGCCAAACTACTGAAACGATTTTAATAAAATTTCTATAAGTACGTAATCCTTTCAATTAGAAAAACACATTTCTAAATATTTTCATAAATGAAGGAGTTATAATGTAACAAACATTAAAAAAAAAAAAAACTATTTGAGAACCCCTTATTGAAAACCTATTTTATTTATTTACCTATTTGAAAGCCATATTACAAGCTTTGCTTAGTTTGGGGTCAGATGACCATGTGTGCAATAATGTCCCAGATATTTATTTATTATTTAAAGTCTGTTAACGGTTGGGGTTTTTATCGAGTTCATCAGAAGGCGAGTTAATAGAGTTCTTAAAGGGTCGGCAACGTATTTGTGATGCCTCTGGTGTTACAAGTATTCATAGGCGACGGTGACTACTTACCATCAGGCGGCCCGTGTGCTTGTTTGCCACTTATGGCATATATATATTTTTAAGTAAAACCTGTTCGCGCCAATTAAAATAAGCGGTAACGGTTCGAATTATATTGCCGAAATCAAGCGCATCGACCCGATGATCGATACGACTCACTAAATTTGGTAGCGGACCAACAGTAATTATTTCTGTTATAATATTTTCCCTACACTTAACAAGAAAGTCCATACATTGACATATTAAACCATAGAAAAAAATGGCACTCAAGTCAAAGAAGGTTGCTATCGCTACCAAGGAGGTTGCTTCAAAGAGTTATATAACGCGGGTGACGCGTAGTTAAAATTTTCTTATCTATGGGTGGAAAATTACGGGATTAATCCCATTTATTAAACTTTCCATCGGTTTTTAAAGCATTTATCTTGTCCACAGGCATAGTATTTCCGGGTCTAGACGAAACTGTACCGAGTGATTACGAGCTAGTGGCTTTGACTCCAACCGGTCTCCCAGCTGACCTGAACCATGGCTCTATGCGATCGCCAGAGTGTTTCCTCTGCATACGACGCGGAAAGGATCGACCGCCGCTCGTCGATATCGGTAACGTTGATATTTCATACTATTCCTAGGTCTAATTAGAGAGACTTCCGAGTGACTTCGAGCCAGTGGCCTTCTCATCGACCGGACTCACGGCTGACCTGAATCGTGGCTCCATGCGGTAGCCTGTTTCCGTCAATATGGGTAATGCTGATTATACTATTATAGTATTCCGAGGTTTGGAGACAGGTACAGCTGCCTAGAGTTTTTTGGTAGTGGGGAAGGGGAGGAATCTCCCAAACATACCCGGGTGCGTATTTGCTTTGACAGATTTATGAAAACCACAATGTTATTATTCAGCTTTTTACAATCTTATTTCAGCAACAGTTATATGATTATTTACGGGATATTTACCGTAGTAAGGTTGTGGAAGGAGCTCCCGATGTCTTCCCGTGAACATGGTGCATATAACTGTGCCGCAATATCGGGAGCTCCTTCCACAACCTTACCACGGTAAATATTCCGTAAATAATCATATAACTGTAGTGAACAACCGTTATAGTTTAAAACAGTGTCTTATTTTAGCTGTCAGAACAATTAAATGCTTGAACCGAGAGTAAGGTGGGTAGTTTTCTGATAAGAACTCGTTAGTTTTAATACTGTCTGCGTGGGGCGCAAGAAATGGTAGAGGTAGGAGTAAATTGACCTACATGATAGAGCTCAGTGGGTATCTGATTTCATCGACTAGATAAGACCATCACGGTAGCGTAGCATTGGCGTCCCTACTTGTTACTTGTGTAGCGGGCGTTTTCCGCAACCATTCATTGGCCCATTTTGCGTATTTGCCCATTGGCGTCCCATTTCAACCTGCCTGGTGGGTGACCCATCTGTAATAGTGTATACTTTGACTCTAGGTTGATATACGTTTTTATTTTTTATCAACACTACTTTAAAGTAAAAAATACTATTCTACGTTGTGTATGTAGAAGTATCGTAGTAAGCAATGATATTAATTATTGGGAATAAATAAGATAGATTAGTGTAAAAATCTGAGAAGACCATTTTAACCTATTCTTATTGCCGTATCGATTTGAAATGTATGAAAATTAATTTTGATAATGATTCTAGATTTGTTTACATTAGTTAGTTTTTTCTGTTATTTATTTTTCGCTTAAAAGTGACATTAAAACACTAATGATAATTTTCTTTTTAATTAGTCGTTCGCCATATTTAATTTAGTGTGGCGTAATTTTATTTTTCTTATTCTTCACAACAAACCCTTTCATTTTATACCCATACCCATGGTATACATATAATAAAAACGTAGATAAAAAAATCTGTTATTGCTACTTATAAAAATAATAATCACACAAAAAGGCGTCTTAAAATAAGCAGCTGAACAAGTTAAGTCAGTTTTTCAGTTTTTTTGTCTGTTTGGTTGTTTGTTTGTTTGTCCACGCACATCTCCTAAAGCACTGGACGGATTTAAATGCAGTTTTCACGAATATGCTTAGCTATGACCAGATTGAGGTATAAGGCTATGTTATTTTTGCACGTTTTAAGTCGCGGGCACAGCACTAGTTAAAAAATTAATTAAGTCCCAGGATCTGTAGAGGACGATTGGTATTTGATACCATCATTCCTCCCGCAAGTTAGTTAAATATTTAATGGGAATCCAGTTAAAAGGCTCGGACTGAGTAGATATATAGTAGTTCACGTAACCTTCCCACTTCCAGAAATGGCATCACCTCAATACATTATGCATTGGCGGAAATCAAGATCCGATAACACAGTCGCAAGAATACCTATTTTGGAATTCAAATTTTCATTCTATCGTATCTTTAACACGTGTGCCATAATATCGCTTAGCGTACGTATGAACAATCAAGATAAAACCGGCTATATGTAGGTATTAAAGATGAGAGAGAAAAAAAAAAAACATCAAAATAGAATGAGCCATTCTCCGCATTACGTCAGTGGTAGAGATAAAAACCACAACTGATATAGTTTGTAACAGATAGCAAAGGTATAATTTAGATCGGGCTCGGTATATATCCAGTAAGGATCCTACAAAAGGGCTGTTATTAAAGTGTTTAAATGTCGGCAATGTATCTGCGATGATGTTACAGATATCCATAGAAGGTGTTGATCGCTTACCATCAGGTTGCCCGTTAGCTTGTTTACTATCTATGACATAAAAAAACAGGATACAACCTATATTTGGCACACATTATTTAGAAGGAAAAAAATACTATTGCACTTACGGCGGACTATGGGTCGTTTTCAAACTTTTTTAGGGTTCCGTACCGAAGGGTTCTAACGGGACTCTAGCACTAGTTGACATTTTCACAGAATATGATTATGTTACGGCGGATTAACTAAGAAATAACAATAAAGTAAAAACTAAAAAGGGTCGCCATAGAACAAACTTTTTTGAATTATTTTGTTTTTGAACTTTACATGTCTACATGTTTTTTTTGCACTACTTTTAGTACTTTAGTAGGTAACAATTAATGTGGTGGTACGGAACCCTCAGTGCACGCACCCGACTCGCACTCGGCCGCTTTTTTACAAATGTAATACTTGTTAAGTTTTACGGAAATACTCATTCGGTTTTGATGAAACTGGTTAAGAATATTCAAATAGGATTTATGAAATGGTTTTTAAACTTGAAAACTCTAACAAATAAAAAAATTGCCTCTTTGTCATAAAAAAAGTTAATTAGGCTAGAAATGCATATTTACTATTTAAATATTTACCAAGTTTCATGAAAGTCGGACGAGTAGTTTTTCCAAAAAAAAACTGGTTTGTCCCCTTTGGGGCACTTTTTTTACATATCATTGATAACCGTAACTGTCAATACATGCCTTGTGAATGTAAAATAACTTCTATGTATCAATTAAGATACAGCTTAAAATACTAGGATACCAATATAAAGCTATAATTTATCGTAGGCATCTTCAAGGCTAGAGTTAATCTTTGAGATCTAGGCCCTATCAGTCGAGTTATTTGGAACTTTCACCGAAGTTGTTTTACTGTTATGTTTACAATACATCGCTCGTACTTAGGGCGTGCGCACTTTTTATCACTACGCTCTAGTAGCGACGCTTTGATTCGGCTTTTTGTATCGACACGGGTAACTTTTTGCGGCTTCCAAATGACGTTTGCGTGTTTCTTAGTTGAGTCAAGCGATACAGCCGAATAATCCCGTTAGATAGTCTGCGAGGTACTAATGTACTATTCGGCCAACTTATATCAACAGTTCAAACGGAGAGCCACTGTCGTATTTTTGAACCAAACTGAAAACTAGCTGTATATTTTTAGTTCCAAAATTTGAACACCTCTACAGATTAGTTGCTCGCACTGTACTATGTATGATTGCTAATGGCTTTACGTTTCAAGGCGATGTTGTAATCTACGCGGTTAATTTATAAATATTTAAACCTCATCATTGCCTGTTCTTCAACTGTAAACTTTACTACCTAGGGCGCAAGATTGATAGTTTACGTTAGAACGGATGCAAGGTGTCCCTTGTTATGTCATTCATTATGTAGGTGTAATAAGCACCTGCACCATAGTTTACTGTTAAAAATTACCCTGTAATGATGAGAGATAACATAACCATCATAAATAGATTAAAATATTTCTTAGTCATTCTGCGACATCTGATCTGACCCATGTTATATGAGCTGGTCTGGTATAAGAATCCTACAGATTGTTGGCGTACAAATCTTAAGTATAAGTTAAGCATAAAAATACCGTACCTAAATATTATTTATGTAAAAAAAAACGAAATACAAATACATGGGTTCGATTTCCATCTAGGACAAACATTTGTGTGATGAACATTTGTGTTTGTTCTATGTCTGGGTGTTAATATCTATTTAAGTATCTATTTAAAAATATATAAGTAGGTACGTATATCAGTCTATGGCAGCCATATTACAAGCTTTGCTTAGTTTGGGGTCAGATGACCATGTGTGCAATAATGTCCAAAATATTTATTTATTTAAAATTATTTATTTCACATAAAATACAAATACAATCTTATTCATTTACAGATAGTCATTTCACATGATAAATGTCACATGATGACATAACGGACCCGGGTATCTTCTAAAACCAGTGCCGTAACTAGCCTTTTATGCGCCCAGTGCAAGCTTCTATAACTGCGCCCTTGAAAACAAAACTTGGTCCTGGTATGGTCATTTCAGCGCCCCTCCAGAGTCTGCGCCCTGTGCCTGGGCACCGCTGGCACAGCCCTATATACGGCACTGTCTAAAACTACGACCAGAACCAACGCAGGATGGGCAGCGTCCTATTAGTACACGCGGTGAACGTACTGCGATCCCGCCTGCCAAGCGTGGGGATTATGGTAACCTCTCTAAGAGGGGGTCTTTGTTCAGCAGTGAAAATTTTCTGGCTGACGATGTGATGATGACATGATATTGCCTAAGATGGGAAGATGTTTTAATGTATATAATAAAATGACACTAATCTAATTCAACAGGAGTCATGTACGACGGCCGGGAGCGGCTTATGGCCGACGCAGAGATGGTCCTCCAATCGTTTGGCGGACGAATTGCAAACGTCAACAATTCCACCGCAAAAACGTACATAACATACAGACGAGCGCATCCCACCGCGCCGTGTAACGCCCTAGTGGTTGTCGATGTGTGCGTAATCGTCGCGAGCAAAGGCGAGGTACCGCCGCATGCGTTCTGTATGATCGCCAAGAATTTGAATAAAGGTTGGTATTTTTGTAAATAGATGGCGCTTTTGTCAATAATTAAAATACATTAGCTAGCTGGCTGGACTAGCTGGCGGTTTTATACGCATAAGCTCTTCACAAAAAACTGTTTTTTTTTTTTACATTACAGGTCTAATGGGTAGTGATGTGTTTCTCTGTTACAAGAAGTCAATGAACCGTCCACCACTAATTGCATACAGGCCAGAAGTTCTGTTCAGGTATAAATCTAAATACATCTTTATTAGTTACCTACTTAGGCTTGATTTCCTTATACACTGGTGTCGCTCACAAATGGTGCGCGAGTGACTTATTGGCAACGACGTCATATTAAAATAAATGATTAGTAATTACATTGATAAATAGATAAGGGTTTGCGCATTTACTTGTTAATAAACCCCATAGCATTAATAGTCCATTTACCAAATTTCATCCAAATTCACATAAGTATTTTAATTCGTTTTTATGTAACCTTGGCTTGCCCCCATTGATGCCGTATAAACAACCGGGCTAGATCCGTGAGTATATATAAATAATAATAAAAATAAACAATTAGCTCATTAGAAATTTGGACTACTGACTTAAAAATGCATTTAAACTAGAACTGGGTGTTCGGAAATAAAATGTTAATTGACTTTCTCACAGTGACTCAGACTAATTAGCGCTTAGCATTGAATACAATGGCGTTACCGGCGCGTGAACTCACCGGACCATTGTTACTAAATGCACTAAATAAATGTATGTATTAGAAGTGCAAAAAATGCATTTGCGTTTTTAACATTGGTATTTGTCAACACATGAGTTGTACAGATCTGCTATTTGTATAGTACTTATGAGTAATCTATACTTATTTCCAATCCGTGGTACGTTTTTGACTCATATTTAAACAGCATGGGGGTGTATGAAGAATCAATATGGTTTTTAATATTTATTTATTATTTACAATATTAATTTATTTACAGTATATTTATTTAAAAAAACACATTAAACTAATAATCTAAATAAAGTTGCCTGTGTTGTAAAGTACCAAGAAAGTTGGCTGCATGCCCGCGTATGATAAGCCAAAGATATTATCTGCGTGAGGAATGAGCCAGCTCTTTTATTACTAGTGGCGTGGACTAATCGTGGCGAAATTTGTTTGAATTTTCTTTTTGTACGTGCACCCTATGGACCCTGGCGGGGGGCGTATAAGTGACTCATTAAGGGCTTAACTCTGCACATAATTTTCAGACACCTTTATTCCGCTAAACCTTGAAAGTACTTTTTTTTTAAATGTACATTTTACTAATTTTCTTGATCATGTAAACTGTGAATAAAAAATAAATAATAGGAATACTTTTCAAGTCACATGTCAGTTTTGCGGTCTACAATGGAGCACGCTTACTTAAAAGAAACCGATTCAGTGATGTATAAACTAGAAGTTGAGTTGCCCACTTAACACCCACATATAATCGTATTCAACAACAGTCGTCCGGTTTATTAGCGAACCCGTAAATTAGTTCATCGTTTTGACTAACAGATGTCGCTTACACAAACTTTCTTCCACAGGTATCCAACAGTAGACCGGCGTAGTTTAGCGTTTCCCACACAAGTGCCGCTGTTCTGTCTCCCAATGGGCGCGACGCTGGAACTGTGGCCCAACAACGCAGCTACTCCAAGGCCTGTGTTTTCTACTTTTGTATTGACAGTTGCTGATGCCACGGACAAGGTACTTACAAGTTATGGTCTAAATATTTAAGGACAAGTAATCTATAGACATACCAATGGGGAAGAAAAATTCTTGAGTGGAGACCACGAACCGGAAGACGCAGCGTAGGTTGGCCTCCCACTAGATGGTCTTGGTTTTGTCTCTTGGCCTAGATTATAAATATATATTATTATTAGATATTTACGTTTATAACTCTGAATCAAAGAGGCCGGAAAAGCTGGTCGCCGTCTATCCTGATGCGTAAATTCTTTCTATCCAACGGTTGCCTGGACGATATTGCTTTTAGCGATAAGGCCGCCACTTGTGACACTAGCACGATAGTGTCTCTGTCTGTTTGTAATTTTCTCATCATATCTGGTGTACACAAGAAAGAGTTTTTAGTTATCTATATACGGGTTACGCGGAAAGAGTGTAGGTACTAAGCCGAAAGGGTCCATAGTGCCCATCATTAGAACAACTTTTACAATGGGACCAACCCTGAAATAGCGAAAACAATGTCAGCTGTTCTATACATTTTGTCGAGTGTGAATGACAGTTTTCTATGAAACAAAAGATTTTCTTTCGCTATATCAGAGTTGCTCTCATATTAAAAGTGGGTATAATTATGGGTACTATTAAATCCCTTCGGCTTAATATACCCTTTCCGCGTAACGCAGTATGTGTCCATGAATATTTACACTGAAGGTACTTTTTCTCAACAAGTCGAAACAGTTTGAACTCTATGCAACGAATCCACTCCTAAATATACCGCATCATTTGATATTAATCCTAATTATTTCAGGTGTACGGTTCAGCAGTAACGTTCTACGAGAAATATCCTCACACAGAACTGACAGAATACCAGATGGACCAATTAGGATGGAGGGCTGGCGTCACTCATGACACGCATTCCCTTCACGCGAACAAATGCATCTGTCTGCTCTCACGGTGGCCGTTCAGCGATACATTCGAACGGTGGCTGCTTTATGTACTGGTTAGTATTTGTTTTTTCAAGCCATATGGGGCCATTAAAGTATTACGTAAGCAGAATTTTAGTAATGGTCAACCCCACACTTCTGCCACAGAATACATAATACACACAGAAAGTTTACTTTGCAAAGAAATTTAAATAAATAGAGACTCTATCTACGAGGCAATAAAGTAGCAATTCAAGTCGCACAGCGCTGGATACCGCCTCCTATATTCACCTAGAGAGCCGCTCTCTTTTTATCACGTTGCTCTATCTCTCCTGACGCGGCACGTGTAACGTTAGGGTTGTCTGCTTGATATTTATACAGAATACTTATTAGTATTAACTTAGCAGCTATGTAGCCTATGTAAGTACCCAAACTAACTGCCTAGTACTTCCATTCTCCTATAATTGGAATGACATTTAACCTGCACAAAAACGTAACGCTTGTTCTGAATATGTTTTAAATAACAATGATGTAAAAGTTTAAGAGGCCTATTACAAAATCATCATCCCGATGCACGTTTAAGTAAAAACTTATGGAGGCCTCATTTGGGAGCTCTAATTTGCAGATTCTGTTGAATATTATCGGTAAAAAAACGTATTACTAATCCTGTTCTATAATAATAGAGTACATTTTTGTTTTAATTTCTTTTATGCAAAGAAAACGAACTGGATTATTACGCGCGACGTGGCTAGTGTGAGCCGAGCGGCCACTGTGACGCCCGTCGAAAGGCGCGCTGGCGACGGCACTTAAACTGCCTCTGCTTTCTATTTTAAAAAGTGAATTTGAAAGCTCAGTGCATGTGAATGGAATTTCCACTTTTTTAATGATATGGGTGACGAGACGAGCGAAGACGCTCGCCTGATGGCTCTTCACGCTTGCCCATAACAGCTCAACGCCACTCAGAATTTTGAACATCAACAGTTCAAAACCCTGGATGGCAATGCACTGTGCTCGTCGTCGTGCGCTGGAAACATTGCCCTTCAATCCGGAACACAGTAGTGTTTGCACACTACTGCTTGGTGGTTGAATAACTGGCAAAGGTGTGGTACTTCCCCAGGCGGACCCCTGCAAAAGAGTCCTACCACTACGAAAACTACTACTTTATGATAGTGTATGCTTGTTATGCGTCTATTTTTATGTCTTCGATTTCAATGCGGTTTTTAAATTGAAAGCAAGTGAAAATAGAATTTGAACAATTCTCCAAAAGTAAAAAAATAATAATTAATTAAAAATGAAAATAAAAAACGCATTTTTTAAGTGCAGACGTTTTATACGAGTATAGAGATCACACACACACACATACACATCATCAGCCAATTAACGTCCACTGTTAGACAAGGCCTGCCTCATAGAGAGGGGTGTTGCCATAATCCCCACGCTTGGCAGGCGGTTTGAGTATAGAGATGTTTCTTTCTTCTTTCCACAGGAAATGTCATGGAGTAAACAACCGTTGACTGTCCCCATTGAACGGTACATCACACATTTGTTAGAAGAAGTACCATTTCCCGAGCCTAGTATATTATTACAGGTATTTTTTTCCACCTATAGCTAAATATTTTATGAGTTATCTGTCAATGTAAATTTTTTTATCACCCTCCACCCAAACATATTCCCATTTATGGTTTGTATTATAACCCCCACTGAAATTGCGTTCTTGATAAGACTCATAAAGTTCTGTTAAGTATTGCATCCATTATCAGCCTATTTAATGATTAGATGTAGGCCTCTCCTAAAGAATGCCACATAGCACGTTCTGCTTTACGCATAAGTACATTTGCCACCTGCGAAACCGGCGAAAAGCTAATTTTTGCAGGTACTCGCATCACCTGGCCGCAAGGCAAATCGAATCGGCAAATGTAGAGTACTCTTATTAGAATAATCTTATTATTACTCTTATAAATGTCTGGGACATTTTTGCACACACGGTCGTCTGACCCCAAACTTAGCAAAGTTTGTAATATGGCTGCCAGAGACTGATATACGTATGTATATATAAATATATATTTAAATAGATACCAACACCCAGAAATAGAACAAACACAAACATCATATGAATGTTTGTCCTAGCTGGGAATCGAAACCCACGCCCCCAAGCGCAGAAGGTAGGTTCACTACCAACTGAGCCACCGGGGCAGTCAGGGGTTGTCGGTTCTTCTGCAGAGGTATGGTCAGGCATGGCCAGCCCATTGCCACTTCAGCTAGCTTATCCTTTGAATTACGAGCTATTGTAATTTAATACAGATAATTATTACCGTTACTGTAGATAACCGTTGGGGTTTACGTGTTTTGGAATGGAGACCACGTATCGGCAAACGTACAGTAGGACGCCCTGAGACTCAATGGATTGACAAAATACGTAAGGCAGCGGCTGGTGGCGAAAAGCTAAATTTCGGGCTGAGTGGCGTACCTTAGGAGAGGCCCATGTCCAGCAGTCGACTAATGGTTAAATAGAAAATTTGCCTGGAACAAATAGCTTTAGGCGATAAGACCGCCCATTATACTGCCGTATATTTGATTTTGATGTTAGTTTGAGTTTCTTTTGTATTTTTCAGAGTGTAATAAAGAGATATTGACATCGATTCTGATGTACCATTCTCTAAACTAAATTTGTCATCTCATAAATTGTTGCCATCCTTTTCTGACGTATTGAAATGAAAAGAGATGCCGATAATTTTAGTTTTGTCAAATTAGTTTAGTTTAGAGAATGGTACAACAGAATTCACGTCATTGTAATGTATTGTAATGCCAGGTCTCCAGCGCCAAAAATCTAGCAAAACAAATTAACAAAACATGTTTTAGCTAACATCTGTTATTATTATAGACCAATCATGATTTTAATTATTGTGATTGCGATCGTTTGTCGATGTAATCGATATTTGTATGCAATCTAGTTGTCACCGACGAACCCACACGCGCGGGTGATAGTGACTCGCGGGGACGACCAGCCGTTAGTGCGCAGTGGGGCCAGCTTCCGACAACTACTACTCAACCTGGGGCCAGACAACTGTTTATTACTACTGGCGATTGCAATCACGGAGCAGAAAATACTTATACACTCGCTCAGGTGCGTACAAAAACTAAATACATTATTTGACATTGTACCTAACTAGATGTAACTAACAATTTTGTCAATTTTTGGAAGTAAATTTTAACCTACTTCTAATTGTCGGTTTAAAATGCGATCTTTCTTGCCTCATACCTGTCAAATGTCGAATGAGCTACCTTCTGCGGTGTTTCCGAGAAGCTACAACATGGGGTTCTTCAAAAGAAGAGTTAATAGAGTTCTAAATGGTCAGCAACGTATTTGTGATGCCTCTGGTGTTACAAGTATCCATTGGCGAAAGATCCATTGCTTACCATCAGGCTCGTCAGCTTGTTTGCCACCTATGAAAAAAAAAGCAGTTTGGTTTTTAACATAAATTCGTGTTGGAACCCGTGAACTACTAATAAACTTATGGTAAATTACAAATTTGAATTGATAATATTATGTTTTAGGCCGGACACATTAACAGCAGTCTCAGAAGCCGTATCAAGTTTACTATTCCCGTTTAAATGGCAATGCCCTTACATACCGTTATGTCCACTAGGTAAGTGCGTACTTAAAAAAATATTCAAAATAGTATCTAAGGCAAATGTCTCACAGCTGCCGAGATGAGTAAGCTTTCAACTTTTTTTCTAGATTAGCCAACGCACAGCTGCCGTATAAATTCGTTAACAAAAAAAAGTTTTTTGATACCTTATATCGTCCCAGAAGAAAGTTGCGAGTAATAAAATTCCATAATTGTCTGTTTACAATGCTGCACGCTGACAGTCATGTGTCTCACTGAGAATCCTAAGCCCATGACGTTAAACCGTTAAGCCCTTTTTCATTCAAGTACCTAATGAGTGAAAAAGTAGTAGTGATTCTGTTACAGTCAGAGCATACGAAGCTTTCCTGTGCATAATCTACACTAATATTATAAAGAGGAAAGATTTGTACCTATTTTTGTATGTTTGTAATGAATAGGCTCCGAAACTACTGAACCGATTTGAAAAATTCTTTCACTGTTGGGAAGCTACACTATCCCCGGGTGACATAGGCTATATTATATTTTGTAGCGAGGCCGAAGGCCGAGCTTACACTCGTGCGAAGCCGGGGCGGACGGCTAGTATAATATATTATAGTGTGTTTTTGTTTGCAGGTTTAGCAGAAGTTTTACATGCGCCTTTACCATATTTAATAGGAGTCGATTCAAGGTTTTTCGATTTATATGAACCTCCGCCCGACGTCACTTGTGTCGATTTGGACACTAATAATATTACAGTAAGTTCTATTATGCCATAATCCACAACTTGAAACTCCATAGTTAGAATATTACATGAAATTTGTTTGCAATGTAAACGGAAATTTCTAGCTGAGTTGTTCGATTTGAAGCCACAGAAAAAACTAGAATCGCTACCGGGTTGCATGAAGCGTCATAATCATCAATGTCACCACAAAAGATTGACTCCTCATAATCGTCTACACTTCCATCCACGTTACTGGAGTGACTGTGCACCCCAGAGCCTCACTCCGATATTTCAAGGAGTTGAGTTGGCTCGGATAGGTACTGGTACGGGGAAATGCACATTATACCCCAAGCGGGCCGTCAGTGCAGGACTTATCGTCCCCATCTCGAATAAGAATAAAACTAACCAATCATCGTTCAGTCCGTCGCGCAGATTGATCCTTGATTGGTTCACCGAAACGAGTGTTCGAAGTTTGATTTGCTCAACACGATATTAATATTACCGTGCTATTGGTAAGCCGAGCATTTGAATAGGCACATTTTGTGCCAATGTGTGAACTGAAAGTGCTCGCCTTATGCGAGGTTTCTATGGGTGAATGAAGCGTTATTTATTCTAAATATTTTTGTTCAGATATGTGAATCACAACGGCATATATCGCTGAAGCTGCTACCGAAAAGACAAGCAAGGGCGCTTCGGCAAACACTGGAAACTCTTCATGGAAACATAAGACCAAGTATGAACACAATTTCAAACTTTTGTGCACTGCCTGAATGGGTGTTCCCACAAAGGTTACAATCTTGAGTAAATTGGTTTATTCTACGAATGTTCTGTGTAATAATGGTGGATTATTATTTACTAAGTGTTCGTGAATGTGCTCGAGTGCGGCCAAGTAATATAATGGTCTTTAACGTATATATTTTCATGTCGATACCAAAATTTTAAAAGAAGAGCCTTATAGTAAAGTATCCACTAGTTTACTGGGGCAATACTACTTATGACAATAAAATACAGAAGATTAGGCGATATGGCCTTAATGGCTTTAGCCTGCTCAGAAATGGCCGTAAAAAAACACGATAAATATCCCGTTGATAATCATTTAACTATAACTTTCAGCATCTCCAGTACATCACACAAATGAAAGCAAATATAATGGAGAGACAACAACAAGCTTAGACAGGGATTTTCAAAAAAGAAAAAAGGAGGTAAGTTTTCTTTGAAATATGCCTCTATGAATGAGCGCTCAAAAAACATTGAATCTATTGAAGAGATAGGAAAAAATCATAAAATAATAATATTCCTATGGTCACTACGAGTCCCTCCACACATAATGCGACATATTATTGTTTTGTAGTGGTAGGACTCTTTTGCAGGGGCCCGCCTGGGGAAGTATCACAAGTTATCCTTTGCCAGTTATTCAACCGCCAAGCAGTAGTGTGCAAACACTACTGTGTTCCGGATTGAAGGGCAATGTTTCCAGCGAAATTACAGGGCACACAAAGATTTGATATATTATATCTCGGGGTGACGAGCGCAGTGCATTGCCATCCAGGGTTTTGAACTATTGAAGTTTAATACTGTGAGTGGCGTTGAGCTGTTATGGGCAAGCGTGAAGAGCCATCAGGCGAGCGATTTCGCTAGTCTCGTCACTCAGTATCATAAAAAAAAAATTAGTAACTTGATTCCCATTTGAATTTAATTTTAGTATTATAGAGATTAGATAGGGAAGAAAGGTTCTTGAGTGGAGACCACGAACCAGAAGACGCAGCGTAGGTAGGCCTCCCACTAGATCTTATATGTACTTACTTGTTTTTTCTGTTTTAGTATGCTCTAGAATTGAAGATCCAAGAGGCGTTTCTCCGCTTCATGGTAGTAACACTGCAAGGCTATAGGAGTCAGCTGATCCCTATCACAAAAGCACCTACAATCGGGACAACGGACCCTCAGGCGTTATTTCATATGGATGCTTTCCTTAGATCTAGAGAAAAGGTTTGTTGGGTTTTCTTTGTATAAGTTTTGGAGGAAACTGAAGGATCTGTCTAATTTCGGGTATAGTTTTCTGTTTAGAAGCAATATATCCTGTTGGAATTGGAAATGCTGTCAGATTTCAATCGTATTGGTTTTGATGACAAATGCCCTAACTCTCATATCAACCTTATCTACCAAACCCAAGGAGTAATAATTTGGACTTGGTACTTTACTAGGTGAGCGGGCGTTTTCCACAACCAGCTCAGTCATTGGTCTGTTTTGATAAACCCCGTTTGATTGTTCACTTTATTTTTAGGTTAATAGGGTGGATTTTTGAGTGAGAGAGCTCTTATCAATCCAATGCAAATTTTGCTCTACAGATTCAGATATAGGGTTCACATTGCAACCAGGGTCCGTCTAGGCCCGAACAGGGCCATCAAATATGAACCTAACTTTACTGACTTAGAATTAGACTGGCCAAGTGCGAGTCGGACGCGCGCACGTAGGGTTCCGTACCATTATCTATAAAAATGTCAAAAAAATCATGTCTGTTGTATGGGAGCCCCCTTAAATATTTATTTTATTGTTTTTTTTTTGTATTGGTTGTTATAGCGGCAACAGAAATACGTCATCTGTGAAAATTTCAACTGTCTAACTATCACGGTTCATAAGATACAACAGCCTGGTAACCGCAACATGCCGTTCGGCCACCGTCGTTAAATTTTTATGATTATTAACTGGATATTTACCGTGATAACTTATTACTTATTTGACAGCCCCGGTGGCTCAGTTGGTACTGAACCTGCCTTCTGCGCTTGGGGCGTGGGTTCGATTCCCACCTAGGGCAAACATTTATGTGATGAACATTTGTGTTTGTTCTATGTCTGGGTGTTAATATCTATTTAAGTATGTATAAAAAAAAAAAAATACGTATATAAGTCTCTGGCAGCCATATTACAAACTTTGCTTAGTTTGAGGCCAGATGACCGTGTGTGCAAAAATGTCCCAGTTTTTATTTAACTTATTACGGTAAATATCCCGTTAATAATCATATAACTGTAATTAACAATCGTGATATTTAAAAAAAGTGTTAATCTATTCTTGTTCCAGACCCAACACCGTTTCTTCAGTCTGATGATGCGTACGCAAATGTTCACCCGTTTCATTGAAGAGCGATCGTTCGTTTGCGACGTCGACCAAGGGTTGTCGTTCTTCGACGAGTGCATAGAACGAGTGGCGAACGGCGATGAACAGTTGTTGGGCATCAATACGGGAAATGCATCCGAACGGACTGTGTTTGTATTGCCGCCGGACCCGCCTGACCCCGGTGAGTTTTCTTAGGGTTCCGTACACAAAGAGTGTCAACGAACAATACAGCCAGGTCCCATCCCACTTCCCTCTATCCCACTAATATTATAAATGTGAAAGTTTGTATGGATGGATGGATGGATGTTTGTTACTCATTCACGCAGAAACGGCTGGATGGATTTGGATGAAATTTGAATATACATTGCTTATATCCTGGATTAACACAAAGGCTACTTTTCATCATCATCACCGATTTTCATCATCACGCGGCTGAAACCTTGGGGCGCAGCTAGTATACTATTATAAATGTGAAAGTTTGGATGGTTTGTTACTCAATCAGGTCAGAACGGTTAAATGGATCTGGATGAAATTTGGCACAGAGATAGATTATAGTATAAATAGCACATAGGCTACTTTAAAAACGGCTGAACCTTCACATAAATGATAAAAGTATGGTTTAAACATAATCATTTAATTTCTCAGATCTAACCTACAGTTACGAAGTATTCGAGCTAGATACGAACCTCATAGCGATGTGTGGATCGTGTGGCGGTGGCGCAGCGAGGCGCGCGCCGGCTGCCGTGCTCGCGAGTGCAGAGTCGCTCGCCGACGCGGAACCCATGGCGAGACGGACCAAGCAGGAGATAGCCGCTGCACAGAGGTTAGTATGTGTACTGTAAAAAACTGCAGTAATCTGTATATCGTCGCCTTAGAGTGAAAACCTCGGGAATGCAATGTTGGTCATTTTCATATTATTACATATCTGGGAAGAAAACCTCGCAAAGCATGTCCTTATTTATATATCAGGGAATAATATGAAAACTCATTCAATTTGTATGTAATTTAACGCAGGATTTTAAAATATGTAGTACAAAATTTTTTTGGGATGAAGTTTTTGTTCTTCCTTAAAATTTATCTCTTTTTCACTTACGAGTTTTTCACTCTAAGACGACGATATATAAAATTCCAGTGAGCATTATCATCATTATTAGCCTATCATGTTCCCACTGGAACACTGTAATATACTACTATAAATAACAGTACACTAGCTTGCCCGTGCGACTTCTCTTGAGCAGCGAAGAAACAAATTTAAAAAAATACCGCCAAATACCGGCTCCAACTATAGTTTTGTTTTTGTGCAACGATTTTTTTTCTTTTTCTGTTAAGTACAAATAAACGATCACGATCAATAACTATTAAAAAAAAAAAAACATTATAATGCCATTTTTTTATCTTAAATGTAATTTTTAGACTGGCCCGCAAAGCGAGCCTATCTTCAGAAGCGTGGGCCAAATGCCTACTGGGTGCTTGTTATTCCCTCTACTTCTTGTCACTGCCGTGTCGGATATCTCTGAACCGTGGCAAGGAACAAGCGACGTTGAGAGCCGCCTACGAACTGCTAGAGCGGGCGACCAAGCTGCGAGTGCCTTGTGACGAGGTAAGAAAATAGAATGAGAAATGTTTTTTTTTTCTTTATATATAGAATAGATCTACGTTTGGCCACCAACTCGCCTGATGGTAAGCGACGGTATGGCCGGGGATGGAACACGTTGATCTAGAAGAAATCTATTCACTCTAGCCTTGAAGATGCCTAGATGTAGTTCTCAGGAAACAAGGAGGATGGCAGGGAGTTCCATTCTTGGGCAGTACGTATCATAAAAGTCGAAGTTTGATTTATATTTTACTGGAATTACTTACGTAACCTTTTTTCCCCATCGGTTTTAAGTTCTTCGAGAGATGTGGCCTGCCCGTTGCCACTTCAACTAAATCTTAATAGCTATGTCGGTCAAGCCTCATTAAATAATCTATAGAAGGTAATGTGCGGGGAATGCTCTGAACAGCTTTTTGATCTTATTCCTGCGTCGGACTTCCGCACATCCCGACACCGTCAAAAAGCTCACACCCACATCTTGCAAAGCTGGAAATCACACATCGTTCGATTTTTCCGCTCCTTTATTCCGCGGACCTGCAAGGTGTGGAATATCCTTCCCCCAAAAGTCTTCCCGCCGAGCTTCAACATGAAGCGTTTCAAAAAGAGTGTCTACAACTACCTCTCCGGGCTGGCAAAGCACCGTAGTGTTGCAGGTGTCCATAGGTGGCGGTTTTGCTTACCATCAAGCGGACGGCATGCTTGTATGCCGCTCATTTAAAAAAAATTGCCGCTGTCAGATTATTCTAAATTTCCGATCTGCACCAACAGGTTTGCTACAGAGTGATGATGCAGCTCTGCGGTATACACTCAGTGCCGGTGCTGGCCGTACAGCTGCTGTTCCTCATGAAGCGAGCTGGTCTGCAGCCCAACGCGCTCACATATGGATACTACAATAGATGCGTTCTAGAAGCTGCGTGGCCTCAAGACATGCCTAGGTATACTCCTCACTAGCAGAGTTTTTATTCGCCTGGCCGGCTAAAAGTCTTATCTCTGGTGACCTTTTTTATGAATTTTATAGTGATTTTTGAATTTGACATTGTTAAAACCCTAATCGTGTAATTCTGTATAACAGTGGCGCTCAACTGCTGTGGAATAAACTCCGGATTGCGGTAGTTGGCGCGGCGTTGTTCCGCAAGGCGGGTGCACAAAGAGCCTTGCGGGCCGCGGGCGCTACTCTCAACACAGGCCCTTCGGGAAGTAAGTGATTTACACGAAAACCAAAGAAGCCCATACCATAAGGGTTTATTAGAAGCCATTAAACAGTTCCACCATCAACCTCCTGGCTCTATAATCAGATTCTCGTTAACAAGTGTATTTAAAATGTGGCCGAACTAGAGGGGCTTACACTAGTAGTCATAAAAAAAAACTGCCGTCCACCAGATTAGTTTAATGGTAGTTACCAAATTATATTACTATCATCCGAATTACACATACTTGCAAAGTTTCAAACCGATACGACAAAAAGAATTAGATTAAAATCGCTTTCCAAGATTTTTTACATAGTTAAAATGTGTGATGTTGTATGTTTCAGGTAGCGGCACTTTACCGCGCGTGCGTTCGGCTGCAGCGGTAGTGGAGGGAGCAGAGTTGGCTAGCTTAGCTGGACTGGCTGCCTGCGAACCAGCCAACAGCCGGACGAGTCTCGACTCTGGTAAATTATGTTCTTCAAATAGAAGGTTATCAATGATAGGTACTGGGTCGAACACAGCTATGAAAGCACGGAATCTGCTAATTCTCCACACAGAAAAAGAACAGCAAAATATTTGGAATACAACAACGGACTGTATACACGCGAAAGCTTTACAAACAACCTACTCTAGTTAATTAGGTCAGACCTCAGTAAAAAAATTGGTCACTGTGAGCTAAACAATCGCTTGTACAAAATTAGAGCCACAGACAGCCATCTATGCCGAGGCTGTCTACAGGAAAACGAGACCGTTGGAGCATGCACTACTGCATTGCAAGGCCACAAGACTTACGATTAAGGTTGGGACTCCTTGAAGAAACTCAACAACAAGTCTCCAATATAAGCAGAAGCAGTTTTCTGGGGAATATTAAGATTCGGCTTGCGCGAAGGCTCAACGATTTGCAGTCCCTGAAACAGGCCGGGTTTTGATCCTGGTATAGCACCATATACTACATCCGGCAGATTTTAGAGAAGATCAAAGAGTACAATCGGCCCCTTTGCTTAAAATTGGTTGCTTGCTTTGGGTTAAGTTTGTGGATTATGAGAAGGCTTTTAACTCGGTCGAAACCTGGGCTGTTCTGGAGTTCTTACACCGTGATCCAGGTGATGAGATGTCTGTATGACGCCGCAACAATGACCATCTAAGTCCAGAACCAGAAAACGAAACATTCATCTGCGTCGAGGCGTGAGACAGGGATGCTATATCCCCGAAATTATTCTCAAACGCAATGGAGTATGTACTCGTATGTATGTATGTACATATTTTAAAAATGTAATAGCTTAAACGGCCTGACCGATTTTGACAAGTGAGGTGTTGGATTCTTATGTCCAGAGTGTCATAGAATACATTTTGGAGTCGGGTTTTGTTTTTTAATTAATATTACTTGTTTAATTTACTTGTCCAGTGTGCGGTCGCGAGGCCGAGGCGCGTTCACACGCGTTCGAAGCGCTGTGCCGGCGCGGGAACATCGTGCGCGCGCACCCGCACCATGCGCACGCGCATGGCCTCTCTGCCGCCGCCGGGATACTCATCTCGGGTAAATACCTAACGTTTGTTACCAACCAATAGAATCTGGTCTCTCGGTCGATCACACTCAATATATTTTTATTGAAAAGTAGGCTTATGCTTTACTGCCGTCTCGCCTAAAGTTTTTTGTATTTTACATTATTATTCGTTTGGCTTTGTCATCTTTTTCGATTCAATCATATTTAACGTAATCATAAAATAGCAAAATATACCTATAAATACATTAATCAGTAACTTTATAAGAGGCTTTATAATCGTAACTTGGCTATTATGTATTGATTTTGTTCTTATTTCTGTTAATTTAACTTAATATGTCTTCATGTAAATACTAATTATCAACTATCTTACCTACTGTCTAAATTCTACCTATCTATGTAGGCCTATGTTGGTGTTACAACGAGGCATTTACACAATTTTAGTTTATATTAGTGAAAACTTTTTTCTGGCTTTTGTGTAACTATTCATTGTATATCTACCGTGTTTGTTAGCAGCTGTTTGTTTTCCTTGTAAAATAAAATAAAATAAATAAAATATTCCGGACGTTTCGAACACTTTGCAGATCTCAGGTAGACACGCGATAAAATCTGTTAGGTAATTGTTTTTTACTTCTTGTTTTTACATAATAATAGGCTTGTAACAAATACTTTTATATTCTGTGGAATTCGCTGCCTAAATGGGTATTCCCCGATAGTTGCAATCTGGGTGTCTTCAACTCAAGAGTGAATCGGTTTCTTCTAGGCAAGCGTGATCCATCGTGGACCGCATCATCGCCTAACATCAGGCGAGTTGGTGGCCAAGCGCAAGCCTATTTTATAATAATAATAAAAACACCAATCACAACGTACAGTTACGTGACGCAATCATGAGTTAAACATAATTTAATGTTCAGGTGTGCCATCGAATCCAGATTTAAGTGCAAGTGCGAGGCCCCGTAGTAACTCTCTGGGCAGCGAAGAATCAACCAACACCGTGCCAAGCGCTCCTCTCACCGTTCCTGAGAAAAGAAAGGTAAAATCACATATCTTGCAGTCATTTGTTTTTCTATTAAAATAAATATCCTGTCTGCATCAAAAAATACTTAGACATTAGTATTTAGAAGTTTTCATCAAACCGAGTCCCGTATCAGTAATCTCGCGATTCCACAGGAATAGGCTAGATGACTGTTTTTTTAATCGTCCTATTAAAATGTAGCCCTAAATATAGCTGATTAATGAAAATAAAATTAAAATCTGATCAAAAATAAGCATCAATATCATGCTATAGTGCAGAGCGCCAAACAGCAAATTATGACATCACTTCTCTGTACGCCATATAAATTCTATTCTGACAAGTATGGCGCACAGAGGCGTGACGTCAGAGTTTTCTCTACCAAAAACTTAGACAGCTTATATATCAGTATTAATTTGGTTTCAATGATATAAACATCAGTCATCTACCCTATTATAGACAGGCCGAAAAGAAAAATAGGTAAGGTTTATGTAGCGATGAAAAATTGTGTGCATCACAGCGTCAAACTATTTGTTCTCGGGTGGCGTATATTGAATTCTTCGCTACACCATGATTCTACTTGAGAATCCATCACTTCGCTCTGAATTGAAAATAATGCCATTGACGAACAAAATATTACTTTGTCCCCTTGTAACCCAAAAAACGATTGGCATGCAGGTAACTTTGTTTTAAATGTTTATCGGAACTTGCCGCGCATTATATTGCGCGTCGAACGTAAGGTATGTTCGACGTTTCGACCATGTTACAATGGCCGTGGTCATGAGCTGACTTCAACACCATGTGTTCAAATCTCGAAAGTTAAAAAAGTTATCGAAGGTAACTTTGTCTATTATTTCCCGGAATAACACTTATGCTTCTTTCGACCCTACATATTAGAAAAAGTATATATACAACGAGTTTGCTAAAGGTGTAGTAATACTGAAGAGTATGTATGTACTTTAGCTATGAGGCCAAACTAAAGCAATAATTATTAATATAAAAAACCGACTTCACCAGAACTGGACCAAATTGAAATGGGACCAAATCGGTTCACCCAGTCAAAAGTTCTGAGGTAACAAACATAAAAAAAGTATACAGTCGAATTGATAACCTCCTCCTTTTTGGAAGTCGGTAAAAAAACAGCTGTTCCATGGAAAACGGTCATTGACACTCGTCAAAATGTATGGAACATCCGTTTTTTTATTAGCTATTTCAGTTTTGGTCCCATAGTAAAAGTTGTTCATAATGAATAGTACAACCCGGTCACAATATCTGTGCACCTCGCTGGAATGCGGCGCCTCTCCCGCTTCCCCTGTCACCTCTCCGCGCACTCCCCGGTGCGTACACACCGTACCCAGACCGCCGATATGATGTCACGAAGTCAGGTGCACAGATATTGTGACCAGGTTGTACATTACATACCCTTCAGTATCACTACAACATTTAGTAAACACGTCGTCTATTGTTGTTATGTATAGAAAACATAAATACAGCTGGAATCCACAATATGGAATGAATAAGTGGATCACATTAAAAACTGACTTCTAAATATATGAAAAACGTAATAAGTGCCTATAAAATTTGAGGGTTGCCCTCGATTTCCCTGAGATCCCATCATCTTGAGACTTGGTGACAATGGGACCAAATTGAAAGTATACCGAACAAGTTTTTTTTTTTTAAATCGGTCCACGTTGTCAGCGAAATCGGTGAACATACATTGAAAAAAAAAAAAAACAGTGGAACATAGAACAGTCCTACTTTTTAACCGACTTCCAAAAAAAGGAGGTTCTCATTTCGACTGTATTAAAAAAAATGTTAGTTACCTCAGGACTTTCGACTGGGTGAATTGATTTTGATGATTCTTTTTTATTTGCAAGCTGGTGCTTCCCGCGTGGTCCTATTTCAATTTGGTCCAGGACTTTTTTATGAAGTCGGTTTTTTATATAATTATACAAATTTTTTTGAAGTCTGTTAAAAATTGCAGGTTTTGTAATTAAAGTGCGGTTTTGATTTATTTTTGCAGACGATCCACGTAAACCCGGACAGTCCGTCTGATCTACGGATACTAACCAGATCTGAAAGCTTTGCAGGCGATGCCCAAATCCTGCAAAACCTTCAAAGACTCTCATTTACTATTAGTAAGTTTGTCATGCATAAGTTTTGTTTCATACGAGTATATTTCCTATTAACTTTGCTTAATTTCTTTTTTAGTACCAACAGGCTACTTCTACCTGAGCTTTTACCTGCTACTAAGATCTAGTTATTGACCGATTGAAAAGAGGTCTCAGATTCTAATGGGACAAGAACATTTCTTAAGGTTCTCATTAGCGCTGTTGGAGTGATTCGGAACTTGCCCTTAGGGCGTCGCCATAAAATGCGATGAGGGGCGCAGTGGATTGCTGCGCAGGATTTTAAATGTTGAAGATCTCAATTTTGTGGCACCGAACTGTTCTACACAAGCTTGATAATAGCCCCGTTGGTCCAGTTGGTAGTGAAATTGCCTTCTGCGCTTGGGGGCGTGAGTTCGATTCCCACCTAAGACAAACATTCATGTGATGAACATTTATGTTTGTTCTATATCTGGATAAGTAGGTATAAGTATGTATAAAGAAAAAATGTATATCAATCTCTGGCAGCCCTAGCTTTGCTTAGTTTGGGGTCACATGATAGTGTGTGCATAAATGTCCCGAATATTTATTTATTTACCATCAGCCAAGAGACTTGCTCGTTTCGTCACTCTGTTACAGTTGCAGAACTAGAAACATGACAGCACAGCAAAAGATAGGCATGTACAGGGTTATTCATATAGACTGTTCTAAGCCGAGAGGAGGTCATTGTACTCATCATTATTAACATATTTTACAATGGGACCAACCCTGAAATCGCGAATAAAAGATCAACTGTTCCATAGAAAACGATCATTGACATTCGACAAAACGTATTATATACTCAGCAATGCAAAGCAAAGCCGTATTGAGTCCTATCGCTTTCCATCGCTCACCGAAACCATCCATAAGTGACGGTGCAATTGCTACAGCACTTTTGATCCTTCTTTGCAGATACACCAAACACCAAATCGAGATGTTCGAGGACGCTCAGTTTTCCTGAGGAGCCAGAAAAGGAAGCGGCTGCTATGGACACGTTAGATACTGAAAAGGCGTCTTCGCCTCTGAAGTAAGTTAAATAAACTGGCCAAGCAAGGTTCCGTACCATCACAAAAAACAATAATTATGAATTAAAAAATCCGACTACATAATTACTAAAATGTGGCATTTCGATTCGGTGAAAAAAATGAAAAGGTCGTTCAAGTAATGAAATTAATTCATGTCGCAACTTGCGACATGAAAAAGGTTTGTAAAACACTGTTTTATGGCATAACAACAGGGAATGTTCTGAAGAACTGGTTGATCTGATGTCAGCATCACGGTTTTATCATCGCACCAGCCGCCACCGACTGAAACTTCATCCACATATCATAGATCGCCGGGAATCGCACACTGTGCGTTTTACGCGGTCATTTTTGCCTCACACCTGCAATTTGGGGAATGAGCTATCCTGCGGCATTTCTGAGTGACTATAATGTGGGGTTCTTCAAAAGGGCTGTTAATAGAGTCTTTAAGGGTCGGCAACGTATCTGTTATGCTCCTGGTGTTACAGGTATCCATAGGCGACGGTAAGCTTCCATCAGGCTTACCATCAGGCGACCGTCAGCTTGTTTGCTACCTATGGCATAAAAAAAACTTTCTAAACATATTTTTTCCGGCAGGTTATCACCCCGCACCCCGGTTCTAAGCGACGACCCGCTCGGCGCGCTATGCCAGCCCCCGCCCGCAGACCCTGTCCCTCCTCCGCCGGAAGAGCCCCCTCCTCCGAAGCACGACCTCAGCGTCAGCCCCAAGCTGTTCCACCGGAGGAGCAACTCGTTCCAGGACGAGCCGACGGAGAATCAAGGGTATACACCTTCCTGGAATGATTTGTGCCAGATTGCCCATCTATGCAACTTTATGCTAGTGTTGTAATAACCGCTATAAATTACAGTAAATTGCATTTAAAAACTGTAAGATTGAGAGGGGCTTGACAAAATGTCCTAAGCTTCGGTGGTAAAATTAACTAAGTGCCTAATTTTCACAAAAATGTGCATAGCCAAAACTACAAAAAAAAGTATAGCTATTAATTATTTTTTAATTCTGTTAGTTCATCTTTATCACGAACATACAAATAACTGAAAGTGAATAAAAAATTCAATTGAAAATATTATAGAAAATTTAGTGTCAAATATGATTCATAGTGATTTCCAGTTGGGATTTAGTAGTTGGCTTGCGTTTGATCGCCAACTCGCCTGATGTTAAGCAATGATGCGGTATACGATGCAGCATCTTGCCTAGAAGAACCGATTCACTCGTGATTTAATGACACCTAGATAGAAACTATCGGGGAACAGGAACACCCATTCAGGCATTCCACAAACTAGCAATTCGCACAATAAAAGTGGAAACAAAGCGCTTCGTACGGGTTTTCGGAATATCAACCATATTAGCCGGAAACCCGGGATCGTCTGGTACAAACAAAGTGCACAATAAGATGTGCAGATGCAAGGAATCCACCGTTTCTTTGTGCAACTTTCAGCAAATAGCGAGCTGATCCTACTGCTATGTTTACCTTTGTTTACGTCTATGCTAAGAATTTTTAATCATAGATACATTAGATTTGTGTGGTGTGATATCCAAAGCCCTTCCCATGCACGCTGACATTTTGCCCTCTAACCTAGCCGCTAGCCCCGTCCCACCCCGGAGCAAGATAACCTCGATAGTTTCCTACTTTTAGGAAACTCCATAGAAGTGAGACGGCGCCCGCGACCGTATCCAACAGCCTCATGAACTTCGGGAATACGTTCAGCAAGATCAGCTTTGGGTGAGTTTAGTGTTGGGAAGAATTACTAGCTTAAGGGTTGATTTCCTTCTACGATGACGTCGGTGGGTTCCCGTATGAATACACATTGCGTTCTTCAAGCACTACACTGCACACACATGTCTCGTCTCGTTCCGCGTAACCCTCTACTGCTACATGTAATCAACGTCAGCGACAGACGTCATGGTGGGTGGAAATCAAAGTTAGTCGTTAGTTTTACATCGTTAGCACATTTACGCAGCGGTGGTGCTTTAGCCAGAAATTTATCGCAGTTCGCAGCGAATGTGCTGACACAAGGGCGTTACCAAGTATTAGTTTGGAGGATAAGATAAAAATAAATGGAAAGCCGGTAACGAGCATAAAAAACACGACATTACTTAATTTTAATGATGAGACTATGCAACATTAGTCAAATTATTTACTCTTCAGTTTTTCCATTGTTTACCTACACCCAGCTACAGGGGGCAGCTACCCCACAGCTTGAACCTGGCTACGCCCTTGTGCCAACAGCTATGATGTCTTGATATATGCTGGAAACTAGATTATATAATTTGGTGTTGATTCTGTAAAGCAGTTGTACAAATCAATTCATATGTGCACTGAAAGTATCAGTGTCTCATCAGCTCCTGTATTTTAAACCCAATCGGAAAGTTTGATTCGAGATCTACATAATCCTGCCCCGGTGGCTCAGTTGAGAGTGAACCTACCTTCTGCGCTTGAGGTCGTAGGTTCGATTCCCACCTAGGACAAACATTCATGTGATGAACGTTTGTTTTTGTTCTATGTTTGGGGTATGTATTTAAAAATATATATTTACGTATATCAGTCTCTGGCAGCCATATTACAAGCTTTGCTAGTTTGGGGTCAAATGACCTTGTGTGCAAAAATGTCCTAGATATTTATTTATTATTTACTAGCGACCCGCCTCCGCTTCACACGGGTGTTAGCTCAGGCTCAGCCTTCGGCCTCGCTACTATGAGCTGCTCCAGGAACACAAAATTTCATCTAAATCGGTCCAGCTGTTTTTAAAGTAGCCTATGTGCTATTCCAGACTATAATCTATCTCTGTGCCAAACTTCATCCAGATCCGTTCAGCCGTTCTGGCGTGATTGAGTAACTAACATCCATCCATCCATCCATCCAAACCTTCACATTTATAATATTAGTGGGATTATCCATCTCCGTCATTTACATTCACCACTTGTGGCACTAGCTCGTAAGTGTTTTCTATCTGTATGTAATTTTCATTTCTGGTGTACACAATAAAGAGTTTCTATCTATCTATTTATAAAAAATCACAAGTACGGAGAATGAATAAATCTCGAATTGAAGCATTCCGATTAGAATCAGAAAAGCTGCCTATAAATTAACAAAAAATGCACTGAACATTTGTTTTTTCAGTGTTTTTTTTTTATTCTACTTCAAGACATAATTGTAAATTAATGTTGTCACTCAATGTTTATAGAGTTACACACAGCAATTTTTATTTTAGTTCTTTCAATATTATAGAAACTTCAGCATGTTTTTAGTCACATTCCAAACCATTGGGGTTTTCATGTAAATAAGTTTTTTTTGTTTAGTAACATTCGAAATATCAAAATGAAAATATCTTGAAGTACAAAAGACCGATACAAATATTGACTTGAGTTTTGGCCAGGTATTATAGCGGATGCGATATTGTTTCGGTCCTTCTCACACTTGTGTCAATCCGAATGAAAAAGATGGTGACAAAAGAAATATAGCAAGACCTGGAATAATCCATCTGGGCCCTAATTCCGCACGGGCAAACGCGCTCGTAACGCGGCGCATTAAGTTAACCTCAAAAAGTTGGCCTCTATTCCTTAGGAAATAAAGGCCAACTTATTAAGGTTCACTTAACGAGGCCACGTGTTTTCCCATGCAGAATAAAGGCCCTGGTTTTGTTAATGACATCCGAAAAATAAGATGATGACATCATTGTCCATTTCCCTTATCCACTAGCAACGCCGTTAAAAAATTTAGCAGACGAGCGGATTCGGTGCTTGTGGGCGAATGCGAAAATAAAAATTTTTCTCATTTATTATTTGTTGGTTCGAACATACCAAATCACTCATCTGTTATCTGTTAATACCATTACTGAATAAAGGATATTGTAGAATCTTCAAGATCTTTCCATAATGAGGATAGTTCATTTTTTTGCTAATAGTTAAAAAATACATTTTCATATATTTGTTGGCTATTTATTTAAATAAAATATTTAAGATTTCAAAACCTTTAAACGCAATGACGTCAGCATCGGCAGAATATTATAATGTGCGTTGGCAAAATTGTTGAAAAACTAAAACTCTCAGCTATCAATGTCATTATTGAGATTTTGCTTATAGCAGATTGTTATTCGTTTTTTCGGGGTGTGGCATGGAACGTGATCAATAAAATAACAATGATGACGTCATGAGAGGGCAATGAAAAACATTACCTACATCAGCCATTATTTTTCAACAAAAACTGATGTATCATGGTCCAAGAGTCATTCTTCTTAATGGTTTTGTAATTACAATAAAAAAAATGAACTGTCCCCATTTTTATTTTATTTTTTCTAACGCATTTTCGATGTTTTCATGATGTTGCCATAACCGCACCACACGAATATGCTAGCCTGTTTGTTTTCGTAGACGCTATTCGCCAGCCAGAATGTCGTTGAGAAAGGACATGAAAATCGGCAAGGCAATGATCGAGAACTACTTCAGGTGAGGCATGCCTGCTTACTACCTTCAAATAAACAGGGTTACGGGGAACGGTGCGCTGAGCCGAAAGGAGGTCAAATTGTACGCAGCGAAAAGTTATTGTACTCATAATTATGAACAACTGATAAGTACAATGAATAAAAAAAAAACGAAACAAAATTCTGCTGTAACATACATTTCGTTGAGTGTCAATGACATTTTTCTATGGAACAACGGATTTTTCCTTCTTCTTTCGGCTTAGCACCACGTTTCCGTGTAACTATATTGTGTAAAATGGACCTAAAAAGGGAAATAAAGCAAAAAAATAAAAATTTTAAATACTGCGCAATGTTTTTTGCAATAATATTAGTTAATATTCTATTGTTCTATCCCCTCTGATGGATAAGCTGTTTGTTGTTGCCCTATTTAAAAAAAACATGCGGTAATATGCCCACATACATAAGCAATTACTCAAAGATAACTGAACATTTACCTATGGTATTTATTTTACCATTAAAAGCAATCTGTAGCCATTTTATCATAGAAATTTTCAGAAAGTACTGCAATTCTTATGCATTTTTATTTCTTGCATTTTTTAACATTAATTGTCATGTATGTAATTTAGTTTAACCTTGTCTCATTAGTTGCAAGAGCATGATTAATGTTATGCCCATATTGCATGATCATCGTCAAAAATTAGCAGTAGTAGTTTTGTGTATTTGTGACAGATTCTTCATGTATGATTACTGATACGAAAAGAAAAAAAGGTTTTAAAAATATTATTTTCATAACTCTTTTTTTTTTTAATTTTTGTGTAACTCCATTTTTGAGGATACATTTTTATTTAATTAACATAATTTAATTTTTGAAATGTAGCAATGTAATACAAATAAAATAGCGGACGCTAGAGGTCAACGAATGACATCCGCACGCACACACAGCGCCGCGCGCACGCTTGCGTGCTTTTGTACCTACGCGGTGCATTGACCCCGAGTTTTGTATGCTTTACATTGCTGGTTTGCAAAATACTATACCACTAAAACAAGTATAAGGCAAAAGATTATTTAAATTCGATAGTGTTTAGATACAATAATAGCATTTCGGCTTCGAGAGAGTTTCTCTTACACTCTGTATTTGTACGCGCGCTAATGGTACGTGTCAGAGAACATCAAGCCTAAGGCTTACATATTTTGAAACTTTTTAACATGCCCTTATTCTCAGCCCAACAAGCATAGCCGGCAAGAAGTCGACCGAGCTGCTGACTACTTTGAAATCAGCCGCGACCAGTATGGCTAAGAAATATGATGAACTAAAGGAAGTTATATCGGCGAACTCTACGCCGGTGAAGGGAGCTATCGGGAACGCGACGTCTGCTTTTAACAATCTCATTGGAGAGGAGGATTCTACGGATGGCTCGTCAGAGATAAATCCAGATGGTTCGTTTCTCTCACTTTTGATTTTATGAAAACTAAGGTAGATCGATCATGAGGTCTGATATCAAGAAGGCCGTTCACGTATAGATGCGAATGGCGATGGAACAAACAAAGGGAAGCATATGCTCATTATAATCATCATCAGCCCGAAGACTTCCACTGCTGAACATAGCCCTCCCCCTTAGACCGCTATACTGAGTAAAAGCCTGCCAGTTGCATCCACTGGATCCCCGCGACTCTCACGATGACTATGCTCAGCAGTGCGAAATCCAGGCCTAATGATTTTTTATGGATGACAGCCTATGCGTTTGCCCACAACTCAGCTAATATTAAGTGACGGTGTGGTCGACAATGGTCAACACACTTAGCCTGGAATGGGAACTGGCTCTCAAGTGAGGCTTCCGAATCACGTCGAAACATGAGTCCTTAATATTTAACTCCAACCCACATGATTCATTATACAGTTTCGTTAGTATACTTTCCTAAAATGTGAACCTAACGTACTTGCTAATCAGATAGATTTACTATCACCCAGTTATTATAAAAGCCTTGGGACTGTCAAAATGTCACCCTCCTTACGGGTGATGAGGGTAGGGTATTTTTTTATTTAATTAACACCAACATGATATATGTCAATGCGATACATAAGGGAGACGGAGGTACAAGAATTAGACTAAAGGACATCACAATTATATTTAATCTCACAACAGTTTAACCATATCAGAGACCTTCTAAAGGCTTTAAAACTCCGACGTCAATTCAAACGCTGGTAAATCAGCTTTTATGAACTTACTTACCGCCAGGGGTTGTAATTGGGGTTTCCGCAGTTGCAAGATTGTCATTGAGGCAATCCACTTAAGCACAGAATACATATAAGTACAAGTACAGAAGATTCACTCCGCAAAATCATTTAAATAAGTAACTAATCTTGCTACTACACAAAGTGCAATTCAGAACGTGCGAGCGCTAACTACCTATAGCTATATTAATCTAGAAGTTGCCTCTCTGTCTCTCGCGTAACTCTTGTCGCGTTATCTCTGTCTATCGCGCGGCAGCGGGCACGGCAAGTCCGACAAGACGACTACTTGTAGCTTCATACCTAAAGTGCGGAGTGCGCCAGGCCTGACTTAAGGTTGAAGAAAACATGGCTAAAATTAAAAGCCTGCCTTAACTGATTTAGACCCTGAGATAGGCAGGCGGGAAAAACAAACTCAGCAGAAGTGCCGTAAATAGGGCTGTGCCAGCGGCGCCCAGGCACAGGGCGCAGACTCTGGAGGGGCGCAGAAATGACCACCCAGAGCCAAGTTTTGTTTTCAAGAAGCTTGCACCGGGCGCATAAAAGGCTAGTTACGGCACTGCTCAGTAGATCATGCGGTAGGCATGTAGTTCAATAAAATTCGTGTTAGCAGAAAAATCTTCGAATGACGCCCTTATTGCCATGCTTTCGTTGCATTGTTTCTATTTTGTTACAGAATGGGTAGGAGGCATGAATTTCAGACGCGCGTCGAGCGACGCCGAGCTGGCGTGCTCAATGGAACGCGGTTCGCTGGCCACGCTAGTTTCCCACCTGCCCGATAATCTCTATCCACCTCTGTCGGTAAGTTTTACAATCTTGTTTTTTGTTAACTTTAGCCGATTATTCGACCTTCAAGCAGTACAAAATTTACTATACTTACTCTATGCGCAATATCATCATCCAGAAGACGTCCACTGCTGAACATAGGCCTCCCCCTTTAACCTCCACACTGAACGACAACCTGCCATCTGCATTCACTGGATGCCCACGACTCTCGACGATGTCGTCGCTTCATCGAGTGGGAAGGCCTCCCACTCGATTGACCTACGCTGCGTTTTCCGGTTGGTCTCCACTATAGAACCTTTCTTCCCTATCGGTTATTGGTTCTTCGAGCGATGTGGCCTGCCCATTGCCACTTCAACTTGCAATTTTTTTATATAGCTATGTCGGTGACTCTGGTTCTTTGGCGAATATCCACTTTTCGGATTCTATCGCGCAAAGAAACTCCGAGCATAGCTGTCTCCATTGCCCGTTGTGTGACTCTGATGTTTCTCCAAAAGGCCAACAGTTAAGGAGCACGTCTCAGTACCATATGTCATCACTGGTGACTTATTGGATAATGACTGAACTGAATGTGAATACTGAATCTGATACACACTTTAAACTTATAACAACCCTCTTTTTGGGTCGCGAGTATATATTTTTTTGTTACCCATAATATGTTACCCGCTCCATAATGCTATGTGAAATGGAGTGTACCAGTTGCCATTGTAACCCGTATACTGGCGGCATTGGCAGAAACAGCAACGCTTGCCTAAATAAAGACCGGCATTTTGGTCACGTGTCGTAAAGACCACGTGCATACATTAAAAAAATACTGTTTTGTATCCAGGATAATGCCCGTCACGAGAACCCATCAGTGACTGTGCACATGTGGTCTTGCTCGCAATGCCACCAATGCCTGTGCTATCTGTACGATGAAGACATCATGGCGGGCTGGGCCGCTGATGATTCTAACCTCAACACCCGATGTACCGCGTGCGGGCGTCATACAGTGCCGCTGCTGTCTGTACAGGTATGTACATGGTGAGGTCACACCGTTCCGCTGCTGTCTGTACTGCAGCGCTAGCATGCGCACCGCGACAAAATCTTGTCGTCACCCTGTCGAGCGAGAACGCGACAATGTGCCTACGGTTCCATATACGGCTGTCTCGCTTTGCACGAAAAAAAGAGTCGACAAAACCCTGTCGCGGTGCGCATGCTAACCTACTATTGTGTACAAGGTGACGTCACCATGCTGCCAGGTCATAACAAACTTTCTGAGGGGCAAGGAAGCATTTAACCCAGATATTCGAACGCTTTTTTAACCGACTTCCAAAAAGGAGGAGTTTCTCAATTCGACTTTTTTTTAAATGTTTGTTACTTCTAAACTTTCGACTGGGTGAACCGATTTTGATGATTATTTTTTAATTGGAAAGTTGGTGCTTCCCGTGTGGTCCCATTTCAATTGGTCCAGTTCTGTCATTTTTTATGAAGTCGATTTTTTATATTGATTATTATTTTAGATGAAAACAAATATAACATTTTGATTTGATTTTGGGAGTTCTTTATTGTCATAATAATTTTCAATTTTGTGGCACTCAGCATTAAGAGAATAGCTAAGTAACAATTTATCTTATTAATAATATACAGTTTGTAGGCTTGGATCGGCTCATAAAATTTGTATCTAAACTGAATGTTAGCAAATTATGAGGTACTCGTATATTTAATTAAGGGGTAGTTCGAAAAAAGATGACCTTGCTATTATATATATCATTGCTTTTTAGCATGTGTATAGCTAGACTACGCCAATTTCGATAATACCCAGCTTCTAATTTAAAAAGCGGTTTATAATTTTAGCAAATTTTGGCACAGATCTCATAGATAGTTCATAACATAATGATTTTGTTTCAGATAATGCGCACTGACCAGACAAAAGCGGAGACGTTGAGCGTGCCTTATCTAAACCCACTCGTTCTCAGGAAGGAATTCGAATCTATTTTAGGTACGACTCAAACCTACATACACACACATCAATGTCGAAATTTAAGTATATTCCAGGACCCGTCTCTCTCATTTAGATTGACATAAGAGTGACGGGGACAGAAACAATATTGCATGTAAAAGAATAGCCAGACAGAATCAAGTAGTGCGAGTTTTTCCAGTTGCGTTTACCTATTCGATCGAGTAACGTTAACTACGATTTGTATGAAGTAAGAACAGTGGCGCTGTTCTTACTTTTAACAATTCGTAGTTAACGTTAACATGATCGAGTAGGCATCTGGAAAAAATATTAAAAAACACCGACTTCCAAACCACAAATAGGCACTCAAAAGCGAAAAATAAATTAATACATACATAGTATCTTTCTACTACCTATTAGACTTGGCTGGCACCAAATTCAACTAGATGAGTGGGTAGCGCTTATAATAATTATATTAATTTATTTTTCGCTTTTGAGTGCCTATTTGTGGTTTTGAAGTCGGTTTTTTTTTATATTTTTTTTTTTTAAGTGCAGAACAAGTTTTAATTTAATTTTTTTTCTTACCTTTTCTTACCTCAAAGCTTTCGACTGGGTGAACCGATTTTGATGATTCTTTTTTATTTGAAAGCTGGTGCTTCCCGTGTGGTGTGGTCCCATTTCAATTTGGTCCAGTTGTGACATTTTAATGAAGTCAGTTTTTTATATTGATAATTATTTTGATCGAAGTCTAAAGCCTTTAAATTCAACGTCAATGCGTTATCTTTTTTTCCAGGTAGGGAAGGTGACGCATGTCTTGCGGAGTCAGAGTTCGTGGAGTCGCATCCGATAGTGTATTGGAACTTGGTGTGGTTCTTAGAACGCGCCAACATTGAGAACCACCTGCCTGACTTACTGTGTGCGGACTTCCAGGCGCGGTATAGGAGCTTGGACGTCATACCAGATGGGGAAAAGTCAGGTTAGCTATTCTCAATTTGTCGCTGCAGTTGAGGTCAAAAACTCCCAGCTAAAATCCTTTTTTAGGGTTCCGTACCCAAAGGGTAAAACGGGAACCTATTATTAAGCCTAGATGAACCGACGGAAGACAAAGCTAACGACGTAAGTAGGTACCTACTTCCAATAATAAGATTATTATTGTTATTTTTATTCTTCAATAACGTATTTAATGTGTGTATTTTTTTTATTTTTTTTTTTTTATGCCATAATTTTAGATAATTATGATTATATTGACGTGTAAATTTAATGTTTTATGAATAAACTAGCTGTGCCACGCGGTTTCACCCGCGTGGTGATGAAAATCGGTGATGATGTTGATGAAAAGTAGCCTATGTGTTAATCCAGGACATAAGCAATGTATAGGTCGGGGAAAAAGTTTCTTCGTATTTTTTAAACAAATTCAAGACATATTTTTTTCAAGTTTAATTACATTTAATTATAATATATATGTGCCATTTTGTTCGATAACTTGTTGCCATCTTGTAGGTAGTGACATGATCCCGTTGCTGTAGAATTTTTGGGACTTCTGATCAAAAAAATGCAACAAGTAGTTTTGACAGTCCTCTCTTGATGTTAATCTAACACTACCCAAAGAATTCTGAAGAGATCGAAACAGGTGGAAATCTGAGGGTGCAAGGTCTGGGCTATATGGTGGATGCATTAACACTTCCCAACCAAGCTCTCTAAATTTTTGCTGAGTGGCCAAAGATGTGTGCGGTCTGGCGTTATCATGATGAAAGACCACACTCTTTCTGTTGATCAATTCCGGCCGTTTTTTCTCAATTTCTTGTTTGAGTATCATCTGCTGTTGGCAGTAGAGATCGAGTTATTTGTATACCCAGTTTTTTTCAAATGGGTCAAAACTGTTTTGTGGTCAATCCCCAGTTCTTCAGCTACGTCGTAACTACTAATATGCCGATCTTGGTCCACTTTTTCAGAAATGGCATCGACTTTATCCGTAACAGGGCGACCAGAGCGAGCTGCATCTTTGACATCAAAATTCCCGGACTGAAAACGCTTGAACCAACATTGTGCTACTCTTGATGACACTGCATTAGGTCCATAAACGTCACAAATTTTATTCGCGGCGTGTGTCGCATTTTTCCCTTTTTTGTTATAAAATTTCACAATATATCGAATTTGTTCGTTAGATTTACTCATTTTATCGAACAAAAAAACAATTGAAAAATGGCGGGAAATTGCTTTTTACGTTTTGTATTCCTTTTTTAAAATGTCATATTTTTAATGGTATCAAAACCAGCCAGATACAAACAGTACAACGGATAAGATTTTTACTACAACTTTATACATACAAAATACGAAAAGACTTTTTCCCCGACCTATTATATTCCAAATTTCATCCAAATCCATCCAGCCGTTTCTGCGTTATTGAGTAACAAACATCCATACAAACTTTCCCATATATGATACTAGCCGTCCGCCCCGGCTTCGCACGAGTCTAAGCTCGGCCTTCGGCCTCGCTACAAAATATAATATAGCCTATGTCACCCGGGGATAGTGTAGCTTTCCAACAGTGAAAGAATTTTTCAAATCGGTTCAGTAGTTTCGGAGCCTATTCATTACAAACATACAAAAATAGGTACAAATCTTTCCTCTTTATAATATTAGTGTAGATTAGTGTGATTACTATGACTATGACACAGCGTAGGTAGCTCTCCCACTAGATGGACCGACTACATTGTGAGAGACAAAGCTCAATGTAAGACTAAATACATTAAATTCAATGTAAGATTAATCTATGAATGTTTTTAAGGTTGTGGTGCACCCCGTGATCATTATATGTTTGGTTCTCGATGTAGGTTGCCACGTGGTGTGCGGCTGGGAACGAGCGCTCGTGGAGGCAGGTGCGAGTGAAGCGGGTATAGCGCTGCACCGCGCGTGGCGCAACCGCCGCCAGCGACACCAGCGCTCGCGAGCGCTTCAAGCGCTGCTACTCACCGAGCACGGGGACTCGCCGCCGCACACGTGAGTTATCATAAAGACCTGACGCAGACATAGCACTAGTCTTTTCTCCCTTGAAGATATTTTTACTGACTTAAAAAAAGGAGGGATTCTCGTTTTTTTTTTAACTTAGAACTCCGTCATTTATGTACCAGAATATTCAGATTCAAATTCATTCAGATTGGTCCCATAGACATTTCTTCAAAATCGGTTCAGTAGTTTGGCTTTTAAATCATATGACTGGAAAATTCGGTTATGTCTACGGATCTCTGCCACTTCAACTTGCTAATCCGTATTGTATTTTAAATCATAGATGTCTACTTTAATAGACTAAGAATCACTCTTGCCAGAGATAGATCATAAAGTAGGAGTCGACTGCCTCGGTGGCTCAGTTGGTAGTGATCCTACTTTCTGCGCTTGGGGGCATGGGTTCGATTCCCATCTAAGACAAACATTTGTGTGATGAACATTTGTGTTTGTTCTATGTCTGGGTGTTAATATCTATTTAAATATGTATTTAAAAATATATATGTACGTATATCAGTCTCTGGCTGCCATATTGCAAGCTTTGCTTAGTTTGGGGTCAGATGACCATGTGTTGTTATGTATTGGTCAGATATTTATTTTTTATTTATTAAAGGAATCCTGCATGCGGCTGTTACAATGCTGTAATAACATAAAACTATTTGTTTTCATATTCCAGTGTAGCGTTAGCTGTTCTCAACGGTTTGCTGAGCAACGATCTGACAGACGCTCTGAGAAAACTAGCCATCTGGCGGGAGAACACATCAAACAATAACAGATATTATTCCTTTTACAGGTAGGTTTATTTCATGTTATATTTCGACATTGAAATTGGTATTAAAATTCCATGCGTAATTAGGGATACGTTGCCTTGTCTTGAAAAATTACAATGTCCATCTTTGCAAATTACAGTTTTAGTATCTTAATTTTAAAAGTATAATAATTCTCGCAGTTTAAAATACTAAAAAACACGCTTTATTACATTAGAATTGTTCCTTGATTTCTTGTTTCAAATTAATCAGACTTTTTAAAGGGGTGAAAGTCACGTTCAAACATTTTGTTACATAGATACATACCAAGCTAATAACAGCGTGTTAAAAAACATATAATTTTGTTTTTTAGCAATGGTTCTGGTGTATGTGAAATGGGGATGTTATTATTTTTCGCTTCTTCCCTCCTCATGTGGTAAATATGAATAGGTCTTTTAAAATGAAGGTAAAGTTTTATACATCATTTATTTATCAAGTGTATCCTTTACAAAATAAGGCCGTCAAATGTGGCAAAAAGTTGTCGCACTCTGAATTTTTAAACTATTAAACATAGAAACTTGTAACTTGCCATACTGATAGGTTATTATAAAAACCTTTATGTTGAACATTTGTGCTCACCACTTTTTGAGTTATAGCGATAAAACTGTAATAAAATCAACACGTTCTCGATAAAAGGTTGGCTTTTCGTGAAATGGTCGTAACAAATAATGTTTCCCAAGTAGTTTTCTCTTTGGCTAAACCATAATAAGTTGTGTTACATCGGGAACATCAGGTGAGTTAGCGGTCAAACGCAACTATTCATATTTTTTTTTATTTTAAAGTCCCAATGACTTTCATTTGTTATTTTTTCATCACCCGTTTCTGTACTATGTATTACACCACCACAGTTATTTAATATAGTTTTGGCTACGGAACCCTACCATGCGTATGACACGTTCTTGGTCAGTTATTAAAATGACTTTTTTCCTTTCAGGGATATTTTGTTCCTTGCAATGGCAGCTTTAGGCGAGCAGAACATAGATTTCATCGCACTGCAACGCGAGTACACGCGAGCTTTGGACCAGCTGGGAGGCGAGGCGAGACCGCAAGACTTGCCACCATCGCCGGCCGCGGTGTGCTGCCGGCATTATTTCAAACGGCTGCGTTTGATACTCGACTAGTTTTGATACTTAACACAGTACTTTGAGCGAAGGATCTTGCTTATAATTCAAAAACGACAGCAAAGTTTAATTAAAAACTATTTATTTCTACATCGACGCGCCAAATTTGGCAACAAAACGCAGTGCTTATATATAGCCAGAAAACACGCCATACAGTCTCGCATTTCAGAAACGAGTCATAACATGTTTTCATATTTATCGGGACTTATCGCGCACTATTAAATATAGGTAAAAATAGATACCTTTCGCTCGACGTTTCGACCATGTTACAATGGCCGTGGTCACGAGCTGACTGAAAACTGCGGGTGAGTCCGGCGAGAAGAGCGGATATTTTGTTCTCCTACCCTCACTTGATCTTGAAAAATTGCAGCGCGATAAGTCCCGATAAATATGAAAACATGTGTTCGAATCGCGAAAGTTTAAAAATTACTACGAGTCATAACGGTAAGCAATATGGTTGTATTTCAATCTTATAGACCAAAAAAATTTACGACTAATAGGATTTGAACCTGCATCATCCGAGTTTGCGTCCCGAGCGCTCTGACCGCGAGGGTGACTGTACATTTAAAAAGTTCCTGTACACTGTAACTTATAACTAAATTTATTCTCCCCTATGAAATCAGATATAAACATAGATTGGTCTAGTACAAAATTCACGAATAACGTCCCCAGAGTTTACCTGCATAAATTTAAATACATTTTAGAAACAACGAAAAGGTAGTTTAAAATCTATGTTGTCTAAACAAGGTCTAGTTTAGCTTGCAACGGGTTTAGCCTAACTGCACACAGGTTACTAAATAGTTACAAATTTCAGTCTATCTTTGGTTCGGATATTTTTGGGGAACTAGCTTACAAGCGAGAAAACAAAACTTTAGCACTTTAGCTAAAACAGGCCTATTGGACATTTCTGAATAGACCGTTTGTCTCTTGCGCGCAGGCACTCTATGAACGGAACATTGTTTTATACCCGACTTCAAAAAGGAGGAGGTTCTCAACTTGTTTTTTTTTATGTTACCTCAGAACTCCATCATTTATGAACCGATTTGGAAACATTTTTTGTATTGAAAATATGTACTTTCAGATTGGTCCAGTAGAAATTTCATTAAAATTAGTAGATTGGCTTTTAAAACAAATTAACTAGAAAACTTGGTTACTATAATGACTTAATATTATGTCATCCGAGGAACCGAAATTGCATATTTTACTAATTTCGTGAACTCAGTATAATTATATCTATTAACAACGTGAAATGGTATTTCTGTATTGGCCGCAAGGTTTTGATAAATCGATCTGTTTTGTCGGCTTAAGACGTGACCGTCCAAATATTCTGTCGAATTTCATGTTGAAAACTTAGCGAACTTTAGTCGCCCGTCCTACTTTCACACATAGACATAGACATCGTTTATATGTGACAAAAAACAATAGACAACAAAAAAAAAAAAATTGTTTTGTAACAAAACCCCACCCCAGCATTGTTGCTGTTGTACATAAATAACCTAAGCAATATAACCGATATCAATTAGGTTATTTTAAATATAAATAAAATTTGGCCTAAGGAAATACACGGTTTGCCCCAAATTAAAGAGTTATAATATCACTTCACAAGCAATTTTGTTAGGTTCACGTTTCGGCATATCCATTTAGTTTAGGCATGTGGGTGCTAATCATAAGTATTGTTTTGGATCGTTAAATGTTACGAAAAATGTGTAAATAGAAAATTTGTATAGAGTAGATGTAAGGTCCACGGTGTGGTGTCAGTAGGTCTTGTGATTTGCACAGTGGGTTCGTAAACGAGTACTGTGTGAATCAGTCTCATCACTTGGTCACATTATTTACGTATTCGCAATAGCTTTTTCTTTTTCATAATGGTCGCAGCATACATAATTATCAACCTTGCACAGGTTTGGCATCTCCTTAACTCGAGCTGTTGGCGGATTACCATAATCTCTAAAATATTCTTTTAATAACTTTATATTGAATTGTGTCTCGCTCTGTCAGCTAATGAGAGAGCAAAACAAAAGTCAATGTAAGGTTATCCTTTGTATAAAACTCCACACTGCAACACATACTAATCAGCGTCGTAAAAGCCTCCTCGGTATAACCTAGTGAATCGATTGAGCTTAGTTCAGGTCGTCGCCCCCCTAACGGCTAGGTAATGCCGATCCAGTCCGAGCTGATAGATATGTGCTTTGACCATATATCTACAAACATTATGCTGAAGATGCTTTGTTTATTTTCAAATATAAACTGCAGTGTTAAAGGTCTTAACGAGTAATCATTTTAATAACATTATCATGCAATATTTATTTGTATATCACATTCATAATTTCCAAAACATGCTTAGAATTTGAAACAAAAACTGTCTTTGGGAAACAAATTATTATTTTTTGACAATGAGCTTAGTTTTTGGCAATGTGACAGTATTGTTGAATTTTATTTTATTTTTATAAATATGTAATATTGCTGCTCAAGCATTATATCATGTTCATGAAAAATTTCATGATTATTTATATAACTGACAATAACTGGAAGAGTTGTCAAATACAAACTAGGTAAAACATTTTAATTGCTTTGTTAAACGTTTCTTGAGTTTATTTTCCGTAAAATGATTGCAAGTGTAGACTCTGCTTTTCGAAAGTACATTTTGCAATGCTTTTAGCACATTTTCACGATTATTTGACAAATTCTTGTACACGCGAAATGTATTTAAAATGCTTGTAAATAATGTGACTGCCAAATTTGAAAAGTATTCAAGCTGTTGTGATAAAATCATTATTACTGTCGTATATCGAAGTGTAACACCAATATTATGAATGTAACTACTCGTATGTAGCTCATGAATTATCATGTTTAGCGTTTTGGGATCTTGTGCGGCGACTCGCCGTCTTTCTTTTTGTAGTCGATTAATTAGCGTATGCAGTGGCCTTAGTACGAGCACTTGCGAAAAAGTTATGGTTATGTAATATGAATTTTTCATACATTTGCTATCGTTTATGTAACGATAACTTTTTCCCAAGTTCTCGTACTTACCCCACAGTATGCTTTGCAATAAAATAAATACACTAACATCGAATTCCCGATTGCTGATCTTCTCGAACATTTGCCACTTGTTTGTCTACAATCATCTTTTGTCTGTTTGATGTGAAGTGATTGTTTTGTCTGGTCTCAAAATACAAAAAACTGCTTATATTATGTCTCGTTTATGGAGACGCGAGGGCGTCGCGCGTCGATCGGTGCGTCGGCAATTGGAGACCCAGGTGATGCGCGGCGCTCTTGCGGTTAATTCTAACGTATAGCCATGTATGAGAAGTTGAAACGCAGAAGCGATTAACGCTTTAGCTGTCCAACCTATAAAATAACTGTCCAATGCCAAACGAACATCGACTATTTCAATATCACAAGTGAGCTCATTTGTATTTTGGTCAGATTTAATACAATTGGCCTAGCCAGGCTAATATGTCTATAGCGAGCATACTCCTTCAGACTACAGAATTATTGTTAGACTCCTCGAAAACCTTTTTGCCAAGATCCACAGTTCATAGTTTTTCTATCATACCATATTAAATGACAAAAAGCTAAAATCTTGTATTGAAATATGTATTGTACTAATAATTGTAACAAAAATAAAACAATACTCAACATACTAACAGTAACTGTAAATACTGATTTCCTAAGATTAGCGAGGTTTTCCGAGCAAACAGTATAATAATAAGAAATTGTTTTAAAAGAACTAAGTTGGGAGAAACGTTCCACAGAGGCGGATATAGCAGAGCGGAGTGGAGAACCGACCAATCACATACCGCTCTGTTTCAATGAAAACAGTCATAGTGGAGATGAGAAGAGTTGTATAAAATTGTAAGGCGGAGTAGCACAGCAGAGACGAGCGGACTATATAGGTGCGGAGCGAGGTAGAGTATAGCAATGTGAGCGGAGTGGGGCTTAGTGGAGCGAAATGTGCCTTTGCTTAGCCACTGCTAGACTCAGCTACAAAAGCCCGCTCGACTCTGATACATAGCTCCGCTTGCTTTGCTTCAACGGAAACACCTACCTCTTTTCACATTTCCGCTTCGCTCTGCTTCAGTAAAAAGGCACTATTAATTTTTATATGCTGTTAAAAAATAATGAGGCATATAATGAGGGATCAAAATTTTATTTTTTTGTTTCGTTTTTGGTGTCTCTGAAATATTTTGTGAACTTATTTATTGATTGCTTCAAACATATAAAAATATAGTCTATACACAATTGCAATTATTTTATTTCATAGTGATAACTTGCAATATGCGCAAGCCATATTTTTGTTCCATATAAAATGTACATTAAATTGTAATCAGCTGTTGTTATATTTCATGGTAATATAGTTATAATACGATTTTGAATAGTAATGTGAAAGACATTTTATTTGTTATAAACTTAAAATGACATCATGTTCAGTTTATGTTGTTTTGACAAAGTATTGAAATAGAATATGCATTGATTTTTATAAAAAAGAAATAAAGGCTTATAATTGAATTACTATGTTTTATTTACTTTTGATTAGTACCATCTTACATTCCTAAAACTCTGTACAAAAATTTTCCATCATGATCATAATAGCAATCATTTACTTTGTATGTGGCACCGCTCTTGTATGCTTTCTTTGGGATCCTGATTCTTTCTGGATAATTCATTATATCCTTTTCATTGTCTTCTTTATCTTTAAATGCTACAATATTTTTTTCCTCTCTCGTATCATCAGATAGTTCAATCTCTGTATTAACATTTTCCCAACTATTTATAGAACCAGTTTCAGCTTTAGAATTCAGTGTGCTTAACATTAGCTTCTCTGGCACATCCACTCTTTTTCCTGTTTCCAATCTTTTCTTAATTCTTTCAGTGAGTTCATCTAGTGTTACCATTTTAGCATCTTTTCTCACTTTCTGTTGTTTTGTTCTTTCTGAGTCTTTAGTATTGATTTCTTCGTTATTGATTTCTTCGTTCGTCTTAGATGAGTTAGTTTTAGATGAATTCTCTTGAGCAGCACACCTTTGAACTATCTGCGCAAATTCGCCCAGTTTGTCTTCTTTTGTGAACTCAGTTTTGGGTACAATAGATTTCTCACTTAGAGGAGGTATGGTTCTGTTGGAAAATTTGAGGAAATGTTCTCGTAGGGTTCCTGGAACTTCTAGGGAACCCTCTTTCAATTCTCGCCAATTTCTCATCACTGATGCATCATGGCGTGCAATACGCTCCTCTGTAGCTGGTTTCCATTTATATTTAAGTAATTTCTAAAATAAAAAGACAATTTTTGGTTTGTTAATTTAAGAAAGTTTGTGTGTCATTTAAATTGATTATTTTGTCTTTAATAACTTTGAGTATCGTATAAGACAACACTGACTATTCTAAACCAATACTAAGGGTTACTGATACTGAGTGTTACGGAGATCAGTTAAGAGGCAGTAATTAACCTCCTTACCATCTGACACCAAAAAATAAGTTACAGAGTGAATAGGTATCTTTGAAATCTGCATGCTTCATCTTAGACTACATCGTCGCTTACCAACAGGGGAGCTCATGGTAAAACACAAACTTCAAACTTATTCATTAAAAAATACATCTTATTATCTAAAGTTCATTGGAATATTTTGAAAAAGACTATCAGTCAATTTTATTTTTATTTCAGTAAAATTTAAATTAAAAAAATATAGGGAGCAATCAAAAGTTTATTTCCTTAAATCCCTAAGCAGTTTGTCAGCCTGTTAGCGACTGCCAGAAATGATTCTGCGAGGTGATCGACTGCCTGATTGTAAGTACCAGATGTGACTGAGAGCTGGTCATTCATCAGATAGTGAATGCCAAAAGTAACTATGTGAGCAGGTTGTGGCTGGTAAATGATTTTTGGGGTTGGGGTAGGAGTTGCGAGGATAATTTTATCCCAGAAAAATGAATTTCCTGAGGGAACATCCACTACGGTGAAATCACGGGATGCTGCTGTAGTCTTATAAATGTTAGATATTTTGATATGCAACAGTAAAATAATTTAAAGAAGTGTATTATTTTTAACACTCACCTTCACAACAGGCACAGTAACAGGAAAGCTTTCAGCCAATCTATCTGGAGTCCACTCGTCAGGATGTTCCTCTGCTAAATGACGGATCTGTTCTTTCTCACTCCAGGTTAACAGGTTGGGCATATTTTCTTTGAAGTATTTCTCTTTAATGATGTGATGCTGCAGCTCGTATTTGCCCATGAGGGTCTCGTTTAGGTGCTCATTGTATGTCTCGCCGACCTGTAAAAATGAATTTAGAAGTTCTATAAAGTAGTTAGGTACTATATAACCACAGAATTGTCCATAATACATATGCATGTAACCAATTCGAATGATAGGTTTTTAAAGTTTGGGAACTGTTACTTACCTTGTAGAAGTCACTTGCAGACTGTTCAACAAATTCCTCCGCATCTTCGTCTGTAACTTGAAACCCATCTTTCTTAAATGCGCTAATTCTATTATCTAAGCCAGGGTTTGGTCCACTCGGAACGTATTGTTTGCCCCTAATGTTTCGTACTATTATTTTATCGCAGGTCATATATACTCTTCTTAAGCTTGCAGCGAACATTTTTTTAACTTAATTTAATAGGCATTTATTATATTAGAATCAATGTTTTGCGAATTTTTTATGTGTTTTCATAAATTATAACCTAACAAATTTCAAAAGCTCACTTGACTTAACAGACATTGACATAATGTAGACGTCACGTCATGACGCAACGACAATGTTTTTTTGGCCTATAACTGGGCAAGCTAATGTCATTATAGACATACCACGTCGTCTTATGTTTTTACTAACATAGGATCAATAAGCAAAGTACGCGCATCAGATGCTTAACAGTTGAAAAATATAAGTTTAAGAAGATTAATACAGTAAAGCAACATAATTTTTTAAAGTTGGTGTCAAAAACTCCAGTGACTGCTATAATTAGTAACTATACAGAATAAAGTGCAAGCATTGACGTAATAAAACCTAATATTTAGTGTTGTTACAATGGTTACATCCATGAATGCAAGACCCAACAGATTATGGAGCACATACAATATGTGTGAGTCGCTTGGCCCACTAGGCAAAAATTCATGAATGTGAAAATTGGTCAAAATCAGCCACAGATGCAACTACTATGGCAATCACAGATATTTTACTACATGGCAATTTAAAAAACAGAAAAAGGAAACGAGTACTACCTTTTCATAATCGATAAACCTACCGCGCTCCTTTGAAATAAATACTTTTTGTGGCATAGCATAAAACTGTTCAAGAACCTTTTAGAAAAGCAGACTTGGTTACAGGAAGGAATTAAATTCTAGAAATTTTCGTACCTATCTAGTAAGGTACATCACCAATCTCATTTAAATTACATCATTGACAAAAATAAGCAAACAAGTTGAAGAACAGAAAAAAGGGTGATTGACTCCTTCGTTAAAACCTAGCTAGTACCTACCATCTAGGTCCAAGGGCGTCACCAAGGGGGGGCAAGGAGGGGCTGCCGACCCCACTAGAGATTAAAAAAAAGTAGCCAACTGCAAAGAAACCAAAGTCCTAAGGCCGTGCAATTGTCTTGCTTTGCCAATAAATCCCGCACGTCAAAACTCGAATAAATTCACTATCACTAGGTATAGTCTATATAGTACAATATAACTTCCAAGACTGTACCTAAGTACAATTCTTATTTTACTCCATAATATTAACTAACCCCCCCCCCCCCTCTGGGCCATGGGCTGGCGACTCCCTTGCCTAGTACCTAGCTAAGTCATAATTTCTACATAGATCAATCATGATCGAAGTAAATCAAATCTATGATAAAACAAAACAGTTGTTTCGACGTCTATGCGTATATACGTAGGTATAGAGGTACCTTCCTACTTACCAGCACCTACCTACTACTCTACTTCTGGCAACTTGCGATGCTATTGCGGCTCTATCAACACTGCATCAAATTTATCGTGGCCAGTCTGTCGCGAGTATTGAACGCACAAGCTCGCATTCAAAATCACAAGTGCATCAGAAAATCGTAATTTTCCCCGTCGAGGAATAAAGGTTTGTGGAATATGTTTTAACAATATATACGGCAAATAGATTAATCTGATGCAATAAAATAATTACAATACCTACATTAATAGACTAACACTACTTCAAATTATTTAGGTACTATTACTTACTAAATTAATACAAAGGAAAAAAACTTTGTAAAAATTATTTAAGAAGGTTACCTACTTACCATGACGACCGAAATAATATAGCAACTACGAGTACATCTGAAGTATTTTTTTCTTGGAATTTGAAACTTAGAGATAATTGGGAAACGCCAACCGTAACTAATAATTTGTGCTCTAAGGAATCAGAATCAGAATATATTTATTGCAAAAACTGTGTACCTACAAAAGATGTTCTTAATTACTTCAGCAGTGTATCAACAGTTTACCCATTGCGGGCGTGCAATTTTTATGTATCGTATAATTATTATATACGAAAAATTATATAAAATTAACGAAAAACTATATAAAACTAACGAAATTACAATGACGCATAAATCTTATTTTCAACCGACTTTTAAAAAGAGGTGCTCAATTCAACTGTAATCGTTGAGTGTTTATGTGTGTTACTCTATTATTAAATAGGCCATAATTAGGAAATATTCCACCTATAATATTAGGAGAACACTCTCATTTATTGAGCTTCTCGTGAAATCAGTTGTTTTTTTTTTTTGAAATATGTATTTTCTTGTCAATTTTGTACGGTTTCGAGATGTGACAAAATCGATTTCAATGCATATCATGTGAGAAGATTAGCGAAACGAATTGTTTAGTGAGCAAATCTAATCAATTACTTTTGATTTTTATTTATATCTTTACGAGCGATAACAAGACAAAAATAACCATATAAAAATAATAGTTCGGATATTGGAAACAACGATTAAATTTCATGTTTTACATAGGTTACCTACCTAATTATTCAAGTAGGAGGTACCTATGGGAGTAACAGGCCTCCCTGTTTCCATCTGAAAGATTATGTCTAGGTTAGGTAGGTATACGTGACCAAACGCTGGCTTGTATTTTGGCTAGAAAGCCTCGTTATCTAGCGAGGCAAGTCGGCCAGCATTTTGTTTTTGGGACGTTGTTTGAAATTAGAGAACGTTTGAGCTATCAACTATCTACTAGGTTACGCGGAAAGGGTGTACTAAGCTGAAAGGGGTACATAGTACCAGTCATCAACTTTTACTATGGGAACATCCGTGAAAACGAAAAAAATGCTGTTCTATAATAATGGTTCAATAATTATCAATATAAAAAAACGACTTCACAAAAATGTCAGAACTGGACCAAATTAATATGGGACCACACGGAAAGCACCAGCTTTCAAATAAAAAAGAATCATCAAAATCGTTTCACCCAGTCGTCAGTTCTGAGGTAACAAATTAAAAATTAAAAACAGTCAAATTGAAAACCTCCTCCTTTTTGGAAGTTGGTTAAAAACGGATCAATGGCACTCGACTAAATGTATGGAACAGCTGTTTTTTTCGCGATTTCAAGGTGACCTCCTTTCAGCTTAGTACAGGGTGTATGCGTAGCCCTGTATATATACATACACACATATATACATATAGTTGTACACTAAAGCTTTGCAGTGCTGTTGGTTTAAGATAAATACCACGGAACCTTACAAAGAGCGTGCATATGCCGGTCAGGTTTTTAACTTGGCCTAAATACAAGCCTTGCTTACCGTTACTATCGTCAGAAGTACTTATAGGGATGCAACTCAAGATCAACGAAAGGTCGATGTTTTTATCGATACATTTTTGATTTGCTTTTGATCAGACAATAAAAACAATATCGACAAAGTCTTGGCTCCATATAGACAAGAGAATATTAGAAAGAAAAATAAGAACAGAAATATGTGACTGAAATATTTACACAGGTGGAAAATTAGGGGATGATTCCCGTCTATTGCAATAATCGCTACATGTATAAGTACAGAAAAATTTCTCGGGCTTAGAAAAGTGTTGAGAACGCAATGCCTTGAATAAATTATCAATATAAAAAAACAACTTCATAAAAATAACAGAACTGGACCAAATTGAAATGGGACCACACGGGAAGCACCAGCTTTCAAATAAAAAAGGAATTAAAATCGGTTCACCCAGTCTACAGTCCTGAGGTAACAAACAAAAAAAAAACATTAGAATTGAGAACCTCCTTCTTTTTGGAAGTCGGTTAAAACACCGACAGCTGCCTTGAACTCACGTGCTTGTGCTTCACGGCCTCGTGCTGCGAAACTTATATCACGCGACTGAATATTGGTTCTCAAAACCAGTTAGCACGTATACAAAAATACGAAAAATTTACTACACAACAGAGGTAGCACTTTCACTATTTTGTACGAATTTTAATAAGTAGCACACACAACATGACGGTTTTACGAGGTTACGGCATAAAAAAGCCGCTGCCATGTCGCTTGTGGAGATGGAATCTTAGATGCATGAGTTATCTAGTGGCTGTATCAAAAATATAACATCCCGACACCGTCAAAAAGCTCACCCCCACATCTTGCAAAGCTGGAAATCCTACACCGTTCGATTTTTTGCTCCTTTATTCCGCGAACCTGCTAGGAGTGGAATATTCTTCCCCAAAGGTCTTCCCGTCGAGCTTCAAAATGAAGCGTTTTCAAAACGGTGTCTACAACTACCTCTCTGGGCTGTCAAAGCATCGTCAATACCGCTAGTGTTGCAGGTGTCCATAGGCGGTGGTTTTGCTTACTATCAGGCGGCCGCATGCTTGTTTGCCGCTCTTTTTATTTAAAGAGCGGAGTTCAAATTTTCCAAAGTAGACTAAAACTACATACTAACTACTAGCAAAATAGGGATGAAATGGGGATGTTTTTTTCTCTTTCGCTCCCCCCTTGTTTGATGTATGGTTGAATAGGTATTTTGAAGTGAAGACAACAAGTCTGATACAGTTATAATTTTTTATCAAGTGTATCCTATGCGAAATATGCTTGCTTAAGTGCGTTTAGACTGCATTTGTTGTAAGCTACGGGAGACGATGTCTGTTAATTCAAATTAGTCTGTCGGTAATTCTAAAATGTAGGTAAAATGTGTAAATCCAGGACAACTTTTTCGTTTACGGTGCGCTAGATCCAACATCCGTGTGCTTCTAAATCAGTGAACTGTTTTATGATTTTTATACATGTGAAACATCAACAGAATATTTGTGCAAACGCAACATACATAACGCTAAATTTCCATAGCATATTTAGAAAAGCCAGCTTCTTTGTTGATCTGTTTTTCTCTATACATATTTTTTCTATTATTGTAAATAATGAATATTAGAATAATATGGTGAGTTATTTTTTATGCAAATCTTACCTAAGTACATATTATCTCACTTACCTGGTTGATATTTCTAGACAAATAGTATTGTTGTTTTTTTTGTGAAACAGTGTTTACGTAAAGTTTATTTGTCTTACCTTGGAAAAGCGGAAAACACCGTACCTATACCTAATCCGTTGTTTGAAGTAGCTTTTTTGCCGAGATGGTTCCATAAACAATGTGCTTGACTTTTATAAGATTGGTATCTTGGAATTCCCACATTCAATCGGTCAGCCGTAGTTACTAAAAATAGCACTATATATAGGATACCTCATCATCGTCATCATCATCAGCCAGAAGACGTTCACTGTTGAACATAGGCCTCCCCTTTTAACCTCCACACTGAACGACAACCTGCCATCTGCATCCACTGGATGCCCGCGATTCTCACAACCTATAATAGGATACCTGTATCTACTTAAATACATAATTGTAAAAGAAAACGAAGAAAATAAATGATAATTAATTTTGCATTCTTAAAGACATAGTAAAATACTAGAATTTAACAAAAAGAAACAATATCATCGGAGTTGAATGCAAAACAAACATTCAAACACTTCATAATTCACATATTTAGAAAATAAGTACAAAATGTTATTTTTAATTCCCTACAAAAGAGCAGATAGTCTTAAAACGACAGAACAGGTTTTCTTAAATCATAGCTATAAATACTTTCGATCAAGTCACCTTTCAAATAAAAACAAACTGAATAAAAATCGGTTCAGCCTTTTGGGAGCTACGATGTCACAGACATAGATACAAACGTAAAATTTATGACACCTATCTGTTTGCGTCATAATGGTGCAATAATCTACGACATCTTCTGACTAAGCTTTACCTACTCTAGAAGACTGTCAGTCAAATATCTTAATATGTGCAAGAACTTTAAAAGTTCAAAGACGTACCTATGACTTTCACCAGCATGCACTGGGCCAGCATGGTGGGTTAAGGTCCATCACCTATAGTTGCAAAGCAATACCTAAATTGTATAGTTAAAGATTAACTTGACATGCTTGTGTTCAATTATTATCATTATCGGCCTTTCATATTAACGTTGCTGGGACAGAGAGAATGGGCCTTAATCAGAGCCCAGAGAGGATCAGAGAGGATGGGGGTTAAATGCCGATATTTGAAACGCTCCTGAAGGTAGAGCGGGGAAGAAGGATTGAAAAGAGTACTATAAAGTAGAAACAGGATGTGAGCATCCCGACGACAGCGGATGGGGAGCCACTTGAGCTTAGTGCGAAATTCGGAAACGTGGTCATATTTGCGCAAGCCAAATATGAATGTATCATTTAATGTATAAAAACAAAGGTTTAACTGTACATAGCACCAGTTCTCGCACTTAAAATAATGTATGTAAAGTGCACGAAGGCAGATATTAAGGCATTCATGTCATGTTCGAGGCCTCACAAACTACGAGGTACTATATATACCTTTGCATTTGTATGAACTTGACTGGGTGGCGCAATAGACACTTAACTAAAAGGGCAAAAGGGCTACAGTCGATTTGGCAGAAGGACAAGTTGTGTAATGTTTTCACGAACCATGACGTAGAGTATATGTAAAGAATGACATAAAGCTTTTCATAGAAGACTCTACGCAACACCGGGCGACTGGTGACTGGAAAGGCAGCTAATTTAGCCAAAAACTGAATTGCCATTCAGCGTCACTTGGCAAAACTGCCAGCATTCAGGTTGGACACCTTTCCTCCCGGTAAGGGGCTTTAAGATATATTATTTATCTGTTTTTTAAGGTTTAATTTTAGTTCTTAATTAATCCAAATAATCGCAGAAAGTAGACGTATCGGTTATTTTTAAAGGTATACCCTGCGGTACAGTTTTAGTTGCTTCATATTTTTGTTTACAGAATCGAGGGCTCAAACTAAGAGCATAAATAATTTAAAAAAAAAACTCCTATACAGGGTTTCACAGAAAGGTGGTACTAAGCCAAACGACAACTTTGACCATGGAACTTTGATATGGGGAAATTTAACTCACTGATACTGATCTTGGCCTTTATAATAATTATTAACGTTAACTACTTGCGTTGAAAGAAAAAAATTTAATTTGTGACCAAAAAACTATGTTAAAACATATTATTATAAGACAAAGGTTGTGCCACAACACAACACGTTGTGCCACCTTTCCGACGCAGCTGGTCACAAACATCAGCCTGTATATAATAATTGCACATATATCAATATCTCCTCACGTTGCGAAGATTGCCTTTTAAATATATTTCGCAAATACTTTTGACACAAATAAAAACACCTTTGACCTCTGTGAAAGATTATAAATTGTCTATAATGTTTTTGCATCATGACGAAACCAAGTAGATATAATTGAAAATTATTACTAAAATATAAAAATTACAAATAACACAAAACTATAAACGTTTTAACCTTAAAACCTTATTTTATTTGACTTTTTTTTTACAAGCTCCCGTTGATGTCTTTTCTTTATGCCAGCAGAGTTTGCATTTGATTTGGTTGTGAAAACCGTAACGAAAACTATTATACTGTTTTACGAAGCCTTTTTGTACCTACCTGCTTGGGTAAGTTTCATCAAGAACGATCATAGTTTCATATATGGTCTGGTGTTAGGTATCGTATACCTACCTCTATATTTTATGTATCTTATAACCGTTATAATATAACGTTATTTTATTACAATCTTATACAGAGCCTCTCGCGATTTAGTTGCGAAAGCATCGAGACAAAGAATGCTATGAATATTTTGTAGTAGGCTCCTACATAGATTTCTTTAAAAAATCGTCAAAGTACGAGTATATAGGTGATAGGTACAATAGCCATCACAATTGCGATTTCTTCATAATATATACTTTCTTGAGTCATGATCGCTTCATTATGCAATTTGATTGTTTTTGTTATCACGGCATTGACAATGTGTCTTCCATTTAAAGGCGTGGAGACCATACAATGCAAACCAAACGTGCAACAATTAGTTTTGTGTGTAGATAATTATAATTTATATGACGTCATTATCGTCATATAACCCTATATCACTGATATCACTTTCGCACACATTAAAACTTTTTTTTATGATATTTAAATTAAAATTGATATGTAGGAATAAAACAATTTTGGGAATTCTTTTCAGAATATCATTGAATGGTAATACTGTTTAAGGTGAAACGTTTCACTTTGGCGGGAAATTCAAATTTCAAACAGTTTTTTTGTTCTTGTAGCTAGGTCGAGTAATTATTGTAAACGATAATGATGTTTGCGAAAATTGATTATTATTCTTTACAAACTCGCGTAAAGTTATTTATCTCCAATGCCTATTATTTATTACAAACATTTGTCAATAAACAAATTTTTGCTGATTCAAACGGTTTATTGTCAGATGTAAGTAATATGGTGAGTAACTGATTAATAGCTGTACATGATAATGTAAACAACGACCAACAACTTTCCCAAACACTATGCCATTTCACAATAATTACCCGGCCTGACTACAAGGACCTGGAAAAAACTGTTTGAAATTTGAATTTCCCGCCAAACATGAAACGTATCACCTTAAGGAATTTATAAAGTTGTTATGAGTTTTTGGCTTAATAATACTTACGCATTTTATTATTAACATAAATAACCAAAAACTGTCAAAACGCTTAAAACCAAAAGACGATCAGTTTTCTTCTAATTCAATATTAAAAACTCCTTGGTGGCATGTGGCCAATAGGCCACAAGTTGATAAGTAACTAAAACTATGTTTTTTTCTGACGGAAGAGATCGTATAAGATCTCTCGTTTTTTTTTCATCTTCTCCGCTATCCTATACATCTCATCAGGGAGTATAATTGTACAGATATTGTAAAATTACAATAAAGTTTTATGCATCGTTTTAGCCAGGTGTACCGCTTGCAAAATATGATCTGACAAAACTGTTAAATGTTAATATACCTATAAGTAGATACCTATGTGCTATTAGTTGACAGTTAAAAACTTGTATTCTTAATAATTTTATAGAAAGATACTTGTTATTTTCCTACGGAACACTATATATATATAGGGGTGTTTGTATATATGCATTTTCAACCGCTAATTAGGCATAAACATGAAAACCAATGTAACTTAGCATTTGTATGTTAATTAGTGACTTTCAATATAACGCTATACACCTACGTCAATCTCAACTAAACGTTAACTGGAAAACTTAAAAACAAACTGACAGAACTAAGACAACTAAGACTAGACAGAAAAAATAATACTGTACCATATCCATTACATAACTATATGTTACCTTTTCGTAAATGGGTGTATGTTATTTGCATTAGATACGGTACTTAATTATTACACAAAAAAATAGAATAAAAAAGGATATAAATTGTTACTTTTTTTACAGGTTGTTATTTTGATGAGCTACCAAATTAACTCAATTGTTTAAAGTAGCAAATCAGACCCTGATTTTCACACACCTTGTAAAGCAAATTGTTTTTCTTTTGAGTTTTTAGATTATTAAATTCGTTTTTATTTGGCGGTATGAATTCTCATTACGTTGATTTAGGGCTTGTCGCTATGGTCTCGATTATGTGAAACTAGTAAGGTGACAATATAAAACAAGACGTACACTTTCAAAGTTTAGTAGTTACTCCAAAGTGGTGTTAAAATTTGCTGCTGTGTTAGCCCCATAAATTATAAAATACAACTGAGTCTCAAATCACCAAGCAGCTCGCTGCGCGTTTATAACTATGACTCTTTTCCATGTGACTTATTATTTATGCTGAGACACTTGTCAACGTCAAAATTTCCAAACTTCAGATACCTACTCACCAAAGACGGCTACGTAGTATACCTAGTCTGTGCTACTCACCCTACTGCTAAAACCTCCGCAGATGCGACCCTAGGGGTGAGATTAAACATCTCAGTTAGAGCATCCACAATACTCTGTGAACAAACATTTTGTCATTGTGGGGTTAGACTTTTATCCTTTATTAAAACTTAAACGTGAAGCCAAGGACTATAATCGGTACCATAGTAACACAATCTTTTGTCTCTTTTGAGCGAGTTCAACATTTTAAAGACAGATAAAGACAAAACTCAATGTCAACTCAATTCGAGTAATTTTACCAAGCCCAATTATTTTTTTAATACGGGTTTGATTTTAGACATGGTGTTTAGAATGTACAGCGATTTCATGCGACTTGATTTCGTAGATTTTAAAAGTAATTTCATCTTGTTACAGTAAAAATGCCAGACCAGGACAGCGACTACAACACTGACCTCGCTACCATAAAGGATTGGCTCTGCAAGCAACCGCATTTACCTCACGATGTTGGTAAGTCAATTTAAGGTACAGGGTTCATGGTTAAGTTAAAAATTAAGTTCAAAAAATCGATCTGTACACGTAAGAAAATATATATTCAAACCAATGACTGTTTCTAAAAGGGGGAAGACGCGTGACATCCAAACATTGTACCCATTAAAATATGGCTCGATTCAAACAAAATTTTTACAAGTACTTCAGGTGCTATCACAAATACCAGTTCGATTGTGACTGAAGTCGATTAGGCCCGTGGGCTTAATTTGTGCGGTCCAAGTCAAAGAGTTCGTCCCGTATCTTCCCACTATTTCCTTACATCAATGATTCGAACTGTCACATTTTTACACGTACCCTATTCTCGCCATTCAATTAGGAAATTGTTACAATAAAAAAAAGAGTAGGAGTGGCATGGTAGAGCTATTAGTATAGCTGCAAAGTTCACTTCATTTCAGCCTTCTTCTCTTTGCTTTTTGTCGCTGTAGCAGCTGCCAGCTTTTCTTATTCTTAACCAGCAATTTGACCTTTTGAGTGACATTAAATTTCATAGTTTCGACCACTTGAAAATAGGTACTTGTGGTTTACTAAGAGCTATTATCTAGGTCGTTTCAAGGCTAGAGTGAATAATTACCATCAAAGTATGCCGTGCTTTATCTTTTACCACACCGTTGCCAACATGCGAGATGGTGCATGGTCAAACGCGGAGTTAACGCGATAACAATGTTTCTTATTTGGCTATCAACTCGCCTAATGGTAAGCGACGATGTTGATGAATAGAGCAGGTCGATATAGAAAAAAATCTCAAGTTAAACCTCAATTTAAATCCAATAAAACTTAACATTAGACATGCAATATACCTATAATGCAATATAATACACTTATTTACATATATTACTAAGTACGAAAAAAACACTGAAGCAAAAGTATCTAACTGAAACCATTGCATGTATAATGCATATTTATGCACATAATTTGCTTCAAATTATTTAGGTCAATCTGTCTTAAAACTGAGAATAATTATTGTTGAGAAATGCAGCAGTCTACTATCTTGTGCAAAAACTTTCGGCCTCGGTTAATATCACCGATCTCCGAATGTCTAGGCTTTCGTAACTTCCACCTGCTCTATCTCTTGAAAGACTCTAATATTAGTGTACTTCCTACTAATAGTTATTCTAAGATCGAATAAAATAAAATGTATTTGCTATTAGTCTATTCAAATAGTACTTAGTAATTTTTCCAACCCAATAACAATCTGGGTTTTAAATCAATGAAATTGAGCCTGAAAACAGCAGCCAAATTTTAGAGCACTTAACAGAAATCAGAAGACTGATTTTAAATCAATCAATGCTGTTTCTGTCTCTGTCACTCCCATTTAACTTATCATCACAATGAGAGTGACAGGTGTATGAAAAATAAGCCCACTGCTTTAGAATAAGCTTGCCGGGCGTATGTTCTTATTTTGTTAATACCTATTAACAACCTACCTACCTCCCTTACCTACGAGTACCTACCTTATTAAGAACCTGTTAGTTGAAGCTACTTGCCTTGCAAGCCTAGGCATGCTCACATAGGCGAGATGCCGGGGTAGAAACCAGGTCAAAAGAAAATAGTTATCAAAGTTACATACAAGTTAGTATATTATGTCCTCTTTGGTGGGAAACGATTCGTTGACGTGATTTGTATTGTAACGTGCCCTTAGATTTAGCACCGCACACATAAAGCTTAGACTAGTACCTATTTCTAATTCAAGAGGAGGCTTTAAAATTCACGCCTGACGGCCACTTTTCAAGATCAAGCAAACCATGTTTTTTAAATTCAAACATCTTGAGATCATCTAACTGACGTGACTTGGCTATAGATATAAAATCACTAAGTACATTGCAACTATAGGTCATTATGTACAATCACTATAAAACATTGTTGAACAATATTTCGATTAAAAACATTGAAGGTTCCCATACCTTCAATTTTTTTAGGGCCCTGATTAACTAATTGAAACATGCACGTAACGCGTTGCATTAATTTAACCTGACTAGTTAACTTTTAGAGGTTAACTTAACGCGCCTTAACGAAACACTCGTAAACGTTATAAAAACGTTAAACGTTTATCGGATACATTTTGGAGAGTGTGCATCAGATCTGCATGATTTAATTCCCTCCTGCCTTTTTTTCTATCGGACTGCCAGAGCGGGCACAAAAAATCGACACCGCTTTATGGTTGACATTCCAAAAACCCGTACGAAGCAAACAAACAAACAAACAAACAAAGTAATTTATTTTGACAAAATTTAGTTTCACATTGTGTTGTTTTCCATAGGCTCCCGAACTAGTCTGAAGGTATTTGATTCCACTTTAATTGTGCGAACTGCTAGTCTGTGGAATGCACTGCCGGAATGGGTGTTCCCCGATAGTTACAATCTGGGTGTCTTTAAGTCAAGAGTGAATCGGTTTCTTCTAGGCAAGCGTGATCCACCGTAGGCCGCATCATCGCTTAACATCAGGCGAGCTGACGGCTAAGCGCAAGCCTATTTTCTACAATAAAAAAATAAATAAAAAAAACTTTACCAGCGTGTTTGTAGTAAGTGAATCAGGGCCTAGGTTTGAATAGCAAAATTAACAGCTGTTATTTCACACCACGTCAATTTTTCCACCATTTTCTAGTTTTTTTTGTTGTAATTTCCCTAGCAGTAAATATTTGTCCTTTCTCATGATGCACATTGCTCTCATGTCAAATTTCAATAAAGATATCAGTTGTATATTTTAGAAAAGATAAGAAATCGGATTATGTCAGAGACGAGACAGAGTTACTCTTGAATTAATGATTATTAGTGTGTGTTAACTTTTGATGTCGCCTGTACTTAAACTATTATCCTCTTTGTCGAGAAAATCGTGATGGCGCATTGAAATTGAGCAGTTACAAAGATGAGATAACAATAGAACAATTATTTGATCAGTGTTGGAACTTTTTACTACATAAATCCAGGTAGGTTGTTAATCGATTACCATAATCATCGATTTCAAATTGCTACAAAAGTTAGAAGAATAAACAGTCGCCGAGCTCAGGTTAGGGAAGGGGGGGATAGGGGGTATCACGTAGGTTGATTTCGCAGAAAGTATTTTGTAGCAGAACGCTACAATGGCAAAACGACAGATCGAGGAATCCATATTAATATTATACATGCGAAAGTATTAACTCTGTCTGTTTGCTACATAATCACGGCTAAACAGCTTAACCAATCATATAAAATTTTGCGAGGTAATAGTATGCATCATGAGGACGGACATAGGCAATTTTTTTCTGAAGAAATCGCGGACGAAACCGCGGTTACAGCTACTACTAGGTAGTCAATATTTGTGTGTAGGTATATTTTTTTTATAAGTATACAGAGTGTAAACGCTCACTGTAGAGTCGAGGCGGCGGCAACCGTGGAAAGAGCTTTTCTTCCCGGTTTATATTGGTTCAAATTTGTCCCGCCGCGCTTCTGCGACTTTACTCGAGTAATGATTAAAAATTATAAAACGAAAAGATTTTATTTAAGCCACCAGCTCTTCAATCAGCGGCGTTGCCTCGCCTGATTGCTAGATATGCTAAATTATCTTGAGAATAATATAGTATACGTATTACGTACTACCTATAACTACTTATAGAATAGATAAAGGAGTAAAAATTATGTAGGTACAGCTAAAATTATGCGTAGCTAGTTATATAAATAAATTTATAAATAATATGTAAGGTATTTGTTTTTGAGTGTACATGTCTAGAATTTGATCACTATATTATGGTCAACAATAATCACAGATGTTTTTTTTTATATGCTTTTTTTATTACATAATTTACTGCGCCCCGCGGTATAATCCGCGTAGACATTTTCTACCGTAAAATTTTCCGGGACAAAAAGTATTCTATATCCTCCGGCTCTCCAACTAATCTCTGTACAAAAATTTACGTTTATTACACTGTTACTGCGTGAAGAAAGAACAAACAAACATACTTTCGCATGTGAAATATTAGTATGACGGCACTGCACACACAATGCATGTAATAAAAAAATGGCCGTCACGGGACGCCCGACTGATGTGAAACATGAAGGCATAAAAGAGCGTCATGTTGTTTGTCGTCATGGCATACGCGTTGGTTTCACTGACAAGGCGCGCCAATCACAGACATTTACTTGGTATTATATGTCTGTGGCGCCAATAGATGTTTCACATCAAAAGTGCACATTTGAACATTTCTTTTTAATTTCTGTTCATACGTTTTGATGTCCAGAAACATTTTTTATCTGGATTTCCAAATTCCGTGCACAGATTTCCGTACCTATTCCCTGTTGCCAAATAAATTTTACAGATGCTCATGCTCTACTATCCTACATATTTCAACAGTATCTAGCTTATTTGGTATAATATTTTATTACAACGCCTCTCGACATAACTATCACGATTACAATACAACGCACCATTTTCGTAACAGAAAGTAAAAGTTTCTTTGAATTCAATAAATCAGTGTCAGTGACCTCATACTTTCTGTCTATTTAGAGCCGAGCCGTGCCACAGATAACCTAATACAAACCACGGTAAGAAACGTCAGTGAATAATTATCGTAAAAATCTGAATGAAAAAAAAAACGATGCATAACCTATTCCAAATAAGTCAGAACCTACTTAAAAATAATAATGAAAACTCAACTATAAAACTATTCTTTGTGCTCCTTGATGGAAGGAAAAGTGGACACAATGCTTGTAGCATTGCTACGCTAAATGGCTGTGATTTGTCCAAAGTACGCACCTGTAAATCCTGACCACTTTTTATAATTTTTAACGTAACATCTGTCTGTCTTTAATACTACAGTGAAATATGAAAAGAAACTGTTTTCATTGAGTCAACTTTTACTGAATAAGGAACAACCAATATCAGTTGTTTCAAAAATTTCATGCATTTATTTTTTTCTATAGAACGGCTATTTTTTTCGTGATTTATGAGTTGGTCCCGTAAATGAAATCATAATGATGAACACAATGACTTTCGGCTTAGCAACGGTGGTACCGTTGCATGTAAATCTGGTGTAGGTACTTCGTAAGGAGCATAAGAATATAGCTCACCAGTGAAAACTCAGTCTAAAACCGACTTCGTTGTTGGTCAGAGTTTATTGTACTTACTTTCGAACAATACCCCTAGATGACGGTGCAACGTAGAAGAAATAAGAAATAACTTAGACTAGAATTATTAGATTAGAATTAACAGGGTCGCACCAAAACTTTTCTTAGTATTTTATTTCTCTCGTAGGTTATGGCTGGATGATATTAAGAAGTGGATCGGATAGATTTACTAGCATGTGGAGAACACAGTCTGAGAACAGACGAAGTTTTGCCTATTGACCTCAAATTTCAATATAAACATGGCAGTTGGTGATGATGACAAAAATGTTTAGAACGTATCTTTACGTTTAAGATTTCAAATTTATTTATTGTTTTCAAACAAGGATGAAGAAAAATAGGTAACCCTGCCTGCTGCTTTAGCGTTAGCTGTGATGCAGCAGACAGTGTCTTCCCAAAAATAGGATCATATACAATAATAATGGTAATCAATAATATACATAGTAAATTTATGAAGAACTAAATACAAACAAAGGCAAGTAAACAATACACAAGGTTTAGATAAGTGAAAAGAAAGAATAAAAATAAGTAATAAATATCATTTATTATATGGATGTTGCCTTTTTTTTTGTTACTAATCCACTCGTACCAGCATGTCTTCAGTTGATTTATAATCGAATTGCTTTAACCAGTCATTTATAGATCTTTTAAGTTTAAACCTATTCTCTTTTTTACAGTTTTTTTTACAGATCTTTGGGAAAATCAAGTAAATAATGTAAAAAAAATAGATTGAAGTTTAAAGCAACAAAACACGAACGAAACTCACTTCGATCATTTAGGGAATGAGAGGTGGTCATCTCATCCACATCAAGTAAAGCTGAGGGCTATCTCAACCTAGCTAAACTAAAGTTAGCTCAGAATTAGAAATGCTTTGTAAAGGTTCCATCATCGAACAAAGTAAATTCTTCTACAACCTACGAAACAAGATATAGAGCCGTTATTCTTGCCGATTTCTGATTTTGCCCTAGAAAATAAAAGTGTTTATTCCTTTCATTAGCACCCAGAGAATACTTCTATGCTCATGGTTCAATGCCTGGGGCAACGGCTAATGTACAGCTAAAGGGTAGCAAAGTAAACTTTCACAGAATTTTGGATTATTAAAAACTTAAACTTACTAAACTTTAACTTGCGCGATAAGTCCCGATAAATATTAAAACATATCAAAACTTAAGTCAAACGCGGAATTAAATTATATATATTTTACCCGGTTCTCCGGGTAAAAAATATATTATTTAATCAAAGCAAATCAAAAAGAAGGGCATTCTATTTAACGTGAAAATAGGTACCTATGTTGTTTTATTTTGTCGAAGCTTTGTATCAAGTAAGGAACCTAATTAAATATCAATATAACCGACTGACTTCATTGAAATGGGACCACACGGGAAGCACCAGCTTTCAAATAAAAAAAGAATCATCAAATCGGTTCACCCCGAAAGTTCTGAGGTAACAAACATAAGCAAAACAATTGAATTGAGAACCTCTTCTTTTTTGGAAGTCGGTTAAAAAGTTTAGAAGATTATATTATTATATCCCAATTTTTATGGGGATTTTTTCGATAATTATTGTCTTAACAGTTAGAATACACGCAAAAATCGTATGCTAAGTTGACGAAACAATAAATTTACCTATATATTTCGCGTCTCACTAGCTGACCACACGTGTGATCAGTTGGCGACGATATAGCCCTAACTCTATCTGACCTACTTGTTGCCAAAGATAATATCGTATCATTGCGTATTACCCATAAGTACTTACTTGTTATTATTTTACTATCTTTTATTACCTATGAGTATATAGGGTTACACGGAAAGGGTAAGCCGAAAGAGTTCCTCAGTAGTCCTAATTCCCGTAGTGAAAGGTGTTCCTAGTATGACACATAGGTAATGTGTAAAATGACCTCCTTTCAGCTTACCCTTTCTGCGCAACCCTGTATCTAATATTATAATTATTCCACAAAAAAACCATGAACAAGTAAATAAGTTTTATTTTGTAGTTTCTCAACCCAATGGTCTGAGGTTAACAACTTTCAGATCGCAATTGGAAAAAGGAAAATAAATAGGTAACCGGTTAGTCTCAATACCGGTATACTTACTAATGTCTGTTTAAAAACAAAAGTGACTGCGAGTGGAATTTACAACTGTGTACTACCGTGGATGACACGTTAGATTTGAGGTCCCGATTTGGTTGGGAAATGATACTATGTGATTAGATTGATGATTGAGATATCATACAGTTTCTTTCTACGATGTTTTTTCTGATCTCGATTTTGATACTGGTATTTTTTAGGGGAATTATTATTTGAGTTCAGATATTGTATTATCAAATTATCATATTTTTACAGTGGTTGTGCGTTTATTAACTAAACAAAATACAAGGTTACACTTTATTGCTCATAGACCGTTGAAGGTCTAAAGACAATTCAAAGTTTCAAACGGGGTACGCTGCATACTGTCAGTTGGCAGTGTATCCAGCATACTAATAAATATCTGGGACAATATTGCACACATCATCTGACCCCAAACTAAGAGCAAAGTTTGTAATATGGCTGCCAGAGACTGATATACATACATATATATTTTTAAATACATACTTAAATAGATATTAACACCCAGACATAGAACAAACACAAATGTTCATCACACAAATGTTTGTCCTATGTGGGAATCGAACCCACGCCCCCAAGCACAGAATGCAGGATCACTACCAACTAAGCTAACGGGGCTGTCATACTGGCAAACTGGCGGCACTACCACACTTAATGGCGAAGCTTATGCGTTGAGCCAGAAACACGCCAGCATTTAGGCCACGCGGCTCTGAAAGATTTTTGAAAATGAGGTGAGCTCCCGATGCTAAGGGCTCAGGGTACGTTTGTAATTGCATACAAATTTCAATTAAGATAAATAAAGATAAAGATCGTTTATTTGCACACAACATAAGAAATTTTATAAAATTCTATGCACAAAAGATGCCGAAATATTATCAAAAGGCGTACAAATGACAGAGCGATGGCACTATGCTCGTACAAAAATTAAATAATTAATATAATTTTAAACCATAAGTAACTATAATTACAATGCCATAGAGATTTAAAAAATATATATATGGGATTCGATACGTACTCTACGTATATTTTATTTTGACCAATAAGAGATCGAAGTCAAAATTAAAAATTTACTTCGTTTACGTTTACGTTTGATATTTAGCGTTAATTCGTTTACGATGGATCACGCTTGCATAAAAGAAACTGAGTAACTCGCGACTAGAAAATTTGTTTTGTTATTGGGCATGATCAACTGATCATACAATCACAATGTTAAAACATAGTTTTTGCCCCACAGATGACCTGCTCCTCCGTCGCTTCATGAACAGTTGCTACTACAGCCTGGAGCGTACCAAACGGATCATCGACCTGTTCTTCACCATCAGATCTAATGCGCCTGAAATCTTCACTAAGAGGGACCCCTGGGCGCCGGAGATCAGACGAGTTTTTGAAATCACGTAAGTATCACGAGGATTTTTATGATATTTAAATATTTGTGTCACACCGTCACTCGCCATATTCAGTCTCTTATTTCTAACGATAAAACGATTTGATATACTGCAGAAGAAAACTTGGAATCTACAACGGTTTGCCTTGACTTGAAATTTTTTTTTTTATGTATCTGCGTTCCTTGTTTATGTTGTCTTTTAATGAAGAAGAAGAACACCTAGATATTTATTGCCTAGAATCAACAAAAAATTGTGTTTTTTGTTTGTTTGTTTCTAACATACGTTTAACCGCCACCTTGCCTTGCGGTGTACGATGGAGCACGCTTGCCTAGAAGAAACCAGCTCACTTGGGATTTGAATAATAAATAATAAATTCATAGGCTAATAAGTCGCTTACATAGTTTAAAGTGCAGTCACTGAAAAAATGCATTTGACAGTTGCCATATAATTTTTTTATGTTGAAAGAAATCATTAAATTATAATCAATTTTACAATTTTTTATTACGTAAGATTTGTAGCCGGTAGCCAATATACTACGTACATACAGATATATACATATTATAATATAATGTTTCCATCCGGTTTTTTTACAATGTTATTGCAGCTGTCAAACGTATACTCTCAGTGTCCAGATTGTATTAGTTACATATTATGGAAGTATACCATATTATACGTAGTTACGTTAATACATTAGGTATTATTCGTTTAGTAATCAAAGGCACTTGCCCCTTAAGGGTAGGTAAGCTATGAAAATAAATGAATGTCAAACACATCCGTAGCTACATAGGGTAGCACATATCTGGTACAAAGGCACCCTAGAACACCTAGCAGTTACTTTAATAGCAACTTGATATTTGTCTCGTTACATGCTATCTTTAGAATTAATAATTTATCGAAACATATCATAATCCATGGTATATGTAAATTCACTCAAAATACCAAATTGTTGCAATAAAAAAGCGTTCGTTACAAATTCAAGGTCAACTATCGGATATAGACAGTTTGGAAACTTTTATGATAAACTGGGCGAACTTGACCCACCTTCCAAACTGGACCCAAGTAAATAAATACTTTTAATATTAAAAACTTTATAATTTATGCGCGTAATAATATTGGAATTGTACCTATATTAGTATTGTGTGTTTCTTATAAGATTATAGGCAATAAATGAGCTGTAAATAAACAAATCTGTTCTTGGCTACTTTTTGAAATGGAATTTAAATAAACCTATAGTGAATTGTGGAGCGATGGTGGCCAGGCGGTAGCGTGTGCGCTTTACAATCTGACGGCACCCGCTTCGATCCTCGGCCCTGCACCAATGACTTATATGACTTATAAGTACTCATTTAGTACTTAAACAAATTGTGTGCAATTTCGATGCCATCGCTCTAAGACGGTGAAGTAAAACATCGCGAGGACACCAATTTATGTCCAAGAACCTCAAAAATTCAATGAAAGTAGGTATGCCATTCACCAAAATTCACTAGGTCCGCATGTTGGATTAAGGCCCATCCACTCCCTGAGAGAAGGCCTGTATTCCAGCAGTGGGAACATGATAGGCTTAAATGATGATAATGAATGAATGATGAAATAATACAGGGACTCGTCATTGCTATGGGTCCTCCCCTTGGAAAAATATATATGCTCATGCCGGTTAAATCGCGGACTTAGTTCTGGATATGCTTGCGTTGTCTAAATCGCGTCCCAGATGATGCATTGTCCGTCGTGACTTACACCTGACTCGGACCTCAACAGGTCTAAGGGAGGGAGTTTGAGCGCCGCCGGTCAGACTAGTAACGGCTGATCGCTCGCCCTTCCACCATCCCACAGGACACAGGTCCTAAGGAGGGCGCCGAAATGACGCCCGGTCGGACGGTACCGGGCGGGCGTTCGCTTCTCAAATTCCCTGGGGGCATTGTTCCCCCAGAGCCCAGCCACAGCAATAAAATGCAAAAATTTTGAAGCTGTACCCACTTCTCCAAACTTTACCTATGATGATGAGTATAATTTTGATTACAGGGACATGATACCGTTACCATACAGGACGCCACAAAACTACAAAGTCTTTATCTACCGCCTCAACAATCCTGACTTGGATCTGTTCACCTTCGTCGACGCGGTCAAAACATTCTTCATGTTAGCTGACACCAGGCTCACTGAAGATGACGACATACCTTCAGGAGAGATTCCCGTGTTTGATTCGGCAAACGTCAGCTTGAAGTTTATTGGGAAGATCAATCTGTCTGTGCTGAGAAAGTACATGATGTACACGCAGGTTGGTAATGTTTCCACGACAATCATAACTATACAGTTTTACAGAAAACCAAAATGTGCCTTGGCATCCAATACCTACTGCAAATGTAATAACACAAAATGCTTATGCTCTAACGTTGCTAACTTTTAATAGCTATGCCGTTTCTTTGTTTTATTACCTTGTCACACCGCAAATATTTTGCGATGTGGTTACCCTCATTTTAAGGACCAAAAATATGGCGTGATTTTTGCACACACCACTAATGATCCTCGGACGAAAATCATACGATTTCTCACCCCTGCCGGGGGAGGAAATATTTACTATATAAACTCCGCAGGGCCTATTTTCTAGAACAAAATACTTAGTCAGTGCGGATATACGTACGTCTGTCCGCACTGAAAACTTAATCTTTACTTGCGTGCTTTCACGAGTTTTACCAATAAACATAACGTAAGTGTAAGCCGTTTTGTCATAGTTTATGACATTAATTTATCACTGAACAACATGTAATTTTTTTATGGTTGTTTAAATGTATCTAATACTTTGAATTATGTACTATTTCTCGCTGTATTACCTAAATTACATCGCAATTTAAATTCTAATACATGTTTCTTAGGAGAAATTATTGCCTCGGCCTGCTAGTGACGCGCAGAGTCAGGTTTTTTAACGGCTTGTTGTGGTTGGGTTTTTCGTGCACGTCAGTTCTTCCTAAGTGGTCGAGACAACTTTAATCGTTATTTCATTTATACTTTTATTTAGGAACTTTTCAATGAGAAAACTCCAAATCGAAGGTGTATTGTAAACATTAGGTTTACAATTATAGATTTGATGTTTTTAATGGAATGGCTTAATGCCACAGTTTTTTATTACTAAAATGTTAACGAGATACCCCCTTCAGTTTTTGGCAGACTTTTTTCGGTACTAGCTCGAGTTTAAAGCAGGTCCAAACTATATATTATCAAAGACACTATGACAAGCACTAGACAAATTTAGCAATTATTCGTTACAGGAAGCGATGCCGATTCGACTAAAGCAAGTACACGTGATCAACGCGCCTTCTTACATCAGCAAGATTCACGCTATCTGCAAACCTTTCCTCAAAACTGAAGTCGCTAAATTGGTAAGAATATTTTTTTTCATTTATGTAAGTAAAAGGGCGCAATTGATGGAGGAGCAAGAGGAGTGGAAGTGCGGCACGCGGCGGGTCAATTTTGAATCAACGGAAACCGGGGAAAGTTCGCTACTCTTATTGGTTTGTCTTTGTTCGCCGCAACGTCTTCTTGACTCGTCAGTTTAGTGTGGGCAAAGATTGGTTACATCGTCATTGGTGCATTTCATCTTATTGATTCTGAGTATTGAGCCACCTGTCTACTCCTGCAAACTCCAAACAGACATGGCAGTGAACTTAAAGTCTCTTGTGTGCACTAGCCATAAAAGTAGAAAAATCTAATAAAGTTCGCCTCCTTTTCAAAAAGTGGTCGGTTAACGAAAACCGAATACAAATTGTTAATTCTATTTACTTAAAATGATAATAAAAATGCCCAAAGAACAAATAGGTATAGGTACTTAAGATTGGGCCTAAAGCAAAATCTTCAATCTTTGATTAGATTTTCACAGTAGTAAATCATGTCCAAAATCGAAAAAAAAAAATACGTTAGGAAACTTCAATATATAAGTAAAGGTCGACCCTGACGAAAACATGGTAGGATAAAATTTTCTCGATAGAAAACCATCACAAAGTTACCTCTAATTTACAACATTTTTGGTTTGCATTCTGTTTTGGTACATATTATTGAACAATAAATTATGTAAATATTATCACTCATGTATAACCTAGAGCTGACCCTAGCAATTTTTAAAAATATTGTCTATTCTATAAGCTATGAGAGTAGAAAGCACTTGGCGCTTACAACATTTTTAATCCGCGCAATACGCTGACTTTCGTCTCGCGTGACACAAGCTTGAGGCATCGGTTTGTTGCACCGATCAGTTACCATCGCTCTGTTGGGACGGGTAGTCCATGTCAGTTCAGACGTCGAGTACGCAAGCTTGGTTCCGCGCGTCGTCGCGCTGCCCGTGTTTGTTATCCGTACATGCGCTGGGTGTGGCGAGATGCGCGGGGGAAATCAGAATTTATCCTGCCATTAGGCCCGCTCTTAAATACCTCGAGAGTGATTGAAACCGTCAAAATAATTATGATTCATACAGAGATATTTTAATACCAAATTATGCGCTTGACGTTCTCAGGGGCTTGATTTTTGAATTGGCCGTATGTTATTTTTGTGCGAAAATATCATGCGAAATGACTGACTTTTGAACGAAATCACAAATAAAAGTAGCATTTTTTAAATAATCATACTCGTATCACTCGCTAACGTCAAGATTGGTTTGAACCATTCGAATTTGCTTTCTATCAATAGAAAATGTTTCATATTTAGCACAATATTTTCGTGCGAAATATCATACGAGCGATCAAAAATCGAGCCCAGCATGTCTATTCTGCAAGCTAAAAACGCGCATGTGTAGTGATTAGCTCAGTGAATGTGAGTTTTTCTTGCCTATTTCTCCAGATAAATGTCAAAACATCGAATTATAAGGGTAAGGGACTACACAGTCAAGGGTGATCACTCGATATTTTGACATTTCTCTATAGTAATCGATAAGAAAAATACACGTTCACTTAACTTATCACTTCACTTGCACGTTCACTTGGCTTGCAGAATAGACATGCAGTTATGATGGTGATGATGATACCATTGAAAATAAAACAGTCTAATGATACTGTCACATACAAGCACACCACCTTAGATGGTTGTAGGCAGTGTAATTGTGCGTTACTTGTACGACTAACGATGCGCTTTCATAGCACGAATGTCAATTACCTACGATACTTAGAGATAAGTATGTTTGAACTGTTCGCGCGATGGAGTACCATTGTAAGTTCATGAGAGCGATGGCTATGAAAGACGCCGAAGACAGTTGGTAATAGCAACAAAGTTAAGAAGTTTTCAGTTCACATCTTAAAGCCTTCCGCGTGTTAGCAGTACTGCAATTTGAACGTGCCCGTGGTAGATATTTATATAGGTACCTAATAATAAAACAGCTCCTTGCACAATTTATGAACTAAGTGGCCATATATACCGCTGTCAGCAGCTGAGCAGGAGTTCGTACGATCATACTGGAGGTGTAACTGTACAACAGCCTCAAAAACATTCTAACATACATACAATATTACAAAATGCACGCATTCAAGATCCAGCATGGTGGATTAGGACCCATCCTCTCTCTCTCTCTCTCTCTCTCTCTCTCTCTGAGGGAAGGCCTGTATCCCACCAGTGATCATCACCACAAAGAATAAAATCAAGTCGCTTTCCGCGTCTGTCTGTATGTATATCTGCTAACTCCTCCTAAACCACGCAACGGATTTTAATGTGATTTTTACCATCAGTTAGATCATTTTTCACAAAAGTTTTATGTGTAAAATTTACAACCGTGCGAAGCCGGGGCGGGTTGCCCCAGTTTCTGCTTAAACTCAGTTTCAGTTCTCTTTTTCCTATGTCGTTGCTTTAGATTCGAAAGAGAATGTCTCACTAAAGAAGCTGTAACTACTTCCAGATAAAATTCCATGAACCAAACTCAACGACTCTATACAAGGACATCCCTCAGGAGATCTTGCCTCATGAGTACGGCGGAAAGGGAGGCACTGTCGAACAGATCAAAAAAGAGTGGATTAAGAAGATGGAAGCTAAAAGGTAGGCTCATAATACATTGTTTGAATTGTATAAACCTGTGTTTTATACATTAGGTAATACACACTACACCGTACCGAGTTTTATACTTTCTGGATCGGTAATTTTAACAATAACTATTTGTAAAAAAACAAGTGTGTTACCGACGACATTGTTAGAGTCGCGGGCATCCAGTGGATGGAGATGGCAGGATGTCGTTCAGTGTGGAGGTTAAAGGGGGAGGCCTATGTTCAGCAGTGGACATCTTCTGGCTGATGATGAAGTGTGTTTCTAGGAACAAACTAAATTGCGAAACGATTTAGCGAAATTCCACCTCAAGGGGGACTCCGAAAGCGAAATTCATACTTTATAGTTTATGCTCGTAAGGTTTCAAACGGTTTTTTTTTGCGATGGCGTTGCTTTATTTTTTAATATGCTTTTTTTTCATTTGATTTTGCAAATGCCTCAAAATGGAGGCTCCATTTAGTTTTTTCCACAATTTCCTGGGATAAAATATATTCAACTATGGTCCAAATCTAGAATATCCAATCCAATCCATTACGAGGCCTATCTCACTGCAAGGGTTCACCCGTTTGACGTGATACGAGTACCTGTAAATATCCAAACTTCACATTTTCAGTGCAAGATTTATGCAAACATCGATGGTAACCAGAAAACTTCTGTTTACTTTATATAGGGTTATGCAGAAAGGGTGTACTAAGCCGAATAGGAGTCACTGTACTCACCTTTTACTTTAAGGTTGACCCTGAAATCGTGAACCATGAATATATATTATACGCATTTTTAACCGACTTCCAAAAAGGAGGAGGTTATCAATTCGACTGTTTTTTTAAATGTTTGTTATACCTCAGAAATTTTGACTGGGTAAACCGATTTTGATGATTCTTTTTTTATTTGAAAGCTGGTGCTTCCCATTTGGTCCAGTTCTGATGAAGTCGGTCTTTTATATTGATAATTATTTCTTTTTCTTTTACTAATTTATTCAGTTCTAACATTATTACCTCTGATTTTCAGAGACTGGTTCCTGGCTAACGACAAGCGTTGGGCGGTGGATGAGTCTGTTCGGCCGACCGGAAGTCGTGACGACCGAGTGGACAAAGTAAAGGATCTACCTGGATCCTTCAGATCTCTGGCGCTCGATTAGTTTTAGGATATTAATATATTTAAAAAAACTAGTTATTGTAATAAGTGCTTTTGGTATTAGTAGAAGATGGCTGTATTTCGTAAGTTGTTTGATAAGGATTTCGAACTTTTCTTCACCTTTCTCATGATAAACGAAAGTGCTAAATTAAGCGAAATATATCTTTCAAGTTTGGTACGTCAAAGTTAAGTGAAAATTTTAATACGTCTTCGTAATTGTAAGTATACCGGATATGTTATAGTTAAGATTGTACAAATAATTATAAGTAATGTGATAATTAATGAGTTTAAGGGATTAAACTTTTAGAACAATTATTTTTGTTTATAAGTTCATATTTGGTTTACAATAAAGTAAATATTTTCCAGATTTTTATTTAGTTTTTTTTTTTAGTTTTTTTTTTATTATGATACTTGGTGACGAGACGAGCGAAGTCGCTTGCCTGATGGCTCTTCACGCTTGCCCATAACAGCTCAACGCTACTCAGAATTTTGAACTTCAACAGTTCAAAATCCTGGATGGCAATGCACTGCGCTCGTCACCCCGAGATATAAGATGTCAAATCTCTATGTGCCCTGTAATTTCGCTGGAAACATTGCCCTTCAATCCGGAACACAATGGTGTTTGCACACTACTGCTTGGCGGTTGAATAACTGGCAAAGGTGTGGTACTTCCCCAGGCGGACCCCTGCAAAAGAGGTGTTATGGGGTGTTGTTGTTTTACTGCAGTAATAATGCCAACATATAGCATCAGCACATCACTACCGTCGTCATGGCACATCACTACAGGCAGCGTCAAACCTACCATGCATTATATAGGGCTACGCGGAAAGGGCGAAAAACTAACTACGGCTCCGCGCCTGTCGGGATGATCTGTTGATTTCGGCTTTGGTCATCGATTTTGCTGCGAGCTCTTTCACTCTCTCACTCTAGATGATCTACACATCTCGCTCATTCATTTCATAGTGACAACAGCCGCCTAAGATAAAACTTTTTTTTTCTGTTTTAATAAAAAAAATACTTAAGGCTATGCCACAGAAAACAATCAACAAAATGTATGGAACAGCTAATATTTTTATCGTAATTTCAGGGTTGGTACCACTGAAGTGAGAATTTTTGCGTGGTTGGTACCATTGTAAATTTGTTCATAATGATAAGTAGGTATTGTTTAGGTAGTATGCATAAAGATTGGAGTCGATTCTGATGTACCATTATCTAAACTAAACAAAATTTGACAGCACTAAAAACATTGCCACCATTCTCTCACACATTAAAATGAAAAGAGAAGCAGATAATTTTAGTCCTGTCAGATTGGAATAGTTTAGCAAATGATATGACAGAATAGACGTAATTGTATACTTCGAACACGTTTGTACTATATAATAATATGCTGCAGCCTACTTGTACCATGCAGCTAACCAATTATACCAAATTCCACTGAACTGAAATTGCTTACGGTAAAAAGATACCACGCTTTAGAAAGAGAGAGAGATACCACCTTTCTATAAAAAGGTGGTAATTACAGTTCTAAAATAAGGTTGTGACCATGCCATACGATACGTATAGCGTGACACACGATGACGTCATCACATCAACATGTCTGACGACTTTCTCCATCGGTGAGTATAAAACGAGCTTTTCAAACACTGATGATTATTTTGTACTAGATTAAGGCTCGATGTCCATCTAAGCATGGATGATGTCCGGAGGATGGGCAGCAGCGTCCTAATAGTACACGGTGAACGTACTGCGATCCCCAAGCCGCCTGCCAAGCGTGGGGATTCTGGCAACACCCCTCTCTATGAGGGAGGCCTTGTCCAACAGTGGACGTTAATTAGCTGATGATGTGTGTGTGTGTCCATCTAAGCAACTTGTCATGTGATCTGACAAGATTATCAGCACGTAAATTTGCACCCATTTCAACTTTTATAGCATTTATGTAGATCAGAAAATCATGTTATGTCACGTCACTTAGATCGACACCGGGTCTTAGATAAAATATGTATAAACTATCATTGCTATTTACCGATAAACGATGGAGAAAAAAGGTTCTTGAGTAGAGACCACGAACCGGAAGATGCAGCGTAGGTAGGCCTCGCACTAGATGGACCGACGAAATTGTGAGAGTCGCGGGCATCCAGTGAATGCAGATGGCAGGATGTCGTTCAGTGTGGAGGTTAAGGAGAGGCCTATGATCAGCAGTGGACGTCTTCTGACTGATGATGATGATGATGGTCATTGCTATGATTTGTCGAAATTTATGTTTTAAGACTAGCTTTTACCCACGACTTTGCAAAAGCAAAACGTAGCCTCTGTCACTGAAGGATATAGAGTACCTTTCTATCAGTGTGAGAACTTTCAGGATCGATTCAGAGGTTCCTCTCTATGACTTCTCTCCCCTTTTGACCCGATGTTGCAAATTTTATAGGAGAATATTGTGTCAAACATATTGTGCGTATGTTTGTACGCCCTCATACAGCCTAAACGCTCCAACCGATTTTGATAAATGATGGCCATAGATTTCTCGTAAGTTTTGTGGAGATAAAAAAATACTTCATCTTCTCATGTGACATAATATTGAATATAATAATAATAAAAAAACATAATTAGGGCATGACCTAGACTTGACCGTGACTGCTTGTCTGTAACTTGTTTGACGATATTTAATATAATTGGACCACATTAAAAACCACCTTCAAAAATATAGTGCCCATAAAATTTGAGGGTTACCCTCGATTTCCCTGGGATCACATCATCAGATTCAGACTTGGTGACAGATTTCTATACTTGACACACAAGACGTCCAAAATCTTCTCAACGAAAGAAAAATTGTCTAATGTTTAATGTTTGTTTGTACTTACTTTAAAAATAAAAGGGTTTTAGTGCAATTTTTTTTTTCTGACGTATCTATAGAAATAAAGTTGTCGATTTTTAAATCTTTTTAAAGAAAGAAACTTGTTACCTAGTGTAAGTAACATAATTAAGAAAAGTAGACAATGATATCAAAATTAATTTATTGGTAGAAAACAACCCAATAAGGTTATATAAACATAAAAAATCACAATAAGTACTAAAATATAAATATATTATTAATATTATAATAATAATGTGACCATGTGTGCAATAATGTCCCAGATATTTATTTATTTTATTTTATTTATTTATAACATTATTTAATATTTTGTGATGAGACAGGATAAGGCAGGTGCCGTTTCTCATTCTATAGATCTGTTATTCCATTCACAAGTTGTTCACCTCAATAGCCCAGTCTTTTTTAATCCTATACTGTACAATAGTTTCATATTCCTTTTTATACATATTTCATAGTTGCATGTATTTTATATTCAAAAAGGCCTCTTGGTGTTGGCTTCGGCCCCACCAATGCCTACCAAATGTCCGGGCTAGACCCGAGAATTTCATTAAATAAAATATTATTTAAAAAAAACTATAGATTTTTTAAATGTATTAAGAGGCTTGCGTTTGACCGCCAGCTCGCGATGATGCGGTATATGATGGGACGCTTGCCTAGAAGAAACCGATCCACTCGTGATTTGAAGAAAACTAGATTGGCATGAGTACGTATGTCTATAGACGTATACTTTTGGGTAGAATTGAACATAACGATGAAGCTAGGGTAGGGGTAGGGTAGGGTCAGTTCTGTATAGAAAATACCACTGAAGTGAGATTTTTTTTGGTGGAAAATACGATGATCCCTCATTCAGTTAAATAACTGTACAGATAAATGAGTCGTACAGTTCTAAAAATAAATCTTAATCAATAGAAAGAGTCCTAAAAGATCCGTTCATAGTCGCTTCTCCATTGGTTTTGATCTTCTTTGAGAGATCAGCTTTCCAGAGGTTATCATTCAGGAACAGTTTTCTGAAATGTTATGAAGTTAATTAGGTTAGAATGATATTAAAGTAAGTATTATTAAACACAATTCTTTATTATTTAACTTTTAAAAAACGGTTTTGTAAATAATTCTGCGTATTGTGCGAAATATATAGCTTTGACCGAAGAGCTGCCTTAAAGGCTAAAGAGAATAATAATATAGTGTTGTACTAGATTCTATTTTTGATATACCTATGTTCTAGATTGTCGAAGCTCCACCCTCGGCCTCACAGTCGCTTTCCATCAGGCGACTTGGTGGCCAAACGTCTAATCATTTTCTTCATATAGGTATATAAAAGGCGATGTGTGTATGTTCTTTAAGGACTCCAAATCGGCTGGATGGATTTTGACGAGAATTTCACTAGCAGATTGCTGTCTAAATAAATAAAAATAATACGCTTTACGTTGGTAATTGCATCACTTGAGAACGGCTTTGGCTATTTTTTGTTTCAACATATTCGTAATAGTCCAATTTAGGTTTTTATGGAGAGAAAAAAATTTAAAATTTTCCCGGAAAATTCTCTAATTCAGAAAAACTGAACGAACAATTTTCTATGGGATTTATGTATGAACTAAATAAGTTAATCATAGATTTAGGATCACAAAAAAAAATTTTAGGTCTATGAAGTAAATACATAGATATCTAATCACAATTCAACTGACAATAAACAACTGAAGATAGCAAAAAATTACATTCGACATTTACCTACTATATTTAAGTTTGCTCAACTTTGATTAGTAGTCATTCCTTGTTTATGTTATGCGACATTATTTTGTTGTTTTTGTTTTGAGCGTAATGATTTTGCGAAAGCGGCGAATTAAGAGGCAAATGGAGGTTGAAAATGTGAATGAAAATCCTCTATGTTATGTTTGGAGATGAGCAGTGCCGTAAATAGGGCTATGCCAGCGGTACCCAGGCACAGGGCGCAGACTCTGGAGGGGCGCAGAAATGACCACACCGGGACCAAGTATTGTTTTTAAGGGCGTAGTTATAGAAGCTCGCACCGGGCGCAGAAAAGGCTAGATACGGCACTGGAGATGAGTAATTACTATCTCAGAAGCATTACAAACAAAACAATTCAAAGAACAATGGCATCTTTTTAAATCGGACAAACCAGCGTCAGTCGCGGTCAGTGTGTAAAAAATAAAAATAAAACTTTTGAGACAAAAACCGTGGACATGGTAACTATGCTAAAGATGATGATGGCAGTAGAAAGTGCAGTTTATGTTTCTAGACTGTACACTTATGGACGTTTTAATCCAGCGTGGCAGATCTCGTAGATGGCAAAATTTCTGTACTTGTTTTTTTCTATAGGGCAAAAAAGGACAATTAAATTTTAAGAAGATTACCTATTTTAAATTCTGTCCTTTCTTATATTATATTATAAATGCGAAAGTGTGCATATGCAGGTTGGTCCACACTCAGCTCCGTAGCAGCTTACATATTTTAAGTAAATTTGGTATAGAGCTACCTCCATACCAAATTTAAATAAAATATGTATTGTATAGAGCTACCTCTTTACCAAATTTAATTATAACCTGTTAAGCTGCTACAGAACAGAGTGCATACCAATCTGCATTATACCCTGGATAAGCACCATCATTCATTCGCACCAACGTTCACGGCACAGACATGGTTTCGCAGAAGTCTTCTTCATATCAGCGATCTTACGAACTATTCTTCATCGCATCTAGGTTACGGACTCTAATACATAAGCTAAATTAATAGATTCTGTAGGATATGTATATATACATATTATTTTAGACATATTAATGCTTATTTACCTCTCGCCTTCAATAGTCTTGACCCAGTTCTTATGTTGTTCTTTGAAACTCGGCGCCTCTCCCCCGTATTCTTGCGGCAGGTACTTCTTTTCGATATAGGAATGTAGTCCTTCATGGTTGGTGTGGAAGGACACCTGAAATATACAAAGAACAAGGTTATTTTAGTTCATAGCGCGTCTGCCTGAGCCGGGTTCAAATCCCGGCCGAGGAGATATTTGAATGATAAATCTTTGCTCTGCTAGAGCAAACCACTTTTACTATACTTCGCTATAAATAACTTTTACTATAATTATTTATTTTCACGGTTGTTAAACATTTAAATTACACACTTCGTTTTTTGTAAAAAAAAATATTTATTTTTTTATTTGTGAGATATTTATGTAATTGGTTTGTCCGTGTTTTATCTCAATAAAATAAAAGAAATAAATAATAAATAAATAGCGTATATTTAAAAAAACACTTTGCTGTGTCTACCTGTGACCACGGACACACAAAAAAGGTTTGAAACTTCAGGAATATAAAATACACGCGGTAGAATCCGTTAAATAATAATTTTACGTGCTTTTATTTAGATAGCAATGTTTGTAAGTCTTGCAAGATTTGACCTAAACAAACTATGTTTAGGTCAAATCTTGCAAGCTGAATTAAACCAGTTCCATCCTGTCTAAAATTTTGCAGACATCTTTAGCTTCTGATAACAATACAATATGCAAAATACCCAACATTATTATTGTAATATTTTCAAAATGGGCTCCATTATAAAAATAAAAACATATCAATAAAAATTAAAGACTTGTTTTAAAAAAGGTTTTTTTTCTTAATTAAAGTCACTGAAAATAAAATAAAATAAACATCAGTCATAGGACTGCACGTCTGAAGTGAAAACTTAAGTAGTAATTCACATATTCTACAACAGATGGCGCTGTTTTAAAATACACGGTACAGCGTGACGCTGACGCGAGTTCCATGATTTTTGTTCACCCAAAAAGTGCTCAACGCGCCTAAAGAAGTTTTCAGTTCAAAAAAGCTGTTCCCTTACAAAAGGTCACCAACACTCGACCAAAGTATAAAACAATTTATCAATTGTTTCAACAATTTCAGGGTTAGTCCTGTAGTAAAACTGATTCACGATGGTGAAGTAGGTAATAATTCCTTTCATATTTTTTTTATTATTCATTTAATAAGAAAATTATAACAAAAAGGATATAATGAAATTTAAAAACCACTAAGGTTTAATCGTAATGCCATATGGAGTTTAAGTCTACGTCCACTTTAAAAATAAGAGAAAAGAGTAATGTTTTTACATAAATCTGAGGGTAGGTTATTAATTAAACGAGGAACTAAATACAAAGCGGTCCGTTTGCCGTAGATATTATTTGTACGTAGAATCGTGCAAAGCAGGTTTCGAGCGACGACGGCCCGCGTGTATACAGTATGCTCGTATTTTTTCCTAAAAGTCTCATTAAAAAGAACCCTGTGATATCTATGATGAACTCACAATGTCTATAATTTCCTGTGGTAAAGCAGGTTTGACCAAAGCGAACAGCTTTTCATAATAGGAGGGGCAGTTGACCACGTGGACTTGTTTCAGGCGGATTGGCATGCCTTCCTGAAAAATAGAAACAAATAGTAAAACACTGTTTTAAACTATCATGGTTGTTCACTACAGTTATATGATTATTTCCGGATATTACCACGGTAAATAATCATATAACTGTTGAAACAAATAGTGTTACATAAATCATTTTTTAAAAGGTTTAATGGACTTTATGGATAAGGAAAAACAAAGTTTCGGCGCGACAAAGTAGAGTGAAAACAAGGCGCTAAGTTAAGCCCTCTTAGCAGATAATAATAGCTTAGCTCTAACTACAAAATGAGAATGTTTTTTTAATCTGTCATGAATACAGTGAATACCTATTTATAGGAGACTGGTTACTATACTAAGGTATACTAAGCTAATATAAACTTATATTATTCATCAACATTATCAGTCTATCATGTTCTCACTTCTGGGTCACAGGCCTTCTCAGAACGGAAAGGAAAACACGAGGAAATTGGTGTCTCAAAACACCAATAGTTATCATTAAAAAAAAACATTTACCATGGGCCCCAAGCCTGAAATCATGTAAAAAATCTATTGCTTCACAGAAAACACATAGTTTTCTACTATGGCTACAGCTGATATTTTTAGCGATTATATTAGTCTCATTTTGTGTTGTTTATATTGATAAAAGAACCCTGTATAAATCCTATAAATATAATTATTCGATGGACTCGCACGACAAGCACTAGACCAGCAAAATGAGGACATGACAAAAAAGTCTGTGAAAGTCTGTGCCCAGAGGTGGGAGACACTTCGGGCTGAAAATAAAACCTACATTAATGTCAAAGTTTACCTAGACATACAAAAGTCCCATACTAACTAAAGTAAGGAACAGTCAAAACAAAAAAACCACTAAAAGGATGCTAGGCTATCCCTAAATGACATAGGCTTTTTAGGCTTCCGTACCCAAAGAGTAAAAACGGGACCCTATTACTGAACCTACACTGTCTGCTGTCCGTCTGTCCTACTTTTTAACGGCTGAATCTTTGGAACGGTAAAGGTCTGTTGAAAGTTTTACTGAATATGTAATGATACGGCGGATTAACTAAGAAATAATTATAAAATCAAAGAGTAAAAACTAAACCCCATACAACAAACGTATCTTTGTATTTCGTACGCACTAGCGTCACACTTGGCATGATTATAGTACCCACTCTAAAGTACAACAAAAAATAAATGTGAAGTGTGAGTATCAAGTGTGAGTCATTATCAAGTTTAGCAACGTAGGGCGTGGTCGGTACTTGCATGGGCGACGGTCTGGGTGTGATGTTGTCTTTTTGCACTACTTTTTGTATTCTGTGGTGGTACGGAACCCTCAGTGCGAGAGCACGACTTGCACTTGGATGGTTTATTTCACAACACGGGCGAAGCCGTAATAAATAAAGGCTCATCACTTACCAGCAAAAATATCAGGAACTTTTGAAAGTAAAATATGTTTATTTTAGGTATTATTCTCAGCGTCACGTATTTGATATCCATAATGACAATGTGGCCTTCTGGCAGAAACGAGTGGACTTTCAACCAGTAGTCAGCTTGAATACTAAACGTCTTCAGTATGTCATAGTAGTCAAATTTATCTAGCGAAGGAGCATCGAGGTGGTACATGAGGATTTCGTTTTCGCCTGCGTCATAGTTAGCGACGTATCTGAAAAAATCACAAAAATATAATACAATTCATCACATCTCATCTCATTTTAAGTTTTTGGGAGGAGGAGATAGAAAAAACATCTCTATCGCCATAACTTGAAAAGTGAATACATTATTCTATATTTTTTAAACGACTTCCAAAAAGGAGGAGGTTCTTAATTCGACTGTATTTAATTTTTTTTTATGTTTGTTACCCAGACCTTTCGACTGGTTGAACCGATTTTGATGATTATTTTTTATTTGAAAGCTGGTGCTTCCCGTGTGGTCCCATTTTAATTTGTCCAGTTCTGACATTTTTATGAAGTCGGTTATTTATTTTATTTAATAAAGCAAGAAATAAATATCCTAGATTAAAGCCACCAACCACCAGTAGCAGGTCGTCACTAAACCTGGCGTCCTATACTCTACATTTCCCGATACGCGGTCTCCACGCTAGGGTACGTACGTCTACCTCAACGGTCGTCAGTTCATCTAGGTCAGCCCATTCGCACTTCAGCTTGCTAATCCTTTGGGCAATGTCGGTTACTTATGCTATCTGTCGGATAATCTCATTTTTGATTCCATCCTTCAAAGAAACTCCGATCATAGCTTGCTCCATAGCTCGCTGGACTACGGCCAGCTTTTTCCACGTTTCGGATACTTCAGTTAGTACAGGTTGATTGGACGTACTTCGAAGACTTTTGTCTTCAGGCACTGTGGAATGGATGACGAGAAGACATGAAGGACGTGCCATACTGCCCAGCCTAGGTGAATTATTTTGTCGATCTCCAAACTTTTTTTTTGTCGTCTTGCTTTAGGTACAATAATTTTTAATTGAGTCACGATTTATAAGCCTTTGGGTATATACTACTATAATAATCTTACACTGAAAATTGTCTTGCTCTCTCATTTGCCGATAGAGCGAGACGAAGTTCAATTCAAGATTATTATAAGAGAATGTTTTTAAGATTATGGTAGCCTCCCTGTCCCTGATGCATACACACAGGGTGGTCAAATCAAAAGGGTGACGTCAAAACAAAAAGTTTAGATTCACAGTCCCAAAAGCTTCACAAAAATATCTCATGTAGGTACATATGTTTTATGATTTTTTGTAGTTTTCGAGTTCCCGTTTTTCTAAGAATTTCCACGTAAATGGCAAAAAAAAAATTGTCTTAATTTTTTCTACGTTTTTTGTTGTAGTACGATTGTTTTCAACAGAAACCAAACCAGTAAAAAATATTGTGTTTGAGCGGAAAATACTGAAAAAATCTAACTGGACAACTTGTTATTATGTACCTTCATACACACCAGATTTATAATTATCCAAGTTACTTCCTTGAATAATTATATACGTGTAGTTAACCATTAATTAACCGATTAATGAATACTAAACCTTAGTAATTAATTTAACGATAAAACCATAAAACAAAATAAATCTTTTACATCCTCGAAGATTTATAAAAATAAAAACTGCATCAATTTATCTTGTTAATGAAATTAGCGTTGTTTTTTTTAATTCAAATAACTTACGTTCTAATTGGAATTCCAAATTCAAATAATTTCAATTATACTTTACCATTTTAATTTAATTTTTACTTGGACCTTTAAAACCACTTTAGTAATTATTCTATTTTCTTCTTTTCTTTTTTTTAAAGACGGTTTAAAAATATTTTTTTATTCACAATTTAACAAATACAATCGCAAAATAAAAAACCCTAATTTTTACTGAACCACTTGATCTATGGGAAGGTTGATTGCAAATTGTTACCACCAATTCCGCCACAGATCCTATAAATATATACCTACCTAAAAACTAACGCTAAATTAGAGAAAAAAATAAATTATAACGTTGACGAGTTGACGGTTGAAAATATAATATCAATTAATATTTCGATGATGTTTTGAAACCCAAATTATAATTTATACGGGCTGGTAACTATTACATTTATGTACTTTTTAGGGTTCCGTAGCCCGACAAAGAACCCTTATAAATTCGTTCTGTCCGTCCGTCTGTCTGTCTGTCCGTCCGTCCGAATTTTTTAAACTAACTAACTTCTATAATTATTAAGATAAGTGCATGAAACTTTGCATAATGACAGTTATTATACAGGTCTCAATTTTAAAAGTATAAAAAGTATATAATATTTCATTTTAGGGGTGGCTCTGGTACATGTGAAATGGGGATGAAAATACTTTTTTTACACCACCTACTCGTGTGTAGTATCGTTGAAAAGGTCTTTTAAAATGAAAGTAAAGTTTTATACATGACTTTTTATATAGTCTATACTTTGTGAAATATGGCCTGCCAAAGTGGCAAAAAGTTGGCCCCCCCCTGCATTTCTAAACTATAAGACATAGAAACTTGTTACTTACAGAACGGATAGGTCATATTTTAAACCTTTATTCAAAATTATTTCGAACATTATCTGATCATGACTTTTTGAGTAACAGCGATAAAACTGAAAGGCGTTCAAGCTAAATTCAAGGCGTTCTAGCTCAAAGGTCATTGACCTTTTTGTAAAATGGTCTTAACAAATAATGATTCCCAATAAGTTTTCTCTATATTTAACCCATAAAAAGCATATGCTATGTCGGGATGGTACATCTCTAAAATTAATCTAAGTCCACAGAGCTTCGTTCGTTCGAATTTTTCTACAATTAGCAATATCTGAACTATGACTATAATTAAATTGCTTTGGTTACGGAACCCCAGCATATGCGTATCTCGACACGCTCTTGGCCAGTTATTGTTTTTATGTTTTAGTAAGCGCCTAAATTGTATGTTAAACTGCAACACACATCGTACCTAATTAAATCAAATGACGCGCGAGTGTGACACTTGATTGTTGTATTTGGCAAACAATACAATCATATAGAATAATGGCACTGTTGTGATTGGCCATTGTCTCAAAAAAGTACTTACTCGAAATAAAATCATTACCACGTGATAAATATTTATGATGTATCATTTTGATAATAGGTAAGAACAACTGCGAGAAAGAATCCAATAGAAGAATTCGACTGGGATAAAGAAATAAATAAATACCTGGGACATTATTGCACACATGGTCATCTGACCCCAAACTAAGCAAAGCTTGTAATGTGGCGCCCAGAGACTTTAAATACATACTTAAATAGATATTAACATCCAGACTAGGTGAGAATCGAACCCACGCCCCCAAGCGCAGAAGGCAGGTACACATACCAACTGAGCTAACTGGTCTGTCCATGGGCAACATTTGGTAAGCTCCGTCATAATCTTCACGTCGTCCATACCATAGTGTACCAAGACAAAAACCTTTAATCAGTGTGTCCTGCCCGCTATAACCTACTGTGCCGAGACCAGGGTCCTTACGGTTACCTGTTATAAGCGATTGTTTAGGTGATGAGAAAAGTTGCGCGACCGTAAGCCGTACCTCGGCGCGTTAAGGTTTACGTTCGCGTGATTTTCCGAACTGCGTTGTTTCAGCGCTAGTTCAAGCCCGCGTTAAGAGTTAGCCGTAAGGCCCCAGGACAATTACGGTTAAGGTGGTCCACAAATTTTAAGTTGCTTAGCGAGCTTTGGATAGAGCTATTCTCAGAGTTTCTATATAGGAACAAAATTCGAAACAAAGTGATACGTCATAGAACCAAAGTTACCGACATAGCTCAAAGGGTAAGTTGAAGATGGTTTGGGCCAGCCACCGTCCCCGATGGGGTAGATGGTTTCTAGAGTGGACGTTTAGGCAAGCGTAGTGACTGACTCCCTGCGTCCAGAGGGAGTGACGTCCTGCTTAAAGCGATGGGTAAAAACTTGATGCAAAGAACTGCCGACCGAGCTTAGTGGCGTGCACTAAAAGAGATCTATGTCCAGTAATGGACAGTTAAAAGCTGATGATGACAATAATATCAACTTGTTAATATACCAGGGGCTTATTTTAACCGAAACGAATAAAATGGGTGTGACAGGTAGAGTGCAGTATGAATAGGATACCATCTAGAAATGCACTAGAAATGTCAATAATTTTTGTCTGTAAATGTTAACGTTACTTCTGTGCATTCGCCTTGTTTATTGAAACCCCTATCAAACCTATTTACACTTTGAAATATTGTACACAATTACAAGATTATTAGTGGAGACAAAATAGCAAAATAAGACCATGAAGTGAAATTTTCGTCGAAGCGTGTTCTTCAAAAATTGCACATATTAAAATCATGAATAGAAAAATCATTTCGTGTATTATCCTGTTTTCTTTATTAAAAGTTACATACCTATGTTCATATATTAAAAAATGAAAGAATATAACCATTTTGAAAATAAACTCAAACGTTAGGCATTTATGTATTTACGTCGAGGAAGCTGCAGGCATTTAAATCCATTGTTCTGTTTTTATAAAAGACTCTACATTAAACGTAGGTAATACTGAAGACAAGTAATACTTTTAAATAGATTCAATGTATTGCATTTTCAAAATCACTTCCTTCTTCCTTGTCGATCAATAAAACAAATAATATGTAAATAAATATTGTTCTGCCCTTCAGTCTATTTTAACTTGCAAAAAATGTTGACTAATTTCACAGATTACACTAATAGTTAGTAAGTCATATTTTAGTTTACTTTTAGTTCGGTAATTTTTGAGCGCTCACCTGGGACAATTGCTTTGTTGTACTATCAATAAAACTTCCTATTTCATAAATGAAAACAATTAAAAATATTTCTAAGGCATTACAAATAGATAAGGAAGTATAGGTAAGGTATGCCATATAATTATGATGGCAACAAAGTTAGAGTTACTTTTGTGTCTAATGGCTAGTATAATCAATCAGGTGTATGACTACTAAGTAAATCTACAATATTTACTCAGGTACTCATATTAGGTACGTACCTACTTCTTTTGATCTAAGATCGAAGTCCTGCGTGAATTACTTGATGTAAGCACCGCCGAAAAAAGAAGTAAAAAAATAACCTTAGTCGTTTATTTTTTATTCCGAGTCGAACTCGCGCCAGTGTTCAGTACCAAAATGAAAAAAAAAATTGTTTACTTTCATTCACTTTGTCGATTATTATTATTTGTTCCTTTAGAATTTGCATTATGATGTCAACAATTTTGACAATAGGCCTGGGCCCCGATTCTACTAAACCAATTGTTTTTCAATAGTTAATGAATTTTCATTTTATTTTTCTTTTGACACTTTATACATAAAGGGTAATTTTTGAGGCAATTCATTAACAATTTAAAAACAATTGGTTTTTCACTTTATCTATACCAAAAGTGTCAAAAGGGCAATTTTTGAGGAAATTCATTAACAATTTAAAAACAATTGGTTTAGTAGAATCGGGACCCTGTGTCCTAATATTTTCATTTATTACAAATAACAGTCTTAGCGAAAGTATATAATTAAATACATTACACGTACTGTGAAAAATAATTTTAATTGGCTGGTAATTTTCTGAGATAATATAAGCGGTTTTTTTTTGGTGGGGATAGTAACCATTCGCTCTGTCCCTTTTCCGCAAAACTTGTGTTATTATTATAGCATTTGTATGTTGCGCGCTCGGCTTGACGTCATAACATGCTATAATAGTACGCTATCTGTCTAGTATGAAATTAATATACTTATAACTTTTTTATTTTTGAATCAAAATCAAGTCAAATTTTAATTTTGTGTTCGTTGATGGGCTCTTACTATGGATGATTATTTTTATAAGGTAATAAAAAATTTGGACACAATTAAGCATATTGTTTGTACATATTACTTACTATGTTTTCGATTGAGTAAAAACGCTCAAAAACACGATTCATGTATTTTTTCTCTTAATTTTTACTTTTTTGTTTAATACTCAAATTCATTTCTTTTATAACTAATAGTTATAGAACTGAATATCTGAGTAGTGACTGCCTTAATATTGACCTAACACAAACCCGTTGAAACCTTTTACGGTACCCTAAAAAAAAAACTTCACTGTTCGCAATGTATACGAACAAGTACATACTACGACTGGTCTTTATCATGTTTTTTTATTGTTAAGACTTCTTTAATATCGCGGAATGGCTCTAATTATTATCTCTTCAATGCCTCTCGTAAAGAAAATATTAAATTGATATGAATATTGAGTGTTAGGAATTTATTTTGAGTTTAGTCTATATTTATACTATTATCCGCAACGTCGTACGTACGCGTAGAATTATCAACTATCAACCCCCCTCTTTAATGCAAGTCCCCTTTAATTCGGCCCTTTCACAAAATACTTTCTTAACGGTGGCTCAGTTGGTAATGAACCTAGGTAGCCTTCTGCGCTCGGGGGCGTGGTTTCGATTCCCACCTAGGGCAAATATTCATGTGAGAACATTTGTGTTTGTTCTATGTCTGGGTGGTTATATCTTTTTTACTATGTATTTAAAAATATATATGTACGTACACTTTGTAATTTATATATGGCTCTTAAACAGCTTTTTTGGAGTATAAAAGTGGACTCTACGTCTACAGAATTACCCCAGAAAATAATCCCATACTTCAAATCAGGGTAATCGTAGCTGTAGTATGTGGTTTTTGCAGTGTCTTCATTTGCGACGGTACTCAACATTGACAGAACAGAACTATATTTAGCTACTATCTACACGTAATTGAATTTTCTATGTAAATATATAAAACTTGTAATTCCATTTCTGTACCTATATTTAATCGCACCGTACTTTGTAGTGAAACTGGCATGGCCCCTGCGATACAGGTCTCACCTAGTGCAGGGTCAACAAGCACTCTGAATAACCTTGTATCTACATAATGCATATAAATATAAGGTTTCATATAATTGGTTCTACAGCAAATAACCATATTTGTACATCAGTCTCTGGCAGCCGTATAACAAGCTTTGCTTAGTTTGGGGTAAGATGACAATGTGTGCAAAAACGGTCTCAGAAATTTATTATTTAATATTTTTTTTAAGTTTATAGCCATGAGAAAAAATGTAAGGAACAGCAAAAAAAAACTTTAAAAATTTAGAACAATAGATATTTGTTATGATATACAGAAACTGTCTCTTAGTCAGTTTTTTTAATTATATATATTTTAATAGGCTTGCGTTTGCCTGATGTTAGTTATCAGTAACCCAGTAAAGATTATGGAACCAAATAGTTTTACTAGGAGGTCACCTATCGAAAAACTTACCCTAAAGAAAACGCAGTTTGTAGTTTAACCGAGCAGGGATCTCTTGATATATAAGTTTCAGGCATGTTATAACGTCCACTGCAGAACTTCTCTATGCATTTCTTCGTCTTCTCCAGACTTCCGTAGCAGCTGTGCAGGCACTTCTTGATCATTAATTCTTCTGAAAATGTCAAGGCGAAGTTTTAAGGGTTTCTTAGCGCTCACGGCGTAGCTCGACAAGTTTAGTATAAAGGTAAGCGCACATTACGCCGGGCCGCAGACAGAGGGCCGGATCGCATCGCAAAATCGCTTTCATACATTTTATATGGAAATCCGTCCCGCTGCGCCCGGGCATAATGTGCGATACGTACTAATGTGCGCGTACCTATAAGGATCACTGATTGTGAGTGGCATTTACTACTAAGCGTTAAATTGTATGTTCCAGTTTTTTTGTCATACAACAACCACCGTAAACCCATGTCAGAAGCCTCCGGATAAAATAAAACCTCTGACATTAGACCAATATATTACTCCTTATAACATCAGCTATCTGCCAGTGAAAATCCCGTCAAAATCGGTCCATAGGAAACATACATACATACATATCATAGATCGGTGGAAAACGCACACAGTGCGTTTTACGCGTTTCTTTTTGCTTCACACCTGAAATTTGTGGAACGTACGGCATTTCCGAGTAGCTATAAAATGGGGCTCTTCAATAGGGCTGTTAATAGAGTCTTTAAGCGTCCTCAATATATCTGTGATGCCCCTGGTCTTGCAGGTATCCATAGGCGACGTGATCGCTTACCATCAGGCGGTCGGTCTGCTTATTTGCCACCACATAAAAATACACGCATCGCCTTTTATGTACATATATTATGTAGATAGGCTTGCGTTCGCATCATGCCTGATGTTGGAGCACGCCTACCTACCCTGCTTACTCTAGATTTGAAAAACCTATATTGTACTTTTCGGGGCACAAACTATGCCATTGAGTTCCAGACTCGCTGGGCGGTATAAAATACAGTATTGCGATTTTTTATCTGTCAATATCTGTTATTACAATAACAGCTAGTTTTTTTACGCCAGAATGGCTTTGCAGCAAAAAATATCCAATATCAAAATAATAAAGCAAAGTAAAAAAATCGTCAAAAAGTAATAAAAATTCAAGTATGACCTACGAGTGTGTTAGCACTGCACTGTTACTTTATCATGCATTTTTGTTACCTAATCGAAAAGTACTTAAAATTAATGACCGTCACGCAGGAAAAAATCATATAAACTTGATGTGAAAAATACATATTAAGCAGTCTTTAGTAATATTTTTTTCACAGCTTGAAAACCTTATTAATAGAGCGAATTAACTTGGCGACTTAGTATGCAATACTTCATGGGTGGTAGGTATTAAATTAATTTTGCGAAAAGTTTAATGAACTGTCGACTAATATTGATATGTAAAATGGTTGAAAATGGGTCACTAAAAACTGTCAATGATGCATTTAAAAATCTAAGTGGGCAACTGCAATATCAAGTGAGTATTGAATATTCGCTCGAAGAACTGATGACCGATGGGGAAGAAAGGTTCTTGAGTGGAGACCGTGACCCGGAAGACGCAGCGTAGGTAGGCCTCCCACTAGATGGACCGACGACATCGTGAGAGTCGCGGGCATCCAGTGGATGCAGATGACAGGATGTCGTTCAGTGTGGAGGTTAAAGGGGGAGGCCTATGTTCTTCTGGCTGATGATGATGATGTGATTGAATATCCAGAGTAGATCCGAATTCTGTCTCACCTATCCGTGTTCTAACCTAACTACGTTGCTCCTATTAGGATATGACGCAGCATTCTTGAAATAAAATATATGTAAAATGAAGAATATATGTAATGTGAAACATATTTAATATCGCATACATCGGCAGTTGGCAGTCAAACCGAAACCTATTCCAAAATAAATAACTAAATAAAATTCATCCACTTAAAAATCATATTCAGTATTTTCGACTCCTTTAAATCGAATTTATATTTGCTTGTTTAATAACCAATACATTGTGCGTTAGCCTACCGACCACACTTAAATTTCGTGTAGTAAAAAACGTCATACGGTACTTATAGATAAGAAAGTGACACGATTTTAGAGCCTTAGACTAATTTCGTCACAGTCTAGTTGCAACAAGCAATTTTTATAATTTGTTATGTTGCAAAAAAGAATTTCTACTCACCGAGGTCGTTTGGTAGGTAAGTTTCTTTCGCCACCCATTCTTTGATCGCGAGTACATCTTTATCAAAGTCTTGGGCCATCTGAAAGATAAATGTGTAAGGAAATCAATACAACTGACAATAGTCAAGTTCACTACACCAACCCATACTGTGCCAGTAACCGTATCATCATCATCACCATCACCAGCCTTTAACAGTCCACTGCTGGACATAGTCCTCTTCCAATACACGTAACCGTATCGACACATTCAAAAGTTATAATATATAAATATTTTCTTTTGCTTAGTATGCAAGTTTGATAGTCAGTCATAGCATCAAAAACATTTATTTTCCATACAAATATTATCACCCAATTTCAGCTTCTTAGGGGATGATTTTTGGAAAATACTGAAACTGGTATTTAATAATTTTTTGATTTACAACTAGTGAATATGCATATATTCACTAGTTGTAAATCAAAAAATTATAAGCTTAGAAACTTAATAATAAGAATACGCTGATCATCATTTGCCGTATAATGCATGGACTCATATTATCTCTGTTTATCATATAAAGTTCCTGGCACAAATTAATTGCGTCGTGTCGGTTTTAAAAGATCAAGTTCTTTGCAGTTTGTGATATGTGTTAAAAAAAATCTTCTAATACCAAAAGTGACAAAAGCTTCCAAAGTTCTTTTCAACTGTATAACCAGTTCTTTCTTTGATATAAATGAGATATCTGTTTACATTGTTTCGCGTATGAGTGGCAAATTTTTTGGAAAAAGCCCATAAATCATACTAACTCTAAGATTAGAGTAGCGGATCATTTGAAATTCTTGAATATCAAATGGAAATTGGCATTATTTCGTCGCAAACAGCAAACTACGTTATCAATAATGTCGGCATCATAAAGCTTACCGTCACTTTCAAGAGAAATTAAGTATATTTACTACTGTTTTTATTTTATTATAAGTATATGTACATGTGGTAACTCTATTTATAAATTATAGCTGCTGCAGCACTTCCAAAAATGCATATTTTACATAAAATTTGAAAAACAAAAATTATGTTTTGGATGAGAAACCCATGAAAAGTTATTCCCAATAAAATATGGCTTATGTTCATAAAACATAGATTGATAAGGTTAATGATTTTCGTGTTTTTTAAATTCGAATATGATAAAAAGTTTATTTCGCTATTATTACACATATAAATTACCATATCGCGCGTGTATCTATACAGAAATATAATTTACAAGTACTGCTAATGATGTTGTATCAAAACCTGTCCTATGTACGCAGTAGTCGTTCACGGTGTCCAGTGAGCAAAATACGAATTTTTGCTACGTAAAATATATCTATCCAATTCCATACAAAATTCATTTTGAAATTCAATTTTTTTATTTAATTCGTTATACATATTTTACGTAGCGAATATCCATACTTCGCCCACTGAGGTCTTGCAATTCTGCGCCGGGCTTGCCGGTTTTTTAATGTATTAAAAGGCTTGCGTTTGACCGCCAACTCGCCTGATGTTAAGCGGTGATGAGATCTGCGGCTTGCCAGAACTTTATTAATTTGATGACTGGATCCAAAGCAGGAGGTAATAACAAACCATCTAATTTCAATAATAGCTACGCGTAGCATTCTTTGTACTTATGTATAATTATTTCGGTTCTTATCTCTGGATATTTTTTCTCGGAGAGAGGCGGAAAAACTAGGAAATCCCCTATTTCCTTTAGTTATCTCGCATTTTCTCCACAAACTACTGGGATTGTTGTGTTTTAATGATTAGCTGTTACTATCATTGTGTATTTTATTAAATACGATAATGATCTTAGTTCCCAGGTAGCACATCTGTTTTGCAAGTAATCATCTGGGTTTCAAGACTCATAAATCAATATCGAGTACCTAGATCAAGTTTTTAATGACTTAGATATTGAAAATGTTTGGTATTGAAAGTGATTCTATAATGTCGATCACTAGCCAAGGGCAGTCATTTTTCTTGATCTTTACGTGTGATACTACAATAATATATGTATAAAAGCTAAATGCCACTTCCCTGACTGACTGACTCGTCACAGAATCTCGAAAAGTAGGTACTTTACCAATACGAAGCTTTATTTTTATTTTTTATTTATTTATTTATTCATTACAAATCAGTTAACATATCAATCGTAGAAATAATAACAAATTAGCAATTAACTACCCGCAAGAACAGTTGTGCCAATGGGCCCCAAACTAGGCAAAGCCTGTATCTTGGACGCCCTATAGCCAGCTGAAACTTTAAAGGTAGATTATACGGTTTATGTATTCACAAATAGGTCCATTTGGCACAAAGCCATTGTTCTCCGCAAATAACCTTTCATACATCAATTCCCACGGAGGTCTTATTTAAGATATTTAAATATTAAAATTAAATAAATATTTTGTTTGGTTGTTATTTGCTCTGTCATTGTGAGTGTTTATCGTATATATATTATATGTATATATATTATCTATATTATACTATATATAATTTGGTAGTTTTATTTTTGTGCCTTTGTTAACAAAATACAAGCTAAAACTAAAAAAAAAAACAGTTAGACTGCCCACAGACCGTTGAAGGTCAAAAGACAATCCAAATGCTCAAGCCCACTATCAGTTGGCAGCGTACCCAGCATGCTGGCGGCATTACCAAGTTGAATGGCAATACGCTATACGTTGAGCCAGATACACGCCATTATTGTGGTCACGCGTCACGTTAACCAGGCGCTCGGAAAGATTTTTGAAAATGAGTTGAGCTCCCGGTCCCCAAGGGCCCAATGTCTCGACCCCAAACGCCTCAAATAGTATTAGTAGTATTAATGGCAGTATTTATAGTATCATTAAGTGTTTTAGCGTCCCCCGTCGATCTTGTTACCTAAATTATTTCCATCCAATGGTTGCCTGGACGAGATCGTTTTTAGCGATAAGGCCGCCACATGTGGCACTAACTCGTAAGTGTTTTCCATCTGTATGTAATTTTTGTATCTGGTGTACACAATAAAGAGTTTCTGTCTATCTATCTATACATATAATATTTCATTTCCAAATCGGTCCAAGATTTGTTTCAAGTATGATGAGTAAAATGAGCACTAATTGTGTGTATTGTGGTGTGTAGAGCTCCGCCAAGATAGAATCTTGCGAAAGGGCTGAATAAAGAGAGGCAAAGAGGGTTAAAGATTTATATAAAAATCTACGCGTATGAAGTCGCGGGCTATAGCTGGTCAGGTATAAAGTTAAATCTAAGATTTGGAGCTAACATTTTGGGAACTATTTTACACTGGTAGCGATTTATATTACTTAGTTTTTTTAAAGTTGTTAATTTTAGTAGTGTTTGTTTTTTCTTTTCTTTTGAAGTAAGTATAAATAAGTACATACTTATTTGTTGTTATAAATAAAGCTTAAAAAATCAAAGATTAAATCTTAGGTTTTGCGTAATTAATTATGTATAATTACCGCCTTTATTATTAAAATTAATAAAACAATAAATATGTCCAAATTATTCAAAAGATAAAAGGGGTTTGTTTCTTTTGTTATAAAATTGAATATTTTTATACATATTTAATTTTCGTACGTTGCATTACGATTTTATCATCCAGTCTTATATAGATAGATAGAATACACCAGATATAAAAATTACATACAGATAGAAAACGCTAGTGCCACAAATGGCGGCCTTATCGCTAAAAGCGATGTCTTCCAGGCAACCATTGGAAAGATTTTACGTAACAGGATCGACGGGGGATACTAAAACACTTTTAGTGATACCATTAAATAAATACTACCAAATGATATATATTATAATATAGATAGTAAATATTTAAGTTTTGATAAAAACTCTCCAGTATACGTGCAATATTGTGTAGCATGACCAATGAAAGAAGAATGTTTTTTGTGCATGACCCAGGTGCTCAATATTTGAATTGCTCGCTTTCATTTCGCACGAAAATATCATGAAAAATGAAAGACTTTTTATTTATAGAAAGCAAATTCGAATGGTTCAAACCACAGAAAATAATATATTTTTTAACTTCTCTTTTCTGTGGTTCAAACCACGTCGCGTTAGCGAGTGATATGACGGGTTTTGTTTGGGGTTTGTTCAAACATCAGTAAAAGGGAGAGCGATTCAAAAATCGAGCCCTGGCATTCGATTATGTAAATCACAGAATATTAACAAGTAAACTATAATCTTATGGAGTACGAGGTAATGTTTTAGATTTATTAAAATCATCTCGCTGACATAACAGAAATCACCGAAATCCGTCGGGGAAATCTTAAAAATAAGACTGAAGAGATATTAGATCTTGTCATCGTAAAGTGGTATAAGGCGTAAGTTACATTAAAAATATAAAATAAATAATATCTGGGACATTATTGAACACATGGCCATCCGACCCGAAACTAAGCAAAGCTCGTAATATGGCTGTCAGAAACTGATATACGTACATATATATATTTTTTAATCCATACTCAAATAGATATTAACACCCAGACATAGAACAAACACAAATGTTCATCACACAAGTGTTTGTCCTAGGTGGGCAGGTTCACTACCAAGCTAACGGGGCTGTCATAAGTGAGTAAAGTTGTGGTGAAATCTTGAAATTAGTTACTATTAGGTAGTTGCTGGGCCCCTCAGTTTTACCCGCGTGGACTTTCAGGAACTACATTTTCTGTTATAAAAAGTCTTACGTCATTCTCAGGCCCTCCAACAATCTATATTTATGCAATTAAAAAAAACGATACATGAATAAACTTTGGTGAAACTTTTTTATTTGTTTTTTTTTTTTACTGAAATAATAAATAACAATTTGAAAAACTGACTTCAAAATTAGTTAATAAACAATTTAGTTTACTTGCATGACATATTTTTACAGTTATTTAGATTTAAAACCGAAACTACTGAACCAATTTTTATGAAATCTTTGAATAAGACATGTAAACTAAGTTAGTGTAAATCTTGAAAATGAGCAACAACATAATATATATCATGTAAAGAAATGTCAATAGATGAATTAGCTAAAATTACTCCCGTTAGACCACGGACCGGTAAGCGCAGCGTAGGACGTCCACCCACAAGATTGACAGACGACCTAAAAGAGACCGCAGGAAAACGCTGGATGCAGGCCGCTTCCAACCGGTCCCTTTGGAAATCGATGGGGGATGCCTATGTCCAGCAGTGGACGTCCTATGGCTGAAATGATGATGACTCCCGTTAATCCTCCTACAGTAAATAAAAATAGAAACCTAATCTTCATAAAATTAATGGACTATATATAGTTATTAGTAGTACTTACTTTGTTGTAAAACCGCGAAAGGAACCACTTCCGAATTTGTGTACTTTATCCGCACCGCACCTGCAACCAGCACAAGAACGAGTTATCAACTAACCGTACGGTTGTAGCAGTTTGGTTTGGACATCGCTACCAAGGTCGGGGCCAGTCAGGGCCGCACTATGACGCAAAAAATTATCGAACCTTACCATGCTATAATAATATAATCCATCCGGTATGATATTCCGAGACGCAAAGGTCACGTGGGTGACACAAGCCTACTTTTTCGATGTTAATTAATTATTGTTTTTTTTTAATATTCAAAAGGGCCTCTTGGTGTTGGCTTCGGCCCCACCAATTCCCACCAAATATCCGGGATAGACCCGAGAATGTAATTAAAGTGTTATAATAATAATCTTTATTTGAGCAAAACAGTAAAACAGTTAATACAATGTTTTAAACTATCACGGTTGTTCACTAAAGTTATATGATTATTTACGGGATATTTACCGTGGTAAGGTTGTGGAAGGAGCTCCCGTGAACATGGTGCATGTAACTGCGCCGAAATATCGGGAGCTCCTTCCACAACCTTAGCACGGTAAATATCCCGTAAATAATCATATAACTTTAGTTAATACAATATTGATTACAGCTATATATATTACTAGCCGTCCGCCCCGGCTTCGCAAAGCTTAAGCTCGGCCTTCGGCCTCGCTACAAAATATAATATAGCCTATGTTACCCGGGGATAGTGTAGCTTCCCAATAGTGAAAGAATTTTTCAAATCGGTTCAGTAGTTTCGGAGCCTATTCATTACAAACTTACAAACATACAAAAATAGGTACAAATCTTTCCTCTTTATAATATTAGTGTAGATGTAGATGTTGTCTTGTTGGTGTGTATTAATAAGGTTGCTATACCTATTCTTAACTAAATTTTTGATAGGCACACACTATTGTATTAGTGTTTGTGAACCCTCTAGGTATCCCACACTAGGAGAAGTACTGTGTCATGGGATCCAAATCTAAATAACATATTAAATTCATATTATTACTTCGCTTGAGCGGATAAACAAATTACAATTGAAGTGCTTTTTGTATTTTATTTCATAGATTAATAATAGATTTGTTTCCCAATGTATTGTGTTTGTTGCAATGCTGTTGCAAGTAACGTAGGTTAGTATCACTTTCGGATTATAAGACCTTGTTTTATTGGATCATAAGCTTTAGTCGGTACTGTATTTTCAACCGATTTCACTCTATATATTCTTACTAGTATTATATAAAAGAAAGTCGGGTTTGTTCGAACAACTCGGAGAAAGGCTGGACCAATGTTCATGGTTTTTGATTTGTTGTATTTGCCTCCGGTCGAAATAGCAGAATAACCATTAAAAATGGCTGGACCGATTTGGATGAAATTTTGTGTTCCTGGAGTGGGTAGTAGTAGTGAGGTCGAAGGCTGAGCTTACACCCGTGCGAAGCCGCTAGTTTAAAATATATAAAGCTCGATTTATCAGTTCAACGGTTTGAGTTTGTGTTACGCGATATCTTAATCAATTCCAATCTTTTTTTAGGTGTACCTGGAAGTTGGTCCTATTTAAATTTGAAGACAATATTCTATCTACCTCTAAGGTTAGAAAATTTGTGGATAAATACCTAATGTCCTTTTAGTGAATTTCACTAATCAAATACCCTTGATGTCTGTTATGATTTTATATTATGTAAAAAATAATTTTGGTATGTAGGTATCAAATCATAAATAGCTAAATTCAAATATGATGATGTTAATATACATAATTCTTCTGTGTGTTTCTTCTGTGTCTCTCACCTCTTAAACGGCTGGACCGATTTGGATGAATTTTTGTGTGTATATTGCAATGGGTTCCTGGATGGTTTGAAAACACAATTGCGACCGGTAGCTGGTAGGACGACGTCTTCCGGGTCCGCTAGTAATATTTGTAAAGTAAGGGCAATTTATTAGGTCACATTTGACAATTAATTATAATTCAACAACGTAATCAAGTAAACGAGGATTTTTATTTGAAAGAACTGCACAATTGCTTCCAGATAATAATTATCAATTTTAAAAACCAGCTTAAAAAAAATTGTAAAAAATGGGCAAATTCGGTTACTATGATAGTCATCCAGGTAACAAAATTTTCTAGTAATTTTGATTTATAAGCCAAACTAACTACTGAACCGATTTAGATAAAGTTTTTATGGGACTGATCTGAGTATATCCTATCAATTAAAAAAAGGATTTTCCAAATCGGTTCATACATGACGGAGTTCTAAGGTACATAAAAAACAACTAAACAAAACTTTAAACAACTAATAGTTGTTCCATTTTGTACCAAATATTTTTTTTATTTTGTATGGATGAAATAAATAACTGAATTTTTATGAGTCATCAAACAGAAGCGATACAGCATAATGTAAGGAAGCAGACAGCGAGGGATTTTTGGTACATTAAAAACAGCTCTGTATACTGCTAGACAGTAGAAATAAAGCAATTAGCAATTGCAACAATGTCATCCTTGCAGGTTATAGACAGTTCAATTGAAGCAAGTTCAAAGATCACGTTGTTCCGTGTCATTGTATATTTTTTCTCATAATAATATGTAACCTCTTTTTATATTTCTTCTAACACGCATCATAATATTATTAAAATCTCATTAAAATAACATTGTAAGCATTGGGTACCTTTTTCGGTATTTCTTTTTCTTGGTGGCTTTTGTTATTAGATGGCGATGTAGGGTATTTATAATTGGTCCAAGTTTTTTTTAGAGCTGACAACTGAAACAACATTGTAAAAATAGCTTAAGAAAACGAGCTACAATCTTATATTCTAAAACCTACTAAAAGTGACTACAATTAAGTTTTCATCTCACAAGCTTGAAAAGGAAAACTTTACACCTGTCACAATAAGCTGGAAACGAGTGCAAGTTAATTATTGGAATCAAATTTGTCAAAAAAGTCGTGGTAGTCTATTTGGGAGACCGCTAGACTAGAAAACGCGAGGTCGCGGGTTCAAATCCCGGGCCCGTAACAATGAGCTCTTTGGAGTTTATGTACGGATTTTCATACCACTGGCTTTTCGGTAAGGAAAAAAATTTCGAGTGAACCAGCTTACAAACGAAGAAAAATTGAATGGCGTATGGGAATTCACCAACCCGCAACTAGGCCAGCGTAGCGGATAATAGGTAGAAATGGCCCAATCGCTCTTTCGGGGGTAGGCTGATAATGCTGATAATGCTTATGCTTGACAAAAATTACCAAACAAACACTAAATTACAAATTTATTTACAAAAAAAATCGTTCAATATTCAATGTCATAAGTTGGTCTCGCATTTTTAACATGTAGTGTAGATGTAGGTCATTGATATTAATTAGCACAAACAGGCTTGGCAAAAATGATCTTTTCGGTCAGTAGCCTTTCAAAATAACATTTACTTCGTATTATGTGCTTAATAACTTAGGTCATGAAAAAGGGCGGGCATCTGAGTCATGTTTCAATTGGGTACACTTCATATTTGTATGACCATTAAAAATTAAGGAATCGAGATAATTTTGAGTTTCTGATTATTGGTATGTTTTATAAGACTAAGATACTGCATGCATGCGTGGATGCAGATGGCATTATATCGTTTAGTGTGGAGGTTAAACCAGGAGGCCTATGTTCAGCAGTCGACATCTTCTGGCTGATGATGATGATGATGACTCTACTGAATAAAAAAAAAATAGGTTCGTATTTCACGGAATTGGGAAAATCAAGATCCTCGGCACTAGTTTAAAGCACTGGTACTATAAATATAATTTCAGCGAAAAATATATTTCACTGATCTATTTTAGCGCTGCTAGTATTTTTTGGGGAGTTGGCGTTCATGCTTTTTTATTATGATCAGGGGAGGGTAAGCCATTACGGGGTAGTTTACGGGAGTTTCGATCATAAATAAAATCGCAATTTTTAAAGAGTCTGATAATAATCAGTGTATAACAATAACAATATAACAATTAACCATTATTAGAAGCACCATTCGTAGATCTGATCTTTTGAGGTGGGTACCTCAAAAATCTTTGATCTGATCACCCCCATCTGATCTGATCAGATCAGGTCAGATCTAGGTTTTGGGCGGATATTCTAAGGCAGCCTTCGACCAAAATAAAATGAATGGACGGGCCCAGTAGAAGAGCATTTTTGAAGATTACAAAATGAGCGCCAGCTCTCATTTCGTTTCAGTCGGTCTCTAGCCGTAGGAAGTGAAACACGAGTCTATTGTTACGCGATAACGAAACATCTGACAAAATTATGAATTCGTATGCTTTACCGAAGTGTAAATACACAAATAAAACCGATATCTATTTTTTGTAACATATATACTGTACATTTTTATAATTAGGTGTTGAAGTATATGTCCGACGGTTTTGACTCGTTTTTACTGATCAAGTTCAATGGTTAGGGCCCGTCCATTCTTTTATTTTGGTCGAAGAAGGCAGCCCGAGCCTATCTGTGCCTCTACTTCTAGCCAGCTTTGTGCAATTTAGGTTAATTTTAATAGATATACGTCTGGCTACAAACTCACTTGATAGTAAGCTACGTTGGTAGGTTCTTTTGAGTTACCTAGATTATTTCTATCTTTAGTTCAATAATCGACTCTTAAAATAATTTTATTCTATATTTAGTAAACTAAACTAATAATTAAATATGCGCATCATGACATTTTGTAAAACATTAGCAATCTACAGTCTTGATGCGATGCAACCTGACATTGTATTACAATAAAAGAAGTGATGAAATTTTATTCATATGTTAGATGCATGTACATTATCTAAAGTCAGATGTTCATTTAAGTCACATAGAATGTGATCAGATAAATTTCAAGCGCGGAACTTGCTAGGTCAAAGTAAAACTAATTATGTAAACCATTTGCATAGAGTAAAATAATGACGTAGAGTCATGTCACATAGATCGACACTGGGACTTGATAAACTCTACATTACGTACAAACACACAAAAAAAACATACAGACGAACATAGTACCTCGTCCTTTTTGGAAGTCGGTAATAAATATAATTAATACATGTTAACGTTTTGTAAAAACATGCCAAAAACGCGTACGTTGACCAAGAAGATACAAAAACGTACCATAGCACTGCGCTACGTTAAACTAGAAGATACAGAAACGTATCATAGCGCAACGTTACTTAGAACTAAGAGATACAAAAACGTCATAACGCTGCGTTACTTGGAACTAGGAGATACAAAAAGGTATCAAGTACAAAAAAAAAGGACCTATTATATTACCTACATATAATACATTTAATAAACAGCCGGTAGCCGGTGCTGGTAGTTGTTGGGAACAATACGCTGGAAGTTGTTGACCATTACACCTATCTTCCAACTTAGGCAAAGAGGTCGCCCGAAGAATCCAACTCGGATGGGCAGCGTTCGGGAAATTGCGTGAAATCTTCTCGTCCAAGATACCACAGTGCCTAAAGACAAAGCTGGGCCTTTGACCAATGTGTGTTGCCAGTGATGACATATGGTACTGAGACGTGGTCCTTAACTGTTAGCCTTTTGGAAAAACTCAGAGTCACACAACGGGCAATGGAGAGAGCTATGCTCGGAGTTTCTTTGCGCGATAAAATTCAGAACGTGGATATTCGCCAAAGAACCAGAGTCACCAACATAGCTATTTGAAATTTGCAACTTGAAGTGGCAATGGGCAGGCCACATCGCTCGAAAAACCGATAACCGATGGGGAAGAAAGGTTCTTGAGTGGAACCCCGATCCGGAAGATGTAGCGTAGGTAGGCCTCCCACTAGATGGACCGACGACATTGTGAGAGTCGCGGGCATCCGATGGCAGGTTGTCGTTCAGTGTGGAGGTTAAAGGAGGAGGCCTATGTTCAGCAGTGGACGTCTTCTGGCTGATGATGATGACATTTAATAAGCATTAAAATGTCTCATTTATCGTCTAAAAAAGAAAGGCCAGAATCGGCTAGATGTTTTGGGTATATTATAATAAAAGTAAATCAATCGGTTCGTACATTGAGCCCAAAGCTACAGTCGTTGCTAAGAAACTAGGTATCTAGTGAAGGGTGAGAACGTACGTGTACGTAATTACAAAGAATGAAGCTATTCTAGTGTGAAGTACCGACTTCACACCAGAACAGCATCAAGCACAGTTTCGATCGTGTAGGAGTATTGCGGCCACCTGTAGCACGGGTCTGTCTACTATCAGCTTTGGACTCTAATAGTATACTATGGGTAATATAGTATACTATGAATAATTCGGCTCATCATTAATGACGACTTGTTGGTGGAATCGAGATTGTCGTCAAACGTATGCCTACTCTGTTGTAAAAAAAAACTCAATAAATATTAACTCTCGTATTATTTATTTTATAAAATAAAATAAGATTTGTACAAAAACTCACACGTATCAGACAGAACTTAAGTTAAAAAAAAATGCAGTCCTCACATACAATAATATTTATCTACTTCCATCAAAAAAAGATTACAACGTCAACTTGGCTGACGTCAACCACCTCAACCAGCGAGAGATAAAGAGAGGGAAATTATGTTTTCATTCTTTCTCTCCCGTTGGTCAAACTTCGGTTCGTCAGCCAAGTTCGATACGTCTGCTACAGGTCTCATACACGTATCAGCTTATCACGTTCCCAATGCTGGGACACAGGACTTCTCTCAGACAAGAGAGGATAGGCCTAATCCACCATGCTGGCCCAGTGCATTTTGGTGAATGCCATATTATGTCTTTGGCTTTTGACATATCGGTTTCCTCACGATGTTTTCCTTCACCGTTTTTGAGCGATGCCATTGAAACTGCACATATATTACCTAAGTACTAAAATAGGTCTTTTATGCAGGGCCAAAGATCGAACCGGGTGCCGTCAAATTGTAAAGCACACACGCTACCGCACTATCTACCGCAGGGCCACCATCGCCAAATTTAATTAAAAACCCAATTTATTTAACTTATTCATAGGAAAGACTGAAATTATCACAATGTAACAGGAGGCTCTTACAAATGGGAACTACGTTTGTGGCGATCAAGAATGAGGGGCGCGCCAAGCAGCACCCTACTGTACCTACTGCCTCAAAGGCAGCGATTCGCTGCTCAAAGGAGACGCTTTGGGGATGCCCAGGCCCATCTCTCAATCCCTGCCCACCACGAACGTAATCCCCATTTGCAACTGTCTTAGTTTAATCTATGGCAAGAGTGCGTAAGGAACTTATTTCTGTCGTCGTATCTGTTACTGGTTTGCTGATTACTTTCTCGTTTTTACTTGTTATTGGATCGCATCTCCAAAAGTTGTCATCAATTAGGGTTTCCCTGGAAAAAAAGAAAAACAATTTTTTATTTTGTTTGTAGAAAATATTTAACTGGCGTGGCGGCACAGTTGGTAGTGAACACAGAAAAGAGAAGGGTACGAAAAAATTCTCACTTTAGTGGTAGTGAATCCCTACTGCGCTTGGGGGCGTGGGTTCGATTCCCACCTAGAACAAACATTCATGTGATAAACATTTGTGTTTGTTTTATATCTGGGTGTTAATATCTATTTAAGTATGTATTTAAATATATATATATGTTTATGTATGTATACCAGTCTCTATGGCAGCCATATTGCAAGCTTTGCTTAGTTTGGGGTCAGATGACCGGGTGTGCAAAAATGTCCAAAATTTGGCGTTCTTTTTCAAGGTGAATGCGCACGCGCGGCTTATTCTTCGTCTCGCACTCTACGCTGAAAGAGTGCACTACGCCGAAAGGGTTCCGTTAAACTGTAGTTAAAAAAGCGAGGTCTGTGGTTATACTCTTCATTAAGAACAACTTTAACTATGTAACCAATCCAAAAATTGAGAAAAAAAAACAGCTTTCTCTACATTTTGTCGAGTGTAAATGCCAGATTATTTATCTATGAAACAGCTGTTTTTTTTTTGCTATTTCGGGGTTGGTCTCATAGTCATAGTTGTTCTTAATGATGGGTAATATGGACTCTTTTCAGCTTAGTACACAGTCAGTCAGATAAAACATGTGTTCAAATCGCGTCTTTTTCAATTTATCTGATTATATGATATAGCCTGGGAGGTGGATAGTAGAACTCATTAATTACTACCAGTAATTCGCTCGAGTTAAGGTTTCTTTAGAGCCGTAGAAGCGTGCTTTATAGCGTTAGGTTATCGGATTTTGCGGATGAGAGTTAGCCTTTAACTAAAACCAAGGACTATAAGCACTGCCATTCAGCGTGGTAATGCCGCCAGCAAGCTGGGTATGCTGTCAACTGGTAGTGGGCTTCAGTATTTGGATTGTTTCTAGACCAAACCTTCAACGATCTATAGCGGCAATCCAACTGTTTTTAGTCTACTTAGACTTTTAATGAATTTATTTATTTCGTGTTAGTTAGCTTGTATTATGTTTAGTTTTTCCATCTGCATCACGTCATTTCTTTCTACCCATATTTCTATCGGGCAGCCAGGACGGCCCGGCACGAAATAGCAACACTGTTTCATAGTTGATATCCCTGCCTGATTGGATGTTCCCTGATAGTTACAATCTATGTATATTCAAGCCACGAGTGAATCTGTTTCTTTAAGGCAAGCATGCTCTATCGAAGATCGCATCATCGTTCAACATCAGGCGAGATAGCGGTCAAGCCCAACCAACTTTATCTTTAAATAAAAGGAACCTTCACCTGTTCTTCATGATAACAGACGTGGTTTCCTCGACGTAGTCAGACAATTTGCCTCGAGTACCGCCGAAATCCTCCGGCAACTCGTCTTTACTGAGGTGGTCGTATAGTGTTGTGGATTTGGACGTGTGAATGTGGATCTGAGAAGTAACAGAAAAAATAATTGGTAAGTACTCTATCATTAAACTGCAAAAATAAATTTAAGGAACTAAGTGCTTGAGCATTTGTATTGTCTTTAGACGTTCATTATTGTGCAATCCAACTATTTTTTGTAGTTTTTTGTATAGCTTAAGTACCAGTAGTAAGTACAAGTAGCAACTTCCTACTACGCATCATCTGCAACGTTTTGCTTAGTGCAAGTTTCTTACTGCGGCTAAAGGCTGATTTACATATTAGTTCAATAGCGAGTTAACTTGCAATTTCAACGATTTAGTTCGGTTAAGTAATAAGTTGTGTCCAAACATACAGGCTAGTTTAGCTTCAAGTTTCAGTGTTTCAAACTTATGAACTGTAAGTACTCGTCTGCTTACACGGGTGGCGAGTTTAGCAGTTTAGTTGTCGGGGTACAGGAGACGCACAAGCGAGGTAATATTGCACTTGACTCGCCGAAAAAATAGAACATCTTTCTATTCCTAAACTAAGTGCAAATCCACCTTTATTACGCACAACCGCTGCCACTTGCACTAAGCAAAACGTTGCAGACGGTGCGTACTAGGCACTTGCTACTTTTACTTCGCATAGTCTGCAACGGGTATAAGAAATAAAACATTATTCGCTGAGCAGCATGTCTGTAGCGGCACGCGCGTCTTGCTGGCAGGCGCTGCGCTGCTGCGGAGTCGGTCGGCTGCCCGGTATCACTCTGAATGCTGTGATAACGCACTGGTAGGTGTGAAACTGGCACTCTAGCTCTATATATCGCACGTGGAGAGCGTATGAAACGACCATCATTAAGCAATGTTTTTTTTTTAAGTAATACATTTTCAATCAAATAATTAATTTACTGTTTTTGTAGAGTTATTTGTCTTGTATTTTGTTTAGTTAATAAAGGTAATTGCCAGTTATCATCATCATCAACATCATTTCAGCCATAGAGCGTCCACTGCTGGACATAGGCCTCCCTCATCGATTTTCAAAAGGGCCAATTGGAAGCGGCCTGCGCATCTCTTTTAGGTCGTCTTTCCATCGTCCTACGCTGCACTTAGCGGTCCGTCCAGTTAAATAAAAATAAATAAATATATAGACAGTAAAATAAAATCTACTAAAAAAAATAAGTTCATTTCCATTTCACACGTATCAGAGCCACCCCTAAAATGCATAGTTATTTTTATTCTTTTTAAATTGAGATCTACTAAAACTTTTAATGTGCAAAGTCTCATGCAGTTACTTATGAAGGTTCCTTGTAAAAAACCCTACCCTATGGAACCCTAAAAGCAGTGAATGATAGGCGGCGTTAGTTGTCCAGTTGTCCACTGCAAAATGTTTGAAAACGATGTTTGTGCAATGAAATCGCAACCGCAGATGCCACCGAGCACCTACGAACGATCAGAGTTATATTTTACCCACCACCTGTTGTCATATACGACCCTTACCATGTTCATCATCTCCTTGTTTATGAAAGGCTTCAAAAGTGCGAACACTCTATATATTGTACTAGGCGCGTTAATCATATGAATTTGCTTTAAGCGAACCGGCATTGCTTCCTGAAAAGAGAAAGGGTAGAAATATAGTTCTGCCATAAATAAATTCACAACAAAACACTGTCATTTATAGTTTTATCTTTATATTTCATTATTTTATCGTGTGTATGTCATTAATTGTGGTGTGAACAACACAGCATGCAACTTTACTCAATTATTTTACAGTTTTAGTAATGCAAAAAGTTGGTTCCCCCCTGCATTTCTAAACTATTAGACATAAGTCATATTAAAAACTTTTAACCAATATTATTTTGAAAATGTTGCTATGACAACGTTGTAAGTTAAAGCAATAATACTGTAATAAATTCAAGACAATCTAGCTCAAAGATCGATGATCTACTCGTAAAATGATCATAGCAAAAAAAACCCTTGTAGTTTTCTCCTTGGATAAACATTTTTTTTTATGTCGAATTGACTTAGCTAAAATTCAACATTTTCATTTCATTTGGCTTCATTCTTTCAATTGGCAGCGTACCCAACATGCTGGCTGCATTACCACGTTTAATAGCAACGTTGAGGCAGATACACGCCAGCACGCGTCGCATTTACCAGGCGCTCGCTTTATTAAAATGAGGTAAGCCTAAGCACCCGGTCGTTCCTATGTCTCGACTCCAAAAGGCTCAAATAAGTAACACCACTAGCGGAGGTTAGCATATTTGCGCCGTTTGTACTGCTCCGCCGAATTGGCCGCCGCACTAGCTCTACTTTGCGTCTCAGGAAGATGTGACGGCGCCAAAGTATCGACAAGTGGCGCCCCAAGCAAGGGGTTGTCCCAACTTCCAACCCTAGCCGCAGAAGATTTTATAAAGCTAAGAACCATACATTTTGGCCTCTTTTCCTAGATTTATAAAATGTAAGATTGTAGCTAGTAGTGCAGATAAAGAAAATGTTTGCATTCAACTTTTCACAACATTATTGCAGGCATCCGAGCTAAATAAAATTGGCTCGAGTATACTGGGTTACGCAGAAAAGGTGCAGTAAGCTGAAAGGAGGCCGTAGTATGCGTTTTACTATGAGACCAAGCCTTAAATCGCGGTAAAAATATCAGCTGTTCCATAGGTACATTTTGTCGAGTGTGAATGACCGTTTTCTATGGAACAGCCGATATTTTTTTGCGATTTCAGAGTTGCCCATTTAGTCAATGTTGTTCATAATGACTATACTATGGATCCCTTTTGGCTACAACACCTTTTTCACGTAACCCATTAGGGAACCGATGTGCATTAATTTACCTGTTGATATCTAGACACCTTTTTTGCAACCGAAAAGCTGAACTTGGTCAGCATTTTGAGAGATAGATCTTTAACGTCGAGCACGACGAGATCTTCTTCTTCTAAGATGTCATCGTCAAGGAGCCAGGCGTCGCCAGCCAAGATGTTCATTTTGGCTTCAAGCAGATGATCGTATTGTTGTAACCCTGGATCGTCTAACTGCCATATCCATAGGTTTCTATTCCCTGATAGCCGGTACAGACAAAATTTTCTGAAAAGATGTACAACAGTTTTGTTTTTAAAGAACTATAAAGACGTCCTATGACGCATATTGTGATCAAAATGCTGGCCGGTATCTTTTGCAATGCGTCAATGAAGCATTCCAACGCAGCAATTTGGCCAGCATTTTGAAACGATGTCTACGGGCAGCGGTTACTTAAATAAGTGTACTTTTATACATTGATTTTAGGTAGTTTGTTAAGATTTCAAATATGTACAACTTTCTACCCACAGTTTACTGCTATAAGAAATATATTCAATATCGCAATAACAAGAAGGGTTCTTAGGGTTCCCAATAGCCGCAGACATTTCAGCTGCCCTATATATTTCTGGAGAGATGCCGTGGAGTCGGACCTCCAAAATCACGCAACGGCAAACCGTATCGGTTCGCGTTCGCGTCATTTTGCAAACTGCGCATATTCGGGCCCGCTGTTGGAGTTGGGTGCAAGCCCCTGCGCCGAATTTAAGGCGCTTACTGGCGAGAAGCAGCGAAATAACGCTACCGATTGCGTTCTCTTATGCCAGAGGCTAAGTAAAATCCACATGGTAGCTTTACCAGTGGAGTAAGTTCTTTTCTTTATGTACTATCTATACTTGTGATATTTTAAATACCTGTTTAAAAGGAGGGGGTACCGACTTTTTGCGGGCCATATTTCGCAAAAAGTAAACTGATAAAAAAGTGATGTATGTAACCTTACATTCATTTAAAAAGACCTATTCAGCAAAAGACCCATTTAAGTGAGAGCAGCATAAAAAAAATCATTCCCATTTCACTTGTACCGGACCGGAGCCACCCTCAAAATACATAATTATGTAATATAGGTACTTTTTAAATTTAGATGTAGGTATACCAAAATAGCAATTCTGCAAAGATTTCTACCTTACATTAAAAACTATAGTAACACAAAGAACCTGTAAAATTTAGAAGATTCTAATGGATAAGAACGGTCGGACAGACAGACGGACAGAACGAACTTATACGGGTTCCTTGTAGTACTACGGAGCCCTACCCTCAAGTGAGAAATATTTTACTGAATAGGTACTCACGTGATCTTCATAGTCTTTTGCATATGAGGAGACAATGGATCCCTATCAGTCAACAGTTCCGGCGCTGTTGACCTAACGCTGAAGAACAGGTCTGCGGCAGTCTTTGCTTTATCCAGGTTGTAGTAACAGCTATGCACGAACCGCCGGTATAGTTTTTCGTCTGAAAAATATGAAAAAGTAAATGTTAGCCTACATACAGCATTTTAGAGGCACATTTGAATTTATTCAAGAAATAATTTTAATTTTTCGTATAAAATGTCTCATGTTAGGTACAATTATCTAAACTAATATTATAAAGAGAAAGATTTGTATGTTTGTACCGAATTAACTCAAAAACGATCCCCAAGCCGCCTGCCAAGCGTGGGGATTATGGCAACACTCCTCTCTACGAGGGAGGCCTTGTCCATCAGTGGACGTTAATTGGCTGATGACGTGATGTGAACTCCAAAACTAGTAGACCGATTTTAAAAATTATTTCACCATTAAAATGCTACATTATCCCTGAGTAACATAGGCTATATTTATAAATGGAATGTTAAAAAAAAAAACCTACCCGTGCGAAGCCGGGACGGGCGGCTAATCATACTATAATATTATATAGAGGAAAGAATTGTATTTTTGATTTTTCGTATTTTTGGATGTTTGAAATGAAATAAATCAAAAACTACTGAACCGATTTAAAAAATTATTTCACTGTTGGGAAGCTACACTATCCCCAGGTGACCATAAGCTATATTATACTTTGTAGCGAGGCCGAAGGCCAAGCGAACACCCATGCGAAACCGGGACGGGGGGCTAGTTGTATATATAGTACACATATTTTGTTGAACAAAAATACAAATCAATTAAATGTTTCCGTTCTTACTGTTTAATAAACTTCGTAGGTTGTTGAACTGAATCATTATTTGGAGAGAATCTAACTGATCTTCTGACAGATACAGATCCTAGGGGATCAGCTGTGTCATAGACACAACATAGTTAAATAAATAAATATCTGGGACATATTTGTACAGTCATCTGACCCCAAAATAAGCATATAAGCTTGTAATATGACTGCCAGAAACTGATATACGTACATGTATATTTTTAAATACATACTTAAATAGATATTAACACCCAGACATAAAACAAAGACAAATGTTCATCACATGAATGTTTGTCCTATAGGTGGGAATCGAACGCACTCTCCCAAGCGCAGAAGGCACTCGTATGTACACTTCACTACCAACTGAGCCATCGAGGTACGTCAACACGTACGAATATCTAACGTAAAAATACCTATCATCAGCTTCGTTATAGAATACAATATTTGACCTCACCTACGTTTTTAGGCACGTATGGCTTTTCCTCAAGCCACTCTCTGAGCTGAGTAACTTGCTTCTGAAAGTCTTCCTCTTCTGGAGATTTCTGGTCTTTCATTTTGGACACGTCACCTGTAATTGAAAGAAGAATAAATTATTATCATAGAACAATACTATACATATTTATAAGTTTAATTTACAATTAAATAACTTACTAGCCTAGCATTCAGCCAGATTGTAATTAAACTAAGAGGCACCTAAAATTAATAATTCTCAATATAAAAAGCTGACTTCATCAGAACTGGACCAAATTAAAATGGGACCAAATGGGAAGCACCAGCGTTAAAATAAAAAAGAATTATCAAAACCGGTTCACCCAGTCAACACACAAAAAAAACCCCAGGCGAATTGATAACATCCTCGGATATGATAACCTCGAAGTCGGATAAAAAGTGCATCACATTAAAAACCGACCTATAAATTAGTAAATACGCAATTTTGTTTATTTGGATAACATGTTTCTTTCAGTTATTTTGATTTAAAAACCAAACCACTACACCGATATTGATGAAATTTAAATATGGGACTTCTGAAGTATGGCCTACAAAAAAAGAATCATCAAAATCAATTCCTAATTGGCGGAGAAACCGGTGAACATACATAAAAAATATGTACAGTGAAACATAGAACCTCTTCCTTTTTGGTAGTCGGTTAAAAACTAACTAAAAAAATAGCCAAGACTTAAGTGTCTAGATCGTGGTTCCAGGTGTGGATTGGAATGGTGGATTTTATATTTTTTCACCCGTGAAATACGTATTTATCGAAATCCAGTCAAATTTTGAAATCGATATTTGTAATTAATTAGATATATGTTTTACATAATTATTTTAACTGCGTGCTCTAATAGACAAAGACTTTCTACTTCCGCTCTTCACCGGTTTGTTATAAGTCGCTGCAAAAGGAGACCAGGGCTTGTTTTTTTTTTTCACTCGTACGATATGTCACTTTTTTTTAATAATACGCTTTCGCTTTACCGCCATATCGATGATGACTACGATGGATTAGAAGAAACCGATTTACTTGGATTGCGACATGCGACAGACATAAATATCGTTAACGATTTTTTAAATCTTTTTTTATAATTATTTATAGAAAAACTCACGCCATAATCGAATCCGCACTTTGCGTAGGTAGTACGATAAATGCCCGATAATATAGGTTTATCATTAAAAAAAACCATTAACAAATTAGATCCGTGAAATTGACACTTGAGATAACGCGATTAGATTTTTACCCGACGACACAAAGCAAAAAGGTGGGTGTCGTGTTTCACGAGTATGTATGTTTACCACTACCTTCAGTCGATTTGAACACCTCTGCCGATTTCGATAAGCAATAGTGTGTAAGGGCAGGGAACTGGGTAGAATATGCCGTCATCATAAAAACATCACATAACATAGTTTTTAGTACGGGATCAAAATCGCGTAAAACAAATCAGCTGTTCCATACATTTTTTAGAGTCTGGATGGCATTTTTATGACGTTAGATTTTTTTACCGACTTCCAAAAAGGAGGAGGTTGTCAATTCGACTGTATTTTTTATGTTTGTTACCTCAGAACTTTCGACTGGGTGAACCGATTTTGATGTTTTTTTTTTATTTGAAAGCTGGTGATTCCCGTGTTGTCCCATTTGGTCGAGTTCTGTCATTTTTTTTTGTCATTGAAGTCGGTTTTTTTATATTGTTTATGACATGGTTGATTTTTTAGGGCCTAAACAATATGCATGGTGGTATCATTTCGTGTATCCATGTTTTAGGGCAAAATTGTGATAACGCGATATTGTAAAATAATAGATGTTAGATGCTAATGCGCAATTCATCCTATTGAGGATGGCCTCGCAACTTTTTGTCTGACGCGGAATAAGTGGATAATAATAGTACAGAGGCCCGCTAAGGCATTGCTGTGTTTTAATGCTTCCATATTCGATGCACTATGCTACGAAGAAACGTTCCTAAAACTGACCTAATTTTTTTCCTATGATTCTTATATTATACGACACAGACTACTTTATTCAGTAAGTTTTTACAGTACTAAATATTTAATTGGTACATAATACCTATATTTTATAAGCAAATACCTCCCAGGAAATTGCCGTGGTTTCACCAACGCGTGTTTTCACACATTGTACTTTATGTATTCTGTGACATTGTTTTTTGTATTACGTACGTTAATTCTCGCATAATAAAAACAAAATTCAAAAAATTTATGGGGAAATAATTAAGACATCATTGCCAAATTCTAATATGCCATATTTTTATTTCAGCCGTGGTCATCCCATTGCAGGGCAAAGGCCTCCCTTCCTATATCATCCACTCCTCTCTGTTCTGTGCTAAGTTGGACCAGTCTTTTACTTGGGAGTCAAGCTCGTCCTGCCATCTTTTTCTGGGCCTTCCAAGGGGCCGTATATAATGTCACAGATGGATTGCTTAGTTAGCTGTTTTACATAATAGCTAGCTGTTTTACAAAACAGCGCCGTTATGTAAAACAGCTGAAAGTAGTTTAGCGCTTTTTCATAACACTGAACTTAAATACGCAGAATTGCATAAACGTTTAGCATTGATCAATGCAGCTGGTCAACGATTAGAGGTTGTGTAAAACATCTTGAAATGAAACGTCAGATTGTAGATTTTAGTTCTAAATTTTGTCACTCGTGGCTCTGTGTGTCATAAAAACAATAATCTTCGAAAGAAATCTGGTTGTATTGGGGTACAACCAGGTTATGTAGGATTGCTATACTAAATACTCCTCGGTGCCTGCCTTTGTGCTAAAAAGGGCACCAGAATCTCCATAGAAATACACCAGTACCCCCAAGCTGCCTAAAGTAATACTCCCGGAAACACTAGGAGCATTGTAATAGGTCAGGGGACTTACGGCTACCTGTTTTAAACGATTCTGTTTAGGTGATAAGAAAAGTTGTGCGACCGCAAACCGTATCACGGCGCGTTAAGGTTCACGTTCACGTGATTTTCCACACTGCGCTGTTTCAGCGCTATTTTGAGCCTGCGTTAAGAGGTAGCCGTAAGGCCCGTGTTCCGTAACAGGGTTTTTGTACCGACGCGTAGTTTTTAAGAACCTCATGTAAAGTGCAAACTGCCAAAAAAAACTATATTTTATTCTTTACTTGCATATTTAGTAAACACCACACGCTATTGTAGCTTAAAATAACTAACTGATGAATGATCAGTATGTAAGAAATCGCTCAAAAACTCACGATTAAAAAGAAAAATATTATACAGATTCAAATACTCAGAACCAGCTATAACTATTAACGTTTTTTTTACGTTTACCTACTTGCTTCACATTACACATTACATTATCAGCCATCAATGTCCACTGCTGAACAAAGTCCTTCTCAGAGGGGTGTTGCCATAATCCCCACGCTTGGCAGGCGGCTTGGGGATCGCAGTACGTTCACCGTGTACTAATAGGACGCTGCTGCCCATCCTCCGGTGGTTCTGGTCGCAGTTTTAGGACATACCCGGGTCCTTCCCTGTCACTGCTGATGCTTACTTCACTGTTGCAAGTCACTGTGATCCTTCACAAAACACTAGTACACCCGTAAAAATAAACAAGGAATTTTATTCCGGCAAGTATTGTGTAGTATTCGCTTCACGGTCACAGGCAAACTGAGTTCAACCGTAAATTTTATCTGCCACTGTGTACTAAACACAACTTTATCTATGATTGTACATGTACACTACAGTACAGTACAGTACGTACTCAGTCCTCAACTAGATAAATACCCCGATAACGCTCTAGGCACACGTGTACAGGGCGTATAGGCGGATGTAGACGATAGAGTTGACATGGTTTATATAACACTGTGTCCTGCGGTTTCACCCACGTGGACATTACACAGGAACCGTAAATTTTGTATGAACCTTAGATCAGACAAACAAGGGAGATATGGTAAGGTGGCGTGGCGGGTACGAACGCACCTGGCCTAAATGGCTTGATGCTTTTAGTCGAACGCACAAGCAGACAATCTTGGCCTTTTTTTGCATGTGGATTATTATAATAGTTAATTGCTGTCGCCAAAAGTTTCTTAGGTGTTTGAAAACTTAGTAAGTGATCCGAACTTACAGTTTTTGATTTAAGCGGTTTAGTAAGAAAATGTATGAAACATAGAGACATTTGAACACAAAAGATAATTATACCCAGGCATATCTCCATTGTTTATTTGATCTGAGGTATGAACCAGCTGATCATTTTATCGCTATTTTAGCGCTGGTGTTATAGTAAAAGTTATTTATAATGAAGAGTACATTGGACCTCTTTCTGCTTAGAATACCATATCCGCATATTCCCATAATATCCATACTAATATTATAAAGAGGAAAGATTTGGATTTTTGGATTTTTGTAACGAAATAACTAAAAAACTACTGAACCGATTATAAAAATTCTTTCACTTTTGGGAAGCTACACGATCCTCGGGTGACATCGGCTATATTATATTTTGTAACGAGGCCGAAGGCCGAGCTTACACCCGTGCGAAGCCGCGGTGGGCGGGTAGTACTTAATAAAAATAAATAAATATATTTTTTAGAATAAAACTAGCTGCACCCCGTGGTGCGCGCAATGTCCACATAGTCCACATGTGGATGTGGACTATGTGGACATTATTACACTGTAATTTTTTTCGGGGTAAAAGTATCCTGTCTATCACTGATGATGCTTGATAATGAGGTTATTCCCTGCCCCTCCTACTATCTCTATGCAAAAAATCAAGTCGATCTGTTGCTATATTGCTGTGTGAACGAGTAACAAACAAACATACTTTCGAATTTATAATATTATAGTATGATGATATATTTTATACCATAGTTGGAAATCCATGAGCTATGAAGGCCGAGCGGTAGCATGAGCGCTTTACAATTTACGTTCGGTTCGATACACGGCCTGCCCCAATGACTTATTTAATATTTAAGTAAATTATATGTGCAGTTTCGATCCCATTACTCAAAATCGGTAAAGGAAACCAGTATGTCCAAGTTCAAATTTCAAAGACAGGACATTCACCAACATGCACTGGGCCAGAATGGTGGATTAGGCCCATTCTCTCTCTCTCTTTCTCTCTCTGAGACAAGGCTTGTGTCCCAGCAGTGGGAACATGATAGGCTGATAATGATGATGAAGATTTTTTGTTTATTTCTTTCTCAGAATGTCCCGTAAAATAAGTGAAACAAATTTTAAATATGGCACATTTTCTATTCATATAAAAACTGATAATCAGTACAGAAATTGTTTTAAACGGTGGTAGGCGTGTCTGAGGGTGGTTTTGCTGGCGTTTCTTGCTTGCTTTGTTTTCCGTTTTTGTCACACCTCCATAAGTAGTCATCAAGGAAGTATTTCCTGAAAGAAAAACGAATAATTGATTATCTCTAGCGTACTTTATCAGTGCTACTTGCCCAGGAGCATAGAGCTAAATATCAATATGATACGAACTTAGCGTGCCAAAATGTATAATAATAAAACTCGCAAGTAAAACTGCGCGTTTTCTTTAGAACCAAATAAATCTCATGGCCAATCACTTTTGACTGCCCCAGTGGCTCAGTTGCTAAAAAAAAAAAACAGTCGGCCCTGGGGTATTAAATTTTGATGGCGTCTCGTGTGTTGGGCACTTGTGTTTTTTGTAGACAGCATACAAAAATTATATTTTTATCACATCTATTCGAAAAGAGCTGGTATATTCTTCGTAAACAGGGACTAAAATAGATCTTTAACCCCTAGGGACTAAAAGTGATTTGAATTTAGAATGTGTATATTGTTAGTAAAAGTTCCAATGCACCAAAGAGGTCTATCACAAACATTGCATGAACAAGTTACAGGCTGTATGTATGCGCGGCTGAAAGATTTTAAAGCGAGTTTTTTGGTGCGTTGTTTAAACTGCGAGAATTATTTAGTTTTAGGCATGAAATCCAAATACCTAAAATTGAACGATGCATTTTGAAATACGACTCTTAACTAATCAAATTTACCTATTCTTCACGAAATTGGCAATAGTTTCCGTGGCGCTGTCAGCCAGTTTACCCCGAGTGCCACCGAATTCCACCGGTAGGTCATCTCGACTGATGTAGTCGTAAAGCGTCGTGGAATCCGGCGTGTGAATATGGATCTGAGAAAAAACACACATCAGTCATAGGACTGCACGTCAGAAGTGAAAACTTAAGTAGTAATTCACCTATTCTACAAGAGATGGCTCTGTTTTAAAATACACGGTACAGCGTGACGATGTCGCGAGTTCCATGATTTTTGTTCACCCAAAAAGTGCTAAACGCGCTTTAAAGTTCAATGTCAAAATTTAACTCAAACCACGGAACACTATTACTCCTAGCGGAGACTCAAACTAACAAGGCAACTTATATAAAAGCTTGTAAAATAGTAATACTTAGGTATATGATAAAATAAATGTATAAATATGTATGTATAAATAAAGAGCAAAGTATGTATGTATGTTCCCTATGAACTCCAAAACGGCCGAAACGATTTTTATGAAATTTTCAGGCAATCTTTAGATTAACCCAGTGAGTGTTTCTGTGAAGTTTGGAGTGATCGGATCAGCAGATATTTTTTGGTGTTTTAATATTTTCCGTACAAAAAACAAGTCTATACATTGACATATTACAATTATATTCATCTAAGTCAAAGGAGATTGCTGTCGATACCAAGGATGTTGCACTGCTTTCATCTTTCACTGGCAGATAGCTGATGTTATAAGGAGTTACTTAGGCTACTTTTATCCAGGGTATAACGCGGGTGAAGCCGCGGGGTGCAGCTAGTATAGTATATATTAAATATTATATCATTGTAAAATAGTTTATTTTTTGCCATAGGTGGCAAACCAGCTGATGGGCCACCTGATGGTAAGCGATCACAGTCGCCTATGGATACCGCAACACCAGGGGCATTACAAATACGTTGCCGACCCGTAAAGACTCTATTAACTGCCCTTTTGAAGAACCCCATATTATAGTTACTCGGAAATGCCGCAGAATCCACAGGGGAGCTCAATCCACAAATTGCAGGTGTGAGGAAAAAAATACCGCGTAAAACGTACGTTGTGCTATTTCCACCGATCTATGTACATTATTCATAATATATTTTGCATTCAAGGAACTCTTTGTAACTGTAGACAACCTAGCTTATTCTCAGCTCATCTTGACGTGTCTAACCACGATCCTTGCTAGGTCCGGTTATTATCGCATTTATTATGACTGGTAAATCTAAATTTGATCCTCAAGGTCGTGATTCAATACGCAAATTGCAATCGGGCAGTGGGCGAAGTACGAATATTTGCTATGTAAATTACTTACCGAATTTCATACAATTTTTTCAGCGGATTATCTGTGGAATGAACGAACGTGAAAATTTGAGACGAGGCATAGCCGGGTCCACCATACCAGAATCTATTAGCGCTCAGTTTTCGCCATGCGTTTACAGTAAATTTCTCAAATATTGCGAAAATATTCACGTATTCATATTATTAAAAATGTACATAAATATTTTGGTGTCATTTTTACATTTCATTGTAATAAATAGACAATATAGACATTACTACGGCTGATATCATGAGTTAAAAATCACTTCACACCAGCCATAGGCATCTGTAACTGTGTATTATATTTTTATCTATAATTTATCTATAACAGAAACTTTTGTGCATTTGCCTCTTTTTAGCGGGCAATTGCATATTGAAATACTACGTACAATATCTTGTACGTAGACAACACACACATAGTTAACAGTTGTGTTGTCGTCGTGTCGTCATTGTTGTCCTCTAACACCTTGGAGAAGACGAAAATAGGCCGCCAATTATTTAAAAAATTCGACCAAGTTAAATTTTCCTTGAAAATGGTTCTTCAAATCATGGAAACATCGATCATGTTAAAGAAAGTGATGTTTAGTAAACGATCGTAGAAGAAAGTTATTGGAGATCACTTACTCTAAGATTATATATGTACGAAGTATAAGTATGAAATCTTTGCACTTACTATATCCAACATTTCCTTATTCAAAAAGTTCTTTATAAATGATAATATTCTATTTATTGCATATGGTGCGTTTATCAAATGAATTTGCTTTAGTCGGGTCGGCACTGCTTCCTGAAATTAAATATTTTAAATATAAATCATTTATTTTTAGTAGATAATAATTAAAACCGACATAGCTCCATGCCATGTCCCCCGTATATTATACCGATATATACTCTGATCTATGTTTTATACTAATCTTTGATTATACTATTCTTTGATGTCATGTTTGATTCGTCTTTTTTTTCAGATATACATATATTTATTAAAATTAAGTCAGTCATTCCTATGAGTGAATTTTTTTTATGACACTTCCGACTTGTTGTTCTCTGCACGTCAGAAGTGGAAACTTAAGCAGTAATACACCTATTCTACAAGAGATGGCGCTATTTTAAAATACACGGTACAGCATTCGGTGACGATGACACGAGTTCCATGATTTTTGTTTAACCAAAAGTGCTCACCGCGCTTCAAATAATTACGTCGTTATATGTTATTAATCAAATCATCAATTGTTATGTAAATAAAGTATTCAGTATTTATATCTAAGCTTAAATACAGCTTAGTTCCAAGACTATTAATATTTCGACTTTTTAAGTGGAAAATGTATTGAATTACTTGTGTATATAATCTGCAGAATAACGTTGTAGGTATTATGAATAATCAAAGACTTTCCAGCTATATCTAGTCTGTGTGCATAATCAATGATCTTAATGTTACATATATAAATATTTTATTACCAATAATGTGTTGAAATGATGCCATTATATAAAATACCTAGGTATCGTACGCAATTCCAGACGATTTTAAACAACGACTTATTTCTTGTTTTCATTTCATATATCTCCTAGGAAATGTATAGAATGTCTAGGCATTCTAAACAATACCTAGAGAATATTTCTAAACAATATTGTTTTGAATGCCTATCTGTTGTCATCAAATAATACCGTTTTTACTGTTTTACATAACCACCGAAACGGTTTCCGTGCTATTTTAAAAATAATAACTTAACCAATCAGTCATCCGTCTATTTTGTCACCAGAGTTGTTAAAAAAATAATTTCTTGACCTACTGTCATCAGACTATGTAACTTATTAATATAATTTCTCCTGTTTCAACACTCACCAGTTACATCAGTTTTTTATATTCCTGGTTACGAGTTTGACATATAAATAAAAAAGAAAATAAATATAAAGTGTCAGGAGATATATGAAATAACGTTTGGGCATGGCACACATTATGTAGCCTTTGTTTATAAAACCAAATTAAATACATTTCTGGTAACATTTTATACAGCCAGCAATTTTGGCATAATGTTAATTTTAATTCTAATAGAAACAGAGACCGGTTTCTGGATAAAGGTCACAACTTGTAATGTGCCCAACGCGCACAAAAAGTTATATATTTATATACACTGGTATCTGCCACAGTTGTCTGGCTTGCAATTAGCTGAATGAGAATTAAAAAAACTATACATTAAAGATCTAATAACATCGCATTTATTTTGGGAAAGGAGACCTAAAAAACTGTTTTCCCGGCTTTTTAGAACACTTCAACCAACATATAAAATTGCAACATGACAATTGCTTCAAAACATCTGCTTGTTCTCAAGATGTTATTAACCGACTTAAAAAAAGGTGTGGGTTCTCAATTCGTTATATTATTTTATTTTTATGTTACCTCATAACTCCGTCATTCTTAAACCCATAAAAAAGGATGTACTTTCAGATTGGTCCCATAGAAATTTTATCTTAATCGGTTTAGTTGGTTGGTTTTTAAATCAAAATAACTGGATAAGTATGTCATCCATAATTTTTAAGTCGATATTTTTAAAACCGATAAAAACTACAGTATTAACTTTCAGATTGATCTTATAGAATTTTCATCAAAATCGGTTCAGTTGTTAGGTTTTAAAATCAAAATAAGTGTAAAAACTATGTCATCAATAATTTTGAAGACGGTTTTTATTAATATGCCAAAGATAGCTCTGCTTGGATGATTGTTGGTTTACCTGTTGAAATTTAAACATCTTCTTCGCTACAAAGATGTTAAACTTCAAAAGCATTTTCATGGAGAGATCCTTAAAATCGTACACAATCAAGTCTTCCTCCTGTAAGTTGTCATTGCTGAGAAGCCAGTTATCAAGGCTCATCATAAGTAGTTTTGCTTCGAGCAAATGGTCATATTGCTGTAGCCCGGGGTCATCTAGCTGACATAGCCATAGGTTTCGGTTCCCTGATAACTCGTATAGCCCAAGTTTCCTGCAAATAAACAAGCAATGGCTTCAACACTATAAATTTGAGGTAGCGAGGCGCATCTGCGTATATAAACTCGCGTATATGTAAAGGAGGCATTAGATGCAAACTAAACAATAGTCATTGATTGTCGATAGAATTTTCGACATTTTGACAGAATAAAAAATTCTAAATTGTTGGAGTTTACCAATATTTCTATCTATCTAATTGTTTAAAAGATTTAAATTGGTTTCGTAACATCAGAAAATGGACGGGGATTACGAGTGCTGACAATTTTTTTCACCGCCAGGACTCTTAAATAAATACTAATTGAAATATAGGTTACTCAATTGTTAATATTATAATTATAAGCACAATTTTTGATTGGATGTTTTTAACTATTTGGGTTTGTATTAGTAAATGTTGAGGAGCATGGTGGCTGAGTGGTAGCATGTGCGCTTTACAACCTGATGGCATCCACTTCAATCCTCGGCCCTGCACCATTTATTGTACCTAACGTTTTAGTGCTTAAATAATTTTTATGCAGTTTCGGTGCCATCCCTCAGCATCGGCAAAGGAAAACATCTTAAAGATACTTGACATTAACAAACATGCACTAGGGTCGCATGGTGTATTATGGCTCATCCTCTCTCTATCTCTCTCTGAGGGAAGACCTGTGTTCCAGCAGTGGGAAAATGATAGGCTGATTATGATGAAGTAAATGCTATCGCAATGAGATTTAAGTAGTTTGCTGAGTTTATTTGTATATTAAAAAGTAAAGTCTACTTTTCATACAAAAGAGTTCAACGCGCTCCTGGATGAAGAATGTGTTTAGCCATAGATTCTAGGTAGGTTTTTTAGGTCTGTGGTTCTAACGATAAAAACTCTCGATTACGTCCGTAAACCAGAGGTTCCCAAAATGTACGTACGTAGGCGTACATTTTTTGTAGAGTTTTGGGAATATGGTAGAAATGTTGCTGCAGGTGGGGGGGGGGGGGGGGTCCACCGGAACCAGCTAAATTTTGAAAGTGGTCCATGAGAAAAAAAGTCTGAGAACCTCTGCAGTAAACACTACAATAAAAAAAAATACACACATGTAAATTAGGTGTTATGTAGGCAAATCAACTTACATAAACTTAAAAGCCTTCTGAAAAGGCGCCGATAATGGGTCCCTATCAGTCATCAGCTCCGGTGACGAAGATCTAATGCTGAAGAACAGATCTGCAGCAGTCTTCGCTTTCTCCAAATCGTAATAGCAGCTGTGCAAAAAGCGCAGATATAATTTGTCTTCTGAAATTAATTGGTAAAATACATTTTAGAAAAGTAGATTATTTACCTGGTGGCCCAACATAGTACCGGAGTGAGATTCTTCAAAGTTCACAACGCAACGGAATCGTATCGACAATATCGTCTGGGACATCTGGGACACTTCTGGGACATTTTTTTGCTCACACGGTCATCTGACCCCATACTAAGCAAAGCTTGTGATATGGCTGCCAGAGACTGATATACGTACATATATAATTTTAAATACATATTTATATATAAATCGATATTAACACCCAGACATAGAACAAACACAAATGTTCATCACACAAATGTTTGTCTTAGATGGATGTCACGCCCTCAAACGCAGAAGGTAGGTTCACTACCAACTAAGGCCACAGGGGCAGTCAAATATAAAATTATTTCATCGCTAATATCTTCGAAAAACTATGCTAAAATTGGTAAGTCTGAGCCACCGGGGCAGTCAATAATAGATATCGTGCAGTGCATCGCACCGCGATACGTCGTCATGTCCTCAATCACGGCGATGAATGTCGTAGTTTTTCACGTTAGCAAGTTGGGTCGTGCTATGTGCTTGTGTTTTGGCCGTAAAGCCTTTGCTTACCCGCTAGAGTAATCCAACAACTAACTCACCTATATTATCAGGCACGTAAGGTTTTTGTTCCAGCCACTCTCTCAGCCGAACCACTTGTTCTTGCACGTCAGCGCTCTCCACATTTTTATGGTTTTCCATTTTCGAACTGTAGTAAAAGAAGCAATAGGTAATTATTTTAAAAGCAGCTGCGCACAAATTAAAAACTTATCATGTAGAAGAATTAGTTTAATCACTAAAATATTAGCCTTCATCAAACCATACTCTACTAGACTTATTTAGCTCTGATAGTTGCAGTAGAGGATGAGTGTCTTCTTACCGAGAGTAAACAAGCTCCTTCTATCTAAGAGGAACCTGTGTATGTGGTGTGCTTATCTAAGCGTGCTCCATCGTAGTCCGCGTATTTCAAAACCGGCGCTGATAGTCTTGGACTTTCAGCATTAATGCCGAGATGGACCCATTCGACAATAATTTGTGTTCTTTAGATATAAGGTGTTTTATTTAATGTCGAATAAATTGTTTTTCTTTCTTTCTATTTGCTTAAGGACCAAAATCCCAGGTGCATCGATCTCGCTCGCGCATTTGATGTTTTTTAAGATATAAAATGAGAGTCTACTTTTGAAAAATGTGCTACGGTCATTTTTACGACGTTCATATTTTTTATTTTCATAATAAGCATAATAAATGGTAAATTATTTATCCCATTTTCGTGGTCATAATAAAAAATATTAATTTTTTATATATATATAAGTTGCACTAGTAATCAGCGCCTCTTAATTTAATTACAATCTAGCCTAATGTTAAGCTAATAAGTAATTTAATTCTAACCTAAACTTCTAAGTATGATGTTTTAAAAACTAAGAATGTGTCCATTAACACGTTTCTTAATGTCTCGTATTAAGGCGAAGACACTTTGTTCTCGTGTTCTTTATAGGTAGCACTACACTACTTAGCACTAACACTTTGTTTTTCACTACACTAACTCGAACGGTTTTGTTCTCTTACGTCTTCTAATAATGTCTGTGTGGTCGAGAAGCTGGATGGCCTTGACATTCACATGATGATGAAGTCTGTTTTCGTGAGCTTTGGCGTACTTTTGAATTAGCTTTTCAACGAACTCTACTTGAAGGTCCCGGTGGAGATCACTATTTCTTATGTACCAAGGTGCATTTGCAATGTCCCTCAGTACCTTGTTCTGGAATCTTTGTATTGTTAGTATATTGCTTTGAGTGGTACAGCCCCACTAAAAATATTAATACCAAAAAAAAAACATTTTTTGAAATATTAACTTCGCAAAATGGCCAAGGCACATATTTGTAAACTTGTCTACTTTAAAACACTGTTTTAAACTATCATGGTTGTTCGCTACAGTTATATGATTATTATATACGGGTTATCTCCCCGTGAGTTCGGGGTGTTTCGGGAGTCTTCCCGTGAACATGGTGCATGTAACTGCGCCGAAGTATCGGGAGCTCCTACCACAACTTTACCACGGTAAATATCCCGTAAATAATCATATAACTGTTGTCTACTTTATACCATAAAAAAGTGCGAGTAATTTTATAATGTAACTAGTGCTCTGGCCCGCAAATTCGTACGCGTAAATTTTCATATAAACATTCAACCTTTTTTTCGTCCCTTGGTCCGGCCCTTTCACAAAATAACATAACCTGTACTTCAATCTGGTCTTGGCTAAGCATATTCGCGAAAACCTAATTTAAATGCGCCCAGTGGTTTAGAAGATGTGCGTGACCATACAAACAAACATACAAAAATTCTAATAACTGTCTTTACGTGTTCAGCTGCTCATTTTAAAACGACCTGAATTTTATTTTTTGATATCTTTATCACTGAAATGAGTTTTTTGGCATCAGTCCCCCAACAACCCATGCTCTCTAAAGCCTCTACGGCAGCGGGCACGAAGTCGTAAAACGGCTCTAACGCTGCGTGCTAAAATGCTGTTAATTTTATTTAATAAAAAAACATAATATGTGCGATTTAGATAGGGGCGCGCCATATTCTGGGCCTTAAAATCAGGCATGAGGTTTTGACAATAAAAATGCTTATTATATTAATTAAAAAACCTACAAAAAAACTGATCACTTTTGCTAGGTTTATAATCATAACATTGCAGCTGGCGGTCTTTGCGCGGTTGCGGTTGAAACTATAGTCGGATAATCCGGCCTAATCTTACGTGAGTAATTCCCGTGTAATATAAATAAAAAGCTAATAAAAATTTACCAAGCAGATATAATTTAATACTCTGATGAAACTGTAGATATTTATTCAGTTTTGAGTTCAAAACTCGTATTAAGTAAAATATATCTTAAGGTAGGATCATAAGCTGATATAAGATTTAGCAGTAAGTATTATAAAACAAAACTTAGTGCAAAGTTGTTTTTTAACTTACCAATTGCTAGGAGATTCTTAGAGCTTTTTCATAACGTCAACATGTGAACTAGTCTGCAAACACGTTTTTGCTTTTTTCTAAAGCCAGTTATGTGTGACGCGTCGTGCTAGTTCCTCTTTCATTTCGAGACTGCTAATCACAGAATAATATTGCTGTCAATGTTGAGACCTTTCTGTTATCGCTGACCCACAATTATTTTAACCAATCAATTCAAAACAAGAATGTCTAAGCTATATACTAGGTGGGTTTTCGATCTGTTAACATCTTGACATATTATAAGATTAGATTGACTCGATAACTCTATTTGGGTGGCTAGATTCCATTATAATTCTTTGTTACGAAATATAATCTAATTTTTATATTAAAATGTCAATTTCTGGCTACAAACTGAGTAGTATTCAGAGTTGTGTAACTCTAATACGTATGTTTTTTCAATAACATAAAAAAACGAATTGAAGATATAAATAAAATTTTATATAGAATTATTATTTTGGACCCGTTATATACCTATACCCGCTATTTTAGGCACAATTTTCCAATATTAATTTTTTTAGAGTAAGCATGGCTACTTTTTATTTTACAGTAATATATTTAGTAAGTATCAGATTAATTTGTAAATAAAAAAATTGATTAAAACGTTTGCATTTTCTTTTAAAAATAATGTACAATCGGTATTTTTTATTTAGCGAATTATAACTTCCTTTTTTTTTGTTTTTTAATGTGCGAAAGAGCGGTGATTGCGGCCTTGAAATCAAACACTTAATACATTGTAACAAGTATCATTTATTTGGTTATAAGTAGGTATATCAGATCAATATTGACAACTATTCCCACAGACTTTTCCGTAACTACTTTAACTAGTAAAAATAAATACAATAATTTACCAAAACGGAATGTATCCTATTAAATCTCACGTTTACGAAAATATATTTTTCTAATTTCTAATAATTGTAAGTATAGGTAACAATATCAAAATTTTATAAAATAATATGCATAAAATTGGGCTAACAAAATAAAGACAATTAAGATAAACTACGCTAACAAATTTACAGTAACGTAGGTGCCTATTGATTTTGACATTGCTTTTTTGTAATTCAGATTGTGTCATGGTACGTACTGTTTTATTCTGTGTTCATGGTAAGTAATTATTATTAACAAAGATAAACTATGGACGGGACAGCGCTTAAAGATTTCTAAACCACAGAGATCTGACATCTTATATCTCGGGGTGACGAGCGCAATGCATTGCCATCCAAAGTTTTGAACTGTTAAAGTTCAAAATTGTGAGCGTGCGTTGAGCTGTTATGGGCAAGCGTGAAGAGCCATCAGGCGAGCGACTTCGCTCGTCTCGTCACTCAGTATCATAAAAAAAAAACACAAAAGTAAACTAGTCTACGTTTGTTGTAAGCTAAACAAGACATTGTTAAAATAATACACTCAAAATTATTTTATCTGTGTTTCTAACATGACATGTATCTTCTAAATTTCTATACAATACATTTATGTAAACCGAAACAGAATAAGCTTTTATAAAACAAAAAAAAATGTATTTTAAACACAAACTATGTAATTTCAAATATATATACTTTTCTTGTTTTAATTAATAAAACTCCAAACACAGTTTTTTTTTTTTTTGGAAATTAAATGTATTGTAAATCAATGGTCGTTTAAAAAACAATAAATTCGTAACCTACATTGATTTGATAAGTATATAACACTACAAAGTGTACTTTAATAACCCTTTAAATTTATATCACAAATTAGTACACATATTGTATCATCACATTTAAAATGTCCAACGAATATTTAACATACTAAATAGGTACCTAGCCAACCAAATTACTATACACATATTTGCTTTTTTACATTTCTATGGATATAACAAGCCTTTTTACTGTAAATCTAGTATACTGGATGACTTTTTACCGAAACAGAATAAGCTTTTATTTAAATGACGCTTATAATCTTTATTTAAATGTTTTTAATTTTATTTTAGCAGCTATTTTGAAAATATTACAATATTGGGCACTGCGTATTGTATTGTACTAAAGGTGTATGCAACATTTCAGCAAAATCGGTGTGGTGGTTTTAATTCAACTTGCAAGATTTGAAATAAACAAACTAACCTTGGAAGTTAAATCAAAGCTCGTAAAAGTAGGGTGTGACCGGTACAGGACAGGAGTAGAAATCTATGTCATTTAGTTACTTTGCAGATTTGAATTTTCAAAATCCTATGAAGGATCCCATCATTTTACCCGTAGATATTCTAATTTATGACGATTTTTTTCAAACCACCAAAGATGGCAAAAACTGTTTTTTTTTATATGTACAAAATAATGCCACGGTATGACGTCGTGTCGTGCTACGATGCAACATTATGTCGTAAAAAACTACGGCATTCATCGTCGAAATTGACAACAAGACAATCGTGGTACAATGCACGATATCGTCAAACAATGGCGTTGTGAACTTTAAAGAAATTGCCGTAGTGGATCTCAAAATATGGACGGCACACACTACTGATTACAGCAGTCTTCTTAATAATAATATGACGTATGAATACGGCAGCAACGCAGAATTGCATCGTCAATTTTCACGTGACGCTGTCGTGCCATGCATCGTACTATGATACGACGTCATGTCGTCAATCTCGGTGATTAAGCATGTCGTATCACGATACGACATCGCATTGTGCCACGATGTAGCTTCGTTGTACGATGCGACGTCGAGCCTTGTGCATGTGTTTTGGCCCATTAGCCAAACTACCTGTCACACCATATTTTTACCGTTTCGGTATAAAAGGGTTGTATAAAAAACACTTTAGGTACTTAATAACACTACAGTGTACTGTAACAACACCGACAACACGCCACTAGGTGGCTTCCTACATGTTTTCCCTGATTAACAAATTGACTTAACACAAACATTTATACCTCTTCCGTGACTATTAAACAATTTACATGGAGCGTTTTTAATAACTACTCCATATGTTTGATAAACACATATATTGGCAAGTAAAGGTAACCAAGTTGGTTTAGGGATAATTTTTCAAACGTCTAATAAATTTTACCGAATAGACGGCGTATTGTAAATTTTTTAAACTTATACAGAAGCTGTTGGGTATACGCCGACAATAATCTAATGCATGCAAAGCAAAACTGTTGATATAAATGGCTATGTACATACATTTCTCAAAACAGATTATATATTTATTTTTGTGCTAGAAGTTTCTGGGCGATAATACTCATCATTATGAACAACTTTTTCTGTAGGACCCTGAACTCTCAATAAAATATCAGCAGTTTCATACATTTTGTCAAGTGTGACCGTTTTCTATGAACCAGCTGATATTTTTCCCGATTTTAGGGTTGGTCTCATAGTAAAAGTTTTTCATAATGATGGGTATTCCAAGGTAAGGTAGGTAGGCCGAAGGTATTCCCCTTTCGGCTCACAGTGGGCAAACCACCAACCAGATAGAAAGACGATCGTCAGAGCACAGATGAGACCGATGAATGACCAGAAATAATGGTTTGCTAAAGAGAGTGCCTATGTCCAATCGATCGATAAAAGCTAAAATAATTTGTAATAATAATATCAGACAATTGAAAAATTTGCCCTCAAACGTTGGCATTGCAAAGCACTTTTTATAAATCGGACTTTTACAATAGTTCAGCTATGTCTTAATCTATGGCAAGAGTGCGGAATGAACCAATTTCTGTAGATGCGTCCGTTTCGGTTTTGCTGTTTTTTCCCTTTTTGTCGCATCTCCAAAGGTTGTCATCTAGAAAGATTTCCCTGTAAAACAAAATTTATTTATATATTTTTTTTTGTTTACTGGTGTTCCCAACTTCACTCCATATATCATGTAAAAATTAAGTCACATAACACTCGAGTATAAATAAAATAAAAAATTAAATAAAACCTTTGCATAAACAATTATTATTTATAATTAAAAAACTGGTGGCTGGTAGCTGATACGGAGCCGAGAAGATTCGGCGGAACTTTTCTAGGTCTGCTCAGCATAAATAAGTGTTCTTCTCTTGGCCAATTATTCTTCTCTAGTAAGTTTTTTTTGTCTAGTTGGAGCCTATCTATTTTTGAACATATCAAAGCAATATTGTTTAAAAATGTTTTCTCACCTTTTCTTCATGATAGAAGCGATGGCCTGATCATTGTAATCGGACAGTTTACCCCGAGTGCCTCCGAAGTCCTCTGGCAACTCATCTTTATTGATGTAGTCAAATATCGTCGTCGATTTGGGTGTGTGGAAATGAATCTGTAAAAAAAAAATATCCCGTAAATAATCATATAACTTTAGTGAACAACCGTGATAGTTTAAAACAGTGTTTGGTAAATCAAATCAAATCATTTACTAAAAAAGAAAAAAAAAAAAGGTTAAATAAGTAGTGTTGGTTGGAAAAAAAGTTGGAATAAGTCGGACTTTGACTATGACTTGTTTTATTATCCCAATAAGAGCTCGGCGTGGTTAACTTCGTTTTAATCACACCGTTACTTAACATCGGGTTAACTGTAATCAAAATGCCTAGAGATAAAATAATAATGAAATACTATTTCAGCTGCCATCGTCTCACAGGGGAAGACCTCCCTTCCATTTCAAGCTTTTATTTAACTTGCTTTTTTTGTTTTTATCAGACAAATCTTGCAACTGAATTTAAACAAAAAAACCAGTTACCCCCAATCGATTGAGTTGAAATTTTGCATACACGTTTAGTTTGGATGACAATGCATGGTTAGCTAAATGACGTCATTCTACATTCAATATGTTAGAGTCTCAAAGATGGTGGACCAGTAATTTTTATACAGCCCCAGGATATGGGTATCAAATGAAAAGGTTTGCTGAAAAGAGTAAGGCAAAGAAATGACGTCACACTTAATTCAATATAGCGGACCCCTAAGATGGCGGACAAAATTTGCTTATTAACCATCATGATATGAGTATCAAATTCAACAAAATCACCAACTGTAAAAACTGTCTCTTACCATATTTGTCATGTCCTGTTTCAAAAAAGGCTTCATTAGCGCAAAGATCTTGTCTATTACCGACGGCGTGTTTAGTACATGAATTTGCTTTAGTCGAATTGGCATGGCATCCTGAAAGATAAAGACCAAACATATTTAGGTCAATGAGACGTAATTTTAGTAGATGGTACGATTTAAGTACGGGGGAGCTTTTGCGTAATTAGAAAAGATGTGGCAAACAAGGTAAATGTGCGAGATTGAGCAATTTTTTTATTCAAAATGTAGCTCAGTCTCAGTATGAAGACTAAAAGTTATGTAAACGCGTTGGTTTGTTTGTTTTCGAATTTTCTATATCTACAAAGGCCCTGGGAACGTTTTTGTTGCAATTCCTCGCTCTCTTTTCTCAGACTGTCTCTCCTCTAGAAAGCTCGTAGCGATAAAGCCGACACTAGTTTTTAATCCTTTTATCCTAGTAAATTTGCAATAAAAAATAAATATTTATCTATAACGGTAGGTCGTCTGTAGAGTGAGTTCGACGATTCGGCATCAAGCCTGATGTTGGCCAGATGCGTTCGCACCCGCCACGCCACGTTAACATAATATGTTAGATGAGATATGTTATCGTGGCGTCGGAGACGAGCTCATAGCTTTTAAATCGCGAGACAAATTTTAATCTAAACATAATTAATGATCAAATTCAATGAAACCTTGCAAGCAAAAAAGTACGCATTCAAATCACTTTTGGAGAAAAATTATAACAGACATTTACAAATATACAGATAGCCTTTTACGTACTCAAACGCATTTAATACTTAATCCGTTTCGTTGCGAGTAAAAAAAGTGGGATAAATTATGTTAAGAGGCAGCTGAATGCATGCGGCTATCTCACACGCAAATTCCAATAATAGGTTCCTTAATAGCCATAACAGACGGGTCAACATGGCTGACGTCAACCACCGCAACCAACGAGAGAAAAAGATAGGGAAATAATGTTCTCACTCATTCTCTCCCGTTGGTCAGACGGCGGTTCGTCAGCTACATACATACTAGTATGTTCGGTACGTCTGTTACGGCTATAAAAATTACACTTAGTGATTTTTTATCTTCAAATATGTAGATAACGATTTTTAAAAATAAAGAAAGCTTCAATCAATCATGCGGTCCGCCTGATGGTAAGCAGCAACCGCCATGGAGATCTGCTACACTAGCGGTGTTGACGGTTGACATGCGAAAGAGATAGCCGTTTAGCACAGCCTTAATTATATTGAAACCTTACCTCTTGGTATCTAGACAACTTCTTCGCAATAGACACATTGAATTTTGTGATAAACTTTAGAGATATATCCTTTACGTCTAAAATAGCTATATCCTCTTCTGCCATGAAGTCATTATCAATGAGCCAAGAGTCAGTGCTCAGGAAGAAAAGCTTGGCATCCATAAGATAATCGTATTGTAAGAGGCCGGGGTCGTTCAACTGCCATAACCAAAGACTCCTGTTGCCAGATATTTGGTACTGGGCTATCTTACTGAAAATAAAATAAAATAATTTCACTTCGAAAATTATTATATAAATAAAATAAAATAAATAAATATCTGGGACATTATTGCACACATGGTCATCTGACCCCAAACTAAGCAAAGCTTGTAATATGGCTGCCAGAGACTGATATACATACATATATATTTTTAAATACATACTTAAATAGATATTAACACCCAGACATAGAACAAACACAAATGTTCATCACACAAATGTTTGTCCTAGATGGGAATCGAACCCATAGAGATAGATATAGAGTCACAACGCGTAGAAATGTATTGTCAATAAACGTTCGCAGTTTCATATAATATATAAACATAGCTGTATACAATTTATATCGAAACAAAACTATTTTACCAAAACCAACCGTATATTTATACATTTACGGCTCAGTTCTCTAATGTCTGTTCGATTTGCACAACATCGTCAAAACTCGTGAACCGTCGTTAAGCAAGCGAGACGGCCATTATGTCTAAATCGCAAGTGGGAACTTCTCTCCCGAGAGAAAGAGACAATTTTCTCTTTCTCTCCCGTTGGTCAGACGGTGGTTCGTCAGCCATGTTAACTTGTCTGTTACGGCTCTTACGGAGTGTTACGGCTTGTGCAACTATCGCGTGACTGTGTGTGACCATTCTGGCTGCGTATTGAAGCCAGCCAGATTGAGTATTGCCGCGATTAGCACGTCATTGTGGTATCTTTGTATTTTTTTGATCGAATTTATTTCATCACTAATATTGGTAAGTGTGAAATTGATAAGAAACACACTGTTTTGTTTAGTTCCTTAATTAGAAACCAGCTGCGCCCTACGGTTTCACCCGCCTGGAAGTTTCCTCAGGAACCGTTCCTTTTTTCCGCGATAAAATTAAAGATGCACTTGGTATTCTGGCCCTTAGCCAGAATACTAAGTGCAGCAATTTCGCTCCTGCATTTAATGTTTTTTTATGATATAAAATGCCTGCCTACTTTTGAAAAAGTGCTTCGGTTATTAAATTGCGAAGTCGTTGCTTGGTTGCTGCGTAAAAGAGTAACAAACAAACCGACAAACAAACATACGTTTACTTTTATAATTGTATTACTATGACTATGATGAAATCAGAGAAATGAGTAATCGATAGTTCAACTAGCAACGATCCTCGGTTTCACCTGTTATCCTATGGTTTTTTTTTTTTTTTTTTCGGGATAAAAAGAACCCTGTACTCACATTATCTTAAATGCCTTCTGAATGGGAGCTGATTGAGGATCCCTATTGGTCAGGATTTCTGGTGCAGATGATCTGATACTGAAGAACAACTCAATTGTCGTTTTTGCCTTGTCCATGTCGTAGTAACAGCTGTGCAGGAACCGCAAACATAATTTTTCGTCTGGAAACGTATGAGGATGATGATGAGTTTTAGAAAATATTGTTTAGATTATTTACTACTGGCCTATTACTAACCAACTTAAAAGAGAGGGGGTTCTCAATTCAGTTTTGTAATTTTAATAATAGTGCTGTCGCCCACGACTTCGTACACGTATATTTTCATATAAACTTTCATCCAGCCCTTTCCCAAAATAATATAGCCTATACTGCAATCTGGACATAGCTTAGTATGTTCGTGAAAACCTGTTTTTAAATCCGACCAGTGGTTTAGGAGGCGTGCGTGGACAAATAAACAAACAAACAGACAAATTTTAAAACGCCCTGTGTAATTTATTTATCTCTACGTTTTTATAATATGTATAGAAGATTTTTTACCTCAGAACTCCGTCATTTATAAATTGATTTAGATTTTTATTTTATTTGATAGGATACACTTCTAGATTTGTCCTATAGAAATTTCATCAAAACCGGTTCAGTAGTTTAATTTTCAAATCAAAATCACTGTGAAAAATATTTCATCCAAGAAAACGACATTGCGTATAATTTACTAATTTTAAAGTCTGTTTTTTATTATTATTGGTATTTTAACTTATGCTTTGTGATCACACAAACAAAACAAAAAAAAATATAAGTCCAGATTACTTATGAAAGAGACGTTAACATTGCTTTACAAACACATATGGTTTGTTTATGGTTTTAATATACTTTTGGTACAGTTTTTTTTTAGCGCTACCCGTTACCCATTGTTTTAATATACAAGGTTACGCAGAAAAGATGTACTAAGCCGAAAGGGGTCCATTATACTCATCATTATGAACAACTTTTACTTTTGGACTAACACTGAAATAGAAAAAAAACAGAAGTTCCATAGAAAACGGTAATTTATTCTTAACAAAATGTATGGAACAGCAGATGTTTTTATTTGCGACTAGTCGACCGTCCCGGCTTCGCACGGGTGTAAGCTCGGCCTTCGGCCACGCTACAAAATATGATATAGCCTATGTCACCCGGGGATAATGTAATGTAATTTTTCAAATCGGTTCAGTAGTTTTGGAGCCTACGAGTATTCAATGCAAACAAACAAACAATCAAATCTTTCCTCTTTATAATATTAGTATAGATTTCAGGGTTGGTCCCATAGTAAAAGTTGTTCGTAATGATGAATTTAATGGACCCCTTTCGGTTTAGTACATTCTTTCCGTGCAACCCTGTATCTTCCCTGTATTTGTGTCTTACCTATGTTTTCAGAAATGTGCGGCTGTTGGTCGAGCCACTGCTTCAACTGCTCCACTTGCTTCTGTACATCCTCCGGGGATGTCTGGTCCACCATCATGGATGCTTCCTGGAAAATAAGACATATTTATCTATTAATGCCATATAAAACGTATTTCATACAGGTGTAGTATTATTTAAATCTTGATCTATCCATCAAAAACAACTTGCAGAACACTTGTTTCCAGAATTTGACAAAATTGTAGCCTCATATAAAGTGGCAATGGGCAGGCCACATCGTTCGAAGAACCGATAACCGATGTTGAAGAAAGGTTCTTGAGTGGAGACCACGAACCAGAAGACGCAGCGTAGGTAGGCCTCCCACTAGATATGGACCGACGACATAGTGAGAGTCGCGAGTATCCAGTGAATGCAGATGGCAGGTTGTCGTTCAGTGTGGAGGTTAAAGGACCTATGTTCAGCAGTGGACGTCTTCTGGCTGATGATATAAAATGGCCAAACACGTGATCCATTTTGTATGAGGATACAATTTTTTTTAATTAATTTTATAATAGGGTTGCGTTTGACCCCAGCTCGCCTGATGTTAAGCGATGACGCAGACTACAATGGAATACGCTTGCCTTGAAGAAATCAGATGTCCTACAAGTTGTTCAGTTTGTTGGGTAAATTGATACCTCATATCAGATATCATAGTCCACGTGGGTTCGATTCCCACCTAGGACAAACATTTGTATGCTGAACATTTGTGTTTTTTCTATGTCTGGGTGTTAATATGTATTTAAGTATGTATTTAAAAATATATATGTATGTATATCAGTCTCTGGCAGCCATATTACAAGCTTTGCTTAGTTTGAGGTCAGATGACCATGTGTGCAATAATGTCCCAGCTGGCCTAGCACGGGGCGTGGACAAATTATCTTTCCACTGTTTTTATCCGCGCGAAGACGCGACAAAGCTAGAATATGGATACGTTTGTCTCTTTCTCGCGGATGAAAACGGTGGAAAGACAATATGTCCACGGCCCGTGCTAGGCCAGCTGATATTTATTTATTTATTTTTATTTATGTAAAAATAAGCGACAAGGTCGTCTGCTGGGTGAGTTCGGTTTTAGTAAAGGTATCAAGGCGTCGAACGGATTTAATTTAGGTCTGATGCGTTCTCATCCGTCACGCCACCTTGTTTGTCGGATTTGAAGTCATATTCTAAGTCAGCAAGATTGCAAATGGATAATTATAATCGTAATATGTTTTTATTATTTTCGCCTTTGACTCCCTCCATCTACAATGTAGAACCTCACCTACCACCTCTGCACAGTAAATGGCGACCCTGCCATGCCCTGCTATCCCGTCAAGGGTCTCGTTGTTCGGTAAACTATTTGCTGAATAAACAATACCGTCAATAAACCTAGCATAATGCGTCGATCGACAATAGAAAAGGAGGTGATATTATTGTCCTTGATCGCGACTGGAGGTAATAACGACGCCGCACCTTTAAGAACCAAACCAAAGAACCAGAATCACCGACATAGCTATTAAAATTTGTAAGTTGAAGTGGCAATAGGCAGGCCGCATCGCTCGAAGAGCTGATTACCGATGGGGAAAAAAGGTTCTTGAGTGGAGACCACGAACCGGAAGACGCAGCGTAGGTAGGCCTCCCACTAGATGGATCGACGACATTGTGAGAGTCACGGGCAATCAGTGGATGCAGATGGCAGGATGTCGTTCAGTGTGGAGGTTAAAGGGGGAGGCCAATGTTCAGCAGTGGACGTCTTCTGGCTGATGATGAGGATGACCTTTAAGAACATGGGGAATTCGGGACTCACCTACCAGCAGCAGCTCTGCACAGTAAAATACAATTGAAATAGTTCTTTCACCGCGTCCTTACTTATACATGTCAATGTAATGGAAAGTCGGAAGACGATCCGTTTAGCGCTTGTTTGATCAGTTATCAACTGTTACCGGTGACCGCGAACCGAGTGGTATAGTGCACGGGCGTGGAGCGTATGAATTGCTAATATCCTGGTACGACACTCTTGCTCATTCTGTGGCAGCTAAGTATTGTGCAGGCTATAATGAATGTTGTATGAAACGTTCATTATTGTGTGAAAGGGGAATTACAGCTTGTCTTTTTACCCGACGACGCAAAGCCTTGTATGTATGAATCGAATGTATGTTCCTACCGAAAGCACGACCCAAATTACGCAACCAATTTTGACAAATGAGGTGTCGATAGGTTCCTATAAGTTTAGGGAATGGTATAAATACCACATGTCCAAAATACCACAGTGCCTAAAGACAAGGGTCTTTAACCAGCGTGTGTTGGCAGTGATGACATATAGTACTGAGACGTCTCAGTACTATATGTCATGGTCCTTAGCTGTTGGCTATTTCGGAAAACTCAAGAATCACACAACGGAAACAATGGAGAGAGCTATGATCGGAGTTTCTTTGTACGATAGAAACCGGAAAGTGGATATTCGCCAAAGAACCAGAGTCACCGACATAAATATTAAAATTTGCAAGTTGAAGTGGCAATGGCCAGGCCACATCTTTCGAAGAACCGATAACCGACAGGGAAGAAAGATTCTGGAATAGAGAACACGAACTGGAAGATGCAGCGTACGAGTATGTAGGTCTCCCACTAGATTTACCGAAGCCATTGTGTGAGTAGCTGGAATCCAGCAGATGCAGATGGCAGGCTGTCGTTCAGCATCAGCAGCGCAATGTTTAGCAGTAGATGATGAGTATGAGTATAAAAAAAAAAAACAAGACAGCCAACTAAAGTGCGACCGCTAAAATAATGCATCTGACATTTGTCATAATATAAAAAGATGAATGAAAACCAAAATTCTGATTACTTTTACTAGCTTTTTGACCGTAGGATTGTAAAGCATGTGGCCATCAATATGTACTACAGTAAAATATTAAACCTTAAGTATTAATTATCGGGTACCTGTAAGTCTGACGTTTTAACACAGATAGCAAAAGTGATCATAATTCGTGGTTTTCATTCAGTTTTTTTTAATGTTTTTGCAGCTTTCAGGGCTAATAAATGCTTGGACCGAGTTTAATTGTCAATAAACCTATATAAATCCATCGCGTTATAAGCAGGTAGAGTGAACGGAAAATGACTCAGCATTAATTGAGTTAATCTCGTATTTCCTGTTTTCATGCAGGTAACTTAGTTACCTTCAAATGAATTACGTAGGCAGATGTTGTGAAGTACGTGTTTAATCATTATTAATTAATATTTGCAGTTATTGTTTGAGTTTCAGTGAGTAATATGGTAGCAAAAACTTCATCGATGTCTACGTTTTTATAGGCTCTAAGGCCCGACGCCGACTGTTAGTCGAGACAGCGGCGTACAAGTGGTCGTAGAAATCTCCGCTCCTTTCTATTATTTTATGCTAAATTTAAAATTGTACCACAATTTTTAGAGTTTATAGAACAGTGAGGTGCAACGGAGGCGCGATCATTTTGAATCTACGGTACAAGGAAGAAATTTCTTTTTAAGGCCGATTCTATAGGGTCGGAGCGTGTTATAGGATACTTTTTATACCGGAGAAAAGTACGACACATTATTTTTTTCAGGCACATTAAGAATCTTGCAGTGACACCAGTGAACTAATACTTAGTCCACATGCAAAAATATGGGCTGGCAAAGTCGTCCGCAGCAGGGTGAGTTCGAATAAAGGCATCAAGCCTGATACGTGGTCGCACCCACCACGCCTTACCATATCTACCTTATTTGTCTGATCTGAGATCTTCACTCTATAAATCAAGCTGTCTCAAGACAATGTGAATTACAAACACACACCGACCCCGCCCGGCGTCAAAGACTCGCAGAATCTGTTAGAAGATCGGTAAGATTATGTCCAAAATAATCTACCTATTCAAAAACCTGCTTAGGCCCCAGGGCACACCCCTCTTAGATGCCAGGACAAGAATGATTGCCTATTTCCGGCGACGGCCCAAGCCGAAGATCGTACCTTAGAGGTGGCCTTGCGCTAGTCGCCCCAAAACAAGTTAGACTCAACGCAATCTGCTTTTGCCAACTGCTTGGTCACGCGGTCAAGGCCGTCTGAAGCTAACAGCAAATGTTATTTAAAAAAAACTTACATTTTCAATTACAATATCATCACCATCACATCAGTCTCTCCTCTCTCTCTGAGAACAGAGAGAAAAGATGGGCCCTACTCCACCATGCTGGCCCAGTGCATGTTGATGAATGTCATAATATGTCTGTGAACTTTGAGGTTCTTGGACATACCGTTTTCCTCACCATATTTTCTTTTACCGTCGTTCGCGATGGCATCGACACATCACATAGCAAAGACTTCGTTTTTTTTTGGCACATAATTTATTTAAGTACTAAATAATTCATTGGTGCAGACTGCAGGGTCGAGGTTAGAACCGGGTGCCGTCAGATTGTAAAGCGAACATGCCAACCACTACAAATACCATCGACAAATTATACTAACTACAATCTGAACAACTACAATACTAAGTTACTAAGTAAGTACAACTACAAAACAATAGTAGTTAACTAATGTGAGTAGTAGGTATGGTAGGTATGCGATATTATGGGTAACGCTATTTCGTACGTAACAATGTGTGTTTACATTCGACTGCCTTCAACTGAACTCGCCAGTTCAAGCAGAAGTACATTCTATGTCCAATTTTTTTAAGACCGCGTTCACCGCTCCAAGCGGTCACTCGCACATTTTCAACATATGGAAAATTAAAATTCGCTTAGCAAGAATAAAAACCGATTGGGTATTACTAACACGCTTTTATTTACTTGATATATATCTATGTATCGGCGCAGGATAGCCAAAGATAGGGAGAAATAGCGACTTCTAGAGGAGGTATATGTCCAGGGAGGACAACCTGATTGAGAAACTGGTGATGGTGTTACAGACATGAATTTGTAGAATGAAATATGAAAAAAACAATAGAATTAAGTGTGAAAAAAATATTATATTAATATTGTAGTAATTAGATCAGAGAATAAAGGCAATCTTTTAACACGCTTTTATTAGCTTGGTATGTATGTATCTTTGTAACGGAATCTTTGAAGATGATTTTCACCCCTTTCAAAAAGTCAGACTGATTTGAAACTTTGCAAACTTATTAAGGACCTATGACAATGCAATAATTTAAATAGTTTGTCTCATTATCCTTACCAGGATCTTCAGGATTAGCGATTTTGAAGCGTGTTTTTTAGTTATTGAAACTACGAGAATTATTTTTTGAATAACATTGCAAATGTATTAATTTTTTTCTTCTGACAAAACGTCACTTCGTGATTCGTGACCATGTATGACCATCTAAAGTCGGACTGGTTTACTTTAAGGCTGAGAACAATGTTTGCACTGCACGTTGCTATATTTATGCATACCTAACTTGTAGGTACAGGATTACACGGAACGGTTGTAGTACGCCGAAAGGAGGTCGTTGTACTCAAGTAGTCGTGTTGTATTATGAACAAGTTCTACAATAGACATAATAGCACTTTATTGACACCACTAGTAAGAAAATAATACGTAGATGTTGTTACAGTAGAATAGTTTCTACAAAGGGATCAATCCCAGGTTCCATAGCTCGATTTCGCATTTTTTATTTTATTTTCCACCCGCGTGGATTACCAACTATAACTTTTTGGATAACATCTGCTATCTGCCAGTGCCAAGGAACATACACATATTGATTTTATATAGATAGATGAACGGAACATACAAATCAAATTTTTTATCGTCACTATTGTATGAGTACTACTTATAATAATGACATATTATATTAATGAAAAAATTCTATGAAACAACAGATTTTTTTGCCATTTCAGGGTTGGTTCCGTACTTAAAGTTCATAATGAGTACAACAATTTTTATTGTGCTTACTATCACCGTTCTGTGTAACCCCATATTCATACATACAAACATTTACCCGAAAAGCGAAAAGCTTATTTACTCTCCTTGAGCAGTCAGACGTAAACCTTTATTTAAGGTGACAGCAAAAAATTTGTTGTTAGGTAACCTAAAGCTGTTAAGAAGTAGGTAGTAGTTACTTTAAATTGCGGAAAACAATACTGCACTTATTTTATGTTCACTGCTAGTAATATTACTCATACATGTCAATCTTAACGTTTTCAAAAAAAAAAAGTATTTTTAGTAGTAATTTTAAATGTAATTCCTACTAGTAGCGGTTTAATAGATTAAAACACTGTTTTAAACTATCACGGTTGTTCACTAAAGTTAAATGATTATTTACGGGATATTTACCGTGGTAGGTTGTTCCTCAACCTTACCACGGTAAATATCCCGTAAATAATCATATAACTTTAATAGATTAGTAGTTGAGTTTAATTTGTCGTTTTTATTATTGGAATGTTATTTAAGTTACTGAAATACACGTTTTTACCATTAAAAAAATGTATATAATTTTTTTGTAGCAGAATAAATAACTAATCTATAAGTAAAGTTATATGATTATTTACGGGATATTTACCATGGTCCCGTGAACATGGTGCATGTAACTGCGCCGAAATATCGGGAGCTCCTTCCACAACCTTACCACGGTAAATATCCCGTAAATAATCATATAACTTTAGTGAACAACCGTGATAGTATAAAACAGTGTTTAATCTATAGGTATAACAAACAAAACTAATCTAAACGATGTAACAAACTTGTTAATCAGAAATCCGTTACATCAGTTAATATACCGATAGTGTATATAATATATATATATATAAGACCTATCTGCGTCTATGTCCGTCCTCATGATACATACTATTACCTTGCAAAATTGTATCGAGATCGGTTAAGCCGTGTAGCCGTGATTATGTAGCAAACAGACAGACTTACTTTCGCATTTATAATATTAGTATGGATATATATTATTGCTAGTTTGTAAATAATTGATATTGATTTAGATTTTATGTGGTTTTAATGTTCATTCGTATTTTTTTTGGAAATATGTACATAATTTTTTTTGTGATTAATTATTGTTTGTTTTTAACCGAATTCAAAAAAGGAGGACGGTTCTTTGTTAAACAGTTTTTTTTTAATGTATGTTTTCAGATGTTCACCAATTTCTGTTGACCTGTTGACCAATAAAAAAAAAAACTTCTTTAGTTCAGTAGGATATACTTCCAATTTGGTCCCATTGTCCAAGTCAGGAGCTGATTATGGCATCAATTTTGTCAATTGGCTAAACCATATTTTTCCGCTGCAAAATTGTGAGGTTAAACCATATCAGTCAGTCACGTGGATCATCTTCCTCTTTCAGTGTGTGTATAGGTCTAGAGGTAGGTATACCTCTTCGAGACTAATCTCTTCGCCGAGGCTGGGCTCTGGGGGATATTGCCCCCAAGGAAGTTGGAGGGGCGAGTACCCGACCCGGTGCAAGGTGACCGGGTGGCATCTCGAGCTAATCGTTGTCCTGTGGTCTATCTGTATGTGTTCTAGTTCTTCTCTGGTCTTCATGGGCTACCGCTTGCATCATCCTCTTCGTGGTCTTCTTTCAGGTCCGTCAGGGCTCACGCGGGAGGGCACGCCAGGCACGTACGTCAGGGGTGCGTGTGTGAAGCGGCGCAATGTTGTTGGGGGGGGGGGGGTGTGGTCCGTTGTCGGCGCGGTTGAACATGTTGCGCGAGAGTCGGAAAACGAACTCAATTCGATCCCATGTCGGTCCGGTGGGAAGTTGTTAGGTCGTGCCATTTTATGTTATGTTTAAAAATTAATGTTTTTATTTATTAAGTTTAAATTATGTTTAAATATTCGTTCGGTGAAGCCGCATTTATCCGTCTGATTGTTTTATTCAATGATACTTCCTTCAATATACTCTAAAACACCTAAGACCTTTTGCAGGCAGCTTCATACATTAAACGAAACAACTTCCTTTTATGATTTTTAATAAGTAAAAATACATGGTAAATGTGAAGAATTTATCATTTTAACCTTATTTCTTAGTTTATATTAACAATAACCGGTAAATATTAATAACTCTTAATTTATTACACTAACCGTAACATACATAGGAGTAAATACATAATAATAATTAAAAAATACGGACCGTGAAAACCTGGATCCTGAAGTCGGTAGGAACGTTACTGATTGAAACACTGAATTAGCGGAAATAGTGCAAGATTTCAAATTGTCAAGTCGACTGTGCGTGGTTCGAGATAACAAATTATTATGCGAGCGTTTCAATAGATATTAGCTCTTATCAGTGTAGTTTTCTGTTGCGAAAACTTTATTGTCCGATATCTGTTATCTGAGGTCTTGGCAGAGTCGACGAGGTATACTTTTATACACGTACTAGCTGCGCCCCGCGGTTTCACCCGCGTGGTGATGAAAATCGGTAATGATGATGATGATGAAAAGTAGCCTATATTTTAATCCAGGACATAAGCTATCTCCATTCTAAATTTCATTCAAATCCGTCCAGCCGTTTTAACGTGAAGGAGTAACAAACATACACACTCACAAACTTTCGCATTTATAATATTAGTGTGATATACCTAAGTCCACTCCATTATCTTCCACATTTTACTTTGATTTCTGTTTTTAACCGACTTCAAAAAAGTAGGATGTTCTAATTCGACTGTATGCTTTTATGTGTTTGTTACGCGCATACTCCGCCAATTATGAATTGATTTTGATGATTATTTTTTTGTTTGGTAAGTCATACTTTATAGGTGATCCGATGTAAGTTTTATCGAAACTTGATCAACATTTATTGAAAAAAAAAAAAATGTCACGGTCACAAATCCAAGTATTCCGATATACCTACTTCAATGAACAATGAAAAATGACTTTTATTCAGCGTTTTGTAATCTTATTGCAGCTGTCAGAAAAAAAAAATGCTTGGGCCGAATTTAACTTCTATTTGACCATCAAGAGCCAAGAGCATGTAGTCTTCAGCTACATTTTCCAGAGATTAGCCAATTAGTACCTAAATAACAGTAATAAACCTGTGCTTAACAAGGAGAAGAGCTCTCAATCCGATACGCATTTATTCAGGTGTTCTGTGGTTATAATTATACTTACAAATTTACATTATACTTATTTAAATGTGAATGTTTGTAAGTACGTGTGCTTATTCGCACTTAACTCTATAACAGACCATAAGTACGTTATCACCAGTGGTGATAAAAATATAGTACGTGGTTATTAACGTTTTACAATACACGCTACTACATAAGGTACCTACCTAACTACCTAATATTACTCGATTCATTTCTGAGCATGACCTCACTCAATCTTTTTCTTGTCAGCCGGAGGCCCAGGTTCACACATTTTTATCAATTTAATAATGGTAGAGTTACTAGTATCAATTTGCAAGATTTGCAACTCGAAATGACATAATGAGCAGGCTACATCGCTCGATGAACCAATAACCGATGAGTCACCCCCCCCCCCCCCCTCATCGGTTCTTTCTCCTCATCAGAAAGGATTTTTTTTTCTTCTCTTTTTTTCCTTCTTGAGTGGAGACCACGAACCGGAATTTTCAAATAGAATAGAATAAAAGCAATTGTCAAATTGATATTTTATAGGATGGCGGCGGACGACATAGAAAAGATATTATTCAGATATTTTTTTCTATAGAAAGAAATAGCCGTTGAGCGCAACCGTTCTCTAAAGTTACGTACTACGTTTCTCCCTAAATTGAATATGAGTTAAAATCGAGTGGAAACTCGTGGAAAACTCTAAGTAAAAAAATGCCTATATGGCATTGTAAAGAGGATTGTTCGAAAATCGAACTGGCCACCATAAGCAGAACAAAAAAAATGTGTTTAAAAGTTTGTAATAAAGCCTGCCTTCGTCTTGGGCAGCTTGAACCCCTCGCTTCACTCAGGGGCCTTACCCCTAGCTTCACTCAGGGGCCTTACCCCTAGCTTCACTCAGGGGCCTTACCCCTAGCTTCACTCAGGGGCCTTCCCTCTAGCTTCACTTTTGCGAGCCAACTTTTAGTAGGTACCTGATAGGTACCTAAAATTAACCAACTCATTTAAGCTGCATCGTTTAAAAGCGTCTAACTTGAATGAACAAAAATCCGTTTTACTATGCGTGTGTGCGTGAAAATAACAAAGCATGACGGCTATCAAATAACTACCGCTTATCGTAGTTGATGGTACCGTTTAGACAAATAACACCTATGCGGGTTAACTTTTCGAGCTAGGGGTAAGGCCCCAGGACTCTATATAACTCTACAGTCCCTCGGTAGTCGGTACGCTCAGGGTTCAATATGTCGCCCGCGACGTAAGACTCTGCTTCATTCCTTTAGTGCATCTACTTTTATTTCTCTTTTTGATTAGTTAAACCCGTTGTAGACGATGCGCAGTACCTACTCCGCACGAATACTGCGCATCGACTGCGACGGGCTTTAGTGACGAAGCCAATTTGTACGTAGGTACATACGGAATCTAAGATTAGGTATAATATATGTACCGAAGTATAAGTAAGAAATCTTTGTACGGAATATTTATTTCATTAATAATTAAGACAATAATAAAATAAATTAATTACGGAAATTTCCTGAAAATAATAATAATCTAAGTGCCTTTGTTTAAGTGTTTTTATTTTGGTAGAAGATTGATATCTCTACATTCCGCTAACCTTCAGACAACTGGTTTTGTCCTTATTTTTTGACGCACGGAAAAATACACCAAAGTTTGAAAACTGCCTTGATAAGTGAATGATCTAAAACCAGGTTGTCAAGAGATGGCGCTAAAGTGCCTAGTTGATTTTAGAAATATATTTTTACGAAATTTCAATCAAATTTGAATTAAATATTAAATTGCGGTCATATGTTTATAATCATCATTATCAACCTATCATATTTGCACAGCTGGGACACAGGCCTTCTCTCAGAGAGAGGCTGGGCCCACCATACTGGGTCAGTGCATGTTGGTGAATGGCTTTGAGATTTTAAAGGTTCTTGGTTCCTACTGGTTTCCTCACTATATTTTCTTTTACCGTTGTTGAGCGATGCCATCGAAACTGCACATAATTTACTAAATACTAAATTTAATGTCATTGGTGCAGGCAGGGCCGTCGAGGATCCCACCAGGTGCTGTCAGATAGCGGAACTAGTTTCGGGAAACGAAAAATGATTCTGCTTCTAAAACAGGTTGCCAAATAGAAATTATAATTCTTTTTTCGAAACTCGTTTAAACAAATGACAAGTAACACTTTTTTCGAAACTCTTTAGTCCTATAATATGAAACTCTAGTTTTCTCCGCATTTTGTCGGGATTAGTGTCCGGCTAGGTTTCATTAATTAACATCAGTTTATCGATTAAACCCTTGTAATGGCGATTCTCTTTATTATCCAGAGAAATAATCTTTAATCGACCAGATTAGGTAGAGCAACTAAGGTAATTACGGAATTATTTAATATGGTCTTTACTGAAATGACAGCATTAATCGACCATTTTCATAACTATTAGAATTTTCAATTAGGTAATATAAATTCTTTAATTTGGCATGATATTTTCGTGCGAAATCATAGGTACCTACGAGTGATTAAAAAAACGCTAATTAAACAGCTAAACCAGTTACCTACCTACGGCTCAGTTAGATGCCTACTCATTTTTCACGCACACTAAGACACTGGTAGAGACTCCAAAGAAACTAACTAATAGTCCACATGCAAAAAAGGGGGGTGGTGGTCGTCTGCAGGGTGAGTTCAACTAAACGCATCAAGCCTGATATAGGCCAGATGTGTTCGCACCTGTCACGCAACCTTACCATATCTCCCTTGTTTGTCTGATCTGAGGATAGGTGTTACCTACCAGCACATAGGTACCTACCTCTATCTTTTCTGTCTTTACCAACTATATGAGTATATATAATAATAACCTATGAGTAATTAAAACGACGTCATAAGAACATTTCCTGTAAGTATGAGCGATAAATTAAACTACCAAGTATTTTTGTATGACCACGGATCTCTGTATAGATTGCAAGAATATTCTGAAAACAGATGCCACAAAATTCTAGAATCCAAATCCTATATGTAACGAACCTCGTTCATATCGGGGCAAGATACTTATTTTTAGTGGGTTAGGATATAAGTATCTAATTAAGCATACCTACACCACAATCAAATTACCAAACGGGTTACCAAATCAGAATACTTAGATTATTTAGTAATATTCCTCTTTCGTAACCGGTTTCGAAATAAGACTAAAAATTGTAACAAGAAAACTACTTAGATATGTCACACATAAGTTAATGTTATTAACTTACAAATATGTTGGCAGTATTTGTCAGAAATTGGTTCACTGATAGCACTGTTTTAGTTTCTACAACAACGTAATAAAAAGCCGGTTTAGTGACGCATCGTGATCGTACCACGGTCACTATGAGACTGCGGTAACTGACTGTGACCTCGAAATATGGTGTACTTATATTCATAACAGGCGCAAGAGCATTACTATCGTCCGAAAACACAAAATACCTATTACTCGAAACCTGCGATTGTAAAAAACCCATAACGAACGTAACATTGCAGCTGATAGCCAATATAGGTAAAGAAAACTTTATAATTTGACGAAATTTAATATAAAAACTGGCCAAGGGCGTGTCGAGACAAGCATTATGATGGGCTCTGACCGTTGAGCGCAGTCTTATGAATTTTATAGCTTTATTTACCTAAATACCTACCTAGGATAAGACGTCGTGGAGGAACAACCCTAAAGCGTAGACTTCATTCTGTGTTGGGTATTATGACAACGCCTACATAAGTTATAATAGCAAAATACAGCATGACACTAATGTATTCAGTAAAGTTTGACAATGATCATAGCCTGAATAGGCCATAAAGGCCGAGGCCTAGAGGCAGCAGATTTTTTATTTTAGAAAGGTACATGGGGCAGCGGAAATAAAGTGGTCTAACCACACTTGTAAAAATTTAAATCCGGCACTGATCATACCTAAACTCGGTCGGTCCAAGGATTTATTAGCTCTGACAGCTGCAATACATAACATTGCATGCAAAAATTATGTACAATATTATGTACCTACCTAGTATGTTTTTTTTTATTTTATTGGTGGCTCTGGTCCGTGTGAAATGCGGATGAATATTTTTTAGGTATTTTTAAATGAAAGATTCTTTGACATGTGAGGCACAATAAATGCGGCTGAGGCTAAGTGCGAGTCGGGTTTGCACACTGAGGGTTCCGTAATTATTAACATAAATTGTTAACTATTGGAGTACAAATAATTATCAATATAAAAAATCAACTTCATAAAAATGTCAGAACTGGACAAAATTCCAGTGTGGTCCAATTATTTGACCAAAATTGGACCACACTGGAAGCACCAGCTTTCAAATAACAAAAGAATCAACAAAATCGGTTCACCCAGTGGAAAGATCTGAGGTAACAAACATAAAAAAAAAACAATCAAATTGAGAACCTCCTCCTTTTTGGAAGTCGGTTAAAAAGTAGTGCATAAACACAATCATAATGCCCAGGCGGTCACCCATCCAAGTACCGACCGCGTCCGACGTTGCCTAACTTCGGTGATCGTATGAGAAATCCGCCGTAACATTACATATTATTATTCTGTGAAAATTACATCTGGCTGTCTATGACGGTTAGAAAGATACAGCCGTTAAAATTAAAAGGTAGGATGGACGGACGGATGGACAGACAGACTTACAGACAGACAGCGTAGGCTTAATAATAGGAACCCTAAAAACTACAAGAATATTGATGTCAGAGTTTCAATACTTAATCCTCCTTTTGCAAACTTTTCTTTTCTCGTCTTAGCTCTTCTACAAACATTTCTCCTAAAATTTCAATACCAATATGTACCTAATAAATTATATAAGGTCGGGGAAAAAGTTTCTTCGTATTTTTTAAACAAATTCAAGACATATTTTTTCAAGTTTAATTACATTTAATTATAATATATATGTGCCATTTTGTTCGATAACTTGTTGCCATCTTGTAGGTAGTGACATGATCCCGTTGCTGTAGAATTTTTGGGACTTCTGATCAAAAAAATGCAACAAGTAGTTTTGACAGTCCTCTCTTGATGTTAATCTAACACTACCCAAAGAATTCTGAAGAGATCGAAACAGGTGGAAATCTGAGGGTGCAAGGTCAGGGCTATATGGTGGATGCATTAACACTTCCCAACCAAGCTCTCTAAATTTTTGCTGAGTGGCCAAAGATGTGTGCGGTCTGGCGTTATCATGATGAAAGACCACACTCTTTCTGTTGATCAATTCCGGCCGTTTTTTCTCAATTTCTTGTTTGAGTCTCATCTGCTGTTGGCAGTAGGGATCCGAATCGATGGTTTTGCCCGGCGGTAAAAGCTCATAATGAACGATGCCCTGCCAATCCCACCATACACACAGCATCACCTTATTACGTGTTAATCCGGGTTTCGCTACAGTCTGTGGTGCTTCACTGCCCTTTGACCATGATCGTTTGCACACATTCTTGTCGTAGGTGATCCATTTTTCATCACCAGTGATCAATCTTTTCAAAAACGGTTCGGTTTCTTTACGTTTCAATAGAGAGTCGCAAATGAGTACACGATTCATTTGGTTTCTTTCAGTGAGCTTGTGTGGCACCCAAATATCGAGTTTTTTTGTATACCCAGTTTTTTTCAAATGGGTCAAAACTGTTTTGTGGTCAATCCCTAGTTCTTCAGCTACGTCGTAACTATTAATATGCCGATCTTGGTCCACTTTTTCAGAAATGGCATCTACTTTATCCGTAACAGGGCGACCAGAGCGAGCTGCATCTTTGACATCAAAATTCCCGGACTAAAAAACGCTTGAACCAACATTGTGCTACTCTTGATGACACTGCATTAGGTCCATAAACGTCACAAATTTTTTTCGCGGCTTGTGTCGCAGTTTTCCCTTTTTTGTAATAAAATTTCACAATATATCGAATTTCTTCGTTAGATTCACTCATTTTATCAAACAAAAAAACAATTGAAAAATGGCGGGAAATTGCTTTTTACTTTTTGTATTCCTTTTTTAAAATGTCATATTTTTAATGGTATCAAAACCAGCCAGATACAAACAGTACAACGGATGAGATTTTTACTACAACCTTATACATACAAAATACGAAAAGACTTTTTCCCCGACCTATTATCTCGTAGAATATCTTTCTACCTTGAAATTGATCGAAAAATTAAGACAATAATCCAAGTGAACTATCTTAGCTCATCTTAGTTTCTTAGTGTCAATCCGTACCATGTGGACTTGTATATATCAAAAACTTTATCCAAGAAGACTTTGATGAGAGGATATTATAGTGAAAGGCATTGAGGAGTGTTCAAAGAGGGTAAATAATCCTGGTTGATGACACTACTGAAGGAAAATAACAAAGAAAAAAAATCTTAAGACAGTAAGTATTGATTTTAATAAAATTTGAAAATGAAATAATAACTGTTTTGTTCGGTAATGAGAGTAAAGAGGAAGTATCTAATGTGAGCGGTACTTATCATTTAGTGATGGTAAAATAAAAATACATACAGACGAACATAGTACCTCCTCCTTTTTGGAAGTCGGTAAAAATGGATTTTGTTAACCATTTCCTCTTCTTTTTCACTACAATACTAAATAATACTATTATGCGACACGGCATGAAGTAAACTGGGCATTTGTCTCTCTTAGAACGAAGGAGACAATAAGGCAACCGCAGTAGTTCCATTTTTGATTACGTTCATTGCGAGCCGTGTTACAGTTTACTCGTACTTTAGGCTACTTTTCTTGGCATATTATATACTTTTTGCTCGCGATTTTAAACTGAACATCACAAGTTTTTAAAATGACGAAGCTTAAAAATCACCCAATCAGCCTACAGTTTGATTCGCCAATAAGCAAGTAACCAATAAGAAGCTGTAAGTGTGACAGAAAACCATAGTGTTGCCGTAAATAAATATCTGCGAAGAGATAAAATAGTCTATGGTTTTAGAATTAAAAAAATCTTATAATAGTATTTATTACACAGTCAAGCCAGTCTATTTAAGTATTGGACTGAATTTTACTACTATCACTTTTTAATATTTTCAGAAATATAGTTACAAGAAATATAAATGCCTACAAAATGGCAGCAGACAATGGTAACTTGTGAAAGTTAGTGTGGATGACAATAAACTTCAAATAATTCCAAAAGCTGGCAGCACCGATTGGTGCAAGTTCGCGCATGCGCCGAATGGCGAATCAGTGAAATATTCTTTGAGTTAAATATTTTGTAACTAAGAAATTTTATCGTTATTTGGTAATTTAATTATGCAAACGTGTACTATATTTTACTCCTTGGATCATAAAACATCTTAATATAATTCACATTCTACTGTATTGAAGTGATAAGTGCAACATTGGTGGCCATTACAAAACCTAAACTTTTTTATCAGGACAAATGTCCATTTGATGTTTCGGCGACGTTGTGACTAATCTTACAGAAAGCTTACCGTAAAATCGTGTACCGTGCTGATATTTCTTCGATTTTCACTCTCCAGGTGCTGTGTTGTAATTATTTGAAAACCTCTTTACTATTTCAAAACGATTTGTGCCGACCGAACCGACAAAATATTGGGGTTGACTTTTCACAAGGAACTGTCAATTGTTACAATTTTCCGATACATTTATTTCTCAAAAGTAATAAACAGTAATTAGCTCATTACTCGAGAACAGTGTTAATCACCAAAGGATCGATCGTCTGTGCGTGGCAATTTAGGTAATTTAGTTAGCAAGTTGTAACACCCACATCGGTTGTTGTTACTCTTCAATGAGCATAACATTGGCACGGCGACCTCTATTCATTCTCGCACCGTTTTCCCAGTAAAAATCACTCGGAACACCAATTACCTGTATTTCAGATAACAGTCTCGATAAGTGTCAAGTGTCGCCGAAACATACCAAAGAAGAATTCAAAATTGTGTTGCAGTGTAACAAAAATGATTTTGAGATAAATTGTACAACAGTGAAGTGTAAATAGTGTCGAAAGAAGAAAAAAAAATAGCAATATTACAAAAGTGTGGGTTCGGATTGTGTAGGGATGAGTGGCTGGCTGCGGTTGTGGTGGTGACATGGGCTGGGTCGCGGCCCGTTCTGACGCTGGGCTCGGAGGGCTCTGGGAGTGATCGGGCGTGCTGGCCTTAGAGCCCGCACAACACACCTGTAGCATGAATAAGCGAGAGAACAACAAGGACAAAGAACGTCAAAGTGAGGACAACAAGAGAACATCAAAGTAAGGACACTATTTTACATAAAATAAAATAAACTTACAAAGCTAAAACTGCACTCCTCTGCTTAGCCATGAAGTTCAGTGCATAGATAAATAAATAAATAAAGACATTATTGCACACATGGTCATCTGACCCTAAACTAAGCAATGCTTCTAATATGGCTGCCAGAGACTGATATACATACATGTATATTTGTAAATACATACTTAAATAGATATTAACACCCAGACATAGAACAAACACAAATGTTTGCTCTAGGTGGGAATCGAACCCATGCCCCCAAGCGCAGAAGGCAGGTACACTACAATTAAGCTAACGGGGCTATCAAAGATGCTTCAGACACTCATTTTAGCTTGCAAAAGCTATCATAGGTTCACAAGTCTGAATTTTAAAACAATCCCTAGTAATCATACAATGCTTAGTGGCCAGCGTTAATGTCAAGAGGTTTTAGGCCGCTGAAGACCTCTGTAATAATATCTATAGTGTAATACTAATTCTGAATCAAAGTCACAAAAAGAATAGCATAAGGGGCTCAATAAAACTCTAAAAGAAATATAAGAGAATCTAGATTTGAACATAGACTGCTGCAAACACCTGATTAAAATAATACTGGGATGGTAACTTGACATCGTATTTTTTTCGTATACTTACTGGAATATTTATGAGAAAATAGCATAGGTAATTATAGTAAAACTAACTGTAAACAAGGCCCAAGACATCCAATCATTTATATACAAACACTAACTGCGCACTGTGGTTTTACCTGCATGGGCATTCCCTCAGGAATTGTAATTTTCCCACATTATAAGTAATATCAGTACTCTCAACTATCTTAATGCCAACAATTATTTCAATCTGTTGCTCAGTTGCGTTGTGAAAGAACAAACAGAATACACAGTGTATTTTTTTTTATATCAGTATGTACAGTACAAGCAATTGATACTAGTAAATTTTTTTGAGTGATGGTGGTTAAGTAGTATCATGTGCGCTTCACAATTTTACAGCACGCGGTCATGCACTAATGACTTATTTAGTACTTAAATAAACCTTGTAGTTTTATAAGTCTATACAAACACATAGTTTTTCAATACTTATTACCTAAACTATTATGTTATTCTTATTCGAGATGGGGGCGATAAGTCCTGCACTGATGGCCCGCTTGGGGTGTATTGTGCATTTCCCCCTACCAGCACCTACCCGAGCCAACCCAACTCCTTAAAATATCGGAGTGAGGCTCTGGGGTGCTGGCACAGTTGCTCTAGTGGTGCAGATGGCATTGTGCATAATGACGATGAAAAACAGTCTAGCTGATGTGGTGACGTGGATGATGAAGGTAGCGAAGCCTCATGCCACAGCACATGCTCTACAGTTTCTTTATCCTTCATGCAGCTACAACACAGTGGACTGTCTGTGGCTCCCAGTTTATACAAGTATTCAAGTTGCAACGATCGGTTATGAGGCCTACAATCAGGCGAAGGTCCTGTTGTTGCAACTTCAATAGATTGTTTGTGATCTTCCTGTTAAGAATTGGGAAAGCAGCTGTAGAATGCTTGCAGTCGTCTTATTATGTTATTTAAGAAAGAAATAATCTATTTAGTGAAAGAGTAATCAACAAAAAGTACGTGGAGAGATGGCATCCCTGCGCAACAACTAACTTGTTCCGAACAAGTTTATGTTTGTTCATACGCATTAACTGCAGCCACCATAGTTTCACACCTCCGATTATAACCTATCATTCAAAAAATCAGAAGTCAGAATCAGAGGTGTAATATAACAATCGGAAGTGTTAACTTTCGGAATCGAAGTTGAACATCCTTAACATCCCTAACAATAAATCAGATTGCCAATTTATATATAAATACTGATTTCATCAAAAACAGAAGAGTTGTTTGAGAAATAAGAAGATTGGTAATTTGCATAAATTCTCATAAAACTGAGACCGATGTCTAAGGCCCTCTTGAGATACAATATACTGGACTTGCCAGATTATTAAGCTTGTACTGTACAAATTATTGCTAAATAGTGAGAAATATCTTTGGGAAGTTTTTTTCCTTCATTTACTGCATAGTTCTTGGAACATAACCTACATATTGTATCCAGTACCTAACCTACAATAATAAAATAAGTGGATCACTTAAAAACCAACATCAAGAATATATGAAAAACTTAATAAGTGACTATAAAATTTGAGGGTTGCCCTTGATTTCCCAGGGATTCAATCATCAGATCTCGACTTGGTGACAATGGGACCAAATTGGAAGTATACCCTACAGAACAAAAGTTATTTTTTTTAAATCAGTCAACAGTTGCCGGTGAAATCGGTGAACAAACATTAGTAAAAATATATATATAGTGAAGTAAGTGGAACATAAAACCGTCCTCCTTTTTTGAAGTCGGTTAATAAAGCAGCTGGCATTATTATTTTTGGCGCCAACTCGCCTGATTAGCGATGATGCAGTCTATGATTTAACTAGTAGTCATGAAATATTATTATACAATGACCTTTTCCTTATTTATAATTTACCTTTATGGTTTCCCCTGTTTACATTGTAACCTTTAATCTTGAATCACATAATATTTCATTGTTCTCTTTGATTGCTGGATTGGTACTTTGCTTAGGCACTTTTTTGTTCTTGATTTGTCACATTTGTGGGTATATTACCAATAATGAAGTTTAGGAAATTTCACCTTGAACCATTTATTACCCACTGCTGGGTAAAGGTCTCTTTCCAGTCTCGTCCACTGCTTTCAGGCCACCCTACAATGTGTTTGATCAGTGAGCTGGAATTCTGCCTCGATCTTCACTTTCCATTTACTATTTTGGTTCACTGACCAATCTTCCCTTTAAACCAAGTGTCTTTCCCATCTCTAATTGAGCCTCTTGATAATTTTAACCAAATCTTCAACCTTTAATTTTCTTTGTTTGAAATGTGGTCCATGAGGGAGATACCAAACATTTGTCTACCTTTGTGCCACTTGGATCTTGTGTGTGGTCTAAAGAGACCACACCAAAGAGTGAGGGTCCATGTTTTGCTACATTAGGGAAAAGGTAAAAGAAAGCAAAAATAGATGATTACTCATAGGTACTAGAATTTGAGAGCAATGGTGGGGAGAGGCGGTAGCATGTGCGCTTTACAATCTGACTGCACCTGGTTTGAACTTTGGCCCTGCACCAATGATATATTTAGTGCTTATTACGTGCAATTTTGATGTCATCGCTCAACAACGGTGAAGGAAAACAACGTTAGGAAACCTGTATGTCCTCACAAAAACCTTATAAAAATTCTAAGATATATGACATTCACTTACATGCACAGTGGTGGATTAGGGCCACTGCTATCTCTCTCCTCTCTCTCTTTCTCTCTCTCTCTCTCTCTCTCTCTTTCTCTCTTTCTCTCTTCCTCTCTCTGAGTGAAGGCCTGTGTCCCAGCAGTGGGATCATCATGGGCTGATATAATGATAATGATGAACATTTACCATCAGACGCATTGTCTTCTTGTTTGCAAGCTGTTACAGTTTCATATAAAACACTAATATGGCATGTCAATGATCTCAATGATTCACAAGTGTTAAATGTAAACAAAACTTTTTTAGAATTGTAGGATGCTCATAGCAGCTATCAAACCATTATGCCCGTTTTTAGGGTTCCTTACCCAAAGCGTAAAAACGAGACCCTATTACTGAGCCTACACTGTCTGTCCGTCTGTCCGTCCTACCTTTAAACGGCTGTATCTTTGGAACCGTAATAGATAGCCAGTTTAAATTTTCACAGAATATGTAATGTTATGTTGGATTAATTAGGAAATAGTAAAAAATTCAAATGGTAGAAACAAAAGGGGCCCCATACAACATACATATTTTTGTAATTGCTCTAATCTAATGTAAAAACGGCAATATGTACAGGCATCAAACTTGGTATGACTATTGTACACTCTAAATAAAGTATAACAACAAATAATAAATAATGGCCAAGTGCGAGTCGGTGATAAATTTCTGTTCATTACCAAGTTATAACTGGTATTTCGTCACTTGGATGACCTTATCATTTCTTACACCGAATCGAAATGCCACATTTTACTAATTTTGAAGTCGGTTTTTTAAATTGATACCTAATTATTGTATTTTGTGGTGGTACGGAACCCCCAGTGCGCGAGCCCGACTCGCACTTGGCCGGTTTTATTTATCATGCTTATAATATTAGCTTCAGAGTAAATTACTAACTAGCAATGTAAACAAATTTTGGGAGTCGATTTTACCCTTCTAGTAATTGTCATATTGATTTGAAACTTTGTGTTGTGTTGATGTTATCTGGCTGACAATACAATTATTCCATTTATTCTCTGATCTAATTACAACAATATCACTAAGTAGTTTCTAATTAATAAAATAAAAAACTAGTGTTCAAAAAAAATTTCATACAAATTCAGTCTGTAACACCAGCACCAGTTTCACAATCAGGTTGTCCTCCCTGGACATAGGCCTCCTCTAGAAGTCGCCATTTCTCCCTATCTCTGGCTATTCTGCGCCACCATTTTGGTAGATCATTCTCCCACCTTCTCTGTGGTTGTCCCCTTGATCTCATCTCTGGGGTACCAAGATGTCTCTTTGGTCCATTTTTGTTTAGGGGATCTAACTACATGTCCTATCCAGCGCTATTTTAGTCTGTACCATACTGATCTGATAATGGAGCCAGGAAGTGGTCATAGAACTCTTCAATTTGCTATGAGTAAACCCTAGAGTTTGGACACACAGTTTTGAACTGTTGAAATTCAAAATTTGTACCATTGCTTGTGCGACTTATTTGCCTCTCATTGTGTCCCAAAACAGTTTCAAACTGTTGAATCTCAAAATTTTGGATGGCACTGAACTGTGTAAACCATTACATGTCAGACTTGCTCGTCTCATCACACAGATGAAAAAAAAATTAGTCAATGATACAATAGAATCGACGCTATTGTGTGCTTGGTGCTCCACTTGATATTGCCAAAATAATGACAGCTATACCAACTTTCTCTTCACTAGGTCATATGGCAAAATAAAAAGTACAAAATTTCATAGCAGAAAATTTCATAAATCAGTAAATACCTAAGTAGATTTATTCACTTATTCTGCCTTGACTTTCTTTATATAACCTATTGAAATCCTGGCTGCATTAATTGTATACAACCCAGTCCAGAGCTAAAACAATAAACAATACATTCCTTAAAAACTTCAATACCATAGTTCCATAGTGCCCATAGTTATGTTACAATCATTGTTTATTTCATTTCTGACATTTCTGCCTGAACCAATAAATTAATTAATCTCTTTAGCGGCCCTGTACAAGTGTACATCTAATTTTCATACAAATATACTACTTTTCAGTAAGTAGTTAAGGAAAATTACTTAAACTTCAATTTTTAAAAAATAATTTCCTTTTTTTTTTTTGTAATTTATCATTTAAGCATTCATATTGCCAAAATAAATATTAGCAAGTATCATCAAAATTGGACAGAATTTTTTAACTAAAATACCTAATGTGTGAAAATGGTCTGATGTCAGTGGCACAGACATACATAATTTCTGTAAGGCACTTTAATGGGTTTCTTAACATTTTTTGTGCCTAGAGACTCCCTGACCCACAATGAAGGGTCAATTTAAGCTGTCCAACATCAGCAGCGGAGATATCAGCGGTAGGGTGAGAATTTGGTTGTTGACAGGTTTAATATAAAAAACAAGATATAATTTTAATGGTTATGAAAACCCATTTAGCTTCCCAATAACTGAGAAACCCCAATGGAGGTGCCACTGGTTGGGAAGTCATGCAGGCCTGGCATGGGCTGTGGACAGACTATCTTTCCACCGTTTTTAACCGACTTCCAAAAAATAGCAAGTAAATCTTGTTGTAATTCGACTGTTTTTTAAAATGTTTGTTACCTCAGAACTTTCGATATGGCGAACCGATTTTGATTCAATTTGGTCCAGTTCTGAAATTTTTATGAAGTCGGTTTTTTATATTGATAATTATTATCCTACAAGAAAGAGACAAACATATCCACAAATGTCTACGCGCAGATAAAAACGGTGGAAGACAACTCGTCCACAGCCTGTACTAGGCCTGCTGCTAAAACTACATGTTATGCAAGATGATCCCATACATTTTAATGTGATTCCGAAAGGCGTTTATATGATTGGGAAGCATTCAGTGCAGTCTGAAGACCATAGCTTTGTGTTTGTTACAGAATATCTGCACAGTGTGTCATGGCTTAAAATTATTGTGGGCTCATGTGGTGGCACTGTTGCTATCTTGTTGTGTCTTTAACACATAACGAAGAGATTTTTTCTTTGACAATAAAAGTGCTGATAATCTTTAAACGCCAGAACAGATTTTTTTGGAATCATGACAAAGCTCAAACAAAAAAAAAATTAAATCAAAATCGATTTAGCCCTTTGGTAGCTACTATGCCACAGACAGACGCACAGATATAACCCTTAGATTTATAATTTTTACCTCTGTCTGCATCAGGGGTTAAAAAGTAACAATTCGGCAATAAATTTCTTGGTGCATCAATTTTTCAAACTGCGCTCATCACCAATCACCCCGAGATATAAGATGTCAAATCTCTGTGTGCCCTGTAATTTCCTGGAAAAATTGCCCTTCAATCCGCAACACAGTAGTGTTTGCACACTACTGCTTGGCAGATGAATAACTGGCAAAGGTGTGGTACTTCCCCAGGTGGACTCTGCAAAAGAGTCCTACCACTACAAATAGCATAGATAGCTCATTGAATCAGGTGTTACTTTGTGGAAGTTCATCTTAGAAACTACTTTATTGTCTTTAAAGCATCGTTAACATGGAAACCCACGATTGATGGGTTGAATGGATTTGTCAAACCATGGATTTGTCAAAGAAAGATTTTTTACACAATACCCTCCTTATGCTTTGCGTGGTCGGGTAAAAAGGGATGAATAAAACGGTGGGAAAATAGCGACAGTTTCTGCTGTAATTCCACTTTTGACTATGTTTTTCAAGATTTTGTTGCATGCATTTATCGCACTGTACATAGCTTAATAATATTTTCCTCTCACTGAGGACAAATCTATTCCTTCTATCTCGGAACAATGAAAGATTAAGTGTGCCATAATTCAGTCTACTTCTGAATCATACTTGTTTCAAAACATAGTCATTTTGTAATGTTTGTCAGTGAAGTGCTATACTCCCGACACCACAGTATAAATAATAGTACAAGTCCAGGAAGACTGTCTAAATATTTGAAAATGACTCAATCGGTTTGAGGTTTCTGACCTCAAAATGTTATTCGTAGATCAAGGCAAGTAGGTTTAAAATCAACTCACATAGGTTGGTTTAGTTAAAGCATGATTCACATTACACCAGGCACTGGCTATAGCCAAGACAGTTCTGACATTAAAGATGAATGATAAAAGGCTTACATTAAAATGTAAGCCATGTATAGTGCTGCATACAGCTGATTTTTCAATAACAAACTTTGAGTGCTTGTCGCGTTTTTTTAATTTGTTTCACACGACATTGTATTGTGATGTAGTTTGCCATTAGAAATTGGGTTGTGTTGTGATATTGAGTAGGTACACATTTTAATGTCAGGACCGTCCAGGGGCCTTATGCCTAACTCGAACCGCAGGCTCGAATACGCGCAGTTTACAAAATCACGCGAACGAGAACCTTAACGCGCCGAGATAAGGTTTGCGGTCGCGCAACTTTTCGCAATCACCTAAACTGAATCGTTTATAAAACAGGATTAACAGGTAGGTGTGTGACAGACTGACAGTGATGTGAATCAAGCTTTACTTCAATATGTTTGAGACTAGCTGTGTCCTGTGGCATTACTTACATGTGACCTTCCAGGGAGAAAAAAACATTACCCTCTTCATACTTTTGCATGATACGCAGTATTCGCACTACTTCCTTACACAAATTGTAATCAAAATTAGTTCAGCAGTTTAATCGTGACAGTGGAATTGACACATAGACAGCAGTAATGAGTTAAATTTGCATTCATAATGTTAGTCTGATAGATAAGCAGGTCCTTCCTACTACACATGATTAAATAACACATTTTGTAAAACAAACACAGTAGGTAGGTATTTTACTTTCAATAAGCAACTGTTAAAGCTTTGCATAAAATTAATGCAAGGTTAGGCAAACTGGCACTTTTGACAGTGCAGCAGATCTGGCCAAAATTTCCCGTAGTCCTGTTTGCAAGGCAATGTTTCACTCCACATGATGTCACACCCTAGGGCTGCCATCCGAACTGGTCTTCCTGGATTTCTCGAAGTTTGGAAGGGCATCCGAGGGGCGGACTTCTAACGCCCGTCTTGTTGGCAGTTTTGCTTGTTTGCTATTCTAGGAATCACCATGCACACATATACACACACATGTGACATCACATGATTTCAGTGTGAACGCGCTGCATCTCACTGCACTCCTTGTGGGTTTTTAAAATATTTTCCATAAAGTCCGGGAATAAAAATACTGATTTAGATTAAATCTCATCTTTTGCAATAACTAACTACCTATTTATATTAAAAGTTAATGAATCACAGACCGTAAACATCTTGGGGTATCTCTCACAATAGCACCGATAACATGTTCTTAATAAAAACAGTACTTATCACACACTAGAGGGGCAATCTGACCAGTATGTATTGTTTATTGTATTATTTAATTACAATGAAATCTTTTTCACATTATCTTTATGTGAAAATGGCCTTATAATGCCTGTAGAACAAATTCTTAAATCAAGGGAGTCATGATTGTCTGTCAAAAATTGACAAGTGAACTTGTATACCCCGTGTCCAATTTCAATAATGAATATTAATAAGAGTGAGTGTCATTGTATTTATTTAAATACTTGCCACAATGAATAGGAAATTGTGAGTATTTGAAACTGTACTTGTTATAAAACAACTAATAACCAAGTTTCAACTAGATAAATCTACTCATCCACCAAAAACTGAGGGAAATATTTGAATTATCTTACCTAACATTTTTAAATTTACCATTTATGGGTACTTCCTTTATTTTATTTTACTTGTCTGCCCTATAAAGAAGTTATGTGTTTTTGGGTGAATGTTTTCTTTTCTTATACAATCTAACAGACTTGATAGATTTTGGAGTGTATGGTGTCATTAGATTTGTCTAGATATGTTTGGAGTGTTAATAGGCTAAATTTTTTAGGTAATAATTCCACTAACCATGTCGCCATTTTAAGTTGAACCCGGGATGATACCAGAGTTCAGAATAACTGGTATAGGCACTTTTTTATTACAATTTTTAAAAGATATTGTCTAAATATTTTGTTAATATTTAAATATGTATTTAAAAAAGCAACTGAGCTGAGAACCCCTTCCTATTTGAGTCGGTTTTTTTAGGTATTATTTTAATGCTTACATTATTAAATAATTAAAATCATTGTGAATAAATAAAAGCCTCTATAAAAGATTCCCAATTGTCAGTATTTTGTTTGTATTTAAATATGTATTTAAAAAAGCAACTGAGCTGAGAACCCCTTCCTTTTTGAGTCGGTTTTTTTAATTATTATTTTAATGCTCACATGATTAAATATTAAATAATTAAAATCATCATGAATAAATAAAAGATTCCCAATTGTCAGTAAAACCTTTTGAACGGAATATTGTTATGTTACTAAGAGGAGCTACATGGGTAGATCGCTCTGCCATGCTTTCGGTTGCATTGGTACTTACTTTCACTTGTACTCTCAATGTCGATAACGGTTGTGATTCACTCTAGCCACATTTAAATGTGCTCGCCGCTACACAATGTTATTTTGGATATAATTATAATATGAGTGAACAAAGTTTTTCAATTAAATGCTCATTTATTACTGGTATGTTATTTTTTTAATATGAGGCTTGTTTGTAGTTCTTTGCTTTTTTAACCGACTTCAAAAAAGGAGATAGATAGATAAAATCTTTATTATTCACCCCATAAATCACATAATACACGAAAAAACAGCTTTAAAAACTAGCGTAACAATCGGCGGCCTTATCGCTAAGAGCTATCTCTTCCAGAGGTGGTTCTATGTTCCACTGGTTTTTTTAATGTATGTGCACCGATTTCTCTGTCAAGTATGAATTGATTTTGATGACTTCTTTTTTGTTTGGTAGGCCATTCTTTAGAGGTGGTCCCATATAAATTTCATTAAAATCGGTTTGTACTTAGTTTGGTTTTTAAATTAAAATACTTACATCATCAGCCAATTAACGTCCACTGTTGGACAAGGCCTCCCTCATTGAGAGGGGTGTTGCCATAATGACCACGCTTGGCAGGCGGCTTGGGGATCGCAGTACGTTCACCGTGTACTATTAGGACGCTGCTGCCCATCCTCCGGTGGTTCTGGTCGCAGTTTTAGGACATACCCTGGTCCAAAGTCCGAGGCCCGGGTTAAATTAAAATACATAACTGAAAAAAAAAAGTCATCCAAGTAAAAGAAATTGCGTATTTACTAATTTTGAACTATGAAGTCGGTTTTTAAAATTAATTATTAAATGTCAGATATACCTGATGTGCATAGATGTAACATGTATGTTTGGAACTAAGTACAAAATTCACGAAAAAAGTGGACTGAGTTTTTTTTACAAATATCGACCAATTAACTAAAAATAATCATTACATCCCACAGCTACTTATGCCTAAGTTAGCTTGCTACAAATGTAAATTCACAGATTACTTACCTTAAACTATAATATTAATCTACTTACTATTAGTTCGGATATTTTTAGTGCTAATCCAAAATCCATTGCTAATTAATATGCCTATAATTTCAAACATCTTTATTTGAATGATGGATGGAAATATTAATAGAGTAATAGTAGATAGTCTAGTTAGAGGATGTCTATCTATAGCAGTAACTAGGTTTGATTTAAGTTTACTTAATAAATAAATAGTTTGCAATTCTGTAACGAACAAATTTATTTTATTATGGAAACTGACTTGGTTTTCACACATTTTATTTGTATTGTGAGTGTCCGGCCTAATTTTACGTAATTCCCGTGTGATATAAATAAAACAAATTTATTATTTACATATTAACCTAGGCTAGGTTTTATTCCTAAGCGTTAGATGTTTACATACCTAGATAAGCACACACGTGAAAATAATGATTTGTTTTGTTTTTAAATTTTACATAACATCTGTAATTGGTAGAGGTATACGTGAGCAAACACCAACTTTTTGTCACTTGTATAATAATTATTCACTTTCATTGAATATGTATTGTGCATATTACTCATACTTTCGTTTCATAGAAAAAGTTGCTAATTACCTACTTGTAAATTACCTTCAGAGGTGTCTCACCTCTTTTTGATTCATTTAGCAAGAACATCCTGCCTAAAGCCTAACTGAGCCTTGATATAATAATATACTCCGCCGGATATGCTATTCCGAGACACAAAGGTCACGTGGGTGACACAAGGCTACGTCATCGACGCTGTGTTGCCAGTAGCATGAGATCATAACTCCCCAATCTCCGTGTATTACCTGGGGGAATCCAACAAAACTTTTGTGGTTTTGATTTTAATAATATTCGGACAAACACAACGACAATTGAAATATTTTTTCTATTTTCATTAAAAGATTACAAATTTGTTTCCTAATTTATGTGTTTGCAGCGTGGGGATTATGGCAACACCCCTCTCGAGGAGGCCTATGTTCAGCAGTGGACGTTGATGATGTTGTAATAAAGTGGCAACTGAATAGTCACGTTGGCTACCGACGCAAAAAGAGGGGTGTTATAAGTTTAACGTCTGTTTCTGTACACTCTCCTGGCTCTCAAACGGTTAAACCAATTTTGATTCAGGTTTATTCTATTTGAAAGGTGACTAGCTATGATTCAAGGAAGTTAAGCTGTTCAGACTTTTGAAGACTGTCTTTTAATTTACTTTTATTTGTTTAATTCAAAGTTATTGTTGTTAAGAATATCTCTCATAAGTGAATCATTTTCTCTCTCTTATCTCTTTCTGTCTTACGCTAGTCTATTGTTGTCTTGATATGAGGTAGCTCCACACAGGTTTGACGAATCACCGCCCAGCCTATCATACTAATATGTACTTAATTACTTATTATAATGTGAAAGTATGTTTGTTCCTCTTTCACACAGCAACGGATCAACGTGTTTTTTTGCATAGACACAATTGCAGGGCCGGATAGTGATATAGGACACTGTTTTATTTCGCAAATATGTACAGTTCCCAGGGCAATGTCCACGCAGGGGTTACCGCGGGGAGCAGCCACTTTTTCCCTAATATAAAGCTGTGTGTACATTGCAGCACGACCGGCGCGGTGGGCGGGCGCGGCGTCGGCGGCAGCAGCGCGATGCACACGTCAAGACACTCCGTGAACTCGTCTTCTGGCGTGCTCATGGTCGGGCCCAACTTCCGCGTCGGCAAGAAGATCGGCTGCGGCAACTTCGGAGAACTTAGACTCGGTGAGTTGCATAACCCTACTTTACCCTACGACCACCACATGAACAAAACATCAAACAAACAAACGAGTAGAAGCACAGACCTTTATTAGGATAGACCTACTTACATGTCTGTGGCCTGTCTTAAGTTGGGTCAATGCTCTTACTAGCACGCCGCATAATTCAGTTGGATCTCCGTAGTCTTGGCAGTAGCACGTCCCACTTCAATACACAAATTTGTCAAATTGCGCCATTGTAAACTTTAAAAACCTCAACAAATAATAAATTTTAAAAGCTCAACATACGCAAGTTTGGTCGCAATGTCTTTTATCGCTTTTACAACGGGGAGTGTTCTGAAGAACTGTTTGATCTGATGGCGGCGTCGCGGTTTTACTATCGCTCTATCCACCACCGCCTGAAAGCTTATCCACATAATATCATAGATCAGTAGAAATCGCATACTGTGCGATTCACGCGATCTTTCTTACGCGGTGTTTCCAAGAAACTACAATGAACATGATTTTGTTCAAAAGGCGAGTTAATAGATTCTTATAGAGTTGTTTCTTATTCATAGGCGACGGTGACTGCATCACGCAGCCCTTTTGCTTGTTTGAGACTGACCGCCTCGCGCGCTTTTTTTTTCTTCCCCCTTCATTCCCTATCCGCCACGAACGTAGCCCGTATCTTTTTGTTAATATTATACGTAATTTCTCACGTAAGCCGGTAATTCCGATAAAGTTTCAGTGCAACAAGTAAAGCGACAAGAAGCCGCTAGCGCGCTCTCTCCTTGAAAAAGACCGCCGAATGCGGTTTATTATAGTTAGAATAACCGGTTTATTCTTACCTGAGTAATTTCTATAGTAATATTACTTATGTGTGTAAACCTCGTCAGTTTCCATAGTAGCCCGTAATACGTTTTTTTTTATGATACTGAGTGACGAGACGTGCTAAGTCTCTCGCCTGATGGCTCTTCCCGCTTGCCAATAACAGCTCAACGCCACTCAGAATTTTGAACTTCAACAGTTCAAAACCCTGGATGGCAATGCACTGCGCTCGTCACCCCGAGATATAAGATGTCAAATCCCTGCGAGCCCTGTAATTTCGCTGGAAACATTGCCCTTCAATCCGGAACACATAAGTGTTTGCACACTACTGCTTGGCGGTTGAATAACTGGCAAATGTGTGGTACTTCCCCAGGCGGACCCCTGCAAAAGAGTCCTACCACTACAATAACGTCAGCAATATATGAGCTAAAGTAATTATGATGCGCCCACACAAGCCGCGGGGCAATCGAATAAAAGTCTATTAAGTATGTAGAGCCTATCGCCTTCGATCTAGTCTAGTAACTAGTGTCAATGTAGCAATTGTTCTGACCTATTACGTACTCGGGTAGCTTTAGATGTATAATCTAACGTAGAAGAGTTGATCACATTAAAAACCGACTTAAAAATATATGAAAAACGTAATAAGTGCCTATAAAATTTGAGGATTGCCCTTGTTTTCCCTGGGTATCATCAGATCCTGACTTAGTGACATAGGAACCAAATTGGAAGTACACCCTACAAAACAAAAGTTTTTTTTTGTAATCGGTCAACAGTTGGCGGAGATATCGGTGAACACACATAAAAAAATAATGTACAGTGGAACATACAACCTCCGCCTTTTTTGAAGTCGGTTAGTAAAAGAAAAGTACTCTCTGGAATACGGGGAATCATCTTATATCTCGGGGTGACGAGCTCAGTGCATTGCCATCCAGGGTTTTGAACTGTTAAAGTTCAAAATTCTGAGTGACGTTGAGCTGTTATGGGCAAGCGTGAAGAGCCATCAGGCGAGCGACTTCGCTAGTCTCGTCACTAAGTATCATTTAAAAAAAAATGGTGCTGCTCACTCTGCGAAAGAGAATCCGAGATCATTACAAGGTCTCTTAACATAATGAAACAATACAATATAACGTAATAAACACCCCTCTCGGCAGTACGTAAGTTGCAATTAAGAGTTTATATGTCGTCAATTTGGGTTGCGTTGCATCAATTTAAGCGGTTATGGCAAACAGTAACTAATTCATATTTTGGTTATATATCTAGTTAAGTACATATATAAAGTTAGTTTTTCATGTAATTTTTGAAACATGATTGGTGAAAAATTTCTCGATAGAACAATTCGGCGAAAACAGGCCTTCTAATACAAGTTTTTAAGCTACTTCCAAAAAGTGGAGGTTATTATTCGACTGTTTTTTTTTATTGTTTGTTACCTCAGAACTTTCGACTGGGTGAATCGATTTTGATGATTCTTTTATTTTTATTTTAAAGCTGTTGCTTCCCGTTTGGTCTCTTTTTTAATATAGTCCAGTTCTGTAATTTTTATGACGTCTGTTTTTTATATTGACAATTATAGTTTTTTCTCCGAGTCTAGAAGTTCTAGACAATTCATATTCTAATGGCAATTGTATAATAACCATTAGAATATGAATAGTTCTGGAGTAATTTGGAGTTTTCAGCATATTATTAACTTCCGTTATTATGTTCTGAGGCGACTCGTGCCTCTTCCTGCATTCCTGCAGGAATGATCTGTTCCTGCAGGCGTAGATCGCGTATATTTGTCACTGTTTTGCGCAGGAGCAAAACTTAGATTTGAGCTGATGTCATTCGACTGTTAACACTGATTTTGTATTTTCTTGGGGCGCGATTTTACAAGATCTTATTACTGAGCGCTAAAAATCGACGCAAAATGTTGGCTCGCCGTGAAATTACCCGACCTTCAATGTTATGGTAAAATGACATGCAACTACCATCTATCTCTTTGATAAAGATATAAATAACAATCATTCGACAGCAGTTCGCACCCCGTAACTGAATAAAAATGGCGTGCTTTCTATCACCAGACAACACCGACACACGAAATATTGTGACCAACATATTTGTAGAACTGGGTTAGAGCCAGTATCGTGTTTTATAAAATAACTGGCAAAAAGCGTGTCCAAACACGCATACGGCAGGGTTCCGTGGGCGAAACCATATAATTGTGGTCATATTCATAGTTCAGAAGTTGCATGGTGGGCATAGAAATAATAATCTATAAAAACGGCAAAAAAATCACGTTTTTTTGTAAGTTAAGCTGTTCAGACTTTTGAAGATTGTTTTTAGGGTTCCGTACCCAAAGGGTAAAACGGGACCCTATTACTAAAGCTCCGCTGTCCGTCCGTCTGTCACCAGGCTGTATCTCATGAACTGTGACAGTTCAACAGTTGAAATTTTCACAGATGATGTATTCCTGTTGCCGCTATAACAACAAATACTAAAAATAGAATAAAATAAATATTTAAGGGAGCTTGATCGTTATGAATATAGAGCAAAAACGAGCAAAAAAATCACGTTTGTTGTATGGGAGCCCCCTTAAATATTAATTTTATTATATTTTTTTGTATTTTTGTGTTATAGCGGCAATAGGAATACATCATCTGTGAAAATCTCTATCACGGTTCATGAGATACAGCCTGGTGACAGACGGACGGACAGACGGATAGACGGACGGACAGCGGAGCCTTAGTAATAGGGTCCCGTTTTACCCTTTGGGTACGGAACCTTAAAAATCGAACGAACGAAGATCTGTGGACTTAGCCAAATTTCAGAGATGTATTATCGCGACATAATTATAACATAAATAATACTTTTTATGATTTACTCTAAAATATTTTACCAAAAGGTCAATAAGGTAAAGATCTTTGAGCTAGAACGTCTTGAATTTATTACAGTTTTATCGCGATAACTCAAAAAGTTGTAATCCGAAAATGTTCGAAATAATTTTGAATTCATGACCTATCAGCATAGCAATTTATAAGTTTGTATGTCTATATACTTTAAAACTGAGATTTATACTACAACTGTAATTGTGCAAAGTTTCATGCACTTATCTTAATAATTATAGAAGTTAGAAGGAAAAAAAATTGGACGGATGGATAGACAGACAAGCAGATAGAACGAACTTATAAGGGTTTCTTGTAGTACTACAGAACCCTAAAAAACTGACAGCTTCACGCCGAAAGTTTTTAGTTCCCTCATTTGACCACCTTTTCAGACTAAGTTAGTCGCTGGGTTTTGTGGCCTACTCTTTGCAACTCTTGATTCCGGCTTTCATGCACAGTATAGGTACTTGAAAGGCATGAGAGGATTTCAGACTACGTAGTATATAAATTAGAATGAATGCAAAAATGGAATTAACATGATTTTGCGAGCTTGCTCTACGCAATAATATTTTATAATTCATTTTATCTATCATGTGGGACTATGGTCTTGTCACTTCGTGTTTTGCACAGATATAGAATACACAGAAAAGCCGTAAAATAATAGATTTAGAGTTACTATTATAACTTAACCAGTACTTACTTACAGTACTACGACTTGCTTTTAAGAGTCCAAATGTTGTACTATAAAAAACAACGTCGCGACCCAAGCATATCCAAAAGTCATCATGAATTATTTGTATTGTATTATTTACCTATTGCGTAGAATGGGTTGACAAAAAGGTGGAATGAAAACAATGGTTCGCCATTATTCTGCCTTTCAGCATGCAAAATTTTAACTTACAAAAAAGAATACAATCAAATATAAAGTTATATGATTATTTACGGGATATTTACCGTGGTAAGGTTGTGGAAGGAGCTCCCGATATTTCGGCGCAGTTACATGCACCATGTTCACGGGAAGACAACACGGGCGTATATTTCTCTAAAGTATATCAATAGCAAAAATAGTTCTTATGTTAACACGTATAAAATAACAATTCTGCTAAAACGTTCGGTAGTTAAATCACTTTCATTAAACTCCTGGTGATTTGCATAGCAAGCAGGGTCTTCGCACACGAGTAGCCTTATCACGTGAGAGCGCTTCCTACGCTACTCAGTGCATCAAAAACTGATATTGCTCCATGAATAAATCAGCATTGATTAATCTTGCGGTGCAACCATAATAGCTTTTGAAAAAAAAGGCTACATATACATACGGGGTTAAGTAGAAAGGATGTACTAAGCCAAAAGGGGTAATTCTGAACTACTTTTACTATAGGATCAACCCTGAAATTGCGAGAAAAAACCTAGCTGTTCTATGCAAAACGGCCATTCACACTCGACAAAATGTATGGAACAGATGATATATTTTCGCTATTTCAGGGTTTCTCCCATAGTAAAACCACACCGTCGCTTACCATCAGGCGAGTTGGTGGCCAAACGTAGGGAGATCTATTTTATAGTAAATAAAAAATATTGTTCATAATGATGGGTACTATTGACCCCTTTCAGCTTAGTACACCCTTTCCGCGTCGCCCTGTAGATTAGAAACATTCTTTTAAGTGGTGTTTTTGGAAGTTTGTAAGAGAATTTACCCTCTTGCAAGAAAAACTAAGAGAACGGTAGTCGAAGTAAAATTCTGCTTTACGTAGTGCTCTGCCAGGCTAGCATGCGCGCCGCGACAAAATTATGTCGATTCTTTTTATCGTGCCAAGTGCGAGACATGCGTATATGAAATCATAGACGCCTTGTCACGTTCTCGCTCGAAAAAGTGACGACAAGATTTTGTCGCGGTGCGCATGCTAGCTCGGCTGTTTTATTTATGTAGGTAGTTGTTACAAACTTGAGTGTAGGTTGTTATCTGGGACAGACTGCCGCGTGGGATTTGTTCCTTTCCTCGTTTCCTCTAACTTGAAGTGGACTTCTATTTATAAACTTCGCAAAAATAGCGCTTTAGTAGCCAATATCTGTTTATCAACGTCGAAGTATTTTTAAGACAAAAACATGTTGATCTGGAAAATCCTAAAAAAATAAAATTTACTAGGTATAGTCCACTCACACTATCCTAAAAAAAATGGGTCATTTTTTGCACACACGGTCATCTGACCCCAAACTAAGCAAAGCTTGTAATATGGCTGCCAGAGACGGATATACGTACATATTTTATATTTTTAAATACATACTTAATTAGATATTTACACCAAGACATAACAAACACAAATGTTCATCACATAAATGTTTGCTCTAGGTGGGAATCGAACCCACGCCCCCAAGCGCAGAAGGTAGGTTCACTATCAACTGACTGAGCCACCGGGGCAGTCAACGAAACTATATACTTACTGCCGACGAAACTACGTTGTCCAAAGGTTTACGTGCCTATACAATGTATCAATAGTTTTATCTGCAAACAAAGACACTCGTGTCGCTCTTATTTGTGCTTGAGACAATAACTTGGCCAATGAATTTGACAGTCAATGAAGTCCACTGGAACGACTAACAAGCCTCGTCACACGACCTTGTACGGTCACTGAAAATATGCAGATAATACCAACAATAATGTTCAGGATTTAAAAGTACTTGACACACTTTTCCGATTTCCAAATGTAAGCCAATTTTCTGAGGCTACCGAAACGTTTCTTTGATAGTTGCTTTCAGAAATGAGAGGTTTATGTGGAAACTTTACATCTGTGTTTATGGTTCGACTTTGAATGCACAAATGTTTTAACGTGCAATTACTTGGGTCCACAGGATATAGGAATGCCACAATTACGGCTACCCTGCAATCGAATACTTCCTCGGGTAAACGTTTACAATTTGACACATGTATTTAAATTATCCGCTTATACAATTACCAGTCGTTTCGTACTTTTTACAAGTTTCTTTCTTGGCGAATATTGTTTTGCAAGCGATACACCTGAACAAAAAATTATATACTTAAACTCGTTTTCATTTGGAAAGACCTATTCAATTGAGTTGTATGTTTTCATCCACACTTTACCTGTACCATCTTGTATTTATTATGACGTCACCTACCAAGTAACCGTCCGGAAGCGTTCGTCAAATAATCATAATCATATTCGCCAAAGAACCAGAGTCACCGATAAAGCTACAAAAATTTGCATGTTGAAGTGGCCATGGGCAGGTCACATCGCTCGAAGAACCGATAACCGATGGGGAAGAAAGGTTCTTGAGTGGAGACCACGAACCGGAAGCGCAACACGCAGCGTAGGTAGGCCACTAGATGGACCGACGACATCGTGATAGTCGCGGGCATCCAGTGGATGCAGATGGTAGGCTGTAGTTCAGTGTGGAGGTTAAAGCGGGAGGCCTATGTTCAGCAGTGGACGTCTTCTGGCTGATGATGATGGACAGACGCGTTTGGCAAGGGCCCGAGGAGAATAGCATTATCAAAGGGAGGCCTATCTCAGGAAGTGGGTTATTCAATACTCATGATGATGCGATCCCCTGCTGACTACATGCAATGCTATGGATTGTTGAAGCAAGTGATCTCAATATTCATCATCATCATTATCAGCCTATCATATTCCCACAGCAGGGACACATGCCAATATCTATATATTATGTTTTTAATTACCTATCGGGACTTATCATTCATCGAACTTATTTTCGTGTTGAAATCGCGAAAGTGTAAAAGTTAAAATTGTCATAAATGTATTGTTGGTGGGGTTTTTTTCTCATATCGACAGAAATAACGCACGCTTACCGAGACGTAAGCTCTGATAATGTTATCAGTAGGAAATGCTGATCAAAATAATAAAATAATTAGATAGGCGAGACTATGAATTAACGATCTGTTATGCGATATGCGGTAGCGAGAATTTAATCATGATTTTTATCAAAAAAATACCCTTTTCTAGATAATAAGTTAAGAATTGTATTTAAAAAAAAGTAGTACTTCATTTTAAATTTTTTTGGAGAATAAAAAGTCATTATTGATCAATGTCTTCATATTCGTCAACCCGAAAACGTCCACTGCTGAACATAGAACTCACCTTCAGCCTGCCATCTGCATCCACTGGATGCCCGCAACTTTCACGATGGCGTCGGTCCATCTAGTGACCTACCAACACCACCCAGTGTCGGTCGTAGTAGTTGGTCGTGGATGAGTGGTAATTAAAAGAAAACAAAAAATTGGGTATTTTTTGTAAAAAATAACATTCTATCTTTCTACTTTTAAAAAGCCCCATTTATTGTAGCTCCTCATTTTCAAAACACTCCTCTCAAGGTTTCGAAAAGCATTGGAATCCTTGGAGTCGATATTTCTTCGAATGTACAGTTTCGCGGTCACATTGCGAGTAAAGCCAAGCTCGCCTCTAAGAAACTTGGTGTGCTCAACAAGGCGAAGCGGTACTTCACGTCGAGCCAAAGACTTTTGCTGCTACAAAACGCAAGTCCGTCCTCACATGGAGTACTGCTCCCATCTTTGGAACGGAGCACCCAAGTATCAGCTTGAGCCACTTGATGCATTACAGCGTAGAGCTGTCAGAATTGCCGCCGATCCCAAGCCCACTGAACACCTAGAGCCGCTCAGCATGCGCAGAGACGTTGGGTCTCTTTTATCGCATTTACAACGGGGAATGTTATGAAGAACTTTTCAATCTGATGCCGGCATCGCGGTTTTATCATCGCACCAGCTGCCACCGCCTGAAAGTTCATCCACATATCATAGATCGTTGGAAATGGCAAACTGTGCGTTTTACGCGTTCCTTTTTGCCTTACACCTGCAATTTGTGGAATAAGCTCCCTCCTGCGGCATTTCCGAGTAGCTTCAATATGGGGTTCTTCAAACGGGCTTCTTTAAGGGTTGGCAAGGGTACGTATATGTGATGCCCCTGGTGTTGCAGGTATCTTACCATCAGGTGACCCGTCTGCTTGTTTGCCACCTATGGCATTAAAAAAAAACAAAAAATACAAGAATGAATCGGTTACTTATAGGCAACCGTGCTCCATCGTAGACCGCATCATCGCTTAGCATCAGGCGAGGTGGCGGCCAAACGCTAGTCTATCTATCTATACATACCTATAATAAAAATGTAGAGAATAAAAACTGTAATTGCGAGATATCAAAAATATAATGACACATGGTGTCTTAACATTAGCAGCTGAACACGTTAAGACAGTTTTGTTTGTTTGTCCACGCACATCTCCTAAACCACTGGACGGATTTAAATGCGGTTTTCACGAATATGCTGAGCTATGACCAGATTGAAGTATAAGCGATGTTATTTTGCAATTAAGGGAGAATAAAAAGGTTGAAATTTATACAAAAATCTACGCACACGACGTCGCGGGCAACTGCACTAGTTATTAAATAATAAAACATTGTAAATGGTTTAAAGACATTTTCATGTTAAGTAATACGTTTTATTATGGCAGAGTAAAAAAAAGCGTGATCGAAATCGCTGCACCTGATATTTTGGCCCTTAAGGTGATACGTTTCACATTGGCGGGAAATTCAAATTTAAAACAGTTTTTTTTGTTCTTGTAGCTAGGCCAGGTAATTATTGTAAACGATCATGATGTTTGCGAAAATTGATTATTATTCTTTACAAACTCACGTAAAGCTATTTATCTCTAATGCGCATTATTACATACCTTTGTCAATAAACATTTTTTTGCTGTTTCAAACGGTTTATTGACAAATGTAAGTAATATGGCGAGTTGCTGATTAATAACTGTACATAATAATGTAAAGAATAACCAATAATTTTGGCAAACACTGTGCCATTTCACAATAATTACCTGGCCTAGCTACAAGGACAAAAAAACTGTTTGAAATTTGATTTTTCCGCCAAACATGAAACGCATCACCTTAATTACAAATTGCAAATTGATAAAAGTGTGCCCCATCACAAAACTATCGATTAACAGTTTCCGTGTCTTGTTCTGCGGCTCTGTTGCTCATAGTTTCCGACGGCCTAGATACAAATCAATACAAGAATGGTTGGCTCAGGGCTAAGCATGTGATTGTTGGGCAAGACCGTACGTGTGATCGCTAGACTGTATTTACTTATTTAGACTGGAAAGAAATGGGGTCACCCTTGTCCGACGGAGCCGAGTTAGATAGCCTGAGGACATGTTACAATAGGCTACCTACCGGACATGTTTGATTTATTAATAATTATCACTATAAAAAACCGACTTCATAAAAATGTCAGAACTGGATCAAATTGAAATGTAACCAAAGGAGAAGCACCAGCTTTCAAATAATGATTTAATTGATGAATTATGAGGTAACAAACATAAAAAAATACAGTCGAATTGAGAACCTCCTCCTTTTGGAAGTCAGTTAAAAAGCAAAACTTAGTAAATAAATCGGCCAAGTGCGAGTCGGGTTCGCGCTCTGAGGGTTCCGTATATTATACCACCACAAAATACAAAAGGTACTTAGTGCAATAAGACGCGCATTGCGCCCAGGTACCGACCGCGCCCAACGTTGCTTAACTTGGTGGTGAACAGAATTTTTATCACCGACTCGCGCTTGGCCATTATCTATTATTTTGTTGTTTTACTTTAGCTTTAGAGTCTGTACTATATTTTTTTTTTTAAGAATCATCAAAATCTTTTCACCCAGTTGAAAGATCAGAGGTAACAAATAAAAAAAAAAAACGAATTGATAACCTCCTCCCTTTTTGGAAGTCAGTTAAAATATAACTTGCGCTCAACGAAACGAAACGAACGAAATGTACGAAACAACTGTTATTTTTTCCTAATTTAGTGTTAATCCCATAGTATTTTTTTTGCATAATGCTCATAATCATAAAGATGCTGATGTATGCTGAGTACAATGGTCTCCTTTCGGCTAAGCACCACCGTTCTGTCGTTCTGTGTAACAATAATAGTTACTCATTTGTGTGATTACTATGTTGTACGGAAATATGCATTTATATTGCTGCAAAAATGTAATATTCCATTCAGAATTTGCAATAAAATATATATACGGAGCAATAAAGCAGGATATTCACTATAAGACTGCAGACAATAACCAGACATACATTTTCTATGCGTCTATGTAAATAAGGACAAGAATATAGACTAATTTTCAAGGAAAGTGTATGGAAAATTATGCAGCGTCTAGTTTAAAATCCATAATGCATTTAATACTAGATAACACCTTTTTAACGGTCATAGCGTGAATGCTGTTTATTTGCTACTTCGACAAGTATTATAAAAGATATAGAAAAAACACGCCTGCAATGCAGTCTATGACGCTCCAAGCAAAATAATGATATCTGACGACACCCTGCACTTCATAATTTGTCAAGCCGTTTATGCTACATATTATCCTTCTTTTTGGGCAGTCGGGTAAAACGAGAAGGTTATCAATTAAACTGTATTTTTTCCCCGATTACGACAAAATGAGGATAAGGTTGAAGTTAGACGACATAAAAAAAACATGCGGCAGTCGCGATATTACTTGAATTCTATTTCCTAGGCAATAATATTTATATTCCTCAGAATCAAGTTACAGAACGCGCGAAAGACGCGCGGTGGCCGCGTGGTCTACGCGTGGCGGCCGCGCGTCTTTCACGCGTTCTGTCTTTCTATATATGCTCTTTTAATTTAAAATGTAATTACTAAAAAAATAGAGCGTATTTTGCTATAACAGCGCGGTCTTACACGTCTATCAAGCGACGCGGGACGGCGCGAACGAATTCGTGTCAAATAAATGCGCCCTTTGACTGTATATATATGTTTCACAGTATCTCAGTCAGTTCTGAATAAATTTCAATAAATTCGGAACAGTGATTTTCCCTGATTTTCTGGGGGTGAAAGTATGGAACGTTCTATGGTGCAAGCCTAACCATATTTCAAGATCATCGTCCAGTCGTGAAAAGTAACAACCAGGAAGACTTATTTTGCATTCAGAATATCATTGTGCAATGTGATCTAGCGGCATAAGGTACAGGAAAACCCAGAATAATTCTGAACAACAAAACAGGAATTCTCTTCCAATACCTCGGAAATAGCCCATTCACCAGATGAAGAGAGGTAACTAAAAGCCATGAGCCCACGCCAAGTTCTTTTTTCTTATTTTTTGAAGTCTCAATCGATTCAAACAAAACTTTATGTATAGACTTAAAGTTGATCGATACTATAATAATTCTCGCAGTAAAAAAAAACTTTAAAAAAACACGCTTTAAAATTGCTAATCCTGAAAATCCTGGAATCGATAATGGGACAAACTATTTAAATTATTGTATTGTCATCAGTCCTTGATAAGTGTGTAAAGTTTCAAATCAATCCGTCGTTTTGAAAGAGGTGAAAATCAGGTTCAAAGATTCTGTTACATAGATACATATCAAAGTATAAAAAGCGTGTTAAAAATCATATAACTTCTTTTCTTCCTATCTCTTGGAAGTTCCAAACACTGTCCGCTCGTTTACAATAACCTTCTTTCCGCACTTGTATCACAAATATCACAATTAACTATCGACCTACACTATAAATAACTTTTCAAAAGTCGAACTGGACATCTAGATTAGAACACAATAAATAATATAGACGCGAATATATAATATCAACACGAAAATTACTTTATATCATTTGTAATTTTATTCTAAAGATATGCCCATCGTTTTTTTATTCCCACTGAGTGATTTTTGTTTACAAAAATATTGAAAATGTGCGAAGGAAATAATCGCGGCCTTTAAGTCTTAGGGTGGGTTGCACTATCTTACTTTAGCAATAACAAACATAGACATTTAAGTTAAAGTACCAGTTAGGCAAAAAATTTGAAACACCATCTTATAAAATTGTTAAATGACGTCATTAAATGTTAAACTTTAACTCTTAACTTAGTTTATGTTAAATATCTGTCAGATTCATAAAATATAATTCCACCTATGCATCTGGAGTAAATAAGGTCTCATTTGACTTACAATCCTTGTAACTTTATCTATGGTATTGAATACTCTGGAGCAATGTATTTCACAGTTACTGCTGAATTCAGCGTTACTGTTATTGTAAAATTTGTCGTAAACCTTTATTTCAACTAAGTTCTACTATGGTGCAACCAAGCCTTAAATACATAATTCAGTTTTAACAAATTTCAAATGCAGATATGTCATTGAGAATTCAAAACGTTCCGTTACAATTTTCTTTGTTACAAAGATACACATTTTGTTAATTTAATTTAACGATGAAACTATATATTTAATGAATTAAAAAAGTAAAACCCCTGAAAAAAAAAATATTCTTTACGAATTTCATCTAAAACAAGACTAATATAAAACATGTGGTAACTTATCCGAGAGTCCTTAATACACTGTGTAGTCCATAACGCAAGGGAAGGGCTTAGATAGGCGGCCTATTAAAACTAACCAGAGATATTGGGACAACTGCAAGAGATAGATAGCAACTTACCAACTATCGAGGATAGCTATCTAACCTTTACTAAGGGTTAAATATTGGCCGTAAGTCTTAAGATTCTCCATCCACACGCGTTGCTTGCGCAAACAGCAAGTGTAAGCCTTCGACCAAAATAAAATGAATGGACGGGCCCTAACCATTGAACTTGATCAGTAAAAACGAGTCAAAACCGTCGAACATATACTTCAACACCTAATTATAAAAATGTACAGTATATTTGTTACAAAAAATAGATATCGGTTTTATTTGTGTATTTACACTTCGGTAAAGCATAGGAATTCATAATTTTGTCAGATGTTTCGTTATCGCGTAACAATAGACTCGTGTTTCACTTCCTACGGCTAGAGACCGACTGAAACGAAGTGAGCGCTGGCGCTCATTTTGTAATCTTCAAAAATGCTCTTCTACTGGGCCCGTCCATTCATTTTATTTTGGTCTAAGGTGTAAGCCGGCCTATCTCCATTCATGTAAATAAAGTGACAGTAAGCATGAAAATCATTGTCTTATTGTTAAAGCGATAAGGTTTCCATTGGGTCATTATTGCGGCTGTATGGCTGCGTGCGGATTGAAATCGGCTTCGACGTCACTGAAAATAATACCGACACGTGCGCATAATGATTAATACATGATGTTCTTTCGAAAGGGTCGCGGACTGTCACCGGCGGTGAAGGTCAGACCAATGATCTAGGCATTATACGTTGTAGCCTACACGCTTTGATATAATATATAGTTTGGATCTGCCTTTAAACTCGAGCTAGTACCGCAAAAAGTCTGCCGAAAACTGAAGGGGGCGAGGTAAACACGTATTGCACACACTGACATATTCTTACTAGTTCTACAAACGCACACTGCAATATTGAGCGCACACAACTGCAAATGATGTGAATAAAATGTATACGTATGGACGACCAAGGGGGTGTGTAGCACTTGCTAAAGGGGAAACTGTAGGTATAACGCTTCCATTTATTTTATCTGAGGCTACACGTACATTCTGACTTCAATAAATCAATCAATATATTCATTGCCAAAAGTCTTCATTATTGATCATTATCAGCCTATCACAATCGCTCACCAAAAATCTTATATAACATTATAAACCTAACTGGGTACTAAACAAAAGTTACATTGCTAAAACACGTGTTCCTTTATAGCCTCTTCCTTTATGTAGGCTACATTCAGGTTCAGTTTCACCTTGGTCACCGTCAATCACGATTTGTATGCAATTGTTCATCAGTCTACGCGTACAAAATCAGTTTTCCCCTCATTCTGTCCCTAAACATGGTTTGAACAGTTGCATGTAATTCATGTCTTAAATCTAGAGTATTCTGATCACAACATTCTGGTGTTATCATCGATAGATGTGCAGGCTAACAAAAATCTTTTGATTATAGAAGATTAGGCAGAAAGCAGGAAGGCACTCGCAACTTTTTAAACGCTTTTTCGCACTGCCTCAATAGACAAGATTTTCGCACTGATAAACTAATAGAGAGTAAACATGTATTTAAAAAAATACACGGAGAAAAAACCAGAATAGTCGCCATAACGTTTAAGCTCAAAGTCCCAAGTTACAGACTAAAAGTTCTCCCAGTCCAGATATAAGTAAGAAAGAACGACCTGCGTGGGATTTTAATAGCTTCCTCCCTTGCATTTTTCCATTATGTCCATAATAGTACGTAATTAGTAATAATCACTTTGCAGTATACACATTGTAATTTGTCCTGTACGCTCTATTCTTAGTACATCAAATTACGTTAAACCAATTTGAAGTATTCATTTACAACAAATGGTATTTCGGTTTTTCTATAATTACCCCATAAGTCTTCATTCGGGATCGTTAAAAATCTACAGTTAATGAAATGAGTCTTCCAGTAACATAATTATGGGAATGGCACTTAGTTGAATTAAGTTTGTAAAGTGTACAATAAGTCTTCGTTTCTACAGTTGCATTGTACTATATGTCTGTTAACAATGCATCATAGTTTCTCTTTCCCCGAATCACTACCTACGTTTCGTTGATTTCTCTCGGAACGGTGAATCACGATTTTGAATTCGAATAGCGTAAACTGCAGCAGACGTTGAACGTTTTTCGGGAATCGTATCTGTATCAGATAAATCGGCCTACTGACTTTGTTTGGTAAATCGATGTCAGTGACACATACTACTCGATTAGCTCTATTCAATTTTACCGATGCGATAAGATTGTTCGAAACTATGCAGATATGACCGTGACGATCTTCTTTTTGATCGATAAGTTGATAAGTGGCACCTTGTCTGTGACGTCAGAGACGACTTTTACAAGTTTTACGACGGATACACTTGGATTGTTAACCGCCAAATGAATTCAGGTTCTGAACTGAACGTGTAAGTTTCCGACGGCGACCGATACGACCATTAGGATAAACGTGTTTTCGTATATCTATACCAATATATAAAAAGGAAACATTTGATTGTTTGTTTGTTTGTTAGGCTCCGAAACTACTGAACCGATTTGAAAAATTCTTTCACTGTTGAGAAGCTACACTATTCCCGAGTGACATAGGCTATATTATAATTTGTAGCGAGGCCGAAGGCCGAGCTTCCACCAGTGCGAAGCTGGGGCGGGCGACTGGTCATTGGGATAAATGTGTTTTCGTATATCATTGGGTTAAACGTTTTTTCGTATATCATTGGGATAACGTGTTTTCTTATATCATTGGGATAAACATGTTTTCGTATATCATTGGGATAACGTGTTTTCGTATATCATTGGGATAAACGTGATTTCGTATATCATTGGGATAAACGTGTTTTCGTATATCATTGGGATAACGTGTTTTCTTATATCATTGGGATAAACTTGTTTTCGTATATCATTGGGATAACGTGTTTTCGTATATCATTGGGATAAACGTGATTTCGTATATCATTGGGATAAACGTGTTTTCGTATATCATTGGGATAACGTGTTTTCGTATATCATTGGGATAAACGTGATTTCGTATATCATTGGGATAAACGTGATTTCGTATATTGAGACGGTTTTGCATGTCGATGATGACAATGACATGAACTACAAAGTAAATATAAAGCGCTGTACCTACATACTTGTTTACCTTTATACCTTTCATATGAGTACATCCTTGCAATGCTCATGTTATCACACAAAAGTGGCTTTAAATCCCTCGGCGTGACCACGGATAAGATACGGAAAGCAGATATCGCCGCCTAAAATAATTCACAGGAAACATTCACTTTCCCGGCCAATGATTGATGAACGATAATTAGCTGAGTAAACTGATTTGGCAAGTTTAATATTTTGCACAAATTAGAGTACAAAGAGGTTCTTTCATGTAAACATGGATGTTTTGAAGACTATAAATCTTATTCCTTGAAGCTAAAAACCATCGTGTATTCAAAGAACTTGCTAAAATTAACCGAAGAAATGTGCTTGTGATTGTTTCTTTGTTTTGCCAAATAAAAATACATTGGGAAAACTCGAAAGAAAGTTCAACGCCTTCATCAAAAGGCCTATAACTAAACGTCAATCGCTTACTTTGTCGATTCTTTGTTGATCTAAATAGTGTATGAAATTAAACATCTTTTGACGAATTTTATTGCCTATATTTTTCATTATTTTAATTCCTGACGTTCCGAACTCTTTGGAGTGTCCGTGTCATGGGAATTTAGAACTAAAAAATATAAATTGAAACTTAAAAAAAATAAAAAAAGGCAAAAAAAGAGATTTTTTAAAACCCAGATTATATACAATCGGCTGAATAGATTTTCTTGAATCATATATTAAGAACAATCTCGATCATTAAAAAAAACGGATCAACTGTTTCGGAGTTACTATGCCACAGACAGACACACAGATACACACGTTAATCATATAACACCTTCTTTTTGCGTCGGGGGTTAAAAAAAGCAAATATAACAACACAAACTAAATGTTGACATCCGTGCATCGTGGCCGATTGCAGCAGCGCAAGTCTGACGCACGCGTCTAACGCGCGCGGCTGATGCGACAGGTCTTACACTATGAAAATGTATGGCGCCGCTTCCGAGGTCTGCGACAGACGCGTGCGGCCGATGATTGACGTCGCCATACATTTTGTCATCGGCCGCGATGCACGGAAGTCTACAACAACACATACTGATATTTATACTAATTATTGTATTTTTTTGTTACAGGCAAAAATTTATACAACAATGAACATGTAGCGATTAAGATGGAGCCTATGAAGTCCAAGGCTCCACAATTGCATCTAGAGTACAGATTTTACAAGTTACTAGGCACGCACGGTAAGTCGCCCCAATTACATACTAATCACACTCACACTCAGTGATGTTACAAAAATCACACCGACTTAGCCACAGTAGTAGTACATTAAGCCGTCACTTCGCCCTATTACCTGCATCATAATAACCATATTCGCTCAAAAACTTTGAACTGATGAATCATGATCAAAACGAGGCGATGTTACGGAAATAATAAGTACCGTTCCGTCGGGAGTCTTAGTTTATGATGATCCGTAATTGTATAGACTTCATAGCTCCGGCTAAGTGTTGGAAGGTATTAATAAACGCACATGCTAGTAATGAGCCCGGTCTGTCGTATGCTGTCACGTTTATTCTCGTATATCAATCAGACAATCTTCACAGAACAGATGCATTGAATCGGCGGCGTGTCGCGTAAAAGCTCTTCTATCATCCAACAAGTTACATTCTTGCGTCGCTCGCCTATTCACGGGCCTATGAAGTCCGTACAATTAACAGGAAACAGAGTTTCAAGTACGATAACTTTGCTTTGAGACTATTGATCGTGCCTTTTGCTATTCACCGTGTAGGTTAGCTGTAATTCGATTGTTGATAAGTTAATTTGCTTAGAGGGCGTTCCGAAAGTGTATTACCTGGGTACTTGCGGCGGCCGCTACAACGCCATGGTCATGGAGTTGCTAGGGCCCTCCCTAGAAGACCTGTTCGTGCATTGCGGCAGAAGGTTCAGGCTCAAGACGGTCCTTATGATCGCCATGCAGCTAGTAAGATTCCCGACTGCTTCTAGTTAGCTGCCTTTGACGCAACACCGTATCCGATATTCGTATAAATTGACTTGTTTTTTAGCGAGGGTTCGCACACCGTGGTCATGGTCGTTGTTAGGTCGAGGTCAGACCGAAGGCGGCGCGCTCTCAGTTAAGGCGCAGGCCTAAAATATTCGCCGCCTTGAAATTTTATCACGATGAAAATTTATGCGTCCATATCCTGTCGCGGCCTGACCGCGACCTTTAGCTGCGCCGGAAAATACACGTAACACTGCTCTCGCGTCCACGGACACGGCAATATCGGCTGCGGTGTTGCAAATTTCAGGTGCGAGCGAGAGCAGTGCTCGTGTGTTGCGAACGTGAGTACTAATTTGATGACCTGTCTCCCTTCCCCTCTCCCGGTCCTTGTCCCATTCTATCTGCAGCGCCGTCGACGGCGGAGGGCATACCCGAGGTGTACTACTTCGGGCCGTGCGGTAAATACAATGCCCTGGTGATGGAACTGCTGGGCCCGTCGCTGGAGGACCTGTTCGACCTCTGCGGCCGTCGCTTCTCCCTAAAGACTGTGTTAATGATCGCTATGCAGTTGGTAAGTGTACTCTGTTACTGAGTAAACTCGGGGATAAGTGAGTCATCTGTTTAATGAGTTTTTAGCTCAATAATACGAATTCATTATAAACCAATCTAGTTTATTTCGTAGCCATTGCAAAAAACTGACAAGCCGCATAAAAACAAAAGAATCACTCATTTCTCAAAATCATATTCAAACTCCTTGGTGGCTTGTGGCCAGTACACCACATACCTCCCCAACTAAATCAAACACTAACATCTATAATTAACATCAAAATTTCTAGTCGACCTCACAGGATACCGGCGCACAAGTAGTCGCTCTAGAGATTGTTGATCAGAATCAGAACTAGATACTAATCCAGAAGTAGACGCATCTAAAAATTCCTCATCGGAATTTGCATCTCTTCCTTCACCTACTACAGTCACACCACGATCAGATGCAATCAGGGGAGTATCAGTAGCCACCACGTTCGAAGGCATCATATGACTCGAGGAAAATGCCGATACATTTGTATCTAAACCTGGAGTTGGCTCCGAGATCGAATAATCTCCAAAACAACTGACATCGTCTTGATCGTCACTGTCTGCCACTAAACGTCCCTTGTACGCCAGTAACTGATCTACATGTTTCTTAACAGTAATATTTAACATTGGTATATAAACAGTAAACATCCTAGAGCCAATACAACTTTTGACAACTCCGCGTTTCCAGGTGTGCTTGTTACCGTTATTGAAATAATATTTTACTAAAACATTGTCTCCGACGGAAAAAATGACCTTCCTTTGTCCAAACTGCTTACTCTGCGCTACCTACTACATTGTCATCATCATCATCAGCACCGACAAAATTACTATTTTGGATCTTTATCTTGCACATTCTTTTCAAATGCCCTTTTTGTTTACACCTCTGGCACGAATAATCAACAAACCGGCACGTGTCCTTTTCATGATTTTATAACCGCACACTTCACATTGTTTAAACACCCGCGTTTTACTCGTAGCACTGGTTTTGTCGCCCAATGCGGCTTGTATCGCAAACACAGTCTGCACGCCACCTGCCGCTGTCTGCACGCCGCCCGCCGCTGCTTGCATTCCGCTAGTTCGCGCTGAATGTAACGCCACCCGCGCACATCGCAAGCTTTGTGCTAGCTCCAATGCTCTGGCAAACGTCAACGTTTCGATGTTTTCAGCAAACAATTTTTCCTTCTCTTTAGCATTCTCAAGCCCCAAAACAAAACGATCTCGGAGAGCTGTTTCCAACTCAGATTTAAAACTACAAAACTGAGCTAAACTGCGGACTCGCGCTGCCCATTCGGCTAAGTCCTCACCAGGTCGCTGCTCAGCTCTATAAAAGTTGAATCTTTCCGCAAAAGTGCTCCTTTTCGGCGAAAAATGTTTATTTAATTTTTCAATTAATGCCGAAAACTCTATGTCATCTAGTTTTTCCGGAAACACCAAATCTCTTGCTACTCGATATGTCTCTTCCACTAAGGCAGTTAGTAAAAGCGCTCGTCGTTTCAATCCAAGTTTATCAGTATCACTAGTTACGTCGTTTGCAGTGCAAAACTGAACAAACCTACTGAAAAAAATGTTCCACTCTTGACTACGGTGGTCGAACGTGAGGTTGCCCCCGAACATCGCCGAACTGCCCATTACGAGTTCACAGCAACACTATTTCACACGTTATTAGTATCTCGTCGCCAATTAATGAGTTTTTAGCTCAATAATACGAATTCATTATAAACCAATCTAGTTTATTTCGTAGCCATTGCAAAAAACTGACAAGCCGCATAAAAACAAAAGAATCACTCATTTCTCAAAATCATATTCAAACTCCTTGGTGGCTTGTGGCCAGTACACCACACTGTTGGGAACCGGATAGCGGGATGATTCACCTCGCTGCTATTAGAATGGATGTAAGAAAGGTGGATATTCGAAGCGTCGAAACCTTTTTTTTTTCGTACCTTCTAACTGGTTCTCGGTAAACATAAAAAAGACATCGGCTAAACGAATCTCATCGTTTTTAAATTATCTCTTGTGAGATTCGTTTATATGATACAAATAACAACAGCCAATGTCTTTTTATGCGTCTCTTATTATCACAATATGCGAGAAAAAGATCACAACAATTTTATAGCTACAAAATGTAACAGAATAATCTGCATAAGCAAATAGAAACCTTACAAAAGCAAGAAACTTCCTTGCTACCCAGCATTTGTACTCTCATCCTGCTCAATCCAATAACAAAACCATTTAAACATCAGAACAATGTAACAGTTGAAATAATCTTTAAATCGTTGTAAACACATCAATGGTAAGTCGAGCGTGGAGCGCGCTGCCGATTCTGTATGGACGTTAGGTCCATTATCGGTATTCCACGTACATAGAGTAGCATAAGCAACATATTACATCACACATCATTTGAATAAGACGTAGCGACCCGCCTCAAATCGGCGCAGACAAGCCCCGACGGCCAGCAGCGTGTCGGCAGGTGACGTCATCAATGCAGTACCTCGCAACGAACCGGCGATCGCTGATCTACTTTGCGCTTTAAAGAAATCGAACGGGGTGTAGTTGTCTATAAAGCTTTCAACAACAATTTTCGTATTGACTATTTGAAATTTGTAATTTCATTTTATAAAAATGCGCCACGATTGGTAAATAGATCTTTGGAGATTTCTTCTGTGATTGGTTATTTCGCAGAAGAAAATAAAGCCATCAACGTCAGCGGTGGATGTATTAGGTGCGTTACACACACCAGACTAGATCTCTGTTTTTTAATACGCTTTTATTGGCTTGGTATGTATGTAACGGAATTTTTAACTTTATTTTTAACTACCTCCAAAAGTCGCATTAAATTAAAATTTTGCACACATGAAGGACCGATGGCAATGCAATAAATAACTATTGTCCTATTATCCTTACCAGAATTTTCAGGATAAGCGATTTTAAAGCGTGTTTTTTTAGGTTTTTAAATTGCGAGAACTATTTTTCAATTCAAAACGAGGCTTACCTTTGTCCACATCGTGATAAAGAAGCGGACTAGAATGGAGCACGCTAACTGAAAAGTAACTTGTGATCTATCTTATCTAGATAAATTAAAATGGTTCAAGAGAAGCAAGCAAAATAATTTAAAAAATAACCGACTGCAATTGTAGCCTATGAGAGAGACAAATGAGAGGAATACAACGAAACCTCACTCGTGAAGCCGCTTAGGAGGCAATATAGAAACAAAAAATAATACAAACAAACGTACATACATACGTCCGAAAAACATTACTCTCCTTCTTGGGCAGTCGGGTAAAAAAAGTAAAATATTGCTGTAATATTGCCTAGCAACGTGTTTATGTTATGACACCTGTTCAGTGTTCAAGTAGGTCGTCACTGTTTGGATTTTCCCGCAGTGATCTGGTACTGTATGCAATGTAATGTCATGTTTTATCTTTTGATAATATGGGATTATTCGCCAAAGAACCAGAGTCACCGACATAGCTATTAAAATCTGCAAGTTGAAGTGGCAATGGGCAGGCCACATCGCTCGAAGAACTGTTAACCGATGGGGAAGAAAGGTTCTTGAGTGGAGACCGCGAACCGGAAGACGCAGCGTAGGTAGGCCTCCCACTAGATGGACCGACGCCATTGTGAGAGTCGCGGGCATCCAGTGGATGCAGATGGCAGGATGTCGTTCAGTATGAAGGTTAAAGGGGGAGGCCTATGTTCAGCAGTAGACGTCTTCTGGCTGATGATGATGATGAATATGGGATCACCGGAGCGATGGTGGCCGAGGGTAGCACGTGTGCTCTACAATCTGACGGCAGCCGGTTCGAAACTCGACCCTGTACCAATGACATATTTAGTACCTACGAGTAAATAGATTATGTGCAGTTTCGATGTCATCGCTCGAAAACGGTGAAGGAAAACATTGTGAGGAAACCGGTATGTCCAAGAACCTCAAAAAAGTTCAGAGTTCTAAAACATAAAAGAAAAAAATTCAACTCAAGAAGTTCAAAGACATATGACATTCACCAACATGCACTGGGCCAGCATGGTGGATTACGGCCTATCTGTCTCTCTATCTGAGAGAAGGACTATGTCCCAGCAGTGGGAACATGATAAGCTGAAATATGGATTGCAAGGAGTTTTGTGGACACAGATGTGTGCTGCCAAATCCTGGTTCTAGATATGTGTCAGACGTGTGAATCAGAAATTAATTACGTTTTAGTACTAAATTGCTCGCAATAATTCGACAAATTAAGTAAACAATGACATTTAGTCAATATGGTTTAAAAATACATGTTTATTTACAGCCTAGAGTACGACACTAGGTGCTTCTTGCTACCTGCCGAGCTAGCATGCGCAACGCGACAAAATCTTGTCGTCACTTTGTAGAGCGAGAACGCGACAAGGTGCCTACGGGGTCATATATGCCTGTCTCGCTTTGGCATGACAAAAAGAGTCGAAAAAATTTTGTCATAGTCTAGCCGGATACATATTTTTATTAGCCTCTTCATATGTTGGCAACCAAAACATTGCGTCACCCTACGTACTTTTGACTGCCCCGGTGGTTCAGTTGGTAGTGAACCTACCTTCTGTGCTTGGGGACGTGGGTTCGATTCCCACCTAGGACAAACATTCATGTGATGAACATTTGTGTTTGTTCTATTTCTGGGTGTTAGTATCCATTAAGTATGTATTTAAAAATATATATGTACGTATATCAGTCTCTGGCAGCTATATTGCTTTGCTTAGTTTGAGGTCAGATGACCGTGTGTACAAAAATGTCCCAGATATTTATTCATTTTTAGATATTTACGTATAATATTTTTCGAACACATTTTAATTGCTGTTTTCAGTTACACCGCATCGAGTATGTTCACACGAGACACCTAATATACCGGGACGTGAAGCCAGAGAATTTTTTAATAGGTAGAACTGCAACGAAACGGGAAAAAATCATTCACATCATTGGTGAGTAATGTAATTCAATTATGACATACAATATGGCGCCAAAAAAAGTCGTCAAAAACCGTGGTAGCCTATTTGGAAGACCGCTACACTTGAAAGCGTGAAGTCGCGGGTTTCATTCTCGGGCCCGTACCAATGAGCCTTTTGGAGTTTATGTACGGAATTTCATACCATTGGTTTTTCGGTGAAGGAAATTTCCCGCTACTGGGCCAGCATGGTAGATATGGCCCAATCGTCCTTTCGGGGATAGGCCAAAGTCCAATAGTGGACTTTTGACGGCTGATTATGCTAATACATTAAGTCAAGCGAATCCGGTCGGTCTTCGAATATGATCGCTATTATTTCGCGATAAAAAAAAAAACGCGATTTCATTATTGATCCCATAGTAAAAGTTGTTTATAGTGATGAGTACAATGACCTCCTTTCAGCTTAGTACAGGGTATATGCGTAACCCTGCATAGGTAGGTAACTTGTCCAATGACAACAGCCGATCAGCCATCCATGTCAAGAGGCCTTCAAGAAATTAATTATACTAAGAATACATAAGTACTCGACTACTCGTACTTCCTACGGAATTTCGTATGCCAAAAAATTATATTTAAGACTGGAATTGTAACTACAATTTAAGCGAAATAATGAACTTTAAACTTTAAGCGGCCTTAAAAGTCTTGCATTGGGTTCACAGCCTAAACGAACTCATTTGGTACAATAGCGTGCGGATAACGTTGGTGCACGTTTATGACCAGTCGATATGTGAATTCCTCAAACATAATTAATTTCATATCAAGTTAATTTTTCGAGCGACTATAAGGTGCTTTTTAAATTAAATAAGGCTACCAATAAGTTTCCCAAAAAAAGCCAAAATGCTTCGCCTTGATACAAGGTTTCACGTAACGGTAGTACTAAGCCGATAGGAGATCATTGTAAGTCATTATAATGAACAACTTTTACAAAAGGACCAACCTTGAAATAACAAAAACAATACACTGTTCCATAGAAAATATAACATTTACACTCAATTAAATGTATGGAACAGCGGATATTTTTTGCAATTCTAAGGGCTAGTGCGTACGGGTGACTCGATAGCCAGGTCTATGGAGTGGAGATTTAATGGGGTCCATGTACATCGAGACCTAGCGCGCGCACCTCCATACATACTGCTCCAATCTTCATAGACTGGTCTAGTGACGAAACAGTAACAAAGGTCACCCGTGCGCTACATGCCTAACTGTAATATTGTGACGCGCCGATAAATATCGCATTTATATCTTGTAGATAATATATCTTGAAGATAATTAATCCTTTACTTGTAATATTCTTCCACTTCATAGAGATTAGAATCTTACCACTGCATTGCAGTGTCTGCATTTACACATATAATCCTTGAGTTATGTACCAGCTGCCTTCAGGCTTTCTTGCGATCTGATGTACACATTAAAGAGATTTTTTTATATAGGGCAAGTCACAAAATAAGTTCCTTATTTTGTGTGGCAAGTGCCTTTATCAACTAAACAAAATGCAAGCAAACACTAACAAAAACAGTTAGACTGGTCACAAACAGTTGAAGGTCTAAAGACAATCCAAATGCTCAAGCCATTTGGCGGCATTGCCACGTTGAATGACAACGCTTATGCGTTGATCAAGAAACACGCCAGCATTTTGGTCACGCGGCGCATTAACCAGGCGCTGTTTTGTTAATGAGGTGAACTCCTCGTTTCTAAGGGCCCAATGTCTTGACCCCATCATCAGCCAGAAGACGTCCACTGCTGAACATAGGGCTTCCCCTTTAACCTCCACACTGAACGACATTCTGCCATCTCCATCTACTGGATGCCAAGAACCTTTCTTTCCCATCGGTCATTAGTTCTTCGAGCGATGTGGCTTGCCCATTGCCACTTCAACTTGCAATTTTTAATAGTAATGTCGGTGACTTTGGTTCTTTGACGAATATCTACGTTCCGGATTCTTGCCCCCAAACGGCTTAAATATGTAACCACTGCCGAGGTTAGCATATTTGCGCCGCTTGTGCTGCTCTGCCGAATTGGCAGTCGCACCATCTCTACCTTGTGTCTCAGGAAGATGTGACGGAGCCAAATTATCGACACTAGTCGCGTCCCATACAAGGGGCCATAGGGTTCCCATTTATCTTTCTAGTTTTATGTTCTTTAGATGTTGTATGCGTCATGTTAATTACTAGTAGGTCGCAATGATTAAAGTAATAAGATATTTATGTATAAGAATGGAGTATCACAATACACAATACGAGGTCTGTGGTTGAAATCTGTTACGGTAGCGTTATTATCTTATGTATACAGCTTATGTAACATAATGTATTGTAATTATGAGTACTTATCGTTTGAATCGTTAATTATTTATATTATTACACTTGGAAACCAGCATCATCATAATATAAACAATATTCAATGTAATCTTAATGCAAGAAACCATAGATTTATATAAACACGTGGATGTTGGGTATAGTACAAAATTCACGAAAAAATTCGACTTACTTGAGTCTTCTTATAAATAAAGTATATCTGAGTTATATAAATTTCGATTCTTATGTCGTCATAACTATGTCTAATTTAGCATGCAACAGTTTTAGCCGATATGCATAGATAACTAGATGGTTACTTTGGGTTTGGAAATTTTGAGTGCTGACCCGGAATCTATAGTTGTAAATATCTTTGGCAAGAAACACATTTATTCTTATCTATGTATTCGATACTTGTTATTGACTGCATTGATAATTTCTATGTAACTAAATATTATGTACCATGTACGCCCCACAACTAACTAGCGAGGGACTGGAGAGAGTGGCATAAACAAAGGGAGGCCTATACCCAGTGGGCCATTTAGGGATGATGATACGCCACAACAAAATGATACCATACCACAGAATACATATAAGTACAAGTACAGACGATTCACTCCGCAAAATCATTTAAATAAGTAGCGACTCTTGCAACTACACAATAAAGTGCAATTCAGGACGTGCGAGCGCTAACTACCTACAGCTATATTAACCTAGAAGTTGCCTCTCTGTCTATCGCGTAACTTTTGTCGCGTTATCTCTGTCTATCGCGCGGCAGCGGGCACGGCAAGTCCGACAAGACGACTTCTTGTAGCTTCAAAACCTAAAGTGCGCAGTGCGCCAGGCCTGACCATACTGAACTAAAGTTTAAAAAATAAGATATTTATTAAAGTTATATGACCGTGGTTTACCACGGTAAATATCCCTTAAATAATCATATAACTTTACTGAACAACCGTGATAGTTTAAAACAGTGTTTTAAGATATTTATCGCTATTTTAGATATTTATTAATACAAGTTATTTCCCTATGTAATGTCTATTTTTTCATGTAAATTTTTGTTTTATTTTCAGATTTTGGTTTGGCCAAAGAATATATAGACTTAGAGACAAACAAACATATCCCATATCGGGAACACAAGTCGCTGACTGGCACTGCGAGATATATGTCAATAAACACACATTTAGGAAAAGGTAACTAATAGTTTTATACTCTTTCAATATTGCAGTGGCATTGAAAACGCCGGAAGACCAGCGCCGGTTGGTAACGAACGGCATCATGCTGAGCTGGGGCCGGTTTGTGGCAAAAATCCAAATATATTTTTTTTAATATGTGTGTAGCTTTAAGTGTGTGTGGATTTTTGCCATAAATAAATTATTGTCTATTAAAAACTGAGGACTGCGGTGGACCTGATGACACGTTAAATTATGATACGGTTGTTTGTCTGCCGGGTTGCTTGTGCGCCAAAAATATCACAAAACATGTTTAACATAAAAAACCGACTTCATAAAAATGTCAAAACTGGACCAAATTGAAATGGGACCACACGGGAAGCACTAGCTTTCAAATAAAAAAAAAATCATCAAAATCGGTTCACCCAGTCGAAAGTTCTGTGGTACGTAACAAATATTTAAAAAACAGTCTAATTAAGAACCTCATCTTTTTTGGAAGTCGGTTAAAACATTGCAGTCTCCTGCGATTATACCAAGTCAGTAAATTCATGTTAAATCACTTTGCATTCAGCTAAAATTAATTCGCGAGAGAAATCTACGCGAAGTGTGTAACGTTCGAGAGCAACGGTGAAATAAATACCCTGCCCCCCGCAGGTGAACGCGGGGATGTTATCCAACCCAGTCGGTTAACATGTTAGGTGTTTTTGTTTGGCCAAACAGTTTGGTTTTGTCAGAAAAATGGGGACCAATTTCTAACAAAAATAACGTTGCTGGGGACCCGACATTATAACAACAAGTGTTAAGCTATGTCAGCGACCTTTGGATAGCCTAAGAACCGTGGTCTAAGTACGAGTACTTGAGAAAAACTTATCGTTACGTAAACGATAGCAAAATGTATGAAAAATTCAGTTTCCTTTCACGTCCGATAGAAGCGTGTTCAATTTGTCATACATTTTGCTATCGCTTACGTAACGATAACTTTTTTGCAAGTGCTCGTACTAAGACCACTGATGGTACATACCTACGGGCCATGCATAACGATCGATAGAAAAAAAGTCGTGATATGTTGATAAATGGAATTGCACACAATTGGCGTTGTTCGCGCCAAACACTTCGCTAGAAAGAGACGTAGCATCCTTATCCTACCAAGCGCATTCGCGACAACTTCACTCTCTTCACGAAATACTTTCTAACCTACACATGACGTTCAATTTGTAAAACTAACTAATAACATAACCAGATTCCATAAATTCTGCGTTTTTATTGTTCTTACCGAACAGGCGTCATCGTCTTGTCATTATCAACCTATCTTTGTCTGCTGTTAGACTTGGGCCATTCCCAATCTTATACCAACGTCTTGACTCGATTTCTACTTCAATTTTGTGCAATTTTACTGACCAATATTTCGCCTCCCTCATCTCTGGTTTGCCGTTAGGCAGCCATCTGTAAACCCAATCACTATAACTTAATTCAAGTTTTCCTGAACATTTGTTATGCATAAGTATTTTGAGAATTCTATCCTGATGTATTCATGACAGACAAATTTATATTATTATCTCGTATAGCAATTTGAATTGGCTTTATTGTAGATCCAATTTCTGATGACAAAGTTCTCCATATTTAGTTACATGATAATTATGTACTTGTTTTTACAATATCTAATACGCGCTTGTTGTGTTTTTCAGAACAATCTAGACGCGACGATCTAGAGGCTCTGGGGCACATGTTCATGTATTTTTTACGTGGTTCCTTACCCTGGCAGGGTTTAAAAGCTGATACACTGAAAGAGAGATACCAAAAAATTGGCGACACGAAACGAGCGACACCCATTGAGGTATTTGCATGCATTACACAACGATACTAAGATCAGGGGCCTTACAGCTACCACTTCACGCGGCCTTGAAATAGCGCAGTGCGGAAAATCACACGAACGTGAACATTAACGCGTCGAGATATGGTTTGCGGTCGCGTAACTTTTCGCAATCACTTAAACAGAATCGCTTAAAACAGGTAGCCGTAAGGCCCATGGGCCTTTTTTGCGGTGACAGGGTGGAGAATTCTCGATAAGCCGTTTCTTTAGAATTTAGACTACATGTTTATGTAGTCGCTTAAAACTGTGCATTACAGAAGTCTCCTGTCTCCAGTGTTTGTTAGATGAAGTGTTTCTTAAATCACCATTGCAGATATACTCTCCACGCCTCAACCATGCTAGCGTTATGACCAGTGTTTCCACTTATAAGGATTTCTCCCTTTTTCAGGGAAAATTACTAATACAGTCAAAATCTGTTATAACGAAGGGACTGCTCATATTCAGTCGTAAAAACCGATAGTCGTAACAACCGGTGATGTTTAATGTGTATCGTGCAAGTACAAACAAATCGATAGGTTATTATAACCGGCGTGTTGTTCTAAACGATGTCGTAGTAAAAGGTTTTGACTGTATTACGTAAGGTTTGGAGACATTTCATATAGGGGACTTTTGGGGAAAAATCGAACTTAACAAACTCCATAATTAATGTAACAGTTTCTCTTTCTGTTTATCCCCTCCGAGGGGACAGACCGATAATCCCTGCATTATGTGAAATTCCACTCCACTATTTCCATACGTTTATATTGTTTTGACAACTGAGATAACATTGTAAAAAATCAGAATGAAAACTACAAATTCTGATTAATTTCGCTAGGTTTTTGAACGCAAGACTGGAGCTGGCACCCTGTATACTTAAGGGAAATAAGAAAATGTTTTATTTGGCTTGTTACAATGTTATTGCAAATAAATGTTTTTTACCTAGCTTAAGTATTATATTCTCCGTGTTCGCTTTTCGATTTTGTACTTAATTTTTATCCACAATGTCTACCTGTCGACTTATCGACTTTGTATCTATTATACATATATATAAGAAATTTGTACCAAGCTGTTGTTAGTTCTTTAAAGCAAAATAATAACAAGTTTGTTCGGCGTTTGCAGGTGCTTTGCGAAGGGCACCCCGAAGAGCTGGCCACGTACTTGCGCTATGTGCGCCGGCTCGATTTCTTCGAAACGCCCGACTACGACCAACTACGGCGCATGTTCCGAGACCTGTTCGAACGGCGGGGCTACGTTGACGATGGCGAGTTCGACTGGACCGGCAAGACCATGGTAAATACCAGCGTCGCTTGATACACACGCAAGCTCTTACTATATTGGGGTGACAGTAACATGATAACCTTGTTTGAACAGCACTACCATCTACTAGAGTGATACTAATACATTCACTGTCTCGGTTGGTCACCCTACTGCTCTGGAAAAATCATAGTAATTCATTACGTTCCTTGATGTACTCGCAAGCTCTAACTACATAAGGGTGACAGTAATATGATAACCTTGCTTGAACAGCCCCACCATCTACTGGAGTGCAACTACTACAATCACTGTCTCAATTGGTCACAATGGTCACCCTGCTGTACCAGCAAGATCATAGTAATTCATACATACGTCGCTTGATATACACGCAAGCTCTAAACTACATTGGGGTGACAGGAACATGATAACTCTGCTTGAACAGCACTGCCATCTGAAGTGTTACTAATACTTTCACTCTCTCGTATGGTCACCCTGCTGTACCGGCAAGACCATAGTAATTCATAACATCGCTTGTTATAAACGCAAGCTCTAAACTACATTGGGGTGACAGGAACATGATAACTCTGCTTGAACAGCACTGCCATCTGAAGTGTTACTAATACTTTCACTCTCTCGTATGGTCACCCTGCTGTACCTGCAAGACCATAGTAATTCATAACATCGCTTGTTATAAACGCAAGCTCTAAACTACATTGGGGTGACAGGAACATGATAACTCTGCTTGAACAGCACTGCCATCTGAAGTGTTACTAATACTTTCACTCTCTCGTATGGTCACCCTGCTGTACCGGCAAGACCATAGTAATTCATAACATCGCTTGTTATAAACGCAAGCTCTAAACTACATCGGGGTGAGAGGAACATGATAACCCTGCTTGAACAGCACTGCCATCTGAAGTGTTACTAATACTTTCACTGTCTCAGTCGGTCACCTTGCTAACTTAGTAGTCACCTTGCTGTCTTAAGTGGTCATATTGCTGTTCCGGCAAGACCATAGTAACTAATAACGTCGCTTTATACACACACACACACAAGCTCGTTATGCTCTGCTTAACAGCTTCTTGTGTTGTATGGTCGCCCCGTTGTTTATCAGAGTCAGTAAGACCATGGTGAATATTCATTGCTTGACAACCAAGGTATCGTAGTAAGGGTAGTGACATGCTTGAACACCTGCACTGTGTTAATCTTGTGGTTTGTGTGGTCACCCGCTGTCTTGTATAATCAATCTTTGTCTTGAAAGGTCCTTGCCGTCTTGTATAGTCACATTGGTGTCTTACTAAAATTCGCTTGTTAATAATACCGTAATAGTGCTGCTTACACTTACCTACATTATGTTTTATAGCCAACCCACGGTTTGACAATTAAAAATGCAATAACTACCACTAATATAACAACTCTGCACTATCATTACCGAATCGACTTGCTTAGCAAATGGGCTACATCTTCCAGTATTGTAGTATTTGGTTTGAATTCAAAGAAATGTTGCTGGTGATATTACCCTAAGAACATTGGGGTAACACCGTTTTTTGCTATGGTAGGTACTACTCGCCCGTAGCCTTACACGAATCGATGCGGCTGGGGTGGCGCTTAAATAATGCCTCTATACTCATTGGCTCACAATTTCTGCAAACTATGAAGGTGGCATTCTGATGTTAGGTCGCATGCGCAATCATCGGCTCGCTCTTTCGCTAATAAACTCCTATAGATTTCTGTGGCTACGTAAAATACGTATCAATATTTGTATGGAATTCGATACGTATTTTGCGTAGTGAAAATTCGTACATCGCCCACAGATAATAAGGGCCATCCACTAACGTTAATTCGCTACCGAAATTTATATCTACATGGATAGAATGACCACGTATTTGCATTAGATATATCACTAATTAGTAGACTATCCACTTTGCAAGTTTTTTTAACGCGAGGAAGTCTTTAGACCACACCAACTCGCCTGTTGGTAAGCGACGATGTGGTCGAATATGAAGCACGCAGACTTAGAAGATACCTATTCAATCCAGCCTTGAAAAGAAAATAGAATCTAGCAGGAATTAACCTTTAGTGAATAGCCCACTATTATAGAAATTATTCGTTTCGACATAGGAGTGTGTCGTCGTGGCACGACTCAGTTTGCGTGATTACAATATATCAATGAATCACAATACTGCCTTATTGTCAGATGATTACGATAGATATTTGCATGCAGGCTTATAACGCGACCGCGGCGGCGAAAACTTTTTCATAAACATCGGAATGGCACCACCGAATAGATAATTTAAAACGAGACGCACTAAAATAAAAACAAAAACAGAACTGCGCCACCTCTGCCCCATATTTATGCAAACAATTTTGTTCTGTTTAATAGAATGTTTATTCATTTTCCACAGTTCTAAACGCGAGTTGAAAAATTGTGTTATGCTCTACATTAATTCGTTAAACAATAGAAGCTCTTGTGTGGAAATGATCAAGCATTTGACTTTTTTGTATCATATATTTGATTTTGTATTAAATTGCAATGTTGTTAAAATAGCAAATTTTAAACCGGCGTGAATGAGGTCGGGTTTAAATTTAATATAATATATCCCCTTTTCCAATCATCTTGTCTAAATAAATCAATTTCACGATTTTTATCACATCAACTGCAAAGCCTTATCACAAAAAATGTGTACAATTTCTAACCCGACCTCTTAGTCGGCGTTTTGTATCCACAAAAATATGGCCAATATATTTCAACAGTTTTATTTTCTAACTTTTAGTCTAATTTGAAAGGAAAACATGGAATTCATCTTCAAAAGATGCTAGATGAGCTTTCAACCAATGATCCTGCCACTGATAGCACCGAAGAAACCAATGTGCCTCGATACACAATACTAAAATAGACTACAAGAAATCTAAATAATCATATATCAAAAGAGATTTAGTACAAACAATAAGCCATTCCCAATGTATTATATGGATTAAATATCCACTTCTTTCCTGACCTCATTCACGCCTCAAAAAATAATAATTAAAGAATGATTGGAAGATTGAATTTGATTGGAATAGAAAGTAATCAGATTTAGTAATATTCTGCGCAAACGTATTTTATACAAGCTTTGATTTTTGTTTTGGTTAAAATATAGCATCTTAAGTAAACTATTCGAAAAATTACATAAATGTTTAGATTTCGATATTTTTTCGGGCAGTTTATTTACGCTGGTAATCAGGCGTTACTAAGTTATTAATGCAAGTGCTTACTGCTTATTATTAACATAAGGAAACCTTTACTATTTGTTATCATTAAAGCTTTTGTGCGATTTTCGTCGAATTAACCTAAAAAGCTGGTACTGGTCTTGGTGCTTAGCTTAGTAACGTGGATTACCTCCGCTTCACTGGTTTTGTACTCTATTGTAATCCGTTAACTGCATTTTTATTAACCCCGCCTTACAAACCACGCTTGACTATGTAGAACATAAATAACCTGTAAAAATCCAAAAATGTTAGAATTAATAACAAAATATATCAGTTTGGACGTTAGTCCATATTTTTTTGAAGCTAGTGATAATAATCTTTTGTATGTTAAGTTTTCTTCTTTCTTGGCGTACATTAGAATGCTCATAGTAATGAATGCTATCCCTGTTAAATTGTTCTAACATATACTCATAATTTAACTTCCCATCTAGGCTCTTACTTTAATGTTTATTTAATTTTCTCCCTTGTTTCAATAACACCGAGCAAAACAAAATAATTGTTGTGTGAAAATTATTTTTTGTTTAACTAATTCCTTAGATTGGAACTCGGATATCATTCAAATGTAGGCTGGTATTCTCGCATCTTGTTTAATTGTCCACGTCGCAAATTGTACAAACAACGCACTATTGTAATTAAGAAGGAACTTGTTTTATGAAAGTACTTTAAAATTTTACTAATCAGTTCCCACCACAAGTTCCTGGCCGATGCTATAAATGTAGGAGAAAGGGACATACAAAGTAATACAATGATCCCACAGTTATCTACTTCGGGATTTGATGAAATTATAAAAACTACAATGCAGCCTAGCTGCGGTATGGAATGACACAAAATGTGTGACAAGTGTTAAAGCTTATTACAGAAATTATTATTGTGATGCGTTTTTTTTTCATACTGATTTATTTGTTAACTCTTCTCTTAAATAAATCACTAATGCTTTCATGAAAGAAGTTCACTATACAAATCCGTTTTTTTAATATGTTTTTTTTTGTTTGTTTTTGTCGACTACCGGAAGGTTTTGTTTCATAAACGTGAAATTAAAAACGGTAACATAAAATTAGTTCTATTAGACTAGCATTGCTTATTATAGATGGTAAATATTTATTACGTTTGGTTATTAAAATGTTTACTTATTTCATGTGTTTTTGTGTAACTGTTAGTACATTTTTTTAATAACTTATTGACACTGGATATTTTAATGTAAACTTGCATTAATCTAAATGCCTAAATGGTGAGTAGGTTTTTTTTCTATGCATGACCTTTATAATTTACTATAAATGGCAAATTTAGTCTCCTGAAGTAGAAGGTTAGGTCAAGCGGTCAAGGTTAGGTTTTGTTTATTTTAAAGGTCAGGTCTGTTATCTTGGGTTCGCTCTATGATAATATAGAAATCTTATCTACATAGTCTTTTTATTGAGTGCAATTAAAACTGCCTACATTTCATATTGTACATTTTCCTTTAAATCATTTGCAAATCGTATTATCGTAGATCTCTGCAAGAGAAACATTCCTAAGGTGCACCGCCGTTACTTTTTGAAGAGCAATGTTTCTAAATGTAGCGGGCAATGTCCGACATTAAATAAACTAATACAGAGTGTTCGGTTAGATGACGGAAATATTTTAGGAGGATATTCAGTCAAAGATTCTGAACCCAAATATTTTTAAGGTTTGTTTTGTTCATAATTTTTTTGGTATGTTATACGATGAGCTGTTTGTTTTCCGTAAATAAAAAATAAATAGAAATATATGACCATAATATTTGTGCTGATGCACTGTCAGATCTGCTGCTAGGTTTACCGAGAAAATCTGCTGATAAAAGCAGACTGGTGTGTCGTGGCGCTTTGACCGTTTTAAAAAAATTAAGTAATATATTTGCGCTTGACCACGAGTTTTCAAGTTTTACTATGTCACACGAAAAACATTGACGAGGATAAAAAGACACTATTGTTCGGATGAGTTCAATTGCTTTCTCTGAACTTTTTACTCGCTTGGCTTGAAATGGGTCCTTTTTGGTTCGACAGTAAATATTTCTTGTAATTTTCATTTCCATACTGTTTGACTCAATTATCATATCACGTCTATCTGAACATCCTGTATAAAGAAACACGATGTTATCATGTTGCTAAACGTTGCTTCACAAAAAATTACTGCGGTTTGCGTGTTGTATACATTTTTCAGTAGTCATCAACATCTATCATCTGATACAGTGATGGATTTAGTTTATATGTTCTGATTGAATGTCGCATGCTTACCGCTTGTCTGCCGTCAGCCAAAGAACATTCACGTGATGAGAATACTTCGCAATGCACCGCCTTCGAATGTCGTTAGAACTAAATCCGACAAGGTATGTGGTGATGGAGGCATGTCGTCGGTTAACGCACGCACTGTGTGAGTTTGTACGCATTTTACGCACGATACACTGTTTTCGCAAAAGTTTCACATGTTACCAGCATTAAGGACTCAGGCCACTACACTGGACCATAGATAAACGTACCAGACATGAATCAAACTGTACAGGCCCACTAGAACTGTATCAAGAACGCAATGTCATGGTTTTATTGTCATGACTCGCTACGGTGTTGGTCGGTGACGGAACAGCCTAATGGACGTGTTTTCCAAGTTATACAAGTTATATTTTATTTTCATGTGTTGATAAGTTTATGGTAAGGGCCGATGTAGTGGGCGGAAATCTTTAGTTAATATCTTTTTTAGTTCACTTTTTCATTCGCTTAACATTACACTGTCCCCGTGCAGGCCTGGATGGACCCTGACGTTTAAATTTGAGGCTTTTGTACACTACAATACGGGGCATATACACTGTACTAACCCAAATAAAGGGGGCCATTGAATTATGGGACCAACCCTGAAATCGCGAAAAAAAAAAATCTGCTGTTCCATAGGCAACGGTCCATAGACACTTGACAAAATGTATGGAATAGCTGTTTATCCTATATGTACAGTAAAACGTTATACAAGTATTTAATTAAAACTCTGCTGTTAGTAACACAATATACAGTTCACATTTATATGTCAGGGTTTGCCTGCCATCCTGCTCACACGCATGGTGCGAGCAAGAAATCACACAATCACCATTACCAACAGACTCCCTGGTTAGGGTTCATCCAATCCAGGCAACCCAAGTGTAACATGAAGTTTTTTTAATGCTGCTTTGAATTAGTTCGATAGCACTTTATTGTTAACCTTTTGCGTTCACCAACTTTGTATAGTAACAGCATTTTAGTGTATCTCTAGCTCTTGTACTTCATCATTTATCATATTAAAACGTTAGGTAAAATTCATTCATATCCATTAATCTGTATGGACCTGCGCAGAATAGACTTTGTAGTCCACGGCCATGAAAAGTTTGAATTCCGCTGACCAAAATATGTTGTCTGTGCAGGTTGTAAGTACATCACAATACCTAATTAATTATTAGTAGTTGTGTATTTATAGTTAAGTTTATAGTAGGTAAGCTATTCTAGATGAGCTAGATACTATTGCCTTGTTCTTTTTTATTTTTTTTATTTATATAACGTACATTTTCAGTCTACGCCAGTGGGTTCTATCCAGACTGGACACGAAATCGTCGTCTCGCCCAATCGAGACAGCCACCAACCTTTCAAGGTAATCATTTACACTCTTACGTTCTATTTATGGTTATCATTTTTATTTAGAATGAGGTTAAGGTTATGCTATTCAGTACAGATTTTACTCACATCCAATTTACTTGAGTAAATAACGACTTTCTACCCTGTAGTGTAAAATTCAATTCTATCAACTGTTGGGGTGTGTGGTGCTCAAGGTCATGTTATCGGTTTCGGCGTGTTATTGGTGGACGTTACATAAGTTGAATAGCACTTATGTGTTGTCGGAAAGTAAATGTACTATATAACAAGTCTACGGGGTGGGAACTCGTTCTGAGTGAAGTGTGTATGGACTTGCTAAAATTAAATCACAACATTTTGTTATATACTTAATTATTACTTATAATTTCTGGTAGTGTTATTACTGTAAAAAATATATGTTAAATTATCGATTTTCTATATTGATCTCAGTAGATCTAGATTTAAAATGTCACAAAAATATGTCCGTCAGTTCACTAATCAATTTTAGATCTACCCTCATTTTAAATGTCCATTCTGTTAATTTTAGTTTTTCTAAAATGTGCACTTATTTTAAGTGTACTTGGCGGTTTTTTTTAACGTCGTGTCCCTCTATGGTTGCCTAGTGTAACTGACAGAACAACTCACATTGCTTTTTTGTCGTCACAGGATGATTTGTGTGATTATATGATTGGTTTGGTTGAGGACGATGAGGCAGCGCTTATATCCGAAGAGGTTTGGTCGCTTTACGTACGATTTTGTTTTAATAGTCGGCTGACCCTTCGCCAATCTCACCGAAACTCCATTTATGTTCCCTGAAACCTTGTTCCGAAATTACAGCTTGCTTTTCAGTACATGAAACTAAGTCGCGATGAGTTGCGTGCGCGCATTCAAGATGACATGTATACGATGCATCTCGACTGATTGTCGACTAAAATTTCACATTGTATCCTCGGTCCAAGTTTTTCAGCTCTTGACAGCTGCAAATAACAATGTAATACGCATGTGTCCAATTTTTTTTATTACGTCATAAAAAAAGCTGATCTAAATAGAGTCCATCTAAGAAAACAAAATTAAAATTTGTTTCTAAAATAAATAAGTTAAAAGTATTTTAATTCCATGCTAAACAGAAAGCCCACTATAGCACATGACGTCAAGCCGTGCGCGCGCCATACGAATGCTATACAACACCCTTTGCGGGAGAGGAACAGGGCATCGGCTCTCTATCCCCACCAAAAAGTTTAAACGAATACATCTCAGAAATTTAGCAGCTAATTTTAATTAATTTGTTAATATCAAGTAATGTATTTAATTATGTCCTTCGCTAAGCCTGTTATCTAAACTATAATATTATAAAGAGAGAAAGATTTGTATTTTTGGATGTTTGTAACGAATTAACTCAAAAACTACTTGACTGATTTTAAGATCTTTCACCATTATAATCCTACATTATCCCTGAGTAACAGGCAATATTTATTACTAGAATGTATTTAAAAAAAAACTCCACCCATGCGAAGTCGGAGGACACAATCATTACAATCTGTCGTTTTCATTCATCTATTTACAATACATACATTAAAAATACATTTTAATATTTACAATCTACTGCAGCTGTCAGAGAAAAAAAAACACTGAACTAGTATAGTCAGTCAGTGCTCTTTGGGAGTTTTTATAAATTAATAATTTGCCTCTCATGTACGGGACTCAAACATGGGGGTAGATAGAAATAATCCAATATTGATTGCGTGTGCAACTCATTTCACAAAACAGTTTTAAACACATTTGTTTTACTGAATAGTAATGCTGTTCATTTGTGCTGTCATCATGTTCTTAACGATTCCAAATTATAAACGTACGTAGTCGAAACAAAATATAATTCTCCATTTTCATCCTGCAGTTTGCTTTTGCTTCTAGGGTTTGCTAGTCCCTAACAATATCATTGTGTGGAGTTTCCAAAAACAGGTTCTATACTTCAATAAACAACTCTGAGCATATTTTTCTTTTCCTCGATTTGGATACAGAAAAATAGGCTTAAGGCTATGCTCCGTTGAAACCAATGTTGTGTGACCATTGCTTGGGAGTGTGCTTCGCGAGAATAATGTCTCTTTTTTGTTGGGGTTTAGTTGGTACCCGTGGGTTTGTTGTTACCCGTAGTGTTTTGTTTTTTGGTAGTGCTCTATAAGGATATTCTCTAATATGTTGTTAATTTAGTATTTACATAATTTACATCATATTTATGGATGTCAATAAACAACTTCGAAAAATTATACATAGAAGTCACAACGCGTAGAAATTCATAGTCAATAAACGTCCGCAGTTTCATATACAAACATAGCTGTATCCAATTTATATAGAAACAAAACTATTTTACCAAAACCAACCGTATATTTATACTTTTACGGCTCAGTTCTCTAATGTCTGTTCGATTTGCACAACGTCAAAACTCGTGAACCGTCGTTGAGTAAGCGAGACGGCGATTATGTCTGAATCGCAAGTGGGAACTTCACTCCCGAGAGAAAGCGAAAATTTTCTCTTTCTCTCCCGTTTGTCAGACGGTGGTTCGTCAGCCAAGTTGACGTGTCTGTTACGGCTCTTACCGTTGCTACGGCTTGTGCAAAATGTGCAACTATCGCCTGACTGTGGAACCAATCTGGCTGTGTATTGAGTCCAACCAGATTGAGAATTTTCGCGATTAGAGCGTCATTGTGGCATCTTTGTATTTTTTTGATCGAAGATAAACAAGGTTAGAAAAACTACAGAACTGAACCAAGTTTATGCTATCATATATAATATGTTATAGAAGGGTGTAATAATACTTGAGGGTGTGGATCTACCCATCAAAGGGAACAACTTGTAGGACAAAAGTTGGCTAAATTCGCAAAAAAAAAAATTGGAAGTGAAATGGGCGACCATACGATCGCCCGGCACAACTACCACACAGTATATGCAGCTAGTGTTGACCGATCGTTCCGCTGGAAAATAGTTCACCAGTGGTATAAGGCCCTTAGGTCCGGTATCCATCAAAGCCCAGCCTATTTCGAGCCAGGAGATAGATCAATATGTTTTATTTATTTATTATTGCTACACATTTTTGAAAAATGTTTTTCTGATAAATCTCTAGTGAAAATAACTTATTATGCACAACTTATAAAACAGATAATGACGAAAACTTTAGATAACTATACATAAAAACTTACTAAAAGACCATTAGTGGAGGGAAAGGTCCCCAGTCAACAGAAATTGAGCATTGCCACGTTGAATTGCAATGCTAAATTTTTGTCTGAAATAGAAGCCAGCATTCTGAACACCCGACGCCTCCACCAATCTCTAGTGTAATTCCGCTTCTACGTCGCTTCGTACAATAAGGAATTTAGCATAAATTTTACTTGGTAGATATGTTAATGAAGTTAATTTAATTAGGTTTAATTTTGCCTTACCTGAAATAAAATATTAATTACATAAAAGAGAAAATTAACGTTATTAATATCCACCGAGGAATTACACTAGAGATTCATCAGAAAAAACAGTTTTGAAGATGGACTTCCATAAAGTAACGCATGATTCAAGCAACTACACATTTTTGCATTAAAATTAGACATTTTAACCTAGCTCAGCTTAGCTTTGATGGATACTGGCCCTAAGACACGGCCGCATGTTCAGCGCGGTCCGTTTCAGATGGCGGCGCTGGCGGCTAAGGAGTTTGGCACTGGCACGGCTAACGCGGGCGGCAACTGGCCACACAGCGGGAAGGCCACGCCGCTCACAGCCGGACATCTCACGCCCGCTGATAGGCATGGATCTGTGCAGGTATGGGATATCACTTATTAGTCTTGAGTATTGTGTAACCCCGCTCAGCTGGACCGCTCGACACCGTATATTGGTCACAGCACACAGCAGGCATCGACTGCGTCAAACGAACTCAGGCTCGGAACTGGAGTCGCTCAGCACTGCCAAAGTGTCGGTGTGGCTAAGGCAAGGCGACGCTGCGCTTACGGCTTGGTGAAGGCTTTTTCAAGCGCAGGGACTACTGGTGGTCTGGGCGCCGTCTCAGAGTTGACGGCGAGACATAAGCGCTGTGACGACCCGATGTGACCGCGGTGAATGGAAGCGTTCAGGTTCAAAATTTCCCTTTCCCAAAATGTTCCTTTCCTGAAATGTCCCTTTTCAGAAATGTCCCATTCCCAAAATGTAATTACCGGTTGAAAATCGCGAAAAGCGATGATGATGTGCACCCGAAGTCCTTATTCATCACTATTCGCCATTTTCAATGCGAGGGAAACGAGTAATTAACTTTTTGGGTAAGGGACATTTTGGGAAAGGAACATTTTGTGAAAGGGACATTTTGAACCTGAACGAATGGAAGTTGACCACGGACCGCAAGCAGTTCACTAGCTTGTCCCGGGGCGCGGCGATACTGAATACTATTTCGTGGTAGTATGGTGTTTCATAGAAAGAATGCTGAACGGCTCGTGTTGATGCAATGCCGGTCCTGTGCCGAGTTGATATCATGCTGTGACCATAACCCGGAAAGTTGTCAAAGGCTTGCGTTATATTATAATGCATGGTGGCGCGTGAGTTTGTAAATTGCCCGAGCTATACGGTCTCTGGCTGTCTTGCTGAATATAAATCCAGAGTAAGATAATTTGAAACATGTTGAAATACAAAGATTGTTTGAAAAAATCACTGATTTTAGTTGGTAAGCCTGGTCGTTTTGAAGCGAGAGGCATTCTCGAGCATACGACATTCCCCTCGAAAAAGAATGTTGTTAAAACCAGTCTGAACGAACTTACTTACAGATATAAGAACCCATGGTTCATATTCAAAATTGTGTTTGCAAAAAAGTATTGGGCGTTAAATTATTTGCTCGTATTTCACACTGCAGTTATCACAAGCGCACTAGAATCCATGCAATTGAAGCATTTTTAATGATAGAAGGAAGTAGAAAATTGTTTACGGTACCGCCGCGAGATCGCCTGCACCGATGGCACCGAGACCCGACAAGGCGCGCAACAGTTCAGAACGTCGCGGATGCGTCTGTGCATCGTTCTTCGTTTGTCCGCGTGACCTCGCTCATGAATTTCCGTGTAGTCATCAATATGGACTGGTTCTTAACTTGCTGCGAAAACGAACCAACATTGTGGGAAACAAAACACCATAACAAATTCAAAAAGATCTCGGTAATGCTTGAAACAAAATCAAAATTTAATTACACCACACTTTTTAGTAAGTGGTATTCATTTAATAATACAAAAGAAGCTGAAACAATAGCTCCATTCACACCAGATTAACTCTAGAACTCGGGTCACGGCCTAACACCATCCGTATATAACCCTGGGCGTCAAAGGCAAGTCCGCGCTACCACGCATCTCGGTAGATATTTTAATTGATTGATATGCTTGCATTTGACCGCCACCTCGCCTGGTGTCAAAATGATAATTTTCTGAACGTTTGTAATGTTAATTTCTTTATTCATTCTGTTTAGATTTCACATTTTATATCTTCAAAAATGTGGAAATTGGCAAGTGCGATAAAGGTTTTTTTATATTTAATAATAAGCTTGCTTTTTACCGCCAACTCGCCTGAAGTTAAGCGATGATAAGGTCTACGATGGAGCACGCTTACCTAGAAGAAACCGATTCTCTCGCGATTTGAAGACACCCAGATTTAACTATCGGGCAATACCCATTCAGGCAGCGCATTCCGCAGAGCCACATACTAGCAGTAATGACTTAACTACGTGTGAAGCAAAGACATATTTGTCCAATTTTTTTTTATTTGTTTGCCAGTTGATTGCTCTGCTATTACGCGCCAAATTTCTTTTTGCGGTAAGTACATGCAGTGTTCAAAGATTCACCTTAAATAAATAAAATAAATAAATATCTAGAACATTATTGCACACATAGTCATCTGACCCCAAACTAAGCAAAACTTGTAATATGGCTGCCAGAGACTGATATACATACATACGTCATACTGTACCATTGGGAAGAAGTAGGCCCTTAGTATTTACTTACCTAATATAGTAATAAGAAAATTGAAAAATGAAAAAGACATAGGTACTCAAAAGGATAGATTTATTAAACGAATGAAGTTAAGTTATAAACAAAAGGATAGATCAAAATTTAGAATAGTGAATTTACCAGAATATAGCTCAGAAGGAGGCACATAAAATTTATAGGGTCGTGGTTGTTCGACCTGAAGATTCGCCTGTTTCTACTTCCGTAGCGCAGTACTACCCTATATTGTGAGTCCGCTCGAAGATGGTAGGTGGCCTCAGGGTCAGCTCGGGAAGTGGCCTCGGCACTAGGACGCGCAGCGAGGTTGGTTCAGCCGAAGATACGACGACCAAATCGTGAGGTTTTGAAAATCGACCGCACTCGGGCCGGACCGGTGGTAGTCCCCCAACTCGGACTACGCAATGTATGAAGGTTTCCTTCGGTGAAATTGGTCCTGGAATCGACAAACCAAATAATTAATATTTGGCTCATCTAAGTTCCGTTCTGAGGGCCCACCACGGCATCACAAATAATGTGGGTAGTTACGTGCATAGTTGTTTTGTCGTGGTGGTAACTACTATCAGAACGGAGTTGCATTTTAGTACCTAGATGTGCTGAAGGCTTAAGCGATACATAAAACGAAATGAACAATGTGTTTGAAATGCTGAAGGCTATCTAAATGCGTACATTTAGTAAAATAAATAAAAAAAACAAGGTAGTTATAAAAATTAATTGAAGTGATTTTAAAGGAAATTTCCATGAAATAAGCAAGCTAAATATGTGAAATAGTACAGTGAAAAAGAAAACTGAAATATAATAATTTTACACAAATTGTACAATTATACACAGAATAAAAGCAAGACATGAAATGTTTTTATGTGCCATTCAAAACTCACCCTATAACGGGAAATCACTCTCATGGAGACTCACACAATAATAACAACTAGATCGCTGGTATTAATGAGAATTTAAAAACACTTGTCCGCTAGAACGCTAAACAAGTGTCAACCGTCTCAAGAATTAGAATCGCTTCGAATGGCCGCTAGGCGCGCAGTCCGCTGTCTTGCCCCCCTCATACCTCAAGTCATGCCCCGCCGGCCGTGAGTAATACAAATCTATGTGACATGCGAATTGCATAGCCACGTTTGGATTTAAAAGAAATTAAACAACTTAGGTCGATGTACTAAACTAAGGAAATTAAAGTATTTTATTTGTTCTGTGTATGTTTTTAAATAATAATGTAATTTTAATTTAATTTAATATTTTATATTCTAATAATTTTAATGTATTTATAATTATATAAATATGTAACGTTTTGTTTCGTTACAATACATATATAGTTTTAAATACATACTTAAATAGATATTAACATCCAGACATAGAACAAACACAAATGTTCATCACGCAAATGTTTGTCCGAGGTGGGATTCGAACCCACGCCCCCAAACGTAGAAGGCAGGTTCACTACCTTGATCTTTTATTTCCGGCAAATAGGGTAGTGCCCAAATTAAAGAGAATGTTCCTAACAAATAATTATTTTGACGAAAGTTGAAATTGAATTGAGTATCATAAATTGCACCATGACATGAGTTAATCAAAATTAGTTCAGTATTTATGCATTTCAAATGTGTTTTATCACCAACTACAATAAAAAAAATCTATGGTTATTATCTTCGAAAAATTATACACAGAAGTCACAACTATTGCGTGACTGTGGATCCAATCTGGCTGCGTATTGAGTCCAGCCAGATTGAGTATTGCCGCGATTAGCGCGTCATTGTGGCATCTTTGTATATTTTTTTGATCGAAGGTTTTATGCATGTGTACACCTTGTACCATATTTTTTACGTTTATTTTGAGTGCAATATTATATTTTGTATGTCAGTAATTGTGAATGTATATTGGTGTATTTATTTTTTAGCTATTGAAGAATAAACATTTTCGGTATGTGAAATTTCCCGGATCGGTCACAACGGTCAGTTTTGATGATACTGTGGCACTGAGTGGTCGTGTGCATGCCGCTTTGAGGTCTCCTCAGACTACGCTATAAAATAAGCCATTGCAGCGTCGTAGGTTTCCCCGTATTGTCCCTCGCTTGCCCCGTGATTTGCAAATGTCCCAGATATATATATTCTGAAAAGGTATGCTATGCCGCAATGAACATGTTATTGTAAAGAACAAAACCAGACATTGCGAAAAAATCGGCATCATCAGCTGTTCCATAGAATTATTCACATTTGACAATGTGGTATGTCCCATACTAAAACGTGTTTATAGTGATGGAGATTGTTAGACCTTTCTGAATAACCTTAAATATACATATCGGGGCAAGCGAGTGCAAAAAATCTATAAAGCTATGATTCGTTACATTTTAGGTTAGTCTGCAGAGACCTTTAGAGTCCTTGTACACTCGTCTGATCCGAAATACGGACTATGATAAAAATAGTACTAAAAATTACTTTCATCGTCCCTTACAATACTTGAACCAAAAATCGAATGTCCGTGATCATATCGGAGGCAGTGTACAAGCGCTCTTAGTTGTTGTGCTACTGTAAACACGCCTTTATATTTGGAAACGCATAGCTTAAAATAACTGCCAATATTCATTCATATTTTATTTTGCTTACTATTTTTAAGCTAACTCTTTTAATTCTTTTTGTTTAAGTTTTGTTGTTAATTGTCGAGTTCATCACCAGACTCACTGAATAATACAATAATACTCAAATAAAAATATATATATTATATAAGGATTTGAAATATTGAGTTTATGAAGACGTTAAGCTGCGGTCACACGGCCTGTCAAGGCCGCGCTAAATAACTGACACACGACACTGACGACTTTTTCGCACATTGTCCAACATTTTTGATGAGAATAGAAAATGAGATTAATTTTTCATCAAAAGGGGACTTATTAGTCTTAATCGTCGGCAACTTATTTGTGATGCCTCTGGTGTCACAAGCATCCATAGGCGACGGTGACTGCTTAACATCCGGCAGCCCGTCTGCTTTTTTGCCACTTATGGCATAAAAAGCTACCACACGCCACCGCAAGCCTCCTCGGACTCGACGGCCTGACGAAACACAGGACATGGGACCGCAGCTTTACTTTGCTAAAACATGACCTCACCATTAGGTTCACTAAAATTGCTCAATACAGGGGTACACAGAAAGGGTGTACTAAGCCGAAAGGAACTGTACTCATCACTATGAACAACTTTTACTATGGGGCTGACCATTAAATCGCGAAAAATCTACTGTTCCATAGAAACATGGCAGGTATACTCAACAAAATTATGAAACAGCTGATATATTTTTTCGTGATTTCAGGTTTGGCCTGATAGAAAAAGTTGTACATAATTATAATATAATGACTTCCTTTCGGCTTAGTACGTACACACTTCTGCATAACCATATATAAATGATAAAATTCACTACACGTGGGTGCGTGGAAAACTCGAAAAGTTGCTAATGCACGCCACACCTTACCCACTTCCGTTTTCGACTGTAGTGAATGAACTTTTGTAGCGATTTTAAAACTAGAATATAAGACTTTAACGTTTACGTTTAAAAAGATACTAAATTGTACAAATTTGGACTCAAAAAAGCGGCTAACAAAGAAGAACAATAATTCTGTAAAGACTAAAATTTTATCATGTTCATGTCATCTTGTGCGTAGACGTAAAACCGCTTGTGATTTTATTATTGATGTCGAAAACTAAATGTAATAGTTGTTTTAGGTAAGGTAGCCGTGGGTAATCATTATTATTATAGTCTAGTCGCTATCAGACGATCGGTGACAGCTGCACTTCATTATCCAATAGTGAATGATTTTTATTTATTTTTTTATTTAGGAATAGGCTTGCGTTTGACAGCAAACATTTTCAACCCACTTTAAATGCTAAACGCAAGCCTTTCATTTAATTAAAAAAAAAATATTTGTAAAAATATATTTTCTTATTTTCATTTTGAAGAGGTTCGCAGTCGTATAGGAAGTTTAGCACGTAGGGTACGAAGGGCTATAAGTTTCAGAAACTCTGACGTAAAGTAATATGCTGCAGCCAAGGTACAAAAAAGAAAATATATATTTTTAATTTATTTTTTGCAATTTTCTGCAGCTGTCAGTGATCATCCGATAGCGAACAGACTATAGTTCAAGCTCGTTGTCATTGTTACTGGTATTTATTAACCTTCGAAGATTTCTGGGTATAAAGTTTACAGATACATATATGTATGGTCTATCAGTTATTTCAGTTTGGCTGCTGCGTTGAATATTAATCAAGAGTCGTGCCAAATGCAAAGAGATCAATGAAATTTGAACCCTATATTGTGTTACGTATAACAAAATTGGCAAAATCACCGCATCGACGCAACAAGCCAAACAAAAATCTACTCTCATTGGCTAGACGCGGCTAGCCGTAAACTTGAGATAGCTAATGGGAACGCTCTGTCTCAGGCCCCGCAACCCACGCTTTCCTCAAACTTTAGCGACTTTGGGTCGGACCAAAGATCACATAATGCGGTATCTATAGGGGATAACTATACCTCTACATCTTGATTCGTGTAATTAAAATTCCTGATTAATAATAATTCATTATCTTCAGGTGGTAAGCTCTACGAACGGCGAGCTAGGAGCGGATGACCCGACGGCCGGCCACAGCAACACTCCCATCACCCAGCCACACCATGACGTCGACGTTGTTGACGACACCAAGTCAGTTTTCCAACTGTATGGATCACCTTTTTTACTTTTTGGTTTCGCTTGGCTTTGGGTTGCGTTGCTCGAGTCTACTAAACATTTTGGTTTATTTCGATCTGTGCACATACATGCCTGTCCCTAAAAGTTTACTTTAGGATAGATAGGAGCTTACAAGTTTGAACTGTCCACGAAGAAGTTAGACCTGTCCCCAGGTGATTATTTTGGGGACCGATATGAGCTTACAGGTTCAAATTGTCGCCGAAAAAGTTCGACTTGCCTCAGAAGTTTGCTTTGAGGACAGTAATGATTTTTTTCCACGCATTTATTAAATTGGTATGTATCTACGTAACGGAATCTCTGAACGTGATTTTCATCCATTTCAAAACGTTAGATTAATTTGATTTTAGCACACTGACCGATGTCAATGCAATAGTTTAAATAGTTTGTCCCATTATCCTTAGCATTTTAAAGCGTGTTTTTTAGTTTTTTAAACTACGAGAATTATTTCCCCGAATATTGTGTAATATTATCTTCATTCAAATACAATAATTGTTAGCGGAATTAATTTGTTTTCCGATATCCATTTGATTTTCATTTAAAGAATATTGAAGGGAAAAAAACGCTAATAGATGTCAGGCAAAGAAAATTAAAGTCGGAAAAGTTCCTGGGGGCAGGCATGTCGTCGGATCAGAATGAAAAAACTAAAAAAAATAACCACTACTAGCATCATGATTAAGCTATGCTGAATGGCTACTGCCTGTACATAGTTACTAAACATAATTTTACCTTTTATGCCGATAATCAACCAATATTTGGTTGCCACAATCCAATAAAACCTTATAGCAAAAGTTTTTTTTTTATAACTGAAGCTTGGGTGCACGGATTTATTTATAGCAAATGAAATCGCTTAGTTTTTCAGGTCAAAGTATTCTGTTTTTTCACATATTTATAATTTTAAATCTGAAATGAAATGTTAGTTTTTGTTATAATTTGCATTATATCTGAACTTAGTTCCACTTATTTCTACCTATTTCTAATTTCTTCTATTATTTCACGTACTTACCCGTAAATTTTTATTCAGGCAATAGTCTATTTATATATACTCTTTCGACTGGGTAAACAGAATTTGATGATTCTTTTTTTATTTGAAAGCTGGCGCTTCCCGTGTGGTCCCATTTCAATTTGGTCCCATTTCAATTTGGTCCAGTTCTGATTTTATGAAGTCGGTTTTTTTATATTGATAAAATCATAGTATTCTCTATTATCACTTCATATCACAAGTTATAGTTTCGGTAAAATTTGTCAACTTTTGTAATATTATTAAATTGTAAAATCTTTATTCCAATTTTTTTTACAATCATTGATGTACAAGCACGTGGATTTGGCTCTTACTCTGCAAAGTTTACGAAAAAAGTGTCCTGAGTTTATCTATACTGGGCTACGCGGAAAGTGTGTAGTAAGCCAAAAGGGATCCATAGTACCCATCATTATGAACAACTTATACTATGGGAGCAACTCTAAAATCGCAAAAAAATCTGCTGTTTCATAGAAAACGGTCATTGTCACTTGACAAATTGTATGGAAAGCAGAATTTTCTAGCGATTTCAGTTTTGGTCCCATAGTCAAAGTTGTTCATAATGATGAGTAACAATGGACCCCTTTCGGCTAAGTACAACCTTTTCCGCTTGACCCTGTATACATTACTAACAAAGTAATTTAAATACTGTTTTATTGTCAGTGCCTAATTTAGCTTGCAACAAATGTAGACCAAATGACAGATTTGCTTTAATACTTAGTATTACTAAAGTCTAACTTCAGTAATTTTGTAATGATGTTCTGAGATACAGTTTTGAACAGCTTTGCTCACAATTGAAAAGTCAGCCCGAAGTCTTTATTTTATTACTTTCCCTCCTTTATTTTTAACCGACTTCCAAAAAGGCGGAGGTTATCGATCGGTTTTTTTTCTAATGTTTATTACATCAGAACTTTGGCCAATTTTGATGATTCTTTTTTTTATTTAAAAGCTAGTGCTTCCCGTTTGGTTCCATTTCAATTTGGTCCAGTTCTGATGAAGTCGGTTTTTTTATATAGATAATTATTGTTTGATTTAATTTACCCATAATGTTATTATCGGCAGACCCCGTCAAATCTTCATACAGGCAATCTGTGTATTCCAGGTGTTGCTGTTTCTTCAAGCGTAAAAAGAAGAAGTGCGCCGCTCGAGCGGGCAAGTGACGCGAGCGCGCCGCCGGCTCGTGACGTCACGCCCGCCCCGCACGCCCCGCACCCGCCCGCATCTAACCACGCCCCAACGATACAACAAATACGCCCAGTTGCTTACACCTTCCATAACTGTTATGATCAAAACTTGTAACTAGCAAAACATCGTATTATTGAAACATCTGTCAAAGCAGCAGATGTCAAAGTGACAGGTGGTAATGTAGACTTAGGTGCGTTCCGTACAATTCCATCCACGGCAACAAGCGCTAATGAGAAGAAACAACGCACAAAAAAATTGTTTGTGCCGTTAATTCTTATTAGCGCCATTGGTATCTTTTGCGCTGTTGGTATGAAAAAGAACGAGCCCTTAGTTAATTGAAAGATTTGTCATTTTGTTACTTAGATGTTTTGATCTTAAACTATGTAATGCCTATATTACTAGGGTAATATATGGCCGGGTTCTTAGCAAACAAAACCTTTTCGCCGCTTACGAAAGTACATTCGTATTTTCTATGAAATAATAAATCATTGAAGACATCACTGAAATTTCACGAATCATATCCATCCAACTGTCATAGGTAAATTTGTTTCTGAAAAATTTGAATGTCATAATAGAGAAAAAGGACAAATTGTTGTTCAGTGCTTTAAGGTCTCTGCCCACTACACTGGTTTACACCATGACCGATATTGAGACGTGCAAATAAATTATTTTGTATGAATTGATATGCAGCAACAACCTTGACACCGTTTCCGCCATCGACCAAAAGATTTTAGTGACGTTGAATTCACTCCTTTATTGTGTTATAGATAAGGTTCTAATGGGCATATCGTGTTGATTCGTGTCTGGTATAGTCTCTTCCAATGGCCGTTTTTAACCGACTTCAAAAAAGGACGACGGTTCTATGTTCCACTGTTTTTTGTTTGATTTATTTTATGTATGCACCGATTTCTCCGCCAACTGTTGAACAATTTCAAAAAAATAGTATTTTGTTCGGTAGGGTATACTTCCAATTTGGTCCCTATGATGATGGGATCCCAGGGAAATCGAGGGCAACCCTCAAATTTTATAGGCACTTTTTACGTTTTTCATATATTTTTGAAGTTGGTTTTAAATGTGATCCTCTTGTTCTCTGTGCCTTGTAATAGATTATACCAGCAGGCCTAGCACGATATAACCATTAGTACCGTATTTATAACGCTTATAAAGTCGTGAATTCACTGTCGGCTGTTGGTCGATGGCGGAACGGTGTAATGGGTGTATGGTCTGGTGTAGTGAGTAGAGTCTTATAAGCAAGACGACTCCCGTCTGTTTTCTATAAGTTGTATTACTCCGCTGTAGTACACTCACCGAGACATACCGAGACACCTCGCGAGAGCCGTAGAGTCAATAAAATTCCGACACGCGACATACATGACCGAAGACATTAAAAAAACCTTTAAGAAATTACAAATGTATATCAAAAGAGTTCCTTTTTCGAACCCTGCAGTTAGAAAACCTGTCAAACTGTCAGTAAACACTGGTTTAACAGCACAACAATACTTTTGTATTTGACTGCACATTTACGAATTTTGGACTAACTGCGTGTTTGACGAAATGCGTGTTGACCATCTGCGATTTGGTCGAAATGCGTATACCAAGTGATATTAGATCGAATGCGCATAATCTAATTAGATATATAACTGAAGAATAGCTATAATCGATGACACAAGTATTTTATGAAGACGCATTAAAACGTGGCGATCATATGTAAACTAGTACTTTTTACTCTAGTCGGGTAATATATTCGTATAGATTCAATTTATAAACCAAATAATTTATGAAGACTCATTAAAGCGTTGAGGTCACATGTGAACTAGTACTTTTTAATCTAGTCGGATAACGTTTGTAGATTGCCAGTAGGAAAAGTTTCCATACGCTAAAGGGATCACAAATATACGTAGCTATCACGCTCACTGTTACTACTCGTTCGTCAATATGTATGTTCTTTTCTTTCAGACATCTATTGGTCTTATCTCATCAATAGGGAAAGGCGCGTGCGAGCGAGACAACAAGAGAGTCTGTAGCTCTGCACATTTGCTCTCGGTATGTCTCGTCGTGAGTGTACACTCCGGCATTACACGGTCTTACGAATTTTAGTTGAAACACGCAATGACTAATAGTGTGGCGATTCTATAAAGTTTTATAGTGTTTTTGTGGCATCAATTTTTTTGTACTATTTCCTAAACCAAGGTATATCTCGGTACACACAGATCGGTAAGCGCAGCGTAGGACGTGCATCCACGAGATGGACAGACTAAAAGAGACCGCAGGAAAACGCTGGATGCAGGCTGCTTCCAACCGGCCCTTTTGGAAATCGATGGGGGAGGTCTATCTCCAGCAGTGGACGTCCTATGGCTGAAATGATGTTGATGGTTTTCTAAACAAAAGTAAAGTTGTTGCAATCTTTTTAGCGCTCTCAAGTTAAGGTTATCATCCACTGGCACGCATATACGCAATGAAAAGATGGTATCACGCCGAAATCATACTAACTACTCACTAAGCTGTTACATATTGCCACAGATTAGTATGTAGTTAAAGGGAATTTGGCGCAATAGAAATTATACAAGAGAATCGATGTCATTATAAAACGAATCAGCTTCCACCTTTTTGCTCAATGATCATGAAAACCACTCCATTTATGAATTGTATGTCACGAAGATTTTCTTGGTAACTTCAATTTCATCGAGAGCATAAAGGCCAATTAACCGTGTAATTACTACATTAGAACGCAATGTTTTCGTTGGTTTCGGAATTATTATAATTTTAGAAATCATTTTTTTTGGGTTTATTAGGCTCTCATTCGACCCGTCTAAAAGTAAAGCATTGAACTATGAGCCCTGTATCGTATTAAGTACTTCGCCCAGCTGTTTTACGCGTTGACATTCCTTCATGAACCGTTAATTTTTCCTGGGTAATAAGTCTATAATATGTTGCTCTTCGGCCCACGCAAGTATACGCAAAATAATCGCATCAATCCATTGGTGCGTGAAAGAGGAACAAACAAACGCATTTATAATATTAGTATGATAGTAAAGTTTTAAACCAACGAGGTGTAGGCCATGCATTCATCACTTCACATTGCTCATAACATATTGTTTGTCGAAACAAATTCCGAGTGGGACATTGCAGATCTTATCGCTCCCACTTTATTTTTGGGTTCACATTCCAATGCTTATTTTTAACCGGTCGGTATTGAGTGCGTCTCTTAGGCAATAGCCTTTCGCTATCGATATTGTCCTCTTTGTTCAAAACAATTGATATCAAAATTAATCCCTCTAGAATCTGTAGCAAACAATCTTTTTGTAGTTTCGTTGCTATTTCGACCAATCGCGGGGCGAAATTTTAGATAAATTGAGAAGTCAGATAAGATGGTCAATCGGTATTTATATTAGACAAGATTATCGCTAGGGAAGTAAAGCCTATTTAGTATATGGCTTAACACGGCTGCCTCAATATGGCCTCAAATTTAGCTAGCTTATAGTCAACTGTCCTGATCAATGACTTCTTATCCCGTAGACATTACATCAATTATTTATTCACATTGGAAACAATTCAGACGACGTTAGGCTTGCGAACTGAATACTGAACGCTGATTGGCCCATTCAGCTATGTACTGACGTGTTATTAGTGAACTGGATTTATGTAAGCGCTTTTTCGCTAATGTGTTATTTAGCAGCGTTCAAACTATACACTTGTGTCTGGTAAAGGGATAGGAGGTCGTTAGTCCTGGCTTATATCAGTGTCGATAAAACGTCCTCAATTCAGTGAATCAGGTTATAAAAAAAAATATACGACATTCTGCAGTGGACATGTAAAAATAAAGAATATAAGAACTCGATTGAAGCCCTTCGCACATACGATAGCATCTAGTATCCTATCTACATGAGTCGAGATTCTGTCGCAGCCTGCTATAAGGTTCAGTTTGGTGCGCTCACATGTTTTGAAGTCATCCAAAGTTTCGCAGACTGACTCACCGAGCAGTACAAAAAGTATTTTTGAAAGACTTGCAACTCCCAAACGTCGATCCGCGATAAATATCTAAAGGGCAACAAAACAATTCACATGAGTAATAGATATGACCCAAATAATTTATGAAATCTCAAAAACTAGTACCATTTCTAGTCGGTAATATAATACGTTTCATCCCGATTTTCACCCAATGGCACCATTGGGTGTAGGAAAAGTAGAATCAGTCTCGCTCATTTTCATTTAGGGAACGTACCTGAACGTAGAATATTATACTATGTGACCCATTTTTTACTATTTTTACCTCCCTCCCTCTATCTTCCACCAGGTCATCCTCGGTGACCACCCGTTGTGTATGCTAAGATCCCCACCACCCTCTAGATTTCGCGTTGTAATTCATAAATATGGTTAATCATTTTTTACAAACAGAATGTTAAAAATAATACTAATTTGGCCCTTATTTTTCTTTATTCATAGTGCGTGCATTATTTGTATATAGCTCGAAAAAGCACGAGATTTCCTTAGACGGACTAAGTGACGGAAATTAAGGAACGTGACCAAGCATGGTATTTTGTTTTTGATATGTTGAAGACACCCCCGCCCCCTGAATTTGGGTACGTTCCCTTACTGATGTGATATGTGTTTCCTTCTCTGATTATAATTTTTATTTATTAAGTACCTGTCTATTGCTCATACTTAGCAGGGTCATAGAAAGCTCTCTGTGCCGGTAACCTCATATTGTCACGTGTAATTAAACTAATTCCACATTGTGAGCAACTGGGTTAAATATACGTAAAAGTATTTTCGACCTTGTATAATAAATATAGGGCATAATATTCAACAGAAGCGATAGATTAAAAATGGCCGCCAGATTATAATGTACTCACAATAGCTCACCGTAATGTTTTCGCCTCTATTAGCATACGAATTAAGGTCATGTATCGAAAACATTCTCGCGTGACACTCGTTGTTACTTTGATCAACTTGTTACGTATGAAAATTCTTATATGTATGTTGTTCACAAGATTCTAACTGTTGTCAATACTATTGGTATTAGAGAAAAAAATATAGTATTCGTCAACAGATTAGCTGATTCTGGCTTTCATTTTGTAAATTATTATTGTTAGTAAACGTTGAATTTTCACATCTTTTATAGCGAAGAAAATAAAAAAAAAAACGAAAATTATATAGTAACGAGACGCCATGTCTTTCCAATTACTAAGATTGTACAAAAAGTTGAATGTCATTTATGATTCTTGCACTGATTGCATCTTATACCTATTAGGGTAGATTTCACTTGGATCATTACCTAGTTCACAGCGTGTGGGCGTAATATAAAAAGATAAATATTTATCGTGTGTTGGATGGGCTGTGCGCGGTCGTCGAGTAATTTTCGTTTGTGTTCCCGTCCGTAGCAAATTATGTTTTCATTTCTCATCAAACTCTTGTAAATTCTATATCTTATTAGAATGGAGATTTCGTTTTACCTCATCGACATTATTTCCACACATCATGTCCATTCCAAGACATACATAGATTGAACAAATCGTCCGATTTGTATTTTAAAACAATATAATTATTATCGTAAACAGCTGTAGTTTATAAATAAATAAAATACTTATCGAGTAGTTTTAATGCTTTTCCCCATATAAATGAAGCAGTTAAATATTATTTTTTTATATCATTTTGTGAGTTTAATTTCAGTGAACGCAAAGTAATATTTGATTTTGTTACATAAGTAATGAATTACCATAACATAGGGATTATCGTGTCTTTGTATGTGTGCGTGAGCGATTTTTCTTGTTCTTCGGGTCGAATATCGGGAACATTGGCGGCCTTGCTTATAAACGTTACTTGAGTTAAGCAATGCTTCAAATTGCTCTGTTAACTTCTCGCTTACGGAATTTATCACACGTGAAAATGGAACTGACGAGACAGAGCCATTTTATGCATTGCTTAACTTAAGTAACGATTATAAGTATGGCCGTGGGTCTTTAGCATCGAGATACAATACCTATAGAATCACAATCTTGCCAAAAAATGTCCGAACTGAAACTCTGCGCACGCTACGAATTGCGCAGACTATAAGGTTAGTTGTAAGGCAACCGCGATCCGACTACAACGCCCCGCGGTGCCAGTGCTACGTTGCCATAGTGGACAAGCGACGTTGAACACTATGCAAGCGACATAACGTCTAAATTGAAGTAAATGTGTGGCATTGTGAACTATAATTGATGTTTAGGTATGTAAACGACACTCGGACGTTTTTTTGACTGTTTTCACATAGATATTTCGACTCTATAAGTATTGTATATCGATGGTCTTTAGTTATTAATGCAGGTTGTGATTATTGACTGGTTTATTGATGTCCATATACTTTGATAATTACAAGTTAAGAGATATCGGAGCACTATTGTGCTAAAAAGAAAGCTTTAACCTTCTCGGGTTTCGAATGTGCATTTTAAAGGGATCAGTTGCTTTGTACCAAATGTTCGCGATATTCGACAAGTTGCGTGTGCGCGTATTTATAGGTTTTAACTTTATTTAGTCATGTCTAAACCTAAGTGCATTGTGCGAAACTAATGGTAAATATTTGAATTGGCTCCGTTCCTAAACATGCCACGTATTATATACTTTCCTATAATTATTTATGCCCATAGTTTTAATTTACAAGATGCTGTCATTTTCATACAATAAGAGAGAACTTTATGTAGCTTAAATATTACTAACCGACTTCGAAAAAGGAGGAGGTTCTCATTTTTTTTTTTTTTAAATGGTTTGTTACCTCAGAACTCCATTAATTATGAACCGATTTAGGTTTTTTTTTACTGAAAGGATATACTATTTTCAGATTATATTATTATATTCATAGAATTGTCATCAAAACAGATTTAGTAGTTTGAGCTTTTAAATCAAAATAACTGGAAAATATTGTTACTTAGTTGACTATATACTAATTTTGTGAAGTCGGTTTTTTAAATTGATAATTATACTTAATTGGTATTAAATGAGCTGTATTTGCGACCAGGAACCCTACACCCAACTCTAAACGCGGGTCCGAATAGGTGCAGTTTGCAAAATCACGCGACCACAAACCGTATCTCGGCGCGTTAATGTTCGCGTTCGCGTAATTTTGCAAATTGCACCTATTCGGGCCCGCGTTTAGAGTTGAGCGTAAGGCCCAAGACCTCGAATTTGTAAACTAAAACATTCGCTCTGAAATTTTGGAATACGCAGATTGATTTGTCTGCATCAAAAAATTGCTAGACAATATATTATGTTTAGTGATATACAGGGTTATTTTTAATACACCAAAAACCTCTCGCAATTAGGGTTACAATCCACCCTAATTTGTCCGGGTTTTTTAGCTTGGGCGATGTAATACGAGTTTCGTTTTCGAAAGACTAAAATGTTCATTGTTTTATTGAAATATCCGGCTGTAGGTCAGGACTTTACAAATTTCGATATGTTGACTCTATTCGCAATAGGCTTCCCTGTCTTAATCGTTTGGTCCGTTTTGGTAATTGAGTTTCGTAACAAGCTATGATAGATGAACAATTTTTCATTGTTTCGTAATCAATTATCTAACAATTTTAGTTCTATGACTTTAAGGTACTTCTATCTTATTTTATTTCATACAAAAATAAATATTTTAATATTAGGGCAAATGACAAAAACTTACGTGATCTCAAATGAAAAGAAGCACCATTTTTTTATTTAACAAAAAAAAAACACTGATGAATAGGAGTCATGAACTACATTCATATGATTATTTACGGGATATTTACCGTGGTAAGGTTGCGGAAGGAGCTCCCGATATTTCGACGCAGTTACATGCACCATGTTCACGGGGAGACTGAAGAATGCTGGTAGTTGGTCCAGCAGTTCAAAGTTCATTCGACAGACAAAACTATCTACCCTCTTTCTTAGTCTTTTGCTACGGTTATCACTGGAACTCGAACCTAAGTCCCAAAAATACACACCACTATAATATTTTAGATTATTTTTTATTTATTTTTGCTGTGTCTTTGGTAAATTTAAAATAACCCTGTATAAATAGAGGCTTTAACAAAATTTCCGGTTTCAAGTACGCTATAGGTATTTATGACAAAAACATTAGTTTCCAAGTAGAATGTGAATGATGACATGAATGTTATTTGATTGTGCAATAATTTATGTATAAATTCATTACATTACAATAGTATATTATGAAAAATGTAACATTTGTTTCAATCGGTAACCCAATCGAGTCCCGAGTGAAGGCTTATGATTCCTACAAGACTGAAAGAGACATTTCACATTGTGTACAAACACGTGGCTCCGGACAGCGTCAATTTGTATTAATACTACGCCTTTCTTTATTAGTGTTACTGTTGAGTATATCATTTTAAATAGATCAGAGAGTTGAATAGTAGCGAACGAAGTCGCCGCAGTCATGCCAAATATCGCGGCTGTTTTTGTGTACATGTTTGATCATCGTTCAATAACTCTTTTTAATAGTCATTTCCAGCTGTCACTCTCATTTCTGACGCCACATAATAATGACTAGTAGCTTAGAGTAGTGCTGATTCAGCATACTTTATTCGTATGCCAAAATTGTTGTTACCAAAACTAAACAGATATATTTTTGACAGGACGGCGAATTGCAGGGCTGTACACTTAAGAAACTAGAGATCGAGACCTCTAAAAGGCTCCAAAGGCTACATATTATTTGACAGCCGGCCTTGTACGCTTTGTAAATCACGTAACGGATTTTATGCTAGTAGTCTTTATTTTGTGGGAAGGCGGGTGAAATTTTGACAGCTCTAAGTGACTTATTGGACGGGAGTGACGGCGACTTCGGGCGTGAAATGCACTCGGGGTGGTTATCAGATCGTTGGAGTTGCAGTGCGAATAGACTGAGATAAGATGTCATCGGTAAGCGTGCATACCCTAATACCGCGGTCTGCGGCCATGGAAATAAACTCCATATAACTTTCCCGTAGTTCCGTAGTCATGGCCTCAGGACCTCGGTCGCTAAGTCGTTGGTGTAAAAATTGTACAGCTTTAGATACACATTTGTATATTTTTGCTTGGGCTGGAAGCGGCAAAGGCTCGACAAACGTGATTTGTGTAGGAATAAGGATTTAATGTTTTTCCTTCAGCGTGATGCTGGCTGACCGTATAGCTTGGAAGCGCCACACTGAAACCTACGAGCGTATGAATGGTCAGCATTCTGCTGACCGATCGACATTTTTGTAAGTTATTTTGGATTAGTCACGGATATGGTAGTCATCACAAAATTGTATTCCCGCATTAGGAGTTATCCATTTCGACTAAGTAATATTTAAAAATGTTTTATAACATTTAAAAAAAAAAACATCTTGTTGTGTCGTTTCATATTTTTAGAAAAAGTATAGCTAATGCAAATATTGTCGATAAATCATAATGTAAATCAGGATTTTTTTAAATCCACACATTAATAATGGTTTTTGATAAATTATTATTGTGAAAATTTGAAGTATTCTTCTCGTTAAATGAGTCGTTAACTTATTGTACCTACATCATTGCAGTATAATCGAATGTAATAAAAAGTATAATTCTATTTGCTAGATAGAATAATCAAATTAGATTGGGTATTGAAAATCGAAGTCAAATTGTGTGATCTTGTTACAATGAACGATTAAGCTCTTGAAACTTTATTATAGTAGGTACCTAAATTATTGTGTATCAGACGCTAGCGTGGTTGAGGCGTGGAGAGTATATTTGCAACGGTTATGTAAGAAACTTCATCTCACAAACGCTGGAGACAGGAGACTTGTGTATTGCAGTTTTAGTCACCTAAGCAACTAAAAATGTAGTCTAAAATCTAAATTCACTTGTAATTATTAACATTGTGGCACCTACTTTATTTAATTGCGTTCTTCGACTTACATTTTTTGATATGTAAAAAATATCTTAACATTATTATTTATTATGAACGCTGCACCAAAAATGTAGAATGTGAAAGGGGCCGAGACGTTTTGTCGAGGCTATGGGGAGAGGGGGTCTGTGCTCTAGTGAGTATACTTTGTAAGCATCCAGATACAAAACCTATAGAATCACAATCGTGCCAAAAATAATCCGAACCAGAACTTGGCGCATGCTATATACGCATTGCGCCGACTTCTTGGTTGTAAGGCAAACGAAATCCGACTACAACGCCGCGCGATGCCAGAGCTACTAAACCCTAGCGGACAAGCGACGTTGAACACTATGCAAGTGATATAACGTCGAAATTGAAGTATGTCCGATCCAGAAACTCGGCGCACGCTATATACGCGTTGTGCCGACTTTTTGGTTGTAAGGTAAACGCGATCCGACTACAACGCCGCGCGATGCCAGTGCTGCAAAGCCCTAGCGGACAAGCGACGTTGAACACTATGCAAGCGATATAATGTCGAAATTGAAGTATGTCCGATCCAGAAACTCGGCGCACGCTATATACGCATTGCGCCGACTTTTTGGTTGTAAGGCAAACGCGATCCGACTACAACGCCGCGCGATGTCAGTGCTGCAAAGCCCTAGCGGACAAGCGACGTTGAACACTATGCAAGCGATATAACGTCTAAATTGAAGCAAATTTCGCATTGTGAACTATATAATTGATGTCTAGGTATGTACAACGACGCTTTTTTGACTGTTTTCACTTACATTGTGACTTTATAGGTATTGTATTTCGATGTTTGTAGGTAATTTAATTTTAAATCTTCGCTTACTAAGTCATGTTCAGTGAGCCGGCTTGACGCACGGGAGATTTTTGAGCTAGTTATTAAATTTTATGTATTATAATACATGATGCTTTTGAAAATGAATTCTTATTGTAAGTATATAAAAATAAATATTACTATTCATAGAACAGTTCTCAGTGTTTATTTTTTCAGTAAGATAAAGTTTGCGTACGCAATTTGACATGTATTCAGTTAAGGTCACAACCCTATTCAAAATTTGTTAACTCGTAATTAAATAAAGCTTATTATAAGAAATTGGTTTTATTCTTTTGTGTCTAATTCAGTAAAGAAAATGACAACAAAACATCCTTAAACCTAACACCAACAAAATAGGAAACATTACTAACTGAACTGACTCGGGTAATTTACCAAGCATAGGAGTTATAGATTCACCTAACTTGCATATCTATTATTAATATATGCATTTATATTTTATTTCAGTAACAAAAATGTAGAAATTAACGTATGTCTAGTTTGCACAGATGATCAAGTTGTGAATCTGGATCAAGAAGATCTTGATTCAGATTGTTATCCTCGCAGCATTCAAATGAAAGACAAGTGGATTATTTATGGTAACCCATGTGCTCAGTTGTGTCGCTATGTTCGATGGTGCCGGACTGTTCGATGATGCCGAAAACATGTCCGGCACCACCGACCAGTCCGACCCCACCGAGCAGTCCAGTACCACCGAACAGATCGCACCGAGCAGTGACACCACTGAACAGACTGAAACCACCGAACAGACTGGAACCACCGAACAGTCTGACACCACCGAACAGACTGGAAACACCGAGCAGTCTGGCACTACCGAACAGTCTAGCACCAGCAGAAAATAGGGGGCATTTAGAAAATGACAAGCCTGTACTGGGGCCCGATTCTACTAAAGGAATTGTTTTTGAATTGTTAATGAATTTTCTCAAAAATTGCCCTTATGACAGTTTTGGCATAGATAAAGGGTCAAAAGTGAAAAACAAAATTGTTTTTAAATTGTAATGAATTGCCTCAAAATATATTTTTTTTTTAACTTTTTGTATAGATAAAGTATAAAAAGTAAAAAAGTTGAGGCAATTCATTAACAATTGAAAAACAATTGGTTTAGTAGAATCGGGGCCCTGATAACCTACATAATATCGTGGTGGGATGATTGAAATGCAATTTTTAATTATTATAAACTTTATTTGAACTAATAATGATCTTATATTTAGTTCTCAATATTTAGTTTCTCGTCAAATGTAAGTAGATAAAATAAAAAGTAATTTCAAACACGAATATGTACTTACAACTAAGACCGACAAGATATCAGTCTTTTGCTAACAATTGCACCAAAATAACACAAAATGCTTAGACAATAAAATCGCACTTATACAAGCAAAAATTAAATAAAAAAAATATATCTGATTTAATTATATTAATTTTGAACCATTAAATAAATATATCTAATAACTTGTATACTAACATGATTCATTTATATCTAAAATAATACTTAACCTAAATAAAATCATTCAACGTGTAGTTCTCACTAGCATAATTATTCAATCAAACTAAATCTAGCGGCACATCCCGTGCGGGAAGTCCTCTACACAATAACAGTACTCCAAATTATACTAAGTCTTAAATCTAATAAGGAATAATTTCATTGATAGCAATCATTGACATACAATACATATAGTCATAATCGTGCCAAAAAATGTCCGAACTAAAACTCGGCGCACGCTACGAATTGGGCAGACCTTTTGGTTAGTTGTAAAGCAACCGCGATCGGACTACAACGCCGCGCGAAGCCAGTGCTACGATGCCATAGCGGATAAGCGACGTTGAACACTATGCAAGCGACATAACGTCTAAATTGGAGTAAATGTGGCATTGTGAACTATATTGATGTTTAGGTATGTGCACGACGCTCGGACGTTTTTTTGACTGTTTTCACATAGAGTTTGACTCTATAAGTATTGTATCTAGATGATAGCAATATAGAATATTAAAAGCCGTAACAGACGTACTTGACCACGTACCATGGACCGCCGTCTGGCCAACAGGAGGGAAAGAGAAAAAAAATTCTTTCCCTCCTGTTCGGTTAGATGGCTGTCCGTGGTATGTGGTACGTTCGTCTGTTACGGCTTTGAAACAGTTAAGTGGAGCTGACAGTAACAGAAATAAAGAATGAAACATTGATTCTATTGAACCTTTTCTAAACTAAATTTGACAGCTAAAGAATTTTTGCAGTCCTTTTCCACATATTGAAATGAAAAGAGACAGATAATATTAATCCTGGTTTTTTTGTGAGTGGTACAAAGGAATCAACGGCTATTGAGATAAAATTAATAATCATTTAAGGTGCCATTGACAACGAAACTTTTAACATCCGTAACATTTCTTGTTTCATCGTAATCTGAGATCTCCTCTATGACTAAATCCTCGCTTTTCACGGGCACCGGGGGGAATAAATCTAGCAATTGTCCAAGTTTTCGGCTGGTTGAAATTAGTGTATTCGTCAAGAATCCTTTGTCCATAAAGTCGTAATCGGAGTCCGTTTTGTATTTCAGGTCGAATTTATTGCTCGTGTAGCTTTCCTCTTTGATGATGGGAGCAATAAAGTCTTTGCCATCTTCATAGTCAAATTCTAACTTTTTCATGCGTTTTTTGAGGTTGGGAGGCCAGTCCTCGTCTATCGGGAGGTCCACGTAACCTTCCGGGAGCGCCTTGTGGGACTCCAGGTTCTTGACGATTTGGTAATCATGGTCGGAGTGGGGACGGTTGAATGTGATCAGCTCATCCATATTGAACTCTCCGTCGTCTATGACGGTCTCGTCAAGCGCCATTTCTGTTGACAAAGAAACTTCATTTTAACTAAAATTAGGATGCTCTCAAATGCGTTTAAAGTTTTAAGATAATGACTGAAATTGTATATGTTTAGTGACTGGCAAAAATCTTTAAGCAAAAGTAGCGTAGACGAGGAAAATATAACAAGTAACTGCACGGACTCGAGCGATTGAAATCACTCTTAACCCCTTTTATATTTCCAAAGAAAACTAAAAATCCATTATAATCTATACTGGCGTGAATTCTGTTGTGTACCATTTCCTAAACTAATTTGACAGGACTCAAACTAGCGGCGTCTCTTTTCATTTCAACACATCAGAAAAGGATGTCAACAATTTCTGAGATGTTTAGTTTAGAGAATGGTAAACTAGAATCGACGTCAGTGTGTACATTTTTTTTAAAGATGTTGAAATTAAATTAATTTACTGAGACAAAAAAGAAATTTTTATTTTCCACAGTCATATAATGTTATTTTACATGAGACAAAAATGTACACAGCTAAATATATCTCACATACATATATGTACATACAAGTATATACCCTAAATACTATAAAATAAAGTCGCTTTCCGCGTCTGTCTGTCTGTATATCAGCCAACTCAACTAACAGCAACAGGTTTTAATGCAGTTTTCACCTTCAGTTAGAAAAAAAATCACGGAAGGTTATATTATATATATAATATAACCGGTATATTATGTATATGTAATAAAACTGACACCCGTGCGAAGCCAGGGCGGGTCGCTATTTATAATTAAAAAATAAATCCATCAAATGTCATATAACTAATTTACAAGGAATAAATAATATAAATGTCAAATAAGTAATAACACAAACGTTTTGTGTCATAATCTGAATTGAAATAAAAAGAAAGACATAGAATACAACATAATCAAAGTACGCATCATACGCATTCTCATTCAGCATGGTAATGCCGCCAGCATGCTGGGTATGCTGGCATAGTGGCTGCTGGGATAGTGAGCTTGAGCACTTGGATTGTCTTTTGACCCTCAACGGTCTATGGGCAGCTCAACTGTTTAGTGTTAGCTTGTCTTTGTTTAGTTAATAAAGGCACTTGTCCCACAAAACAAGGAACTTATTTCGTGACTTGCCGTACAACAACCATAATCAAACCTAATATGTTATTATGTTACGTACTTTCAACTCAAAAGTTACGTAAGAACTACGAAATGAAAATGAATACCTAACCTTATTCGAGTTCTAGACTAGATCTAGTAACGCAAATCGTTACGCTTTTACCGGATATTGTCAAATTTTGAGAGAAATCGCGATGCAATGTTTCTTACGTAAGTCTTAAGCAATTAAGTTGTTATCCAAGATGCAAAATTCAGTGTGATTATGCAACACAAAAGTTTGAATAACTGAACCGTATAACTGCTATCAAATAATATCTGAGTATTATGTAATTGCGTGATACATTCTATTGTTGTTGGGTACTACTACCTATACCATAAGTATATTTATATAGATAATAATTTAAAAAAAAAAAAATGCAATTTATAGCATTTACAAAAAAAATAAAAAAATATATAACTAACTACTAACAATATCTACTTTATTAACCCTATCTATTCATGTTATATTATTCTGATAATATTGCATCATTATGGCTACCTAATCTGGCTAAATTAATGTTAACAATACAGAAAACTGCGTAAGCAATAAGTTCAGCTTGACAATGTCCCCGGCTTATGTTGGGGGAAGTACAGGTGGAACAACAAAAAAAAAAAAACCTATACTATTAGAGGCATAGCATTCAACAATCTTTGCTGCCTGATTTTGTATAAAACACTATAGTCTATTCAGTATCAGATAATCGCTGCACCTGCAAAAAAAAAAAAAAAACCATCGAGATACAATACCTATAGAGTCACCATAGTGCCAAAAAAATGTCTGAACCAAAACTCGGCGCACACTCCATTTTTGGTTAGTTGTAACACTAATTTCAGACTACACTATACTATTGTGCTATACGAGTATGATATAGCAAATAGGGAAATAAGGAAGGAGCCAATAATATTTAGTACAGTTAAATGTATGTGTCCATAATAATGTATGGTGCGCGATGTTGTGCTATGAACTATATACAGCGTAGTCTGAAATCAGCTTTATGCAACCGCGAACCGAACGTCTAGGTATGTACGACGCTCGGACGTTTTTTGTCTGTTTTTATCTTAGAGATTGTGACTCTATAGATAACTCAATGATGAAAACATCTTGCTTGAATTTTTACCGACTTTAAAAAAGGGGGTTTTCAATTCGGTTGTTGTCATTATATTTTTAATGTTTGTTACCTCTGTCTGACGGGCGGCTAGTCTGTATATGACCCATCAAATGCAAATTAACAGCTCTTCCATACAGATTTAATTAGATTAACTGGCAGGAATTAACGTTAATCGATAGCCATATTCTGTAAAATGTTTACAAAAAAGGCGTTCAAATGTTGTTGTGTTATTTCATCTATTTGTTATTGGTGAGGTTTCTATAACATTATGTAGAATAGTAGAATATTGATTGCTTCTATTCTTATGCTGTCGACCTTAGAACAGGTTAGACAATTATAAACCTATATTGCGTTACACGGAACGGTGTTGCTAATTTAAAAGGAGCTTCCCTTTATGCTATTAGCTTTTTTTATGCCAAAGGTGGCAAACAAGCTGATGGGCCGCCTAATGGTAAGCGATCACCATAAGATTATGAACAACTTTCACTACGGGGACCAAACCAGAAAACGGGAAAATTATTAAGCAGTTTCATAGAAAAATTTCATTCACACTCAACAAAATGTATGGTGTGTGATTGGTCATATAGTAAGTAGCTCTTATTTATGAGTGTGCTATGACCTCCTTTCGGCTTAGTACCACCGTTCCGTGTAACCCTGTCTACATTGCAATAAACAGCGATACCTTATCATAACAAACATGATAACATCAAGGCGACAAATGAACGTAATACTTGTATAGTTATTATCATATCTTCCTCGTTTTGTGTCGCATATGATTTGAAAATTACAGTATAACAGGCAAGTATGATTTCTTTTAATAAAACCATATTTGGAACCCTTATTAGGAAGGAAATGGGGGAGACCTTTGCCCAACAGTGGGACAGTAAATGTTAAGAAAGAAAGAAAAAAAAACCTTTTAAATTTTTTGACAAAAAAAGCAACGATAACTGGATTTTTGACATGATTCTATCAAATACATAGATGTATAGAAAATTCAATTTCTGTGTTTTTTTTTTTAAGTATTTTATATTCAAAATAACGGCTTCAAATGTTGAAAAAACTCAACATATCAACTCATTAACTTTAATTTACATAATAATCAATATAAAAACCAACTTCATAAAAATGACAGGGATAATCTACATAATGGGACCACTAAGGAAGCACCAGCTTTCAAATGAAAAAAAAATCAACAAAATCGGTTCACACACTCAAGTTCTGAGGTAACAAACATAAAAAAAACAAAACAGTCGAATTGAGAACCTTTTGGATGTAGCATAAAAAGTAGTTTTTCGTTAAACACTAGGAGGGACAGTTTGAAAGTAGATTACGTTAAATTACTGGTATAAACAATTTAAATGTTACAGTTTACTTTTTTAATATTAGTCTTGACAATTATGGCTTTATTTTTTCGTTTTATGGCTGAAAATCCAGATACCTAAAATTTTATGATGCATTTTGTAATGCAAATCATTATCGGCTTGCGTTTTGACCTCCACCACTGTTATTAACTGATAAATTAAGCGGTTTACGATGGAGCATGCTTGCCTCTAAGAAACCGATACTTATCAGTTATCACGTTTACCTTCGTTATACGTTCTGCCTTCGTACTTCGTTACGTTAAACCTTCCATTATAGTCAGACTTAAAGCAAAGCATTTGAGTCCTAAATAGGCCAGTGTTCATTTTTTTATGCCTCATAAATAACTGTTCATAAATAGAGCACGTCAATGAAAACAAACTTAAAAATTTGTTCAAAAATAAATAAGTTATAAGTATTTTTGTGTTTTACATTTGTGTTTGTTCTATGTCTAGGTCTGGTCTATTTAAGTATGTATTTAAAAATATATATGTATGTATATCAGTTTCTGGCTGCCATATTACAAGCTTTGTTTAGTTTGGGGTCAGATGACCATGTGTGCAATAATGTCCCAGATATTTATTTATTAATTTATTTTTATTTTAATTTCTTTTCGCTTCCATATCGATACGTCGGTTAAGACGGAGCCATTAATTTTTAACACGCTTTTATTAGCTTGGTATGTATGTATGTAGTAATGGGATCTTTGTACTTGATTTTCAACTAATTCAAAATGTCGATTTATATTGAAATTTTGCACACTTATTAAAGACCGACGACAATGCAATAACTTATATAGTTTGTCCTATTATCCTTACCAGAATCTTCAGGATAAGCGATGTTTTTTTTTAGTTTTTAAATCTTCAGGATAAGCGATTTTAAAGCGTGTTTTTTTTAGTTTTTAAATTATTTTGAGCTTACGTAAAAACCGTCTTCGCCTGAACGGGTTTATATTTAGACATGTCCAGGGATCTCGTTATGAGAATACTTACTGTTGGCGGAGAGTAGCGCGCGAGTGAGTGCGGGAGAGGGTTGCGGGTCACCGTGCCGGGCGCGCATGCCCGCTTCCTCCCGCATCGACGGCAGCGCCACCAGCGCTACCGACAGCAGTAGGACGAGTAGACAGGTTGCGGGCTGCGCTGACTTGCCGGTGGGGCCGCTTGTTACGCCCGTCAGGACTTTCTGGAATTAACACAGTTTAGCCATTAACAAGGGCCTAACAAAGTTTTGGGGCCAACATGATAAAAACATCGGATGTGTGTTGACGGCACCCGGTTCAATCCTCGGCACTAGTAGTTAAATAACTTATGTGCAGTTAAGATGACATCTCTTAACAATAGTGAAGTAAAATATCGGAAGGAAACCAGTATGTCAGAGAATCTTAAAAGTTCAAAGACATTTCCTCAACATGCAATGGGCCAGTATCTAAGATATTTTTACCTGTAGATAGGTTGTGCTCGCCACCATGTTGACTAGACGAATGCAAGGTACATTATCATACTAGTTACAGCCGTCTCGCATTCCGAGTGTCCGGCAACACATCGCAGCTAATCAAGTGATTTAGCAAAAATAATTGTAATAAAATGCCTTCCTGTGTATTTATAAACTGCACAAACTACACACGCTTGTGAGAGACAAGAAAAATGTTTCATTTCATTCGTAAGTACTATAATTTTTAGTAAAACAGAAAAAGAATATAAATTGTTTTATCTTAGACGACTGTTGTCAATACGAAGTGTATGAGCGAGATTTGCAGATCGTCTTGTGTGAGAGAGTGATAGAGATCGTAGCATAATCGACGACCAAAGCCGAATTCAGCCGATCACCACGGCGGCGGCGAGCCGGTTGCCACTTTTAGTTAGTTTTAAAGCAGTATTGTTCGCCTATAACACCTCTATTATATTACATCTCACTGGCCAGCATAGTGGTTTAAAGTTTTACTTTGTTATGGTTGCTTCATTAATTTTCTATAATTATGATAACCTATTCTAAGCGTCACCATGACATGGCGGATTACATTTTACTTGCTAAAGCTAAAAGCTTGTTTTAAAAAAAATACTATCTTATTTTGTTTAGTCTAGAATCTCACCTGAAGCCTCCGTAGCTGTGTGGTGAGAGACTGGTTCTGCGACTGTAGGATCTTTATCCGCCGCATCAGGGTTTGATTCTCAACGGAGCACTGCTTTACTCTGGAACAAAACACACTTTGATTTCCTTTACGAAAAACAACAATATGTATGATAACAATTCGAAGGCGTATATCTCCATTCAATGAACTAGATATCGCTGAAAAAATGCATGCGCGAGTTTCAAGTTGACAACTGGCGAGAGACACGCCACATGCCACCTGCATCCACTGGATGCCCGCTACTCTCACAATGTAAGTAAAATTACAATAATTTAATTCTAAACAGGATCAATGTTGGATCGCTCATATTGTGCTGCATACTTTAAACAGACCACAGGGTCATTAAACAAAAAAAACTTCAAAATTATGAACAACTTTTGCTATGGGACGAAACCTGAAAACGCAAAAATAATTTGCTGTTTCACACATTTCAATGGATACGATTTTTCTATAGATATTCGCGATTTTAAGGTTTCATAGTAAAAGTATTTTTTACTATAATAATGATTTTTCACACAGTTCACAAACACCCTGGGTGGTTCGGTGTGTACTTATCCGAAAATCAGCCTGTACAGTGACCAAATATTACTGAGACAAATAAATCACATTAAAAACCAACTTCAAAATTAGTAAATACCCAATTTCGTTTAACTTGGTTGACGTATTTTTTTTTCAGTTATTTTGTATTGAAAAACAAACTACTAAACGGATTTTGATGAAATGTATATGAGACCACCTCTGAAGGCATACAAAACAAAAAAAAATATCATCAAAATCAATTCATAATTGACGGAAAAATTGGTGAACATACATAAAAAAATACAATGGAACATAGAACCTACGCTTTTTTTGAAGTCGGTAAAAAAGTACAAATTACTTCATTTTAGCTGCGCCCTGAAACTCACATGGGACCATTCAAGTATTACGTAAGCACTATAAGGGGGGGGGGGGGGTCTAGGTGGTGATTACGTCAGCAATAATTATTAACTTTTTACGCATTATGGCACTTCTGCTCATGAATCAACAAAAAAAATGCATATACCTACCAATGTTTACGTATGGGAGGGGGGAGTAAGAGCTTTGCTTACTTTTGCTGAAAATGGGGGGAGGGTAAATAATTGTAATAAATCTGCTTACGTAATACTTGAACGGCCCCCAAGCAATTTTTTAGTTTTCTTATAATTTTCCGGGATCCCGGGAAATCTGAGTTGTTTATACTATTACCCCTATTAACCCTAGAATACTAATCATCGCCTGAGAGGCCGCGCGCAAGCAGTTTATTCCCGATAATTTAAAATTTCGGGAACGTATAGAGTTGTGCTTTCATGCCAACTCCGTGCGGCCTGTGACGGGACGGGAGGGAAGAGTACGTCTCGCAGGCGTTTACCATTATCGAGTTATAAACAATTGGGTCGCCTGGGAGGCGATCATTAGTATTAATGGTAAGTTTTTTACTGTTCCCAATTTTATATGTTTACTTTTTTTCTATGGTTTTTACTTAAAAGATATATAATATAAATGTATTTTTTATTTCGTAGATGTCTCTCAACGCGAATGAGAGACCAAAAATGCAAAAATGGGTTTTTTTACAGTAAATTCTAGCGAAGAAGGCATATGGGGAAGAAGGCATAGTAAATGGAAACAAAATATTAATGTGCAGCTACTGCCGTGGCAAAAAAGACGTATGAGAGTATATTACTGCACAAAGTGTAAAAAAAAAACTTTTGATTGGAACAATGGTCTCCAAACGGCTACGCAGTAACAAAAAAAATTACTGATTTGTATTTATCCTGAAGCAAAAAAATATTACAGTTTTTAACTGTTTTTAGTTAAAAAGTAGCCTCCCAGGCTATGATTAGTATTAAGCAGTAGTAATTTACATCCGTATTCTAGGGTTAATAAACGTAGAGTAGCCTCGGAATAGTTACTTTTTCTTTGTCTTTTTCGATCAAGTTCAACATTTTAAAGAGAGAAAAAGACAAAACCCGGCGTATCTGTTCCAAGACTACTCCACGTTCATTAATAAAGGGGTATATGTATTACCACAAAAGAAATAATAGGCTTTACTTAACATTCAGCTAAAACTACAAGCATTAATTTCGATTGCGTGTTTCTTTACAGATACTTATTATGGTTTCACATTTGTGGTCGTCCTTGTTTCAAAGTTCTAGCTGATGCAACTACAATCATTATTGCAGTCTGACGTGGCCAGATAAGGGCGCGTTCCGAATCACACCAACAACGTCAATGAGAGCCAACACCAACACACCACAATGACATTTTCTATGTTTTGTTCAGAAAATATGTGACAAAAGCAAGCCAGCCCAAACTGTGGCTATACTAATAAATTGGTCAAGTGAGAGTCAGGCTTGCGCACTGAGGGTTCCGTACCACCAGAAAATACAAAAAGTAGTGCAAAAAAGACAACATCATGCCCAGGCGGTCATCCATCCAAGTAATGACCGCGCCCGACGTTGCTCACATGGATGATCATAGGAGAACCGGTGATGTACAGAAATTTGTAACCGATTCGCACTTGGTCAGTATTTATTCATTGTTGTTTTACTTAGGGCCTTACTTAAAAACGTTACTCAATTTGACATACGCCTAAATATGCTCCGTCTCGTTTTCGCGTGTGACGATTGCCGTCAGCGAGAAGTTGAGAGAGCATTTTAAAGCATAGATCAACTTGAGTAACGTTTTTAAGTAAGGCCCAGAGTGTGTACTATAATCATGCCAATGTACGTATAACCGTTTTTACAATAAAGCAATTACAAAAATATGTTTCAAAAAAGCTTGTTGTTAAAAAGTAACAGGTAAAAAAGTTTTTACTTTTTGACTTTATCATTATTTCTTAGTTAATCCGCCGAAACATTACTTACATATCCTGTGAAAATTTAACTGGCTATCTATTACGGTTTGAAAAATACAGCCGTTAAAAGGCAGTACGAACAAGGCGGACGGACGGACAGACAGCGTAGGCTTGGTAATAGGGTCCCATTTACACCCTTTCATCATCATCATCTTCCACAGCCAGAAGACGTCCACTGCTGAACATAGGCCTCCCCCTTTAACCTCCACACTGAACGACATCCTGCCATCTGCATCCACTGGATGCCCGCGACTCTCACAATGTCATCGGTTCATCTAGTGGGAGGCCTACCTACGCTGCGTCTTCCGGTTCGCAGTCTCCACTCAAGAACCTTTCTTCCCCATCGTCATTTCTTCATATTTTTTTTTCTTCCTTTTTTTTTTTTCTTATTACACCCTTTGGGGAACCTTAATAACGAAAACTATTTGAACTGTTTCAACTGACCTGTCTTCAAGTCCGTCAACGTATTCCTTCTTGCGCTTGCGCGAGTCTTGCGCGGAGATCTTATTCCTGATCTTGCGTCGAATTCTCTTCAGCTCGCGCTCTTCGTGCTTTGTTAGCGGGTAACTTGAAGGGAGAGTGATACCCTCCTGAAAAAAATAATTATCAATTTAAAAACGACTTCAAAAATTAGTAAATTACGCATTTTCGATTACTTGGTTGACATAAACATAATATGTACATTGTCATATAAGTAACCAAATTTTCCAGTAATTTTTATTTAAATGCCAATTATATATCGATTTTGATCAAATTTCTGTGGGACCAATCTGAAAGTATTAACATTCCAATAAAAATATTTTTCAAATCGGTTCATATATGACGAAGTTCTGAGGTAATAAACTTTTTTTTAAATACAACCGAATTGAGAAACCCCACCTTTTTTGAAGCCTGTTAAAAACGGCTATTGACATATTGGCCTATTGTATTATGATAGCACCCATAGAAAATGATAGTATTGCTTTCCTTACATTTATAGATCGCTTCTCTGTTTTTAAACTTCTGCCACGTTTTTTGTCCAGCAGGACTAGCATGCGCACCGCGACAAAATTTTGTCGACTCATTTTATCGTGCCAATGTGAGACAGGCGTATATGAAACCGTAGGCACCTTTTGACAGTGACGACAAGATTTTGTCGCGGTGCGCATGCTAGCCCTGCATGGAGGACCGGCGAGACATTTATTTTATCCCACCGCGTAAGATAACTCTTTATTAAAAGACCACACAAACAAGGAAAGCATAACATTACAATGAAAATATTATCTAGGTATTTTAATAGGCGGTTTATCACCTAAAGCGATATCTTCCAGGCAACCATGCAACAACCGCAGCATACGCGTATAAACGCAGTAGAAGCGTAAACCGCCAGGAAAGCGATATATAAATGTATGGAGTGCGATACTATCATTTTCTATCAGTAGTAACATAATACCTGAGTGAATGACCGTTTTTCTGTGTGCCTTTGGAAAAGACTATTAAGTGTTCCTAAAAGATCACCATATTTAAGCAACGGACCCTAAAATCACGAAAAAATATCAGCTGGACTCCTGGAATGGAACAGCTGAAATTTCTTTTTGAGATTTTGGTTTGATCCCATAGGAAAAGTTGTTCATAATGATGAGTAAATAGACCTCCTGATCTAGTAGGTCTTGTGCAATTTTTTTTTATTTCGTACAAGTCCACGTTTGACCACCAACTTGCCTGTTGGTAAGCGACAATGTGGTAGCACATTCTTCAAGAAAACAAAAACTACCTTGGCAAGCAACCTTCTCTCCTCAGCCGTTAGCATCAGACGAGGGTACCCGTTCCTGCCATCGGGGACTGGGTGGTGATCGTCCTCATCATCGCTGCGATCGCTGCCTGAATCATCTGGAGGGGTAAGGAGGCATCCATTAATTACGTGAGGCGTCAAGGGGGGACGGGGTCGAGCCGAATCTCACGTGGGGGAGAGGAGGGGTCTTGGCAAATATCACGTAATATTTTTTCCCGCAAGAAAAAGTGTAAAATTGCAAAAAAACTTGGTTGAATTTCTACTCAGAAATGCCGCATGAGGGTCATTCCACAAATTGCAGGTGTGATGCAATAAATAACGCGTAAAACGCACAGTATGAGATTTCCACCGATCTATGATATGTGGATGAATTTTCAAGCGGAGGCGGCTGGTGCAATGATAAAGTCGCGATGCCGGCATCAGATCTAACAGTTCTTCAGAACATTCCCCGTTGTAAATGCGGTAAAAGACACAAAAAGACCCAATGTCTGCGATTGCTGAGCGGCTCTAGGTGTTCAGTGAGCTTGGGATCTTATAAGTTATAAGCCTAATCTTCATCATGACAGAATATATTATCCTTTATCAATTTACAGTAGTTACTTACTTGATTCTATTGCTACAGATAACCGAAAGTGAATTATTCGACCAGTCTGTCATTAACTTTCTATTAAATGTCAATCAGATACTGAACTAAATAAGCCGGTTGAACTTGTTTTAAGATTTCGTGCATGACTTTTAAGCCTCTCGTAATAAAAATTGAGTCATTTGCAAAAGATATACTAACTTAGCTTCTGTTAATTGGTTTACAAATACAAGGTCCAGTACAAAATTAACGAGTATTTTTATCCCTACAGGGTTATAACGAAAGGGTATGCTAAGCTGAATTGCGTTCATTATACTCATCATTACTAACAGAATACTTTTACTATGGGACTAACCCAGAACTCGCGGAAAAATATCAACTGTTCCATAGCAGTGGAATCACCGTTTTCTATGTAATTATGAACAATGAAATTTTCTTTCGAAGCTGATATTATTTTGATGTTTTTTTTTTCGCGATTTCATGGTTGGTCCCATAGCAAAGTTCTCAATGATAAAATATATCGAATCCCTTTCAACTTATCATACCCTTTCCTTATAACCTGGTATACCAACGAACTAGTTTAACCCCCATAATAAAGGAACCTCGAATCCTCACGTCAAGATGTGTTTTGCCATATAAACAATTCTTTTTTTAATGTTTTTAAATTTTTTATATGCCAAAATACCATTGAGGGTGTCATGAGGATTCCAGGTTCTTTTATTTACGCCTATAAATGTGGGGGTAAGTCCTATGTAGTCACTAATACACATAATTTGCGTACTTTAATATTGAGTATGATTTGGAGCGCTGACTGATGTACATTATTTTAAATTTCTGTGCCACTCGTAAGTTGAATTATTTGTAGGGTTAATGCTTCTGTTAGTAAAATATCATAAAACTATTGTTTTGTTTATTTTCCCTGAACTCTTTTATATTGCAACTGCAAACACTGAACAGGAAAACGATGTTTGTTTATTCTGCCACTATGAAGATTTTTAGAATAAGGTAAAACCCAGTATATTGTTGTACACAAATGCGAACACTGACCCAGTGTGTAAACATTTTGCGAATTTTGACCCCTTTAGAGAACAGAACCGAACGAGCGAGATAAAGAACGTAATTTATGAAATCACAATTTTTCTTCTAATTTTTTCTTCTTCTAAAATCTGTAAATTACAATTAAAATGTCTTCAATTTCCATAAAATGTCGTTTTAGACCGTTTTCGTGTAGCTATTGGACCTTAATGTGTACCTATAGGGTGGAAAACTGAAACTGAACTTTAATAGGGACAGTATAAGATGGACAATAACATCGATTTCGGAGACATTATGATTTACAGTTCAGCGTATTTTACCAATTGACTCTAGTTAAAGTATTGCGTCTCTGATATTGATTCTATCAATTACTCTTGTCTAGCTAACTATAGAGGGCAATGTACGAAAATCACCCGCTAATAACAACAATACGCATGTGTCATAAAATATTTTTTATTACCTCGTAAAACGGCAGATCATAAATAGAGCCCAACAAAGAAAAAATTTAAAAAATTGTTCAAAAATAAATAAGTTACAAGTATTTTAATTTCATGCTAGACAGAGAGCGCACTGCAGCAAGTTATGACGTCAAGCCTTGCGCGCGCCATCCAAATACTAGAGTAGCACACGCATTACAGAAAAGGGACAGATCATACCCTCTCAATCCCTACGAAAACTTTAAACGCTCATATTTCAGAGATTTATCAGCCAATTTCATTATTTTTTAAAGTATATAATGTATTTAGTTATATCTATCTCTAAGCCTGTTTTTGTTATAAATTAAACATACGACACATACATATTGTTGCCATCTTTTTACACATGAAATGAAACAAGATACCGATAATAGTTAAATGCAGTTTACTATGCAATATGGTAGAGATATTTAATATACTAATACTAATATTATGAGAGGTAGTTTGTATGTTTGTAGGAAGATATATCGGAAACTACTAAACCGGTTCCATAAATTCTTTTACTTATAAAAAGCTACACTACCACTGAGTGAATTAGGTTGTTTAGCTCAAAAAGCAGAAGGTTGTATTTAATTAATAGGAATAAATTTTTTTTAGGAAAATATAACCACATGTTGATTGAATCAGGCGTTACTTTGCGGAAGTCCGTTTTCAAAATTTCCATTTTTTTTTTTCATAATTCAGAATTAATAAATTTTTGTTTCAGGTTACGTTAATTTTCAATTTATGTAATTAATATTTTATATCTGGTTAGGCAAAATTAAACTCAATAAAATTAACTTTATCAACAAATATTTATCACAAATTCCTTATTGTACTTGAAGCGACGTAGAAGCGGAATTACACTAGAAATTCATCATTAAAACAGTTTTGATAATCACATGTATTTGGCACCGGTGTCACAGTGTGTCACATTCGTATCACAGTGTGTCATACATTTTGTTGATTTTTTATGATATTTTTGTATGGAACAGCTTTTTCTCGATGTAAAGGTTGGTCCCATAGTAAAAGTTGTCTACATTGTCAAAATTGCCTGGAAGAGATCGCTTTAAGCGATAAGGCTGTCTGTTAAAAGCCTAGATAATTACTGTAATGTATAATGTTATCCTTGTTTTTGTGGTTTTTAATAAAGAGTTATTGTAAAATGATAAGTACAATGTTATCTTCGAATATTTACGTGATCTAGAGATATAGATAGATGTTTAACCAGAATTTCACGAGTAAACCCGAGAGGCGAAACTAGTGGATCAGTCAACACAGAGGCGGCCAAAAACAAGTCCAACGACCACATTTGTCAATACAGTGAACCAGTTACGACACCGTTTGGACAATTGCTTTCAATCAAGCGTTTCGAGGCGACAAGAAGGATCGAATACCTACTCAATTCTGTTACCTAAATAATTTGCTAAGATTTTATATAATCTGCGGATATAGGTATTAAGTTTAACTATTTAAATTTTGGATTATGTTTTATTAATAACTACAGACCAGTTGTCCTGTCCAAAGATGGTAATAACTCAACCTGATTCGTTTGAATCAGTTTGACTTATTGAGATTCTGTTTTTTCCGTGATCTTAAGTAGCCCTTTGTCAGATGATTTGTAATTATGTTTTTAGTTCATACAAAAATTCCATAGAAAAAAGGACGTTCAGTTTTACCCGAATTTGTAAATTTTCCAGGAAACTTAAAAAAAACTATTTTCATGAAAACCTAATTTGGGCTATTATGAACATTTTAAAACAATACAATAGCCATATCAGTCCAGCCATTTTCAATTGACGCGCTTACCAACGAACATAATTAACTTTTTTCTATATATAGATTAGCATCTACACTTATGTCATAATGAGGTAAAGTTTGTAGGGGGTTTACCCCATACACATTTTACCTCTTACGAGAGATTAATCAGAAACTAATATCCTATTTTTAAAATTTATTCACTCATGCATGACATAAGCTATCACAAGCTATGTAATATTAAATTCCATAATTTATTTTCAATTAAATTCGTTGATAAAATTGTTTTGGTAGAGCTGTTTGACTGGTGCCAAATTACATAACATACCTACTCTATACTAACAAGGGAAACCAAACCAAAAACACGTAATTGACTTACGGATTACATTAACAAATCAGAGTAAGCCTGTAAATAAGTATGGCACTATGGTTTGAAATCTTTTGGGGCTGAATTTAATGGTGAATTCGGATGTGAACAATTTGAAAATCACGCCAGTTTTAATGTTTATCTGGACTTATCGCGCAATCTACACTAATATTATAAAGAGGAAAGATTTGTACCTATTTTTGTATGTTTGTAATGAATAGGCGCCGAAACTACTGAACCGATTTGAAAAATTCTTTCACTGTTGGGAAGCTACACTATCCCCGGGTGACATAGGCTATATTATATTTTGTAGCGAGGCCGAAGGCCGAGCTTACACTCGTGCGAAGCCGGGGCGGACGGCTAGTATTTTATATAGGTAAAAATAGGTACCTTTCGCGCGACGTTTCGACCATGTACAATGACCGTGGTCACGAATTGACTGAAACCTGCGGGTGAGTCCAGCGAGAAGAGCGGGTATTTTGTTCTCCTACCCTCACTTGATTTTGAAAGATTGCGCGATAAGTCACGATAAATTATATTAAATCATGTGTTCAAATCGCGAAAGCTTAAAAATTACTATCGTGCCAGTATTTTATATTAGCGATAGAACTCTCTTTTCACGGGACCATGCCCAATCAGGCACCGTTATTTTTGAGTAAGACAGGTACCGTACATCTTCATTAGACGAAATGCCGTATCGTTAAGTATACTTGTCGTTGCTCTGACAGCTGCGATAACATTGTAAAAAGCCGAGTAAAATCATTTTTTTATGTTTCTCTGAAGTATATGTAGTACCTGCTACAATCTTACGTTCAAAAATCTAGAGCAAGTGATCAGAATTCGTGGTCTTCTTGTGTTCAGTAACCTAACAAAATAAAATAGAATGTACGATTTTCACGTTAGTCACGTTAGACGTTTAGAGCGATGGTGGCTGAGCGGTGTCTGACGGAACCCAGTTCGATCCTCGGCCTTCACCAGTGACTTATTTAGTACTTAGAAAATGTATGTGCAGTTTTGATGCAATGGCTTAAAAACGGTGAAGGTAAACATAGTAAGGAAACCGGTGTGTCAAAGAACTACAAAAATATACATTCACCAACATGCACTGCGTCAGCATGGTGGATTAGGGCCCATCTTTCTCTCTGAGAGAAGGCCTGCGTCCCAGCAGTGGGAACAGGATAGATTGACACGGAAGTTTTTTTTTGTGAGATCCATAGAAAACTTGGACAAAGTTAAATTCTGTCCAGTGAAACCTTGCCTTCCAAATCATTATCATCGAGCTATTTAGAGAGCCGCAATGATTACTAAGAATGTGAATGCAAAAATATTCCTTGGCAAAAGTAATTGCAGTGCCTTCAACTATTTAAAAGGTTCCGTAGCTAAGCTATCAAGTTAATGTGAGCAATAAATAAGATTGCCTGTACTTGTACTATTATCTATTCTGTGCCGTAACGGTACATGAAATTATCGGTACTTAGCAAACTCTTACAAAGTCACGATGCGTCCGTGAACTTTGTCCATAAGCAAATCCGTAGTCAACGCAAATGTGTGCCTAGTCAATTAGTCAGGAATCACAATATTTTAGTACAAACACGGTGCGGAAAATTTACTAATTATACGTCTTGATAACGGTATCTATGTAGCTTATAAAATGCTTAAGTATTTTGATAATTTTATGGACAGTTAGTAGCAAAATACGTGCTTGCGTGACAAATATTTTTAGGTTAGCATACACAAACAAACACGTATTCAACTGTTTTACGACAATAAGCCACAAAATCCACTTAATGAAACAATGAAAAATTCGACACACCACCTCCTAAACATCAATGGAAGTCAGTATATAATATAGTAAAGCTATATATAATATAGTAAAGATATATGTCAACCTATAGAACCAAACAAATTGAAATTGAATGGAATTGTCCATTTCGCCGTCACTTTCTTTTATTTACGATTTCTTCTCAGCACTAAATACGTGAAGCAACAAAACTCACCGCAATTGTTCCCAAGGTCATATTCGTACTCGTGCCTCGCGTCCTTAAAGTCCAGTTTCCCTTGCGCCAGCAGATTGGCCGCCGCCAACTTGATGTTACCAGCATTCTTCAAGTCAGCTGCGTTTATAATTTTTATGGATTTCAAGTCTTTCATGTCTTTTATTGTTACGGGGAGCAAGATTGATCTAGGGTTGCCAGCCATCGGCGCCACCCTGATAACTCTCCTCTGGGGCGCGACTGTTTCAACCGGTTTCGAGTAGACCTTAGTTTGGGGGTTCAGGAGTTGTATGTTAGATACTTTGACGGGTCTCTGTGGTTGCGCTTTCACGACTAGTTGGGGCTTTTGTGTCGTGTTCGCGGAGATCTTTACTGTAGGCTTCTGGACTTTGGGTTGGACGGTTACTTGCGGTGTCTGGGATAGGCGACGTTTTCTGTTGCCTTTACCTGCCAGGGGAAACATAAAATTTACTAAGGGTTTACTTATTTACTTATTTATATCGTCCGAGAGACCATTTTAGCTAAAACGTGCTTTGTCTGTTTTCTTTGGTGAAAAGAAGCAAGCATTTTTTTAGGCAAAGGGGTTAATCAGATTATATCGACAGGCTTCGTCATTGAAATGTGAACCCTGTGTAGAGTCACGTAGAACAGAATTAAATATCAAATTTCGATTGTACTTATTCTTTTTTTATGATACTGAGTGACGAGCGAAGTCACTCGCCTGATGGCTCTTCACGCTTGCCTATAACAGCTCAACGCCGCTCAGAATTTTGAACTTCAACAGTTCAAAACCCTGGGTGGCAATGCACTGCGCTCGTCACTCCGAGATATAAGATGTCAAATCTCTGTGTGCCCTGTAATTTCGCTGGAAACATTGCCCTTCAATCCAAAACACAGTAGTGTTTCGGATTGAAGGGCGAGTACTTCCCCAGGCGGACCCCTGCAAAAGAGTCCTACCACTACAAACAAAAACGTACGTTTACACGTTTTGTACGTTTGTAGTTTGTTCTACACGAGTCACGCGATGTAGGATGTCATAAAAAAATCTACTGTACAATCTTTATTCGTGTTTACACAAGACGGCGGAACTAAACCGAAAGGGGGTACTTATCGTTATTAACAACTTTTGGTAAGGGTCAACCTTAAAATAACAAGAAAAAGAAATCGGTTGTTCTATAAAAAAATAATTTCCACTCAACGAAATGTATGAAACAGCTGTTCTTTTTCATGATTTTAGAGATGGTCCCATAATAAAAGTTGTTGATGAGTACAATGACCTTTTTTCGGTTTGGTACCACCGCTCCGTGTAACCCTGTAGAGATCACATTTAATCTAAGAGCCGGTCTCGATGCATGTGAATCAAGCCTTAATGGCTCATCGATTCTGCGAGACGTTAAGTATTTAGCGTGTTAATCGTGCATGCTTAATAAAATAAAACCGTGCCTTACAGTTAATATCATAGTAATTTAATAAAAGCGAAAGTTTGTGCGTATGTAAGCATTTTTTATTTAAATAAAATACGTGAGTTCGGTTTTAATTGGACTTTAGTTTTAAGTGCTATGTTAATTGTGTTGAAAATGATATCTGTATGAACATTAACACTACCGCCTGTTACCTATTCCTCTTTCTATTTATCTATCTATTCAACAGGCGAGTTGGTGGTAAAGCGCGGGCTTATTTATAATATATTATTTATAATAAGTCATATTTTTCGGTAGTTTATACATATATACGGTTTCAGTTATGCGTCTTAAACGTTAACTACTGATACTAGAACAATCGGTTTGCTCGACCTTCAATAGTAAATAGTTTCAAAATGTCTCGACTGTAAATATTTGTTCAAGTGTGTTATTTAATGAGCAGTTGTGAAATCAAATTCAAAGACCTTTGGACAAACCAGCACAATTTGGTATCGACTTCGTTTAACTTCACAATATGGCAATTTCATATCTACTTTTTATAACTCTACGTCATAACAAGTTACATAAGATGCGATAGCAAAAGTTTGTAGGTGACATTTATCCGAGAGCTAATAAACTATACTTTATTTATATTATAAGTTAGGTATTTTTAACATGCCTTAATCTGTTTCCACTCTCTTAAACTACCGAGGTATTAAAGCCAGTAAGTCCAGATTATCTATAATAGCTACCGAACTGTTTTTTATTTACCTATTTATCTATACTAATATTATAAAGAGGAAAGATTTGATTGTTTGTTTGCATTGAATAGGCTCCGAAACTACTGGTTCAGTAGTTTATTAGGAAAATTATTTCACTGTTGGGAAGCTACACTATCTCCGGGTGACATAGGCCATATTATATTTTGTAGCGAGGCCGAAGGCCGAGCTTACACCCGTTTATCTTATAAAACACTGACCATAAATAGAGCCAAACGCCAAAAAAAATATGATATGTGTTTAAAATTATGGAAGATATAAGCATTTTAATGTCTTGCTAGACAGAGAGCGCACTAATTTACGAATGACGTCACATGTATGTACATTATACAAACTGCATGCTGACAATAACCTTGCGGGTAAAGCACTGAGCATTTTTTCCTAATCCGAACAAAAACTTTAACATTAACAATTTAAAAAGTTTTTTCATAAGTTAATACCTTTAATTATATTTTTCGTAAGCTTGTTATTTCTAACAAATTCCACACCTGTTCCCTCAACAATGTCTTTAGCCAGCAATCAATTTATATAGCGTTAACTTTTTAAGGAATAAAAAAGATCCCGAGAATCAAAGGTTAGGTTAGGTTAGGTTATAGGAAAAGCATTATCAAAGCTGGGTAAATGCAGGGTAATATTTTTATACAGGGGCACTAGGTTTTTTACTAGTGTTAAATATAAGTCGGGCAGGGATTATGCACCAGAACACCAAACCAAACTTAAGTACTAGTACATTCTCAAAAATATACAGGTAACACGGTACAATGGCTCTAAGCGAAAAGGATGTCATTATGGTAAAATTTTCTATGGTAATCGACAACCTAACTTAGTTGCTGTGCTCAATCGCAGCACTAAATCGCATAGTTTAATGGCTGCTTTTTCCGAAAATTACCCTGTATGTACTAATGGCAAATAAAGTTAAACAAGTATTATATCTTGTACACAATATTACTATGTGTAAAAAAAATGCAACAGGTGCTGTTTTATCTTTATTTTTTGTTTGCTGTTAAAGCATACATAAAGAATAGTCATTAAAAAAACCTTGTCAAACTGTATGAAGTATTTTACCAGAGACTTAAACAGAAACAACAATGACTCACCAGCATTTTGGAATGTACTGTTATTGTTGATGAAGCCGGGCATAACGTTTTGTTCGAAGTCGACTATATCAAATGAATCGAAGACTTCCATATTTTCACTTGAAGCGTCATTTTCTTCTACGATGACATCTTGAACGCTTCCTGCGGAGCTGTCGAGAGTGGTGCTGGGGTCTTCATCGCACGAGTTTTGGATGAGAAACGGTGACAGCTGTTGCTCAAAGTCACTGCAATAAAAATATAACAATTTTTAACACGCTTTTATTAGCTTGGTATGTAACGGAATCCTTGAACGTGATTTTCACCCCTTTCAAAACGTATTGATTTGAAATTTTGCACATTTATCAAAGACCGATGACAATGCAATAGTTTAAATAGTTTGTCCCATTATCCTTACCAGGATCTTCAGGATTAGCTTATTAGAAGATTAGCCGAATTTGAAGCGTATTTTTAGTTTTTTCATTACGTGAATTATTATAAATGATGAATCAGCCGTTACTTTCCAGAGGTTCATTTTCAAATCTCTTCAGCCTTAAAATATCTCCGGTGTATTTTCACACCAATACTGTTATAATTGAACTATTATTTCACACTAGCTAAACCCCGCGGTATTACCCACGTGGAAATTCCCTTAGGAACCATTTATCCCGGGATAAAAAGTATACTATGTCACTCTCCGACCCTCTAACTATACGCAAAAAATTACGGCGATCCGTTGTTGCGTGGAAAAGAAACAAACAAACACACTTTTGCATTTAAAATAATAGTATGATTCTACATGTTACGGTATTGAAACGGTTGTTTTAAATGTAATTAGCCTCCACCAATCACTTTCTTACTTTTGTTACTAACAGTCTTATTCGAGAAATAAATGAATAAATTCTAACCGGATTTTTTAATGGTTTCCCGATGTTTTGGTCCTCAAGTTTAAAAAATATTGTTTCGTCCTGTCCACATATTATTCTCGTTTCGGCCCTCATGCGTATAATTGGTTAAGGTGGAACGTTTCACGTATGGCGGGAAATAAAAATTTCAAACAGTTTTTTGTTCGTAGCTAGGCTGAGTAATTATTGTAAACGATCACGATGTTTGCGGAAATTGATTATTATTCTTTACAAACTCACTTAAAGTTATTTATCTCTAAAGCATATTATTACATACATTTGTCAATAAACAAACTTTTGCTGTTTCAAACGGTTTATTGACAAATGTGAGTAATATGGTGAGTTACTGATTAATAACTGTAAATGATAATTTAAAGAACAACCAACAATTTTCGCAAACACTGTGTCATTTCACAATAATTACCTGGCCTAGCTACAAGCACAAAAAAACTGTTTGAAATTTGAATTTCCCGCCAAACATGAAACGTATCACCTTAACCAATTATAGGCATGAGGGACGAAACGAGAATAATATGTGGACAGGACGAAACAATATTTTTTAAACTTGAGGACCAAAACATCGGGAAACCATTAAAAAATCCGGTTAGAATTTATTCATTTATTTTTTGAATAAGACTTTTAAACAGCGTTATTGATCTAATTCTACGCGCATATTTTGTAAAGTATATCTTCAATTCTTGGCACAGTTTATAGGCCAAGGTGAATTTAATAACTCGCATCGATATAGATTAGTTCTTTGTAATGAAATTTACTATTTAGTCTTTACAAAATTCATTAAAAGACATTGACGTTAAAGGATCTATTGACAGCCTTTCAGAAGTCCTCATCTTTTTTAAGCGATGATGCGGTATGGAGCACGATTGCCTAGAAGAAATAGTTTCACTCGCGATTTGAAGACACCCAGATTTTGTAACTATATAGTTTACAATCTAGGTATATAGTAATCTCTACATCGTATAAAATAAAGCCGCTTTCCGCGTCTGTTTCTGTCTGTATATCCGCTAACTCCTCCTTAACTACACAACGGATTTTGATGTGGTTTTTGGTTTTTCATCAACTGTGAGATAAATTTTCACGGAAGGGTATATCTATACCTATATACATCTTTATAGATGTAATAAAAACGTAGAGATAAAAAAACTGTAATTAAAAATTAAAAAATCAAAAAAACAAACGGCGTCTTAAAATAAGCAGCTGAACACGTTAAGACAATTTTTGTCTGTTTGTTGGTCCACACACATCTCCTAAACGTCCATTAGGACGGATTTAAATGCGGTTTTCATGAATATGCTTAGCTATGACCAGATTGAAGTATAGGCTATGTTATTTTGCGCAAGGGCCGGATTAAGGGAGGAAAAAAGGGTTGAAAGTAAATAACAATATAGTAAAAACTATAACAGGCTGAGTATGTCAGTAGGAGTGAACAAAAAATTTCCAAGCAAGGCTATTGGTTTTGTTCCGAAAATACGATATAGCTCTCCATATCAAGTGTACAGATAAGATGGTTGCATTGTCTAGCAACATTTTTGTACAAAAGAAGATTCAAACAAGCGGACGATCACCTGCCTGAACAAACAGATACCATTAAAATTATAAATATTTGCATCCTCAAAAACTGCGTGCTATTTTACGCCAAACACACACATGTAAGGGACGTAGATGTATGTATTGTGATGTCGAACACACATTTTGGTCTTGGTAACACAAAAATGTACGCACACATAATGTACACGTTGTTTACGAACTGATAACGATGCGCGCATGCGCGCTAAAGATGTTAGTTAATAAGTGATGATAAACATCTCATCAATGTAGCGTGGATATACCTAAACGGATAGGTCAATGCCTAATAAACTTATACATATAATAAAAACGTAGATATAAAAAAAACTGTAATTGCAGGATATCAAATAAAACCAGACAGGGAGTCTTAAAATAAGCAGCTGAACGCGTTAAGACAAAAAAAAATGTAGTTAGTATATGATGTAAATACAATAAGCACAATTTCAGTATGGATGGGTTTTAATTCAATAATAGGCTTATGTAAAATTTTAGTTAGTACCTATCCGATATACCACGAAAAAAAATTGCATTCGGTTTTTTTTACAATGTTATTGCAGCTTTTAGAGCTAATAAAAACCTTGGGCCGAGCATAGATTATTTGTCATGCCCTAAAAATTTATCAGACTGATAAAAAAAATATCAGCAGGTAGAAATTGGAAATCTAGACTAAATGATTATCAGCTATGTACTAGTTAGTTCAAGGGCTTTACGGCTACCTGTTTTAAGCGATTCTGTTTAGGTGATGAGAAAAATTGCGCAACCGTATCTCGACGCGTTAAGGTTCACGTTCGCGTGGTTTTGCGAACTGCGCTGTTTCAGTGCTAATTCGAGCCCGCGTTAGCTGTAAGGCCACTGGTGTATTTTAATCAGTTATAATATCGTAATATTAAACAATTATATCCTGCTCTACATAGCTACAGCGTTATTATATCACACAAAAATGTTTTAATGAAAAAATAGTGATAACTCGTAAGTACAAGCTTATCATTATTTCGTAAGTGTAGTTGCGTAAAAATTTATCGGGTCATGTCCGCTCAACTCCGCTACAAAAGTGCGCTTGCCTCAGCTAAACAATACTGCTCGTCTTCGCTACACATCCGCTCCAATCGAAACAAACACCTCTTTTCACTCTGAATCTGTGGACACGCAACCTATAAGGTGGAGACGAGTGGAGCTATGATAATTATCAATATAAAAAAACCGACTTCATAAAAATTTCAGAACTTGACCAAATTGAAATGGGCCCACACGGGAAGCACCAGTGTTCAAATAAAAAAAGTATAATCAAAATCAGTTCACCCAGTCGAAGGTAACAAACAAAAAAACCAGTCGAATTGAGAACCTCCTTTCTGGAAGTCGGTTAAAAAGACGTGGGCGTTTCCACTGAAGTGAAAGAGAAGAATAGAGTGTAGCAGAGTCGAGCAGAGCATAATCCGTTTTTTTTTGTAGTTAGCAATCATCAGCATCTTTATTTCAGCCTATCATGTTCCCACTGCTGGGACTCAGAGAGAGAGAGAGAGAGAGAGAGAGAGAGAGGATGGGCCCTAATCCACCATGCTGGCCCATGTTGGTGAAGTCATTGATCTTTGAACTTTCGAGGTTCTTGGACATACAGGTTTCCTCACGATGTTTTCCTTACTTCCTACTTAGCGACAGAGGAATGTAAACCCATACTTAGGTACTCTCCTGGTCGCGAATCGCATTGATTCGTCACAAGAGCTCAATAAAACCTAGTACCTACAAGTTAAATAATTAAGTGTGCCGCTAGTTATACGAGGGGTGATCCAAAAGTAATGATAATCAATAATAAACACAATAAATAAAATAAAAAAATAAATTTATTTATCAACATAGTCTCCTAGCAAGTCTATACATTTAGTCCATCTCTTTTCTAAACCTAAAATTCCCTTAGAAAAAAAATCTTTATCTTGACTCTCAAAAAAGTCCTCAACCGCGGCCATCACGTCGCTATCATCGTCAAATTTCTTGCCTCGGAGGTGTTCCTTGAGTCGTGGAAAGAGATAGAAGTCACTGGGGGCTAGATCTGGTGAATAGGGGGGGTGTTCCACCAGCTCAAAGCCCGCTTCCTGAATGGCAGTCATGGCAATTGCAGCTTTGTGAACCGGTGCGTTGTCTTGATGGAACAGTACTCCAGCCCGCAGTTTGCCTCGCCTTTTCTCCTTAATAGCCTCCCGCAATCTTCTTATTTGTTCTGCATAGTAGGAGCCTGTAATAGTGGCCCCCTTTTCCAAGTAGTCCACCATGATTGTTCTTTCAGCGTCCCAAAAAACAGACGCCACAACCTTCCCTGCTGAGCTTGACACTTTGAATTTATTCGGCGTCGGTTCATCGGATCGTTTCCATGTCATCGATTGTTGTTTTGTTTCAGGATCAAAATGGTGGATCCAGGTCTCGTCCATGGTCACAAAACGTGACAAAAAATTATCCTTGTCTGCCTTGAACTTTTCGAGATTTGCTCTTGACATGTCGACTCGTTTCTTCTTTTGCTCGTCGTTTACATTTTCGGTACCCAACGCGCGGAGACCTTTCTCATATGCAATTCGTTTGCAAGGATTCTTTGAATGCTGCCATATGAGAGCCCTGTGACCTCAGCTACATGTCTGATAGTCACTCTTCGATCTTCCAATACAACTTCTTCAACTTTTTTCACATTTTCTTCAGTGAGGGACGTCGATGGGCGTCCTTCGCGGTGTTCGTCTTCCGTCGATGTTCTTCCCAGCTTAAACTCCTTAGCCCAGCGTGCAACTGTGGAATATGGAGGAGAAGAGTCCCCTAATGTTTCCACCAAGTCGCTGTGTATGTCTTTGGTAGACATTTTTTTCAAGCAGAGGTATTTAATGACAGCTCTGATTTCGTGTTTTTCCATTTTGATGTTCACTCCTTGACAGTCCGTATTCAAATGAATGTAGCTCCCTTTTTTTTTTTTTTTCTAATGTGACTTATTGCTGTTGGCCTTGCGGCCTCTACAGCTTGACCGGACTAGTTGGTGAACGCAGAGGGCGTTGGGCCAACATGGTTTAGATTTTGGGCGACAAGCGCAAGGGCACCTCGGAGGTACGAGCCTCGGCTTGGACCGTCGCCGGGAGTGGGGGGATTAGACTTGCCCTGGCACCCCAGAAGGGGTGTGCCCTGGGGCCCTAGTGGGTTGTTGAACTGAATGATTATTTGGAGAGAATCTAACCGATCTTCTAACAGATCCTGGGGGTCTCCGATCCCGCCGGCGGGATCGTTGTGTGTATGAGTGCCTGTGGTAACCGGCGCCTATACCAAAAACTGAATATTTCCTGTTGCCAGGAGCAGTCGGATCGGTAATGTAGCTCCCGGGAATCGTGGCCTATTTATATGTTTTTTTTTTTCTGAACTAGTGAGTAACTGAGCAAGTGACTGATATTTTTTTTGTATTTTTGTGTGCACTAGAAATAACTGATTATCATTACTTTTCGATCACCCCTCTAAGTACCTAATAAACATTTGCACAATAATTCACACAACTAGTGAAGGCATGTTTGAACTTCTACTAAAGTAGCAAATAAAAATAATGTGATATATAGCTCTTTTTATAGTGGAGAATAACAAATACAATTATCGTACTTATGACACAAGTGCGTCTTTGAGTTGCACTTCGAGTAGGTGCCCTTTCGTTAACCTTTCTCTTGGTGTGTCCTTAACTCAGGGTTGAAAAGTAATGGCTTTCGTGGCTTAATATGGCAGGATTGACGGTTATACAGTTCCGCGTGTTTTCAACAATATATAAATACTCTTTTTATTAAAATAAATCCGCATCAAAATTTGAGTGTCAAATGTGAAATTAACGTGGCAATGAGGCGACCACGGCTGAAATAAAATAAAATATGTAATCTACGTATGTATATACATAGTTGACTTTCATTATCGTGTAAATAACACAGACAACACACATATACGTAATACTAAAATGTTTATTTAAGGATTTAATTCCAACATTGAATAATTCTAATCACGCGCCTCTAACGGGAGGTTTCCCCAACGAATACTAATGGGCAAGTGTCAATAACTCCTCCCTGAATAAATCTTTTTTTTTAATCCTGTTATGAATCTCACTGATCATTGAAAAAGACAAACATGGCTACCATTTTAAGCTGCTATTGCTTTTTTTAGCTTGTTTTTGTGGCTGCATTTTTATTTAGAGTATTTTAGTTAGTTTATACAATTGAGAGACGAAACCAGCAAGGCATTACCTGGTGAAATGTTCTAAGCTTGCCTACAGCGCGTAATTGCAGTAAACTGAGGGGTATATCTTGAACTTAAAATTTTTGCTAGCTACGTGCTCCTGTTAAATCTTTATAAGCTCTTTAATTTCACTGGAAACCTTCAATAGGGACTACAGCAATGTGTTCATTAGGTGTGATACGTCCCTAGATGAACTTTACAAAAGATACTCTACAAGGTTACGCGGGAAGGGTGCACTAAGCCGAAGGGGGCTCATAGTACCCATCATTGTAAACAACTTTTACTATGGGACCAACCCTGAAATCACGAAATATTTCAGCTGTTCCATACACTTTATCGAGTGTGAATAGCCGTTTTATGCAAAATGAAACGCAAAAAACGTTAGATAACTATTTTATAATGAAAAATACAAATTATTAAAATTTTGTGATGTTTTTCGCAATAAAACTGGTGGAACGTGGAACCAATGTGTGGTTGTATATTTCGCTCGTTATTTGATCGTTCTCCCTTATACGCGAATTTATAGCTTAACGCGATTTTGTCCGGAATGCAGCCCTCGCGTAAAGCGGGGGAATACAGATTCAGCGAGATAGAGGATTTAGCTCTGAAAAAGGAAGTCACGAGTTCCAAACCTCAGGTCTTTTAGTCTCAGAAGTAAGAACACAGATTAGTTGTTAAGTGTGGATGTGACTCATTGTCTCGAGAACTCGTTTTGATTGAAAGGAATAGAAAGGCATGCAACGGTGTTTTAGATTCACGACTGAAGATTCGAGCGTAGTGCTAGTTGTCTGTGCAAATATTGTGTATCCTATCTGAAACTATTGGCGAAGGTGAACAATTAGAAAGGCTGTCCAAATCGTAGTCATCCACTACGACTAGGCGACTGCTGGACTAAAATATAGCTTTTTGCTCGTCTTGAGAGCTGATCAGATATCCAGTTTAAAATGTATCCTTGTTTAACACAAAATAGTATTTAAGATTTCTATACCTCTAGATAGAACGCAAATAGAATAAAACAGTGAACGCTACTCGTCTATAGAATTTCGCCTTTTGTTTTACGCGGAATTCCGATAGGTATATATGAAAATGTTCAATTCAACATAGTAGGTATATGTAATTATTTGCAATATAAGCAAATATGTTATTTGTAAATAAATAACTTACCGAATAGCAGCATTCAGCATAGTCAGCATTATTCACTAAGTTATTATAAATACGTAACTAGTGTCATTACACAATTATAATTGACCTCAATTTAAGTACATTCATTTTGTTGAGTGTGAATGTACCTAATTATTCCATGGAACAGCTGATTTTCATTTTGCGATTTCAGTTTTGGTCCCATAGGAAGTTGTTCATAATGATACCTTTTTTCTTGTTTGTTGACGGAGGGGAAATCTTCGAAAGATACCATGCGGTGCAGCCGGGTTATGTGAGATTGCACCCACTAAAACTTCATCGATGGCCGCCTCTGTGCCAGACGCAGAGCACCCGGGATATTCATAGGAACTTAGGAACGGAACGGTACCCTTATTAGCACGCAGAGCACGCTGCCTGAAGCAATACTCCCAGAAATTGCTCAGACCATTTATTTCCTTTCCTTTACAACGGCGAGGACCACAGCGCGCCGTTGTCTTCCCTGGGCTCGCAGAATAGGTGAGATCCCAAAATCTGACCACCAACGAGCCCAAAAGCCCGCTTTTAGTCGGATCTTACGACGGGGGATACCGAAGCAGTATTCTAAGTTCTCGGCTCCAAGGACATCATAATGATAACTAGTACATCCCCAGCTTATAACCCTGCATGTATAACCATCAAGAATAGTAGGTATACATACTGTTTTTTTAAGTTTTGACAGGTCAGTTTTCATTAGACGCTGCGTAGAAAATATGAATTAAACAAACTTCTTGTAAAATGAATTTATTTGGTGATAATATGCAAAAACATAGATAAACAAGTTTAGTATAAAATGGAGCCGTAAAACTATAACTTCAATTTATAGTTTCCCGATTTTATGACATAACAGCACAAAATAAAACCATTAGAAATGAAAAGCCTTGATTATCGAGTCTCTGGTAAAACCTGTTCGGCAAGTTTGATAATTTATTCAAATTGTGGTAAAATGCCATTTGACACGAGGTTCCTTGACTTTGAATTTGAGAAACACGTGGAGTGGAGAATAATTGTTTTTGTGAGCGCGGCTCGTTGATACTTTATGCATGTTTTCAGATGCGAAGCTGACGTCTCTTCAGACTATAATATTATCGCATCATAGCTATATGCGTTTCCCGGTATAGTCTGCCTTGCCCTGTGTTTCATATCACAATATCGCTCACATTTATGTATGGAAACGTTTATAAATCACACTCAGAGGACACTCGCTAAGATCTTTTTTGGGCATTTTATCCCCTATCCATCCTTTTTCAACGTTCTTGAAATACTGGCATAAAAATGCAGTCTAACATTCCTGTACGTTTTGTGTAAGCCGGATAGATAAACACCGAAGTACAAGAAGCAAAACGGCCAATATTAGGCCGAATTCCAGTCGCAGAAAGTCTCTTCCTCTCGTTCCAACTCGCGCAAATTTTCTCTCGTTCCTTTCTCTCTCATTTTGCAGTTTTCTATGGATTACCCGAGTTAAAACCTAGTTTCCCGCTGTGGTATATCGCGGGATTCGAGGGGCAGTCAGAGACAGTACGGCAAATGCTGTTAACTATGATGCAATACATATACCATAGTCTGAAAACTTCAGCCTCTTGATGCTTATTTCGGACTTTTGAACTCGTTTTTGCAGACGTCATTTATGCAATGTAGTTAGTGTTCATGTCATTGATCTACAAAACCAAATTGGTTGGTTCATGTAGGTAATGTTTAATTTTAACTTTAAAATAGGCAGTACCATCTTGCAGATGCAAACCCAGACGTCACAAACAACATTTTGCTTGATTAGAAATGGCGAATATTATGTACCTACCTACCTAGATATAAGTAGATACGCATTAGACTAGACATTGTGAAAACAAAACGAATAATTCTCGCAGTTAAAAAAACTAAAAAAACACGCTTTAAAATCGCTAATCCTGAAGATCCTGTTAAGGATAATGGGATAAACTATACAAATATCGGTCCTTGATATGTGTGCAAAGTTTCAAATCAATCCATCGATCGTTTTGAAAGGGGTGAAAATCACGTTCAAAGATTCTGTTACATAGATACATACCAAGCTAATAAAAGCGTATTAAAATGTGACTGTTGATTGACAATATAAACTCCTGAATCAAATAAAAAAATTGTTTAAACTATCACGGTTGTTCACTACAGTTATGATTAATTACAGGATATTTACCGTGGTAAGGTTATGGAAGGAGCTCCCGTTACTTCGGCGCAGTTACATGCACCAAGTTCACGGGAAAACTACCATACCACAACCATTCACAACCTTATCACGGTAAATATCCCGTAAATAATAACATAACTGCAAATAGAAATTGTTTCCAAAAATGTACGAAAATTCTTTCAAGAAAGAAATAATTGTTTTATGGCAGGCACGAATTGTAACTCTAATAAAATTATATGTAAGCACCCTAATTGACCACTTAGGTGTCAAATAGCGGAGGAGGTTGGCTACATCCCATTTTATGTCTGTAATCTAATTTTTTGTCATAATTTTTTTGACGGTCCTTGAAATTGAGTACCACCATTTTATCATTATTATTGCATGAATAGAGAGCTCCATTTAAGGATACGTGACTGACCTGGCAAGCCGTAGAGGCCGAAAGAAATGCCTTGAATATTTTAAACCCTGACTCACAGGCCTAAAAACGCCTTGGGTCTTTTTCCTCAATGACACATACATAATAGAGGCAGGGACTGTAAGTAAACGCCATATAAGTATCAAGTTCAGACTGGAAAACATAAAATAATGCACAGAATAGGGAAGGTTCCGTGAAATAATGTATTAAAAAATTGTTAACCAAGGGTTTGTAATGGGTTAATTTTTTTTAATAATAAGCTTGCATTTAGCGCTAACTCGTCTGATGATAAGCGATGATGCGGACTACGAAATATTATAATTACCGCAAATCAAAGTTTTTCAGGGAGAGATTGTTTTCACCCGACTGCCTGGAACGAGGGAAATTAGAATTACCCTTATACTGGGGCAGAGGGAAATAACATTCTTTTCGGATGTATGTTTTTCTGTTTCTTTAAGCCTAAACGGTTTTTAATCCCCGACGCAAACAGAGAATTATCAATATAAAAAACCGACTTCATACAAAAAATTCAGAACAGGACCAAATTAAAACGGTACCACACGGGAAGCACTAGCTTTCAAATAAAAAAAGAATCATCAAAATCGATTCACCCAGTCGAAAGTTCTGAGGTAACAAACATTACAAAAAAACTGTCAAATTGAGAGCCTCCTCCTTATTGGAAGTCGGTTAAAAAGGTTACTTACAACTCTGCCTGGTCAGTAGAAACTCCACTATCAGAACTCGAGCTGCTGATAGTCTCCGAAGGTGGGGGAACATTCTCCTGGCACAGGCTGAAGTCTGGCATAGGAGCATCCAGGAAGTCCAGGGAACCCTGCTCCAGGGAGAAGATGTTCTCCAGGAAGTCGTCCGCCGCCGGCCATGTGTCCGACTGGAATGAGAGAACTGGATAAGAATACTATAAAAATGATTACTTAAAACAATCAATATATAGGTACGCATTGTGGCCGAGCCGAAGCATGCGAGCTTTACAATCTGACGGCACCTGGTTCGATTCTTGGCTCTGCACCAATGCCTTATTAAGTACTTACTTAAACTTTTGTTTTTTATGCGTTACGCCTGGTGGTAAGCGATCACCGTCGTTTAGTGATACCTGTAACACCAGGGTCATCACAGAAGCATTGCTTTAAAGACTCTATTAACAGCCTTTTTGAAGAACTCCTTGTCATAGACTATGACACATAGTTACTCGGAAATGCAGCACAACAAATTGCACTTAAATAAATTATGTGCAGTTTCAATGCCATCATTTAATCATGTAGGAAAACATTGTGAGGTAAGCGCTAGGTCCAAGAACGTCAAATGCTCAAAAACATGACATTCACCAACATGCAACTGGGCCAGCATGGTGGGTTAGAGCCCATCTTCTTTCTCTCAGAGAAGGCCTGTATTCCAGCAGTGGTAACATGATAATAGGCTAAATATCAATTTAAAAAACCGACTTCAAAATTAGTACTTATATACGCAATTTCGTTTACTTGGATGACATATTTTTTTCAGTTACTTATTTTGATTTAAAAACCAAACTACTAAGTAAACCGATTTTGTTGAAATTTATTTTAGACCACCTCTGAAGTATGGCCTACCAAACAAAAAAGGAATCATCAAAATCAGTTCATAATTGGCGGAGAAATCATGAACATAAATAAAAAAGAAGGTGAAACATAGAATCTCTTTCTTTTTTGAAGTCGGTTAAAAATTAATGATGATGATGAACCAATACACCCCAAATAAAAAGTCACAGCAGGACTCATCACCGTCAAGTTAAATAAGAACGTATCAACAGATCTTTGATCAGTTGAACCGCGGGAAGATTTGGTGGGTTCCAAATTGACGTATAAAAGTTCTATCTAGAAGAAACCTATTCACTCTAGTAGTAAAGATGCTTAGATTGTTGTTATCCGGAAACAAGCAGTACGCAACACCCGCTCACCATCAAGTAACATGGTCTAAAAGGACACATTAAAAATAACTCCTCGGATTCATACAGTAGTATGAACTTGATTTATCCAACTAATCAAGGAGGGTCACAGGGCATTCATTAAATAAGTGATTATACTAATTACTGAACTAATGACAACCTTTTCATATTGGTAATTATTTGTTCTCAAAAGTACAATAGACTAGACCTCATTACTAAATTACCATTATAATAAAATTGACATCCAGTAATTGAACTGTTTTATTATTAAGTATCCATTTTAAATCATTTAAATTTTAATATCATATATTTTAATCATTTTAAAGTGAGCAGTTAATGATGTATGAAATTAGAGTGCTTTTGAACTGGTTGGTAAATGAGGTTCATAATAATTGAATTTGCAGTGATAATTTTAGTTATCAAAAGCAATATTTCATTTTGCTTGATGTATTTGTGCCATGAAATTATTGATAACCTCGCTGAATGGCTAAAGCCTAGCACATTACAGAAATGGTTTTACTATTGTGAATTGAAACCATATTCACACAGCTTGGGTAGTAATTTTGAAGTCACAAGTGAATCAGTTTCTTCTAGGCAAGCATGCTCCATCGTAGACCTCATCATCGCTTAATATCTTGAGAGGTTGTGGTTAAGCTCAAGCCTATTAATCAGTTAAAAAAGGCAATGCTGTAGTGTTGGTCATTAAGTAGCGAGATGGGTCGACAATATTGTTAAAATCGGGAGTCGAACCTGGACCAGATTAGTGCAGAACCAAAGTAGACGGCATGACAAGACAGAGGCCTATATCCAGCAGGGGGATAAAGAAGGCTGTACATGATGATGATGATCACACAGATAATAAGTATAAACTGGTTTTTTTAACCCCCCCAATAAAAGAGCTGATTATCTTTAAATTATTGATCAGTTTTTTTTTATCATAGCTCAGAATACTCTCGGTCAAGCCACCTTTCAAACAAAAAAACGGTTTACCCATTAAAAGCTATAAGGAAGCTACGATTTCACAGACAGACATAGACGTTAAACATATAACATCCCTCTTTTAACGTCAGGGGTGAATAAAAAAATTGCTGGTGTGAATAGGTGAGATCAAGGCCGATTTATATTAAAAAATAAATGAATGATGATCAAAATTTTAAAGAGCTGGTAAGAACAGGGGTGAAATAATGATGGAATGTAAAGCAGGGATGAATGAAGATGCACTCAAGTAGTGTTAAATATTAGCAGAACTTGAAATTTTAAGTTTTAAAAGAGAATCATCATTATCACATTAGTCTATCAGTTTTCACAATATTTTCCTTCACCGCTTTTGAGCAATGGCATCGAAAATGCTGTAAAATGCACATCATTTATTTTTGTAGTTTTACGTTCATTGGTGCATGGTCGAGGATAAATTGTCAAGCGCACATGCTATCATCCGGTCACTATCATTCAAAATAAACATCGCTATATCAGCAATATGTAATAGGGGTCGAGAAGTTATCTGTCATTTTGGCACTTATGAAGTCCATAATGGGTGTTTACAGTAACACATTAGAATACAGTCTCTGGCATTCCCAGTAGGTAAATAAAGCTGATAATTGAAAAATAAATCACAACTGTCATAATCAAGGGGCATACCACAATCTTATAAACATTCTTATTTCCCTTATACCATGAATTTGATGAATTTTCTTTCACTTTTAGATAAAGCAAGGTACTAACACTGTACAAATAATTCTCACCAGCTTATTGATAAACGAGTAGCAGCCATGGAATTGATATATCCATGTTATGTCCTGTTTTTTTTCTTCTTCAATTTTTTTAAGTTTATTGAAAAAGTCAAAAGACAGAGTATCTATTCCAAGGGTACCTACTCCACTTTGTAAATGATTACAGAAGGATGTACGTACACGAATTTCTCGGGCATTACCAATTTATTTGATTATTTCTTTTTCAACCCAGCTCTAATAGTATGAATAATATTGGTTGTGTGTATGTTAATAATGACAATACCAATGATTTTGCTAAAAAGTTTACTAATTTTGAAGTCGGTTTTTTAATTGAAAATTAAGTAGGTAGGTATATTAATTGGGGGATAAGAGATTGTGGAAGGCTAAGCAGATATTACAATAACATCTTTGGGGGTTCTGCGAAATTGTGAGTACAGAGAATGTGCATTTTGCATCAACTCAATAATTTCACTTTCATTGCCTTAAAGTGAAAGGATTTTAAGTCTCAACTTTCATATTTAAACAGTGCTTTACATTTCCTTGTGTTATAAAACTGAATGAATGTAAAGTAATTGGCTCAGCGGTTATTCAGGCCACATACTTATAAATTTGCTTATCATAGAATAGCTTATGATATCTGTTATTTTATTTTTATTTTGCATGGCCATCTAGAAGAAACCAGTCTTGTGATACGGCTACCAAGTAAATCTGATGTAATATATTTTGGATCTATATAATTATTTTTGTTAGCAATTAGGTGTATGGTGGCCGCAAAGCTTAGTCAATCCCTCTAATATTATAAATGTGAAAGTTTGGATGGATGGATGTTTGTTACTCAATCACACCAGAACGGCTGGATGGATTTGGATGAAATTTGGAATATACATTGCTTATATCCTGGATTAACACATAGGCTACTTTTCATACCACCACGCGGGTGAAACCATGGGGCGCAGCTAGTTTCATATAATTTTTACACTCACGGCTTCCAGAGTCGAGGATGCCATGGCACACATAAGTACAATATTACAGACAAATAAAAACCAGACCAAGAATGGACTTGAAATGTATCATAAAAACATCTGCCCGGCTGGGAATCGAACCTATGACACCCTGCTTCCGAAGCAGACTTGCAACAAACACACATAATATTTATTTGTTAATTTTTTTTGTAACTAAGTACTTGCCCTATTTTAATCTAACTGTACCTATGAATATTTAAATTGGCAAAAATGCTTGTTCCAACATACTGTATAGGAAAACAGAAAAAAATTATAATCGAGGGTTTTCTTAACCAATGAAATTTTGTAAATGTTTGCATAAAATTTATCAAACGCTGTGTTAATTTGTGATAGTAAAAGTGTTCACATTTCATTGTTGTTTAGGTAATTTTACAAATAAGAATATCTTGATAGTTTTACCTAATTCAGTATTATGATAACAGAGACTTCCTCGAGGAAGAACTTAAATCTTTTGGATATCATAATGATGTCTGATTGTGTTATCATTTTAGTCGGATATTTTAAAATAATGTTTTTGAAGATAACGTTAAGCACCAGGAATTTGGTATTATTATTTAAAAAAACATTACCTCGAACAATGATAGTAGATCTAGTTTCTTATCCATTTTTTGCACTTCACTATTTCACCAATGTTACATCAACATAGCTGAATCACTCAAATTATGTAAATAGTGGTAAAAACACTGATGAAAGTTATTGAATCACCGCACTAAGTCACTATGATCTCCGTCTAAGCCAACACTGGCAGGTACCGGTGAATATTTAGAATAATTTATGCGGCATATGGTAAAGGCAGCGACCGCATGGTGCCTAGCTGGCACTTTACTAGAAATTGTTTACGAGAACCGGCCCGGCACGCCGAGCTTGCGATAATGACGCACTCTGCACTAATTTACTGACAAGATATTACGCGCCAAGGGAATACCCTTGTTCCTGCTAACTGACGGTCTATTAACTATGACAACACTGGAGTGGAACGAGCGGCGAAAGGTGAAATAGGTGTCGGCGAGTAGGCACCGTCCGTTCACGAAACGAAATGAACGGATAACGGTAAAAGTGGGAGCGTGAGTTCACGAAAGCTGTAGAACGAGGTGCGACCGCTGCCGATCACTATTACTTCACCGATCGTCTAGTACGTACGCCGCTCGCATTTACTGATCCATTTCTCTAGTTTTGGCCGCGATACCTTATCAGTAGATTATGCCATAATCTAGATACGCACCATTAGACCTTCCTGTGGGAAGCTCTCCATTTTAGCACTTTTCTGGTTTAATCCATCCAAGTTCTGATCATTTCGGAGATACTCCAAGATCCTGTTCATATCCTCGTTCGGACAGGTCATTTTCATTCAAATATGCACTGCAGAAAGGTCATCTTACATAACATAACAAACAACTATTGTTCCCTTTGTTTATAAATAAGGCCGCACCACACCGATTTAATTTGTAGCGTTTATTATTTCAAAATCATGTTTTCTTATTCCGATTTACTAACATCAAAAAACATGAGTAAATTTGACAATTAAAGTGACATTTCGGACAACTTCCAACGTGGAACTATTGACGTCATGAACAAGGACACTTTTCAGGATTTGATTGGTTAATTTTGTAGATAAAGCAGAGCTGGATACTTACGCCATCTAGTTATTGCTAGGTGTAACGAGGAAAAAACTTAACTATTTACGTTTCATTCTACGCACGCATTACCTACGAACGAGCTTGTTGTTGTTTACAGGTCCAGGCGCGAAATTTAAATTGTGTACCAAAAAATTCTATATTTTTATATTTACTAGCAAAATGTATGATAGATTATTAGGCCTTCAAATACATGTCTTTTGTAACGAGTGCTTATACACTATATATTAGAAACATTATTTTGTACAAACGCACAATTTTCTCGAATACTGTGAACTTTGTAGAGCTTTTGTGTAAGGATCTTTTGTGCTCCCTCCATTAGTAAGAAAAAGGTGATGAAAGGACACTCAACGATGTGAGTAGGTAGATAATGTATGAAAGATATCTTAAGTGCTCTAGAAAGGTTCTTAGTTCTACTTCGCAACGAGAATATTGTTACTTAAAACAGGTAAGTAACTAGTAGAATGTTGAGTCAGTACCTAGATACTTACTTTAGTAGGTATAGTTCTAGTGCATAAATCATAGGTTTGAAAGGTAGGTAGTAGTAGTGAGTACCGACAGCACGTAGCACTTGATCTAGTATCTAGATAATAAGTACCTACTTATATATAATTTAGGAATTTAGGATATTTTTTGATGTTAACATAGCTATGTACCTATATTCTAGGTACATTATTTTGGTAAATTAATTTAGTAACCCACCCTAGAAATAGAAGGCGATAAATGCCTAAACTAGCCTCTTAACTACATACATAACAGTCCGTTAATGTGGTCAATAAACTCAAGTTTCCTGACCACTCGTGAGTGCGCCAAAGAGTACACTTTTTTTTCATATAGCTTTTCTGTGGCCTTGCGCACGCCAAAGAGTTTTTGTCCTCTGTATGAAATTTTATGATGTAAACAAGAAATATAGTTAATTAAACAATCAACCTTTTGCAAAATTAAAAGCAAACTTGATGCTATTAAACCACAGACCTCGCATTTTTGTGTTACGCAAAAACTCTATTGTGTTTTTGCGTAGCACAAAATTCAAAACAAAAACTAAGTATATATCAAAGAGAGAAGATCAAAGAGGAAAGATATTTTTTTTAAACCGAAGAGGTTATAAGGTTTCCTTGTTGTACTTCAGACTCCAAAAAAACTACAATTTAGTATATCCACCATACAATACAGGATATTGTTATTAAAAAATCTACATAATTAATTTGTCATAGTCTTCTACTCCATTTACCTGTTAAACTCTAAACTGCTATGGTAAATACTCACTACTACTCAACTGATGCAATGTAGTTAATAAATAACATTCATACATGTATGTATGTATGTATACCTACTTCATTAATTTGTTACCGATGATCGTTACCGTGCACACAGGATTGATTAGTCCCTATGTATTGAAATATTTTATTATGTACCTATTGTATATTTAAGTGACCACTATAAACTCAGATAAAATCAGACTCAAAAACTTTATTCAAGGAGTTTAGGCGCCAACGTGAAAAAAAAACATTGCACCTATTATTTTCCTAAACTTATGTATAATGGTGGATCAGTGTTTGCGATCGTGCTCGAGTGAGGGGTAAATTATATTTTAGCGTGAGGTGAAACATTTCTCTCGTCATTTCCTGATGTTTACAAAATTCCATAGTAGCCACTTGTGAAATCTCCGCCACTTTAAAAGGGCATGACTTGGACTTGATTGTGACTAACTTTGCTAGACTATGACTTGACGATATTTCATAAAACTTGTAAATATTTCAATACTTGACAAGGTGAACGAGACAAAAAATGCACATGACGTGCGACGCCAAAAACTTCTCAAAGAGAAAAGACGCTGTGAAAAAAAAAACGTTATTTTAGTCGCACTACATATAAGTACCCTACCTACGTATTTTTAGGAACATGCTCCAGTTTTTGCTCACTACGTTATTATTCATAAGCACCAAATTGTAAAGGACGTCCACCTTGACTTTTTGCATCAAACTAACGGTACAGGTTCCAAGGCAAAGCTCTGCTTAATATTGTTAGTTACGTCATGCGTTGTATGAACCGTATAAACTTGTGACTACGGTATTTTTTTGTTAACTTATACCGTAAGTAGTTACAATCTATGTACATTAGAAAAATAAATAACGTTTCACACTCATAGCTCTAAGATTACCTGTCTCAAGGATGCCATGAAACACGCACCGAGCCAAGGGACAAGTCAAAAAATTCACATTCATAATATTTAAATGTGTAGGTTTTTTTTTTATGGATAGAAGAAGTACATAAAAAGCTTTGATTCTTAATTGGCGCCTACTATAAACTGAAAGGCAATGACACCGTGTTACACAACGTCGCAAATGCTTTAAAAAATTAGGAGTCTGTTGCAGCGTTCAGAACGTAAACTCGGATGACGCAGGTTCGAATCCTGTTAGTCGTAAATTTTTGTAATTATCTATTATAATTAAAAAGTTAATTCTAAAGTGTGGAACAACCTCAGATCAGCGCAGAGAAACAGCACAGTGCGGCAAATCACGCGAACGTGAACTTTAACGCCGCTGAGTTACGGTTTGCGGTTGCGCAACTTTTCGCAAACACCTACACAGAATTGCTTAAAACAGGTAGCCGTAAGGCCCCTAGCAAACAAGGAATACCTTACTTAGTACCTTAGTACAATAAAATATCATGTACCTATAAAAAAAATCACTATACAGCTAAACCATTTAACGAAAACAAAAAAAAAAACAGATGAACAAAGTACCTCCTCCTTTTTGGAAGTTGGTTAAAAACTGTAACTACGGCACACTTTCTCATTTTTCACGTACCTACACTAAGAAACTTGCAGCGACACTAACGAACTAATGAAGACTAATAAAGCGACACTAATGAACTAATGAAGAGGTTCACATGCAAAAATAAGAGCGGAAAGGTCGTCTGCAGGGTGATTTTATCTAAAGGCATCAAGTCGGATTTAGACCAGATGTGTTCGCACCCGCCGCAAAACCTTACCACATCTCCCTTGTTTGTTTGATGTGATAACAACACTTCAAATTTATAAAATTACTTTTAAGGTATTTTTACTTTTATCCCAAATACCTACCTAATTTGAAAACCTCATCAGGATCGTGCTTAAGAGTGGACGAGATAGATAGATAAGACACTGATTCCACCAACTTCAGGCCGGCGAGGAAAATAGCGCTACGAATAGAAGTCCCGAGGGAAAGTTTTCAGGAAATATTCAATTCCACAAATCAAACACACACTCTGACGAAACTAGTTTTGGGTTCCTTTGATATTTTGAATGAAAAGAGGTTCACGTGAGGACTGCTAAGCAGAAGGGTATGGCTCTTGTACGTAGTAGTATACTTAGTTGTACAGGGTAAGACAGAACTACTAAGCTAAACCGATAGGGGGCCAGTGTATATCTCCAGCGTATACTCATCAATATGAATCACTTTTGTTATGGAGTTGAAACTGAAATGGCAAAACGGTGGCTCAGTTGGTAGTGAACCTACCAGCTGCGCTTGGGGGCGTGGGTTCATGACATTTATGTGATGAACATTTGTGTTTGTTCTATGTCTGGGTGTTGATATCTATTTAAGTATGTATTTATAATTGTTATATGTACGTATATCAGTCTATGGCAGCCATATTACAAGCTTTGCTTGGTTTGGGGTCAGATGACCGTGTGTGAAAAATGACCCAGATATTTATTTTATTTGTTTTAAAAAAATATCTCATAATATACGAAATTCGTTATTTTTTTCAGGATTTCAGGGATTAAATCCATCGTAAAATTTGTTCTAGTGACAGATTACAATGAACTTTTCAGCATACGAGCATAGCATGGAAATGACTAACGATATTTAAGAATATTTTATGAATATTTTTTTATTACAAAAATGCTGACGATATATTAGGTATATTGAGGCGATCACAGAACACCTTTTTAAAATGCCATATGTGGTAAGCAAGCAGACGGGCCGCCTGATGGTAAGCAGTCACCGTCGCCTATGGATACTTGTAACACCACAGGCATCACAAATACGTTGCCGACCCTTTAAGGCTCTATTATTAAGACATAAGTTTATATATTTTTTTATATCTGAATACTTAGATTTCCTTTTGGCCACCAACCTTTGATGTCTAGATATTCAATGCCACCAACTCACCTGATGGAAAGTGATGTCGGCCTAAATTTTAATGCCTTGCTAGACAAAGAGTAGAGTAAGTGCGCCAATTATGGACTGGGTCTGTAATATGGACTACCGGTGTTTCTTAAAGAACATCCCTCGTTCCGAGCCGTCGGTCAGCGCACGCGTAGCTTTACCCTCCCGCAGCCCCTTAGTCGGTTGCAAGCCAACAGGGTGCGCGCATGTGTTCACGGGAGCCATTTTTCGTTTTTGTCAACGCGTGATATAATTTCTTAGCTAACTTCTTAAGTTCATAATTTCAACAAATAATACTCTTTGTGAAAGTATATTACACCAGGGGAAAGGTGAGTTATTTTGCAATTATTCATATTAAGTTACAATATCTAATAGTTTTTATGATTTTTTGGACAACAATATTAACCTAGAAATATATGTATATTATAATATGGACCACCAGCATGTTTTGAATATGGACTAGTAGTCCATATTACCATCGACAAAAGATATATTACAAACAATCACTAATATTTAATTTTATTGTTTTAGGATGGCATCTAAAACCAAAGAAAAGACCAGACAAACATGGGATAAAAATTCAATGACAAATGCAATTAAAGCTTTACGAGAAAAGCAAGGGCTTTTTGAAAGCATCCAAAACATACGGAGTACCCAAAACTACGCTTATACGGTTTTCAAAAATAGAAGACAAACCAATGGTAAAAATGGTAGATGTTTGTATTGTAAAGGGCTTTATTCTGAAGATGTTCATGGAGAGAAATGGATCCAATGTGCATCTTGTAGGAAATGGGCTCATGAAGATGGTGCTGACGTAGAAGACATGGTTGATTTCTTCGTGTGCGAATTGTGTACCAATGACTAGTTTAATACTAGTAATTGACTGATTCAGGTTAAGGCAACAGGGCTAGTTTTTTTTTTAAATAATTTTGAACCCAATTATTTGTGGTCCATATTTGAAACCATGTGGTCCATATTTTGAACACTTTTTGCAAATTTATAATAATGACATATTTTAGAAAATGTTGATTATTTCTAAGATGTCGATGTTTCTTCAGAATTTTATTAATCGTTTTTGATACCAAATAATTATCGAACTGTTCAAAATATATAAGGCTGATTAAACATTAAAATTCTGAGTTTTATTTGACAAAATCCTTATGGTGGTCCATAATTGGCGCGCTTACTCTACCTACTATTAGGTATATATACTTACTAACGAAGTCATTTAAAAGTACGCCATACAAACTTCATACTGACTCTCGCTTTGCAGGAAAGGAACAGAGCATCCCTTCATAATCAGACTATAGGCTTACATCATTCGTCATTATCATCATATCAGCTTTTTTTTTATTAGATATACATAATTTCTTCAGTAGGTATACGTATTTACGTATTATATTTAATTCTTTTTTTTACTAATCCTGACAGGCTTTTTAACAAATCCAACACCTGTCCAATAGCCCTACTCTATTTAGAAATAAAGAAGAAAGAAAGAAAGAAAAACAAGAAAGAAAGATATATTTATTTTGCAACAGCAACACTTATTAACATAGTCAAAATAATTATAGAGTAGGTACTAGGTAGGTAGTAAGTGACCCGTCCTTCCTTCGCACGGGTGTAATTTAGAAAAAAGATGTGAAAATGTGAACGAACGTAAGCCATGTAAATTTAATCTGTGGGGACTTGGTTGCAAAATTTTGTTTTTATTTGTACTTAGATATTTTTTATTGGGTTTTATTATAATTATATATTTATTTATAAACCTTCAGTGAAAATTATCTAGCTCATGGTGAAAACCGCATCTAAATCCGTTGCGTGGTTTATGAGGAGTTAGCGGATATATATACAGACTAGCAAAAAACTTTTTAGGTCTTTGATACAGACAGATAGACGCGGAAAGCGACTTAATTTTTAACCGACTTCAAAAAAGGAGGACGGTTTTATGTTCCACTGTATTTTTTTATGTTCACCCATTACTCCGCCAACTATTAAACGTTTAAAAAAAACGCTTGTTAGGTAGGGTGTACTTCCAATTTGGTCCTATTGTCACCAAATCTGGATCAGATTTGATGATGGGATCCCAGGGAAATCGAATCTGGAAATCAAATTTCCAGCCCTACTTCATTAAATTTAAAATCCTGTAATTGACGTCAATAGATATATATATTAGAAATAAGCAAATTCGTTAAAAAATACCCCGACTTTTTTAAAAGAGCAATCGACAAGCCGCGTAAAATCAGATCACAATATGGACATAAACTTATCGAACCGAAATCTTATCTATATATTAATAATTCATACTTCTGACCCTACATCGATGGCCATAGAACACATAGAAAAAGAAAACAGCTTCACTAATGTTCTTAGGATCAAATGTTACTACACCCTACACCCAACCTCTAAGTCGGGTAATGAGATTATAAAGACCATTTGCGATCATTGTTTTTATCTGCAGAAATTCTGGTCTAAAATGTTAAAGTATTAAATTTAATTTTCTTTAATTAGTACCTAAGACATTTTTATTTGCTTTTTTAAAATTATTAATATTTTGTGTAATTAATTCTAAATGGATCAGTGTTATCCGGATATAAATAAATGATTTGATTTGATTATACGAATTTTTCAAAGACAATTTCGAAGATATACAAATATAGACCGTTCCGTTCTTTCTGTTGTCATGTAAACTAACAAGGTCATAATTATGTACAACATGTATTTTAAGATGTGTTATTTAAGACAAAAACATATTAGTTAAGGTCTGCATGCATGAAAACATATGTCGCAATAAACAAATTGAGTAGGTATTTGTGTCACAAAAATGACATCAACTCAGCATAATGCTGTTTACCAAACAGCGCTAATCTTCCGTTGAAGCCAATCTAATCATTTAAGTATATGTAGGTACCTACCTACTTTACCTACCTCCATCAAGTATGACATATTATACATTTCTATATTGAAAAGAAGAAAAAAAGAAGGCACGAATTTGAAACTTTTTTTTAAACGACTATTTTGGGGACGATGATATAAAAGTGAATTTAATTCGAGGGTCTGAGTTAGATCCCAAGAGCAGCGAAGGATTCTAGAAGAGGGATACAAGGACTGATATGTTTTTATACTCTACTTATTACCTTTGACAGCGAAAAAATAAAAAGTAGTATAGAATTTATATTTCTCACATTTTATTATATGATCGCTAAAAAGAGAAAAAACTATTCAATATAAACGTTGGAACTAAGTATATATTTCCAATGTTTGTATCTAATCCTTTGTGGAAACGTATAGTGATATTAGAACTGATTTAAAAAAAAAAACAGTGTTATGCTTGTTTGGTTTCGAAACGGAAATTTTAGCAGCAACAAATTATTTACAATAATTGCCGCTTTATAATGGAATGTTCCTGGAATCTGGAGTCAGTGTTTAATTTTCGTCACTGGAAGAACTCATTTTATTGATAATCACAGATCTTTGATGATAATAGATTTTACAATGGTATTAAATAACCACGGTAGGTACATACAATACAATACAATAAATAAATATCTGGTACATTTTTGCACACACGGGCATCTGACCCCAAACTAAGCAAAGCTTATAATATGGCTGCCAGAGACTGATATACGTACATATATATTTTTAAATATATACTTAAATAGTTATTAACACCCAGACATAGAACAAACACAAATGTTCATCACACAAATGTTTGTCCTAGATGGGAATCGAACCCACGCCCCCAAGCACAGAAGTTAGGTTCACTACCAATTGAGCCACCACAATAAGATAATTCTTTATTAAAAACCACAAAAACAAAGATAACATAATAAACTAAAGTAATTATCTAGGCTTTTAACAGGCGGCCTTATCGCTTAAAGCGATCTCTTCCAGGCAACCATGCACGGAAAGGAATAGTGGCCTACATACACGTGGTACATAATAGAACAGAAAAAAAAACTAACTAAAATCGGCGGGATATTTTTTATCTTAATTTAATTTGGATATAGCTCAATGGATTAGCTCTACTCAGCCAGTCATTACGTTCAGTACGAACGTTTTATTTATTTTTTGTACATAATACGTAAAATTTGTGCTTGTACCTAATTCAAAATATATTATTCAATCAGTGAGTAAAATAGCGTTTTATTTACTGTTATCGATGAACCCAAAAGAGTAAAAAAGTTTTTGTCCTATATAATTACAGTATAATCTCACTAATCCGGCACTTCGATAGATCGGCACGTCCAAAAATCCGGCACCCTCCGCCCACGCCTCCCTTTCCTCTCTATACCTGTGCGCTTTGGTCGCTGCGTCATCGACTAGCAGTCTAACCTCAAAACTTATCACGTGCACGTGCTAACGTATTGTTTCTTTCAAGTAAGACTAGTTTATAGTTAAAAATTTCAAATAAATCTCTATAAAATGCTTTATTTTATTTATTACCGATGACTTTTTCAGTATAACCCAGTAATCCGAACATTCCAATAATCCGGCACCCTCCGGTTTTTAATAGTGCCGGATTAGTGAGATTACACTGTATTACCTCCTATAGTCTGAACGGCTTAACCGATTTTAATGAGTGAGTTGATGTTTGATTTAGATTCGACTACATACCCAGAGTATCATTGGCTACTTTTTGCAGTTAAGTATAATGTTTTACTTTTTTAATGATGGAATACAATCAGACGGCTTATCTAAAGGTAAGCAGTCACTGTCGCTTATGGATTCCTGTAACACCACAAGAAGCATTACGTATAATCTACTTGTTACATACCTATACCAACTTTGCACCTAAACACTATGAAGGCTTGATAATCTGTGCCTACATAATAAACAAAATTAAATATATCTACTGATACCCATCTTCGCTAGAGCAACATTTTTTTTTCGACATTAGTGTGAAATCTGCAGTGCACATCTATATCTAGTAAAAGCTACCATGTGAAAACATATATAGCTGCTGCAGATCCCATATGCTTATTTAAAGTTGTTCAGTATGTTTCAGCGACATGTTATTATGCAACCCTCGTGCCCAAGCCCCAAAGCCACGCGCACTGTCGCACACATCTATATAATAGACGACCGCAAGGTCGACGAAATTTAGTCGTCGTACCTACCCCTTCTGTACCCTTACGTGTTCTAGAAAGAAGACCACAGCAAATGTAGCGTAATTATATAGGATATCCTGAGACGCGATGGTGTGATGATATAGGTGAGACCGAAGTGATTTGAAACAGTACTGATTTATGCGGAAATTAAAACCGTTTGAGCTGGCAACATCGCTATAGGCTAGATGACTGGTTTTTTATAATTTTCCTACTAAAATGTGGGCCATAAATATAGCTGACTAATGAAAATAAAATAAAATCTGATCAAAAAAAAACATACAGACGAACATAGTAGCTCCTCCTTTTTGGAAGTCTGTTAACAAGCAACTTATAAGCATTTCTGTTTTGTAATGTTGATGTTGTAGGGTGTTGTACGCAAAATAAATGTTTTTATTTATTTCTTTTTTTCTTTCATTTTAATATCATGCTAGACAGAGAGCGTGAAACAGCAAATTATGACGTCACTTCTCTGTACGCAATATAAATTCTATTCTGACAAGTATGGCACACAGAGGCGAAACGTATTTTTTTGTTTTGTGGGAAAGGGACAGAGTTTTCGCTACCAAAAACTTTAAACGCTTATATTATTAGAACATTAATAACCGATTTAAATTATTTTTTCATTAAACATACCTATTACTTAATTTAGTTAAATTCTTCATCAAAGCTATTGGTTTTAATGATATAAACATCTGTCATCTACCCTATTCAACCACTTTGTACCACTAGCGGGCCCATCAGATGATACCGCACGTTTGCATCGCCTTCCACATCACAAAAATCGTCAAAAGTAGGTATGTAAGGCAGCTCGCATTGGCTGGAAGCGAAAACCCGACGATCGGGACTGGCGTGCCTTGAGAGAGGCTATTTCCTGCAGAGGACTGCTTTTACCTAAATTAACTAAAGAAAACCATGAATAAAAAACACAACGTGTGAACAAAATCGCTCGACTCTACAATAGAGTCATCTTTCACTTTCTTTTTACACTCTTCAGTTTATCTTTTAATCCTAGCTCAGCCAAGTGAGAGTAATATGGAGAGTTAAAACTCTGACATTAGAGCTAGCAACTTAGCCTATAGGAACTCACTTAGTATACCTACCTAGTGTGTTTTTAGGGTTCCGTACACAAAGGGTAAAACGGGACCCTATTACTAAGGCTCCGCTGTCCGTCTGTCCGTCCGTCCGTCTGTCTGTCCGTCCGTCCGTCCGTCCGTCCGTCCATCCACCAGGCTGTATCTCATGAACCATGATAGTTAGACTAGACAGTTGAAATTTTCACAGATGATGTATTTCTGTTGCCGCTATAACAACAAATACTAAAAACAAGAATAATATAAATATTTATGATATTTTTGTCAGATTGAGAACTTTTGGATTTTTCCTTTATGCTTAATTGTCCTGTATGAAGTGCTGTGAGACCTAGCTTCTTGCCAAATTTAATGATTCTAGGTCAACGGGAACTACCCTGTGAGTTTTGATACCCTTGCGAATATCAAAATATGCGGCATAAAGGGCCGCATCTTTTGATTGTGGTGACTTAGAAGCAGGAAGTAGTACCTAACCTATGATTTTCACAGCTCCAGAGGATTGCAGATTTGAGTATATATTTTATATTAATCTACTCGTATATACTTAGGTAGGTATTTAAAACAAAGTCGGGTTTGTTCGAACACTTATAACTCGAGAACGGCTGGACCGATTTGGATGAAATTTTATGTTCCTGGAGCGGGTCATAGTAGCGAGGGCGAAGACCAAGCTTACACCCGTGCGAAGCCGGGGCGAATCGCTAGTTTTATATAATATTAACTTGATACCTCACGCGTTCAAGAGAAAAAAGATCTTGACAGAAAGATAGATAGACAGACGGACAACGAAGTGATCCTATAAGGGTTCCTTTTTTGAGGTACGGTACCCTAAATTTAGTTTTGGAAATCAACAATTACTTAAGTACCTACCACCATGTTACCAAATAAATTATGTCAACTTTATCCCCCTTAATAGAGGGTTTTGAACATCAAAAAAATCTGCAAAGTAACTATACCATAGCCATCTATATCTAGTTTAAGTACCAGTACCTATCACACCCTAAATTAATCAATGTCGTCAAAAAAGTTGCACCTTAATTTTTTCGTTCCTGTTGTCAGCCGGAAGGTAAGCATAGGCATTTCAATTTTCAAAATGTTCACCCGCCCGCTACCTTCTCATATCTTCGTTAAGGTGTCCGCTGGAATTATTATAATAATCTAGTTATATTTGTAGGTACGCTTAAAATTAGCGGCCATGCTATGCCAGTGGAGATTTGAACATTTACGGAATGCAATCACTGAGTCTACCACTATAAGCATTATAGAAAAGACCCATTAGTACAAAGCAATCTTTTAAACATTATCTAGGGATTATGGGCACACCTACAGAGGGCTGTGCGACTGATGACGTGGCGCGATTCCTCTGGAGTGTCTGGTCCCTTTCTTATCAGTCTTGAATTTAAAAGTGCGGGTGTAGCCATATTGAAAAAAAAACTCCCATTTTCGGGCGAATTCTCCGAAGCTAGCAAGGCCGATATCGTCTCGGCTCCCTCCGGTCGCTAGCGGCCAACCGAGATCCGAGAGTACAGGCGGACGGAGGGCCGGAGGCCGGAGGCGCGCTCGAGCCAGTCAGCATCACGTGCGCGAGCGTGACACCCGTGTTTCGCTCCTCGCCGCGCGATTATTCACGCGCCATTTGACAGTTGTGCCGTGCCCTGTTATGACTAGTGCATCACAGTGAAACGCAGTGCATTAAGCAGCTTAATAAACGTGAGGATCTGGTCACCATAACCTGTATAGTGATAACCAGAAGCGGGATGCGAGAGGTGAACGCTCGTCGCAGCGGCGCCGACTCTCACCGGCCACTATTGTCTAAGAGCTACGGAATCTTGGTCCTTCCCATCGGATTCCATCGAAGCATCCGCTTTTCGACGTGGGCTGCACGCGAATCACTTCTCGCGATCACAAAAACGAATGTTTACAATTGCCGACCAATGGACGCAGATAAGATAAAAAAAAAAAAACGTATCTTCTGTTGACTGTCTTTAGTTATTCTAACTGAATAACTATGCAAATTATACGCTATCATGGCATCCGATTGGTGAGCTTGATTAGTAAAATTGTCTACGCTAACTGTATTTACCAGAAAAGGAGGCGAACGCGTGATTGTTCACTGGCCTACTTGTATCTAAAAGCTATTCTAAAATGAGACCTAGGTGTCGTGAAAATGAGTTTAATACTCTCATTGCTTTGTTTGTACACAGTCTAGAGTTTGCAGACACCGAGAGCTCAAAGTAGAGCACCAATTTAGAACGACTAGCAGTCAAAACTCTCCTGCAATTTGTTTTGTTTGTAAACCTTTCGCATCGCAAAGCAGTAGATACCGTTGGTTGGAATTCGGTATTTCTCAATAAGTTTCACTTATCAAGCTATCACAAAACGACAGCATTCTTATCAACTAGCGTACCACCTTATTTCATTTTAAACATTTTGGAATCTATTTGTCCAAGCCACGCATGCTTAGTTGTTTAAACAACATTTTTATTCTATTGTAGAGATCAAACAAAACGTTTAACAACACTTTATCAGTCATCATCTCAACAACAGTGCAGTGCGTATAAAAGACACAATAACATTATCTATTTTGAATGAGGTTATCTAAAAGTGACGAGCGAACATTCTTAGTTAATTTGTTATCAACAATTCAATGCCGTTAACTCACCAGCCGTATGACAACATTAATCACGTTGTAATTGCAACCAATCGATACTGTAAAAGCGACAACCCAGGAATAATGACTAAAGGAGTAATGGCATTGACCATTACTATTTTCCTTGTTAATACTACCTAGTATCGACGCTGTGGACAATAAGCACCCGTAGGTTTTAGATTAAAATAACATTAAGAGAATGAGTCTTATATTTTTATATTTTGGTAGTTTAATACCAGACCAGTACCGACTTGACCAATTCGAACTTGTACATATTTTTTGTAGACATTTTGCCAACGCGTACCAAAAAATATGTATAATTTATTTACGTACAAACAGCTCAGTCAGGCAAATTCAAGGATTATATACATTTGACAAAATATGATACACTTACAAATTATATTAAAAACAAAGGTGTAAGTCTTATTAGCTTAATATTAGGCTAGATTGTAATTCAATTAAGGGGCGCTAATTACTAGCGCAACTTATATATATGTATATACATATATATAAAAAAGTGTACCTGAAGTAGTCTAAATATCGAGTAAATAAGTAGAGGCACGCACCGCTTTACCGAATAGGTATTGTGGAATTCGAATCAGGACTTTTGGGAAATCCATTTCAAGAAAGGAGGCTATCTAAAAGGTCCACCTATGTATATGTTTAGCATTATTCACTACGTACCTAGTATGCATAGAGCACAAAGGAAAACCCGAGAACGTGTAGTAGTCATTCAATGACAATGTCCGAAAAATGGCATCATGAAACAAATATCCATTCATGAATCTCACGTTTTTGAAAAAAAATCAGCAAACCAGTCTGATGTGCGCAGAAATATAGGAGAATGCAACATGAGCTTAAAAAATGTTTGTCTTGTTTATCGTAAAAATAGGGCAGGCGTCAGGCATAAGAATACTTTGAGGGAAGTAGGCTGAAGTATATCGATGAAAGGCATTGTGATTAATGGTTGTCCGGTGATACGATCATAAAGAGCGTTATAACAGACCCTCGGGCGCTTGAGTTCTTCCGACTTTGTCCTTCGTTGTATACTTGACCTAATTATTGCGAGATTGCTGGCAACATTGGCGCCCGGTCCAAGTTTTAATTTGTAGGAAACCGATTTCCGATTGATTGCCAATTTTCTTACGTCCGACGTGGTTAGCGTGTGCACTGAGTGGATCAGTACTCACGTTTCATTGATTGGCTGTTTCCTTTGGACTGAGAATAGAGTTGTTAAAACATGTTTGTCACTTGTCCATAGGTTAGGCTTAGAGTTTGTGAAATCTCAGCTTGGGAATACCGAAGTTGATTAAATTGGCACGATTCATTGATTAGCTGTTTCCTTTGGACTGAGAATAGACTTGTTAACATGTTTGTTGCTTGTCCATAGGTTAAGCATGGTGCTTGTGAGAACTCAGCTTGGAAATACCGGAATTAGTCATAGTGGCACAAACCTCATCTGCACTCGCTTTGAACATTGCACTGCAGGCCTAACATGGGCCGTGGACAAATTGTCTTTCCATTGTTTTTATCCCAACGGAAAAAGAGGTATCTATATTCTGGCTTTGTCGCGTTTATAGGTATGCGCAGATAAAAAATGTTCAAAATTTATCCACGGCCCGTGCTAGGCCTGCTGCTACCCAGCAGCCAACTTTTTTTCTGTAATTCTGCGCGGTACCATGTTTGTGTCCAACAAACCTGGCAGTGTAAGTACCATTCTTATCGATCGACAAATTTGACTGTTGAAATCGTCAAATTCGACAAAAATGCTATTTGAACCGTAGTTACTCGCTATGACTGATTCTATGGCATTTTATCGAATTTGTCAATTTCAACTGTCATATTTGTCTATTATTTATAAGAACGGTAAGTACCTACTCCGAGTGATGGTAATGATAGGGACGTACCAATAGGTAAGTGGCTATAATCCCAGTATTTAGAGTTTCTCGGTATGTAGAGCTTTAATCACAGGGACAAATCCATTATAACGTGTGGGATAACTAATTTCTAAAGTTGGTGTAAATGTTTAATGATCGTCTAATTCATAAGCTTAAACATTTAGAACCTATACTTGCATGTATTGTCGTCTTGAAAAGCGTAATGTAGTACATTTTATCAACTACCATTCAGCACGAGAATAGCACATTATTTGTGACGCCTGCTAATATCAAATTACATTTTATAGACACTTGAGAAGCTTCGGCTCCTCAAATAAATCCGCTAAAGACCGGTAGGCACCGCAGCCACATTAAAGTAGGTAATTCCACAATGCGATGCAGCCCACGCGAAAGCGCTTTGTATCTGAGTGCTTCTTACGAATCCACATAATGAGGCACTTATTTCTACCATATTTATTCCAGATTCCTTCTGAATTCATTGTGACAGCTATGAAATAATACTTAGCTAGTGTAACGGTACTTGACAATATCACTGCAATATATCCAACGTTTGTATGAAACTGTAGAAATTTTTGAGACTTGCGGATAGGTGTAAAACGGTAGGGTGTGTGTGCAATGCTGACAAGTACTACCCGGTGAGTGTGTGTTGAGTGCGATGGCGCGAGGAGTGCTGGCCTGGGCTGCGCTAGTATTGATCCTGTCGATCTTGGAGGTTGTAGCTGCTCACTACACCCCTACATGGGCTGTTCATGTCCCAAATGGCAAGGAGGCGGCAGATGCGGTAGCCAGCGATCATGGTTTCATCAACCTTGGAGAGGTAAGCAACTTGCTATTACAGGAATCGTAATAATGTTCTCACTGTTTGAGCAAGCGTTACTCCAACCATTAGACGAAATACTTGCTCGTGTCATCACTTATAGGTGTATGAAAATAACATTATGATATTGCAAAATAATTTGTTCCTATTCCAACTAGATATATATATTTTTTACTTAATAATGGCTTAGAGTCTAGCGACTTAGGCAAATTATTGGGCCCCTATTAACATGCTAAATTTAGTGATCATGAAGAGGCCATGTCACTGTGAACTGCCGCGCGTTCCAAATTTAAAATCAATCGTGAACTACCCTCCATTGTTATACAACAATTAACCACAAACCTTCTACACTGAATCGCTTAGTTTAACTCGACCTAATGAAAAGGCTGGCAAGGCTGGCATTGACCGACTGGGGCAGGAGCACGACCTTACTAGTAGGAAGCAGCGAATTAGGCGCTTGACCGTTTTTAATGTCTACTCGGCCTGATAACGTACTGTTTTAATGAACCACTCACTCTACTGTGACGTTGTCAGTACTAGTGTAACAAACGCTTTTATTACATAAGAAATAATGATTTCGTCGATTACAATTCTCGCATTTAGAATACGCTGTACTTATTGCATAACGTGTGTTCGTCCATGAATATCCCACTTTATCGGAGCTTTTTTGGATTTTCTCGTAATTATTTTTATTGGTGTCACTATATGACTCTTTAAATTAATACTTATTTGGGGTTTTCTTAAATATCATTATTGTCAATGTTTTTATTTGACAAGGACGTAAATAATGTAAATCAAATTCATAACACTGCAATTAAACGGCACTATAGACTTTACAGAGATTACAATTATGTAGATTTTTGTTAATTGTACTAACCAAACAATAAATCAGTGACCTCAAACTGATAACATTTTGCTTTAAAAGCGATAATGTATTTCGAATTATTTTATGTTGACAATGTTGACAATAAATGGGATACAGAATAATTTATGTGCACGTAAAAGTTAAACAACGGATTTTACATTGGTAAGTATAACCCAGGTACAAGGTAAACTAGCTTCAATATGCTAAATGATGACCACGACGAATGCATAGCAATTATAAATAATGCCCTATCGTAGAAGTTCTTGTTGATTTTCACAAAAACATCTCTCAAGAGATTTGATAACGATTCGAAATGAAAAGAGCTTTGTTTGCTTTTCTACCGGTTGCTGCAAAGATATTGAACAAAAACAAATTAATCTACCTGCTCCAAACCTTATTTTGCTATCCATTGATTCCGAAATAAGGTTTTGTAAAGATTAGAACTAGGTAATCAAAACAAGTGCTAAGATCACGTAACGAATGAGATGAACCACATCGCTGACTGCAGTGAGATAAAATTAGTGGAGTTATTTCAAGACGTTGCAAACGCGTGTTGTTACAACAGATTTCAGGAAACGTCCCATTTAGCATCTCAAACTGTAGACACAAACTAAGAGAAGTGAAGTAGACAGTACTTTACCTTACGCAATTTTTAAAGGTGATTGGAGCGCTGAGTGACGACACCTATTAAGATTTATTGTCAACCCCTCCTCTTATTGCGTACTCACCTGAAAAAATGTTTTATCTTATATTTCAGAACAATAAAAGTAGGTGTCTCTCAAAAGACATTCCATTTGTTGTAAAGACCTTCAGACAGTCTTCAGGTCACAAATTTTAATCTCGAGTCAAAGATCAAAGCTGAAAACTTTTGCACACACAGCTCTCTCACGTTTTAGATAAGTAAAGATCGTCCCAAGTGTGCGTGACTCTAATTCTACTTAGTCCAATCTCTGTCAAGTAGCTGCGATGAAACGTTATCTGTGTATTGTTTGGTGTACTGTATATCAGCACCGCCTCTGCTCGTGGTTTCAACATCTTCGCAAACACCATGCAAATTAGTCGGGCACGACTCTACATGACTTGGACGGAACTTAGAATTCCTTGCACAAACGCTGGAATTAGCATTTACCTGACGTCGAAGTTAAATGGTATCATAACTTTCTTTAATGACTTCTTTACTGCGCGCGTGTGAGAAATCAGTTTCGGTGTTTATCCAGATCTCAAACTGCAGTTTCAAGTTTCTTGAGTGCACGAAGGCTTCGCCAGTAAGTTTATTTTACTGCTGCTAGTAGCGGTGCTACTTAAATATCAAAGGCATTAGGATTCTTCAAAATGGTGGGCTGATAATTGATTCTAGAAATCTCTCAAAGCCACCAATTCCATATTTAGAAAGCACTCGCCATCGGAGCAAGGGAGGACGAAAATAAACAAGAAATTTAAACGACATTCATTTAGAGTGACAACTGGATTTCATTCGCTTATGGAACTCTATTTCTGTTCCAGGAATCTCCATGTTATGTTTCTTTATGGGCTAGTTATAAGCGATCTTGGTGTTGTTATTTGACAGCATGTTTTTATACCCGTCCTCTATACAAAACTTTTTAATCTGATTCCTAAAGAAAAGAACGTCGACTCAAGTAGTGAATGTAAAAGTAATATTTAGGAGCAAATGTTAATCCACGAGTAATAAAGTCCTAGGTTTAACGTCCCTCATACATAAAACCTGTGGAGGGGAAGATAAATTGTATAGGTTGGGAGTAGAGCGGGAGTAGAGGACGTTTCAATTCCGTTGTAGAGGTATGCCAACAGAAATACAATGTCATGTCACCCGTGTAGTGTGTACTGTGAATACTCCAAGCTCCTACTCGGTACAAAGGGTGCTGTCGTCACGCCGGTGTCAGTCCACATCGGTTCACCGATAACGATGTATGACGTCATCATACAAAGATGAATGACTCCGCGATGTGACGTCACGATCTCAGAGCTTGCTTCACGATAATGCGTGTGTCAAAATTTCTAAAGAGTAAATACCATTGTGTTTTGGTTTTCTTTGTTGCCGTGCTCTGCTTGGGCGATCAAGCGGAGATCGTTAGCAGGTAGTGTAGGTAGGTACCTAATAATACATAGCGTTTAAAGTAAGAGCCATGTCTGTATCATGTTGTAAAGACTTTACAAAGTTCAAACCTAAAAAATCTATAGTAGTTGCTTTCAAGACAACTTTTTTAAATGCCATAGGTGGCAAACAAGCAGACGGGGCGCCTGATGGTAAGTGGTCACCGTTGCTTATGGATACCTGCAACACCAGAGGCATCACTGGTACGTTGCCGACCCTTAAATACTATATTAACAGCCCTTTTGAATAACCCCATATTATAGCTAGTCGGAAATGCCGCAGGAGGGAGCTCATTCTACAAATTGCAGGTGTGAGGCAAAAAGGAACGCGTAAAACACACAGACAAACGATTTACACCGATCTATGATACGTGGATGAACTTTCAGGCGGTGGCGGCTGGTGCGATGATAAAACCGCGATGCCGGCATCAGATCGAACAGTTGTTCAGAACATTCCCCGCTATAAATGCTATAAAAGACACAAAGAGACCCAACGTCTCTGCGCATGCTGAGCAAGTACATTGTAGACAAAAACTTGTTATCTCAGATGCGTCAAAAAGCTATAAAAGATCCTCAATTGTACATCTATTTGATAAAATTCTTAAGTTCTTCGATCAAACGTCAATTTAGTAAGTCACGCCGTTACATATGTTATTGAAAGACGAAGGTGACTTAGCAAGGTTAAGTCCTTAAAGCACCTAATAATATTATTGATTCATGGTAAAAAAAAAAAGTAAAATAAATCTGTAATTTCGTAAATGCTCGTTGAGTAGTTTATGCTTGTGTATTTTTCTGGCCGAAAATATCGCGCATCTTAAGGAAAATGAACCTAATAATAACCAGGGACTTTAGACCCTGAATAACTCTACTCAGAGCATCATTTTAACTGTAGGTATTGTGCCTTATGCTCTGTTTTTATTTTTTGTAAAATGGACTGCGGATTCACGTTTTTTTAATAAACCATGTTTTTTAAAACAGAATAACTGCCATAAACTTAAACTCAATATTTTATCTGTTTACACGTACCACCTAAATTCAAAAGTAAAAAAAGTCACCTGGTACCTATCATAATTTGGTTTGGATATATAAGCTCTGTAAACTCTACAGTGTCATAACACTGTACTTGATAACACAACCTTCTTCGTATCAACTATCTAAGTGATCCTATTTTATCACACTAATATTATAAAGTTAAATGATTATTTACGGGATATTTAAATTTAAATTTAAATATCCCGTAAATAATCATTTAACTTTAGTGAACAACCGTGATAGTTTAAAACAGTGTTTAATATTATAAAGGCGAAAGTTTGTGTGAGTGTGTGTGTATGTTTGTTGCTCCTTCACGCTGAAACGGCTGAACGGATTTAGATGAAAATTTGTATGGAGGTAGCTTATATCCTGGAATAACACATAGGCTACTTTTTATCATCATCATCATCACCGATTTTCATCACCGCGCGGGTGAAACCGCGGGGCGCATCTAGTCTTTAAATAATTCTGGGAGCTTAAAAAAATTAAAAACACGCTAATCCTGATGATCCTGGTAAGAATAATGGGACAAACTATACAAATTATTTCATAATCATCGGTCCTTAATAAGTGTGCAAAGTTTCAAATAAATCCGTCGTTTTGAAAGGGGTGAAAACCACGTTCAAAGATTCCATTACATAGAAACATACCAAGCTAATAAAAGCGTGTTAAATAACTGATAGCCTTCCGTGTTCCATTTGTCCAGTTCTACAAATAAGTCAGTTGCACCTACTAATCATTATTTAAAGGTTTTTATATCGTTCTTTGTACAGCGTAAGGTTTAATTTCTTATTTAAATATTCTGGTCACAGATTAAAAAGTCATTGTAAGTCTTACCACAGGCTTTGAGATTCATCGGCCTGCGGTTTGCATTTCCGTTTTTGGATTGTCCTTCACTCAGGATGCTTGCAATAAAGTGACTCACATTGGACCTTGCCTTATAATATAAACACTGACGAACTGTTTTAACCGACTTCAAAATAGGTGGGGATTCTCAATTAGATTGTATTTTTAATGTTTGTTACCTCAGAATTCCGTCATTTATGAACAGTTTTTTTTTTGTTACTTAAAAAGATATTATATTTTACTTTGATTTTTATTCAGAGAATTTTCTTCAAAAACGGCCCCAACACTTTAATTTTTAAAATAAAATATGTGGACAAAATATGTCATTAAGTAAACGTAGATGCGTATTTACTAATTTTGAAGTAGCTAGTTTTTTGAAATTGGTAATTATTGCATAATAGGTTAATTAGTGTAGATATTAAGTGTTAGTTTCTTTTATATTGATTACTTTGTTAATAAAAGGTGACAGTAAAAAAATACCAGTAGACCCATTGCATCCATACAAGAAATCAAAAGAAAGGGTACGCCTCTAACGCCTTGTCTTAGCAACTTTACTTTTACGTCTTTTATTAATAATAACGGTAAAATTGAAAAGCTGCTAAATTCTAACCACAGAAAAAAAAATGGTTTTTTTTGTTGTTTAAATTAAAACGGCTGTCAAGGCATTTTTGTAAGAAATTTGTTGTAGCCACTTGCACTCATTTATACCCTTAGCAACTGTGCTAGCAACTGTGACGCGGAGTTCGACGCGTTGACATAAATAACAATGTTCAATCACATAACTATCACAATACCTGGCGTTAGAATTTCCTTCTCATTTTTTCTCCTTTTTCCTTCTTTTTTCTGTGATTCTAACACTATGATAACACTGCCTAATAAAAAAACAATTGGTCACGTAGACAATGAGGCGCAATCTAATTATGAATCTCCCAAAATAACCAGCCACGTGCTAGGCTGTTGACCCTCAAATAAAACAAATTAACACTGTCAATGTTTCTGCGAATCTGAAACTTTACTGTCGACGAGTGAGATCATGGACATGTAATTTTTTGTGTGGTTTTCGTGTTGCATCATTACGATTTCCGAGAAACAATCAAAAGCATCGCAGGCAGTTAACTTGGTAATCAATTAGACGCCTGCCACATAGGAAGGTACCTTAAGTAGAGCTATTTAAGTTTTTATACTCTTAACTACTCAGTTTTTATGACATAAACGCTTTTTCTTACATTAAACAGTCACGACCTCCTATAAAGCATTTTAAGAGTATATTAGATATTTGAAGATAAAAACCGGCCAAGTGCGAGTCGGACTCGCGCACGAAGGGTTCCGTACCATTATCTATAAAAACGGCAAAAAAACACGTTTTTTGTATGGGAGGCCCCTTAAATATTTATTTTATTCTATTTTCAGTATTTGTTGTTATAGCGGCAACGGAAATACATCACCTGTAAAAATTTCAACTGTCTAACTATCACGGTTCATGAGATACAGCCTGGTTACAGACGGACGGACAGAGGGACGGACGGACAGTGGAGCCTTAGTAATAGGGCCCCGTTTTACCCTTTGGGTACGGAAACCTAAAAGCACTGAATAAAAAAAAAAAAAAAAAAAAAAAATGCATCTGTGGATTAATATTGCAAAATGTTTTAAAGCAGTTTTTATGTTGGAATTTTTCGAAGAAGATCGATAAACAATTTTATTTTCAATCTAAATTTACAAAGATAAATTTGGAAAGTACCTAATTAATTTTTTGCCCAATCGGTTTCTTAAAATTTAAGGATAGACTAACTTGAGTAACGTTTTTATGTCTGACTCATATCTAATCGGCAAATGTATAGGATGCTATACGCCTTGGAGTAATTTAAAAAGGACGGATATTGTCGGGTATGAGAAAGTACTGTAAAAACACGTTGCGATGAAATCGGTGCTTTTATTTACCTATAGTGTCACAAAATCAAGAGGATGTTGTTCTCATTTCTTATCATTAAACATCAAAACTGATGTTGATGTTGACACATATATTGTTTCTATTCAGATTTTTACAATGTTATTGCTGACAGGGAAAAAAAAGTTGAACCGTGTATGGGTTTTCCTGTGTTGACTCACAAAGAGACGCGCAAATAACAGCCAGAGTCATATATCTGCACGGTCTGGAATAAAACCCTGGCTTTATCACAGAACAGTGGTAAAGCCCAACAATGGTAAACTCTTTATTCTGTGGATTTACGTCGCAGTAGACAAGCGCTCTATACCAACTAGCAATACCGGACATCAACTAGTAATAAGTTGAAAGTTTTTAAAAACCCCCTATAAAAGAGCTGATGATCTTCAAACGGCAAACAGATTTTCTTGAATTATTGCTAAGAACACTATCGATCAAGTCACCGTTCAAACAAAAAATACTAAATAAAAATTCGGTTCAGCTGCTAGGGACCTACGATGCTACAGATGGACACATAAATACACAAATACTACACACGTTAAATGTATAAAACGCCTCTGTTTGCGGCAAAAACTGCGTCGGGGGGTTAAAAACTGACCGCCGATATCTGAGTGTCTATTTATAGATCGCAGTGATCCATGATTGGCACACGATCCAATCGTATGATCTTTGGGGTCAAACTTACTCTTACTTAGTCTGCTATCCTCTGATTAGGGAAATGAACAATAAACAGTAAAACTTATACATAAAGTACCTCTTGTATACGAGTAACTCTAACTCTGGGTTCACTACCTCGTTCAAGCGTTGCAACATTTCTGAAGATGTGACAAATAATTCTACTGACTATTGAACAAAAAGTGATCTACCAAACCTCAATGTCATTTTATAATACCTATTCAATGATACGTCACATGAAGGGGTACAATCAATTTATTTTTCATCACTATACATGTCATTTTGTATTTATGATGACGCCACCTATATATAGATTATCCCTCCTCCTATGCGAATCTATCGACCTCATATTTTGTCCAAATCGTTTGAGATATAGGTGTTAATATAAATTATGATTATACGTACATACACGCTAACTACAATACACTTCTTTTGATCAGTGTCTTCGAGTAAAAAAGCTGAAAAATTGACATAAACTGAGACTGGAAAAGCTGCCTGAAAGGGTGTTCCCCGAGAGTTACAATCTAGGTGTCTTCAAGTCGAGAGTGAATCGGTTTCTTCTAACCAAGCGTGCTCTATCGTAGATCGCACCAGCGTTTAACATCAGGCGAGATGGCGGTCAAGGGCAAGTCTATCTTCAATCAATAAATATATAAAATTGCTAAACACACAGCTGCATAGATGTTTTGATAGCACAGCGACCATGGGTTACAAAGTTAAAGATGATTGGAGCGGATTGTTAGAAGTTATCATTACAGAATAATTAAATTATGATGAGCCATATCTTCTTTTTTCTCATTCCGAGTCCTACAACGATACAATAAGGTCGCGGCGGAAGTGTGTCGCGAGTTATACGCGAGTCGTTCACACCGAGCTTTAAATACTTTTTGGGATAATTATGATGAGAGAGCAGGAACTTTCTTTCACGCAACTCTCAAGCAATGACAGTTTTATAGGTTAAAAGGGTTGTTCACATTTACATTACACTGAACCCTTATGGTATTGAAAAGTGAGACCTATATATCTTGTTATATACTTACGGCATAACTTCGGATGACATATCGTACGTCTACGTCGTACATCTCGTTATCCGTCTGAAACAAATGGAAAACTCAATTTCTTGTCATTAGAAATTCTGCTGTACGTGACTTATTATAGGATTTAGATCTCGTTGTAGGGTTTATATAGGCCCAGGTGTGCTCGGACTGCTCGGCGTAATTAAAACTTGCATTGCATTTCATTAATATAATTTTCTTGAAATTTAGTAGAACTTTTAGTTCCATTCCTTTAAAATGTAGAATTTGATTTGAGCAAAATTGGGTTGCGAAGATAGTTCAGGGCGAATTACCTATCTATATACTAGTTTATAAATTGGCTTTGAGCTGATTTCCAATTGTAGTCCAGTCAAATTAGCTAAAAAAATAGGGGTAAAGACACAATAATTCGCATAGAGCTGAAAATTGGTACGATTGTTGGGAACACAGTTTTAAATGAATTGTGAAAAGGCTCTATCGATTCCACATCTGCATTTTTTAAAATTCATGTTTAAGTTAGCAAAAATAGGTCAAAAAATGGAAATTTTTCAGCTAAACGATACATTTTATAAAAAAAGAAATGGTCAGACTAAAACGTTGATCATGCAATTATTTCTAAAAATTGTTCCTACATTTTTTCCCCTAATTACCACCATTTCTGAGATATAGCGTTGAATAAGGTGCGTTCTTCAATTCATTTATAATGGTTTTCCCAACACTTGTACAAATTTTCAGCTCTATGCGAATTATTGTAACCTTGAATGTCTTTTTTGACCGGACCATTAATTAATGCTTTATTCATCGGCATAACAAATTTTTACGGCTTTGCAAAACTATAATGTCAAAAATGTGGCCTCTACGTAACTCCATTAACATTCCGTAAAGTAAGTAGTAAGTAGGTACCTGCGTAAAATACATACCTATATACTCAATACATATAATTATTAACTAACCTATTAATTTATGTGCAAGACTCGCTCACATTCTTGTCGTAGATAAGATAGCGCTATATGCATTTTTCTTTAGCTATCTCACTTTCCATTATTATTATTATCTAGGTACTTGTTCGTTTCAAACTATAACCTTGGCAACTTAAGTTGTATTTGCACGAAATGATTACCTACAAAATTTCCTGGAGATTGGAACCGATTCACAAATTATCGTCGATCAAAAATACATAGAAACAACTCGTCCCATTAGAATCTGAGACTTCTCTTCGCTCGTTCAATAATTTAAACTATATAACTAATTTTGCTACTTTCTGGTTTTTCGCCATAGAACCAGAGTCACCGACATAGCTATTAAAATCTGCAAGTTGAAGTGGCAATGGGCAGGCCTCATCGCTCGAAGAACTGATAACCGATGGGGAAGAAAGGTTCTTGAGTAGAGACCGCGAACCGGAAGACGCGTCGTAGGCCTCCCACTAGATGGACCGACGACATTGTGAGAGTCGCGGGAATCCAGTGGATGCAGATGGCAGGATGTCGTTCAGTGTGAGGTTAAAGGGGGAGGCCTATGTTCAGCAGTGGACGTCTTCTGGCTGATGATGATGATGATGAACTAATTTTAATGTAAATAACTGTATATTAATAAACGCCCCTGAAACACTATTATTTAATAACAATGAGTTTGAACGTGAATAACAGGATAAGCACAATACGGTTGGTAAATTAGTCAATAACTCACATTGTTTGTTCACTAAACTAATTGCTATTTATAGAGTTAGTTCATTGTGAATTTAATATCAGAGAGATAGAGAGAAATATAAAAAAGAGAGCGAGAGATTATTAAATATATTCAGATTATTTATTGCCTCCTAACACAAGGTGGTAAACATATTAAATTTAGCAAACTACATAGTTTTAAATATTGGTTATTGTACACTCTTTTCTTTAATAGCCCGATTTGCGCAATAGCTATATCCCACTCACATAAAAAAAACTTTTTTCGGCTAAGTACTACCGTTACATATAACCATGTGTATGTGTAATTCAGGTGAGTGTGGCATACCATGTATCATCATCATCATTTCAGCCATAGGACGTCCACTTCTGGACATAGGCCTCTCCCATCGATATATGAACGTATATATATTATGATGATAATTAGTTCTTAAGATTGTATTATTATATTTGTTAAAGTTTTTGACTAGATTAGCACAGTACCGAGACATATAACATAGCAAGCAAGAGAAAGGCCATATATACCTATTAGTGGGATAAAAGGCTGCTGATAACAATTATGATAAACAAAAACCACACAATATTTGTCCAGAAAGCATCTGGAAACATAATATTGGTACAAAACAACAAACTGCACTCTAAATCGCTCCACGATATTAAATACCTTCCTACATAACTAAGACGTTCCTCCCAATAAAGTTGCAAGAGCATTGTCGCATCCATACCAATCATAGACTGGGATTGTCGAATCGAAAAAGCAATTGAGAAGATTCTCAAACAATGAGAGCCGGCCTGGAATAGGATTTCGTTTTCTTACGAATCCATTCTGCAGTCGAATGAGGGGGGCTTTGTGAGGGCAATCGACGTTGGCTTAAACGCTCTTGGTTTAGGGTTGTTTCGAGTTGCTTTGGATAATATAGTTAAGCTAGTTTACGATGTCATCGAAAAGAAAAACAAAAAACCCGACTACAAAACTCTGGACATTTCGGACATAAAGACAAATCTAACGACTATGATACTCCGGCCGGAATGAAACCTTGCACTCTTTAATCTGTTAAGTGGTTAAGCAACAGTCTTCTCAGGTCCGGAATTAATGACGGAGGCTAATGAGAACTGAAGCCTTTTTTCTAGGGGGAAACCTTCCAAAGATACCCGGCTGCATTGGGATCCAGCCAGGTTATGTGGGATTATACCCACTAAAACCCCCCTGGTGACCAGCCTTAGTGCTTGACAAGAGGGCTCCGGGATCTCCAGAACAACGCACCGGAGCCCTCAGCACTGCGCTACGGCTCCTCCCTAGACAACTGCGTGTTGCCTCAGCTCCTCCACTCGCGACAACGTTGGTCACACAACGTTATCAATTTCTCCCTGGGCATGCTTAAGTGGATGGTCAGAGTCCCAACCATCCCGAACCCGGAGGTCCCTTTTTAGTACGCTCGAGAAGTGAGGCCTAGCAAGGAGATCTCGGGCTGGAAATCATTCATTCGTTACATCTGTTTGGTTCGTTAATAAGTTCATTACAAAGGGCAATAATGAACTTTGAATAAGGAACGTGCATTTGTGTTCTGCGGCCAAAAAAGGTCGAATAAAAATATCGCAAGAAAAAGTTACTGGCTGGTTAGGTGAACGGCGCGACGAGGCTGAATTCTTGCAATTTATAACAAAGATGAAAATGTAAAGATAATTAGTGAACTCATTTCTCGTGGCAGCCCTACAGTCGGAGGGTAGAGAGGTAGACACAACGCAAAGGCATCCGCTTTTGTGTGTCCGTGCCTTTCACCCCCAGCAAACAGTCTGAGATGGTCTCTGCTACCGATTGCATTAACCCCACTAAGAAATGACTTTTTCGTAACAAAGCGACATCTCTAAGCAGAAAATACTGAGAATACGAAAACACTTGGAATTAATTTGATTTGTACAAACAAATCGATTTTGTAAAACCGCTAAATAATTATTTTTATTAATTATTGAAGTTGTCGATCCTGTAATTAATTTCCATTTGAATGTTAAACAATGATTGCGTGAATGTAACCCACGTGCCATGTCTAAATAAATAGGTTTATTTTAAAAGATTTTGCAAGTAGTAATCAATACTGAAATGTAGGTAACTAACAATAGTTCGATTGGTACTCACTACTCTCTATGTTATAATGAAGCGGCTAATTGATCATTATTTGCAAGTTTGTCTTCTCCGTTAATGCTCTGGTGAGCCGTCAATGATCTGTTCTCCGCCATTTCGTAGTTCAGCAGCCTAGTAAGAGTACCTTTCAGTAATGTCACAATTATAGCATACTTGGACCATTCTGTGGTTTGTATACATAGCAACAGTAGGCTCTTTTTTCATTACTGGGTAGTATTCTAGCTATATATAAAACAAGCTGCGCTCCGCGTCACCCGCATACACATTTCCTCAGGAACCGTTAATTATTTCGGGACAAAAAGTATAATTTATATTACTTTCCGGCTCTCTTACTCTCTATTTATACCTATGCAAAAATCACCTCGATCCGTTGCTCTGTTGCTGCTTGAAAGAGGAAGGAACAAACATTTTCGCATTTATAATATTAGTATAATTAGTATTCTCAGAGTTAGCTATGCAATGAAATACTTCAGTATTTGCAGTTATATTGAAATTTCTTATAGGATCCCCTAGGAGAATAATGTACTTGATTTCTGGAATTAAGCTTAGTAGGCCATTAGAATTAGAAAACAAATCGAATTTGCTACAAAAGGTTTTATTGCTTTAATGGCTTCATTTATAGCCAAATATGACTACCCTAAGTTTTCCTCCTCGGCGGAGTTGTGCATAAGTGGTGGGGGGTAAAAATGTACCCCCAGAAGGGGTATTTTTGAGGTTTTACGATAATATCTGGCAAAGGACTCACACTATCGAAACATGGTTTTGGTAATAGTTGTAGAGCATTAAATTCTGTATTGAATGAGGCCAGAAACATATGTTTTGGACCACCCGTTCCTATACTAGTGCGCATCAACGTTGTCTAATTTTTTGGTTTAATTCTAATGGACTATTAGTAGGTATGCACAATATTCGCTCCAACACTATTGCTGGTGGAGAGAACCAAAGATCTTTAAGCAGCAAAGTTATTGAGTAGGCCTAAGTAACGGACTACATTGAAGTTAGTAATTGCTTCAGTCCTTAAAGATATCTTTATCTACCGGAGTCAATAAAGCACTATCAGTGACATGGGTGTAAGACAGTTGGTATACGAAGACTCGGATAGTTTCGGTCTTTCCGCCCTTCGATTTAGATTAATGGTGTTAAAATCTAATGCTTCTCGGATAGGGTCACAATTGGGATCCTTCCCTTTGGAAATTGAATGAGGATTTATTGCTGATAGATCGGACAATCGGATGTTTTGTTTTACTCTAACCTGTTTATTTCTTTCTAAAGTTGTACAACAATGTATGATAGGCGATATCTATGTCCAGTTTTGATTGGAATTAACATAGAAGTTGACAAAGTTGAATTGATCTAAAAGTCAATTTACTTGTAACTTTTTTATCGCTTATAAGTCCGCGTTTGACCACCAACTCACCTTAATAGTACCTATTCGCTCTGACCTTGAAAATAATTAAATTTAATCTCTCAAGAAACAAGCCGGCATTTTGTTACATTCTTTGGCTGTGCGTATTAGAAACTTAGAATCAATTCGTTTAACTGGTAAGTGCGTATCCAAGGAAAATCAACAAAAATACATAGAAAAATGACCGAGATCAATGGCATACATAAGAAGAAAAGCTTATTTTCAACAGAAGACAAACATAAATTATTATTTTATAATACAAATACTCATAGCCAAGACTACAATTCAAACGACACCGTGCAATGCAAAATCTGTCAAGCTTTTAAGGCTACATACAGTAGGTAATAGATAAACATACACCCGAAAAATATACCCTAAGCCCTATACAGTCGGGTAAATAATCTGATAATGATGGTAATACCGTAGTTCAACAATTCATCAACATGTCATCCTTGTGTTTTAATTTCAACCCTTCTCAAAGTTTTGTAGAGTTAGTGCTTACAGAGCTACAATGTAGCTTGTAAAGTAACAAACTGCTGCCTTCTGGCAGTTGGCATGAGTTCAAGTGATTTATCATTTGGCGCTATAACATTACTCTCTTTCTAACCTAGTTGAATAATGTAGGGTGCAATCAAAATCACATTTTCGATACAAAATTTATAAACATACGTATTATATGATTATTTACGGGATATTTACCGTGGTAAGGTTGTGGAAGGAGCTCCCGATATTTCGGCGCAGTTACATGCACCATGTTCACGGGAAGACTGAAGAATGCGGGTGGTTGGTGAAAAAGTTCGGTTAGGTACAGACAAAACGATCTACCCTCTTTCTTTCTTTCTCTTTCTTTTACAACCGTGATAGTTTAAAACAGTGTTCATACGTTTTTTTTTTTTACGTACCCATATTGTGGCAGGTAAGTGTATACGTATTTTTTTATTATATACGGTACACAGTTATTGTTAAAATTTTCTTGTTTTAATTTCTTATAGCGATAAGTCTGCTTTCCATTTTTTTTCTAACTTTGATGAGCTGAAACCAAAAGAAAAAAAAAAAAACAAGGTGTACTTATCAAGTTTTGGTTGTCTAAACTTGTATCAAAATTTAATGCTCAAATTATGCCCTTAAAAACTGCGGTATAAATCTTTCTTCCACTACTTTGACCAATTTAGTGCTAAAACTTAGTATTTCTCAGTTCAGAAGCGTAAACTCAATTCAATTCAAGAAAGGTTACACAAATGAAACGAAAACTACGAAAGTCGTTTGAATGATGTTTTACTTTTATGTTCAGGAGTTACAGTGGTTATTACGAATTCCGAGTTTGTCTAGACCGCAAATTCGTCTGCGAGACGAAGCGAAACTGTCTCGGCAAAGACAAAAGAAATTCCCATTGTCTGTCTGTGAGACGTAAAATGAGGTATACCTAGATAAATATAAAAAATAGTCGCACAAGTTTGAAACTGTACCAATTTTTTTACTCGTAGATATACAAAAGACATACGATAAGACATACGAAGGTACCTACCGTCGTCGTTTGATTAAGAACCCTTTACCCGGCCCATATCTCTTGCGCATATTTTCAACAGCAAAAAAATACGTTAAAAAGCACTGAGTGGAAATAAATTAGAGGATAAAGAATTTTCTTTGACGATTAAGTTGCTAATGAAGCAATTTTCATGATTATATTTTATAGGATAGCGGAGATCTCCGCTAATATGAAAAAAATACACTTCAAAATGTTAAAAAATTTGCCGAGTGAGATAGCAGGGTAGGTAGATAGATAGTAGACTCTTAATAAGACTCATCTTGTGAACATGACGGTATTACAAATCTACGAGTACATTGAACGGTGGTAGTACTAAGTTACTACGATATTTTGTTGTAAAATGTGATTGATGCTGTTGGCCTTGCGGCCTCTCCGGACTAGTTGGCGAACGCAGAGGGCGTTGGGCCTAACTTGATTACTACGCTATATTACGGAACTTTTTTTATTTGTTTATTTTTTCTCAGTGAATAACGTACATGCTATGTATACACAACTCTGCCAAACTGCGCAGCAGTTTGTAGGCAGATATATACCCTCATTACAATTTTTTTTTATCGTGTTGGAACACAAAATTTTAGATATAATATATATATATTATTATAATTTCTTTTTGAGGCAAGTGCCTTCATTAATGTAAACAAAATACAAGTTAACGCTAAGACTGCCCACAGACCGCTGTCTAAAGACAGTCTAAAGACCGCTGTCTGAGGTCTAAAGACAATCCAAATGCTAGTACATAGTATTATTGTATTTATAGTGAACAACTTTTACTACTAACTCTGAAATCGCGAACCAAATATAAGCTGCTCCCTGCTGTTCCCTACATTTTGTCGAATGTGAATTATTCTATGGAACAGCTGTTCATTCGCTCGCTGGTCGCGATTTCAAGATTGGTTCCATAGTAAAAAAAACAACCTAATAATTAGTATAATTAACTCTTCGAGCTACGGTGGGATCGTTTCGTCTAACCTTGTACATCTATTGATTATCTGATCACCATTTTTACAAGGTCTTCCATCAAAAAGAGAGAACGACAGATTTTGCATTCACAAGGGTCTGCTTGAAATTTATCTTGGCTCCATCGACCCGGTAAATTGTCGTCTTAACTTGAGGGAACCATTTATTTGCGTTTAGTATACTAGGCTACTCTGAGGCTGTGTTATACAGGGTTATTATTAATTTATCAAAAACCTCTATTAGTTTCCCTATATCACTATCCAATACCTACCTAGCCCCTAACCTAACCCAATACCTAACTTCATATCTAACAACTTTCGTTATTTGTTTTTTTTTTATAATTGATCGTTTTTTCCATACAAAAATGTATATTATTTAAACTAGTTCTCTAAATTGCAATTAATTTATGCGAATTCAAATAAGAAGGAACGTAGAAGAAAGTTAGAAGCCGATACGTGCACCCACAAAAAAAAGTTTTCTGAAAATTCAATAAACAAAATTTGTTAATACACTATTTTTATTCATTTATTTGCTGTGGCAGCTGCAATAAAATTGCATACTGAATAAAACATTTTCTTTTTACATTTCACTGAATTAGGTATATCGGAAGATACCTGCAACAGTCTTACGTACATAACCCTAGCGAAACTGATCAGAATTCGTGGTTTTCATTTAGCTTTTTACAATTTAACTGTTATAATTTTTTTTGGTTGACAGTCTATGAGTTGAAGCATGATGAAGAGAAGCTACCCGCGATAGCTTTTTTATTACATCGAAATAACCCTGTATAATATATGTAAACGAGTTTTCATTCGGGGCTCGGATTTCGGATGAAAATTGGAACCTCTGCAATCTTAGAGAGTAAACAATCAAACGGGTCCGCACAGCTTTTGGTTGTTCGTTTACCGGGGTGTTTGCATGTTTAACTGAAACGGTATCACGGGAGTACGAAACATATATTCGGTCTAAGATTTTTCAACACATCATCATCACTATTTCAGCCATATGACGACCACTGCTGGACATCAAAAATATCGATTTCAAAAAGGGCTGGTTGGAAGCGGCCTGCTTTAAAAAATTACCTGCGGTCTCTTTTAGGTCATCTGTCCATCTTGTGGATGGACGCCCTATGCTGCGTTTACCAGTCCGTGGTCTACATTCAGTTTGTTCAGTTTTCTTTTCAACACAGCTAAGTATATGATTCTCACCCGAAGAGCCAACAACCGATTCAAATAGTTTATTGAGAATAAAAACGGTCAATTCCACTAACATTTAACTCAAAAACTGTTTTCTAAAATAGATTTCCTAATAAAAATTGGAATAAAACATAAAAAAAATGAAAAAAATAAACACAACAAATTGCTGTAAAAATAGTCATTGAGTAATATATAAATGCGTATTTTACTAATTTTAAAGTGAATCAAACTATTTAAATTGATAACTATTTATTATATTTCTACAAGGGTATAAGCTATGGCTGTAACAAGTCCATATAAGGTTACTGTGCTCATATTATGAACAAGTTTTACTTAGAGACCTACCCAGATATCGAAATAAATTAAAAAAACAGCCCAATGACCCCAATCCTAATGACCCTCAAATCCCAATGAATCCCAATGACGTTTTCATTTTGTTAAGTATGTCTGAAATTTTTCTATATGGAACAGTCCATAGAAAAATTTCATTCACCAGAATTACAGATCAGCTGATTTTTGTTGTTGTGATTTTTGTATCCGTCCCATATTAAATGATGTTCATAATGATGAAAAATTAAAATTACCTCCTTTGAGAAATTGAAATTACCTCTTTTTGGTTTAGTACACCCGTAGCTTATAGCCCTGTATATTAGCCCTCCTATAGCCTAAACGGCTTGACCAATTTTGATGTGAGGTATCGTTATAGCCTGTAGTCGGTTATAATACTTTACCATAATAACTGAATACAGGTAACAAGAAGAGAGGAAAGCCGTTCATGACATTATTGAATAGATATCACATAAATGGATGTTCAGCATGAATGGGCCCGCCTTTGTCGACGGGCTCCACTGCACTGCATTGAAATCTATACAGGCAGAAATTGTAATATTGGCATCTTGAGGGAAAAAATGTATCGTGATATCACAAATTACAATTACTTTAAAAGACTAGGATAGTGGAACCTAATCTATGGAATTACCACAAAAGTGAAGTATATAATAAAATAAAATAAATAAATAAATATCTGGGACATTATTGTACACATGGTCATCTGACCCAAGTCAATGAAAATTTGCTTATTCTTTTTCTATGATGGAAATATCAGACCTTTACTTACCTTTACTTACTTACTTCACATACTTATTGTATTTTTATTTATTTAATAAAATAATAATACTATTATAACTTATTGGCCTGTTACCCGCGACTGTACGCGTAGACTTTCACAAAAACTTTTAACTCCATTTTGACCCCTCTTAATTCGGTGCTTTCAAAATCCTTTCTTAGCGGACCTCTACACTTCATAAGGAATCTAAGTGCCTTTCAGCTTCGAAGGTAGGTAGTTTTAGACATTTCGTGATAACAAATCAGACAGTGTGAGTGAGTGATATTTAATTTTTATTATTACTTATTTATTCTAATATACTCAGTGCAAGTCTTTAGCTCTGACATCTGCAATATCAATGTAAAAAGGGGGGAAGACAATAATTATTTTCTTTTGACATCGGCTACAACCTTTTGTTCAAAAACCTAGAAAAAGTGATTATATTATATACGGTTTTATATTTAGTTTTATACAATCTACTAAAGTCAGAACTAAAAAAAATTGGACCTAGCATAGTTTCTTGAATAAATCTTATATCGTATCTCTGTAATAAAAAATATATCTATGCTATAATGGAAGTTAAGTTATTCTATGAATTTTAGCTTGACTTAAAATGTTCATTGACGTCGATTCTGATGTACTTACCATTCTCTAAACTAAACGAAATTTTACAACTCTAAATTTGTTGCCATCCTTTTCTAACGCATTGAAATGAAAAGAAACGCTGATAATTTTAGTCCTGCCAAATTAGTTTAGTTTAGATAATGGTACAACAGAATTGACCCCATAAGATTATAATTTTAAAACATTTTTCACGTCCCTTATTTAAGTATTTTAATTTTATATTGCTTTTGTTATTTTTAAAAGTTTTAACTACCTCTTTTTAAATCCAAAAGTCAGAGAAAGCAGTGACATTTTGTAGCGCTTAAATTATGTTTTGGTTTCCCTTGTTGGGATTTATTGAAATAATTATTAAGTGAATTATTGCTTCAGTCCGTGGTTTAGTTTGTAAACAATCGAATTTCGTAAACAACATATTTTTGTTGACTACTTTATGCTGCGGACGTCCATTGCCTCTACATTTCTAATATTTCAGTATCCTCCTTGTGGACTTGTAGAGTGAAGATGATGGGTCCCTGTGTTGTGGTGAATTCTCTGGCTTTTACTGTATTTCTTTTCAAAGTTCATCATTGAAAAAAATCTTTTCGATCTTTTATAAATCACTAACTTTTAATCTACTCGCGGCTTCGTCCAAGTTGTGAACAAAATATGTCGGTTATGGATAGAGTAGCTCAGTGAAAGTTTATTTTTCAAAATCGGTTTCTTTATCCGTATACCCAATTTGTGAATATGTTTATTCAAAGTCATAAGCTTTACCTCTTTATGATAGTTATTAGGTTTATAAAAAGTGGGCATATATTTAGTTATCTATTATTGCAAGTTACATACAATAGAAGTACAAGTGAATCTCACTTAAGTACATCGGAAAGCACTCTGAATTGTCTGTCTTCCAAGATCATTTTCAAACCTAATAATACCTAATGGAATTGTCGTCATTTTTTATCACGAACTAACGCGAGGCAATCATGATTCTGTAGGCTCGATATCCATCGGGTCCATACTCTTCATTCGTGGATGTTGAAATTTCAAGTTGTTGCAATTTTTTCTGTACTAACTCAAACGCTAGCAGATTACCCAAATTAAGCAACGGGTCTGTCTTCGGGCGAGTTAGTCCAGTCGGGGCAGACATTTAAATAGAAAAAATTCCGGGGAGCGGTTTTTTTTAAACGTCCGGGGGGGGGGGGGGATTATAAATCTCGATTTTCAAACTAATCCCGGTAGAGGATTCGCCGCCATCTTGTTTTAAAATATATTTTTTTCGTTTTTCTGAAATAACTCGTTAATTTTCAACTTTAGAGCAAAAATGATAGTATCCAAAGTTGTTGGAAATTTAATTTCTCACAAGTTTGGTCATGATAATTTTTACGCTAGGATCTATATTTGCAGAGTTATACTATCATATAATCATATAAGTGGGCTAGTTCTGCGAGTAGCATTTCCAACTGAACATTACAGTAGCGTACTGGGGGCCAGATATCCTGGTTGTTAGCCCTATATCAAGAAACAGAGTAACACAGAGAGATAATTGCAATGAAAGAGTTGCTTTTGCATTTATGAGGTGTGAATTAAATTCGACTTATCACAATGTATGTGTCCCTATCCGAATAAGTAGGTATCAGTTTAGTACAGTGAGCAGAAATGTTGACATTCAGACTCAGTGCCTTTAACCCGCTCGTAATAAAAAGCTAGCCACTCGTTGTTAGGATGTAAGGGAGCGATTACCTCACGATAATAAGGCGGTCCGAGACGGTTGTCCGACTTGAAAAAACTTGTACCTGGCTTGTCCTAATGAAGGTCGCTCGGGAACAAATTATTACCTACGTTTAGGGCTGTCAAACAGAAACAATGAAGGTTTTACAAAAGTTCTGCTGATTTATAGTAATTTTAGATATTAATAAAAAAAACGGTTGCTGCCTTAGAGTGCAGCCGCTGAAAAAATGCGTCTGTCAGTAGCCATAACATTGTAAAAAAGTTGAACTAAAACGGTAAATTCTGATTACTTGTACATATATATATTAGCTTTTTGAACGTAAGATACGTTACGACGTGTAGATTAAATAGAAAGATTAACAATAAACTACATCAAACTATTAGAAGTAATAAAAGTAAGTAAATGGTTTTATTTAGATTTTTACAATATTATTATTACCACACATTAAGTAATATTAAAATTATCATGTTATATATATTTAATAAATTTTGTGTGTGTACGTAAGTTTGTTCACACTCATATATGTGAGAACGGATTTTAATAAAATTTGGTATGAAGGTTTCTCGTGACTGGACGCTATGCAAAAACACTAGAAAAAAGCGCGAAGATCTACTTACGGGAGATGTGAAATTTAAAACGGGCAGCAGAATTTTAATATCAAGGATGCACTTTAGCGGCCATAAACACAAGAGAAGAGCTCAACGCCCTCCGTAAAGTGCAGCCCTCCATAAGGTGTTAGTGTCCTGTTTACTAACTAGGAAAAAGATGATTCGCATATATAAAACTGTTATCAGACCGTCTTTGATGTACGGAAGTGTGGCCTGGATACCTCTGGAATGGAAACTCTCAATGGTGGAGAGGACAGTTATGTGCAAGATTCTGGGTCAAGTCCAAAGAGAAGACGGGAGTTGGAGGGTCAGAAAAAGGGGAGATTAAGCAGCTTACTGCCGAGCCAAATGTCAATGGAGAGATTAAATCCCAGAGCGTCTGCTAGACGGGCTATCTAGTGAGAATAGGGAAGGATCGCAATGTCAAGAAGGCGCATCTTTGAGTACCAAATGGTCGTACTTAGATATCGCTGGAAAGATGCCGTAGAGTTGGACTTGTGCGAACTCTACAGCTGTTGGACTGATGGCGTTCTTTTATGCAATAGGCCTCCCTAGACCCACTTTGGGTCGCACCAGCGGAGTAATTTGTAAGATAGTGGGTAAATTCGCGGGGTGCAGCTAGTCATATAACAATAGTCAAACTTTTTTCTCGGTAAGTTCCTCTAATCATTTATTATACATTTATTTTCTTCGTAGCAGTCATGGTATGACTGCTACGTAGTAGAAAGTTATGCTTTCTATATGACAATTTTGGTAAATTATTAGGCTGAATTATATTTTATTTATTTATCTACCGTTCCAGACTTTTATTGCGGATAAACACTGCTTTATAAAAGTGAGGAAAGTGGGTGTCTCATGTATCATTCCGTGCGGCAAAGCTGCCTCGCTTTGAATTCAAATATTCAGGAAAAATGTTTTTGTATCGCTGAGATTTCGCTTCGGTAACCCTGACGCCGGATGTGGTATCGTACAAATTTAACGCGGCAATACGCAAAAGTCCAGTTGTATTTCCTCTGTTTTAAATGAGTTTTGAGCTTCTCAATGCACATTACAGATAGGTAAAGCTACGGACGTGATTGATAGGTGTGCACGATTGTATTGTTCGGACGCTTCTTTGGCTGGCAAAAACAACTAGCTTGCTAGAAAGACATTGTGTGCGAAATCTGATTTTTGGTGGTTTTTAATTTCTATTTCGTTCTCAAGTATCATAATATTTAATATAAATAAAATATCTTTATAATAGCATATGTATAAGGTTTTCTTGACAATTATTTGGGTATTATTTCACAACAAATTAGAAGTCATGGATCAAATACAATCAAAAATTCATGATAAAAATAGACAAAAGATTCCTGTTCAAATTTTTTGCTAAATATTTTCAAATCGACTCCCATCGAGCGATGAAGCCTTAGATCGAGGTCTGAATAGCATAACTACTAACTAACATACTTTAAATACTAAAATTATTTTTTCAGAATAAAATTACGCTATATTAAGGATTTAGTAATTTCCAACTCACAGAAAAGCATTTTGGAACTCCGAGGTCATGTCTACAAATATACATAGTTTAGTGCTAGTTTAATTTGTAGTGTTTAGTCTATGTATGTATGTATGTATGTATATATAATATAGCTAGATTACATCCGTCAGCGGTAGCTTATGGATGTCCGATAGTTTGTTTGCAGCTTAGTCCGTAAAGCAAAATATGACTGCGAATGATACTGTTGTTTGTACCTGATGTTTCGCGGGATTATAATTTCGCAAAAGCGAATTTTGTCTCATTGTATGAGTTAATTGCAAACGTAAACTGGAGTCCGTTATATGATATACGTGAGCCTGAAGATGCAGTTAATTATTTTTACAGTATAATTAATAACATTATTTGTGATTGTGTACCCAAAAAGCGGCGAAATAAGAACGGGTCCGAGAGGTACGCTTATCCAGTATGGTATACGCTGGATATTATACGAGCTATACGTCTAAAAGCGAAATTACATAAGAGCTATAAATCTAGTAATACGACGGAGAATTACAAACTTTTTTCTGAAAGTAGATCAGAGGTCAAAACCATGATCGCTCGTGCGCATGGACAACATTTGGAAACCGTCGAAAATAATTTATCGAAGGATCCCAAGGCGTTTTGGAGTTATATAAGATCGAAAAAGGGTACAATTAACCATAAAAAAATTACCGAGGAGGGAAAAATTTTGCACGACGACGAGTGCGCGAGTAAGTTTGCAAATTTTTTTCACTCAGTGTATGGCAGCAACGCAGCAGTGCTGGACGTAGAGGCGGCGGCAGCAGCGGGCGGCGCCAGCGCTGCGCGCGTCCATCTCCCGTGCCTTACGCGGGCCGAGGTGCGCGCGGCGCTGGCGCGGCTGAAGCCGAAGCGCTCGGCGGGGCCGGACGGGATACCTTCTTTTGTTTTAAAAGATTGTCGCATGGCTCTAGAGAAACCACTGCATCACATCTACAACATGTGTTTGAATGTGTCATATTTTCCGGAATGTTGGAAAATAACGCGGGTGATTCCGATTCCAAAGGGTGACGCCGGTTCTGAGGTGAGCGGTTTTAGGCCCGTGGCGATCCTGTCGACACCGGCGAAAGTGTTCGAGTCTGCCGTGCAGTACAGTATCCAGTGCCAGGTATCGCCGCAGCTCTCGGATGCTCAGCACGGTTTCAGGCCTTCACGCAGTACCACCAGTAACTTGCTCAATGCGATGGCTTACATCATCCCTCATGTGGACGCGGGGGTGCAGGTCGATGCCGCCTATTTCGACTTCAAAAAAGCGTTTGACTTGGTCGACAATGATATATTGTTGTCGAAGTTGGCTGCTATCGGATGCACCAATAAGATGTTAAATTTTTTTGCAAGTTACATGAGGGATAGGAGACAGTACGTGGAATATGCTGGGTGCAAATCTGAACCTTATTTAACAAGAACGGGTGTCAGCCAGGGATCAAACCTGGGGCCGCTGGAGTTCATTATTATGATTAACGACCTGCCAAATGTTGTTCAGGAAGCTCGGTGTTTACTGTTTGCGGACGACCTCAAGTTGTTTTTGGCGGTTAAAGACAAAGGTGACTGCCAGCGTTTACAAGAGGACGTAGACAGAGTTGCCGAGTGGAGTCGAAATAATAAGCTCACGTTCAATGTCACGAAATGCTCGGTAATCTCGTTCGGCAGGTCAAAAGATCCACTCCGAGTCGATTATAACGTTAATGGAAAGGTTTTAAAGCGGGTAGAGACGATCAAAGATCTCGGAGTAAATATAACTAGCGACCTGACGTATAGAAACCACGTAGTATATATTTGTAAAAAAGCATATAAGAGGTTAGGGTTTGTGTTGCGTCAAGCTGCGGGGTTTAAGAACATAAGAGCCATATCGGCCCTGTATGATGCTCTTATACGAAGTCAGCTCGAATACAACTCTGCAGTGTGGGCTCCACATGAAGCAAAATACACGTTAATGTTAGAACGGATACAGAATAAGTACACAAGGTTCTTGTACTTAAGGCTATATGGAGTTTACCCATTCTATCCTCTAATGTATCCAACCCTATTCGTGCTGGGCATGGTTGGATATAATAAATTGGAAGTCAGAAGAGATTGGGCGCTCGCTTATTATATGCTAAGAGTATTCCGAGGCCTTGTGATAAATCCGGAATTATTGTGTACGATGCAGTTGTGCGTACCGGACGGGTACGTAGCACGCCGGCGGAGGCCACACTTGTTCTCGGTCCCCTGCGGTAGGACTAACTTACTGGCTAAGAGCCCATTGATTCGGATGTTGCAAGCGCTAAATCAAGTTGCAAAGGAAATAGACCTGTTTGTATGTCCAATAGTAGAATTTAAAAAGACGTTATTGTTCTATTTATGTTATAAATAAATAAATAAATTATTGACTACTTTGCTGACATAATAATTGAATAATCTAATATAATTGTTTTGTATTGCATGTATTATAATTTTACTATTGACTAAGTAATTAAGTTTTTTTTATTGTAATAATTTCATAAAATGTTGACTTAAACTACACTATTGCATTGGGTTTAACCTGTAAAAATAGTTGTAAAGAATGAATAAATAAATAAATAAATAAATAAATAAAAATAAATGTTAGAAATTGTAAATTCATCAATTCAGCTTTCAGTGTATAAACTGTAATAACGGCTTAAACTTTGTAATACCGAAAGTTTGCCTAATACTCATTTACCTTCATGTATTCAAAGGCATGTTCCCCAAAGTCTTGTTTCTTCCGTTACAAGATTCAAACTGAAAACCATGTTCTTGTTAATAAGCTTATTAATTCATTACTATGTTAGCGTAAAACTTTAGCATCAAGGCAAAAAGGGTAATTTTCGATTGAAGATTTGATGCTATTAGATGCCTTGAAATTCCATCGTTGTGAGCGCGGTAGGTCGCTTCGCACGCCATAATAAGAACATTTCAACCATGGTTCCATACTTTTTGTTTATCTTTTTGTTCTCTTTGCTCAGTCATTGCTTCCTTTTATTCCTTTCGTTCTTGAGTTTGTTTTTGTACGATTTGTATTTGTATCACTAGTCGACGGTAATTTAGCTTTGGTTTAAGATTTCTGTTGACAATTTATTTCTGCACGGTGGTATAATAATTGCGACTGATTGTTTACCTAATTTGTTATTTAAAGTAGCATTTCTAAATAGCAGTATTAAGTTCTTTCTAAATAGCAGTACAAAGAATTTGGAGGCAGACAGGAAAGCGAGAATATGGAAAGCCGCTAATATCACACGTGCATTTGATGTTATTAAAAATGTTTGGTCATTTTGAACGTTAATAATTCCAAAATATTTAGAAAAAAAAATTGTTTTATTATTTTAATATGGCCACATAAATATAGGGTAAACTGTTTTCGCCATTTATGGTCATAATAAAAAGATTAAAACTAAAGTTTGTTCCAAATATTTTGGAATAACCACCTCGTAAAATGATTTTTTTTTTCAAAAGGATACAGTCCTTTTGTTAGCAGATAGTGTTTTTTATATCTTAAAAACACATCAAATGCGCGAGTGAAATCATTGCATCCGGTATTCTGGCCCAAAACGGATACAGCGCTCGGGACGTATACCTGATGGCGCAGTTCAAATCCTATTGGTCGTCAAATTTTTGAATTGTTTTTATCATTTAAATAAAAGATTTCAGCTTAAAATTTGTAATTATTCAATACCTACATTTATAACAATCACTTAACTCAGCACCCATGTAAGCCAATGTGAAGCTTTCAAACAAATGGTTCTCATTTAGAACATAATCCCTACAAAGGAAAATTACCCTTCCCTAAAGAGACGTGAAGGCATCTTTACTAACCTTTTTTACTTTTTATTTTGTAAAAACCTTGTTTGTACTTACCTATTTTGTCTGTTTGCTAGAGTCGTATTTTTTATCCGACGACGTAAATCAAAAAGAAGGGTATTGAATGTTTAACATGTTTGTATGTATGTATGTTCCTACCTACAGCCTAAACACCTCAACTGATTTTGATAAATTAGGCGTAGATAGTTTCTGATAACTTCAAGGGCCTTACAGCTACCTCTAAACCCGGCCTCGAAACAGCGCAGTGCGGAAAATCAAGCTAACGTGTACTTTGACGCGACGAGATGCGGTTGCAGTCGCACAACTTTTCGCATCACCTAAACAGAATCGCTTAAATATAAGATAGCCTTCATGTGACGTATCATTCAATACGTCTTGTAAATGAAAATGAGGTTTGGTTAATAGTTTTTTTGGTTCATATGTAATGTTAACGAAATAATATGTTTAACCAAAAATAAAATTGTTAGGTATTTTTTTTAAATATATATATAAAAAACGTAAGAAATTTAATTTGGTAATATCAGCAACATTTATTCATGTAGGCAGGTGAGCAATATTATAGCATGTTAGGTAGGTATGTCACAATTTTTTTTTTGCGATGCATTCTTGGTCAAATTTGTTCATAGTGATGAGTATAACTTAGTATAATGGACCCATTTCGGCTTAGTACACCCTTTCTGCGTACCTTGTGTACCTAGACGACAAATAATACCTTTCCTCAGAAACCTGTTACATCGTTTACTATCTAATTACTTTGGTAACTCGAGGCATCTAATTTTACAATAAGGATTTCAAAAGTCATACGAATATTGTAAATGTGAGATTATGTCTGTCTATTTCTTAGATTCACGAATAAATTTGAACTGCCGGTCTATTCTGCAAGCTAAGTGAACGCGCAAGTGAGGTGATAAGCTAAGTGAACATGTATTTTTCTTGTCGATTACTATAGAGAAATGTTAAATTGTCGAGTGATCACCATTGACGGTAGTCCCTCACCCTTATAATTCGAAGTTTTGACATTTATCTTCAGAAATAGGCAAGAAAAAATCACACTTAGCTTCTCACTTCACTTGCGCGTTCACTTAGCTTGCAGAATAGACCGGCTGATCTTGATGAAATTAAACAGGAAAACAATGGGGGTCAATTTCGAAGATGCAGTTGACAGTTTTAAATTTACCAAAACTATGATAATATGAATTTTAGTGGTATTCGGTCATTTCGTATGTAATATCAGGCGTGAGTTTAAAAAATAGACCACTGGTCATATAAGCTATAAAATAAACCACTATTGAGAATGAACCAAAAACACGCTTACAGACAAACTTTCCCTTTCATTATATTACTGAGATGTGTATACAGATAAATATACATATTACATACACTGGGAAAAAATTACCCTCCTTAGGTAGTCAGGTACGCGCATTTCATCGAGGTTGAAGGTACTTTTGTATCAGGTAAATTCTGGGTGGAACCGCGGGGCGCAGATAGTTCGTTGCTTAGTTATTAGCACCGGTCTTGAGACAGAAAATTACATACCTGGTTTAATTATGAAGAGCTCTGTTGAATAATAAGGTACGAGTAGGTATAATATTGATGTGAGGACGCGACGCTTCGTTTAATTACTTGTAAGAAAGGAGTAATTTATTAAAACTTATTAATAAGCTCTTTAATAAGGAGGTTCTACCTTTTACTAGACTATTCCAAGAATAGTACGAGATCCGGCTGCAGGATTACTTCGGTCATCGAGTTTTTGCTTAAAACCAAATGTTTACGCATATTTATGATTAGGAGAATATATATACAGTGTAAACTCTATATAGCGACACTTAAAGGACTGCGCGTTTATGGTGTTATTGAGAGTTGCCGTTAAATGGAGAGAAGAATAATCAATAGTATTTTACTATTATAATAATACCTATGTATTTACTAGTAACGTATAAAATTTACATAGGTACAACAAACATTAACTTTGATACATATAGCAACGCATAGTGCGTATAGTCTGTTATCTTCGTCTGAAATTATTTGCTGCTGCAGTATTTTGTTTTATTGTAAATACGATGTGTTGGAAAATACTGTTTATTGCTTATAATGACGTATTTTTGTCGTTATTTAGAGTGTGTGTGATGCTACATAGAGTGTATCATTGTATGGACAACAAGGTAAACCAACCAAAGTCAAGTAATTTTGACGTTTCAGGGAGTTTGTCGTTAAATCGAGTGTCGTTATATGGAGTTTACACTGTATATCAACCAGGGTGCCAATCAAAATGTTGCCACTAGTATTTTTTATTAAATTATTGTTAATTAATTTATGAAAAAAAAAAAACACTTGGTTTTTAAATAAAATATCATCCACTTCACGGCAATATATATAAACACTCTGAAAACCACGGCCGCACCTATTCGCAGCCAGGTGTAAACAGGTAAGATTTTGGTACAATTTTACGGTCATAACTGATATTTATCATTTATATATCAAATTAAACCAATTTTTTTCTTAAATTGCCGTGAAGTAGCTATATTGTATATTGTTGCAATTTTTTTTCCCATAAATTAATTAACAATAATTTAATTAAAAATACTAACGGCCACATTTTGATTGGCACCCTGGTTGATATAATATATTCTCCTAATCATAAACATGCGTAAAAATTTTGTTTTAAGCAAAAACTGGATGACCGAAGTAATTCTGCAGCCGGATCTTAGACTAGAAGAGACAAATATATTTTGTTTGAAAGGTGACATGATCGAGAGTGTCCTTAGCTATGTATGATTCAAGAAATTCTGTTCACTCGTTTGAAGATTATCAGCACTTTTATTGGGTTATTTTCAATTTATACTTTACTAGCCGTCCGCCCCAGCTTCGCACGGGTGTAAGCTCGGCCTTCGGCCTCGCTACAAAATATAATATAGCCTATGTCACACGGGGATAGTGTAGCTTCCCAACAGTGAAAGAATTTTTCAAATCGGTTCAGTAGTTTCGGAGCCTATTCATTACAAACATACAAACATACAAAAATAGGTACAAATCTTTCCGCTTTATAATATTAGTGTAGATAAAGAAACAAATTTGTATTTTTAACACGCTTTTATTAGCTTAGTATGTAACTAGGTATCTCTATATATGTAACAGAATCTTTGAACGTGATTTTCACCCCTTTCAAAACGACGGATTGATTTGAAACTTTGCACACTTATCAAGGACCGATGATGATGCAATACTTTTAAATGGTTAGTCCCATTATCCTTAACAGGATCTTCAGGATTAACGATTTTAAAGTGTGTTTTTTTAGTTTTTTAAACTGCGAGAATTATTTATTATGCTTGTTAGCACATGTTTCTGATCTATACATATAATAAAAACGTAGAGATAAAAAAATCTGTAATTGCGAGATAACAAAAAAAAAATCACACAGGTCGTCTTAAAATAAGCAGCTGAACACGATAGGACAGTTTTTAGAATTTTTGTCTGTTTGTTTGTTTGTCCGCGAACATCTCCTAAACCACTGGACGGATTTTAATGCGGTTTTCACGAATATGCTTAGAAATTACCAGATTAAAACATAGGCTATCTTATATCATTTATTTTAATTCTTTATTTTTACATAAACGAAAATAAAAATCAATGATTTATTTCTTCGTTACCCGAAACGTAATATGAGGATCGTCACATAGCCTCAAGCAAGGAGATCCAAAGTAAAGAGAATGTTATTGACATAGCCATTAAAATTTTGAAACTGTCAACTATGTCAACTGTCAACATGGTCATTCGGTTAATCAGTTTAAATTTAAAGAAGGTTCCTTAACCTTCTTAGATGAATGAACGTGTAGATCAAGCATGTTATAGGCCTTACAACCTCTTTGGTGATTCATTCCAGTGCATGGAGTAGGAGTGTGGCGTACTCATACTCCTTGCGCCAACCTTCGTGAATTTCTTTCCAATTTTCCACGACGTGTGGCGCTGGGGCGCGAAAAGAAAAAAATAAAAGAACACCGATTTTCAAATGGAATTGTCATTTGCTTTTTCTAAGATTTGTCTAAGATTTTTCTTTGCATTAAAGTTTATAATTTCTTTCGGACTCAGCTATTTTCTTCCATTGTCGGTAGCTTAACCCTCTCCTTCTATATAAATAGTACAAATCCACTATAATTGGTGACCACTGAATGGACTGTACACCACCAACAAAGGTCAGAATGCCACTAGATCGTACTGATAGCACTGCGGCTGACACGAAGAATAAAGATGATGACAATGTATTCCGAGTTGGCGTGCGAATTCCACCGTTTTGGCCCGAGAAGCCGGCGATTTGGTTCGCCCAGATCGAAGGCCAATTCGCGATTTCCAACATCACTGCAGATAGCACCAAGTTCTACTATGTGATTGGACAACTTGACCCGCAATACGCAGCTGAAGTCGAAGACATCATCGTCAACCCGCCTGTGACCGAGAAGTACGAAAAACTCAAGCTGGAGCTAATTAAACGTTTGTCCGCATCAAGAGAAAAAAGGTACAGCAACTTTTAACACACGAGGAGCTAGGTGATCGTAAGCCTTCTCAATTCTTACGTCATCTACGACACCTAGCAGGCCCCGGAGTTCCAGAAGACTTTTTACGCATGATTTGGACCAGCCGCCTACCGAACAGCACGCAGACCATCATTGCTTCGCAGCAGATGACGTCATCACTCGATGTGCTGGCAGACCTAGCCGACCGCATACATGACGTTGTCCCTGGGTCGCATCTACATCCAGTACCACACCGGGAAGCTCCAAGCTCCATATTACATTCTCATGGTTTTATTCTATGTTAGCATTTAAAACACAAAATATACCGCATCCTATTTTAATACAGTCCCGCGAATAGAAATATTCAAAAAAGGCCCTTTGTACATGAAAATAAACCTATACAACAAAATTCCGGACGCAATAAAGAAAGAAATAAATATTAACATTTTTCCAGAATCAACTTCGTAAGTTTCTAACCCAAAAATGTTATTACGAGATAAAAGATTTATTCGACGATAAATTTTAGAAAATTATAATTAGAAAATAAATATCGATATATAAATAGTTAAGAAAGTAGCGTCATAAGTTTTGTATCATCTCATATATAATTAAGTACCCTATCACACTAGGTATGTTTTTTTTTTGTTTTGTAAAATTACTTCACCCTAGGTTAAGTTTGAATAGTATATATAATATTTATGTAATAGATTTAACTATACTTAAATTTATATGTTTATGTCTGTGGTCTGGTTTTGTGAACAGCCACTACATAAGTCATTGCTGCACCCTTTATGCAAGGTATATAAACTTAGCTTTTAGAAGAATACAGTGTATATTATTTGCAGTAAGAATAAGAATATAGAAATAATTTTATTTTACTGTGATATTTTAACAGTTAAATAGAGTAGTTCCATTTCATGGCTTTTTAATCAAGGTATAAATACAAATGCACGCGAAATAAGAAATAACTAGCCAAAAGCGTGTTAAGACAAGCATTATGTCAGGGTTCCGTGGCCAGCGAAACTGGCCGGAAATATACTTTTAATGGTTTAGACAAAAAGAAAATTTCAAAACATGCTCTGCACTGTGGTCACATTATCTTTTTGATTTGAAAACTGTTGACGGTGTTATTTATTACTTTTATGATTCTATCAATACTTCATACAGGGCGACTTAAAATAAGCAGCTGAACATGTTAAGGCAGTTTTTAGAATTTTTGTTTGTTTGTTCACGCACATCTCCTACACCTCTGGAAGAAAATGCGGACGGATTTAAATGCGGTTTTCACGAATATGCTTAGCTATGACCAGATTGAAGTATATGCTATGTTATTTTGCGCAAGGCCGGGTTAAGGGAAGAAAAAAGAATTGAAGGTTTATATGAAAATCTACGCGTACGAAGTCGCGGGCAAAAAAGCTAGTTTCGTAATAAATGAATCGGGGCATCAAAGTGATGGTGGTTATTTAGGTCAAAAGCAAAGCAATGATCGTAACAAATTGTCACAACGCTATGGCTATAAATCTAGTGAATGTGCCATAATCGTAACATGGGAAAAGGAACGTTTTATTACAACACCTAAAACTTTGTTTCTTTTTGTAAATATTAATACTTTACTGAAAAATCTAATCGTCTTAAAAGCTTTGCTTATACGGGGCTATGCTGAAAGGGTGTACTATAACTGCTAAGTCGAAAGGGGTCAGCTAATATTTTTTTCGCGATTGGTGCCATAGTAAAAGTTTTTCTTAATGATAAGTATAACGGAACCCCTTTTGGCTTAGTACATCATTTTCGATTAACCCTGTAATATTAGTATAAGGTAAATATGACGATATATTTCTACTCGCGTTTAATTGCTCGTGAAGATTCCCAAAGCAGAGGCAATATTCAATAGCAAGGGATTTGAAATTGAATTTGGTTTGAAATAGTAACCAATAGCAAGCTTTAGTTGATTTGAAATTGACTTTGGTTTGAAACAGTGATAAGGCAGAAATTGTTGAAGCTGCGTACAAAGAGATGTTATTACAACTACAAGCATCAGATGTACCAATGTAATTAAATTTCTGCTCATATACAAAACGGACAGTAGACTATGAAGACATGCATTTCGTGCTATGAACAATTACAATACTGTGGCTTTCCATATACGAAACATTCAATTTGGAAAAATAGAATGCTGGGTAGGTTGTTGAGGCAGGCGATGGCGATGGCGGTTGGCCCCTCTAAGTGGGCAAAAGTCTTATATTACCGCCAGAAGGGCAGTATTGGCGTGGACATAGATGGCTTATGTTATCGAGAGATATGCTGCATTTTTACTGAATGCGATTCGTCTTTCTTTCTTGCGGTTTTCAACCCAACGGCCGGTTAAGACAAGTCAAGAAAGGAAGTCAAGGGTCTTATTTACCTCCATAGAATCAGGACATAGAAGTATTATTGATAGCGCTAACCGATTGTAAGCAGGTAGAACTTAGAGCCATACCTGACTGCCGGTTTAAGGCTTTATCACCGTCTTATACTCGTAGCTTAGCATCGGCTACCCTGAAACGTTTGTTCAGGCCTTAACTTTAACCCAGAATTATTCTCGACGCGGATGTCGTAGACTGTAAAATGCGGAGGATTCTCGAAATCTCCAACTGTTTGTTTAAAAGTTTCACTATTGCAGGTCTGCTTTGTTTTAGTTGCTTTTCAGATCTATTTTGGTTTGACTTGTAACATTTGCCTATTTATTCACTGTATTTAATGTAATGCACGGAAAATCAGCGGGTGAACAAATACAAAATTTATTTTATTCGTGAGCTATTGTATTTGCTCCAAAACTTTTACTATTAGGTACAGGTATGCTTAGTTTTAGTTGCTTTTCAGATCAATTTTGGTTTGAGTTATAATATTCGTCTAATTATTCACTTTAGTAAGTGTAATGCACAGAAAATCAGCGGGTGAACAAACACAAAATTTATTTTATTCGTGAGCTTTTTATTATTCCAATAGGCTACCAGACTGATTTTTATTTACTTTCCATTACTGACCACAAATAGACCCGATCACAGAAAACAAAATTAAAAAGTGCTCAAAATTAATTTTGAACGCATAAGTTTGTCCTCAATTTGTCAACAATTGTCCGCTCTTTAATGTCTTAATACTCAGAGAGCACACTATACTTTCAAATGACGTCACATGTAAGTACGTTAAATTCAAACTACATACTAACACTCACTTTACGGGAAAGGTACAGAGCATACCGTCCGACTATAAGCTTTAAAGAACCTTATACTACATTCAATTTAAATAATTTGTGTATTTATTACATAACATTTAAATATATTTTTCAATAAACCTGGTAAGTATTTTTTTGTTGTCCGTTAGTTTATTTTGATACATAATAAGAAGGGAATGTTCCTTGTTGGCAGCTAAGTTTCGTATGTTCCTATTAGTCAATTCAGAAACTGCAGCATCATCCTTCTTTATCGCAAGCTTCTATCTGGTTTCTGGGTGCTTATTGGAACGAAGTTCCTTTCGCGCGTTGCGAAAGGGGGTAGACGGAAAAAATTAAGACCAAAGTTGTAACGACACTTTTTGCTATAGTTGTAAGCACAGAAAAGAGAAGGGTAAAAAATTCTCACTTCAGTGGTTGTAAACCGTGCGGCGTGTGCGTGTTTCTCTCTCTCTCATAGAAAGGAACTTCGTTCCATCCGGGTGTCCCTTGACACCTCTCAAGTTTTTGTTCCTGGTTTGACTTGCTCGACAATATCGTAGACGTCGTTGTTGCTCCCATGCTACGTAAAAGAGGAACAAACAAACACACTTTCGCATCTATACGTATAATAAAAACGTAGAGATAAAAAAATCTGTAATTGCGAGACATTAAAAAAAACATACACAGGGCGTCTTAAAATAAGCAGCTGAACACGTTTTCAAAGTTTTTAGAATTTTTGTCTGTTTGTTTGTCCACGCACATCTCCTAAACCACAAGACGGATTTAAATGCAGTTTTCACAAATATGCTTAGCTATGACCAGATTGAAGTATAGGTTATATGTTATTATGCGCAAAGGCCGGATTAAGATAGGAAAAAAGGTTTGAAATTTTATATGAAAATCTACGCGTATGAAGTCGCGGGCAACAGCACTAGATTATAATATTAATGTGATTGTACACGGCCCTAGTCGAAAACCGCCTCTTTATCAGTAATTCGATATACCCTTGCTGTATTAATAGAGGTACCTACATCTGTAGCTACATCTATAGTACACTGCATGGCGCTCAAAGTCGCACGTGCGGCGGACGGCTCGCGTCTATTAACCTGCGGTACCGTTAATTAATTATTGCTCTATAGTTCTTGTAGTGAGTATCACGTGTGTAGGAATGGTACAGTCGCAAAGATATTTATAGCTAGATATGTTGACGCGGGACCCGGGTATGTCCTAAAACTGCGACCAGAACCACCGGAGGATGGGCAGGAGCGTCCTGATAGTACACGGTGAACGTACTGCGATCCCCAAGCCGCCTGCCAAGCGTGGGGATTATGGCAACACCCCTCTCTATGAGGGAGGCCGTGTCCAACAGTAGACGTTAATTGGCTGATGATGTGATGTGATGCTGACGCGATGGTGGCCGAGCGGTAGCATGTGCACTTTACTATCTGACGGCACCTGGTTCAGCCCTCAGCCCTGCACTAAAGAATTATTTAGTACTGAATAAATTATGTGCAGTTTCGATGTAATCGCTCAAAAACGGTGTTGAAAACATCATGACGTCACCTGTGTGTTCAAGAACCTTAAAAGTTCAAAGACATGACATTCACCAACAAGTGCAGGACCAGCATGGTGCATTACGGCCTATCCTCTCTCTCTCTGTGCGAACCCCCGTATCCCAGCAGTGGGAACATGATAGGCTGAAATGTTATGTTGACGCAGCCTTTATTAAAACTTTTAGTAATTTTTTAAGTGAAAACTTCTTTAGGCGCGTTGAACACTTTTTTGGGTGAACAAAAAGTCATGGAACTCGCGTCATTGTCACGCTGTCACAGAATACATAATACACAACGCTGTACCTACCGTGTATTTTAAAACAGCGCCATCTCTCGTAGAATAGGTGAATTACTACTTAACTTTTCATTTTTGACGTTCAGTAGGTACTATGACTAATGTTTTTTTTATTTGACTTATTATTATGCTGAAGCTTCGACACAAAATGTCTATTGGCCTCTCATACCAAAAGCTACCTTTCTCCATCTTGCGCAAGTTTACGCCAAGAATAAACTGCTAGTTTCCGGAGATGTTATCCACTTCATCTTTGTTGGGCCGGCCGATAGGCCTTTTGCTCTCCGGCAGCCCCAAGTAGGTACCCAAGCTTTTTTATTAACTTTACTTGTTGTTGTTGTTATTCTTTTGTTGTTGTGTTGATTGTAACGCTCGACACCGTATACCGTATCATCGCTTAACATCAGTCGAGGTGGCTGTCAAGCGCAAGCCTATTATTTAATTAAAAATCTAACTGACAATCTAAATCAAATCTCAGAAGTCGATTTTAATCAACTTCCTAATATTGTCGAATCGATTTGAAACTTTGCAAGTGTTGGATGACAATACAATAATTTGGTACTTGATCTGATGGGGATCAAGTGCAAGTGGAATTTTTCAATTCTGGGAGTCATACTGACAGAACCATCTGACATCAGCGCTGAGCCTCACGATGTGGGGCAGCGTTCCCGGGTTCCGGATAAGGACAGCCTGGCTAGCTATTGGTCAGGTCTGATGGACTCGCTGACCGCAGTAGGATGGTCCTCTGGGACTTTAGGGATTGTGAGGCAGGCTTACAATCCTCCGACGCATAAAAACTCAACGTTACAAAGTAGATACTAAAAGCAAAGCGATTTAAAATTATGGATTTTATAAAACCCGTAACAGACACGTCAACATGGCTGAGGTCAACACCGTCAACCAACGAGAGAAGAGAAGGAAATTATATTCTCACTCTTTCTCTCCCGTTGGTCAGACGGCGGTTCGTCAGCCAAGTTCGACTGTTACGTCTGTTACGAGTATTGAAAACTAAATGAATTTACAAGCATACATACCTTCGCTTCGCTTGATCAATTATTATGATCAGTAAACGAAATGAAAGAGCAAACTTTTCCAAACTATATCTCACTATTCTGGAATCTTGAGCACCGTTAAGTAATAAATTATGTAGATTTTGCATAGTACATCAAACCAACCTTAATGACTGTCTTTAAGTTTAATTGAATCGCTTGTAACCCCGCCTGTACTCTGCAATCAGACTCGGTTTACGAACAGATATAATTACACCACCTGCCCTGTGCTCCGGTAAATCACGAGTTTGTACCCACCATGCAGCACGTGAACGAGTCTTTTCATCTCACGGAAGTTGAGTTCGAGAAATTCAGAGAAAATCATTTAGACATTGACAGAATACATTCATCTAATCCATATATTTAGGATGTTTAGGTCTGTGATCCAATCTGTAATGCACATATAACTTTAATTTAAAGGTGCCCAAGTTACAGCAAGGACGTCATAAAACCTAATTGGTTTTATAACGTATCATGGGTTACAGTTAGTCAAAGTTAGTGATATGAATCTCTGATCACATCAAGAAATACTTCAAAGCTACTACGTTTTTGCGCGATAGAATCCGAAACGTGGATATTCGACAAAGAACCAGAGTCATCGACATAGCTATCAAAATTTGCAAGTTGAATTGGCAATGGGCAGGCCATATCGAAGAACCGATAACCGATGGGGAAGAAAGGTTCTTGAGTGGAGACCACGAACCGGAAGACGCAGCGTAGGTAGGCCTCCCACTAGATGGACCGACGACATCGTGAGAGTCGCGGGCATCTAGTGGATGCAGATGGCAGGTTGTTGTTCAGTGTGGAGGTTAAAGGGGGAGGCCTATGTTCAGCAGTGGATGTCTTACGGCTGATGATGATGACTATTTTTGAAGTGAAAACTTCTTTAGGCGCGTTGAGCACTTTTTGGGTGAACAAAAATCATGGAACTAGCGCCATCGTGACGCTGTATCGTGTATTTTAAAACAGCGGCATCTCTTGTAGAATAGGTGAAATACTACTCAAGTTTTAACTTCTGACGTGCAGTCCTATGACTGATGTGTTTTTTTATTATTATTCTATACCAAAAGTTTGAGCAGCTACTTAGTTAAATTTATTACGAGAAACGTGTATGTATTATCATAAATACAACATTATTAATACTAAATGATGTGCTACCTGCGTTGGTCAAATTGATATTCAGCAATATACATACACCAATTAATCAACTGATATGCCAGTCTCGGAAGAGCATTGTTAGGTATCACGAGACAAACTAATAGCACGTGGGTTCTGGACTAAACTAGATAACGTTTATATTATAGATATAATTATTTAAATGTTATAGACGGTTAGTGTTCAACATTGTTATCCTGGATATAACATTTTTGTTTTTAGAACGTAAATCAAATGTATGTGAAGGTCGCATTAGGCTTAGAACGCGTCATGGCTTTTCTTCATTGCCACAACGCGTTGTGGTCGTATCATGAAAGATACGACACGAATTTCGCCGTGTGGTCTTTTTGTCTTTGCCACAACGCGTCATGGGCGTTTTTATAAGCGTTACCATGACACGAATTTAGCGATGTGGATATTTTAACGAACATTTTGCTCACGTTCAAAGATTCCGTTACATAGATACATACCAAGCTAATAAAAGCGTGTTGAAAGACTTTTTTATTCATCATTCAGCATTTACTTTCTTTATAAATTTTAGATTACAGGGATAATTTTAGTGTACCAAACGCCCTCACTTACTACTGCTACCTCTTGCAGATCCACATCTTTTTAACCAACTTCAAAAAAGTAGGAGGTTCTCAATTAGACTGTTATATTTTATTTATTATGTTTGTTACCTCAGAAATTTCGAATGGGGAACAGATTTTGATGATTCTTTTTTTATTTGAAAGCTGGTGCTTACCGCGTGGTCCCATTTTAATTTGGTCCAGTTGAGTGATTTTTATGAAATCAGTTTTATATTGTGATAATTATTTCTTTTCACATATTAAAACATTCATCTGAAAATATATATATCAAATGTTGTATTGATTTTAGCTTTGTATACCTTTTTCGTAGATGCAAAACTTCCTGAATCCGGTAAATAGTTCTGCAGATCACGTCTCTCCAATTAGGTACTTCTATCTGTTGGTAAGGAAGAGTCTTATTATTCCGAGAATATAAGCCAAAGGAGCCACTATTCTCAAATTCGTGCGGCTTCGCTTGGATTACTGCCCATAAGATTAGGCCTCGTTATTAAGTAACATTAGATACAGATTTACCCGACTGAACGGAAAACTGAAAGTAATTGAGTTAATCTCATCTTCTTACCGTGTTCGAGATCATAGAGTGCGTAAATACAATTTTGAGAAGGAATATGGGTTAGAGGATTTACTGGGTGACTGGAAAGACTGTGGAAATACTCGGGGATATCATTGTACTCATCATTATGAAATACATTTACTATGGGACCATTCATGGAATTGCGAAAAAAAAATTAGCTTTTCCACACATTTCGTCGATTATCTGTGAGTTTTTAAGACGCTTTATTAGCTTGGTATGTATCTATGAATCTATGTAGCGTAATCTTTGAACGTGATTTTAATCCCTTTCAAAACGTCGAATTGATTTGAAACTTTGCACACTTATCAAGGACCGATGACAATGCAATAATTTCAATAGTTTGTCTCATTATCCTTACCAGGATCTTTAGGATTAGCGATTTTAAAGCGTGATTTTTAGTTTTAAAAACTGCGAGAATTATTTGTTCCGTTTTACCGTCGCGTTTTACCGTTTTAGTCCCGTTTTTACTCTTCGGATACGAAACCCTAAAAATCCTTATTGTAACAAAATATACGGAGACCTTAGTCACAAATTTTATCGTCACAGATTTTGTTGAATTCAGTATAACCTGTCAAAATTTATTATGAAAACGTTAAGATAAATCAGAGTAAGAGGCGCTGGTTTGAATAAAATTATATTTAATTGGTGGTTGAGGTTAACCTACCTCAGAGAAAGCAGTTATTTCATTTTGACTACGAAACAAGCTTTAATTAGTAAAATATGATACCTATCATTCTGAACTGAGATCTATAAGCGGTATGATGTGATACGTCATATAAGGGATACGGGTTATTAAACGCGTGAGCACGCCCGTTATTCAGATAACATCGAGATTAACGATTAGACTGCTATTAATCAAAGTAAGTTTATGTGCGCCAAAGAGGAATCATAGTTAGAGACATAACAGTGCATGATTAGGACTAGTGAAAGATCACTGAAGTAAATGAGTGTGAATTATTTATATGGAATCAACTAGCTGCGCCCCGCAGTTTCACCCGTGTTGTGATGAAAATCGGTGATTATGATGATGATGAAAAGTAGCCTATGTGTTAATCCAGGACATAAGCAATGTATGTTCCAAATTTCATCCAAATCCATCCATTTCTGTGTGATTGAGTAACACTCATCCAGCCATACTTTCACATAATATTATGATATTAGTGTGATTACTGATTACTGTGATGCATGCAATAGGTTTCAAATACCGGATGCCTCTGTTGAGTGAGCTCTCAAACAAAGTCACACTTGATGGCCTGTGCAGCGAGCCCTAAAATCTGCACTCTAGATGACCTTTTGCCATTGGAGAGGCCGATTCTGCATGGTCTAATAACCTATTACAATTAATTCGCGAACGAATACGGACGCATGTGCGTGTCATCATATAGCTAGAACGCTAGGAAATTCCATCTGCCAGGCGTTAATATGACAGATGTCAGTGTCATCACCGATGTCAGCCTTATATTGACGTCTCTCACATGGCATCTGCTATCGTGTCCTTACCCTAGCTAAATCAAGATAGGTACGTGCGTATATTCATTTGATTGAATTTTAATTCATTGATTTTTTCAGTGATATTTTACTAGATAATACACTGACATGTGTCATGTGGTTGTGATAACTCAACATCATCATCAGTCACATCAGGTCCCTTATTCTGAAGGGGCAAACGCGCGCTAACGTGGCCACGTTAAGTTAACCTCAAAAAGTTGCTCATAAGGAATAGATCCTTAGAAAATAAAGGCCAACTTTTTGAGGTTAACTTAACGCGCCGCGTTACGAGCGTGTTTGCAGTTGCGGAATAAGGGCCCAGTGTTACTAAAACTACTTAGTTGAGATTAATATTTCGTTTCCTTCACCCATTTCTCCTCTAACAGGGTTTCTGCTCGGTTTATCTGCCCTGATATAAACTCGGGGTAGTTTATGTCTGTCTTTAATGTGTACCGAGAAATGTGATTGTATGAGGTCATACATGACTATTTGTTTACATTCTACTTTATACGTTGGGCGTTATCGGACACTTACTTACATTAACAACATAATAAATATTGTAAATTACTCGTTCATTTTGCGTTTAGTCGTAAATACAAAGATGAAAAATGAGCTCGCCACATTTCCCGAAAAGTCTGCTTTTTGGACATTCTGCAAAGAGGATCCCTGTATGATTCCCGCGGTTAATTCTTGAGGGCAGAGAAGCATATACATACTTAAATGGCTAGAAATATATATAAAAATTGACCGCATTAAGTTATTGTGTTACCAGAACCTGAAGATCGCAGCATGGGATCGCAAGAAGTTTTGTGTCATGGAATTTGATGATGATGAGATTTCCCGAAGAACCGATAATCTCTGAGGTAGTGGAGTTGAGACCGCGATAAAAACATTGCAAAAAGTAACCTAACGGTTAGGCGAGCATTTCCCAGTTGCGCTTGTTAATTCAAGAGTGGGTCCGATTCGGTAACGTTGGCTCGCTCACCCTTACCTTACAATCCTTACATCTACAGGATGTTCTTTTGAACTCATTTTCGAGGATTTGATAATGTATACATACGTACAGACGTAGACACGTGGCACGAAAAATGAAAGGTTAATATCAAAAATTTTAGTCAAATTCAATTTATATAGCATGTGGGCATAGGTTAAAAATTTGCTTGGGAAATTCCACTATCCGAAGGTTCTTTCTACTGAACGACATTACTTTTCATGAATGGATCGTGAAGCGAATAATCAGAGAGCATCGTTATTTCAACCAGGATGGATTTAAAATTGGCGGTGTCGTGATATCACTTAATAAGCGAGTATACATATCGTAGTAGTGCTATGACTTCTACCGATACAGTAGTGTTGTATGTCGGAGTAAAACCTAAATTTTCCACTCAAGCGCATCCACTCTGTCAAATAATTGGGTACAGTTGTTTACATATTTGGGTTCAGAGTTGTGTATTTTTTATTTTATTTTCATTTTATTTTATTTTATTTGGAAAACATACAGTGATAAATAACTAGATTACTTATATATTAAATAATTAAACACCATTTAGCAGTTTCCGCAGTGTACTGAATACCCTCCCAAAGTATGTCCATTGTCCGCCGACTAACAGAACATTCTGTATAAGTACATCCACTTTACTTCTTTACATCTCTACCTTACTGGTCCTTGCCATCTCGAAAGTGCTCTCCGGGAGATATGCATCCTCTGCGAATACGTTACTCCACGGTATTAGGGTTCCACAGTGAAATTGCTACTTGGAGTTCAGAAATTACGGTCAAATCAAAGACTAGACACACCATTCTGTATAGAACCACTTGATTACCTCCTTTCTAGAGCAGTGGTTCCTAACCTTTCTCATCATCATAGTCTACTTACTTAATATGTATAGTTTCAGCCCCTCTCACGGACTGCTTGTGAAACACAAGCCCACAGCTGGTCATTCTAGAGTATATTTACAATTTAATAAAATCTGAAAATGACTCCCCAAGAGTGAAAACTAGTCAATTCATAAAGTCAGATTGGCGATTATATCCCCAACCAAATATTTGATGGAACTCTCAGCCATTCTCGCTATTTCGCTTGACTGGTCCAAAGAGTCACTTGAATGCTGGCGTGCAGGATCATAACACAGCTTCGTGCCGTTGGAACTAACGAAGTACTCTCGGCAAAGGACGCCAAGTTGGTAACGTGGTGCTTTCATCCGTGAGGGCTCGCGAGGCCCTTGAGTACAAGAAATGTGTTTTCCTAGATGCTGTTGTGTACAAAATCAAAACATTCTGTTAATATTATGACTTTGATAGGTATTTAGATAATTCAGATAAGGAAAAAATATTCTTAAATGAAATTTTTGCAGTATTTAAACTACGTTTCTTCAGATTTAATGAAAATTATACCGCCAACATTGGAAAAATCGAAAGAAGCCTTTGGTATTCTAAAGGCTAAACACATTGCATTTTATCACTGTCAACTTCAGTTTACTAAATTAAACCCTCCTAACTGAAGTTGAGAGAATCAACACCATTAGCTGGGTATCTACGGGCAAGGTGATATAAAGTCTGTGGATTATTCCAGGATGTGATATAAGTTTTGTCACCGGCACTCTCTTTCGGACATGAGAGGAGGACAGAAACAATATCTCATCCATAAGAATAGCCAGCCAGTTAGAGACAGATGTCTTTTTCGTTTAATATAGGTAAGCTTTGAAATTGTGAGTGAGTGGAATGCGTTTCCTGAATGAGTGTTCCTACTTCCCCAATAGTTACAATCTGGGTGTCTTCGAGTCACGAGTGAATTCAGGAAAGATTTTAAGCCGGGATTTGATCTACATGGTGTTTTCTAACAGAATATCATCATCATCAGCTTATAATAATCCACTACTGTTCAGTAGACATAGGTCTCTCCTAAGGCACGCCGCCCAATCTGATCTTGGACTTCTCCATTTCAGTCCCTGCCAGCCGTCATACGTATATCGCTCACCCCAAGCGTCTCAGGACTCTCAGGGCATCATACGCTATGTTTGTCGATTCATGGTCTCCACTGTAGAACACGTCTGGCCCAACGGCTATCGGTTCTGCGACATATATGACCAGCCCACTGCTGTGTATTATGTATTCTGTGCCACTGCCACTTCAGCATGCTAATACGCTGAGCTATGTCGGTGATGTTGGTTCTCTGGTGAATAACTTCGTTCCGGATGCGATACTGCAGACGCTGAGTGTGGCTCTCACTATAGCTAGCTGAACGACGAACTTGTGGACCGTTCCAACTGTAAGTGTCCACGTTTTGGCACCATAAGTACAACGCACTGGTTTAAGACTTTGCGGGATAGGTTACGAGAAGACTACGCACAGTTTCTCTCAAAATTGTGTTCACCTAATTCGAGCGTCTGCCCTAGGTAAACATACTATCATCCAGGTTTGCCTCGGTGTCAAGGCTTTAGAATACGGCGTCGGAATCCTCTGCCTGTAGTAAGAACCTACAAGGGACCGACTGATGGCGGGATTACCATCACGAATAATAGCGTAGCTACATTTTCAGACTGGTGACGGGCATCAACGTTCAGTGCGAGAAACTACGTCCCTGCATTCACCAAACCGCATGCTCAGCGTAGCGACTATCAGCACAACCGTCCAAAGGACAGACAATTATAATCCATTTTTAATAATGAACCAAGCTCTTAACATCCTAAATTAGAATTAAGCTCTTAATCCTAAATGGTTCCAAAAATATCGCAATTTGACTCAATTTAATTTATTCTGTTTTTTAGCCCGATTTTTGGTAATAGCCGAGAGAAAAATGTCCCTTGCAAAATTTACAGAGATCCGTGCAAAAGGTACTTTTTTGTGAAAAAGTTAATGCTTGGGTTGGCTAGCTTTTGCTGATCCCTGATAATGAATAGTTTTTTTCTTCTTGAGGGGTTAAGATAAATTTGCCTTGCTAACTTGGCTGTAGTACATAGCTTTGCTAACTAACAGTGATTGACGCAGCTGATTGGCGGTACTAATTACTTTTAGCTAAGCTTAAAGCATTTTGCGGAATTGTATAATATTAATAGTATAGTTTGTAAGTGAAGTTATTTAGTTAAGACATGATCTAGCGAGAAGTTTGGGGTTGGACTGAGGTTGATTCAGGATTTTGTATTGACTTATTTGATTAAATCTCGTGTTCAGTCGATAAAGCAAAACACCGATATACACAACTTTATCTTTTCTTCTTCTTTTTTCTGTGAAAGTATAAAGTTATCTTATTGCTCTCTCATTTGCTAGTAAGAAAAGCATACATTGTTACCAAAACTCATGATTTGTCATTTTAGATCAATGTATATTGCAACTGTATAATTCCGTCCAATCTGATTTACTAATCAAGACACAGTGCTGCTATCTGCATAATTAGCTCTGTTTGATACAACTACATTATCGCAGTAATATAACCTATAACAGGCTACCTGCACACCCATCGGCACCGGCACCGCCGCGGCACCGGCACTGCACAGGCAACGTCAGTGTCGTGATGTATTTAAATGGCTCGTTTTCAAAAATCTATAGAGTAGATGCGTCACAATGTGATATAATGTAGGGTCTTCTTATGACACATCGGCTAAAGTAGGTAGTTATTGGGGGCTCTTTACTTCACTTTTTGTCTATTTTGCTCGTCATTTCAGCCATAAGACATCCACTGCTGGCCTCCCCATAATAATTTAACTTTAAATTAGTGAATATTATTTTACAGGAAGATCGTGTGACCGAATTAAATAAACCGGCCAAGTGCGAGTCGGGCTAGCGCACTGAGGGTTACGCACGGATAAGCATGATATAATAATATATGTACTCCACATAAGGAACTTTTAGTGCTGTATGACCTATGCTTCCACCTTGTTGGGACATAGTGCTGAACGCCTATCTGTGCTATTACTGCTTCCTAACACTTCCTGTAGAAAACACCGCCTTACACCGTTGGGATGGCGCTTCGCTACTGGAGGCGATGGGCAGTATTAATCTTCGTACCCGCCAACTGTAATGCGTGTTAGTTTCACGAACAAACTCAGTACTCGTACTTCGTCCTTGTCACAAATTACCCTTTTATTGCAGTCCTGTCGTCCCAGTTTTATGTTAAGCTTTTGTATTTTATTTAGTGGTGGTGGTACGGAACCCTCGATGCACGTACGCGACTCGCACTTGGTTAATTTTTATAATAAGTGGCCTGTCAATGTCAAAACTTTCACCCTTCTGCTAAAATTTCCGCGGCTGTGTCGCGGGAGTGATGTTTGACAATTTGAAGTAACAAATTATTAAAATCAGGTAGCGATATTTCTATACATATAAAAGAAATTTTTTATAAAGAATGTTGGTGCATTTTGTTGAAGAATGTTGTGCATTAGCTTTATGGGGAAAGTGAGACGTTTACGGTTTCTGAATAATTTTCCGCGTTTGATCCTCGGTAACCCACCAAAATAAATAAACAGACCTACATTATCCTAATTAGCTAAGCAAGTTATCCACTCGTTTAAATAACTTAATTAAAATTAGGGCTTTCGTGCAATAACCGGGTGAGATTTATACTACGACCAATCGCGTTATTCATTAAAATTTGACACAAGCAGTATTTTTTCATGCACGCCTAACGCATACATACCATTTGTTCCAACCTGGTGGATGACTGGTAGAAAATGTTTAGCATTAAGTCCTCCATTTGTGCATTTGTACTTAATTTGTAAGTGTGCAATAAAGTATTAAATAAATAAATAAGCATTCAGTATAAATAGTTTTTCTGGTCTGTTTTAAACGAAGTCTTAATTATAAAATTTTATTAAAATTATGTACTTTTCATAGAATATCACTAATATTATTAATGTTCTCCAATAGGAACAGTTAATTTATTTTTATTTATTAGTTATTTTAATATTAGTATGATATTCGTATCGTATGATGTGATCAGTGGACTTGATAAAATAAACAGATCGTTATGGAGCTGTTTATGTTTTGTTTCTGTAGCAAAAGAAGTCAATTTGGTATATGTCTATGTGGTCATATAACCAAATTTCTTGTGATCATGGTCGTCTAATGCACGACGGCCCCAAGATGTATCATGCCCCATACGTAACTCAAATATTTGTGTTCTTAATCAACTGATTTTAAATCAGATTGATTGATTACAAACATTGAAGTTAGGGTTAGACAATCAAATGAAACCTGCCTAAAAGTATCTAAGTATTTATGTATTCCTTCCAACGTGTAAACCTACGTAGGTACTGTTTGTAAAGGTAACTAACTGAAACTTTACTTAAACTCGGTTCAATTCGGAAGTTGAATCGGAATTGAAATCTAAAATTAGCCCTGCAAAGCTTTGTGGGCGCCAAATTTAACTTTGTTGGATCTAGTTATCCAAACTCCAAGCTACCCTTTTCAATACTGTATTCTGTACCTACAGAGTGCAGTGAAAAATATAGGTGGAAAGTATTCCAAAACGAAGTAAAAGTTGTTTATAATATTTCACCATGTGTAAAGCGTAAAGCTTTTACCTAATACTTTTCCATTTTGCTCCGATTTGCAACATTGTCACCTTATTCGTTCGATTCCGAACGTTTGGAAAGATCTGGCTATATGACTTGTTCATCTCCTCGCTGAGGCATAAAATATACTACAGAAGTCCAAATAATAAATTATAATAAGCTATTGAAGAGTTTCACTGTCCATTATAGTTCCATCTTCAGATTACATTTGCGTGCAAAGTTTCAAATCGATACGACAATTGAAAGTAGTCGACTTACAAGATTTGTTTAAATACTTGGTTAGTTCGGTATACGTATTCAAAACTCAATAACTTATTGCACATTATGAAAACCACTTACTGGTAGCATATTTTAAGGTAGGTATTACCTAAATGACCCTAATTAGATATATCAACTAAGTGCGAAGCGGATCGATTAATTCCAATATCTTAATTTGTCTTGTATTCGTCTAGGGCATAGTAACGTTTCGCGAGCAGTTTGTCTTTAGGTGCTTGGGATCATTTCATTCTCATTTTATAAGTGTTTTATTTTTACTGGTAATTCATTATATATTTTGATGGTCATGGGATTTAGGGTGAAACTATGCATCACTAATGAAAATCGATATACGTTTGTAGTTATACCTAATGGATAGTTTCCGTTATCGGCAATTTTTCTGATCAATTGTGGGGATTTTTAACGATTTAAAATATTTCTAAGAAATAGTTAAGTAGGTATATTGAAGTTATTGTTAAAATTGTATGTAAGTGTAGCTAAACGTGTTAATATAGTAGATTATACAAAAAGTAAATAAAGAGAATATAATTCGAGGAACTAAGTTGGATCCCGAGAGCAGTGAAGGATTCTAGGTATTCTACGTTTTACCACTGACCGCGAGAAAATAAATAGTAGTATAGTATTTACATTTCCAATGACATAGAATAATCACGATAACAGAAAAGAAACAAACAAAAAGTTTGCGGGTTTAAAAAAAATAGCCAATGGAATAGGTCCATTCGGCCAGGCAAAAGGTACGTTTAGCACGATTAATTTAGTTTTCATAAGTCGTATAATTCGTGCTTGTTCCAAATTCAAACGGTTTTATTCCCTCAGTGACTAACAGACAGTTTTATTCACTGTTATCGATTTATCAAATGCTCTTTTTCAAGTGGTAATGGTATTTTTTTAACGTAACCTGCCTTTACTAAGTAGCACATGAGTGACACAGAGTTATCAACGAAAAAGGGCATATAAGACGTTCCCAGGTCGGCAGCTCAATAACGTAGACTTACCTTCACTTTCCCTAACATTTTGACACATGAATATGATAATCCCCGAACACATTGCCAAGTCACAGGTGTTGAAGATTCGGGGCGCTCCGAAGCATACGCAAAATTTCTATAGTGCCTGTCTTATGACATTTTTTCGTGTTGTGACACAGAAAATGACGTGATATATTGGAGATTTATATCTCTTGTAAAAAGGTGAGGTAGACGATAGTTTTCTGTTGCTCACTTTTTTGTTCATCGGTATCTATACTATCTATAATAGTTCTATTACTTTTAGCAAGGAAGATATGTTAGCTCTAACGCATATACTAGAGCCATCTACGCCGAATTGTTACGCTAGTTTTTTAAAAGCTATTTTATCGTGTAAAATGTAATTTGTGGTGTGAACAATAAAGAGTTTATCTATATATCTTTCTATCTATACCCATCCTTGCTTTTTGCAATGACAGTTAAAACAATGGACATAAAGTCAGCGTTAAAAAATCTAACTCAAATTAAGCTACAATCATACTAAATTCTGATGTTTTTAACGAATATTGTTTTAAGACAAACCAAGTACACTCATTTGAGCCACGGTAGCGTTCATTTCTATTCATACTTCCTTATCCCAAGATTGACCGAATCGTCCCATATCATTGTATGGCTAAGCTATTGAAAAAAGATAGTTATTTCCCAAACTTATGGCACAAACCTTCCAAGGCCATTTGTGATGCAGTCATCGACACACGCCCTACGCCTTGTTTTGTTCGAAAGGTTTTTTTACTCTCAAAAAACAAGAGGAAGAAAACAAACAAGGCGGCTAATTTGGGAACTGGTTATTGAGGTTTGAATTATGAGAGCCAGGGACATATGGTTATGTTGAGAGCTTGTTTGTTGAAAATTTGTCACAAAATATTGTACGTTTTTGTCATCATCATTATCATCAGCCAGAAGAGGTTCACTGCTGAACATAGGCCTCCCCCTTTAACCTCCACACTGAACGACATCTTGGCATCTGCATCCACTGGATGGATAACCGTGACTCTCACATTGTCATCAGTCCATCTAGTGCGAGGCCTACTTAAGCTGCTTCTTCCAGTTCGTGGTCTCCATTCAAGAACCTTTTTTCACCATCGGTTATCGGTTCTTTTTCTTGTATGATTCATTTATTAAATACATTTTATTTCTTTAAAAGTTATAAAAAATACAATAGAATGTCCTTCTTTTGTTTGTGCTTTGACCTTCTTTTTCGTAGAAATAAAGCAATGAATTGACGTGATTTTAGCAAGGATTTATAGTCCGTATGGATCCGTTTCGCGCTTTCATCATCATAATCATCAGTCAGAAGACGTCCACTTCTGAACATAGGCCACACTGAACGACATCCTGCCATCTGCATCCACTGGGTGCCCGCGTCTCGCAATGTCGTCGGTCCATCTAGTGAGAGGCCTACCTACGCTGCGTCTTTCAATTCGTGGTCTCCACTCAAGAACCTTTCTTCCCCATCGGTTTCATTTCATCATCATCATCATCATCAAAAAAAGTCATAACATGCTTGTCATCCTGGCAAAATGGATAGCTGATGTATCTATAGACTACACTAATATAATAAATATGAAAGAATTACTATTTCTGTCTGTTTGTGTGCTACTCACGTATAAACCGATTGCGTTAAAATTTTGCAAAGTAATTTGATTCGTGCGGATGGGTCAGGACACATTTATCCCGAAAAAATGTGGTGAAACTAGAAAGTTGCGGGTAGCTATAGTTATTTGATATTCGTAGGTCGATTATCCGTAGTAGGAATTCCGGTATAACATTTAATAAAAGATCAGAAATACATCGACTGATATTCTAGGAATGAATCGCCAGAGTCTAATCTAGGTCAAACCTAAATGATAGTCGGTGGCTGACTCTACAATTGCTCTCAGTAATTTAGCCTTCCATCTGTGCAAAATTACCATCCGTTTACTGTCTGCTTCAAGTTGAAAATATCCTAGAGGCAAAAGCTAAAAAGGACTCGGTTAGAGGTACGGAAAGTTAGTCCAGATTGCCGGATACCAAAATTATCTCGTATTTCGGAAGGGAACTGATTTTGAATTTTGTTGCTTTTTAACTTTTTTTTTAAACATCTTTAATTACCTTGCTATGCCATCTTAATGAGTAAACTAAATGCTAATCGACTAGACCTAAAATCGTTAAAATAAGGTACCTACAATAAAAATTGAAACAGGTAATTATATCCATAGTTTTGATGATATGCACTCTCTGTTCTGACAATGGTGCCGATTCAGCAGTACCACTTACAAAAACTAAACCAATTAATTATACGCGTATCTTTTTATGACATAATGTGATAAAAATATCACAACAATTATGGAGCTGTGTAAATTTACTTAGTATAGGAAAAGTCAGAATAGAATAGACGTCAAAGGTGTCCATTTTATTTCTTAACATATACTGTACCACTCTTGAACAAACGTCTCCCCGATTTCCTTCCATAAACCTCGGTCCTCCGCTACCTCTTGCCAACCTCTCTGGAATGAGTCAAGATCCTCACGTCAGTGTTTCCTAAGCCTTCCTTGACTACGTCGTCCATCAGGCACCCACTGTGTGACGATCCTTGCCCATGGTCGGGCCCATGTATACGCGCCACATGTCCCGCCGAATCCCATTTGTGTGTCAAAATTAAATGGCTGATATTCAAATGTATTGCATCCGGATAAATAATGGAATATTTTTGTGGTCGGATTTCCCGTCACTAGCTCCAATGTAGGTTAATAGAACAGGTGCGTTTCAGTAAGTGCTTTTCTTTCTTTGATTTACATATTAATGAATTTTGTCCCGTATAATGAGGTCTTTCTGACTACGTAAATGTTGTAGCAAAAATATAGCTTTCAGATGGCTTTCAGTTTCTTTTTGGTTCGTTTGATTTCGCGATTACGGTTCAATGTAGTTAAATGCTGTTGGTAAAAAGTTTTTTCAATATTTCAGGTTGTTTTGGGATCGCAGCGGGTCCATGGTTGTTGTTTTGCCCTTTTAACTTTGAAAATTAATCACTAGATTCTTGTAATTTTTTCAGCGGTGTCGTATATTGGATTACGTGGAAAGGGTTGTTCTAAGCCAGATGGGGTCAATCACAGAAAAGAAAACGAAAAAATTCTCACTTCAGTGGGGTCAATAGTGCTTATCATTATGAATAGTTTTTAATATGGGAGCAACACTGAAATTGCAAAACAATATCAGCTGTCCATTGAAAACGGTCACTGACACTAGACAAAATTAATGGAACATCTGTTTTTTGTCGCGATTTTGTGTTTGGTCCCATAGTAAAAGTTGTTCATAATGATGAGTACAATGACCACCTTTCAGCTTAGTACAGGTTGTATGCGTAACCCTGTATATAAACAGATAGTGTGCATGTGATAGTTTGGTTCATAGCATACAAAGTTTATATCGTTATTGGAAAGTGCAGGTCGATAGTTCATCGGGACACGATTTCGATTTCCGTCCTATGAACAACTATCCATGCAGTTAACATCACTTGCTCTCATAAATTACTCCGCCATTTGGACATCGTTCGTTGCAATGTTCATTTAAAACGAGTCCGAATTTACAAGACCTATGTGTAATGCGCATTTTTTAATAAAGACCAGCATACCGGGTGCAGCGATCAATCTCGCGATTAGGTAGGTACTATGCCTACTTTTGAAAAATGTGCTTTGGTAATTTTAAGAGAATAATGTTTCTAAATATTTGGAATAATTTTTTGTTATAATATTATTTATATAATGGCGCCAATAAATTGGAAAATCTGTTTATCCCATTTTTGTGGTGATTATAAAATTAATGAAACAAAAATTTGTTCTAAATAATATGAACTTTGCAAAATTTATTTTTATGTTCGTTACCTCAAAATTCCGTCATTTATTAACAGAATTATTTTTATTTGAAAGGATATACTATCAGATTGGTCCTATAGAAATTTCATCAATATCGATTTAATAGTTTGGTTATTAAATCAAAATATCTGGAAAATTCCTTTACTTGGAGACAATATTATGTATACTCCACTAAAGTGCGTATTGACTGCCCCGATGGCTCAGTTGGTAGTCAACCTAACTTCTGTGCTTGGGGGCGTGGGTTTGATTCCCATCTAGGACAAACATTTGATTGATGAACATTTGTGCTTGTTCTATGTCTGGGTGTTAATATCTATTTAAGTATGTATTTAAAAATATATATGTACGTATATCAGTCTCTGGCAGTCATATTACAAGCTTTGCTTAGTTTGGGGTCAGATGACCGTGTTTGCAAAAATGTCCCAGATTTTATTATGGAAACTGACGTGTTTTTCACACATTTTATTTATATTACACGGGAATTACTCACGTAAGATTAGGCCGGATACTCTGGCCCGGATACTATAGTCGGAGTATCCGGCCTAATCTTACGTGAGTAATTCCCGTGTAATATAAATAAAATGTCCCAGATATTTATTTATTTAATCTATTTTTTTTGTCGATTGATCGTTATATAAATGAGAAATCTACTTTGTTCCGGCGCTCCCATTCCACGACGAACTACTCGTATGTCCTCTCTAGAAGAGGGCCAGTGTATTCTTATTTCTTTTGTACACCGCTTAGCAGAGGCCACCTTGGTTGCATTAATCGTATTTTTATGACTCAGTTATTTTATTGTAGCACGGATTGCTCAGAAAGATGCCTGTCAGCGTCCTTCCATTCAAACTTCAAAGCGATTGTTAGATTTTTTATCTAAAGAATTGATCGGATTGAAACAGGCTTATACCTATTGGTATTGGTTTACATATTTATTTTGATGTTTATTTCAATATCGGATTTTTATACATTCGATTTTGTTACTAGATATATAATTTGATTTCAGAATAAAATGGCGCGAGGCAGTGAGATTTTTTGCGTGATTCTAGGATTCTATTTGAATATTTTTGTTTTTGTCTGAGTTGGCGAATTTGAAGTTAAACGAATTCGAGACTTCTCCAATTCGGTTTAAAGGGCAAAGGTTGTTTTAGTAAATTTACGAATAGTTACAGGTTAGTAATTGTGTTCAGTTTACGACTAACGAGTTAGGTTTTGAGAGGCGAGCATGACAAAAGATTATTACAGTTTGTCGTTTACGCCGTTTCCTAATAATGCAATTTCCAATTGCAGTGACCATTGTACAGTCATAATATTATTATTTTTTCAGTTGAATGTTTGTCTGCACAAAAACCAATTTGCCACCAGTCTTCAGAGTTAAATATGCAAAGAAGAAGACAACTTTAACATTACTGTTGGAATTAATATTAAACTACAGATAAACTGCTCAATAAAATTTTAATCTTTTATGCCTCGTAAAAGTTAAATGGTTTTAAGCCTATATACGTGCTATGTTCTTGTCATCGCTTCACATCAGGCGAGTTGGCGGTCAAATGCAAGCCTATTCCTAAATAAAGAAATGGTAATTATTGTGCACATTAGACACAGTTTTTATTTGTAAAAAACCGACCAAGTGTGAGTCGCGCCCGCGCACTGAGGGTTCCGTATAAACTTAATAAAAATATCGCACATCTGAAAAACATCAACAAAGTTCCATTTATACCTTTTGAGGTACGGTATTCTAAAAAAAGTATGTACTTATATTACTTAGTTAAATATACATACCTATACCCACGTAAAGTACAATTATAAATTGGTTTTTAACCCCTGTTAATATAGCTGATAATCTTCAAAATGCTTAATAGATTATAATGAATTATAGCTAAAAACACTCTAAGTTAAAACACCTTTCAAGCAGAAAAACTTAATCAAAATCGATTTCAGCCGATTGGGAGCTACGATTCCACAGACAGACATGACACGATGTCTCAGATACATAGATACACAAACACACAGATACACATTTTATACTTATAACACCCCTCATTTTGCGTCGGGGGTAAATAACGGTTGAGTTTCCATCAATTTGTACCTATGTACCCACTTTGTCTAATTTTAATTACGCACGTGATAATCGCACTGGTACTAATAAATAACACCCCACTTACCTCATTATCTCATAACAAAGAGCTGAAATACCCACAATTATAATGAAAAAGAAAATAATGATAGCAGCTCGTACACAGGTACTCACACCGTTCGTATACGAGGCGACGCATGTCGACGACTTCAGTAGCGTCGGAGTAGTCGCTACTCTCAAAGCGCGCCTCATTACTGAAATGTTGCACAAAGTAATTTGGGTCAGGTGTAAAAAAATAGGAACTATAACCGTAGTTCTGGGTTTATAGATCATAAATAATACCACATTGATTTTTCGTCATAGGCAAGGTATTAATACAAATGCAAATAATATCAATAATTTATTTCATAAAAATTATATTTAATAAAAACAATGTATTTCTGCACTTAGCATCAGACTGGGTAGTAATAAAATTAATAATAGTAAAAGTACGCTCTATTTCAAGTACATTCGAAACCTGTATATATACCCATGTGGTATCGAATGTGCTAGAAACGTTACAAACAAGAAGAAACATTGCAAGTTGTTTTTTCTCTCACGATTACATTTTAGCTTGCATAGAACCATTTGACGAAGTCTGTTAAACTTTACAAGCCTAAAGCTCGTTACGACGCGACGCTACTCGAGTTTATTTTTTTTTCTATGATACTGGGTGACGAGACGAGCGAAGTCGCTCGCCTGATCGCTCTTATCGCTTGCCCATAACAGCTCAACGCCACTCAGAATTTTGAACTTCAACAGTTCAAAACCCTGGCAATGCACTGCGCTCATCACCCCGAGATATAAGATGTAGATGTAGTTGCGGAGTATTCGGGACTTTGGCCAACTTCGTGTACGAACGACCTTACTCGTATTTGCATATTGCATGATTACTTACCGCAATTCCCGTATTCATTTCCAAGTAATAAATCAACTTTAAATAACCACCTGTTAATTTTATATTTCACTTATTTCAGGTAAGCTATGGCAACACCTTCATGTGATTGTATAAGTGTGTGAAATATATACAGGTAAGTGAATAATTATTCTTTCAACTACATAGTAACGTTATCATTAATCACTACAAAACCGATCACAAAGGACGTACTTTTTGCTTAGAACCAAAACAGTGCAGAAATGTATGAAATTTCATGGTTGCACAGTTTTCCATTAATGCACTGTTTCTTATTTTTTATTTAGATATAAATTTATGTCTCCAATTAAGTTTAATAATATATAATGTATGCATTACATTAAAAAGTTACTGGCTGAAAATAAAAATCGGCGGAATAAAACCGACTTGATGAAAATAATTGTAAGTTTTAAATGTTTGAGAAGTTGAATTACACTTTGTTTTCATTGAGTTTTCATTTTGAGAAGGTATATTTTATCACGGAAGGTATATTTAATCTACCTAGATTGGAGGTTGTAAGAAAAGTAGATTATGCACATTGCTAAAGTGAGTATGCGTAGAGTAGCGCTCAGTGCAACAATCTGCTATTATGGTATTAAAATTACATTGAAAATTTGCTAATCAACGCACCGTTTTGGTAGACATGGAGTGGAGTAGCGTAGGATGTACTGAGACTGAAAAATAATTCTAGCAGTTTAAAAATCTAAAATACACGCTTTATTGCATTGTCTTCGGTCCTTGATAAGTACATATGCAATGTTTCAAATTAATCCCTCGTTTTTATAAGGGGGTGAAAATCATGTTCACAGATTCCGTTACATAGATACATACCAAGCTAATAAAAGCGTGTTAAAAAGACTCAACTCGATGAGTTATGACACAGAAGAGATAATATTTTCCTGTGATGATATAATTATATGTAAGTCTAAGTACGCAATTTCGTACGCAAGTGTTGAATGAACTATATATACCATTCTAACGATGTTACGATGGTGGACGAGCCGTAGCATGTGCGTTTTACAATTTGACGGCTACCGGTTTGATCCTCGGCCCTGCAAAAATGACTTATCACACTAATCACTCTAATATTATATATGCGATAGTTTGTGTGTGAGTGTGTATGTTTGTTACTCTTTCACGCAGAAACGGCTGGATGGATTTAGATGAAATTTGGAATATACATAGCAAATTTCATCATCATCACCATTTTTCATCACCACGCGGGTGAAACCGCGGGGCACAGCTAGTTTAATATATAAATATTGTGATGTTTCGATGCCATCGCTCAAAAACGGTGAAGGTAAACGTGAAGAATGTCCTAGAACTTCAATAATTCAAAGACATATGGCATTCACCAACATGTTCCATCATATGCCAGCATGGTGGATTAGGTGCTATCCTCTCTCTCTGAGAGAAAGCCTGTGCTCCAGCAGACGGAACATGATATGCTGATACTGTAAACATTTCTAGGTGTCTTAGTGGATTGAACGTTACAACATGCTTGATTAAATCAAATATTGCATTGAATCTGACATAAAACTTGTAAAACAAGTGATTAAAAATTAAAATACACGGTATAAGAGTTACAATTTGATACAACGGCTAAAAAGCACAAAACGCATATACCCGCTTAGACATTTTCACAAAAATCCAATTTTCCGGGATTTCGAGACTTTGTCTTCGTCGCGTCGACAAGTAATATCGATTCGATACGTCGAAAACATGTGTCATTGTAACGTACAAAGAGATTACAGTTTGAAGCTCGAGCGGGCATGCGGGTATTTATATGCGGGCGAATGGGCGAATCCATGTATTTTTTATTCCACGGTTATGCATTTTAATTTTGTATTTTTGCCGAGGAAGTTCGCCATATCGATGTATTTTGGTTTCCAAGGTTCGCAACAATCACAAACATTGTTCTGCAAAAACTGTTACATCAGTCTGTAGAATGTGCTGCCGGAATGGGTGTTCCCCGATAGTTACAATCTGGGTGTCTTCAAATCTCGAGTGAATCGGTTTCTTCTGGGCAAGCGTGCTCCATCGTAGACCGCATCGTCGCTTAACATTATGCGAATTGGCGATCAAACGCAAACCTATTACAGAATATAAAAAAAAACAGTAATTATTTTGTGCATCATGAGAACAAAAACAGATGCGTTCAAAAATATCCAGACTAAAGGTAGACTAAACCGTAGGATAACTATTATAGTAATCTTCATTTCGACTACATTAAAAAATTAGGAAGTTTTTTTTTTTTTACGACAAAGATAAATTAGTATTGTCGGTATTCTAAAATGAAACAAAAAAAAATTTAAAGGTAAACTCAGGAACTTTTTTCGTGAATTCTGTACACCCTACATCTTTATAATGAATGCAGATAAGAAGTATTAAAATAGTTTACAGCTAGACTTTGTGTCTTTTCTGTATTATTTATTTCTTCACCTACCCTAAGATCGGGAACACTGGCGTACCTTAGTGCTAGGCCTATGTCTAGCAGCAGGCCTACAACGGGCCGTGGACAAATTGTCTTTCCACCGTTATTATTTCGTGAGAAAGAGACAAACAAATGTATCCCTATTCTAGATTCGTTGCGTCTACGCGCGTATAAAAATTATTGAAAATATTTTTTTCCACGGCCCTTGCTAGGCCTGCAGCGGACTAAGTTGGGCTTGTTATGATAATGATCAATTTAAGAGCTTTGCTTCATATATTTTTCCCTAGTCTGCATTTTGGTTTATTTGTAAGATGACTTTATTTTATCGTACTCTAAAATCCAAACAATATGGCTGTAGGAAGCTCTACTGGAAAGCTAAGTACATAAACCAAAGCAATATCCTCGAACAGTCTACACAGCAGTGTCGATAAAGCAGAGCTAGCTGAGACTTGACAAACGCATACAAACAAACAGGGCCCTGATTCCATAACCACAACGCGCACGTAACACGGCGTGTTAAGTTAACCTCTAAAATTTGGACTCTATTCCTTAAGAAATAAAGGCTAACTTTTCGAGGTTAACTTAACGCGCCGCGTTACGAGCGTGTTTGTAGTTATGTAATGAGGGCCCAGTACATTTTTGTGAAGTTCATTATGATTGCATTTATTTACGACAGTTTTATTCTCGGCTTGACAGCTTGGAACTGAACTTTCACCTATACGTATACGTAAATTCATATACACACACTTATTACAAGGTTTTAAGGAAGGGCGGTACTAAGCCAAAATGAGTCTATAGTTATTTTGCCATCAACTTTTGGAATTAAACTAACCCTGAAATCACGTAAAATAATCAGCTGTCCCATAAAAAAGTCATTCACACATAATATAAAAACCTGACTTCAAAATTACTAAGCGCTCTAACAAAATAGCTTTACCTAGTCTGTGGCTTAAAAAAAAATGATATCGAATTACAAAAACAATTAACAATTCGATAAAATGCGATTTGCTATCGCCACAATGGCATTTTATCAAATTTGTCGATTTCAACTGACAAAGTTATCGATCGATAAGAACGGTGCTTGCACGCATGTTTAGGTGATTAGAAAAGTTGCGCGGCCGCAAACGTTAAGGTTCACGTTCACGTGGTTTACAAACTGCGCGTTTTAGCGCTAATTCGAGCCCGCATTATTAGTTAGCCGTAAGCCGCTAGCTCTGCTGGTTTATCTAAACTTGATCTGCCCTAAAAATACTACGACTACTTACTTAGTAGTACTTGCTGACGCAGTATCCCAAAACGTGGTTTCGTGTCCGATACCAAAAGTCGTCACTCTTCCCTATTATTTTACCGACTTCAAAAAAGGAGAGGGTTTAAAATTTAGTTGTATTTTTTTTGTTGCCTCATAACTCCATTATTGATAAACTTTTGTAAAATTATTTAGGTTTTATACTTAGCAATAGTTTGGATTTTAAATCAAAATAACTGGAATAAAATATGTTATCCAAGTAAACGAAATTGCGTACTCATTTTGAAGTCTGCTCAAAAATTTTTTTTTTGATGATTTGGGAAATTATTTTCATAAGCTGAAGTTCGTCATTGGCATGAATTTACGCATAAAAAAATTTGCTTTAGAAACGGATTTATATTGCAACAAATAGCAAAAAACCGCAACTTTGCAATAAACCATTTTCCCTACCTATCGTATATCGTAAAACAGAACTACTGACAGAAGAGAAAAACCGATCTCGGCTATTATTCACGAATCGGCTGCAATAACTCAGGCCCGGAACACCTGTTCAGCTGCCTTATTATGAAACTTTGATCGGGGTCTGTCAGTGTCAGAATTGACAGAACTTTGACACTTGAACGGGGTTATGACGCAAAAAAAAAAAAAAAAGCGTTGTCTATTTCCAATTTCGTATTACGTCACCGCTATTTAATGAGGATAGGGATTGTGATCGCAAAAGAATGAACAATTCTAGTACTTTGGCTCAAATTTGGTATTATGTATCTCCGATGACAACTGAAAGCGAGTCGTGAAATGTCAAATGAAAGAAGAAAAAAATAATCGTGGCCGCAATTAGTTATTTGGAGGTTATTCTTCTAAATTACTCCATTGTGGTGCTTATTATTTTTATTTAAAACCCCGGACCCCCCATTAAACTACGCATCATGGCCGGAGCGATGCTGTTGGCAGCTGCTGAAGAAGGACGCCTGAGAAGACGTGCTAAAATCAATCGGCGAGTGATTCGAGAGGCAAGCCAGCCTCTGATGACGCCGGAAAACGAGTTTGTTGGGCACTACCGTCTTCGGAAAGTTGAATATGAACTTCTCTGCGAAGATTTAATACCACTTTTGCCCGTAAGACAGCGCACGAACGCTGTGCGGCCGGAGATAAGGGTAGGTTGTGGAGGTTTCACTCAGTACCTATATTGTGCGTATTTGTTTTCAGTAGTTATAATACGTGGTAATGTTTTTGACAGATATTGGCAGCTCTGGCATTTTATGCAAATGGGTGCTACCAAAAAAATGTTGGAGCGTATTACCATCTTGGTCTGGCACAACCTACAGTGTCAGCATGTCTGAGGGATGTGACAGACGCCCTTAACCACCCAAGCATGCAGTCCAAGTACATAAAGTTTCCCAGAAGTAGGGAAGAGCGTGAGAATATTCAACGGAGGTAAGAATTTAAATTATATTGTCTTTTTTTTTACCTTATTTTGTGGCAATCGCCTTTAAAACATAGTATTCTTGAAGCCGGTTTCCGTAAAAGCTGGAGCACCATAGACCACATACACACGCTCCGCCAGATTATACAGAAGACCGAGGAGTATAATCGGCCATTATGTCTAGCGTTTGTGGACTATGAAAAAGCCTTCGATTCAATCGAGATCTGGGCAGTATTGCAGTCCCTCCAGCGTTGTCATATCGACTATAGGTATATCGAAGTGCTGAAGTGTTTGTATAGAAACGCCACCATGTCGATCCGATTACAGGACAAGACCACGGAACCAATCCAATTGCAGAAAGGCGTGAGACTGGGAGATGTTATATCTCCGAAACTTTTCACTAACGCATTGGAGGATGTTTTCATGCTCTTGGACTGGAACGGATTCGGCATCAACATCAATGGCGAATACATTACACTACACTCACCTACGTTTTGCCGACGATATAGTTATCATGGCAGAGTCGCTGGAGGACCTTAATGCAATGCTCAGCGACCTCAGTAGCCTTTCCCAACAGGTGGTCATGTCCAATGTCCATGTTGTACCCGTACCGGTAAATGTTCGGAATGATACTCTCGAAGTTGTTGACCATTACACCTATCTTGGACAGATTGTTCAGTTAGGTAAGTCCAACTTGGGCAAAGAGGTCGCCCGAAGAATCCAACTCGGATGGGCAGCGTTTGGGAAATTGCGTGAAATCTTCTCGTCCAAGATACCACAGTGCCTAAAGAAAATGTGTGTTGCCAGTGATGACATATGGTACTGAGACGTGGTCTTTAACTGTTGGCGTTTTGGAGAAACTCAGAGTCACACAACGGGCAATGGAGAGAGCTATGCTCGGAGTTTCTTTGCGCAATAGAATCCGAAACGTGGATATACGACAAAGAACCAGAGTCATCGACATAGATATTAAAATTTGCAAGTTGAAGTGGCAATGGGCAGGCCACATCACTCGAAGAACCAATAACGGATGGGGAAGAAAGGTTCTTGAGTGGAGACCACGAACTGGAAGACGCAGCGTATGTAGGCCTCCCACTAGCTAGATGGACCGACGACATCGTGAGAGTGGCAGGCGTCCAGTGGATGCAGATGGATGGATGTCGTTCAGTGTGGAGGTTAAAGGGGGAGGCCTATGTTCACCAGTGGACGTCTTATGGCTGATGATGATGATGATTGTTGCAGATTCATGGATGTATATGGATTCCACGGAATTGTGGGTTGTATTGATGGCACTCACGTTGCAATAATCCGCCCATCAAATCATGAGGAGGCATATTTCAATAGGAAGCAATATCATTCCTTAAATGTGCTACTGGTAAGTTTTTGTACAATCTTCTTTTATAATAAAAGGCGATGTATGTTCCCTTTGGACTACAAAAGGCTTTTGCGTGACATTCTCTGGCATATAGCTGATGATATGAGGAGTAATCCACACGGATTAAACCGCTAGACGCAGCTAGTTTACTATATTTATGGTTGACGAAGTCAATAACTTTATTATATAATGAAAGAATTAAATCATAGATTTATTTTATTATTTTAGGTTTGTGATGCTGATTTGCGCATCCTGCATGTTGATGCATCTTTTGGAGGGCAGAGCCATGATTCCCATGTTTGGAACTGTTCTCCAGTGAAGGCCCTCATGCAGGACCTTCATGAACAAGGAGAAGTATGTTGGTTTTTAGGTATGTTTATTTTTAACTATATCTAACAATACTGACAATTAATACTGTTACTTTTTCCACTGAAATTTAAAATTACTCTGTATATCAATGAAATTCTATGTCCTATGAAAAAAAGCACAGTATATTCAGTATACTTCAAAATATAGATGATATCAAAAATAAAATAAATCTGCTGATTAACTTTTCCATTATGTTAGTTTTATAGTACATATATGTACTTTGTTACGCTGCAGGTGATTCAGGGTATGCACAGCGGCCATGGATGATGACTCCAATTTTAAATGCTGTACCGAACTCCCCCGAAGCACACTACACTACGAAACAAACTAGGACTCGCAATGTGGTGGAGCGTTGCATTGGAGTACTAAAAACTCGTTGGCGATGTCTCTTGGCACACAGGTGTGTTAATTAATTAGTCATTTATTAGTTATTTCTGCCATCGATATTAACAAATCTTAACTGTAGATTCAGAAACTAAAATGTACTCGTATTTTTATTTACAGGGTGATGCATTATGATCCCATAAAAGCTGGCAAAATGGTGAACGCTTGTGTGGTGCTGCATAATTTGATTTATACCAGACGCGACACCATTAATGAAGAAGAATTTATGCAGGATACTTTGTTACAACCACCACAAGAGCCCCCTTCACGTGAGCAACCGCAGCTGCACTATATTGATGGTGGGAGGCAAGCTGTTGTAGACAGGCTGTGGAGGAATCGTTACCTTAGATAGGTAAAATCATACTAATATAAGACTTCATTATTAATTCTTACTTAATCTGTCGTAACATTACATATACTGTGAAAATATCAACTAGTTATCTGTTATGGTTCGAAAGATACAGCCGTTTAAAGGTAGGACGGACGAACAGACACCCGTTTCTACTCTTTGGGTATGAAGGGGCCCTAAAAATGATGAATGCGCTAGCAAAAAAGGGTGTAAATGTGTCGAACTCTATCAATAAAATATTTTTGTCATTTCAGGTGATTTAATGAGTTCACCTGTCTGAATTACAAACGGAGATGGGAACGCGGAAGCGATGGAGGTCCTGGGTCGGGAGGAGGCAATTGAAATGTAAATAACTGGCCAAGTACGAGTCTGACTCGCACACGAAGGGTTCCGTACCATTAAGGTCAACTCGGCGAAGACCGTCTGTCGGGAAAGATCGTACAACAAGAATTACCACGAATTCAGCAGAACTACGCAGATGGCAATACCATCACCGGAACAATAAAACGATTTAAGTTCTTATCAATTAATATAGATGGCGGTATTTATAGTGTGAACGGAAAAAAATGCGGTTGTTAATTTAGTATGGTGAGCACCTTGCATTGGAGTGTGCCACGTGCTTACAAAAAAAGGATTTAAAAAGAAAACTCAATTATTCAACAGATCTAGTTGTTACAGGAACTGGCATTCATACACTCATTCATTCACACAGGTCTTCGTATCTATAACTACGTCAACTACCGCTAACCATGGAAATTTGCCACTAGACGGTCTTAACCGACATGGGAGCCAAATCCGTCTATTTCTGTGTTTTCAAAAATCGTTTTTATTTTCTGAACTGATAGTTTCTTTGTCATTTTGACATATTTATTGTCAGATCATCTAAATATATTATTATCTAGTTTAACCAAATTTGGATTTAAGATTATAGAATAGCCAAAATAAGACCATTTGTATTTTTTTAAATTTAGTATGCCGGGTCTTCGCCGAGTTGACCTTATCTAAAAAAACGGCAAAATAATCACGTTTGTTGTATGGGAGCCCCCCCTTAAATATTTGTTTTCTTTAAATTAAATTAATTATTTTTAAAGTGAATATACACCTTAACTGATGGCCTTTTGGAGAAACTCAGAGTCACACAACGGGCAATGGAGAGCTATGCTCGGAGTTTCTTTGCGCGATAGAATCCGAAACGTGGATATTCGACAAAGAACCGGAGTCATCGTCATAGCTATTAAAATTTGCAAGTTGAAGTGGCAATGGGCAGGCCACATCGCTCGAAGAACCGATAACCAGTGGGGAAGAAAGGTTCTTGAGTGGAGACCACGAACCGGAAGATGCATCTTAGGTAGGCCTCCCACTAGATGGACCGACGACATTGTGAGAGTCGCGGGCATCCAGTGGATGCAGATGGCAGGATGTCGTTCAGTATGGAGGATAAAGGGGGAGGCCTATGTTCAGCAGTGGACGTCTTCTGGCTGATGATGATGATGTAAGCGATTGTGTGAATGTAAGCATCGTGAAGAAACCGGTAGAACCTCAAAAGTTCAAAGACGTTTGACATTCACCAACATACACTCTGCCAGCATGGTGGATTAGCCCATCCTCTCACAGGCCTCTCCTCTGACAGGCCTCTGTCCCAGCAGTGGGAACATGATAGGCTAATTATCTAGCACACTAAATTAGATTAATGTAATAAAAAACACAATATTAATATCAAATAAACTTTATTAATAAAAAATAATACCTTTATATTATCACGATTTTTCGTATTCTTTCCTATTTTTGGTGGCAATTTAATCTATAAAAATATATGCAAAGATATCAAAGTTAAATAAAAAAATCATTATGGCAAAAGTACTTTAAAAAGCGACTTTTACCTAGTCTGTATGTCCTCTCCGTACTAAAGTTGCCTGGAAGAGATCGCTTATAGCGATAAGGCCGGCAATTGTTTCACTAGTTTTTATCTTATTATGTACCTATGTAATTTTTGGTGTGAACAATAAAGAGTTATCTATCTAATATAATAAATACCTAATTTTCTATTAAAATTCCTTTGTTTTATTCATAATTATATTAAAAACATAAAAATTTTCAATGAGAGTCAAAACAACACAAGTAACAGTTTAAAGTGTGTTAAATTGACATATGTATTTAGAAAATTTTAAATAAATGATATACATATAATTAATAGCTAAAAATTATATAAAAAATACTTTACTTATGACATAAAGTTTGAAATAGAGTACTTTCTATAAGTAATTCAAAAGCATATTTTTTTACATCTGTAATATTTTCATTTTATTACTAAAGTTTTTTTAGTAATCATCGACTCACTTATAATGCGTATTCGTTTTTCACGGATCCATGATGAACACAGTCGAGATGGAATCCTTCAAAAGGCAAGTACAAATTAAGAAGAATCACAATAAACTTGTAATATAATGTTTAATCTACGAAATAAAATTATGTAAGTACTAGCAATGGTTGAGCGAGTGAAGCCGTGGGGCTCTGCTAGTATTGTATAGTAATTGTGTAATATCGGTGCTCCTTAATAATGGAGTATGGCTTAGAGTCGCTGACAAAACTGTTCTACCCTAATTTCCTAATTTCGCCAGGTGTGGTATGAGTTTCGACGTTAATCGTATGTATTCTGTGGCCTTGCAATGCATTAGTACATGCTCCATGGTCTCTTTTCCTGTAGACAGCCTCGGCACAGAGGCCTGTCTGTGCTGAATGGGTTTTTCCCGATAGTTAAATAGTAATTATGGGCCTCTTCAAATCACGAGTGAATCGGTTTCTTCTAGGCAAGCGTGCTCCATCGTAGACCACATCGTCGCTTAACATCAGGCGAGTTGGTGGTCAAACGCAAGCCTATTCTTCTAGCCTGCTACGAATAGCAGCCACGTCCGCAGCCACTACATTCATCGTCTGCAGTATTTGGCGCATGCTTGCCGCCATGTCTTCTTGCGCCTTCAGACGCCTCTCCTCAATAGCTAACGCCCACTGGGGAACGTCTGGCTGAACTGTAACACGTAAATAAATTGTGTTAGGTAAACAGAAAAAAACCCATTCATTTGAACTTAAAATTCTCAGGTATTCACACCACATCCTCAGCAACAGTCGTTTTCAACTGGATCATTGCCTGAAGATGTGGGCGCCTGGATATGAATAAATGCTTTTAAAAACAAGCTGGACAGATGGATAAGCATGAAAATAATCTTAACAGATAAATAGTAAATTGTGACACTTTATGATATAGATATATTACCAGTGCGTCTTCTTCTGGAGGGTTGTTGGCTGGGTGCGGGTAAAGATGGGGCACTGGTGGCTACTGCAGCTTCCACAGAGGCCGGCGTTTCGGGGTTATTTGCCACGTGTGGCGCCAGAGTAGGCATACGCGCTACTGTGCGAGACACGTGCGGCATGGCTGTAAAATTAAATGGTAATTTGAGTAAAGGGCACGCTCAACAAAAAAATCACTGCTACTACTTTCAAATTTCGGCTACGAATAATTCTCGCAGTTTAAAAAACTATTTAAATTCGGTATGTAAAGTTTTTTTTTTTGCATTTTTATTTCGTAGATTAGGTATTATAAGAAACTAATTTCAATATTTTTGTTTGCTTCCATTTTTTTCTACACAAAGCACAGATAATAATATGCTACCCTGTGACGTCATTTAGAGATAAAATGAAAGTCAAGTATTTCTTAGATTTATGGTAATATAAATGACATCTTATAATTTTAAGAGCTTAGTCGTAAAATAAGGTTTCAAAACATAATATCCCGAAATGGTTTTTGAATCGGCATAGGTAATTTTTATTAGCAAACCGAAATTCGGTACGCTAAAAAAAATTCTCATTGGTCCTTGATAAGTGTGCAAAATTTCAATTTAATTCTACGTTTTGAAGTAGTTGACAATCGAGTTCAAAGATTCCGTACATACATACATACCAAGCTAATAAAAGCGTGTTATAAATGACCGCATTATGTAATTACTAGTTTACTTTCAAGTGCCAATGTGGCTTTTCAATCGTGAAGGTGTCTACCTGTATGTGGCAGGAAGACGGGCGGGAAGTTATCATCATCTTCGTCAGAGGGCAGTGGCTCTTGGGACAAGTGCGGCGCCAGTGTGCGCGCTACTGCGCGGGACACTTGCGGCGTGGCTGTAAAATTAAATGGCATTTTGCTACTATTATACAAAGCTAATAAAAGCGTGTTAAAATGACCGCATTATGAGTACTGAGTTTACTTTCAAGTGCCAATGTGGCTTTTCAATCGTGACGATGTTTACCTGGACGTGGCACGACGATGACGGGCGAGCAGTTACGCGCTACTGCGCGCGACACGTGCGGCGTTGCTGTAAAATTAAATGGCATTTTGAGTAACTGAATTTTCAGGTGTCAAGTGTAATGCAATGCCATGTAGGGAGGGTTATGAAACAGACATAATGCTTACCATCAGGTAAAGGACTTGCTCAACAAAAACTTACTGCTATAAATTTCAAATTGCGGCTACGAATAATTCTCGCAATTTAAATTATTGCATTATTATCGGTCTTTGATAAGTGTGCAAAATTTGAGTTTTATTCGACGTTTTGAAGTACTAGAAAATCAAGTTTAAATATTCCGTTACATACATACATAGGTACAAAGCTAATAATCAATTTTCAATCGTGACGATTTTTACCTGTACGCGGCACGACGATGGCGGGCGGGCAGTTACGCGCTACTGCGCGCGAAACGTGCGGCGTTGCTGTAAAATTAAATGGCATTTTGAGTAACTGAATTTTCAGGTGTCAAATGTAATGCAATGCCATGTAGGGAGGGTTATGAAACAGACATAATGCTTACCATCAGGTAAAGGACTTGCTCAACAAAAACTTACTGCTATAAATTTCAAATTGCGGCTACGAATAATTCTCGCAATTTAAATTATTGCATTATTATCGGTCCTTGATAAGTGTGCAAAATTTGAGTTTTATTCGACGTTTTGAAGTACTAGAAAATCAAGTTTAAATATTCCGTTACATACATACATAGGTACAAAGCTAATAATCAATTTTCAATCGTGACGATTTTTACCTGTACGCGGCACGACGATGGCGGGCGGGCAGTTACGCGCTACTGCGCGCGAAACGTGCGGCGTTGCTGTAAAATTAAATGGCATTTTGAGTAACTGAATTTTCAGGTGTCAAATGTAATGCAATGCCATGTAGGGAGGGTTATGAAACAGACATAATGCTTACCATCAGGTAAAGGACTTGCTCAACAAAAACTTACTGCTATAAATTTCAAATTGCGGCTACGAATAATTCTCGCAATTTAAATTATTGCATTATTATCGGTCCTTGATAAGTGTGCAAAATTTGAGTTTTATTCGACGTATTGAAGTACTAGAAAATCAAGTTTAAATATTCCGTTAAATACATACATACAAAGCTAATAATCAATTTTCAATCGTGACGATTTTTACCTGTACGCGGCACGACGATGGTGGGCGGGCAGTTACGCGCTACTGCGCGCGACACGTGCGGCGTTACTGTAAAATTAAATGGCATTTTGAGTAACTGAAATTTCAGGTGTCAAGTGTAATGCAATGCCATGTAGGGAGGGTTATGAAACAGACATAATGCTTACCATCAGGTAAAGGACTTGCTCAACAAAAACTTACTGTTATAAATTTCAAATTGCGGCTACGAATAATTCTCGCAATTTAAATTATTGCATTATTATCGGTCCTTGATAAGTGTGCAAAATTTGAGTTTTATTCGACGTTTTAAAGTACTAGAAAATCAAGTTTAAATATTCCGTTACATACATACATAGGTACAAAGCTAATAATCAATTTTCAATCGTGACGATTTTTACCTGTACGCGGCACGACGATGGCGGGCGGGCAGTTTTCATCGTTACGCGCTACTGCGCGCGACACGTGCGGCGTTGCTGTAAAATTAAATGGCATTTTGAGTAACTGAAATTTCAGGTGTCAAGTGTAATGCAATACCATGTAGGGAGGGTTATGAACCAGACATAATGCTTACCATCAGGTAAACAGCTTGCTTACAAAATTAATTATTAGCTACAAATGCTAGAATTTCGGCTACAATTACTACAAATGACCTTATTACGAGTACTGGTTTTCTTTCAAAAGCCTTTCATTCCTGACACTGTCTACCTGTTTGTGGAAAGAAGACGGGCGGGAAATAGTCATCCTCGTCTGAGGGCAGTGGTTGCGTTTCCAGCGACGGTGTGGCCAGCAGTGGCTGTTGGACTGGCTCCAGCGCTGGTGTGGCCGGCAGTGGCTGTAAAAAAGATTTATACATAGTATACATTTCAAACTTGTAAATAAGATAACTCTTTATTAAAAAAACTACACAAACAAAGAAAACATACATTACAATGAAAATATTATCTAGGTTTTTAGGGTTCCGTAGCCCGACAAGGAACCCTTATAAATTTGTTCTGTCCGTCCGTCTGTCTATCTGTCCGTCCGAATTTTTTAGAACCTTCTAAATTCTATAATTATTAAGATAAGTGCATAAAACTTTGCATAATGACAGTTGTTAATGTTGTGAATCACAATAGTAAAAAAGTGGCCTTAACTAAAATAATTCAGAAGTAAATACCAACCTAAGCAAATAACAAACAATCAGTAGGCTACAAATAAATGAAATACATAGACTACTTAAATATTTCAAACTAGCCTGTATGATCATGGCTTCACCCGCTGTTTTTTTTAGGATATAAAATTGCCAACGCTTAAATTCAGGGTAAAAGCTACCTCCATATTAAAATTCATCCAAATCTTTGCAGCCGTTAAGAAATGCGGACAAAGATACTTACAAAAAATGTTCACATTTAAAATGTTATTATTATTGTGATGTGATAAAATTAACATAATTATATTCATAACAAAAAAAGGATATAAAATGAAAAACAAAATACTAACATTGAATGCAATGCGCACGGACTCATTTCCGTGTACCGACACCTTCCCTATGACAGAGAGCACGCGTTCGTCCAGAAGCGTTAGCCCTTCCTTTTTTGGGGGCCCACCACCTGTACGCATTGCATGCCCTCTGCATTCAGCAGCCTTGTGACGCACGCTGTACTTCAAGTTATTCCAATACTAGTAGAAAAAACAAGCATCATGCTAAAGCTTTTAAATCTGACATAAGTGTTATGAATACGAACATAAAACCCAGACACTTATCAACCATCACAAATTGTTAATATTACATCAGCTTCACTGGTGTGTAGGTGTGCATTTACTATGTAGTAGCGTTAGATAGTAAGGCTTTGTTTCAGAATGTCTGGTCAAGATAATAAGAACTTATCTATTAAATAAATACTGTGCTTGCGTCTTGCGTTTCACATTCATTAAAAAGGACTAACCATAAGATAAAAGCTTTTATTAATTTATGTCATATCAAGTTTCAAATAAAAGTTATTAGTTGGTTAGGGAGTTCAACAGAAAAAAATATGGTGTTACCATTTCCGCTGACCGAGTAATAAAGAACTATGTGTCTGGATGATAATAAAGGATTGTGAAACGTGATGTGAGATAACCAAAAGTTTCATCATCCACATAATGATTAGCAACTAGGTACTTTTATAGCACATTCTGAAACAAACCCTTAGTATTGTTAGTTTGTAATATATGTTTCCCATTAAAAAAATGTAAGACCACATACATTTTTGTTTAGGTAACCATCAGCAAAGGCGGCTGGTGGCAAGTGCATGCGACAAGTCATGGCGTGGCTTGCAAATGAACATAAATCAAACAGGCATCCCAACAGTAATTTTCTTTTAAATTAAAAGTGGTTAATTCGATGCATTAAAAATAAATAAATAAACGAATTTACTTACATTTCGCCATTTCGCGCCAGTTTTCGTGACGCCTTCGCCAAGGGAGTTCAGCGAAGACGCCAAGGCCTCCCACCTCTCGGAGGTTTCATGTTTGGCCAATGGGCCGCTGTTTACCAGCTGACCCAAAGCAAGTGCCCTATTGTCTTCTATAAACTGGAGCAGAAGCTCCATCTGCCTAGGGCTTACTTGTTTGGGTGCTGGCATCATGAAATTTCTGAAACGAACATTTATACGATAGGTCACACTGTTGTTCATATTATAATAAAACATGCTTCCTTACTTATTGTCGCGAAGGGTGTCAAGAGTAAGGTAAGGTAAGATAAATATGCTTCGCTACTAAATATAATACCCCCCACGAATGTTTCTGGAAAGACTTATGATTCTCATGTGGGTTTCCCTAACAATAAATAGTCAACTTTCTTACCTATGTCCTGTCCCAGATATACCTACTGATATCTGTTATGTATATACCTCTCTGTTAGCACCTGCAAGTATAAAACACTATTAGTGACACCTAAGTATCTCCGCGTCAGTAATTAGAATTATTGATTTAGATTACATTCAACTCAAATATATTCTCTGGTGATATTCACGACCTTAGCGATAGTCTGCTGTAACAATCACCTTATCATTTATATAACAGGATCTTTCATTGCTGAGGAGCCACCTTCTGACAACCCCTATCTTGGGCGAGTGACTCTATGCCAAGCAGAAGCTCTTGCCTTCTCTGCTATAAGGGAAGGACTTTGATCTTAATCCTCATTGTTCCTGTATGTATTACATATTAAATATATAGAAAGTTGAAGTACTCGACATTTCGATACTTAGCTGTCTGTTATCTTACTTGCCTGTGTGGAAGTAGTCAACTTCAACTCTTATTGAATGGCCTCTTTTGTGGAGTGGTGCCACCACAATTTCGCCAATGCAACGTATTGAGATAAACTAGCAAACGAAGGAGATTGACCGGTGAAAACAAATTTATTTAATTATAATTCCACTTCGCAGCATTCACAAAAAACAAACTATCTGAGAAAATCCCGAGACATAGAGATAACATCATAGACAATATTCTAAAGTAAAGAAGTAAAGTTTGTTATGAATTGCGTTTTGATATTGCTTTTTGAGAAAACAGTACATTCCGTAAAATAACAAATTCTACTAATGATGGTTATTTGTGCTATGTACAAAATGTTTCATCAGCATAACGGAAATATTTTATAAAGTTAATGCACTTATTTGCGAACGCCTGCCACAAAGTGCCAGCCCATCATAATTATGTTCCAGTACAAAGGTTTTCGGAATCGAAACGCCGAAAAAGTACCGACTTGCTTCACTTGTAGTCATTCGTTCATTAGCGATCGCGAGCCAAGACACTACGTAATACCAAAAATCGATAGATTTTGCACACCAATCGATCGATTCACGGCCCCAGTCGCGATCCCGATCAAAGTTTCATAATAAGGCAGCAGGTATTGCGAACAAATGTGTGATGCTGAATCGGATACCCTGACGGAAAAAAAACTATGCTCTAGCTAGAACATAGAGATTTTTTTTATGTCAAAAGGCTTTTTACATTAAGGTTGTTCCTTAAAGTCCTGGACGGTAAAAGACCCCATCGTCACCCCCCAAAACGACCCGATTATGCTCAAGCCCTTTGCAATTGTAAAATGGTTTGGAAGGCGCTAACTGGCCAAGAAGCAAGCAAAAGGAATGGTGTTTGCGAATCGATGATTACGTTATATTTATCAGTACTTACATTTATCTACCTTAATAGACCATAATACTTACATTTCTCTATTAACCGTTTAAAATAATGCAAAAATGGCAAAGTCGTTCGTTGAGTTCGACTACCTAAAGTGATTAAACTTAATTTAATGATTAAAGCCAGATCCGTTTGCGCCACGCCACCTTACTATATCTTCGTTATTTGACCGATCTTTGGTGGAAACACATATACACGCTAAAAAGCACCCTCAACCTACAATACCCTCCTTTTGCGCCGTCGGGTAAAATGATATAACTACGCATAATTACAGCAATACGCTATAGGTATAGAAAAGGGTATTAGGCGCACTTCACGATATTCAAATTAATTTATACATATTATTACTAGAATTGAAAGTAGGCACCTAACGTTGGTACAGTATACATTGAACTTTTTTAAACTCTCCAATAAAAGAGCTTATAATCTTCAAATTGCTAAACTGACTTTCATAAATCATAGCTCTCTCATAATCTCTAGATCAGAGGTTCCCAGACTTTTTTTCTCATAGGCTACTTCCAAAATTTAATCGGTTCCGGTGGACTCCTGCAGCTACATTTCTACCATATTCCCAAAACTCGACAAAAACGTAGTCCCCACATTATGTACCAAAATATCGTCATTGTCAGAGACACGTTAAACTTATAACAACACCCCTCTTTAAGCGACGGTGGTTAAAATATAGTAGGTAAGTAGGCACATCGTTTCTTTAAAAATAATATTTCGTATTATCAGCCAGATGAAGTTACTCGTAACAGTGTTTCTCTAATAAGGTTCCAAAATGAATATTCACAATCCTCTATTATTTTTCTCAATTTCGTCCTAATAACCAATCAGAGAAGATCAAATTAAAACTGAGCGTGAACCAAAAAGGGACTTGGATCCAATTAACGCCAAACTTTGTTTATAGACTTCTTGATTCGTTATACTAATGAAGTCCCTAGAAAAATAACTTAGACGCTTATTTCGGGACATTTCGAAAGGCTCAAAGTTCTTCGCCCAAAACTAAACTTTAAATCTAAAGAGATACAGGAATAGATTTTAACTATTGGGCGGTAAATTTGCTTCTTTTATGGCAGTTGTAAACAGACCGAAGGAGTTAAACAGCGATTTGCTGCGACCACAAATAGGTTGGTTTATTGTACTATGTACTATGATATACTCTGTGGAAGGGTATTTCGGGAGCGTGTGAGATATTCTCTGGGCGTCTGAGGTAAAGTAAATGACCCCGTAAGTAAAAGAGGAGGCCATTGGTATTGATATTGCGACTTTGCGTGGGAGAGGTAGGGTCGGTCAAATGTAAGATACGAAGATTACTTGTGCGAAGCATTTGCGAATGTCGTATTTTACTTGACTATACTTGATCCATTATATTTTTTGGGATCCATAGTATTACAAGAAACCCTTATAAGTTTGGTCCTGTAGCTCTGATATTAATAAATATTTCATTTCATTTCTATCCTAAAAGAAAATTCTAAAAATTAAATTTTTGACGGACCCTCATATATTTAATTTTGAAAAAAAATATGTTTTGTTTGTTAATAATTGTTGGATATATAATTTATTACGCACAACTTACAAAACAGAAAATTAATAACAATAATAATTTATATTGTATTATTTTGTACTTGACTTATCAAGCTCTAGACAATAAGACTCCACACATAAAAAAAATTGTTGCTTTTTTATGTATATTGGATCCCTCCTCCACCCCCAAATATTTGCGCTACGCTTGCCTTCTGGGTGTATACCCGTAAAAAGTTAAAGCTCGCTACTGAGTACCCGCCTTTAGAAAAAGTTCATAACTTATGAACGTTCTAATATAAGTCCCTCAGAAGTGAATGAAGTCGTTATTTTTAATTACGACAAGTATAAGAAAGCGCCTGAAGGCTCGAAATAATTTAATTCTGGTCCATTGTTTGTCCTTTTAAGAGCACTTAATTATAATTTGAGTACTTAGAGACGATGTTCATACTCCGATTAATTGTTGGGGTGACAAAATTAAAACGAACCTTTTTTCATTATTTTTCTTGTAGTTGTGAGATTACATGATGTAATCCACTTGTTATTTATGTTCTAAGTATTTAAACCTTTGTCTATATCGTCCCTTTTTACTTTTCTATCTTTCTTCTGTTCCGTTTTTTAAGAGTTTATTCGCATTAAGTGACTGCCCCGGTGGCTCAGTTGGTAGTGAACCTACCTTCTGTGCTTAGGGGCGTGGGTTCGATTCCCACCTAGGGCAAACATTCATGTGATAAACATTTGTGTATGTTCTCTGTCTGGGTGTTAATATCTATTTAATTATGTACGTATATCAGTCTCTGGCAGCCATATTATATGCTTTGCTTAGTTTGGGGTCAGATGACCGTGTGTGCAAAAATGTCCTGAATATTTATTATTTATTTTATTTTAAGTAGCCAAACAGGTTCTACGTCTCGTAAAAAGATTACATCGTTTTACAATTTGAACGCAAGATTTTTTCAACTGTTACGTAAGTCACTTGCCGCTCAAGAACAAACCAACAATTGCAATTAGTCTGGCAAGTTGTGCAGTAAATAAAACTTGGAGCATTGCGCTCAAGTATTAAAGTTTGTGTAGCACCAACGTTTTGATAGAGTCCAGCAACTGTTTTGTTAGTCAATTTTTATTAGTGAAGACACGGAGCAAGCTAACTTTCGCGATTATCATTCTGGCTGGAAAATAGTATAAGTTGGAGTTTCATCTATTTGGATTGAAAATAAAATCTTATAATTTTTTTGTACGTTTATTTACGGGATATTTACCGTGGTAAGGTTGTGGAAGGAGCTCAGTCTTCCCGTGAACATGGTGCATGTAACTGCGCCGAAATATCGGGAGCTTCTATGACAACCTTACAACGGTAAATATCCCGTAAATAATCATATAACTTTAGTGAATAACCGCGATAGTTTAAAACAGTGTTTTTGTATGATGTTTGTAAGAACAAACTATAGGTATACGAAAAATCTTTAATGTCTAAAGCATCTATGCATAAGTTACTAAATATTACTTTAGTAATGACGTATGGTCAGACGGTTGGACAACATATAGTTTTAACATAATTATGGTTTCCTGCCTAGACCCTAAAATAACTTAAAATTATGTAAAGCAGCTTATTACCCAATGACTGGTACAATGGAGTAGAAGCATATGGCATTATTTTACTTTTTTTTAAATTTTACGTAATAATCTGTTAAAAAGATAAAAATAAAATGTGTATTCTCCGTAAAATAGAATTAAAAAAAGATTAGAAAAGATTTAGGATTTTGAAAATTAAAAAATTTCCGTAGTAACTAATCCATTGGCTTCTATTCCATGTCCTTGACTTAGTACCCTTATTTTTCCATTTCGGTAAAAAGTCACCCGGTCTTTGAAAATATTACACTGTCTGTCTAAAAGTTGAAACTTTGAAACCCGCATTTCGAGTCAGTCTATGCTTGTTTTTGCTATAGTTTCAACGGCATAGAATCTATTTGTGTCAGTTACAAATGAGTTCATCAATTTACCTACAAAGAGCCTACTTCGAGAGTTTAATGCTCCCTGAACTTCCAACCGAGGTGCTTGGTTTCTAAATCATTTAATTGCTTACAATTCCTTTGTTCTCTCCAATACGATGGGCTTTCGGCAATTGATTGATTGACAAAGCTTGTTACTTGGTTTTTGCCAGTCAAAACGTACAAAACCGTGCCCAAGCTGACCACTCGGCTTGGAAAAGTTCCCAAAGTTCTTGAAATCATATTTTCCCTCGCATTTTTTCTCCATTTTTTTTGCATTCGCTTTGACCGAAAAAAGCGAAGGCCACCGAATGCAATTCCAGTTCAAGCCTTTAAGCTAACTTGTGTGTAAAGGTGGAAGCGAATTGAAATAGAACGATGTGATGCGGTTGTGATTTGAATCGATAACGACTACAATTATATAGGTATCGTAATAAGCTATTGGACTGTTTTTAGGGTTCCGTACCCAAAGGGTAAAACGGGACCCTATGTCCGTCTGTCGCCACGCTGTATCTCATGAACCGTGATAGTTAGACTGTTGAAATTTTCACAGATGATGTATTTCTGTTGCCGCTATAACAACACATACTAAAAACAGAATAAAATAAATATTTAAGGGGGCTCCCATGCAACAAACGTGTTTTTTTGCTCGATATTGATAACGGCAACAGGTAGACACTTGAAATATTTACAGAATATTTAGGTATATCTTAAAATTAAATATAAATAATTAAATTAAAATAAAACAAATATTTAATGGTGGCCCATACAACAAACGTGATTTTTTTGCCGTTTTTTTAGATAATGGTACGGAACCCTTCGTGCGCGAGTCCGACTCGCACTTGGCCAGTTATTTTTTTGTCCTTAAAAGCCGACCATAAATAGAGCTGAACACCGAAAATAACATTGGAATGTGGAAAGCTACTTTATTTTATACTATGTAGAGAAGATATAGAGATAGCGATGTGAAGTTAGAGCGGAGATGCACTGGAGATTCGTTAATAAAACAATTTTTATCTTAAGACCTTCAACTTTATATAGGGCTAAGTAGTTGTGTTACATAATATTTGTTTACTAAATAGATAAAAGGCACATACGCGTAAAAGTCAACAAAACACTGTCAATAAGAGAGGGATGAGGGAGATGATGGCGGTCACATTTTAATACCAGATACCAGAAATTTGTATGTAAAATCCAAAAACTCTAGACCGTAAAAAAGTTGTCCTTACTAGCTGCATAATTACGAGCCGTCGTCGTCGCCACAAAGAAACATAGGTACTTGTGATCATCTGACAAACTTGGGACCGTTCCAAACAATATCCTTGTCATAATAATATTTTCTGCGAGAAATCTCGGTCGTCTTTGTAACGTCTACACTTCTACAGCAATGGTTTAAAGATTGTTTGTACACAGTCACAAGACTGTTTATTCAGCAGTGTTGCCAATACCTCTGTCAGCCAGTCCTATACTAAACTTCGTCACAGCATTTATATGCTCTGACAGCTTGGCCACCGAGCTTAGTTGATGTTCGCTCCGAACTGTGATCGTGCGACCTCTACATATATCCTCCCAACCCCTTCACCGATTTTGCTCATATTCAAACAAGCAAATTGTATGTGCATGAACTATTAGTCTACAAAATTTTATGTAGTTTAAATCAACGGTATCAACAATCCCCGATCTGAGCATATATTACAGAATCGCAATGCTGTTCCCGTAGCCTCTAGGATTTTCGCTTCGCTCGGTCAATAATAATTAGTAGTTCGCTCCAAACTGTGACCTCGCTACTTCTATAACTTAACAACTCTATTTTTGCTCAAATTTAAACTTTATATTTAAATTAATTTTAATGAAAAACATCGTTAGTATTATAGTTGTTACACTGCCAAACTGCGTACCAGTTTATATACAGAAATAAACATTCATAAGTTACATTTTGCTGTAGGTATAAAGCATTTTAGACGAACCCCGCACTTGAATGGTACCGTCATTTTCCCGTTCACACTGACAAGTGCAGACCGGGGGGTCTCCCCTCCACACAGTTGTGACGTAACTGGCGCACGGTTACCGGCCACTTGGAACGTAACCGGGCGCCGGTGAGGTGCCCTCAGGGTAAATTTATTAAAAATTGTATTGAAGTTAACTCTCAAAGGTAACATCCTAACAATGCCCCGGGTATTGTAGGTTTCTACCACCACTTATCATCAGGCCTGCCGTTTGTTTGCCATTTATAAAAATAACTACATGCCTACAATATTTCATGAAGATTGGATTAACACACGAGTAGGTACACGAGTTATCGTCTAACAAATATCAAAAAACAGATCAACAGAAAAAAACTTATACAAAAACCGATCCGTCCCAAGTAAACTGTAAAACCTTAGTAATAACGTAATAAGTGATTTTAGCTAAGTTTCAGTTATTATCCGTGTTGTGTTTTTGGGCTAACGTAAAACATAATCTTTCTCATAGTACTGGCAACACTGCGTTGTTGGCACGTAGAAATTCAGTTTTGTGTGCAAAGTGACGATGCATTAAGGAATGTTATTGCAACGTTGACGCGGTGCCAAGTAGGTCCTCGCTCTTGAATTAAATAATAGACTGCACATGAAAACTAGTACCTAAGTATTATTTCTGTCAAATTATTCGTCGTCTGTGGTTTTTTTGTGAGATAAATTAGGCGTGTTTTCATCTTTCATCTTCTTCTTTCATCATCTTTCAATGAAAACTACTAGCACTTTCAAAATGGTGCATTTACTTAGATCAAGTAATTCAGCTATTCAGTGTCATAATGAAATGCTTATTATGCTAAATAATTTATTTACTGGAAAAGTGTGTGTTCTATTGATCTTTCTATTTGATAGAATCAGAACGCCAAAAATGCAATTTTGGTTACTTTTTTAGGCTCTTAACTCACAGTAATTATTCATTGGTCAACTTGGCTCGCTCCCGTCTGGGTGTAATTTGTCTAACCTTGAAACCTGGAAACCTTGCCCTTCAATCCGGATACCTTCAAACTTTATAAAATCTCGCAAAAGTACTTGCATAATCCTGTCAAGACCACTCCTCTCCCGTTCTCGTCACAGTGGGACTCAAGTTTTGAGGGACAGGAAATTAAAATCGCTGCATAGATTTCTCGGTCCGACTACCGGAAGCCGGAAGTTGGTGACAAGCGCAGGCTTTCGCTTTGCAAAATCTTTGATATTCTTTGCTATTTTCAAGATCGAATATACGTCTTATACTTGAGGACTAGTGACTTCTTGGTAGCAACTCTGCCTCATGAAGAGGTTTCGGGTTTGAATGACGAATTTATTTAAATTTAACGGTATGGGTCTTAGTTGTCCTTGTCTTTGTGTTTGTTTGATGCCATCTCCAACATAAAGACCGTATGGACCTTGTGAATCGTCACCGAATGCAATAAAAATGCAAAAGTGGTATTTTCATCTCTCAAAATAAATTTCTACGTTTATAATTTTGGCATTGCGGATTTATTGTGTGACAGAAATAAATTAGGAAACTTCGTAGGCCCGGAATAAAATGTCAGTGGTTTGTTATTGCTATTGGATTTAACACTTATTTCTAAGTAAACAAACACCACGCCCATCTGGTCCCGTCCGGTGATCAATACAATACAATGTCTCTTTATTACACACCGAAAAAAATACAAAAGAAACTTAAACTAACATCAAAAATATGTAAACGGCAGTATGATGGGCGGCCTTATCGCCTAGAGCGATTTCAATGCGCATTCGTTTGGAAAAACGGTCCAAGGCCTCATATGCAGCGTCAAAGCCGTAACAGATGTAGGTACGTACCACGAACCACGGACCGCCGTCTGACCAACAGGAAGGAAAGAGAAAATTTTCGCTTTGAAAATTAAAAAAAAAAACTTGATCCGTACGTCTGTTACGGCTAAGACTTCAGCGTTAACGTTTCGAACGACGTCTGAACGCTCGGCACAGCGTCAACGGTCAATACATCTCATACGCAAACGACGACGTCTAGTTCACAACAGTAGTCGAAACACAGTGCTCCCGTGTAGTCATGTGACATAAAATGGATATAATTTCGACATTTTGTACTGACGCCAAATACGACGTTTACGCTGCAATGGTTCGAAATAACTAGAGATGCGGTGAAAAGCATTTGAACGCCGCCTACCGCGTCCACACGCGAACGTCAGCGTATAAAAGAGACCACAACAGTACATTTCTATAGTAAGCATCGTGACGCGGCGTACGGCGTAACGCTGTACGCGGCCGACGGCGTTTATAGGAGACCGAGCCTAACGTATTTAATAACGTTTTCAAAACGTAATCAAAATATTGCGACTCATTAATTATCACTCAAAGCAGAGAATATTTCAGAGAAACTTCTTATTTACTACTCATCTTCCGTGTGGTGTTTATACCAGCTCGAGCCTGGGGGTTTGCCTTCTTGCTGCGTTTACTCCATTCTATAAAAAAAAAAAAAAAAAAAAATATCTGTGACATTATTGCACACATGGTCAATGGTCATCTGACCCCAAATTAAGCAAAGCTTGTAATATGCAGCCAGAGACTGATATTCATACATATATATTTTTAAATACATACTTAAATAGATATTAACACCCAGACATAGAACAAACACAAATGTTCATCACACAAATGTTTGTCCAAGATGGGAATCGAACCCACGCCCCCTAGCACAGAAAGTAGGATCACTACCAACTGAGCCACCGATACATGCTTGTTAGCGTATTGCATGGTCAGCGGTTTTATTTTGGCTCCAGATACCTTGTCTATGTAGTAAGCCAGTGTTAAGTGTAGTAGAATTCTTCAGTAGTCCACCTCAAGCGACTTTCCATTAGCTTTTTTCTACAGCAACAGCATAAAATATTGCCTGTATGTTCCCTATTCATAACAAGCACTTCCGTAAAAGAACAATTTAAAAAAAAAAAACTAAAACTATCATGATTTTCAGCCCATAATGTCTCACTGATGAACATATGACTATCATCTTGTACACCAGTCATCCAGGTCCTATCTAGTCCGGTTCGTTCAGCATTTTTCATGCCCAACGAGCTGCTAAGTGTCCAAAAGTAGAAACATTTATGAGTTGACAGTTTTATTAGGTCTTAGTTCAGTAGCTGTCCTTTTCTGTAGTTTACGTTCTGAGGTACCAGGGTAACAGCATTTCCAGGATGTGTAATGAGCGAGTGTACATGTGTGCAGATCGCATCGCGATGCTAATCGAAAAGCCTATTGTGTGTGTCCGGATGCAGACCGCACGCTCCAATCTCACGCCCTAGAACAATACTAGTTTCCACAATACTTTCATACCAGGGTTGGCACGGTTTACAGTACGCCGTCCACTTTCTAATATCTTGTATTTTTAACCGACTTCCAAAACGGAGGTTCTCAATTCATCTGTTTTTCATTGTTTGTTTGACGAATCTCTAGTGCATCAAGTATTTTTGAAGGAATTTGGTATCAATTGTTTTTATTTTACTACTAACCATAAAAATAAAAACTAGTATTATATCTACATTATTACTAGTATTAATACTAGTATTTTTCCTCTATGCTACTAACCTATTCTAACCTGAAACAGAAATTTTAACTATATGGAAGGGGTCGCGCGCGCACTCACCTTGAAAAAGACCGCTGAATGCGGTTAAAACTATAACAGAATAATCGTCAGTGATAATCCGTGCAATACAATAAAAATATAGCTTCAGAGCATTTAAAATTTTATTTTAAAGATATTGCCCATTTTTTTTTTTATTATCACTGTGATTTTTTATTTGTAGAAATGTTGAAGATGTGCAAAATATATAGATCTAGTCTGGCCCATACCGCAGTGCTAGACGACCAACGCTCCGTTTTCTGTGCGTCCCTTAGGAGCTTGCTATTGTGATTATAGTATTAATAAAAAATTAAAAAAGTCGATTTGCCTCCTTCTAATTCACTGCTCTCCCCCAGGATTGATCCAGACAGGATCTTCGCTAAGTTTCTCAATCGATTACTCTCCTAATACGGAAAAGGCATTGTCTGTCGCAGTTGAACTGGAGTCAATAAACTGTCTTAAACATTCAATTTGGCGTACATAAAAGATTGTCTAAAGACCAACGCTGACTTTAAGCGGCATTAGCGTATATACAAGCCGTGGAATAGTATTTATTTAGGATCACGCTACATTAAAATAATAATAATTTCATTTCAGAAAATATTTATTTAACACCAAATTAAATGAAAAAAATCGTTAAATAATAACAAAAATCATACAAACATAAAGTGAATTAATTAACATTGTACCAACCCTGAAATAGCGAAAAAAATTCATACATTTTGTCAAGTGTTATGACCGTTTTCTATAAAACAGCTGGTATTTTTTTTACGATTTCAGTGTTGGTCCTTTCGTAAAAGTAGTTCATAATGATGGGTATTACTAACCCCTTTTGGCTTATTGTATATTTTCCGCGTAACCCCGTATTTCTTTTTAACGTAAAATTTGTTTTCGATATTGACAACCCTACCAAATCTGTATGACATTTATCTAGACTGTGCATAATCTAATATTCCGGTATGTTTGAAATTGAGCCCGTGGTCACGAAACCGCTAACAATTTTATCATGATAACTGCACTCGCTATTACAGTTCACGATATAATAAGGAGTATAATGATGAATCTTACATTGTTATTACACAAGGTTACACAGAACAATGATACTAAGCCGAAAGGAGATCATTGAACCCTTAATTATGAACAAATTTTTAGTAACTTTATGTTTATAAAGATCTTTTGACATTTTTAGCACTAATTTAATTTTGCACCCCTATAAAGTATGTTAATGGTTGGACATTATGAATTTAAGAGCTTGTATACCCCTCATCAAGCAGATAAAAACTTTGACTTTGGCTTTTATGAGACGAACTCTGAAATGCCTGAAAAAATTAGCTATTCCTAAGGATATTTAAAACTATTCACGCCAGCGCTTAAAAATTTCCGAACCTAAAGTTTACAAACTTTTAAGGTAGCCTGTTGCTTTAGTCTACATGGGTTACATTTAAGTTATATTTATACATTTTAACGATATAGAATTTAAGTTGGTTGGATTTAAGTTTATTTATTTACCTCAGTTAAAAAACATACATACATATTAGAGTTACACAACTCTGCCAAACTGCGTAGCCGCACCTGCATGCGTTTGCTAAATGTTTTATGTAGGTATTGAAACAACTCAGGACACTCTTTTTTCGAGATCCAATATCCATCTTTTGGTAAATTAATAGCTATTCCATAGAAAAAGGTCATTACAAAATAGTACAGCTGATATTCTTTTCGCGATTGCAGTGCTGGTTTCATAGTAAAAGTCGTTGATAATGAAGAGGACAATGACTTCCTTTCGGATAAGTACCACCGTTCCTAATAGTGATGTATAGGCATCTTTGTTTGTCTATTTCCACGCTTCATAGTTCATGCAACTTCGTACATATGTGTCTTCGTAGAAATTAGGTATATATAGATATTTGTATCAGGGAACATTGTTGGCAAACGTCACAACACACACAGATATAGCTCGTATTCGTAATGCGAATGTAGAGAACCGCTTATTCAGCTGGATGTGTGTAAATATTTGTTTGGATGTCACTGCGTAACGCCATTTTGTGTAAATTTATGCTCTAAATACGGAATGCTACACATAGCATAGGTGTCTACATATATAGAATAATAGTATAATTGATATATTGGGATTAGGGACTATGTTTCTTTTTTTTTAAATTACTTTCTAAAAGATAAATTAAAAAAAAAGTTACTTGGCTATGAAGCTTAGTAGTTTCTCATACTCTGCTGCTTTTTAACCCGAAACAATAAAAGGTTCCTGCAGAGTGTAGCCACTACAGCGAAAATAGGACTTTAAAGCCATCACCCTGGTAGCCTATTTTTGTATCCTCTAAAATCTTGTACGTACGTACAATATTTCAATGTGCAAAGTGTGATAACGTTTTTCAACTAGAAGCACAAAAATTATTTTAAAATTTATAGGCACAAAGTAATTGACATTTCTAGATTACTAAGGTTAAGTGTCCTGGGCTCAAAATACTAGCCATAATCATCTAGAAATGTTATTTTTTGTATATTTTTATGTAGTTATCTACATAAATAATCTTTGAGAAAAATACTATGCAAACCTTGGCGGCAGACTGAACATTTATGGACTCTTCATCTTCATCATCATTAGCCAAAAGACGTCCACTGCTGAAAATGGGCGTCCCCCATAGAAATCCACACTGATAGACTGTCTGCCATTCTGCATCCACTGAATCCCGCGACTCGTCGTGATGGACTCGTCGGTCCATCTAGTGAGAAGCCTACCTATGCACGGACGCTATGGACTCTTATTGGATAGTACTGATCCCATAGACTTTTTCCCGGAAACTAACCCTCGACAGCCCTATAATTCTAAGAGTAATTCACTGCTCCCCAATCTTAGAAGCGTGCGTGTTCCCCCATCCACGCACGCGACTGTGGTAAAAATGTACCCGTAAATCGTACCGCGAAATGTTGCCTGTTGTGCCAGTACTTGTGCTTACGACAAAACGACTGGGGTCTGTTTTACACGCATTTGTAGCTTGAGGAAGGTTTGATAGGGTACGTAAAGATAGGTTATGTACTTGTATTTTAATTTCTAGTTCTTCTAGTACATAGTAGGTAGGTGTAACGTGAGTGCCGTTATTACCAGTAATATTTTTTATCACTGTTTTACGTACTGTGGGCAAAGCTCTCCACCCATCTCTTTCTATATATCTCTTTTCGGTGCGATGTTCTGTCATGATATACATAAAAATAATGTATAAACACAAATAGCTACATACATAAATAGCATATGTATGTACATAAATAGCTATAACAATACAGAATAATGAGGCTCTAATTAAGGTAGGCTGGCGTTTTCCGCCACTTTGCTCGACATAAATCGGTGATGCATCTAGATTTTTTATTTAGAAGTATGGAAAAAACAGCTGAAAAATATAACATAATTTGTTTAAAGTATAGTAGGTAAGGTACCTGCTGGTCGCCTTACTACACAAAGCCTTGTATCATGGCACTTAACTGATTCGAGAATAATAAGAATAGTTTTAGGAATTAGTGATAATTTTTCAAATGAATTATCGCTGATCTTGTCTGGACTAAATAGTTCCGTGACATTTTTAAACTTTACAAGAAAATTATATTTGAAATGTTAGCTTTATCGTGCTGTGCTTTACTAATAGATTTCCTACATCTAAAAATATATGTGCATCGTGTAGCCTGAGAATATCTGTACTTGAAAAAGAAAATCGCACGACTTTACGTACCTTCTCTATGTTAATAACGGTTAAAGGTGATTTTCCGCATGTAGGGAGCGAAGTGAGACAACAATAAAATGTGCGATATCAAACGAGTAGTATAGGTACATTTCCCCCACCCTGAGATTCTGTGCGAATTATCGACAATGAGGGGAAGACATTAACGGTGGGTGCTCTGCTAGGACATATTGATTTTATTGAAACTTGCAGTTAGGGACACCGTCGATGGACGTTTATTTTAGATGATCTCCCGCAGAATTTTTATGCGCCTGATGACTAAAAGTTCTTGATCTGAGGTGGCCCTCGTACCTTTAAGAGTCAGTTCCAAGGCAAGAACTTTCACACATTCACAAGAATCTTTCGCATATTTTCAACATAATATTTTGAAGATAAAATAATCAATGAGAGGAAACTTAAATAATAATTATTAATAAAAAAAATATACTTTTGTAAAACAAACTTTGCCGTATTCTTCTCTGCAAACCCTTTCATTGGTACCCATATCATGATGGTAGTTACATTTTGTCCGCCATCTTGGGGCCTCCGCCATGAATTTATCATCTAGGAGCAAAGTGCCTGGGAAGACAAATCAAACGAACCCAAACCCGACGGGGTTACGTCGTTTCGTTTAGGAGTTTCTATGGCCACCTTCTGTCTCCATCATAAGACCAGCTACATGGTACCATAGTGTTGTATTGCCACCAAACTTACATAAGTATGCCAAATTTCAGCTCAATCGGTTGAGGATAACTGGTCTAAACTTCAGTTGCAAGAAATGTCACACTCATACGAATGTACTCGTACTAACAGGGCAAGTTGTACAAAAGCTTGTAAAAAAATACGATTAGACACTTTAAATAACATTTAAATACATGATTATATGCATATTATGACGCTTTAACTCTGCACATTCTACGTCATTAATGTTCTCAGCTTTTTCTTAATAAGCCCAAAGGGGTAATGAGTCGGATCAGTCGAAGCGAAATGTTTCCGAGCGTATGTTTATTTCCGGACTTATGTTTTTATTTGCAAAGAAGTCGCTAGCTTCGGGAAAATCTGTACCCTTTTCACCTCCTCTTTAAATTGAAGCGGGATTCCTCGAGCGTTTCTTCCATGGATCTAGAGATAAACAACATTCCAACACTAATGTTGCATTAGCGTTGACTCTGGTAGAATCTTAGTGGTTTGCATTCTACGGAGTTTTTCAGCTTTTCTACTTTTCTTTGCCTCTGGCTACGGTGTCTGGCATTGGCAATAAAAACGGGCACTTTTTTATTACGAATACGCTTGTTTTTTCTCACACCAACACGCGTGATGGTAAGCGACGATGTTATTATAAATGGTGCACGCAGACATAGCTAAAAACCTATTGATTCTGACAGTGAAAGTTTAGCGACTTGCGAGTACATTTATTTTTACGTTTTTACGCAATAAAAAAAAGAGAAGAATATGTGCTTAGCTTTAATGTATGTATGTATATTATGTTTTAATCAACATATTAAAAGTTTTAACTGATTATGTTAGATGAGGAGTAAAAAGATTCCTCTAAGTTCAGGGATGGTCATTGGGAAGGTGAGAACATCATAAGTACAAGATGACGCCAACGTAATTTTTTTGACCACACTGTCTCTTGTGACGAATCAATGATCACTTTGTTGTCCGTCTGCCATAAGTGCAACAATCATTTGTAGGATGCCGTTGCGGCTGCCTCGCATCCACCGTCGCAAGGAAGCAACTCTCTTACGATTAATCGCATGAAAGTCGTCAGTCTCAGCACTGCAAAAAGGAGGCATCAGCATCCTGAAAAAGTAATTTAAGGTTCAAAGTCAACGCAATCAAAAGATACGGCCATTTATGTCACAAACTTTGATAGCAAACTAACAAATCACACATGTAAAAAAAGTCGTTTGAAGTGATATGAGTTTTTGCTGAACAGTATTTGCTTTGTCTGGTGTATGCCATATTTATTAAGTTTGTAGGCAAACTTTCAACCCTCTGTGCGTGACATATACTCGTATTTGGCCAGTTTAAAAAAAAAAGTACTTTGAAACTTGTGTTAAGCATTGTAGAAAATATCAAGGTTTAAATATTTAAATACTGTATCTATCTTGTCTACTGTCTTGATCTATTGAAATGGCAGTTAAAGTGCATTGTATTTTTAATTGTTTTAGTAACCTTGAATACTTTTCATTGCGCATTTGAACCGGTCGTTAGAGCATGAAATATATACATCGACAATCAACGTTTTAAGTACCAACTTTTTGTATCTTTAAACATATTCAAAAATGGAATAATATATTAAAAACTAAGCGAAACTGAGTTACAATTGCGTGCGTTCCAAAAATATGAATTGGAATTACACCAGATTGGGAAAAAATCGTGTTGACGGGGACAACAAACTTCAGTAAGGAAACAACTTACTGAAGAGAAGGAGTAATTGGCGTCCGAAATCCGAGTCCTGCCGGATCTTGTCGACAAGGGGATTAATGCTGGATCATAGGAACCAGTACTTAAGCTCTACGGCTATACTCTATCACAAGGTCACAAAATAAATATTAGTACTTCAATTCCGTAAATACTTTTTTGGTGAATTCTATTTATACGTCATGAACATGCTATTTATCTATACTAATATTATAAAGAGGAAAGATTTGATTGTTTGTTCGTTTGTTTGTTTTTTGTTTGCATCGAATAGGCTCCTAAACTACTGAACCGATTTGAAAAATTATTTTACTGTTGGGAAGCTACACTATCCCCGGGTGACATATATTTTGTAGCGAGGCCGAAGGCCGAGCTTACACCCGTGTGAAGCCGGGGCGGAAGACTAGTGATCTATAAAAGTAATACACTATACAAGCGTTAGCGGCAAGTAATTGATGGACTCTTGCAATAGTAAACATGGAAGCAAGTCTACTAGATCTAGTTGACACCTGGCTCTATTAAACACCAAAAAAAACAACATTATATGGAGCTCTGGCGCTACGTTGTACGGTGTACCGCGCTCAGGCAAACAATTTATCAAATTGATTCCAGCCTTATTTCTGCTAACAAAGGGAGTTGAGTTATTAAAAATTCCATGATCGTAATTCGCGCAATTTAGACAAGAAATCCGATATGACAGAATTAATGGACTTTAAAATATTTCGCTGACGACGAAACAAACTGATTTTATCTTTGTTGCTGATTTACGATTGGAATTGTTAGAATATTTGGTCTATTGACTTTAAAATCTTCTTATCAAAATTATATTAATTGTTTTAGTCTTTTGTTGTGGTTGAGTGAGACCGGGGAGAGTAGCAAAGGGAGTAAACAAGGGGAGCCCTATGCCCAGCAGTGGGTCTCAGGGTTGATGATGATACTGAAGTTGTTCGTTTAGGAAGTTATATTATGTCCGAAGTCATGTGACGGTATGTAACTCTATATAATGACAAAATTATTAAGAACCCCATATAATAGCTACTCAGAAATGCCGCAGGAGATAAGCTCATTCCACAAATTGCAGGTGTGAGGCTAAAAAGAACGCGCAAAACGCACAGTGTGCGATATCCTTCGATCTATGATATGTGGATGAACTTTCAGGCGGTGGCAGCTGGTGCGATGTTAAAACCGCGATGCTGGCATCAGATCGAACAGTTCTTCTAAACATTCCCCGCTGTAAATGCGATAAAAGGCTCTTGCTGTTTAGTGAGCTTGGGATCGTCGACAATTCTGATATTTGGGTGCTCCGTTCCAAAGATAGGAGCAGTACTTCATGTAAGGTCTGACTTGCGCATTGCAAAGCAAAATAATGTAATGCTATAATGACTAGTTGGCAGAAATTGTAAAATTTATGCAAATACCTGCAAAACATCTGCTTATTCTTATATCAGCCTCTTTGGCAACAAATATTTATCTCTGTTCTTTTCGGAACGCACATCGCCGCGTTGCAATACACCGTCAAATTTTGCTCTTTACCGCTGATCCATGATTTGACGAAATGGCAGACCAGCCTCGTTGACGATTTTCATACAATCCAATGTCCGATATCGCATAAGGCTTACTTTAGAGTGTAGCGTTATATGTTCCGATCAAATGATTAGGGCCCTTATTCCATAAAAAACACTAAAAACGACAATAGCACGCTGCAAACGTGTTATGACACATTAACCATGTTCACCTACTAAAAAGGTAACCATGATTGCATAATTAAAACGCATCAATCGAATCAAACGCGTCTTCAGATTAGATACTACATACTCTTGATATCCGCGAACCGGAAGACGCAGCGTAGGTAGGCCTCCCACTAGATGGACCGACGACATTGTGAGAGTCGCGGGCATTCAGTGGATGCAGATGGCAGGATGTCGTTCAGTGTGGAGGTTAAAGGGAAGGCCTATGTTCAGCAGTGGACATCTTATGGCTGATGATGACTCTTGATAAACACGCGCTCGCTTAATTCATGTTTTTTTGACTGTTTAAAACGAGCGCGTTAAGAACCTCATCGCGTTAGCAAACTTGACATTATAATTATTATTGTGAGAGCGGGCACGAAAAATCGACACCGGTTCATGGTTGATATTCCGCAAACCCGTACGAAGCGCTTTGTTCCATTTTTATTGTGCGAACTGCTAGACTGTGGAATGCACTGGCGGAATAGATGTTCCCCGATGGTTACAATCTGGGTGTCTTATCTCGAGTGAATCGGTTTCTTCTAGGCAAGCGTGCTCTATCGTAGACCGCATCATTGCTTAACATCAGGCAAGTTGGCGGTCAAACGCAAGGCTATAAAAAAAAGTATAAATTTGCCAATTCTACGCAAATAACGTGACGCGGCCACGTTAAGAGTTTATGTGGTCATAGAAACTAAGGGCACAGAGTCCATTTTTCTAATAAATTTTCATGTTAAAACAGTCGCGCGTTTAGAGCAAGGAATATTAGTCAGAGAATACGGGCCCAAAGCTTTAGCGAGAAGATATTATACAGCCAGGAAAGTAATTTACGTAGATACCTAAACCTGTAAATTCATTTACCTAATCTTAAAAAACATTTTTCCATTTCGCCGTCAAATTAACTAAATTCCACCTCATCCTCGGTAAACAAACGGACGGAATTCCGGCTCTAACCTATATTATTTCGTGAAATAACCGCTTAAATATCGCTAATAATTATAAGTCTCGGAAATACTCGGTAACGTAAACACTGCGCCGTTAATGGCGGATAATCGATTTGCTTCGTGTTATGAACATTTTGTAAATATCAGTACGATTTCATTGTATTTTTTTACACAAAAAATGGCATGACTTTAATCTTCTTAGTGGTCGATGTACTATGATACTATACCGTCAAGAGATTTACTTACGATAATTTTCAACTTTTATACTAATAAATACATTATTATTTAACTGTTTATGTAACCTTCGGATAAAATAAATAAATACCGTTCATGTAGGTAGTATGATATAATCTCATTTTAAGTCACCAAGTATTTTTTTTTTATTTGCTCGGTTAATAATAACTCCTTATTTTATGCAGCCACTTCATGTTGAAAATGTTCTGAACTGATAGGATAGCCCAGTGGCTGGCAAGTTCAAATTCCAAACCATGGGGGGGGGGGGGGGGGGAGGGGTTAAATACCAATAATGAACTTGAGTTATCGCTGAAGAAAAGAATTTTGAGGATGAATCATGCTATGGTTGCATGATGTTACACCAGTTTCTAGTAATAGCGCTAGCTGGCTAGCTACCATCCTCAAGTAAAAAATATATCGCCAAGCCCTCAACGACACGTTCGGGCAGCTTCTCTTGATAACCAATTCTCATTCCAGGCTATACCATACGCGGCCATAAAATAATCATAAAAAATACAATAATTTTTTTGTAGCCTGATTGTGTGAAAAATTATCTTTGAAATTTAACTGGTTTTAAAGTCGATCAAAAAAAACTATGGATGTTTAGACATTTGACGTCTAGTGGGTCCGTTCTGTAGGTTCCATATTGATGGACCGATTTGAATTAATTTGATTTGATTTAATTTAATTAAAATCTGCTTATCTGATTAAAAGTATCTACCTAAGTAATTTATTGACGGATATATCGTATAACTTTTTTTTGTCACGAATATATCCACGTTTGACCACCAACTCGCCTGTTGGTAAGCGACGATGTGGTCGAAGATAAAGCACGCAGATTTATAAAATACCTATATCTATATATACAAAAATTTAACTTACATACAAAAACATACAAACGAATTGGGAACCGGTGAAAACTGAGAAAACGGTGAAATTTTATTATTATTTTACAATATGGACAAAATGTAAGAATACATTCCAAAAAAATCAGCTGTTTTGACTTTGATTTTCGTATCTCCTTCGACCACACTAAATTGTGCTCTATATTTTGTCCAAATTCTAAAACTAATTTCCATAACAGTAAAACCCAATATTGCTTCCAAAGTCACGATACGCAATTAAAACATCGTGCAAAATCCTCTTAACTTTTCGATTAGCATGCAAATTGTCTTCATTATCCATAGGTGCTGTCATAACAATAAACTCGATACGGTCATTGATAATGGATTGGTAACAGATATAGCCATTTAAATGCCTCTTTCAGGATTGTTCAGACTATGCTTTTGCTTGCTTCTCACCATAGCTATTTCGTTCGTAAGTTATGCGCGGAAAGCGTGTCGAAACTTAGCTTAGCCGCTGCCCTGATGACAATATCTCTTGCATAAGTTTACACAGTTACGCCCCGTGGCTTCGGTGCTTCCTCGTAGTCAAACTAATTAGAAAAGTCTCACCCGCAGTAGCTTTACCTAGTCTGTGGTCTCACCAGTCCGGTGACCTAACTAAATAACCGAACTACTTTATCCAACATTTTTTTATAATAATTTATACAACAAGGAAAACAATAAATATGAGCAACGCCGCAATTGACATTTCATGTTTTTATATCTATGACTGTACATACGTATATAAACTGTACAGCGTGCTGAAAAAGTGCAATATCAATAAAGTTTGACCACGAGAAACGACCATTCCTCGTGGTCTTAATAGTTTGACTACGAGGAAGCAACGGTTTTAACCGGTTTTCCCAGTTTTTTAAATTGCCTATTAGGCTTGCACTTGACCGTCAACTCGCCTGATGTTAAACGACGAAGAGGTCTACGATAAAACACGATTGCCTAGTGAAAACCGATTCACTTGTGACTTAATTTTTTCTGAGTTTTCCTGCCGCATAAAGTATATTTTCTCAATCCTTATGTTACATATACTAAATTCTTGCCAAATTTCGTGAAGATTAGTGTGATGATTACGTTCATGCTTAGTAAAATGATAGACAGATAGATAAATTCTTTATTGTTCACACTAAAAATTACAAATACGAAAAAACAGCTTAAAACACATAACCCTAAACTAAAGAAATCCCGTAAGCTATAAGAGCCCCCCAAAAATTTAACCCTTACGTAAAGTCGTTTTCACTTTTTACTTTTCGCATCTCAAATGCTATTCAACAGCACAGCAACTGAAACTTTGACAAGATCTCAACTAAAAATTACAAAATTCCCAATTTATTTCTTAGTTGTATAATATCAAGCAGCCTTTTAAAATAAACTTAAAGCTCATGAATATACCTAATGCCAAAGGAGAAAAGCCTTAAAATCTTTAGTACTGGTCAAGGTGAAACCTCTCAATGCTTGAAATATCTGCAACCTCAGCCTTAGCTAAGCTTTACAGCTCGAATCGGGTAACTATGACTTTGTCAGTAGATTGAGACTTTTTTTATTAGTACGTACTTTACAAAAAAAAACACACATCAGTCATAGGACTGCACGTCAGAAGTGAAAACTTGTAATAATTCACCTATTCTACCAGAGATGATGAGATGATGTTGAGTTCCATGATTTTTGTTCACCCAAAAAGTTCGTCTAAAGAAGTTTTCACTTCAACTAGTGCAACAATCGGCGTGCTGTGTACTCGTATCGTGAAGCAAGCGTTAGAAAAACAGAGTGGCGCGTGGCAGCGCGAACTACAATGCGGCATATTATAGCGTAGTCTGAATAGGTCATAATAGGCCTCTGTGTGTGACATTGTATTGAAATCGAGATGTTTTTGTAATATGTCCCTTATTGGCCGTTCCACTGTTTACATTACAGTTTTATTCATTGCCTCCTCGTGGGATGGTTTCAGAATGAGGTAGGTAGAGACGGTCAGCTGACAGATCAATTATTCTTAGGAGTGGTTCAAAAACGAAAACGTCCTTAACCGTCTCTTAATCGCCCATGCAGTGTACAGATCTTTTTTTTCATAGAATAACATAATAGTTTGGTAAAGAAGTATCGAAAAACTAAGATGTTTGTATCGATACTTAGCTTCACTACACGCACTGACATAATAGCTCAAACTTAAATAAATTTTAAATCTATACTTATAATAATTTATAAATAACCTAAACCTTTACTAATAAGTCATCATCATCAGCCAGAAGACGTCCACTGCTGAACATAGGCCTCCCCCTTTAACCTCCACACTGAACGACATCCTGCCATCTGCATCCACTGGATGCCCGCGACTCTCACAATGTCGTCGGTCCATTTAGTGGGAGGCCTACCTACGCTGCGTCTTCCGGTTCGCGGTCTCCACTCAAGAACCTTTCTTCCCCATCGGTTAACAGTTCTTCGAGCGATGTGGCCTGCCCATTGTCACTTTAACTTGCAGATTTTAATAGCTATGTCGGTGACTCTGGTTCTTTGGCGTATATCTACGTTTCGATTTTTATCGCGCAAAGAAACTCCGAGCATAGCTCTCTCCATGGCCCGTTGTGTGACTCTGAGTTTTTCCAAAAGCATTTACTAATAAGTAAGTACCTGTAATACAATTAATAATTTGAGCTCAGATCAGACAGAGCGAATATAAATATAGAGCGAAGGCATAAGTGCGGGGATCAAAACGGCCTGTGCGCTTATCTCCGAGTCGACCACGAGACGTAAGCGCACGACGTCAGTGCGCCGACCTGACGTAAGCGCGGCGAAGATCTGACGTAAACCCGGCGACAGCGAGCTTACTACGAACCGCAAACGGTTCTCTAGAAGGCCCCGCGGTGATGTCCTTACGATGCTGATTTGTATGCGTTGCAGTATAAAGTTTCATAGAAAGAATACTGAATGGCTTGAGCTGAGGCGGTGCAGATCCGTTGCCAAGTTAATGTCTGCACTATCTATACTTACGTACTGTTCTGTCATTTGTCGATTGAAGTCTCTTTATTTTGTATGTTGTACAATACACATTTTTATATAATGGCAACATTATATTATTAGTTATGTACTCGAAGCCTGGCAACCCTCTTCCATCCAACCTCCATTCCGGAGCGACATACATACCACTTTTGTCACCATAATTTAGTCTTGGATCTTGATTGAAAGATGTATTCTATTTGATAATAATTAATATTATTAGTGCGACAGACGTGTGGATAAGATGGAGGTTGGATGAAAGAGGGTTGCCAGGCCTCGGTTACATAATTAGGCGAATAAAATATATAATGTTGCCACTTTATAAACATGGGTATTGTACAACAATGTACTTTGTATAAGTTTAAGAAATAGCATTTTCATTTACCAACCATTTTATGAACAAGTATATAGGCTCGTTATTATCGTCGGTTATATTGAAGGGTGTGCGAATAGGCGAATGCGGGCGAGCGATAAATTCGGTTCGCTCCAGCGGCGCTTCGCAGATATATTGCCGTGGAGCACGGATCCTTCGGCGAATATTCGCCAGAAAGACCGGAAACGAAGAGAAAATCGAAAGGATTCGCTAATATATAGACGCGAGAAAAACGTAAAGCGATATGTTAATATTGCTTTTGCAATTTGTCGGAGTCATTTTTGGAAATTTACTACCCACGACTGTGACAGAACGGAGAAGACAGATAGATAAAAAAGGAAAGAAAAGAAAAAGAAAGGAAGGAAGGTGTATGCATTTGATGTAAAATGTTGTATCTCTGCTACCATTTTTGTCTAAAAAGGTTTTTAGTTATATTTGATCAAATTCTGTCCAGCGGCTTAAAAATTATGATGTTTTCCGAATTAGTCGTGTTTTTTAAATAGAATTTATATTTTACCTGTATATAACTTTGGCTATAATTATATCTACAAGAAAGTCGAGTTCTAGCTACAAGTTGCCTAGAATATATGGCTTATAAGGATAACTGCTGTTACTCTGGTTTTATACTTTTTTTCCCTATGTATGTCCTTTCTGGTGTAAACAATAAACATGGCAGTTCCATTGTATACACTACTCTAAGATAGTGAAAAAAATTACAAACAAAAATAAAATATACCTACAACAAACCACTGACAACAAACAAACAATGAGTCGATGGTCACTCGAGTTGATTCACACATCCCAGTGCCTAGTTTTTGCAATTGCCTTTACCTACTCGATCGCGTTAACCTACGATTTGTATGAAATAAAAGCAGTTATATCTACATGCGCTAGATGGCGCTGTTTTTATTTCATACGGAGTAAGTAAACGCAATTGGAAAAACTCGCACTGGGCACTCTGCACAGCTCCCTGGCTGCGTCCGAATCGGGTTCAGACTGAAGTCTGTTAAACTGACCCACATCTAGTCTTTCAGTTGGATAGTCACCTCTAGCCTCCTTCTCTCATACTAGAGGCGGACGCATTTCACCAGTTGGTGGTACACATCTTTATCCAAGACTGTACATCTGCATGTAATAAGTATAAAGATGTTCTTTCTTGTAACCCTGAACAGAATTTGAAATACATTTTGCGTTTATATTTATTTACTTCACAATAAATAAAATGTAATTAGCAACCTTCCTGGAAATGTACCACATTTTTCAATAAATTATTTCAATAAATTATTTCACAAAATTAAGGTTTGCTGTGTCTGTGAGTGAAGTTAATTACCAGAAGCTATTCTTGAACAACTCATAATTAAATTCCTAATGAAAAGTGTTTCTAATAAATCGTTCTTCGTTCCAACAAATAATTCGTTAATTTAACTCGAGCAATAAATTAAAGTTGAAAATGAAAGGACAATCAGCTATGTAAACTGGGCTTTATATTATTGAAGTTAAACAATTAACGTTTCCATTTAATTAAAAAAGAATTTCCTTTAAACATGATTATTAGATAGACGTATGCGGTTGAAACTATAGTCGGAGTAACCGGCCTAATCTTACGTGAGTAATTCCCGTGTAATATAAATAAAATGATTATTAGGTTTTAGATGAACTGAGAAAATTTTAATTACTTGTGTATTAACAAAAAAACTGTTTATTACTCAGTGAGATGTAACTTAGTTACTACTTATTATTTAAACTGCTGTAAAATCATATTCTGTGTGTCATATTATGTTTAAAATTAATTCAACTTACAAAGACAAATTTAGTTAACAACTATACTTACAGCTTATTTAGGTAGAGTTGGTTTAGGTTTTAATTTGAGTTAATGTGATCCACTTGTTTTTAGGGTTCCGTACCCAAAGGGTAAAACGGGACCCTATTACTAAGGCTCCGCTGTCCGTCTGTCCGTCTGTCACCAGGGTGTATTTCATGAACCGTGATAGTTAGACAGTTGAAATTTTCACAGATGATGTATTCCTGTTGCCGCTATAACAACAAATACAAAAAAATAGAATAAAATAAACATTTAGCTTCCATATAATATAATCATTATACATATAATTCATTCATTTTATAATTCCATATATAGGCTTCCATACAACAAATGTGATTTTTTGCTCGATATTGATAACGGCAACAGGCAGACGCTTGAAATATTCACAGAATATTTAGTATAATAATAATAATATTTAAGGGGAGCTCCCATACAAAAAACGTGTTTTTTTTTTGCCGTTTTTATAGATAATGGTACGGAACCCTTAGTGCGCGAGACCAACTCGCACTTGGCTGGTTATTTATTTCTTTATTATACGATGATGGAATGCTATAAGTACCTAAAATAAAATTGTCCTTATACGAGTATGATCAGTCTTTAAGAGTGGAACAACTTTTTAATATTAAGTAAAATTAGGTACTTTCAAGTTACAAGAAAAAATCCTAAAATTACAAGAAAAATTGCAAGCTAGTAGAGTTAATGCTACACCAATTGGCCAGACCAAACATTATCTTTGCAATGTCTATAAAATAATAAACAAATTTAACCAACCAACCATCTACTGACAAAGGATTACTCCCTTTTAATTTAAACCTAGCCCAGACCCAGGGAGTGATAAATTCAGCTAGGCTATTGGAATTTACTATTTCAACATAAATCGCTTTAGTTCAACCCACGGGATTTTAGTATTAATCCTGGTTCATTGAAAGTTCGAATGGAATCTACTTTTTTTATTTAAAAGGAACATCAAATTCAAATATAGATATTGTACCTAATCTACCAACTACTGGAAAAAGGGTCTTCAAATATCCCGTTCCATCATTTAATAGTGAACTTGCTTGGAAACACTACCACCACATGGTACCTAAGTTCTATAATAAATATAGTGTTACAGTTACAATTAATTATATATATACGTACATACCTCTTCTGTATGTCCTCTCTATGTATGTATGTCTCTATCTTAGTATGTCCATACTAAGGTTGCCTGGAAGAGATCGCTTATAGCGATAAGGCTGCCAATTGTTTCACTAGTTTATAAGTACTACCTACTATGTAATTGTTGGTGTGAACAATATATTGTATTCTATTCTATTCTATTCTATTCTACATAAATCTAAAAATTCAATCTACAATTGGCTGTATAATTTCGATTATGCAGATACTGAAAAAAAAATTTATCACGGTCCTATAACGGAACCATAATATTTTATGTTTTTCTTTTCATATATTTATTTATTACGATTTTTTTGTAATAATATTTTTAAAGCATTTCCTTGCACTTAGTACTACATTGATATTTGTAGAAATTATGGATAATGTAACACTTTTTTGTAAAACTGTATCATTGTACATTTGGAAGATGCTGCCTTTGCAACATAGTGTTTTCACTACAGCAAAGGAAGAACCACTAAATATTTTGTACACAAGTGTTTATCAATAAATTGTGTTTATGTTTAAATATAGCTATGTATAAAGAAACATCATTTTACTCACATTTCAATAGTTACAGAAGGTTCACGGTCACAGGCCGAAATAATTCTAAAAAACAACAGTTCCTTCATCCAACATGATACGGATGATACCCATTAATGCGCACAATTTACAGGAATTATCCCCTAAATAATTCAGTTACCCTTATCATAAGAGCGCATGGCATGATCAGAATCAAAATGGGATTTTGAAAGCAATTTCAACGGGATATAAAGGTGCACGAGGTTTTCCGAGTTTTGAGAACTGGGAATCAAATTTGTTGAAATTTCAAACCGTTTAAAAGGTTCCGTTTAATACGTTTGGAATAGTAACCTTTCGTAGAATCAAATTGTTAGAAAGTAAAATTGTTTTGCTGACTCAATACTCTTTCTAGGAAGCACGGTAACTATTGTTTGTTTAAAATCGTTTAGGTGTTTCGTTGGGTAAATCTGCAAGTTTAAATTACTTTCCAAAATATGCTCGGGTATTGAATCGTTCATCGTCATCCTTAGTCTACTGATGGACATAGGCCACGCCACTCAGCTCGATCTTACGACCTACCTTAAGTATATTTAGTATATTTTAATATCGTTTTAATATATCATTAGAAATCAGAAAATCAGAAAGTTTATTTTGTGACAATGAAATAAAAACAATAAAACAAGAAATATTAAAATAGAAGTAAACAGGTACATTGTCACAAAAACCAACCCCAACTCAGCATGTTGCTGGTTGTACACAACCAGCGCTAGTATTCTGTTGGGCCCGGCTGTTGGCATTAGTATTAAGTATATCGTCACTCCATTGAGTCTCAGGGCATCCTAAGCTATGTTTGATGATTCGTAGTCTTACTCCAGAAAACTACCCCAACCCCAACGTCTACCCCAGTTCCAGTCCAGTTATCGGTTCTATGACAGATATGACCGGGCCACTGCCTCTTCTGCTCTGGTTTGTTATTATCATGGTAGTATTTTATCGATAATTTGACGAAATGTACTTTCACAATTTTCGCCTCTTTCACCTCTTCCCTTATCCGAACTTTTCTACTATCAAAACATGCTTTTAACAACGTTCAATCTTTGTTGCAGGTAAGACAATAAAATGTCATCGAATCCGCTATCTTCCTGTTCCAGGCAATGTAAATGTCAGACAATGTTATCAAGTGTTGTGAAGGTAATCTAGAGTTGAATGCTACTTGTAAATCAACTAGTCCCTTTTAATGCTAACATTTATTTTACTAACATTTATTTTAAAGGACTAGACTCTGTTTATAAGGGTCGGAAACGTATCTGTGATGCCCCTGGTGTTACTTAGGCGATCCATAGGCGATGATGGTTGCTTACCATCAGGCGGCTTGTTAGCTTGTTTGTCACCTATGGCAAAAAAAAATTACTATAGCAAAATTAAATTGATCAAGGTAAGAACAAATAAGTTGTAAAATTGTTTTAGATAATATTAGGTGATTACTTATAAAATTGACGTAGGTACAGGTTATTTTAAATTAAATTTTAAATTTTAATTTACATGTAATTTCAAACTAAAATTAATGCCATCTTTACAAGCTTTTATTTAATTTCACCTGTCCTGGTATCTTTCTGTTCTTAATCAAATCTTGCAAGTTATATTTGACCCACTTTCCGGTTTCTGATTGAACTAAAATTTCTCGATGATAATGAAATATTATTATGACATGGAGCTGATCTGATGATGGAGCCGGAAGGTGGCCATGGGAACTCTGTAATAAAACCAAGCATCACCATCGAGTTTGGGCTCGTTTGATTAGTTTTGACAAGTAATCTGGCCTTAGATGATATCCAGGGTCTGATGATAGAGCCGGAAGGTGGCCATGGGAACTCTGTAATAAAACGACGTAACCCCATCGAATTTGGGCTCGTTTGATTCGTCATATTTAAATCCTTCATTCTAATTATTTATAAAATTAACAGATTAGGGCTTTTTGAGTTATATCGATATAAATTCATTGAGTAATAATTTCACTTTCTAGTCCAAACGTCATTTTCCAAAGTAGTTTTATTTTTGTCTAAATCATAAAAAGTATATGTTATATCGGAATGACACATCTCTGAAATTCGGCTAAGTTTCACAGAGCTTCGTCCGTTCTAATTTCTGAACTATGAATGTGATCACAATTATATTATATGGCTTTGGTTTCGGAACCTTACTATTTGTATGTTTCGACACGCTCTTGGCTAGTTATTTGAATATAGTTGAATTCCTTCATCCACGTACAAACACGGGCTAACGATCCGCGCAAGAGTCTCAGTGAAGGCGATCCGCAATTGAATGTCACTTGCAAAGAACTAGTTCCGTGTGAACCGACCTTGTAATTACAGCTGGGCGGAGCAGATTCTTTTACATACAGGGTGTTTGGAACTACTTATTTCTTATTCAAGATAGGAGTAGGCAGTGCCCTGGGACTGTGCAAACAATTTCGCCGCCATACTATTAAGAAAAGAAAAAAGAAAGATGAAATACAAGAATACATTGAAATTTTGTAATTAAAGTTATAAGAGCTGATAATTTTCAACCGGCAGAATTATCTTGTGTCATAGTTTCCAAACCCTTTCTATCATGTTATGATGCAAACAAACATAAAGACCTCAATCAAAATTGGTTTTGACACACCCGAATTTAAAAATTACCCGAACTCCGGTCCGGTTTAGTAAGTAGATAAAATATAAAAAAGTACGCTCGAAATGTGTTCAAAATACTATACGCAGACATACAGTTTTTGTCGTGTGTAACTTAGGTTCTAGTTCCAGTGATAACAGTATAGTAAAAGATAAAGAGGGTAGATCGTTTTGTCTGCACCTAACTATGAAGTTTTTTTTCCAACCACCCGCATTCCCTAGACTGCCCGTGAAAACCGTGCATTATTTTGTAATTACGCCATAATATCGGGAGCTCAAACCAATCAGAGTAAATATCTCGTCTATAATAATATAACTGCAGTGAACAGCTGCGATAGTTTATAACAATGTTATACACATTTTTAAATTGACTGATTAAGAAATACAATATAAATAATCATCATCAATATAAAACATCAGTCATAGGACTGCACGTCAGAATTGAAAACTTAGGTAGTAATTCACCTATTCTACAACAGATGGCGCTGTTTTAAAATACAATTTAAAATACAGCGTGACGATGACGAAAGTTTCATGATTTTTGTTCACCCAAAAAGTACGCAACGTGCCTAAAGAAGTTTTCATATCAAAAATACATGCTGCATTTAAATATTATAGACAATTCAAAAATTTGATGACCGGCAAGATTCGAACTGCGCATTCCGAGTAAACGCCCGAGCGCTCAAAACGCAGAGCTGCGGTTGCTTTTTTGTTGGCCTCCAAATTCTTGAGCTAGCTTTGCATCTAATCTAAGCGTTGGTGATACCACCTATAACTTGCTAATTGCAAGTAATAACACCGCTAGAAATTTTACTATTCGAAGCTGACTAAGAATGGCCGATTTCACTAACTCGGAACTATCACGACTTAAATTTGAACATCCTGTATTTCCTCAACGTAAATCCACACTCGATATGGCAGTAAATACAGCATTGATTGTTAATACTCGTTAATGTAATTATAGTCCAAATTTTAAGAACCAGTCTATAATTCGGGTTTTAGATTCTTGCTTGTATTGTGATCAAAAATCGTGTTTAATATAACATTACGTTATGTCTACTAAAGGGCTATATAGAAGTGTTAATTCTTGTACTTATTCCATTCATAGATCTCAAAAGTAAAGATCCAAACACTTGCGAACAATATATTAATAGGGTCTTGAAAAGTTAACGTTAACGCCATCCGTCAAAATCTGTACTACGTCTCGCATCGTTCTCTCCTAATTCGCTCACTGACTGCTCATAAACAAAGTTGGCGTGCGCCTGAGTTCACACTGGTGAGCATTATAGCTGTGCTCACCACTGAGTTGTACCTTTCAAACAGTTCCATAGACCCAGTCCTTACGAAGTAAATACATATACGTCAATGACTTATACGTCTTTGTACAATTAACACATTTAATTTGTAGACATATCCTATTCAAGTTCTTGTGAATATAATATATTATTTGTATTTGTAATTTTAGCCTAAGGTTAGTGGAAAACCACAGCACGTTTTCGTGTTGCCTGTCTGTAGTTTCCAACGATCTATAGTACATTGAATTCATTGGTAGTTTCCAAAAAATTACACTCGTGCAGCTGACACGTTTGCCTATACAGGGTTACTTGGAAAGGGTGTACTAATACCCATCCTTATAAACAACTTGGGAGCAAACCTGAAATCACAAAAAATATCAGCTGTTCCCTAAAAAAGAGTCAGTTTACGTTCGACAAAATTTATGGAATAACTGATATTATTATATACTATTTTAGAGTTGATTCTTCGTAAAAATTGTTTATAATGATGAGTATAACGAACATCTTTTGGGTAAGTATACCCTTTCGGAGTAATCCCGCATGTGTCTTTATCGGTGTAAAGAACAACTTGTGTCACTCAGGGATGGTGAACGAAACTTTTGAAAGATTTTCCAGTTGTTTTTTTCTTTACGCATCTGAGTGACGAGACGAGCAAGTTCAATAGTTTTATATTACCTTTCAGACACATTCCATCGTTGTATTTTATATTAATCAGGGCTTCTTTGGGCTTCGGCTCCAGTAATGCCGCTCTAAAGTCCGGGCTAGACTCCAAGGCTGAATATGAATACAGAGAAATATTATTATTATTATTTATTTCTTTACATCTCTTTAAAGGTTGTTTATTTATGCTTTGGCCTAGTTAACAATCGCACAACATAGGCTGTCGGTCACAAAACAGAAATATAACGTCGTTGGCTGTAATCTTGACGAGGAATCTGGAGACCATAATTGTATTCCGGTTAATTTGAGAAGCGCTGTACCACCATACATTTGATGGAGGCACACGCCTTTGTAAATTGTTCGAAGTATACCGTCTTGGTTTGCCTCGAGGCCTATGTCCTTTGTTATGTCTGATTGTTTAGTAGGCCAAAGGCAGGTACAGAATAAAGCCGGCGGCGTCGTAAGCAAATATGTATCTCGGAGGCAGAGAGAGCTGTCCCACAAATACCAACAATTTACACGCTCGTAAATACATCTAGGTATACGGATTGTCGTAAACATAACCCATATCCTAGCAGGTTTAGTTTGAATCGTGCTTTATGACTTAGGCCACAGAATACGTATAAGTACAAAGGCCTAGTATTGATCTCTCCGGAAATTCAACAGATATAATAATATGACGATTTGAAAACATAAACTTAAAATTTTCATGTCCTACAGTATAATCTTTTTTTTAAAGTAGTAATTCTATTATTTATTTCATTCTGGTATCATTAATAATATTAGTATGGCATGGTATTGATCAAGCGAAGAGATGTTTCAGATTCTAATGGGATAAGTCAGTGTTTCTGTGTGTGTTTGTATATTTGGTTTGTCATTCGTTTTAGTATCTAGTAGTAGTTTGATCCAGATGCGGTCTGATTAAACTGTTATTTTAGTAGGCATCTTATTTTTTGCGGTATCTACTAATTAATGGTCTTTTTATACTATTACTTTTGATGTGAAACATCTTTTCGCGCACCTTGGCAGTAAAACCGACTCATATGCCGTGATGGACGTGACGTCACATGCTGTCATGTCTGGGTGTCTAGTGACGCTCAAATTTTTAAACAACTGCATAGGTTTATATCAAATAATTTAATTTAATTTAATCGCGAGTATGTGCGTGTTTAATTTCAATGTGTATAATAATGGCGATAACCTTAGGCATCATTATCTGCATCAGCATATTATATTATCACAAGATATGCATAATCAAACATTTGCGTCCGAAATAAATACTACTAAATAAAATTGAACCATCGAACGAAATCTATATCGCATTGTTTTCTACTAACCACCTACGTCGCATCACTTTACATAACGACTTAACTGATCAGCAACGAAGTCGGCGTGAAAAACGGGGTTTACGCTGGTGAGTTGTTTGCTTGGAAACACCACTGAATCAGGACCATTGGGCCGGTCTTCATAATATATATCAACTAGCTGTACGCGCGACTCCGACCGTGATTTCTTTAAAAAAAACCCTATGTCCGTCCTCATGATACATACTATTACCTCGCAAAATTTTATCGAGATCGGTTAAGCCGTTTAGCCGTGATTATGAAGCAAACAGACAGACGGACAGAGTTACTCTCGCATTTATAATATTAGTGTGATGAATAGACGTCATTTTTATTGGGAATACATTTTCATTTCGCCACCAACTCGTCTGAGAAGTGACGGTGCGGCCTAAAGTGGAGCACGTTGATTTAGAACAAATCTATTCACTTTAGCCATAAAGATACCTATATATTGTAATTCTCAGAAAATATTGCTTTTGATGCTGAAATGTCTTGTACTTGCCTTACTATTTTATTTTTATTTTATTTGGAAAACACACTGATAAATAACTAGATTACTTGTACATGAAATAATTAAACACCATTTAGCAGTTTCCGCATATTATAACAAATTGCACATGTCGTTATGCAATTTTAACACTAAAAAATAAACAATAAACCAAAAAAACAAATAGATATATACTTTTTTACATTATGGGATACAAGACAGTTGGGGAGAGACACCAAACCACCTTTTACTAATATTTTGTCTGATTGAATTCGAGGATATTGTATTAAACTAGTCAAAGTCAGGAAACTATTCATTGATCGTCTAGGCAGACGCTTTTGACCAAGTCTGTTCAAGTTCTGAACAGATAACGATCAGTATAGGTATCGCACAGGTTTGCCGATGGTCTGAGCATCGTTAAATCGCACTTCGGATGGAGTGCTCTCGACCGTGTCTTAACTCCTCACTCCTGAGACCCAAGCTAGTGTGCCCATATTCCTTACAAAAGGCCTTTTTCCTTTGTCTTTCAAGTAGCAGGTAGATTCGATTACGAGAAATTTCCTGTTTTTGTTTGAACGCCGATTTTGAGATGAGATTGTTGAAGAGATAATTAAGGTAAGTGATCTTCAATCAAAAAATATTTTTCGAAATAATAAACGGAAAACAAATATTTGGTAAATTCAGGGGAAGGTATTTGAGGAAACTGGAATTTTAATGAAGATAATTGATGTTTTTTTTTATAAAAATACTTTCAAAAAGAATCTAAGAAATGTATTACTTGTTAAGGATTTTTTTTTTGTTTGTTCACGCACGTCTCCTAAACCCCTGGAAGAAAATGCAGACGGATTTAAATGCTATTTTCACGAATATGCTTAGCTATGACCAGATTGGAGTATAGGCTATGTTATTTTGAGCAAGGGCCGGATTAAGGGAAGAAAAAAGGATTGAAGTTTTATATGAAAATCTACGCGTACGAAGTCGCGGGCAAAAAAACTAGTGCTGTAATAAAGTAACACGTTATGTTTGACTCAATGGAGTTTTGTTTAATATTTGAAGTGAAAACTTCTTAAGGCGCGTTTAGTATTTTTTGGGTGAACAAAAATCATGGAACTCGCGCATCGTCACGCTGTACCGTGTATTCTAAAACAGCGCCATCTCTTGCAGAATAGGTGAATTACTACTTAAGTTTTCACTTCTGTCGAGCAGTCCTATGGCTGATGTGTTATTTTTTTTTGTAAAGTACGTACTAATAAAAAAAGTCTCAATCTACTGACAAAGTCATAGTTACCCGATTCGAGCTGTAAAGCTTAGCTAAGGCTGAGGTTGCAGATATTTCAAGCATTGAGAGGTTTCACCTTGACCAGTACTAAAGATTTTAAGGCTTTTCTCCTTTGGCATTAGGTATATTCATCAGCTTTAAGTTTATTTTAAAAGGCTGCTTGATATTATACACCTAATAAATAAATTGGGAATTTTGTAATTTTTAGTTGAGATCTTGTCAAAGTTTCAGTTGCTGTGCTGTTGAATAGCATTTGAGATGCGAAAAGTCTATATAGTATTTTATTTTCGGTAGCTAGATTTTGTTAGCGTTCTAGTAGAAAATTAATTTCATGGTTTTATGTACACGCTAAGTGAAAAAAAAAACAGTCATAGGACTGCACGTCAGAAGTGAAAACTTAAGTAGTAATTCACCTATTCTACAAGAGATGGCGCTGTTTTAAAATACAAGGTACTGCGTTCGGTCACAATGACGTGAGTTCCATGATTTTTGTTCACCCAAAAAGTTTTCAAAGAAGTTAAACAAGTTTTCACGTCGGAAAAAAATACTGAAAGTCTTGAAAGATATGATATAAAAGTTCGATTGATTAGAAAATTATGCAAAGTATTGTACTTTATTTATCCAACGTAAGTGATGGGTCGCTTTCTTGCAGGAAGTATCACGATTGCCAATAACAGATTATTGTCGCCCAGACTTTAGAATTTCAACAGTTCGGTGTTAAACTCTAATGCCCGTTTTCACCAAAGATCCCAATATTTCAAGGGACTCAAAAATATTTAAGTAACACCTAACATTCATTTCGTTTTCACTAAAGCCTTGAGGGGTCCCCTAAGTTTACTGGGCAAAAGCTCCACCTCTTAGCAATAAGTGGCGGTTTTAATACTTTCTAAAGACGAAAAGGTCAAAATGTGTTTTATTTTTCCATTAAATTGACAACTATTCCATCCCACATAAAGCCAGAATCTGTATTTGTTTTTATTATTTATGATGCATAATATTATTAAAGACTAATGATATGATCAATAAATCATTATTGCTATTATTTCTGACTTTAGATTTTTCTCTACAATATCAACAAAATAATTAAATCAGTAAAAGTACGGTTTTCGGAAACTATAAACTAAAAATAGACTGTAACTTTCTTGTGTCACACAGCGCTGTGAAAACGACTTTACGTAAGGGTTAAATTTTAGGTGGGCTCTTATAGCTTACGGGATTCCTTTAGTTTAGGGATCTTTGGCAAAAACAGGCATAAGGCCCTAGTAATGTCACTGGAAACATTGCCATTAATTCTGAAACACTATAATATTTGCACACTAATGCTTGGGCTGCTATTAGGCAACACATTAAAAATTCAGCTACGGCTTGATGTTTTTATTATATTTTTTCCTGATTGCCTAGCTCGGACTGTGGACAAAATGTCTTTCTACCATTTTATCTCTCTCTCTCTCTCTCTCTCTCTCTCTCTCTCGAGAGAGAGATAAAATGGTAGAAAGACATTTTGTTGAGAGAGATAGAAACGTATCCACGTTACACATACTTCACTCTCAATTCTGCTGAGCGGTAGAATAGAGGATGATATAGAAGACATTGTTAAAATTGCGGCAATACCACAAAATAGTTGATTGAATCAGGCGTTACTTTGCGGAAGTCCATTTTCAAAACTGTTTTATTGATGAATTTCTAGTGTAATTCCGCTTCTACGTCGCTTCAAGGAACCTAAAAAGACCTTGAAGGTGCCTAACCTGATATAAAATATTAATTACATAAATTGAAAATTAACGTAACCCGTTTCCTTAGTGCACTTTGTCGACACGTGTTTCGCCTCTTCACGAGGCATCCTCAGGACGTGTTGACTCGTCGAGCGCTTGGCATCAAGCGGTTATCAGGTTAGGCAAAATTAAACTCAATAAAAATAACATTATCAACAAATATTTATCACAAATTCCTTATTGTACTTGAAGCGACGTAGAAGCGGAATTACACTAGAAATTCATCATTAAAACAGTTTTGAATACCACAAAAACCAAAAAGAAAAGTAAATGATGAGTTTTGCCACCAACGTGACAAAAAAAACCAGTCGTCTCGTTGTATTATTTTTCTCAAATTGTGTATTTCGGGTCATCATCATCATCATCATTATCAGCCAGAAGACGTCCATTGCTGAACATAGGCCTCCCCCTTTAACCTCCACACTGAACGACATCCTGCTATCTGCATCCACTGGATGCCCGCGACTCTCACAATGTCGTCGGCCCAGCTAGTGGGAGGCCTACCTACGCTGCGTCTTCCGGTTCGCGGTCTCCACTCAAGAACCAACCTTTCTTCCCCATCTGTTATCAGTTCTTCGAGCAATGTGGCCTGCCCATTGCCACTTCAACTTGCAGATTTTAATAGCTATGTCGGTGACCCTGGTTCTTTGGCGAATATCTATGTTCCGAATTTTATCGCGTATATCTGTTATTGTATTTCGGGTGTTAATGTGTAATGATAGTTGATTACTATTAATCAAGGGTTCGTGGACGGACGATGAGGACCCGGGTATGTCCTAAAACTGCGATCAGAACCACCAGAGGATGAGCAGCAGCATCCTCCTACTTGCATGGTGGGACGTTCTGAGATACCCAAGCCGCCTGCCAAGCGTGAGGATTATGGCAACTCCCTCCCCCCCATGACAGACAAATGGCAGGATGTCGTTCGGGGAGGCCTATGTTCAGCAGTGGACGTCTTCTGGCTGATAACTATGATGATGAACGATGACTTATGATGACTTAGACTTAATTGTGACTTATTCTGAATGACTCTGACTGGAACTATGACTTGTTTGAGGAAAAACTTGTAAATATTTCAATACTTGACACTCGCAAATGCACAAAATGTGCGACGCCTAAATCCTCATAAGACAAAAGAAGAAGTAAAAGATGTAGTCTGACAACTGACATCAATAATCGAGTATACCTACCTATCTGGCCGATGATCTTCAAGTAGTTGACTCGGTTGATGAGTTGCCGCAATTAATTTGAAAGCTCGTTTTAGCTCGCTGCATTTCGTAATTAGGTTAACACAACACCTATCGCTAACAATGCAAAATTAAACGATTATGTACCCAAGCACTCTTGACCTGATTGTTGGTGGCTCGTAAAACGTCTTTTGATTGTTTTCCAAAGGAAATTGTACCCTTGGCTCGGTGATATTGGCGAATTTCCTGCCCCGACCTTTTGTTCTTATTTTTTATCACAGCAAATCCATTTGCTGTAATTCCCTGGGACATACATTTCTGTTACATAGAACCGTTCAGTGAATGATAGTTGATTGTCGGCAGCTACATTATTCCGCCGATGTATGAAGAAGTTGATTAATATATGATTTGGGTTTTGATGGAACTGTCAGATGTCATACGTTTGTCTAGTTTCTGATATTTATGTGGAAGATTAACATGAAAAAGTTATTTTTCTTCTTTAGTTACAATAGCGTAATAAGGAATTTAATACTAACTTAAACGTCTACTTATATAATTATAATAAAACCGGCCTACTGAGAGTCGGGCTCGCTCACTGAAGGTTCCGTACTAAATTCCGTATTAAATACATTACTTGTTACTGTGTACTAAATTACAAAAAAGTAGTGCAAAAAAACAACCTCCCGTTAACGCTCAAGCGGTCCCCCATCCTAGTACCGACCGCTCCTGAAACTTCGGTGATCGTAGGTACGAGAAACGATGGTGAACAGAAATTTGTCACCGACTCGCACTTGGCCATTATTTATTATCTGTTATTATATTGGTTTATATTGGTTATTACTTTGGAGTGTGTACTATAATCATGGCAAGTTTGACGCTTGTACGAGTACGTAGGTATTAGTTTTTATATTAGAGCTAATACAAAAATACGTTAAAAATACGTTTGATATATGGGGACACCCTTTTAGTGTTTACTTTTTGACTTTATTATTATATATAGTTAATTTGCCGTAACGTTACATATTCTGCGAAAATTATAACTGGCTATAGATTATAGATTACGGTTCGAAAGATACAGTCGTTAAAAGGTAGGACAGGGACGGACAGACAGACAGACAGCGTAAGCTTAGTAATAGGGTCCCGTTTAAACCTTTGGGTACAGAACCCTAAAAGTTAAAACTGTGGCCCACGTTTCTTAGGGAACTGCTAGTCTGTGGAATGCACTGCCTGAATGGGTGTTCCCCGATAGTTACAAACTGGGTGTCTTCAAATCACGAGTAATTGGTTTCTCCTAGGCAAGCGTGTTCCATCGTAGACCTCATCAACGCTTAACATCAGGCGAGTTGGCGGCTAAACGCAAGCCCATTATTGAATATTTTTAAAAAGAACACGTGTAAGCTGTTGACGTCAATTCTGTTATGCCATTCTCTAAAGTAAACTAAATTATAAACGATAATTTTAGTCCTGTCAGATTAGTTTAGAAAATGGTATAACAGAATTGATGCAGATAGACAGTAAAGAATTTGATTGTTTGAATTCCACAAATAGATCGAGTCATCGTATCGCGGAAAACCCCGTTAATTTCAATATGTCCTACATCATGTTCTGCGTAGGTGATGTCTGACATATACTCAATTGGCTGCACAGTTTAGCGGGATACACAATAATGAGTTCAATTTGGAGCAATTACTGCCGTGTCTAGACACCGACAACTGCAATTAGAATCAGTACTGAAGTTAAACACGACAATTCTATGCAGGCGGTAAATGTGATTTTTCATACCAGATGGCACTGTACCTTTATTTTCTATTTTTTGCTCCAAGCATCTCGTCTTTTAAGCCGGTAGGTATCAAGACCAAATATTTACTACTGGTAGTAATAGATAGTAAAATAATATATAGCAGTCAGCGTATTTTATCACAAGAAAACGGTGCGATAGTCAAACTGTTTAGATAACGCCACTGAACGTAGTACAATGACTGATTTCAAAAACAATTTACTTACATCAATGAGTCAGTAGAACAATTTTTTTTTTTTTTTTTTTATAATTAAAATATCACTCCACAGACACCGGGGTCCGTGACTTTTGTTATAATTTACTACTATTTTGTTAACTTTAACGAATTTACATTACACAATACAGGGAGAGGAAGTTAGTTATTCTTAATCTAAGGTTAAAACAATTTAGTCATGTTATTACTAGTTTATGTGTATACCGCGAGCAGACCAGCGACCCGCAAGCAGCACCCGATCACGAGTATGACTCATGTGCCAGCCATCGCCCTCCTCAACCATATTTGAGGGAAGAGAGCGACCCGACACACGACGCCGCCGCAAGAAGGTGCCTTCGATGGTGAGCATGAATGCTCGAGGCATACACATAATCCTTATTTCTAAACGCTTTTTTTTACATTTCAAATCCTATCTTTACATTACAATCGCCTCCTCCCGGCCCAGGGCCTCCATCACCGCCGCGTTCCGATCTCTGATGGCCATCTGCAAGTTGTAGTCTTTAATGGTCTTCGGTGACGCAGCCGATGCTCGACGCACGAATCGATTGATGGCATCGTCTTCGATGTCGTCAGCGTAGTAGACGAAGGTCCCGGTGTGCCGCGATACTGCAACGACCGCGTGCGGCACGCTCTCGTGCAGCTTCATTTTTGGCTTGGTCTTTATGGCGATTACCGACTCGTATGTTAGTCCCTGAGCTTCATGTATGGTAAGAGTGCGCGACCCCGTACCTCCCCCATAACCCTGGCTGATAAGGGTCTCTTTTTCTTCCTGCGTGTGCACTAAGAAAAGGGTGTTGGGGAGGGTGCTGGGTATCTGCGCCCCATTGTACCGTCTCTGCTCAAGAGACCTAATACGGGGAGCGGAGGAATACATACCGGAGTATATTTATTAGTAGAACAATTTAGTAGAACAATTTTGGACACTTGGTGTGTTCGTTTACATAAACCATACATTAAGAGAATACAATAAAAGAAAACCATAGACAAAAATTAGGACATTATATAAGTAAATGCTTTGTTAAAAATATACTGTTTTGACTATATATATAAGTAGGTTTTTATTTGCACATATTAAGCTATAGTAGAGACACTATCAACCACAGACTCAAGTACTTGTATTACAATTTTATTCTGTGTTATCAACACAGTTTGTTCTTCATCTTTTTGTCATCATCAGCTAGAAGACTGCTGAACATAGGCCTCCCCTTTAACCTCCACATCCTACCATTTGTATCCCCTGGATGCCCGCGACTCTCACAATGTCGTCGGTCCATCTAGTGGGAGGCCTACCTAAGAGGCTGCGTCTTCCGGTTCGTGGTCTCCACTCAAGAACCCTTCCTCCCCGTCGGTTATCGGTTCTTCGAGCGATGTGGCCTGCCCATTGCTACTTCAATTTGCAAATTTAAATAGCTATGTCGGTGACTCTGGTTCTTTGGTGAATATCCACGTTTTGGATTCGCAAAGAAACTCCAAGCATAGCTCTCTCCATTGCCCGTTGTGTGACTCTGAGTTTTTCCAAAAGGCCAACAGTTAAGGACCACGTCTCAGTACCATATGTCATCACTGGCAACACACATCGCGAGTGAATCGGTCTTTTCAAGGCAAGCGTGCGCCATCGTAGATCATAGACCGCATCATCGTTTAGCATCAGGCGTAGTGGCGATCAAACGTACCTATTTAATCATATCTAATAATTTAAAAGAAACTTAAGATGTAGTTTATGTTAAAGTATTTGAAGGCAGCACTCCAATATGCATAGCCAACCCACCGATATGAAAAAGTCGATGCATACCAATGTGCGTAGAAGAGTGTAAAACAGTCACTGCTCATAAACCAGGATATCGTACAATTGGTCTCATATGTCCTACCTGACCTTAATTGCTGGACCACACGATGGTAAATTACCTAGTTCCGCTAACAGACATGTTGGTGCTAATTCATCAGGGTTAGTGGTTCTGTGCAATATGCTATGTGGTAACAGATACTGATAGTATTGTATAGTGTACGTACATACAGGCTAATTCTGAGAGGGTAAGATGAGCCGAATGAGGCTAATGGTATCCGGGGTGAATAAGTACCTTCTAGATTTACGTACTCCATCTACGACCGAAACGTCGCTTTTTATCAGGCGAGTTGGTAGCAAAAGGTAGACCACATTAAAAACACAACCAGACATTAACAAGAAACCTGGAAAATACAGCTGTTCCATAAAATTGTTTTCTTTGACGAATCTCCAGTTTAATCCGCTCCAACGGTACAATAAGGAATTAGGGATCAATTATTTATGCTTTAATCTACATAAATTTAAGCTAAATTGTTCCTGAAAAGATTAATTAAACTCTGAAAAAATAATTTTTAAACCTGTAACTTACAGAACTTTTCTATCGATGAACAGTTTTGAAGATAAAATTCCGCAAAATAACACCTGATTTAATCAACAGGCGTTTTATATATTACATCATCATCATCCACAGCATTCTTTATCCTACTAGGTATAGGCCTCTCTATTGCTTTGCCATCTGTCTCGTTTCAGCGCTAAATGGGGTCGATTTTTAACAATATCGTCGACCCATCTCGCAATCAATGATCTATGTTATTTTTATCGTGTGTGAATGACCTTTTTCAAAGAACAACTTTTTGCGGTTGGTTCTATTGTGAAATGGTTGGTTCTATTATGAAATGGTTGGTTCTATTGTGAAATAGTTTAATTTAATGAGTTGGTGCTTATTATGAATTTTATTTATGAGCTTTTTTTGGCTTAGCACATCCTTTCCGAATGAGCCGGTAGATAGTTTTATAGGTCAGTAGGGCGTTGATGATTATCATAATAGCGGATGAAAGCGGACCCGCCCGATATGCCTACGAAATAATGTAATTCTTATTTGGTACAGGGGAAACTTATGCCACTTATGTAAATTTTTTGTACACCACATCTATTTATGTACTAGTATTTAAGTAGTTATTAGTATTTTAACTACTTGTGTGTTATTAGAATGTATGTATATGGTTTATATAAAATAATTTCATAGTCTATCCTCTATTGTCCGTCTTCTACGTCTTCTATAGAGGTTAGTTTAGCGTAATATTGTCATACAAATAACCGAATCTACTAGTTATTTTGATTTAAAAGCCAAACAACTAAACCAATTTTGATGAAGAATTTCTATGGGACCAATCTGAAAAAATATACAAAAAAACAATGCAACTGAATTGAGAACCTTCTCCTCGTTTGAAGTCGGTTAAAAACAAGAAACATCCCTACTGCTCTAAGGTTTATTTCAAATTTAATGTTTTTATTTTCCATTGTATATTGTGTTTTATTGTCATAAATAAATGATATTGATGATATCTATGTCTATGTCTATGAAACACGCAGTTTTGAGCACTCAATGTGCTCCACAACACGTGTTATCTATATAAATAAAGAATACTTTATAAGAACCAATTGACGAAATGAGAAAACTGTTCCTCTTAGTCAGATAAACTAACTCAGAAAGTACTTTCGAAAGTAAGACCAGTAAAGCTCTAGTGATTATACGAGTATTCCTCCAACTAATAGCACTCATTGATCTCCATTGTACCGATTAATTAGAGGCCTAGTACGTATAATGTCTGGGAGAAAATTTGGCGCATCTGAGATCGGATGACCTTGCTCTTTTTTAGACTTAGGGTTTTTTATTTAGGAATAGACTTGTTTGACTGCTAACTCTCTTAATGTTAAGCGATGATGCGGTCTACGGTGAAGCACGCTTGCCTAGAAGAAACCGATTCACTGTTAATGTTAACCCATTCAAGTGTTAATGAGCGTTTTCTATGGAACAGCAGTTTATTTCCACATTTTCAGGGTTGGTTCCATAGTGAAAGTTGTTCATAATAATGAGTACAATGACCTCCTTTGAAAACTGAAATCTCGAAAAAACTGCTGTTCCATAGACAACGGTCACTAACACTCGACAGAATGTATGGAACAGCAGATTTTTTCCGCGATTTCAGGGTTGGTTCCATTGTAAAAAAACAACATAATGATCAGTATAACGACCTCGTTTCGACTTAGTACAGGGTATATGCGTAACTCTGTATTTACTTAGTGATAAGATTCAAATTAGTATGTCGATATTTCTATGTATCTAAAATTATGTAGGTTAACTCTGACAGTTTTTTTTTCGTGATTTTTGTATTAGACTCTACATCAATTTATTTGTAAACTAGCTGCGCGCCCCGGCTTCGCCCGGGTGTAAGCTCGGCCTTCGGCTTTGCTACAAAATATAATATAGCCTATGTCACCCGGGGATAGTGTAGCTTCCCAACAGTGAAAAAAATGCAAACAAACAAACAATCAAATGTTTCCTCTTTATATATTGGTATAGATGTATGATTTTCTCTCAATTAATCATCGCTTCATACGTCAACCGGTTCCTTTTGTGCAATTTTTTTGCGTGTCATTCTTAATTCTGGCAGTCACTGTATACACTGTCGTACTGGGAGTAAAGTTGGAAAGGTCAAAGCATAGGGGGAATGACAAATAAGGGCCTCGTGTAGGGAACTTCGGCTTTATGATGGCCACTGTACTGTACTTGTTTGTCCTCTTTAGGTCGACAATGTTGTATTTGAGTTGTTTTGACGTCACTACAGAAGTTAAAATTAAATGAGGCACAAATAACTGTTTAAAGTTCTGTTTAGAGTTTTTACCCTATGATGCAAATATAATAAAAGGTACTTAATGTGTTTAACGCGTATGTATGTATATTCTAGCATACGCCATCAGGCGAGGTGGCGGTCAAACGAAAGCTTGTTTTATAATAATAACTAGCTGCGCCCCGCAGTTTCACCCGTGGTGGTGAAAAATTATGATGATGATAATGAAAAATACTTAACGACTTATTTTCATACCTACCAAATATACATAAAAAGCGTTCGAGCCGTTTCGGAGGAGTGTGACCACAAACACCGTGACACGAGATTTTTATATATATAGATAGATATACAAGAAGATAAATAAAAAAACGCCTCGACCGATTTTGATGAATAAGGCGTCAAAAGAGGTCCGTGTGGGTTGATATTTGGTCACTGGGTAGTTGACGTCATCTTACGCCTGTAGCACACCTCCGCCGCGAACCCGTAGCAGCGAAACCGATGCTAGTTTAAATGTAAACCTTATATCGTATAACATACAGCAGTAATTTAACCAACAAACAACTTGGAACGGATGCACCGCTTGTCACGTTTGGCTTTTCTCCCACGCGTATTTAATACTATGCTGTAAGGAACATTGCATAAAGTTCATTTTTCAATGAGTAACGGTTTCGTTGCTATGGTTTCACGGCGGAGGTGTGCTACCAACGTTAATTAAGCTTAATAAAATCATGTAATAGTAGTAGGATGCGAAGCAAAGTAAAACAAAAATGGTTTAATTTTCAAATATTCGTCAACTCAAAAATGTGTGAAGGTTAGTCACTGGGTCACCACTTTAAGTATTAAACGGTACTTAGGCACTTATTCGTGAAAAGTATTTAGTGCGGGTACGATAACTTGACCAGGACTGTTACTAATCCTTTTAAACCGTTCTAAAGAAAGTATTGTAGACGGTCGCGTAACTTACTCTGAGTTGAACTAATCGGATCAAGAGGTTTCATCGGGCTAGACTTTCTTTGAGTTACTATTTGTGCTTTTACTCTCGAAGATTTTGCGGATGGTACTAGATTACATGGTAGTTTTTTTATTTCCAAACTCTTTAGAAGGGATTTTAAACTATTGTAGTATACTTTGATATTTCTCTACTAATTTTGGTCCAAGCATAGTTGCTTGGACATCAGCAAATACAATGGAAAAAGCTGTATGAAAATCACAAATTCTGGTCACTTTCGCTAGGGGTTTGACTGAATTCTTATTACTCTCAGTAAAATATTAAAAGAATGGTTTATTCAGCTTTTTAGAATGCGTCAAAGCAAACAAATGCTTAAACTGAGTTTAAATAGCTTTTTTTCCTGGCAAGTTTATTAACTAAACAAAAATAAGCTAACACAAAAAACTATTTGGCCTATTATACAAATACAGTTAGACTGCCCATAGACCGTTGAGGGCCTATGACGTTAAACCTAATGCTCAAGCCCACTACCAGTTGGCAACGTACCCAGCATGTTGGCGGGTATATTACTACGCTGAATGGCAATGCATGGCTGTGCTAAAATGTAAAGTATATAAAAAAGGAAATACCAATTTAATAGGAATTTATTACAAATTCCTTATTGTACTTGAAGCGACGTAGAAGCGGAATTACACTAGAAATTCATCATTAAAACAGTTTTGAAAGGAAATGTAAGAAAAAATTAGTCTATGAGAATTTCATAATTCGGTCAACCGAAGAAGATAGTTACTAGAAAGGTCTGTGTTCCCAGACCATTAAAAAAATATTTTTTTCGTTGCGACATGGTGTGAAATTTCCAAAATACATTATGTTAAAATTTGAAAAACTTAGCTAGGTATTAACGAGAATTTGCGACACAATTAATTTAAAATTGTAATAGAATCATCTCAATTTCCTTTTTCTAATCCAAGGAACTTAAGAATCCACGATAAAGCGGCCAAAGGAGATTACTGAGGGCATTTCAGGGCTAACCAGTATTTGTGGCGAACACAGAGGAGTAGTTATTCGTGTTCCAGTGAGATTGTGAGAACATCTTAAATGAAAACAAACGGCGCATCGTAATTCGCGCCAGAAATTCCTCCCTTTGTTATTTCTACTGTAAACTGTCCTAAGAAGTTGAGGCTTATTGTATTAAGAGGTTGTTCCGGCTAAAGTGTTGGGTGCAATTTAGATTAGAGGCACTCTTAATGGGAAAATTGAGTGCTTTCAGTGAATAAGGTTATCTTTAACTAATTAATGTGGATGGTTAGTTTGAATAATAAGGTTAAAATCCATTCAGTTGATTAGAATATGTGCGTGTTCAAAGAAACTAACAAATGTGAAATTGAAAATTCTATAGTTTTAGCATATATTATGGTGTACTAAAACGATATGTTTTATGAAATAATTTGATAAATTTGTGAATATTACTAAGTACTATTTAAAATGTTATAAGTATAAAATAGTTACTAAAATCATGAGTGTAACTAAGCGGTTAGTAGTTCTACAAATATCAAAACTACTTCAATTGTATGCATGTAAATACGATACTTTAAGAGCCGTAACAGACACGTCAACATGGCTGACGAACCGCCGCCGGTAGAGAAGAAAATTTTAATTACGCTGCCAACTGATAGTGGGCTTGAGCATTTGGATTGTCTTTAGACCTTCAACGGTCTATGGACAGTCTAACTGTTTATTTAGTGTTAGTTTTAGCTAGTATTTTGTTTAGTTAATAAAGGCACTTGCCCCGTTAAAGTGTCTTTGAAAATTTTCTCTCTCTCTCCCGCTGGTCAGACGGCAGTTCGTCAGCCAAGTTCGATATTGTAAGTTCGTTCTGCCACGCAAACGGTATTTTTTAGAAGTGGAATCAATATCAGATACTAATTTCTCTGGAACGGGCTTACACTCACGTTATGTTTTATCGGTCGAGATGATCGACCAGTTTCAGAGCCATTAGAGTTCCTTCATCAGGGAATCCGCGCGCTCCCCAGATGCGCACTTGGCAACACCAGTGCGCAGGCGCCAGTCTCCGAGGAGTGCGAATTTTCCCTGATGAAGGAGCTTTAATGGCTCTGAAACTGGTTGATCATCTCGACCGGTAAAACATTACGTGAGTGTAAGCCGGTTTCAGAGAAATTTATAATAAATCCGCACGTGAGATTTGATGGAGTAAATCTTCTATCTTCTTAATATATAATTTTTCTGTACGTGTGGTGACAAACACACCTTCTAAACGACGAAATTATGTATTGTATATTTCAATGGGTTCCTGGATGGTTTGAAAACACAATTGGATCGTGGAGAGCGGCAGAGCTGGATGATGCATCACGGCATCAGGACGCAAAGAAAACCTAAAAGGAATTATTATCAGGTTATATGAACAACAGCAAAAGAGTGTATTAGAAAATATAATTAATATTAATCTGATGTAACGTTGGAATATAATAGAATAAATGTGAAGCTGCTGAAAATTATTGTGGAATTTACTATCTTCTGACCTACCCTTTCAGGTCGGGCAGGACGACGCCCGCTAGTATATAATATATATAAAAATCTCGTGTCACGGTGCTTGTGGTCGCACTCCTACGACACGCACGGCTCGACCAATTTTTATGTAAATTTGGTAGGTATGAGAATAGGTCGTAAAGTATTTTTCATCATCACCATCATCACAATTTTTCATCACCACACAGATGAAGCCGCGGGACACAGCTAGTAATTTATAAGTCGCGTCTACGTTTGTTCGTAAGTTCCAGCTGGTTCCTGCGGTAAGTTGTGTGGTAGGCGCTTTTAATCCTACACACACACACACACACACACACACACACACACACACACACATCATCATCATCAGCCAGTAAACGTTCACTGCTGAACAAACGCCTCCCTCTCAGAGAGAGGTGTTGCCATAATGCCCATGCTTGGCAGGTGGCTTGGGGATCACAGTACGTTCACCGTGTACTAGTACCCGGATCCATTCCTCCTTCAATCCTTAAATCTACAGAACTAGATGCGATCAGTTAAAATCGCATCAAGATTCACAGCGACTGCAGTTGTCTGTATACTGCAATACTCCGGCTCTACGGAATTCATCCAAGTCAGTGCTTGTTTAGCTGCAATATTACGCTATAGAGTATACAGAGCACACAAGGGAGATGCAAACACCAGCACTGCAGGCAGAGCACGCACACTGAGCGTAGTCGATCTAATGAAGTTTGTGTGTGAAAATTTACGCTGTCTAACTATCACGGTTCATGAGATACAGCCTGGTGACAGACGGACAGACAGACAGACAGATGGACAGCGGAGTCTTAGTAATAGGGTCCCGTTTTACCCTTTGGGTACGGAACCCTAAAATGAGGTCTATTATATATCTTAGTCTATAAGTTATTGATCTTTTCGCTAAAAGATCATAATTTCATATATTTTACAGTGTTACTAAACTTTTACGCCAACTTTTTCAACGTGATGGCGCTAGTGGCATTCTTCGAATTTTTAACCGACGAAAAAATGCTCTAGCTAGAGGATGGTTCTCTAATCGATGCAACTAGTTACTGAGCAGTCCGATTTTGATACAACTTTTGTTTTGGATCTTCCTTTTGTAATATGAAAGTAAATTTTTGAAGTCGATTTAAACATAGGACAAAATAACAGTATAAACATTACTTATTACAAGTCGAAAACTTACATATATACATATAAATATATATATATACAATTTGTGAGTCTTAATGATGACTGTTGCATGCATTAAGCACGGAAACTTTGTTTAATAACACCCTCTAGGGGTAGGGTAACTCATCGTAATTGCGAGCACTCGGCGAGAGCTTGCGTTTCAGCTGAAACTGAAGTAGTTAGCTGGATAGGAAGATAACAGAATATAATAGCAGTACGAGTACAAAAGAAAGGCTTTTTATACGATATGCAACTCTACATCATTGAGATTAACTGGAAGTTTTAATTATAATCACATTTGTTAATGAGAACGTAACTATGTACGAGTATCTCTGCTCCATGTTTTTTTTTTATATTGAATAGATCTACGTTTGGCCACCAACTCGCCTGATGGTAAGCGACGGTGTGGCCGAGGATGGAACACGTTGATCTAGAAGAAATCTATTCACTTTAGCCTTGAAGATTAAATTGAAATTGATGAAATTAAAGATTAGATTGTAGTTCTCAGGAAACAAGGAGGATGGCAAGGAATTCCATTCTTGGGCGGTACGTATCATAAAAGACGACCCAAATCGTTGTGTACGAATCTTTGGAATTTCCACGAGGAAGGGGTGATAGTGTGCAGTCCTTCTACTTGTCCTGTAGTAAAAGGGGGAGAGTGGAATAAGGTCATGAAGCTCTTGCGCACACTCACCGAAATGTATCCGGTAGAATATAGACAGACAAGCTACTTTACGGCGATGCTCGAGGCTTTGTAATTTTTGGGCGACTAGTTTGCTGTCACCAATCGGCCTCATAGCACGCCATGTTTCGTACCATCAGTAACACAAGGCCATAGTGTTGCTTGCGGCTTTTTTGTTGCATTTTTGCAATGTTATAAAGCATATACATTATCCACATCGGTTAAAAACTTAAATAAACCATATACCTGACATCAAAAAAGGAAATTCTCAATTCAGCTTAGTCATTTTTCTACATGACGTGATATCTTCGCCAATTATTGTTTGAGGTTATATATCTTGAAGGGATTCATTCCAATTCTAAGAAAACACTCTACCTCTAAGGGTGGAAGTTACGGTATGGATCCCATTTATTGAATTTCACCCAGTTCGAGATTTTTATATTAAATATCTGGGACATTATTGCACACATGGTCATCTGACCCCAAACTAAGCAAAGCTTGTAATATGGCTGCCATAGACTGATATACGTACATATATATATTTTTAAATACATACTTAAATAGATATTAACACCCAGACATAGAACAAACACAAATGTTCATCACACAAATGTTTGTCCTAGGTGGGAATCGAACCCACGCCCCCAAGCACAGAAGGCAGATTCACTACCAACTGAGCCACCGAGGCAGTCAAATTCATTCATTATTGACGCAACGGCAGAGACGGCAACGAACAAGAGCTTGTGTGATTTTTGTGTATCTGTTACAATTTTCCCAGAAAGACTGTGCCGAATTCGATGTGGTCCTTTATAACAGTCATCAGGCATATTTACCGTGATAAGGTTGTGGATGGAGCTCCCGGCGCAGCTACTTCGACTCCTAAGTACACTGTTGTTCACTAGAACAACCGTGATAGTTTAAATCGGAGTTTTGTAGTTCTTAATATCTTCAGTCGTATAAAAGTCTGAAGTCTTTGCCGGATATCGTGTTTTATTTTATTATAATGCATACTTATATTATTATCAAGTTCAGTTGCGAGTCGAAAAATATAGGTATTCATTCTACCAATTTTATTTGTCTGGGCATGCAAAGTTTCTTGCAATGCACTGTATGTATAGTAATAACTTCATCGTTTATCATACAGTTCTATAGTTTAGACAGTGCTTCTTCCGCACTGTCATAAATTTGGTCCCTAGTGTAGAATAATATAAACAGTTACCTTCCCGTCGTAGATCATCTTCGCTGTTAATTATGATAATATCTTACTAAAACTATTCTGCTGAAACTCTATGCTTTAGGAAGGAAGTCTAGCAACGTGCAAGGCATTTTGAAATGTTATTGCTGTCTCCACCTTAATAGTGAATACGTGTAACCTTCTCTCCGACCTCTTAAACGCGTGATAAAGGGCTGCATCAGCTCCCTGAAGATAGAAAATTAAGGCCCTGGCCCTTGTTCTCTATCTATCTCATATGAAATTCATTGCCATAAACGCGTGACTTGGTAACATGAAAATTGGTTTTTCTGTAGTGGTAGGACTCTTTTGCAGGGGTCCGCCTGGGGAATTACCACACCTTTTCCAGTTATTCAACCGCCAAGTAGTAGTGTGTGCAAACACAACTGTGTTTCGGATTGAAGGGCAATGTTTCCAGCGAAATTACAGGGCACACAGAGATTTGACATCTTATATCTCGGGGTGACGAGCGCATTGCATTGCCATTGTTCAAAACCCTGGGGTTTTGAACTGTTGAAGTTCAAAATTCTGAGTGGCGTTGAGCTTTTATGGGCAAGCGTGAAGAGCCATCAGGCGAGCGACTTCACTCGTCTCGTCACTCAGTATCATAAAAAAAAAGAGTAACTGAAAAATTAACTCTGTGTTTTTAGCCTTCATGACCACATAAACTCGTAACTCCGCTGGGTTTCGTTATCTGCGTGGAATTTGGCAATGTATAATTTGATTTGTCATTAATCGTTTTTTTTTAAATCTGACATTGTTTTTTTTTATCTTTTATGATTTTTACATAGTATGAATTTATTTACGTATGTATGTTCTCCATGGACTCCGAAAAGGCTGCACCGATTTTGATGACATTTTCAGACAATCTTCAAATGCGAGTCCAGCGAGAGATCCTGATATTGTTTTGGTGTTTTAATATTTTACAAACAAAAAACAAGAATTGAGGCACATTAACATATAACATCATAGAAAAATATCATCTAAGTCAAAGAAGTCTTAATGTCGCCACCAAGAAGGTTACTTCAAGGAGGTATATAACGCGGATGAAACCGCGGGGCACAGCTAGTATTATTAGTTTATTTATTTTGTTTATTACAAAATAGGCTTGCGCTTGGCCGCCAACTCGCCTGATGCTAAGCGACGATGCGGCCTACGGTGGATCACGCTTGCCTAGAAGAAACCGATTCACTCTTGACTTGAAGACACCCAGATTGTAACTATCGGGGAACACCCATTCAGGCAGTGCATTCCACAAACTAGCAGTTCGCACAATAAAAGTGGAATCAAAGCGCTTCGTACGGGTTTTCGGAATGTCAACCATAAAGCGGTGTCGATTTTTCGTGCCGTCGATTGATTGCATCTGATTTATTATTTGTCTAACAAATAAATCAAATGGTAATAACCATTACACAATAACGTCTAGTTGTACAAAGAGTACCTTGACTACAACTATAGACGTTATTCTAGAGCTCGTTAAGTTTTCCTTCTAGGAATCTAAAATAAAAGTTATTTCCGTCGCAGCCTAATCTCATTTGCTATCCTCACCGGGATTGGATTAATTTTCTGCCATTTATCTCCGAGACAAGTTTTCTGCTTCATTCAGAATATTTTACATTTTGAAGTGCCATAATGTTCTGCGTTCTCGTTTTTTAACACGCTTTTATTGTTAGCGTAATTAACTTATAACTAACAAACTATTTTAAAATAAGTTAGCAGTGTAGCACTCTCCTGATATTTTCTAGAATATAGTAACCGTTAACTTTGGCTAAAGTAATAATATGCTTTCAGTTCTCTTTACTTACTATAAAAACCACTACTCGCGTTGCATACCAACATTACCAACTAGACTAGAAGCACGACACATTTGTATGAATAGCACTCGACACTACCGCTTTACTTCTACCTCTATGCCACGCTGCTTTTAAATTAAAAAATCAGGCGACGGGTAGCCTGTCGCTACCAGCTCTCGTGCTGAGAGCCCTTGGGAATACCTTTTGCTGTATTTTCTTTTTCTAAACAATTTGTTTTGGAAACTGTCTGCTGGATTCTAATTAGAGTTAAACGACTTAAAAGATGAGCTGCACTTTTCACATGGCCCCCAAGAGTTCTAATACGAGTATTCACCTCCCAGCTCCACGACACGTCACCAAGTGTAATACCCAATACATTTAGGCTTTTTGTTTGTTTAAACGAATCACTTAAACATATTTTCTTTTTAGTTTTAAACTATAATAATAATTATTTGTAAAATGATTCATTTGGTATTTGTTTCAATTCAACCCAGCTAAGCTCTGCTTTGGTAGATTAGGGCCCATCCTGTCTCTGAGAGAAGGCCTGTGTTCCAGCAATGGGAACATGATAGGCTGATAATTATGATGATGATGACACTCTGCTTAGTTGAGCTTTGTTATAGACACTCGCCTTTATGCAAGCCATCCTACACAAAATTTATCTAATCACTATTCTATCTCTAACTTGCTAGACGGTAGAAATCTAATAGGTTTAAAGGTCTTAGTATAAATCTTCTTGTTACTAGCTGCAAAGCTGTCCAGATAATAATCGAAGCCCGACTTCTATTTTCACATAAGATAGTGCTGCAGGAAATTAAGTTGGTAATGAAAACTCTGCTTTTCTCTTTTTCTTGGTCTCTACTTCGATCTTAATGGAATTTCCAATTAAAAAGCGAGTATTGTAGAAAAACAGATCCAGACTTTAAATATAAATAAATGCCTCGAACAAACCTTGCGATGTTCCGTTACTTATACATGAAGACGCAAAGTAAAAAGGAGAAGATATTGTGTTTAGCGTATATATATATATGTAATTATGTTGGACCACAGATGTCGATTGATTCAGGGATAGTCACTGGGTAGGTGGCGTCATCTACATCTACACTAATATTATAAAGAGGAAAGATTTGTACCTATTTTTGTATGTTTGTAATGAATAGGCTCCGAAACTACTGAACCGATTTGAAAAATTCTTTCACTGTTGGGAAGCTACACTATCCCCGGGTGACATAGGCTATATTATATTTTGTAGCGAGGCCGAAGGCCGAGCTTACACTCGTGCGAAGCCGGGGCGGACGGCTAGCCATAAATACGATAGCGAAATGCAAGGGGAAGTGAAGTCATGTGAGATATCATATTATATTTAATAGGACTTTTAAAAAGAGTGTGAGTTTGAAGCAGCTTCGAACTATATAGCGCTAAACGAAACATTTAACATTTTAACATTTGAAAAAAAAACTTGGTATCTCTTTTTATTACAAGCTTTTTATTAACTTGCAATGTTTGTATCTTAGTTTGTTTGTTTAAGTAATATCTTGGACTATCGACCCGCCCTGGCTTCGCACGAGTGTAAGTTCTGTTATATAGAGAGAGAGCTATACATCCAATACACGAACCAGTGGACCTGAAATACAGTATCTCAGAGAGGCCATGGTTGAGCGCATGAACTTGTCACTTAAGGTAGTCTCCGATTGGGGCGATGCCAACCTGGTCTAGTTCAATGCCGCTAAGACCCAGGCTTGTCTGTTCTCCGCAAAAAGGACGCCATTCCATCTGGCTCCTACTTTCCGGGATGTGTCCGTTCCGATATCTGACCAGCTTGAGCTTTTGGGCGTTTCTCTCCTACACTCAACTTTGGCTCTTATATTGAAAACAAGGCTCAATTGGCTGCCAAAAAGCTTGGTATCCTATCGAAGGTGCGACGGTACTTCACGTCGGAACAGTTGCTTACACTATACCAAGCACAAGTTCGGTCGTTCATGGAGTACTGCTCTCACCTTTGGGATGGATCAGCTAAGTACCAGCCTGGGCATTGGAGTCAATTGAGAAGCGTGCCAAGAGGCTCATCAGCAACGAAGCCCTAGTTCACGCTAAGCTTCTTAGTCTCGAGCATCGGCGCAAAGTTGCTAGTCTATCGGTTTTTTATCGGATACATTTTGGAGAGTGCGCATCAGATCTGCATGATTTAATTCCCTCCTGCCCTTTTTTCTATCGGACTGCCAGAGCGGGCACGAAAAATCGACACCGTTTTATGATTAACATTCCGAAAACCCGAAGCGCTTTGATTCCACTTTTATTGTGCGAACTGCTAGTATGTGGAATGCGCTGCCTGAATGGGTGTTACAATCTGGGTGTTTTCAAGTCAAAAGTGAATCGGTTTATATGTATCTTTCTCTTTACATTACTTGTTCACATGCCGAGTAACGGCAAAATAGAAGAACTAAATATACAATACCTAAGACCAGTGTATAACCCTATTTTTTGTGAATAAATTTCATTTCATTTCATTGTTTACGATTCATAAAAAATCATTCATATAATTTGTTTCTGATCGTTTCTGAAGATATATGTATTTTTAAACTAATTGTATGATTGGCTTTTTAATCACACAAATCACATCATGTGTTTCTCATAATTATGTATCTATGTAATTTTTGGTGTGAACAATAAAGAGTTATCTATCTATAATGATAGCCGGTTTTATTTTTACTACGACATAGTTGCTGCTTTTAGGGTTGGGTTCTGACTAGGGATCTTCCCCATTGTTAGCAGCACAGACATGAAATGTACATGCAATCAATTATGATAACCCATACTATGTGTCAATAAATTATTATTTTTTTAAGTTGATAAAAAAATCTTTTTTTTTTTTTTTTACTTTCCTTGTTACTATGGGTTAAATTTTGCAACTGAATTTTACGAAGTTATCGCTAACCGATTAAGCTGAATATTTGCATTCACGTTTATTTTGGGTGACCATGACATCATTCTAAATCTAATAAGGTGGAGTCCCAAAAACGGTGGACCAGTTATTTTTATGCACTCCTATGATTTATATGGATATCAAATAAAAGATTTAGCTGAGAAAAGTATAAATATCTTGTTTAAAAAAAAAAAACATTTTGTTACCGATTACCCCGTTCCCCGTTACCGATTAGAAGTTTATCATTTTTTTCCTATTTGCAAAAACTACTTTTCTACAAAAAAAAATAATAGGGTTTCGAAGCAAAGTACAAAAATGCAAATTCCATATTTTTGGTCATTCGCATATGTCCATGATTATATAGTCGAATATTCAAATCAATATATACTCATGTTATGATTGAACAAACAAAAAGTTGAACAACAAAAGCCGATTTATTCTAGTAAACATTGCGGCCTCATTTTGCTCGGCTACTGTTCTATGTGTGAATCTACAGAATTCAAATTAAGCGGATGCAACTACCAAAAGTTGTTGGAACTTTAAAATCAACTTAGTTCTAGTTAGTTGAACCAAAGCAACAGTTTTGTAACTTATGTTTCGCTCTGAGATGTTATGAACTATTGCAGTTTGTATGTTTCCAACTGCGACTTAACAAACGATTCGCCAACAACGTCTGTAGCTAGCTTTCTGCATAATCGATTCACTCATATCTCGTCGAAAGGAGGAGAGAACAACTTTTGTCATGAAACCATCTCTGGTTCTGAAACCGTGTAAAAATATCGCCATGTTTTCTTTGAGTGTAAGTGTAATTATTTTTTTTAACTCGTATAAGTCAGCGTATCTACGTCTTTTCGAAATTCGCGGGGAAGGGGGAAATCAGCTGTTCCATACAAAAAAAACATTCACTTCCGACAAAATGTACGAAACAGCAGTTTTTTTCGCTTATATTGATATGTCGTTGTTTTTTTTTATTTGACATATTTAAGGCATCATTAAGAGGATTCTAACTGATTACCAGTAACTCAATATAGTACCTACCTAAGTTTGCAATTAACAAGCTTTCTTGCAAAATAATTACTTAATAAAAATAATTACTTAATAAATGCAATGCTTGTTTTAAATTCTAAAAACAAGTGAATGGCCATTAATAAGACATGATGTAAATGAAAACATATGCAAGCTCTATTCAATGTATTATTCTCATTAAGGCGCATGCTCTCAGGGAGCGATGATATTAACTAGCTCAGATTACTAATTATTTTATTTGTCTAGTGTTTACCTTGCGATAGATAAACATTAGCCTGTTGATGTACGATAACTTATAATATGGCAAGTGATTTTATTTATACCAATATATAAGGAGGAGATATTTGATTGTTTGCATTGAATAGGCTCCGAAACTACTGAACAGATTTGAAAAATTCTTTCACTGTTGGGAAAATACACTATCCCCGGGTGACATAGGCTACATTATATTTTGTAGCGAGACCGAAGGCCGAGCTTACACCCGTGCGAAGCCGAGGCGGGTGGCATAAATAAAATACTAGCTAACTAACAAAATAACTAAACTATTTATTACTTATAATTATTTTTTATAAGCCGCCTGCCCCGCCTTCGCACGAGTGTGAGCTCGGCCTTCGGCCTCGATGCAAAATATAATATACCTATGTCCTGGGGATAGTGTAGCTTCCTAACAGTGAAAGAATTTTTAAAATCGGTTCAGTGGTTTTTGAGTTATTTCGTTACAAACATCCAAAAATACAAATATATCCTCTTTATAATATTAGTATAGATTGTGGTTCGCGAACGTAGGCGCTCTCCGTTAAAGCAATTTCGACCTTAGTATCTCAACAAAGATCCGTGTTTCGCGACGGGAATATGACACGCGCGCGACCTTTTGTTTTACATGGTATTAAAAGGATTATTCCCAACTTTCTCTCCCCGCTATTTCTATTCTAGGACGTTTGATTGAATGAAAGAAGGTACAGTAATAAAGAAAGGTAATGCATTTGAATTAATGAAATATACTTTAACGAAAAAGTCTAGAAATGGAACTATAGGCAAGGGCACTAAGGTTGAAATTGCTTAGAAGGACGGCAAACGCGTCCGAAGTCTTTTGAATATCTTGCGCCTAAGAGCTTAACGTAATGCCTAGATGTTATCAATAAAGATGTCGTTGAGCGTATGGTCGTTACTTTAACTGCCATGCAATGTATGCTCGGATGGGTTCATAAATATCTCCCTCCTATTAGAGCTGTGTTGCGATCAAATAATACAGCAGATATGTCACTTTGATGTTCTGAAATACAAGTAGGAAGTATTATATCAGTTAATTTGAAGCAGCAGTGGTCACAACAATGTTAAGTATATATAGGCTTAATAGTGCTTGTTTTATCCACGTTGACAATCCAACAGGAACTGACCATTTTCTAGAATAAGTAGTAGCCTAAGGCATTCTCCAAAATCACGTTGATCTAACCGGTTGTTAATAGCTATGTGATAAAAAGACAAACCATCAAACACAGTTTCGCATTTATAGTATTACATATTAGGATTCCTTCAAGAACGTGCCTACAGAGACGAGAGATAGAGGGAGTTAAGCTAAAGAAAATGGTAATCAAGACATTTAAAAAAATCGTTTGATCTAAAACCAGTGATTTCAAAAATGCTTTTGTAAACGTACCGACTCTTACATGTTATTATAGGGTAATGATAAGTTACCAACATCAAGTGTTCAAATGGATTTCGAATTGATTGAATCAGGCGTTACTTTGCGGAAGTCCATTTTCAAAACTGTTTTTCCGATGAATTTCTAGTGTAATTCCGCTTCTACGTCGCTTCAAGTACATTAAGAATTTGTGATACTCGTAGATATTTGTTGATAAAGTTAATTTAATTGAGTTTAATTTTGCCTAACCTGATATAAAATATTAATTAAATAAATTGAAAATTAACGTAATCTGAAACAAAAATTAATTAATTCTGAAATATTTTTTAATTTAAAAAAATATTAAAGTAATTAATTTTTGTTTTGAGGTTTAGTATTATCTTATTTCATTTGTCAGAATTAATTAATTTCTGTTTCAGAATAATTAAATACTTAATAATTTTAAAAATTAAAAAATCTTTGAGAATTCATTAATTTTTGTTTCAGATTTCGTTAATTTTCAATTTATTTAATTATTATTTTATATCAGGTTAGGCAAAATTAAACTCAATTAAATTAACTTTATCAACAAATATCTATCACAAATTCCTTATTGTACTTGAAGCGACGTAGAAGCGGAATTACACTAGAAATTCATCGGAAAAACAGTTTTGAGGATGTCGAATTTACTTAGCCAAGTTGGTGTTGACCGAGTCTAATGAGTGATAGTCTTAATATGTTCTGAACCATTCATTCAAATAGAATAAACACAACAAAAATATCTGTTCCAGTTAGGTTGCCTAGTAATGTCTGTTATACGACTATTTACTATTGAAAGCTGGCCTACTGGGCACTAGAACAAGCTAATTCTGAAACGCTTCCGTACATAGAACTAAACACACATGTTGTCACGGTTAATGCATTTGGACACTGTCTATATCTGTAACATTCCTGAACAAAACCAACAAGAAATGGTGCCATAAATACTGAAGAAAATATGGGATCTTATAGATCATACTTTTCGGACCATTTTTTTGTATGCTTGAATTATTATACAAAGTTAAACGAAATTCAAAATCATAATTATTTAATTGGTTGAAAAAAGAAAAGAAAAAGTTACGCCAACTTTGCGGAAGTTTATCTTCCAAACTGTTAGACGAATCTCCCGATGATTTTGAGTTCGTAATACCGAAATCCAACGAAAAATAAAGGATCGAGACGTCGTAATCGCAGGACACGTTGGACGCAGTGATGACAGGTGGAATAAGGTTTTGACAGAGTGGTGGCCGAGGCAAGGTAAGCGGAGAGTTGGTACACACAGAAAAGAGCTAAACGAAAAAATTCCCACTACAGTGGTCGTCCAGCTACAAGATGGGCCGACGATATTTAGATTAGCACAGGAGCGAGGCAGATGGAATAGAAACAGAGAGGCTTATACCCAGCAGTGGGATAAGAAAGACTGTAGATGATGATGAGACAAATCATTAGTGTGATTCCGCGAATATTTACCAAATAAATGGCTGTATTAATACGGAAAGACGTCTTTGTGCCCAATATTATGAAAAACTTTTACTAGGAGATCTACCATAAATTTCCGAAAAATATATATATATATACTTAAGCCTCTATCATGATATTTCTATGGGACAGCTGATATTTTTCTCCCCAGGCCTCATTCTAGAAGTTGTCCATAATAATCTCCTTTCAGCATAATACCACCGTTTCGTGTAACCCTTCTTTTAGATCTTTGATCAGGAACCACGCCGTGATGGAGAGGAGGCATATACCCAGCAGTGGTTTCATACTGGCTGACGATGATGATGATTGACTATCAACTTTGCAAAGAAGTGTGAAATTAGCTACTACCCGTGTTTTGACACGCATTTTTTTTCTGCATATCCGCAATTTTACTAAATCAAAAGATTTCTTATGACTCTAATACCATGTTACATTTTATTATGATCGGTTCATGAAACAGGTTCGAACAAAAAGAACAGAGTTTCAAAGTATTTTATTAATTTTGAAGCCCGGTTATTAACATTACCAGCCAGCTACAACATCTCCAGTTTGAAAACGGTCTGGAAAACCCGTCGTAAAATCAGATCTCTTCATCAAGACCGAAATAAACTGACAGCAAGCATTAAAGTGCAGTTACATTATACTTTGATGAAAGATGTCCAGCGGTTGATATATGATATGCACAAGATGTCCGCTGTGTATAAATAGCAAAGAGCGTTGACCGACCCCGGCTTGCCATTTGCTTCTGTTTCCGCTAAAAAGTATAGTTGAAATATCACAAAGTTTCAAGGATTCGGATTGAAGAGGAAGACTGGGCATTGAAAGAAATATGTATCTACTGTTTTAAAAAATCACCTGATCAAGAACCACTGTCTAGTTATATTCGTAGTTTTCAATGTAGAAACAGAAAGGTTTAAAATCATAGAAGAAAACATTTCTTTCGTGGATAATGGATACAATAATAACGCTCTGTGTACATCTAAAGGGCCGGCCACAGACACATTATGGTAGCGGAGCGGCGTCCTTAATACAAGAATAAGTATGTCACATAATGAGGTAATGCGGGTTGCATTGCATTTTGGTTGAAAAAGCCGCTGCGATGCCACTCCGCTTGTGTGATTACCAACGCATTGAAATCAATAACAATATCGCACAGCGCCAGAATTACAGAAAGGGACGAAACGCGTTGCGTTGCGACGTCAAAAAGATGCCGCATCGCCACCGTAAACTATCATATCGCCTAGACCTAAAACAATATCACTCAGAGAAGAGACAAATTACAGTAAGGGCCAACACTCATAAAAGTTTTTGCGTAGCAACTAGCAACGGGTTTATGTGCAACGGTTCTAACTGACAACGTGTTCATACCCGCCAACTAAGATCTATTACCATATCGCCTGACAAAGTCGGCTTCTCAAACTAATTTATTGCGTATCAACGTTATTAGTTGAAGGATATCTCTGGGATGACAGATGATTAATTTTAGGTTAAATTAAAATCAACCGGCAGCTATGAACTAGAATAACATGATTAATTTGAATTCCCCATAGAGATGGCAACCCTTGTCTTGGTCAAAATAATTTTCAATTATCATTATGATCCTTTAGAATGATTGAATGTAAAAGCTACACTGTCAAATTAGCTGTTATGACATACAACTTGTTAACTAAAAATGTAGTAATACTGAAATGCCTGTATTTACTCGTCATTATGAACAAATTTTACTATGGGACCAAACATGAAATCGCGAAAAAAAACACCAGCTGTTCCATTTTGTCGAGAGTCAATGACCGTTTGCTTGTGTACTAGGTGTAAGGTGAGTTTGATTATTTAAGCAATCCCTAGAAGGAATTGGTTGAAGGTAGCAATCATGCACATTTAGTCACTAATGTAAATTAGTTGTTTAAATAAACTAATTGCCTGCTTTTGTCTCTGTCGGAACGGAATTATAATCACGTAATGGTAAACGCAGCTAAAGGAAGACTGACATAGAATTGGCGCGAAGATATTAAGAAAAATCGCGGCAATACTTGAACAAGATTTGCACGAAACATTGGCGAAAGATGAAGGTGGCCCTTCAGAAGCTGCAAATGATGATGATGACTTGCCTATGATCACAAACAAATGTAGGTACATTACGCACAAAAGCTGATTTATCCCCGTTTGAAAAAAGTTTGCACCTTCTATGCAATATACCAAAAGATGACTGCATGCATGGCTGGTAAACAAACGATATAAAACCAACAACATCAACAGTTTCACTCCTATACTCGTAACTTAACCTTGTTCGCTTAAAAAAATGCAATTTTTATGTGCTTATGTGCGTAGGGGGTAAAAATTTTCATTACGCGGCAGCGCCCTCGTTCTCTTCCCATTCCATTCTTTATAGCCTTAATATTGTTTCGGATCGTCTTGCAGGGACAAAATAAATGTTTGTGAGCAGACGACCCCATGCGCAACGGCTCGTCTATTGAACAATTTAGGCATTATTGGCTTCGTAAGATATTTTACACGGTGCTAGCGTATTTATGGGCTTCTGGTACCGACTAATGAACATACATAAAAATTGTCATTATACTCGTAAAATATTATTTTTCTTCTGGGGCAGTTGGATACTTAAAACGATGTTTGTTTTTCTTCTTCTATAGCTTCACATTAATTATTTGAAAAAGTTTCGGATTATCTGTGCTATTAATTTTACAAATACAAAAAATACAAAATATTAATATTTTATTTCCCAATACACTTACATACTAACCTAATCAACAAGACAAAGTAAATCAAGAACGAGGCAAATTAATTTAGGTTTACAGGTGCTTGTAGACCCTGCACTAGACGAGACGCCTGTGTCGCAGGGTCTACTTTCTAGAGATTTTGATTTTGTACATTTGTTATTGTAAAGAAATACTTCTAAAATAAACATAGTTCAGGTACGCACTCTATCTTCAACGGGGTTACATTCATGTTGATACAAATAATTTATTCAATTCAAAAAGGTCTAGCTACAAAACTTGTTTGTAAATTCGACGTAATTAGATTATTGCCTGGTTCCAATTGCTGTCTTTTCATCACGATTCTTATTATTATTGTAATTAGCCAGCCGTGTCGAACTTTGTTTACTACGCTGGGACTTTTGTGTTTTAATTGATTTTCCTACGAGTTCAATTTTAATATAACTTTTCTTGCCAAATTGCTTTTAGTTTTCAATTCGAGTTTTTCGATAAAGCCGCGTTTGCAATCAACGATGCGCAACCTACACTCGCGGCACTGGAATGGTTCAAATACAAAGTTACAAATACATCGGCTTTCGCGACGTTATATTCAAAACAATATTTGGCTACGATGCGGAATTGTTCGCGTCATCAATATTTCAGCCCGTGGATTTTTTCCGGTTCACCGTTTATTGCCCTTTATTCCCTTTCTGTATACATTATGCGCTGGGATATTAATATTTAAAGAATTCTTTTATCTAAAAGCACAGGAAGAATACTGGTAAATTGTTTCTGGTGCGTTTTTTCCAGGGGTTGTTAGAAAAAGGGACCCTCTTCAGGATTAGTCTTGGGTTAGTGATGAAGCGGGAAGTATTCTGTCCCCTTACATAATATGTAATCACTTTGAGTTCTTAGGTTCTGTGTAGAGATTACTAATTTGTTTTTTTAATTCTGTTTGACTGCATTTTCTTACTCCTTATTAACAAAAATAATGTAGTAGCTTCGGAATAGTCAAGCCGTCTTGTCTTTTTGGATCAAGTTTCGATTTCGAAAGAGTGAAAAAGACAAAATTGTGAATAACTATTCTGAGGCTACTCCACGTTAATTGTATTAGAAACTAGCGTTTGCAGTAACTTTGTACGCGTAGTGACGTAATCAATCCTGCTCTATTCCCGCGTTTTTTTAAATATCTGAGGAGTTCCATACTTCCCAAATTGCCCTCAATTCTCCCCTTTCACAAAATCCTTTCTTGGCAGAAAGAACTTATCTGTCAAATATCGATGTGCCTTATAGTTTCTGAGATTATTGAGATGAGTGAGTGTATATATACAGGGTGGAAACTTTAATAAAGACAGTAAGGGCAACTACCTTTACCATTATAGGAACATTGAAATGGTAGGATTTTACCATTATTATAGGACAAGCTATGGATTTTAATCGATGATAAGACAGCAGTTCTGATGTCGACGCGTATTTGTTTAACAGGCTTATATTAGGTTGGTATGTATCTATGTAACGGAATCTTCGAATGTGATGTCCACCGTTTTAAAAACGTCTGATTGATTCTAAACTTTGCATACTTATCGAGGATCGATGACAATCCAATAAAGCGTGTTTTTTAGTTTTTTGTAAATTGCGAGAATTACTTACGAAATATTTTGATCGGCATTTAAAGATTGTAACAAACACTTTTTTCCATTCAATCCTGTTCTTTAGAAGGATATAACGTCTCAAAAAAGTCAACTTCAGTTAGAGTAGCAGAAACTTCAGTTATCCCAAAAAAGTTTTGCCACACATTTCAGTACAAAAGTGATTTTCACAAAAATTATGTTGGATGCGTTCGATTCTTTTCCTAGTAAGGAATCAAAAGTTCCTGTGGAGCCAACCTCAACAGTCAATCATCTATCTATAGTAAAGTTTTTTTAATTGCACAATATCTTTGACAGCTTGAGGTGTCGTCGATCATAATTTCAACACAATCAAACCATTTACTGAAGCAATTTCAGTGTATCGACTGCACCCGTTCGCTCACTATGAAGAAATCGCGGTTCAGCTAACTTTTCCAATGAGGGTAGTTCCAATAAAATTTTAACTATCAACTTTATCCACAAATCAGAATAAAACGAAGATAAAGTTTGCCTAAAAATCATTAATGGAATTAAATTCACTCAAATGAGCTCTAGGTATGTCTCTATTATTCGTAATGCCGCAAAAGGATTTGTTCTTTTAATCCTGTTTGTTCCCCCCGTCCTTTGGGATTCTGATACCTTTTATTTGTGAGGATTGATTATTATTTAGGCAAATAGGATTGGCCAAGTCTTTCGCAACGGCAACACAGTAATCCTAAGTAATGCGAAGTTTTGTTCTCTTGTTGAGTTCTTTTTCGTTTGCAGTCCCCTATATATCGAGATGATCAAAGGCGAAAGAGACGTAAACTTTAACGAGGGTTTGTTTGAAAAGTAAATAGTTACGCTAAGAATTTGTAGACGACTGTACGTATTCATTGGTGAACAATAAAACTTGAAAATGACTCCTCTGATTAAAGAAAAATAGTTAATTTTGTAGAAAAAAAACTCTCCAATGACGATGCGGAAAATGTATATCTGTTTGAAATACTTACATCAACAACGACAATTTGTGACAGAAAAAAATATTAAAACAACCTTTTCGTATTCTTCTCAGCAGACTCTGTCATTTGATACACATATCAAGACGATAGAGATGGATCTACCGTCAGCACCTGGTCATCATCTACGACAAAAGTATTTGGGAAGACAAATCCAACGAACCCAACTCGACGGACATCGTTTTGTTTTGGAGTTCCCATGGCCACCTTTTGTCTCCATCATCAGACCAGCTCGATGGGACTATAACATTGCATAGTCACAGAACTAACATAATTATGTGAACTTTAAGCTCAATCGGTTGAGGATGACTGGTCTAAAATTCAGTTGGAAGATTCGTCCCACACATACCGCGAACGTACATACTAACAGAGCAAGTTGAGTAAAAGCTTGTAATAAACACAAAATAGACAACATTAGTAGCTATGCTAGGAGTTTCTTTGCGCGATAAAATCCGGAACGTAGATATTCGCCAAGGAACCAGAGTCACCGACATTACTACTAAAATTTGCAAGTTGAAGTGGCAATGGGCAGGCCACATCGCTCGAAGAACTGACGACCACGAACCGGACGACGCAGCGCATGCAGGCCCCCACTAGATGGACTGACGACATTGTGATAGTCGCGGGCATCCAGTGGATGCAGATGGCAGGATGTCGTTCAATGTGGAGGTTAAAGGGGAGGCCTATGTTCAGCAGTGGACGTCTTCTGGCTGATAATGATGACCAGACACCATTAAAAAATATAAAAAATAAACCAAAAATAAGCTATAAATATTTTTTTTGGGTCAAAAACCGGCCCCACCAAAACATGATGCGTTTGGGATAAAAGCTTATATGTTTGTATGTTTGTTAGGTTTTTTCTCAAAAAACCTAGGACCGATTTAAATATAGTTTTGTGCAGAGTTCATCGACTATGTTTGACCATCATCATAATTATCAGCCTATCATGTTCCAATTCTGTTCTAATCCACCATGGGGCCCAGTGCATTTTGGTGAATGTTATAATAATAAAATGTATGTGTCATTAATATTTTAAGGTTCTTGGACATACCGGTTACCTCACGAAGTTTTTAACCGTTTTTGAGCGACGGAATCGAAATGTTTGCAATGTTTGATTAAAATTTGTTCAGCCATTGACAAGGTATAAGATTAGTTTTTTAATTGTTTTGGATTTTAAGCACAATGGATAGAGAAGATAATATATCTACGACGTATTACTTGATATTTAAGAGCCATGTGAGAGGGCTCTTAAGAGTCCTTTTTTGACGAAAGAGCAACGAAAACTGGATTTTCGTTGTTCTAATTCTATCAAATAGAAAGATCTATAGAAAATGCAATGTCTGTAATTAATAGATCTATATTTTTTACTGAGAATAACGACTTCATATTTTGTTAAAACTCTACATATCTACCTATTAACTCCAGTTTACAAAAGTAGTTTTTCGTAAAACTCAGAGGGAAAGTTTGAGAGTGGAGAGTGGAGTCAATCGAATGATATTTCAAGCTCGCTGTACATATCTTAAATTTAATGTCATTTATTCGAATACTCTCCGCCTTTCCCTTTGAAAGCAAACATTTTCAAATACCTCTAACAGATGCGTCGCTTTGCAAGACAAATATTTATTAGCGCCCTCAGTTTCAGCAATTTTTCACTTGGAATTCTGCTGTAGCTCTGATGATATAGGGTTCACATTTCTATGCTTATTACCCCGTCGCAGCCGCAACGCATTGTGACCCCACCGTTATTTAAGATGGCAAATAAACTTGTTATAAAAATGGCGTACCCCAGGTTTTTTCCGCCATTTTCAACTTTTCGAATTTTTGGGATAAAAAATCCGTATGTTAAAGTTACGAACAAATTGTCTGTAAGAAACGTGGTATACGTCGATAAATTCTTAGTTTTTTAATAACATATGTAGAAGTTGAGGTTAGAATTAAATTATTTACTAGCCTGACATTTGACCAGGTTGTAATTAAATTAAAGATCGTCTATTGCGAGCGCAAATTAAGAAAGAGAAAAAAAATACGTACTTGAAACTAACCAAAAACTAACACAACTTACCTTTATAACGTTTAACTGTGCTAAACTAAACCTTATTCTGTTACCTTAAGAAACAGCACTGTCTGTCTATCAGCTGACTAACCGTATGGAGTGAAATGAGAAGTGGCAGACTGATTGATAGTCTCAGGCGACCTGCTCTTAACCCGGCGTACCCAAAGGTCGGGATTAACTTCCAACTGATGTGTGTTAAGAGTACGTTTATGTTTAGATATGTTTTTACCTAAGTACAACCGGACGGAAAAGATACTTCAAACGCAATAGCGTTTGGGGTTAAAGTTTGGTGTATATTTGTACTAGCTTAATCCCGCGGTGCTACCCGCGTTTTTCCAGTATTTCCGCATTTCTGGAGGAAAAGTTTCCTATCGTACGAGTATGTCCGTCCCCATAATGCACACTATCTTCCCGCCAAAGTTCGTCAAGATTTGTCAAGCCATTTAGTCGTGAAATGCGAACAAACAGACAGACAACGAGACAGATTTACGCTTTTAACCGATTTCCAAAAAGGAGGAGGTTATCAACGATTTTTTTTTTATGTTTGTTTCCTCAGATCTTTCGACTGGGTGAACCGATTTTGATGATTATTTTTTATTTGAAAGCTGGTGCTTCCTGTGCGGTCCCATTTCAATTTGGTCCAGTTCTGTCATATTAATGTAGTCTGTTTTTTATATTGATAATTATATAGTATAAGTTAAAATGTATTTTACAAATTTTCTCCAAAACGGCTGATTTGAAATTGGCTTTTTTATGAAAGCAAGTCTATATACAACAAATGGTTTCTTAGCTATGTTTTATCAAAAACTGTTCAACGTCTTACATTTTATTATATTATACAATAGGCTCGCGTTTGACCGCCACATCACCTAATGTTAAGCGAAGATGCGATATACGATGGAGCACGCTTGCTTAGAGAAACCGATTCACTGCGGTTTGAATACACCCAGATTGTAACTATCGGGGAATTAACACCCATTAGATAGATAGATAGAAAACTCTTTATTGTTCACACCAAAAATTATACACGTACATAAAAACAACTTAAAAAACTAGTGAAACTATTGGCGGCCTTATCGCTATAAGCGATCTCTTCCAGGCAACCTTAACCAGGCACCCATTCAGACAGTGCATTCCACAGACTAGCAGTTAGTACAATAAAAGTAGAATTAAAGCGCCTCTTAAAGGTAAAAAAAAAAACTTTTACTAATCGGTCTTCGGTTTTAACGAAAAGGTTATAGGGTAAAGGTTTAGTCAACTTTTAAGGACCTGCAGAACGCATGCCTAGGTATAAGCATTATTGTCGCGGCTGGTAAAAGTTGAGTTTGATAAAGGCCGAGCGTTAAAAATTTACGTGAAGCTGAGGCACGTATAACATGAGTCTATCAATGCCTACATATTAAGGCTCGTTGAACGTAGCGAAGATACTCACGTAAATACCACGAGAGTGATGAAATAATATCTAATCGTATTTAAAAAAAGTTAAGAAGTCTTTGCCCTCTGTAAGTAATTCTTAAAAAGAAGTCTGGGACTGAACGAAAACGCTCCATAGAGTGGACGCGCCACAAAGTAACTTTTATGATAAGCACAGATCTACTACCTATGTGATCACTGAAGTGAGATTTTTTTCGTTTATCTTTTCTGTGTATGTGATGATAAGTTATTGCCACTTCTTTCCACACATCAACCATGTTTGCATACCTGTCAAGCGGTATTTCATTAGCTGTCAAAAACAATAAACATTCTTAGATAAACACGTAAAAGTAAAGTATCTGAGATGAAAATTACGCCTCTAGTAAAACATCTACCAATATACTAGGACATGACTTGGACTTGGCCGTGACTTACTTTACTGGACTCTAACCGTGATTAACTTGTTTGAAGAAATTTTATAAGAATTTAAAATATTTAAATACTTGACACTGGCAAACGCACAAGATGTGCGACGCCAAAATCCTCTCGAAAGGAAAGAAGAAAAGAGTGAAACGTCATTTTGAGCAATCACCACTTGACGTTTTTATATCCACTGCCATCAGTTGTGTATATCTGTGACTGCCATAAGAATCCTTGGAAAGTCTTGAGGTCACAGATGTAGATCTGTGCTTGAGGTACATTATTGCATATTTCACTTGCGAAATTTGCAAAAAGCTAAAATTTACAGACCTTTATTGAGATTTTTCGTATAATAGTGATGTTCCCGTTCCACGTTCAGCAACACCAGCATTATATTTAGCGCAAAGCCGGCGTTGACACATTAAGCGATTGCATCGATCGTGTGATATCCGGAGGTTTAAGAGATTGCCACTGAATGGAACTATCAGGCCCTTTTCAGACCACGCTACGCATTTCGTCATTTTCAAGCAACGCCAACGTTCGGTTTGAAAGGGATTTACACAGGTGCAGTTTTTAATTTTAGCTTTTTTTTTAACTGATAGAAACTCTTTTTTGTGCACACCAGAAATAAATAAATCCTCCCAATAGAAATAATGGTAAGATCAGGTTAAAATTCAGTGGGTGAACAGTCGATCATTCCCCATTTCCGTACCTTAATGGTGTTTTTTTTTTCTTTCAAATTTACATGGAACCAACTTCGATGTATACCTACCCAACTAATAAAAAAGAATCATCGAAATCGGACTGCTCAGTAAATAAATATGCATGAATTTTACATAAAAAATATTTTTAAAAAGACGCGTCTACTAGCTAACCTGTCTTTTTACCGACAAAAAAAAAGGAGGAATAAAAATGAAATAATTGAATCCTTTTTTTTTTTAATTGAAACGCAATAATATAAAGTGAGGTTGGCCTCCGATAATAAAAGACGCCTCTGCGCGCGGCATTTTTAATTTTTTTATTTTGTAACGCAGAATGATGGTAGATAATTCGACTGCCCCGGTGGCTCAGTTGGTAGTGAACCTACTTTCTGTGCTTGGGGGCGTGGGTTCGATTCCCATCTAGGACAAACATTTGTGTGATGAACATTTGTGTTTGTTCTATGTCTGGGTGTTAACATCTATTTAAGTATGTATTTAAAAATATATATGTACGTATATCAGTCTCTGGCAGCCATATTACAAGCTTTGCTTAGTTTGGGGTCAGATGACCATGTGTGCAATAATGTCCCAGATATTTATTTATTTATTTTATTTATAAAGCATAAAGCTACTACATAGTGTACATATACAGGGTTATTATTAATAGCTAAATACCTCTCGCAGGCAGGCAGCTTTAAGGTCATATTAAAGTCGTAATTTTTTCTTCCATACAAAAAATTAAGGCTTCAAATAGCAATAACTTAGCGGTTTCAAATGATGAGATAACTCCGGCCCCGGGCGAATCTTGGCCCCGACTTTTGCACCTACAACATACAGAACTAAAAAATATGATTATTAACGAGATATTGACCGTGATAAGATTGTAAATGAAGCTCCCGATATTGCGGCGCAGTTACGGGTGCAAATAACTGCGCCGAAATATCGAGAGCTCCGTACTCAGCCTTATCACGGTAAATATCCCGTTAATAATTAGATGTACCTGTGGAGAACAATTATAATAGTTAAAAACGGTATTAAGTAAAAAAAATATAGAAAAAACTTTAAAATCATTTTTTATGAATGTGTTAAGTTATGTTAAAAGTAATGGAAGAAAAGTTGTTAAGTATAATGTAGGGAAGCTGCTTAAGTGCTTACGAGAGTTCGATTGCTAGTTACCATTAACCATATATATGGAACGTACTATATATAATTATCGTTGTCTGAAAAGGACTTCAATTATGCAGCGCTTAGCTCAGCTGCTACAAGCGAGCACTTTACCTACTGGGACTACTGCGACTGTGACCCAATTGGAGCACAGATGCGGTCTCGGATTAGCTTGTCTACTGCTGTAACTGCACTGTGACTTCTGAATAATTGGAGTTCGAATTGTTACTCGCAGAACTACAGCGCGATACGGGTTATAATGCATGAGGGTGTTGCTACTACGTTTGTCAATCTTTTCTACTTGAGGCAGACGACATCCGTAGTTCCTTTTTTAACCAACTTCCAAAAAGGAGGAGGATCTCAATTCAACTGTTTTTTTTTACGTATGTTACCTTAGAACTTTCGAGTGGGTGAACCGATTTTGATGATTCTTTTTTTATTTGAAAGCTGGTGATTCCCGTGTGGTTCCATTTCAATTTGGTCCAGTTCTGACATTTTTATGTAGTCGGTTTTTTATATTGATAAATTATTGATCTCGTTCATTTAAAGCTGTGTTGCTCTGTAGAATATTAAGTCTGTTTAAGGCCACGCTTATCGGCCAGAGCTATCCTTCTCGCACATTTTTAACATTTTATGACGGCCCCGGTGGATCAGTTGGTAGATAATCAACTTTCTGTGCTTGGGGGCAGTAGCGGCTTAAAAGGCGCAAAGTAAGTTGCGCAACCTATTACTCTCGACAGTTTTACTGCACATCGCCTGCTACGACCTTTACTATTATTCTGTAGTTAAATTACTTTATGAACAAATATTATTTAAATTCGATGACATGATAAGGTTAAAATTCATATGAATTGATTATTTGAATGTTTCTTAATTGATTATTTTATATTTAAATGTTTTTTTTTTTTTTTTCTAATAATCGTGATACTAATAGGTCGGGGAAAAAGTCTTTTCGTATTTTGTATGTATAAAGTTGTAGTAAAAATCTCATCGGTTGTACTGTTTGTATCTGGCTGGTTTTGATACCATTAAAAATATGACATTTTAAAAAAGGAATACAAAAAGTAAAAAGCAATTTCCCGCCATTTTTCAATTGTTTTTTTGTTCGATAAAATGAGTGAATCTAACGAAGAAATTCGATATATTGTGAAATTTTATTACAAAAAACTGAAAAATGCGACACAAGCCGCGAATAAAATTTGTGACGTTTATGGACCTAATGCAGTGTCATCAAGAGTAGCACAATGTTGGTTCAAGCGTTTTCAGTCCGGGAATTTTGATGTCAAAGATGCAGCTCGCTCTGGTCGCCCTGTAACGGATAAAGTCGATGCCATTTCTGGAAAAGTGGACCAAGATATTAGTAGTTACGACGTAGCTGAAGACCTGGGGATTGACCACAAAACAGTTTTGACCCATTTGAAAATAACTGGGTATACAAAAAAACTCGATATTTGGGTGCCACACCAGCTCACTGAAAGAAACCAAATGAATCATGTACTCATTTGCGATTCTCTATTGAAACGTAAAGAAACCGAACCGTTTTTGAAAAGATTGATCACTGGTGATGCAAAATGGATCACCTACGACAAGAATGTGCGCAAACGATCATGGTCAAAGGGCAGTGAAGCACCACAGACTGTAGCGAAACCCAGATTAACACGTAATAAGGTGATGCTGTGTGTATGATGGGATTGGAAGGGCATCGTTCATTATGAGCATTTACCGCCGGGCAAAACCATCGATTCGGATCTCTACTGCCAACAGCAGATGAGACTCAAACAAGAAATTGAGAAAAAACGGCCGGAATTGATCAACATAAAGAGTGTGGTCTTTCATCATGATAACGCCAGACCGCACACATCTTTGGCCACTCAGCAAAAATTTAGAGAGCTTGGTTAGGAAGTGTTAATGCATCCACCACATAGCCCTGACCTTGCACCCTCAGATTTCCACCTGTTTCGATCTCTTCAGAATTCTTTGGGTAGTGTTAGATTAACATCAAGAGAGGACTGTCAAAACTACTTGTTGCATTTTATTGATCAGAATTCCCAAAATTTCTACAGCAACGGGGTCATGTCACTACCTAAAAGATGGCAACAAGTTATCGAACAAAATGGTACATATATATTATAATTAAAAGTAATTAAACTTGAAAAAAATATGTCTTGAATTTGTTTATAAAATACGAAGAAACTTTTTCCCCGACCTTATATATGACTGTGTACCGATTACATTTTGGTGACTATATTTTTTTCTCTATGACATGTAACTGTATTTGTTATTAATTAAATACTATGAACCATCTATTTAATAACATGTAATCTCTTATAATAACAGACCAATGGTGGTTTAGTAAAAATTGTTTTATGATCGGACCCGGGTATGTCGTAAAACTGCGACCAGAACCACCGGAGGATGGGCAGCGGCGTCCTAATAGTACACGGTGAACGTACTGCGATCCCTAAGCCGCCTGCCAAGCGTGGGGATTATGGCAACACCCCCCTCTCTATGAAGGCCTTGTCCATCAGTGGACGTTAATTGGCTGATGATGAGTGAGTGAGTGATTGTTCACTCCTATTAAAATAAAATAAACAACAGTCAACAGGGGTCCTTTACCAAAACATTATAATAAAACGTTTTAGAAGCTAAGATGAAAATAATGAAAATTATCGTTCATATTAGCATATACAGGTGGTAAAAGTAAATACGTCTTCTATTACTCAACAGCACTTCAGAGTCCTCTATTTCATTATCTACAAGAAAAACGTCTTTGCTCTAGCTCTTGGAAATGTCATCAAACTTTATGAGATAGTCCTAGTGGACCGAATGAAATTACCTTCTTGTAGGAAGATAGTCAAATCAATTTACTGCTGGAACGTTTCATGGAAATAGACGATTCTAGTACCCACTTGGCTAAGATTAAAACGACCTAACGGAGCTACTTTTCTGAGGTACTAGAGGTAATGAGACTAGTAATATACAAAGTAGTTTATACAAAAATACTATCCAAGAAAGTTTCAAGGCACGCACATGACACAGTCCCATTATAGATGGTAGATAAGTGTAGTATTATATCCATAATATAGTTCATTCATAACGTTTGCCGATTTGCTCTTTTGGCTCTATGCCTCTCAACCGAATGTAATCTTGAAATGTAGAATAATCTTTAAATAAAGTAGTGAGTTCCTGAAGTGCTAGTGTTACTAATTAATTATCCTGACACCTAAAGCAAGATCAAGATGTAACAATAAGTTTCCATACTGCAAAGTTTAGAAATGACATATAGGTTGTAGAATTCAAATCTGATTTCGTAATAGCGTTTCGAACGAAGCTCTGTGGACTTTCCAAAATTTAAAGATGTATCATCCCGACATAACATACTAATACTTTTTATTGAGATACACTTTAGAATGAGGTCATGCAGATCTAATGCACACGCCCTGAAATGTATCCGATAAAAAACCTATAGACTAACAACTTTACGCCGATGTACAAGGCTATGTAGCTTAGCCTGTACAATGGATTTTTACAATCTCTTGCAGATGTTTTAGTCAAAAACTTGACCCGAGTATACAGGGTTACGCATATAGACTGTACTAAGCCAAACGGAGGTCATTGTACTATCTTTATGAACAACTTTTACTATGAGACCAAACTTAAAATCGCGAAAAAAATATCTGCTTTTCCATATATTTTGTCAAGTGTTTATGACCGTTTTTATATAAAACAGCTGATTTTGTGATTTAAGGGCTGGTCCCATAATAAAAGTTGTTCATAATGGTGAGTATGATGACCTCTTTTAGGCTTAGTATGGTCTATATGCTTAACCCTGTAGAAAAATTTATCTATTACAGCACATTTTATGACTAAGCCAAAATAGTTGTACAGACGTTTCAAATAACAATAACACTATCCATACAATATTGGTACAGAAGTCCCATAGAGCTCAATTATTCGCACGTCATAAACACCATAACACTTCCCTCGCAGGAGTTGTACGAACGGCCGGAAGTTTTCGAATCACTCTTGCGTGTGACAGCTTTACGAGATTGCGCTATGGAATTTTTAGGTAAATTTCCCGACTATATTTACCTGAATGTGGTAAAATATTTCAGATCGACTCGATTCGGTCCAAGTTTTGAATACAATTTTATTAGCTTTAATTGGAATTAACAGACTGTGTAAATACATCGGGAAGTCGATTATAGTATTAGATTGTTAATGAAGTTAATTTAATTAATTTTAATATAGCCTAAACTGAAATAAAAGTATCACCTATTTCTAATTGTTGTATCGTTTTAAAAGTTTGCAAGTAGGTATATTGTTATCAGAATGACATTACAATAATTTGGTACCATCGAACTGATCTGATGGAGCCAGGAGGTGGATAGTGGAACTCTTCAATGTATACTACTAGTAAACCTCTCGAGCTAAGGTTTATGCCTCTCAGCTTTATTTACTTTTAGTTCAGAATTACAGTTATATGATTATTTACGGGATATTTACCGTGGTAAGGTTGTGGAAAGAGCTCCCAATATTTCGGTGCAGTTACATGCACCATGTTCACGGGAAGACATTATATTTATCTTAAAAACACAGATCGAATCGAGAACCTCATTATTTAAGTCGGTAAAATTTAATGTATTGTCTATTATTTAGTAATAGTCTTCCGTTTTATCACCAACTGACGAAATTAATTACTAAAAGTAACTTTTAAAATTTTGCGATTTTAACACATTATTTTAAATGTCTATCAGGACTTACTGCGCATTATTTTATTATCGTAAAAATAGGTACTTCTTCTTAAAATTTTAAAATATGTGATTTACTTTATAATTTTCATTACTTACGTGTAAAATTTTGAATCTATAAAATTAAAAGACGATCACATTTTTATTTACCAACCAATTTTGCTAGGACAAAAAGCAATTCGTTTGTCAGTTCCAAATTGAGTCTCATACAAAAGAAACCCCAAACTATTCGCTTAGAATCCACCGACAGCAATCGAGAATTTTTTGAATTCCTGTTGATGACTAAAAGATGTGTGCTCAGCGATTGTCTGGGGGGTAGTGGAACTAGGTCAGCCCCCGGGGGCCGACGCATACTTAATTTCATTGCTTGCTCCTGCCTCGAAAGCGGGAAGGCTTTAATTTTTTGTACGACTCTTGCATACCACGCGACTTTATAAATTAACTTTTCGGAAGCTTGGTATGATGACAACCGGCCAAGTGCGAGTTGGACTCTCGCACTAAGGGTTCCATACCACCACGAAATACAATAATTTTATCAATAAAAAAACCGACTTCAAAATTAATAAAAATGTGGCATTTGGATTCGGCGAAATAAATGATAAGGTTGGACAACCTTATATTATAGTAACCAAATTATCACACTAATATTATATATGTGAAAGTTTGGATGGATGGATGGATCTATGGATGGATGAATGGATGTTTGTTACTCAATCACTCAGAAACGGCTGGATAGATTTGGATGAAATTTGGAATAACATTGCTTATGTCCTGGATTAACACATAGGCTACTTTTCATCATCAGCATCACCAATTTTCATCACCACGCGGGTGAAACCGCGGGGCGCAGCTAGTATTATATATAATTTTAAGGTAACCATGTACTTAGACAATTAAAACTAGAACGACCCAAATTAAGTACTATAAGTGGGAAATGAGGGCCTTAACGTAAAATTTGTCTTGTTACTTTATAAACTCTTGGAGACAACCCTAATCAAATTATCTGATAAAATTCCTAGTTATCAGAATTGTGTTATAAAAGTCCTGACGATACTTGTATCGATTATTATCTAATATGGTGTCTGATCATACGCTCTATTTTTCTGAGAAATTCTTTAATTATTTGAGTAAGTTCACAGTACAGTAAACGTTACGAAATTCAGAGCTATCGCGTTCGAATTAAGCAACTGATATGATTAGGAATCCAAGTGCCTGCCAATTCTCGGTAGTTAACCCATTTGAGCTGGCAATTTCGAACAGACCCGTTTCCATTACTTAGCCTCCAATTCCATTAATAGTTGATACATTTAGTTTTATGGTTGGTGTGAAAAGCCTACATTACGATTCTATGCTAAATTGTACAATTTGTACAACGAATTTATACGCCTGTCCTATCACGATTTAAAACCTATATGATAGTAACGTAGGTAACGTAGGTAGGTAGGTAGGTAGGTAGGTATATGATAACAAAACTCTGTTTATTTAAGTGGATGTACTTTGTTTGATCTACGTTACAGTTATATGATTATTTGCGGGATATTTACCGTGGTAAGCTTGTGGATATAAGGAGCTCCTTCCACAATCTTACCACGGTAAATATCCCGTAAATAATCATATAACTATAGTGAACAACCGTGATAGTTTAAAACAGTGTTTTAGATCTACGTTGATTCAATGTTAAGATGTAGGTAGGTGCCATTCTTAGGAGTTAAGTTGATAACTCCATTATTATTTTAAACGAGCTGTTACCCGCTACTTCGTTTTGCTAACTAAAATTTGACATCCTTGTACTGTACAAAGTTATTTAATGAAGCATTTTTGTTTCTAATATATTTGCCTATATCAGTGACAGTGTAAATAAATTTGAATCTAATTCGAGATTACGTTGTTTCTAAAATAGGAGTGCAGAACTTTTGTGTCGATTAAATAATGCGCATTCGAATGTAGGCTTGAAATATAGTGCTACAGTAGAATTACATACCGACAACATTTTATACCTTTACCCAATAATCGAGATTATCGTAGGATCAGGCCTTTCCCATCTTAATTAGAAGCGGGTGAGTTTGAGTAACATTACATACTCAGCTCCTCGAATCTTATTTGACCCACTTCACACTATTTGTTATTCTGTGGCCACCAGTTCATAGGATTTGGTATGCAAGTCGATTACTGGCGATCTGCCGTCAGCTAGATAGTCCTATTTAAGTTGTCCCATCTCACTCTGCATTCTAGAACAAGTTGGTCGGCCGACTGGGCGAGTCCTTCAGATGGCTCCAATGACATTCTAACCTTATAGACATCTTGTACGTGGCAAGCACTTTTAGTTAACACATTGGCACATGAAATGCCTATAAAATGCTCTATTCATCAATAGTTAGTGCGTCATGAGCGGACCAATCAGCGTTCAATATTCCACCCTTGTACTTCAGCTAGTTATATTTATTTTTTTTGTATTGCGAATAATGTTAATGTAATGTCTACGAGATATCGAATCGTTGATCAGCTCTCTGATCGCTTGGTGATTGCGATACGCAACTAAGTTTGTTCGCGCCCTCTACTAAAGTTGCTGACCAACTTGAAATGACCTCTTCTTTCTTGCATGTTCATCGAGCTAAGTTGGGATAAGTATCAACTGTAACGATTTCTTGCTTACGAGTCGGAACTTGAAGTTCGCATAATCTCGTTTGCTTATTGCCTATATTTTGAAACTATAAATGTACTAGCTGCGCCCTGCGATTTCACCCGCGTGGACATCCTCGGAAACCGTAATTTTTCCGGTATAAAAGTGAGAATAATTTTAATAAGTTTTTTACTCTCTTGTGTGAGAAAACGGTCATAGTCACTCGACAAAATGTATGGAACAGCTGATTTGTTTTTCGTGATTTCATGGGTTGGTCCCATCGTAAAAGTTGTTCATAATGATGAACACAATGACCTCCTTTCGGCTTAGTACAGTCTATATGCTTAACCCTGTATTTATTTGTTAGTTTGTTCATTTTTCAAGTAACAGAAGAGCAACGGTTTCACATTATTTTAGCATAGAGATAGGAGTGCTAAAGGGTGACACATGAGACTCTTTTTATCCCGGAAAAATTTACACTATAAAAAGTCGGTATACCTCTATATGTAGGTATTAATTCTGAAAATGTATAAGCCTACCATTAAAAGGACAACATCAATTTTAATCAATGCCCATAGTGACAAAACAATATCGATTACGATACAAAGAGCAAAGTTATCAATTTCACAGACAATTAGTTTTGTTTCGATTAAGTAGTTGGTATCTCGAATCTGAACAGTTTGAATAGGACAAAGTTTTGATTTGAAATCCGTTTTGAGTTCGCACCGCGTCGCCAGTTTATAAAGTTTCGCTACCATTTTCAGAGGCTGCACCGATTCCAAGTTCTCTGCAGTCCATTCAATACTCAAAGATATAAGTTAGCAACGAATTGTTATCAGTTATCTTTTGATAACCGATAACCGTTGGTGTAGACGTTTTCTAGAGGGGTAACCACGAACTGGTAAACGTAGCGGAGGTCCAGTATTAATGTGCGCTCGTAATAAAAAAAAACATTTAAAAAAAATTAAAAAAATAAAAAACAATACTATTTATTTGTCTTATGGCAAATATGATATTTAGTTGAGGATACATTGGCGTAGCTTTTGACTGTATGTATTTAAGAATGAAATGTGGAGGCATTTCAGCTTTTAACTTTTGCACAAGTTTGACCGGCCTAAACTTAAAACTAACCTTATTTTTTTATTAAAGAACATGATCGGGAATAGAAAAAGGATTAAAACATTTAAAAAAAAACTTTTTAGGCTTTCAGACTAGGACGATAATAGAATACAAGTTAGATTTTAAAAGTTTAGGAAGGTAAAAACTGTGCGACAATTGGCCTCTGTTTAAAAAAGCCTTTAAAGAACTAAGCCACTAATATCATATTATATGTGAAAGTTTGGATGGATGGATTGATGGATAGATGTTTGTTACTCAATCACGCAGAAACGACTTGATGGCGTTGAATGAACTTTGGAATATACATTGCTTATGTCCTGGTTCAACACATAGGCTTTTTTTAATTATCATCATCATCACCGATTTTCATCACCATGCGGGTGAAACCGCTTGGCGCAGATAGTAAATAAAGTACAACGAAAGTATCAAGTAAGTGATAGTAAATATAAAGACAATCCAAAGTTTTAATCTCCATTGTAGATAAATCACAGTATAAAATTCCTTACACAATCGACTGTTTACCGAACACTAATCACAGCGTAACTAGGTCAGTAGGTATTCATCCGTGGAAGTAAGGAAGGAATCCTCGGAACGAACCCGACGGTGTTATTGCTTCTGAATCTCGGCGGATATGGACGGATTCTCTTGCGGAAACTTGAGTCATTAGAAAACAACTATTCGAGGTCGAGGGGAGAGTTTTGTTGCATACTTGTGTTTTGATTTGGTTTTAATAATCAAATGAGAGAGAAATCGCGAGTATTAGAAATAAATCCACGTTTGGTGGTAAGTGACGGCAGCGATGACCAAGGACCATGTCTAATTTTTAACCGACTTCTAAAAAGGAAGAGGTTATCAATTCGACTGTTTTTTTTACATCAGAACTTTCACTGGGTGAACCGATTTTGATGATTATTTTTTTATTTGATAGCCGTGTGGTCCCATTTCAATTTGGTCCAATTTTTTTTTTTTTATGAAGTCGATTTTTTATATTCCCTTCCTTTCCTTTTTGGAAGTCGGTTAAAAGAGGGAAAACCTTGCCTTAACGTGAAGAACATCTTAAAACCAATAACTTATCTAATTTAAACCAGTATAAGGTAAACTATGTTCTTTCAACAACACAAAATAACAAGCATCAAATATCCTGTTTAATAGCGACTCACAGCTCTTATTATTAAAAAAAAAAAAAAACAGCCCGATCGTTTTCTTGGACGAGTTCGAGATTTTTATAATAATTTACATTAACGGGCGCCATCTTGGAAGAATTGCTGTAATAAATGGTCTCTTGAGATAATAATAAGCAAAAAGAGTCATTTAGGTAATGAAAAATCGTTTATTATGTCATTTGTTGCTTCACGTTTTGTGAAAAAGTACTTGGACGTTTTCCTCTCTTTTACTTTGTCATTCTTTATGTGCTCTGAGTTTGTTTAGATTGTGTAATATAAGAATTGTTTTCTTTTTTTGCAGGTAAGATACGATTGAAGTGAAGTCGGCCAATTTTGGAGATTTTTGGTGAACCATGAAATAAACAAGTAAGAAACTGAGGCTTTCGTACGCATTGCAATGGGTATTCCTATGAACGATTAAAAAAAAATTCTTATTCGTCCAAGATTTTTATATTTTAACAAATAAACAATTTTATTGATAACTAGTTTTTTTGCCCGCGACTTCGTACGCGTAGATTTTCATATAAACCTTCAATCCTTTTTTCTTTCCTTAATCCGGCCCTTGCACAAAATAACATAGCCTGTACTTCAATCTGGTCATAGCTAAGCATATTCGTGAAAACAGCATTTAAATCCGTCTGCATTTTCTTCCAGGGGTTTAGGAGATGTGCGTGAACAAACAAACAAAAATTCTAAAAACTGCCTTAACATGTTCAGCTGCTTATTTTATGTCGCCCTGTGTGAAGTATTGATAGAAGCATAAAAGAAAAACACCGTCAACAGTTTTCAAATCAAAAAGATAATGTGACCACAGTGCAGAGCATGTTTTGAATTATTATTTTTGTCTAAACCATAAAAAGTATATCATGTCATGTCAGGATGATACATCTCTGAAATTTGACTGTCCAGCTTCGCTCGTTCGAATTTTTTTATGACCATCCAATTTCTGAACTATGAATACGACCACAAGTATATGGCTTTGGCCACGGAACCCTGACATATGCTTGTCTTGAAACGCTCTTGGCTAGTTATTTCTTATTTCGCGTGCATTTGTATGTATACCTTGATTAAAAAGCCATGAAATGGAACTACTCTATTTATCTGTTAAAATATCACAGTAAAATTCATTCTTTATTCTTATTGCAAAAATACACTTTCTTCTTCTAGAAGCTAAGTTTATATACCCTGCATAAAGGGTGCAGCAATGACTTATGTAGTGGCTGGTCACAAAACCATCCAACAGACAGAAGTAATTTTACCAAAAAAAACATACTTATTGTGATAGGTTACTTAATTATATAATATATGAGATCATATAAAACTTATGACGCTACTTTCTTAACTATTTATAGATCGATATTTATTTTCTAATTATAATTTTCGAAATTTTACCGTCAAAAAAATCTTTTATCTCGTAATAACATTTTTGGTTTAGAAACTTACGAAGTTGGTTCTGGAAAAGTGCTATTATTTCTTTATTGCGTCCGGAATTTTGTTGTATAGTATTATTGTTATACAAATGGCCTTTTTTAAATATTTCTATTCGCGGGACTGAATTAAAATAGGATGCGGTTTATTTTGTGTTTTAAATGCTAACATAGAATAAAATCTCCGTATGAGTATTATATTCTCTTGGGAATAAAATACATTGGATTGAATCACCAAAGAGGTTGTAAGGCCTATGTTTTTATAACATCCTTGATCTATACGTTCATTCATCTAAGAAGGTTAAGGAACCTTTAAATTTAAACTGATTATCTGAATGACAGTTGACAGTTTCAAATTTTTATAATGGCTATGTCAATAACATTCTCTTTACTTTGGACCTCCTTGCTTGAGGCTATGTGACGATCCTCATATTACGTTTCGGGTAACGAAGAAAATAATCATTGATTTTTATTTTCGTTTATGTAAAAATAAATAATTAAAATAAATGATAAAACATAGCCTATGTTTTAATCTGGTGATTTCTAAGCATATTAGTGAAAACCGCATTGAAATCCGTCCAGTGGTTTAGGAGATGTGCGCGGACAAACAAACAAACAAACAAACAAACAAACAAACAAACAGACAAAAATTCTAAAAACTGTCCTATCGTGTTCAGCTGCTTATTTTAAGACGCCCTGTGTGATTTATTTTTTGTTATCTCGCAATTACAGATTTTTTTATCTCTACGTTTTTATTATAATAGGTCGGGGAAAAAGTCTTTTCGTATTTTGTATGTATGAAGTTGTAGTAAAAATCTCATCGGTTGTACTGTTTGTATCTGGCTGGTTTTGATACCATTAAAAATATGACATTTGAAAAGAGGAATACAAAAAGTAAAAAGCAATTTCCCGCCATTTTTCAATTGTTTTTTTGTTCGATAAAATGAGTGAATCTAACGAAGAAATTCGATATATTGTGAAATTTTATTACAAAAAACTGAAAAATGCGACACAAGCCGCGAATAAAATTTGTGACATTTATGGACCTAATGCAGTGTCATCAAGAGTAGCACAATGTTGGTTCAAGCATTTTCAGTTCAGGAATTTTGATGTCAAAGATGCAGCTCGCTCTGGTCGCCCTGTTACGGATAAAGTCGATGCCATTTCTGAAAAAGTGGACCAAGATCGGCATATTAGTAGTTACGACGTAGCTGAAGACCTGGGGATTGACCACAAAACAGTTTTGACCCATTTGAAAATAACTGGGTATACAAAAAAACTCGATATTTGGGTGCCACACGAGCTCACTGAAAGAAACCAAATGAATCGTGTACTCATTTGCGATTCTCTATTGAAACGTAAAGAAACCGAACCGTTTTTGAAAAGATTGATCACTGGTGATGCAAAATGGATCACCTACGACAAGAATGTGCGCAAACGATCATGGTCAAAGGGCAGTGAAGCACCACAGACTGTAGCGAAACCCAGATTAACACGTAATAAGGTGATGCTGTGTGTATGATGGGATTGGAAGGGCATCGTTCATTATGAGCATTTACCGCCGGGCAAAACCATCGATTCGGATCTCTACTGCCAACAGCAGATGAGACTCAAACAAGAAATTGAGAAAAAACGGCCGGAATTGATCAACATAAAGAGTGTGGTCTTTCATCATGATAACGCCAGACCGCACACATCTTTGGCCACTCAGCAAAAATTTAGAGAGCTTGGTTAGGAAGTGTTAATGCATCCACCACATAGCCCTGACCTTGCACCCTCAGATTTCCACCTGTTTCGATCTCTTCAGAATTCTTTGGGTAGTGTTAGATTAACATCAAGAGAGGACTGTCAAAACTACTTGTTGCATTTTATTGATCAGAATTCCCAAAATTTCTACAGCAACGGGGTCATGTCACTACCTAAAAGATGGCAACAAGTTATCGAACAAAATGGTACATATATATTATAATTAAATGTAATTAAACTTGAAAAAAATATGTCTTGAATTTGTTTATAAAATACGAAGAAACTTTTTCCCCGACCTTATATGTATAGATAATATGAATAATTATAAGTCAGCAAGGAATTTCTTATAAAATAAGTAAAATAATAATATTGACAGCCCCGGTGGCTCAGTTGGTAGTGAACCTACCTTCTACGCTTGGGGGCGTGGGTTCGATTCCCACCTAGGGCAAACATTTATGTGATGAACATTTGTGTTTGTTCTGTGTCTGGGTGTTAATATCTATTTAAGTTTGTATTTAAAAATATATATGTACGTATATCAGTCTCTGGCAGTCATATTAAAAGCTTTTCTTAGTTTGGGGTCAGATGACCGTGTGTGCAAAAATGTCCCGAATATTTATGTCCCGAATATTAATTCCAATTATTTAATTACTTACTACATAATGAATTACTTAAAGATTACATTGCGTCCGTAGTTATATAAATAACATTACCTTTCACTTTAAAAAAGTCGTCAATAGAGTAAAAAGTTCTTACTGGCTAGTGCTTTTGTAAACTATACAAAGCACACGCTAACACTTCAACAAGTATAAATTCAAATGGCTTTTCTTGCACCATAGCTAAGAACACTGTTGATCAAGTTATGTTACAAATAAACAAACAAATAGTTTCAGCCTTTTGGAGCTACGATGCCCCAGATACGCACACATATACTTCGATACCGATCACAAATACAAACGTAAAAATTATAACAACCGGGTTAAAACAGTTAGACTGCTATTGAAGGTCTAAATACAATCCAAATGCTAAGCCCACTACCAGTTGGTATCGTTTCCAGCATGCTAGTAGCATTACTACGCTGAATGGCAATGTATGCGTTGAGCCAGAAACACGCCAGCATTTTGGCCACGAGGCGTTCTGTAAGATTTTTTAAAATGAGGTGAGCCCGGTCCTCGAAAGCCCAATCTCTCCAAACTGCTCAAATATGTAACCACTGTCGGGTTACTAGTTCTAGTTTTAAACATTATTAAAATAATACCCATTAAAGGTGGGTAAAATAAATGAATTAAATGAAATGAATGAAAAATAAATAATATTAAATGAATAATATAATAGCTAAAAAAGTCCCCAGTAAAAACTATATGACATAGCAAAATCAACAAAAAAGGCATACATTTCAAGTTTTGGCACATCGAAATTGTGTGAAAATTACCTTTAAGCATAAATTGATATAGTCAATCAGTTTTAACATTATAGGTACCTTATACCTAAAAATAATCATACACATCATTGGCTCCTGGGCGCTACCATTGGACCAACCCCGATAAATATATTCAAACTTTTTCTAATAAACGTTTTACGGGCCGCCAAATCCACGCAACACATAAAGATAAAAAATCATACATACCGTAACACGAGCAGAAATATTGAGGCATCGTTCTGTGCCAAATAAAATATTCAAAGGGCGTAATTTAAAAGCTTCCGGGTCAGTTACTCCTGGCTTACCTTGTCGCCCCGGAACTGATTGCCGGAATACAAACCTTAATCCGTTGAATTAAAAGTTAATTCCTACCACAACAGACTATATTGGAAGGGTAAGCCTCTTGATTGAAAAAGTACTCATCATTATCTTTCCAATATGATATGGATAATTAAAATGGGGAACATGAATGGGAGACTCACAGATCGAGTGTCTAATTAGTAACAGACTTTAACATGACGTCTACTTCTAGTCACCAATATTTAATTGTCATTTCTTGTAACCTACTAGATTTAAGGCACGTAATACACACACTATTTTGATTAGTCAAAACATAAAAAAAAATGTTATACTATTCGTTTCACAAAGAATCATATGCCCAATTAGATTTATGAACGTGAATAAATTTTGCCACAGTTTAATGGTGTTAAAAAACCGCCAAGTGCGAGTCAGGCTCGGGCACTGAGGGCTCTAAAGTACAAAATAGTAGTGGAAAGAGACAACATCCCATCAACGCCTAGACGGTCACACATCCAAGTACCGACCGCGGCCGACGTTGCTTAACTTTGTTGATCGTACGAGAAACAGTGGTGAACAGAATTTGTCACCGACTCGCATTTGGCCATTATTTATTTGTTGTTATATTTTACAGTGAGTACTACAATCATGGCAATTTTGGCTCTTGTTCGTATTACCGTTTTTACATTTAATTATTACTTTTTGACATTTATCTATTACGGTTCGAAAGGTACATCCGTTAAACTAAACCAAACGACGAAACCACGAATTCTGATAATTTTCGCTAGGTTTTTGAACGTAAGACTGAACTCAATGCAGGTACCCGATATACTGCAGTGAAATATTAAAAGAATAAGTTTATTATACAGCTTTTTCACAATGTTATTCTAGCTGTCAGAGCAAATAAATATTTGAACCGAGTTCAACTTTTAAGTAAATAAAAAATTTGCGAGTGGCGAGCGTGAAACCCTTACAACATTTTTAAGTTAGACAGTTAATATTCTAAAATTCAATTTACATTTGAGAAACATAACCGTTTAAGATTGCAACATATGATAAAGTTTCATGACCAAAACTTATCCCACATAATAACAGGGACAAAGACAGGGAAGGGTGAGTATGAACGAACATCCCCAAACTCAATATAACTTTAGGGTGTTCGAAATGTCGCTTAAGATAATCAAGTTTTATTTGCCATTGAATTGGCAATTTTCGCGAAGTTATATTGCCGCTAAAAGTTGGTTTGGCAGTCAATTAAAGTTATCTTGCTATTTATGATGTTTTGATAAATATATTTGAGACAGGACGCACGATTTCTCTGTAATTCAAGATTAACCCAAGGTTAAACTCCGCAAATCTCAGAGAGTAAAGTGTAACGCAGACTAGAGTGTCGACGTGGCGTCGCGGTATACAAACTTACAAAGGCAGTAGAAAAGTTAAGAATTATCTTGATCAAACTCAATCTAGAATAGTTAAAAAAAAAAAGATTAAAAAGAACCATTAGTTCTCATATTAAGGTGCTTTTCTACCAAATGGTTGAGCCCCGATTAGTGTCGGAACGCATATTATTTTTATGCCATAGGTTTCAAACCATCAGGCGGTGGGTGAGATTCTTGATGGGTGAACTGCCACCTAACCTGTGTCGACCAATAGAGCAAATTAAAATAGACAACTACCTAACGTCATGTCAATTTCATACTATTTGTTATCGTTTTGCCGCTTATTTTTCTAGAGTGTAACCCTTAATTAGTAAAGCCCGTTGCAGAAGTTGCAAAGTAAATTAGCGCGAGTAAACTTGCGCAAGTACCACGCGTCTGCAACGGGCTTAAGTAAACTCCATCCACTCAGTCGGGTTATCTGAATGTTAATCGATTATCAATCGACATAGATCGATACTTCGGTATATTACTCGGGCATTGAAGGGACGAACGAATCATTAGAGCAACACCTTACCCTCGTTATGCTCAAGCTGTTAGTTTCACAACTTCACATATTGAAAGTCAAAGAAATTTTCGCTCGGTCTTTTTTCTTCCAAACAAATGGGCGGCTTCATAAGTAACATTATCGAGTTGCGTCAGCCAAGATTCATTGCAGTTCTCTGGGATCGCTCGATATATGCTTGGAAGGAAGCCAGATGCTTGCTACTGGAAAAACTTGAGAGGCAAAACCGCTGCGCTTAGCGGCCAAGTTATAACAAAGTTGGGATTTCATGTGAACATGGGTTTAATAAAACTGTGGTGCTAACTTGCTGATGAAAGTACAAAACTAAGTGGTAGTTCGTTTATGGATAAAGTTTAGTTTACTTGTTTCATTTAACTATGTTGTATAATTGATGCAAACTCAAAGCAGTCACAAGCAATATGAGTAAAAACGGGTTGTTTCGTATTGCTTCAGAGCAAGCGTGCAATTAAATATAAATGTTAGCTACATTGTAACTAACTATTTGATGATAAACACACTTTGTTGTCACACTATTTTACCTAGTAGGCACACACACTACTGTAAATTGTTACACTATTTTCACTAGTAGGCACACACTACATTGTTACACTATTTTCACTAGTAGGCACACACTACATTGTTACACTATTTTCACTAATAGGCACACACACTACATTGTTACACTATTTTTACTAGTAGGCACACACTACATTGTTACACTATTTTCACTAGTAGGCACCTGGCTTATACTACATTGTTACACTATTTTCACTAGTAGGCACATACTACATTGTTACACTATTTTTACTAGTAGGCACACACTACATTGTTACACTAATTTCACTAGTAGGCACACACTACATTGTTACACTATTTTCACTAGTAGGCACATACTACATTGTTACACTATTTTTACTAGTAGGCACACAGACTACATTGTTACACTATTTTTACTAGTAGACACACACACTACATTGTTACACTAGTTTTGTATATCTTTATCATCTTCTTTATGAACAATAAATAGTTTAACTAATATCTACTCGTAAATATTAAAGTAGTGTAGTCATTTATCTCCACTAAAAAGAGACATTACCGTCATAGCTTTACATCTATATTATACTACGGTTAAATATGACGCGAGCTTTAAAACAGCGAATAACCAGGGGCAAGGGCCTGACTAGCTCTGACCCACTGGAATATTCAGCCACTTATGTGAGCGACGCGGAATAAATTCCCGCTGATATGTGCTCCAAATAACATTATAATTTGGGTTTATCCTAGTCATAAGTGAGCAAGCGTTTTCCGGGATATCGTTTATCATCGCGGCCTTTTTCGATTCATTTGACATATTATGAGGTGAATGTGAAATATATGAATAGAGTTAGCTAGTTACAAATACATTAGCAGCTTCAAACCCAATAGAGTTCAAAAGTAAAGGTGAAATGTTAATTAAACTTTAGTACATTACTGCAACAGATAGGAAAAGAAACATTTATGATGCTCAGTAGTCACCAAAGCTTGTACAGAATTTTTCTAAAACATTGCATAAATATTCATGTAAAAAATATGATAACGTTTTAATAACGAATTTCGATAACTTGGCCATACAAAATTTGTCGAAATCCGTAGTCCGTTTACATGGCAATGCAAAATTTTTGGCAAAAGTAGTTCCAGAATTCCGGTCATCAATCGCCTCCACCAAAATGTTTTGCAGAGTCCCGATGTAATTTGTCACCATAAAATTTTAATTAAGTTTAGTGAATTATAATATTCTAACATAATAAACGTTACAGTTATATGATTATTTACAAGATATTTACCGTGGTAAGGTTGTGGAAGAAGCTCCCGATAACCGTGATAACCGTAGCAAAAGACTAAGAAAGAGGGTAGATCGCTTTGTATGCACCTAACGTTGAACTATTCGTCTAACCACCCTCAATCTTCAGTCTTCCCGTCAACAAGGTGTTTGTAATTAAGCCGCGCATGTAAAATATCGGGAGCTCTTTCCACAACTTTACCACGGTAAATATCCAGTAAAAAATCATATAACTGTAGTGAACAACCGTGATAGTTTAAAACAGTGTTTTATAATAAACGTTATGGTTATTATTATCTAACCAGTTCAAACGACACTTTAGGTGTACAAATATGGTTATTTTCTCGTATATTTCGCTTCAGGCTTGTTGGACGTAGGCCAGGGTTGTGCCTCTAAAGCTGCACTAAACCCATTAAGCTGCCGCGTTGAGAAATTGCATTTCACGCCATATTTTCGCCGCATCTCGCGTATCTTACCGAACCTGAGTGAGATATGCCTGAGCTGCGGGACGTATTATGTCATAGTACAGCAGATATGGGACGTATAATGTCATATAGTACAGCAGAGCCAAAGCAGTAGGTTGACTTAAAACAAACGCCCGAATTGAGTGACGTAATCAAACGAGCGTCCCTTCCCCGCCCGCTACGATACTTCACGGTACGCTCAAGCGATAGTCGCGCACACCGCGTCATTGAGATAGTATTAGAAATAAAGATTTATTATAATTATTATTCCAGTTTATTTCATTAAATTCTCGGGTCTAGCCCGAACATTTGGTGGGCATTGGTGGAGCCGAAGCCAACACCAAGAGGCCCTTTTGAATATAAAATACATGCAACTATGAAATATGTATAAAAAGGAATATGAAACTATTGTACAGTATAGGATTAAAAAAGACTGGGCTATTGAGGTGAACAACTTGTGGATGGAATAACAGATCTATAGAATGAGAAACGGCACCTGCCTTATCCTGTCTCATCTCAAAATATATTTATGCAGGTGATGACTTGCCACCCACTGAATGGGCCCCATAAAGGCTACCGTATCTTGGCACCGGAGGGGCAACATCGGCCACCCGGCTTAGGATGTAGAGAAGTGTGCTGCACTTTCACTAAGAGCTACTCGCGGCGTTATGCCCTTTAACACTTCCACCCTGGAGCTTAGGTTCTTAGCTCTTGTGGTTTCCACCCCTGGACGGCCGGTTAAGGCAAGCCAGGGGTCAGGGGTCTCATTTAGCCCCATGGAATCGGGGTACGCGGTGTCGCTACTCACCGACGGCTCGCCATAAGGCCGCCCCTGCGTTTTGATATTATTATTATTATAGTATACTCCATGTGTGTGTATGGTCAGCGTAGCAGAATGCAACTAAATAATAAAAAAAAACTTAAAATCTGATAGTAGCAATCCTAGCCGTATGTAACACAGTAGACATTGAATTCAAGGACACATCCGAGTCAAACTCTTAGTTTCGCTTAAGTTTTAATCTACTGTGGTCATAGTTAGGCTAAATTAAACACACATGGAGTATAAAGGCGGTCTTTTAGCGAAGGTTTTAGATGAAATTAATAGATATATCAACTTATTAAGATTCACATCAGAAATTACATTATCATCGTTAACAATTTTCTACCCACTGCTGAGTATAGTGGCCTCGGTCTCTTCAGACTTTTTGGTAAATAAAGACTGAAATTCGACGCTTAATCCACTTTCACTCTTCGATTTTATCTAAAAAGCTTTGCGATGCAGATAAATCCCTAAGCTTTTTAGGTTTCCGAGGCATACTAGCTGAGATCTATTTTTACTACAAGGGAGATTGGAAACATAATCTATCATTCGGTGAAGATTCGTAGAATCCCTTTCAAATCCTCTAAAACTTTACCTACCACAAACTTTTACCCAAGTTATCCTTCCTAGAGCGTCGGTAAAATGTCAAGGATCTAAAAAAGAAAACCGTGTAATTTTACTGAGAATATTGTGCCATCGGGAAAATGCTTTCCCATCTCATTACCTTCCACCGAGGTACGAAATACTTTAAGACCAGCAAAGCTTGTAAGTAGGTACAAGCATTGCCTCCCAATAGAATAGAGTCCTATAAATATTTATACACTTGGCTTCAAAGGCCTTTATTATCAGGTAAGGACTAAAAATTTCATGCCGTTTACATCGGGATTTTTCCATTGGCAACTTTACACGATTGAATATTAAATTTAGAATAGCCGGTAGTGTAAATCTGGCCATTTATTATCACAGGCCATTGGATAATGCGTCCCGATAACGGCTCACATTATGCAGCCAGTGTAGCCAGTTGGCGAAATTTTCCCGACGACTTTGGTCTGGGAGTCAGGATTACATTGTGCCAGTTTTGTTTAAAATTTATAATAGTTCTAAAGAAAGTAATTGAGAGTGAGGCATCGTGTAGAAAATATTAAAAAAGAGTGTTGTAATTGGACCTGTTAACATATTATATTATATTCTAACTGCGTCCCACAGTTTCATCCCTGTAAGCAATCCCTCGGGAACTGTACCTTTTCTCGGGATAAAACATATCCTATGTCTACCACCCTCCTATGTCCTTCAACCATCGCCATGAAAATAATCTCTTCGTTCCGTTCATCTGTTACTGCGTAAAAAAGTAACAAAGAAACAAACAAACCAACAGACACACTTTCGTAATTTATATGTCAGTAGGTAAAACCGTGGGGTGCAACTAATATCTTATAATTTCAGCTCATAAATATAATTATAGTGGTGCAAAAATTGTAGACAGATAAATCAATTGGTTCATCTCGTCTCTAGATCACTCGAAGGCCTTCAAGATAAAACGAAGCGCTAAATAGGAGAAAAGAAACCTTAGAAATAAGCGCCGATATTTCATTCGGCCTTTACTCGAAATGAATTTGAAGTAATTGAAGACTCCCAGATAAGTATTCGTAAAATTTGGTCATCATTCGTTTCATTCAGTGACTGACAACCTTTTGAACCATTTCAGATAAGCCTTTCATAGAAATTGTCTTATTCATTATTTTTTTGTCATGGTAGATATAACAATTCTAGTAAAACGGAGCTGTCAAAATACGTTGTAAAAAAAAATATTCGAATTATTACTGGCATTTTTTTTTTCTTCTAAATTTTCGTTCTTATTTTGTTTTGTTAACGTGACGTTGGCCAACGTGCCTATAATTTGAGTGGAAGCCATTAAAAAAAATAAAAATATAATGCATGAAATTAAATAAGTGGTATTTATTCTCTAATATCGGTTCACAATCGGCGAATATATCACGAAACATATACATAAAAGAGTCGAAACAAGAACCTCCTCCTTTTATAATAGGTTTTTTGCCATAGCATAGGTGGAAAACAAGCAGGCGGGCTGTCTGATGGTCAGCAATAACTGTCGCCTATCAATACTCGTAACACCAGAGACATCACAAATAAATTGACGACATTTAAAGACTGAAGAAAAAAAAACAATTGAACTACGAGTGTCTCGACTCGCATTACAGTACCTATTTTAACTCTTTTTTGAGTAGTGGAAGTAAAAGTAATTAAAATTGCCCTACAATGTTGGTAGAATTGATAGTCACACTATTTCGCCATGTGCTGTTTAGTCAGTGAGAAAACTAAATAAAAATAGTGTTGATACATTGAGGCTCGCATTTTGAGTATCTTTTTAACTTATTTCAGTAGCGAAACTTTTGCTGTTGAAACCATAAAACTCATAAAACATAATCGAACTTAACTTATCTTACTGTAGTTTACAACTAGCTCCGTAAAGGACCAGTTCAAAGCCATACAAAACGAAAAAAAAAAACAGGATGCAATAAAGTTTGCAAAGGCGTACCCAGAACCCAATTTTGACACAACTTTACACCGCCACAACATGAAAAGCCAACATTTCAGTTTTATTTTGATACCTATATAACATACTAGTTTCATAAAATTGAGGACATGCCAGAAACTGCTTTTTCGGGTTCCATATTTCAAAAAGAAAAAACGAAACCCTTGTTAGATCACTTTGTCTGTCCGTATGTCAAGATCTTTTTTCTCAGGAATACGTACAGGCATAAAAAGATCAATATCGTAAATCCACGTTCCCTTAAAGGTGTATAAAATTCAAGGTAGAAATTCAACGCTATTAAAAAATACGATCATTTATGTCCTATTTTTTGATCGCAAACTCACAAATCAAAACTATACTTTAGCTAGGGTACTTTCCAAGAATAAAGAAGCAATCATAGCACATGAAAACGAAAAAATATGAAAACGTACATTTGAAGTTCTATTACATAATTTTTTATTGCGATAATAACCTACATTTTGTAGTCGAAAAAATGACAGTTATATAGGCCGATGTATAGAAAAAATATTGTGCCACTGCAAAGTTAAGTTTGTCTGTCAATATTTCAACCTTTTTATTTGAGGACCTGCTGAATATAATGCTGTTGAAGAAGCCTATATTTAAACTAAGATAACTTCATATCTTCACCACCTTTGAGCAAAGGACCAGCCCAATGCTAGTAGAGTTGCTTTTCAAAGTTTTCCAAGTTTTCCAAGTTCCTTAGTACTTTTAGGGAAGGCTAGATCCTTGTAAAGTAAATACTTCAATCTAGACTTTAGTTTGATGAAAACCGGGCGTAGAATCTTTAATGTAGGTACTTTGTAGAGTATTTAAGTTTGTTAGAGTTCTACCGCAATTGTACCGCAATTTTCAGTAGTAGTACTACGCCGAAAGCAGGTCATTGTACTTATTATCATGAACCCTGAACCCCAGTTCCGGGTAATCTTATATACTATTTTATTTTATTTATACCCACTAAAAAAACACGTAAATAAAATTAGGCTACAAAAATAAATGCGAAAATCATTTGTCTGCGTGTTATCTTTTTTGATTGAACAGCTGAATTGGTGTTGATATAATTTAACCAGGAGAATTGTATAAATGTGTGATAAGCCCTCTTCTTACAAATTTTAGCCATCCTGCCTAGTTTTCTAACGGGCGACCGGCGGGAAAGGCGATACCGGTTCATGGTTATATTCTGAAAACTCGTACGAAGCGTTTATATTACACCTATATTGTGCGACTCTTAGACTGTGGAACGCGCTGCCTGAATGCATTCGCCAACAGTAACAATCTGTTATCCAAAAAAAAATAAAAAAATAGCGTAGTAGGTACTCGTACCTTACATGCATTTCTCTTAGAATAATGAGAACAGGTTTTTTTTTTTTCAAAATTATTAAAAGCTAAAAACTTGCTAGCTTAAACACTAAAATCTAGATTAAAGCAATTTCAAAACTCTTGGTAGAAGAATTATTAGATAAGGAAGTATAAGTACAAAGTCCAAAACAAATTGTTGGCACCGGCGCGGCGGCGTGCAGTTGGCAATGTAACTGCAATTTATTGCTCTGACAATAATTGCTTAATCGTAGACTTAAATAAACGAAAATAAAACCGACTCAGTTACCAGTGGTGTACGTTTCAACATTAACGATTAAATATGGTTTTTATTTACCTGTGACCTATTTTTTATTATAATGTAGTTACTTAGAGATGTTTTTTTTTTTTTTATCAGATCCAGACAAGTCAAAAAGTATAAAAAACTTCATCGTCATCTACCAATCATATTCCCACTGCTGGGACAAGAGCTTTCTCTCAGAGGGAGACGATGGGCCATAACCCCATTCTGGCCCAGTGCATGTTGATGAATGTCATGCCTTAGAACTTTTTTGAGGTTCTTGGACATACCGGTTCCCTCACGGTGTTTTTCTTCTCCGTTATTGAGCGATGGCCTCGAAACTGCACATAATTCAGTACAAGATAGGTGCAGGGCCTAGGATCGAAACGGGTGCAATCAGATTGTAAAGCGCACATGCTGCCGCTCGGTCAACATTGCTCATAAATAACTTCATTGGCCATGAAATTTGACTGGCGTTAAACAGGGAAAATTGTTGAAAAAGAGAAGCTTTTGTTCTGCTGTGGGCTGAATGAGCTACCAATGATGATGATGATTGGCCATTCGCTTTTTTCTTCAGCTTCGCTCGTGTAATTGACGTAAAGAGTTGCCATTTATGCCATCCGTATATTACAGACACGTTTGCATGCATACTACGCAAACAATTCCTTTTTTTTTTTGTTCTCGACTTTATTTCAAAAGCACTAAAGTTTTCATAAAGTTACCAAAACTAGCACCACTGTCAAGAAACGTAACCTGTGCAAGAAACAAAGACACGACAGCTGAACGAATGAAGATCTAAGTACGATTGAAATAAAGGCTAGAATAAACTACTCAGTACATGAAAAGCTCTGCGAAGTGAACAACGTACAATAGCGTGTGTTCTATCATCATCGGTTGCTTACTCAGGGCATATCCTCCCGCTTTCTCTTTTAGGTCCTTCCTTTTGATTTTATCTTTCGTACCTATTAAGTTTCTTTTGCGGTGACAAGGAGGTCTATTCGGTTTTGGAACCCAATCTTTGCAAGAGATAATAATGGTTCTTTACTACCTCCTGAAAACAAAGTCACAAAAAAATTGCTTCATATATATTTAATCTCGTACACATTTTGTCAAGCTGATGTAATATTAAAAGCTGTGAAACATTCACTCCAAATCTACATGACAATTATAAAACTCAGGTTTGCATTATTCAAATTTTTAAATCCACATATATGACCGAGCTTCAGCGAATCCGCCGAGTCGCGAGCACTTCGCGAGACTGCGAACGAAACTCTGCAAAACTTAGCACAACGTTAATTTCGCCTGCTTTAGTTGTCAAAAAGTTTGGCAATTGTGACCGTTTTATGAATTAATCTTTTCGAGACAGCAATATTTCAAATTCGGATTTAGCAACAGTGAAGGATTGCAAAATTGGGATCTCCGGCTGTCGAGATCTCCCAAGCTAAAACTGCTTGCCTCTTCACTGACGGCATAAATAACTTAAAATGGTCTTATCTCGATTTTGCACATGATAATTTCCGTCAGTCTGAAATTGACAAAGCAGTTATTAGCTTAAAAGACGTTTTAAAGTAGGACCTGTTACATATACAATACGGCTATATTATGTACTATGACTGTAGTATGGCCCAGGCTAACAAGCCTTTCCCATGGCTGGTCAAAAAAAGTTTATTGTCGCACAAAAAACTATGTAGATGGATAAATATTGTAAATCAATTATTAATTTGTTTTTATCATGACAGTTTTACAAAAAGAAGGCACTAAATTTATTAATCGACTTCAAAAAAGGAGTACGGTTATATGTTCCACTGTACCTTTTTTATGACGGTATGTTAACCAATTTCTCCGCCAAAAATATTTTGTTCAGTAAACTTCCAATTTGGTCCCATTGTCACCAAGTTTGGATCTGATTTTACAGTATGGGTTCCTAGGGAAATCTTAATAGAGACAAAAGCCAATCATAGGTTCTCGTGGATAGATTTTAGATAAGTAACAAATCTAATGTGAACACCACGCAGTTACAAAACATTTGATGAGAATATAAAAATAACTAAGATTTAGTATTAAGCTTACACAAAGAACCCCCAGTAAAAAGTACTTAACAGCTAATCACCACAACGCTCATGCAGAATAGATCGAACTCTAAGCGTTTAGCGATAGTGCTAAAGTTCTTTTTCACTCTCAACAAGACAAGTGTGAATAATGTCTATATTGTCGAGGCTGAACGATTTGAAGTGAGCATGCATAGTAAGGAGTGTTTTGATGTCGCCAACATTCCTTGTTAGGAAGATGACGATCAATTTGAGAAGTGTGTTAAATGACTTCCTGGAGAAAGGTTTGTGAGCCATTGATATGTGAAAGTGGCTGAGCCATTGGATTTGTAACATAGCGTCGATGTACAAAAGTGCGGAGATGCTATAAAGAGGCGACAATTTTACCTTGTAAGATCAACAATCAAAAATCATTACTTCGGTTTAACTAGCTGGTCTCAATAAATTAGTGGTGTTAATGGAAAACCGAGAAAGTTTAGATACTGTCCATCTGGAGTAGGTAACTAGGAGTGACTTTTGTCATATGAGCGCAACGGAAGAAAAATCTTACAAACAAAACACACGGTAAATTTTGGGTACATATATCACAGAAAAGAGAAATTCTCACTTCAGTGGTACATACTAATATGGACCTGTCTGTCGATGTGTTCATTAGTTAGGCCCTTGTCAAGTGTCATTAAATTTTTAGAAATATTTTCGTTTGAAAGGACGTTCATTATATGAAAGGGCAACTGTCAAATACATAAAATATGCATTGTATAAAGTATATTCCAAAAGTATCATTAGAATTATTCTTCGAGAAAGGTTTTTTGCTGAACTATTTCAAACTTGTCAAAATTTTGTTGCTAACTACTTCGATATTTGGATCATGTCACGGATGTCTTCGGCGAAGAATGTTCTCTTTTTTATATGGCTAGGTATAAGCTTTTTAAATGTGTAGAAACAAAAAACAAACATAGGTAGAACACGTATCACTACGATATAACATAAAAGTGGATAAGAGCTTTGATAGAGTGATCACGGATCAGTCAAAGAAGGGAGATACGCCTTAGTACAATTATCGTTCATGTTCAAATGTGTGTTTTTCCCACTATTTCACTATACCGCTAAAGCACTTCACCCAAAAACTGTAAGTAAAAAGTACGGCTTATTCATAAGCCTGATTTAAGACCTGGATGCGTTCGCTCCCACCACTTTACCGTACCATATCTCCCTTGTTTGTCTGATCTTAGGTAGTCACCGAGCGGACACGCGTTCCTTCGGCAGTCAATCAGCCTGATAGGTCGAGAACCTCAGACTCATCTTATACGTGGGCGAAATTACCCTGAGTCAAGGAACAAAGCCACAATCAAGTAAGCATGTAACGCTATCAAGAAAAAGCAAATTTTATCCTGGTCTTGACATTATAATAAACAAGTAACATTTGCTCTACGTAACGGAAAAATCTTAAGCAATAGCTGAAGTTATATAAGTTTTCCTGTAAACTTTCATCATCTCTAGCTCACATTTTACAGCAAATTGTGAGTTGTGAGCTAGCTTCGTTTTACAGCTCAATAAATTCTAATCTTTCTTTAACTTTGCTCCTTTAACAAGACTCTACAAGTTACGTGCGTTCACGCCGACTGGCTTTACAGCTACGTCATTAAAAGTGCACGCCACTCACAAGTTACAGAAGTGGAAACTTCTCTTTAGATTATTTGCAGAAGAAATTTGTTATAGAACTCGTTCCTTAGATATCTCATCATCATCCTACTCACATCATCCTAGTCTACTGCTGGACCAATGTCCAGCAGTAGACTACCAAGGCCCGAGTCGGCCTGATCTTCAGCTTTTCGCTTCCAGTCCATGCCAACCTTATGTATATTGTCAGTTAGTACGTTTTCCGATTCGTCATTGCCACTCTATAACACGTATTCCCTAGAGGTTATTGGTTCTGCGACGGCCCACTGCTACTTCGGCTGATATGCTGAGCTATGTCGGCCACGTTGGTTCTCTGGCAAATTTTGCCCTGGAATATGTATTACTTCATATTCAGATTAACTATTCCAGTGCAAGAAACAAATGTATTTTCTAGGACCGAAGAAAGAAGAAGAAGGAAGATCGGGACCTATTCATATTTATAGTAATGACGGTTTGACTTTGATAAAATTCGATTCGTTAGATGTAACTCAATTCTATATGTACAAAGTTTCTTATTGTTTACTTAATATAATATCTAAAACAAAACCAAAAACTCTAATGACACTTAAACTAATAAGCAAAATTAAGAAGTCGCCCGAGTGGTACTAAGAACGATGGCTGCATTAGCGTTGAATAGCGAAATAAATTCTCTGCGTGAGGAGTTAGCCAGCTCTCTTATCACCAGTGGCGTCGAATAACCATGGAAGCCAGACTTGAAAAATATCTGTCTTTTAAATTGTGTAGTTAATAGCTTTTTGCATTATAAGTGGCACCTACATACTTAGTCTTTATATAAAGACAATAAGATAACCATACGATATTTTAGGCAGCATTTTTAAGCATAATTGTAATTATATGACATAGTCTAAATAATCAGAATATATTCCGCAATGTACCGACTATTAAACATAGTTTTAGAGGAAGAAAGTCTTCATTCTGTATTTGCAACTGATCCTAAACCTAACTAATATCATAAAGGCGAAAGTAACTCTGACTCTCGGTCTGTTTGTTTGTTCGCTTTTCACGACTAAACGGTTAAGCCGATCTTTACAAAATTTGGCAGGATGATAGTGTACGTCATAAGGACCGACATAGGGTATTTTCTCTTCGAGAAAATTACAGGAAACACCGTGCCATTGAGCTAGCAAAGAATAAAGAGTAAATTACGGATTATGGTAGAGCTGTCAAAACCACTAAGACAAAATTTGTGAATATCTAGTTTATCTATACTAATATTATAAAGAGGAAAGATTTGTTTGTTTTTTTGTTTGCATTGAATAGGCTCCGAAACTACTGAACCGATTTGAAAAATTCTTTCACTGTTGGGAAGCTAAACTATCCCCGGGTGACATAGGCTATATTATATTTTGTAGCGAGGCCGAAGGCCGAGCTTACACCCGTGCGAAGCTGGGCCGGAAGACGAGTCAGAGAATATATTTACACAGAAATAAAATGTCTCAAAAGTTTCTTCGATGTATCGCACTTACGAGTATATCCGAGTCTTCGTCAAACTTTTACCCACTTCTATCGGAATACTAACATAATCTGCTCATTATTTATGCACATACATAAACCTGGGATAAATAGCGTTTCCTCTCTGTTTTATAAGCGTTCTATATTTTACGAAGTTATGAAAACGCCTACCGCTATATTGCTTCGACCTTTTATTAAGTTTATTTTGAAGATATTAAGTCGTTTATTACTCGTGGAGTAGAGTGTTAATATAATTACGAACATGGTTATTAAGAGAACAAAGATTTTATAAAAAAAAAGTTGTTAGAAAATCAATGTTATTTTTTTAATACTTATTAAAATATCTCAAGCTATTTTCGAGTCTTACTTCATCATCAGCCAGAAGATGTCCACTTTTGAACATAGGCCTCCCTCTATAACCTGAACGACAGACTGCCATCTGCATCCACTGGATGCCCGCGACTCTCACAATGTCGTCGGTCCATCTAGTGGGAGGCCTACCTACGCTGCGTCTTCCGGTTCGTAGTCTCCACTCGAGAACCTTTCTTCCCCATCTGTTAACGGTTCTTCGAGTGATGTGGCCTGCCCATTGCCACTTCAACTTGCAAATTTTAATAGCTATATATTTCGAGTAACGCACGGCAATTTATTCTTATATATGTATAAATAGATAGGTTGTGTAGTGGGCATCATAATAATGTTTTGCTCTAGAAAGTTCTCTTAAAAATTTCTCACGAAACGAGATCTTCGTTATCCACCTATTCATTTTATATTTCTCTTGTTTCAGGTAAACTATGGCAACAGCTTCGTGTGATTGTATTAGTGTGTGAATTATGTACATGTACAAACAAGTAAGTGATTAATTTTATAGCATTGAAGTTACATTGAACATTTGGTAATCTACATACCATTTGGGAAGATGTGGAGATCACAAATCGGTAAACGTAGCGTAGGACCATAAAATAAATAGGTACAGAAGGCCGGTTCCATACAAAGAACGTTAACAGGCGCACGCAAACAACGAAGTGTGCGTACACGGATCACGGAGTCGGTCGAACTCTAGTCATGAGTGCCCACGCTATGGCAATACACGTAATTATCGTTTTGTGTGACAACTGTCATAATTTACAATGATTTTTCCATTGTTAATGTCATATTGCAAAAAACTTTATTTGAGAATGAGCCCTTATTATATTCAAAATAAAATAATCGTGCCTTCCGTTTCGTAATCGACGAAAGTACTTTTGGTGATCAATTTATAGACTTTTATTTGATTACCCTTTTCTACTAGAAACAAACTATGTTTTAACATTACATAATAATCTAACTAATAAATTGTTTTCAATTGAAACAATTTATTAATTTATCCCAAACCTAAACTTTTCACAGAACATTATTGTTGATATGCTAGCCCTGGCGCTACGGTTGCGCGTAGGTTATTAAAACCAAGGTCTGCCGAAGCCGGCTTTCTGTACCTGTTTATTTTGTTGTAGGACGCTTTGAGATTCGATGAAACGTGACGGGGTCATTGGTGTGTATGTTGAATAATATATTCGGCCAACAATCAATTATTTAGTGTCAACATTCGTGAGGTAGCTGAACTTCAATGTTTGTCATTTCTATTGAACATGTTATCTCTATAGACTCGTTTGCAGCAATTAACATCTCTTGAGGACAATTTTCAGTTGCATGCTAATAATTTCCGAGAATTCAGACTAATTTATTTAACAGTATTTAGTATTTTCCTTTAAGTTAAAGTGGCAAAGGGCAAGTCACATCCCTTGAAGAACTGATAAGCGATGGGGAAGACAGGTTCTTGAGTGTAGTCCATCTGCGACGCTCTTAATCTGCTGTTGATCGATCGAAATATCATCATAATGAAATATCATGGCATCTTTCGCCAATCTATTCGCATCCTACTTCTAAAAACTATGTCGTTGTGAAACCAAGATAATTTCAGATACAGACATTTTTACGTTGCGTCGTTCTGCCATCAAATTATTCTGTGAAATAGTTTTGAGATACGCCACTCTAAATTAATGTATATTACGTAGTAAAGTAAATATTTTAAAAACTCCAAAAATAAAGCAATTTCTCCGTGCCTGCAACCCTAACCCCACCTACCAGATCCCGTGGGATAGTCTATTAACGTTCCAAATGTGCGATGTTTTATTTTGAACTCATTATTTTGCATAAGGGTCGTGTTTTATAATGATTTATTTGCACATTTCACGCGAATGAAATACGCAAACGGCGTTAACATCCCGCTAACGACGGATCTCGAACACTGACTCGGGTCAATGTAAAAATTTACTGATACGGAAAAATAGGGTAAGCGTGATGGTTTTGTTGGGATTTGATAAATAAATAATTTTTTTCAATAATGTTACAGTAAAAAAATTAAAAATCAACTAGTGATATGACGGTAGTATTTAATGTATACCTATTCATTCATCGTAACGAATTTACTTAAAACATACGTGATTAGTATGGATTAAGTAATGGACGATCCAGTTAATATTTAGATGGGTGTCTCTGTTTGCTAGTGACATTACAACTAAACTTTTTTATCTTTCTTTTTATTCTCTCCTCTGTGAGGATTGAAGTCGCATTTCTTATGCATTTGCCAGTGTCAAGTATTGATATATTAACAAGTTTTATTTGGATATTTATATTTCAAACAAGTCGTAGTCACAGGCTTCTATGGAGTTTTAGAATCAACACGAAAAAACATTTTTCACTGCGTTAAGTTTGGATGGATGGATGGATGTTACTCAATTACGCCAAAACGGCTGAAAGGATCTGGATGTAATTTGGCACAGAGATAGATTATAGTCTGGAATAGCATATAGGTTTTAATAACGGCTAGACCGATTTGGATGAAATTTTGTGTACTTGGAGCGGGTCATAGTAGCGAGGCCGAAGGCCAAACTAACGCCCGTGCGTAGCCGGGTCGGGTCGTTAGTAAATAATAATCTACCATTATTACACATTAAAACTCAGAAATTATCAAGCTTAGGAAAATTATACAATCAGGCGACATGTTTTTTTCACGTTGGTGCCAAACTTAATTTAACAGATGATTTTTGGCCGCTCTTGGGCGTTGCTCTGACATCAACCCTCAACTTTGACTCATAATATTTTGAGAGCAAGGCGTTAACATCAAGAAAATAGGCATGAATCATAATATTATAGTGCTGTGGTTTGGTCGATTATAAATTATCGATATTTATCACACAACATTAATTCTTGAACGTTAAAATGTACACACACACAGTACATTTGTTTTGAAATAACTGGAAAATACACTTGCATATCAAGGTCGAGTGATTTCGTGAATACCCAGAAACGAAACAAATATCATGTGAAAGATAATCGCGTTATCTTACAAATACCAGAATATGTACGAGTACAGTGAGTTACTAACAAGCCGGCCTCGTAGACGAAGACAGGTAATGTAATGTAAAATGCTGACAAAGGCGGTGCGGAAATAGCTTCAAATTGTACAGTACTTTAGCGTGACAATTTAGTTATAAAATTAAGTAATAATTTATTTAGTTGGCATAGCTTTTTGTGGTGCAGCACTCTTTTTAATTATTTACGCTAAACTCGAACTTGTACCTCACTTAAGTAAATTTAGAGCAGTCGAGATGCGGCGGACGCGCGTGTTAGTGAGATTATTTTGAATCTACTGTAAAGCTGGTAGAGTTATTTTTTTGCCACACCGCTTGTAATGTAAGCTGCAACCCGCATCAATTCTTCAGTTGGCTTTGGGCCATGATCAATTGTGATATGTTTTAGTGTTTTAGGTTACCATGCTGTCAAACATGGAACAGTCAAACTTCATCCCCGTAATTAACCTCTTTTATATGAGCAGTTTATAAAAGACTAGCTTCGCCCAGCGTTTGCTCGAATTTTTTAACTCAAGATGTTACTTTCTGGCCCTCCAACGACCCGTTGCTCTATTGCTGCGTCAAAGGGAACAAACAACAAACACACTTTCGCATTTAGTATGATTATAAAAACGATTAGAAAATAGGTACAAATTATAAATCAAACTAAAGACAACGAAAATCTAGTTTCATTCACTCGTAGGTCTGTCCAGTTTCCACTCTGGGCCCTTATTCTCCTTCACATTTTAAATTCCTTGCCATCACCGCATGACGAACTAAAAACATCATTATCAGCCATCAATGTCCACTGCTGAACAAAGGCCTCCCTTTCAGAGGGGTGTTGCCATAATCCCCACGCTTGGCAGGCGGTTTGGGGGTCGCAGTACGTTCGCCGTGTACTAATAGGACGCTGCTGCCCATCCTCCAGTGGTTCTGGTCGCAGTTTTAAGACATACCCGGGTCCTACTAGTCAAAACATGAATATTATGTAATTGAAAAATGGGTCATTAGTCTCTACGACCACAAAAATTCGTAACGCGGCCACTTTCTGTTATCTGTGACGAATTGGCAATGCCAAGTTTGCTAACGCAATGAGATGCGAAACGTGTTCGCTTTAAACGGTCAAAATAATGCGAAGCAAGCTAGCGCGCGTTTAATGCGCGTTTGTTAAGAGAATTTAGTAATCGGAAGATGCGTTTGACACGTTTGAGCTTTGTAATCATGATTTGTGTTATTTGAAACACGACAGCTATGGTAACTTTATTTACACGTGTATAACATGTTTACTGCGTGTTATTGGCGTGATATGTGCTTTCATATAGAATGAGGGCCCAGGTTAGTTACGGTAATTATGTAGTACTTACAAACAAAGTTAACTATTTACACACATACACAAAACTACTGCTTTCTCACGTGTAAATGTATAAATATTCAATTATTCAAATATAGTGCAAACAGTGGAGTGAGCGAGAAAATTTCAAGCGTTTGAAGACAGAAGGGGAACTGTGTGTTTGTTTGTACTACTTCTGGCAAATGTTATGTATTGACGACTTCTCATCCTATGGATATCGCATGGAGCGAGCACTTCCAGTCAATACATTAGCACAAAAAGAGCCAACAACATTTACTTTAATAACAGCACACCGGTATTGACGTTAAATACCGGTATCACCGGTATCGATCCATTTTTGTTGAGACATGACAGCTTCAATAACATTGTGAAAATCAATCATTATTTGATTGATTTTCACAATGTTATTGAAGCTGTCATGTCTCAACAAAAACTGAGTTCGGAATAACTTTTAAAGAAGGTTTTAAATAGGACTTATCCGTATTGTAAATTTGTAAGTCACAAGGTTGTATGTCTTACAGATTAGAAAAAACTTTTTGCCACTTTGGCGGGCCATATTTCGCAAAGGATAGACTTTATAAAAAAGTAATGTATCGAATCTTACCTTCATTTTAAAGACATTTTCAACGATACCCTACACGAGGAGGTGCAGTAAAAAACTAAATTGAAGCCCATTTCACATGTACCAGAACCACCTCTAAAATGCAATATTATACATTAAACAAACATTTAAAATTGAGATCTATATTACAACTGTAATTGTGCAAAGTTTCATGCACCTGTCTTAATAATTATAGAAGTTAGAAGGTTCTAAAAAATTCAAATAGATGGACGTACACATGGACAGACAGACAGACGGACGGACAGAACGAATTTATAAGGAGTCCTTGTCGGGCTACGGAACCCTAAAAAATTTACGAGTATAGTTGGTTTTCCTCTCTGTACTGGACCAGCATGGTGTATTAGGGCTCGCCGTCTCTCTCTCTCTCTCTCTCTGACAGAAGGCCTGAGTCCCAGCAGGGAGAACATGATAGGCTGGAATGATGAGTTACTTTTCGTATTAGCTAGCTTTATGTAATGTCTATTAAGTATCAAGTCGTTCCTCGATCATGGTCAGAAAAGAGTGAAACGCTCCTTCGGGAGATTTAGAGCTAGTAAAAGTCTGTACAATGCGATCTTGCCGTATTCTGTACACGAAGTGCGATACATGGTTTGTTTGTGAAAATACTTCGTAATACTATACGGTGGTACTTACAATTACATTACACAATACCGATTATAAAAGCGAAATTACTCTCACTCTCGGTTCTGTTGTCTCTTTGACTGTTAGTCCTGTTTTTCTCTCTGAATCTCTGTCCTTTTGTCTCTCTGATTTTTGTTCCTATGTTTCTTTGACTCTCTATCCCTTTACCTCTGTAAATCTCTGCCCCTTGTCTCTCTGGCTCTTTGTGTCTTGTTTTTCTGGCTCTCTGTCGCTTTGTCTCTCTGGCTATCTACCTCTCTGCTACCCAGCTCTTTTTGTCTCTCTAACTCTTTGTTTTGTCTCTCTCTAAAATCTCTGTCCCTTTGTCTCTCTGGCTCTCTCTTTATGTATCTTTGGCTCTCAGCCTCTTTGTCTCTCCGACTCTCTGTTCTTCTATTTAGAACCGTCTTCCAAAAAAGGAGGTTCTCAATTCGATTCTTTGTTTTTTTTAATGTTTGTTACCTCAGAACTCTCAACTGGATGAACCGATTTTGATGATTCTTTTTTTATTTGATAGCTGGTGCTTTCTGTGTGGTTCGATTTCAATTTGGTCTAGTTCTGTCATTTTTAAGCAGTTGGTTTTTTATATTGACAAGTATTTAACTTTTAACGGCCAACCGCCTAAACTGGACACTGGGCAGTAGCTAACTGTCATTTGCATTATTGATCGTGCCATCTCTTTACGTCATTGTACTCACGATATGAACGCGAGCGGGATGACGCGATGTCACACGATAATGACACCTAACGTCTTGTAGAAATTTGAAACGTAAGTAAACTGCATTTAAGGATTTTACAATGTAGCATTATTAGCTTTAATATTTAAGATAATTTTAGTCCCGGAAATAAGGAACCCGAAAATTGTAGTTAAAGCCATAGGGCGATGCTAGTATAATCTTAAATCTATGTACGCTTAAATGTATGTGATCGTGGATTCAGACGATTTCCTTTGTTCAAAATATCTAACGTGAAACGTTCTTATCTCATTATGACTAAGCGTAGCCTACAACGTTAAATTTGCTTTGACTGTGTGTGTACCTGTTTTGAAATGCCAAGAAAGTTTGTTTTGACGTAAGGAAGATCATATTTTAGTATACAGGTTTACACGGAAAGTGTTAGTATGCTGAAAGGGGGTCGTTATAATTACCATTATGAACTATTTTAACTCTTGAACCAGCTGTGAAATAGTGAAAATATCTATCTAAGAGCGTGTCCATTCTTTGTTGAGACCGCCGATTTTTATTTTCAGCCAGTATCTTTTTGATCTAATGCATACATTTTATATTAAACTTAATGGGAGACATTAAACCTCAGTGGTAAATTTATATCAAAATTTAAAAAAAAACAGTCATTACCATCAGCATCATCAGCCAGAAGACGTCATCTGCTGAACATAGGCCTCCCCCTTGCAAAACAGTGCATTAATGAAAAACTGTGCTAGCATGAGATTTCATATAACATTTCTGCACTGTTTTGGTTCTAAGCAAAAATAATCCTTTGATTTTGTAGTGATTAATGATAACATTACTACGTAATTGAAATAAAAAACATATATTTCTTAACACCAGTATTGTTACAATTCAACAAACAAATAGGTAATGATGTAATTAGACATTCGTATGAAACTAGACTCCAATGAAAACATTTGCAATTCGTGAAGCAAACGTTCTCGTGTGGGTAGATAAGGCGCCACGCCGTCTGCTGTGGAGTGATGCTGGGACAACTCATGAGCGTAAGCGGGTAAATAGAACAAATATAATCATGGACAGATCCGAATTATAGTAGGCATCCAATTGACCGTATCGTAGGAATTTATATAGGATTTATATAGTTAAAGTTATATGATTATTTACGGGATATTTACCGTGGTAAGGTTGTGGAAGGAGCTCCCGATATTTCGGCGCAGTTACATGCACCATGTTCACGGGAAGACTCATAATCATATAACTTTATAACTTTAGTGAACAACCGTGATAGTTTAAAACAGTGTTTATATAGTTAGTTTGTGTAGTGTTAGGACTCCTTTGCCAGTTATTCAACCGCCAAGGAGTAGTGTTCAAACACTACTGTGTTCCGGATTGAAGGGCAATGTTTCCAGCGAAATTACAGGGCACATAGAGATTTGACAATTTATATCTCGGGGTAAGGAGCGCAGTGCATTGCCATGCAGGGTTTTGAACTGTTGAAGTTCAAAATTCTGAGTGGCGTTGAGCTGTTATGGGCAAGCGTGAAGAGCCTTCAGGCAAGCTACTTCACTCGTCCAGGCACTCAGTATCATAAAAAAAAATCGTACGGACCTTATTCCGCCAAATTCGTCACAGGAATCGTACTAATATTATAAATGCGAAAGTTTGTGTGTAAATGTGTATGTTTGTCCGCATTCTTCTCCAAACAGCTAAATGTATTTGAATAATTTCATTCGAAACTTTACAATCTGACGGCACCTGGTTCGATACTCGGCTCTGCACCAATGACTTATTTAGTACTTTAAATAAATTGTTAGAGTTTCGATGCCATCTCTAAACAACGGCGAAGGAAAAGATGGTGATGTATGTCCAATAACCTCAAAAGTTCAAAGACATGACATTCACCAACATGCACTGGGCGAGCATGGTGGATTAGGGCTCATCATTTCTTTCTGATTAGAAGGCCTGTGTCTCTGCTATGGGAACATGATAGGCTGGTTATGATGATTGATGTCATAGGCAACATTTCGCAGGTTAGGTTTTTCTTGTAATAATAAAAAAGTTCATCCACATATCATAGGTCGGTGGAATCGCACACTGTGCGTTTTACGCGTTCCTTTTTTGCCTCACACCTGCAATTTGTGCCTCCTACGGCATTCCCGAGTAGCTTTAATATGGGGTTCTTTAATAGGGCTGTTAATAGAGTATTTAAGGGTCGGTAACGTATCTGTGATCCCCTGGTGTTGCAAGTATCTATAGGGGGTGATCGTTTACCATCAGGCGGCCCGTCTGCTTGTTTGCCACCTATGGAATTTAAAAAAACGCTGTCCTGCTATGTATTGTGCTCATATCAGCTGTGTGTGTCGGTGTGAGTGGGTGGTCGGGCGGAGGACCTGCAACCGTTAAAAGCCTCGCCTTCCACAATAGCGCACGTTTTCACTACATTGCGTTTGCTCGGATCTCATTTCCAATGAATTCTTGTAAAATCAATTCTTGCATCGCGAACAAACTCTCGATAGTCCTGTCGCTGTCGCCGACAGTATTGTGTGAAGTTGCCAGTGTAATGGAGTTCTTATGTTCGTAAATGTTTCGAATTTATTTTTGTTGATTAAAATGTTTTGTAGGGTTTGCATGTATTTAAGATTTGTCGAAAGATGATTAAAAAGTTCAGCGTGTTTTCTATTGGCTTTCATTAGGGCTCAATTTATAAGGGTTTCTTGTCGGGCAACGGAACCCTTATAAATTCGTTTTTTCCATCCGTCTGTCTGACGGTCCGTCAGTCCGTCCGTCCGAATTTTTTAGAACCTAATTTGTATAATTATTAAGATACGTGCATGAAACTGCACAATTACAGTTTTAATATAAATCTCAATTTTAAAAGTATAAAAATATAAAATATTGTAGTTTAAGAATGGTTCTGGTACATGTAAAATAGGGATGAAATTTTTCTTTACTGCACCTCCTCGTGTGGGGTATCGTTGAAAATGTCTTTTTATATGAAGGTAAGGTTTTATACATAACATACAATCTCTTCCAGTCAACTATTGGAGGGATTAGATTTACGTACCGGTATAGACGAGGGTGTTAATATAAAATCCTCTTTTGTGACTCTTTCAATCACAAAAAACGTGTATTTTCTCGCATTTGCAGCGGTTTGTATTGCATTTATGTACACTGATACTCGAACTGGTAAACTCTACTAACCTAACTTCTGTAGTGTTACCGAGAAACTACAACATGGGTTCTTCAAAAGGCGAGTTAATAGAATCTTAAAGGGTCGGCAACGTATTTGTGATGTCTATGGTGTTATGTATTTCTTCTAGGCAACCGTGCTCCGTCGTAGACCGCATCATCGCTTAACATGAGGCGAGTTGGCGGTCAAACGCCAATTTAAAAAAAAGTCGCTTACCATCAGGCAGCCAGTCTGCTTGTTTGACACTTATGGCATAAAATATATATATTTACTATTATTAATATAAAAATTGGTTAATGTGATGAATTTATCACTTCAACCTTATTTCTTAGTTTGTATTAATAGTAACCGGTATATATTAATAATTCTCGAATTATTACGCTAACTGTATCATATACATAAGTATACTTAGATCTATAACGTATAAGTAGTTCAAGGGCCTAGCCAGGTACGGGCAGAGGGGGGAAGGAAATTATGGGTAAGCACTCGTTCAAAGAGCTTCCCAACCTTAGAGTTATTAATTTTAAATAACGTTGCAGTTGCCCCCAACGACCCCTCCCCCCCTCCTCAAAAAAAGCCTGGCTACGCCCTTGAAGTAGTTTACTAAATGGTTATCTAAATAATCTTTCACAATGGTTCCGGCGCTCGATTTGAATCATAACGTTCGCTCGAAATTTACATATTATATCAAACAATTGATTTGATAAATATTATTAGTTTGTAATTTTTTTCTTAAGTTGTTATTGTTAAAACAAATGACAGCTCATTGTTAGTAACTTATCTTAATAGATGTTTAGATTAACAAACCTTTGCGAAGTACTTTTAAGGTTCTTGGACATCGATGACATCGAAACTGCACGTACTCGTAAGTTATTTAAGTAGATACTAAATAAGTCATTGTTGTAGGACCTAGGATCGCATCGGGTTCTGTCACATTGTAAAGCGCACATGTTACTTCCCGGTCACCATCACTCTCATAGCTACTTACTACATTGTAAATGCATAGTATCTCACATTTTATTCAGCCTTGAACTTTTCTCTCCAAAGGAAAACTAACAGTTATTGTCCGTGACATCTTAAATTGAAAAATATTGCTCAAACACAACCAGCATATTCTCCGCTACCGAAGATTTTCAATATGTCGCTTCGGGTTCTATTGTAATACAACTTGTATTTTCGCCGTGGAGCTGCATTTTACAATAAAAGATCACAATGCTTGCTCTCGTGAGAGTTACGGAACAGATGACGGCGTATGGATGTAAAGTGGCCTCAAGAGGTTTCTAAGTATAGGCTAGGTTTGAAAAGGGAAATAAAGTGCTCTGGTAGCTTTTTTTATCGCGTATAAGTCCGCATTTTCACCAACTCGTATGTTGGTAAGCGACGATTTGATCGAAGATGAAACATGCGGACTATGAAGATACCTATTCACTCTGACCTTGGAAAACCCAAGAATCAGATCTGTCAGAACATAAGGAAGCCAGGTTTTCCCAGCTATTTAAATACAAATTGATTTATTGACAGACAACGCACAGTCTTAACCACAGAAAAGAGATTTAAATGAAAAATTTCTCACTTCAGTGGTCTTAAGCGATGGATCTAGAACCATAAAATTTTGCACAAATACTGAAATTTTGCTACGAAGAATACGAAAAATAAAATGACACCACACAAAATCCACTATGGCCCATGACGCCCCAAGATAGCGCACAAAATTTTCTTATCTACTATCATGATATGAGTATCAAATAAAAGGGCTTGCTGAGAAGAATACGAAAAAGCTTGTACCTATAAAAAGTTTTTTTATTAATTTAAAAGTTCGGCTGCTATCTGAACTTCTACAAAAGAATCCAGATTGTTATGGCTTGTACTATGAATGTCAAATTATGTTTGTTTGTGAGTTCTATCATAACCTCTGTGCATTCGCCTCTTTTTAAGGAAAAAATTTAATCAAACCTCTTTGCACATTAAAATATTGTACGCGTCTACAAAATACCTACAAAGTTTAAGAAATACTAAAATTCTCCACCTATTGTCGAGTCTTTAAGTCTCATTCTCGTAGAGGGTACTTCAAATTATGAACACATTAAATATCATGTTATCAAAAACAATATTTTTTGTCTCGAGTATCTTGCTTCCCAGATAATTTGTATAAACATAACTACACGACATGTCTTTAGCCCTCCTCTATTATTCGTCTTCCCAAAATCCCTACTTTAGCTAATTTACACGGTAAAAGCTAATGTTAGAGGAAATAACACGGTTTCACCAACAAATTCTGTAAATATTTTGGCAAATTCCATTCCCGGGGCTAAGACACCTTGTTAAGGCATGATACGAAGCTTCTCGCTTCGAGATATGGCGCGGAAAATGTAGGCTTACTGCCACTTTCTCTGGTATCATGCTTACTTCAAATCTCTTTTATTTCAGCACCTGATTTATCTAGAAATGATTTATTTAGAAATCGATGGTACTTTACTATTTTCCGTACTCTAATAATATATTAAACCCGTACGAAGCGCTTTGATTCCACTTTTATTGTGCGAACTGCTAGTCTGTGGAATGCACTGCCTGAATGGGTGTTCCCCGATAGTAACAATCTGGGTGTCTTCAAGTCAAGAGTGAATCGGTTTCTTCTAGGCAAGCGTGATCCACTGTAGGCCGCATCATTGCTTAACATCAGGCGAGTTGGCGACCAACAGCGAACCTATTCTGCAATAATAAAAAAAAAAAAACATTTTACATAAAAATAGTGTGACCACCTTTAATTGTATTGGTATTTTGTGTGACTTTATGTGGTGATATTTATGTAATGAGTGTACATTTATCTCAAGCGGTGTATCCAGATGCAACTCAGTGCCCACAGAACCCGCCATCTTTGAAAAGAAGAACAAAAGAGGTTGTATAATAACTATTTTTTTAGAATTAGTTTAACATAATCAAGGACATGCTCGTAGCGTGTCTAAGCTTGTAACACATAATTATCAATTAAAAAACCCTACCTCAGAATTAATAAAATACGCAATTTCGGTTCCGGTACCAAATTTTCCAGTAATTTTCATTTAAATCCAACTATTGAACCGATTTAATGAAATGTGTATGAGGCCAACCTTTAAAATAAAGAATATATCCTTTCAAATAAAGAATTTTCCAAATCGGTTCATATAATATGGCGAAAAAAATGATAAAAAAACAATTGAGATCTCTTTTTAGGCGGTTAAAAATTTACTTTGTTCTGTTTGCTTAGAGCATGTACTTACTTAGAACGTTTCAAATATAATTATGCCCTTATTTCATCATCATCAGCCATAAGACGTCCACTGCTGAACATAGTCCTCCCCCTTTAATCTTCACACTGAATGACAACCTGCCATCTGCATCCACTGGATGCCCGCGACTCTCACAATGTCGTCGGTCCATCTAGTGGGAGGCCTACCTACGCCGCGTCTTCCGGTTCGTGGTCTTCACTCAAGAACCATTCTTCCCCATTGGTCATCAGTTCTTAGAGCGATGTGGCCTGCCCATTGCCACTTCACCTTGCAAATTTTAATAGCTATGTCGATGACTCTGGTTCATTGTCGAATATCCACGTTATAATATCGTAATATGGCTTTATTTACATACGAATAAGTTTTAGTGGAGCCTACTGGATGAACAAAAATAATGAAAGGCGTGGTCTGTAATGTTATGTTATTGCTAGTTGCTAGAGAACGCGACCCGACTTTATTAATTTTCAGAGATAAGACAAGTGTTGTTTTGACTAGCTAAAACAATAAATATTATCTGAATCTGAATCTAAAATACGAGAACGTCCTTGCTTTGTTTTAATTTATTCTAGCTGTAAAATGAATTAGGATTAGTGAATTCTCTGAAGCGATGACGTCTTTTAGTGAAATAAGAAAATGTTTTCTTAGTTGATAAGCAATCTTGCCGAAATAGAATTAAGGTGCCAATTATTAAAATAGGCTGCCCAATTAGTGTTTTACGTGCTAATCAAGAATTATATTTGATTCTAGACACATTTTATGTACCTAAGATGTAATGACAAGCATAAATTTCAAATATTTATTAACCCCCATTACAAGAATGTATAATGTCAAACGGCTAAACAGATCTTCTTGAATCTGCTTAGCTAGGAACAATCTCGATCAAATCACCTATCAACCAAAAAAATAAACTAAATCGAAATAGGTTAAGCTGTTTGAGTTTACGTTGCCACAGACAGACACACTATCTATATCTATACTAATATTATAAAGAGGAAAGATTTGATTGTTTGTTTGCATTGAGAAACTACTAAACCGATTTGAAAAATTATTTCACTGTTGGGAAGCTACACTATCCCCGGGTGACATAGGCTATATTATATTTTGTAGCGAGGTCGAAGGCCGAGCTTACACCCGTGCGAAGCCGGGGCGGACGGCAACTCTATTATATAAAAATAAAAACTAATTGGAGATGATTTGAACTATCTGTAGGCCTCCATTGCTTATAGTATAAACAATCTTCAATAAGTTTAGTTTTTTAAGTATTCTCAATCTAATATATGGAACACCTGTTAACAATAGAAATATTTCTGTAGCAAGGGTATACAACATTAAACATATAACACCCCTTTTTTGCGTCGGGAGTTAAAAACGACTTAACTTTTATTCTGTTAGTATTCTTTTCATCCATTCGCGCGTAAACATGATCTAGAGCCCGTTTAAAGCTCGAAATACTTTTTAATTTAAAAAGTTGACTTAGCCAGTAACTTATCGAACATTTTGCGAATGAAAAAGTTGCCAGCTACACGACTCTGTCGTTACTCACTGCGTTTACCTTGGCTCCTATTTTACGGGTCTATTTGAAACTTTTGAGCGCTCCCGAATATTTACTGTTATGGTGTGGGGAGGATCCTATATATAGTAACATACACAGTAGGGGTTCTTGTTCACATTGTTTTGGCATATTTCTGAAATCATGTGCCTAGAACCAGGTCTCGACTGAGCTGAGATGAAATTCGATACATAAAACGTTCAAAATCCATACAAATATTAAACTTCGTAATTGACATTTGTGTGGAATTTGATACGTATTTTAAATATCATATATTTGTACTCACTCACTGTTAAATGTGGTAGTAGGCGTGTAAATTTTCAGATTGACATATTGACATGTGACTCTTAAAAAAGTATCGTGCAGCTTGTTTCTACGGTAAGGGGGCTTACAAAAATCACAAAAGCATTCTTATATTAATCTTACAGTAAGCTTTATCTGGCAAAAAAACGTTTCACAAAACTTTAGGTGCGTTAACTAGTGACGTTAGATGCACCTAAAGTTACGATACCAATTTCGGGGTACCTAATGATAGGCCATGATAAGCAACTCTTAAACTGACAGCCCGCGCTGCACTCGCTCACTCAAATCACCGTTCTGCTCACTAATATCAAAATCATAAATAACTGTCAAAAAATTTGGCATCTCTTAGGAGCTCAGAAAAAGGTCTAAAGGATAGAAGTAGTGCAAATCTAGCATAAACGAATTAAACATGTTATATTCTTTACTCATATGCCAATTATTTAGGTATCAGAACGAAACAGATATATTTTTGACAGGACGGCAAATTGCAAGGTTGTACAATATTTTATTGTAAAAGGCTCCAAAGGCTACATACTATTTGACGGACGGTCTTGTACGTTTTGTAAATCACATAAGATTCTATGGTTTTTATTAGGGTTCCGTAGCCCAACAAGTAACCCTTATAAATTCGTTCTGTCCGTCCGTCCGTCTGTCTGTCTGTCCGTCCGTCCGAATTTTTGATCTTTGCTGTAGTGGTAGGACTCTTTTGCAGGGGTCCGCCTGGGGAAGTACCACACCTTTGCCAGTTATTCAACCGCCAAGCAGTAGTGTGCAAAGACTACTGTGTTCCGGATTGAAGGGCAATGTTTCCAGCGAAATTACAGGGCACACAGAGGTTTGACATCTTATATCTCGGGGTGACGAGCGCAGTGCATTGCCATCCAGGGTTTTGAACTGTTAAAGTTCAAAATTCTGAGTGGCGTTGAGCTGTTATGGGCAAGCGTGAAGAGCCATCAAGCGAGCGACTTCGCTAGTCTCGTCACAAAAAAGAATCAGTATCATAAAAAAAGGAGTCGCGTATTAAAAATGGATTGGTGAAACAAAAAAAAATCGTTTAAGGCTCTGCTTATAGATTAGGAATTTCTTAGTTATGCGTAACTTTGTTCGTGGTTAGTGAAAATGGACATAATACTCCTTACTGAGTATAATATATATTCCTGGTATCGAGGTCCAAAGGAGGCCGACGAGAGTTGCTAGGCAACCGAACGCGGTACACCTGGTATACAGGCCGAGGATTCCATCGGGTTTTATATCTATCTAAACTCCAGTTTCGCTAAAAGTTTAGTATATTGCTAGTGCATTTGAAATTCAAAGAGTTATTATTGTGACGGACAGGTAACTGACGGTTTAGAAAAAGCTGCAAGGTGTACCTTGCTTGTCAACAAACTCTACACTTTGAGTAAAAGGCGAAGAAACATCTGCATGAAGGCATATGCATGCCGGAAGCTGAAACTGGCAATTATAATATAATGAATACATAAATTTTGGAGGGTAATAACAAAATTCTACTTACCTCATCAACATCAGCTAATGTTTGTCCATGTTCACTGTACGTAGACTTCCTTTAAAATAGGTACACCACCAAGCTCAGTACTTAGCTTTTAGCATCTCGCCAGGTATGGCGTTCCTAGGCACAAAGGTTACATGGATGTCACCCACCTACGTCATCGACGCTGTTTTATTATTTTCAAATAAGTAATACTATAGCTGAAAAACACGCTCAACTGAATAGTTAAATAGCAAAAAAATGACGCACACGTGGTGCGGGAGGTGAGGAGAGACGGGAAAAAGGGGTCGATACCGCAGCACGCCACTCGTGCAGCATGATAGTTGACGTTTTCCCCGCTAGATGACTCTGTCAGTGTCATTCACCATTGAAGAGTTCCACTATCCATCTCCTGGGCCATCATGAGATCAGTTCAATGGGACCCAATTATTGCATTGACATTCAAAATGCATAATACTTGTAAAGTTTCAAAACGATACTAGTTATGTTATTAGAAGTAAGATAAATTCGACTTCCTACTTCACTTTCTTACGTAGTATTTATATTCTCTTTGTTCCACTTACATTGTTAGTTATAATAGTTACAGGTGACTTAAATATACCTGTATAAAAAATACATCAGTCATAGTACTGCATGTCAGAAGTGAAAACTTAAGTAGTAATTCACCTATTCTACAAGAGATGGCGCTGTTTTAAAATATACGTTACCGCGTGACGATGACGCGAGTTCCATGATTTTAGTTCACCCAAAAAGCGCTCTACGCGCCTAAAGAAGTTTTCACTTCAAAAATTACTCATTTGTCAAAACTGACGACGAAATGGACCACAAAAACAATTTATCAATACCACAGAATAACTGAAACATGACTGTCAGACAGTAAATGTACGGTGCCGATTGTAAAAGTGAAATAAAAAATACACCGTAAAAACGCCAAGAGCAGAACAAACTGATTGCAAGCACACACTGTGAATACCCCGGGTAATTCCCAAAGGAAAGGCTCGGTATTGAAAAGGAAAGGAACAAATCCGGCTTATCTGTTTCCCATCATTTTTAGATCAAGCGGCATGGAAGTCGTTATTGGCCAGTGATTTCCATCTTTCCGATAAGTAGATAATCTGATAAGGAATATACAAGCTAAACAAAAACTATGTGAGAGAGTAGGTTAATAATGGTAAACGGTAACGGTAGTAGAAAATTATAAACGGTTATTTAAATGAAATGTATTTTTTGACGTCGCACTGTGATCACACCTGATGAAAAGCTATGATGAAGTCGAATCCCAGACTCTCTCGGATATTTTGGACTTAAACACTCCATAATATCCTATTCGAGTGGTGATTGCAATTAGGTCAGCAGAGTAAATACATCAAATAAATAGTCCAACGGCATCATGAAAAAAGCCAGGGACCGATGGGAAAGGCAGTATAAATGAGAACCCGTGGAGTAGGTACCCTGTGTCATATAGTGGAATATTCAAGGCTGTTGATGATAATTATGATAAATAATTTCATACTTCGTGAAAAAAAATATATGAAATAGGTTAGCTAGATAATGCATTTAGCCCACGTTCGAAAATTACGCCAACAGCGCCAACGAAAACAAATCCTTTGTGCCGTGTTGTTTTTTTTTTGGTGTGATTCGGATCGTGATCTTTGTATTAGTTTGCTACTGTATTATTATTAAAAAAGAGTTATATTTTGGTTTGATACTTACATGAGGAGAAAGTAGTTTTTCAAAGATTTGTCATTACGTCTTTTGAACGCTGAGTTTCGAGGCAACACGTGACCAAAAGACCGGCCTCTACTTTCCTCAAAGAACTCATTGCTAACAACGTGGAATGGGACCTTTTTGGGGACAATTCCCACTGGTAGTGGTTTAACAGATTACTTTGTTATTAATATGCCTCTGGCATTAATATAATGTAGCTTTCATTAAATTATACCCAAATAAATGATCTGTATTTGTATTTATTTGATAACATGAAAGTCATGTAAGTTTTCGTGTAAGTAGCCTTTTCCCATTTATTGACGAAAGCCTTCGAGTATGTGGTATTGGATCTTTAAGCGGATTAAACGTGAAATATGAGATCACATCAAACTATTTTGCGTAGTTTTCCTCAATAATTTCGGATGAAAAGCTTATCTCGAGTAGGCCCTGAATACATTTAATCTCATAAAGTAATGCTGGTGGTATGCGAGTTGCAGATTACGTAATATCTCAACTGTGACTGACTTGTTTGACGACATTCATCATACTTGATAATATTTTAATACTTGGGAAATACACAAAAAGTGCTACGCCAAAATCGTCACAGAGAAAAGAATTAAAAAAAAGCAATCTGCAAAACGATAACCATTTCGGTAGAAGTAAAGCTAGGTTTTAGAGACTAAAAATAATTGGCAGTTCGAAATCGTTTATTGTGAGCAAATAAAACGATTTCATAGAAGTTACGCTGAGACTCGTTGGAGTGACGATGTACGTAAGACGGCTGGCAGTGGCTGGAGGATAAAAGCCGAAGATCGGGCTGAGTGGCGTACCTTGGGAGAGGCCTATGTCCAGCAGTGGACTAGTATGGGCTGATTATGATGATGATGATGATAGAAGTTAAGCTAGGATTTAGAAAATAAAAATACTTGACCGTTCGAAGTTACAACAAAACTTCAAACAATTATGTACTGATCACTAACCTATCAGTGCTTATAGTCAGCTATAAAAGGCGTTTATCATGAAACATGTTTTATAATGATTCATGTGTTACATTATATAAGTCTTGTGTACAGGTAGATAATAGTGAAAATTTATATCATACGTAACAGACCACATCAATTTAATTTAACCTGAAGCTTCACTGTGAATTGAGGTCTAATTTAAATTATAGCAAGCATGAGTGGTTTATTAATTTGCCATTCTAAACTAATTAAATTAAGATAGGTAACCCAATTGTAATTAGAAACTCATGAGAATACTTAGATAGTTTTAGGTTCAGATCAGACAAATAAGGGAGATATGGCGGGTGCAAACGCATCTGGCCTAAATCTGGCTTGATACTTTTGTCGAATTCACCCTGCAAATGGCCTTACTGCCCTTTTTGTATAAGAATATTGCATATGTGAATATTCCACATGCAAAAAAAGGTTATTGCATGTCCAAATGCAAACTGATTGATTAGTGTGCATGAATAATGAGTGAGTGTGTTGTACTTACAGTTTTTGCGTTAAGCGGTTTAGCGGTATAAAGGAAAAAGGGAGAGAAACAGTGGGAGACATATGAACGATAATTATTGTACTGAGGCATATCTCATTTGTTTATCTGATCTGAGGTTTTAGGCAGTTGTAAATAATACTTTGAATAGGTATGTAAAGTACAATATTTTGGAACAACTTTTTTTATAAATGTGTTCTCATCTCAAAAGCTAATGTGATGTGTTATATGTTCTTGTTTTTATATAAACTAATTGACAAATATGTCATCCAAAGAAACGAAATAGTGTGGAAACTAATTTGAAAGTCGGTTTTTCAAATTGATAATTATCTTAGTGTAGATTTGTAAAGCGCCCTTAATAACGAAACATACGCCTAGTCTGGAATAGAAACTAGCTCTCAAATGCTAGCCTAGCTAGCCTAGCTATCACTGCTAGTTAAAGTGCTTATCATCAACGATTTTTGCCTTATTATTTGCTTGTATTTTTTGTATGTTTCTTTATATTCCCTGACCTTAATAGGCTTGACATATTTTGATGTAGGTATGCGTTGTCATTAAATGTATCTTCATGCCCAGAGTGCCGTCGAGTATTTTGTTTTTCTTTTGAGAATCTACTTGTTAGGTATTGCTTGCTCTACTTCAATCTCAACAGAATCACTAACACATTTACAAAGGTTATATTTAGTTGATAGCAGTCAGTTCCAGTGAGAGTTTCGTATAAAAATACTTCAGACTGGCTCCGATACGGAATAATGGTATTCATGGAGCCTTACCCAACCATTCAGTCAGAAAAACGGAACCACGTAATCGATCCCAAAAGGTTGGGCTTTTTTCTCCCCTGTCAGAAACACAGATTTTATTTGCGGACTTGTTAGACAGATGTTTGTTTAGGTAATATACTGGACGATTCTTTCTAATAGGGAATTTTTCGGGTTAGAAGGCAGGTGCAAGTCTGGTAATCGTCGTAGGGAGCACATTCTCATTTTAAAATGTGAAAATGGTCAACTGGGCCCACTTTAGTTCAGAGGTATCGATTTTTACTACTGAATAAGTACTAATTATCTATAATAAGTATCGATTTGTACTAAGGGTCGGAGGAAAATTTCAGGATTTTTTTCAGTTTTTTTTTTATCTAAGAAGATAAAATAATTGTGCCGTATGAATTAGATAATATGTTGCGAAACACATTTACCTTTACAGATAAAATATGAGCAATATTAGATACTTTCATCATCATTATGCATCACGGACTGCCCCGGTGGCTCAGTTGGTAGCGAACCTGTCTTCTGCGCTTGGGGGTGTGGCTTCGATTCCCATCTAGGGCAAACATTTATGTGATGAACATTTATGTTTGTTCTATGTCTGGGTGTTAATATATATTTAAGTATGTATTTAAAAATATATATGTACGTATATTAGTCTCTGGCAGCCATATTACAAGCTTTGCTTAGTTTGGGGTCAGATTACCGTGTGTGCAAAAATTTCCCAGATATTTATTATTTATTAGCATCATCATCAGCCAAAAGACCTCCACGGCTAAACATAGGCCTTCCCCTTTAACCTCTACACCAGAAGACGCAGCGTAGGTAGGCCTCCCACTAGATGGACCGACGACATTCGATACTTTACCACCTAATAAATCAGACGGAGAAAAAAAAGCGAATTATTCGAATGTTGAGTTTTTTACCGATTTCAAAAGAGAAGGCTCTCTAATTCGACTGTATTTTTTTGTGTAGGTATATCTACTTGATATCTTCGGCAATTGTGAGCCAGATTTAATGAATTTATTTATATTGATTCGCTTATAATATCAAGGGTGGTATTTAAATTTGAAAAAAATGATCTCCGTATAGGGATGGAAAATTAGTGGGGAATCCCTAAACATTACATTTGATTCTTTTTCGCAGACGCATTCATAATTTTTGTATAACTATGTCCTAAATCAAAAATAAAAACGTAGGAGTATAAATTTGAATACTAACATTCTTGGAGTGTTCGTTTTTACTAGCCAAAGTTAGCCTAGTCCAATGAAAAAAGTTTACTATAAAATATGTATAAGCGAAATACTGAACCCTGCATTCTCTAGCTTAGTTTTGAAGAGACGGGAAGCGTTCGCGGCACCCTCTCAGCTCAGAAGTAAGCCTCCAGGGCAGATCGTGACCTACGACGCTTAGCCTACGAACGCTGACAAACGGCACGTACAAATATTCTAAAGTGCACTTGTGTTCGCTGTTATAGCTCTGAGAAAAGGCAGGTTAGGTTACGAGCTTACAAGCGCGCTTATATACTTTCTCTAGTAATTTAACGCCGTAAATCTAAGCACTTTCAAAATTATGTTAGTAGAGTTATACTCCCTTACTTATAAAGGCAGTAAAGGCACCTCGAATCCTCACCTCAAGTACTAAAATTGCTTGAGTACTTAAAGTTTATTTTCTTTCTTCTCCGAGCGTACTTCATGTACGTTGCGTATATGCGTTTCACCATTCGTTTATTTACTCTGGCAGCTGCATTAACATTGTAAGTCACACATCAGTCATAGGACTGCACGTCAGAAGTGAAAACTTAAGAAGCAATTCACCTATTCTACGAAAGATGGAGCTGTTTTAAAATACACGGTACAGTGTTGTGTATTATGTATTCTGTAACAGCGTGACGATGACGCGAGTTCAATGATTTTTGTTTACCTAAAAAGTGCTCAAGGCGCCTAAAAAATCTTTCGATTAAAAAAAAAAGGTTTTAAAGTAAAGATTTGAAGAAGAAAGATTTTAAGTAAAGATGGGTAGCTGCTACACTCTTATGTTCAATAACCTAGAAAGTGGACAGAATTCGTGATTTTCACTAAACTTTTAACTATTTTATTGTAGCTGTCAGATGAAACAAATATTTGGACCGAGTTTAGTACCTATCTCGCGTACAGATACACTCAGTACAAAACAGACAAGCTTAGAACAAGTCAACATATTTTCCAGAACACTCACACTCCACTAATTAATTTTTTAATTTTGAAATATCTTTATTAATTATTCATAATTACATTTGCACAATTTCTAGTGTACATTTTAATCCTAGATGTACAATGTCGTCTAATGGTTAGTTTTGCAAGCGTTAAGCTCATACAAAACTTAATACTTAATGGATAATGTTTACAGAAATACAAGTACTATTTACAAAATAATTTTGACAGCTTAAATGTAATATGAATATAAACTTTAGATAGAGTATTATATTTAACAAAAGATTAATTATTATTATTTTTTGGGGGGGAAAAAAATGAGCCATTGGCGGTAGGAGAATATAAAACGACTGGCGTGAGCGGCCACACGGCCGGCAGCCAGCGGCAGTCGTAGCAAGCAGCAAGAACCTGCTGTCGTGACGTATCACCCACACAAGCGCGCGCCGGACGCCGCGCCAGGCGTCGCGCGCCATAACCGCCCTACATACCAGCTGGTAATACGGGCGAGTATGGCGCGCGCGCCGGCGGCAGGCGGGCCGCGCACGATGCTTGTACAAGTGACTCAGCTTATTCATTGCACTCTAGGAATAAGTGATGGGGCAACTTGTAGCGATTGTACGTATCGATATACGGGAGCATTTTCTTGCGAGTTGTACACAAATTCCGAATTAGTTTATTTTTGCTACTGGGGTTTGTAAGAATGTAAAACTTTTCTGAAAGTTTGTATATATACACGTCGATTTTCGGCAAACCTATCTGTAGGTGCAGCTTTTGAAGATTGGTGCGGAAAGGAGTGTTATATGCATATTTAAGAGCTTTGTTCTGAATTACTTGTAGTTTGTTTACATTTGTTTGGCACGTGCTGCTCCACACAGGACATGCGTATGTGATACACGGCCGAACCAGGGTGCGGTATATTCGTAATTTAGTCTGACTGCTCAAGTTAGATCGCCGGTTTAAGACAGGATTTAAGGAATTAATAGCTTTAATGCCTTTCAGACAAAGTTTGGAAGTGTTTTCGGTCCAGTTTAGTTTATTATCGAGAGTAGTTCCTAGATACCTAACTGACCGACTCCATGGAATGAAGTGATCACCAATTTTTAGTGTTCGTGATGGCAGGGTTCGCTTCCTGGTAAACATAATCGCTTCCGTTTTGGAGCCGTTAATTTTAAGCTTCCAACTGTTAAAGTATTCCAGAAGTCGATCAATGGAGAGTTGAAGACGACCTATTACTAAATCAATGTCTGGAGAAGATGTAAAACAAGCTGTGTCATCTGCGAAGCAAGCTAGATGTGTTCGCGTTTGCACAGGTATATCATTAAGGTAATCCAGGAAGAGATATGGTCCCAGGATTGATCCCTGGGGAACACCTGCAGGCACAGGCTTCAACTCAGAAGTCCCTTCTTTAATATGTACTCGAAAGCTACGATCTGATAAGTAAGATTTTATGATTTTTACTAAGGAAATAGGTATTCCGATTAGAATAAGTTTGTGAAGTAGAGCTTGGTGCCAGACCGTGTCGAAAGCTTTCTCAACGTCTAGGAGAAACATTCCAGTAGAATGTTTTAGGTTGAGGTTATGTGATTATTTATTATGTCACACTCCACTGCGTTTGTTTGGGTGGGTGCATTTCACCCCGTTTTCCACACGACTTCATTAATAGCTCGGACCCGGGTTCTCCATAGGGATCCTGTCTGACCGTAGATTAGGAAATAGATATTTTTCTCTCAAGGGCTCTGAAACTGGCAAGCCAAAGACCATGATGTGATTAAGTTGTACATTACTGCAAAGGCAGGCAACGTTACCATTTATAGACAAACAAAAAACATTGTGATCGAATACGTGACTCCTTAAATTCCCAGTATCTGCCAAGGCTCGTATAGTACTTTTATCAAAAACTGCTTTGATATTTACGTAAATATATATAGATTTTTTTTTATTATATTGCGTTTGCACCTTTGTGCATTTGCCAGTTATTCAAGTTTCATAAAATGTTATCAAACAAGTCACAGTCAGAGTCAAGCAAAGTAAGTCTTGGGCAACCCATTAAAGGCTTGGAGACTTTACAAGAAGCTTCTATGGAGCTTTGGAAACAACACCAAAATACATATTTCACCGCGTTATATCACTTTTCCACACTCTAGCACGTCCGTCATCCACCAACACTACTTAAATAATATATAATAATCGTATTTATTACGTATTAACACTCGAAAACACGGAAATTTAAGATAATACAAAGAGACAACGCGTTTTTTTCACGTTGACCCCAAAACGCGAAAATATATTTTTAGATATCTATGGTTTTTACTATGAGCCAATCACGAGACCCACCACCTGGATATGTCAACTATTTTTGTTTGTAAATTCTAACATAACCTCTGTGAATTCGCCTCTATTCAGGGAAATAACCACAGAAAAGAAAAATAAAAACGTAATCAAACTTCTTTGCACACTGAAATATTGTACGCGTGTACCTACCAAGATTTAAGAGAAGACAAAATGTTCCCACCAATTATTTTAAGGTCATGGTTAAGGTAAGACTTTACATTTCAAGTTTCGTCGAAGTGAATTATTTAAAATATGGAGATATTAAATACTTATAATTTTTGAGAAAAATACTTTTCAGCTGGTGGTGGTTACAATGGAAGTGGATTTTTCAAAACATGGACACATTAAATATAATGTTTGAGAAATATACTTTTCATCTGTGAGGTTGTTCCGATCCGACTGCTCCTGGCAACAGGAAATACTCAGTTTTTGGTATAGGCGCCGGTTACCAAAGGCACACACACACACACACAACGATCCCGCCGGCGGGATCGTCGACCCCCAGGATCTGATAGAAGATCGGTTAGATTCTCTCCAAATAATCATTCAGTTTAACAACCTACTAGGGCCCCAGGGCACACCCCTTCTGGGGTGCCAGGGCAAGTCTGATCCCCCACTCCCGGCGACGGTCCAAGCCGAGGTTCGTACCCCCGAGGTGCCCTAGCGCTTGTCGCCCAAAATCTAAAATCATGTTTAACGCCTTCTGCGTTCACCAACTAGTCCGGTCAAGCTGTAGAGGCCGCAAGGCCACCAGCAAAAAGTCACATTAGAAAAAAAAAACTTTTTATCTGACAGGTTGTTATTAGAATTCAGTTTCGTACCTCATCTCGTTACCTTAAACCCGTATCTTTACCAATATGAGTCCGCAATGCATAGTTACCAGTCTAATAAATGAACATTTCTGGGATCATTCCCATCGTCGACATTGCCAAAATATTTGAGAAGAGTTTTCAGCTTTTTCATCAGCCCGTATCAAACGGATAACATCTCGTTTTATTGGAAAATTAACTGCGAATAACAAAATTTTTGCTAAATTCATTTCGGTTAGGTTCTTGTTATATGGTGGAAATGAACCGCCTGGTCACTATGGCCTATTTTCAATATTTAAGGTTTGTTTATTGAAATAAACATAACACTTGTGCTTAAATATAAATGTAACTGAAGTCAAATTGTAATCTCGTTATATTTAAAATCTGTGATGCGGTTAATTTTAATTAAGCGAGCTAACAATGTTGATTGAAATTTGATTAATTGTACGATGCAAATAATATTTACATAAACAACGTGTTTGTTCTAGTTTAAACTATCAAACAAAACGACATAATGAAACCGCACTAACTAAAGACCTGTTAATATTGCCTGTTAATATATAATTGAGCTATGTTTAAAATTTAAGCATATACCTATCTATTAAATACCTATTATTTACCTACCTTTTTTATTTTAATATTAGGCTTGCGTTTGACCGCCAACTCGCGTGATGTGAAGCGATGATGCAAATAGATTAAATATACGGATATATACCTCTTCCTCCACATTAATAAAGTGGACGCTTCGGAAGAGTTACTCCGTGCTATGTCCTTTTTAACCGACTTCCAAAAAGGAAGAGGTTCTCAATTCGACTGTTTTTTGAAATATGTTTGTTACCTCAGAACTTTTGACTGGGTGAACCGATTTTGATGCTTCCTTTTATTTAAAAGCTGGTGCTTCCCATATGATCCTATTTCAATTTGGTCCAGTTCTGATGAAGTTGGTTTTTATTTTGATAATTATAAGAGTTGTTTTTTAACTCTATCGAAAAAGACAAAGGATGTACTAGTACTTATTCTTATTCGAGATGGGAGTGATATAAGTCCTGCACTAACGTCCTGCTTGCGGTGTATTGTGCATTTACCTCTACCAGCAGCTACCCAAGCCAACCCAACTTCTTGAAATATTGGAGTGAGGCTCTGGGGCACTGGCACAGTTGCTCCAGTGGTATACATGGTACTGTGCATAATGACGATTAAAAACAGTCTAGCTGTTGTGGTAATATGGATGAAAAAGACAAAAATGCCTCATGCAACCCGGTAGCGATTAACAAGGTATCCCTAGGAGTCTACTCGCGATATGGTTTTTACATGTAGGCATGTAGGACGCTGAAACTTACGCATTCTGTTCGAAATAAAAGTCAAGCGTGGTCTTAATTTACGGTTCATAAGAAATAGTTATAATTAGTTAGTTACATGGAATAGTCAGTTTATTCTTACTAGAAAATGATGATCATAACCGTTGTTTCAAATAAAATGAAACACTAACAGTTTCTGTTTTCTTTGTCCCCAGATCTTTGACAACCACTTCCACTTCCACCACTCGAAGGTTGTCAAGAGATCGCTGGGACCAGCCCACGAGCACCATGGCCGTCTGGCAGGAGACAACAGGGTCCGGTGGGCGAAACAACAGAAAGCACTTTCGAGAAAGAAACGGGATTTTTTAGAGCTTCACGACTTTTCGTCGACAGGTATGTTTGAATGTTGATATACAATGGGGAAAATATGGGTTTGTTTTGTATCCACGGATCCCGGGATCAGACTGAAATAGCCTCGGATCCCAGAGATATGTATCCACTGATATCGGGATCCGTTGATTTCAAATAAATGAATTAAAATATGCATCATCACATAGTATAAATTAAATTTAAAAAGTCTGTTGTTTAAATTAATAATAAATCGGTCTGTTTTTTATTGCTATTTATTTTCAAGGTAAACTCATCAATCTTACTTGTGTAGATAACTACCATTCTTGACATGTACATTTCTTGTTACCTTAGCCGTGTTTCACAAAGTAATTTAAAAGCTGTCAATAATTTTACTAAGACAATTTGATATAATTTCACTGGAAATCAGATTATAGTAAGTATACATGGGGACTTCGTCGGACACGGAGAGATCGTTCGAAGCAGCCACATAAACGCACACTTCAATTTTAAGTGGCATACAACTGCAAACGAGTCATATGGACAACTAACGGGCGTAACTTAAGGCGGCCGTAAGTTCTAAAGGGGAAACTGTAGGTATAACACTTCCGTTTATTTTTCTGAGCTTATACCTGACCGCCACGAACTTAGATCCAAAGTGTTCACAGTAGTTGCACCCAAATTTTTTTCCACAGCTGAAACTAGAACACCCGATGCGCCATCGCCATCGTCAGCATCGAAAAGAGAAACGGGTTCAAAAAGGGATTTCCAATCCGCTCGGGTCAAAGGGCGGCCGCGCGCAGCTGACTCCAAGTTTCAGTTAAACGACCCGAAATGGCCTCATATGTGGTATTTAGTAAGTATTTCCTTCCTGATTTTTTTACTTGGATAACTGCCTTTAACTACATATCAATTTAGAAATATGATAATAAGAACACCTAGCCCAACAAAGGTTGTCTATGTATAACTATTTAAAGTTGCGAAATAACCAAGCAGAATAAATATGAAGATAAGATAGACCTACATTAGACAGAAAAAAAAAAGTTGTAATAGTAGTATAAATTAAAAAGTACAGTATTGTTATATAAGTCTATCATTATTCTAAAAGATGATGACAAAACCATATGAATTTCATAATTATGTTCATATGAATGAAAATAATAATAGGAAAAAAAAATGTACTTTCCACCTCTTCCGGGCCTATGCCAAAATGCTCTGCACATTTTTTATAATACGTATAAACTGAATAGTTTTTAACTAATATCATAAGGAATTTTTCAAAACAACTGCGACAGAACACTTCCCAGATACCATTTACTACGACGACACCGATGTAAATTAAGAAAAAATAAAATTACAAGATTGCCTGAGTGAATAAAATAACCTATTGGGTGTATTTAAGTAGCAATTGAATCGGTTTCTTCTAGGCAAGCGTGCTCTATCGTAGACCGTATCATCGCTTAATATCAGGCAAGGCGACAGCGAAACGCAAGCCTAATTTTTATACAATAGTAAAAAACTCTGTAGATACAAACGCGCAATACCTTTCTAGACTTCACTATTTTAGCTGCAGATAGTTCATGAAAGCGCAGGTGGTTCTAATGAACTCTTACAGGAATAAAATAAGATAATTATCAGTTCTAACTAAAGTTCACTGTTCCATATAGCTAGTAAAATTCAACGGTACAACTATAGTCACTTGGCATCTCAATCGCTCTACCTTCATTATTAATTTTCAATTAACGCGTAAATATTGAAGCGCAAATCGTTCTGAAGCTATAAAGTTACGAAGTGTTAGCACTCATTTGACCTCGGCTTGTTTTCCTTTACCGTTCTCTCTGAACTAAGAGAGAAGTTTAATTTTCTTTCCAGAGTTTACTGCTTCCTAAAACATTGACGAGATTGAAGCCAAAAATTTGAGTTTTATTAAGACATCGCGGTTTTCCCTCAATGCAAATTTTTCAAGAAAGTTTGCGGCTCCGTAATGGGAATGAAAATGTTTGCTAACTTAAGAGTTTATGGGTTTTATCCAAGTTTACGTAAGACTCGTTAAATGTGTTCAGCGACGAATGGAAAACTTGACAATAGGCCAAAATATTATAACAAATTATCCACATTACATCGGTATTGCTATTGACTAACATTGAAATGAGAGATCTTTATAATATAATTATATTGTTTTACTTACAGCAGGATTATAAATACACGTCGCATTTTTCCATACACGGTAACTTGGAACGGTGGTGCTACGCTGAAAGGAGGTCATTGCAATCATAATTATGAACAACTCATACCATTGGACTCATACGCGTATCATATAAAAATTACAGCTGTTGTATAAAAATAATTGGTTCACATTCAATGAAATGTATATACCTAACAGCCGGTGTTTCTAGTAATTTAATGGTTGGTCTCAAAGTAAGTTTTTCATTATGATGAGTACGATGACCTCCTTCCAGCTTATTATCATCGTTCCGAGTAACCCTGTAGATATTGTTTCACACGAAATATGAACTACTTTTGTCATTGTTTTTTTTTTATATTTCTGTTATCGGTGCTTTAATTAGATAGATAATCTTTATTTTACTCCTTTTTTTCTTCTCTTCATAATAGGATAATATGGCTCACATTTCAATGTCAGGGCTCTTCAGGCATTTTTCCTTTACTATGAACAAATAACTTCTACAAATTTTTAGTAATAATATATAAAAAACCATTATACTAACCACCGTTTTTCAAAGATTTACGAAAAACTATATCTAATGGTTGCAAGAAGGTTCGAAGAGATCGGTTTTAGCGATAAGGCACTTGTGGCACTAGCCTTCGACCAAAATAAAAGAATGGACGGGCCCTAACCATTGAACTTGATCAGTAAAAACGAGTCAAAACCGTCGGACATATACTTCAACACCTAATTATAAAAATGTACAGTATATATGTTACAAAAAATAGATATCGGTTTTATTTGTGTATTTACACTTCGGTAAAGCATACGAATTCATAATTTTGTCAGATGTTTCGTTATCGCGTAACAATAGACTCGTGTTTCACTTCCTACGGCTAGAGACCGACTGAAACGAAATGAGAGCTGGCGCTCATTTTGTAATCTTCAAAAATGCTCTTCTACTGGGCCCGTCCATTCATTTTATTTTGGTCGAAGGCACTAGCTCGTAAGTGTTTTCTGTTTGTAATTTTTATTTCTGGTGTACACAATAAAGAGTTTCTATCTATATCTGACAAAAACGATTCGTGATTTACGATTTCGCTTAGCGACAGTGACAATCTTTTATGCATATATTTGGCGTGAAATTGAAATAGCAATTTGTACAAAAAAACAATTTGCTGGTACGTACTATAGCGGTCTGTCAATAGAAATTCCCGCTACAGAGGCTGATATTTCATTTCGTTTTGCCAATTCGGACATATTTCTGAATGAGCATGAACTTACATTTACTTGATTAAAATAAACCCTGTCTATAATACTGCCAGAAGTGTGTCAGCTTGTAGCATCGTAGCTACCAAATAGCTAAACCGATTTTGATTTAGTCTTTTTTTTTCTTTTAAAGGTCACTTGAACTTTCCATGCATGGTTGCCTGGAAGAGATCGCTTTAAGCGATAAGGCCGCTTATTAGAAAACCTAGATAATATTTTACTTGTAATGTATGTTTTCCTTGTTTGCGTGGTCTTTTAATAAAGAATTATCTTATCTTGTTCGGGAATGTGCTTAGCTATGATTCAAGTCCATTGTCAGGTATATTTGATACTAGTCGTCCGGCCCAGCTTTGCACGGGTGTAAGCTCGGCCTTCGGCCTCGCTACAAAATATAATATAGCCTATGTCACCCGGGGATAGTGTAGCTTCCCAACAGTGAAAGAATTTTTCAAATCGGGTCAGTAGTTTCGGAGCCTATTCAATGCAAACAAACAAACTATCAAATCTTTCCTCTTTATAATATTAGTATAGATTGTGTTTCTTATACCTGTATACCTTTTATATTTGTGTCTTTGTATTAATGTTGTTATATATTTTGTTGTAGAACCGAGGTGGCGGCCTAGATATGAACGTATTCCCAGCGTGGCGGGAAGGCATTACGGGCCGCGGCGTCGTCGTCACCATTCTCGACGACGGATTAGAGACTGACCATCCTGATTTAGTAGCTAATTATGTAAGTACTAGCAGCGTCCCTAGACTCACCAGCAATCCTACGGGATCTGACAATATTTTTTAAATAAATGGGTATAATCCAGGGTATAAGCTACCTACATTTAAATTTATTCAAATCCGTTTAGCTATTACTAAAGCCAGGGCCGCTGCGGCATGTTTTCGTGTTAGTTAACACACTAACCTAATGAGAAATAAATAATAATAGATGTTGCACTTCCTTTTCCCCAGCTTTTTGACGGACCTAAGAGGATACGAGCGGATATTAACCGCTCGTGTCCGCGCGATTGGTTGGGAAGTGTGCATGTATAGTGTATGTTGTAGTATTCCTTCATATTCATCCTCATTCATATCCATTTTTATATAAAATTTGTAAATGTAGTATTCCTTCATATTCATCCTCATTCATATCCATTTTTATATAAAATTTGTAAACTTTTTATCGGTTAGTAAAACTCTTTGGGCACACGCTCCGCAAGTCAAAATTTGAAAATTTGAAAAAGGAAGAGGGAACGCCGTGACGGCAAACAGAGTCGTCATTCGGAAAAACAATCGGGAAGCTCTTGGCTGGAAGGCAGGAACATCAAATTGAAAAAATGGTGAAATGTTTTGATTATTGATGCTGCTCTGAACTCCGCAAGTAATAGTGTTCCGTGGCTCTGAACCTAGAGGAAATGTTTTGAATATTGATGCTGCTCTAAACCTAGAGAAAAGAGGACCGGCATGCTGAAACCGTGAGTCCCTTAGTATTTTACCATTCTTCGACCTGGAATTTGCTCCGCTGCCGTCCTCCTACCTAAATCCTCGCTCAAACGACCTCCGGATACCAGACGCAAGAGATTCTACGATCTCCGTACCTCTTCCGAAGACTACATCTCCGGTCCACTACTACGCCGGATACCTGCCGTGCGGAGACTGCGGAGCGCTTAGGCCCCTTAGCCCCTTTAGCTTTCTTCTTTATATTACTGTACTGACTGTACTGTACTGTACTGGTCAATTAAACTTATCTATCCGTTACCTTGTTGTTTTCCTTACCACCCATTAGGATCTGCAGGAACTGATAGGCAGGCTTAATTTTTCAACACCTAGAAATTGTCGCGGGACGCCTGTTTAAGTTAGCAAACAGGCGTAACGTCACAGTTTGGCGCCCTTCTTAAAAACCCACGTTTCATGCTCCTTAATCTCAAAATTCTAAAACAAACCTTGCCCAGGGAGCTCCGTTTCGACTTAATCTTTCGGCTTTAATATCTCTATATATTTATCTATACATCTTTACCTATTACTCTCACTCTACTTCATTCTTAACACTAAACCCTACACTTTACAGTACTATGTTCAACATTATGCTACACCCCCACGCACATATACATTACTTACCTGATTGCCACTGCAATCTACATCCATTCTTCTCTTGTAAGTGTTAAACCCTCGGGTCACTTTCAAGTTGGGGTTTGGAGTACTCTACGGCGTGCTGCAGGACAATATCCTGTAGTAAACGTTCATGCAAGTTTCCATCTACAAGAAGGTGTACTTCTAGATCTTCGAGGTCGACTAACAGGTGCACTGTAAGTTCACGGAAACTGAAGTCTATACACGCATAAAACCTTATTACGCTTCATACATAATCTTCTTACACGTCTAATCAAACTATCACATTTTACCAACGATATAATAAATGGTAGATGCGGCATAAATTTACCATCGACTTATTAATGGTGGACACGGCATAGGATTTTTCCATCGTCGTATATATAGATGGACGAGACATCTCTTTAATTCGTTATTAATACTATAACGTTCGTTGTAGGTACTTTCTACGACAATCTTGATAAAATAAAACGCTCAACATACATTTGCAGCGTCTTATTTATTTATTTTTTGTTAAGGGTGTTTTGAATATTATAGAATACTTCTATAATTCTATAATATTTTAACCCGAAACAAACGCGTATAAATAATTCTTTAATTCTTAACTCTAAACTTAACGTTTTAAAACTTAATCATGGCTAGATCTATCAAATATTCTTACTTGAATAAACACGAACTTGAATATGAAGTGTCTATTAGGGCTGAAAAACCATCAGATACTTTATCTAATCTTAAAGAACAGATGACGAAACTTTGTCACATTTTTCCAGACAATATTAAGTCCTCTTCTTTACCTCTTAAGTTGGACCTCTCTCAAGCAGAGGTAACTCTTGAATACATTGAGACTAAAATCTCACACATCGAATCTTCTGGAGACATAAGTGGTTTGAGGAAACTCGAGGCTTTGGTAAACCATCTTTATTACCGCCTGGACCGTCTTAAGGCGACTTCATCCTTGATTGAAAATTGTTCAAATTTAAGATCACGGTTTTTCACACTTCAAAAACGCTTCGATGTACTAACTCTTGATGATGATGGAAGGTTTTCTTCTGAAGAGGTGTTGGTGGAGGTACACAGCCCTCCTCCTCAGGCTCAATTTGACTCTCCCACGGTTTCCTTAACCCTCCCTGCTACCCTCCCTGCTATTCAGCCTACCTCTCAACTTAAATCAACTCCAGAAGTTTCATTCACACCTCAGCCAAGTATAATGGTTCCGTACTCGTCAATGCCTCAAGTCTCAACAATGTTTCAAAATTGTCGTACATCGGACAATTTTATTAAAGATTTGAAAACCTTTTCTTATAATGGCGAAACATGCCCTAGAACATTCCTTCAAAAGCTGGAAGAATTCAGGATTTCTAGAAATATCACGGAGGAGATGCTTTGTAAACATGCCTTTGAAATTTTCTCTGGAAATGCACTTCATTGGTTTCGTTTTATTTATCAACAGAACCCTAATCTAACATGGAATGATATTCATATGTTACTAATCAAAGATTTTGGATCAATTGATTATGATTTTAATCTTCGACAAGAGATAATGAAAAGAATTCAAGGCGATTCAGAGCCCATTATCATATATGTTTCCATAATGTCTGGAATGTTTTCACGACTTTCAGAGAAGCTTAGTGAAGCCGAACAACTTAAGATTATCCGTCATAATATAAGGTCGTGCTACTCTGTTGTTTTGCTTTGTATGGAAATAACGTCAATTAATTCTCTGGTCTCAGCTTGTCAAAGCTATGAACAAATTTATTTTCGCAAACCTGGATGCGGAGATGCTTCTTGTGCTGCTGAATTTGCTTACCATTGTCCTTCAACTTCTAAGACTTCTTCAAAGATGAGTTATACTAATGCTGTACAAAATAATGTGAAGCCGCGTACTTCTTCACAGACTTATGAGAATTTAGTGGAAGATTTTTGTTTTCGTTGTCGAGTTAAAGGTCATTCTTTAAAGACTTGTACCCAACCTAGACATTTGGTTTGTTTTAAATGTGGCCGTAAAGGCGTAAAGATCACTAATTGTCCTAAATGCGCTTCATAATCTCAACTAAAAAACTAATTAGTGACTTGAATAGTTCCTTGAATAGTTCTTTGAATAGTTATGCCACTAACCTAGGTGTACTATCTGCCACCTTTGATAAAGTTCAGACTACACACTGCACACATTAAGAACGCTGCTCACTACAACATGAGACACAATTTTAAAGAGTTTAACGTAGGTGACACAGTCTGGCGTAATGTCAAGTGCACGGTAGTTGAGAAATTATCGCCACTTGTCTTTGTCCTTGAGGATCCTAATGGTGTGAGAGGTAAATGGCACGTTAAAGATTTTAAAATTTAACTTTTTCTAAATTATTTATCTTTTGTAATTTCTTGGTATAAATTCCTAACTGTTGTAAACCAGCAATCTCTAAATTATTTATTGTAACTTCTCTTAATTCAATTATTTTCTATCTAAACTTAACTTTTCATAACTTTGCTTAAATTCAGTTTAATTTTTATTACTAGTTCTGTTTTTTTATACTATTCTGTAATATCATCTTTAACTTTAAAAACTTAGACCTTATTTTTTTATCTTGACTATGTAAATCACCTCATCATCACTCATCGTCATTTCTGGTTTGGCAATCTTCCTTATCATCTGAGCGGTGGCACAACTCTTTAAGAAAGCCGAAGGTGCAATTTCGTATCATTGTATACTATCACTCTCCTTGTATATTCTTTTAGTAGTAACTTAGCTTTAATTTCGAATAGAGCCCAGGCTAGGACACGTTCCCCTGTGGTTTCCTATTCAACCTTCCTTGACTCTTAATCCTTGAGAGACCCTAAGTCCACTTAATCTTAAACCTAGACCCTTAATCCTTGATGGACCCTAAGTCCAAATTAATCTTAAGCCTTGACTTCTCTTGGATGGAATCTAAACCCATCCAGGATCTTGGGTATACCCAGACTTGGACAAGTTCCTCTGCGGTACCTTACCCCTGTAAATATTTTTTTTTATGGGTCTTCTAAGCGGTGCGGGTGATGACACCCCCAAAATAAGCCCTAACATTAAACTTCGATATCTCCTTGAAGGAGTACGTGCCATCGACCTTGCAAGCGTGAGCCGTATCCCCTACCTCTGAATGTATGAATGAAAGTGAAGAGTGAATACCTTTGAGAGACGATGAATACATGTATCAAGTTGATATCCTTAACCTCAAAATTACATGGTTTTATTAAAAAAAAAAAAAAACTTTTTTTTGGTAAAAAGTTTTTTTTTTCCGGGGTTTTTGGGGTAATGTAGTATTCCTTCATATTCATCCTCATTCATATCCATTTTTATATAAAATTTGTAAACTTTTTATCGGTTAGTAAAACTCTTTGGGCACACGCTCCGCAAGTCAAAATTTGAAAATTTGAAAAAGGAAGAGGGAACGCCGTGACGGCAAACAGAGTCGTCATTCGGAAAAACAATCGGGAAGCTCTTGGCTGGAAGGCAGGAACATCAAATTGAAAAAATGGTGAAATGTTTTGATTATTGATGCTGCTCTGAACTCCGCAAGTAATAGTGTTCCGTGGCTCTGAACCTAGAGGAAATGTTTTGAATATTGATGCTGCTCTAAACCTAGAGAAAAGAGGACCGGCATGCTGAAACCGTGAGTCCCTTAGTATTTTACCATTCTTCGACCTGGAATTTGCTCCGCTGCCGTCCTCCTACCTAAATCCTCGCTCAAACGACCTCCGGATACCAGACGCAAGAGATTCTACGATCTCCGTACCTCTTCCGAAGACTACATCTCCGGTCCACTACTACGCCGGATACCTGCCGTGCGGAGACTGCGGAGCGCTTAGGCCCCTTAGCCCCTTTAGCTTTCTTCTTTATATTACTGTACTGACTGTACTGTACTGTACTGGTCAATTAAACTTATCTATCCGTTACCTTGTTGTTTTCCTTACCACCCATTAGGATCTGCAGGAACTGATAGGCAGGCTTAATTTTTCAACACCTAGAAATTGTCGCGGGACGCCTGTTTAAGTTAGCAAACAGGCGTAACGTTACAATGTACATGCGCCATCTTATTTCTCTTTACTCTGATTTATGTTTGTTATTCGCTATTTTGATATATCCTTGCACACTTTTTAAAAGAAGAAAAGAAAGGAAATTTTACTGTGGCCAACTACGTCACCATCGTCTACGTTTTACTCTCCTCATCCATCGATCTTCATCATCATCGTCCACCATTTTCCTCCCACTGCTAAATATACTTACTCCACTTCAGCGCGTCATCTTTTCCGGCCCAGCGCTAGTCTGGTCCTTGGTCGCTTTCCATTCCACGGTCACCATTCTGTCATTCTCACCATCGATCATAATCGACCTTTAAAAAACACGATTTGTAAAACCTTCAGTATCGTGAAATTTTCTAACCCTTTAAGAAATTGAAGCCTTGATACCCAGATTAGCAAAATCCTGCTTAAACTCATTTACCTCCCTGTAGACTCGTCCCATTATCTCTTGATCTCTCTAAGATTAGGCCCCTGAGCCTCCTGACAAGGTATTGGTATTGATAAATCCTTCATTTATGCGTAATATGAACACGACACGCGAGGCTGGAGCTTATCAGCTTTGTACACGCCTGTACCTAGCAGACTAAAGTACAGATATATAGATATTAGCTGAATCCCGCGGTGTTACGCGCGATTTCTAGTTTCTCCGCATAATCAGGAGGGGAATGTCTATGTTTGTCCTCATGATGCATACAATTTTCCTGCCAAATTTCTATAATATCGATCGGCCTAGCCGTTTTCGTGAAAAACGAACAAACAGACAGCGTAACTTTCGCTTTTATAAGTTCGGATTAGCTAGGATAATCTTGTACGATATGTTTGCGCTAATTAAAGCCCTGTAAATATTTTACGTAGAAAGGTTTAAAAAAATATTAATGGTATAGAAAAGCATTTTATACCTACATAGAAAAAATATTGCCCGCGACTTCGTACGCGTAGACTTTAACGAGATATAGATTTTCAACCTCAATTTGCACTTTTACTAAATCCTTACTCTTTCTCCCAGCAAGAAAGAAAAAAGTTTCGACACTCAATCAATAGTACCATTCATGAGTGTGGTTACTTAAGAGACTTCTCAAACTTTTGGACAAAGAAAACAACGAAAACTGAATTATTATTATTCTATCAAATAGAAAGATCTATAGAAAATTCAATTACTGTAATAAATAGATCTATATTATGTATTGAAAATAACGGCTTAAAATTTCGAAAAGCTCAATATTTCAACTTATTACCTCTAATTAACAAAAGTTTTTCGTAAAACTCTCGGAGGGAATGTTTGAGTGGATTTCGTTAAATTACTGATATAAAACAATAAAAGATTTTTATGTTACGGTTTACTTGTTATATATTCATCTTGACAATAACGGCTTATTGTTTTGTGCCCAAAAATCGAGATACCTAAAATTTAATCATGCATTTTGTAATACGGCTCATAATCTCTACACGTGTAGATGTCTACGAACGATGTGCTACGAATGAACGACAAATAGTAAACGTTGAATAATTCATAAGATTACGTAGGTACCTTTTACGCGGATTACCTTAATACGTGTACCTCTGATTGTACAGGAGATAGATGAACACTCGCTCCGGTTTCGTCAATCAGGTACGAACGACCCAAATACATTTCGTTTTGTACTATATTTAGATACAGAAAACAGATCTTTCTGTAACAAGCAGCGTCCTGAATATTCGAACGTAATTTGACAGTTTCTTGCGAAATAAGACACGGTAACGCGATGAACGGACTTTTAGGACACTGTAGGACGTATTCGGTCACAGACTAGGTAAAGTTACTACGTCTTTCTTTTTGGGGCGAGTACAAAGACGTAGAGTAGTAGACGTAGAGTGGGCTGTGACGCTTATAGAGGCTGGAAAGTTGGAAATAGTATTTTACAGACAGTATAAATACAAATCATTAAACATTTTCCATTTTGAAAGGTTTCATCATCATCATTAGCCAGAAGACGTCCACAGCTGCTGAACATAAGCCTCCCCTTAAGACCTCCACACTGAACGACAGTTTGCCATATGCATCCACTGGATGCCCGCGAATCTCACGATGACGTCGCTCCATCTAGTGAGAGGTCTATCTACGCTGTGTCTTCCGGTTCGTAGTCTCCACTTAGGAACCTTTCTTCCCCATCGGTTATCGGTTCTTCGAGCAATGTGGACTGCCATTGCCACTTAAACTTGCAAATTTTAATAGCTATATCAGTGACTCTGGTTCTTTGGCGAATATCCACATTCCAGATTATATCGCGCATATAAACTCCGAGCATAGCTCTCTCTCTATTGCCCGCTGTGTTACTCTGAGTTTTTCATTATTAGGGTTCCATACCCGACGGGTAAAAATGGGACCACGCGACACACCTACTAGTTTTTCAAGCACACTAAGATACTTGCAGCGACACCAATAAACTAATTAATAGTCAACATGCAAAAACGTTATAACGTAAACGTAGTAACGTTCAACTAAAAATTATTGAAGCCTAATGTATTCGCATCCGTTTCACACATATTTCAACATAATTATATGTTTCTACACCACAAACTCGCAAAACCCAATGAATTACAACAGAGCCCTAGCAATAGCTGTAAATAACCAAGAAGCCCCATTGTCGGTCTCCTGTCGCTGTAAGAACCAACGCGCAAATTCTCGAGCTAGTCGACAATATAAATCGGCGCTGCGCAGACGACCCAATTACCCATTTTTCCGAACGCCAACAGTGAAATTAAAACCGTGCGGGTGGGATGAATCGTGTAATTTCAAACTCCGCCTTTGTTCCGTACAGATGTCACCCCCTTTGCAGGCAGGATTACTCGCTGTTCTGATTTCATCAATGTATTTCAAAGGTTCCATTTATAGCAGAGCACACCTGATGGAACGGTGAATGCGTTCCACAGATAATGAACGGGTTGGGTATGTGTTGAATGGATTGAAAATGTCGAGCGGGCGACGTCAAAAATGAAAATATAGGGATGTAATCAGAGCGCGGTGGTTTTTGGCGACAACGTGTACAAAACATGTCGTTCATTGTATTATTTTCTAAACTTGTGTTATTTCGAGTGTTTATTTGTAATAATAGTGGGTTATTGTTTATTAAGTGTTCGTAAATGTGCTGGAGTGTAGGCAAGTGATATAATGAGGTGCACACTGTATTTTAATGTTTTCTAAACTCCGCAGAGGCGTCTAGTGAGGTCTCCACCACTTTACTAGGGCATGATTTGGACTTGACCGTGACTTACTTTGCTTGACTCTGTCACTATGACTTGACGATATTTAATGCAACCCGTTGAGAACACTTTTAGACAAACAATGATGTAACCTGAAAAAAAAAACTATCTTAGAAGAAGTACTATATCAATACTTGACACTGGCAAATGCACAAGACGTGCGAAGTCAAATTCCTGTCAAGAGGAAATACCAGTTAAAAAACGTGGTGGATGCGACGCAAGAAAAACATGCTTGGTTGTAGCATGGTAGTGAGGTATTGAATTGTCTCTAAACCACAGACATATAATACCAAGCAGAACCAACAAGCCACAAAAATATTGATGCAAAATACACTACATATACATTACACGCAAACATTTGCAAAACGCGGGCCGGACTCAAGGACATTCTTTTATAATAGTGCTAACAGATACTATTAGATTGTATCTGAAATGTAACGTCACAAAATTTACGACCCCTCCCTACCCCTTGTCAGTCACACTTCGTCGACCCCTCCTCCCCTCCTCTTTATGTGATGGAATTTATGGATGTTCCCATTGGGTATTAATATTCAAACACACCAGACCAAGTCAAATCATTTATTTTTGTATAAAACAATTTACCAGGTGTGTCATGTGGTTGCAGGATCTGAATTTGATGGAAATGAGGTATTCTGCAGCTCCCGCAGAACATTTTTGCCAGTAACACCTCTTTTTGTGGCTTTCTTTTCACTTGGTATGTTATCGCTCTGAAAATTATTACATGCAAGTTATCATAATGTAGTTAGTACAACTTGAGATTCATGATAGTGATAGCGACTGTTAATTGAAAACTGTTGTTCCAATAAGCATTACACCTCGTACTCTCTAAGGATTGTACGGAAACCAGTCCGGTCGAACAAATGTGCCTCTAAATGCTTTGAGCACAACAAACTTGTCGCACTGGGCTACCAATTTTCTAGATTCAAATTCTTCAACCATGCGTTTCTCAACTCTTCATCCTTGGGAAAATCTAAAATGTAATAAAAATGTTTGTTACTTGACATATGTCTAAATAACCCTTTAATTACACTATCTAGATCACTACGTATATATATATGACATGAACCACAATAGGTAGGCAGGTACTTTATTTACATTACTTAAGAACAGCAGCTAGTAATTAATGAAAAAGGTTCATGTCATCATAATCACATCAAGCTGAATCATCTATTTTAATTATACTTCTGAAATACGAATTCTGATTCTGAAATAAATTCCCTGGACAATGTCTAAATACCGTAAACGTAAAACACTGATCGATACAATGAATTTTTAAAGAAAATAACTTATACTATTTTAATTATACTACTGAAAGGAGTATTACATTCTCTTGGCTACTGAATACGTTCCCTGGACAATGTCTAAGTACCTCAAACGCCAAACAATGATCGAATCAATATTTTTTTAAAGAAAACTACTTATTAACTTTTATTACACCCACCAAACTTGTACATTTATGAAATTGAAAGAAACACAACCTTCCCAAGCCTTCAAATTGTAAAGTTTATGAAAAATTACAAGAAAAAAATAGCAATTCAAAATAATCTCTATTATAACACACGAAACTTACGTGTGAAACGTTATACCGGGTGGCATCTTATGAGATGAATTAAAACACATGAGGACATTGCACTTCACCATAGTATTTTCGTATCTTTTAAACCAGATATGTAAAAATAACTTTTATTTTAGGTAATTTTTGCAAGCCGTGGTTTTCGCTGTCAGCCTTCTGTCAGTATATTGATGCTTACCAAAATGGTGACATGGAACACCGTACCACATGCTCATTTTTTTCTATTATGTTGCACCGTTACGACAAAACGAGATACGAATATATGATTTTTGTGTAATCGAGAGAGATGCAAACATAACTGTTTTTGCGAATGTAGTTGTAAAAAACATGTTCAGTCTGTTCTGTATTAAATGTCTGTGCTCTAAACTAACAACTATCTGTCATCATACTGATTAAAAACGAGATACGAATATATGATTTTTGTGTAATCGAGAGAGATGCAAACATAACTGTTTTTGCGAATGTAGTTGTAAAAAACATGTTCAGTCTGTTCTGTATTAAATGTCTGTGCTCTAAACTAACAACTATCTGTCATCATACTGATTAAAAACGAGATACGAATATATGATTTTTGTGTAATCGAGAGAGATGCAAACATAACTGTTTTTGCGAATGTAGTTGTAAAAAACATGTTCAGTCTGTTCTGTATTAAATGTCTGTGCTCTAAACTAACAACTATCTGTCATCATACTGATTAAAAAAGTGCTTTGTTAGTTCCTTTTTCACGCAAAAAAAGAGCGATAGAACGACGTGATTTGTTGCATTAGAAATATTTGGAGGACTTTGGAGGAATATTTACAGGATAATTTTTATCCCAGAAAATATATGGTTTCTGATGGAATGACTACTCAGTTGAAACCGTGGAGCGAATCTTTCTGTTTTTGTAGCAGGTTGGAGTATCTTCATACTTTGCTTAGGTGTTCATGCACTTATCCATTAAAAAAATAAGTTTTGATATTAACACCACACCTTATACAGTTGCTCAAAAGGACTAATATGTCTGTGATTTTATTTTCATGTTGTTTTTTTGCTCCAGTAATTTGGTTTATTTAGCCAGTGTCCAAAAATAGAGCTTTCATGTTATCAACATTTTTTTCTTTATCAGGATCCTATGGCGTCATACGACGTGAACTCACACGACAACGACCCACAGCCTCGGTACGACATGATCGATTCCAATCGGCACGGCACGAGATGCGCCGGCGAAGTCGCCGCCACTGCCAACAACTCGCTTTGTGCTGTCGGCGTCGCGTTTGGCGCTAGTGTTGGAGGTAAGGATCTGGAAACTTCGAAACCTATGACACAAGGTTACACGGGACGGTGTACTAAAGACTGCAGTCTTTAGTACACCGTCCCGAAGAAGGAAGAAAAACTAAACTAAACTAACAACATAACTAAGTCACTATCATCGCTTAACATCAGGCGAGTTGGCGGTCAAACGTAAGCCTATTACAAAAACAGACTAAACTCGTAGACCGCATCTTCACTTAACATCAGGCGAAGAGGCGGTAAAACCAAGCCCATTATATAATTTAAAGAAGTAAGAAGGTCATTGCACCTCATTTTATTGAACAAGTTTTACTACGGGTTTAACCCTGATATAATAAAAAAAACAGCTGCTACATAAAATTTTATTTCGATTATTAAACTTCGATACATTTTGATTTTAAAAGAAATTCCTCTATGGATAAAGGTTACAGTTTTAATATTCATCCCGCATGGAAAGGTGAAGGTATCATTGCAAATAAATAATGTTAACCGTGTCATTTGAAAGCGAAACAGTCGCTTTTCAGTGTTGCTTCTGGAAGTAATTGCTCCATAAAAATATTATGCGAGAGAAACAAACATGATGAATGGCTACACGTAGAACCACCGAGAGACTGGAAGTTTATCCCAATGACTCTGCTCTATACACATAAATACATACCTAGCATAGGTTAGCAATTTCAGTCAACACATTAGCACAAATTGTACCTATTAAATGCTCCGCCACCAATACCATACCAGTATTGATGTAGCGACTTTGGGTGTGGACATAAAGAAGTAGGTTTCCGGCACAGATAAAATTGTACGCTTCTGTATGAGCGTGCAGTAAAAATTACCATCCAACGAACTTTTAGAGACCATGATAGTAACTGCAAACCGGTTCACCTATTTTCTTTACGTAGGGTGCAACTGCGCCAACTGGTACCGACCCGTACAGGTTTATCTTTACTGGAAACCTGCTTCTTTATTTCCACACATTTTGAGTAGACCGAATCAGCGTTCAGTATTCCACCCTCACGCTCCGCAAATTTGATGTAAAGGTTTGATGTAATGTCTAGAGTATAAAGTCGTTGGCGTACCCAGACTTTAAAGGTATAAAGTCCGTTATTCCACAAACTTACAGCCGTAAACAGTATCATCTCTGTGTTGCCAATATTTACAGCAATAAAGCCGAATTGGACATAAAACGTGCAAATTACAATGCCAGCCCGCCCGTAAAAGATTAACCGTCTTACTTAAAAATCTTCACAATAATCCTCTCGCAAACCTCTCTCAATTGCGAGGCGTTTTAAGACTTGATCCAGGATCAACTTTTTTTCACCCATATATCTGCATAAACCTATTTTATCCCTCTCTCAGATAAAATACCCACAGAGAAACAAAAATCATTCAGTTGGCGCAGACTATAGCAAAAATAATCGACTAAAATTCTTGTTGAACGAATAATGTATGAAAATTTTGATTTTTACGTCAGTGGTAATATGAATGTCAATGTCAGGTGTCAAATTTGACGGTACTCAGAGCACGCGTGTGTCAATCTGGGTTAAATTTTGGCGCATTTTCTGTATAAATAAATAATATTTTAACTTGTGTTAGTGAAAACAAGCCGATTTCAACAGTGAACAGTTTCAATTTCAGCATTCAGTAGCGAAAACACTCTGCTGGAGCCGAAATTTAAGGATAAAAAGGATTAGAAATGGAGCTCGTAAAAAAAAATCGCTTCATAAATTGGAGTGAACAGGAAAAGGTAATTACCAAGTTTTAGTTGTATGCTGACCCTTAAAAATGCACGAATTAACATGATCTATTATAAAAGAGGTCCAAGAGTTTTGGATTGCAGGCCACGCACCATTCCTTGTTTCAAATTCGATTCATTATGCCAAGGCGTTATTCTAACATGACCCATGATCTTTCCTCTGTTTGCCAACCACAACTACTTGGAATATGGCCTGCCAGAGGTCTAAGAACACCACAGGCAATATTTATGGCCAAATACAACCTACAATTCCTCCAAAACCTTGGTTCTTCAAAGAAATAAAAAAGAGATAAACATGTTACTTCTACCATCTGTTGCTTGTACTTCAGTGTTCCTCGCGACAATTAGAATCCGAGACCACTCCCTCTGTGTATTTTTAAATGCATACTTAAATGGATATTAATACCTAGACATGGAACAAACACAATTGTTCATCACATGAAAGTTTGTTGTAGGTGGGACTCGAACCCGCGCCAATAAGCGCAGAAGGAAGGTTCACTAGCAACTGAGCCACTGGGGCAGTCTAATAATTGCTTGTTTAGTTAAATATTCAATAAATTAAGCATTTAGTTAGTTTGTGCACGTGCCGTGTGGTACGTTCGTGCGTGAGGTCACCTGCCGGCCCAACGGAAGACCAGCGTCGGTTGTTTACAACCGGCATCATGCTGAGTTGGAGCCGGATTGTGACAAAAAAAATATGATAAGATTTAATTAAGGCGTGCCGAAGTCTTTACCCACAGCTATAGTGGTTCGCAAATTGATCCTGCTTGCCATATACTTGTGCAATCAGGTAGGAAGTCAAAACTCTGTCATGTGTTCTAATGTTATTATGTTTTTTTAGGTGCTGTCGAGTTTTCTACACGAAAACGAGTCCATGGAGCATGTACTATTGCAAGGCCACAGAAGACATGATTCAAGTCGAGACTCCTTGAAGAAAATCAACAACCACAAGTCTCCAATACCAAAACACCTGGCAAAATAGGGATAGAATAGTTTAGGCAGCGACCCAAAGCCTTGCTCTGTTATCTTAGGAGCTTGGCTGGTTTATGTAAATGTGTTTAGCTAAATGCACAATACACCCCAGCCAGTGTCAGTGCAGGTCTTGTCACCCTCACTTTGAATTAGAATTAGGGACTCTTGGGGTTGGCTTCAGCTCCACCAATGCCTATCAAATATCCGGGCTAGACCTCGAGAGTAAAGTTAATCAAAAATACATACCTATTTAATATAATTTTAAAAATACTATGAGAGAATTAGTACTGAAAATATGTTTAGTATTTGATTACATATTTAAAATCTATGCTCTTATGTAAGATTTTTAATTAAAATACATGTTTAGTTTTTGTGTAAGTGTAATATATTTTATAATAAATTATTTTCCATAAAAATGCTTTGACTTATTCGGCCAACGTCATCATCGATAATGTCCTCGTTGTTTGTCATTTCTTCATGTTAAAGTTGTGCTGTATCTGAGGAAATAAATAATCAATTAAAAAAACCGACTTCAAAATTAGTAAATACGCAGTTTTGTTTACTTGGATGACATATTTTTTTCAGTGAGTAGTAGTAGTTTCATTTAAAAACCAAACTACTTAACTGATTTTGATGAAATTTATATGGGACCACCTCTGAAGTAAGACCTACCAAACAAAAAAGGAATCATCAAAATCAATTCATAATTGGTGGAGAAATCGGTGAACATACATAATAAAATACAGTAGAACCTCCTCCGTTTTTGAAGTCGGTTAAAAAAAGGAGATTGTCATATTCAATGCAATACAATGTCCCTATATCTAGTCATTTGAGAGTGGAGATTCTGAGAAATGTTAATGAATTAATAGAAAAATAAATAGCCAGACATTTAAAACTTATTTTGGTGGGACAACGGGTGGATACAATTATGTCCACTGTCACACAAAGCACCCTGAGACTACCAGTGGGATGAAGCAGTAGATTTAACAGAATGTAACCCTTTCTCCAGTAACGAGCCCAGGTGTTGTTTGTTATTTACACCTGAGCTCATTACACTAAAAGAAACTGAAGAACAAAGAAATCCCAATGCTTTCCAAGCGTAAAGTGTACAACATGTGTATTCTACCAATACTTACCTATGGGTGCCAAACCTGGAGCCTGACAAGGGCTCGCACCCAAAAACTCAAGGTATGTCAACAAGGAATGGAGAGAAGCATGTTGCCCATTAAGCTGAAGGACAAGTGAAGACTGACCAGAATATGGAAGGCCACATGCGTGACAGATGTCTCACAGAAAATCAAGTGACTAAAATGGCATTGGATAGGACATGTAGTCAGACCCCCTAAACAAAAATGGATCAAAGAGGTCATATTGTGGTACCCCGGAGATGGGAAGAGATCATGGGGACGACCACATAGAAGGTGGGAGGCTGACCTACCAAAAGGGTGGCGCATAATAGCCAGAGATAGGGAGAAATGGCCACTTCTAGAGGAGGCCTATGTCCAGTGAGGACAACCTGATTCTGAAACTGGTATTACAAACAATTTTTTTTAGAATTAAGTATTGTTTTTTTTTTATTAAGTAGTAAGTATAACTAGTATATAATTGTGTAATTGGATCAGAGAATAAAGGCTATTTTTATTTTAACCCTCTCTCCGATCCTCTTCGAACAAAAAGCTGAGATGCTAGATGCAAAGCTAATAAAAAAAAGAGTAACTCACCTAGTTCTTTGTAAAGAATCGCCAAATTGTGCAGAACAGCACTATCGTAGTTTTGATATTGGCATAGTTACCCCTCGTCAATTTCAGCAATATCAGAAATCGCTGCTTCAAGACACTGAAGTACCTTTCAACAACATTGCGGGTTCGGATATGCCGGTTGTTAAAACGCATCATGTGTGCTGCCTCCAGTGCCACGATGTCACATATTTTAAGGTCAGCATCACAGACGACCTGAAAATCGTTTTTTACATTTAAAAATTATTTACTGATAACTAGCTGCACCCAGCAGTGTCAGTGACACATGTGATTTATCATAATACCTATAAACATGAGTTCCCACTGCTGGGACTTGACCTTGTCTTCCTAACACAGAAGCAGTGTGCGGCAGGGTTAGAAAGCTATGCGTGACTATAAAATCTTGCATGCCGTTCTACGAATACCGACATGGATTATAATATACAAGCTGGAATGGCATTGCGCAAGATATGTACTTACTTGGGTATTGATAGAGAAATGTCTCTTTCTGTTGATGTGATACGGGCCAACGTCTCCTTCATTATTTCTAGGTGCATGCAATCTATTGCACCCATAATCCCTTGAAGGCCGCAAATAGCTTCAAACTTGCTGATAGTGTTGGCTTTTTCCATCATATTCAAAGGCATTTTTATGTACCTACTGTGAACTTTTGGGAGCCAACGCTATTGCTACTTTGCGGGCCACACGTGACAGCGTCTGCTGGCTCAATCCGCGCAGTCTTCTTGGATCTAAAAATAAAACATAACTTTCTTACTTATCTTGGATTCACATACATACTGCATAACACGAAACTTGAACAAAATAAGTATTTTTTATCTACCTCATGGTTACTACCAATATCTGATTACTGCCATTACTTGCAGTTCCACAGGGATGCCGCCACCTCGCAGATTCACCTGTAGAATAGTGTTCCGTGGTCTGCCCTCAGCAAGTTAGAAATCCGGCGGATATTTTCATTGCTGGAACGGTACCTCAGCCGAAATTCATCATCCGATAAATCATATATACCATGTATCGGATCACGCCTTAATTCTCTGGCTTACCCTTCTTTTCAACGCGGGAGCTCTAAATTGGCGTAACATGTCCACATCCCTTCGGAAATTGCGCAAATCCATGATAAATAACCACAAAACTTAGCCAAACAACAAAAAAACAACCTAAAAGAATGTGATTCAATCAGCTAAATGCTGATTGGCCGATATATACTGTGATCTATGCTGTTTGGTTAAAAAGCCGCCATTTTGCCTCGCAAAGGTCTCTTAACAACGTCCGGCCAGTGGTAAAATTTTGACAGCTATTGAGAGCGCTTTCAAAGCCCTCGCAACTTTTTTTTTGGTTTTAGGTAAGAATTTCGCTTGATCCGCAGATCAAAGGTCTCTCAAGAATGTAGAAAGATTTTTAAGTAAGACGGTAAGTTGTCTCGAAAAAAGTTTACCGAATTACGCGCAAAACTCGTCGCACTCAAGATTCGAGTGATCGTACTTACGTCGTTCGTATCTCGTCTGAAACAAAAAGGGCATTCCCAAGTTTATTGTACGTATGCACGTTTTATGTCTCATCGTAAGTTTTTATTGCTTCATTTTTATTCAAACGTGCTCCTACTGCTTTTCTTTTATGCAGACAATCTAGCGGACAAGAAATTAGCCATATCCACAGAACTAAATCAGGATAGATACCGACGAGTTCTCTGTATACGAGTTCACTTACTTTGCGTGTCTGTAACCTATCTGAAGTTGGATTATTACTCCAACTTAGTAAAGATAACCCGCAGTTTTTTTTTTTCAAAATTCCTTTTTAATACAAAGGAATGGAATGGCTCCCTGCCTCGGTATAGTACAATCTGGGTCTCTTCAAGACAAGAGTGAATAGGCACCTCATGGGTAAGCGTGCTCCATCTTAGACCACATCGTCACTTCGCTCGTCTCGTCACTCAGTATCATTTAAAAAAAGGCCGTTTGGATTTATCAGCTTTTTTATCGTGGGGCTTAGAAACTTCCAATGTCTATCTCGCGGTGTCTACTGATTATTCTGCACCGTAGCTGTCGTTAGCATTCGTTACGTTTTATTGTATTTTTATTATGTCATTATACTGATTGGCATTTTACCACATGAAATAAATAGGAATTTACAATGCGACAATCAATTTACAAATGGTTTTCCATTGTAACTTTTTGTTTAATGACCACTGTCATGGAGATAAACTGCCACTAAAAGATAAATAAAACATCATATCACATTACAACAACTAAATATATCACATTGAACTATACTGGGGGACTAGTTAGAATATTCGGGGTTATCATTTTACTCATCTTTATGAACAAATTTTAATATGATACCATCGACAAAAGATCCATCCTTGATGATACCAACCCTGATATAGCGAAAAATTACCACTTGTTCCATATAAAAATGTCATTGACACTCGACGAAATGTATGGAACACATTTTTTCGCGCTATCCTAAAATTGTTCATAATGATGAGTACAATGATATCTGCTAGGACAATCGGTTCTGTTATGGAACCCTAAAACACAGTCGTAATGTTATAGCCACGAAACTTGTTATTTTTCCAAATTCTAAAAAACGACAGACTAACATAATTTCCCCATAAAATAAACTTACCAAATGTCTAGTAGTATAATCGCAAAAAATCATCATACACCCTTTGGAGAAAGAATCCAAACATCAGTCACATTTTCCGTTGGGAGCAACATAAATAGATCCTTTTGACGATATTAGACCGATTTGGCGTGAACAGATGAAACGATTCATGCTTTGAACTTCTGTCTGCTGTAGAGATATGAAAGTGGCTGTATGTTACGAAGTTATTAGACACAGTGTCAGGCGAAACGATGTCATGGGATGTAATAACGTCTTTAATATTCTGAATATATCAAATTTCCTGTGACCTCCTCGATGGCTGTTGTCTGTTGTCATTGTGAATAACTTTTTATGGAACATTTATTTTTCTGTGTGATCTGGCTCTTGTTAGTTTTACTATTCGTAGCTTATGCCAACTTGCCGTAGTTATGTTCAGCCAGTATTGCAAATCACTAGCTTTCAGGAGGAGGTTAAAACTGATTATTTCGAAAAATTATGAAAGTTAAAAAAAGTTAAGATTGTAAGTATGTAGGGTACTCCATCGTAGACAAAGGCGAGATAGCGGCCATATTATTTTGTTATAAAAAAAGAGAAAAAAAGTGATAAATATTTTAAGGCATAAATATGCGTGAATTTAAACGCCGTTATGACCATATTCCATGGACTAATGAAATAAAAATAGTTTCTTTCAGATTTACATCCATATTAGTAATAATTTATTAATGACGACTATCGTGATTTTACGGGCACATTTTATGGTAATGGTCTGCCAAAATGTACGTAAAATACGGGTCCATTGTCGTCAAGTGGTCGTCTTCGGCGGAGCATAACTGGCAGAGCATAATAATTGTGCTAGTGGCAGACATCGAATTTTCATACTCAATTTGTATGATACAAAATAGATTTTCATTATTTATCGATGTAAATAGATGCGATAGTCTTATAGGATTGCAAAAAGCAAAAAAAAAAAAAAAAAAACTCCACTGCGGCTTTGTCTTAAAAAAAAGCGAATCGAAGCGCTTTGATTCCACTTTTATTATGCGAACTGCTAGTCTGTGGAATGCGCTACCTGAATGGGTGTTCCCCTGTAGTTACAATCTGGGTGTCTTCAAATCACGAGTGAATCGGTTCCTTCTAGGCAAGCGTGCTCCATCGTAGACCGCATCATCGCTTAACATCAGACGAACTGGCGGTCAAACGCAAGCCTATTTTTAATAAAAAAATATGAGATATGAAAAAGCTTGTTGAAACTTTAACGTGTTCATTTTGTAATCTATTTGGACTTGGAATCCAATTAAAGATGAGGGTTGATAATACGGTAATTTTTATTTAGAGGTGTATGAACATATTTTTATTTTTTTTGTACCCGGGTATGTCCCAAAACTACGACCAGAACCACCGAAAGATGGGCAGCAGCGTCCTAATACCTAATAGTACACGGTGAACGTACTGCGATCCCCAAGTCGCCTGCCAAGCGTGGGGATTATGGTAACACCCCTCTCTATGAAGGAGGCCTTGCCAACATTGGACGTTAATTGGCTGATGATGTGTGTGTGTGTGTGTGACCTTTTTATAGCTAGGTACGAGGAATCGACATTACTGAAAATCGTATCTAAAAATCAATTCCATATAAACAAAAGGGTACTTACTGTTCAATGTGAATAATAAATAAGAGAAAGGCTCATTCACTTTACATGTTAAAATGAACAGATTGATTATTGTAACATTATACCAAAGTAACTGTAAGAAGGAGCAGCCAGGAAGTTATTAATGAGACAAAGTTGCCACCATGCGGTGTCGCGAGTGTGTAACTTGCTTAATATCAGACTATGTTAAAGTTTTGGTCCCATACGTTTTGGCTTCAGTTGCCTGCTTGGGTGCCTGCAATTAAGTGCCTATTAATAGTTTCGAAAATGGAGAGTTAAATGCGCTTTCATTTATACGCGTCCAGGCCTTAAAAGTGTTTTCAGACTGGTAAACGAATAAGATCGTTAACAAAATTCAATCAAGTTAAAATACAAGTGGGCACTTCATTGAAATTTTATTCAAAACAGAGATAGCATGGTGTTTTCGATTCAATAAATTATATTAATTATAATCATACTAATTTTATAAATGAGAAAGTGTGTTTGTTTGGTCCTCTTTCACGCAGCAACAGATCAACGCATCAACGTGATTTTCTGCTTACCTATATCGGCCTCCTTGACGTGTCCGTCAACGGCGAACCTGACTAGCGCCGGTTATGAGCGCGTATATGGCTGGCAAAACCAAACTTAGTTTAAAGGTCCTGTTGCAAGGCGCACAATGCAACTGACCATCAGCATTGTATGTATAAGTGTAGGTAGGCTTCGGACGGGTTTTAATGATAAGGCGTTTAGCATCTAGGTCTTGTATTCGCTTCTCTTCGAAATTATTAACAGCCTTATGAACAGAGCTGCACCACTCTCGCCTCTGTTGCGCGAGCTCTTCCCAACCCTCGCACGGGATGTCACATGCGGTGAGATGGCGCTTCAGGACATCCCTGTAACGCAAGTACTGGCCCCCAGGTGTACGCTTTCCCTCCTTCAGCTGTGAGTAAAAGACAGCTTTAGGCAACCTAGAGTCATTCATACGTACAAGATGTCCACACCATCTCAGTTGACCCTTAATTAGCAAGGACTCTATGCCACATAGCTCTGTTCTTCTCTGCTTACCTAGATAGATTGTGAGTCAGAGAGTCACAGAGGATACATTTTTATCTCGGTGAATTGAATTTGTAGTGGTAGGACTGTTTTGCAAAGTCCGCCTGGGGAAGTACCACAACTTTGCCAATTATTCAAACGCCAAGCAGTAGTGTGCAAACACTACTGTGTTCCGGATTCACATCATCAGCCAATTAACGTCCACTGTTGGACAAGGCCGCCATCATAGAGAGGGGTGTTGTCATAATCCCCACGCTTGGCAGGCAGCTTGGGGATCGCAGTACGTTCACCGTGTTCTATTAGGACGCTGCTGCCCATCCTCCGGTGGTTCTGGTCACAGTTTTAGGACATACCCGGGTCCACCCCGGAATGATCCGGAGCCTGGTTATCCGGTTCCGGATTGAAGGGCAATATTTCCAGCGAAATTACAGGGCACACAGAGATCTGACATCTTATATCTCGGGGTAACGAGCGCAGTGCATTGCCATCCAGGGTTTTTAACTATTGAAGTTCAAAATTCTGAGTGGCGTTGAGCTGTTATGGGCAAGCGTGAAGAGCCATCAGGCGAGCGGCTTCGCTTGTCTCGTAACTAAGTATCATAAAAAAATACAAAAAAGGTTTTTAAGGCAATTGCAGGGCGCAACATTTAAAAAAATATGGGCCCATGTAAATAAAAATTTACTGCAGCTAGTAAAAACAAATGCATCGCCCACACGAACCTATATTAGTTACCTTATAACAATTGGAATCTGAATATTGAAGGACTCTAGTCTAGTTTAACTAATATCAGGACAAGTAGAACAATAAATGAGAAATCAATCATCTGCTATCAGATGGGTAGACTAGAGATTCCTCTCAAATCCAGACTTGATGTTAAAACCCCGCCTAGTAACTGCTGATTCTCACCACGCTTAACACAATAAATCCTAAAATTAATTTATTATCATAAAAACCATGAAAAAAGCACTTCAGACATACATTAAAAATTAGTTTTTTATACTTTGCATCTTGTAAGTGCAAAAGATGGCTCCAAAGCACCGCCGCTTGAGCCCTCGCGTTCCTTCTCATTTGCGACCGCATAAAACTATTGCGGTTTAGAAGCCAAATTATAATATTTTTAGTTTGTATGGAAGAAAAAAATATACTTAAAAGTAATGGAACTGAAATTGATAAGTACTTATATGGCATATAAAATATCTGTTAAAAGTGTTAAAAGTTTTCGCCAAAGAACTAGAGTAACCGACTATAGAGCTATTAAAATTTGTAAGTTGAAGTGGCAATGGGCAGGCCACATCCCTCGAAGAACTGATGACCGATGGGGAAGAAAAGTTCTTGAGTGGAGACCACGAACCGGAAGACGCAACGTAGATAGGCCTCCCACTTGATTAACCGAACATTGTGAGAGTCGCGGGATGCAGATGGCAGGATGTCGTTCAGTGTGGAGGTTAGTCAGCAGTGGACGTCTTCTGGCTGATGATGATGATGATGTTAAACGTTTTGGTATATTAAAAATTACCCTGTATGCGCGAAACTATATTCTTACATTTTCTAAACAAAAAGATTAGCCACGCATTGCATTTCAAACGTGCTCCACTTTCCACGTGTTCCATTTAAAAATGTTCAACATTTTTCCCAGATTAGGTTTGTTTTATATCTTTAAATTGCCTGTTTTACAAAGAGAAGCCCTCGGGATCAGCAGAATAATAAATTATCAGGAGATGTACAAGTCTGCCAGTTTCATCTCTCCTTCTCTCTTAAGGGTCTTCTTCATTCCCAGCATTCAAAGATCTTATTTTGAAATGTCTGATTTTTTTTACCCGTTTTCATGCGTGACAATTCCCGACAGCGAGAAGGTGACAAAGCAATTTTTAGGATCACCTTATCGAATGTTTTTGAAAGAAGTAGAAGAGTTTAGAAGACACGTAATCTAGTATAAGAAGAATGGAGAAGAATTAAGAAGATACGTAATCTAGTGTAGAATAATTTTTTACTCATTGGCCTTAATTAGAGATATCAAAAATAGATTCCTTCAATTCCATCTATCTTCTTACTAAAAAAAAATGCTGTTCGTTGGTGCTTACGAATCACTTGGAAGACTGCACTAATTTGGTTTATTCTTAATTTAAAATGTTTGTAATAGTCCAAAGAAGGTTTTTAGAGAAAGTTATTTTTTGCGAAAATTGCCTGAAAAATTGAAAAATCAAGGACAACTGAAAGTTGTCTGTTGGCTGACCTGAAATTTTTGTATAAACTATAACCCTGTCGGACAAATTGAACAAGATATCATACCATTAGCTAGTTGTTTATGTAAAAATTAAAACAATCTTAATATTATGCAAAAACACAAAACCATTTAATATCTTTTAAAATGATGAGAGGCGGGAGTGAGATATCTATGGTATGAAAACAGCCCTTTACATGAATTTCTAATACAAACAGAGAGAGGTTGTTTACTTTACCAAATGAACACATTTTGTAGAACTTAATCGGCTTCTTAGAAGTATTCAACAAAGAGACAAAAAGCTTGGTGAAATAGAAAATTCTATAGATTACTCTAACGTAATGTATGGACCCGGGTATGTCCTAAAACTGCGACCAGAACCACAGGAGGATGGGCAGCAGCGTCCTAATAGTACACGGTAAACGTACTGCGATCCCCAAGCCGCCTGCCAAGCGTGGGGATTATAGCAACACCCCTCTCTATGAGGGAGGCCTTGTCTAACAGTGGACGTTAATTGGCTGATGATGTGAATGTTTATAGCTATCAATACTTGTATGTATTGTGTACTTTACATCTGTCATTAACATGAGTTCTTTTAAAATTATGATTAGTATTCTATACAGGGTTATAATGGGAATAGGCAAACAAAAAAGACGATTATGCTCATCGTTTCTCACTTTTATTATAGGACCAACGCTGAAGTCGCAAAACAAAAATCTAAAAACACTGTTTTAAACTATCGCGGTTGTTCACTAATGGCCTTACTTAAAAATGTTACTCAAGTTGATCTATGTTTAAAATTGCGCTGTCTCGTTTTCGCGTGTGACGTTTGCCGTCAGCGAGAAGTTGAGAAAGCATTTTTAAGCATAGTTCAACATGAGTAACGTTTTTAAGTAAGGCCCTAAAGTTATATTATTATTAACGAGGTATCAACCACAACCTTATCACGGTAAATATTCAGTTTTTAATCATATTATTATTGTATATCATATTTTATCAGCTATTCCATATTTGTTGTGTAAATGTAATTTTTATTGAGCAACTGATGTTTTTTTTTCGCCATTTTAAGCTTAATCCCATTGTAAAAGTTTTTTTTATAATTATAATACAATGACCTTGTTTCGGATTATTATCACCGTTTGTGTTGTAACCCTGTATATAAAAGATTAGTAGCAAACGTGCAGGCGGCCCACCTGATTCCTAATGGTTATTATCGTTAGTAGGTAACTCCAAAACCAGAGGTATTGCAGCGTCTTTTCAGACTTCTCTTGAAGCGATCTGAAACAATTCCATACGTAAAAAAACTATATTCTATCATTCATTACCAAAATCATTGTTACCCAGGTGTTCGAATGCTGGATGGTGACGTCACGGACGCCGTCGAAGCTAGGTCTCTAAGCCTGAACCCTCAACACGTGGACATCTACAGCGCCTCCTGGGGGCCCGATGATGACGGGAAGACGGTTGACGGACCTGGAGAATTGGCTACAAGAGCGTTCATTGAGGGTGTTACGAAGGTATTTATCGGACGAATAAATTGTTAAATTTTCATCATTATCAGCCTATCAAGTTCGCACTGCTGGGAATCGAACCTTCTCTCAGAGAAAGAGGATGGGCCTCTCATCCACCATGCTGGGCCAGTGTATGTTGGTGATTCTAATGGGCATACATTTTCCTTACAATGTTATCCTTCGCCGTTTTTGAGCGATGACGTCGAAACTGCACATATCTTCATCATCATCAGCCAGAAGACGTCCACTGCTGAATATAGGCCTCCCCCTTTAACCTCCACATCGAACGACATCCTGCCATCTACACATTTGCTACCGCTCGCCCCTCATTACTAAAAATAAAGTACTGCCCAAGAATGGAACTCCCTGTCGTCCTCCTTGTTTCCTGAGAATTACATCTAGGCATCTTCAAGGATAGAGTGAATAGATTTCTTCTAGATCAACGTGTTCCATCCTCGGCACCGTCGCTTACCATCAGTCGAGTTGGTGGCAAAACGTAGATCTATTTTATATATATAAAGATATTTAAAATCTCAGGATGACGAGCGCGCAGTGCATTGTGCCGCGCAGGATTTTGAACGGTTGAAGTCAACTAAGTGAGATATTTTTTATTTAGGTTGAAGTTCTGTGACGCTTACCATCAGACGTATGACAGCTTGTCTCGTCACTCAATTGTTATAAAATAATACAGTAAAAAATACAGTTCTATTAATTCATAGCACGATAAAATCTCTCACATATTGCTATGAACGCAATCGCATCAGCGATTATTCGTTGGGCAATATCACGGAACAGCAAGCTGCTAATGTGGGGAAAACTATGATCAATATTTTCTGAATATTACTGCGTAGTATGAACAGGTCTTTGTAAAACGTAGAATTAAATTTAATGTAACCTTTGTACCCTTAAAGGACTATTTAGGGTTTGAATAAAAGCTTTCGCATTAGGCGAGCCATCTGGCTTTGGAAGGCGTTTTAAAAGACGCCCGTTGCTTTTCAGATCTGAAAAGAACTCATTTTGTTGGAATGTTCTTTTCAGTGATTTCTATCTATTACATAAAGTAAGTAATAAAAAGTAAGTTCGTGTTAGCCGAGTGACCAGCTCTTATGTCCGAGTTTTTTGGACATACCCGAACACTTTCAGATATGACATAATGATTCCAGGATGACTTTCTAACAAAAATTTTGTATCGATATGATTTCGCAAAATATCATGCCAAGTGAATGATTATCTATTGATAGTAAGCAAATTCTAATGGTTCAAACTACTCGTTGCGTTAGCGATATATTAAAATTCCTTTTTTTATATGGGGTATATAATCTTTGGTTTTTACTTATTGACTTTATTATATATTTTTTTGGTATTCCGCTGTAATATAACATATTCTATGAAAATTTCAACTGGGTGGCTATTGCGGTTATAAAGACTAACCCGTTAAAAGGTAGGACAGACAGACAGACAGAAAAACTGACAAACAGACAGCGTAGGCTTAGTAATAGGGTCCCGTTTACACCCTTTGCGTACGGAACTCCAAAAAATTACAAACAGATTGTTAAACACTTGCGAGCTAGAGCCTCAAGTGGCGGCCCTATATCGTTATAGGTACGTGACAGCGTTCTGTCAAAAATATTGAAACTCATTGCATAAATACTACTACTACTACTAAACGCAACTACCCATCTTACATCTTATCCATCAAGTAGGACAACTATCGATGGATAAGTTGTCACTGTTTTGTTACCTATATTGAGAGTTAAAGACCAGTAGTTAAAATACGCTATGAGGTAGCTGAAGTATGTTTTTTTATACAAATTTGTCACGCCATACTTTAAAAGTAAGTAGGGTTCTAAAATAGGTTAAATAGGTACTAAAAAAGGTCTAGTCAAATAGGGATAAAACGACGGAATGAAAGATGATGTACCTGTAACTTGCATAAATTTTTGTTCCGAACTATTATAAGTTGGCGGCTCAAAGATCTCGTAGAATCTTGAGTCGAGTCAAAATATTTAAAATCAAGCCCATAGAACCGTTTTTTTAATGTCTCATTTATGTTGCTCAAAATCGCCTTTAGAGTTAATAAAAACTCTACCAATTTGGTCAAAGCCAATGTTTTCTATAATTAAAAATTCCCTAGATAGAGCGAAAAGAGCGGAAAACAGCCGTACATAATAGTTTGATAAGGCAATGTCCACTGTGAAACATAATACATATTTTAGTACTACATTAAAATTTAAATTTGAAAATTTTATTAAAAAATAAAAATAAGGCGGCCTGTGAGCTCGTTTTCTACCTATGGCATAAAAAGACTATGAACTGAGCCCCTAAGTAATTTTACTAACTATTTCAAATCAAGATAGTATCTGTAAGTAAGTATCTTGACCCCTATTCAGATTTTCTGTAAATACAATTAACATCAATTAATCTTCACAGTTTTGCTATACGGAAGTTGTTTTTGCGACCACCAATTAAAGTGTCTTTCTAGCTGACTGTACCCTTGTACAGAAAACAGCTAGTACATTCGTACTCGAAAGGTTATAATGAAAGCCACAGCAGCAGCGTTGTTTCATTCTCAACTTTAATTTTGTCTCGTACTTCAAACATTTGATACTGACACTTGTTTTTTACATAATAAGGTTTTATTTTATTTTTACACCAACGATTGTGTAGAGACCGCGACACTACTCGTACCAAAGTAATTTTTGTAATGACGCAATTATTTTCCCTCTATTTCCTTCACTATACGGTCAAGTGCTCGTAAAACGTAAAATTTACATAACGTTGTTTCCCTTTTTAACACGAAGCGGGCTTTGAGGGCTCTTGTTTGTATGGAACAGCCTTTTAACCACTTGCGTTGAACTTGCATGTTTGGACTATCTTTTCTTTTGTTTTCTAAGTGTGGAGTTGGAAGTGTGCTGCCGTGTTTTTAAACGAGATATTTTGAGTTTTCCTGTTATATGGATTTTTTCATTTGAACTCGGAAATGTGGCAATACTTGTGTACACATCTAATTGGTTTTCGATAAATAGTAATAATCAGAATTATAATTATATTGATTATATTACCGTTTAGCCACCGTCGTTTATTATATTTAGACCATTGATTAATAATTTATAAAATTTTACAAAATAAAATCTGCTTCAAGGGAAGTTCAATAAATGAGATTTATCCCCGTATTTTTCACACTTAGAGGTGAAGTATATGAAATACAAATAGCCGATCCAATAAAAAAATATTTTAAAATTTGTTCACTATCGGCGTAGATATCGCGGTACTAAGGACCTATATTTATATTAGGCCTTATGACCTAATTTTATAACGTCCTTGCGCGGAACATACCAACAAAAAGTCGAATTAAGAAACAAAAGACGTTTTATTGAAGTTGGTTGAAAATAAATTCTTCTGATTCTTTGTCTTAACTATTATTAACGTTCACAATGAGGTTACCCATTAACAACGTTCAACTAACCTAAATCATAATTACCAGTATAAGCGGAACTATAACCGATTGCCGGCACTAACGACTTCGACTGCTGTTTGCCAATCGACTCTACTTATTAATTACCTAGCAATGGGACCGCCTTGCTTGTATGTACGAGTAATAATGAACGATGTAGACGAACATCCAAATTGATTTGCTATACATTTCAACCATAGACATCTATCTGTTTTCTTCTGAGATTGATTTTTTCGCCCACTGGGCGGACTCAAGCCATTAAGGTGATTCCGCGTCGTCTTACGTATTTAACATGTAGTATGCAAAGTAGTGGAGACTTTACTAGACGCTTTTAATGATTTTGGAAACAATATGACAATACACATTCACAAAAATTTGTCACCGACTCGCACTTGGACAGTACTTGTTAACGGCTGTTTTACTTAATAATGTGTACTACAATCATACCAAGTTTGACGCTTATACGTATTGCCGTTGTAACACTAGAAACAAAAATAGTATGTTGTAGGAGTGTTATTTTTTTCATTTTTTTTGTTTCAATTTTTTTATTTTATTATCTTTTCTTAATTAATCCACCGTAACATTAGATATTCTGTGAAAATTTCAACTAAGTATTCGATAGATACAACCGTTAAAAGGTAGGACAGAAAGCGTAGACTAATTATTAATAAGATCTTTTTCACATCCTTTACACGTAACCTTAAATAGAGGAATATACGTATGTAAAATGTAAGCTGTATAAAAAAAATTGCAAATGAGAAGCTCTGAGCTGAGGAGAAAAGTTTTTAGCTAAACTTTTAATCTTGCAATTAGCGGTAAACCTTTCTAGCACCAAAGTTAACATCGATTACTGTATGCTATCTCTAATCAACCGCCCTAGTAATTACTTAGCGATGCTTGTTGACCCATCGGGGCCCAGGGGCGGAATCATAAGTCCACCCTCCGTAATTAGATGATTTCTGACCCAATAAGTAATTGGTGTCAATAGCCACCCGCCTAATTGGAAGTTGAGTATATTGGATCGCGAAACTATATGACAGTCATTTCTGTATTTTGTGCTGGTTTTAGTAAGTTCATTAATACAAGAATCACAATGTATTTTCGTGTCTTTACGTGACTCTTTGGTATAAGTCTTTTTTTTATTGACTGCGCCGTTGGCCCAGTTGTTAGTGAACCTGCCTTCTGCGCTTAGGGGCGTGGGTTCGATGTCCAACTAGGGCAAACATTCATGTGATAAACATTTGTGTTTGTTCAATATCTGGATGTTATCATCTATTTAAGTATGTATTTGAAAATATACCTTTAGGGTTATGCTTATACCCTGTACTAAGTCGAAAAGAAGTCATTGTACCCATAATTATGAAAAACTGTTACTGAGGGACCAACACTGAAATCGCGAACTGCCCACGATTTCGTATGCGTTGATTTTCATGTAAATTTCAATCCTTTTTTCCTCCCTTAATCCAGCCCTTTCGCAAAATAACATAGCCTGTACTTCAACCTGGTCTTAGCTAAGCATATTCGTGAAAACCGTATATAAATATGTCCAGTGGTTTAGGGGGTGTCCGTGGATAAACAAAAACAAAAACTAAAATTCTAAAAACTGTCTTAACGTGTTCAGCTGCTTATTTTAAGACGCCTTGTATGTTTTTTTAATTGATATCTCGCAATGACAGATTTTTTTATCTCTACATTTTTATTATGTGTGTAGATAGATATAGAAGATTGTACCATCTTCGTGGAAAATTATTCGATACTGGGAACCTATTGCTGAATTTGTGTAAGTTGGATTTCACGAACATAGCAACAAACTTCCGACACTTCTATGAAAGAGATAATATTGGCAATAAATCTAAACCAACCTATATATACATACCTACAACGTTATCAGCTAACCCAGCTTGTTATTGATTGGATCAAATTTAGCTACAATAGTTCACTGTTACTAATGGAACCAATACAACGGAAGGGAGATGAATAATTAATTGTCCTAATTACGTAGCAAATACATACTGTAGGTATCTAGCTTAGCTTTAAGATTTGTGGCTCAACGCATAAGCATTGCCATTCAGCGTGGTAATGCCGCCAGCATGATGGATACGCTGCCAACTGGTAGTGTGCTTGAGCGTTTGGATTTTCTTTAGACCTTTGACATTCTATGGGCTGTCTAACTGATTTTGTAGAGTTCTAGGTAATTTTTTTTCTAAAAGGTCAAGTGCAATAATTAATTAAAAAAATATACAATATAAAATTTTGTTACGAGGATGACATGATCGTCCTAATAACGGAATTTGCTCATTTTATACTAATTTTGTGAAGTCGGTTTTTTTACACGCTTTTATTAGCTTGGTATGTATTTATATGACGGAATCTTTGAACGTGATTTTCACCCCTCTCAAAACAACTGATTAATTTGAAACTTTTGACACTTATCAAGGACCGATGACAATGCAATAATTTTAATTTAATTTTGTCCCATTATCCTTACCAGGATCTTCAGGATTAGTGATTTTAAAGCGTGTCTTTTAGTTTTTTTAAACACCGAGAATTATTTAAATTGATAATTATTAAAGAAACATGTTTTAAATGTTTGATTACTCTTTTTACCGACACTTGTTGTGTTTATCCAGGGCCGCAACGGCAAGGGGTCCATATTTGTGTGGGCGTCCGGCAACGGCGGTCGGGAACAAGACAACTGCAACTGTGATGGCTACACCAACTCGATATGGACGCTGTCGATATCTTCTGCCACCGAGAGGGGAGAGGTCCCATGGTACTCTGAGATGTGCAGCTCTACGCTGGCCGCTACGTACAGCAGTGGAGCTATCAACGAGAAGCAGGCAAGTTATTTTTACTATTATGGAGAATGTGCACAATAGCTGTTCAAGATAATCCCGTCAACCAATTTCCGCCATATGTTATTGAGGCGTTCGTTCCATCCTTACTTCGTGAAATTTGGTAAAGTCCGTACACAGCGTTTCCAAAATTCCTTCTTAATAAGAACTGCACGGGAATGGAATGCGCACCCTGCCTCGGTGTTCCCTATAAATTACAACCTGGGTCTCTTCAAGACAAGAGTGAATAGGCACCTGATGGGCAAGCGTGCCCAATCTTAGACCGCATCGTCACTTACCATCAGGTGATTTGTGGTCAAACGCTAGCTCATTTCATCATAAAAAAATAAATAAAAAAAATAACTTTAGCTTTTATATAACTTGCAATGTTTGTTTGTTAGTTTGTTTAAACTGAATTAGAACCACTTCCACATATCCTACGGACTAGAATTTTCGTTGGTTCAGTTCCAATGCATTTTTATGGTATTCATGACCTGAATCTACATCCAGGATTAGCTCCGTATAATGGAACTCTTCAACGGTCAAGCACAGACATGAAATTTTGTATACGCATTCAATTATAACAACCCTTTTTAAGTGTCACCAAGACATGGCTACTGCTGTCAAGGTTGGCTCCTAAAAGATTGCTAAAAAACTATAAATTTATTACATTTTAATTTTACCTTTCAAGTAGAGTTCTTTGAAAATTTTAATTCAAAAGTAAGCAGAAACTCACTTCATCATCACGTGAATGTCGAGGTCATCCAGCTCCTCGACCACACAAATATTGTTAGAAGACCGAAAAGAACTAAACCGTTCAAGTTAGTGTAATGAAAAACCAATAATCAGTGTTAAGTAGCGTAGTGCTATCACTAAAGAACACGTGAACAGTCAAAAAACGTCAAAACGTGTTTTAGTCAAAAAAGGTGTATTAAAAAAAAGTGGTCAAAAATGTGAAAATTTGAGTTGCCACCATGAGATAAGTTTTTAAGTAATGTGTATTTAACACATTAAATTCTAGCGCGATCTTTTTACATCATCTAAGTACTTTTGGTCGCAACATGTCACCGTTGTGGGAACGATGGGCATGGCCACAACCCTAATACGTAACTTGTGACGCCCCACAGCTTTACTCGCGTGAAACTACAATACACTGTACAAAACCTTGGTCCGTCATATTTTTTTTAAACATTTCTTTTGTAGGAATGCGCTATATCGATCATGCACGAGCAAGGTTCATACGCTGACTCGCACTTGCTCGATTTTCGGATGGCTGTGACCACAACCTTTTTTGAGCGCTGGATCCGCGCCTGCAACATGTACACAGACATGCTTAAAACATCAAATACTAAGCATTTTTACGGGTTTCAACTAAAAGGGCAAACAATATAAAATACAAAATGCACATAGATAATTTCTCCTCTAGCAAAATGTAAAATGCAAAGTGGTTGCAATTTTCTAGCTTACCCCAACTTTTCTTATTATCCGTGGTTCTTGCATATACCGCTTAACCGCTTCCGTGGAATTCAGCAGTTAACTTAGCCATTGTAAAACTAACCAACTTGTATGACGCCAGTGAAACTACATAATATTAAAAACTTAGTTTAACTTGATGTCACAGAGTATAATAGAGGTCACAAGAATTTAAGAGTTTATAATTAGTTTTACAAAGCAAAACGCGTTTAAAAAAACGACTTTAAAAAAGGAGGAGTTTCTGAATTCGGTTGTATTTTTAGGATTCCGTACCAGGGGTTCCGTAAAGGGTGTAAACGGGACCCCATTACTAAGCCTACCCTGTCTGTCTGTCTATCCTACTTATTAACGGCTGTATCTTAAGAACCGTAATAGATATAGCCAGTTGAAATTTTCTCAGAATATGTAATGTTAAGCTGGATTAAGTAAGAAATAATAATAAAGTCAAAAACAGTAAAACAGTAAAGGGTGTAAAGTTATACCCCATACAACAAACGTTTTTTACGTATTTTAGTATTGCTCTAATGTAAAAATTGTAATTTTTTATTACTGTCGTGCTAAAGTGCGTAAAGAGTAGACTTTTTTTTCTTTTGAATTTTCAATTTGATTGCTGAGCAAAATAATTTGTTATGTCTAAAACAGTGTTCCAAAGTGTAATACAATGTTAGATTTTGTAAATTTTCATAAAAATCGTTTGAAGAAAGCCTTAACCATTCTTTCTTTTTTCTTCATCTGTCTTTCGTTTCCAATAAATTTTCTTTTATGCCTCACATTTGTACCCACTAAAAGTATTTACTATCTGACCCTCGTGGATAAACAACTTTATTTGAATATAAATTATAAGAGTCCTTTTGTGGGTGACTTCAAAAGAGTTCTAGTTTCACTAGAGTTTTGTATAACTTGCTCAGTATTACAAAGGCAATACAGACTAGAAAAGAGCAGAGAGTTAACACGTATGTAATGAATACGTTAACAAAGTTAGACGGAGAGAGAGAGAGAGAGAGCACAAAGCCGAAATTGTAACCAACATTATAAAGAACTTTTATCGTGCAACTTCAAAATCGCGAAAAAGAAATTGACTAACTATTTCATAGAAAAATTTCATTCACACCCAACTAAATATACTACTTTTTTCATGATATATCACGAGCTAGGGTTAGTCAGCAAATGTGGTATACAAGTACAATAAGCTCCTTACTAGTTCATTGCGCTTACTAATCAGATTTGTATCTCTGTGTTTGTTTAGTCTGTGGATAAAATTGGAGCATTCAATCAAAGTTGCTAAAACTTTAGGGTCAAACGAACGCGATTGGATCGGGAAACTGACCAGATACATGGAATACCAATTTTGTTTTAGGTTGGTAACTAGTTTTTTAAATGCTCAAATAGGTGGCAAACACACAGACGGGCTGCCTGATGGCAAGCATCACCATCGCCTATAACACCTGCATATATACCCAGAACACAGAACAGAATCAATCACAGAAATAAAGAGTATTTTAACTAATAATTTTATAAGGTGTGCCGACACCGTTAAAAGGCTCACCACATCTTGCAAAGCTGGAAATCCCACATCGTCTAGTTCTGTCGCTTCTTTTTTCACGAACCTGCAAGGTGTGGAATGTCTTTCCACCGAACGTCTTTCTACCAAGATTCAAATCTGCCGATATCTCTACCGGCTGGCAAAAAACCGACAACAACGCTAGTGTTGCAGGTATCCATAGACGGCTGTTCAACTTTAAAACTCCAGGACTAAATTGTTATGGGCAAGCGTGACGCTTACCATCAGCTAAGCGACTTGCTCGACTTGACAATTAAGGCTTAGCTAGTTTACGATTGCAATGTTAATTGTTATCAAAACGTTTCCGCATAAAAAAGAATTTTCAAAGTTTATGTCAAGTAACAGCAAGCGATAAGCCCAGCCTATACAGGGTGTTTGGTAGAGGGTCCGACAAATCAAATGAGCGTGTTCGGGGGCCCATTTGGAGAATACAAGTTGGCCAAAAAAAATCCCTGACCCCCCTAATTTTTTTAAAGGATTTTTTTGTGAATTTTCCCATTTTCACCGAAATTGTACCTATTTACCTCCATAACATTTGTAAAATCTGTTTTAGACCGGATGTTTTTATTTGAATTTGGTCTCTAATACACCTTCAGGCCACGCAAAGCAAAATTGGATACAAAACAGAGCTAAATAACTGATTTAGAGCTCATAGAGTGAAAAAATGTAAATAAAAATTACCTCATAGTTCAACTTTCACAGTGATCTAAAAAAAAAAACACTAGCAATTCTGGAGATAATATGCATTTAAAAACTTCTCTATTTATTACTTATTACAATGACATACTAAATTGGTATAATACTTACCAGCTTATTGAGTTAAAATAGGATTCTAAGTAACAACTCTAGAAATAAAAAAATGTGTCATCTACGTAAAGTAAGGGACCAATTACGACGAGCAGGTATAAAACCATTGTTATTAGTTCTTCTTTCTCCGTCTCTCCAAGAATGCAGAGGCAGCGTGCTAAGGCTTTAAGCTACCAGTTGTCTAACCAATAAAATCAGTGTGACTGATTATCAGTCGAGCTTTGACTGCTATCACTGTTTGACGCGTGTACGAATAACCCAACGGTTTCTGTTTTCTGTTTTGATTTGTTAAATTGTTACCTTGTTGATTGTTACCGTTGTTGTCTGTTACCGTTGTTCTGTTACCGTTGTTGACTGTTACCGTTGTTGACTGTTACCGTTGTTGACTGTTACCGTTGTTACTGTTGTTTTTGTTGACGTTGACTGTTGTTGCTGATTCTTTCTGCGCCGACATGACGGAGTTTAGTAACGAAGAATACGCCGACATGGTTTTTGCCTATGGCCGAGCTGATGGGAACTCACGTGCAGCCCAAAGAATGTACAGAGAGTCGTATCCCAACAGACATGTACCACATCACACCACATTCTCAAATACTTTCCGGAGACTGCGGGAAACCGGCACCCTACATTTTAGGGAACCACGACTCAATGCTAGACAGCATCGTGTTGTTGTAGATGAAAGTATTCTACAAGAGTTCGATGTGGATCCCACCACCAGCATTAGAAAAGTGGCCCGTGACTTGGGAGTTTCGACATGGAAAGTTTGGTCAGTAGTCAATGCAGACGGAAGGCATCCTTTTCACTACACTCCGGTGCAAGGTAAATTTAATTTATGACATTAACTCTAAACTGTGTTCTAGATTCTGACGCTTGAGATTATTTTGATCACTCTCACTCTTATGACTTTTGAAACGAGAGAGAGATAATGACCTAGATAATATCTCACGCGTCAGAATATTAGAGCTCCTGATTGCTCATTTAAAATACGAACCTTACATAAATTGTTTACTGGACCATGGGCTTTGCTCAAATTCTCTTGAATAGTGGATTGTAATTTTTTTATTATTATGACTTCGGTGGTGTATCGAACTCTACAATAATAATAATAATTGCCGTACAAGTTGCCCATCTCATGTTCTCAAACGGTTTTGTTTTGGTTTCAGGTTTAGTAGAAGGGGACCAAGAGCGGCGTTTGCGGTTTTGCCGTTTTCTTTTACATACGGACGTAGATAATGACGAATTCCTGAATACCATTCTCTGGACGGATGAATCTAAATTCACGAGAGAGGGCATCTTTAACCAACATAATCTCCACAGATGGGAATCGCAAAATCCTCGCGCGACTAGAGAGGCCTCACACCAACATAAGTTTTCGGTCAACGTATGGGCAGGTGTCATTGGGAGAGACCTCATAGGACCCCATTATCTCCCAGATACACTGAATGGGGAAAATTACCTAGAATTTTTAATGAATGACCTACCGGAATTAATGAGTGACCTGCCGATTTTTTAAGATGACCGGGCAGTTGTATTTCAACATGACGGCTGCCCGGCTCACTACCGGAACATAGTACGCGAGTACCTAGACAACGTTTTCCCCAATTCATGGATTGGGAGAGGTGGCCCAATTGAATGGCCCGCACGTTCCCCAGACCTAACACCACTCGATTTTTATGTCTGGGGACGTGCTAAAGAGTTGGTGTACGAAGTTGAAATAAACACAAAAGAAGAATTGGTGACGAGAATTGGGGATGCTTTTTCAAAAATGAAAGTAGAAATGACGCTGAACACGACTACAAAAGAAATACGCCGTAGATGCCGGGCGTGTATTCATAACAGAGGAGCTGTGTTCGAACAAAATTTAAATTAAATAAATAATTGTATTTATTTCTGTTGTTTGAATTTTCCCTTCTGCCTCATTTATTCAACAAGTTGGTAAGTTTTATACCAACTTAGTATGTCATTGTAATAAGTAATAAATAGAGAAGTTTTTAAATGCATATTACCTCCCGAATTGCTAGTGTTTTTTTTTTAGATCACTGTGAAAGTTGAACTATGAGGTAATTTTTATTTTCATTTTTTCACTCTATGAGCTCTAAATCAGTTAGTTAGCTTTGTTTTGTACCCAATTTTGCTTTGCGTGGCCTGAAGGTGTATTAGAGACCAAATTCAAGTAAAATCATCCGGTCTAAAACAGATTTTACAAATGTTATGGAGGTAAATAGGTACAATTTTGGTGAAAATGGGAAAATTCACAAAAAAAAAACTTAAAAAAAAATGGACGGTCAGGGATTTTTTTTGGCCAACTTGTATTTTCCAAATGGGCCCCCGAACACGCTCATTTGATTTGTCGGACCCTCTACCAAACACCCTGTATAATTAATTAAATAGGTATTAGTGGGGTGTGTTTACAACGGTACAGTTATTTTCAGTATGTTGGAGATTATGATTATATCGGTCTGGAAAATGGTTTCACAATGTTTTAAACTTCTGTTATAAGGGTATTGTTTTTAGTTATAGACTCGGTTAGACTGAAAGAGGGTCAGAAACGGAGTATATAGACAGCACGGGTAGCCAGAATTTTGGTATGGAGAGCCAGTTGCGGGAAAATGCAACCAAAGGTAGCCAATGTATCTGTAATGCCCCTGGTGTTACAGCTATCTATAGACAACGGCGATTACCATCAAGCCATCAGGTGTCATTACCATCAGGCGGCCCTTTAGCTTGTTTGCCACCTATGACATAGTAAATAGTGCAAACATTTTTGTCTGATTTAGGTGGTAACAACGGACTTGCACCACTCGTGCACTGCTGGGCACACGGGGACGTCGGCGTCAGCTCCGCTGGCAGCTGGCATCTGTGCTCTGGCGCTACAAGCTAACAGAGATCTCACCTGGAGAGATATGCAGCATATTGGTGAGTTTACACTTCACAATTAAGGGGAAATTGGCCCCAAACAGCTTCAGGTGTATTGGCGTGTGGTGTAAAGGCATTTCTTATTCCAGACTAAGCGTGTTTATCATCTCGACCATTACTATCACAAAAATTTACAACAAGAATGCGTTACAAATAGGATCTGATTCTGCCTTTATGGCCTACCAAAACTGATTGCCATACGAAAAGATTTATTGCAAAGAGAATTTTTATAAATTTTTAACAAAATCGCTCAATAGTAAAGCGAAGCTTTATTCAAACCGGACGTAAATCTACATTTGACTGAAACGCTTAAAATTCATTACGTACATAAATCGCTCTGTAGCTTTGCAATTTGTCATATCAACTTGTGTAGCAAAATACGATGCGATGAACTTTGATAGAGTAACATAATGATCATATAGCAGAACTTGGACCGGTGATTCTTGTGCATACAATTTGTGTCTGTTGCACTAATACCAATCTAAAAGCATGATGGTGACAAAATGTACGTCGCTGGCTCTGCAATAACTCATCGGCATACGAGTATACGATCCAGGTTTACGCCTTCGTTGCTATTTCAGTTAGGCTACAGTCAACTCTATGCTCGAGTCCTGCCGGGCACTTAATATATTTGAGCTGTCTATCTCATATATCAGTAAACCCAGTAAACCCATGTGTGGAAACACTTCGATTAAGCAGAAGTTAGTATAAATCTTGTAACTGTTATTCATGAATAGTACCAAGAACGAGTACTTTTGTCTATTAGAATACCTAAAACTTATTTTTGAAGGATGCGTATTGTGACAGGCATCAATGAGAAAAATTATACTGTGACAGATGTCAGTGCGACGTTTCACTTGACTACAAAACGACATATGTATACTTGTTAAAACGTCTGATTGTCAAAGCATCTGTATTTATAAGTGCCATGTTTTGATCACTGCTACGTACGGGTATGCACACGAAACATTATGTAAAATGCCATGAGGCAGATGTCATTGTGACAGATGTCGATATGACGTTTCACTAAACTAATACATTTATTTTGTTCCATACAGTTGTTAGAACCGCGCGACCCGAGCGTCTAAGCATCGGTGGAGAGTGGCGAATCAACGGTGTCGGCAGAAACGTGTCACATTCATTTGGCTATGGACTGCTAGATGCTACGGGCATGGTTCGGCTCGCGAAGACTTGGAAGACTGTGCCGGCGCAGAGGAGATGTGAACTTGCAGCGCCAAGACCGCAAAGAGCAGTGCCACCGCGGTCTACCGTTACTTTACCGGTTTGTATTAGTCTTTTTTTTTCTTATTTTGTAACACTGCAGTCAAAGCTTTTCCTATATTCACCATGCATTCCATATCAAACCAATTGGGCTAGAATTTTTATGTAGCATCATGCCACTTTTTTTGAAGCAGACCAAAACCCTTTTTTTCTCCATTAATCCGGCCCTTGCGCAAAATAACATAACTTATACTTCATAGCTAATCATATTCATTCGTGAAAACCGCATTGAAATCCGTCCTGTGGCTTAGGAGATGTGCGTGGACAAACAAACAGACAAAAATTCTAAAAACGTGTTAAGCTGCTTATTTTAAGACGCCCTGTGTTTTTTTTTTTTTGATATTTCGGAATTGCAGATTTTTTGATCTCTACGTTTTTATTATTAGTATGTATAAATGACGTATAAATTAAAGACATCTAAGTGTGAAGTTACTTGCAATAAATTTAACTCAAAATACCAGCTCTCTATGAAAAGCAGCCTCCTGAAAAAGCGTGGGTCTGACCTGCCGTCTGGTTCTAATGTTACACGGTAAACTACACAGGCGTGTGTGGGACGTTCATTTTAGGTACCAGGAGGCCAGTTTAATTACAAGAGAGATAAAGTTACCTACCTCGAATACAGTTTAGTAAATTATCCCTAAAAATATATATTGTTGTCATCGCCATTGTTTTGTATTTTTGAAAACAAAAGTATTTTTATCAACATACTAACGACCTTTTGGTTTATCTACGAGTACGAAATATACAAATGCAATCACAATAGAAATGAAGACACCCCGGCCCGTTAAGAATTTTAGGCTTTATTTTCTTCTGACGTCAGTCACGTAGAAACATATATTGCAAACGCCTGGATGGCTGATCATCAGCGTCGCAGTGTGATACTTTGCATATACCAATGTATATTGGTACGCGCAACAGATATACATGGCCGACGTTAGCGTAGGAGGTACTCAATAGGGATTCACCCTAAAGCTGAGCAAAATAATAAAAGAATATTCATAGAGAGCACGATAACAAAAAGACGTAATTGCTTGTGTATGTCTATTTTATTATCAGGTAAACAAGGTGTGTACACGAGTAGGGGCATTCGACATCAACAACACATCGCAATTGAATATGACACCTCACGAACTCGTTCAATACTAATTTAGTCCTTATGTTCTGCAGTTAGACGTAGGCGCATGTCCCGGCGTCAACTACTTGGAGCACGTGCAGGCTCGCGTGTCACTATCAGCGGCAAGACGTGGCGACTTACGCATCGCGCTCACTTCCCCTGCCGGTACGCGCGTCACGCTGCTCGCACCTAGGTAAGGACTATCCTTTTTTTAGGAATAGGCTTGCGTTTGACTGCCAACTCGCCTGATGTTAAGCGATCTACGATGGAGCACGCTTACTTAGAAGAAACCGATTTACTCGTGATTTGAAGACACCCAGATTGTAACAACCATTCAGGCAGCGTATTCCACAGACTAGCAGTTAGCACAATAAAAGTGGGATCAAAGCGCTTCGTACGGGTTTTTGGAATACCAACCATAAAGCGGTGTCGATTTTTCGTGCCCCTCTGGAAGTCCGATTGAAAAATGAGCAGGAGGGTATTAGATCATGCAGATCTGATGCACACTCTCTTTCATTTTCATCATCATCTTCTTCTTTCCAGCCCATCATGTTCCTACTGCTAGGACATAAGCCTTCTCTCAGAAAGACAGGATGGGCCGTTATTTACCATGCTGGCACAGTGTATGTTGGTGAATGTCGTATGTCTTTGAACTTTTGAGTTTCTTGGTCATACCGGTTTCGTTCGCCGTTTTTGAGTGATGGCATCGAAACTGCACATATTTAACTAGGTACTAAATAGGTCATTGGTGTCGTCAGATTGCGGGGTGATTGATAAAGCGCATATGCTACCGCTTGGCTACCATCGCACCTCAGCCTTCATATACTCTTGACAAATTTCGAATCGCGCTTTTGCTGCAAGCTTTTGCCGCTTTTGTTCTACATAAGGACTTATCTGAATTTTGTAGGACTTTTTTGTTTTAGCTGGTTTCAACTGATTTTTAAAGTTACGACTGGTAAGTACTTAACTACTTCAAAAAATCTGTGTATGATTGTGGAAACTGCGCTAGACAAAATATCAACCTAATTACAGTTAATTATCTACGATATACCTACTTCGTATTCCATATTTATGATGACCTAATTATATTTATTTTAGTCTTTAGTAGGTCACCTAGTTGTTAATTAATACGTAGAATTAATTAGGCCTGGTTGTTAAATAAAATAGAGATTTATCACAAAAGAGATAAAAGGAGACTGGGCAAATTTGTATAGGACGGTGAATCTATAGTAATATGATTTGTGTAAGAATATCTTAACTACATTCATGTACAAATGGGCATCATATTGAGAATCAAATTTTGAAACTAATAACACAATCAGTGTTATTAGTTTCATATTCTTTTAAGGATATTTTTAGAATAGGAAAAATACGAGTAAATTATTCTCAAACTGAATCCCAACAAAACGTTCCAAAGATAGATTGGGTCTTACCGGGAAACGCAAATTATACGAAAGCCGTATCAAAATCACGGTATCTATTGTCAATTTATTCTGGTACCTTATCATAATACCAATCACGTGTTATTGAAGACTCATGATTTCACGAGAAGATGAGATGTATTTTTTATCTGTATTTTAAACGCTTGTTCAAACAGCAAAAATATCGCACTAATATCGTACTGTGTTTTACTACGAGGAGATGTCGTTTTGTATTTTTCTCTTAAATTTTGCAGGCCTTGGAGCCAACTTGAAATAAAAATGTCGCATCATTGTATTATTTTTCTAAACTTGTGTTTATACTTACGAGTGTTAATGTGTAATAATAGTAGATTATTATTTATTATGTGTTCGTGAATGCGCTCGAGTGTGGGGAAGTGATATAATGGGGTAAAAAGTGAGTTTTCATGTCAATTCCAAAACTCCAAAAGAACACTCTCTGGTAAAGTCGCCATTACTTTACTGGGGCAATGCTACTTATGATAGTCAAATACAGAAGACGAGGCCGTATTACCTTAATACTATAAGCCTGCTCAGCAATTGACGGAAAACATAAAAAATACCTTTGCATGTGTCAAAAATAAATATAAATTACGTCCATGATATAAAAATTTAAAAAAGCTAAGTCATACGTCATGAACCGTCATTGGAAATTCTCTCGCAACCAGGGGCCTTATATTACTGCTACCTGTTTTAGCGATTATGTTTAGGTTATACGAAAAGTTGAGTGACTGCAAACCGTATCTCAGCGCGCTAAGATTCACGTTCGCGTGATTTTTTGCACTGCTCTGTTTCAGCACTGTTTCAAGCCTGCGTTAAGAAGTAATCATAAAGCTTCTGCCATAATCTTTTTGCACGCCACCCTATTTAGGCATTTTTTTATAAGCTAGTGTTCTAAAATAATAAAAAATGTAAATTTACTATTCTTCCATGTAAGTACTTAACTTATATTGCCTGAAAAGTATTTTTATTTTGCATTGTACAACTACATCTGACGAATTCGAGATCTAGTACAAAACGAGTTATAGAAATTGACTAGATGCACAAAGTAACGTACTATTGTAAGTGACCTATAAATTTAAATAAAACTGTTAAATTTGTGCTATAAAAGATAATTGATCTCTACACCCTTGAAACACGTGTCCTCACGTGTTTTATAGGTACTCGGTAACATTTCTCAGCACTATGGGGCTGTCACTGCTCACCTTACGACACGACAAGGTCACGTCATTCTGTTTGTATTGCCTTTGTTAGTTTCAATAAACATGCTATTGTGTATGTTATTTTATAATAGTTGTTTGCCTTTTGATAATTGAGTCACTATTTCTGGACTCTCTCGCTCAACATTTGTGCTATTATGAAAATGAACCTAAACTTCAAACTATTCGCCGAATATCTCCTCTTACTCTAAATTTCTTCTAAAAACCATAACGCGAAAGATATTTCAATATAAATTTTCTTCTTAAATAATTTTAGTTTTTTCCAGTTTAAAGTTGTAGATCGTCAAAAGATCTGCTTTATGTCCCAAAAATTGAATTTATAAAACATTGAAATGCTAAATTTAAAAGTGCCACTCGCGGTAATACATTCAAGTCAGTGGCCTTAGTACGAGCACTTGCGAAAAAGTTATCGTTACGTAAACGATAGCAAAATGTATGAAAAATTGAACAGCGCCTCTATCGGACGTGAAAGCAATTTTTATACATTTCTCTATCGTTTACGTAACGATAACTTTTTCGCAAGTGCTCGTACTAAGGCCACTGATCTGTGGAGCAATACTATCTATTCTGTCTTATAACTTACGAAAGTGAAAGTAGTTTATCTTTTTGATCTCCTGATACCAGGAGGGCTATTCGACGACCTGCAGTATTATTTATTATCTGTCACTCTCATTCGGATCAAAAGTGTGACGGGGACGTTAACTATACTTATCGCATGCTTACAAATAATCGGCCACCTAAATTAATTATTATTTTAGGTTTCAAACATGTGACGTACATTATATACATTACAATAACCAAAGTCAACAGTTTGTATACGTCTGTTTAATTAGGTAAGTTGCAACGGGCCGGCATTGTTATTTATAGGTGTAGTTACTTAATTACAGCAAGACGTAACAGCTCCCTTGAGAACGGGTAATGAACAAATTTTCCTTGAGGGTGCGCTCATGAGACCTCTTTGTTATGTGCTGTTTCTATCGACCATAAGATACCAAAATATGGGAAAATTGCCTTCATTCGAAGCGTTGTTTTTAACCAACGAAAACAATAAAAACTTATCGATTCGACGCATAATAAAATATATTGTACATCCAGAGTGAACTTTTCAAGTGGTTATGGATGAGTAAATCCGAAACTATGCGGAATAGCGAAAAAGTACTCAAAGGAATCTTGGGCCCGATTTTGATGAAAGCTATAACTGCATCATTGGATTTTTGGATCGCTGTTATAACTATTCCCCAAGGTATTACGGTACTCCCGACCTTAATCGTATGATATCTACCAGAGTAGACGTCATACGCTGTGAGTACGTCATACGCTGTGAGTACGTCATACGTCGTACGTCATACTGTGGAGCATATGCTGCAAAGCCAGAGCTTTGCAGCATATGCTCCACAGTCTCATTTTCTAGTAGACAGCCTCAGCATAGAGATAGAGACTATCCGTAGCTCAAATTTTGTGCAAGTGATAGTTTAGCTCAAAGTGGTCTGTTAAAATCAAACTTTAATATTGATTTAATTTCAGATCGCACGACTCATCCCACGCCGGTTTCAAGGCCTGGCCATTCATGTCTGTCCACATGTGGGGAGAATCACCACTCGGCCTCTGGCAACTTGAGGTATCCAATGAAGGAAGATACATGGGTAAGTATCCTTTACTCATTATCCTATTAATTTTCAAGGATGCACCACAATAATGACAATGTTTTCACTAGGGGACATAATTGTCGTGCGACCTTGTCGCCCGATACGAAACCTGTGTCGTGTGATGGTGTCGTCTTTTTATGACCATTCTGGCCGTACGATAAAAAATGGACAGAAGGGAACTTGATCTTTAAAATAACACACTCTTCTTAATGTTATGAACCACTAGACACCAGCAGTCCAGGCGCATTCACACAGTTTCTTGTACCACAAAAATAACGCGTTCAACATGCGCTGCTTTACGGCTTTACAGTGCAAATGTGTAATGTTCTGCTAATGTAGTCGTATTACAGTTCCATCTATCATACAGGGTAGAAACTTGAAAGGGGATATTAAGGACAATTATCTTAACTGTTACAAATACATGAAAATTGTCCTAGAAGACTATTCATGGATTTTGGAGATAATTGGCATTTACTGATTTTAGAAACATGTAGTCTTCTAAAATAATTTAGTTTTGACAGTTTTTTTTTTGTTGATGCTATTTTTTAAAAGAATAAAAATCTGGGACCAATTTTGGTTAGAGATATAGAAACTTTAAAATTCGCAAAAAAACTTTTTCCATACAAAACAAAGTGATTTTAATAAAAAATTATGATGTCGTACGGTTCTATTTCTTAATAGGATTAAAAGTTTATATGGAATCAAATTAACTTAAAGTACTAAAAACTTTACACACTTTCGAAATCGCAAAGCCCTGTGTAGTAAAGTGACATACACATTTTTCATATAGGCATATGTACATATGCTGAGAAAAATTTGATTACTTATTTAGTGAACATTGCACGCTTGCACGATAAAGGACTAATATAAGGGATTGAACGCGCCTGTGTTGATCCTACGGACTATAATGGGTGGTAATTTTTCAATAACAAGCTTGGATACTAAGGTTTCTACATACAAAGATTCAAGAATAAATTCTGCAAACTAAATTTTTTCACTCTTTGTAACTTTGTTGGGTACTAACAACTCTCATTTTTCTTATCTAATATTGTGTGTTGTTTATTGTAATTTTCCGTACTAGGCCGAGCGACATTGCAAGACTGGTCGTTATTATTGTATGGTACCACGACCCCGGCCACCAAAAACGATCCGATCCCGTTCCGGAATCCAATAATACGGAACCGGGGCAACGCATCGCGACCCGTCGTAGTGCAGCGGAAAAACAACAGAGGAAAGCCCGTCTCGTTAACCCCGACATACTCCGTCGGACTAGTCAAGAGAAAAAAGAATAAAAATTCGAAGAATCCGAATCGGAACTCGCAGAAATCGAAGCAGACTCGGCCGGCGACGCGGTCGCCGATCGAGAGCACGACAGCTCGTGTCGTTTCCACTACGGCGGATTTAAGCCTCAATTTACGCGCGGATATGACGGATCCGCTGGACGTGCGAGGGCGGAAGATGTCTAATCTATTTGAGCAGTATCCTAAAATCCAGCGGATATATCCTGCGCCGCTACAATCCCACGGTACACTGCTGCATCTCTGTGCATGTTGTGAAATACGTTCATTTGCCGCCTGTTCCGAGCACGCCGTTCACCCGGACCCTCCATGCATGTCGTGTGTTCACCAAAATATGGTGTACATATTATTTCGTAGAAGCAGTTTTGAACCTCGTTTAACAAGCTCTTATTTAACAATTTGTTAGCAATTTTATTTCCTGTGTAGTTTTGAATTTTTTTGTTGTATGTCAGGCCGATTCTGAGGTAAAAGATATTTCTGTCATTGTTGTTCTCAATGATATCGCCATTAGAGTGACGGGGACGCAAATAATATCAATTACCCGATAATCAGCTCGCTGCTATTGGATGTTTCGTCGTTGTGGCTTCATGATTTTGTTCAGCGTTTTGTTTTTAGCTAAATGATATGTGTAGATATAATAATAATATTTATTTATTTAGATAGATAGTGTTTGTAGCTTAATTGTTTATTAAATGATTTGAGCTTTGAGTAACTTTGTGTTCATGATATTTCTAACTTTAGCCACCATATATTCTTAGATTTAAAATGGACCTTGATTCTGCCTCGAAACCGTATTTAGAAATAAATAACGGATAAAAACTTATTGTCAGTCTGTATTTATTTTTACTTTAAGGTAACAGCCTACTACACAAGCCCATACATGATGACCATATGACCATAAATGTATTGGCACAACATGCAAAAATAATTACTTTGTAGAAAATTTAATTTAATTAATTAATTAAAGTTGATACGAAGACCCACTAAAACGTTCCGTAACCGAACAAAATCGGAGCGTGCTATGACAGCAAATTTGACAGCGATACGTTGATGCAGTTTTAGTGGGTTTGTTTTGTTTTCATTTGTGTCTGGTACTTTTATATATCAGATGAGACAAATAAGGGAGATATGATAAAATGGCTTGGTCGATGTACGCATCAGGCCTAAATCAGGCTTATTTAGGATACAGCAGGCGACCCTGCCGCCCTTTTTTAGTGTGCGTTTTAAATTAAAAGTGTAATTACGGCTGTACTTACAGTTTTTCGTTATGCGGTTTAGAGATATAGTGAAATAAATATATGAAGACATTTGAACACAAACGATAGTTGTACTAAGGCATGTTTCCCTTGTTTGTTTGATCTGTGGTTTATTTTATGGACCGGTGTAATACGCCAATGACTTTAAAACTACTAAAATTCGAATCAATGTCAAAGTTACATCTAAAAATAGGGGCTTGTTTCTGTAACAATTATATTGAGCGTGATTTTAACTTCCTCAGCTGGTCCGCTGACGCAGTGGCAGTTGATATTCTACGGTACAGAGACTCCGCCCCAGGAGTACGATGCTTCACCAGGCAGCAAGTCTCCCGGGGTCCCTACTATGGGGCCTACTGGGAAGGAAGCGATCGAGCCGGAGATAATTGAAGATAACAACGTAATCGTAGATGGCTGGCCTCATCCTGGTGTAAGTTATCACATTCATTTAAGAAGCAGCTAAAGGCTATGTCATATGCGCATTTCAAAGTAAAAAAAAAACCGCCAAATTGCGAGTCGGGCTCGCGCACTGAGGGTTCCGTACCACCACAAAAATTGTTAATTACTTAATTACAAAAAAGTTGTGCAAAAAGACAACATCCCGCCCAGGCAGTCACCTATCCAAGTACCGAGCGCGCCCGACGTTGCTTAACTTCAATGAACAGAAATATGTCACCAACTCGCACTTGGCCAGTATATAATATTTGTTGTTTTAGAGTGAGTACTCTAAGAGTGAATAATCGTGCCAAGTTTGACGCATGTACGTATTACCGTTTTTACACTAAAGCAATTACAAAAAGACTTTTTTTAAAACCATTTATTGTACGGGATTAGTAAAGTAAAACCTTTTAGTTTTAACTTTTTGACTTTGTTTTTATATCTTAGTAAACGTAACATTACATATTCTGTGAAACTTCTACTGGCTTTCTATTACGGTTCGAAAGATACAGCCGTTAAAGTGTAGGACGGACGGACGGACAGACAGAGAGCATAAGCTTTGTAATAGGGTTCCGTTTACACCCTTTGGGTAAAAATCACTATTTGAGAGTTTTTAAAATCAAATTAAAATTAAGAAAAAGTAAATGAAAATTTTAATAAAAAAAATAATGACAATTTTCCTAAACATTTGTAATGTTATTTTCTTTATGCGTTCTGCTTAGATTTAACATCAGTACATTTAATATTTTAAATTTTAAACAATGTTAAAATGTGCTGTAAAAATGACGCACGAGCATAGATTCTTAAAATTCCGATTTTATAGTAACAAAAAACAAAGTTACTTGTCAAAAGGTTAAATGTAAGCAAAAAATAATGCAATAATAAGAGAACATATCGTGACCAAAATTCAATAGGTTGAGATACGAATAACGTTAACGTATAAAAATAAATAAAAATATTCATAACTCAAAAATATTATTGTAAATCTCAATAAGTTTCGTAAAAAAAAATATTAAGTAAAATACCTACTTTTACAAAAAGGTAAACTTAAATAATGAACTAAGTCTAGATTATACACACCAAATGGTAAACCCTAGACCCAGGACTAGACTAAGTCTGTGTTGCAGGTCTAGTCTTCCGTATTTTTGCAAAGAAATTGTAATAAAAAAGAAAAAAAAAATATCTAAACACATATCTTAAAATCACAAACAAGTAATCTTAATCATACAAAAACATTTAAATCTATAGATTTAACATTACCATTAAAACTATACTAATACTTGTGACAACGATTTTCAAATTAACGATTATTCACATAACTCTAAACATAGGCGGGAAGCAAACCATTACTAACGACCGCGTTCAAAAAATGAGTCGAAACTGTATAGCAATATTGCTATTAAGTCTTTTAGTTTTACGTTACAGGTTTTTAAATTTATACCTTGTATCATAGACCAATTTATTTTTCTAATAAAATAAGAGTAAAAGAAATTGCGCAAAAAAGTTAATAGTTTTTTATTATCTATTTAAGTATATGTTTAAAATATATTTATGTACGTATATCAAGTCTCTGGCAGCCATATTACAAACTTTGCTTAGTTTTGTATTAATTTGAGTGTTCTAGAATAGTTTATACAATGGGACTGCCATGTGCCTTAACTATAAGTCCCCAAAAAAAAAAAAAAAAAAAATTGTTAAGTTTGGGGTCAGATGACCGTGAGTGCAAATATGTCCTAGATATTTATTTATTTAATAAGGTTTCATTTTATTTATTTATTACTTATTTGTATGTGTATAGGTTTCTTCTAGATAAGTGTGATCCATTGTAGACCGTTTTAGCATCAGGTGAGTTGGCAATCAAGCGCAAGCCTATTATCAATGAGAATAAGTTATGCGGGTCATACATTTAAAAACGCGTTGACGAGAGAACCTCCTCCTTTTTTCATCGGTAAAAAATATATATTCCGCACATAATTAATGAAGTTTCCCAAAGGTAGCATAAATCCGAGCCGACTTCACCGATATAGATGAATAATACGCTAGATTACGGCCCGTGACACTCTCACATTGCATGCGGCGCTCACTTCTATGCGGAAAATGATCCGAGGACCTGTTTCACAAACTAATCCGATCAATACGGTACTCCATCATGATCATGGGTCATCATGAGGTTGTTAACCTCAATCGATTCAAACAAATTTAAAAAAACATTATTGCGTTTGGTGTGAATTTTGCGTAACAGAGTAGTAAAATTGATATTATGTACTGTAAAACTTGGCTATGTGATACTAATTATGTCATTTTCTACTACATTTGTTATATTCGTACAGTTATTGTAATACATAAAATATTACCACTCCACAAGAACTACGCTCTACGACGTAGATAGTCTACGGCGTAGACAGCGTAGCGCACTATCGCGTAGCGTTCATGTAGCACTGTTGTGTGCTCTACGCGTAATATCTTTTATATATTATATTAAACTTGTACTTTGGCTTGTGAATTCAGGAGAATACAGCTACAGCTAAGATGAATAACCTCGTCACTGTGCGACGTCGTCATCAATTCTTGCTTGTTCCTTTCGTAAAAAGAAACGTGTTATATTGCAAAATACAATGTACTTTCTACTATTCTCTTAGTACCTACTTCACTTACGGTTTAGTTGCAGGCTACAACTTTTGTGATTATAGACGTGTCATAGATATACGCCAACATCTTATCTTACTGATTATAGTGACATCCAGCCGCGACACAAAGTGGTGCAGGACTAAGTGAAAACCGAACCTTGTTTTTTTTTGCTTTTTCAACATATTTACACAGTTTCATGTGAACAGAAAGAGGTCATTTCAACATATTTACACAGTTTCATGTGAACAAAAAGAGGTCATTGCACTACTCATTATGAACAAAGTGACCTGAAATCTAAAAAAAGTCTAGTACAAAAACGTGTATAACAGAATTTTGTACTTGGCCTAACATCCATGTAAATCAACGACGATAAATATTTTTTTTTAAACTAGGTCGCATGCCACGCATTAAGTAAATAAAAATTCTTTCGCCAGGGAAATACCCTGGAGTTCTAATAAAATATTAATTAATTTTTCATTCTATTAGATACACCTTGTTTGCTGCGTTTGGTGAGAACCGGTATGGAAATAATATGTTCAGTGTATTAAATAATGCATTTAATTACATTCTCGACAGTACTAACTAAATTTAAAGCGGAACCAAAACGGTTAGTGTAGTAAATAAATACCGATAAAAGATAACAATTTAACACCTTACTACCATACGATATAAAACTATGAAAATTACTTTGTTTTTAAATATATTTTTTTGCATGGGCAAGTGCCTTTATTTACTAAACAAAATACAACCTAACACTAACACTAAATAATTATTCGATTACATACATTCGAAACAATAATAATCTATATATATATAAAAATCAATTGCTGTTCGTTAGTCTCGCTAAAACTCGAGAACGACTGGGCCGGTTTAGCTGATTTTGGTTTTGAAATGTTTGTCGTAGTCCAGGGAAGGTATAAACGGTGAGTAAACGGCTGGACCGATTTTGATGAAATTTTGTTTTCCTGGAACGGGTCATAGTAGCGAGGCCGAAGGCCGAGCTTACACCCGTGCAAAGCCGGAGCGCGTCGCTAGTTATCAATATAAAAACCGACTTCAATATTAGTAAAATATGCAATTAAGTTTACATGTATGACAAAATTATGTCATCTAAGTAAATTTTTCAGTTATTTTGATTTAAAAACCTGACTAAACTACTGAACTCCTTCCTCTATTTAGAACGCGCAAAAAAATATGTTTTTTTTTAATAAAAGGGCTACCGTCTGTGAGCTAATCAGTCATCGGACTGAAATTTGATTTTACGTAGGAGTTCTAGCGTTAAGTTTCTAAAGTTCCATAAAAAAAAGTATCTAACGTAAAATTAGTCTTTTGTTTCTGTGTAATTTAACATCAGACAAATGAGGCTGCGTACTAATTAGTTATCACTCACACCAACAGACGATGTGATTTCGTGACGCTTACAGAATATCAAGCATATTTATCCTTATCCTACAGCTTTGTAGAGTTCCGTGTTTTTCAAAAGGAAAAACGGAACACTCCATCCATCTGCCTGTTTGTGTGTTTTCTCTTTTTCAAAGGAACGCATACAGGCATAAAGTTGAAATCAATTTTAAATACTCAGGTCTATGCTCCCTTAGTATAAACACACATAGATGTATTTTATATTAATATATAAACTAAGCTGCAATTTCGGATTTTAAGTGGCTACTAGAGTTAATAATCTTAATCAAGTTCATATATAATATGGCCAAATTCACAATTAGGCCACATATTTCTGATTATTCTTTAAAAACTAGTTCACAAAAGTTAATCACACAAACAATCATAATTTCCGCGGACCGTTTTAGTTCAACTTTTATTGCATTGTAATAAAGAAAAGATATACATTTATATAGCTACACAGCTTTCACGTTATTTGAAACTATAAACATAGTTCTAAAGCTATGCTAAAGCGAAATGCTCCTTTTCTCAGTTTTTCACAGAAGCCTGGCTCAGGGAGATCTACGGGAAGATCATGAATGGAACATTTATACAAAACGCGTTGAAGTAACTTCCGACGATAGGTTTTCTATGAATATACGTATTTTGTGCTTTTTTACTTAACAATAAAATAATATTCGTGTTTTAATCAGAGAAATTCTATTTTGTACTCACTACATGTATAATTTAACCTCGATAATTAATATATAAAGTGAAAATTTTCATTGCTTGTTCATGATAATATTTTTTGTACTTAAAAATAGAAAAAGTTGTTAGTACTAGTATAATAGTTTAGCACACAATAAATATACTTAGGTTACAAAATGAAAATCTAATATTAGGTTCACTTTGACGGTGAAAACATAACTATACATGTGTCTAACAAGTCGTCGTAAAACCATAACTATTTTTTATATAAAACCTTAAACAAATTACGCAAAACAGTAAAAAACTCAACAGTATTTACCAAGTAAAGAAATTCGTAACTTTCTATAAAAAGAAATACAGATTTATACTTGCTGGCAAACATCTTGAAAATTTGCGCACGTATTTATTTATTTACACAACAATCAATCGAGCTAGTGTTGTTAAAGACTCGAGTCTATTAGTCTTAATTTCGAGACCAAATTGTTTTGTAAGACTCGAGACTAATTAATCTCACGAGTCACGCGTCATTTTGATTTCGCAATGAAAAAGTTTTCCAAATGAAATTACTTTATTATAATGTTTTTTTTTCAGATCCCTGAAGAGGGCCCCGTAGACCCTGGTAATGCGGGACCTTACACAAGCATCAATGGGTGTTCAACACTAACCCACCAGCCGCCTCACATCTGCCTAGGTTTGTGCCTGCTACTGCTATTGTTATTAACGTCTCTAAGTCAGCCAGGGCACTTAAGACACAATGCGACCAAACACAGTGGAGCGTGATCTCTGCGGGAACGGGGCGGCGTGGGGCGAATGCTGCATTGACTCATCTTAGTTTGGCCACAGAAAATTAAGGTAGAAAAATACTGCAAAAGGATTGTAACTTTCAAACCTTAGGGATTTAAATGTATATTTATTGCAAAACGGCTCAAACGTTTGATTAGATATTGGATAGTTGGAAAAAAATACAGAAACAAAGCGAAATAAAGAATATAAATAAAGCCTTTCGGTTAGCTCAGGGACCAAATCTCTCCAACCGAAAATAAATGAAGAAAATATATATGAATTCTTTTATAATTTTTGTACCTGGGTGACCAAACCCGGTTCGCTCAGACGAGCTTTCCCTGGAGTAAAACCTAGCTAAATAGATTTTTGGCCCAATTTACTATACATTTTATCTAAATCGTTGTAGTTACAAGAACACAAATGGTGAATAAATATATATATGCGCATACAGATTCGTCGACGTCATTGTTCGTTTGCTTTGTAGCCTTAAACACAGTTCACTGAGCTGATTCACTTTCAAGGAATACCTTCAAGGAGATATCTTTGTTAAGTTTTCGTAGTCATACATTACTGTATTTTCTGTGGCCATACTATTAGTCCGCCATCTTGCCCTCCCTTCTTCCGCCGCTCCGCGCATTCCACGGGCGCATCGTGCCTTAAGCTTAGCTATAAGTACGTATGCACTAACTGCTAGGCCCATGGAAACATCTCCGTACTTGTATCACAGGCTGTATAGCAACCGGCAAAAATCTTGAGTAAAACGTGATTGAGTGCAAAAAATATTAGCGTATGTACAGTGGTACACACTAAAACCAATCGGATCGGATTTTCAAGATATTTGCCGGTATCTGCAATTCTGCACCTACAATGTGAAAGCAGTGACAAAAGCAACTGTTATTGTAAGATTGGTAATTAAGGTAAACTAAAATTTTGACATACTTGAACAACTTTCTATTGTAATTAGTTTATTATCAAAATGTTTTTCTAAACTTGGATATTTTTTTCCCCTATTTGTGGTTTTAATTGATTGAAACTTGCGTATTCATTGCTAGTTACTGAATATGATTTTGAAAACATATTCTAAGGATTATTTGAGTTTTCCTCTGAAAATAGCGTATTATTTGTCACCGTATCACACTGTAGGTAGTGTCGGAGACTCGCATCGCTGTAACATATTTCATGAAGAGTAACTAGCTCTGCAGTTAAGGCTAGCACCCATTACGGGCAGCCGCAGCGCACTTCGGTATTCCAAATCCTTTTGAATTGCTCTCATGAACCGTAGTATATACTGTGTATGCTACACAGATCGTGCTACGGCAATGGTAGCAACTATCGCTTAATTTGTATCCCTTCGCTACGTTTATGTTCGAATTAGTATATAAACGTGATATTGGGATTGCGCTGCTATTTGTCTGAAGTGAGCGCTAGCTTTTAGGCCCTCCACATATTATGCGACGCGTTTGTAACTGGTTTGATAACCGACTTTCCTAGTATTGTTTCATCTACCTTCACAAGGCCTCCCCTTAATCTGCACTTGAATTATTTTTCTATATGACATTAATATTTCGACGCCCTTTGAAGTAGCGTGGCTATGGGAATAGAAGTAACCATCCTCAAATGTACGTACATCAACCTAAATCGCTCGCTTAGCTAAATTTGACTACTTTCATACGTGATCCATAGTTACCTATATGGAGGGCCTTGGAAGTGGCAACACAGCGCCATTTTTTTCACACAGCTCTGACACGCCAAACTTGAAACGTATACCTTTTTATCGACGTTTTAAAGTTAATTCAGTCCGTTTTTTATGCATGTACCGATCTTTCTGACATTTGTGAACCATCTTACGTAATTCCTTATAGGGTTCAGTAGTACTGCAAGGAACCCTCATAAGGTCATTCTGTCCGTCCGACAAAACTTTAAAACCCTATAGTTATTAAGTTAAGTGCACGAAACTTTTCACAATATTTTTTTTAGCGTAGATCTCAGTTTTAAAGAATAAAAAAAATATGATGTAGAGGAAGCTCTCGGAGTGGTTATAAAAAAATCCCATAAAAAAAAACATTAACTTTGGCAAAGTAGTTTTTAAACCAAATCTAATGATAGGAATAAGTTAGCTGTTTTTTTAATGGATAATAATTGTTATCTTACTAGTTTCATATATTCAAGGATGCCATCATGCCATAAACTGAAAACAAAAAATCTTAATCAACTAGTAGGATTAGAAAAAAATAAGGTATGCCTTTTAAGTTTGCCTAAAGATTTTGTGAAAGTTTGGCGCTGAGTTAGTCTGTAAACTCCAATGTTTTTGTACGAGTACTTTAAAAAAGACTAAATTCTTCATTAATTTATGTAATGCTTTTGTCGAGCCTATACAGCACATGAACAAAACTCGAGCAGAGTGCACAAGAGTGAGAAAGCTTCGAACAAGTGTTTTAAGAAACACACACAACAAGCACGGCTTCACACAAAGAAACAACGGCAATACGAAGGGTTTGAGACATGGACCGTCTCGTTCGGGTGATGCAAGCGGTTGAAATCAACCGCATGCCCCACCAACCTTAGCGCCCTCTATCTGTCACACTGCTTTCACAGATTCAAAGTTAACTTACCTTTCACACTCTCGTGCATTCTGCCTCAAGGCATCTAAATCGCCAAAACGAGGCATGTGATTTTAGTTAGTTATTATAAGTACAAGTTTTTTAAGTTATAGCTTAGGCTGTCCACACTTCGTTTGGTTGACTTAACTAAGATAAAACTGTCGTACTTATCAAGTAATAATAGTCATAGCATAAGTCTTGATAAACTACGCAATGAGAAACGTAATTTAGATTTCTTTGCTGTACGTCAGTTATTTCAGTTTTCTTATTTCTAATTTTATTTATTAAAATCCATTGATTGTTAACTTCATGCCTAACAAATCGATCACAGATCATATTGTCTCCACATTGTTTTATACAAAATTATTTTTATTATTTGTCTGTGATAAAATCGTTGCAAAATGTGGCAGCTTTTAATCGGTATTAATTATTAATAAATTATGTCCATTTTTATATGAAATCATCAATCGATTGGCAAAACTATGTGATCAAGTGCAATTACATAAAAATGTAAGCATTGTACTATATTTAGGACATCAAGGCATAAGTTATAATGTAATCAGAACACGTTTGGAGTTTTGTTTCCATATTATCAATTTTTTGTACATTTTGGCCTAAACTTTTTCTAAATTTTTTGGTAATTCTAGCTATGAAAACAAAACCCAATTCAAAATTAAAAATGGCTAATAACATTTTCGACTAACTTGAGTAAAAGAGATTTTACTATTGTCATGTCGAAATCACAGATGTTAAAGACTTATACAAGGTTATTTTCAAAGTAAATAAACCTCTCGCTTTAGAGAAGCGAGATGTTTATTTACTTTGAATCATACTTAATTACTTTTGTTTCTCGAGTTTTCACAATACTTAATACATATCACAAAAAAAGTTTTTTTTTGTGTATGTACAAAAATATTACTACAATAAATTAATTCATATATATTATGTACACAATAAAAAAATATTTTAAAAAAATAGCTTTGCGTTTTGTAAATGCAAGACTTTGCGTAAACTGCGTAAAGTTATTGCCATTTAGAGTCCTGTTTTAATGAATTTATATATTATCCATAATTATATTATAATAGAGTACTAATTTAAATACTTTTTTATTATATTGGCATGAAAAAAAAAATGAATTATTAAGAGTAAAGGAACGATGGCAAGTGGTTGTTAGGTATGATATGGGTGTTAGCTGCCAAGAGGTTTTGGAACGTTAAAAATAACCTTGTATACTCAAAAGTGTTCTGATTCCATTTTATTCTGTAGTTAAAAAGAAAAACGTCCATTTTAATGGCTAACACAAATGACGTTAAACTGGAAGTGTGGTTGGACATTTTATATTTATAGGAATTATGCAAAGACTTTGCAGTTTTAGTTGTTTATAGACCGTTACGTACTTAGTAACAATTTTCAATTTAATTTTGAGTAAACTTTTAATATTTTAAAGGCAGCGTATCTAGGATCCAATTTAGACAAATGTTTTACAACTCTAATATTTTGGAGTTACTTAATACAATCTTATTATTTACTAATTAGGTACTTATATTATTTTCTGAGGCTACAGTGAAATAATAACTAAATTAAATTTTACTACGGGTTCATATTCCCAGTAATGATGCCAAAAGTGAAGCATTTACCTATAAAATGTTTTGCCTTTTGTTAATGAAATACTTATTAAACACTATACTGAATGCATTATACTCGCAGTAAACGTTCCAATGTGCCATATCGGCAGACACCGAACGACGTCGGAAACCCAACCACAAGCAAATCAAAACATAATTCCTTTCATACTGGTCGGACATAGTCGAATTTTTTGCGCAACTGACATCCAACGCATCTGTATGCCTATTATGTTTGCGCAATTGATATCCAACGCATCTGTATGCCTATTATGTTTGCGCAATTGACATCCAACGCATCTGTATGCCTATTATGCCTGCTCAACTGGTATCCAACACGTTTGTAGTGTCTGTACACGGTATGGTTTTCGGTAAATCAGATCATGCACAACTGAAGGTAAAACTGATCATGATTATGTATAGTGACTTTTTGAGATGTCATCAATGAAAGGGCAATACATATTAAGTGTGTGAATTCACCACGTAGCGCACCAGGCGATTGTGCTCGCTAGTGGATCACACACTTTAGATTATTTATTTATACACAATTAGAAAATAGCCATAGATACATTTTTACTGCGCTGAAAATAAATTATATTCTAGTGACTAGCGCTTAGGCGATTCCCATGTGATTATATTTATTTATACAATCCATGTTACATTTATTTCGGTGCTGCTATTGATACATACTTAATAGTTTTTATTATATTTCTACTAACATCATTACGTGTTTATATTATAGTGAAAAGTCATACATATCTGTTATAATAAGTTTATTGTTTATTAGGATCGAACATGTTTATAGTGGCATCAAAATATGGCTGTCTTCCTTCAGTTTACAATATTTATACGTACTGAAAGTTTCCTAATATTTCTTTATTGAAGACAACGCTGTAAAAATGCCAATATAAACATAAAATACGAATGTAGCTTCTTATTAACCATTACACGTTGTAGATAATTTGATATAAAACATAATTGCATAATGTGGTTGTGATCATAGCGAAGATTGCCAATCCGTAAACTAGTATAAATGTTATTGATAAATCTGTAAATAAGGAATTATGTATCGATATTTGTACAAAATGCTCACAAACTTGTAAATTGAAAACGACTGATCGATCATTTTCCATTGACTGGTAGTTAAAACTATTGTAATGTTAATGCATAGGTTATAAATTACATTTTACCAAAATTTATTTGAAAGAAGAATGGGACGTCCAAACTTTTCTGAGATTTATTAGGTAAATTCATTGTCATTGATTTATCGTCGCCCTTAATTACACTGATTTTGTTGAGTGACGGCGGAGTGAGCCAATTGAGTCGTTGCTAAAAAGTTATGCTAACCAGTCACAGAAACCCTTTCACAATCGACGTGAAACTTTTTATTGTAGTAAAAGTAGAGTAACAGCGGCATGATTAAGAAACGAGGCTATTTGAGGTTATTATAACTTCATTGTCAAGTCCATGGACATTAAAAATACTTCGTACAACTGAACATATGACTCCTAGATACAAACATGGTCTTAACTAAATTAGAATTAAAATAAACGTGAAATATTGTTGTCAAGATCAGATCTATCTCTTTACTTTGTCACATTTGAAAAAAAAAATTGATGAGAGAATAACGTAGTCACCATAATGAGAAAGAAATAAAACTGATCTTGCACACTATCTTTGTATTTTTGAAGTCATTTTTTTGTCTCTGGAGCAAGCATGATTAAGAAAAAGGATTTAGAATGTATTAGCCAGCTAGCTGTACAATTTAAAGAAGTTTGATGTCAGCCTAGGTCTGAATATAGGTTCCTATCGATTAGGGCATTAATAAAGTTCTGACTAAACTTTTTGACAATGGCTTAGTTATACGTCTCCAATGTCTTACAGAATATCCATTCTTCTTACCATTTCCGTTGTATTACAGCTCGCTCGTGCGAGTGTAAATGTTAGATCGATGTATTTAGTCGCTAAAGCTCATTTTTATAAAGTTTTATTTGGTGTTCATGATGTTCACAAGTACTTAAGGTCATAACAACCTAGTGCTCTGTACGTATTTAATAATGTAAATGTTGCATAATTTGTATATATTGAATAATGTGAACGGAAATAACAATAAAAACAACCTTTTATTACAAAACAAAAATAATTTTATTTACATATTGTTCATAAATCTTGTCTCTGATTTGTTTTAATAGCAGTTAGTTGCATTTCGTTTAATTTAAGGAAACAAACTTTAGTATAAATTATTTGTTTGTTTGTGTACTGCATGATTGCATGTGCTTCGCTTTTTACAATGCTTGCTTCACAATATTCATTTAAACTATTTGTTCTATTCACGCAATGCTTCTTTAATTTCACTTATATCTAATTTAGACCAATGCACGTTTTCTTGTCTTTCACTGTATTTGTTCTCTTCATTTTACACGTTGATTCTCTTGATATTCTGTCTGATTTCATTTAATTTTGTGCACGTATTTTTAGCATGTTTGTTTTGTGACAGTCCGTTTGTTTTCCTAAATTATCCCAACAGTAAAAAACAAAATTATTTGAGATCAGCGACAAGATTCTACCTGCCCTTTATTTCCATCTATTCCTTGAGTGGATCGTGCCTCGGTCGCGGTTCGCCATTCGCCTGCAAGAGCTGCGAGCTGCATGGACGCTGCAAGGTGCTGGTGGTGAAGGCTGACACTCGTTACATCTGGTATTAAACGTATTTGTTCTCTGTTCCACTAGAATGCGCGAAAGGGTTGCATTTGTACGACGGTCGGTGTTTCGAGCGCTGCCCAGACGGCACATACGCCAGCGAAATCACAATGGAACGGAGCTCCAGACGACGTAATTTGACTTACGTTTCTGAGAGCAACGTCATAAAACGACAGGATTCGAAAACTGCTACGGAGGCGATAGACATGGAATCTACAGCATCACTTGCCAAGCTACAGTGTCTTATCTGTCATTACGCTTGTGCAACTTGCGTGGGCCCTCACTACAATCAGTGTCTATCTTGCTTTGATGACGCGGAACTGGTCAATTTGACGGATAAGGAATTAAAATCCTATTGTCATCTTCTTCACGACGTTAATTGGAACTACCGTGTCGACGTTGCTCTTTCGGTATTTTTATTCAGTATCACCTCAATCACCCTCTACTGTATTATCTCGTATGTCCTCAAAAAGATTTGCTGTAGGAACCATTATGCTAGCAACATATCATCTAATGTGGCGTACAACAAATTGGTCGACGACGAAAAACATCAAAACGCCCTAGAGGTCGAAGAAGAAATTTGTAAGGCTTTGAAAGACTACAGCGAGAGTGAATCTGAGGATGATTTAAATTTATATCACTTAGTAACTCCATCCTAGCCGTATCCACACAGATAGATTTCAGAATCATTAAACTAATAACATACATCATGCCCGTGCGCCCGCGCCGCGCTGGCCGTATTGAGCGAACAGACCGCCCGATATTGAAATAATTTGGTTTCCTACCCTCTAATGTACGACGACAACAATATTAATTTAATTTTTTAGTTATATTCTCATGTAAGTGAAATTTATTTCTTTTTGAGAATAATAAATATCTTTAACCTTAATAAGATCATTAGTGATATTGAAATAACGAATGTATTTCAACATTCTTTTTAGAATTTTTAAGCAATTGACGTGTCGTTTTTACCTTTCTTTTATCTTTACCAAATGTCAAAATATATTTGAACCACAGAATAATAAAGAGTATAGAATCCATCAATTACAAAGACACAATGATTGATTGATTTCCAAAGATTACAAGGCTGTCTGTCAAATAAAATGTAGCCTTTGGAGGTTTTAGAGATCCCTATTATATATAAAAAATGTATAACCCTGCAATTCGCCGTCCTATCAATAATATATATCTGTTTCGTTCAACAACAATTTTGGCATATGAGTAAAGAATGTAACATGTTAAATTCGTTTATGCTAAATTAGCTCTACTTCTATGCTTTAGTCATTCTTCTGAGATTTGAACTAAAGATGTTATTTGTTTATTGGTATTTGTCATCGAACTTACGGACGTGAGACGTAGGGGCGTAGTAAAGGCCAAAACACATACGACGAGCTAGCAGCGTCGCCAATTTTAGCGTTGGACGTTGCAACGCTTTTGTGTATGTAGAGCCTAATGTAAATGCAATCGAGTGATATGAATGATTGATTTGAAAGCAGGGCTTGATTTTGTGATATTGTAATCGTCTGTCACAACTTTAGTATAAGTTTGCATAGGTTGATAAAATTTGATTTGTACAAAAGTTGTAAATCGAGTTAGTCCAAAGAACTGATCAAATTCTTTCGAGTCTTGAAATTTCTTTCTCTGTTTCAAGTGTGATGGTGCATCATCGTATCACAACACTTTTTTCTACGTTAGTTCCACACTTTTTTACGTTAGCTAGATACAAGTTTCATATTGTTTTTCTTTTCTATTTTATATTAATAAGACATTCCAGTTTTTATTTGAAAAATAATTAGAATTATAAGTACATACTTGGCTAATGACAAAATTATTCGAGGCTGGCGCATAACTTTTGTCTATCACATACCTACCTAATTAGTTTCATATACTTTTGTAAGTATTTTCTTGTTTTTTTTTTTTTTTTTTACTTTGCTTTCAATGTTTTGTCTAGAGACATTGTGTATCAGGAATAAATTGAATAAGATAATAAATCGAAAAATTAAGGAACCGCAAAAACTGGTTAATGAAAGAATTAAAATAATTATATTCACACGCGAACGATAAAATTTATTTCTGAACGATTTTTAGTTATAAGTTGTCATCTCATTCTTAGTAATGTTAAGCATAATATTTTAGAGTAATAGAATTTGCTCAAGTTGCCATTTTATTTGTATGTACTGACCCGTATTTATGGTCTGTTCACATGTCAGAGATGAAAATGCATTTAAAATTAGAGTTAATTAATAATTACAATAAGTACAGAAAAACTGTGAATATTATTAGCACAATTTTTTTATGGCGAACATTTCTTTCATAAGTAATTCTTTTTATCTGACCTGAACAGACCCATAATTGTGTAAATATAATGTAATTAAATCAGTTCCTATTTTAGTTGCTGTTTTATTTTGCTTTGCTTTTCTTTACCAAAACCTTTCGCTGTAATTAGATTGCATTTTTTTGCATTATTTTAGTTAATACGTTCCTTGTGGGTTAAATTTACGTTTGCGCGTCTGTTTCCGCGTAATACGTGCATGCATGCGTTTCCGGGGACATAAGGTTGATAGCCAACACCTGAGTGCCTAGTGCGAGTTTTTTTCAATTACGTTTACCTATTTGATCGCGTAAGAAGAAATTCACATAACTGCTCGCATGGGGTCTCCTAGGACCCCAATTTGTTTCGAAGATGTCTGATGAACTAGCAATGGAATTAAATATTAAACCTAATCTATATAAATAAAAATGTATCGCCAAAATGATCTCATCATATTATAAATAAAAATTGTCTCGTTTCTGTTCTGTGCGTGCAGAATGCACACGATACAGGAGGTTCCTACCAACTGTGCTATTATTACGGGACCCCAAAATAACGCGTCCTAGTGAAACGATCAATAAAGCTAATGTATAGAGCAATATAAGACCCTTTACGAGGTAAAGGTTGGTTACACTACGACAAACGTATTGCGTTGGGATACGACACAACTTCAAGTGATGTTTTTGTATGAAGCTAATCCTAAAGTACTTTTGTATGACGTAGATACTAAAGATGCGCCATGTTATACGCGCAACACCGCTCATAAAATTTTAAAAAGCAGGTGTTTTTAGCAAAAATTTAAAACAAAGCTCACTTTGCAAATTGTGGGCACCTTCGATCCTTGGTCTTGCATCGATTACTTATTTAGTACCTAAACTATGTTCTATGTCTAGGTGTTAACATCTGTAAGTATGAGGTTGGGAGCGAAATTTGCAGTCTCCTTTTCTAGCGTGATAATTAGATTCGATTGACCGAGCAATAATATGCATTGATAAACTTAACTAACGTTTCTAAGTAAGACAGAAAGTGTCGTGACATCGAACATCACACGATGTCTATCGGTGGCGGTGACTGAAGTATTGCAATGTGAATATATGCAGCAAAATTTTACTACGCTTGAGACAAAGTGTTGTGGTTTTCTAATGCCATAGGTTGCAAACAAGCTAACAGTCCGCCTGGTGGTAAGCAATCACCGTCACCTATGGATACCTGCATGTAACACCTGGGGCATCACAGATACGTTGCCGACCTTTTAAGACTCTATTTTTAGGCTTTTTTGTAGACCCCATGTTATGGTTACTTGCAAATGCCGCAGCTCAATCCACAAATTGCAGGTGTGAGTTAAAAAAGATCGCGTAAAACGCACAGTGTGCGATTTCCACAGCAGTGGTGCTGTCATCATCGTTTAAGAGCTGACACTTCAAATTTTGCTGAACTTAACATACAAGATTCACATTTCAATATTTTCCCTCGCGTCGCTGACGCAATACGCATCATGTGGCCCGGCCGTTAGTTAATGTAGGTATATCGCAATAGGGCCCGTACAGGGACGTAAGTACCCAAAACGGCCCATTACGGAACCCTATCGAGAAGTTAGATCTGTTAGCTGTCAGGAGTTTTAGTTTTGGAAATTGTAAGCTTAAGCACGCAAGTTTCATTGGGTTTAGATTAATGGGGCCATGTTATTGATGTCTAAACGACATGGCGTAGAAGGCAAGAAGAAAATATTACGACACCGCCGCACATAAAATTGTATAATAACTATCGATAAGCTCACTTTATTTTTGTACTTAATAGTAGGTACAAAAAAGTGTGGTAGTTAAACTACCACAAAAAATTTTTCATGACGTCATCGTTAAGAGAATAATTTGGTGGTAGTTTAACTCTTCAGATCAGGCAAATAAGAACAATATGTTAGCGTGGCGTGGCGGTTGCGAACGATGGCTTTTGTCAAACTTACTTTACAGACGAGTTTGGCGCTCTTTTTTTTAAGTTAGGTAATTGGTGTCACTGCAAGTTTCTTCATGTGTGTAAAAAATTAATAGGTGTTCCGTATTTACAGTATTAGAACCGATAACCGATCGGGAAGAAAGTTTCTTGAGTGGAGACCACAAACCGGAAGACGCAGTAGGCCTCGCACTAGATGCACTGACGACATTGTGAGAATCGCGGGCATCCACTGGATGCAGATAGCAGGCTATCGGTCAGTGTGGAGGTTAAAGGGGGCCTATGTTCAGCAATGGACGTCTTCTGTCTAATGATGATGATTTACAGTATTTGCGTTAAGTGGTTTAACGGTATAGAGAAAACTTCATGAAATACGAAGACATTTGAATACGAACGATTAGTGTACTAAGGCATAACTCTCTTAATGATAATAAAAATAACTGGCCAAGTGCGAGTCGGACTCGCGCACGAAGTTTTCCGTACCATTATCTAAAAAACGGCAAAATAATTAGGTTTGTTGTACATATGGGAGCCCCCTTAAATATTTAATTTTATTCTGTTTTTTAGTATTTGTTGTAATAGCGGCAACAGAAATACATCATCTGTGAAAATTTCAACTGTCTAACTATCACGGTTCATGAGATACAGCCTGGTGACAAACGGACAGCGGCGCCTTAGTAATAGGGTCCCGTTTTACCCTTTGGGTACGGTTGTTTATGTTATGTATGTGTGTTATGTATGTACGGTTTTGTTTGTTAGTGCCACTTTCACAGTTGCTAACCAAAATAAATGAAATTAAAATTGAATATTTGATATCATCGTGTCATTCCATTCATTCATTATTTATGTATTTCTTTTTAATTGGTATTTGTATGGAATTCATCACGAAAATTCTTACGAAGTTTCAACTTCTGAAGAGAGTCAAATTATTGTAATATTTAGAGTTTAAAATTCTTCTGCAATAATACAAATAGAAAAACATATAATATAATAATATACTATATAAAAACCCTTATCGAGCCATACCATTTGACAAAGTGCCTCATTATTACATTTTGAATCGTTCCATAACTTTACTGCACTGCGAAATCATGTACCATAAAATTGCACGCTACTTTTGCTCCCCAAAATGTAGGGTCTGTGCTCCCTACATTTTCACCCACGTAAATCGGAGATTCATCCGAAAAATGTCAATAATTACGTGGGGGAGAAATACATAATTCTTTTTCACCCCAACCCTCAGTGCTCACCTTGTATCGCTGTTTTTGTCGTCACCGTCTTTGTCTGAGAGAATATCGCTGTTCGGTGGCACAGGTGAGGATAAGTGTAACTTACGAGTCACAATAGTGGTGTTGTTATGGTTTTTCGACATAAAACCACCAAATATGACAAATATTGTACTTGTGTCGACAGAGAACAATACTATGATCTATTCAGGCACCTATTTAACCAATTTTGACAGAATTGGTATGGTAAAGCAGTCAAAAACCATCGACGATTGAAAATCTATGTATCGTATATAAAAAATGAACCCCTATTTCTCCTGGTCACGCTATAACTTGAGAACGGCTTTACCGATTTCATTAATCTTTTTTTAAATGTTTTCTGATACTTCGTAGAAGGTTCTGGACCGATTTGTATAAAATTTTGTCACCTGGAGCGGGTCATAGTAGCGAGCCCGAAGGTCGAGCTTACACCCGTACGAAGCCGGGGCAGGTCGCTAGTAAATAAATAAAATACAAACGAAAAGAGAACTCCTCCTTTTTAGAAGTCGGTTAATCGGGCTCTGATGAGCAAGAAGTGGAATTCTATTTTCTTGTTGATTTAGAGCTAGCGTAGCTTGCTTGTTGATCACCAAAGTTACGGATGACAAAGTAAATTTTCGGATGGGTGACCGCTAGTGGTGTCTACAACTGAATACTATACTACTACTACCGTGGATCGAATGACGCTGCTTATGTTGTAGGCCGTCAAGCTAGGAAATTACTCCAGCGACAAGAGCTACACTCTTAAATGTTGAATGATTGTTATAGGCGATTCACAAATTCGATCCATGGCAGGTTTCGAACCTGCGTAACAATCCGGGTAAATGCCCTGGCAACTTTAACTAGCCACTGACTACGGTCGCTTTCCTGGCAGATTTATTACCCCAATTACGTACCTAATTAATAATGTTCGTGTCGAGTCTATAAAAAAATCGTAACTTAATAATAACAAGAAAGTCGCCACTTCCCAGCTTAATACACTAAATTTCCTGTACATTTCTTTCGCAGGTTTTTCCTCCGACATTTTGTAATGAAAGGACGTATATTGAACTTGGCAGCAACTTTGTTGTACGCTACTTGGAGTACCTAAGTAATAAGTTCTGTGTGTGACGAACTTAGAAAATAGGCAGGTATAAGTGAGTATGTAAGTACAAGTCAATTTGGAATTATTGTGAGGTAAATTGGAAGTTATTGTATTAAAGGTTACGAAATACAATAGATTTCTTCTAAATTGACTTGTTGATGTCATGATCCTTGGGCACAGTTTTTAGGGTTCCGTATCTTAAGTGTGTAAACGGGACCCTATTAAAAAGTATAGGCTGTATGTCTGTCCGTCCGTCCGTCTTACCTTTTAACGGTTGTATGTTTCGAACCGTAATAGATAGATAGTTGTAATTTTCACAGAATATGTAATGTTACGGCGAATTAACTATGAATTAATAAAGCCAAAAATTTATAATTAATGGGGGGTTCCCAATACAACTTACTTAACGTATTTTGGTATTTGCTCTTGTGCAAAAACTGTAATACGTACAAGCGTCAATCTTATCATACAACTCTAAAGTAAAATAATAAATAATGGCTAATTGCGAGTCGGTAAAAAATATCTCCTTCGCCACTAAGTAATGCAACGTCGGGCGCGGTTAGTAACTTGTATGGGCGACCGCCTGGGCGTCCATCTGGGGTGTTGCCTATTGCACTACTTTTTGTATTTTATGGTGGTACGGAACCCTCAGTTCGCAGGCCTAACTCGCACTTGGCCGGTTTATTTTAATTATTTCGCTATAGTATATCGACAATAACATTATAATCTCATTTGAAAACTTGAGTAGTTTAGCTATACCGGGTCTAAGGTTAATACTCCTGAGAACAAAGATTAATGATAGCGCTGACGATTGCTGATACGATACCAGAAAACAATGACTACATTTTATTTAAAAAAACGTTTTAAAAAAATAAATAAAAAAAAGCGAGTCGGCCTCGCGCACGAAGGGTTCCGTACCATTATCTGTAAAAATGGCGTTTGTTGTATGGGAGCCCCTTCAATATTTGTTTTATTTAAGTTTAATTATTTATTTTTAAAGTTAATATTTAACTTAATATTCTGTGAATATTTTAAGTGTCTACCTGTTGCCATTATCAATATCGTGCAAAAACGAGCAAAAAATCACTATTCTTGTATGGGAGCCTCCTAAATAAAAATAATTATTTTATTCTGTTTTTTAGTATTTATTGTTATAGCGGCAACAGAAACACATTATCTGTGAACACTCTAGCTAGAACTGAACGTTTTTAACCGACTTCCAAAAAGGAGGACGTTCTCAATTCGACTGCATTTTATTTTTTATGTTTGTTACCTCAGAACTTTTGACTGGGTGAACCGATTTTGATTATTATTTTTTTATTTGAAAGCTGGTGCTTCCCCTGTGGTTCCATATTTTGCATTCCATATTCCGATTTGGTCATGTTCTGACATTTTTTTGAAGTCGGTTTTTTATATTGATAATTATGTAGTCTAAACACGAGCTTGTCGACTGCGCGCGCCTACAGCTCTGTCAGTTTTTCTATACACTTTACATTCACACACACACGCATTCACATTCTAAACCACAACAAGTGAATCACATTAAAAACCGATTTCAAAAATATATGAAAATGTAATAAGTGTCTATAAAATTTGAGGGTTGCCCTTGATTTCTTTGGGATCCCATCATCAGATCCTGACTTGGTGACAATGGGACCAAATTGGAAGTATACCCTAGTACCGAAAAAAAGTTTTGAAGCGAAAACTTCTTTAGGCGCGTTGAGAATATTTGGGTGAACAAAAATCATGGAACTCGCGTCATCGTCACCGAACGCTGTAGTACCGTGTATTTTAAAACAGCGCCATCTCTTGTAGAATAGGTGAATTACTACTTAAGTTTTCACTTCTGAAGTGCAGTCCTATGACAGATTTTTTATTTTATCGTTTAACATTTGGCGAAGAAATCGCGGAACATACATAAAAAAATTACAGTGGAACATACAACCGTCCTCCTTTTTTGAAGTAGGTTAAAAAACACTAAGCAACAACAAGTATAAGGAAAATAGTTATTGGTATTCAATTTTGTTTAGATGGTATAATAGTAGCGTTTTGGTTTCGAGAGCAATTTGCCTTACATCCGGTATATTTTTGTTTCAGAATTATTTGGCAATTATTTTACTATCACATGTCTCCGATCGCTAAAATTAACTTACTAACTTTGCAAGAAATTGTTTGAGAAATTGATAAAAACAAAATTAGTTATGAGAACAGGCAGCAAAATAAGTAATTACATTTGTCTGTGCCTCTAGCAAAAAATATTATCGGTATAATTAAATTTACAATGACGGTTTGTTTCTTGGAAAAAAACATATTTTTCCTCTTTCTTCGTTTTCTTATGAGAACAGATGTCATCTCCATTGTGATATCTGTGAAAATTGACACAAACAATAAAAGTTGGTAATGCTATGTCCCACGAGTTAAACGACAATTTTACGGAAATACAAAACCAATATCCGTCTTTATGAAACTACCTTTATTCCAAATTTCATCAAAATTGGTTTAAACTAACGAATAGTCCACATGCAAAAAAGGCGACAAGGACGTCTGCCAGGGTGAGTTTAAGGGCATCAATCCTGATTCAGGTCAGATGCGTTCGCACCCTCCACGCCAACTTTAATCTTACCATACCTCCCTAGTTTGTCTGATCTGAGATACAACGGCACTGTGTAGGTAACACAGATATTTATCAAGATAGATTCCTCAAGGACGTCAAGTTGTATGAAAACCCAGCGTGCCACATATTTTTTTTTTTTCAAATGTCGTCACAAGAGCAATTTATTCGCACGGCTTTCGAAGTGGTTTTAGACCTTACTGTAGCGGAATTTCACATCTTTCATTCCGACGATAACGGAGGCCGAACTAAATAATGCTGCGTGCTACTTGGAGCACAGACATGTAAAAGTGAACTTGCGGTGTCGGTGGTGTGATAAATGTCTGTGCCCACCAAAGATATACACCCCTTAATAATAAATTGTTATTCGAGTTGGTTTGGGTTCAGCGGGCAACGGAGAGAGCTTTGCGCAGAGTGTATTTGCGCGATAGAATCTGGAACGTGGATATTCGCCGAAGAACCAAAGTCACCGAAATAGCTTTTCAAATTTGCAAGTTTAAGCGGCAATAGGCAGGCCACATCGCTCGAAGAACCGATAAACTGATGGGGAAGAAAAGTTCTTGAGTGAAGACTACGAACCGGAACACGCAGCGCAGGTCGACCTTACACTAAATGGACCGACGACAGCGTGACAATCGCGGGCATCTAGTGGATGCAGAAGGGAGCCTGTCGTTCAGTGTGGAACTCTAAGAAGGAGGCCTATGTTCAGCAGTTGATGTCTTCTGACAGACGATGATGATCTATTTTTATTTTAAAATTTTTACTCGTTCAAAAAAGATAAGTATTCAATTATTACTCCACGTTTATTAATATGGATGATAGAGTTAAAAAAATACTTAGTACGCACTACTTGATAGTTGAACCTAAACATTTATGGCAAATAATTACGAGTAGGTACGCACGCATATGTATTATGTTTGTACTAGGCCGAAAACAAGTCATTGTCTTCACTATTATGAACAATTATAACTATTCTCTAAATGAAAATCAACACGAAGACCAACAAAAACAACATGAAAAACAACAAGTTTTAAATGAAAAACAACATGATGCCTCTTAAATGAAAGCGCTATAAAAAGATCCGTTGTTCTATAACATTTCGTCACTGAAGTGAGAATTATTTCGAGGCATGTGGATGACATTTGTCAAAAAAAAATGTACCTGACGAGCAAGTCGCTTATCTGTTGGTAAGATTCACGCTTGCCCATTTCAGTTTTTATAAATTTTGGATGGTCTTTATTGTCATTTTTTTTAACTCAGCGTTAGGAAACTAAGTAACAATTAATATTTTTAATATAAGATTTTGTAGTCTGGGAATGTCTTTTAAAATTAATATTTACACATAATGTTCGAAAATTATAAAACACAAAGTGTAAAATTTAGGGTAGATCGAAAAAAAGATGTACGTGCGATTACTACTTTGCTATTTCGTATATTTATAGCTCGGTAGCCAGTTTAATGCCACCTCGAATTTTGTACTTCAATAATTCAAAATCATGCGCGGCTCGCACTCGTCACTCCAAGTTAGTTATTCAAGATGATGAGTACTTGTAACGACATTTTTTTAGATTTAGGTCCACCATTTCATTTACCCTCGCATACACATTTTATGCTAGTGTGTAAGCCGTCACAAAAAAAGCCAAACAGGCGATTATTTCACTCGTTTTCCTCCCAAAACTACCCTTCAAAATGAAGCAACCTCTTAAATCACTACTAACTACGTTGATAAGAGTAAACTGATAGTAACCTCCAATTTGTCCACTCTGTAATGCCCTGATTTCTGTAACATGGCCCATACACGCCTATCTTAAACCTTTTTATGAACACCGGGGGTTTTATAGACTAGCAAAATAGGGAACAGGGCCATCCAATTTCATGTTATCACGGAAACTAAACATTCGGGGTTGATAGTAGGTATTTTCATAAGGTATTGTTACGGGCCTACACTTTGTATGCAGGCTGCGGGGTAACCATTTTATGAAAGATTTGCACAAAGGCTATTTGCAGTAAACGTTGTTTGACGTGGGCACTGTGTATACGTGAGACAACTATGTAAACTGGCTAGTCGGAGTAGCTTATCTGAATCCCTGATACGTGGCTGTAATGGTTAATCACACTTACACTACAAATGTCATAAATATGAAAGTTTTTCTGTACCTCTTTACCTCTGTGTGCCTTTACGTCTTTACCTTTTTACTTCTGTCACTTAATCTCCCTGTCACTCTGTCCCTCTGTCACTTCATATATCTGTCCCTCTTTCCGTCTCTCCCTCTGCCTCGCTGTCTCTCTTTCCCACTGTCCCTCTGTCCCTTCGTCCCTCTGTCCCTCTATCCCTTTGTCTCTCTGTATCTATGTTTCTCTATCACTCTATCTCTCTGTAACTCTGTCCTCTGTCTATGGATTTATATATTTGTACTTCTGTCGCTATATCGATTTATCTGTCCGTTTCTCTGTACCATTGAAGAAGAGAAGAGTTGTTTCTCTGTCACTCTATCTCTCTGTTTCTCTATACTTTCGTCCATCTGTACCTCTACCTCTCTAACTTTTTGTTACCCTATCAAGACTAAACAGCTAATAAAACGGGACAAAGATGTAATTAAGTATAAAATTTTTGTGTCCTACCTTATTTTAATTTTATTTTGTCCTATTTGTTTAAATTGCATATTATTGTTTTTTTTTTGTGTTGTTTTAATAACTGTAAATTAAAGGGTATTACAGTTATTAAACCTACAAATTAAGGGATCATCTGAAAATCTGAAAAAGTCTTGGAGTTTCAGCATTAATGCCGAGATGGACCCATTCGACAATAATTTGGGTTCTTTAGATATAAAGTGTTTTCATCATCATCATCAGCCTGCATCCGTCCACTGCTGGACATAGGCCTCTCCTAATGCACGCCACTGAACTCGGTCGGCAGTTTTTTGCATCCAGTTTTTACCCGCCGTTTTACGCAGGTCGTCACTCCACCTGGCCGCAGGGTGTCCTACACTGCGTTTACCTAAACGTGGTCTCCACTCCAGATCTCATCTACCCCATCGGTTATCGGTTCTTCGGGCAATGTGGCCGGCCCACTGCCACTTCAGCTTACTAATCCTTTGAGCTATGTCGGTAACTTAGGTTCTATGTCGAATCACTTCGTTCCGAATTTTATCCCGTATAGAAACTCCGAGCATAGCTCTCTCCATAGCTCGCTGAGCGACTTTAAACTTGTGGACCAACTTAACCGTGAGTGTCCACGTCTCGGCACCGTAGGTCATAACGGGTAGGCACATCGGTTAAAGACCTTTGTCTTGAGACACTGTGGTATGGACGACGTGGAGACCTGACGAAGCTTACCAAATGCTGCCCACCTAAGCTAAATCCTTCTATTGGCTTCTTTCTCGAAGTTGTTCTTACCTAACTGCAGAGTTTGTCCTAGGTATGCGTACTCTTGAACAACTTCGAGGTGAACGCCATTAATTTCTATCGGCCCCGGGTCTATGTGACTATTGAGCATGATCTTTGTCTTGTCTATGTTCATTCCGAGGCCGATGCGTCTAGAAGCGTCAGCCAGGCCAGACAGCATGTCTTGCAGGTCCTGCAGTGACTCAGCCATTAGGACTATATTGTCAGCAAACCGTAAGTGTGAGAGGCATTCGCCGTTTACATTAATGCCCTTACCTTTCCAGTCCAGAGTCTTAAACATATCTTCCAGGACACTCGTGAACATGCAGCTTCGGGGATATTACATCTCCCTGTCTCACTCCCCTGCACAATTGGATATGCTTAGACTGCTGATTCTGTACTTGGACACTCATAGTTGCGGCGTCGTAAATACATCTCAACACCTCGATGTACCGACAGTCAACTTGGCAATGCTGCAGAGACTCCAGAACAGCCCAGGTTTCGACTGAGTCAAAGGATTTCTCATAGTCCACGAACGCAAGACACAGGGGTTGGTTATACTCATCGATCTTCTGTATAACCTGCCTCACTGTGTGTATGTGGTCTATGGTGCCAAATCCTGAGCGAAACCCGGCCTGCTCCAGGGGCTGAAACTCATGAAGTCTTCTAGCGAGGCGATTTAGGATGACCCTCGAGAACAACTTATAAACGTGGCTCAGAAGTGAGATGGGGCGGTAGTTCTTAAGGAGCGTTTTGTCTCCTTTCTTGAAGAACAAGACTACCACACTTCTGCTCCACGCCTCTGGAGTGCTCCCGCTGTTCAAAACGGTACCAAGAAGCTCAAGGAGTACGGGCTTACCCCCTGCCTTCAATAGCTCCGAAGTTATACTGGCTTCATCTGGGGCTTTTCCTTTTTTAAGTTGTCTGAGGGCCAACTCGATCTCGCCTAAACTGACGTCCGGCAACTCGTCAGTGTAGTGGCGGGCTAGTTTTGCGCGAGAATCCTCTGCGCTGGGTTCAGGTCGTGGGGCGTGGGAAGCGTACAATTGGCCGTAGAAGTCTTCAATCTCCGCGAGCACTTCCGGCTTTGAGACGACAGTGTTGCCATTTAAGGTTTTGAGTTTTGTCAGATGGTTGTTTGGCAAAGACTTTGGACCCCCGATTCTGTTCAATAGCCTCTTCAATTCGGCGTGTGTTTGAACGTCGGAGGTCACTCCGTAAAAACTTAGAGACCCTCTGATTGAGCTCCCGCAGCTCTGATGCTGGGGCATCCTGCTTACCTCGCCTTAGATCTATAAGCCGGAGGGTCTCATTGGAGAGTTTAGACTTCGTACCTGTACGCTGCGATTTACAAAACTTCGCACCCTCCTCCCTGAGAATTCTTGCTATATGTTGGAGTCCCTCATCCACGTCACTTGAGCTTTCCAAAACAGCGAATCTATTTTCAAGTTTGAGCTGATATGTGTTGGATCCCACTACAGTTTGGATCACATTAGGTCGGAGCGTAGAATTCATCAGACGACATATTTCAAGCTTACAGTTGATATTCAAAGAATTCAAAGAAGAAGTACAAGCCTATGATCGCTTCCGGTATAAAACCTGTTAAGCACAGAGACATCTCTGAATATATGCTTCTTGTCTGTCATGACGAAATCAATCTCGTTTTTGGTTACCTTGTCTGAGCTTTTCCAAGTCCACTTTCGGTGAGGCTTCTTCTTAAAGAACGAATTCATTAAGAAGAACCCCTCCTTTGCCATGAAGTTAACTAGGATATGACCCCTGTCATTCCTGCTTCCAAACCCATGTGGACCGACTTTTGATTCGCTGCGAGACTGTACTCCCACTTTAGTGTTGAAGTCCCCCATGACAACGTTGTAGTGAGCTTTAGTGGTGTTATGTAGAGCCGAAGATACATAGTCCAAGGTTTCTTCGTATTCTTCGTCTGTGTATCGGCAACAGGGTGCGTAGATCTGTACAACTTTGAGTGTATACCTCTCAGTCAGTTTCAGTATAAGGTACGCAACCCTTGCCGACACACTGGAAATTTCTACAACGTTGTCAGCTAGGGACTTGTTGACCCTAGGTGTTTAAGGTTTTTTATTTAATGTCAAATGAATTGGTTTTTTTCCCTTTCTTTCTTACTTTCTTTCTTACTAGGAAAATTCAAAAAATCGTAAGTGAAATCACGGGCTTGGCTAGTTTGAAATAACTATGTACTTAATAGGTTGTGGGCATTCTGAGTGGAAGATTAATACGAATAATTAATCCATCTGTAATCGGATATAATTAATCTCTTTGGATTAAACTTCCAATACGTATCATGCCGAAGTCAATCACACGGTCTGCTATAGTTTCCTATATGTTCTTAATAATGTGAATAGTATATACTTAGCTAAATATTTTGAGCAAGCTACATCACGTGATTTAACTATACGCTTCACATTCATAGCCCAATAGGATGCCCTCTACCTTGGGGTTTTGACCATCCATCCAAGTAAACCCCGGAGAGGACGACAATGTTGTAAGACCGACGTTGTGTGGGCGCTGGAGTAGAATCATTACGCACTTGTTTCGGGAGGAGCCACAGCGTGGTGCTATGGCTCCAGTGTGTTCATCTGGAGACCATCATTAACAGTCTAACATGTTCCCACTGCTAGGACACAGGCCTTCTCTCAGAGGATAGGCCCAAATCCACACTGCTGGACCAGTGCATGTTGGTGAATGTAAAATTTACGTTGAACTATTGAGGTTCTCGGGCATACGGTTTCCTCACGATGTTATAATTCACAATTTCGACTTCATCAGAACTGGACCAAAGTGACAAAAACTGAACCAAACGGGAAGCACCATCTTTCAAATAAAAAAGAATAATCAAAATCGGTTCACCCAGACAAAAGTTCTGAGGTAACAAACATTTTTTAAAAACTGACGAATTTATAACCTCATCCTTTTTGGAATTCGGTGAAAAAAATATGCATTCTATGACATTCCGCGTTTCCTTTTCTGTATTCAATGTCAATTCAGCCGATTAAAACGACCATGTGTATTCCCAGAAATGAAATGTATTCCCAGAAATGAAATAAATTCATTTGAATTTTCATTACAGAGACAGAGACGGGAAAACCATCAGACTAATGGAAAACAAATATAACATCAAAAACAATAGATCATCGTCTCTATTGTTTCGGTTTTTCATTCACAAAAATTATAACAAAACAAACCCTGGTTTAAAAGCTTTATCGCTGTTTTCATTGCTTCTCGATGGAGTGTTGTAATTTCATTTGATTCTATCAATATAATGTCTTATAATATTTCTTAATTCTTGTTTTGCGATATCTCCGTCAATTAAATGCTAACCTCTTTTTTATTCATATTCCTACAAAGAAGATGTTTGAGCTTATTTTTAGTTTGGGTTCGTTTGATTACCAGATCAGATTTGAACAGAGTATTTGTCAAGACGAATCAAACGAGCCCAAACTCGATAGGGTTGCGATACTCGATACTCTGTATCATCGCTGAGCATCGGGCGAGACGGTGGTCAAACGCAAGCATAAATGAAAAAAATCTTCATCTCAATATTTTATTAACTTTGTAACATTTGTTTATGAAGACGCCAGCGAGCGAAGAGCTATACTTTACATTTTCTTATCAGTTTTTGCTTCGGTGAGCAGAGTTCACGAGGTAAAATATTAAGATACTCTTCAAATGAACTCCACGGAAAACCTTACCTTAAACTTTGTTTTTAATATTACTGCTACAACTTCGGTTAATAATGGAACTAAAATTAGGTTGTTTTGTTATTTTAAGCTATGTCAAAAGTTTGTTCATTATAAAGTCATTTATGATCATTAATAAAAGGCTGGGAGTTGGACTTTTGGACAATTTAGATTATTACCAGAGGTGTCGTAGTGGCTTTATTTCTAACATTATGTTAAAAACTACCTCACTTTATTATAAATGCGATAATTTGTTTCTCTTACTTACCTGATTTGCTTGCACATCATTATTTATTACACATATTTTTTTTTACAATATATAAATATGTGTATCAAAATAAGATAATAAAAAAATGTAGGCTGCTGGCAGTGGGACTGGGTTCAAGCTGCCGATCGAGACTACAGTCTGAGGAACCTCCTGATGATGCGTGCTGTGCCGAGGATGTCTGTCTGAGTCTGCCTGCTGTACTGACCCTTGACTCAACCGTCTTTCAAGAGCCTTTTGATATATTATTAATATTTCCCTTTATTTCATAAAATTCTTGGTTCTAGCCCGAACATGTGGTAGGCATTGGTGGAGCCGAAACCAACACCAAGAGGCCCTGTTGAATATAAAAAATACAATTATGGAATGTGTATAAAATAGAATATAAAACCATGGTACAGTATTGGATTAAAAAAGTCTGGAATATTGAAGTGAACAACTTGTGGATGGGAGAACAGATCTATAGGATAAGAAACGGTACCTGCCTTACCACCCACTGAATGGGACCATAAAGGCTGCCGTGTCAACATTGGCATGGGTGGTTTAGGGTATTGCTGCACTTTCACTAAGAGCTACTTGCGGCGTTATGCCCTTTAACACTACCACCCTGGAGCTTAGGTTTTAGTTCTTGCTGCTTCCACCCCACAAGTACAGTATACTTTCCGGCGGTGGGCGGTGGTATTAATAGTGATTAAAAAAACCTGAAACTATTTAGAGTTACATAATAAGGTATTCTTTAATCTCGCATGGCAGAAATGTCCAAGGTAAACTTTATAAAGAAACATTTCCAATTTCAATCACACGCATGGGAAACCATTCCCGAAATACCAATTTTTCACAGATAAAATATAGAGTCGAGAAAATGTTTGTGTTGACAAATTCGTCAGGATATGTGACGAAGGACATGGGGTCTTGTCATAAGAGGATTATTGTAAGAGCCCCATAAAAAAGGTCTCTAGGTTTAAGCTCCCTATTTTAAGAACGGAAATAACGTTTCGTGAGGGACATTTTAACAACATACTTGTACTTATCGGTCTTGTAATCTTACCTACTATACTACTATACTTGGTCGTTAACTTGGTTTTTAACTTCTCTTTTCTGTGGCTCTGAGCGTACCTACCGTGTAGTATTATATCGGGCGGGAGAAGGGATGCTCGTTTGGTGGCCAGATCCCCGTATTTAATTTGGACGTTTATTTAAAGTCAACCTACTTCTTTAGCTGATAATAATTATATCAACTGTGGCTGCGGTTACGGTCATCCTATCCGAAGACTGATAGGTCTTTTGCTTAAGTTTAGTGTTCTATTAGGAAAACTAGTCGAGCTACGAGAGATATACTTTTCATACTTACAACAACGCTACACAATGAAAAACGATCTAAGGACAAACCCCTCATTAAACTCTATAATATGAGCTGTTAACGAACAAAGTTTGTTTCGAGTCACCGACGATAGAACTCCATGACTCCACATCGACAGCTTGGGCGCAATTATTTAGATTATTTCAGACGTAACTTTTGCCAGCGGATCATCCGCGGTGTAAACAAAATATTTCACTCAAGGAAGGTAAGGCTTTCTAACAGTGACAGAATTTTCGGAATTACTTTAGTCCAAAGATCTTAAAAACAAGTTTATGTTCATCCGAAAATTGGCTTCCAGAATGATATGTATGTGATTGTTGTATTAAGTTTGTTTTGGACATTATAATGCATACATAGAATTTAAAAAAAAAACAGGAAGAAAAGCTCAAACTAAAAACTTTTTTTTTTTTTTCTATTGATTGAAATATCCTTAATCGTGTTATGGTCTTTATGGTTTCCTAGACAAAATTAATTTTGATTTAATTATGATATGACAACTTTTATAATTTTAAGCAAACCATGGAAGAAACTAAAACTGGAAGGACCAAAATTGCTAAAACTGGGAAAAGAGGGCCTTAATACTAACTACTATATAATGTACAAGACATTCCAGTTCGTGGCTCAAAGTTTAGCGTTTGAAATTGGCGGTTAAATCGCTGTTTCAGACCGATGTTGAATACCCAAAAGTCCCACAACTTGCATCTTGCAAATGCACTTCACTATTAGTGCTTCCGTCGTTCAACAAAGTTTAGCCGCGATGTCCATCTTGGCCTGGGCATCCCTGAACCAGCGCAGTGCGAAAAATTACGTGAACGTTAACGCGCCGAGATAAGGTAGGCGGTCGCGCAACTTTTCGCATCACATCATCAGCTAATTAACGTCCACTGTTGGACAAGGCCTCCCTCATAGATAGGGGTGTTGCCATAATCCCCACGCTTGGCAGGCGGCTTGGGGATCGCAGTACGTTCACCGTGTACTATTAGGACGCTGCTGCCCATCCTCCGGTGGTTCTGGTCGCAGTTTTAGGACATACCCGGGTCCTTTAACGTAACTTTTCGCATCACCTAAACAGAATCGCTTAAAACATGTCGACTTATTCTCACGTGAAAATTTTTAACCGACTTCAAGTGGTTTTAAATATAGCCCGTATTTTTTTATGTATGAACACTTTTTAATCCGATAACTATTTGTCTAGACCAATTTACGTGATGTTTTTATTATTTAGAGGAAGCTACCGAGGTGGTGCCAAATTTTTTTATTACCTTTGGCTTAGTAGTTTTGAACTAACTCTAAAATAATATCAATAATTTTGTTCGAGTCCGTGTTGGTTTGGCAATATCAATAATTTTGTTAAATTTTTTTCATATATACTTATAACTATTGTTCCATTCAAACGCTCTTAATTTTAAAACATGAATTCACGCAAGTGGCAGCTTCTCGCTTGAAAACTTGTCAGATTTGCTTAGACGAATATTACAGCTTATGATGACCGATGACATTCGTTTCATTTATAAGTAAGTCTACAGAATCGAACAGGATTATCATTTATTAATAGGTCGAATAGCAAACAACACCATAGTATAATTATAAACGAAAAGCTGGCTATTGGTGATGGATTCTTGTGGTCCAGTATAAATGATGCAACTGAACACTTTGACTACTTTTTTATTTGACTGAAGGTAATTTATAACATAGAAACAGTTAGGCAATGCGCGTCGTGCGTGTAGGCGGTGTGACGACGACTGCCTGCCATGCTCTGTGCACTCCTATACTTTCTGGTACGTATATATTTTTTGCAGCGCCATCTAGTCTAGTACTTAAACTACTTTTTTTTTTACCCCATAGATAAATAATACAGAGTTTTAGTATCTACTATCATTTTATTGGACAGGCAACTCTAAATTCCTAATTGTCAGTTGTCTTGTCAATGACTAGTTGACATTTGACAAGTTGTCAAATGTCAACTCTTGTCACAAGGTGTGTCTATAAGTGGTCTATAACGTACAACCACAGATCTACTAATCTGTGCGTACAACATTATATTTGCGGACACGATATTGTACGGCATAATAATACACAGCATGACAATTGGTGTACATGTACATCGAATATCATGCCGTACAATCCATGTCGTACTGTGTACTAAACTGGCCGTCAAATAATAGTATAATCTATTAAATGTAAGTTGATTGAAATGAAGTATGTCAAAATCTTCGATTAGTGCTGGGACAATTCGGACCAAATCGAGAATAATGTGTGCCTTTAATTATCGACTGGAAGTGTCTTGCACGAATAATATTTTTAAACCAATCTATATTTCTGTTGTAGTACTATTATGATGAGACTTTAGGATAATGAAATAAAACAGAAAAAGCAAGTACAAATTTTTGTAATATAAATAAATCTATTGTTTAATCTAATGGTGTACATTCCAAATCAGTGTCATCGTCATCATCAGCGTTAGAGTCACTTGTGAAATCCTGCAGATTAATAATAAATGCTGTTCAATCAATAGTCAGTCTAGTATTCTATTCTCTTAGTCAGTCTTTGGATAAAGATGCTTCGTTCCGTAAAATTTACCAAGGCAGTTACTAGTAATTCGATATTATTATACTATATACAAAAGAAATCTAGGTTTACAAAAAAATAGTACGTTATCTGTACGAGTTTTGTACTTCGATAGTACGCAGATGAAATTCTGAAAAACATTAAAAATAATACTATTTAATTCACACAGCAAAATAAAACGATCGATTTTACGTTTATCGATTTACCACGTCCCTAAATTTTTTGTCAAGTTGACGTAACCTTGTTATGACAGAATGGAAAAATATGGCTTTTGTATTGTGATAATCCACACTAAATGCAGTTCCGTTTTAAAATTCAAATATACTTTTACTATTTATATGTACAGCACTTGTAGTTCATAATAGTTTAAGACGCAGAAAACCACTGATCTTTGTGTTACAAGTAAATGCAATTCGCCAGACGTTATTACAAAGACATGCCCTGAAATGTCGTCAGCTGTCGTTTCAATCAAGCTACATTTAAAGGACTATAGTAAACTCAGTAAAGTTGCATAAACACTCCGCTATACTGGCGGCGCGGCAGTCGTGGCAACTGTAGGCTAGAGAGTGGCATCTATTTTCCGATATAATATACTCTGATTTATGGTGCCTGCAAAGCCAGGCGACCTCCCCTCTCAGCACGCACCCCGCACTTCCCTTTTTACAAGACAAGTACATTCAAAATATGACTCAGATGGTGCGTCGCTAACACTGACCTGCACCGCTACTCTACGGTCGACTTTTCTTCGTTAATAATGGACTTTAAAATCTTGAGCTTTCTGTAAGAACAACACTTCAAATCACTGGGTCCATAGAAACTCGATACTCGATAAGACATAAGGAATAGCAGTTTTTTTGCGATATCAGAGTTGGTTCCATAGTAAAATTTGTTCATAATGATGAGTTTAACGGACCACTTTTGGTTTAGTACACCCTTTCCACGTAACCCTGTAGAAATATTACTTTAGAATTTTATTTAATGTTTACGAATATTTAAGTCTTCTAGATATAAGAACCAAATAAATCAAATATCTCGATAAATACCACAAATTTCCGAGTATGCAAAACAAATTTAAGTTATAACCAAGAAAGTTCTTAATCAGATACGATGAAGTAAAAAAATTGTCTGCAATAAATTGGAGCAATCGCCTAACATTATTCAAACACTTTATATATTTTAAGGCAATTTCCCGTTAAACAACCGACGCTAATTGACTTTGAGCGAAAACTCTGGTTATTTATTAGAAAAGCTTGACGTGTCCTAAAATTTTAGTTGGCCGAGTTCCGTACAGTTTGGACGCACCGCAGGGAACTCTAATTGACTTGCTTTATGTTAGTTTACTTTGTTTTCAGTTAATTGACTGCCTAATTGTACTCGTATTGGTTTATGATGCGATTATTACAAGGTTTTGTTTAAATTGTCTTGTTAGTTTCGGTCAAATCTTGCAACTGAATTTTAAAACAATTGATTAAGCTGTAGTTTTGCATACCTTTTTGCATGGTTAGCTAAGTGTCGTCATTCTCAATCCAATATGGCGGATTCTCAAAGATGGTGGACCAGTATTTTTTGCACTAATTGATATCAAATGAAAGGGTTTGGTGAGAAGCATACGAAAAATAAAATAACGCCACATTAAATTATATTGGCAGACGCCTATAAGCTTGTTATTAAAAAGTTTTTTAGAATTAATAATTTTATATATATTTTTTTTTTTTTGTTGCATTATTGTACTGGGTTACACTGAACGGTAGTTCGGTAGTTCGTTTTGTTCACTGGGAAGCTCAAAGTCTTGGGATTTGAACCTGCAATCTGCATCGTGCTATCTGACGGTGAACCACCCTATAAAACTCACTGCATTTTTCACCCAGTAGTTCGAATGATCTAGAATTCTTCTAAAATATTTACAGTACTTTTTACAGGTACCCAGTGTGATCCACGGCAGTATTCGTGCCTCATCTGCTGCAATGTTTCGCCAAATTTGGTTAGTCTCTAAAAGCATCCAAGCTTGTGCCAGATAAGTAAACAAATACGCGGAGAGTTGAGCACAGAGTAAAGAAAAGCAAAATCAGATGTATAAGTGTGTCCGTCTGTTTTGAGATGCTGGAAGCTGTGCCCTATATTTTATACTAGTTTTTTTGCCCGCGACTTCGTACGCGTAGATTTTCATATAAACCTTCAATCCTTTTTTCTTCCCTTAATCCGGCCTTGCGCTTAATAACATAGCCTATACTTCAATCTGGTCATAGCTAAGCATATTCGAGAAAACCGTATTTAAATCCGTCCGCATTTTCTTCCAGGGGTGTAGGAGATGTGCGTGAATAAACAAACAAAAATTCTAAAAACTGCCTTAACATGTTCAGCTGCTTATTTTAATTCGCCCTGTGTGAAGTATTGATAGAAGCATATAAGTAATAAATAACACCGTCAACAGTTTTCAAATCAAAAAGATAATGTGACCACAGTGCAGAGCATGTTTTGAAATTTTCTTTTTGTCTAAACCATTAAAAGTATATCATTTCATGTCGGGATGATATACATCTCTGAAATTTGACTGTCCAGTTTCGCTGGCCACGGAACCCTGACATAATGCTTGTCTTGACACGCTCTTGGCTAGTTATTTCTTATTTCGCGTGCATTTGTATGTATACCTTGATTAAAAGGCCATGAAATGGAACTACTCTATTTATCTGTTAAAATATCACAGTAAAATAAAATTATTTCTATATTCTTATTCTTATTGCAAATATACACTGTATTCTTCTAAAAGCTAAGTTTATATACTCTGCATAAAGGGTGCAGCAATGACTTATGTAGTGGCTGTTCACAAAACCAGACCACAGACATAAACATATAAATTTAAGTATACTCGTAGGTAAATCTATTACATAAATATTATATATACTATTCAAACTTAACCTAGAGTGAAGTAATTTTACAAAACAAAAAAAAACATACTTAGTGTGATAGGTTACTTAATTATATATGAGATGATACAAAACTTATGACGCTACTTTCTTAACTATTTATATATCGATATTTATTTTCTAATTATAATTTTCTAAAATTTATCGTCGAATAAATCTTTTATCTCGTAATAACATTTTTGGGTTAGAAACTTACGAAGTTGGTTCTGGAAAAATGTTATTATTTCTTTCTTTCTTTATTGCGTCCGGAATTTTGTTGTATAGGTTTATTTTCATGTACAAAGGGCCTTTTTTGAATATTTCTATTCGTGGGACTGAATTAAAATAGGATGCGGTATATTTTGTGTCTTAAATGCTAACATAGAATAAAACCAAGAGAATATAATACTCCTACTCCATCACGGAACACTATTACTTGCACTCCATGCACTGGAATGAATCACCAAAGAGGTTGTAAGGCCTATAACATGCTTGATCTACACGTTCATTTATCTAAGGAGGTTAAGGAACCTTCTTTAAATTTAAACTGATTAACCGAATGACAGTTGACAGTTTCAAAATTTGAATGGCTATGTCCACTGAAGTGAGAATTTTTTTCGTTTAGATTAGAAGGGCTGTCAAGGCATTTTTGTAAGAATTCCGTTGTAGCCAGTTGAACACATGCAAACGATACGTCAAAATATAAATACGTAGGAAGGACTGCAGTAATTCGTCAAGATTAGTATTATTTCAAAAGGTTATGAACACCATTTTAATAAAGTTTAAAATTGACCTTCTCGTGGTGCAATACGGTTCAGTTCCCCTTGAATTTTGTGCAATTATTTTGGTAAATGTTGCTAGTGCAAAAAAACTGCACGATTATTGTGCGGTTTATAATACTAGTAGAGAAATATAGACCGTATCGTAAATTAACGTACGTCATTATTAAAACAGTTCTACCTTAAACTGCACGAAAAGTGGTTGGTAAAAAATTTGAGTTAAAGAGTTTTTCAACAATTTTGTTTATTTTAATTAACAAAAGTTGTGTATTAACGCATGTAATTGTGTTATACTAGTGAATTATTATCCTTTAAATACTATTAAGGTAAGTTCGTAGGTTTGCATGAGTGTGGGCAAACAATAGGAAGTAAAAAAAAATATTTTCGGTTTTGCCCCAAAACTCCGCACAAACTTAGCTAGATAAGTTTCCATGACCTTAATAGGTCATGCTTTGACCATGATATCGATTTAGGCTATGTTTAGAGCTCGTTTTATGTGACTTTAAATAGGTAAAAAAATAAATATTATTTGATAAGGTTAAATGCAATATCCATGCGAAGCCATTGAAAATAAAATGATATTATAAAATTTAGAATGTGGTATCACAGCTAGTGATGGGACAGTTTTGTGTGCAGTTTTGATTTTATCGATAACCTGTTATTGTATACCTTGTAAAATATTTTATGGTAAAACTTGCCCTAGTCGTTTAAAAAAAATTACAAACTCTTATTTAACTTGCATCGTTGGTATGTCTGTCAGCTTCCCGATTCAAAATTTGTAATCCATTTTTCTAAGCACATTTCAGTTGCACTAAGTAAATTTGATGTTTGTAAAATAATATGGTGGTACTTAACTGGCCTGATGATGGAGCCAGAAAAGTAGGCCATAGTAACCTCTCTACTACCATCGACAAATTATAGTGAGACTATTAATAGCGGTTCATTATGGCGTAGATCGGAAATATGCCAAAATAACGGATTAAACTTAGATGGCGCTACAATTTGATCGTGTTATAGGTTGTCTCGAACTTCCGTAAGCGCTACAGTCAGCTAGCGTACTAAAAGGTTCAACTAGTATTAGCAGACAAGTTTTGCAGCATTTCAAGAGAAGCGCAACGAAACCAGTAGATGGCGCTATTATTAGTTGATTGAATCAGGCGTTACTTTGCGGAAGCCCATTTTCAAAACTGTTTTATCACAAATTCCTTATTGTACTTGAAGCGACGTAGAAGCGGAATTACACTAGAAATTCATCATTAAAACAGTTTTGGCGCTATTATTATTTTTTTACTTCGGATGCTGCGACCAGCCTCGATATGTTTTCATAAAACCATAAAACTAAATTTATATTATATACATACAGTAAGTACTTGTGCAAAAGCATTGTATTTTTGTATTTTTTAGAAATGTTTCATTAACGTGACCTTTAAACATGCTCGTTCGCCATTCGGGGCCGAAGTCTACCTGTTATAAACGATTCAGTTTGAACCTTAATGCGCCGAGATATGGATTGCTTTTGCGCAACTTTTAGCAATCATCTAAAATTTGCCTAAACACGTGACGGTACGCGGCCCTCAGATCAGACAAACAAAGGAGATATGCTTTACTACAATAATTATATTTATTATTGTTAGTTTATTAGTTCATGTTTCTGAAACTACCTAGTTATTATAATAAAGATTAGCCTGTTTTTCTAATAATTCCGGTTTTCTTCTGAGTATGCCAATTCTCAGATGGTCACTGTTGAAATTTCGAGGTAGTATTAAATTAATCCTACTAATCAATTTTGGTGCAACAAATACCTACCTACATTCCGTGTGGATTTGGTTGACCTCAACCGCCGTCTGACCAACAGGAGAGAGGGAAATATGTTATTCTCACTCTTTCTCTCCCGTAAGTTGGAAGGGGCGGCGATCTGTTCCACACGTTTTGTTACTTTATTTGTTACTTTAGGACCTAGGGCCTTACGTCCAACTCTAAACGCGGGCCCGAATAGTTGCAGTTTTCAAAATCACGCGAAACTTACCGCGCCGAGATACGGTTTGCGGTCGCGTGATTTTGCAAACTGCACTTATTTAGGCCCGTGCTTAGAGTTGGGCGTAAGGCCCTTGTTCTGTTGTGAAGGTACTAACTGCTAGTACCTATACCTAGTTGCCTCTACCAGACCTGAGGCCTGGCGCACTCCGCACTTTAGGTATGAAGCTACAAGTAGTCGTCTGCCAGGCTAGCATGCGCGCTGTGACAAAATGTTGACGACTCTTTTTATCGTTCCAAAGCGAGACAGGCTATATGAAACCGTAAGCACAAATAGGCTAGGCACCTTGTTACATTCTTGCTCTACGAGGTGACGACAAGATTTTGTTGCGGTGCGCATGCTAGCCCGGCTTGTCGGACTTGTGCCGCTGCCGCGCGATAGACAGAGATAACGCGACAAGAGTTACGCGATAGACAGAGAGGAAACTTCTAGGTTAATATAGAAGTAGGTAGCGCTCGCACGTCCTGAATTACGCTAAATTGTGTAGTAACAGTCCTACTTATTTAAATGATTTTGTCCGGAATGAATTCTAAATAAATTTTAAAGCGTCCAGAATTCGAGAAATGAAATAAAAATATTTTAAAACAATCAATATATTTTTCGTACATTATACATAACATAAGTATGTGCTTCGTAATCTATATCTATATTTATTTACATTAATATCTAAGCCTTACTCACTTTTAAGCATTGCTTGTTACTACAGATAACCATAAGGCTTAAAATGTTGTATTAAAGTCGCATTTAGTGGAGCAAGACCATGGCGCTTACACACAGTCGTGCGTTTTGCTACTTTTATTTTTAGGGTTCCGTACCCGAAGGGTTATGATAATCCACCATTATTATAAATTTCGGGCCTTACTTAAAAACGTTACTCAAGTTGACTTACGCTTAAATATGCTCCGTCTTGTTTTCGCGTGTGACGATTGCCGTCAACTAGAAGTTGAGAGAGCATTTTAAAACATAGATCAACTTGAGTAACGTTTTTAAGCCGGTATACCACGGCCAAGAAATTTGATGAATAGGTATTTAGCAACTCTATTGCTGTCGCGCTGCGCCCTGACCAGCGAGCTATCGACGTGTGCGTGTCGAACAGACTGTGCGTGTGTGCGTGCCCGCCCGTGCTCCCGCACTGAATGCCTAGTTGCCTACAAATTCATTTCGCCTCGCAGTCTACTCGGCTAGTTGATATCGGGGTTTGCCGAATGTCGAGTGATTTTTGTTATTTTGCAATCTGCTCATATTTTACTAACCGACTACGCCAAATAGACCAGGGTCGATAATTTTTGAAACCAAAAAAAAACACAGTAGTATGAAACCCATTATTATGATAAAAATGAAAGGAAAAATAAATTATGGGCGATTTGAGTTCGGGAAGTGGGAGGGGGGGGGGGGGTTTAAGGGTAAAAATGGTTCAACTTGATTTCCAGTAGTTAATATAGTAGTAGTTAGTCAATATAGTTTTTGAAAAGTTTAATGGGAAAGTTGTAGGCAATAAAAATATCTATAACTTTTGTCACAATAATTTTTACACATAACCTCAAAATTTATGTGAAAAATTCAAATAACCAAGTTTTTAGTTAAAATAATATACATACATAAATAAAAATATTAAATACATACATACTTATAAACTTAAAGCGAGATAATAACGATACAGTAGCTACTCCAAGATATAGTGCAGTTTCACACGACGCTTGAAAACTTCCTGTGAGGGTGCCGGTCTATAATGTGATGATAGTTACGGATAGGATTACCATGTACAATTCCTATGTGATAACTTTAACTATAATCTAATAATCTAAAGTAAAGTAGAGGTGTTGTATGAGGACTTGAGGAGATATCCGAGACCATAGATACCTCCGTAACATACTTCACCGTTGTTATGGGTGACTTCAACGCAAAGGTGGGACGCGGAATGTTGATGAGTTAAGAGTCGGGTCATATGGGTATGGACAGCGGAATTCGAGGGGCCAGTGGCTGGTTGACTTCATGGAGAAGGAGGAACTCTATTTGATGAACTCCTTCTTTCAGAAGTGACCATGCAGGAAGTAGACGTGAATGAGCCCCGATGGTTCGACCAAAAATGAGATCAACTTCATCATGACGACCAAGAAGCGAATATTCAATGTCTCCGTGATTAGCAAGGTGAAAACCGGTAGCGATCACCGTTTTGTCAGAGGCACATTGAATATCAACAAGCTTGAGAGGTCGCTTCTGGTGAAGTCCACGCTCCATTCTGGTCATACTCAAATCCAAAACTCCAAAGACTTCCAACTCGAATTGCATAATCGCTTCCAGAGCCGAAAGCGGAACTGTTCGTACTAAACAATAGGCTGGTGGAAACTGTCCAAGCAGTGTGGTCTAAGTTCTTTAAGACCCCACGCCGGAAAAGACCTCAGAAGCTCTCAGATGAAACCATTAAGCTAATGAAAGACCTGACTGAGATGAGACTGCAAACATCAGCTGATATGTCGCAATATGGCGAACTTAATTGACGAATCTCAAAATCGGTGCAACACGATCTGCGTTCCTATAATACAAGATGTATTAGGGACGCATTCGAGTGGAACCAGGGCTGGATAGTGTTCACAAAGAATTCGTCTATTGGGAAGAGCCAAATGATGAAGCTGAAGATCGAGGATGGTAGTATCATTTCATCCTCACATTTAGTAATCTCATATTCTAGTATTATATAATTAGTTTTTTTTTTGTCTAATAACATCATGTTATTAAATCATGATTGTATTTGTATATTGTCCGGTGGAGGGTATTGTTACGCCATAACACAGGTTAATTTCTAGCTTGGGTAACAAGGCTCTTCATCATGGAGTATTGTTTTTGTAAAAACAAACTTTTGTAAAATTATGACCGACAACGTTTGTAGACACCAAATATATTTTCATTTCATTTTCATTTCATTTTCATTTCATTTTCATTTCATTTTCATTTCATTTTCATTTCATTTTCATTTCATTTTCATTTCATTTTCATTTCATTTTCATTTCATTTTCATTTCATTTTCATTTCATTTTCATTTCATTTTCATTTCATTTTCATTTCATTTTCATTTCATTTTCATTTCATTTTCATTTCATTTTCATTTCATTTTCATTTCATTTTCATTTCATTTTCATTTCATTTTCATTTCATTTTCATTTCATTTTCATTTCATTTTCATTTCATTTTCATTTCATTTTCATTTCATTTTCATTTCATTTCATTTTCATTTCATTTTCATTTCATTTTCATTTCATTTTCATTTCATTTTCATTTCATTTTCATTTCATTTTCATTTCATTTTCATTTCATTTCATTTTCATTTCATTTTCATTTCATTTTCATTTCATTTTCATTTCATTTTCATTTCATTTTCATTTCATTTTCATTTCATTTTCATTTCATTTTCATTTCATTTTCATTTCATTTTCCATTTTCCTGTCATCTGCATCCAGTGGATGCAGATGACAGGATGTCGATCACTATCAGTCTATACTGACCTCTATAGGTTAAAGGGGGAGGCCCATGTTCAGCAGTGGACGTCTTCTGGCTGATGATGATAAGCTATAACTAATCACTTAGCAACGTAATAACCTAAATAATAACTTAGAATTATTTATTTATAAATTTTTCCACTTGTTACGATCCTGATATTCCAGATACACAAGTCACAATATATTTTTTAATTCTTTCTTTTCGTACTTAAATGTGTTATGTGTGAAAACCACGTCAGTTTCCATAGTAAAAATAAATCATGTTGTGCGTCAACAATTTTGTCCAAATCCTAACTTGCCGGCCGTTGCAGTAATGTGCTAAATTCACTTCACGCATAAAACACTAACTAAAGACGAGAACCGTTACATATCGATATCGATGGACAGCACTAATGTGTCGATACAATTATCGACTACATGTCTCTTCTCTAACTGTATACGTATTAGACCGACCCTCCCCTGACCTCGAGCCTCTGCCCGTAGAGCGCAATAAGGACAACTGCAGCTCGGATCGATTTATACCTACGAAAAGTAGACAAAATCATCGTCTCTGATTCTTCTGTTTCCTCACTCAAAAATAGGCCAATTTCATTATTTTTTTCAATTAATTGTTTAAAAAGGATTGATCTCGGCTTCTGTCATTTATTTTTGTTTTACAAACTCATAAATTTTGTTTGAGAGACGTCTGAACACGGAGGTAAAAATTTGATATTTTTTGGGATTTTTAAAGGCTCATATTTCTTATAGTACTTAACTTACGAGAAAAAATAAATGACACAAGCCTGACCATAAAGGAAATAAATTTTATAAAAAAATAATATATTGCTCTAGCGGTATTATCCAGGGAGGAAACAGGAGAATAAGTTTGTATGGACTAAACGCTGTCCAAATTGCCCCTTAAGTAAGGCCCTAAGGTGATACGTTTCTTGTTTAGCGGGAAATTCAAATTTCAAACAGTTTTTTTTGTGTTTGTAGCTAGGCCTGGTAATTATTGTGAAATGACACAGTGTTTGCGAAAATTGTTGGTCGTCATGTACAGTTATTAATCAGTTACTCACCGTATTACTTACATTTGGCAATAAACCGTTTATAACAGAAAAAAAATGTTTATTGACAAATGTAAGTAGTAATGTGCATTGGAGATACGCGATACGAGATTTTACGCGAGTTTGTTAAGAATAATAATCAATTTTCACAAACATCATGATCGTTTACAATAATTACCCGGCCTAGCAACAAGAACAAAAAAACTGTTTGAAATTTGAATTTCCCGCCAAACGTGAAACGTTCACTCCAAAATACTCAGTTTAGGGAAGTAAAACAATGTTTAAATAAAAAACACAACAGTTCGTTTTATTAATAACAAAACAACATATAATTATATTAATTATTAAAGTACTTTTCAAGAAAAAAAAAACTAAATCAATTCATAGATAGATAGGTGACTAACTTCTGCCACAGTTATGGTTTTCATTGTTACAAAATGTGAGTAATGGCAGCTGAATTGATATACCAATAATAATCATACATTTATAATTCGATTCGTCACCTTCGACAAATATAAAGTAAATGGACATGCCATAACCATTAAACTTTCACAGTAAAAACAAGTCAAAACCGTCGGACATATACTGCAATACCTAATTGTAACCATGTACAGTAAATTTGTTGCAAAAAATAGATAGCTAATATAATAACTACGTGAGTAAAAGAGAACACCTGTGTTTGTCTATTGCTCTTGAACCGTTTGACATTCACAGGCACCAGGCGGCTAGACATGTTGAGTAGCGTTAGCAAAACCGATCGCTTATTCACTGCGTCTCGCCGTGGATGGACGTGACTGGTCACGTGACTAATAAATCAGTGTTTACTTCGCTACTTGAAAAACATCTTTTACTAAAGAAGGTGTAATAAGCGTAGGGGGGAAAGACATGTTGGTAAATAAGTTGGTAATATTATTATTATTCTGTTATTTTAGAGGGATGGGTACAGGGGTAAGCACAAAAAAAATTGTTTTAAAATCTACCGGCTGTGCCTATACATGTCAGCTGAGGATTAATTTACGCAAAACTTATTATAACTTAACCCTCCAAGTGTGTTACGGACCGCTTGTCGGCGTAAGAGAAAAGTGCCCGACGCGCGTTAGGCATGCGGTGCGTATGGGAATTGCTGCTATTCGTCAATTTATTTTCGATCGAATGAACGTTCCAACGACAACTTAAGTTCACTGACCTGTAGCTTATTTCAATCAGTACAGAATAAATACATCTTTGCTGGTTATGAAACTTATGAAGCTAAGTTTGTCTTTAAATATTTCAACTTCAGTTAGTTGTTTTTTTGGACTCGCGCTCTGAGGGTTCCTTCCACCGGAACCCTCAGAGCACGAGTCCTACTCCTACTCGTCCGGTTTTTTGTATTCGTAGTGTCTTATAAAACGGGTCAGACAAATAGACAGACCTGGCGAAACTATAAGATTTCTTTGTTGGACTACAGAATCAAGAACAAAAGAATATTTATCATAACTATTACCTGATGAAGTATAGCAGTTTTATTTAAGTATTTTTCGTCTTCCTATTTTCGTCATGTACATTTCATCGGGTGTAAAGTGGTTAGAACATACACGGGTGTATTTATTTGAAGTCCACTCTTCATCTCGTCTCACTGCCCGTATTTTTTCCAACCATTTCTTGTGCATGGCAACATCACTAGGAAATCTACAATAAATTATATTAAAAGTAAAAATAAAACAGTTTGAAAATAACATTTAACCGAAGTATAATTTGATAATTTACGAAATTAGTTTGCTGTCGGTACATTCGCCTCAAGTTCGGCATGTCCGATGTGCGGTGAAGATTGTCGAACATAGTGATGCTTTCCTTGTCTCACTAAGTATATGCGTATATTTCTATCCCGCAACGATGGAATAAAACAAAATGGGGACTAATTAGCGATGTTTGATGAAATTAATTTACATTTTATGACAAAATAGAATGATCAATAAATACTCACGAGTGAAAAGTGACACCTGAACTTTTATTTTGTGTTTTTACACTTCCGGAAAACACACGAAGGCATATTTTTGTCAGATGTTTCGTTATCATGTAACAATAATCTTGTGTTGCACTTCCCACGGCTAGAGACCGACTGAAACTTGTGATCTTCAAAAATGTTCTTCTTCTGGGCATGTCCATTTACTTTATATTTGTCGAAGTTCGTCACCTGTTATTTTCACATAAACCCATTGCAATCAAGAAAACATAGCTACTTCGATCAAATGTTGCCTACGTAGGTACCTACCTACGTTCGATTGTTATCCATGAAAAAAAAAACAATGGTGATGTGGAAAATCCTGGTATTATTTTAATTAAATGTTATTTACTTCTATTCTAAATTATTTCACTAAAACAACGGATTGTTAGGCATTTTAAAGTGAAATACAAAATCATTGCATACTATTATTTATAGTAAAGCGCCATCTATTTTATTTGACTTGTATTACTAAAGGCGCTAGCAACGTCGATTATCTTTAAATGCGAGGTAAGGTAAAGTTTTCGGTGCCATAATACTAACTATTACTGTATTCTGTGTATTAGTTCATTTTAATGTCTAATTGGACACTACTATCGCCATCTCAACGATCACTTTGGAGCTATCGAGAGCGTCTACGCAGTTTTCTCAGTGAATATTTATCCTCTCTAAGTACGTTACATCCATGCTACTACATACTTTTACTTATTACTCCGTCGTGTTTGGACTCGTTGAATTCATTTTGATAAGGACTATTAGACCAAAAAGACAAAAACAATATTTCACATCACATCATCAGCCAATTAACGTCCACTGTTGGACAAGGCCTCCCTCATAGAGAGGGGTGTTGCCATAATCCCCACGCTTGGCAGGCGGCTTGGGGATCGCAGTACGTTCACCGTGTACTATTAGGACGCTGCTGCCCATCCTCCGGTGGTTCTGGTCGCAGTTTTAGGACATACCCGGGTCCAAAACAATATTTATTGTCTGTCTAATAATTCATAGATTTACTGACGACTTGCAACGCCCCGTGGTTTCACCCGCTATCCTATAGGAACTGCTATTTTTTCAGGGTAAAAACTATGAGTCAATCCAGAATATAACCTACCTCCATACCAAATTTTATTTTAATCCATTCACTTATTACAGAATTCAGTGAAAACAAACATATTAATACGCAGACTTTCTTATTTATAATAATAGTGTGATAATGTTGTTGTCTACATCTACATAATAAGACAAATGAATAATAACACAATAAAGTTTAATCTTCAAAAAATACTCCTAAAGTAGGTATTGTAGGAAATGTTGTAAGAAAAATAAAAAAATATCGATATCGATTAAATTATGGTAACCACTATTATTGTCAACGGCTTGTCAAGGGCTTATAATTTAAACACAGTTGATAATTTTGTGAAATCACAAAATTATCAACAATTTAGACTATACCGGATATAGGAAATTCCTCCTTTAAAAAAAATTAAAATCCATTCTAGCTCTACCACACGTAATTACAGCGCAAGACGGCATTGTGAATAAATCCGATGGAGCAGCATACGAATTCGAATTCAGTTAGCAACTGCGATGCGGAGTTTGACGCGTTGACGTGCATACTCATGTTCACTTGTATGCCTCGTAACAAATGTTCCATCTCTCTTCCGTTCTATACCCTTCTCTTTTCTGTGGCTATGTCAATAACATTCTCTTTACTTTGGATCTCCTTGCTTGAGGCTATGTGACGATCCTCATATTACGTTTCGGGTAACGAAGAAATAAATCATTGATTTTTATTTTCGTTTATGTAAAAATAAAGAATTAAAATAAATGATATAAGATAGCCTATGTTTTAATCTGGTAATTTCTAAGCATATTCGTGAAAACCGCATTTAAATCCGTCCAGTGGTTTAGGAGATGTGCGCGGACAAACAAACAAACAAACAAACAAACAAACAGACAAAAATTCTAAAAACTGTCCTATCGTGTTCAGCTGCTTATTTTAAAACGACCTGTGTGATTTTTTTTTTGTTATCTCGCAATTACAGATTTTTTTATCTCTACGTTTTTATTATATGTATAGATAAGATAGATAGATAGTGCGAAGGCGAGTGTTAAGCACCAACCGTGCTTAACACTCGCGAGTGTTAAGCACGGTTGATGTACAAAAAAAGTTTAAAAAAATATTTCAAGGTTGCGCGGTTCACTGGGCCGCAAGCGGCCCGCGAGGGCAAAGTGTTTAGCACAGGTGATGTACAAAAAAGTCAAAAAAATCTTTCTAGGTCGCGCATTTCGCTGGGCCAGAATCAGCCCGTTGGGTCTCACTTCACCACAATACTTGCTTCATCTTTTATAACTCGTCATGTAATTTAACTTAATGTTTAAAGGCAAGCGTCATGAGGTGCACTTTCTTTCTTAGCTTCTCAATATTTTTTTATAATATTTTTTAATGTTACCTAAGCATTACGTTAACGCTGTGTCGGATATATACACAGGTAAATGTGGAATTAGTTATCTGTCCCAATCGTACTCTGGCACTGAAAATTGGGGACGGGATAGAGACCAGACTTTATGACCTGCCTGGTTTATTAAATATTGCACGTGCACCGTCACTGCAGTTTTACGAGTACGGCACTACATTCAGGATGAAATCCTAGTATACTGTGTATTTTGAATGCGAACACATAGATCTAGGTGATAAAAAGTCCGTACAATGGTGTTCCGTACAATGGTGTTCCGTTTCAATAAAAGTCCGGTTAATTTTTTGTTTTGTGTTTAGGGAGACGTTTGTCAAAATTATATACTGATATCTTATTATATCGCTCAAGCTAAAACAAAACTGACTAATCACAAAGCCGGACAAATATCAAAAAATCCGGACATGTCCGAACAAATCCGGACAGGTGGTAACCCTAAAAGCAGATGAATTTGCTTATTATGAGTGTGTGATAATATTATTTAATAAAGCGTTTATTTAAACTCTGAAAACTTGGTTTTGACACCCATTTTAACTGTGTAGTTAAAAAAACGATGGGAAGTTAGTTCACGACGACATAAAGTGAGATGGCGGCAAAGTGCAAGCCTATTTTTTATATAAAAAAACGATTTCCTGCTGACTGTGTGCTGTTAAAATGTTAGTAAAACCCCGTCATTTATAATGTTGAACTCCGAAACCAATCGGAAGCTTGTCTCGACTGATAACCACAAAACGTGAGTGTAAACCATTCGTCATAGTTTATAACGAGTGATTACGTGGGTTTTGATGAAGTAAAAATATTATGAAGTTTTCATATTAAAGATATTGTGGTAATAAGATGATGAAGCCATATCTAAGAGAAAACTTAAAACACGTGAAAAATATATGATGTAGACATAGAAGTAACCAAAAACGTCATTTTGACCTCCAACAGTTTAAAGCGAAATTTTCAGTAAAATAAATCTTCACACATTTGCACCTCATTAGTGCACGACACACGACTGAAGTACTGAAATTCACGGCTGAAATGTCCCAATTATGTAAATATCATTGCCGCCTTGTTGGAGAATGTATGAATTTCTTTTTACAATGAAAGTGTAGGTTCTATTCTATACTCTTATTGCGAGGGTACGGTAATGTCTAAATAGCTTGGCAAATGAAAGAGTAAACTAGCTTCACGGTTTCACCCACTATCATACAAGAATCATATTTTTTTCCGGAAAAAGTTTTTTTCTAAGTTAAAACTTTTTTAGGTGCGTTAGGTAGGGACCTTGCGTCATCGTCACGCTGTAAGGTGTATTTTAAAACAGCGCCATCTCTTGTAGAATAGGTGAATTACTACTTAACTTTTTCACTTCTGACGTACATACCGTCCTATGACTGATGTGTTTTTTTAACACTCATGTTAATCCAGGATATAAACTACCTTAATACCAAATTAATTTAAATCCGTTCAGGTGTTACAGAGAGCAGTGCAGACAAACACAGAATTACATACAAACTTTTGCATCAAATTTATAATAAGTACTTACAAATACAATACAAAATACAAAAATATTTATTTGGCTCCAAATAATAATAGATTCTTAGGTATACAAGTTAGGTGAATCTCTGACTCCTATGCTAGTTGTATATCCTGTATTATACGATAGGAGTCAGTTCCTTCCCAGTTATAGTAACTAATATTGACAAAACTAATAACTAAATTTAGTATTAATATTCATGCAATAAGTATGTGTGTTTGTGGGGGGAGTGTATGTGCGAGTGTGTTGATGAATGATAGTAAGGCTGAGTGTAAGTGGTTAGTATTTGATTTGTAAGAATGTAAGGCATCGCTTCACCAGTTGAACACTGAGCTATGTCTATTTCACAAATGGCCATTTTATAAATTTACTTGAAAACTAGCGACGGAAACTTCAGTTCGCACCGAACAAATAGCTAGCTATCAAAACCATTGTTATAACTTAGTCTTTCAATCTGAAAATCCCTAGAGTTCTGTGCCTTTCTTACGAAGTAACTTACGCTCAATTTTCTACTCTATTTCGTAGCAATATTTAGCAAAATTATATTGCGTGAATCGAATATTAACAGAGTCCTAAACTGCTGTTGTTTTCATACTGACGTATATGCGACCAACTGTTACTACTGATTTTCGCAAAAAAAAAACTCATCTAATTTTAGTTAAAATGTGGATGCATTATCTGAATATAATGCTTGTAAAGACATAAGTTTTTGCAAACCCTAAAACATAAAATAAACGCACACAAAAAAATACTAAAAAATTAAGTCCTACTGTCAACGGTCAGTCTAAAGGCAATACTAATTCGTAAGCTTCGAAAAAAGTTTCTAGTGTTAACCTACAGGATAATACATTATAAAGATCTTTACATGTTTATCTTGATCAAAGACCCAGCGTAGTGAAGAAATGTTAGAGCATATACACGTCACAAACTACAACTAATCGTAGTCGTACCCTATTGGTAATTGATTATTATATATTTCAATGTTTCTATCATCAAAATTACTCAAAATCCTCTCGTCCCGCTTAAATTTGCCAGAGACCTAAAAATGGACGTTTGCTAATTGTCAAAATGTTTGTACAAAAGTACTGTGATCTCACTCCACATTTAATATTGTTTAAAAATTAAATAATAATTTAAACAAATAAAAAATAGATAGATAGATAACTCTTTATTGTTCACACCAAAATTTACAAACATAAAAAAAAAAAAGTTTTTTTTTTTAATTGTCTTAAAAACCATATTTATTTAAATTACATAAACATAATCTAAAAACCATATTTATTTATTTAGACTCTAGCCACTAAATATAATAAATGTCCAAACTGCTCCAGCGGCTAGAGCAATTGGGACATTTACCCGGATCGTTGCACAGGTTCGAATCCTGCCGATTGTCTAATTTTTGGTAAATCTGTGTCGAACACTTCCACCCAGAGTTATTATACCACGTATTAAATTTTTATTAGCTAAAGGTGCCAGTATTCTAGACACCTTAATATTATGGTATAGTTTTTTGTACATTGATTTTAAGTAGTTTTAGTACTTCATTTGTATTATTAGCTATTAAATTATAAAGAAAGTAAAAATAGCATTGCCATCCAGCTCTGAACTATATATATATATATTACAAGTTTTAAGCCTCTAGCTTATAAAAACATTTTTTTAAATTGATTTTGAAAATGTTTAAGACAAGAAAGACAAGTGAGTGAAAACTGCCCAAATATTGAGTCTTCAGTCAAACCTTAAGATTCAGGTCCCAATTGAAAGTTTCCAATCTCCCGTGAAAATAGCACTTTAGTGTCAAAAGTGAGGTTGTAACTGGTGTTGTCAACTCAAAAAGTTCACATCACCTGGGCGTAATATTAATATCCATTCTGTGCCTGGGCGGAGCCATACCCTATTCAATGAATACAGAAAAGGTTTCTGTCCGCTGATGCGGTTTTACTTACTAGAGACTATATAAAGGTTGCCCAATGACAAGGGTTCTTTAAATGTTTGTCTAAAAAGATACTCGAAACTTGACTTTATCGCTTTTACTATATAAATAAAACTAGTAGTTTGAACATTGATCAGTTTCGGTATCAGTTTTTGATCGTACGAAATCCTTCAAAATTTTATGGCCTTAGGAAGTTAGCGACCAATTCATACACAACTTTCACCTGCGACTTGTTTATTTTATTTTGTTACAACACCAATATATATTTACGGTATGTTTTTAACTATATAAATGTGGGCGGAGAAACCCATAACTTAAGCATTCATTTTTTATATTTGTCATATAAATTTCAAGACAATTTTTTATATTGTCGTGTTATCTTTTGAGTTCCTAATTTTTTGTTCCTTTAGGTTTAGTTTGTTAATCATTCTGATCTTTCACCTTTTGCTTATAAATTCTAAAAAATCCTTTCACAAGTTGGCTTATATTTTGATTTTGTTCTCAACTATTAATTTACTTTACATTAATCCAATCATCAATTGTTTTATTGTTTTCTTTGGCGCTACTATAAAGCCCTTAAAGCTTATTTTTCTAGATTCCACCAGTGTTTATCGTGCCAAAGCGAGACAGGCGTAAATGAAACTGTAGGCACCTTGTTGCGTTCTCGTTCGATAGGGTGACGATAAGATTCTGTCGCGGTGCGCATGCTAGCCTTGCAGGATAAGAAACTGGGATATACTGTCACCCAAAACATGGTAACAGTCCATTGTAAATGGCAGTCGGTATCAGCCATCCAAAGCCTGAAGGATCATCCATTACTTTACAATACTAATCTGATGAAATCAGCTAGAAAAGCTACGCAGCGCTAGATTAGTCATGTGGGTTAACACTCCTTCGAACCTGTTATTTTTGCCTGTGATGAAAGAAAAACTGAAAATTATTTACCGTTAAGAATTTACTTACACTTGAGATACACCAAAACCAGCTCCCACAAAAACACATAAAAACAAACCATCCTAAAATAACATCTTCCTTCACCAACACGGCTTTCATAAAAAACTAGAAAAAGATTTATTTCTCAAGTCGCTGAGAAAATAAGAATATTTCGCTCTCATATTGCGTCTGCCACAAGGAACCTGCTGAGGGCACTTACATGAGGAAACGAGATTCGTATATATACCTTACCCTCCGTTGGATATTAAAATGTCATTTTGGATCCTAAACTGTTTAAGCTTTGCAAACATGATGTGTAGGTACTGAGGTAAAGACGATCACGTTGCAGATTCAATTTCAACTGTTTTAGTATGGAAGCTGATGCGGATTTCATTATACGGGAATCGTTCAAGTAAGATTAAGCCGGTTACTCAAACTATAATCCCAACCGCATTTGGCAGTTTTTACGTGAGTTATTTGTTATGCCATAAGTGGCAAACAAGCTAACGGGCCACGTGATGGTAAGCCGTCGCCGTCGCCTATACATGTAATATAGACCTTTGAAGACTCTGTTAACAGCCCTTTCAAAGAACCACAAGAGGGAATCACACTCCACATAATAACAAACACAAATGTTCATCGCATGAATGTTTGTACTAGGTGGGAATCCCCACGTCCCAAGCGCAGAAAGCAGGTTCACTACATAAAGTAAAGTCACACTTACATTATAAAAGGGGAAAGTTACATCTTTTCACAATTAAACGCGCTGCACTCTTGAAGAAAAAAAAAGGAAGATGTATTCGTGTAGACATTTGGAAAATTATGAGAAATCTGAAAATTCTGCTGTATAATACCCTACAGAATGCTCTTCCCTCGCTTCTTATTATTTGCCTGTGATGATAGTAACCAAGCTCTACTCTCCTAATCACAAAATAAAAAGGTTGCTTCAAGCATTTCTTGTTCAAGACCGTAAAATCTTCTGTTTAACAGCCAGTTTCACTATCCGTGCCTGAACGATGCAATGAATTTACACTACTTAAATAGCGTTTACACACTTATATACCTATCTAAGTAGTGTAAATTCCATCTTAAGCCAGTATCTACGCATTTCAGTCACGTTTCCGCAAAAGTGGACCGAAAAAGAAAATAGGTGAGATGTTGATAGAACCAAAGATACGGTACTAATACTACTACTACGGTAATACTATTACTCTTAGCAGAGGCTAAGAGTAATAGTATTCTGTGATACGGTAAATTGAATTGAAATTGATTTATTGTTTGAGTGCAACACAAATCTTTGTTTTTATTTATCTATTTTATCTTTGTTACAGATCAGTTAATAAAACTCAGTGACTTAGAAAATTTTTATGATAGTAAACTAACAAGGTTACTCTTTGAAAAAAAGTAACAATTTTTTTTTTTAAAACGTACGAACTTATCTTCAGAGACATTGAAACAACTTTTACATCTCTTGCGCATTTCAACTTTTTTGAATATAAAATATCACTAAGAATTAGAGGATGGCAGAGGAGATTAAAATAAAATAAAAACGTTTTTTTAGGATTTCATCTCCTAAAATAAAATGGGAGGAGTTTTTTTTTTTTTTTTTTTTTTTAGATTTCTGATTGAATTTTTTGCTCTACCATCCCGTAAAATATCAACACGAAAACTGCTTTATACTTACTATTTACAATGTTATACTAAACGTCACAATCGTTTTTTTTTTACTATAGAATGAGCGCAACCGTAAGGCGATGGCCTTACGGTTGCGCTCAACGGCCATAGCATCATCATAAATCATCAAAATAATCATCATTTCTACCGATTTATTGACTATTGGTATCTATCAAACTTCTTATATCATAGGATGCATTTGCTTTCGCTTAGATAACCAAGTACCTACTCTTATGTAATCGGGAGGTAAAAGGGTGCGTTCAAGTTAATAATAAGCAAAAAACCGTTGGAAATTCATATTTGGAAGGTTCAGGCACACTTAAAGATATTTAAATCAATTACTTATTTCAAATCAGCACTTAAAAATATCTAAAATGATAGACTAAACCGTCTCTTTTAATCTGTGAATTAATATATCTAGAATCGTTGCGAGCTAAATTACAAATTGTTTCGATGACATAAGGATATTAATTCGTTTGTTGGTATTTCTACGCCTAAAGTATTTTTTTCAACAAACTAACGACACTTATTTTCTTAAATTATGTTGTAAAATTCAATGTCAGTGAATCTAAAGTTACACTTTGACTTCTTATCATTATTTAAAAACATTGCAAACGAACGACCGTTTTTAAACTGTTGTTTTACGTTTTTTTGTTTCCATATTGAAGGCAACTGTATGATATGTGATTTATTATTTGCAAATTGTTTTAAATTAAATTAAGCCTACCCATCAGAACTTTGTAGTCAGTTAACTCAATTTCCGACTAGTATAATGAAGTTGATGATAGAAAACAAAGTTAATTTACTACAGTTTGAAGCTTTCAGTTTTGTTTTCACGATTGTTACGAAGCAAAACAAACACTTGTTTTGAGCTGAAATATGTTTCAAATAGATCATAGCTAAAATTTTAGGGACTGGCATTTTGATTTAAATTCCAGAACTAAAATTTTAACAAAGCTTTATAAAAGTTTAGTGCCTAGAACAATACTCAATACTCAACCGTAATGTTGTTAGAATTGAAATCATTTTACTCAAATATAGGTATTAGGTATAATATATATAGGGTTTCAAGGAACGGTGGTACAAAGACGAAAAGAGGTACTAATTCTTATCATTACAAACAACTGTTATTTAGAACCAACCAAAAAAGGCGAGAAAAAAATTCGCGTTTTTTGGGTGCGTTCCATACCATGCCTTGGGTGTAAATAAAATTTTTCTAATAGCTGTAACAGACGTATCGTACTTGGCTGACGAACCGCCGTCTGACCAACGAGAGAGAATGAAAGAGAATATAATTTCCCTCTCTTTTTCTCAAGGTGGTTGACGTCAGCCATGTTGACGTGCCTGTTACGGCTCTAAGGAAACGGTAATATTTTCCGTGTTTTTTAGGGTTTATTCATAGGACAGAACAAAACAGAGCAGAGCAGAATGGAGCGGGACAGGGCAGGGTAGGGCAGGGAAGGTCAGGACATGACAGGGCAAGCCAAGGCCACAGCTCACCTGGTGTTAAGTGACGGTATAGTCGAGGATGTTAAACACTTAATAATTTTTGTTTATTCTTTCTTCTTCATTATTTGATTTTAAAATTTATTTTTCGCTTTCGCATTGGCTTTCCATCCATATTGTAATTATCGGGAAACATAGACCCGACAGAGATCCACACTCGTGCTGTGCGTTATATAAAAAAGTTTTGAAAGATCTACTGTGTAACAATCACCGTAGCATCCTTTAATATGCAGATTAAACTACGTAAGGTACAGGTAGTTTGCAGATTACCTAGTTAATGCGCATATAAACGTATTCTGCATTCTAACGGTAACATAATATTACTAACCATAATTCTTATTAAACTAGAAATCTTTTAAAGGTAAAACTTGTGTACCTGTACATGATGTTTTTACCATTCTAACTGTCGCAAAAGTTGTTGCCTAAAAACAAGAAAAGCCGCGTCATTATTTTGGTATTTAAACACTGTTTTAAACTATCACGGTTGTTCACTAAAGTTATATGATTATTTACGGGATATTTACCGTGGTAAGGTTGTGGAAGGAGCTCCCGATATTTCGGCGCAGTTACATGCATTATGTTCACGGGAAGACAGAAGAATGGGAGTGGTTAGCAAAAAAGTTCAAATTTAGGTGCCGACAAAACGATCTACCCTTCTTTCTTTTTAACCGACATCAAAAAAAGAGGAGGTTCTCAATTCGCCTGGTTTTTTTAAATGCTTGGTACCACAGAAATTTCGACTGGGTGAACCGATTTTGATGATTATTTTTATTTGAAAGCTGGTGCTTCCCGTGTGATCCCATTTCAATTTGGTCCAGTTCTGACATTTTTATGAAGTCGGTTTTTTATATTGATAATTATTGTTTCTTTTTCTTTTTTTACCGTAATCATAGAATTGTTGTGTAAATAAATCATGCTTATAGTTATAAAATAATAATAACTGCATTCATTCCCGATAATTTAGCACGTCGCAATTCAAACTGCTATTATAACTGCCGGAATTGGTTATTTATGATAATGAGCATATTAACAGCATCGCCACGTTTTATTTTACGCTATCGGGGAATTCATGATAGTTTTTAGCTTTAAGTATTCAATTTTGTAGTGGAGTAGTATCTACTTTGTGGCTATGATTACATTCTAGCTAAGCATGTAAGCAGGGGCGTATTTACCCTAAGGACAAAAGGGCCATGGCCCGGGGTGGCAAGCTGTGAGGGGCGGTTATATACCTACTCCGTTATATCCCTGCCTCGGTAAAATCAAGAAAATTTAGTTATAATTAAGAAAAACATAGTGATCAACACCAAATATTTTAAATCGAATGTTCTATTTCGATTTTAAACGTTTTTTTTTTTCGTTTTAAACGCATTGGTTTAGTTCGTTTTAAACAGCGAAGTTGGGTTTAAAACCAGCCTTACATCTATAATCTCAGCTCACGTCAACACACTAGGCACTTTATTTTATTCCTAATCAAAACTTTTTGCTTTTTTCCCGTTAGTTTATGGGGCGGCGAACCTTACAGGCCCAGTGCGCTGAATCTTAAATACGCCACTGAATGTAAGCATAGCCACAAAGTAAGTACTCGTTCTAGTTAGGGACTCTTAGTGTAGAATATAGGTGATACGTTTACGATTTAAGAGACAAATTCATCATTTTAAATATTTATTTATCTTTCAAGTTTCAGGACAGATAACGCACTGAAAATGACATGTCATAACATGTCGTTTGCAGTGTGTTATCATTATAAATTTCAACTAGCTATCTATTACGGTTCGAAAGATACAGCCGTTAAAAGGTGGGATGGACAGCTAGACCGCGTAGGCTTAGTAGTAGGGTCCTGTTTTCACCCTATGGGTACAGAACTCTAAAAATTGCTTATAAATTTATTTATTTTTTTGCGATCAAATGCTTGCTGCGCTTACAGCGAAACCAACGCGCACAGCAAGCCAAAATTATATAAGTAAATATTATTAAATATTATTTTCCGTTACGCAGAAACAGCAGATAAGATAAATATACCTACTTACCTTTTATATTGCTACATAAATTAGAAAACGTGATAAAAAAGTATAAAACTGGGAGGTGTAATAAACAATGTATTTTTGTGTGGTTTCCGTCTTGTTTTGAATGTTTACGAAAATTACAAACCTTTAGTATGGAAACTGACGTGGTTTTCACACATTTTGTTTGTATTGTTCGTGAGCAATTCCCGTGATAATATAAACAAAATGCATTACAAAATTTGTTTCACGGTAGTTACAATCAGAAGCAATACTTTGTTTTATGTTTGCACAACGGAATTGAAAAAAAGTAAGAAACACGAAAATTGTTTAGGTGGAATCACAGAAAAGTTTTTTTTTGTTTAAATTAGAATGGCTGTCAAGATGTTTTGTAAGAAGTTTGTTGTAGCCACTTGCACCTATATAAACCCTAGAAACTGTCTTAGCAACTGTGACGCGGAGTTCGACGCGTTGTCATAAATAAGAATGTTCAATCAAGGTTCTGTCACAATACCTGGTGACAGATTTTCCTTCTCATTTCCGTTCTATTTACTTCTCTTTTCTGTGGATGGAATATTATAAACTACCTATGTCATCATAATATTGTACACACTTCCATAATTTTGATATGAAACATTTATTGGCGCACCTTAGCAGTAAAACATACTCATATGCCATGACGGCAAACGAAATGACGCTCTCTCTTACCATCATGTTTCACATCTGCCACACGTCCCGTGACAGCCAACTTTTTTAACACTCTAAAACGCACGCGTACTTGTATTAAGGATATAAATGGGAAATAAGGTAAAATAAAAAAATATTATTATTTGTTTTGGATGTAGCTCGTGATTGACAATTATCTTTCTGTTTTGACACGCTTTACAATATACTGGGTTACGTGGAAACTGTGTACTTAGCCAAAACGGTAATAATTAAATTTAAAATTGATCAATGAGGTTCTGAGTTGAATGAGAAATGAGTTTCTAATATATTTCATGTAGGTTTGCCTGTTTAATAATACCCATAGACCTGAATATTATTTATTAAAGACCTAGATAATATTTGTCGTTTTTTTTTTACTTTATTCAAATTTCAGTTTTTGTTTAGTTAAAGATATTATTATAATAACGAAAGTTACAAAACGTATAGAAAGTTTCACATCTTTGTGTCAAAGCGGATTAATGCAGACCGTTTGATCGTAATAGATTATAGGTATTGAGGATTGATGTCGCACGGCGAATGATGAATACGACGAAGTTTGAGCGTATGTGCTGACGAACACTTAGATAATTCCACGAATATTCGTGGAATAGATGAATGCAAACACAAAATAAATAGGTACAGAAGGCCAGCTCCATACAAAACCTTTAACAGATACACGCATGCAAAGGCGCGTACGTCTCCTGACTTGATCAGAGATCGCTGTGATCTCTGATCAAGTCAGATGAAATGTCATGGCGTCGCGTGTGCCTGCGCATTGGCAGTACACGTATTTATCGTTTCGTGTGACAGTTGTCATAGTTTACAATGAGTAAATCCTAAAAGAGTTGTTGTGTATTTGGTTGTTTAAATACAATATTATCACACTTTTAAATATATTGGTCATGCCTTTCATACGTGCCGTAATCGAGGAAAGTACTATTCGTTAACTAATTTATAGACTTTTATTAAGATTCCCTTTTCTATAAGAAATATAATAAATATTCGGGATAATTAAATTGTTTTAATTGAAACTGCCAAATCTAAAGTTTTCATAGAACATTATAGTTGCTTTGCCAGCCCTAGCACTACGGTTGCGCATATGTTATTAAAATCAAGGTCTGCCGAAACCAGCCTTCTCTAGCTATTTATTTTGTGATGCAAAGCTTAGTAAGCTCGGATTTAAACCGCGAAGGAGGAACTGTAAAAGCAGTACAGTGGAGATATAAGTATCTGAATACCGCTCGTAGCGTATTTTCTCGTATGTTTCTAAATGATCACCGATGTCAAGCAACGGACGATCCGTTCAGTCTTCGGGTGACCGTGAGTGGCATTTTACAACCGAACGTGGGTCAGATGACACGATAAATTGTAGGTTTTCGTTGTTTGTGTTATAATAATGACTGTTCAGCCATGTCAAAGGCTTTTGGGTGGCCTAAAAATTACGACATCAGGATTGGCCACTTCGCTTATTTATACGAATTTAATTACTAGGGCGCTACGCAGATGGAGCAATTTTAGCTGACGCAACTGTCAACTTTTACAATTTTACGGTTCTAACAGGTGCCAGTTGTAGCAAAAAAGGTCTAATTTATAATTGCCGCAATTTTAAATAAACTATTACACGTAAAGCAATACTAGCGATAAAAACAGTGACGGGGCGGAGGTGAAGTCGCTCCACACCATACGTCGCAGTTGCCGGTTGGGGAAATTGGCAACTTGAGACAACCTTTACAAAAATGCAGTTTCTAAGTTATGGCTATAGAAAAATCATCAATTACGGATATCAGCAATCAAAAACTGTAGTTGACTACCAAAACTCTTAATTAAAATAGAGAGTGCGCGGATTCTTAAAATTATATGAAAAACGCCATATAAGTAGTTGCAACTACTTATTTATGGCGGAGTTTTTCCCTGTTGCTGAAATTCAAGGATAAAAATTGGTCCGTCGTATTGCATAAGTGTAAAAAAATGGTATCTGACTAGCTGCTTAGCACTTTACTGTCTGACAGACAGTAAAGTGCTAAGCAAACGGAGCAATTTGAGGACGGGTGTCTAGTCAGGCAGTAAGGTGCTAAGCAGACGGAGAAATTTGAGGACGGGTGCTAGTCAGATACAATTTTTAAACACTTGAGCGTTGAATTATTCTCGCAAGGTACCTGTATATGGTGGGGTGGGTACATTTAACAACACGCCAGTATCTCCGAGATTTGATGACGTAACCATACACATAAAGCTGGCAGTGGCAGGAAGCGAAAGCCAAAGATCTGAGTGGCCCTTGCCCTGGAATGGCCTGTGTCCAAAAATGGAGTAAGATAAGCTGATTATAAAGATGATAACTTAAACAGACTAACTTGCCACTCATACGGAAGAGCACAGAAAATAAAAATTTGGGAGTGAGTGAGTTTGGATGAAATTCGACGATGACCAAACTAATATTGGAGGATCTAAAATAACTGGACGGACGGACAGGACGAACTTATAAGGTTTCCTTGTAGTACGGAATCCTAAAAAGGTAAAGCCGCAGAACCCAAATAGCAGTTCTTAAAATTGAAAGATGTTTCTTCGTACAATAACTTTTCCTTGGAAGCTTCCATTCAACTACAATTTAAAGTCCAGTAAATTAACTAAAAACGTTATTGCTCCAGAAATGGTAATAATGAATTAAATTAAAGCGAAGGAATATTATATACCCAGAGGAAATTAAGCGACTGTCTCCCGCTACCTTACAGTTAAGCACCCAGTAAGGAGGTGTTAGTTACCGTAAAATCATTGACATTTTATAAAACAAGCCGAGCTTTATTAACTTCAATAAAAAATTACACTTATAAGTTTCATTTACACAAACTATAAAAACGAAATATAATAACTTTATATAACGGAATTAATTAAACATAGACACGTCAAAATAGTAATAAAATGCAGTAGGTACTTGTTTATATTATGGCGAGAAACACGACATTACTCACAGTCGCGCATGTAAGAAATGAGTCGTAACAGCAAAGTAATATGGTTTGTTTTTTATTGACGTTCATTTCAAAAATTGGTGCACAATTTGGTACATTTTTATTGTTTTTATTAGTAGGTTATCGTCAAAATAATTCAATAATTATCAACTATTTTAAATTTAAAGAGCTTTTTAATGCTCCATTTGTTCCTGTCCTGTGTATATCGTAGCTCGTCCACTTCTTTCCTAATGTTCTTGCGAGCTAGTGTACCCAAGCGGTGGACGAATGGTAGCTGCGGGACGAAAAAAAACTTTGGTAAGAATTATGGGACATTGAAAAATATTGCGATGCAAAATGAAATATTAAAAATAAATCCAATCCTCCATACTGTTAATGTACTATATACGAGTACTTTATTATATTCATTTCAAGCGATCGTAATGCAAATTTATTTGTATAATAGACGTGCAGTCACTCGATAGCCGTCACTGTTTTTTTTATTTATTAATTATTGTTTTTGCCAAAGATCTTTGAAGAAATAACCCTTTTTATACTTTTGCCCGTTACAGACGATGTGCAGTACTCGCGTTATTATTACACGCACGAGCACCGCGCATCACCTGCAACTAGCCACTTTCTATATAAGATAGTTTGCTATAAGCACGTATATGACAAAACTTTTAGTCAAAATAAGTACTACTACAAATTTAAAACTTTTAGCTATAAATATAAGCTCATAAACGAGGCACACTCACGAATTTTATGATGTTTTAGCCTCCTCCGTCCTTATCACACGTGATGGTGTAACGTAACATATTTTGCAATGTTTTTTTATTTAAGAAATTTCAATAGTACTTTTTTTACATAATGTCTATTTAAAAATATCCCCTAATTTGTTTCGTCGGATAATGCAGCGTTCTACACCGCATTTGGTTCGCACTACGGTGTGAATAGCTCAAGTGCTCTAAATCAATGGAACCCTCCGCACCGCGGAATCTGTGATGTTTAAATGTCTAGTATTTTTGTAAACAGCATTACAGCTACGCAGACGGCACACACTATTAACCACGTATAAGAGGCGTATAACCACGTATAACAAATTAATCTACAGCACCTACAGTACGTTTTTGGTTTGTCTGTTTACGTCCTAAAAATCTGGACCTTAAAAAGGATCTCTAAAACCTTAAGGTTGCCTGGAAGAGATCGCTTATAGCGATAAGGCCGCCAATTGTTTCACTAGTTTTTTAAGTTGTTTTTATGTACGTGTATAATTTTTGGTGTGAACAATAAAGAGTTTTCTATCTATCTATCTATCTAAAACGATTTTGGTGATTTTCAGATTAGTCAATAGTGTTCCATTGAGAGCTAGTCGACATAAATTCATTTTCTGCTTAGTTCCAGTGGAAATGGAAGATACTTAGTAGTCTCGCTCTAAGCAAAAGGTGCTGCAGCTCGTCCCAGGAGACGCGCAGTACTCATGCGAGCACCACTCGCGTGAGTTTACTGCGCATCGTCTGCAACAGATTTATAATATGAGTTACAGGATAGTTATCAATATTAAAAAAACTGACTTCATGACCAAATTAAAACGGGAAGCTCCAGCTTTCAAATAAAAAATAATCAAGAATCAGAATCATCAAAATCGGTACACCCAGACGAAAGTTCTGAGGTAACAAATAAGAAAGAAAAACAGTTGAATTGGGGAGCTCCTCCTTTTTGGAAGTCGGTTAAAAACAGTATATAAGCACAAAACACTAGTTTGAAATCAAAACAGTAAAACAGTATATTAGTCAACCAGTCAATGTCATGACAGCCTAAATGGATAGAGAAGCGTAAGAACCACAGTTACAAGACCTTTGAAACACGATTGTGACGTGTCTAGTTTTTATTTACTTTTAAATTTTTGCTCCAGACATCTTGTTTATTTCGCTAGTATCAATAATAATATTTAGAATTGTTCAACAGTTAATAGTTTTCTAACGTTTTCGTAGATATTTTCAAGCTTAGTCAATTTATAAAATCATTGTCAAAAACAGTCGGTGCACAGTATCTTTCAAATCGTAGCAAATAACCTGAGATAATCGCTCGAGAAAATAGTCTCCAGGTATTCGTGTCCTGTAAAAAGATTTTTATCACACAAACGTTATATATCAAAATCCTATTATAATACAAATCGAAGAAGAGATTCTATGAATAGCATTATCGGGATGATAAAGCGGCGGGCGTCAATGTGTTACCATTTTTAACCAGCTTTCAAAAAGAAGGAGGTTCTATGTTCGTCTGTATGTTTTTTTGTATGTTCTAGTTTCGATACTTTAAAATAGTGCCCAAACAAACTGCACGCAATTTTATTTGCAAAAAAAAATGTTGAGACGTTGGCCAGTTGTAATTTATTTTGAAAATACACACTTACAAGTACACTTCGTTCACATTTACTTTACCCTCTGACATATTATGTTGTTGCCTTTCTGTCAGTTTGCAGACCTTACTATCAAAGCAGACTTGCTGCCACAGTTTTTTATTTATTTTTATTAGAACGGATGGCAAGGCATTTCTGTAAGAAATTTGTTGCAGCCAGTTCCACCCATATAAACGTAAACTCAGTCATTCGAAATCAGTTAGCAACTGTGACGCAGAGTTCGACGCGTTGATATATAAATAAGAAAGTTCAATCATGGTTCTGTCATAATGCCTAGCGACAGATTTTCCGTCATATTTTCATTCTATTTACTTCTCTTCCCTGTGCTTGCTGCGGCTAGCAGCTAATATAACTGTGAACAAGGCCTAATCATGGGCGTAGCCAGGTTTTAAGTATCAAGTGTTTCAAGACAACAAAACAACAAAATTGTGCAAGAAAAACTTGCTTCGCTTTTTTTCAATGTTATATCACCTAGAAGTGGTAAAGTTTTTATAATTAATAGGTTTTTAGTATTAAAATGTAGGTATAATATAAATTTTATGACGTGAAATAAATGTATCCAGCTTATTAATATATTACATATTTCGGGGAGGGGTATTGAATCCCCAAAACTCCCTGTCTACGCTTGGGGCCCTAATTCTGTATAAAACCACAAAACAAGTTAATAACACCTCATAAAGTGTTATAACACAGTAACAATTTTCACAAATAACACGGTAACCATAGTTACAAAATTTAAACGGGTCAAACGAATAAAACCGTCTTCCTATTGGATACTAAATTTTCTTGAAAAATGCGCACGAGAAGCGCTAGCTTGCTCCACAGATTCAGGCTAGGTGACTATGATTCCACTTCCATTTTTCGAACTGCTAGACTGTGAAATCCATTGTTTTTTCCCGGATATATACTGTACAATCTGGGTGTTGTCAAATTATGAACTAATGGTTTGAAATGCTGGAGAACGATAAAGTATACTTTAAATCCCAGAAAAAATTACAGTTCCTAAGGGAATCTCCGTGCGGATGAAACCATTTTTTGAACTGAAGACTGTAAAATCCATTGTTTTTTCCCGGAGAGATACTGTACAATCTAGGTGTTGCCAAATTATGAACTAATCGTTTGAAATGCTGGACAACGATAAAGTATACTTTTAATCCCAGAAAAAAATACAGTTCCTAAGGGAATTTCCGCGCGAATGAAACCGTAGGATGCACCTAGTAATAGTATAATTCTATATGTATTCCAAATTACCAGTTTCAAAATAAGTTTAGCATTTAGCCACGTGTTCAACTCAAACAGTACACATGAACTGGTATACCCTTTGTGACAAAGTTTGTACATTAGCATAAAGGACACTGGGCAGTGCCCAGTAACTGGGCTGTAAACAAACCAGAATGTTCGTCGTTTATTAGATAGTTTGGAACTAAAATCTATTCTCTAACCATTTGAGAGAAACATACCCCCGAATTAAACCATCATTTAGTGGCTCTGCAGCTGGTTATTTAGCGATTTAAGGGTTGGTTTTATTGCAAAAATAAATATTCTCTTTTTGGCTTAGCATACCCTTTCTGGATAACCTGATATAATAGTTCTACATCCGGGCTCTCATGAAACTAGGCATCCCCCATTCCATTCATATTTCATACCCATCTTACTAGCTGATTTAGCGCAACTTATGATATAATCACTACAGAGCCAGTCTTCATTCTAAGAAAGTGCGTGCATAACCTACTATGGAATAGGTTATGCATTACTACACCAACCAAATTGAAGACATGTTGAGTAGAGCCCTCGTCAAAAGTACCCGTAATCGACAAGCACGTATGAAAACACTCATGAAAGTAGATGTGTCAGGATCGCAGCAAGTGGAGAGATGTGGTCTTTACCTACCCCAATGGGAAAGACTATGAATAAATGACTGTATGTATGTATATGTGTATGTATGTACATACGCATACGGGTGTGATCCGGTTTAGCAAAGAAAACCATTATACGAAATCATGTTTTCGTCATGCAGAAATACATAAAAGCACCATCATATCGATTGGTTCCTCGGTTCAACTCATGCACGAAACGTTTTGCTTCCATTTTTATTATGCATAGGTGCATACACTACGTAAAAAATGTGGAATGTGCTGCCGAGTAGGTTTTTCCCCGAAAAACAATCTGGGCATCTTCAGGTCTCAAATGAATTGGTTATTTCATTGTAGACCGCAACATGCGGCAACGCAAGCCTAATAATAATAAAAAAACAAAAAATACGTAGCTATCGAAATAACGCAAAACCTGTGACATGAGGTGTCTAAATTTTTTATGTAGAGATATGATGATAAAATAAAAATTATTATGTACCAACCAAACTTTAATGTATTTTAACAGACAATAAATATAAATAAGTATTCTGTGAATATTTCAAGCATCTACCTGTTGCCGTTATCAATATCAAGCAAAAACAAGTTAAAAAAAACCACATTTGTTGTATGGGAGCCCCGTTAAATATTTATTTTATTATGTTTTTAGTGTTTGTTTTTATATCAACTGTCTTACTATCACGGTTCATGAGATACAGCCTGGTGAGAGACGGACAGACAGACAGACGGACGGACAAAGAGTGGAGTCTTAGTAATAGGGTCCCGTTTTACCCTTTGGGTACGGAACCCTAAAAATTACCCAACTAAACGAAACTACCCCTGACAACAAACAGCTCAATCCAAAACATAAACAAAGTCTAATCTATAAGATCGCAGTAGCACGCGATCGATAAGCGATCAGCGGTCTCGAAACAAAGTAAACACCATTCTATTGTCCAATAAAGCTAATGTATCGAATAATGGGAATTGTGTCCTCTCCGATAATGCTCTCAATTTAACAGACGACCAGTGGTGGATTTACTCTCTAACTGTGACACGATGCGATCTTTGATCTCAGGGGAAAAATAGTACATTGTTATCCTAGGGGTGAAAGTAACTTATTTAGTCCCGAGACGGGGTTTGGCTAATAGTTCGAGGAATTAAATAAGTCTTTAACCCCGAGGTAAGCACTGCTTTTCATTACGAATACAAGGAAACTAAAAATAAAACCATTAACTGACACTGGCAAATGCACGAGAAGTGCGGGATCATAATCCTCTGAGGAGAAAAAAAAGAAGGTTGGAACATGATGGTTCAATACAAATATAATAATAGAACTTATTTTTAAAAATTTTCACATTTGTCAGTTGTCACTGTCAGTTGAAAGTGATTCTCCCTAGGGCAGAAATGTATTACTGTCAACCCGCTCCTCAAGCAACTTCAGACCTACTTTCCGAGTATCAGTAATGAAAAATATATTACTGTGGTTGCTTTCGACCACAGCTCGCCTAATAGACCTTGCAAGTAATTAGCCCAACTTAGAACAAGGGCGAAAATGCAAGAACAAGGGGCATGTATTTGTATACATGCAACTGTTACTACAGTCCGGCCGCAGAGAGAATGAGTCTGACAGCAGCGATAAAATTGCAAAATATGAATGACAACTATTTCTTCTAATATATTACACAATATTTTCTGTAAAACGGATGCAAAATCAGTACCCATTTGTAACTTGCTTACCTACGTAAGTTAAAAGTGACTTCTAGCATTTAGGTACTATGAGATAATTAACATTTATATGCTACTTTATTAAAGGTCACAATACTGCATGTAGTTTAAAGCAATGACCGACAAGTCCGACAACAATATAATAAAAGTAGAATCTTACATTCAAAAAGCTAGTAAAAGTGATCAAAATTTACTGTTTTCGTTCAACCTTAAAATGTTAGGCAATTTTCAGACGCTTTCTGTGGCCACACATCAGTTTCATTATTCTGGATTCCTGCGATACAGGCCTAACCTATTGCGGGAATCGCTGTTGTAATTTATATTTAAGTAACTCACTCATAAGCATAACCCTTAATAGACTGTTCGTTAGATGTAGGTACATTCCTTATTTTAACCTATGTTTATGTTAAAGTAAAGTAAAGTTTATTTCCAAAAAGGTTTACAAGTTAACGTAGAGAATGCCAAGAGTTATTTAAACTATAATGCGTAAGTACAATGTATTACCAGTGGACCCCAAACTCGGCTAGGCCGGTCTCTTGGTGGCCCTGGGAAGATTTTACAAAAGGATAGATCGCGCGCGCTAAGGAGTTTCTACTACTTAGGACTACTAAATTAACATCAATTAAATTATACATTATAAAGCTAACAAAAAACAAGTAAAGTTAAATTAAATTAGGTAACAAAGCAGACAATATATTAATACATATATTATAATTTTCATATTTTTTTTCATTTTCATTATTATTTATTAAGTTTTCGTGGACATACTCGAGTGTGGGAAAGTGATACAACGCGGTGTATATACATATATAACATGTATTTTCGTGATGTTTTCAAAACACCATAGATGCCTCTTGTAATGCTTCCATCACTTTACTGACCCGAGTTTGACTTGACCGTGACTTACTTTGCTTGACTCTAACTGTGACTATGACTTGTTTGACGATATTTTAATACTTGTAAAATGCACAAGAAGTGTGACGCCAAAATCAGAAAATAAAAAATCATCGGGCTTCAAGATTACTAAATAAAATGTGATAGTATGAAAGAACAAAACGCGTACTCAAATACTCGCTAGCACGTCCTCCTCAAAATAGTTGAAAATTTTGTGAAAGTTTTCACTCGGCTTTCATTAGGAAGTCGCATAATGGTATAAACTCCTTGTGATTCAAATCGCTGTCGAATGGGGTCATATTAGACTGTTCGTACACGAAGGCTGCTAAAGTATCCAATACTCGGTGATTTGAGGAATGTCGCAACTCGTGCACGCACGCTTGAACACATCGTTCTAACTTCTGCTTACTTTATGATCAACCTGCTTTCAACCATTGTTTGCTGAGTAGATAAGCCAGAGGCATCCTCTCTTTCACGCCATCCATTCGTTAATCAAAGCCTTCCGACGACTCCGACGAGGCTGTTATTTTATATCTAAGACAATTTAGGGCATTTTCTTAACTTCTTATCTTCCTATAAGAAAATATATATATATAGAGAAACAATAAGATAAAGACCATTTAGAGATAGAGTCGTACTGCCTCTGAATCATTTTAAGTAATAAAAAGACAGCCCTTTCCTCCTTTTTTAAACAGACTGACAGTCATTTGACAATCGGTGGTCTTCTACGTCATCGCTTATTTCACGGATACTACCAAATAACAAACTAAACATGAATATACGAAACTAAACACGAATCGACAAGATAAACTCAGCGACGAGTGCCATTTAAGCAAACGATGAGTCGCGACGCTATTTAAGTCGTCGAATTACATCGCCTCGTACACGGACACCCTTGTCATTCTGGGTAAATTAGTTGGATACGCTCGTTCCTAGTGGTATCGGCGGTAGATTTATGTATTTAGTAGTTGTTCTCTAAATTTCGAACATACGAATACAGAGCGACCAAATTATCTGTAGACTATATGCACTATAATTTTCCGTGTAAAGCAATTGTCAGTTTTGTTTATGAAACCCAATGGTAGATCCATCAACGGTGGTACCTACGAACGCGTTGTACAGCGTTTTTTTTGTCGTCATAAGAATAAGATTGATTTATTGCCAAAAACAATGAACACATAAGGTAAAAACAATGTAACGGACATAGGTGGCAAACAATCTAACGGACCGCCTAAAGGTAACCGATCACCGTCGTCTTACACATATTTATATATTTTTAACCTGGGGCATTACAGATACGTTGCCGACTTTTAAATACTCTCTTGACAGCCCTTGTGTAGAACTCCATAATATTGTTGTTTTTTTTAACACAGGGTACACCATATTACATGCTAAGCAAGGCTTGTAATATGGCTGCCAGAGAATGATATAAGTATGTATTTTGTTATACATACTTAAATAGAGAATTATTAACACCATGACATAGAACAAACACCACACATCATTTCATTATACTTACTTATCAACGACTTTATTATGAGATTAATTTCGCAAAAAAAATCATGAGTTAAGCTATTTTTCTATAGAACAGCTGATATCAGCTTTACGATTTATTTATTGGTCACATATTGTCACAAAAATATATTATTCTTAATAATGAGTGCAATTATCCTTTTTTGGCACGGCATACCCATTCCGTCTATTTTTCCATAACTAACTCGCGCATTTAAAAAAAAGTTATAAAATGACTGAATGTACTTATGAGAAATATAAGCACAACCATTAGACTCGTAAAAATAAAACCCAAAAAACATTTAAATATCTACTATATCTTAGACTGTAAGTCTAAGTTATATTTCAGAAAGGGTCAAGTTAATGTCATTCAAACAAAATTAGGCTGGTGCGCGGTCGCCCCAAGGGCTTGGCGAGCCTCCAAGCATCCATCTGCCTTATATACGAGTAAAGTAGAAAAGTGCTTAGAGAAAGTAAGCTAATGACATACTTTTTTGTCCTTAATCGTGATTCCGTCTTCACAGTTTCCTAGATAAAACATTCCATTTTGATATGAAACTATTTTTATAACTTTAAGTTACAAGCTAACCATAGAAGTAGACAAAACTAAAACTAGAAATTGCTAAAAGTGGTACTAGAGGACCTTAAGTGAAGATGCGGTGTACGATGGACCACGCTGGACTAGAATAAACAGATTCACTCGCAACTTGAAGATACATAATAATATAACTACACGTTGTCTCTATGAGTTTTCCTAACCCTTACAGGCAACGTATTCCACAGTCTAGCGGTTCGCACAATAAAAGTGGAATCAAAGCGTTTCATTTGGGTTTTCGGAAAACAACCATGCAAATGGTGTCGCCTTTTCGTGCCCGCCCTGGCTGTCCGATAGAAAAATGGGCAGTTATCCTGCCACGCAGATCCAAAAGAAAATGTTTTTATTCACATTTTTACAATATTATTCCAGCTGTCATGTAAAATAAATGGCAAATAAATGCTTGGACAGGGTTTAAGCAGCGCAGCGCGTATATCATAGTCTCTTGTATAACGTAATGATCAATTAAAAAAAAAACTGATTTCAACATTAGTAAATACGCAATTTTGTTTACTTAGATGATTTATTTTTCCTAGTTGTTTTAATTTATAATTTTCCAAATCGGTTTGTAAATGATGGAGGCAACTAATAATTTAAAAAAATTAACGCAGGGGCGGCTTTATGGCGAGCCGTTGGTGAGTGGCGACACCGCGTACCCCGATTCCATGGGGTAAATGAAAACCCGACCTCTGGCTTGCCTTAACCAGCCGTCTGAGGGTGGAAACTGCAAGAGCTAAGAAGCTAAGCACCAGGGTAGAAGTGTTAAAGGGCATAACGCCGCGAGTAGCTCTTAGTGCAGCATACCTCTCGATACCCTACCCACGCCAATTTTGCCCCACCGGTGCCAAGATAAGGCAGCCATTATGGAGGGCCCATTCAGTGGGTGGCAAGTCATCACCTGCCTAAATATGTTTTGAGATGAGACAGGATAAGACAGGTGCCGTTTCTCATCCCATAGATCTGTTATCCCATCCACAAGTTGTTTACCTCAATAGCCCAGTTTTTTCAATCCTATACTGTAGAAAAGTTTCATATTCCTTTTTATACATATTCCATAATATTTTATTTTGTAATCAACAGGGCCTCTTGGTGTTTGTTTCAGCTCCACCAATACCTTACAAATTTCCGCGCCAGACCCCTGTATAATTGGAAAAAATTTGAGAACTCCTTCTTTTTTGAAGTCCGTTAAAACGCGTGGTCGTAGCTGTGCACGCTGACACGCATTTGGTCAGTGTAAAACTTAGATTTTACAATTGGAGCTAATTAATATTCAACTACACCTTACTGTTAGTTTCTTCACCTTCCCTCGTATATTTCACTACCGTATACCTGTTCGTTTTGACTAATAGCCAATTAGGTTAATAGAGTGCCTCTCGAAGCAATGTTTCACGTACGGTGCTGTTGAAATATTTACTGAACTGAAAATAGGCTTGATTTGGTTACGAATATCTGTGTTCGAAATTCAGCATCGTGAGGGAAATACTAACACTGATTTACAAAATGTATGGATACGGTGGAGAAGACACTTAGATACATAAAGCTACTAGTATTATAAAAGCAAAAGTGTACTTTTTGTTGGTTAGTTTATTCCTCTTTCACGCAACAACTGAACGACGTAATTTTTTGATAATATGAAAATAATTGGAGGGCTGGAGGGTGACAGCGAGTACTCTTTATCCCGGAAAAATATACGATTTCTGAGAACAACTCTGCGCGGGTGAAAGCTTGCAACTAGTTTATTCATACAAAGCTGCTTGGCTTGAGCGAGTCTTTCCTTTCTTGCTGATGGATGGAGGATGATAGCCGTACTTCAACTAAACTTTGGTAGAGTTCGCAATTCCACCGCTGATCTCGCATTTTATACTATCAGATATGACAAAACATGGCAGACGCTCCTCGATATACGGAGTAGGTAATATTATTACATCATTCGTCAATACGGACGAGCGTTGAGCGGAAATAAGGCTTCGGCGCTTTCGAGAGATATCACACGGATCTCTATGAAGCGGTGTTACGCACAGAGTATCATATCAACAGAGTGAATACTTCTAAGAAAAGATAATTACAAATATAAAAAACCAACTATAAAAATGACAGAACTGGAACACACGGGATGCACCAACTTTAAATTAAAAAAAGAATCATCAAAATCGGTTCACCCAGTCGAAAGTTCTGAGGTACATACATTAAAAGAAACAGTTGAATTGAGAATCTCCTCCTTTTTGGAAGTCGGTTAAAAAGAGATATTTTTACTAATTTTATCGACTACCAACCACATACTTAACAGATTTTACGAAATTTCGGCTGACTTGAGCGCGCCACGCCACGGTCTGCCGTGTGAATTACACCATTCATCATCAGCCAGAAGACGTCAACTGCTGAACATAGGCCTCCCCCTTTAACCTCCACACTGAACGACATCCTGCCATCTGCATCCACTGGATGCCCGCCACTCTCAAAATGTCGTCGGTCCATCTAGTGGGAGGCCTACCTACGCTGCGTCTTCCGGTTCGCGGTCTCCACTCAAGAACCTTTCTTCCCAATCGGTTAACAGTTCTTAGAGCGATGTGGCCTGCCCATTGCCACTTCAACTTGCAGACTTTAATAGCTATGTCGGTGACTCTGGTTCTTTGGCGAATATCTACGTTTCGGATTTTATCGCGCAAAGAAATTCCGAGCATAGCTCTCTCCATTGCCCGCTGTGTGACTCTGAGTTTTAGCGGGTATCAGCTAGTAAATAAATAATATAATTGCTGAACATATCTGAACCAATATTTTCAACCGATTTCAAAAAAGGATGTTCAACAGTTTTTTTACATGATATCTTCGCCGAATGTAACAGATTTAATTGATTCCTTTGTAAAAATGCATTAATTACACTACTCAACGTATAACAAACTTTTTATTTTATCTGAGGTCCTACTATGTGAGTATAATTCCTTGTTATTGGCCTAATACAAATATAACAACAACAACATATAACAACATTTATTTTCAATTTTCAAAATATCCGCAATATAAAAATCAAACTTACGTCAAAAACTTAAAATTCATATTTCTCAGTTTCTAGACGTAATATTCAAAATAAAATGCCTACATATATTTATTATTAGTCAACCTCGATATGAAACAATATGAACCAAATCAGATATTTTTTTAGTGTTGAGTAGTGTTAATATTGTGCCTAATTCATTAATCAAATTCAAGGTGAATGTCTGCTTTTGTCATATTCAGCCTGTTATCAGACTTTTGATTCTCGGCAGAGGAAATTGCTTTGAAATATTACTTAACAAATTCGTACGTTAACAATGAAATTTGTTATTCACACATAATACCTATGCTCTTATTAAAATTAACAAAGGAATTTAATAAAACAGTCAGAACAGGGAAACTTGGTGAATGTTTTAATTTAAGGAGTTTTGCTCCAACATTCATCATGCTAGCTGTAAGAGGAATTACGCCACGACCTCGAGCGAGATGTGTAAAGCAAAGTTTTAATGATGAGCGTAAAAACTTATGGTCAGGTTTACTAGCCAGAACTGTCTCTTTGACACATTTTAACATTTTTGGTCACTGAGTGAGATTGAAAAAAAAAATGAGCATTATCTTTCAGAATCACAAATAGTATACAGCAATTTTCGTCTTGATAATTTATAGAATGACAAAGAAGAATGAAGAAGAAGAAAAATAGATAGAAAATAAAAACAAACGATATCTTCCGCCAAAATGAAACATATCAACATAAAAATTACCAAAAGTTAAAAGTTATTCCTAAATTACACAGTAGAAAAAAAACGTTGTGTGTTTTCCATTTTATGACGAAAAAGAACATTTCCATTTACAGCTCACATTTTTAACAAAATTCTCTCATTACGGCGTACAATTAAGCAATTTACCGACACCTACCAATCATAAGCTACAGTCTGACATGCGCCTCTGAAATGAATTAACCTTGTCTGTTATAATTTCGGAGAGGCCAAACAAAAATTCTATTTTATTTCAACTAAATTAGAATAGGTAACATATTAATATGAGAAATTAAAGGAGATATGCCTTAGTACAATAAAATTATCGTTCGTTTTCAAATGTCCCAGTGTATCCCACTTATTTTACCTTCATCATCATCATCATTTCAGCCATAGGACGTCCACTACTGTACATAGGCCTCCCCATCGATTTCCAAAAGGGCGGATTGGCAGCGGCCTGCATCCAGCACTTCCTGTGGTCTCTTTTAGGTCGTCTGTCCATCTTGTGGGTGGACATCCTACGCTGCGCTTACCGGTCTGTGGTCTCCATTCGAGAACCTTTCGGCCCCATCGGCCATCTGTTCTGCGTCCTATGTTCCCTGTGCACTGCCACTTCAACCTGCTGATTCTTTTACTATACCGCAACGCAAAAACTGCAAGTAAAGATAGCTCACTCAATTTCATGAACAATACTAAAATTTGCAGCAACACCAATGATTTAACGAATAGTTCACATGCAAAAAGGGGCGGCAAGGTCATCTGCTGGATGAGTTCGACTAAAGGCATCAAGCCTAAATTAGGCCAGATGCGTTCGCGCACCCGCCACGCCACCTTAACATGTATCACTTGTTTGTCTGTTCTGAGGTTATAAAGCATATTTTTACATAGATGCTGATGTTATGTTGTTTCTGTTGAATTTTACGCAAAACATCATTATTTAAGTCTGCCGTAAAGCAAATCCGCGGGCCAGCTGTAGAATAGACGGCCGGTAGATAAAAGAGGATCCCTTTAACACGGCAGCCGTTTCGTAGAAATGAGGCAGCGACTGCAATTACGTAGACAAATGGCCGTAGATGAGTAAACTCGCTTAAAGTATACCCAGGGTTGCCATAACTTGATTTGAAACGTGATGTAGAACTACTAGCAACAGAAATTGCCCGTGGTCCTACTAGTAGAAACACGCAGTTGGAGCAGGGGCAATAACCAGATCTTAGTACTACATACTTTGCTATAGCGTATGATGGAAATAAAGTAGTAAATTTATTTCGAAAACAAATCAATATTTATTAAGCTTCTAGATTTTCAGGTGGAGATGGAAAAGTCGTAGTTCGAATTGAGCTCCCTGACTCCAATATTATGACAATCCCTTCACCAATTCATCTCATAATTGTAACTTGAAAATCGTATGTACAGTAGTAGTAGAAGTAGTAGTAAGTATTTGTCTTCAAAATTTTATGAAGATCAGGTACACGATATACTCAAGTTATTGTCGACCAAAGTATACAAACAATGATTTCTTAGACGCAATAAAATTATTACAAATTGACATTAAATATTTTCAGCGAATTTGTCGCGGTTCTAAAATATATCAAACACCAACTGGCCGACAAACGATGTCCTGTCTGAATTTCAATTTCATACAAAAATCTCATAGAAAAAAGCACTTTCAGTTGTTCCTGAATTTACCATTTTTCCGGGCAAATGTTCCAATTTTCTTTTTATTTTAAACCACCACTGTATTTAGGTAAATAAAACAAAAAAAAAACAGTAAGCCGTTTTAGAGTTTTAGCGAGACTAACGAACAGCAATTGATTTTTATAGATAGAGGAAATAATAGACACATAACGGTATTTTTTTTTTGTTTTTTTTCCTAAGTGAAGAAATTCGGCATTGCATTTTTTTGTCAATTTGCCAGTATCGGGTATTAAATACTGTGAGGTCGGAGTCCAGCAAAGCAAGTCACGGTCAAGTCTAAGTCATGCCCTAACAAAGTAGTGGAGATTTTACTAGTCTTCTATGGTGTTTTGGAAACATTAAAAAAAAAATATGTTTCCCCACATTATATTACTTGCCCACACTCGAACACTTAGTAATTATTAATCCACCATTAATACACTTTAGCTCTTGAAATAACACAAGTTTAGAAGCGTGATGTTTTTTTCACGTTGGCGCATAACTCCTAAGTTACCTTTGAGCATAATATGTGCCTTTGACAGCCCTTGTTATACTTGGAAACACGGCGCCGTACTAAGCATCCTGCAACCACAGTTTTTCACTTTTATGTACCTAGTTAATTTAGACTTCTATTTAGAGTTTTTGTTCTAATTTTGTAACAAATTATAAGTGAAACTAATAAGAAAACTTTGTTATTTTACTAAAATTTCCTTCTGAGTGTTTTCAAATGACAACATTTACTGGATGGCTGAAAAGTCATCGACATTATTACTGGGTTTATATAAATTTTATTAATAGACGATTTTCATGTGGAATACCTACTCATTAAGTAATCTCGTATATTTTGGTATATTTATTAGAGCGATGATGGCCAAGAGGAAGCAGAAGTAGAGAAGAAGCAGAAGTAGGCCCTGCTTCTGCCGTCAAATCGTAAAACGAGCGTGCCATCGTTAGACCACCATCACTCCAATTATCAATATCTATCCTAATCACCTGTTAAAATGATAGCATTTCAATTCATGCATTTATTCATTTAATTGCACGTAACTAAACCGAAATTTTACCACAATGTTAGCAAGGCCGTATTCACATCCTGTCATTTCTTTCACATTTTCGAATAAAGAAAAATCCATTAATGGCAAATATTTTATTTTCATTTTTATGATGATATTTTCTATATTGTCGGGGATTATATTTTGTTTCTATCTCCTTCTTTTATCTTTCTCCTTCACCATAATACAAATTACGTTTGTCAAAATCTGTACCTACGTGGCCCAAATGATGGCCTGTATTTTGGATAGACAGTTAGCCCGCAATCCAGTGAGGCAATGCGGCCAGCATTTTGGGCACGTTTCCTGATATTACATATCGCCTATAGATAGTTTATATTATCTCCAATTAGTTTGCTTTTTAACTTTTGTTTCGTTATAAATATAAGACAAAAAAAAATATTCTTTTTTTTATATTTAGTAATGAAAAAAAATAAAAACTATACTACATGCGAACGAAATTTCCTGTGTCACGGGATCAAAGTTCTACAAGCTGCACCAAAACGGCCAGAGACATGTTTTCAACATATTTTAAGAATTAAAAAAACTGAGTAAATATTTAAAAAAAAATTGGTCGGAAATTTTCTTTATAATTAATAATATAAATAACATTGCAAATAGTAAAAAGCAATTTTCGTGTTGATATTATGGCGGAAGAGATAGAAAAAAACTCGAAGAAATCACCACCAAACCTCTCCTCCACCAAAGTAAAACATTTATGATCATGAAAATTGCTTTATACTATTTGCAAGGTTTTTAGAAATTCTCACTTAGTGAAGTTCAGTAAATGTTTATCTTCAGAGACAATGCGACAGAGTTGCAAGCGCGTGTTTGATAGCTGCGCGCCTTTGTATGCCAGCGAGGCGTAGTCGCACAATTCGCGTCGTGCGACCAAACCTCAGAATGTAACCTTAACTTCTTCGTAACACCAGTATATAAAATTCAGTACTCGTACCAGATTCGATCAGTATGTAACTCGTAATCTTTGTTTCCGGTGACGGCCCTCTCTCGGGAGTGTACTGAATTGTGGATGGCCTCGATGTCGATTGCCTGTCTGTTCACTGCCTCCACAAAGCCTCTCGAGAACAAACTTACTGGTTCGTGGTATTGGAACATATTGATATTTGTATCTGTAAATAGATCAGAGGCTTCGGAAAGCGCCATTGAACGAAGCGCACGACGTAACATGACAAGATGATTTTGTTCGTCAGATCTACGAATATAGTTTATAACTTCGCTGCGTCAGATATTATAAATCTTAGTTATTTATTCATACCAATATGTTACATGCATTTTTTTAATATATGTACAAAGGTATATAAAACGAAAACTGTTTGTATGATCACTCATTCTCGGCCAAGCGCTCGAAGAGTCAACACGTCCTGAGGATGCCTCGTGAAGAGGCGAAACACGTGTCGACAAAGTGCACTAAGGAAACGGGTATAATTTATTATTTTTAAATTCAATTAAAATACATTTCATTTCAATTAATATATATTTTATGTTTCAGAATTAATACATTTTTGTTTTCAGGTTTAGTATTATCATATTTCATTTGTCAGAATTAATTAATTTTTGTTTCAGGTTACGTTAATTTTCAATTTATGTAATTAATATTTTATATCAGGTTAGGCAAAATTAAACTCAATTAAATTTACTTTATCAACAAATATACATCACAAATTCCTTATTGTACTTGAAGCAACGTAGAAGCGGAATTACACTAGAAATTCATCAGAAAAACAGTTTTGAAAATGGACTTCTGCAAAGTAACGCCTGATTCAATCAACTATATAAAACTAATCAAACCAAAATAAGCCTAAATTATTACACTTCTACACTAAACTATACTAAACTTAAAATAAAAACTAAATGTAGTATTTGTCCGTGTGGTAAAGTAACACTGGCTGCAATAGTAATTAATCAATGGGGTCAATTCTGTTGTACCATTCTCTGAACTAAACTTATTTGACAGAACTATAATTATCGGCGTTTCTTTTCATTTCAATACGTCAGAAAAGGTTGGCAAGTTTTTTTATTTAGAGCTGTCAATTTATTATTTTTTTATTTGATAGTATCAGAATACCAAAAATCCAGTTTTTGTGACTTTTTTGTCAAAAAATGTGAGAGGGCTTTCTTAAACATCCTGTCACAAGTTTTTTTTTGAGTTTTTTGTTTAGAGAATGGTACATCAGAATCGAAGTCAATGCCTATTTATAAGAAAATCAATTTAAAAATCAGCTTCAATATTACTAAAATACGCAATTTCAATTAAAGTAAATGAATTTTCAGTTATTTTGATTTAAAAGCCAAACTACTAAACCAATTTTGACGAAAATTAAGAATTTTCTAAATTGGTTCATAAAATGAGGATCTGAGGTAACAAACATAAAAAACACAACCGAATTGAGAACCACCTTCTTTTTGATTTCGGTAATTACTTATTTTAACAAATGATAAATTAATCATATCATAGAATTGGCGCATCCAAGGTCAGAATAAAAAATAATGAGTTTATGTTCTACTGGTACGATGTCCAGAGCTCGATCGGAAAAAAATCCAGGCTTTGGCCAGGAGATTGCTACTTCACTATTGACGAATATATAGATCTATGTACTTCTAGCATGAGTCGTAATTGTTAGATACATCAAGAAAAGTTTAACATATACTTTTACGAAGTGTCAATTGTAACACATTACTAATACCTCCGCTTAAAAGTTCGTAACTTTATGTTCAAAAGTTACCCTTGTCGAATGAAAGTTTAACAATATGGCGCTGTATCTCATTTCCCGTCGTTACTTTAGAAGAAAGTACGTACATATAACTTTAAATTCGTAACATGCTTTAACTCAATTGAGTACACTCGCATACAAAAATACTCTACCCCTTTCAAAAGTTATAGTAAATTGTGTACCAAAGGATGAAAGCGATCTATTCCACTCGAGATGTTTAGGCACATGAGCGAAGCATGTGAAATATATGATTATCCCCAAAATAAAATATTCTGCTTTTCATTTTAAGGAAGAATAAATTTATTATTTTACTTGACACAGACAAAATACATTGATCGTGTGGAGCCAGATGAAACTTAAATATATAATAACTTAAATCTGCGCAAAAATTTATTGATTCGGTACCGATTGCATCTTGGTTCAGTGTGCATTAATTAAATTACGTTTTAGCAGGAATATTATGTTTTAAAACCTCAATTTTAAAGTGTCTCATTCAATTGAGGTTATGGCGGTATAATTATTGATATTATAATTATTAATTTTAAAATGTAATTACGTACTTAATTAATTATTTGAAGTAATAATGATATTAAGTTAATTATTGATATGTATTTGGCATGAATCTTTCTTAATAAAATAACTATGAACGATACATTCACTTTCAGAACATGAAATATGAAAGTGTAGGTATTCCTAAAGGAAGATGTCTCTGTGATCTAGGCCGCTCAAAAGTATCCATGCAAGATAGTGTTATGCCCGACCTAAAGTCTCTAACAAGTTTAGACGACGTTATTCAACCACCAAGTGGCACCTATAATTAGACTAAACGTTCGTAACACGTAAGCGTTCAGTCGTACATTTCACTCGTCACGGAAATCTGAACAATACAGTTGGGTTGCCTTTTAGAAAATTTAGCGACAATTTTCACTTATTTTGTGGCTGCACGTGGTAGAAAACTGAAATTTTCCTACTCATTTCTACAACATTAATATCAATTAGGGCACGGGGTAAGTAGGTGCTCCACGTTCAATTTATACAGAAGCTGTTTAATGTCCAAATAAATCCATCAAACAGAGTAAGCAAACGGGCGGTCTTTGAACAAAGAGTATTTTCATTTAAATAGGGCATTATGCTTTTCAAACTGTCGGAGATACTTAGGCTTTTTGATAAAAACCCACTAAGCCTAAAAGTTGAGTAATACTAACTGCGCCTTGCTTTTAAAACGCTAGTGTCAAGTCAAAGCTCATGGATTTAATGAATGTAACTCATCTTTAAAATACTTTGTTTGTGTTGATACCGGCATTCACACTTAGCTAGTGTTTTACTTTTTTTTTTTTGTAATTCATTTAATGAAATAAAATAAATTCAATTAAATAAGTACAACAAGTTCAGTACAAGGTATGGTACTTAAGGTTGTGTTCATCGGCCACAGATAATATGTCAATCGCACATTTTCAACATTTTAAAAGACAATAATTAGCTAAATAGAAATAGAAAACTATTGGGAATTATTTTTAAAATAACAATACAAATTTTTGAAAGTATTTTTTATGTAGATTTATTTTATTTTAAAGATGGCTCTGACCATTGAGCGCGGTCTTAAAGCAAGTTTTTTCAAATAACCTTGATGATGGTCTTGATGAGTTTAAATCCTACGTATTTTTGTCTAAATTGCCCTTTTTAGAGGAAGACGAAGGCCCATTACGTGTTTTCAGACTCTTTGTTAAAGCGACATTACTCAAAACTTTGAAAATGACACCGCTCTTTCATTTATACCAAAAAATCCATAGAAGAAAACTGTCACAGTTAATAAACAATTTTAATTTGTTAATAATTTTGAAGAAAACACTAAATTTCAATAATTATTTTTTATGTGCCTCGCCAATGACACGCCGGTGCTTGAGTAAGAGAGAGAGAGAGATAGAGAGAACCGCTGGCGCCGCCGGTCAAAGGCGCTCGCGTGTATATTTATTGTAATCCACTAAAGACTGTTTGACGTTTGCAACCTGTACCCTTTGTTTAATAAGTGCTCTTTCGAAACGTGTATCGAACTCATTCAATAACCCCCCAGGGACCTGTGAACACCCCCACTTATAGTGGTATATTTCAACGTAAACACTGTTATCATAATCTCTCTATACCACATATATATAAAATAATATTTCTTAGTGATTATTTGTCACCGTCACCATGCCTATTATAATGACACAGGTACAAATGCTACACCAAAAGCCTATATTAGGCAAACCCGTTCAGTGGCCTTTTAGTACGAGCACTTGCGAAAAAGTTTTCGTTACGTAAACAATAGCAAAATGTATGAAAAATTTAATAGCGCCTCTATCGGACGTGAAAGGAAACTGAATTTTTTCATACATTTGCTATCGTTGACGTAAAGATAACTTTTTAGCAAGTTCTCGTACTAACCCCACTGCTACATCGGCATAAGATTGTTTACGGCTTTTAAATACACTGTGACGACACTAATAAAAACAACCAACACGCATAAATTATCGAAAAACTTTGATTTTGCAAAATGTCGCGACCTCTAAGAACCTGTCAATAAAATGAAGATAAGTTTCATGAAGTTCGAGAAGGGAATAAAATTGGAAAAGTAATAAAAACTTTCAAAGTGCTAGTTGTTCCGGATAAGTTAGTCTGAAAGTATACCGGGCAGTTTATGGAGAGTGTTATTGATGAGAGATCTTATATTAAAAACAAAGAAAACAAAATGTTCAGTTACTCGTAAAATCTACAATAAAGTTTTATTAGCATTATATTCTTAGTATTATTTAAGCTTATAATTTACGCTTACATCGAAGTTTTAACATTGCGGAATTCCGATGACCAAAAGTCACTGTTGACCGAGAACAATCTGACAAGCATATCTAACTATGTAAATGTTGGGCAAATTACTACTGTTTGCTTTGATAAATCCTGATTCCATGGCGAATTACACTTGCCATTAAAGATATAATGAGTGACTTGACAAAAATTGCTGAAAGAGAAAAGTTCTCAACTAGCATGTTCTGTTTAACGAAAATGTCAACGTCAACAATGGACTATCGAACGGCGTGACGTAACACTTTCTTATTGGTATTCACTGTCACGTCCTAAATGCTGAATTTGTTTTTTTTTTTTTTTTTCAATTTAAGTATTTATTTTTTGTTATCTACATATCATAATTAGTCGTTCGAAACTCTAATCCATCCGAAAACTCAATTTATTCCTGGTGGACACAAGTCTATTATCCAGTACGAACTTAGCTACGTTTCCGTTCACAACCTTTTCACAACGGTTTGTACTATTTAGCAAAATACCGTTATTTAAGCTTTAACAATGACAAGCCACCACACTGCAATTAGCGGAATTATACGCTATCCAAGTTTTTACCTACTTTTAATGGTCGTATCGAATTGAAATTACATATACTTGCAAAAGCAAGTAATCATTCGTATGTCAATACAAACCATCGAACTGGTATGATGATGTAATAGTGAAACTCTTGAAAGGTGAAACATTCTTACAGAACAATCTAGAGGGATAAACGCCAACCATCAAGCCGCATAAACCGAGCGGCGCCCGCTTCTGTCCTCAACTCCTCACCTCCTCGTATGCGCGCGCGTGGATACTATTTCCCTAGTAAAGAGTCTTTTTTTTTGTTTTTAAACATGTATGTCACCAAGTATCATAAAAAAATGTACATGTTTGCTCCGTTTGGGGTGGAGACGATGGGTCCGTGGAGGTCGGCCACTTTAGAGCTCTATCGGGACTTGGCCAGGCAATTGGTGGAGGCTTCGGGTGTTCAGAATGCTGGCTTCTATTTCGGACAGAAATTGGGCATTGCCATTCAACGTGGCAATGCCACCAGCATTCTGGGGACCTTTCCCTCTAGTAGTGGTCTTTTAGTTTAAGTTTTTATATAGTTATTTTAAGTTTTAGTTTTTAGTTAGTACGAGTACTTTAAGTTTTCGGTAATTTTCTGTTTTGAAAGTTGTGTGCATAATAAATTATATAGTTTCTAAACTATAACATATAATGTGATTGCAGTAATCAAAACTAAAAACACTTGTACTGAGTGTAAGCGTTCCATTTAGAATTTCGGTTTTATCGAGTCATTTGTTGTAAAATGTGTGCGGCAAATGCAAGCGTCGAACGTAGACCGCAACACGTGGCTTTCCTGGTTACCTTCTACCACAGGGATGTGCTCTACCTATTAATAGCTAGTTCGTGACTATAAGTTACCAGGATTTCTCTCATGAAGCTTTTGCAGCCAGATATTATGTTCAACGAGCATTTTAGAAAGCTTAAGGGGAATAGCATAATAACGTTGAACTGTCGAGCATTATCTGAATTAAACTCACTTAAGACAATGACTGTTGCAACACAGCTTACGCTAACGCAGCAGGCAAGGAATTCTAAATGTATTTGTGCTTTCTTTATGTAACAATAAATAAATTTTCTATTTGTAAACTATTTTAAGAGCCAATGTTTCAAAAGTGATTGTGGCCGAGCGGGATCATGTACACAATCTGACGGCTCTCGGTTCAATTTTGGGCCCTTGTCAATGACTTATTTGGTACCTAAGCAAATTATATGCAGTTTCAATGCCATCGCTCAAAAACGATGAAGGAAAACATCGTGAGGAAACCAGTATGTCCAAGAACCTCAAAAAAAGTTCATAGAAATGACATTTACTAACATGCACAGGACCAGCATGGTGTATTAAAGCCTACCTTCCCTTTCTGAGAAAAGGCCTGAGTCCCAAGAATGGGAAAATGATATGCTATGATGAAGAGACAATGTTACGTAGAGAATATCTTGCTCGCTGTTTTTTTTTTTTTTTTAGGATTTTCTAAATAGTATTATGAATGCGAAAGTTTGTGTGGGTGAATGTTTGTTAACATGTATCTCCATGACTAATGAATCGATTTTAAATGTAGATAATAATGTAAATTTGGAATGTAGGTCGTTTCGGTTCTGGAATAATGGAATAACACATAGGCAATGTTTTCATATCTGATTATTCTCCTCCTACAACACATCAATTTCTACGCAGGAGAAGCTGTGGGGCGCAGCTAGTATCAAATAATTAAATGTGAATAAATAATTAAAGAAAAAAAATAACATCACAAATGATCAGTTCTATAAAATTAATATTATATAGTCCTAGAATGAATCATCCTTGATTATCACGCAGTTGATCCCATACCCCGCGTGGAGTTTAGTTCGTAGATGGCAAAATCCAGATTAAACCGATATTAACCGATTTATCGAACGAAACCATTTCTCAGTCGTTTTTACAAAAACCTGAAATGATACTGGAAAAGAAAGGTTCGCAATATACTTGAAGCTCAACCGGTTTGAAAACTGGACCGTACTCCAGCTCTGCTAAATAGAGTTTAGGTTCAAGAATGATTACATTCAGAGTGCGTCGAAGCGAGCGGTCACGTTAGGGCATTACATTATTCTGATAGAAGCTATTACAAAAGCTACGCAGGCCAACATTGTAAATTCAGTTAAAATATTCTGCGCTCTTTGTAGAGAAGCTTCTCGTTATTAATGTAGTAGACTGGGAGGTGTTGGCATGTTAAACTTTAACTACTTATTAAAATAAAGTCGAACTTTTGATTGAGTCGATCGTTTTAAAAAATGACTGTTTCAGAAAAGGGGGAGGCGCGTGACATCCAAACATTGTACCCATTAAATATGGCTCGGTTCAAACCAAATTTTGACAAGTAATTCACGTGTTATCACAAACGCCAGTTCGATTGTGACTGTCAATTAGGCCCATGGGCCTAATTTGGCCTTACATCAATGGTTTTTAAATAAAATCAGAGTGTCTCGAAGATGGAATAATGTATGTCACACTCAAGCACACGTCAATACCATGCTAGCGACTATCTTCAGATAGGTGACTGGTACACCGGGCTATGACCCAAAAACGACTAGGTCGCTTCATGGCTTTGTCCAGTACCAGATGGACCACACTAGTTACCACCCGCTAACTAACTGCGGCTGAAGCCTCCCACTAGAATTAGCTACCCGATTAGCACTACACAGGGACCATGTGTAGGGAATCAATATAGAGAACTCTCCTACGGACGTGGCTGGCTCAGTCTACAAAAGTTTTACACTGAAGTTATTTAGTTACTATTGTGTGCTAAATTTAACTTTATTGCTACGTTTCTAAAGCCTTTATAAATGTTATTTCGGAGTGAGTTTTCTGTACTTGTGCTGCTTACTATTCTGGTAACAAACGCCTAGTTTCCGCAAAATTTGTCATTTCAAAACGGATAAAACATACATTTTACGTGTTAGGTTTTTTGTTATTCTACTAGTTTAGCATAACCAGATTCATTGAAATAAAAATAAAAATTATTGCTATTCATTTTCTTTTAAAATATTTTCGTTTAACTACATTATGCCTTTAATTATGTAAAAGTAGTGTGATAACCTTCGATCAAATAAACAAGGAAAATCGTACAAAAATAGTGGCATAATTGTCTATTGCACGTCATGTTTACGCATCGCTAGGTAACGAGTAACTGAACGCAAACTGCTGCACTGGCGCGTTTTGGCGGAGTTTTAGGAGGCCGGTCGAGTGGTTGGTACAATATCCTCTGTTTATTTGATCGAAGAGAATAACAAAATAGGTATACTTTTATATGTTTCGGGTTGCGTGAAAACTTAAAACTTTAAGTGTCATTGTGCAGTGACTAAGTTAACCACTGGCTCCCAGTCTACGTCTAGCAGTAACACCTTTCCCCGTAACCTTTATCTTACTTTTTTCATTACCTTTTACATTTCTCGAAAAAACTTCGGCCACGGCTAAAATAGCATTCGGTCTTTACGTCTTTTGAGACACTTAAAAAGTTGTTTTTAGATGAAAATTCTTTGCGGGACTTTAACGGAAGTGAAGCAGGTTGTTCCACCAGGTGTTGGAAAAAGTGAAATTGAAAGCATTTTCTTATCTTCCCGGCCGTTAACTTCATGTTGTACATTAATGTTTACGGTGTTGTTATCTTTAATTCTTTGTGGCTATAATATGTAGCTCTTCATTTTTAATCTTTCTCCAGAGAATACTACACTTTCTCTACACCATCGTCATTCCCAATATGCATTGATATTAACAGCTTTTCATGTTCCCCCTCACTGGACACATTCCTTTCCTTTAGCGAAAGAGGATGTCCTGTAATCCAGACCCAGAGCATTTTGGTGAATGTCATATTTATGTCTTTGAAATTTTGAGGTTTTTGGACATACCGGTTTCCCCACGATGTTTTACTTCGCCTGTTGACTAGCATGTTGGATTATGGTCTATCCTCTTTTTGAGAGAAGGGCTGGATCCCAGCATTGGGAACTAAAAAGGCTGAACATGATGATAAAATTTCTAAATGGTTACCGTGAAATAAATTTCCACCACTCTCTCATCTCAATTTGCTTACAACAGTCAATAAACTCTACAACGTATTTTATGTTATCAGAAGTAGCAGTAAAATGTTATACAGCTTATTATTTATTCAAAAGCGGTACAAATGGCTAATGGAATGGAACATTTTGGTTAATTAATCGCTAGATATTAGCATAGGAACCGGAGATATCCGCTTTTGGGAATAGATATCGTATACTATGCTGTTAAGACGAGATAGTAAATGGGTGGCACGTTTTACTTGGATACTGCTTGTAGTAGATAGTTACCTGCGTCCACAATCGTGGTAGTGTTACGGTAGAATTAGAAATGGTGTCCTAAATTTTTCGCGATTTCCCATGGTAATACTTAGGTATAAGCCAGAAGACGTCCACTGCTGAACATAGGCCTCCCCCTTTACCAAGAACCAATAACCGATGGGGAAGAAAGGTTCTTGAGTGGATTCCACGAACTAGAAGACGCAGCGTAGGTAGGCCTCCTACTAGATGAACCGACGACATTGTGAGAGTCGCATTCAGTGGATTCAGATGGCAGGATGTCGTTCAGTGTGGAGGTTTAAGGAGGTGACCTAGTTATAAGTACCACTATGTTATTATTAAACAATGTAACCGGTCAAAGAAAAAATAAAGAATTCACTGCAATAATGAAAGTTCCGTTTCATAGTCAGTGTTATACCATTGGGCCCTAAACTAAGCGAGGCCTGTGGCGAGGCCTGTGCCTGGTGGTGAGTGGCAACTCTGTGCATCCCGATTCCATAGGGCTAAACCTCCAAAGCCTTCGGCCTCTGGCTTGCTGTCTGGGAAACCGCAAGAGCTAAGAACCTAAGCTCCAAGGTGGAAGTGTTGAAGGCCTAACGCCGCGAGCAGCGTTTAGTGAAAGTGCAGCACACCTCTCGACACCCCAAAGCCACCCACGCCAATGTTGCCCCTCGGGCACCAATATGCGGCAGCCTTTATGGAGGGCCCATTTTACTAGGTGGCAAGTCATCACCTGCCCAAATGAATTTTGAGATGAGACAGGATAAGGCAGGTGCCGTTTCTCATCCAATAGATCTGTTCTCCTATCCACAAGTTGTTCACCTCAACAGCCCAACAGTTTTTTAATCCTATTCTGTTTCATATTCAATTTTATACACATTCTATTATTGTAATTTTTATATTCAACAGGGCCTCTTGGTGTTGGTTTCGGCCCCATCAATGCCTTTCTAATGTCCGAGCTAGACCCGTGAACAGGTTTTTTTCTCTAAATAAAATAGAATAATAAGCTGATTACCTCAAATACCCAAAAAGTTTATTTATAACCCCGTAGAATCAATAATCTATTTACCAATATCATCCCAATCCACATAGTTTAATTAAATTTATTATAAATACAAAAAGACCTCTCAGTGTCGGCTTCTTCGATCAAAATATACATACAATGTACAATTTTTTTATGGTTGGCTTTGGCTCCATTGATGCCGTACGAGGGATCGGGTTTGTCCCGAGAATCAATGTGAAATAAAGAATAATAATATTATATGTTTGACGCAATAGTTACAAATCAATGGAATAGTAATAATCAAATATATAAATTATCTGGGACATCTGGGACATTATTGCACACGTGGTAATTTGACCCCAAACTAAGCAAAGCTTGTAATATGGCTGTCAGAGACTGATATACATACATATGTATTTTTAAATACATACTTAAATAGATATTAAAACCCAGACATAGAACAAACACAAATGTTTGTTCTAGGTGGGAATCGAACCCACGCCTCCAAGCGCAAAAGGCAGGTACACTACCAACTGAGCTAACGGGGCTGTCTTTGCCACAGGGGCGGAATTAGACACAAACAAATTGAAAATTGTGTCAAAAATTCACTACTTAAAAGATTTAGGAAAACGAACGCGCCTTTATACAAAATACCCTCGGAAATTAAAAATGCAACCTCGATTTATACATCATCATCATCAGCCAGGAGACGTCCACTGCTGAACATAGGCCTCCCCCTTTAACCTCAGCACTGAATGACATCCTGCCATCTGCATCCACTGGATTTATCACCAGAATTACCCAATAAGGTCCTTGATGTCAACTCTAAAACTACATTCAACTGCTAAATTAAACAACTCTCGCATAACCTCACCATAGCTATTTACATGAAACTCAGTTAAGTGCCTTACTTCCTTTAAACAAAGCTAAACAAGTGCTTCATCGAAATACTTTAGAAACCGAAGCGCTTCCTTCAGTGGTTGCGGTTCCCGCCAGACTATTGTCCCAATCTAAAGTTAGGTGACATCCACGAGTTATGTGAGCAGTCAGCAGAACAGAGATAGGTCTAAAGTAGAAGCGGATGTGAAATATTCAATTCTATTCTTATATCTAGCAAGGCACCGATAAGTATAAGGTTACACGGAACGGTGGCACTGGTAAGCTGAAAGAATATATATATATATATTTTTTATGATACTGGGTGACGATGACGAGACGAGCGAAGTCGCTCGGCTGATGGCTCTTCACGCTTGCCCATAACAGCTCAATGCCACTCTATCAACTCAGTGCAACTCAGAATTTTGAATTTCAACAGTTCAATACCCTGGATGGCAATGCACTGCGCTCGTCACCCCGAGATATAAGATGTCAAATCTCTGTGCCCTGTAATTTCGCTGGAAACATTGCCCTTCAATCCGGAACACAGTAGTGTTTGCACACTACTGCTTGGCGGTTGAATAACTGACAAAGGTGTGGTACTTCCCCAGGCGGACCCCTGCAAAAGAGTCCTACCACTACAAAATAAATAAACATCTGGGACATTATTGCACACATGGTCACCTGACCCCAAACTAAGCAAAGCTTGTAATATGGCTGCCAGATACTGATATACATATATATTTTTAAGCAGATATTAACACCCAAACATAGAACAAACACAAATGTTCATCACACAAATGTTTGTCCTAGGTGGGAATCGAACCCACAACCCCAAGCGCAGAAGGCAGGTTCACTACCAACTAAGCTAACGGGGCTGTCATTGAATTTGTCATTGTAATTGAAGAAGGTCATTGAACAGTAAATTCTCGTATATTAAATATCCGTTTTTCCATATATTTCGTTGCGTGTAAAAAATATATTTTTTTCGCTACGAAAAAACAAACCACCTATTGCCGCAACTACTCTCCCGGCCTAAAAATGTTCATAAAATAACTTATTAATTGCTACATAACATTCACTGTCATTAATAAGGTCAAATTAACTTATTGCTATTTTTGTTAAAACATCATTGCCATAAAATCATCCCATACTTATTATGAACTAGTCGTCCGGCCCAGCTTCGCACGGGTATAAGCTCAGCCTTCGGCCTCGCTACAAAATATAATATAGCCTATGTCACCCGGGGATAGTGTAGCTTCTCAACAGTGAAAGAATTTTTCAAATCGGTTCAGTAGTTTCGGAGCATATTCAATGCAAACAAACAAACGAACAATCAAATCTTTCCTCTTTATAATATTAGTATAGATATAGATATTAAATCTATAATTAACCTACCTATTATTATACTCACATCATAACAATGTGATTTTTTTTTTCTTTTTGTTTCATAATATATCGTATAATAAGTCACATTTCATCTTACTATGTAAGTTTTAATTAGACGCCTAGTTCGCTAATTAAGTAATAAGTATCGTTGTTAATGTGTCAGTAGATAATAATCAATAACCCAGCAAAATAGATACTTCCTCTCTTCTGAACCTTGTCAAAGCTCTCAACTTACAGGCAAAGGGGCCTTCGCCGTATTTCCGGTACAAATTAATATTCCTCTCTCGTACCAACGGGAATAAATAAAACACACCAACGAGGGTTTCACGCCAATGTCGAGGCTAAACCATTTCGCAAATTGAATATTTGTACACAAACTAAATCAATTGGTTTTTAACAACCATCTAATGTTGCACATCTAACTTGCGCAACTAGAGAAGGATACACGTATTAAAGTTATATGATTATTTACGGGATATTTACCGTGGTAAGGTTGTGGAAGGAGCTCCCAATATTTCGGCGCAGTTACATGCACCATGTTCACGGGAAGACTTTAGTGAACAACCGTGATAGTTTAAAACAGTGTGATACACGTATTATTACCCACATGCATCCTGCTCTCCTAATGACATCTTTTACACTACTACTACAATACAAAAGTATTTTTAACCGATTTCCAAAAAGGCGGAGGTTCTGTGTTCGTCTGTATGTTTTCTTTTAGGATTTACCATTTAAATGTTATAGACATTTATGAAAAACGGATTCCAGCAGGATTTGAACCTGTGCCATTCAGTATAAGACCCGAGCAACCTAACACAAAAACTATTTCTTTCCCACATTCTCAATATTTTAAAGATATAAACTCGCTAAGTAAGAATATAAAGAAAAATATTGGGCATTCTTATTAAAAAAACATTGTAAACTATGGCAGTCATTTTAATGTTAATAGACATAGACATAATATGTTTTATTTTAATGTAATATATCGCAAAAACCTATATTTTTCTCGATCTCCTTTAAAATATCGGCACAAAAATTGCTTTATATTACAATGTATTATTTTTTTAAATCCTTTCCTTCAGTGATTACTAAAATTAAGAAAGCACTCACTTGCCAGAGATTTTTATTCTTTAAGTGATGAAAATGTGTGATTGCATATATTATAGGAAAGAGATATCTCTTTCCTATAAAATACAAACACAAATATGGCCTGTACATTTACTATGTCATTTTAAAGATAATGCCCATACCGCTCACCGGAGCGCGGCCTAAGTTCTAGACATGTTGAGCCACAAATGTTCGTGTGAGCATTGAGCATACCTGTACTTATTTTTGAAACATTTTTCATGTACAGGTATTTTTTTTTAAGTGTATGGAGTTATTCCAATGCATCTTTTGCTTTGAAAATCTTTTGTGAGAACCGGAAATTTCTACGAAACATTTTTCATAAATAACTGTGGTATATCAGAGAGGTTAACTTTTATTGAAAAACCTTGTCTAACAATCTCGTCATGACGCTTGTTTTTCCTCATGCGATAACGCTGCCATATATTATCTCGACGACTATTTCTACCCGCTCATCCCTTGCGGCATCCCGGGGGATGAAATATGAATCCCTTCGGACGTGCTTCCCCGAATATGGGGTCTCGGCAGACTGCCTACACATCATGTGCATTATTTATGTGAGGTTCCGCGTCAGTCCAGGTGTTTGTGGTCCGAACTTTACAACTCCTAATACAGCGGTAGGTATCGGTATAAGTTTGTGAAAGTTCCATCAGGTGGCTCGTTTGCATGTTTGCCACCTATGGTATAAAAAGATCGGGCACATTTATCGGTAGGAGCATTATTTTAAAACAATAGCAGCAAACACCTGTAAAGAAGAATGTCATCTATTTTCTACTTATGTACCCGACATAACGGCTAGTGTGCGAAGAGCTTCACCGCTTTATTTCACATTCCCCCTTTCATAATATTAATAATAATTATCAATATAAAAACCAACTACATCAGAACTGGGCCAAATGAAGCACCAGCTACCAAATAAAAAAAGAATCATAAAATCGGTTCCCCCAGTCGAAAGTTCTGAGGTAACAAACATTAAAAAAAGCAGTCGAATTGATAATCTCCTTCTTTTTTAGATTCGGTTAAAAGAAGACAGTAACTCCTGTTCCTCGTCAAAGTTCCAAAAATTTGTATGCAATGTTTTTTCCCAACGTTTTTGAATAGATTTCTTTGACGTGCTCTATCCTCGGCCGAGGCTTGGCGACTTGGTGCCCAAATGTGCATCTTACCTATCATACTAATATTGTAAATGTGAAATATGTTTGTTTGTTTGTTGGTTTGTCGGCTTTATTCCTTTTTTACGTTACAATAGAGTACCAGATCGACGTGACTTTTTTGCATAGGAAGTTATATTTAAAATGCCGCAGAAGTAATACATGCTACTTTGTAACCCGGAGAAATGTACATGAAAATGTAATGTAAATGGGTACATGTACATGTAATGTACATTTTTTTCATTTTTCTTTGTGTATGTGTGTGTAATGTAAATGTACATGTGTGTTTGTGTGTTCCTGAGATAATATCTTCGCCGGTGAAACTACAGGGCGCAGCTAGTCTTCAATAAAAAAATTGGCAGTCATGGACGACATAAGTGGAAACTAATACGTCCCATTAGAATGTCGGTGACACGTATGGATGTTTTGCCCCTACCAAAAATCACTCTACACGGCTAAAAAAGTTTTCACTTCAAAAATAGTAGACTATGCAAGTAGACCTGCTCAACATTTACGTGCATCATCCTTTACCTTAGCAACTTAGATGCATTGCAATGACTGTAGTAGCATGGCCGCTGAGGATTATAATAAAATTATATTTTAATTTTCACGTACTAATTTTGAATTCATTACAAAAGTTTAACAACTTTAACAAGCCCTTAATATATTAAAACGGCGTTACTAATATTTCACGACGGGCAATATTTCAATAAACGTCTCGAGAAAATCCCCGGATATATTTCATCGCTTGGATAACTTCTTTTTTAATGTCCGCCATTTTAAATCATATCTGGAGAAAATTGTTCGATTATTTTTTTTATTAAAAAACTTGCTCATTTTATGACGACCCGTAATAAAAGAGTCCGAGGAATCCCTTTAATATAAGTAGGTTACTAAAAGAAAATGTTTTATTAGTCTAATTTATTACGGAAAGGTTCAAAAGTTGCGTATTTTATCCCTAAAATTAAAAAGTCTTTTTCATAGGTGCAAAAGAATTAGAATTACGTTAATAAGTATAAAAAACAACTTGAACAAGCAAACAAACAGACGCTTGAAGAAAATTAACATTAGTATTAGAGCTGTTTCTAAAACTGCTGAAGCAGATTTAATTAAATTTTTGTGGGACCACCTCTGACCACCTCACCTTCTCTGCCTCGTGTGTCTCTGCGTTTTGACTGCCTCGGTGGCTCAGTTGGTAGTGATCCTACTTTCTGTGCTTGGGGGCGTGGGTTCGATTCCCATTTAGGACAAACATTTGTGTGATGAACATTTGTGTTTGTTCTATGTCTGGGTGTTAATATCTATTTAAGTATGTATTTAAAAATATATATGTATGTATATCAGTCTCTGGCAGCCATATTACAAGCTTTGCTTAGTTTGGGGTCAGATGACCATGTGTGCAATAATGTCCCAGATATTTATTTATTTATTTATTTATTTATTCTTCTACAAAACAAAAAACACGTAAATTGGTTCATTCAGAATAATCGGTGTCGATACATAAAAAATACGGACCGAATTGAGAACTGATCCGAAATTGATCCTAAAGTTGGTTAAAAAAGAAATGGATCCAATACTTGTTTCATCTAAAAAGGAAGGGGTCAAAATTCGTTTATGTTTTTTTTGTATGTGTTACTTCAGAACTTCGTCATTTATAAACCAATTTAGAAAATTATTTTATTCGGGAATAAGGAATTAATACTTTTAAATTGGTCTCATAAAAATTTCATTGAAATCAGTTCAATAGTTTGGTATTTAAATCAAAATAACTGGGAAAATATGTCATCCAAGTAAACAAAATTGCGTATTTACTAACTTTGAAGTCGGTATTTTAAATTGATAATTATTATTACACTAGCTGTGCCCCGCGGTGATAAAAATCGGTGATGATGATGATGAAAAGTAGCCTATGTGTTAATCCAGGACATAAGCAATGAATATTCAAAATTTCATCCAAATTCATCCAGCCGTTTCTGCGTGATTGAGTAACAAACATCCATCCATCCATACATCCATCCATCCATACATCCATCCAAACTTTCACATATATGATATTAGTGTGATGCCATTCCAATTGATTTATCTTTGTTTATATAGGAAAAATTTGACAAGTTTTTTTTTTACGGGCATGTGCTTTTATTCCCTAAACAAAATACAAGCTAACACTAACACTACAAAAAACTAAAAACAGTTAGACTGGCCAATGCCCATGAGTTCAATGTACCTGCCTGTGTAGTCATAATATTAATTCATGCCTTTTTTAGCCTAAATACGGCTTGACGGATTTTCAATTACGAAGTGTCGTTAGATTCGCCTTCCTCCAAAATTTCACAGGCATTTTGAAGTCTAGTTTTTCTTTTTCCTGTCACGAAATTATTTCTCTTGTAGAATAAAGGTTTTTTTCGTCGCAAGATCAAACGGCAAAAGGGAAATCGGAATTTCGCTTATTATTCAAAAGAAAAATCAAATAGAGCGCTAACAACAATTTATTAGATACCCTCGGGGTATGTGAATACATAATGAAACCCTAAAGAATATATTTCCTTCAGTTTGTCGTAGCTACTTGCATACTTTGAACAATATCCTTTTTTTCTGGCGTCACGAATCTTGCATTTGCCAGTGTCAAATATATTAATACCATCTACCATATCAACTTTTAGTAAATGTGTTTGGGCAAGTAATATAATGTGGGGAAACATATCTTTTCGTGATGTTTCCAAAACACCATAGAAGCCTGTAGTAAAATATCCACCACTTAAGTAGGGCATGACTTAGACTAGATCGTGACTTATTTTGCTCGACTCTGACTTTTACAGTGACTTTTTTGACGATATAGGTATAAATAAAATTAAATAAAAATACTCGACACTGGCAAATGCACAAGACGTGAGACGCGAAAATCCTCTCAAGAGGAAAGATTTTATAAAAGTCATAGTCAAGATCAAGCAAAGTACCACCATGAATGCCACAGTCAAGTTCTGTCAACTCCATGTTATGCCCCAGTAAAATTGTGGAGACTTTATTAAACCGAAATATCGGGAGCTCCTTCCACAACCTTACCACGGTAAATATCCCGTAAATAATCATTTAACTTTAGTGAACAACCGTGATAGTTTAAAACAGTGTTTATTAACCGACTTCCAAAAAGGGGAGGTTATCATTATGACTGTTTTTTTTATTTTTTTTTATTTATTTATTGGCCCAATGTATGTTGCTTACAAACTAAACTAGAACAAAACTAAGTACTTAACTATACATAATTATCTAAATAACATTCCAATAGTAAAATAAAATAAAAAAAAACGATATGTTAATACCTAACTACTAAACTAATCTATTAAACCGCTACCAGTGGGAACCGTCCCCAAAATGCTGGCCCCATTACCACGTTGTATGGCAATGCTCACTCTTTGAGCAAAGTAGAGGCCAGCATTCTGGTCACGAGTTGCATCAACCAGACGTGATGATAAATATTTGAAAAATTTTTTGGCTCCTGATCCCCACGGGCCCATGGTTTCGACCCCAAAAGGCTCAAAAATGTACCCACTGTCCAAGGTACTATATTTGCGCCTTTTGAGGTCTTCTGCGAAATCAGCCGCCGCGCCAGCCCTACTCGGCGTTCTGGGAAGATGTGACGGCGCAAAGGTGTCAACACAAGTCGCGTCCCACACTAAGGGCCGCCCCATCTTCCACGGAATCAGAGTCCTCCCGTCCGGTCTTTTACCGTCGTCACGTACAAGGCCGGTCGGCTCAAGAACGGCCGCGCAGTTGGCGGTGGTAAAAGCACGGCGGATGATATCGTTAAGGCTGGCGTGACGGGAGATCCTACCTGCACTCCTTGTGCATGAAAGCCCGTGGTAGCCGAACTGGTCGACAGGAACGCCATTATCTAAATTAATTTTTTTTACTGAAATTGTTTACCTCAGAACTTTTGACTGGGTGAACCGATTTTGATGTTTTTTTTTTATTTGAAAGCTGGTGCTTCCCAGTTGGACACATTTCAATTTGATCCAGTTCTGTAAAGTCAGTTTTTTATATTGATAATTATTAGTCAAGATAAAGTCTCCACCACTTTACCGGGGCGTTACTTGGACTTGACCGTGACATACAGTCATGTTACTTCTAGAGGCTTCAATGCAGTTTTGGCACATTTCATCTCGTTATATTTATCACTTCCCTATACTCATACATGTAGTCAAATTGTTAACAAGCCACTAATATTAAACATCAATACTCAAAAAACACAAGTTTAATTCAAAATTGAGTCTTCGAGATGGCACTAAAACTCAATTAATTTTTACTCGGAGATATGATAATACCAGATGATTTAGTAAGATTGTGTAGGAATAAGTCCAGAGAAGCAATTTTAATATTTCTCCGTTGGACTTGAATAAGCCCAATGATCTGAAAAAATATGCTGAACTAAAAAGTAACTTTTGCATACGGGATATTCACCAAATTCGCTTGAAAGTTACAAGTTTTCCTAAATAATTTTCGAGTTTCTAGGAAAAATCCATTGTTACGTCCACTCTTTGTAGCAATGAGTAAAAGCTTTTCTCTCCAAACGGGAAAACTTGTTTTGTAAATAAAATTCAATAAACTGTGACATATTTCCCAGAAAATTGAATATATTTTAGTTGCAAATAATTCTGCAATATTGTTCCTGAGAGTTTCCGTATTTCGGGTGGTACAATATACCGTTAGCAGAAGGCTTATTCTGTGAAAATTTCAACTGGCTATCTATTACGGTTCGAAAGATACAGACATTAAAAGGTAGGACGGACAGACAACGTTGGCTTAGTAATAAGGTCCCGTTTACACCCTTAGGGTACGGAACCCTAAAAACGAATGAATACCTAAAACAACTAAAAATCAAAATAACTAATCTAATAGGTAGGTATAGGCATCGCTCCAAAAATGTTGGCCGCATTGCCGCGTTGGATTACAAATGCCAAATCAAATAATCTGGATTTTGTTATCACGAAAAATGTTGAGGTGTAAACTCACCCCCCACACCAACACCCCCCTCTCTAAGAGGGAGGCCTTTGTTCAGCAGTGGACTGTACGGGCTGATGACGTGATGTATGTAAACTCATCTACGTTTCAATAAAATGTATAGCCGAGAATTTCACTTTTGAAAATATGTATAAAATCTTGTAGGACAAATAAACTTTTCTGATTTCTGAAATGAGAAAAATATGAATCAGTAGGTACTATGTGAAACGTTTTCAGGATATCTAAATTCGAATGAAAGTATATGAATTCAATTTTTTTATATTAGAATTGATAACTAATAAATCAACCTTTATATCATTTACCATTGCCGTATTCATGAAATAAATACAAGTCTAAAACTCGACTCACCGTTGATTTCACAAGGAACAGCTGGTGTCCACACAAGCGTAATAATCTCAGATCTCTTCGGAAGTCGAGTTTTATCTTGCTTCCAGTTCATTGCTTTTGGAATCTGTAGGAAACGGTATAGACGTCACAGAAAGATGTCCTCATTATGATATCTATTATGATTATGATCTCCATTGGTCAATAAAGCTTCAGTGATTATTAATTAATCAAAATTATAAGGTTTTCACCACATTTTCATTCGCCACATTTTAAACTAAATAGAGATTTTTACTCTTGTAGTCTGGTGAAGAACTGTGAACGGGCAGTTCAAAAGCAGGTTAGGGAAAGCAATCGTTTGTTTTGGGATAGTTGGTTAGTTTGGTTTCTAGTGGTCAAGAGTGAATCGGTTTCTTCTAGGCAAGCGTGATCCACCGTAGGCAGCATTATCGCTTAACATCAGGCGAGTTGGCGGCCAAGCTTGCGCTTGGCCGCCAACTCGCCTGATGTTCCTCGAGACTCGCCTATTTTGCAATTAAAAAAAAATTGTGCGTTCGTGGTGGCAGGGGTTTCGAAATAAATAAAGCTAATACTGATCCCACCACCACCTTGCTGCTTTTTTCGCCCTGCGCTCACTTGAAAAAACGCGTCTGCAATTAACTGAAAATAAATAAAAAATTTGCATAAAATTTGTTCGAAGAAAATCTAGTATTTTTGTTTTTATTTGACCTTAAATATGTGACACTAGAAGGATACTAAAATTAAACAAAAATAGTTTACTTTTCAAGTTCTGGCAGGTCAAATTTGTGTAAAAATTAGGTGCTTTACACGGAGTATTCCACCATTTGGCCACAGTATATCCACAACCTAAGGCGTATAAAATTGTGAACTAATGGTTTAACTTATATCTGGTTCACGGTTGACTTCGCCGAAAATCTGGTGCCGTCATCTGTGACGTAATAGATTGAACTCTCGTTACTGGCTCGTTAGAAATCGGAAATTATGTCATATTTCATGGGAAAAATTATCTTTGGTAAAACCGGGTAACTTTTATAGCGAAAGGGAAATATTAAGGATGACATAGTTGTTTTACATATTTTCTTTCATCGAAATCCTCTGATGTATGAATAATTAATTATCAATAAAAAACTGACTTCAAAACTTAGTAAGCGTTCGGACAAAATTATTGATATTGCCAAATCAACAGGCTTTCGAACAAAAATAATTCTTATAATTGGAATTGGTTGAAAAATACTACTTAACAATGAAATTTTTGTCCTCCAATAATAAATAATAAATAAATATCTGGGACATTATTGCACACATGGTCATCTGACCCCAAACTAAGCAAAGCTTGTAATATGGCTGCCAGAGACTGATATACATACATATATATTTTTAAATACATACTTAAATAGATATTAACACCCAGACATAGAACAAACACAAATGTTCATCACACAAATGTTTGTCCTAGATGGGAATCGAACCCACGCCCCCAAGCACAGAAAGTAGGATCACTACCAACTGAGCCACCGAGGCAGTCAAAAAAAAAAAAACTTAGTTAATCCACCGTAACATTATGCATATTCTGTAAAAATTTCAACTGGCTGTCTAGGTATTACGGTTCGAAAGATACATCAGACAGACAGACAGCGTAGCCTTAGTAATAGAGTTCCGTTTACACCCTTTGAATAAGCAACCCTAAAAAATATCGGTTACATTGAAAAATTTCTGTCATTATTTTTTTTGTGATTTCAGGGTTAGTCTCTTACTGAAACTTGTTCATAATGACGAGTACGATGTTATCTTTGCAATTGTCTGCCAATTTTGTTATCGGTATTATATCCCACACAATGTATTGGTTGATAAGAATTTCCTAATTAACTTACAAACACGGTACGGCAATGCATGTTCATAGCCCATTCATATTGTCATAAAAGAGCAAGGTACACGAAACACACCTGAGCTTCTGATTTTATGGTCCAATCGTGTAAAAGAACCAATTGTAGTAAGTGAACTGTAAAAGACTCGACGCTAGAACGGTGTATATATGTACGTATATGAACATAGTTAGAATAACTGGCCAAGAGCTTGTCGAGATATGCATATAGTAGGGTACCGTATACAAAACCGTGTAATTGAGGTCACATTCATAGTACATACTTCCTGAATTGATGTTTGTAGAAAAAATCGAACGAACGAAGCTCTGTGGACTTGCCCTATTTTAGACATGTACATTTGCTTTTATGGTATATCCAAAGAGAAACCTACTAGGGAAACATTATTTGTTAAGATAGACACGAAAGACCTTTGATCAATGACCTTTGAGTTATAACGTCTTGAATTTATTACATTTTTATCTGTGTAACTCAATCAGAAAATGTTCGAAATAATTTTAAATAAAGGTTTTTAATACGACCTATCAATGGTTGCCTGGAAGAGGTCGCTTTTAGCGATAAGGCACTTGTGGCACTAGCTCGTAAGTGTTTTCTATCTGTATGTAATTTTTATTTCTAGTGTACACAATAAAGAGTTTCTATCCATCTATCAAGTTGCAAGTTTCTATGTCTAATAGATTATAAATGCTGGGGGGGAGCATCTTTTTGCTACTTTGGTGGTCCATATTTCGCAAAGAATGCACTTGATAAAAAAACTGACGTGTGATATCTTACCTTTACTTTAAATACCTATAATACCATAATAGGGATGCAGAAAAAAAACATCACTATTTAACAAAAAATATATTTGCATTTTAGGTTTTGCTCGGGTACGTACCAGCGCCCCCCCCCCTAAAATGCAAATTGTATGTTTTTTTAATAGAGATCTGTACTAAAAATGTGATCGTGCGAAGTTTCATGCACTTATCCTTATAACTATAGAAGTTATAAGGTTCTAAATAATTAGGACGGACGAACGGATAGACTGAACAAACTTAGAAGGGTTTTTTGCAGAACTACAGAACCCCTAAAACCTGTTAGTTCAATAGATTGTTAAAGCGTTAATAAGGATTGATAAGCGTGTCTTTTTTAACCGACTTCAAAAAAGGAGGATGGTTCTATGTTCAACTGTACTTTTTTAAAATGTATTTTCACCTATTTCTCCACCAACTGTTGACCGATTTAAAAGAATCTCTTTTGTTCGGTAGGGTATACTTCCAATTTGGTCCCATTGTCACCAAGTCAGGATCTGTCGAGGGCAACCCTCAAATTTTATAGGCACTTATTACGTTTTTCAAATATTTTTGAACTCGGTTTTAATGTGGTCCACTTGAGTTATATTTGGTTACCACTTTGGTTTCCCAAAACCAAGGACCTTCCGTGAAAATTGAGGCGTTACCTTTTAGAAGATCATTTTCAAGTCACCTTATCTAATAACTCAGTGGAGAAGATTTGATTTTATTTGTTGTAGAAAAAATAACTGGCCAAGTGCGAGTCGGACTCACGCACAAAGGGTTCCGTACCATTTTCTATAAAAACGGCAAAAAAACACGTTTTTTGTATGGTAGCCCCCTTAAATATTTATTTTATTTAAAAAAAATTATAGCGGCAATACATCATCTGTGAAAATTTCAACTGTCTAACTGTCACGGTTCATGAGATACAGCCTGGTGACAGACGGACGGACAGACGGACGGACAGAGGAGCCTTAGTAATAGGGTCCCGTTTTACCCTTTGGGTACGGAACCCTAAAAAAGGGGTGAGAAAAATACATAATTATGTCATAAACATACCCCATTCAGGGTGACTGGACCGAAAACAGGTTGCAACTTGCGGCACTTGTCACGTTGGTATAGTATACAATTATGCGCATCAGCAATTCAGCATGCAGGAGCTGCTTTATGAGCAGGAGATCCCGGGTTCGATTCCCGACCGCGCAGATGTTTGAATGATGAATTTAAATACTTAGTTCTTGTCTTTTTGTGTGTACCATGGCATCTCCGAGGGAATCCTCGTAAAAAGCTTTAAGTGTGAGGTTTATTAATTTAATTAATGTAATGTTTCCATCAATGAAGATAAAGACAACAACTGGCGTCTAATACAAGTAAGAGCTGGACGGTTAATCAAATATACAGCCTCTTTACTGCTTCACCTAACACCTGATCGTTCATTGTGATCGCTCCGTCGGCGATTGCTTTCATGAGTGAATTGTTACTCGATGATTTCCTTTCTAGTAGATACCTGGTTAGTATGAGAACACTTTCAGTCACATTAGCAACACATTAGCGGAATAGCGCTTATACAGAATATACAGAACCAGTAGCCAATGACACGCCAGTACAGTGGTCGTGACTTTGAGCGGACCAATTAGAGTGCAGTACGGGCAGACCTATGACCTTGAGTCCTCATTAATTTATTTCTTTTCTCTTATTATTATTTCTGATTGATTAAGAAATCTCTACATTGTTTAAAATTTCGTTGATTCTCTAGTTTTAGCACTCTATGTCCGCTCTTACATGTAAACTAACGAGTGCGAAAATGACACGAACCTCCGCTAGTTTTCTGAATTGCGAATGAATCACGATGTAATGTCTAAGCTGATAAGTCGCTGGTTATCCAACTTCTGTATCTCATCTGCCGAATTGCCTACAACTTACATGTTCTGGCAGTCAGAAGGAGATAATTTATTGGACACTGTCATGCGTATGAAAGTTACTGGTGTGAGGCAATTTTTATCAATGCTCTTTGTTTTTGGCAAAGGGTATTCGGATGGAATTGAATAATGAAAGAAAGACAAATTGAAAAAAGTTTCGAGAGTGATTTCGTCAATAAGACGACTCGTTGCGCATCGATATTAAAAATATAAGTATTTCTTTTAAACTAATTATTTTATCATCATCATCAACCACTGCTGAGTACACAGGGTTACACAGAAAGGTATTAGGCTGAAAGAAGGTCATTGTGCTCGTTTGTAATTATCTACTTTTATACTAGGACTAACCTAGAAATCGCAAAAAAACAACTTATTAATAGAAAAAAATACGACTTTTCTGGATTTAAGGTTTAGTTCCCCAGGGAAAAAAAATAATCAATATAAAATTATATTTTTAAAAGTTATAAATTGAATATTTACATACCTACTACACAGAGTTCTATATAAACCTACTAATATCTACAACCTAGTACCTATAGTCAAACTAGTAAATTTTATCACGGGGCATTACTTTAAGGCCTCATTTTGACAATGTTTAATGTCAAACAAACAAAGTGTCAAAATTATTTATCTGACTACTTTCTTCTACGACATGTTTTAGTTCAAATAATTTTGAATTTCTCGCAATTTTCTTATGACAAGATGCCTATTAAAAAATAAATAAATATGAATTTATTTTGCAACATCTTTTTTTTTTTCTCTACCGATAAACATTATCGTGTGTGTAAGCCGTTGTTATAATAGTATATAATGAATCCTCACGCGAGTTTTGATTTATCTTAGTTATCATAAACTGTAAACAACGAAAATTGCTTTTATTTTCGTTGCAATTTGTGTGCGTTCCCAATATTTTAAGCTAACAAATGATCAATAATAAAATGGTTCACAAACCGTGGTCCTATTTGCGGCACGCAATTAGAGTTGAGCACAGATCAATCAACTGAACATTTTTCACGAAAATGGAAAACATTTTATTATTTTCCAACACAAAATATATTTACGCGATACCCTGAGGGAACTCGAATTCCGTTAGATTGTTTGTAATTAAATTTTTACGGAGCATTTTGTGGAACTTCGATTTTTCATTTTATATTCCTAAACTGTGGAATTATTTCGGTCGATATCTAAACTGGATATCGTACGAGCTTTGTACTAAACAAACCATTGGTCAGGGCTGGGGATCGAACCGGGCGTCGTCAGATTGTAAAGCGCACATGCTACGGCTTGGCCACCATCGTTTATAAGCTAAGCATGCTACGTTATACCGCTTCCGATCTGGTGAAATTGTGGTCTGTGTTGCTGAAGAGAGACAGAAAGATAGATCAGTGTTTAAATTGGGCAAAGTTCCTAGTCTATCGGTTTTTTATCGGATACATTTTGGAGAGTGTGCGTCGGATCTGCATGATTTAATTCCCTCCTGCCACTTTTTCTATCGGACTTCCAGAGCGGGCAGGAAAAATCGACACCGCTTTATGGTTGACACTTCGAAAACCCGTACGAAGCGCTTTGATTCTACTTTTATTGTGCGAACTGCTAGTACGTGGAAGCGTTGCCTGAATGGGTGTTTCCCGATAGTTACAATCTGGGTGTTTTCAAGTCAAAGGTGAATCGGTTTCTTCTAGGCAAGCGCGAAAAATAATAAAATAATAAAAAATAAGAACAATGAAATCAAATAGTTTTAACGGATTTATTTTAATTCCTTCACGTTTCCTTCTTTTTTTCTAAATGAATTATATAATAGTCTTGCGCTTGACTGCCACTCGCCAGATGTTATGCGATGATGCGGTCTACGATTGGGCAAGCTCCTAAAAGAAACCGATTCACTCGAGATTTAAACACAAGAGATTGTAACTATCGGGAACAACCATTCAGGCAGCGCATTCCAAAGACTAGCAGTTCCCACAATAAAAGTGGAATCAAAACGCTTCGTACGGGTTTTCAATAAATTGCCCATAAAGCGGCGTAGGTTTACATGGAATCTTCCTGTGACCACGGACAGGTAGACATGGTATAAAAATCGTTAAAATGGTTTAATTTCAAATATTTCAATGTTTTATATGCGCGAAAATCTCAGAAACTATTACAGAGTTACGTACTTTCGTATTTTAGTAATAATCAGCGCTTGGTTTTGGCATTTATAAAATAGGAAAATCAGTCAGGGAAAGCAAATTTTTACGCTGACTGGACACTACCCTTACCACAGAATACACCAGAGAGCCCAAACGCCAAGTGAAATTACTAGCAGCGATCAGCAGAGGTCAGCTGGCGTCATAGGCGTACTAAACGGGCCAGTCACTACGCCGCGTGATAAACGACACGTCCCTAACACGCCGCGATGACTGATGAACCAGTTCTTGCACCACGGATTTTAAAAATAGGATATGTCTGGTAAAATATGTTAAAAGCGCTCTTGGTCCGCACCTCGTTTTTGTGTCGCACTTTTGTGCATAAAAATTCTATAGTTATTATGTTAAATTTGGTTTTTTACATGTGACGCGTTAAGATGTCCTATGACTCCTAGGGTTGGTTTGCACTAGGTTTAAAGCAAACACTTTATTTTGTACCCTGGTGGGTTTTGAGATTAATTTATTTGCAGCCTACAATTCTGCATACAATTCCTCGGAGAATCTCGCCACCGCGATGCAGGATTCGAGACGGCGCGACACAAGCGCATCTAGCGAGAATTGTAGGCAATGTTATAAAATTTTGCGATATGTGCCAATTTAACGAGTATTAGTTTTATACAACATGTATGTACATTCACTAACTCAACTAATGAATAAATATGAACTAAATGTTTGAAAAATTACAATGTGTTAGCAATAAAAGTGTTTATTTTTATAAGAGTTTAAACCTTTGAAAATGCATACTATTGAGTGAGGTTATTTAAGTTGTGTTAGTGTTTAATGTACGAATTCACTAGATAAAATACTTTATCTTTTCCCGTTTACCCTGACAAATGACCCGCATGTGGTGGCAGACGGTAATGCTATCTAAAAGAGTTATCGTCACCGCTTGAGTTGATGCCGGGGCCTGATTCTGATCACTACTACCCAGTACATCGGACATCGGTACATACAACCTAACTACTATAAGAAAATACAGATTAGAAGATCAGATATTTTAGATTTTAAATTGTCATTTCTGGTGTGAAGAATAAGGAGTGTTTTATCCATCTATTAAACTCAAGTGCCTTTATCCCATAAAAAGATTTCTTCCAGACAATCTTTGGACGGACAGGCGGTCTATTACGTAGGTGATGAATCTAGCTCAATTATAATATCATTGGTTGAACTAGAGTTCTTGCACGCATTCACAAAACGAACTTTTTACTCGTGCACGTCGTTTATATGGTGCTCGTGACTTATGGAGTTGTGACAGACAGGAACAGACGGTTAGGGAATTATGATGTTCAGTTAGATTATGACGATCACTTCCAGTCAACACATTGGCACAAAAAGCTCTTATGGAACGATTTACGCACCAAAGGAACGCCAGTATCGAAGGCGAGGCCCTGAGTGTAGCAATTAGCGATCCGTGTCCTATCCCTGCGCACTTCCACATGTAAAAGTTTAATTTTAGCTGGCTACTGGCCTATATCATTTGAACGTAATGTAACATGTTACAATGTGAACATCCACATAGTCATTAGAGAGAGCCGAGCTGCTTGCATTGAGCTCCACGTGATCCACCCACGTGTCACTGTTTTAAAATAATCTGTATGTGTCAGTTCAGGCAAGTGGAGCAGACTAAGCAACATGTAAATTTTACATTGTACATTTTACAAAATGAGTAATCACTTCGTCAGTACAGCGTGCCGAATTAGATTTATCAGACGGCGTAACGTAAAAATCTCGTTACCAATGTAATGTTACAATTAGATAAGTCATTTCCTCTAAACTTACGTTACGATTAAAATTGTAAGTCAGTTACCAGTGTTATGTCTATAGCGTATAAAGCCGTTGTCAGTGAGAATTATTTTTGAATCGAGCGTTTGTAATATATAATATTGGCATTACTAACGGTTTTGAAGCCCTAAAGACACAATAATAAAGTGAAGGAGAGAGAAAAACTGGAATTTGTATATGAGATATCTATATAAAAAATACAAAGAAATACTGCAATTATTTAGAAGTAAATTATGAGCACAAAGAAATCCTTAAAAAAGAAAAATATTGGGTCATCTTTCAAATAAATCTCCAAGATTTCAGTGATAGCTCTCCACAAAGTTTATAAAAAGAAACCACTTATCCACCAGCCGCCAATTAGGGCCCGGCCACACTGTGCATTGCAGCGGCGTAGCAGGCAGCAGCACATGTAAATTTTGAAATCCGCGTAGGTGTGGAACGCTCTGCAGAGAAACAATGACATCAATCTGGCTGTTAAGTAATCTTGGCAATCTAGGCTTGAGTGTTCTTCAAGGGTAGAGTGAATTTATTTATTTTTTAGATCAACGTATTCCATCCCAGGCCATACCGTCGCTTACCATCAGGCAAGTTTGTGGCCAAACAGATAAATTCTATACAAAAAAAGCGCGAGTTAATCTGTTTCTTCTAGACAAGCGTATTTCACCATACTGCATCGTGGCGCGAGGTGGCGATCAAGCACAAAGCTATTCAATAAAAAAAACTTTTTATTTTGATTCAGTAATAGGCTTGCGTTTGACCGCCAACTCGCCTGATGTTAAGCGCGATGCGGTCTACGATGGAGCACGCTTGCCCAGAAGAAACCGATTCACTCGAGATTTGAAGACACCCAGATTGTAACCATTGGGGAACACCCATTCCGGCAGCTCATTCCACAGACTAGCAGTTCGCGCAATAAAAGTGGAATCAAAGCGCTTAAAACAGCAGCAGGTTCCGTGTCACACCTTGATAAACGACAATTCCAACTCGATTGGTTATTAATCATGTATCAGTTGCCCTGTAAAAACACAATACTACTATTATTTTATTTACTTACATGACACTAGCTCGCCATCGCGGGACATAAAATGGTGTATAATAATTCTTCATATACTCGACCCAAGCATTTATTTGCTCTGACAGCTGCAATAACAATGGAAAAAAAAAGGTGAATGAAAACCACGAATTCTTATCACGGTTTTTGAACGTAAGACGTAGCAGGTACTTAGCAGGTACGCAGGTATTCAGCTTTTTACAATGTTATGGCTGCTGTCAGAGCAAATAAATCCTTGGACATGATATAGTTATTAACGACGTGCTCTGTAATGTAGGTAGAATACGATTGTGTCATGGTTTTTAATACATCTATTTGTAACTGAAGGTAGCCTTACTTTGTCAAATCCGCTAGTCAATCGTGTACCGCGCTTATATTATTTTCAATTAATATAGTCAAAAGTGAATATAACTGTATTATTTAGCAATAAAGCTTCACCTAAAGTGCCAAAGAGCTGTTTTCTCCATCATTCACGGCCCAAAACCACCCATAGAAACTACAGCCTGCACACTTGCCATCGTAGTAAGTGTCGTGCGACTTGATGACGGCGATGAGGGTTAGTGTGGCTGCTCCATAAGAGATCTTATCAAGAGCTTTTATAGAGGTTGCTGAAAAGTTGTTTATGAATTTGCATAGATAAAGAGTAAAAAGGAAAAAGATGTAATTACTTAGTGAAATTTAAGAGCACATGTTTGTGTTTTATAAAAACTGAAATACTCGTATCAATAAACGCAATATCAACTTTTTATAAATATAATTTACATGTGTAACGATGACAATGGTGACCAAGTGGTAGCATATGCGCTTTACAATCTGACGATACCCTGTTCAATTCTCGATCATGCACCAGTGACTTATTTAGTACCTTAATAAATTAGGTGCAGTGAGGAAACCAGTATGTTCAAGATCCTCAAAAAATTCATGGACATATATTCTATACCATTCACCAACATATCCTTTCTCTGAGAGAAGGCCTGTGTCCCAGCAGTGGGAACATGGTAGGCTGATAATAATGATGATGATGTATTTATACGTTGTAAGTTAGTAAAATAACAAAAGATCTGTCAGCAAAAAGATCGCGAAAATGGTAAAAAATATAAATACAATAAGTGCCAAAACAAAGTAATACTCGGACCGTATATTATATTAAAAGAAATGTAGCCGATAAGTAAATAAGTACTGGAATAAATCAGCTAAGTTCTGAGTTCTGTCATATATACAAACAAGGCAAACAATACATAAATCACCAGCGTAGGGAGATCTCTTTCATTTGCTGATTCTTAGCATGGAAAGGGTTTATGAAAACTGGATGCTGATGCCAAATTTGATAAATAAATAAACATATATATGCAATGTTTGTATGAGTAATACTTCTTGTAGGCTGTCGCATTACGTAAAGTCAATTTATGCTAAAGGAATTTACTGAGAGAAAAAATATACGACGATAAGAGAATAAAGGCTCAATATCATTTTCCTAAGTGCAAAAGCGAATTATGTTAGAAAATACGAAGATATCATTAAGCTACAAAATTAGAAAAAAGTATTTCTCTCACATAAAACTTAAAAAGCTCGGCGTTTTTATTGATTACCTTGACTAAATAACTGCGTTCAATAAGAACATAAACACTGGCTGGACTAAAAGAGGCTCCAAGGGGCCTACTACAGTCTCTTACACTATTCAAATGTGCATTTATAATTAAATTCTTTTTCCAGTTTTACTTAGCCTTTGTTCCGTTTTATCTTCAATAAACAGAGCGATAGAAATTCATTTTAAGATTGATATAAGAATATTACAGATTGTAGCTGTTTCTCAGATTTTTTATTAAGATAAGCAAGGTTAAGCCTTAAAAGTGTACTTGAAAATCTCTTACTCTCATCAAGATCTTTTTTATGATAATTTCTAAAGTTTTCAATGTTCTTTCATTGAATTCGTTTTGTGCTAAGACAGTTTATAGTACGAGAGCTAGCAACGTCGGGAAAACAAGCATTTCAGGTAGGCTAGTTTTTAGATATGCTATCTCTCTCACTCCCCCGGACGTCATACGGGCTATCTGGCTGGTGGTAGTGGTTGCGTTCATCAGTGCGCATCCTAAATGTCCAGGTAAAATATCGATTTTTCAAATCATTTTAAGAAGTTTTTTTTTTTTTTTATTATTTTTATTGAATTTTTCGCAACATGAATCTATTATTGCCAGACATTTTTATCGTTGTTTAAATTGTGCCAGACGCAAATTTTGAATTGAAAAAATTTTTTTTTTTTTCAAAATATTTCAGTATGGCTGAAATTTTTATATGATGTTATTTAAGTATCTAAAAACCTAAAATTTTTTTGCCAAACAATAATTCGATTGTTAAACCTTCAGCCAGACCGATCTAAAAGTGAAAAGTGATGTGGTACCATTTTGCTTGGTCTAGGAATAGTTGTCGAATAAATTACAGAGAAAGAATTAAAAACTATTGAATTAATTGTGGATTAACATAGCATTAAAATAATTATTTATTTTTGTGCAAAATTAAGGTAATAATCAATCTCAAGGATGAAAGTAAACAAAAATTATATTGTATTATCTTGATAATTATCATCATCATCATCTTCATCACTGCTGTCATTTTCATTGTCATCGTCGTCTTTTGGATTATCAACGTCTTGTAAGCTATTATCTGTAAAAGAATGAAAAATTTTATAATCTTTCGGCAAAGAAATTTATTAGTATTTTATTTTCAATTTTTACCTTTAATGATAATGTCGGCAACTAATGATGGTAACTGCTCTCCAACAAACCCGATAAAATCATATTTATCGTCATTTATGGTCCAGCCAGAAGCTTGAGGTGATAGAGATGTTGGGTGTTGTAAATGAGCATTTCTCCAAAACTTTGTTACGTAACGAATTCGTAGTAAATGCTGATACAATTCAGCTTTGCATGGTGGTAGGCTTGATGGATCAAAATTACGATATTTTTTTTCAAAATTATCATCTGATTTTTTAGACCGATAAGTGTTTGAAAACAGATGAAACCGAACTTCATTGACGTTCCAAGAATCACGAGCTCCGTAAATGTCAAAATATTGATAATGATGCTCCTAATGAAAATGATATCGATTGTAGAAGTGATCAGTCCGACATGCTACCACCACCAGCAAAAAGAAGACGAACCTTTGAAGCCATTGTTCCTGAACTTGTTCCAATTTCTGCCCGATTGCAAATGTTAGAACGATTAACACCTATTGAGAACAGGATGCGACTACACACCAGCTTTTTTCCGGAAAGGTAAACTTCGACCTTTTAAACTGTTAGAGCAATCAGAAGAGTATCAATTAGCCTGTCAAAATATTATAACAGATGATGAAGAATTGCTGGATGAGACATTTAAGATCTTAGAAAAGTTTATTTGTCACATTTACGGAGCTCGTGATTCTTGGAACGTCAATGAAGTTCGGTTTCATCTGTTTTCAAACACTTATCGGTCTAAAAAATCAGATGATAATTTTGAAAAAAAAAAAATGTAATTTTGATCCATCAAGCCTACCACCATGCAAAGCTGAATTGTATCAGCATTTACTACGAATTCGTTACGTAACAAAGTTTTGGAGAAATGCTCATTTACAACACCCAACATCTCTATCACCTCAAGCTTCTGGCTGGACCATAAATGACGATAAATATGATTTTATCTGGTTTGTTGGAGAGCAGTTACCATCATTAGTTGCCGACATTATCATTAAAGGTAAAAATTGAAAATAAAATACTAATAAATTTCTTTGCCGAAAGATTATAAAATTTTTCATTCTTTTACAGATAATAGCTTACAAGACGTTGATAATCCAAAAGACGACGATGACAATGAAAATGACAGCAGTGATGAAGATGATGATGATGATAATTATCAAGATAATACAATATAATTTTTGTTTACTTTCATCCTTGAGATTGATTATTACCTTAATTTTGCACAAAAATAAATAATTATTTTAATGCTATGTTAATCCACAATTAATTCAATAGTTTTTAATTCTTTCTCTGTAATTTATTCGACAACTATTCCTAGACCAAGCAAAATGGTACCACATCACTTTTCACTTTTAGATCGGTCTGGCTGAAGGTTTAACAATCGAATTATTGTTTGGCAAATTAATTTTAGGTTTTTAGATACTTAAATAACATCATATAAAAATTTCAGCCATACTGAAATATTTTGAAAAAAAAAAATTTTTTCAATTCAAAATTTGCGTCTGGCACAATTTAAACAACGATAAAAATGTCTGGCAATAATAGATTCATGTTGCGAAAAATTCAATAAAAATAATAAAAAAAAAAAAAAACTTCTTAAAATGATTTGAAAAATCGATATTTTACCTGGACATTTAGGATGCGCACTGATGAACGCAACCACTACCACCAGCCAGATAGCCCGTATGACGTCCGGGGGAGTGAGAGAGATAGCATATCTAAAAACTAGCCTACCTGAAATTCTCTCTCGAAAACGTTGCTAGCTCTTAGACTATTATAAATACCACAATAAATCTAGCAAATTTAATTTGTTTTCAACTATAGTGGTTCTATTGAGGCACAAACCTGAGAGATATTTTTAATGTCGAAGTTTTTTTAAATAGGGTTGCACGGAACGTGGTACTAAGTTGAAATGAGCTGTTCAATAAATTTCGTTGAGTCTGAATGACATTTAATTTCCCAATAAAATGTCCCGAATATTTATTTATTACGGCTTATTACCCAGCGAATTTAGATAACTATTAATACCACCATTTCGTGTAACCCTGTATAATTGATTTGTTGGCAACTCTACAAAATGACGGAACCAAAATAAACTTTTTTATAGTGCAATTATGTAATTGCCACAATGAATGTGACTTCAATGCAAAGCAACTTTTTTTTTTTACAATACTATTAGGATAAAAAACCAGGTACAACATATTAACCTAATTGGGTTAGTTTTATCCATCTGTCTTATTAACCAAATTGGCAATAATAAGTCACAGAAATAGACTTAGCTGGTTAATCTAAAGTAAATAAGCTAATATATCCCAACACATACCCTTGATTGACTTTTTTCTTATGAAAGTGTGCCTAATGGGAATGTGGCCAAATATGGTCTTGAGTGAGACGCTTACAAAAATAGATATGGCTTGAATCCAACCATAGATTTAGAAAATATTAGATAGGTCATGATCTTAAAAAGATAACGCCACTGTTGGGCTAACTTCGAAACACGGCGAATATTACGATTGGTCACGCCCTAGACCAGGAAGTCGTATTTTTGTTTTTGATTTTCTGTCGTATTTCAATAGGACTAAGGTTTATTTTAATTTTGCCTTGATCATACGACTGAGTTGATAGAACAATTCCTGCTACGTTAAGGATAGTAAATTATTAATTCATTTTCTTTTTTTGCCGCGTGTCTCCGTTTTATCGTAAAATATCCGCGCAGACGACAGCGCACATGCAATTTGGATACACAATGTACACATGAGAATCATTTCGGGAAGCTATTTCAATCTGTGATATAACTTTAGTTAGTTTTTGATTGATGTGATTGCGATGTAATCTTATTTGGAAGGAACTGGCGTCAGAAGAACGGTGAACTAAGCCGGCGGTGAACTGTCTATGGCGCCTTTCTGACTTAAAAAGGCGAATGGCATTGCAACTAGTATAAAGCAATAATTTTTATTTAATTTGTGTTATTTTCTTCCGCCAAATAAAATATTTCAACAAACAATTTTTAACAATAAAAATAGACCGACTTTAAAACCACAAATAGGCACTCAAAAACGAAAAATAATTTAGTATAATTGTTATAAGCGCTACCCACTCATCTAGTCGGTGCCAGCCAATTCACCTGTAACCAGTGTAATTCACCTATTCTACAAGAAATGGCGCTGTTTTAAAATACACGGTATGGCGTGACGATGCCGCGAGTTCCATGATTTTTGTTCACCTAATAAGTGCTCAACGCGCCTTAAGAATTTTTCACTTCAAAAACTTGTTTCATGGAATAGATACTACAGTAAGCATCTATCTCTGTCTCTGGCACCCAACTAGCCATTCGAGAAGCGAGCGTGTCTTATCTGGTCGGCGCATCAGACTGCTGTTACGCTGACTCCAATCGAAGTCAAATCTCAAGAAGAACATCCGCATTAGGACCTATATTTGTGACACGACAAAAATAATCTGCCCAACTGACCTGCAAGCCCAGCATTTGCAATAGAGAGAATGCATTTGACAGCTGCAAAAACATTCTGAACATCTGTCATAGAAAATATTTTCAATCATTGACAAAAAAAAATACAGATCGCCTTATGGTAAATGTTGTGGCTGAGAATGTACCACGTTGATCCAGAAGAAATCTATTCATAATCCTATCTGGGTCACCAAGAGACTGGCCTAGCTAAGTCATTGTAACCTAAGTATACGATGTTATAATGTAAAAGCATTTAAAAAAAATATGTTTACTCTACTTTATTTTAAAGATGCCTGGTAAAGTTATCAGAATTTACTATTGTCAGCTTTTTACAATATTATTTCAACTCTCAAACATATTATTTCAGCGGGCACATTTAACGTTTTTGAATAAATCTGTTTCATTTTTGCACGATAAAAGGACTCGCCAAATATATAGCAACGTGTATGCTTGACCTACTGGCAGCCTACTGGGGACTTATTCACAATTTTTATCCTTACGGATTTAGACAACGAAATTCTAGCAAAGCTGTCGAAATTCGTTGTTAAATGACGTTTTGTTAAATTATAAATAGTTCCAGGTTTTGGATTTTCCAGATAATGTCGTAATGTGCAGCAGCATGCAAATAGAAGTAGATTTTCGAATTTGTAATGAGCCGTGAGCGAAACTAAGCCACACGTTACGTGAGTCTATCTATGGCAAATTTTCCTGTGATGGTTGTACATTACTACTAGCAGAGACCCGTGGTTCCACCTGCTAACCTACAGGAGCTTCTTTATTTTTCAACTTAATTTTTTATTTTATTTCAGATGTTACTGAGATGTTTAATTTGCGCGATAAGTCCCGATAAATATAAAAACAGATGTTACTGAGTTGAGAGCTGGACAAATATATGCAGAAACCTTCGCATCTTTAATATTATTATGATTCTCCAGCATAACGAGGATATTTACAGTTATGCGACAGTTTTTTTGTCATGATAATATGCTATATGACGATATGGTTAAGGCGCGGGTAAGCTTTCAAAACTGCCAAAAAAGGGAAGAATAAAAAAAATGGATGAGGCTTTTACCGTTGTAGGCGGTATTTTTATACAACATTAACATAAATATAAAACTGTTTAAAAATATAAAACTCTGCCATTTATTTGTATTAATATTATTTTATTAATGAACCAATATTAGAGCACGTTTGAGGTATTAATAATTGTCTCATAGATCTGAAGACATTTATGACCAATATTCGACCATATTAGAGATTTTTTTAAAGGATTCGTCGTGTGTATTTCCTTTGAGCTATGCTGCATTCTAGTGTGTTCTGACCTTAAGGGCACTCTAACTTTGTCGACTAGGGCTTGGTGAGGTGTGTGATTAGAACTTGGTTAGTTATTGAAACTAGGTTATTCAAAGTTTGTGGTTATTATAATAAATTTCAGACAAACTTTACAAGAAGTTTTCCTGTTCCCTTTCATTGAAATCATTTGATGGGTTTAAATAAACGATTCTAAACGTTATAATCGAAGTTATAGTCATGCAAAGCTATTAATGAATGATTATATTTCACAACGGCTATGACTCAGCGGTAGCGCATCTACCTTTAACCAAGTTCAATTCCCGGCCGAGCAGATGTTTGTATGACGGTTTTTTTTATGTCTGCTCTAAATATAGGTGTTTATTATCGGTTTTCCATGGCATCCCTAAGACAAAAAATCCCAATAAGGAGCTATGCATTATATACATGCGAGCACAGAAAAAAAAAATTTTTTTGTTTAAATTAGAACGGCTGTCAAGGCATTTTTGTAAGAAATTTGTTGTTAGCCAGTTGCACCCATATAAACGAAACGTCAGTCATTCGAAATCAGTTAGCAACTGTGACGCAGAGTTCGATGCGTTTATCTAAATAAAAATGTTCAATCAAGGTTCTGTCATAATTCCTGGCGAGAAATTTTACTTCTCATTTCCTTTCTATTTACTTCGCTTTTCTGTGCTTGCGATTCAGTTGCCTAAAAGAGATCACTTATCGTGATAAGACCTCTTTTTGTGCCTCTGGTTATTCGTTTATTTTCTTCATCTTGTAATGTGTCTTGAAGTGTTGTATATTTTATTTATTCGGTTACTAGCTACGCCTCTCGTATTCACTCGCGTGGTTATTCCTTTAAGAACCGTACATTTTTTCGGGCCATAAAATATCTCTATAGTTACTTTCTGACCCTCCATTTATTTATATGCATAAAATCACGTGCATTTGTTTCTTTGTTGTTTAGTGAAAGAGAAAAAAAAACACACTTTCGCATTTTAAATATTATATAATTGTTTTGATTTAAACTTAATTTTAGAACTGTGAAATAATAAGTATCTTTTGGACTGCCCACAGATCGTTAAAGGTCTAAATACAATCCAAGCTCAAAGCCCACTATCAGTCGGCAGCGTAACCAGCATATTAGCAGCATGCTTAAATTACAAAATAAAATAAAAGCTGATGATTTTCAAACGGCTGTACAAATTTTCTTGAATCATTGCTAAGAACATTCTCTATCAAATCACATTACAAAAAAAAAACAAAAACAAATCGGATAGAAACACAGATACACGTAAAACTTATAACACCCCTCTGTTTACGTCGGGGGTTAAAAATTGCTGCAACATGGAACACCTCGGGTTTATTACAAAAACAATGTTTCCCTACGAGGCGCCGTAGCACATCGTAGACAGCTACGACGTACTACGCCACTACGATGCTACAAACTGACTACGAAACACGAGCTTACAACTTTTATTTTGCTTTAAATTCTTTGAGAGATTTATAAAATACTGAAATTTCAGCCTTGTGAGACTTTTTATTTGCTTTGTTCAAAAAAATAAAAGTGGTACCAAGAGTTTAAAATATTGTATACGCACGTACAAGATATTGGAAGTGACAAAAATTAGCAGAATTACTTTAGGAAGGTTCTACAATTATTGGTATTGAAAAAAAAATTTAAGAAAATCTTTCAATATAAATACTAAAGTGTATCTCTTTAACTTAGAATTTAGTAACTTTTATATAAACAGGCAACCATGAGTGCTTCAGAAAAAACAATGAATTGAGAACCAACCTTTCTTGATTTTTTTTTTTTTTGTTTTTTTAAGAATAAAAATATAATACCCATAACTTTTAAACTTCTCATAGTCTCGTATATATGTTTGGAGTAATGTTCAGTCTTGAAAAAACATTACTAGGAATATTTAAATAGGTAGAAACTTAATAATATATTGTGAAGTCAAAGATTTCATCCCCCCAGACCCATCTTTTTCATCAACGATTTGGCAAAAGGTGATTCCGAGCCGTGATCACAGCGGGTCCAATATCCTTCCAGACATTACCATAAAAGGTCCATATTTCGCGACCTATTGTCGATCGCGCTCAAAGGGTTTGTCTCTCACACGTAAAATAGGTCAAGTGACGGATGAACGGTTGCCACGAAGCAGACACAAAGAGGAGATGGCATATCAATAATTCTATTCACTGAAGTGTAGCAACGAAATGATAAACAAAAGAACTGTACGAAACGGGCATCACGTGACGTCACATAGCAGTCTATTTTGGGATTTATGTACAATAATGTAGTTTAATGCAAGCCTAGTTAAATAAACAAAGTACGAACTAACCAACACACAAAAACCTAACGAGTACTTAGTACCAAAGATACAGAACCAAAGTCACCGAAATAGCGTATTAGCAAGCTGAAGTGGCAGTAAGCCGTTCATATCTAACGCAGAACCGGTAACCGTTGACCTAGACGTTTTTAGAGCGAGTGTAAAAAAATCAACAACGAAGTTTAGGACTCCTTAAGACTCAATGGAGTGACGATATACATAAGACAGCTGGCTTTGACTAAAAGCTATAAGCTGAAGATTGGATTGAGTAGCGTGTCTTGGGTGAGGTATATTTCCAGCGGTAAACTAATACAGGCTGATTAAGATGATTATACAAAAAACAGATTATAAATAATCATTAAAGTTCTAAAGGAAATTAAAATGCACAAACCCACTACCGGTTGGTAGCTTACTCAAGATGCTGGAATAATTACCGCGCTGATAACAATGCTTAAACGTTTAGCCCGACAAAAGACTTTGTAATGACGTCATCGTCAGGCCAACAAGGACTTTCAGATATTTTTTAAATTAAATAGTAGCAAACTAGTATGCGGGTTACCTGAATGTAAGTTCCCCGATAAAAAAGAAATGGGTGTTCCCCGATAGTTACAATCTGGGTGTCTTCAAGTCAATCGGTTTCTTCTAGGCAAGCGTGATCCATCGTAGGCCGCATCATCGCTTAACATCAGGCGAGTTGGCGGTCAAGCGCAAGCCTATTTTATAATAAAAAAAGTATGTGTTCACAGCTACTGATAGAAAATTACAATATATAAGCAACTACGGTGCGTTGCTTACTCTTCGTTACCAAGGTCAGAATTTTCTTTACATTTCTCAGGTATTATTTTATGCCATGTCCTCTCTGTTTGTTCTCCGTGACGTTTGCTCACCGATTTGTCTCCGTCGCAGAGTGACAGGAAGAGTTTAATGTAGTAGGTGTAAGGTGGTTTGATGGTGTAGGTGTAATGTAGGCGAGTGGTGTAAATGTGTTGTGGTTATTAAGTGTTGCTTTTGACGGATATGTGAGACACTGAGTGAACGTTTGATGTGATTATAAAGCCTGATTCACGTTAGCTGCTCGTATGCTTGTATCACAAATACGGAGCCAAGTGTACATACTCTCACGTGCACACTTACACAAACTATCGCATTTATATTGTGCGATAGTGTTTTGAGCTTCTTTGAGTTCATAAATAGTTTGGAAGAAAGTGTTGATTTAGTAGAAATTGTATATCACATCACATCATCAGCCAGTAAACGTCCACTGCTGAACAAAGGCTATCCGTTTATAGAGGGGTGTTGCCAAAATCCCAATGGTGGCTTGGGGATCGCAGTACGTTCACCGTATACTAATAGGACGCCTATCCTCCGGTGGTTCTGCTCGCTGTTATACGACATACCTGGGTCCGGGTCGGGTAGATTTTTTTTTATACAGTGGTACTAGTAATCAGTTAGCATCTTTTTAAGGGTGGCCTTAGTACATCTAAACAAACAACTTATGATCTACGACTTTTCGAAATTCGCGAAAAAACAACAGCGGTTTCTTACAAAATATTGTTCTCCCCGACAAAATGTATGAAACCGCATTTTTTTCCGCGAATTTTGCGAAGTTGTTCTAAAACAGAGACAGACAGTCAGAGACTGAGCCTCGTTAGACAGAGAGAATTAGAGTACTACCCTCTAAACTAACAACTTTACGGGTAGTTTCACCCGTCATAGCCTTTCAAGACAGCTTGTTTTTGAAAGTATGCATTATTTTTTACAAAAAGAATTTGACACGAGTACAACTTACATACCTGACAACATGACTACAGTTCAATTAGGAATTACCCATTTATCACCCAGAAAATATTATTAACGAACCTATTTCTCGCTTGGCTTCATAAACAAATTTCAGGATTTCTTCACCAAGGTAACGAAGCAAACGAATTTGTTTCAGAAGTATCCTCCCATAAGTGCGTATTTACAAGACTGTTTAACTTTGACAACAGCTCACAAACACTTGGCTTTGCGTATCCTAATTCTTAACTTTAAAAATAAATAAAAGTTTCAAATGCTACCCTCAGTCGAGGCACGTACGACTCTTTGACCGAGTTTCTCGTTTGGCCAACATTTATAAAATATCTACACGTTGCCGTCGCTAAGTGATAAACATTCTAGAATTTTCTTAAATTTCTTATTGTAAGTACGTGATATTCGAACAAAATAACAAAAATAAAGATAAATAAATACTTTTTTTTTTTTTAATTCTGGACATCTTCTTTAACTAGCCGTTAAGTATTATTATAACTAGAAATGTTCGCTTAATTTTCATTTAATGAATAGGCTTTTAGAAAAAGTTTTTTGTGTGAAAAGGTAAGTTAATATTATTGATACTCATACGAGTATGTTGCGGTTAAGACACAAACTCCGACGTTCTGTTGGAGAAAAGCCAGCAAATTAAAGCATGTCAAACGACTATCTGGCTTGCTTTGAAAAAAAAAGGCGGTACAAACTAGACTCCCAAATAAAAGAGTAGTCCAGCATAGTGCAGAATATAGAGGAGAAGAAAAGTAGGAAAACAACTGAAACAAATTAATTAAAATGTAGTATGTCTTTTCTCTTTATCATCCTCATCTCTCATTCCACCTTATTTTAATTTACATTTTTTATTAATTATAATAATTTATAATTTACAACTTTTTTTTACTTTTACAGACCTAAAAACCTTTACCTTTAAAATTGGAAAGAATGAAACAAAAAAGACCACCTAGACGGGGATTAGATTGGAGTCTCTCGGACGGAGTGGTCGTGCTATAACTTGATAAAAAACCTGGAAAGGTTCTTCTTAAATCTTTTGACTTGAAGAAGTCGGACTTGAATACTTGAAGAAGTCGGCACTTATACTCGAAGAAGTATTGCTCCAGGAACGAGTCTTCTTCTACGCTCGTTGACCCCTGCGGGGTTCATCTTCAAGAGTGCTCATGTCGTTTACAACTCACATCTGCGCAATTTGGGAAGTGTTTTTTATCTTTTTTTTAATTTCATACTTATGTGGGTGAACTATAAGCTCTCGAAAGTGCTCGTCTTGTTAAGAACTTTAGATATATTAAACTGGTAGTCTGTAATGTGTGTTTTTTTATAGTCATATTTAGGATAGGTAGTCCTCAACTGCTCCTCTCCCTAGTAACTGGGTGTGGCAGACGCGCTTCCGGCTAGGTAGGTCTGGCCTGGTGGTAGGCGCAGCCGGAGTCGTCTGCTTCATTACAAATTAATGGCCAAGGCCTTATCTGGAAAAGATTTGCGCAAAACAGGGATGATTGGCGGGAGCGAATAAAGCTTATACCGAGCAGTGTGTGGATTGGGATCATTCTCGTTGGATCTAGTGCTAAGATCCATAATGGATCTAGTGAAGTGTCGATTACGATGAATATATATTGTTTGCGAAAATTATAACACCTTTGACATTTTATTCAGTCACCAAGCATACTGCTTAACACTAATTTAATACACAACTATAAATACAACTTTTTGTATTAGACAATATTTATAATATGCAAGCGTAGTTCACCCTAAAAAATTGCTCGATTATATACTCAATAATTAAAAAAAACTACCACCGCAACCGCACCAACCGCATAGATAAATACTGTAAACATACTCGTAAGTTATATCTACCTCAAGGGCCACATAATTATTCCAAAGACGTAGGCTCATGCTTCATCGTAACTTGATACTATGATTAAAGGGCGACGTCACCTTGACTGTCTCAGCTATGATCAAGACAAAGACATTCTTGTGGGCATTACGCAACGAATACCCGAGAGATTTTGATAGAATTTCAACGCCGTATCGATATTGTGATTATATAAATTTTTAATATTGTAGAGAAAATATTTGTTTAATTGATAATTTCGAATGTAGTGACTTTATTTAGAAAGAAAAAACAAAAAAACTGTCATATCTTTGTATATCTACACCATGGATGTAACGATAATTTGTCGATGATCTACACTAATATTATAAAGAGGAAAGATTTGTACCTATTTTTGTATGTTTGTAATGAATAGGCTCCGAAACAACTGAACCGATTTGAAAAATTCTTTCACTGTTGGGAAGCTACACTATCCCCGGGTGACATAGGCTATATTATATTATGTAGCGAGGCCGAAGGCCGAGCTTACACTCGTGCGAAGCCGGGGCGGACGGCTAGTACTTAATAATAGGTCGGGGAAAAAGTCTTTTCGTATTTTGTATGTATAAAGTTGTAGTAAAAATCTCATCGGTTGTACTGTTTGTATCTGGCTGGTTTTGATACCATTAAAAATATGATATTTTAAAAAAGGAATACAAAAAGTAAAAAGCATTTTCCCGCCATTTTTCAATTGTTTTTTTGTTTGATAAAATGAGTGAATCTAACGAAGAAATTCGATATATTGTGAAATTTTAATACAAAAAAGGGAAAAATGCGACACAAGCCGCGAATAAAATTTGTGACGTTTATGGACCTAATGCAGTGTCATCAAGAGTAGCACAATGTTGGTTCAAGCGTTTTCAGTCCGGGAATTTTGATGTCAAAGATGCAGCTCGCTCTGGTCGCCCTGTTACGGATAAAGTAGATGCTATTTCTAAAAAAGTGGACCAAGATCGGCATATTAGTAGTTACGACGTAGCTGAAGAACTGGGGATTGACCACAAAACAGTTTTGACCCATTTGAAAAAAACTGGGTATACAAAAAAACTCGATATTTGGGTGCCACACAAGCTCACTGAAAGAAACTAAATGAATCGTGTACTCATTTGCGACTCTCTATTGAAACGTAACGAAACCGAACCGTTTTTGAAAAGATTGATCACTGGTGATGAAAAATGCATCACCTACGACAAGAATGTGCGCAAACGATCATGGTCAAAGGGCAGTGAAGCACCACAGACTGTAGCGAAACCCGGATTAACACGTAATAAGGTGATGCTGTGTGTATGGTGGGATTGGCAGGGCATCGTTCATTATGAGCTTTTACCGCCGGGCAAAACCATCGATTCGGATCTCTACTGCCAACAGTAGATGAGACTCAAACAAGAAATTGAGAAAAAACGGCCGGAATTGATCAACAGAAAGAGTGTGGTCTTTCATCATGATAACGCCAGACCGCACACATCTTTGGCCACTCAGCAAAAATTTAGAGAGCTTGGTTGGGAAGTGTTAATGCATCCACCATATAGCCCTGACCTTGCACCCTCAGATTTCCACCTGTTTCGATCTCTTCAGAATTCTTTGGGTAGTGTTAGATTAACATCAAGAGAGGACTGTCAAAACTACTTGTTGCATTTTTTTGATCAGAAGTCCCAAAAATTCTACAGCAACGGGATCATGTCACTACCTACAAGATGGCAACAAGTTATCGAACAAAATGGCACATATATATTATAATTAAAAGTAATTAAACTTGAAAAAAATATGTCTTGAATTTGTTTAAAAAATACGAAGAAACTTTTTCCCCGACCTTATATAATGGTAATGAGAATTTTGTATTTTAGTTACAAAAAGAAACGTGGCAATATTTTTTTTTTATGGTTGGAATTACGTTAATTACAGAACAGCGTCAATTAAAGGTTTTCCATAGTTAACGAACCAAAAAATACAAGAAAACGGTTTACGTGCTCTTTTTACAATTTAATGTCCTTCTTTTTAGTTCAAAGGATTTATTTTATTCGTGTCTAGTTCACGAATTCTTGGTTGAAGACCTTGCTATTTATTAAACATATTGTAGGTTTTTTACTAGCTACATTGGTACAAGAAGGTATGTGTAACTTTGAAAACTAAGTAGGTATGTAATGTTTTAGTTAGTATTTAGGTAAGTGTTATTTTTAATTAGTACATAGAAGCTGTGAAATAACTTTCTCGAGAATATTAATTAGTAAGCACTCAATATTCTCTTTACTAATTAGATTTTTATTATTTGCCATTTAAATATTTTGACAATATAAAAAAAATGTGTGTAACACCTTAATATGAAAATTACTTTCTAGTGAGGTTATTAATTATGTTAGCACTTACGTATGACTAAATAAATGAAGACTTTAAACCAAACCTTTATTAGAACGCCGTCAGTACTAGGTATGTTACGGAGGTTCGATTCCGATTCCGAAAAGTCCGAACTTCTGATTGATATTACACCTCCGATTTTGACTTCAGCTACGACATTTTTGAACAGGATAACCTCCTTTTCAAAAATGTCGTAGCTAATCGGAGGAGCATTGATTATCGCAGTTTAAAAACTAATAAACACGCTTTAATATCGCTTATCCTGAAGATTCTGGTAAAGAAAGGTAATGGGAAAAACTATTTAAATTATTGCATTGTCATCACTATTGCTATTAAAATCTGCAAGTTGAAGTGGCAATGGGCAGGCCACATCGCTCGAAGAACTGATAACCGATGGGAAGAAAGGTTCTTGAGTGGAGACCGCGAACCGGAAGACGCAGCGTAGGTAGGCCTCTCACTAGATGGATCGACGACATTGTGACAGTAGCGGGCATCCAGTGGATGGCCACTCCCACAATGTCGTCGGTCCATCTAGTGGGAGACCTACGATGCGTCTTCCGGTTCGTGGTCTCCATTCAAGGACCTTTCTTCCACATCGGTTCTTCGAGCAATGTGGACAGCCTGTTGCCACTTCAACCTGCAAATTTTAATTATGTCGGTGACTCTGGTTCTTTGGCGAATATCCACGTTCTGGATTCCATCGCGCAAAAGAAATTCCAAACATAGCTCTCCATTCCATTCAATAGCTGTGTTGTGTGACTCTGAGCTTTTCCAAAGGACCAATAGTTAAGGACCACGTCTCAGTACCATATGTTATCACTGGCAACACACTGGTTAGACACCCTTTCCTTTAAGCACTATGGTATTTTGGACGAGATGTCATGTAATTTTCCGAACGCTGCCCAACTGAGTAGGATTCTTCGGGCGACCTATGGGCAGTGGGATAAGCTAAAAAGTACTTATATTGTATTTAATCCAGCAAATATGGCTACTTAAAAAATGCTCATACATTTTGAGTGATTAACATTCTAAAATTACCAAAACTCGATTTAACATGATAATGGGAGTTCGTATGTAACGTAAACTTGTAAGCGGATTAGTCACGGACACTGTAGCGTGATGGATAACACTTTAATATTGCACCGGTTGTCTGCAATAGAACTGGCGACTACGATCTGGTCAGCGACACGATATCACGACTGACGTTATTATCGATAACAATAGACAATTAGATAAGTGCTTGATTTGTTAATAAGTATAGTGAAATATATAGATAATGTTTGCATGTATGCTAAAGTTTTTTTTTTAAATCTGTTTATACTTTTCTGCGATATAAACGTTAAAAGTTTTTGGTTAAATTAGGAAGGGATGATCTATCTATTCCCCGAAAATTGAGTGTAGGTATGGAAATTGTATGGTGTACTTATAAGTGACGTCATTTATATGTATAGTGCATTTTCTGTCTAGGAAGACATTAAATTGCTTATTATCTACTTTAGTTTTTAACTCATTTTAATTTTGTTTTAGGTAATCAAATGTTTATGCTCTTTTACACAGACAATAAAAAAACAGTCCGGTAGGCTAACAATCGTCGAGCTCATTTTATTTTCAAAACTATTTCGAGCCTAGTTAACGTGACGCATGACCAACATTCTGGGCCGTTGTACCGTTTGCACCATCAATGATGCAGCCAGCCAGCCAGCCAGTCAGCCAGTCAGACAAGCACACAACCAGCCAGCCAAGCATACAACCAGCCAGCCAGCCAGGCAGCCAACCATACAACGAGTCAGCCAGCCAGCCAGCCAGGCAGCCAACCATACAACCAGCCAGCCAGCCAGTTCGTTACAAGTGGAGCTAACATAAAGCGTGTAAGTTTCGGTATCGTATATTGTGACTAAGTCTGCCAGCTCAGTTAACCGAGCACATGCGACGTATGATCAACTTGCGTTATTCCTGGCGCGCCAGCCGTCCTTCAAAATGACTGAGTTATATTTCATAACTGTATTACGGTAAAGTATGACAAGTTAGACCGCTTAGCAGAGGATAAATGAACTGGGTCCTTGCTAGATATACTGCTAAGAATTTATTTTAGACACAGAGATGATTATTTACGAAAGAAACTGGGAGTAATTCTTTTTATTAGAAGATATTATGTTATTATTTATTTCCCTAAAGTTCTGTGTAAACCTTGACCTCAGATCAGACAAACAAGGGATGTGGTAAGGTGGTGGTGGGTGCGAATGCATATGGCCTAAGTCAGGGTTGATGCCTTTAGTCGAACTCACACAGGAAACGACCTGGTCGCCCTTTTTTGCATGTGGATTATTAATTCGTTCATTGGTGTTGCTACAAGTTTCTAAGCGTGCGTAAAAAATTAGTGAGCCGTACCTACTTACAGTTTTAAAGTGAAAAAACCAGAACCAGAATCACCGGAGGATGGGCAGCAGCGTCCTAATAGTACACGGTGAACGTACTGCGATCCCCAAGCCGTCTGCCAAGCGTGGGGATTATGGCAACACCCCTCTCTATGAGGGAGGCCTTTGCCCAACAGTGGACGTGAACTGGCTGACGATGTGATGTGTGTGAAAGTGAAAAAAATGTATGAAAAATGGAGACATCTGAACATGAACGATAACTGTACTAAGGCATATTTCCCTCGTTTATCTGATCTAAGACATTGACGTTCCACTTTTTTATACTTCTGAAACCAAATGTATTTTACATACGATAACCATAATATCAACAAACAGCTTTCATGATCGTACACCCGACTTAAAAGTGAACCAATTCGATGCGCTCAGTGAAGTTAAACATTATCGGAATTGTCGAATTTTAAATCCACCAGATAATAAAAAAAATACAACGACAAATTGTCATTACGACCGAGCAAGAGCGACAGATCAACCGCAGTTGGTCGTCCGACCGCATTGACATCTGTGACCGCTTTAAAACACGTTTTATTCTCTACAATTACTTTTAATGGGACGCAACGTGCACCAATTTACTGGAAAACTCCTACTTTATTTTCAACTTGTGATTTTTGGCACTGTTTTTCCAAAATTAATACTTACATAAGTATTTTAAGTACTACTCGTATAATTTTAATGAAGTTCAGGAGTCGAGTTAATAGAGTCTTAAAATTAAAGGGTCGGCAACGTATTAGTGATGCCTCTGGTGTTACAGGTATCCATAGGCGACGGTAACTGCTTACCATCAGGCAGCCCGTCTGTTTGTTTGTCACGTAAGCCATAAAAAAGGTTTTTATGTTGTTCTTTTAAAATTACAGCTAGGCACTTTAAGAACCATACTTGGTCCACTTTTTGCCTCTGACAGCTCCAATTTTGACATTGAAAATACCTGTATGAAGACTTTCTTTTATTTCATCTTAGTATCGGCTATCAGCTACAATTTTACAATTAAAAACCAGAAACGATCTGATTATGCTAAGACTTTTAGAGTAACTTTACCTTGTCTGAGAATTTACGATTTTCATTCGGCTTTTTAGGGTTCTGTACCCAACTGTATTACTAAGCTTGCGCTGTGTGTCTGTCGTTCTGACTGTCAGTCTGACTGTCTGTCTGTCAGTCTGACTGTCTGTCTGTCAGTTCTACTTTAATGGTGGTATCTTTCGAATCGTAATAGATAGCCAGTTGAATATCACACAATATGTAATGCCATAGCAGATTTTGAAATAATAATAATAAGGTTAAAAAGTTAAAACTAAAGGTCACAATCAATCGTATGGTGAATTGCCAATTCCATACCTGTAATTGGCTTTCTATAGTTTTTTCATTGTATACCTAAGTGTAAAAAAAGCTGTTGGTTTTCCTATAAATAAATAAATACAATAAATGTTTTTTTACATGTTATTATATTTGCTCTAGTGTAAAAATAGTACTAGTGTAATAATGGTACGCACAAGTGTCAAACTTGGTATGATTATAGTACACATTCTAAAGTAAAACAAAAAATAATAAGTAGTCAGTAGTAATAGTAACTAGCCAAGGGTTTTTTTTTTGTTCACTGCCGGTTCTCGTACGTACAAGTTAGTCAACGTCGGGTGCAATCGGCACTTAGATGGTTTACCGCCTTAGCGTGATGATATCTTTTTGTACTCTTTTTTATACTTTAGTAGATAAAAATGTATGTGATGGTACGGAACCCTCAGTACGCGAGTTCAACTCGCACTTGACCGGTTTTATTTCAATCTAGTGTGGCTGCCAGAAATTAATTTGGACCGAATATAGTTAAATTATTAGTTTCAATCTCTCAGACGAGTAATCGTATCTCAAACAACTTAGTAACTAACAGAATCTAAATCCCACAAACCTTGTCTATTCTACTTAAAGTACTCAAAATTTAGTATATAACTGCATACTAGAAACGTTCGCCACTAAATCTTCGGAGATTTAAGCATCAGGTCTGTCAAGATAGCAGGGTATTGTAGGCGTGGTTGGTTGTTTTAGTCCAACGTCGCATGTTGAGTTAGCCGCCCTGTAAACTTAACACGGGACTGAAATAACACAATAACGTAGTACGTTGGTAGGGTTACGACCCGACGCGTCGAGATAAATCAGCCACAGAGCACATACCTCGCCCTCGAGAGCCCATCGCTAGGGCATTATCTGAGAAAAGTAATATACAAGCCTTGACAAGCTTCGGTTATGCCATGACCCACATTTTCACGTTCGTCCATATCACTATGCTTTTGTTACCACCCGCTGTAGTAATAAACTAAAATAAAGGACTTTCGGGTCTTTCAAATAATAAACACATGAATATATATTTTTTACTAAATGACCACGTGTTTTTGACCGACTTCAAAAAAAGAGGAAGGTTCGCAATTCGATCCTTTGTTTTTAATAAAAGCTTTCTTGTTTATCTCTCGAAATGGGAGGCTTTAAAATATCGTACATAAAAATGCGATAGATGGCGTTGACTAGACATGGATATGAAAATTTTGCAAAACCACAGACGAAGAGAGGTCAATAGAAAAAAACTTGCTTATTCTAATAGACAGACAATATCTATCTGTTCGTACTTTTTTGTGTTATTTTATTTCGTAGTTTATTATTTTGTGGTTATTGTTTGTTAACAAAATACTTGTTTTTCCACAACACAACACGAATTAGTATGTATATAAAGTGCTTTGCCTAACCGTGTTATTAAATGTTTCCTCTTCCTTGTATTGTAGGTTTCGAATGCGAAAATAATTAAAAAAATGTCTCGTCAGCGCCATCTATTGATGGTTGCAGAACTATGTTCCTAGAGCGGTCAGAAAACATCCCATCCAAAAAAAACTTTATTGGTTAATTTTTTTTAGGGTTAGGTATACAAAGAACTCTTATAAGTTCGTTTTGTCCATCTGTCCGTCCACCCATCCACACATCCGCCCGTCCGCCCTGCCGCCTATCCGTCCGTCCGTCCGTCGGAATCACAGAATTCTGCAACACCTATTATAGTTCCAGGAACATTTTATTACAGGTTTACTTTTTTTATACTCTTTGTTGCAGATTTTTTACTTCAATTCACACCAGGCAGGTTTTTGTCAATGCACTGCGAAATTGAAATGTTTCAGCGGATGGCGAGTATCAGAGCAATAGCGTTTTGTCACAATCTACGAAAGTGTAGAAAATTCTGTCATCGGAAAACGTGGCATGGTTTGAAATATTTGTGTGGAGAAGGGTACAAGAAGCAAGGGTACAATGTCTGTAAATAAATATTCTTATACCGCCAGAGGTGGAATATTTCCTTTTATTTTTAAATGGAGTTTTTTTTATTATAAAAAGTGAATCAATTTTATTTTAAGATTTTAGAATTAGTTCACAATCGGCGTAACAACAAACAATATTTATCAATTTAAAAAACCGACTTCAAAATTAGTATATACGTAATTTCGCTTACTTGTCATTTTTTTCTGGTATTTTGATTTAAAAACCAAAATACTAAACCGATTTTGATGAAATTTATATGATACCTGAAGTATGGCCTACCTAACAAAATAGGAACTATCAAAATCAATTCATAATTGGTAGAAAAATCGGTTAACATACTTACATGAAAAAAAAATGGGTGGAACATAGAACCTCTTCCTTTTCTGAACTCGGTTAAAGATACAGTCCAATTGAGAAAATATTTTTTCCATATTTTTTTAATCGCTTGATGAAATAAAAGCTCTCAGAAACAAAAATAAAGTTAATTAAAGTCTTATCTCCCCTCTACTTTCATAGAACCAATACCATAACCATTGTCCTTGACATTCGTATAAATCTTCCCGTCTAGGTATAATATCCCGACCGAAAGCGGAATCGAATCTCATTACATGCAGAATCTATAGCCCATTTACGTTACTATGTCACCAATAAAATTGCTATTTGCTATTATTGTCACGTTTGGAGCGTATATTTTGGTCAATATAAGTTTTTGAACTGGCTTCTTTTGTATTCATCAAGATTGTACGCAGTCTCAGAGGAAGCAATGACTTTATTTATTATTGATGCCAAGAATCAGATTTAGCTGTGGTGATAGAGCGCCAAGAATTAGTTTTTTCAGCATAAAGCAGCATCAGGATTTTATACAAGAACCTGAAAATGAGTATACATAATTACGAGTACGTATTTAATCAAGAAAAAAATACAGCAGCTGCAAAGGATACCGCTTGAAAGCGGCAGAAGTACGCGGCTATGGAGCCACATTATTTTGTACCCATTGCTGTAGAAACTATAGGCAACTGCCCATAGTTGAAGCGCTCAGGCCAAAAGATTGGTCTCAAAAGTTGGCCGCTCTGGCTGGTTCCTTGTGCAAAGATTGGCCATTGCCATTAATAGTATATATGCTGCCAGTATTATGGGTAATCTATGGGGGAAGCCTATGTCCAGCAGTGGATGTCCTATGGCTGAAATGATGATGATGATGATTTTGGGACTTTTGCACCAGGAACGGTGGGGGGCAGATTATTTGATTTGATGTGTAAATATGAATTAGTTTGTGACATAATTATGAAACATAAGAACATTTTCTATAATTCGTTGGAATAAGGTAAATATTTGTTTGCATAACTTAATTTTTATTTACACTTATAATGTATTTAAAAAAAAAATACCTAAACAATTATTTTTATTATTACATACGGCAGCTGGCAGTGGCTAGAAGTGAAAAGCCGAAAATCAGGTTGAGTGGCGTACTTTGGAAGAGGGTTATATCTACCAGTGGACTAATTCAGGCTGATTATAATGCTGACAGCTAAAAAACTGAAAATCTAAATAAAGTTTAGTGCCCCGGTAGCAACGTAACCTATCAGAAACTTTGGCTGCATTCCCTCTCAATCAATATCATAATTGGGCATATTGGGCACTTTGCCTGAAATTAAAGATCATTTGAATTAATCTATTATAGGCTTTCGTTGCTCATAGATAGTAAACGATCTTCAATTAGTTTCGTTTTTTTAAGCTTTGAGTTTGATATTCTTAATATATCATAATTTTAGTAACTCCAGTAATAGGTATCATTCACCCCAATCCCCATTTCCCTAAAAAGTTTTGGGTATAATCAAAAATCACGCAGAATTCAACAAAAATTGCAAAAAGGTCAAAAGCTCGAAAAAAGTCGCGAAACTTCCACCACATTCATTAAAAATCGTCACACGAACACAACGCACAACCTCAAGCCTTCAATATTCCGTCAACGTGTAACGGCAGGTGGCTTGATCAAAATATTAGGGTCTGTCACATTGTTCCCTATGAATCCATAAAGCCTCCAGGGTTTACGAGCAATTTGCGGCTGCCTTACTCAAACCTAGTTGGTTTACACCATTTGTGCATAGTACGGTCTTGGAAGAATGCGGCAATTCTAAACCAACACATTTCAAACCTTCTATGTACAAGACTAAGTTCAATTTCGAACTGTCAATCTTGAAAGGTAGCATTATACATCCTTTGTCTGTAAAATGACGATATCCCATGAATAATGTATCATGGCTAAACTACCGAGTAACGGACAAAAGTTTGACATCTCTCCGAGCTAACTTTCAGACTCAGGTGTTATTCACTAATTTTAATGGATCTGTTCACTTTGCTGCTGCTTTAAAAATAGACCAAAATTTAAGTACCTGTTGTTTTAAATGTTTAGTTAAATGTAAGTACTGTAATTTGTTTTAAGTGTTTTAAATAAATATCTGGGACATTTTTATACACACGTTCATTTGACCCCAAACTAAGCAAAGCTTGTTATATGGCTGCCAGAGGCTGATGATATACAGACATGTATATTTTTAAATACACACATTATAGATATTAACACCTAGGTACCTTTCGCTCGACATTTCGACCATGTTACAATGCCGTGGTCACGAGCTGACTGGAAACTGCGGATGAGTCCGGCGAGAAGAGCGGTTTTGTTCTTCTACCCTCACTTAATCTTGAAAAATCGCAGGGTTGTTGTACGACACACAACACTGACTGTATCTGTAAATATATTATTCTAATACCTACTCCGCGGTTTACAAACCGCGGAGTAATCGTCGTGGAATCTCATAGTAAGCAAGTGTACACACTTGCTTACTATGAGATTCCACGACGCCGCTAACTTAAATCCATCTTCCCAGTCTAATATATTAAATCAATAAGTACCTTTATATTAATGAAATCAAAACCTAAGTTTTTTTTTTTTTTAATAATAATTTACGTAACGGAAGTTATCCTACTTCACAATGAACGCCCAAGTTTTCGATTAAGCGTATCTGTAAACTTTGATAAAGTGCAAAAGTTTGTCATGATTTTACTCAAACTTTATTCAAACCACAAACATAGATTTCATGAAGAATATGCAAAGAGCAAATATATACAACATTGATCATGTTTACTATCGTCTCCAACCGCCTTTTCTTCGATAAAGTCTATATTTGCTTCAAATTCTATTATTGCCGTCCAAATATTTGGTTACAGAACTACTATAACAGCAATACTTACTGATGCAGAATCTTATTTGACAAATACACTTACATAAGTAATTGACAAATACACTTACATTAGCACGCAGAATCGGCCCTTCCCTAATCGGAACCTTTTGACCGATCGGACGGAAAGGTTTTCGAATGGTGACAACGGACCGGTAAACGCAACGTAGTACGTCCCACCCACGAGACGGATAGACGACCTAAAAGAGACTGCAGGAAAACGCTGGATACAGGCCGCTTCCAATCAGCCCTTTTGGAAATCGATGGGGGAGGCCTATGTCCAGCAGTGCAAGTCCTATGGCTGAAATGATAAAGCAATTATTATACCATACAAGCATTGCCATTCAACGTGGAATGCCACTAGCCTTTGATGATTTCCCATGTGTATAATCGAAGCTGCCAGCATGCTGAGTATGCCTCTGACTTCAAAGATATATGGCCAATCCTACTGTTTTTTTTTAAATAATCATCATCTTCAGCCAGAAGACGTCCACATAACATAGTCCTCCCCCTTATAGCTCCATACTAAACGACAGCCTGTCACCTGCATCCACTGGATGCTCGTGACTCGTAGGATGCTCTGTTTTTTATAATAGGCTAATGTTTTACGTATCTATTGCTGTTAGCTTGTATTTTTATATAGTGTCCAGCAGCTGAGAATGCATTTGACAACTACAGTAACATTGTAACAATATCAATGAAAACATTTTCTTTTTATATTATACTGAAGTATATTGGCTACCAACTACGTACGTTTTAATCTTACATTCAAAAAGCTACTAAAAGTACTGTTTTTGTTTAGCTTTTTACAATACTATGACAACTGAGACGCATTCTTTCAGTGGACGCGATTTAATAAAAACATTTAATCGTTAAATAATATACATATATCTTAAATATCAATATCATATAATTATATACATAAAATCTATTATTATTTATAGCAATGTAATATGTCTCCAGTGCATTACATACTAGAAACAATTAGTTGGTATTGTAATACCCGCCGTCACCTAATGCTCACCTAACATATTTTTTCTGAGTAAAGAAGGTATGCTGAAAACCAGCCCGGCGTGACCCTTCGGGACCTTGCAGCACGGCGCTGAGCATACCCCTATTGTCAAACATCGTTTTTACCTTATTGTTCATTGTTTTTGGCAATAACTTTTTTTTTCTTATTCTGATTAAAAGAAATCTGTATCCAACATTAAATGAATATCATAATGCATGGCAAAACTGCAGGTGCACAAACAAAAAATTCATCTCACGAATCATCTTGGTTCAACCACAACTAATGTGTGAAGATCTGGAAAATGTAAGAAGAATAATGTTTTCTTCTGAGACTGGGTTTTCATAGAGTTTAAACACTTGAAACTTTGGAATCATTCCAGTCTGTTGGCCTTTCACTTTATTTTAAATGTTTTCGAGTTAGATATTAATAGTTATTTTTTTAATCTTGATTATTAAAAAAACTCAGTTCACCAAGTTAAATTGATGCGAACTCAATTTTGATTGGATCTAGCCTTTATAACAACTACATACACAGTTAGGATACACTACTAGTATAGTTATAGTACATTAGTTAATTCAGCGACAGGCAATAGAAATGTTTAGGGATGAACATTTCATTAAATTGTTTCCTATCAACTAAACATAGAGAAACAAATTTTTTTAGGTGGCTATTGCTTGTAATATGAGTTAATCATAGGACAGACACTATCTGGAAATGTTGACTATTTTTGTCTGTAAATTCTAACATAGGCAACCTCTGTGCATTCGCCTCTTTTTAGTTGAAAAAATAAATAAAATAAAAAAAGTATTTTTTTACTATTTTGGCTCGTTATCTATAGATATAAAAATTGCTGTGTGTATGTGACCCTAAGGACTCCAAAACAGCTGCAGCTATTTTGATGGGACTTTTACTTTTGGATAGCTGATAGATGTAATAAGGAGTAACTTAAGCTGCCGCAGGTGAAACTGCAGGGCACAGCTAGTGATTTATAAAAAAAATATGTTAAATACAAACCTTAACCAGAGTTGAATTTAATTTAGAAACTATAGTTTCTACATGTTTTAATATTTATCGGGACTTATCGCGCAATATTATGTATAAGTAAAAATACTTAGATACCTTTTGCCCCGACCATGTCGTACCGACCATGTTACAAAGGCCGTGTTTTTTTTTGGCCTTTCGTGATTTAGCTGAAAATTAAAGATCAGCGCTGATTGGTCAACAGAATTATACTGAGTTGAGGCAATTTTTGTGACACAGGACATAAACTAAGCTATAGCTTAGCTATAAATATATATAATATTGCTCATCTGTCCAGATTGTTTAATGTTGCTGATGTTATAAAATAAAATTATATTTCTTTCAAACCACTTTTCACATTGAAACATTTTACGCATGTTCCTATAAGATAATTATAGAGAATAAAAATTAGGCACTAATTAATTTAGCAACGGTCGAGGCCTTAAATTCTAAAATTTGGTAGAAGCAAGTTCTTCAATAAATTTACACAATAATACCATGTTTGAGATAATTCACATAGCAATGCAATTTATTATAGAAATCCTCTCCCCACATCTGCATTAAGCCGGTCGCCAAACAACTCAGTCCATGCTCGGGCTGAAAGCCTGTCCGCGCGCATTATTACGAGTGATGAAGCAAATTGTTAAAAACCTAGTGGATTAACATTGGCTGGATGTGACTCAAAATTCATTACCAGTAAATACAGAATTAAAACATATTAAAATTTGCGAGTTGAAGTAGCAACACACCAAATCACAGAAGGCCACATCACTCGAAGAACCGATAACCGATGGGGAAGAAAGGTTCTTGAGTAGAAACCACGAACGACGACAGCGTGGAAGACGCAGCGTAAGTAGGCCTCCCACTAGATGGACCGACGACATTGTGAGAGTCGCGGGTATCTAGTGGATGCAGATGGCTGGATTGTTCACTAAAATTATATGATTATTTACGGGATATTTACCGTGGTAAAGTTGTGGAAGGAGCTCCTTCCACAAGATGGCAGGATGTCATTCAGTGTGGAGGTTAAAGGGGGAGGCCTATGTTCAGCAGTGGCCGTCTTCTGGCTGATGATGATGAAATACATAGTTATAACAGTAGAACTAAGCAGGAAGGAGATTATTGAAGATACACATCATTTGAACAATCCTCAGTGACTGAAAGCGAAAAGCCGAAGATCGAGCTAAATGGCATGCATATATCTGACAGTAGTTTTTTTTTTACAAATTGGTTTCTCTAATTCAATTTCACAATAATAAATCATGTTGCTTTAAGGTCTAGACTAACTTTAACAAAGCTAATAGCAGAGATAGCATTCAAAGAACACATACTTTACTGAATAGCTATGCTATATATAATTAAGGCGTTATTTAATTAGCAAAAGCTCACATAAAACAACTCGACTTATTTACTGGTTTTATAAAGCGAAAACTTAATTAAGCAAATTAGTGACGCTCCATTGGGTTAAGTTTCATTCCAAATGAAAAGTTTTGAGATGCTACAGTCTGATTCGCTGATATTTTTGTCATTTTACGAGTTTTAAGGAATTTTGGAGTCTTATTGTATATTAGTGACCCGCCCCGGCTTCGCACGGATATAAGTTTTATTATATTACTAGTGTTGTTGCCCGCGACTTCGTACGCGTAGATTTTCATATAATCTTTCCACCCTTTTTTCCTCCCTTAATCCGGCCCTGCGCAAATAACATAGCCTATACTTCAATCTGGTAATAGCTAAGCATATTCGTGAATACCGCATTTAAATCCGTCTAGTGGTTTAGATGTGCGTGAACAAACAAACAGACAAAAATTCTAAAAACTGTCTTAACGTGTTCTGCTGTAGCTGCTTATTTTAAGACGACCTGTGGTTTTTTTTTTGCTATATCGCAATTACAGTTTTTTATTTCTATGTTTTTATTATATGTATAAAAAATATAGATTCTAGAATGATATCACATAGCATGTGAGTATACCTGGTCATAGCTAAGCATATTCATGAAAAACAGTGCTTCTAAATATTTTCATAACATTTCTATGGACATCAGTTATCAAGTATATCCGTGACCATGACCACTGTAGTATTAGTAACATCAGGAATTTAAATAATGTAAAATATACGCGATAAAATTCGTTAAAAGTTTTTATTTTGAATGTTTAAACACCACACACATCATTCATGATCATTTTGAATTTTTATATGCATGAGGGTACTTTCTAACTAGTAGGGCTTCTACAATTTTTACATCAATGTAAGCCCAAGTACTTACATAGAGAGGTTTACTTGCTAACTCGTCTTTGTCCCCATATATGTTATCATAGTTATTATCCGTTTCACGAGCCGAGACCCTCGGTTGGCTGAGTGCGGAGTCGTAAAAAACTATGCAGTTGTCGTTGTCAACTTCCGGTTCCGGCTTTGTACGAAACGTCGACTGATATGGCAAATGCTACGTTACGTTAGCTGTAATGTTCAACGATGCTACAACGTTAATCAAACATGTACGTTGATTATATTTTAGACGTTTCGGTTCCTCATCATCATAGATAGATAGATAGATAGATAGATAGCTCATTTAGCCCACTGCAGAACATAAGCCTCCTCCCTCTGTCGCCAATTTTCTCTGTTTAAAGTATTTTCGCAAAATTTGTTAATGTCATTCCACCACCATTTGACTGGTCTTCCGTGGCCTCCCTTACTCTTGCCGTTCAACCACAACACACAGTTATGTACTCGTCACATACATATGATTATGTCAAAGGCTTGAAACTACGCCTGAAATGCATAAAAAATACGACGGTACTAAAAGTCTTCGGTAAAATTTTCACACGGTGTTGACGAGGTCCTCGCATGTGAGTAATAAATATTAGTTATGATCTTTGAAACGAGCCGGAACCTTTTGTCCCTTGAGTGTCTTTTTAGTCCCCGCAGAACGTATACAGAGTAGAAAAGTCCAGAAGATAAAAGTACCCAATTTTTTTATAGCGGTAGGGCTCTTGCAGAACCTTCGTAAGGAAGTGCCACACCTTTGTTATTCAACGGCTTAGACCGAGACAGGACAATTTTTAACCTTTGATGTACTGGGAAGTGTTGACTTTTTCATGGCTTATACGATTCTACCTATGCAGTGAGTGTTGGGTCTAAGGTTATATAGCAGTCGTGCAAGTTCACCCACAGTAGATTTAATTTGGTCGATCCATGGAAAGGATCGACCCGATAGTTAACATCAAGGTGTCTTCAAGTTCAGTAAAATTAAGAAAAAAATAGATATAGTAAAATTATCATTTTGTATATTCTTGTTTTTTAATAGAAGTAAAACAACGCGATTTATCATAAGTCGTGGAACTCAAGTTTTTAGGTATGGGGTAAGAAAGCTGCCTGCGAAAGTTGTTTGCTTAATTTATCAATAACTCTGTATGAATACCTACTCGTAAGTAGTTTAATACGCATCTTTGAAGTTCCCCATCTGTGTTATTATAAGTCGCACGGAAACGTACCATAAGAATCAATGTAATAAATAAATATAGCAATTCTGGAGATAATATGCATTTAAAAACTTCTCTATTTATTACTTATTACAATGACATACTAAATTGGTATAATACTTACCAGCTTATTGAGTTAAAATAGGATTCTAAGTAACAACTCTAGAAATAAAAAAATGTGTCATCTACGTAAAGTAAGGGACCAATTACGACGAGCAGGTATAAAACCATTGTTATTAGTTCTTCTTTCTCCGTCTCTCCAAGAATGCAGAGGCAGCGTGCTAAGGCTTTAAGCTACCAGTTGTCTAACCAATAAAATCAGTGTGACTGATTATCAGTCGAGCTTTGACTGCTATCACTGTTTGACGCGTGTACGAATAACCCAACGGTTTCTGTTTTCTGTTTTGATTTGTTAAATTGTTACCTTGTTGATTGTTACCGTTGTTGTCTGTTACCGTTGTTCTGTTACCGTTGTTGACTGTTACCGTTGTTGACTGTTACCGTTGTTGACTGTTACCGTTGTTACTGTTGTTTTTGTTGACGTTGACTGTTGTTGCTGATTCTTTCTGCGCCGACATGACGGAGTTTAGTAACGAAGAATACGCCGACATGGTTTTTGCCTATGGCCGAGCTGATGGGAACTCACGTGCAGCCCAAAGAATGTACAGAGAGTCGTATCCCAACAGACATGTACCACATCACACCACATTCTCAAATACTTTCCGGAGACTGCGGGAAACCGGCACCCTACATTTTAGGGAACCACGACTCAATGCTAGACAGCATCGTGTTGTTGTAGATGAAAGTATTCTACAAGAGTTCGATGTGGATCCCACCACCAGCATTAGAAAAGTGGCCCGTGACTTGGGAGTTTCGACATGGAAAGTTTGGTCAGTAGTCAATGCAGACGGAAGGCATCCTTTTCACTACACTCCGGTGCAAGGTAAATTTAATTTATGACATTAACTCTAAACTGTGTTCTAGATTCTGACGCTTGAGATTATTTTGATCACTCTCACTCTTATGACTTTTGAAACGAGAGAGAGATAATGACCTAGATAATATCTCACGCGTCAGAATATTAGAGCTCCTGATTGCTCATTTAAAATACGAACCTTACATAAATTGTTTACTGGACAATGGGCTTTGCTCAAATTCTCTTGAATAGTGGATTGTAATTTTTTTATTATTATGACTTCGGTGGTGTATCGAACTCTACAATAATAATAATAATTGCCGTACAAGTTGCCCATCTCATGTTCTCAAACGGTTTTGTTTTGGTTTCAGGTTTAGTAGAAGGGGACCAAGAGCGGCGTTTGCGGTTTTGCCGTTTTCTTTTACATACGGACGTAGATAATGACGAATTCCTGAAGACCATTCTCTGGACGGATGAATCTAAATTCACGAGAGAGGCCATCTTTAACCAACATAATCTCCACAGATGGGAATCGCAAAATCCTCGCGCGACTAGAGAGGCCTCACACCAACATAAGTTTTCGGTCAACGTATGGGCAGGTGTCATTGGGAGAGACCTCATAGGACCCCATTATCTCCCAGATACACTGAATGGGGAAAATTACCTAGAATTTTTTATGAATGACCTACCGGAATTAATGAGTGACCTGCCGATTTTTGAAGATGACCGGGCAGTTGTATTTCAACATGACGGCTGCCCGGCTCACTACCGGAACATAGTACGCGAGTACCTAGACAACGTTTTCCCCGATTCATGGATTGGGAGAGGTGGCCCAATTGAATGGCCCGCACGTTCCCCAGACCTAACACCACTCGATTTTTATGTCTGGGGACGTGCTAAAGAGTTGGTGTACGAAGTTGAAATAAACACAAAAGAAGAATTGGTGACGAGAATTGGGGATGCTTTTTCAAAAATGAAAGTAGAAATGACGCTGAACACGACTACAAAAGAAATACGCCGTAGGAGCTGTGTTCGAACAAAATTTAAATTAAATAAATAATTGTATTTATTTCTGTTGTTTGAATTTTCCCTTCTGCCTCATTTATTCAACAAGTTGGTAAGTTTTATACCAACTTAGTATGTCATTGTAATAAGTAATAAATAGAGAAGTTTTTAAATGCATATTACCTCCCGAATTGCTAGTGTTTTTTTTTTAGATCACTGTGAAAGTTGAACTATGAGGTAATTTTTATTTTCATTTTTTCACTCTATGAGCTCTAAATCAGTTATTTAGCTCTGTTTTGTATCCAATTTTGCTTTGCGTGGCCTGAAGGTGTATTAGAGACCAAATTCAAGTAAAAACATCCGGTCTAAAACAGATTTTACAAATGTTATGGAGGTAAATAGGTACAATTTTGGTGAAAATGGGAAAATTCACAAAAAAAAACTTAAAAAAAATTGGAGGGTCAGGGATTTTTTTTGGCCAACTTGTATTTTCCAAATGGGCCCCCGAACACGCTCATTTGATTTGTCGGACCCTCTACCAAACACCCTGTATAGATAATGTTTTCATGTATGCTAAAGTTTTTTTTTTAAATCTGTTTATACTTTTCTGCGATATAAACGTTAAAAGTTTTTGGTTAAATTAGGAAGGGATGATCTATCTATTTCCCGAAAAGTGAGTGTAGGTATGGAAATTGTATGGTGTACTTATAAGTGACGTCATTTATATGTATAGTGCGTTTTCTGTCTAGCAAGACATTAAATTGCTCATTATCTACTTTAGTTTTGAACTCATTTTAATTTTGTTTTAGGTAATCAAATGTTTATGCTCTTTTACACAGACAATAAAAAAACAGTCCGGTAGCCTAACAATCGTCGAGCTCATTTTATTTTCAAAACTATTTCGAGCACCTAGTTAACGTGACGCATGACCAACATTCTGGGCCGTTGTACCGTTTGCACCATTGACTTGCACCATCAATGATGCAGCCAGCCAGTCAGCCAAGCACACAACCAGCCAGCCAGCCAGGCAGCCAACCATACAACGAGCCAGCCAGCCAGGCAGCCAACCATACAACCAGCCAGCCAGCCAGTTCGTTACAAGTGGAGCTAACATAAAGCGTGTAATTTTCGGTATCGTATATTGTGACTAAGTCTGCCAGCTCAGTTAACCGAGCACATGCGACGTATGATCAACTTGTGTTATTCCTGGCGCGCCAGCCGTCCTTCAAAATGACTGAGTTATATTTCATAACTGTATTACGGTAAAGTATGACAAGTTAGACCGCTTAGCAGAGGATAAATGAACTGGGTCCTTGCTAGATATACTGCTAAGAATTTATTTTAGACACAGAGATGACTATTTACGAAAGAAACTGGGAGTAAATCTTTTTATTAGAAGATATTATGTTATTATTTATTTCCCTAAAGTTCTGTGTAAACCTTGACCTCAGATCAGACAAACAAGGGATGTGGTAAGGTGGTGGTGGGTGCGAATGCATATGGCCTAAATCAGGGTTGATGCCTTTAGTCGTACTCACACAGGAAACGACCTTGTCGCCCTTTTTTGCATGTGGATTATTAATTCGTTCATTGGTGTTGCTACAAGTTTCTAAGCGTGCGTAAAAAATTAGTGAGCCGTACCTACTTACAGTTTTTGTATTAAGCGGTACTTAAAGTGAAAAAACCAGAACCAGAATCACCGGAGGATGGGCAGCAGCGTCCTTATAGTACACGGTGAACGTACTGCGATCCCCAAGCCGTCTGCCAAGCGTGGGGATTATGGCAACACCCCTCTCTATGAGGGAGGCCTTTGCCCAACAGTGGACGTTAATTGGCTGATGATGTGATGTGTGTGAAAGTGGAAAAAAATTATGAAAAATGGAGACATCTGAACACGAACGATAACTGTACTAAGGCATATTTCCCTCGTTTATCTGATCTAAGACATTGACGTTCCACTTTTTTATACTTCTGAAACCAAATGTATTTTACATACGATAACCATAATATCAAAAAACAGCTTTCATGATCGTACACCCGACTTAAAAGTGAACCAATTCGATGCGCTCAGTGAAGTTAAACATTATCGGAATTGTCAAATTTTAAATCCACCAGATAGTAAAAAAAATACAACGACAAATTGTCATTACGGCCGAGCAAGAGCGACAGATCAACCGCAGTTGGTCGTCCGACCGCATTGACATCTGTGACCGCTTTAAAACACGTTTTATTCTCTACAATTACTTTTAATGGGACGCAACGTGCACCAATTTACTGGAAAACTCCTACTTTATTTTCAACTTGTGATTTTTGGCACTGTTTTTCCAAAATTAATACTTACATAAGTATTTTAAGTACTACTCGTATAATTTTAATGAAGTTCAAGAGTCGAGTTAATAGAGTCTTAAAATTAAAGGGTCGGCAACGTATTAGTGATGCCTCTGGTGTTACAGGTATCCATAGGCGACGGTAACTGCTTACCATCAGGCAGCCCGTATGTTTGTTTGTCACGTAAGCCATAAAAAAGGTTTTTATGTTGTTCTTTTAAAATTACAGCTAGGCACTTTAAGAACCATACTTGGTCCACTTTTTGCCTCTGACAGCTCCAATTTTGACATTGAAAATACCTGTATGAAGACTTTCTTTTATTTCATCTTAGTATCGTCTATCAGCTACAATTTTACAATTAAAAACCAGAAACGATCTGATTATGCTAAGACTTTTAGAGTAACTTTACCTTGTCTGAGAATTTACGATTTTCATTCGGCTTTTTAGGGTTCTGTACCCAACTGTATTACTAAGCTTGCGCTGTGTGTCTGTCGTTCTGACTGTCAGTCTGACTGTCTGTCTGTCAGTCTGACTGTCTGTCTGTCAGTTCTACTTTAATGGTGGTATCTTTCGAATCGTAATAGATAGCCAGTTGAATATCACACAATATGTAATGCCATAGCAGATTTTGAAATAATAATAATAAGGTTAAAAAGTTAAAACTAAAGGTCACAATCAATCGTATGGTGAATTGCCAATTCCATACCTGTAATTGGCTTTCTATAGTTTTTTCATTGTATACCTAAGTGTAAAAAAAGCTGTTGGTTTTCCTATAAATAAATAAATACAATAAATGTTTTTTTACATGTTATTATATTTGCTCTAGTGTAAAAATAGTACTAGTGTAATAATGGTACGCACAAGTGTCAAACTTGGTATGATTATAGTACACATTCTAAAGTAAAACAAAAAATAATAAGTAGTCAGTAGTAATAGTAACTAGCCAAGGGTTTTTTTTTTGTTCACTGCCGGTTCTCGTACGTACAAGTTAGTCAACGTCGGGTGCAATCGGCACTTAGATGGTTTACCGCCTTAGCGTGATGATATCTTTTTGTACTCTTTTTTATACTTTAGTAGATAAAAATGTATGTGATGGTACGGAACCCTCAGTACGCGAGTTCAACTCGCACTTGACCGGTTTTATTTCAATCTAGTGTGGCTGCCAGAAATTAATTTGGACCGAATATAGTTAAATTATTAGTTTCAATCTCTCAGACGAGTAATCGTATCTCAAACAACTTAGTAACTAACAGAATCTAAATCCCACAAACCTTGTCTATTCTACTTAAAGTACTCAAAATTTAGTATATAACTGCATACTAGAAACGTTCGCCACTAAATCTTCGGAGATTTAAGCATCAGGTCTGTCAAGATAGCAGGGTATTGTAGGCGTGGTTGGTTGTTTTAGTCCAACGTCGCATGTTGAGTTAGCCGCCCTGTAAACTTAACACGGGACTGAAATAACACAATAACGTAGTACGTTGGTAGGGTTACGACCCGACGCGTCGAGATAAATCAGCCACAGAGCACATACCTCGCCCTCGAGAGCCCATCGCTAGGGCATTATCTGAGAAAAGTAATATACAAGCCTTGACAAGCTTCGGTTATGCCATGACCCACATTTTCACGTTCGTCCATATCACTATGCTTTTGTTACCACCCGCTGTAGTAATAAACTAAAATAAAGGACTTTCGGGTCTTTCAAATAATAAACACATGAATATATATTTTTTACTAAATGACCACGTGTTTTTGACCGACTTCAAAAAAAGAGGAAGGTTCGCAATTCGATCCTTTGTTTTTAATAAAAGCTTTCTTGTTTATCTCTCGAAATGGGAGGCTTTAAAATATCGTACATAAAAATGCGATAGATGGCGTTGACTAGACATGGATATGAAAATTTTGCAAAACCACAGACGAAGAGAGGTCAATAGAAAAAAACTTGCTTATTCTAATAGACAGACAATATCTATCTGTTCGTACTTTTTTGTGTTATTTTATTTCGTAGTTTATTATTTTGTGGTTATTGTTTGTTAACAAAATACTTGTTTTTCCACAACACAACACGAATTAGTATGTATATAAAGTGCTTTGCCTAACCGTGTTATTAAATGTTTCCTCTTCCTTGTATTGTAGGTTTCGAATGCGAAAATAATTAAAAAAATGTCTCGTCAGCGCCATCTATTGATGGTTGCAGAACTATGTTCCTAGAGCGGTCAGAAAACATCCCATCCAAAAAAAACTTTATTGGTTAATTTTTTTTAGGGTTAGGTATACAAAGAACTCTTATAAGTTCGTTTTGTCCATCTGTCCGTCCACCCATCCACACATCCGCCCGTCCGCCCTGCCGCCTATCCGTCCGTCCGTCCGTCGGAATCACAGAATTCTGCAACACCTATTATAGTTCCAGGAACATTTTATTACAGGTTTACTTTTTTTATACTCTTTGTTGCAGATTTTTTACTTCAATTCACACCAGGCAGGTTTTTGTCAATGCACTGCGAAATTGAAATGTTTCAGCGGATGGCGAGTATCAGAGCAATAGCGTTTTGTCACAATCTACGAAAGTGTAGAAAATTCTGTCATCGGAAAACGTGGCATGGTTTGAAATATTTGTGTGGAGAAGGGTACAAGAAGCAAGGGTACAATGTCTGTAAATAAATATTCTTATACCGCCAGAGGTGGAATATTTCCTTTTATTTTTAAATGGAGTTTTTTTTATTATAAAAAGTGAATCAATTTTATTTTAAGATTTTAGAATTAGTTCACAATCGGCGTAACAACAAACAATATTTATCAATTTAAAAAACCGACTTCAAAATTAGTATATACGTAATTTCGCTTACTTGTCATTTTTTTCTGGTATTTTGATTTAAAAACCAAAATACTAAACCGATTTTGATGAAATTTATATGATACCTGAAGTATGGCCTACCTAACAAAATAGGAACTATCAAAATCAATTCATAATTGGTAGAAAAATCGGTTAACATACTTACATGAAAAAAAAATGGGTGGAACATAGAACCTCTTCCTTTTCTGAACTCGGTTAAAGATACAGTCCAATTGAGAAAATATTTTTTCCATATTTTTTTAATCGCTTGATGAAATAAAAGCTCTCAGAAACAAAAATAAAGTTAATTAAAGTCTTATCTCCCCTCTACTTTCATACAACCAATACCATAACCATTGTCCTTGACATTCGTATAAATCTTCCCGTCTAGGTATAATATCCCGACCGAAAGCGGAATCGAATCTCATTACATGCAGAATCTATAGCCCATTTACGTTACTATGTCACCAATAAAATTGCTATTTGCTATTATTGTCACGTTTGGAGCGTATATTTTGGTCAATATAAGTTTTTGAACTGGCTTCTTTTGTATTCATCAAGATTGTACGCAGTCTCAGAGGAAGCAATGACTTTATTTATTATTGATGCCAAGAATCAGATTTAGCTGTGGTGATAGAGCGCCAAGAATTAGTTTTTTCAGCATAAAGCAGCATCAGGATTTTATACAAGAACCTGAAAATGAGTATACATAATTACGAGTACGTATTTAATCAAGAAAAAAATACAGCAGCTGCAAAGGATACCGCTTGAAAGCGGCAGAAGTACGCGGCTATGGAGCCACATTATTTTGTACCCATTGCTGTAGAAACTATAGGCAACTGCCCATAGTTGAAGCGCTCAGGCCAAAAGATTGGTCTCAAAAGTTGGCCGCTCTGGCTGGTTCCTTGTGCAAAGATTGGCCATTGCCATTAATAGTATATATGCTGCCAGTATTATGGGTAATCTATGGGGGAAGCCTATGTCCAGCAGTGGATGTCCTATGGCTGAAATGATGATGATGATGATTTTGGGACTTTTGCACCAGGAACGGTGGGGGGCAGATTATTTGATTTGATGTGTAAATATGAATTAGTTTGTGACATAATTATGAAACATAAGAACATTTTCTATAATTCGTTGGAATAAGGTAAATATTTGTTTGCATAACTTAATTTTTATTTACACTTATAATGTATTTAAAAAAAAAATACCTAAACAATTATTTTTATTATTACATACGGCAGCTGGCAGTGGCTAGAAGTGAAAAGCCGAAAATCAGGTTGAGTGGCGTACTTTGGAAGAGGGTTATATCTACCAGTGGACTAATTCAGGCTGATTATAATGCTGACAGCTAAAAAACTGAAAATCTAAATAAAGTTTAGTGCCCCGGTAGCAACGTAACCTATCAGAAACTTTGGCTGCATTCCCTCTCAATCAATATCATAATTGGGCATATTGGGCACTTTGCCTGAAATTAAAGATCATTTGAATTAATCTATTATAGGCTTTCGTTGCTCATAGATAGTAAACGATCTTCAATTAGTTTCGTTTTTTTAAGCTTTGAGTTTGATATTCTTAATATATCATAATTTTAGTAACTCCAGTAATAGGTATCATTCACCCCAATCCCCATTTCCCTAAAAAGTTTTGGGTATAATCAAAAATCACGCAGAATTCAACAAAAATTGCAAAAAGGTCAAAAGCTCGAAAAAAGTCGCGAAACTTCCACCACATTCATTAAAAATCGTCACACGAACACAACGCACAACCTCAAGCCTTCAATATTCCGTCAACGTGTAACGGCAGGTGGCTTGATCAAAATATTAGGGTCTGTCACATTGTTCCCTATGAATCCATAAAGCCTCCAGGGTTTACGAGCAATTTGCGGCTGCCTTACTCAAACCTAGTTGGTTTACACCATTTGTGCATAGTACGGTCTTGGAAGAATGCGGCAATTCTAAACCAACACATTTCAAACCTTCTATGTACAAGACTAAGTTCAATTTCGAACTGTCAATCTTGAAAGGTAGCATTATACATCCTTTGTCTGTAAAATGACGATATCCCATGAATAATGTATCATGGCTAAACTACCGAGTAACGGACAAAAGTTTGACATCTCTCCGAGCTAACTTTCAGACTCAGGTGTTATTCACTAATTTTAATGGATCTGTTCACTTTGCTGCTGCTTTAAAAATAGACCAAAATTTAAGTACCTGTTGTTTTAAATGTTTAGTTAAATGTAAGTACTGTAATTTGTTTTAAGTGTTTTAAATAAATATCTGGGACATTTTTATACACACGTTCATTTGACCCCAAACTAAGCAAAGCTTGTTATATGGCTGCCAGAGGCTGATGATATACAGACATGTATATTTTTAAATACACACATTATAGATATTAACACCTAGGTACCTTTCGCTCGACATTTCGACCATGTTACAATGCCGTGGTCACGAGCTGACTGGAAACTGCGGATGAGTCCGGCGAGAAGAGCGGTTTTGTTCTTCTACCCTCACTTAATCTTGAAAAATCGCAGGGTTGTTGTACGACACACAACACTGACTGTATCTGTAAATATATTATTCTAATACCTAGTTAAGTTTTGGGAGCACTTTAAATGTTTTTTTTAAAACTAGAAATAAAAATACGTGTTGCCGATTTGGAGGCTTTAATCCTAATGAATCAAAAATAATGTCTTAACGCTAACTTAGTCCTACACGGTGGCCCGAGAGGCCTTACTCAGCATTACCGAGAAATACATTGGTATGCTGAGTAGTCTGTCTACATATATATATACTAGTCTAACACAGACGGGTGTGGAGGATGCATAACTCCTCCCTCCCTAAGTGAGAAATTATCGGAATGTTCGATTTGAGGACTTTTCCGACAATTTCGTAAAAACGGAATAACATTAAAATTAAAAGCATACACGAAAATTAAACATAAACTTAAAATTACGAGGCCTAATGTGGCGTAACCTAAAACACTGATGCTAGTAGAGTCCGTTTCTCTTTTAGTAACACTTTCAAACACTTCACTATTCTTTAACGCAAACGACAAATATTTTACTTCATCCAAGCCGATCTCGTGCATGTTAAGTGCTTGTGCACTTGACAAACTCGCGTTCGTACGAAGTTGCGGTATATTGATGATAGGCAGCGGTGTCGCCATATCTATCTCGGTGTAAGTACGATGGTAACGGATCTTGATTTCGTTAATCTCAACGTCACATGGCTCGTCGAGTGTCATGATGTATGTCCCGTGTACTGGGTATTTGGAAATTTCATCACCACATCGTTTGGTAAGCAGTGTTTCCAATCTTGTAAAAAGTATCCAATTGTCCTCGGTAATTTTCTGAAGTTTTACATCTTCTAGGTAGACAGGATATCGTTTGCAGCTGGTGAGATTTTTCTCATATTTCAAAAGTTGCTCTTCACAGGTAGGCCCACTGTACAAGGCTCTGTTGTCATCATTGCATAGGTAATGGTCTCCAGCGCCAAGAGGGTAGCAAGGCTTTACAATCGGTAAGTATTTCATCCCGTTCGCCAATAGGTAAGGGTATTTGGGAAATATGGCATAGGTTTGGTTTTCAGGTTCGTGGAAAATTGGGAGTGCGTACATTTTAAAATAGTTATAGGTACAATTATCAGTTAGAGGAATTTCCATAATGAACGTGATCTGGTTTTTCTTAATATATGATTTTACCGTAATAGTTTCTTCCATTCTGACTAAATTTGATTCGGTAGGCTCATATACCAAATTTCCAACATTAGATATTAATTGCAAATGGTGCAAAAGTTCAGTAGAGTTTACAATAGACTGGTGTAAGATAGAGCCTTTACTTAGTGCTAATGCGGTCTCGATTTCACTTAATTTAATAAATATAGTACGGAAGTTACTTATAAATAAGCTATACAATCCTAAAACATAAGAGGACACGGCTAAATTGTTTTCTTTAGTTAATGTTTCTTTCAAAGAGGTTTCGACCCTTTTGAGGCGTGTATCAAGAGTTAACGTATCCTGATGGATTAACTCGGTAATATTTAAGAGGCTGTCCAACATTTTGGAGGCGACAGTAATTTTCTTTGAGACAATAATTTGGTCGTGGTTAATTTCGGAAGTTAATTTATCATATTTAAGTGCGTCATCATGATCTAGATTTCCTGTGATAACTTTTATAATAGAGCCTAGTGGATTGAGGATGCCTCTCTTGAAACGATTTGGAAATAGTTGACGATATTTATCTATGGTTATATCGCGTAGATGCTCTGCGTGCATTAGTATCCCGATAAATTCATGGGGAAACGTTTTGTTTAGAGAAATCAATTTCTTAAACTCGGTGAATTTTGCTATGACGATATTCAAATCAGTATAAACGTTATCTAATTTCAGGGTTTTTAAAATTGTCCAATTATCTATTTCCACATATGCTTGGCCTTCTTTTACTGGCAGGACTCCTGGATTACCTTCCAGTGATTGCAGATGAAGGGCAGCAGCCGATGTCGCTAGCACCAGGATACACCACCTGCGGAGGGCGTTTTATGTTTTTAATCGGAGCCTTTGTGTCTCCCCTTGCTGTTTCTACTTTAATAGGGGCAACGTTCCTTTCAGTCACACCTACGACTTTCGCCTTTTTATATCTAGCCTTATCTTTACTTTTCCTTTTATTGATGTCTTTCACGAAAACAGTCTCTTCTTGTAGAAGTTTAATATTAGTCTCACCACCTCGTTTTTTCCTAATAAGTTCCTTATTAGCCACTATATTTTTCGCCAATTGCTTGTACAAGAATTTCGTGCGCTTCTCATGATCTTTTACTAGTTGCTGAGTATATGCTTTTTCAAATTCTACGTTAAATGGATTGTCTGTATCTGTATGACCGAAAACGACTTCGAATGGAGTTAGGCCTGTCGTCGTGTGTATTGTATGATTATATGCCATAACTGAGTACGTCATGATCGACGCAGCGTCGGTGCATTTCTGTTCATACTTGCCTAATCTGTATATTTCAATAAGTGTTGAATGGAACCGTTCGATTAGTCCCATTGAGTTCGGATTATTGATTGTCCCTATGTGACGTTCTATTTTGTGGAGACTGAGGAATTCTTTAATTAACTCGTTATTGAATTCCATGCCGGGATCAGAACTTATCCTTTTGGGAATTCCATAAAAAGAAAAGTACTTCATTAGGGCTCTCACAACTTCCGGTGTTGATTTGTTTGGTATTTCAATGGCTTGCCCTAATTTACTGAATGCATCGATTAGAGTTAAGTAGTATTTGCCTTCTATGGAAAACAGATCGATGAATAACTCCTGGAACGGCGCATCTTGTGTTTGTGTTAATTGCAAGACGGGTTTTAGGGGCTTCCTGTCGTACTTCATTTTCCTGCATGCTTCACAGGCATTTATAATTGCTGCTACTATCTCTTCCATTTTACTCCAATAATAATTTCTACGAATCCTGACTAATGTTTCCTTAATACCACGATGGCATGTCTTTCCCTCATGATATTTCAGAACTATCGCTTTCTGTTCACTTTCTTCTTCAACATATACAACTCGTTCTGTGCACTGATATAGGTTAATCATGTCCTTTTTAAATAGTCTAACAACTATGTTACTAAACTGTCGGCGATGTTCACTTTCTTCGAAATAGATAAAATATTTAATTTTTGGCCTGATGTACTCTTTGAGGAACGTTTTAACTAATTCTGGGTTATTTTTAGGCATGAAAACCTCTAAAATTTTGTGTTTTTCGCGAGAAAGGTCCTTTACATGCAATTCATTTTTAAGCCATGAAAATACTAAAATTTGGTTAGGCTTGTTGTCAATAGCCTCGTGTAAAATGGGTATTCCTGTTGATTCTAAATCGGCGGCTGAATGAACAGTTTGTGACTTACTACTTTCAGATGCTGATTGGATAACCGGGCGTTCTATCTGGAGCTCAGAAAACAGTACAGCGGTATCTGAAGAGTCTGAAATATTGCTACGACTAGCAGAAATTGTTTCACTCAAGTCTGATATCGTAATAGTTGATGAATGGTGTCGTTCCCTTTTACCACCTGACAATTGTATGATGTTTTGAACTACCTCGTCCATTTCTTTCTGTAATTTACGCTCTTTTCTGTCCAAGTTTACTGCCATTGAGTTTCCTTCATCATCCGAATCTAAGGCATTAACCTTAATCCTACTTAGGGCGTCTGCATTCGTGTTTTGTTTGCCATTTTTATATATTATTTCAAAGTCAAAGTCTTGAAGGCGTAATCTCCATCGTGTGAGTTTACTATTTGGATCTTTTAGGGAATTCAGCCATGCTAACGGTCGATGATCGGTGTATATGTAGAATTTTCTTCCATACAAATATGGCCGAAAATGTTTGGTCGCCCAGATAATAGCGAGTAGCTCTCGCTCTATAGTGCTATAACGAGTCTCTGTATCGCTCAAAGTTCGGCTTGCGTAAGCTATTGGTTTGTCACTGCCAACTTGTCCTTGTGAGAGAACCGCCCCTAAAGCTACGTTTGAAGCATCTGTTGTTAAAATGAACGGTCTTTCGTAGTCGGGGTATTGCAAAAGCGGTGCGTTTGTCAGGAGTTCCTTGCATTTATTAAATGCGTCGATATAATTTTGATCAATGATGATTTTATTGCGTTTTTTCAAACAGGCAGTCAATGGTTGGGTTATTTTTGCAAAATTGGGAATAAAACGTCTATAATAGCCAACCAGTCCAAGGAAACTTTTAATTTCGGTTGTGGTTTTTGGTATTGGGAAGTTCATTACAGCTTTGATTTTGTCGTCATTAGGTTTCAGCCCGTTTTTTGTAATAGTATGCCCAAGATACAATACTTCTTTTCGCAAAAATTCTGATTTGTCAAGTTGTACCTTGAGGTTGGTTTGTCTGAGCCTATCAAAAACTAGCCGCAGTTTTTGGATATGCTCTTCGAGGCTAGATGAAAAAATGATGACGTCATCAAGGTATACCATACAGTGTAAGCCTTGTAGTCCTCGAAGGACATGGTCCATAGTACGCTGAAAAGTTGCGGGAGCTGTCTTTAAACCAAACGGCATTCTCAAAAATTCGAAATGGCCGTTCTGCGAGCTGAAAGCAGTCTTCTGTCTGTCCTGTTCCTCAACTTCAATCTGATGGTAACCGCTTGCTAAATCGATTGTACTGAAGTAAACACTTTTACCTAATTTATCAAGCAAGTCGTTAATATTTGGTAAAGGGTATTTATCGTCGATGGTAATTTCATTGAGGCGTCTATAGTCTATAACCATACGAAATTTTTGCTCTCCAGACGCATCAATTTTCTTCGGCACTAGGTGCACCGGAGCATTCCACGGAGAATGTGATTCTTGGATAACATTGTCTTGTAACATTTTCTGCACTTGTCGATTTATTTCGTTTGCTTGTGTCGGAGCCTGTCTATATGGTTTCACAAAAATCGGGTCTTCATTTTTGGTACGAGTTTTATGCTTTACTTGGTTGGTAAAAGTTAAAGGCAACAGGTCACAGTGAAAAATATCTTTGTATTCTCTACAGAGCTTAAAAATTTTCTTACGTTCCTCGCTGTTAGTATGGTCTAATCTGAGTTTATTTAAATTTTCTTCAAGTATTTTGTCCGTTTGTACGCTTGTTACGTTTGTAGAGAAGGAAAGGTCAGAATCTGTATTTAAATGATTCAAAACTTGCAAGGGTTGTTTAACTGTGAGAATTACTCGTTCGTCAGAGGCATTTTGGATAACTGTAGTAGCGTATCCGTTGATACAATTTACTAATGCACTTGGCATTCGTACGCCAGGGCCAAATTCCCTATAGTTAATTATAGCATCGCCTGAATGTTGGTCTGTAGGCAGTTTGACGCGTTGTTCAGACCGCGGTTGCAGTTCAATTACATAGTCCAGATTTGTGTTAATTATTGGAATGCATGTAGTTTTCGTTTTTAAAACTGAGTGTTTGAGATCGATTACTGCATCCAATTGTCTTAGCAAGTCATTTCCGATTAAACCATCGTAGCGCGAGTCGACATCGTACAAATAAAATTTGTGAAAATCATTACTGTTGAATGTCGGTAACAGTGGAATTTCGATAACCTCACTGTGTCTACTGGATGCATGAGTACTGACAATTTGGAAAGGTTCATACCTGATATCATAGAAAAAGAATTGGTATGCTTTTTGAGGGCTCAAGAATGACCTTGTACTACCAGTGTCAATCATCATTTTTGCATTTATTTCCGGGATATAAATGTGAGGTAATTTAAGCGTGGGGTCACAATTTAGTTCTACGATTTCTTGTCTATTGTCGAGGCCGGTATAGGAAAATTTTCAGTTAATTGTTCCTGAGGCAATTCTGTTTCGCTGTTGTATACTTCGTGTTCAACGTCGTCCGTGCATTCGTATTGACCGTAGTCAAACTCGTTATCATCGTAATATTCATGATACTGTTCGTCGTCATATTCAGTCATCTCGTTGAGCTTAAAACCTTCGCGTGGCAATGGAAGGGCTGTCCTCATAGTTACGTCTGAGGTTTGCAAGCGTGGCGGCTGGACTTGGGGTGGTCTGTATCCGAATTGTTGGGGTGTCATCCCTACATTAGGGTTTGGCCTAAAGCCTAATGGTTGCGGCTGATTGTTACCAAATTGTGGGCGGTAGCCTAACTGTGGTCTATAACCGAACTGTGGTGGAGTATATCTGAACTGAGGTGGACGTAACCCAAGCTGTGGGCGATAGCCGAAATTTTGCGGTTGACCTTGAGGCATCCTAAAAGGTGTGGGTTGAATGCCGAAATTAAATTTAGGCGTTGCATTATTATTAGGTAATGGAGTAGGGAATCTAAATCCACTGGGTTGTGGGTTCCCGCCAAATTTAAAACCTAAGCCAGGATTTTGCGGTAAGGTCGGCCTCGGCACTGAACTGTTACTATTAATACCGTGCATACGTTTTCGCATATTATACTGGTCGTGGAAGTTCACTTCTTCAAGCACTACACTCAGAGCATCTTCCAAGGTCGCCGGGGCCTTTAGTCTTACTATGCGCACCATATCCTCGGGCAAGTTGTAAAGAAATACATTTAATGACGTGTTATTATAAATAGTTGTTTTTGCGCGTTTTAAAATGACGTCATCTAACATATTCACTTTGGAAATTAATAATGATCGAACACTTTGAATACGATTACAAAATTCCAAATAACTTTCGCCTGATTTAATTTTCATTGATTCAAGTTCAATATTTATGCACTGTTCACTACGCGGATCTCCAAAATGTTGTTTCAGTAATTCTTTTAACTGAGTCCAGGTCGTAACATCTTCGCGTTCAGATAATAAAGCAGCCGCTTTATCATTAAGTCGACTTGTTACAGATTGATACACAAATAAATCCTGCGCAACACTGCCTCTATACCTGCTAATTACATATTCACATTTTCTAATGTATAAATTTAATGTGCCCTTGTCTCCTCCATAAATAGGAACAAGGTTCAAAATTTCGCGTGGAATCGGTACGACCTCTTCTACTTGGGCCATTTTTTTCGTAGAGTAATGAGCAGGTTAGAGAATACAAAAATAAAATTCTAAATTATTAATTGAGTAAGATGTGGCTGCGTTTACTTCACTCTAAAAGGTTTTCTCAGAATTCTTATAAGTATAGAGTAATGAGCAAGTTACAGCATGCAAAAATATAATTTTAAAATATATTTTTTTTCTAACATGTCTCTACATTTACTTTACTCTATAAAGTTTACTAAGAATTCTTAAAAGAACAGAGTAATGATCAAGTTACAGAATGCAAAAATTAATTTTAAAATACTTATTGGCTAAGTTGTCTCTACATTTAGTCTACTCTATAAATTTTTCTTAGAATGCTTATCACTAACGGTGAACTAAACAAAGTTTTATATTGGGTCACCAGACACGTTATAATGAGCGAAGTCTTATCTCAATAATAACAATATTCGTGGAAGGTTAGGATTTGGAAAGGATGGCGAAAAGTTTTACTCACCAACCGACCGCTTCCATCCTGCGTGTCCCGTTCATAACAAATTTATTTGGTTTGAAGATTCACTCACGCCGCATTCCCGCGATTAGGTAAATTTGGATACCCGGATAATCACGAAAACTAGCGCAGCGCTATTACGAGCGAATCCTACCGGCTGCGCCAGTTAAGTTTTGGGAGCACTTTAAATGTTTTTTTTAAAACTAGAAATAAAAATACGTGTTGCCGATTTGGAGGCTTTAATCCTAATGAATCAAAAATAATGTCTTAACGCTAACTTAGTCCTACACGGTGGCCCGAGAGGCCTTACTCAGCATTACCGAGAAATACATTGGTATGCTGAGTAGTCTGTCTACATATATATATACTAGTCTAACACAGACGGGTGTGGAGGATGCATAACTACCTACTCCGCGGTTTACAAACCGCGGAGTAATCGTCGTGGAATCTCATAGTAAGCAAGTGTACACACTTGCTTACTATGAGATTCCACGACGCCGCTAACTTAAATCCATCTTCCCAGTCTAATATATTAAATCAATAAGTACCTTTATATTAATGAAATCAAAACCTAAGTTTTTTTTTTTTTTAATAATAATTTACGTAACGGAAGTTATCCTACTTCACAATGAACGCCCAAGTTTTCGATTAAGCGTATCTGTAAACTTTGATAAAGTGCAAAAGTTTGTCATGATTTTACTCAAACTTTATTCAAACCACAAACATAGATTTCATGAAGAATATGCAAAGAGCAAATATATACAACATTGATCATGTTTACTATCGTCTCCAACCGCCTTTTCTTCGATAAAGTCTATATTTGCTTCAAATTCTATTATTGCCGTCCAAATATTTGGTTACAGAACTACTATAACAGCAATACTTACTGATGCAGAATCTTATTTGACAAATACACTTACATAAGTAATTGACAAATACACTTACATTAGCACGCAGAATCGGCCCTTCCCTAATCGGAACCTTTTGACCGATCGGACGGAAAGGTTTTCGAATGATGACAACGGACCGGTAAACGCAACGTAGTACGTCCCACCCACGAGACGGATAGACGACCTAAAAGAGACTGCAGGAAAACGCTGGATACAGGCCGCTTCCAATCAGCCCTTTTGGAAATCGATGGGGGAGGCCTATGTCCAGCAGTGCAAGTCCTATGGCTGAAATGATAAAGCAATTATTATACCATACAAGCATTGCCATTCAACGTGGAATGCCACTAGCCTTTGATGATTTCCCATGTGTATAATCGAAGCTGCCAGCATGCTGAGTATGCCTCTGACTTCAAAGATATATGGCCAATCCTACTGTTTTTTTTTAAATAATCATCATCTTCAGCCAGAAGACGTCCACATAACATAGTCCTCCCCCTTATAGCTCCATACTAAACGACAGCCTGTCACCTGCATCCACTGGATGCTCGTGACTCGTAGGATGCTCTGTTTTTTATAATAGGCTAATGTTTTACGTATCTATTGCTGTTAGCTTGTATTTTTATATAGTGTCCAGCAGCTGAGAATGCATTTGACAACTACAGTAACATTGTAACAATATCAATGAAAACCTTTTCTTTTTATATTATACTGAAGTATATTGGCTACCAACTACGTACGTTTTAATCTTACATTCAAAAAGCTACTAAAAGTACTGTTTTTGTTTAGCTTTTTACAATACTATGACAACTGAGACGCATTCTTTCAGTGGACGCGATTTAATAAAAACATTTAATCGTTAAAAAATATACATATATCTTAAATATCAATATCATATAATTATATACATAAAATCTATTAATATTTATAGCAATGTAATATGTCTCCAGTGCATTACATACTAGAAACAGTTGGTATTGTAATACCCGCCGTCACCTAATGCTCACCTAACATATTTTTTCTGAGTAAAGAAGGTATGCTGAAAACCAGCCCGGCGTGACCCTTCGGGACCTTGCAGCACGGCGCTGAGCATACCCCTATTGTCAAACATCGTTTTTACCTTATTGTTCATTGTTTTTGGAAATAACTTTTTTTTTTCTTATTCTGATTAAAAGAAATCTGTATCGAACATTAAATGAATATCATAATGCATGGCAAAACTGCAGGTGCACAAACAAAAAATTCATCTCACGAATCATCTTGGTTCTACCACAACTAATGTGTGAAGATCTGGAAAATGTAAGAAGAATAATGATTTCTTCCGAGACTGGGTTTTCATAGAGTTTAAACACTTGAAACTTTGGAATCATTCCAGTCTGTTGGCCTTTCACTTTATTTTAAATGTTTTCGAGTTAGATATTAATAGTTATTTTTTTAATCTTGATTATTAAAAAAAACTCAGGTCACCAAGTTAAATTGATGCGAACTCAATTTTGATTGGATCTAGCCTTTATAACAATTACATGCACAGTAAGGATACACTACTAGTATAGTTATAGTACATTAGTTAATTCAGCGACAGGCAATAGAAATGTTTAGGGATGAACATTTCATTAAATTGTTTCCTACTCGTATCAACTAAACATAGAGAAACAAAAAAATTTAGGTGGCTATTGCTTGTAATATGAGTCAATCATAGGACAGACACTATCTGGAAATGTTGACTATTTTTGTCTGTAAATTCTAACATAGGCAACCTCTGTGCATTCGCCTCTTTTTAGTTGAAAAAATAAATAAAATAAAATAAAAAAAGTATTTTTTTACTATTTTGCCTCGTTATCTATAGATATAAAAATTGCTGTGTGTATGTGACCCTAAGGACTCCAAAACAGCTGCAGCTATTTTGATGGGACTTTTACTGGCAGATAGCTGATAGATGTAATAAGGAGTAACTTAAGCTGCCGCAGGTGAAACTGCAGGGCACAGCTAGTGATTTATAAAAAAAATGTTAACACAAACCTTAACCAGAGTTGAATTTAATTTAATTTAGAAACTATAGTTTCTACATGTTTTAATATTTATCGGGACTTATCGCGCAATATTATGTACCTACTAGCTTTTTTGCCCGCGACTTCGTACGCGTAGATTTTCATATAAACCTTCAATTCTTTTTTCTTCCCTTAATCCGGCCTTGCGCAAAATAACATAGCATATACTTCAATCTGGTCATAGCTAAGCATATTCGTGAAAACCGCATTTAAATCCGTCCGCATTTTTCTTCCAGGGGTGTAGGAGATGTGCGTGAACAAACAAACAAAAATTCTAAAAACTGTTCTTTACATGTTCAGCTGCTTATTTTAAGTCGCCCTGTGTGAAGTATTGATAGAATCATAAAAGTAATAAATAACACCGTCAACAGTTTTCAAATCAAAAAGATAATGTGACCACAGTGCAGAGCATGTTTTGAAATTTTCTTTTTGTCTAAACCATTAAAAGTATATTTCCGGCCAGTTTCGCTGGCCACGGAACCCTGACATAATGCTTGTCTTTACACGCTCTTGGCTAGTTATTTCTTATTTCGCGTGCATTTGTATGTATACCTTGATTAAAAAGCCATGAAATGGAACTACTCTATTTATCTGTTAAAATATCACAGTAAAATAAAATTATTTCTATATTCTTATTCTTATTGCAAATATACACTGTATTCTTCTAAAAGCTAAGTTTATATACCCTGCACAAAGGGTGCAGCAATGAATTATGTAGTGGCTGTTCACAAAACCAGACCACAGACATAAACATATAAATTTAAGTATAGTTAAATCTATTACATAAATATTATATATACTATTCAAACTTAACCTAGGGTGAAGTGATTTTACAAAACAAAAAAAAACATACTTAGTGTGATAGGTTACTTAATTATATATGAGATGATGATACAAAACTTATGACGCTACTTTCTTAACTATTTATATATCGATATTTATTTTCTAATTATAATTTTCTAAAATGTATCGTCGAAAAAATCTTTTATCTCGTAATAACATTTTTGGGTTAGAAACTTACGAAGTTGGTTCTGGAAAAATGTTATTATTTATTTCTTTCTTTATTGCGTCCGAAATTTTGTTGTATAGGTTTATTTTCATGTACAAAGGGCCTTTTTTGAATACTTCTATTCGCGGGACTGTATTAAAATAGGATGCGGTATATTTTGTGTTTTAAATGCTAACATAGAATAAAACCATGAGAATGTAATATGGAGCTTGGAGCTTCCCGGTGTGGTACTGGATGTAGATGCGACCTGGGCTATAGGGACAACGTCATGTATGCGGTCGGCTAGGTCTGCCAGCACATCGAGTGATGACGTCAGCTGCTGCGAAGCAATGATGGTCTGCGTGCTGTTCGGTAGGCGGCTGGTCCAAATCATGCGTAAAAAGTCTTCTGGAACTCCGGGGCCTGCTAGGTGTCGTAGATGACGTAAGAATTGAGAAGGCTTACGATCACCTAGCTCCTCGTGTGTTAAAAGTTGCTGTACCTTTTTTTCTCTTGATGCGGACAAACGTTTAATTAGCTCCAGCTTGAGTTTTTCGTACTTCTCGGTCACAGGCGGATTGACGATGATGTCTTCGACTTCAGCTGCGTATTGCGGGTCAAGTTGTCCAATCACATAGTAGAACTTGGTGCTATCTGCAGTGATGTTGGAAATCGCGAATTGGCCTTCGATCTGGGCGAACCAAATCGCCGGCTTCTCGGGCCAAAACGGTGGAATTCGCACGCCAACTCGGAATACATTGTCATCATCTTTATTCTTCGTGTCAGCCGCAGTGGTATCAGTACGATCTAGCGGCATTCTGACCTTTGTCGGTGGTGTACGGTCCATTCAGTGGTCACCAATTATAGTGGATTTGTACTATTTATATAGAAGGAGAGGGTTAAGCTACCGACAATGGAAGAAAATAGCTGAGTCCGAAAGAAATTATAAATTTAATGCAAAGAAAAATCTTAGACAAATCTTAGAAAAAGCGAATGACAATTCCATTTGAAAATCGGTGTTCTTTTATTTTTTTTCTTTTCGCGCCCCAGCGCCACACGTCGTGGAAAATTGGAATGAAATTCACGAAGGTTGGCGCAAGGAGTATGAGTACGCCACACTCCTACTCCATGCACTGGAATGAATCACCAAAGAGGTTGTAAGGCCTATAACATGCTTGATCTACACGTTCATTCATCTAAGAAGGTTAAGGAACCTTCTTTAAATTTAAACTGATTAACCGAATGACAGTTGACAGTTTCAAAATTTTAATGGCTATAATAATAATAAATAATAATAATAATAATAATGAGATGAGACAGGATAAGGCAGGTGCCGTTTCTCATTCTATAGATCTGTTATTCCATCCACAAGTTGTTCACCTCAATATCCCAGATTTTTTTAATCCTATACTGTACAATAGTTTCATATTCTTTTTTATACATATTCCATAATTGTATTTTCTATATTCAACAGGGCCTCTTGGTGTTGGCTTCGGCTCCACCAATGCCTACCAAATGTCCGGGCTAGACCCGAGAATTTAATTGAATAAAGTGTCATAATAATAATAAGGTGGTCGGTTGGTTAAAAACGCAGGGGCGGCTTTATGGCGAGCCGTCGGTGAGTGGCGACACCGCGTACCCCCATTCCATGGGGCTAAATGAGACCCCTGACCCCTGGCTTGCCTTAACCGGCCGTCCAGGGGTGGAAACCGCAAGAGCTAAGAACCTAAGCTCCAGGGTGGAAGTGTTAAAGGGCATAACGCCGCGAGTAGCTCTTAGTGAAAGTGCAGCACACCTCTCTACACCCTAAGCCACCCACGCCGATGTTGCCCCTCCGGTGCCAAGATACGGCAGCCTTTATGGGGGGCCCATTCAGTGGGTGGCAAGTCATCACCTGCCTAAATATATTTTGAGATGAGACAGGATAAGGCAGGTGCCGTTTCTCATTCTATAGATCTGTTATTCTATCCACAAGTTGTTCACCTCAATAGCCCAGACTTTTTTAATCCTATACTGTACAATAGTTTCTTATTCCTTTTTATACATATTCCATAATTGTATTTTTTATATTCAACAGGGCCTCTTGGTGTTGGCTTCGGCTCCACCAATGCCTACCAAATGTCCGGGCTAGACCCGAGAATGTAATAAAATAAAGTGTCATAATAATAATAATACGCAGGGGCGGCTTTATGGCGAGCCGTCGGTGAGTGGCGACACCGCGTACCCCGATTCCATGAGGCTAAATGAGACCCCTGACCCCTGGCTTGCCTTAACCGGCCGTCCAGGGGTGAAAACCGCAAGAGCTAAGAATCTAAGCTCCAGGGTGGAAGTGTTAAAGGGCATAACGCCGCGAGTAGCTCTTAGTGAAAGTGCAGCACACCTCTCTACACCCTAAGCCACCCACGCCGATGTTGCCCCTCCGGTGCCAAGATACGGCAGCCTTTATGGGGGGCCCATTCAGTGGGTGGCAAGTCATGACCTGCCTAAATATATTTTGAGATGAGACAGGATAAGGCAGGTGCCGTTTCTCATTCTATAGATCTGTTATTCCATCCACAAGTTGTTCACCTCAATAGCCAAGACCTTTTTAATCCTATGCTGTACAATAGTTTCATATTCCTTTTTATACATATTCCATAACTGTATTTTTTATATTCAACAGGGCCTCTTGGTGTTGGCTTCGGCTCCACCAATGCCTACCAAATGTCCGGGCTAGACCCGAGAATTTCATTAAATAATAATAATAATGTTTATTTGGAAAAAATTACAGTGGTATTATAAACAATAGGAACGGTGTTACCCACAGTAGTTCGAGAACTGTGTCGCAGGTAACAACGCCCACCTTCGAAACTGTACAAAATTCGTAGTTACAATGAGAGATTTCCTTAAACAAACAATAATTCGATGTATCGATTTAGTATGTGTCGTTTCAGCGTGTGTGTTGTGTATGTGTAGTATATGTGTTTGTGTGTGTGTGTGTGTGTGTGTGTGGCTGAGTGTGCGCGCGCGCGCGCGAGAGTGCGTGCATACGTGAGTGTGTGTTGTGTGTGATGTCTTTGAGATATGTTAGGTATGTAAATGTGATTGGTTATGTAGATACTTTAATCAGATCTTCAGTGTCTTGATATGACAAGGATTTAAGCCATTCCATACATTTTTGTTTACACTTATACAAAGGGAGAGGGTAAATACATAAATCTTTATTAAGTCTGTTATATAGTAAGGAGCTGATAGAATGATAATGACGACTTGCAATGGCTGTGCGGCAACGTTTGTAGCTGCATACTTTGTCAGATCTACGTTTGTTAACAATTAAGTCCGGATCGAAATTTAACTCTGAATGTTTTTTTAAAACAGTTTGCAGCACAAAAAGCTGTCTTACAGTAAGGACTTCACACAACGAGTAGAGATCAGTGGTGGGAAAACGGAGAGGTTTCTTGGCAAGGACTTTAAGGACTGCTCTATGCGCTCTCTCCAGTCTTAACATATGCGTTTTAGCAGAGCCACCCCATGAGGTAATACAATACGATAAAACTGATTGGGCTAAAGCATAGTACACACACTTTAGGTATCGCAAGTCGACCACGGATCTAAGAGATTTGAATACATAGATGAGCTTTCGTACGCGGGTCACCATAGAGTCTATGTGGAGTTTCCAGGACATGGCATTGTCTACTGTCACACCAAGGTACTTTATGAACGTGGATTGCTCCAATAGCGTGCATTCACAGCTGCTATTAGCCGTGTTACTGGGACAAGTGTGAGCTCGGATGGAGAAAGAGGAAGTAGGTTGCATTGAATTGTTCGGTGCAAAAGTAATAAATTTGGTTTTTGAGAGGTTGAGGGTTAGAAGATTTTCATTTAGCCAAATCATTACTGTTCGCAAAGCATTTTCACAGTAGACGCGAACTTCCTGCCAATTTTGGCCATGGATTAGTAGTGCTGTATCATCAGCGTAAGTGACTATTTTACAATTTGGTAGGGACATGTTACACAAGTCATTTATGTAGATTAGAAACAGGGACGGGCCGATAACGCTGCCTTGCGGGACGCCAAAGTTTAGGTGTTCTTCTCCACTCTGGAGGCCATCAATTACTACACATTGGGTACGGTTGCTAAGATAGCTAGAAAAAAGCTTCAGAGAGCAATGCCTCTAACGCCAATTGACTGAAGCTTGGACAGAAGAATGGGAATGGAGACAGTGTCAAAGGCTTTTGATAGATCTAGAAACATTCCGGCTGTTTTTTGTCGTTTGTCAAAGCTATTTATGATATCTTCAGTTAATTCTAAAACAGCGTGTTCTGTGGATAAACCTGTTCTAAAACCAAATTGATTTTTAGAGAGGACATTGTTGGCATTTAGAAAATTGAGTAACCGTTTATTTAGTAACTTTTCCAATATTTTGGACAGAGCCGAGAGTACTGAAATAGGCCTGTAGTTTATGACACTACCTCCATCACCACCCTTAAATATAGGATGTACTATGGCTTTTTTAAAGACACGCGGGAAGATACCAGAAGAGAGTGAGAGGTTGAAAACGTGGTTCAGAATCGGGATGAGAATGTGTCTTGCAGCTTTTAAGATAGAGGTTGAGATACCATCCCAACCAAGTGCACACCGCTCCTTCAAGCTTAAAATCACGCTCTCTATTTCCTCATTGTCAGTATCTAATAGAGCCATGGAGTTAAGAGGAGAACTAGTTAGACATCGAGAAGAAGCGTTGATATGAGAGGGTGAGGCATCAGGAGTCGAAGATATTTTGGAAGCTAAGGTTTCCCCTACTCTGGCAAAGAAAGAATTTACCGTGTTTACAGACGAGGAGGGATTGTCAGAACATTTTAAAAGTTCTGTTGATTTATTTTTCTTTTTATTAAGATTTGCTATATTATTAATCATATGCCAGGCCGCTTTAGGGCTCTTCCTCACTTTCAAAAATTCTGATTTTTCATAATCGTTCTTAACTTTTTTAAGGAGTCTGTTACAAAATTTACTATAGCGGGTATACACTTGTTTATTTGTATCATTAGGATCCTTTCGGAATTTGAGGTACAGCTTGTCTCTATGTCTGATCCACCTAAGGAGGCCTGTAGTAATCCAGGGCTTGATAATACGCTTTCTACCAGGTATTTTATGGATGCTAGTATGGTTCTTAACAGCAGCAGAGACGAGGTCAACTAGATTTTCCGCGGCTTGTTCAGCATCAGTACAGGTGAGAATGGAAGAAAAGTCACAGTTAGCTAGATCTTTAACTATTGCAGGAATATCTGACCGTGAAAAGGTGTGACTAGAGTTCGTATTTTTACTTGGAGCTGTGTTCAAACTAAAGAAGACCGGAGCATGGTCTGTGATAAGGCTACTTAGTACGAGAGTTTTAGAAAGTGATGGCGTCCGGGCAATGACATGGTCGAGGCAATTACCTTCTCTGGTAGGGTATAGATGAGCTGGAAGTAGTGCATGGTATGCCAGCATATTAAGATATTGATCAACAGTCGCACTAGTATTAGAAGGTATTATGTTTATGTTCATATCACCGATTAGAGCAACCGATTTAAATGAGACCAGAGTATGGAGAGTTTTATCTAGGCTATCAATAAACGGATCTAAGTTTAAATAAGAGGGGGAACGATAGAGGGCTATGACAGCTAATTTATCTGAGAAAGTAATTACCAAACTGTTTGCGTCCTTCAAATCTGCTTTCTGGATGTTGCATACAATTCCACATTTGATGTAGATAACAACGCCATCATTTTGTTTTTTATAGTCAGAAATGTGGGAGTTAAAACCTGGAAGTAAGGGTATTTGGGGACACTTGCTCAGCCAACATTCGGAGAGAATAACAACATCAAGATTGAAATTTAGTCTATGCATCAAAGTTAAAAGGCTAGTGAAATTATGGTTGATACTTCTGATATGTAGATGTACATGTAGGAACTTTAAAGAATTTATATTTTGTAAGTGACCAACGGCGTCCTCAGGAGAACATACTGCAGAGTTTGAGACTAGAATCTGATCTAGGTCATTATTTATATTATCTATATCAGCCATAATCGAACAAGTTAGGTAACAAAGGAGTGAGTGAAGGTTGCAGCGGTAGAAGAGCCATGGTATTTACAGATAGATTTCCAGACTTTCGGTTACTCAGTGTAAAGGTAGTTATAGGAAGACTTATGTAGATGATACGAGTGTAAGTGTATTTAGTGAATGTGTGAGCATGTTTAGTAAATGTGTGGGCATGGGTGGTGGCGAGGTGTGTTAAATGTGTTACAGTCAGTACAAGAACAATTATACATAAAAAATTTAAAATACGAGAAATAACTAATGTTAGAAATGACATATCAAAGTAAGTATTATCATAATATAAATGAGAGAATCTGAGACATATTAGTGTTATGAATATGAATAAAGAGTCTAGTCACTTAGACATCTCATTTTCAATGAGGGAAGATTCATCCAGAACCCGAATGGGGGGACTATTTTCCCTTTTCCGCAAAAATATCTTTCCATGGGATACCCAGCAGAATGTATAACTATTTGCTTTGGCGAATTCTCTGGCAAGATAGTGAAGTTTTTTCATTTTCGTAGACAGGTTTTCTGATATAAATATAGACTTGGCCGGTCCGGGCAGCTTTAGGTGCGAAGTGGATAGTCTAGCAGTGCCTTTGTTATATTTCCTGTACATGGCTAAGTAATTTTCTTTTATCAGCGCACTGTTCAGTTCAACGATAATGGTCTTGTTATTCGGATCTTTCGTTTTAGTTCTGAAAATGTCTTTGACATCATTTTGTTGTACTTGTACGTTGAGGATTTTGGCTGTACTTAAAAAGGTATTTAATAGGGCTCCTTTAGATTCAGAAATCACTGTAGGGATATTTCTTAATTCAAGACACGTCGATCTGGAATGCTGTTCAAATTTGTCTAGTCTGTCCTCAAGTGTTTTTATATATAAGGTCTCAGAATTGCGCTCAACTTCCAGTTTTTCCATCCTGGCATGTAGTGAGTCATATTTGTGGGCTAGGAATTCAACTGAGGAGCGAATCTCTTCAACAGCCGAAATCATTTTATCACATCTTGTCTCTTGTTCTTCCTTAAAAGTGTAAAACATTTGTTTCAGTTCGGACATAAGTTTAAGGAGGTGTTCATTGTTTTCCTCTGAACGCTTACGTTTACGTTGAGTGACGTTTTCGCTGCAGGAAAGATTTGGATCCGAACTAGACAAGTTTTGCACACTAGGCACGTTCAGGGATTCATTGCTTATTGATACAGTTACTTTGCGTGTAGTTGCATTCCGGACCTGATTAGAGCCACACAAATTTGGTTTGCTGACCGGAACCGTAGTATTCACGGTTTGCGCGGGGGAGGAGGGTGGAGTGCGTTTTAAAGGCATAATAATTCCAAGTATCCGTGGTTGATGTACCAGGGCGATAGAACAACTTAGGTAGCGAACACTATGTCAATAACATTCTCTTTACTTTGGATCTCCTTGCTTGAGGCTATGTGACGATCCTCATATTACGTTTCGGGTAACGAAGAAATAAATCATTGATTTTTATTTTCGTTTATGTAAAAATAAAGAATTAAAATAAATGATATAAGATAGCCTATGTTTTAATCTGGTAATTTCTAAGCATATTCGTGAAAACCGCATTTAAATCCGTCCAGTGGTTTAGGAGATGTGCGCGGCAAACAAACAAACAAACAAACAAACAGACAAAAATTCTAAAAACTGTCCTATCGTGTTCAGCTGCTTATTTTAAGACGACCTGTGTGATTTTTTTTTTGTTATCTCGCAATTACAGATTTTTTTATCTCTACGTTTTTATTATATGTATAGATAAGTAAAAATACTTAGATACCTTTTGCCCCGACCATGTCGTACCGACCATGTTATAAAGGCCGTGGTTTTTTTAGCCTTTCGTGATTTAACTGAAAATTAAAGATCAGCGCTGATTGGTCAACAGAATTATACTGAGTTGAGGCAATTTTTGTGACACAGGACATGAACTAAGCTATAGCTATAGCTTAGCTATAAATATATATAATATTGCTCATCTGCCCACATTGTTTAATGTTGCTGATGTTATAAAATAAAATTATATTTCTTTCAAACCACTTTTCACATTGAAACATTTTACGCATGTTCCTATAAGATAATTATAGAGAATAAAAATTAGGCACTAATTAATTAAGCAACGGTCGAGGCCTTAAATTCTAAAATTTGGTAGAAGCAAGTTCTTCAAAAAAATTACACAATAATACCATGTTTGAGATAATTCACATAACAATGCAATTTAATATAGAAATCCTCTCCCCACATCTGCATTAAGCCGGTCGCCAAACAACTCAGTCCATGCTCGGGCTGAAAGCCTGTCCGCGCGCATTATTACGAGTGATGAAGCAAATTGTTAAAAACCTAGTGGATTAACATTGGCTGGATGTGACTCAAAATTCATCACCAGTAAATACAGAGTTAAAACATATTAAAATTTGCGAGTTGAAGTAGCAACACACCAATTTACAGAAAGCCACATCACTCGAAGAACCGATAACCGATGGGGAAGAAAGGTTCTTGAGTAGAAACCACGAACGACGACAGCGTGGAAGACGCAGCGTAAGTAGGCCTCCCACTAGATGGACCGACGACATTGTTAGAGTCGCGGGTATCTAGTGGATGCAGATGGCAGGATTGTTCACTAAAATTATATGATTATTTACGGGTTATTTACCGTGGTAAAGTTGTGGAAGGAGCTCCTTCCACAAGATGGCAGGATGTCATTCAGTGTGGAGGTTAAAGGGGGAGGCCTATGTTCAGCAGTGGACGTCTTCTGGCCGATGATGATGAAATACATAGTTATAACAGTAGAACTAAGCAGGAAGGAGATTATTGAAGATACACATCATTTGAACAATCCTCAGTGACTGAAAGCGAAAAGCCGAAGATCGAGCTAAATGGCATGCATATATCTGACAGTAGATTTTTTTTTACAAATTGGTTTCTCTAATTCAATTTCACAAAAAAAAATTTAGCTTTAAGGTCTAGACTAACTTTAACAAAGCTAATAGCAGAGATAGCATTCAAAGAACACATACTTTACTGAATAGCTTTGCTATATATAATTAAGGCGTTATTTAAGTAGCAAAAGCTCACGTAAAACAATTCCAGACTTATTTACTGGTTTTATAAAGCGAAAACTTAATTAAGCAAATTAGTGACGCTCCATTGGATTAAGTTTCATTCCAAATGAAAAGTTTTGAGATGCTACAGTCTAAATTCGCTGATATTTTTGTCATTTTACGAGTTCTAAGGAATTTTGGAGTCTTATTGTATATTAGTGACTCGCCCCGGCTTCGCACGGATGTAAGTTTTATTATATTACTAGTGTTGTTGCCCGCGACTTCGTACGCGTAGATTTTCATATAATCTTTTAACTCTTTTTTCCTCCCTTAATCCGGCCCTGCGCAAATAACATAGCCTATACTTCAATCTGGTCATAGCTAAGCATATTCGTGAATACCACATTTAAATCCGTCTAGTGGTTTAGATGTGCGTGAACAAACAAACAGACAAAAATTCTAAAAACTGTCTTAACGTGTTCTGCTGTAGCTGCTTATTTTAAGACGACCTGTGTTTTTTTTTGCTATATCGCATTTACAGTTTTTTTTATCTCAATGTTTTTATTATATGTATAAAAAATATATATTCTAGAATGATATCACATAGCATGTGAGTATACCTGGTCATAGCTAAGCATATTCATGAAAAACAGTGCTTCTAAATATTTTCATAACATTTCTATGGACATCAGTTATCAAGTATATCCGTGACCATGACCACTGTAGTATTAGTAACATCAGGAATTTAAATAATGTAAAATATACGCGATAAAATTCGTTAAAAGTTTTTATTTTGAATGTTTAAACACCACACACATCATTCATGAACATTTTGAATTTTTATATGCATGACTTTCTAACTAGTAGGGCTTCTACAATTTTTACATCAATGTAAGCCCAAGTACTTATATAGAGAGGTTTACTTGCTAACTCGTCTTTGTCCCCATATATGTTATCATAGTTATTATCCGTTTCACGAGCCGAGACCCTCGGTTGGCTGAGTGCGGAGTCGTAAAAAACTATGCAGTTGTCGTTGTCAACTTCCGGTTCCGGCTTTGTACGAAACGTCGACTGATATGGCAAATGCTACGTTACGTTAGCTGTAATGATGCTACAACGTTAATCAAACATGTACGTTGATTATATTTTAGACGTTTCGGTTCCTCATCATCATAGATAGCTCATTTAGCCCACTGCAGAACATAAGCCTCCTCCCTCTGTCGCCAATTTTCTGTTTAAAGTAATTTCGCAAAAATTTTTATTGTCATTCCACCACCATTTGACTGGTCTTCCGTGGCCTCCCTTACCCTTCCCCCTTGCCGTTCAACCACAACACACAGTTATGTACTCGTCACATACATATGATTATGTCAAAGGCTTGAAACTACGACTGAAATGCATAAAAAATACGACGGTACTAAAAGTCTTCGGTAAAATTTTCACACGGTGTTGACGAGGTCCTCGCATGTGAGTAATAAATATTAGTTATGATCTTTGAAACGAGCCGGAACCTTTTGTCCCTTGAGTGTCTTTTTAGTCCCCGCAGAACGTATACAGAGTAGAAAAGTCCAGAAGATAGAAGTACCCGATTTTTTTATAGCGGTAGGGCTCTTGCAGAACCTTCGTAAGGAAGTGCCACACCTTTGTTATTCAACGGCTTAGACCGAGACGGGACAATTTTTAACCTTTGATGTACTGGGAAGTGTTGACTTTTTCATGGCTTATACGATTCTACTCGCAGTGAGTGTTGGGTCTTAGGTTATATAGCAGTCGTACAAGTTCACCCAGAGTAGATTTAATTTGGTCGATCCATGGCAAGGATCGACCCGATAGTTAACATCAAGGTGTCTTCAAGTACAGTAAAATTAAGAAAAAAATAGATATAGTAAAATTATCATTTTGTATATTCTTGTTTTTGAATAGAAGTAAAACAACGCGATTTATCATAAGTCGTGTTTCAACTCAAGTTTTTAGGTATGGGGTAAGAAAGCTGCCTGTGAAAGTTGTTTGATTAATTTATCAATAACTCTGTATGAATACCTACTCGTAAGTAGTTTAATACGCATCTTTGAAGTTCCCCATCTGTGTTATTATAAGCCGCACGGAAACGTACCATAAGAATCAATGTAATAAAAAGTACGCGCTTACCGACTTTTTCATCTTGGGCCTTTATTCGGACAGTAAAAGCTACTTACAAGCTTAGTGTTAGTCGTGAAATGTGGTATTTTAGTTTTATTCGTTTCTCTTATATTTCACATCAAAAAATGTAAGAATGACTCAAAATTGTTTATAACCCTGAAGAAGACCATAAACTCTCGAAACTATACTATGTTTTATTCATGCTTCATCATACTTTTGGCTTGCAAATACTATGAATTCTCCTTATTTCTTTGTTCGCTGTTTTTCACAAATATAGTCTATTTCAAGTTTATGCTAACCTCGGCAATGGTTTGGTTACATATTTGAGCCGCTTGGGGTTGATACATTGGAATGATACATCTTGTGGACTGCAAGCTCACATTAACTTCAAAAATCTTACAGTGCGCCTGGTTAATGCGATGCCTAAGCAAAATTCTGCCGTTTTTCTGTCTCAGCGCATAAGCATTCAGCGTGGTAATGTCATCAGCATACTGGGTACGCTGTCAATAGGTGAGCTTGAGCATTTGGATTGTATTTAGACCTTCAATGGTCTATGGGCAGTCAGTTTTTGTACAATAAGCTTAGTAGTTTAAGTATTCAATTAGATTTTATTTTTAAAGGCACTTGCTGGTAAAATTCTACTTTCTTGTTCTTTTTCTAACACCCCTGAAATATCATCAACGTTAAAATCGATCAACTTGTATTAGATATCATCATGAATCATCAGCTAAATTAATATAAATCATTAACAACGTTAATAATCATCGGTGTACATAATGATGGGTACTATGGACCTCTTTCGGCTTAGCACACCCTTTTTGCGTAACAGACTGAACTGTTTCATTAGTAACTAACTACGTCCTGCAGTTTCACCCGCGTGGATGCCCTCGGTATGTACAGCCTAAGTTACTCATTAATATTAGCTATCTGCCAGTTAAAGTTCCGTCAAAATCGGTCCAGCCGTTTTGGAGTCCATACACACATCTATTTTTATATATTAAACTATATATCTATCAACTAAATAATATGACTATGGTCCTTGAACAAGCTAAACGCCTCTCCACTCGGCCGTGCCAAAGCAGGCGGCAATTTATCACATTCGAGTGACACTGGATGACCCTTTGCACAGAGTTATTTGCTACGATTCAGGTTTAAAAACGTTGAACTAACGCTGACCCAGTTACACATGACTCGCGCTGACATGTGTGCAACTGCGACAGATTTACTTAGTTATCGATAACATTTTAAATAGATAGAGAAAAAATACAATCAGGCATGTTTTTTTACATCGGATTAGGCTAGCGTTTGACGGAAAGACGGAAAGCGATGATGGGGTCGAAGATGGAGCACATTAGCCTATTAATCCTAGAGTTGTATTTTCCAAGATTGTAATGCTGCGGAAACACAGACGTTCCATTGTTTTGCCGTTCTAATTAAGAAAGAGGAAGCTAATAGTATAGGATCCCGCCATAGAACGACCTTCACCGAGCTGGTTAATGGATGAAAAGTATTTTATATTTAATTAAATATGTCAATAAATATATTGCATATGGGTTGTCTAAAAAATTCAGTCCAGAATCTGATTGATTAAAAATTATAAAAAAAATAAAATATATGAAGGTTTTAAATATGACCAGTAATGACCATTGTTGTAAGTTACAAGTTTCTATGTCTTATAGTTTAGAAATGCAGGGTGGGAGGACCACTTTTTGCCACTTTGGCGGACTATATTTCGGAAAGTATAGACTTTATAAAAAAGTGATGTATGAAACCTTACATTCATTTTAAAAGACCTTATCAACGATACCCCATAATTTTCTATTAACCAAACCAGTGAAAAGTAAAAAAAATAATATTTTATAGTTAACTAATCATATTCGGCACCCTGTTCAATCATTAACTCTGCACCAATGACTTATTTAGTCTTAAAATATCATTTATTGGGCCAGTGCCTTTATTAACTAAACAAAATACAAGCTAACACTACAAAAACAATTAAGACTGCCGATAGACGTCTGAATTTCTAACGACAATCCAAATGCTCGAGCCCACTAATAGTTGGCAGCATACCCAGCATGATGGCGGCATTGTCATTATTTATTACCTAAATAAAGTATGTACCTACAGTTTAGATGCCATTGCTCATAAACAGTGAAGGAAAACAACACGGAGGAAACCGGTATGTCCAAGAACCTCAAAAGTTCAGAGAAATATGATTCACCAACATGCACTAGGTCAGTATGCATGCTATCCTCTCTCCCCATCTGAGAATAGGCCACTTCCTGGACATAGGCCAAGAAGTGGGAACATAATAAGCTGAAATGATAATACCAGTACGAAAACAATACCAGTACCAACTTAAAAATATATTTTATGTACGTCAGTTTAACAACGTCACTACAACGAACTTCTCTTGGCAACGAACTTCAACAGGAAAATAGTTTAGACAACCTACCGGGGTTGTTGAACACCTCGGTTTCTGAGGAACAATAGATTTAACTCATTAATAGTTGTAAGCTACGTCACAGATTAGCACAGGGCCGATGGATAACTCCAACAATAAAAATAATATTACCTTACTCCTTGCAATTAAGGATAGAAACAGTTCCTCCCGTTGTCTTGTTCGAGCGAGTAAAAAAAATTAAATACAAAAAACTCAGAGTAACTACCCCAAAGCTACTACCTACACTAATTCCATTCGTTTATTTGCTCTGACAGCTGCAATAATATTGTAAAAAGCTAATTGTTAACTACGAATGCTAGTTCATTGAATCTTTAAAAGGCGTTACTTTGCGGAAGTTCTTTTTCATAACTATTTCTCTGACGAATTTCTAGTTCAGTGTAGTGTTTGTTTAATTTTTGTTTCAGGTTAGGTTAATAAATGCGACGTTAGAGCAGACATGCACTAGAAATTCGTCAGAGAAACAGTTTTGAATTTTGAATTCTGATCACTTTCGCTAGGTTTTAGGACTTTAGTAGGTACCCGAAATAGGTTAGTGAAAAAAACCTTTATAAAATTTTATATGTTTTTCTTGCACCTGTCAGATCAAATAAACGAATGGAAATAGTGTACGTGTTTATTATTATTATATATTAATAAGGGTGTTCTAGCGTAGAAATTAGAGCTGGATTTAATTTCACTCTAGTTTGAGCTACGCTTTTTTGCATTAAACGTAAAGGCTAGGCTTTGTTGTCGGCCTTTGCAAAAAGTTCAGAGCTCGAACTTGCTCTCTAAAAATAAACAAATAAGATTACTAGTCGAATTTTTATAAAGTTATTATTTAATTTTAAATAAATATTTTAAATAAAGTTGGAAAATTAAATATTATAATATTAAAGTAATTATTTGAATAATATGCTAACCTCGGCAGTGGTTAATATTTGAGGCATTGGGACCTTGGGGACCGGGAGCTCACCTCATTTTCAAAAATCTTTCAGAGCGTCTGGTTAACGCGTGACCAAAATGCTGGCGTGTATCTGGCTCAACGTATAAGCATTGCCATTCAACGTGATAATGCTGCCACCACGCTGGGTACGCTGCCAGCTGATAGTGGGCTTGAGCATTTGGATTGTCTTTAGACCTTCAACGGTCTATGGACAGTCTAACCGTTTATTTAGTGTTAGTTTTAGCCAGTATTTTGTTTAGTTAATAAAGGCACTTGCTCCACTAAAAAAAAAAATTTGAATACCTCGCCTTATTCACCGTATTTTCTATCGGTTCCAGAGCTTATTTGGAGACGTATTGCGGATGCCGAGAACCTTTTAATTTCCATTAGTTTTTTTTTACCCAGAAAATGTGGGAGAGAGATAGCTAGCTCGTTTAAGTTAAGGTGGGCTTAGCCCTCCTGAAAGCTTCAACGGCTAATAAATAAATATCGTAAACACTGATTTATAAATCAGTCACCGAATTAATATTGCTTTACTCTCTGTCTTTATTTCTAATCCTTGCTTGCTCTTTTAAGATTTACCCCTTGGTAGAAAGTTTGCGAAGATAGTAACATGGATTACGGATAGAGTAGTTGCATTATCCGCTAGTTAGACGAGATATGCTTCGGAACAGGCTTTGTAAACGGATTCTACAATACGCCGTATACTTTGAGAGTAAGGAAAGAAAACAATGATAGCAGAATGTTGTTGTAACTTGTCAAAGATATAAAAAATAACTTACTCCTCTTTTATATTTGGTGCTTACCTCAAACATGTTTCATTTTTTTATCATCATCATCTTCATAGTAATATTATGTCACATTTACTAACAGGTACTGGGCCAGCATGGTTTATAAGGGCCCACCTCTCTCTCTCTCTCTCTCTCTCTCTCTCTTTCTGAGACAAGGCCTGTGTCTCAGCAATGGGTACATGATAGGCTGGTAATGAATATGATGATTAAAGCCTCTGCTATGACTAGGAAGTTATTATTATAGGACAGACAAACAACCGGGACCTACAACTTCCGTGTCATCCGACCCACGGTAGCCCTCAGTTGTAAACGTCCCTTACGGTCACCTATACGAAGACTGACCGGATCATCAGTTGTTTAACTTCGGTGATCTTTTAGGAACACTTAGTCAAGCTTCGCTATGATTACTACCATTTGATTAGAGATATGTTTTGTGTATACAAGAAAGAAGTGCTTGCCTTGATTTAGCCTTCATTTTCAATCCAATTTCAGGCTTTTGGCCTATAACCCAGCTACTCGTCTTGTTATTTTGTCCGAAGGAGCCGAGAAGTAAATTGCTTTCCCTCGAATTGCTATACCACAGACATGGCTGAGATTTAAATAACGAAAGCGGGGAAATGCATAGTAATCAACTTTATTAAAACAATTCCAAAAACATTTTGTGCACTAGATGCAAATATTTATATATTTTTGTAAATTATTAATGCCTCTACCATTGATTACAGAATGTACTCGTACATAATGACCTTTAGTTACTTACCCTATTCGGCTCTTCACAATATCCATACTAAAATACCAGCTCTAGTCGTGTACAACCACCAATATGCTGTGTTGGGGCCTGGTTTTTGTAACAATGTACCTGTATTCATGGTTTTATTATGTCTTGTTAAATGTTTCTTTCTCACGAAATAAACTTATCTAATTGCTGATTTCAAAATATTAAGAAATTGTCTTTTCACTTCTTTTGCTCATAAAGTTCTTTTTATGCTCGATGTAAGTGCATAAAAGTCTGCTTTTTAGGCACTTCAGCATGGAAATGTTTACTCCTTAAAAACATAGAAGTTCAGTTTGCAATATAATATTTCATGTAGGAAATTGGCATAATATTTGCCCAATAAAAATAAAACAATAATTATTAAGGAGGTGTTACCTTTATTATCACCGTTTAATTTCTTTGTAATTAAAGTGAAAAGCAGAGTGCTCGTGCATAAAACCTATTTTATCCTTGACTTACGAATAAATATCTACCCTTGCTTTTGGTACAGAAAAGTCACGGCTAAAATGGCTTGTTTGTTGTACAAGCTAAAAAGATTGACAGTGTATATTTGTATGTCTTATATATTTTTTCTCCATAACAGCGGGACCTTTTTAAATGGAGTTTTTTAAGCAGATTTTTCAAAGGTTGTATGTTAGAGTGTATATTTGTGTCTTTTATACTTATTCTCCAAAACAGCAAGACCGATTTAAATGGAGATTTTTAAAAGGTTGTATATAAGAGTGTATATTTATTTTTATGTCTTTTATACTTTTTTAAAGCAGGACCGATTTAAATAGCTTTTTGTAAGCAGGTTTTTGAGGTGGTGTTCATTATGTCAGTTAGATTAAAATCTGTTCAGCCGTAAATAATATTAGTTTCGTGACTTAATCGTGGTTTTCAAAATTTAATTTTTAACCTGATAACATTCCATATTTAAGAAAAGTAGCAACAAGACTGACCCCACCACCATGGCAGCAAGTCCAGATACTCGTTATTCATTCCTAATTGTTTTGTAATTTCGCTACCAGTTTGACTACAGATTAAATTACAAACTAGGTAGTTTCAGATTGCAGCTACTGCAAACTGTAACTTTATACTGTAGTAGTAATTAAAACTTAATTTTCCGCTTTAGCTCGGAATCGGCATTCTGGCTCACAATCTGTGAGAGTGACGTAACACAGCGGCGGAACCAGTGATATTGAAGGCAATTCTGATACACCATTCTTGGAGCTTAACTAATTAAGAATTTTAAAAATGTTGACATCTTTTTCTGAAATGTTGAAATGTGAGTGACACAAAAAAATCGGGCTTTCAGATAAGTTTTCGTACATAGAATGTCTAGTGATCACGTCAGTCTTGACAAGTAACGTCGACATCGACATTATTAATGACATGACGTGACCAACAATGCCGTTGCCGTAGTAACGTGACCAGTTAAACAATCAGTGACGTGATCAGTAAAGTCAACATTGACATTACCAATAACGTGATTAGTAACGCGATCACCGAAGGAACGTGACCAGTTAAACAATTAGTAACGTGATCATCAAAGGAACGTGACCAGTTAAACAACCAGTGACGTGACCAGTAACGTCAACATTGACATTACCAATAACGTGACTAGTAACGCGTTCACCGAAGTAACGTGACCAGTGTAACAACCAGTAACGAGATCACCAAAGTAATCATGATCAGTTAGCAACCAGTGTCGTGACCAATAACGTCAACAACGATATGCCCAATGACGTAACTAGTAAAGCAATCACAGAAGTAACGTGACTAACAAAGTATTCGTTGACGTAACGTGTAACGCGATCACCGAAATGACGTGACCAGTGAAGTAACAGTAACGCGACTATTAACTTAACCAGCAAAACGGCCTAGGACGCTTTAGGAAATCAGCATTCAGATTGATAAAAATAATATCTATTATCTAAAAATTTACTCTATGATAGCGACTAGACGACAATCATGGTCGCTCGTTGTGAAGACAGCATTGCGCAAAATTTTGAAGAACACGATACACGTTCATCTTGTCTGTCAGAGAGACGTCGAAAAGTAAATTAGATTTCGGCAAAATAATACCAACTACGTCTCTGGCGAGATTAAAACTAGAAAAGAAGAAAATTAAGACGCTATACTGTCAGTTTTTCATTTAACAAATATAATTGAGTTAAAAAGTTTTTTTTTCTACATTATTACTTAATTTGTTTGTAATTGAATCTAATTTCTAAATGCAGCTATGACAGAGTTACAAAACATTCATAGTTGTTTCTTGAAAATAGAGACAGAATGGGCTACATAGAAACTACAAGAACCAAAATAAAATAATTACTATAAAAAAATATTTTACAAAACAAGCTTCCGTCCACCATATTGAATTTAGTGTGACGTCATTTAATTTTTCGTATTCTGTTCAGCAAACCCTTTCATTTGATAAATTTGATGTGCATAAAAAATATCTGGTCCACCATACCATAGAGGGTGTAAAACAATTTTATTTGTCGCGGTTGCCACTTTGTTGACGCTGTTATTATGTTTAATTGACTTATCAGATTTATCTATTTTATACTTTTATATATTAGTATATTATTGAAATTGTAAGTAATTTAAGTATTAGTGTGTATCACTATTTAGTATGTATTATTATTAGAATGTACGTTTAAATTATATATCACACTATTAAATATTGCACGCTCCGCCTTCTACCTCCTTTATGAATCCTCTCCATCCTAAGGATGCCTGGAAGAGATCGCTCTTAGCGATAAGGCCGCAGATTGTTGCACTGCTTTTAAGCTGTTTTATCGTGTCTTGTGTATGTAATTTGTAGTGTGAACAATAAAGAGTTTATCTATCTATCTATCATACTGGATTTAGAATGGTGTCACTTAGCTAACCATACATTTTCCTCCAACCTAAAAGTGTATGCAAAATTTCAGCTCAATCGGTTGGGGATAATTGTTTTAATTCGGTTGCAAGATATGACCCATACTAACAAGGCAAATTAAATAAAAGCTTGTAAAAATACGTTTAATACAGAAGCTAAAACTTCAATGTAAACATTTCGTTTGCACTCGAAAATTGAAACAGTTATGCCAAGAACACAATAGGCACTTAAAAAAACGCACATTCCGTCAATATGTGCACACGTGTTTAGAGCTGTTGGCACAGCATGCAATATAAGCTAAAATTTGTTTCAGTAAAAATACAGTGAGTGAACTGGGCTCGAAGTCGAACAATATAGGTTTTTTAATGCCGTATGTAGCAAACAAGCAGACGGGCTACCTGATGGTGATAGTGTGGTCAGATTTGTACGAGTCTTATGCCCGTATAGAGTAACCCTAAGAGTAGCTTAAATCAGATGCCTAAATATTTAGGTTGCCTAGGGCAAAAAAACGTTTCATAAATTTTAGGTGATAACTAGTGACGTTAGGGGTCACCTCAAGTTACTACACCGATTCAGAGGTGCCTGAAGGTGCTCTTAAATTGCCCACGCCGCGCTCGCTCACTCACATTACCGCGCTCGCTCACACATATTAAAACCTGTAACTGTAAAAAATTATGCAACTCTAATTTAAGGTTACCTTTTAAAAATGGATGGGTGAAACAGACGAAGACTCTGCTTAGATTAGAATATCCTTATTCAGGCGTCGCCTTGTTCGTGATTAGTGAAAACGGGCATTAGAGGGCTAGGTATTGACTAAGATTGGGCTAGACTGGGACTAGGCTTCAAATATTTCATTGTTTAAACATTTGGCCTGCCGGGAGTCGGACCTGGGACCTTGGGACATTCGTCACCTATAGATTTGTAACAAAATATAAAAGTGCTTGTTTTTCTTTTCTGGATTTCCTACTGCGATTTTTTCGCTGTAACTTAAGTTTATTACATAGTTTGTATGCAAGAGATTACCCCGTTTGGCTCATGGTTTAGGTTTCGGAGGGTTTGAGCCAGTTACGTGCCTCATAAAAAGCTAACCGCATTGGAGAATCTTGGTATATAAGCTAGCATGGATTGATTAATAATGATATCCTAAACTCTGTTAAACTCATTATTTCTATAGATAGACTATCCTTTATAGAGTAATACAACGCTTTTGTCTTTCCTCTGCTTAAGCTTCTTTGCTGTGATCTTAGTTAAGCTTTTGCTATGCAATGCTTTGTTCGAGAGTTAACTCATGTCCTTATTTCGAAATTTTACTTGATAGATTTAAAAAAGAGCAATTTATCAATACTTATTAATAACTACACTACACACACACTACACTATAACTTACTACACACACTACACTATAACTTACTTTTATTAATACTTGTGCAGCCATGACGTGAGTCATCAGGTATTTGGATACAATTAACTATTTTAGATACTTCTTCAATAGGCTAGGTATTTAATAAAAGTTTAGTCATGTGATATTAAGAGATACTGTGGCCGAAGTTAGTAGGTACCACAGACATTTAATACAGAAACAGACGGAACATGTTTTTTACAACTACATTCGCAAAAACAGTTATGTTTGCATCTCTCTCGATTACACAAAAATCATATATTCGTATCTCATTTTGTCGTAACGTTGCAACATAATAGAAAAAAATGAGCATGTGGTACGGTGTTCCAAGTCACCATTTTGGTAAGCATCAATATACTGACAGAAGGCTGACAGCGAAAACCACGGCTTGCAAAAATTACCTAAAATAAAAGTTATTTTTACATATTTGGTTTAAAAGATACGAAAATACTATGGTGAAGTGCAATGTCCTCATGTGTTTTAATTCATCTCATAAGATGCCTCCCGGTATAACGTTTCACACGTAAGTTTCGTGTGTTATAATAGAGATTATTTGGAATTGCTATTTTTTCTTGTTATTTTTCATAAACTTTACAATTTGAAGGCTTGGGAAGGTTGTGTTTCTTTCAATTTTATAAATGTACAAGTTTGGTGGGTGTAATAAAAGTTAATAAGTAGTTTTCTTTAAAAAAATATTGATTCGATCATTGTTTGGCGTTTGAGGTACTTAGACATTGTCCAGGGAATGTATTCAGTAGCCAAGAGAATGTAATACTCTTTTTAGTAGTATAATTAAAATAGTATAAGTTATTTTCTTTAAAAATTCATTGTATCGATCATTGTTTTACGTTTACGGTATTTAGACATTGTCCAGGGAATTTATTTCAGAATCAGAATTCGTATTTCAGAAGTATAATTAAAATAGATGATTCAGCTTGATTTGATTATGATGACATGAACCTTTTTCATTAATTACTAGCTGCTTTTCTTAAGTAATGTAAATAAAGTACCTACCTACCTATTGTGGTTCATGTCATATATATACGTAGTGATCTAGATAGTGTAATTAAAGGGTTATTTAGACATATGTCAAGTAACAAACATTTTTATTACATTTTAGATTTTCCCAAGGATGAAGAGTTGAGAAACGCATGGTTGAAGAATTTGAATCGAGAAAATTGGCAGCCCAGTGCGACAAGTTTGTTGTGCTCAAAGCATTTAGAGGCACATTTGTTCGACCGGACTGGTTTCCGTACAATCCTTAGAGAGTACGAGGTGTAATGCTTATTGGAACAACAGTTTTCAATGATCAGTCGCTATCATGAATCTCAAGTTGTACTAACTACATTATGATAACTTGCATGTAATAATTTTCAGAGCGATAACATACCAAGTGAAAAGAAAGCCACAAAAAGAGGTGTTACTGGCAAAAATGTTCTGCGGGAGCTGCAGAATACCTCATTTCCATCAAATTCAGATCCTGCAACCACATGACATATCTGGTAAATTGTTTTATACAAAAATAAATGATTTGACTTGGTCTGGTGTGTTTGAATATTAATACCCAATGGGAACATCCATAAATTCCATCACATAAAGAGGAGGGGAGGAGGGGTCGCCGAAGTGTGACTGACAAGGGGTAGTGAGGGGTCGTAAATTTTGTGACGTTACATTTCAGATACAATCTAATAGTATCTGTTAGCACTATTATAAAAGAATGTCCTTGAGTCCGGCCCGCGTTTTGCAAATGTTTGCGTGTAATGTATATGTAGTGTATTTTGCATCAATATTTTTGTGGCTTGTTGGTTCTGCTTGGTATTATATGTCTGTGGTAAGTACCCGTTAACTGAATTAAGAACTGTCCCTCAAGTGCTATGTTGCTTGTCTCAATACACCTTCATTATCAACCTTTTCACGTGCTCAATGCTGGGACACGGGCCTTCTTTAAGAGAGAGAAAGTGAGAGACATAGGATGGCCCCGCCGGGAATCGAATCGGTTGCCGTAAGATTGTAAAGCACATATGCTGCCGCTCGCCCACCACCCAAATACTCCTTAGTAAGTATTATTTCTATCTTTTGTGCTTTTTAAACAAATTCGATTCCTACCCAAAATCCTACCCCATTTTCTTACATTTAAGAAAATACTCTTCAGTACCGTTTCCTATCAGTCACAGAGCCGGGAGACCGGCTCGATGCAATTTATCAATGCCAAAGAAACTTAGCGGTGTCTCAGAGACGGCTGTCTTCCTGCTTCACTTTTGATAAGCGTTGATTTTACTGTTTATTTTAGAGCTTGCTTGTTGTTTTGAAATTGCTCAGGAAATTGTGTAAAGTAAATTCGTTAAAGTTAACAAAATTGTAGTAAAGCATAACAAAAGTCAAGGACCCCGGTGTCAGTGGAGTGATATTTTATTAATAAAAATAATAATAATAATAATATTTAATAATAATAATAATAATTGTTCACCTCAATAGCCAAGACCTTTTTAATCCTATGCTGTACAATAGTTTCATATTCCTTTTTATACATATTCCATAATTGTATTTTTTATATTCAACAGGGCCTCTTGGTGTTGGCTTCGGCTCCACCAATGCCTACCAAATGTCCGGGCTAGACCCGAGAATTTCATTAAATAAAGTGTTATAATAATATGGCAGTAATTCTTGACACGGCACGCATTGTCAGGAGGTTCCTCACTCTGCAGCCCTAACCACCGGTAGCTTGGGTCCTGCCCCGCTGCCGGCGGCACCCTAGTTTTTAAGTTTTTTTATATTATTTATGTTTTATAATTATATTTGATGTAAAAAACTTAAAAATTAAGATAATAAACGGATATGTGAATAATAATAACACGCTTTTGCCTAGCTATAACCTATTCACTCAGGAAGTGAATAAAAACCTAGATTTATACTATCTTGGAACACCCATTCAGGCAGTACATTGCTTCGTTCGGATTTCAGTTCGGAACTTCAACCATGAAACGGTGTCGACTTTTAGTGCCCACCCTGGCCATCCGATAGAAAAATAGAAATAGGAAGATAATATGGGTGGGGTTTTCTCGATGCAGTATTTGTTTTGTCTAAGCTGCAGGTTCAAATCCAACTTCTGGTAGGTACTGGCAAAAATTGTGGTGCGTGGTTCCGGCAGCGTAATAGACGAAATGTGCAATACATGGTATTTTTCTTCCTACGGAGATAATTTTGGCATCCCGCGACTTGTGTATTTCCCAGTATCAAGTACCGGTATATAGTCAAGCTTTAGTAGATGTATTCATATTCATTTATTTCGATAGTATTATTTACATATCAAATTATTAGAAAAACTGTAATAGTAGGTATACAAGAAATCTACACTAATATTATAAAGAAGTAAAGTTTGTAAGGTTGTAAGTTTGTGAATTAGAGTGGATTATAGTACCTATTGGAGAAGAGTGGACTGGACGGATGCGGGACTAGATCGGAAAGAGTGCGACTGAAGTATAGTGGATTACGGGAGGGATGCGGGGCTAGCATGGTAACGGCGGGATGCCAGAAAAGTAGATTTCGGGACGGATGGGGTGGAATTAGCCGAACGGGAGTAGAGTGGATTGCAGGACAGACGGACGGACTGAAACGGCGGGAAGGGACTAAAGTTGATTTCGATACTACGCGATCGAGGCCGCGGGCAACAGCTAGTATGATATAAAGTCATTATACAATTGTACAGTAAGTATATATTTTGCATTTAAGGAACTCCATGAACCTCTCATGATGAATATTTTCAAATAAATTATAGGTACAGTCAAAGTCAAGAAAAATCAAGTCCAAGCCCTGTAAAGTGGTGGAGCCTTTACTACAGTCTACTATAGAGCTTAGAAAACAACAGCACAAGAGCCGTCTCACTTCATTATATAACTTTTCACTCATGCGCATTTTTGAAAAAACAGAAAAATTATTCAATGAGATACAATGAAACAATTGGCGTCTAAACTCCAATACAATGTTACAACGTTCGTGTCAAGTACGTGCCGAGACAGGCATATATGTAACAGGGTTCAGAAGACATGTTTTCAGGATGCTCGAATTAATTTCATCGTACTTCCAATTTCAAATACTCCACGTAAAAGGTTACTGGTACATATAGACCTTTTCTGAGCCTCTTCACAGGCCTTTCTCAATCAAGATATATAAAATAAAGTGCCACGACTTAAGTTTTACCTTCTTGAATTTTTTACCTTACCTAAATACCTACTTAAATAAATCTAGAATATTTTCTTTCATAATACAACAACGTTTGCTACTATTTACTTAAATATTGGCCACACAGAAACGCTCACTTAAATAAATCGCTTTACAAAAAGTGGAGAGGATTAGAAATACTTTTCAGCTCTTAAATTTTGACATTAATTTACTTTGATCCTCTTATCGCCGAGCAATTAACAGGGAATGAAAATGGAGGTTAAAATTCTTACTTCCGCAAATTCACGTTTTCGGACCTCATAAATCTTTTGTCTCCATTTCATCTATCATCGTTCTAAACTAATCCCGGACCTTGTCAACTGAAAATTTCGTAAAAATAACAGTTTTAAAAATACCTAACAGTACGCTAATTTTTCCTTCTGGTTTAACTTCTTCAAGTCAAGAGTGAATCGGTTTCATCTAGGCAAACGTGATCCATCGTAGGCCGAATCGTCGCTTAAAATCAGGCGAGTTGGCGGCCAAGCGCAAGCCTATTTTACAATAAAACGTTTAAAAAAACTTTTATTTTTGCCCAAGTAGTGACAATATCGCAAAATGATTTTTGTACTTAAAAAAATCTCCGACCAAGTGCGAGTCAGTCACGGGCACCGAGGGTTCCCCGCTCAAAAAATGTGTTTCTTTCATTCTATAATTTAGCGCGTGGCTGACTCGTAGTTAGCTGGTATTGTATTGTGTGACAAAGTGCACTAAGGAAACGGGTATAGTTTATTACTTTTTAAATTCAATTAAAATATATGTTATTTCAATTAATATATATTTTATGTTTCAGAATTGATACATTTTTGTTTTCAGATTTAGTATTATCATATTTCATGTGTCAGAATTAATTAATTTTTGTTTCAGATTACTTTAATAATTTTATAATTAAAAATAATTCAGAATTAATTAATTTTTATTTCAGGTTACGTTAATTTTAAATTTATGTAATTAATATTTTAAATCAGGTTAGGCAAAATTAAACTCAAAAAAATTAACATTATCAACAAATATTTACCAGATAAATTTATCACAAATTCCTTATTGTACTTGAAGCGACGTAGAAGCGGAATTACACTAGAAATTCATCTGTAAAACAGTTTTGAAAATGGACTTCCGCAAAGTAACGCCTGATTCAATCAACTATTGTGTTTTTATTTCTGAATGTCAATTTTGACACTTACCTATACGTATTACTGTTATTTTACACTAGAGCAAATAAAATAAAAAAACATTTGTTGTATAGAGACCCCTTTATTATTTTACATATTAATTTTATTATAATTTTTAGTTAATTCACCGTAACATTATAGTTTCTGGGAAAATTTCATCTGGCTATCTGTTACGATTCAAAAGATACAGCCGTTAAAAGGTAGATAGAACACACAAAAAGCCAGAGTAGGCTTAAAAACTGTTTTAATGATGAATTTCTAGTGTAATTCCGCTTCTACGTCGCTTCAAGTTAAAAAAGTAATAAATAATACCCGTTTCCTTAGTGCACTTTGTCGACACGTGTTTCGCCTCTTCACGAGGCATCCTCAGGACGTGTTGACTCGTCTTTCTCGGCCAAGCGCTCGACGAGTCAACACGTCCTGAGGATGCCTCGTGAAGAGGCGAAACACGTGTCAACAAAGTGCACTAAGGAAACGGGTATTATTTATTACTTTTTTAAATTCAATTAAAATACATGTAATTTCAATTAATATATATATTTTATGTTTCAGAATTAATACATTTTTGTTTTCAGATTTAGTATTATCATATTTCATGTGACAGAATTAATTAATTTTTGTTTCAGATTACTTTAAAAAAAAATTAAGTAAAAATAATTCAGAATTAATTAATTTTTGTTTCAGGTTACGTTAATTTTCAATTTATGTAATTAATATTTTATATCAGGTTAGGCAAAATTAAACTCAATAAATTAACATTATCAACAAATATTTATCACAAGTTCCTTATTGTACTTGAAGCGACGTAGAAGCGGAATTACACTAGAAATACATCATTAAAACAGTTTTGAAAATGGACTTCCACAAAGTAACGCCTGATTCAATCAACTATTTCAGAGTAGGCTTAATATTAGGCTACCGTTGAGACGCTTAGCTGTGAAGAAAAATTTCCAATGTCAATCGTTCAATGCTTCTTGAGTTTTTTGCCACTCGTACTCACAATGTGTTTCATCATGGGAAATTCAGGTATGTGAGATACGATATAGAGATTACAGCGCTTTTACGGTACGGTTGTATGGTGCTGAAACATGGTGTCTTTACAAAACGAACATTAAAAAACTTGACACATTTCATCACAGGTGTCTAAGATCAATCATGAAAATAATGTGGCAAGACCGAGTATTTCACACCGAGGTCCTGTGGCGCTCCGAAATGCACGGCATGGAAGCTTTGCTTATGAAACGCCCATTTAGATGGTGTGGGCACCACAGAATAGAGAAAAAAAACTCACTTCAGTGGTGGGCATGTAGCTACTACGTATGGAAGATCATCGCTTGTCAAAGACTGGCTTCTACTCTGTTTTGGCAGATGGTAAGGGTAAGCAAGGACGCCAGCAGCTTTGACCAAAAGACGTAGATCATCGTGGCGAAATAGAGTCTTAAAGGGTCGGCAACGTATTTGTGATCCCTCTGGTGTTACAAGTATCCGTAGGCGACGGTGACTGCTTAACATCAGGCGGCCCGTCTGCTTGTATGCCACCTATGGCATATTTTTTTTGGTCTATAAAAAGGTAAAAGTGTGAACAAAACCGTCTCGAAAATCTAGACCATAAACGGCAAATTCAAAAAGAAAGTCCTAAGTATTCCTATACTACTCCTATACTATACTGTACCTTTAATTCTTCTGGCCAACTCTACTGCACAATTTGCGATTGGTTTTTTCTAATTTAAGTTTGGCCTAGCGAGTCCTATTAAGCCTTACGGTAAAATACAATGTCATATAATTTCAATCAATTCATCAATTAAAAAATCTACTTCACAAAATAAGTATAAAATGGGCAATTTCGGTCATCCAGGTAACAAAATTTTCCAGTTACTTTGATTTAAAGGCAAAACTTCTAAACCGATTTTGATGAAATTTCTATAAAGTATAGAGTTTACGAGGTTCTGTGATGTGAATAGACCATTAGTCCGTCTTTTCATTAAGTCCGTTGAGTTATGAAGTCAAAAGTACCATTGTCATTAAATCGTAAAATACATTACGATATTAATTTCCAAAATATCTTTTCTCACCAGCCAAGCAGCACAAGCCTTTATTCAAACTCGCGATGAATAATTTACAATATTCCCAGTGAACTTTCTGCTGTATTTTAATTTTATTAATGGACCGTTAATGCTTAATTTGAAAGTCTACTTAAAATCAATTCATCAGGATTTCCAGGTTTTTTGCGACTGATTTTAATTGTACCCGTACTTTATTTTTTTACCAACGACTCAAAGCCAAAAGTAGTTTATTGTTATAAACGTTTTCGTATGGATGCTTGTATGATGTTCACGTTCATTTTCATAATTAATAATAAAATGTCATTTTATATGTCAAATCATCCTAATCAAATAATAAATTTAGTTGAACAATACAAATGAAATAATAAATTAAGTCAAATAATAAGATAAAAAAAAAAAAAAATTGGAAAAAAAAATTTTTTTTCATTAAACTGGAGGAAATAACGTTTGAACGTTTCAATTATAAACTAAAACGAAAATTACAGTTAATGTAGTTTAATCTACATAGTAATAACTAACTAAACAACAATAAGAAAAATTTCATTTCATTTTTATAAAATTCGTCTAATGCATAAGAAGATTGCTTGACCAGTAATTTTTTGAGACCTGCGACTGATGGTGGCAGTTAAGTTCCCATCTACAGCATACATGCCTCAACAAATTTTGATAAATGAGGTATCGACTAATTTGCGTAGGTTCAGGAATGGCCATTGCCGTCATCGTAAATACAAGATGGCGTATGAATACTGTGATAAAAAAATTACACCTTCACCTTGAAAATAATAGTGAGGTTTGGTACTTTAGTTTTTGTTCAGATGTACCGTTTGCAAAATATGGCCCGCCAACATGACAATAAGTTGGTCCCCCTGCATTTCTAAACTATTGGACATAGAAATAACGTGCCATGCCGTGATAGGTCATATTCAAAATTATTCGAACATTATGAAATACTAAATTTATGTTGACATATTTTTACATCAATTTGTTGTATTTAATAAATAAATAATAAATAAATAAATATCTGGGACATTTTTGCACACACGGTCATCTGACCCCAAACTAAGCAAAGCTTGTAATATGGCTGCCAGAGACTGATATACGTACATATATATTTTTAAATACATACTTAAATAGATATTAACACCCAGACATAGAACAAACACAAATGTTCATCACACAAATTTATTATGTTAGTCCCATTTTTATTTAGGAAATCTATTTCAGTTTAACAGTTTGTGAGAATTAAGTTCAGTAGTGGAATTGCCCTTATAAAAACAATAAATAATTTGAATGTGAATTATGTGACTACATCTTTTTGAGTTACAGCGATAAAACCGTAATAAATTCAAGATGATCTAGCTCAAAGCATTGATCATTGATTTTTACGAAATATAATTTGGATAAGTCCACAGAGCTTCGATCGTTCGAATTTTTCATTAACCTTCATTTTAAATGACCAGTTTAATGATAACAAATCATCTCCATTTCACCATGTCATGTTCTAGAAGCCATCACCAAAATGTTTTTCTTATACTTTTAAAACTGAGATCTATAAAACTGTACTTATGCAAAGTTTCGTGTACTTGTCCTAATTATACAAGTTAGAGTAAGCAGAGATATTTGGTTCTATTTCTGCTCAGACTTGTACAAACATCGCGAGAAGGCGCGGTATTCCACGTAAAACCTCCCTCACCGCGTGTACACGGCACATTATTAATTAATAGACCCTTTTCAAACTACTACGTCTAATTGTTTTGGTGTAGTGTTGCAAATGGCAAACCCATTGTCCCTACAGTGGTTGAAATTTAATGACCGTCCAAATAATTGTACAACATTGCGCGTTAGGGTTGCTAACAAGTTCTTAGACTCTGAGACCTTATTCAGATTTTTCCGATTCAAAACGTCGTTATAGCAAAAAAATTTGACAGCTTTTTTATACAAACTTGTTAAATTCCATTAATATAAGCTTTTGAATTTTTAAATTGCCTTGTTACGCACCATAGGTACGGAGATTTTAAAAAATCTGACTATAACAGACAATGAGCTAAATGGACAAACAAAATACCAGTTATTCAAATTCTTTGTAAGCTTTTTACTAAATTAATTAGACTTTCAAATGGCGTTTCCTAAGTATTTATTGGTGAACAGATTAGCGGAAAATGTTCCTGTAAAGATTATACTGTTTTTTTATACTTTCGCTGTATCCGTCTCTGTCCGTCTCTACAAAGACTGTATTCAGGGACAATAAGACCTATTTTAGCGCTTTAAATTAACATCACGCGTAACTGACTAACCATCTAATCAAAACTTGGAAGTCGATTCTAACCTACTTCTAAATAATCGTATCGATTTGAAACTTTGCAAATTTATGTTATTCTGGTGACAATACAATAATTAAGTACCATTGAACTTATCTGATGATGGATTCAGATGGGTAGTGGAACTCTTCAATGGTGAATCACACTGACAGAGCCATGTAGCGGAAAAGACGCCAACCATTATACCACATGAATCGAGTGGCGCCGTGAGCCCCCCTCCCCCTCCAACCTCCCGTCTCTCCTCACCTTCCCATGTGCGCAACTGGATACCCTGTTAAGCTTTTTAACGAGTATTTTTTTTTAGGTTTTGTAACTATAATGATATTATTTTTGCCGTAAGAATTACAAGAAATATTTTATAAAAAAAAATTGTCTCGGGACTTGTCTCGCATGATTTACATGTGTTCAAACTGCAAAACTTAAAAGATACAATAAAAATGTGATTTATTTGACACAGATATTATAGAGTTACACGGAACGATGGTACTAAGCCCAAATAAGGTCATTGTACTCATCATTATTAACAACTTTTACCATGAAACAACCCTAAAATCTCAAATAATGTTAGCTGTTATGGAACAGCAAATTTCTTTTCGCGACATAAGTACAATGACCTCGATTCGGCTTATTCCATATAACCTGTATATCAACGAGTGTGTCACTTGACAAAATTGACTCTTATTCTTCCTCTTCTTCAACTTTTTCAAAACTCGCGTAATAAGTGAACAACGGGAACAATTCAAATAAACTTGACGAACTTTAGTTTCTCATAAAGAAAGAAACTCTCGCAAAACTAGGGTAAGTTATGAAGGTACGGAAGGGTTAGGAAGGTAAGTCATACAAATAATTCGGTATAAACTGGTATAATCCGGTATACCCAGCGGTATGCGATACCGCTTTATAAGTTCAACTGCAAGAGCCGGAGGGCTGTTAACTTCTGGTTTAGATAGTAAAGGGACCACGGTTTCCTTATACGATCTTTATAGACCTTTATTACTCCCTTGGTGGTTATAACGCGAGGAATAGTGGCTTTGCTGGTATTGCGACTTTTTTGTGGATTTCACGAGGTATTTTTAGATTGCTTTTAAGGTGTGTTTGACTTTCTATTTACTCTTAAAAACGATGGATGATTGAAAATATTCTTTATTGTTACGGGCAACCCATAGCGGGTTGCATTGCATCTCAAGTATTTTCAGACTTTGTCGTACAAACGATTACTATCCGTTAGTGGTTTTTTTTTCTTCTTATCTTTAACTATGAAGTTACTGAAAAAATATATGCATAGTTTTTCTTTGTGTCAATCGTATACAAAAAAATAAACATTAAAATCTGATACTGTATTATAGCAATAGCATTGGACGCTTTTGTATGGACGAGTGCGCTGCAGACGTAATCTTAAAACCCGCTTTATTTTTACACTGTACTATATAACAAGAACCATGCGACATCTAAAACATTTTGACGTTGAAATTCTCAAGCAATTCTCCCAGAATTTAGTGGTATACATCGCACAATATTTTGTCTTCGTCGGCGCGACGCACACAAGGGTACAATCAAAGAGATGATTGTCGTCTAACGTAGCTTTGAAATTTCATAAGCCGAGAAATGTATGAGAATATTTTTACATAATATATATTTTAAGATACCGCTGAAGAATTTATGAAATGTTGTCTCCATTTGTTAGAAATTGAGGCATCATTTCAGTGTTAAATAGCAATTTCGTAGCAATTTACTAAATAGATACGGAGCAAGAACTTATATATCTATACCTTTTTATTTTGCCGGTGTTACTGATAATAAGAAAGTTTTGAACTAAGCGCCAAATTTTCACACAACTTTGGCCTGCCAAAACCAAAGTTTTTTTTAATATCATATCTTATATTATCGCGTTTATTACAAATACAAACGTGAATCATTTATTCGGGCATGGTGGTAAGCTACAATGTTAATCCCAGAAGCTCTCGAACTAGTCAGAGACTGTCAATCGCTTCTCTTATTACACAATGAAATCAATTTTTATTGCGTGTATTTTACACTAGCTGCATCCCGTGGTTGAACCCGCGTGGATACCTTCGATTAAAGTAGCCTAAGTTACTCCTTATAACATCAGCTATCTGCCAGTGAAAGTCCCGTCAAAATTGGTTTATTTGTTTTAGAGTCCAAAGAGAACATACTCACATAAATTTCTATATCTTTAAAAAACTAGCTGTGCCCCGCGGTTTCTCCCGCTTTATATACCTCCTTGAAGCAATCTCTGTGGTAAAGAGAGCAACCACTTTTGACTTAGATGACAACTTATTTTTTTTCTATGATATAATATGTCAATGTATAGACGTCAATTCTTGTTCATGTTTTTTTCACAGGACCACTCACTGGGCTCACAGATATACAGATCGGCAATATATTTCAGTGAAAGCAAGTGAAAGAGACAAATTGATATGGCTCAGCACAAGTACAAAAAGGACATAACAAGACTTTTTTGTCCTTATCGGCGTGGCCTGTTTTTTGGATCAGAAATGTCAAAATCTGACGGTTCTGTGCCAAACAAAACGGGTCTGAATATTGTTTATTGCATTTTTTTGGTGATTTTATGTGATAAATGCGTGTTTCGTCTTAGAAATAATTGTAAAACAAACATTTACAATGGTTGGTTGTATCATTTTGGGCTGCAAGTACCGCAGTGAGAGAAAAAACGATGAAATATCATTTCACACGTAAGTAAACATATAGAGCTTGTAATGATCACCTAAATAAATTCAGGATATCAATGCGTAAATATTTTATTCATAATTAGTCCGTTTTTTGGTCGATTTGTGGTATTTCCTATGAGTTTTATCAAAATATTAACTGAGAAGAATAACAATCAATGTTGCCAGTTTATAAATGAAATTACCCACCACAATTAACATAAATTATCCGTTCTGCAGGTTTCCAACTGATCCTGGCTTACGAATAAAATGGATCAGTGCTACTGGTTGTGAAAATTGGGTGCCAGGAAAACATAGTAGAATTTGTTCCAGTCATTTCAATGCCGAATCCAATATCATAAAGGGAAAAATTATATTTTTGAGCAACTGCAGCTGCTCAGGGTCTAATAAACACACTTAAATGTACTTAAATCAAAGAAAATATATCATCATAAATCATCATCAGCGTGATTTTGTTCAAATAAAACAAAATAATCTTTTTTTGAAGTCTGATTTATCGTGTGTGATATGAGTACTGTAAATAATAATGAGTTTTATCTAAGTATCTCATTAATTGGGATGTTATCCATAATTCCATCCATGAAAATAAATAAACTGGCCAAGTGCGAGTCGGGCTCGTGCACTGAGGGTTCTGTACCGTCACAAAATACAAAAAGTAGTGCAAATACACAACATCACACCCAGGCTGTCATCCATCCAAGTATCAACCGCGCCCGACGTTGCTTAACTTGTGGGAAACAGAAATGTGTGACCGACTCGCACGCAGCCAGTATTTATTATTTGTTGTTTTACTTTAGGGTGTGCACTATAATCCGCCAAGTTTGACGCTTGTACCGATTACCGTTACGTACCGTTTGGTTTTTACACCAGAGCAAATACAAAAATACCTTAACAAAAACGTTTGTTGTATGTGTGGATGTGTACCCTCTTTAGTTTTGACTTAATTATATTTCTTAGTTAATCCGTCGTAACATTACATATTCTGTGTAAGTTTCAACTGACGATATTACGGCGCGAAAGATACAGCCGTTTAAAGCTGTCTTACCTTTAAACGGATGGATTTGGATCTTAATATTAATTTCTTTTGTTCATAAGTATTTTTCAGATATCCTTCCATCTCACAAGATTTTCCAAAGTTTCCAAAATTACTCATTGAAGAGATTCACTACCCGTCTAGTAGGTAAATTACCCTAACTTAAAGCAAATAATTTTAATGTGGCAACACACCTTGTTGAAGCGAGAGGCACTGAGCTAGCCACGCTCATTGAAAATCTATAGGTAGTAGGTCTGTGACTGGGCTAGATCACGGAACACTTCGTGAATATTTTATCAAAGTCAGGGAACACACATACATACATACATACACATATCAAATCGCCTACAGGGTTACGCATATAGACTCTACTAAGCCGAAAATAGTACTATTCATTATGAACAACTTTTGCTATGGGACCAACCCTGAAATATCGAAAAAAATATCAATGACCGTTTTCTATAGAATAGCTGATATTTTTTCACAATTTCAGGCTTAAAAATGGTGGTAGGTACGGTTACTGAGCCTTATCTACCATCAGATCAGATCCTCCCATCATACGTGAACCTTCTGTCCAGTAGTAACTTTCAATCCGTCCCTTATTTTACTACCAGGCCAAATTGAGTTAGCTCTAGTGACTGTGAGCTCTGTAACACAGTTTATATGCCGTAAACCCGTAGTTGTTAACCCGAAGTGTTAGGACCTGTAACATAGTTGGGAAAACTTATGTTTTCTAGTTTACAAGAGTTTTTGATTATTATATCTGCTCACTTTGTTGCTATTTGGTTTATTTATATACTAGCTACACCCTGCAGTTTCACCCGCCATCCTACAAGTTTTTTTTTAAACTAAGGCATATGTCGTAAGGCACCTTCATATCAGCTAGATATTTTGGTTAGATTTGGCATTTTGAAAGTATTTACCACTAGTTAGACATTTTGGCTATTTGTCGTTTTAGCAACTGGGTAATTTAACAAATTGGACATTTTGATAACTTGGTATTATATATTATCCTGGACATTTTAACACCTTGAATATTCTGACCAGAGTAACGAATGGTCACTAGGGCCTGTGTAATCGTGATAAATACAAGATGGCTAGCTCCAATACAGCTTAAGTAGAGATGAAATAATATTTGACTACGTCCCTTCATCTGACGTGTCATTGAATATTACATTCAAAATGAAAGTAAATTTTCCTACATATTTTTTTGTTTAGTTATACCGTTAGCGAAATAAAATAAGATCCTTCAAAAATGTGTTTTTCTTGCATTTTACCACCATCTCGTATGATGTGGTCTAGGATGATTGTCATTTTTTTTAAATCTTTATTCAAATTACTCAATCTACTTAGCACTTATTCGAGTTCATATCTTAGTAAAGTTTTAAAAGCTAATACAAAAAGTATTTGAGAAATGTATTTAACATAAAAACTGTGCATCAGAAACAACTCGAAACGGTTTGATTTGATTGTTATGTAAATTTGCTTGTAGTTACTACATGCATGATTTCTTCCCATTTTACTTTGAATTTTCATTCAAAGTTAAATTCTCAATTTCAAATAAAATTACTTTGCATTTTTATTCAAAGTAAAATTCATGAACTTTTTACTGCCCCTACGTGTTGTCGTTAAGATTTGCTACGACGCTGTCGTCTATGCTACGAAGCTTTCGTAGCATTGCTACAAGCTGTATAAAAACGTATGCAGTCTATGTGCCTAAAATAAAAATTAGCATACCATACAAGATTCAAGATAGTTTCATGTTAATTGTAGATTAATTTAAAAAGTTACTAGAAGCCAGTAAATCGCAGAACAAAAGTAAATAAATACTAAAAACTCCGCTAAGAACCAAATAACCACTAGACTGTGGAATGAGCCGCCTGAATGGGGATTCCCTCATATTTACAATCTGGGTATCTTAAAATCGCGAGTGAATTGGTTTCTTCTAGGCGAACGTACCTACTCCATCGTAGACCGCAACATTGCTTAACATCACGATGTTTTCCTTTACCGTTTTTGAGCGATGACATCGAAACTGCACATAATTTATTTAGGTATTAAATAAGTTATTGGTGCAGATCTGAGGATCAAACCGAGCGCGTCAAACTGTAAAGCGCATCTGCTACCGCTCAGCCATCATCACGCCTCAGCTTGCTCCTTTCAGCTAAGTATCATCGCTACACAGAACCCTGTATAATATCACCCTGAAAAATGTAATTACCATCGACTCTCGTATCTTTGGTTATTAATTTTACTCTGAAATATTTTTCCACAGTTATCAGATAAAATTCCCAGATATATTCACAGTTTCAATGCCGTCGTCTTACATTAATCAGAAGCCGTTCGTTGGTTGCATGCCGACACGTTCGACGACTTCATCTCGCCCCGTTATTGGAAAATTCCAGAAGAAATTATTTGTGCTCGGATGTAGGTCTTTCTCCTTCCAATACTAAGTACTATGTTCGTATTACACTTGTATGAAGCTTGTATGGGTTGCTCTGAGACGATAATGTGTGGTTGGCGGTTAATATGTAATGCGTGATTGTAGTAAAAGAAAGACTTGTCTTCTGCTTTGAGTCGATCTTCGTTAAGTTTTTGGACCAAAATTTCGCCACTCCAATGGCACTCTCCGTGGCTTGTGAGTCTTGCATACAACGCATTTAAGCAAAATCTAGTCAGGAAGAAAATAAGATGTACGTATATTTACATACGTGCTAATGCATCTTGTTCTCGCACGCGCGCCCTTGTACGCAATAGTACGTTCGTTTCGTTGAATAGTCAATACGAGCATTCCGGGAAAGGTGTTCGAGCTCGCGACCATTTGGCGAAATGGCGTTCGACCAAATATGTAGATAACCCGTTGCACCTACTTCAATAAGTATATGCCTAATCGTGTACTGTCCATCAAATATCTTGGGCAAAAATCAGCATAGAAAGGGGACAGCTCGCGCACATACATGCACGTTTGCACACCTTACGCTCATTTTCGCGGACTCGCGAGTGGTCAAAGTTATTCTAAATCGTAACGATCGGTCCTTAAATCTTCTCATCTTTGTTTAATTCCCCAAAGATACGTTAAAATCAGCAATGGGCTATCAAACAGGTTTTTTTTAAAGGTTTAATAAATAAATATAATTCAATATAATATATTACGTAAACTGAAGAAATTATTTAAATCACCTAATAAAGTTCTGAAATATTAGTGTTTAAAGATTTTTGTTGGATGCTCTGTCCCTTTCCAAAAAAATATTATTTAAGAGCTTGTATAGCGTACTAAGTATATTGCGCTCTTTGTCTATATATAGCAAGATTAACATATGTTTGTTTTTTGTATTAAACACATTTTAATTAATTTTTTGATGAAAGGCTGTATTTTATGTTCAGCTTTTTAAAAGACAATAAGAAATTATCAGTCCAATAATAGCCTCTTACGCATGTTTCAAGATGGTTTCGGTCACACTGAATAAAGCAAACAAGTATAAATTGAGTTTTTTTAAGCTGATAATCTTTAAACGGCTGAAAAGATTTTCTTGAATCATAGCTAAAACACTCTCGATCTAGTCACTTTTCAAACAACAAAAAACTAAATAATTTAAGCCATAGCTACGATGCCACAGAAAGACACACAGATACACACGTTAAAGTAATAACACGCGTCTGTTTGCTTCGGGGTTTAAAAATCACATATGAAAAAAACTACGCGCCAACCATTCTTGCCAAGTAGAATGTAAATTAACGAAGTATTTCCAAAGAGGAATGAGATTTTACAAGTGATGTGACATCGGAGAACGAAAGATCACGTCCGCCCCATTCGTTTGAGAAGTGTGGTTTGTATATGTGCCAGATATTCCACGTTGCTAGTGGTGTAATGACGCAGTGATTGTTAAGATAGGGAGAGTCCATCCAAGCTATTTGGAGCTAGGCGTCTCATTTTGTTCAAAGCAATAATAGCCTGAATATGTATATTTTATGTTTTGTATACTTTTTCAATTAAATTAGTCATTTGAAGCACTATTCCTACAGCTTAGATGAATTATTTTATGATTTGAATTAGATTTGAAACGTCATTTTCAGAACTGTCCTCAAACCCTTGTTCAATTCAATTCTTTATTTGCCAGTTATGGGTGGTGGTTATGAGTTGTTTTACGCATAGATTTGGAAAAAAAATAGGTCTGTGGTTATACTTCAAATTAACAACTTTAGGTTTTTTTCCTTTACATGTACCTACCTATTGTACGACCTTGCTTTTCATGGTGGAATAGGGCCTTTCCTCTGTCTCTCTCTCTCTCTCTCTCTCTCTCTCTCTCTCTCCTCGAGGGAAGGCCTGTGTCATGAGGTCAACGGCAAGTACTTACTATGTATCAATCTACAATCCAGATGAATAAAATTCACTAGGAATGGAGTCGAATTCTTTGAGCCATCCAACGGTCAAACTAAAAGCAATACCTCACGCCTCTCCCTGAGGCATAAACTTTAGCACAACGTAAAATACACACAAACCCACGGGCAGTTTTGATTTTCGTATTAAAAAATAAATAGCCCAGAAAAAGTAGGACGCCACGTTGCCCTCAGGGCATTTTACAAAAGTTACCTGTACAACTCTCGGAAGTTCTGGTAACTTCCGACTGATAACTTACACCTAAGGGCGATTGGTTAGGTAGATATTTATTATGAAACGCTAGTCGTGAACTGCGGTTTCACGTGCCATTTTTAAAATTTCCTGCTTATGTAACTGACTTCAAAAAAGGTCATAGAAACTATCGTATCATATTATTGATCGTAAACAAGAGTTTATACTCTTGTATTGTGTGCTGCCATACTATTTTATGAGAAGCAGGCAATGGAAGTAGGTTTATCTATTGTGCACCATTTTATGGGTGGCCAAAGAGGCATATAATTTATTTCTTTCGGACAATGATACAAAATAGGCGACCAATTTTAGAGAATGTCTATAAAAATAATGCAAAATCGTCAGCAACTGGTTCTTTGAGTAGAAACATTTAATAGCTCTGGAATCATATTTTTAATAAACTTTTCTGAAACACGGTATTTTTTTTTGTCATTTGAAGATTTCGACTCCCTTAAAGTAATTGACAGCCGATTATTTTCCCTAAAATTTTGTAGGTACGTGCTTACAATATTTCAATGTAAACAGGTTTTATTACGTTATTCCATTAAATAATAAAGTAAATTTTTAAAAAAACGAATTCTAGACTATACCTATTACCTACATGACTGTTAAAATAAAAAAAGTTGAAAAGTGACACTAACAGAGATTGAAAGTACTAACTCATCAAAACTTTTGCTTCAGCAACCAACCTTATTCAGGGAACCGCACAAACCAAAAAGTAATCGGTAAATATTTTTTTTTGTTGTTTTTTTTTCTTCAGGGGGTTATCAATCAGTTGTATATAATTTTTTTACGTTTGATACCTCATTTATGAACCGATTTGATTCCTTCCAAATAATAAACCGAAAATTTCCTTCCAAATAATAACAAATAAGTTATTGGTCCAGGCCGAGGTTCAATCCAGGTGCCGTCAGATTGTAAAGCGCACATGCTACAGCTCGGCCACCATTGCACGTGATAGTTTAGACAGTGTTTCATATTTAGTATGTGACTGTGATATGACATGAAAATAAGGTTTCAGACGTATAGTTTTCGATACAACGATGCTGAAATCTTCCGATTAAACTCGTGTTAACAAAAAACAACAAACCCTATTATTTTCGAGACTGAATAAAATGGTTGGGCACTCAGGCACGGGTGGCCGCGGGCGACACCGGAAGTGTCGACGGCGAGACCTGACGTCCGGAAATGACGTCACCGCCGGCGGACGTCACGTCACCGTCTGAAACCAGATATTATAATAATCTCAGCGAGTGTACTGCTCAGGATATTGCACGTAATGAACGTGGCTTGTCATTGATATTCATTTTCAGCAAATATGTAATGATATTATACGCGATCTTTATTTCGCTAAAATATTGTGTTGAAATTATCATAATATACTAAGTTCAGCTGAAAGGCCAAAAAGAACTTTAGACAAAAGAATATGATGGTGGCTGAGCGTTAGCATATACGTTTTACAATCTGATGGCATCCGGTTCGATCGTCGGTCGATTTTCTCACAATGTTTTCCTTCGCCTTTATTAGATGGTTGGTATCGAACTGCACATAATTTATTTAAGTACTGAATAAGTCAGTGGTGCAAGGACGAACCGGGTGCTATCAGATTGTAAAGCGCACAATACATGTTACCACTTGGCTACGATCACTCTGGCCATCTATCATCTATATTAGATGTCACTAGCTTTTTTGCCCGCGACTTCGTACGCGTAGATTTTCATATAAACCTTCAATTCTTTTTTCTTCCCTTAATCCGGCCTTGCGCAAAATAACATAGCATACACTTCAATCTGGTCATAGCTAAGCATATTCGTGAAAACCGCATTTAAATCCGTCCGCATTTTTCTTCCAGGGGTGTAGGAGATGTGCGTGAACAAACAAACAAAAATTCTAAAAACTGTTCTTTACATGTTCAGCTGCTTATTTTAAGTCGCCCTGTGTGAAGTATTGATAGAATCATAAAAGTAATAAATAACACCGTCAACAGTTTTCAAATCAAAAAGATAATGTGACCACAGTGCAGAGCATGTTTTGAAATTTTCTTTTTGTCTAAACCATTAAAAGTATATTTCCGGCCAGTTTCGCTGGCCACGGAACCCTGACATAATGCTTGTCTTAACACGCTCTTGGCTAGTTATTTCTTATTTCGCGTGCATTTGTATGTATACCTTGATTAAAAAGCCATGATATGGAACTACTCTATTTATCTGTTAAAATATCACAGTAAAATAAAATTATTTCTATATTCTTATTCTTATTGCAAATATACACTGTATTCTTCTAAAAGCTAAGTTTATATACCCTGCACAAAGGGTGCAGCAATGAATTATGTAGTGGCTGTTCACAAAACCAGACCACAGACATAAACATATAAATTTAAGTATAGTTAAATCTATTACATAAATATTATATATACTATTCAAACTTAACCTAGGGTGAAGTAATTTTACAAAACAAAAAAAAACATACTTAGTGTGATAGGTTACTTAATTATATATGAGATGATACAAAACTTATGACGCTACTTTCTTAACTATTTATATATCGATATTTATTTTCTAATTATAATTTTCTAAAATGTATCGTCGAAAAAATCTTTTATCTCGTAATAACATTTTTGGGTTAGAAACTTACGAAGTTGGTTCTGGAAAAATGTTATTATTTATTTATTTCTTTATTGCGTCCGGAATTTTGTTGTATAGGTTTATTTTCATGTACAAAGGGCCTTTTTTGAATATTTCTATTCGCGGGACTGTATTAAAATAGGATGCGGTATATTTTGTGTTTTAAATGCTAACACAGAATAAAACCATGAGAATGTAATATGGAGCTTGGAGCTTCCCGGTGTGGTACTGGATGTAGATGCGACCTGGGCTATAGGGACAACGTCATGTATGCGGTCGGCTAGGTCTGCCAGCACATCGAGTGATGACGTCATCTGCTGCGAAGCAATGATGGTCTGCGTGCTGTTCGGTAGGCGGCTGGTCCAAATCATGCGTAAAAAGTCTTCTGGAACTCCGGGGCCTGCTAGGTGTCGTAGATGACGTAAGAATTGAGAAGGCTTACGATCACCTAGCTCCTCGTGTGTTAAAAGTTGATGTACCTTTTTTTCTCTTGATGCGGACAAACGTTTAATTAGCTCCAGCTTGAGTTTTTCGTACTTCTCGGTCACAGGCGGATTGACGATGATGTCTTCGACTTCAGCTGCGTATTGCGGGTCAAGTTGTCCAATCACATAGTAGAACTTGGTGCTATCTGCAGTGATGTTGGAAATCGCGAATTGGCCTTCGATCTGGGCGAACCAAATCGCCGGCTTCTCGGGCCAAAACGGTGGAATTCGCACGCCAACTCGGAATACATTGTCATCATCTTTATTCTTCGTGTCAGCCGCAGTGGTATCAGTACGATCTAGCGGCATTCTGACCTTTGTCGGTGGTGTACGGTCCATTCAGTGGTCACCAATTATAGTGGATTTGTACTATTTATATAGAAGGAGAGGGTTAAGCTACCGACAATGGAAGAAAATAGCTGAGTCCGAAAGAAATTATAAATTTAATGCAAAGAAAAATCTTAGACAAATCTTAGAAAAAGCGAATGACAATTCCATTTGAAAATCGGTGTTCTTTTATTTTTTTTTCTTTTCACGCCCCAGCGCCACACGTCGTGGAAAATTGGAATGAAATTCACGAAGGTTGGCGCAAGGAGTATGAGTACGCCACACTCCTACTCCATGCACTGGAATGAATCACCAAAGAGGTTGTAAGGCCTATAACATGCTTGATCTACACGTTCATTCATCTAAGAAGGTTAAGGAACCTTCTTTAAATTTAAACTGATTAACCGAATGACAGTTGACAGTTTCAAAATTTTAATGGCTATGTCAATAACATTCTCTTTACTTTGGATCTCCTTGCTTGAGGCTATGTGACGATCCTCATATTACGTTTCGGGTAACGAAGAAATAAATCATTGATTTTTATTTTCGTTTATGTAAAAATAAAGAATTAAAATAAATGATATAAGATAGCCTATGTTTTAATCTGGTAATTTCTAAGCATATTCGTGAAAACCGCATTTAAATCCGTCCAGTGGTTTAGGAGATGTGCGCGGACAAACAAACAAACAAACAAACAAACAAACAAACAAACAGACAAAAATTCTAAAAACTGTCCTATCGTGTTCAGCTGCTTATTTTAAGACGACCTGTGTGATTTTTTTTTTGTTATCTCGCAATTACAGATTTTTTTATCTCTACGTTTTTATTATATGTATAGATAGATAGATAGATTATAATATACGTCAATGGATTTTCGCGTCAAATGCGTACAAATGCGTAGCATCTAAGAATGACATGTTAATTCTATCATCTTTACTAACGCCAACTTACTTTTCAGAGTCTGGCCTTAATCCTACGATTCATAATAGTCAGGAGTGATTACGAAGGCTATTTGTTATGGGATAAGATCGTCATGAGGCCGGAAAGGACTGCGTGTAAGCGCAGTGACCCGGCACTAGTAGGGAACGGTAAGTGGTTGTCCGTTTGTAATGCTAAGCCCTACCGCGGAACAGATACAAAGAGGAGATTGGCATAGAGATATTTTTTCACAATAAAGCGCGTCTCTACTCTTCGATAGATGACGCACTGTGCATTGGTTAGCCATGTACTGTTCAGCCAGTGCTAGCCCTGGTGTAGAGCGAAGCGGTTGCTCTAGGCCCCAGATAGCAAGGGACGCCAAAATGCCAAATACAAAAAAAAAACGAACGGAAAATAAAAATTCAACGCTGGGGCACGGCTTGGCAAGGGCGGGGCACACATGTGATGTTTGATAGCATAAATCTTTTATGTGGAAATAGTTTATATTATCCATGTGCTAACATGGAATACTTTTAACCGGGAATCGATTCCTGTACAATAGTTTTCAGAAATGAAACGAGCCGGAAGACAATCTCGCTCCACGCTGATCAAAGGCTAGGGCCGGCGCTGTGTAGAGCTTATCGGACCGCATAAATAGGTACTAAAACTTGAGATCTCTACTAGACTGTCGACCATTTTTAACCGACCGAATATAGTATGCAGACCGATATTACTCCGACTTACGTGAGATTTACGTGATTATTTCTTAATATGTAGAGGAAGCTCTCGAGATGGCACCATAAAAATCTCATTAATATTGGCTCAGTAGTTTATTAACCAGCTCTAATAATATACATTTACTTCGGGCGACTTTTCATATGTTTATATATGGCTTTGTTCCAGCGCTTACTAAATTAGTAGTTGTTTTTTCATTGATAATTTCTTAGAATACTTTGGTCATATTGACAAGAAAAGGTGACAATTTAGAAACACTTTGTGACAGACAAGGTCAATTGCCATTGCAATGGCAATTGCAAATGATCACCAGGCTGTTCGTCCGACTAGATTTGCATTTTAAAAAAACACATTAGACACATTGTACTACACAGTTTTTTTTTTTGTTTAATTAGAACGGCTGTCAAGGCATTGTTGTAAGAAATTTGTTGTAGCCACTTGCACTCATATAAACCCACAGCAACTGTGTTAGCAACTGTGACGCGGAGTTCGACGCGTTGACATAAATAAGAATGTTCAATCACATATCTGTCACAATACCTGGCGACAGTTACCTTCTCTTTTACGTTCTATTTACTTCTCTTTTCTGTGACGTACTAGGCGCTGGATGTCACCAAGGATAGAATAAGATGACGCAAAAGTATATCAAAGAGAGACTGATAGGAGACGGGGATCAGACCCTTAGATATGAGAAGCACGGCGAGGTAAGGGGATTCCATATACAATGTGCTGAATTTTATCGTGTAGTGAAAACCAGACGCACTTATTATGGTTCCACTAAATAAAGTAAGTTCGTATAGATAGGCTTAGTGGCCAGCCTGTGGACATTACATAGCTTAGGCCCAACTTAAAACATAATAGTACATAAAAAAAAATGCAACAGTCTCAATCAATCTATTTATAACGTTAGTCGTATGAAAAACCTTTATAACATTGACGATCATATCGGGTGGAGCATCACGCAGCTAGGTTGCTTATTCCATCTCTGTTTGGATTTTTCTTTGTGCGTTTTGCTCACTGAAGCGAAAGAAAGGAGATCCACTTCAAAAAACACCAACCCTCTCTTTTCGAAAGATAAACGATGCAATTAAAAGAGAAAAGATCTTGACAAAAAACTTCGGCCATGAAAATATTAATTATCAAAGGAATTCAAAACTATTGTTTGGACCAAATATTTGTAAGTCAAAATGTGGCTTGTTGTTATATGCTATTTCATTTGATATTAAGTGATTTTTGTCACAATATTTGACCTTAACCGCATTGCAGTCCATTTATCAAGAACCAAGTCCCTACAGATATATCCGGCAATAATTGAGCCGGAATGTAATGGCGCCCAAACGGTGTTGCCAAGCTGTCGCTCCATGTATCTAGTCGTACATGCAGTAATTCCGATTGACGTAATTCTCTCAGGCAGTTATTGTACTTAGCCAATATGCAGGATTGAGTATGGTAGACTGGCCTGAGATATACATACCATACCAAACTTACATATTAAAAGTAGTGCGGCATGAACACCACAGGTGTTGCGTGCCTGCCACCTGCGCGTTTTTGTAACACAAAAGATATGAGTTACGGTACATCAAACATATGTAATGGTCCGGGGATTTATAATAAAGTGTCCTCTCCTTGTAGACTAATAATGGTTTAATCATGACGACTAACAGTGAAGCTTTCAGACTGGTGATGAGCAATAGCGCTACCAGTGCGGGAAGCTAAGCCCCTTGCATGCGGTCACCACCCGCATGCCCTGCGTGACGTTTATGGGCAAAACCTATGAAAAGTACTAAAAATACACGGCTTCCAATTCCCGGCTGCCCTACCATCCCCAGCCAAGGCTGTTATAGTAACAGCAGGGCATGGGATGCGAAAAATCCCAAGACTGCCGCAGGCTGCCGCATATTCTTTTAACTCTGGCTACATGTGACGGAAGTGGCTTGAAGCGAAAAGCCGATGATGGCGTGCTTCGAAAGAGGCCCATGTCCAGCAGGGGACCAAAAGCTGATTATGATGATAATGACCCAAAAAGCTTCGCGTCTACTCTGCTCTAGATCTGAATGCCTAAAAGGGCAGAAAGGAAATAATAGTATATAATATAGGAGATAGATAGCGTCACTGCAGGCATAAATATGTTTTATAGATGAATTTCAAAATGTAAGTCAAAGTCCAAAATCATATGGGTACCCATGACCTTATGGTTATTTATTACTTTTCTCGGACGTCTACTACTTTTCGTTAAGCAAGAAGGTTGGTAATCGCGCATTCAAAGCTACCACTTTCCACAAAAATGGTGCCAATTCTATCAATTTAGTTCCTCGGCAGCACCTAGGCTCTGGTCGACCCAGCTGGTATTACCCTTGCAATTAGCGGTCAGAACGGGCGTGCAGCGGGTATTTTGCACCGTTGCACCGCTCGCCGGCTAATAACGGCTAATAGTGGCCATTCTCGTGCGCTCACAGGCTCACAGTAAACGCGTTTTCGATTGTAATGCATTGTGTTATTTGGGAGAAGCTTTGCGACGTGTATGTATAGGCCTGATTATGTTGGAGGTAACTACGTTTTAGATTGTAAATTACTATCAAACTTTCAGCAAAAGAGGGGTGTTAGAAGTTTGTCGTGAGTGTCTGTGTGTTTGTCTATGGTATCGTAGTTCCCAAATGGCTGAACTGATTTTGATTAATATTTTATGTTTTTGTTTGAAAGGTGACTTGATCAAGAGTTTTCCTTACTATGATTAAAGAGAACCTGTTCAGCGGGTTAAGCTTAGTAATAATTTTATTGGGGGGTTCAAAAAAATCAACGTATAGTTACCCAAAGTTAGCTAAACCAGATTACCCAAAATTTAAACATTCCACTACGTCCTGCGTTCCCAAGTTTGGCTGCATTTTCCGGGAATAAAAGTGTTACATTATATCAGTGTTAATTTCATTTCAAATATTATCGAAATCACTTCAGTGATTTAGTAGAAAAAGTAGCTCATTCCACATTTTGGAGATGTGAGGCAAGAAATATCGCGTGAATCGCACAGTGTGCGATTTCCACTGATCTATGATATGTAGATGAACTTCAGGTGGTGGCAGCTAGTGCGATGGTAAAACGCGACGTCGGCGTCAGATCAAACCGTTCTACAAAACACTCCCTATTGTAAATGCGATAAAAGATACAGAGAGACCAAACTTCTCTGCGCATGTTGAGCAGCTCAAACAGCTTTATGCTGTAATGCATCAAGAGGCTCAAATTGATACTTGAGTGCTCTGTTCCAAAGATGGAAGCAGTACACCATGTGGGGACGGACTTGCGCTTTGTAGAGCAAAAGCCTTTGAATTGGCGTGAAGTACCGCTTCGCCTTGTTAAGCACACCAACATTTATCATTCCAGCATTGGCTCTAGTACATACTACATACGAATGTAAACGATAAATGTAGTATTTTATTCTAGACATAAAAACAATATAAAACTAAAGCTCAAAGCTTGATGTTTTCAACATAAACTAAGATCTAGATCATAAAGTATAAATAAATTGCTCAGACGTGTTAACAGTCCAAAAGTTTTCTACGAAGACGGGTTTCAATTGTAAGTATTCCCATTACAACGAGAGGCCCATTTAGACTACGCCATAAAATTATATCGTATCAAAGCTTTCCTCGCACTGTCTCTAGATCGATCCGTATAGCGTTATATAAACACAATAAAATTATTACTTTAAGAAAATCTCTTTAAAACAACTTTTTTTTTTCATATCTTCTCAACAAACCCAGATTGAAGCCCAGATCATGCATAAAAAATAGCTGGTCCGCCATCTTTGGAAGTCCGCCATAATGGATTTAGAATTATTTCTTTTAGCTAACCATTGTCATCTAAACTAAAAGTGTATGCAAAATTTCTTTAACTATTTTTGCAAGATTTGACCCAAAATAACAAGTCAAGATAAATAAAAGCTTGTAATAAGGCTTTACACTCATAGCTGCAGAATTTTCTGTGTCAGGGATGCAATAGAACACACAAGATATGGACAACTAACATCCACACCTAAAGCAGATAACCATTAAAATTCATTATTGAAACATCATGGCAACATCGCTCATCTACGAGTAATATACGAACACACAGTTAGAACCAATGCCCTTTTACAGTAATGTGGCATGTGTTCTGGAAGTTTTTATGTGCATAACTTTCAACCACACGTTTCAACATTTGTAATTGTATACAGCAAAAGGGATTATTTAATTCACGTAATGTCAAGTCGCACTAGTTTGAGACCCTCAGGCAAATTACTTTGATGTATCTTTTACGAAATGAATAATTTTATATTTGTCCATAATTATACACTGAAGCGACACACTATGTGTGTATTCTTATTCGAAAGGGGATCGATTAGACTGACGTCCTGCATTGTGCATTTCCCCTGTATCTATCTAAGCCAACACAACTCCTCAAAATACGAGAGGATCTGTTGCGCTGGCACAGTTGCTCCAGTGGCGTATAGAAGTGTCGGAAAAAAAGTCAAGACTTTGAGGTTACACTTTATAATATATCACGAAGCAGTCAAATGGCAGTGAGAATATTGCTATGAAACACGATGCTATTTATTATAGCATAGTCTGAATAATCCTTAAGGTCACCTTTACAATATTTACGCGCTACATTCAAAGCAATAACGACTGACATTTATTTAGCATTTTATTGAATATAGTCTAGACACTTTAGACAGATAATATGATGCAAGATTTGTATGATGTCTGAAGTGTTAATTGGAACGAAGTGTAGTGTCTTAAAACTATCTTGGACAAAACTTTTTTATTGTAATATTAAAGTTTTACTTGGCAACGAATCAACTGAATAACGGAAGATATTGTATTTGTTGGCGGCTGAATAAATTTCATCAAACCAGGATTTACAATTAACACAATTGTGACTATTAATTACGACAGTGACTTGATACTATAAAACTTCTACAGAGTAAAAACAGGCAGCAGTAAAATAAATAAGAAATTATATAAAGCTTTAGCTGTAATTTTTTTATGTCTAATAGGCTTGCGTTGGCTACCACCTCGCCTGTTGTTACGCGATGAACGTAGAAATCTCACATCAATGTATTATTTTGTGATATAACATAAACAAAATATGTGATTGTATAATAATGGTGTATTATATAACATGTACGTCCTAATGTAGTCACATGATATAATGCAGTAAAACGTATTTTCGTCTTGTTTCCAAATATCTTTTTCTGTCTATCTCTTATAGCCTCTGTAGTAAAGTTATCAACATTGTACTGGGGCGTGACTTGGACTTGATAGTGACTTATTTTATTGACTTAGACTTGAAATAAGAATGGTTTGACGTAGATCACGTTAAAAACTGACTTCAAAAATGTATGAATTATCAATTTAAAAACCGACTTCAAAATTATTAAAAACGTATTTCGTTTACTTGGATTACATTTATTTTTTCGGTTACTTTGATTCAAAAATCAAAATTCTAAACCAATATTGATTAAATTTGAATCACCTCTGAAGTGTGACCTACCCAACAAAAGGATCATCAAAATCAGTTCATAATTGGAGGAGAATGCGGTGAACATAAATTTAAAAAAAAACAGTGGAACACAGAAGCTCCGCCTTTTTTGAAGTCGGTTAATAACTTGAAGTTATTATTAAAATAATAATAATACTAACTTACTGTCCAAAATCATTCTTTTTTTTATAATGGCAAGTGCCTTTATTAAATAAACAAAATACTAGCTAAAACTAACACTAAATAAACAGTTAGACTGTCCATAGACCGTTGAAGATCTAAAGACAATCCAAATGCTCAAACCCACTATCAGTTGGCAGCGTACCCAGCATGCTGGCGGCATTACCACGTTGAATGGCAATGCTTATACGTTGAGCCAGATACACGCCAGCATTTTGGTCACGCGTCGCGTTAATCAGACGCTCTGAAAGATTTTTGAAAATGAGGTGAGCTCCCGGTCTAAAAGGGCCCAATGTCTCGACACCAAACGCCTCAAATATGTAACCACTGCCGAGGTTAGCATACTAACTAACTTACTTCATTTCTCAAAATAATACCTGCTGGTTGCCTTACTAGGCAAAGCCTCCAAGGCAACCCGTATACCCGTAATTATTCTTTACTACTTAAATGTTCTATAACTTGACATTTGCTAAATTGTGCTGCTTCTGATACGCGTTTGGTCTGATGTCATTATAGTAAAGATCATATTATTCCTGTTTATGACGTCTAGGTAGGTATATTTTTTGTCAAATTCCTCTTCATTACGATGAAAAAAGAAAACGGATATAAATTGCCAATATTGTGGTAAAAACCGAATATTGCAAAGGACGCTGGAATGGAACATATCGTATTTTACGTTCCAGGCTATTGTATTGTGTGGTCTATGCGCCAAACTTTTATATTTACGGCATCGATACCCGGCCCTGAATTGGAAAAAGCACAATAACTTTAGCTTAAAATTCAAACATTACGGTAGTGGAGTTGGTCAAAGTAAGCATTGAAGAATGATGGTGTATAAAAAACGTAGATTTATTTACAAAACTATCGTACAGGGATATTATAAAATATCGTACAGAAGAGTACCTACGTAATGAATAGGTAACTAGGCAAACAATTCATGAAAGGTTTTACAATGCAACCATGACAATATAACATCTCCTTAAAGCCGAGTTGAAACCTGGCGGCCATCTCGCTCGCGTATCAACATTTTTGAAGATATAAAAAAATAAGAGACTATTTCGTTCATAATATAGACATTACAAATATTTTTGACTGTGATATATTATTATCTTTTATTTTGGTAAAGGAGTTCAAAATAATATTTTTGAAGAGAACACTTCTTTAAGCGGGTTGTGCACTTTTTGGGTGATCATAAATCATGGAACTCGCGTCATCGTCACGCTGTACCGTGTATTTTAAAATAGCTCCATCTCATGTAGAATAGGTGAATTACTACTTAAGTTTTCACTTTGACGTGCAATCATATGACTGTTTTTGAACTCTCTTGCCAAAACACGCTTTTAGCTGCCCCTTAATAAAATTCTTAAATTCATTAAAACCTGGATCTAGAAGCATTGAATTTTCCACAAGTGTTTCTTATATAAGGAAGGGAAGTAAAATGTAGGATTTGTGATTTTTTAAACTAAATTTAAGCATAAAACCTTTCCCTATGCCAAACAACGCCTATGTATATGTAAGAGGGAGAACTCTGTGATCTCTACCTACGAAACTGTTTTGGTAAGCAAAGGTTTTAAAAACGCCAGGATTTCATTAATTCTCTTTGCGGGGGCGCACAGAGGCGTCCAGTGGAACGAATCCCTAAGGTAAAAGCGTATTCTCGCCTTGTACTGTCTTTCCGAGTAATTTAATTCGACGCTTTTGGCTCACACGCTCCCAAGGCTCGTGATTTTTTGTTGGAGATTGGACGATGTCAAATGGAACGGGTGAAAAATGCAGCTACTGACAAACGGAGCCCAAAAAAATAGATACATACATGAATTTAAAACTACCTATCTAAAAAATTGCCAGATTTTTCTAATGAGTCACATATCCGCGAAAATTTTACCAGTAGACTAGTTGTAGGCGTGTAAAAACATTGAAAATTTACTTAGGTACTTACATCGAACGAGGCTAATCTATATCTATAATAAAAATAAAAACGTAGAGACAAAAAATCTGTAAGTGCGAGATATAAAAAACAGACACAGGGCGTCATAAAATAAGCAGCTGAACACGTTAAGGCAGTTTTGTCTGTTTGTTTGTTTGTCCACGCACATCTCCTAAATCACTGGACGAATTTAAATACTGTTTTCACGAATATTCTTAGCTATGATTGAAGTTCAGGTTATGTTATTTTGCGAAAGGGATTCCTCCCTTTCGAAAAAATGGTTGAAAGTTTATATGAAAATCTACACGTAAGAAGTCAAGGGCAACAGCAATAGTTTTTAATAAAATATTTCTTAGCGGACCTCTTCACCTCTTAAAATATCTACCTGCTAAATTTCAGCTTCGTAGGTCGTTTTTAAGATTTCAGTGAGTGAGTATTTCGTTTTTATATCTTTATAATAATTATAGATTTCAATATTTATTAAAATCATAATATTTCAAAGACATTTTGTTAGTGTCAACGTGCTTATGGCTTGCCATCAGATGTCAAGCTCGCCTCGCCCGATTTTGCTGTAAAAATTTACACTGAAATTAGAATTACCTATCTAAATTATCTATTTATCTTACAAAAATCGTTTTCACGTGGAATCTAGTATTATTAACGACGGCAATAATTTTCTAAAAGAAATAGTGTCAATCAAATGTCAATTCAAGCATCTGAATAATAGATTGCGATTTAAGTCACCTATAATTCCGGGGGATAAGTAGATCAAATCAGAGGTCTTATCTCAACAAAGAACTTTGATTGCTCGCTCGCGAACTTCCATCGTCTCAGCAGAATTATTATTTTGTAAGTCATTTTCTATTACTCAGCAATCTTCGTTGGACGAATTCGTAATCAAATTAAAAATTCATCGTGACTTCGCCTTTAGGGCAGAGGGCAGATTCGTTACATTTATTCCTAGGGTGCTACCAAGGATTTTTAAAACTACGTTCTCCATGCTCGTAATGCAAATGTCAATCAGTGAAATGTGGATCATATACACGCTTATTGGATTTCAAAACATGAAAGTATGTAAAAATATGTTAACAAACAGCTGCAATTCGAGGTTTCATCCGCTATCACTGGACCCGTTACATTTTTCGGAATAAATAATTCCAAATGTAATCCAAATTCGTTCAGCCACTTCAGCGTGAGAGTAGTAAGAAGTAGGAAACATACTCATATACCAACTTCGGCATTTATCATAGTAAGACTACGATTTCGAAATTAACGTAATTTAATCAACACAGAAACGGAGACAGTACTATGCATTTGAAAGATGAGGTTGTCTGTTACTAATAAGTTACCGATAAGAATACGTTTTTGGAGCGAAAACTTCTTTAGGCGCGTTTAGCGATTTTTGGTAGGGGTAAAACTTTTGGGTTCTCGTCACCGACATGCTAAATTTTCCGGGCAATTTTTTCTAATTTTAACCATATTCGGATTATTATGGGCTCTCTAACATATTTTTGAACATAACTGCATTTTTGGCATTCTGATTCTATCACATAGAAAGATCAATAGAAAATTCAGTTTTATATTACATAGATCTGTATTATATTATTAAAAATATTGCTTTCAAAGTTTGGAAAAACTAAACATTTCAAGTTATTACTTCCAATTTACAAAAGTAGTTTTTCGCAAAACTCTCGGGGGGAAAGTTTACGAGTGGATTTCGTTAAATTACTGACATAAAATAATCAATTTTAATGATATGGTTTATTTGCTTTATATACGTCTTGACAATTACGGCTTTATTTTTTCGCTTTAGGCCCAAAAATCTAAATACCTAAAAATGAACGATAATACGGCTCTTTAAAATCAGGCATATCGGTTCAGCCGTTCTTATGTGATGCGCTTACCAACAAAAAACACTAAATTTGTGTATACATAGATATAAGAATATAGATAACATATCTATGCCTTTTTATAATCATAGCCCACCACAGTGTCGGATTACGGCATCAAGGTTCCTCCAAATTAAAAATGCTCTCCGTGGCGTTCACAAAATAGAGTATTATAATTTTTCGCCAACTTTTAGAGCATTGCGTAATTTTTTAAGTGCGTTGAAAAAACAGTTGGTTATTATGTTTTCAGGATTGAAAATGAAACATTAGTGAAGACCTTTCGCAAACAACAATTTAGTAAAAAAATGAAACAGATTTTTTAGGTATAAAACAAAATAACAGTGAGGGTAATCTAAAAAAAAAACATCAGGACCTACGATTATTAACATTTGGAAAACATTTTTTTCTCGTAGATTCCTCTTTTAGATGCAAAAATTTGCTATTGGATCAGCTTAACATGTTAGCACTGCTGGATCACAGGCCTTCTCTCAGAGAGAGAGAGTATGATGAGAGAGTATGAGCCGTAATCCGCCATGCTGGCCCAGTGCATGTTGGTAAATGTCATATATCCTTGAACTTTTGAGATGACTTTAAACTTTTTAGAATCTTTGTGTTACTGGAACTGGTTTAAAACCACATTAAGGGCTGTTTTAAAGCCCAAGTCAACGAAATTTACGGTTCGAGTTGAGAACCTTCCTTCCTGATGTCGGTTAGTGACACCTCAATAATTATTCTCTATATCCATCACAACAAAGTTGATTTTAGCACAAACAGCGGAGCGTCAAACTTTATAAATACCTACAAGCTCGAAGCAAGCGTTTAGGTTTTTGACTTTTCTATAGAGAGGCTATCAGAGTTTACTTTTGCTTTGACCGTTACAAAATTTATCTACCACTTTAGCACTTGGCTTAGAAATTGCAATGAAACCAACCTGGTTTTGGTAGAAAAACAAATAAAACCATAAAGTCTGCTAACATAAAATACAAAATCAATAGGTAAAGAACTTAAAGGTCCAGAAAGGTATATCGGTCGCCTCCGTACATTATAAACGAATCGATAGCCAACGTCCATTCGGAGCATGTAAACAAATAAACAACGTTTCACGGCACCACGGGCGCTAAACTACCGACTATTAGTTTTATTTACGTCTTTGACACCCATTAAGAGCTTGCTTCGCTGTATTGTGCCTTGGGACACGCAATCTGTATCCTGTAGAAGCTTCGGACAAGCTAATGTCAGTCAGTTCTAAAACTTGTGCTTTTTGACGCATAAATACTAGTAGACTTGTCTTGTGCTCTTTAACATATTGACTATTTACTCGTATGTAAGCTCGTAGCGTTGCGTAGCAAATGGCGTAGCTCATATTAGCTTTCTGTTTTTATATCTTATCTTATTGGAAAGAGAGAACGGAACAAGAGATGATAAAGAAAGAAAGCAGTAAAAAAAGAGAAACAGACAAAGACACATAATTACTTTTATTTATTTATAAATTTTATGATTTTTCCAGCAAGTGATTTTGTTATTAGTAATTTTTTATCCCTATTTTTTTTTCGTTTGTATTAAAAAAAAACTTGGCAACTCCATTGGAGGGATTATTTAAGGGTGAATAAAAACAACTGATAACGTAAATTTTTATAAAAAATAAATGCTTCACTTGAATTCAATATACAGGATTTATTCATCCCTTATTTTTTCACCAAAGGTGGAATATTTTCTTCAAATTTAAATGGAACCAACCTCTATATATAATAATAATAATAAAAACGCAGGGGCGGCTTTATGGCGAGCCGTCGGTGAGTGGCGACACCGCGTACCCCGATTCCATGGGGCTAAATGAGACCCCTGACCCCTGGCTTGCCTTAACCGGCCGTCCAGGGGTGGAAACCGCAAGAGCTAAGACCCTAAGCTCCAGGGTGGAAGTGTTAAAGGGCATAACACCGCGAGTAGCTCTTAGTGAAAGTGCAGCACACCTCTCTACACCCTAAGCCACCCACGCCAATGTTGCCCCTCCGGTGCCAAGATACGGCAGCCTTTATGGGGGGCCCATTCAGTGGGTGGCAAGTCATCACCTGCCTAAATATATTTTGAGATGAGACAGGATAAGGCAGGTGCCGTTTCTCATTCTATAAATCTGTTATTCCATCCACAAGTTGTTCACCTCAATAGCCCAGTCTTTTTTAATCCTATACTGTACAATAGTTTCATATTCCTTTTTATACATATTCCATAATTGTATTTTTTATATTCAAAAGGGCCTCTTGGTGTTGGCTTTGGCTCCACCAATGCCCACCAAATGTCCGGGCTAGACCCGTGAAATGAAAAAAAAAATCTGGGACATTATTGCACACATGGTCATCTGACCCCAAACTAAGCAAAGCTTGTAATATGGCTGCCAGAGACTGATATACATACATATATATTTTTAAATACATACTTAAATAGATATTAACACCCAGACATAGAACAAACACAAATGTTCATCACACAAAATGTTTGTCCTAGATGGGAATCGAACCCACGCCCCCAAGCACAGAAATTAGGATCACTACCAACTGAGCCACCGAGGCAGTCAATTATCATATTATAGCCTATTTAATAAAAAAAACTAATCAAATAATTTTTCAATCAGCGTAGATTTAAACATAGACATCATTTTTGTGGCGAAAAAACACAATGTACAATGGTAAATAAAACATTAAATTAAAAATAAAACTGAAATCTAGTTTAGTTTTATTCTTAGCTGTTGCCCGCTCGCGTAGTATAGTCCAAAAAAGTTTTTCAATTTTTAATAACGAACACAAAAAAGAGTTATCCAATTTGGTGCAGTCGTTTGGAAGTTATGTGTATGTATACATTTCGGCGTTTTTTTTTATTTATATAGAAGAAAGATAAATGTAATGTTAAAACTCAAGTTAAGTTTATTATATTTATTTGTCACAAACCGGGTCTAACTCAGCAAGATGCCGGTCGTAAACAACCAGCACTGGTATTCCGTTGGGACCGGCAGGTGACGTCTCGCAAGAACGTACCGCGGTACAAGGTATGCGCACAAGCTAATCCAATAAACTATTTGTGTGCCATATACTAATACAACATACTCGCTACATAATAGATTACTACTTCCCCATTACAAAATGTATCGTTAAATTTTATGTACACGATATTCGGGCATAAAACGAAAAAATATAAAGCCGTAATAATCAAGACAATATAAAACAAGCAAACCATAACCTTAAAGTTGTTTATATTACTAGTAATTTAACAAACTCCACTGTCAAACTTTCCCTCCTAGAATTTGACGAAACACTACTAATGTAAATTGGAGGTAATAAGTTGATATACTCGTATGTTGAAATTTTGCAAAATTTGAAGCCGTTATTTAAAAAAAAAACAGATTCATTCAATATATAAACTGAATTTTCTATAGATCTTTTACCACCAGAAACCCAGTTTTCGTTGCTTTTTTCGTCAAAAAATGTGACAGGGCCTGAAGTACTCCGGCATCTAAACTTACGCACAATAAAATAAAAACCAATTGAAAACCTCCTTTTGTAAAGTTTGTTGAAAATTAGAACCTATAATATGTCTGTTTGTATTCCAATATCACAGAGTCAAACAACTGAAATACCACATTATACAAACCCATTATCGGTCTACCAATAGCGGTTAACAATACATGCTCGGCCTTTTAGCGGGTCACGTATGGGCTACGCATTTTTACTATGGAATGAGGGTAAGTGGGGGTAAGTCCCGTTCCAATTTCAGGATCACATTACGGGTTGGCCATATTTCTAGCTAGATGAGCTTGCAATCGTCGGGGGAAACGAGTTCTAGAGTGGAAATTGAGGATAGTAAAGAAATATCAGGATTCAATGACCAGTGAACTACAATGAGTGAAAGAGCAGAAATATTTCATAACTGCTGAGTAGAGTTGAAATTGCCGAGCGATGGTGGCCGAGCGGTAGCATGTGCGCTTACTATCTGACTGCACCCGGTTCGATCTCTGCCCTAACCAATGACCTATTTAGTACCAAAATAAATTATGTGCAGTTTCGGTGCCATCGCTCAAAAACGGTGAAGGAAAATATCGTGAGGAAACCGTCGTGTTCAAGAACCTAAAAAGTTCAAAGCCATACGACAGTCACCAACATGCACGGCCGGTCTATTCTGCAAGCGAAGTGAACGCGTAAGTGAGGTGAGAAGCTAAGTGTACGTGTATTTTTCTTGGCGATTACTATAGAAAAATATCAAATTGTCAAGTGATCACCCTTGACTGTAGTCCTTTACCCTTATAATTCGATGTTTTGACATTTATCTGCAGAAATATGCAAGAAAAAATCACATTCACTTAGCTTATCACTTCACTTGCGCGTTCACTTAGCTTGCAGAATAGCAGTTCTGGGCCAGCAAGTTAGATTACGGCCTATCCTTTCTCTCTGAGAGAAGGCCTGTGTTCTAGCAGTGGAAACTTGATAGGCTAATAACGATGATAAAGCATGTAGAGAATAATATGCATAGCATGTAGGAGTACTTAATTTGGCCCTAACCGTTTTTTTGTTATTTGTTATGTTATAATAGAGTTGCGCCAGACCACTAACTTGCTTGATGTTAAATAATGATGCGTTCTACGAAGGACATATACTAGGTAAAGCTTTTGGAGCACACATGCCTAGTAGAAATCGATTCACATCGTAAAATAAAAGTGGAATCAATGCGCTTCGTTCAGGTTTCTGGAACATCTGCCTCCTCCGGTGTCGCCATTTCATACCCGTAACCGATAGAAAAATTGGCAGGAAAAAACGAGATCTGTCGAGACCGCCTGGTAAAACTGTGCCAGGAATGCGAGCATCATTAAATATTAAATGTGCGTAGACCGTGTGTTCAAAGTAAAGTTTACTTTAGAAATTAAAGCCGTGAATGTGTTAATAGGATCAGTAACGTACGTCCGAGGATCGTGGCCTACTTTCCCCACGTGGGCGGAAAGTAGAGCAAAGTGCCACATACATAGTCAAGCATAACTTTTCTCGTGGACGTTTCAGAAAATGTTTAGCTATTTTTTCGTGGCTTAAATCTTCTTGATTTATTAAAAATTATTTAGCCAACAATCGTATTATAAAATATAACATTAATGTGGATTAATAATACTTAATAGCAACCAGGTCTAGTTGACGTTGGCCAAGTCCTGACTGATAGGCCAAGATTACCAATGCCTGATGAATGATGCAGTCAAGGAAGGTCTAAAAAACGCTGGCGTAACTGACTCTTTCCGGAGAGGTTGGCAAGAGGTAGCAGAGGGCCGGGATGTGTGGAAAGAAATGGGGGTGTCCTTTAATCAGCAGTTAGAAGGTATAGGTTTAAAAAAATACAGCCCACATCATCACACAAAAAAAAGCTAGAAGTAGCTAAAATGCATAACAAAGTAACAAAAAAATAACACAAAAAGGAATGCTTGTATAAACTTATAACAACTTGCATAGTGACATTATTATTTCAAAATACCTTAAAATTTGCCGGCAATACAAGAAAAAATATCAATAGCTAGCAATGAATCATGAAACGACTCCATTACCCTGTTTATTTAGCCAGTGTATAATAGAAGTAGAAAAGAAGTTTTGAAAGTAAAGCAGAACTAGAGTTCTGATCTACTTTCAAAACTCATCATAATTCCATGATTCATAGCCGTACTTTTTCTATGAAGTACGTACCTACTCTTTCTCTTCCTGCACGCCTTGATTCTGTGCTAATCTGGTTGTTCAACATGCGATATTGCCAATGTCCTCGACCCATTTCACAACTAGACCACCAACACAATCAGCTTTTTGTTCTTGCATACTATATGCTAGAACTTTTATTAATAGATTTAATAATTACTATATAGTTTTAAAAAACTAGAATAAATAAGAATAAGTTACGTATTAGTTATATGATCATTAATGGGATATTTACCATGATCTTAAGTTGTAGGTTGGAGCTCTTGATATTTCCTGTTAATTATATAATAGGTATTACTGTAGTGAACAAGGGTGATAGTTCAAAAACAGTGTTTTAAAAATAAATCATTAATTTAAAAGACCTTTAATGGAACTTTATAACTAGCTTTTAATGGAACTCCTCACTAAGTTGTGTAACCATCCGCTATATTGAATTTAAGAATCGGAAATATATATATATTTTTTTTTTTTTTATATTTTCAGACATTTGAGGATTTTCATCTCTTTTATTGTTTTTTTAAATTTCGATGAAATACTTTTTGATAAAAACTAAGAACCGGACCGAATTCAGAAGCCGGTTAATTAAAAATGGGTAAAAAAATACTTCCAAGATTTGTTTGCATAATTTATTAGTAACAAATAAAGCTAATTAAAGCATTAAAAAATAACAATGTGTTAAATAAATAGAATGTGCCATTTTGAGGCGACCTGCCTTAAAATACGACTGGGATTGACGACAAAGCCGCACGAAGTGGCTTAGATTAGCTACTACACCTACTCAAGAAATAAACCCTGCAAGGCAAAGCACCCTGCACTGACCCTGGGTGCCCATCGTCCCCTCTACGGTCATTCATTTGGCTCACGCCTCGCCTCTTCATTTCCATTAGGGACTGATGTTCACCGTAAATCCTTATAATGAAGTTTGTGCAGACTAAATAATGAAGGTGCCGGAATGTTTGGTGGATTAATAATCAAGTAGCCTTGCGCCGCGGTTTTCCTAGTGGTCACGAATTTCAGTTTGCCATATTTTTTTCTAGGGCAAATTCATTTTAATTTAGATTAACTACTGAGATACTAATTTTCCCCAATATAATCCCTTGACCCGGCGAAACTCGAAAAGTATAACTTTTTTGTCCTAATTTATTATTCCGCTAGTTTCACATAGCCAAGGACATAGCTTTGAAAATCACGTTAATAATCATATCACTAATTCCATGGATGTTTAGCCCTAATAGAATACGGCACCGGTATCCCTTTAAGAAGCCTGAAAGAGGTTACTAATAGGACCTCTGGACCCGGGATGGTCCTAACAATACCCACACCCACGTTTTTTTTTATGTTTGTGTCTGATCTATCTATATAAAAAAATCTTATCAATTAGATTATTTTAATCAGTAATTAAAAATCTACCCTAATTTCCGGGGTTATATTACAACCAAATTACGCTATAAAACTGACGGCAAGCATTAAAGATGGCTACAAAACAGATATCCACCCTTTCATTTAACGGGCCGGCGCAAAATACCGTTTAGCTTGGCTGCTTGAGGAAAAAATAAAACAGATGGTTACCTGCACACTGTGATATACTTTTACCCGACAAAATTTGACTAAACCTATTTCTGAAGCCCTGCCTGAATTATGGAAGAAAAAAAGACGAATTATTTAAAGTTTAGGAACAAAAGTTATTAATAAATAAATAAATAATTTATATATATAAGATAATTTATCTGCCCAAATCACGAGTAAATCACATCAAAAAGCAAATTTAATAACGCATGCACTCATGCACGGTGGGTTAAAATGTTAGTTATAAGAATAATAAAGAAAAGATGCCTGCGAGAGGTTTTCGATCCATTAAAAAATACGGATCTAATTGAGAACCTTCCTACTTTTTTGTAGTCGGTTAAAAATAACCCAGTATAAAAGTAGGTCTACAGCAACCGGCGTGACCAAAGCGAATCGGAATGTGGCGCGAATCGAGATGAACAATAGATGATGCTCATCGTCTTCTTACCGTTGTTAAATTGGCGGCACAAGCTGGCCCGTTCTATTTGAAATCTCCGTGTATGGTTGGCCCTTTTGAATGGAGTCGGTCACCTACGTGATTATATTCACAGGTGATCAAAGGACACTAAAAGTCGACTATGATCACTCAGGTGACCAAAGTGGAATAGACTAAACATTTACATCTGTAGTCTGCCTAGTCTGTGTAGTTGGTCTGGCTACAATGGCGATTCTCCGGCCCAGGGGATTTCAAGTGTTAAAGACCGAATATTAATCTTATTTTCACTGCTTAGCTAAATTGATATTTGTTGTTGAGTGGAACAAATGTGCGGGTTTATGGTTGGGTCGTTTGTTTGGTTGCGTTTTGTTAAGAGATATAATTACGTTTCTTTTTGTTTTGTTCGAATCTAATGCAAATGGCAAATTTTCGACAGTTTTTTTTTCTAATAAAAAGAGCGGAAACATTTTCATCCAGCCCGCCTGATAGTAAGCGGTAATCGCCATCTACGGGATAAATCACCGACAACATTTTTATAGCTGAGTTTTCGATGCTTTACCAGGATGAGTTTCCTAGTAATTACATTAATATTATTATGAATGCGAAAGTTTGTATTTAAAACAGCTGGACGGATTTTCATATAAATTGTTATGGAAGTAGGTTATACCCTGGATATTTTACTTTTTTATTTAGTTTTGTATACTTTATAATAAAAAGTAAACAAACTTTCATGTTCATCAGTGGGCGAAATACGAACTTTCGCAACGTAAAATACGTATCGAATTCCACACAAATTTCAACTTTAAAATAATAAAAAATATTGAAATTCGATACGAACTTTACGTAGCGAATATTCGTACTTCGCCCACAGCATAATATTTTAAAACTTACGAGTTCGAAATTCTGTGTAATTTATGTTCATACGGACCAACTTTTTCATTTTAATTTTGGCATAGTGTATAAAAAGTTCATGCACGATAACAAAAGAAATGAAAATCGTATTTATGTTCAACATTGTAGATAATACATAGGTAGTCCATAAACAAAAACCTTTTGTCTTTTACATGTTTCAAACAGTTAATGAAAGCTGAAATAATACACTGCACAATATTCATTAAAATGCGATACAAAAGCTCTCCGTAGCAGATAACCGTTCCGTTTTTAGCTACCATGATGCTAATTCTTTGAAATCAGCCGAGCGTAATTTGCATTGTGCTCGAAATTGATATTATTCATTGTTTCACGGAAAATAAGTACAATTTTTTTTTAATTTAGTGAACTAGCTGTGCTTTTATTTATTTGAGTTAAAAATTGATAATTCACATTTTGCTACGGGAGAAATAGTTACAACTTGTATCTTTAATTGGTACTTTAACTTCAATGAATACACCCCGTGATTTTCTTTTCTCGTATGTTGTCCGGAATCACACTAACATTACAAATGCTAAAGTTTACGAGTGTTTGTTTGTTTCCACTTATCTCTGTACCGGCTGTAATGATTTGATGTTTTCACGTGAAACATCTATTGATTCTTGTACAGTTCTTCGAATCCCCTTTGGTCGATACAATTGTATATTTTCGCCAAAGAACCAGAGTCGCCGACATAGCAATTAAAATCTGTTAGTTGAAGTGGCAATGGGCAGGCCACATCGCTCGAAGAACTGATAACCGTTGGGGAAGAAAGGTTCTTGAGTGGAAACCGCGAACCGGAAGACGCAACGTAGGTAGGCCTCCCACTAGTTGGACTGACGACATTGTGAGAGTCGCGGGCATCCTGTGGATGCAGATGGCAGGATGTCGTTCAGTGTGGAGGTTAAAGGGGGAGGCCTATGTTCAGCAGTGGACGTCTTCTGGCTGATGATGATGATACAATTGTACCTACATAGAAAGCACGATTCACCGTTTGATGAATGATGATGATTGATGTTTGATTTGTACGAAAAAATATTTGCCGATATATTTTTTTACCGATTGCTGAAAACATGCTACAATGAATAAATGGTTGGCCACGAAATGGTTGGCTGATACCTGCCTTGCCGATACCGGGGTTCGTCGAATTATCTTTTTATTGATTGGCGTGCCTAGTAGTAAAACTGACCCGTATACCGTGACGGCAAACGATATGACGATCTCTTATGCCGTTTCACATTTGCTGGGCGTCCCACGACAGCCAACTTTAATTATCCTAGAAGAAAAAAATGGATACCAGGTGCGACCGCAAGCCACTACAAGTACATATAATAAATGCGAAAGTTTGTGTGTGTGTGTGTATGTTTTTACCATTTATTGTTACGTGCAAGAGATAGAGTGCTCGGAGCGTACACCCGCGATGGCGCGGGTTCGAACCTGTCGGTCGTCAAATTGTAGAATTAAACATTGAAATATTTGAAAGCCCCATTAGCTCAGTTGGTAGCGTGGCTTCTGCGCTTGGGTTCGATGGGACCTAGGTGGGACCTAGGACAAACATTTGTGTTTGTTCTATGTCTGGGTGTTAATATCTATTTAAGTATGTATTTAATAATATATATTATGTATGTATGTCAGTCTCTGGCAGCCATGTGTGCAATAATGTCTCAGTTATTTATTATATTAAATCCTCAAGAGCGGAATAACACATAAAAAAAGCTACTACTTCGCTGATATTTTAGTTTACAATGTTATTGATAACAAAATCTGGCTCAAACCTGCTCATAAGCTACTCAAATAGGCTTAACTTGGTACAAAAGCCTTTTCACGTCTGCAGATTTCTATGCCTGTAATCTCATCCACCGTCTGCCTATTATGCGGAGTTTACACTGAGCTAGTGTTTGACCAAGGCAGCTGAAAACACCCTAGGTACGTGAATCTAGTAGATAGGCGCGGCACGGATGATTAAAGTAGGTACATACAAATAATACATCTGTCTGTGAGTAGAATCTAGATATACAGGGTGTTTGGTAGAGGGTCCGACAAATCAAATGAGCGTGTTCGGGGGCCCATTTGGAAAATACAAGTTGGCCAAAAAAAATCCCTGACCCTCCAATTTTTTTTAAGTTTTTTTTTTGTGAATTTTCCCATTTTCACCAAAATTGTACCTATTTACCTCCATAACATTTGTAAAATCTGTTTTAGACCGGATGTTTTTACTTGAATTTGGTCTCTAATACACCTTCAGGCCACGCAAAGCAAAATTGGGTACAAAACAAAGCTAACTAACTGATTTAGAGCTCATAGAGTGAAAAAATGAAAATAAAAATTACCTCATAGTTCAACTTTCACAGTGATCTAAAAAAAAAAACACTAGCAATTCGGGAGGTAATATGCATTTAAAAACTTCTCTATTTATTACTTATTACAATGACATACTAAGTTGGTATAAAACTTACCAACTTGTTGAATAAATGAGGCAGAAGGGAAAATTCAAACAACAGAAATAAATACAATTATTTATTTAATTTAAATTTTGTTCGAACACAGCTCCTCTGTTATGAATACACGCCCGGCATCTACGGCGTATTTCTTTTGTAGTCGTGTTCAGCGTCATTTCTACTTTCATTTTTGAAAAAGCATCCCCAATTCTCGTCACCAATTCTTCTTTTGTGTTTATTTCAACTTCGTACACCAACTCTTTAGCACGTCCCCAGACATAAAAATCGAGTGGTGTTAGGTCTGGGGAACGTGCGGGCCATTCAATTGGGCCACCTCTCCCAATCCATGAATTGGGGAAAACGTTGTCTAGGTACTCGCGTACTATGTTCCGGTAGTGAGCCGGGCAGCCGTCATGTTGAAATACAACTGCCCGGTCATCTTCAAAAATCGGCAGGTCACTCATTAATTCCGGTAGGTCATTCATTAAAAATTCTAGGTAATTTTCCCCATTCAGTGTATCTGGGAGATAATGGGGTCCTATGAGGTCTCTCCCAATGACACCTGCCCATACGTTGACCGAAAACTTATGTTGGTGTGAGGCCTCTCTAGTCGCGCGAGGATTTTGCGATTCCCATCTGTGGAGATTATGTTGGTTAAAGATGCCCTCTCTCGTGAATTTAGATTCATCCGTCCAGAGAATGGTCTTCAGGAATTCGTCATTATCTACGTCCGTATGTAAAAGAAAACGGCAAAACCGCAAACGCCGCTCTTGGTCCCCTTCTACTAAACCTGAAACCAAAACAAAACCGTTTGAGAACATGAGATGGGCAACTTGTACGGCAATTATTATTATTATTGTAGAGTTCGATACAACACCGAAGTCATAATAATAAAAAAATTACAATCCACTATTCAAGAGAATTTGAGCAAAGCCCATTGTCCAGTAAACAATTTATGTAAGGTTCGTATTTTAAATGAGCAATCAGGAGCTCTAATATTCTGACGCGTGAGATATTATCTAGGTCATTATCTCTCTCTCGTTTCAAAAGTCATAAGAGTGAGAGTGATCAAAATAATCTCAAGCGTCAGAATCTAGAACACAGTTTAGAGTTAATGTCATAAATTAAATTTACCTTGCACCGGAGTGTAGTGAAAAGGATGCCTTCCGTCTGCATTGACTACTGACCAAACTTTCCATGTCGAAACTCCCAAGTCACGGGCCACTTTTCTAATGCTGGGATCCACATCGAACTCTTGTAGAATACTTTCATCTACAACAACACGATGCTGTCTAGCATTGAGTCGTGGTTCCCTAAAATGTAGGGTGCCGGTTTCCCACAGTCTCCGGAAAGTATTTGAGAATGTGGTGTGATGTGGTACATGTCTGTTGGGATACGACTCTCTGTACATTCTTTGGGCTGCACGTGAGTTCCCATCAGCTCGGCCATAGGCAAAAACCATGTCGGCGTATTCTTCGTTACTAAACTCCGTCATGTCGGCGCAGAAAGAATCAGCAACAACAGTCAACGTCAACAAAAACAACAGTAACAACGGTAACAGTCAACAACGGTAACAGTCAACAACGGTAACAGAACAACGGTAACAGACAACAACGGTAACAATCAACAAGGTAACAATTTAACAAATCAAAACAGAAAACAGAAACCGTTGGGTTATTCGTACACGCGTCAAACAGTGATAGCAGTCAAAGCTCGACTGATAATCAGTCACACTGATTTTATTGGTTAGACAACTGGTAGCTTAAAGCCTTAGCACGCTGCCTCTGCATTCTTGGAGAGACGGAGAAAGAAGAACTAATAACAATGGTTTTATACCTGCTCGTCGTAATTGGTCCCTTACTTTACGTAGATGAAACATTTTTTTATTTCTAGAGTTGTTACTTAGAATCCTATTTGAACTCAATAAGCTGGTAAGTATTATACCAATTTAGTTTGTCATTGTAATAAGTAATAAATAGAGAAGTTTCTAAATGCATATTATCTCCAGAATTGCTAGTGTTTTTTTTTTAGATCACTGTGAAAGTTGAACTATGAGGTAATTTTTATTTAAATTTTTTCACTCTATGAGCTCTAAATCAGTTATTTAGCTCTGTTTTGTATCCAATTTTGCTTTGCGTGGCCTGAAGGTGTATTAGAGACCAAATTCAAGTAAAAACATCCGGTCTAAAACAGATTTTACAAATGTTATGGAGGTAAATAGGTACAATTTCGGTGAAAATGGGAAAATTCACAAAAAAAACCTTTAAAAAAATTAGGGAGGTCAGAGATTTTTTTTGGCCAACTTGTATTCTCCAAATGGGCCCCCGAACACGCTCATTTGATTTGTCGGACCCTCTACCAAACACCCTGTATATGTAGGTAAGACATAGGAGTAGGTACTCGAATTCCATTATTTACTACGATAAAATGTTAATTATCATAAATCGAGGCATTGATAAGTACCCCTTTTAGTTATAACTTTTTACTTTATTATTGTTTCTTTATTAATCGGCCGTAATCGCTTACCAACAAGCGAGTTGGTGGTCAAACGCGGACTTATTTGCGTTAAAAAAACCATTACCAATTCTGTAAAAAATTCAACTGGCTGTCCATTACGGTTCGAAAGATACAGCCGTTAAAAGTTAGGACGAATGGACAGACTGACGGGCAGACAGACGGACGGACAGCCAGCGTAATCTTAGTAATAGGGCCTTCGAAGGGTGTAAACCCTTTGGTAAGGTAACTGTGTAAACCCTAAAAAACCTAGTTTGGTGCTTCTGCCAAATGTTAGGTGCTCAGATTTACCTAATTCCAGCTCAGGATCCTTGGAAATGAAGTTAAAAGGAAATTGAATATGGCGTGTGGGTCTTACCTACATTTGAAACCTAATATTTAAGCCACCCCGAGGCTTACACGGCAAATTCGGGCGAAATAACTGTGAAGGTATACCAATAAACAAACTTAATAAACTGTTTGCACACTTAATCAAATAACTTAATTCTAAATCCATAACAAATGAATACGACCTCTTTATGAAGTATTCAGTTATAATAAACCTATATACTCATGAGAACGAGAAAATGAGAAAAGTTTTGATTCGTATATTGTTATTATAATGACTGTTCTGCGATATGGCATATTGATTGACCTACTTACAAAATACGAGTGTGCCTAAATATACTCTCTCCGTTTTGCTTCCTGTTAGGGGATGCTATTCGACACCGATGACAAGTGGCTACTAACTTTGAGATGCTTATTGGATACTTCGCATACTTTTATACTCTTTGATATAAGGAGCACGGAAAATGAGGCTTTGTTATAGGTCAAATAAGATGTATCCAATTTCAAAGCTAGGTACCTTTTTTATAATATTTACCCATTAAATAAATACCTAAGGTACTATTTTAATTGATAAAAAAAACGAATGTATTATTTAATGGCAGCGAATCAATTAATTCGCTGGGTAATGGTAAATTTGTATGTTCTTATTTTATTAACATAAGAAAACCATACATACTTTAAAAAGGTAAAGAACTAAAAATAAAAAATAAAACTAATTAAGATTAAATGTAAAGAAAAACAATAAACTAAACTAGAAAACGAATCTAAGAGCCCCAAAAACTAATCTAAAAGCGTTTGGTGGAAGGAAAAGTGGCCAGAATGCTGGCAGCATTGCCCCGCTGAAAGATAATGCTTAGATTTTGAGCAAAGTAGGTTACTTGAAAGCATTGTGATATATGTAGTTATGTAATAAAGGATAAAAGTATTTGTTTTCGTATGAAGGGTAAGGAAGTATCTACTTATCTGGCTGTAAAAAAGATGATGACTCATTGACCTAAATGTGCCAATAAATGTTGCATACTTATTTATATTAGATCAAAGAACAAAAAGAATATGAACAGAAAAAGAAAATGATTTAAGTTACAATAAAAAGACACATATATAACTAAATACTGTTAACCTACCATACGACAGCCACTAAATGTAGCGTAGGTAAGACATCACTAACAGAAATTATTTGAGAATGTCTGAAGAAATGTATAGTGAATTAATAGCTTTAGTGCCACCTAATTTAAAAAAGGACACAATTATGCGAGAAGCTCGTATAGATAATCTTAATATAATACAAAATCTGGAAAAATCACGTCAATATACATGAAAATCTTTAAAAATATCTTATGGGTTGTGCAAGTTTTGAAAGGTTAACCCCTAGACATTTGATTCGCAGCATGAAAGCACTTATTATCACAATAGCTCACCGAAACTTCAAACTTCGGACATAATTACACTCGACAGGGCTTTGTTCCACGCTAAATTGGGTGCGTCCACAAAACTTGCCTAAATTGAAAGCAATAAAACAACAAAGGGTTGTATATAATTGCTAATGAACCCAGACTCAATGACAGGGGCGTAGTGAGATGGTTTTTAATGTGGCTTCAATTCTAAACACTAATTAAATCGAGTAGGACAAAGAAGTCTGACTTCCAAGATTTTTCTAAAACAAAGAGTATGTACATACTTAGGTAGAAATACTTTCTTGTAAAAAGTTTCAATGAAAACAATTTTATATGAGAGTAGAATTAAATGGTGGAAGTGTTGAAATCGTTAAAAGCTCAAATAGGTACCAATCTATAAGGAAACATACCCATACTACGTGACCCATTTTTTTACAATTTTCAACGCCCTCCACCCCCTCGGTGACTACCCGTAGTATATGCCAAGACCCCCCTTCCCCTCTACGTAGTAATTCATAAATATTGTTCTAAATCATTTTTTTCAAACAGAAAGTTAAAAAAATGCCTCATTATTTAGTCTAATAATAAGACGCTTGCCGCGTGACGCCAAGAGTGCGCGCATTATTTGAATATAGTTCGAAAAAGCGCGAGGTTTTCCTAGACAACGTGACGAAAACCTAAAAGACACCCCAGTGACCAAGCGTGATATTTTGAAGACCCCCCTCTCTCCCTGAACAGGTCATTTAGTTTGGTACGTTCCCTTACAGGTATCTACTTTTTGCTTATTGGTGTACCGGGATAATACTTAAGTATTTATCAGCATGGTAAATTTGCTAAAGTAAACTGATGTTAAGGCAGTGACATCTTCCATTTCACTGTCTTATGAGACTAAGACTTAGAACACTATTTAGGTACTCAAAGAGCTGATACTTTTATCAGTGAGCGAAGAAGAAATAGATTATGTCCATTCAGTATGGAATTTGATACGAAAGTACCTAGGTACTTTACGCACGTGAATTCGCACTTTGCCCTGTGTTGACGTGAAAGTGGAACAAACAAACTTTAACATTATAATATTAAGTAGTTGGGTGATGAACTTATTAACCCTTCACATAGTTTCTATGTAGGTAAGTAAGTAGGTATAATACAGAAAATAAGTATCTACCTATAGAAATCCTCACTCCGTCCATACACTCTAGTTTGTTCAGTAGGTATCTAATGTCAAAGTTCGAGATGGCCGCAAACTGTAAGCTCGCGGACTTGGCCAAGTTCGGCGTTTACCGTGAAACCTTTCGAGGGTAATTTAGATGATCCACTGCCCGGGGCGGGCGGCGCGTCTTCTAAACAGATAAACAGTAAGTTGCCCTATAAGTAAGGTCCTTTACCTATAGGTATCTGCAGAAGGTTACACTAACTACTTAGTTTCACTAAAATGTTGTATTACTATTTAAGCTCTAAATAATTATTCCAGTGGGCGAAAACCCAATTTTCGATAGGTACTACGTACTACTAAATTTTCCAAATTTAAAATTTATATGGAAGTTTCATTCCATGTTATCTTATATGTAAAAGGCGATGTGTGTATGTATGTTTGTTACTTATGGACTCCAAAACGGCTGAACCGATTTTGACGGGACTTTCACTGGCAGATAGCTGATGATATAAATAGTAATCCATGCGGGTGATACCACAGGGCGCAGCTAGTCTACTAAATGTATAAAAACCGATATGTGTATCTTCCCTATGGACTTCAAAAGCAGATAGCTGATGTTATAAGGGGTAGGGAACTTACGTAATAACACAGTAATAGGCTACCTTTATCCCGGATATGACGCGGGTGAAACCACGGGGTGCACATAGTTAGATTATATATATGTATACCTATTGTAACAAGCCTAGCATTGTTATTATGATTTACCATACTGTATATAATTTATTATGATTTACCGTTAACTTGGGTTGTATTGTACCTAAGTTTTTGGCTCTGTATCACTTGTAGGTAGTAGGTACCCAAACCTATAGACTAGACTCGCATTAAAATGAAATATTATACAAGTTGAATTCTAAAGCAGTTCAAGTATAGTATAGGAGCTGGTGATATATTTCTCATAGGTGTACGTACGATACCTCGTACCTATAAGTAGATAAGAAAACTTACCTACCCATGAGATGCTGCCAGTGGCGATGTTGTGTCTCGTTTATTTTTGTAATTTTAGCTTTAGTTACATCCACTTATACTGATATTCTCCCCTCAAGATCTACGCGGATGCCACTAAGATTGATGCAGGGGAGGGAGGTTTAAGCTCGAAGTAACTGGCTTAAAAAATTAAGTAGAGTACATCTTTATGTATGTATCTGTTGCAGCATCTTTATGTTTATGTATCAGCAACTTTTTGAATGGTTATGTACTACTGTAGATTTTTGTGTACCTACAGTTGCTTTACCAGTAATACCCTTGCCCGTTTTTTGTCTTGAACGCACCTTAGTTAAACTGCCCTTCAGCTTCTATTCTACAAGGGGGCCCTGCTCATTATAAATGTACGTAAATATTGTCCCTGCGTCTTTTGTCGGCCCTCATTAAGAAGCCATTACGACCTCCGGAGTAATCCTACTCGGACTTTTGCAGGAATGTGGAAAAAACTCTTTGTCTTGCTGGTCCTGCCTTTGGTCAATTTGGTCATGAACGTCATGATTTATGTAAGTAGGACTTATTCTAGTCTTGGTTATTGTACCTATTTTATTCCTGTGGTTAGAACTATTTATTTTACAAGCAATAGAATATTTAACTGTATTAAAACTATGACTGCAGTTGGTGAAATCCTAGATAGTAAAAAAAATTACACGCGCGAAATCGAGACAGCAGTTTTAAGCATAGATTAACTCGAAGGCGAGTTGGAGGCCAAACGCGGACTTATTCGTGATTAAAAAAAACTTTGCAAAGGTCGAGTCACCGGCGCGGCGGCACGATTTTTGGGTCTAGCTTCTGCATGTGAATTTGGTGTTACAAAGAAATGAAAAAATCACAGATTTCGCAGTCTCCGCAAGAATTGATTAAAAATTAATACAAAAATTTAGGAAAAAAAAATACTATTTTATTTTGAATAACACATTACAAAAATCACTGCAGAAAAAAAAAACTTACTAAAAGCAAACTTATTAAAAAAAAAATTAACCTTTTTTCAAAATTCCTCTTCGAATGCACTTCTCGCCTGCATCCACATTTTTTAACACCATTATCATGACGATCGGTCAATAATCACAAAAGCTACATCACTTTTTATACACGGAAATACCCGTTTTTCTACGATACTAAATCTAAAGGGACCACCTACCGTGGCCTTAGTACGAGAACTTGCGAAAAAGTTATCGTTACGTAAACGATAGCAAAATGTATGAAAAATTCAGTTTCTTTTCACGTCCGATAGAAGCGCTGTTAAATTTTTCATACATTTTGCTATTGTTTACGTAACGATAACTTTTTCGCAAGTGCTCGTACTAAGGCCACTGTTACGGGCGCTAAGCGACGATGTGATTGAAGATAACACAGACTTAGAAGATACCTACCTATTCACTCTTGCCCAGATTATATCTCTCAGGAAACAAAGAAGCCGGCAGGAAATGATGTACATATATTATCTTTAATCTTTCTTCTGAGTAGGTATTAAATAAATAAAATATCTGGGACATTTTTGCACACACGGTCATCTGACCCCAAACTAAGCAAAGCTTGTAATATGGCTGCCAGAGACTGATATACGTACATATATATTTTTAAATACATACTTAAATAGATATTAACACCCAGACATAGAACAAACACAAATGTTTGTCCTAGATGGGAATCGAACCCATACCCCCAAGCACAGAAGTTAGATTCACTACCAACTGAGCCACCGGGGCAGTCATACATTTATAATTATCAGAATAAAAAACCGACTTCAGAACTGAACCAAATTAAAATGGGACCACACGGGAAGCACTAGCATTAAAATAAAAAAAGTATCATCAAAATTAGTCCACCCAGTCGAAAGTTCTGAAGCAACAAACATAAAAAAAAATTATAACCTCCGCCTTTTTGGAACTCGGTTAAAAAGCTGTGTGGAGCATAGTGTATTGTACCCAGAGACATCTCTTCCCAACCAGCAAAGTAGTCCTGGAAAGCGATTTTATAATGCTATGTGGACTTATATAGCTCCGATAATGGTTTTGGTATTTGCTACTGCGCTTTTAACAGCATTAATGAATGCCGTTTTTACTTCAGTACGATTAATCCTATAATTTGAACTTATATCGGTATATAGGATCATATTTCTTGGCCACTACTGGATTAAGACTCCTATAAAAGCTAGGAACAAAACTAATTGCACTCAGGAGTAATTAATCCGGTAACTCAGACTTATATGCGCCTATAAGATAACATCTTAGGAGCATTTAAATCTTAAGACTCCTCGAGGAGCATCTACCAGGAATATATACACCGAGGCGCAATGACTCTTGTTATTTATACTTATAACCTTATATAAGCTAATATTTGATGGCCAATATGAGTAAATTCAAGTTAAACTACTTAAAAGCATTTATATTTCTTGTCTGGTTTTACATTACCTTAGAAGTGTATACGCACAACAAACCCTTATAATATTCCTATAACATGCTAATCTATGAATATCAATAGAGTTTGCTTTTATCTGGGCAATGTGGAACCCTAATTGGTAACAATATGGCGAATCTTCTTGGGTTTTAACATTCGCTAATATAGAACCAATATTACTTATATTGGCGCTAAGTCACACTTGGCAATGCTCACCGAAAAAATGGTAACTGTTCATGATATTTTTATAGTAAAATATTAAATATTATAATATAAATAAGTAAATTACACGAAGCGCTTTAAAATTTTAGTTAAAACCATGATAGAATTTTCAGTAAATTCACATTCCCCTACGAATATACATCATACTAACAACAATAAGCTTTTGATTTTCTACTGTGGTTGACATTTATCATTATTAAATTAAACTTATGTAATTTACATAAATACTATACCTACCCTTATTCAAACAGTTTAAACAATTCCTGGACCGACAGAACACAATTCGACTGTTCACTAAATGTGAGCTTAAAGAAGCATTGCGTGGCGCGTATTCATCTTAAATTTTCCTATAGTTTACTTATATTGGCATTTGCAGGACTAATTGCATTGACGCAATACTATTACAGGAGCATTATAGGCGTAAATGGCATTGAAGCGGTCTATTATAAACACGATATAAGTAAAAGTTTACTTATAAAGTGGGCCCTTTTCCGGACTTATATGCGGATATAAGTCTCATATAATCCTAGGGAAATGATCTCCTGGAGATAGTTTAAAAACCACTTTTTGCTGGTTGGGTTTCTTTTTAAAAGAAACGGGCAGAAGTGTTTTGTTTATTCCAGTATTTGCGGCATTCTCTTTGAAAAGTAAAACCTTTTTATAGTCTTGGGTCTGTAGCAAAAAAAAAATATGTCTGTGGTTCTGCTACCACAGTTTAGGTGTATACCGGCTCTTATAATAGATTTGCTTTATTTTACTTTTTGAACAGTTTTTACAAATCAGACTAAAAATTAATTACCAACGCTGCCTCCACACTACATTAATTTTGTCCTAAAAAACGAGGAAAGTATTGAAACAAGTTTAGGTTTAATTAACATTTATTTCGTACATATTACGTCCTACCTACAATCTAACAAAGCTATAAATAACTTCAGTTACACATGACAATATGAAATGGGACACGATTATTAAAAACACTTGGTTCACTATGCGACAATATTTCAAATTATTAAGAGTAAAATAAAATAAAAAAACAACGACATTATACACCATTAGACACTTCACATAGGGTGAGAACTATTAGTCAACATATTGGCACAAAAAGTGCATATAAAAATGCTCCGGCCACCTGACACGGTAGTATTGATGTTTTTGAAGTGAAAACTTCTTTAGGCGCGTTATGGGTGAACAAAAATCATGGATCTCGCGTCATCGTCACGCCGTACCGTGTATTTTAAAACAGCGCCATCTCTTGTAGAATAGGTTACTTACTACTTAACTTTTTTTACTTCTGACATGCAGTCCTATGATTGACATTTTTTTTATGAAACTGCACAAGATGAGATGCTAATAACATGAGATAACAGATGTTAAATCTTTTTATATGTTTGTTTCGAATGGAATCACTTGGAATTTTCTCTCGCAACAGAACTAAAGAACTAGAAAGAACCAATCACCGTTATACACAATATATTGTCGCATAGTGTACCTACTGCCGCATGCGCACCGCGTCAAAAATTTTTCGCCTCTTTTTATCTTGCCAAAGCGAGACAGGCGTATATGACGTAGGCACCTTGTCGCGTTCTCGATAGACAAAGTGACGATAAGATTTTGTCGCAGTGTGCATGCTAGCCATGCAGAAGGACGTGTTGTACGTAACTTTTACAATCTCAAAGTATAAAACGTGCATCGAAACTTACGCGTCTTGCACACGGTGCAAGTAACCTGCTCAACTTAGAACCAAGCCGCTTGCAAGAGCAGTATGCACGTATATAATAATGCGTGCATCCTCTACCTGCGCGAACATAAGCTAACTTGTAACATTTGGACGTAATGTAACATGTTACAAAGTGAGTATTCGCATAGATTGATGTTTATCAGACGCCGTAACATGCGTTGCGAATGTTACGTGTTGCGTTAAAATTAAATCGTACACTCAGTCCTCAGCGTTAGTTGCACCGTGTGGTAGACGCTTAACTCAAACCTTTAAAACATAAACATGAAAAATAAATAATTAGAAATGTTAATTAATGATTTGATTAAATGTTAATTAATGATTTCCCAATATTAATTGGGATTATTAGGTATGTATTTCTACACAGTTTTCATTATGATTTCACAGTGCACTGATGTAGGTAGTATATTTAAATTTTGCTGCAAAATTTTCTCTGAAATTGTAAAACTATCCTTAAAACTAAGATTATACGAAATTTAAATGAATTGCATTGATTTCAAACAACTAAGTAAAAAAAATTACATCACAAATGATCTAAAAATATCTATTGTAAAATCACAAAGCTTTTTTTGTTTTATTAAATTTATTGTAATACAATAATTATCTTTTGGAATAAAATTATAAGCTCTTATTCCCAAACGTCAACGCAATCGACAAGCTAAATTTTTTTATCAACCTCTCTCTGACAAGATGTTTCACTTGAGAAAAAGGAACAAAGAATGTTTTTTGTTGACACCAAGTTGTATGTAAAATTGAGATAAAATATAATTTCGGTCTGATGATCGGCGAGCCATCTACTGTCTCTTTCTTTCAATCTAAATAAAATATCATCTAAATATAACATTGAATCGTATTACAAAATGTTCAAATCGTTCAATTTAAATATTTGGATTTTGGGCCATAAAACGAAAAAAAAAGCCATTATTGTCAAAACTTATATAAAACAAGTAAATCATAACATAAAAATTATTTACTTTATGTCACTAATTTAACGAAATCCACTGTCAAACTTTCTAAAAGAGTTTTACGAAAAACTGCTTTTGTAAATTGGAGATAATAAATTGATATGTTGAGTTTTTTTCAATATATGAAGCCGTTATTTTCAATAAAAAATTTAATGTTGAATAGATCTTTCTATTTGATAGTATTGGAACGCCAAAAATTAACTTTTCGTTGCTATTTACGTCAAAAATGTAAGAGGGCTCTTAACAACGTATTCGGATATAATTGTATTGGCAGGTAAGGCGCTTGCCAGAAAGGGACAGAATGCTCCAGGATTGTCATCTAATTTTTAGATTTATTTTTTAATGCACACTACCCATTTGGGGAAAGATCCTTGGTTAAAACAGGCCTATAATGAAAGTCTTTTCATTATTCTTAATCTATCACAAAGACTAAATAAGATTATATTTTTCAGAGTAAATGAAAACCTATCTATTCATAGACAAACTATACAGTTTTTTTTTCTTTTTTTCGTCATTAACATAAAAGCACCTTATGGTAATTAAATAATAAATGCTACGAATAACAAAATATACTTTTACATAGCCTTTTATACCGTACACAATAGGACTTACAAATAACCAAACTTTCTTAAAAATTGACTCACTCCAAGACCAAAAATGTGCAAGCTAAAATTTTAGGCCATATTATTTCTGTCACCGTCAATATCACTCAGACGAACATAGGAGAGACGGAGATAGAAACAATACCGATTACTCTAGTTAGAATAGGCTATCGGACAGTTGGTTGGTTAAAAATATTAGGCTTAGTGAAAAATGTAATAAAATATAATACATATGCTATTTGTTTTAATTTAAATCGGCTAATAAGCTTCTGAGATATAAGCGTTTACAGTTTATGTTTGGATTAGGAAGGTATGCTCTGTCCCTTTCCCGCAAAGTGAGTATCAGTATGAAATTTGTCTGACGTACTTATCAGTGACGTCATGTGAAAGTATAGTGCGCTCTATCTAGCAAGCCTAACATAAGAGTTCTTATATCTTTCTTAATTTTGAACACATTTTTTTTCTCGGTAACTGGCTTTGTTTATGATCAGCATTTTATAACAGAATAAAAAATCAGTCCGATAGTCTATTAGCTCGAAAACTTAAGTGATAAATGTTCGTCAAATCGTCTAGCAAATTATTTTGGTCTTACATATTCAATAAGAGTACTTACTCTTAACTAAAAAGAGATAGCAGTACAAGCGAACACAAGCGTAAATTGCGGCTAGTAAGAAAAACAAGAGTTAAAATAAACATAACACTTAACGTGAAGAAAGCAGCGGGCTAATTCGAGAACAACAGACATTGATGTCCTTGTCAATTTCATGTTTATCTCAATAAGAATGACAGATATTGATAATATCGAGTGCTTGAGAATAAACCCGCCGGAAGCTTTATGAATTGAATACGATAAAATATAGCAGTTATAATAATTTCTTTACTTGTATCAATCGAAAATTAATTTAATGGCTCATCTTTCCCGCCTACAACGCTAATGAAAACCAACCCAAAACAAAGAAAAATGCTTTGTAGAGTTTTGGTTTCCAAACGCGTTGTTTGCGTGAAAAGGAACATGCCTTAAATGTCACAAATATTCACAACCACCCAGTGGCGCCATCGCCTTATTACTCAAAATAATACACAACTCAACCTATGAGCAAATAACCTCTATCACTCATTAAAAAGGGGTTGGCAACTGTGAAAATAGCGCTAGCATAGTTTTTATTTTTTGACTATTTTGTTATGTCATAATTGAAGTTTTTTTTTTGTTTTGGCTACTTTTCTGTTTAGCCATTATCAAGTATAATGGAATTATCAAGTAGTCGATTATTTCACGTTTAAAAAAATCAAGTCATAGTCACAGTCAAATTCAAGCAAAGAATGTCAGTCAAGTACGAGTAATGTCCCAGTAGGTGGCATTTTTACTAGAGGGTGTGGAGTTTTGGAAACAACACGAAAACACACGTTTTGCCCCATTTATCACCTGCCTACACTCAAGCACGTTCACAAACACAAAAAAATACACAATTTTAAGAAAATAATGCAATGATTTTTCACGCGCCAAAACTCCCTAAGCAGTTTTGTCTAAAGTTGTAGACAGCAAGTAAAAATTTGCTGATGCGTTTCTGATATGTTTAGACACTAGCTCAGACTTACGTATTATTTTACAAATTTACGATTTAATTGCATAATTAATTGGTAAAAAGGTAGGAAATTAATTATATAAAAGTAACGAAACGACATTATACTACTTTAGTCGTCGATATTGGTTGCCATTAGTTTGTATGGGAACCAATATCGACGACCAATATTGGACTTTGACGTTTCACTTTAGTGCCATAGCTGTTTGACATTATTTGACTATATGAATTTTTTTATACCAGAAAATCTATAAAAAGGTTACTATGCTAGTGCTATCTACAGGGTTATGCGGAAAAGGTGTTCTAAGCCGAAAGGAGTCCATACGAACAAACTTTTACTATGTGATCACCCCTGAAATTCAGGAAAAAATATCAGCTGTTCCATACATTTTGTCAAGTGTGAATGACGGTTTTCTATGGAACAGCAGTTTTTTTTTCGATTTCAGAGTTGCTCCCATAGTAAAAGTTGTTCATAATGACTGGTAATATTCGCCCTTTCGCCTTAATACATCATTTCCGTGTAACCCAGCATAAAAAAAGTTTCTACCAACCCCATAGCAAACAGAACGGCGTTCTGAAATCACGAATACAACGTGTAACTACAATATTATAGGTGCAAGGACAGGGCGGTAAAAAAAATATGCGGCCGTTACTAAAACGAAGCGATTCACACAAACAAACCAAACCGAACAAGTGCATCACGTCGATAAAAACTACTTAATTTTTTTTCGATTTTTTTTTAGTTCTTAAAATGCATTCTATTTTACATGACGCAGAGTTTTGGAACGCTCCCACGACCGCCGGAGTTACGGCCGTTTGAGTATTCCAATTCTCGATTATTCGCCAGAAACGTACATAATCTATTTAAAGTATCAGCTGACATGAATTACGCACTTTCAGCAAAGAAAAATATGTCAAAACACTACAAACATTTTTTTTCGACTTGCGACTAGTGAAATCAACTCTACTTGACCATTTATCGATTAGTTGTTATCTTTATTCGATTATAAAAATCTCGATTAGTTCGTTCCACGAATGCACTATGTTTTAGTATACCCCTATCTATTCAGACGCGTTTCGTTACGACATGCGTCGACCGAACAAACCTTCACGTGGTCATATATCTGGTATATGAAAAGGAAGGTTCTCGTATTCTCGACCATACAGCCGCCAAGACAGTCAAGTCATTATAAGCTGTATTAACAACCGATAAAAGTCATTTTCGGATACAATAGTGACTCGCTGTATAAGCAATTGTATCAAGCAACATATCGATTCGAAATCACATTGTGTCGTAACGCATTTCTTTTTCGATAACCCCCTAAGTTTTACCTTAACTTTTAGCCAATTTCTATAAATTAAAAAAACATTTTCTCGATGACAGGTGTCCCGAAGAGATTTCTAGATTGCTATCACGAGTTATATCATTTCATATTCGAGACGCGATGAATCCTTGACATATTACACGACGCTACAATTTTAAAAAAAGTTGGAAGCAATCAGTTCTTTCGTCGTGATCGTTGTTTATTTCAATCGATTTTTAAGATTCTTCAGAAAAAGAAAAAAAAACATGGCAAAATATCACAACAGTTGTGAACTTGCGATACATGATCTAAAAAAAAATATGTTGGAAAAGCGCGAACTGATCTTTAAAAATGGAATGACATAATTAAAACAAACAAAAAGTTTTTTTTATTTTTTTATAATACTAACTAGTAAGATGGCAAAGTAAAACATTGCCATCTTACTAGTTTTTTTTGTTTTTTTTTAATGGAGGTTGTATTTTCTTTTTCTTTTTTGTATGTCAAGGACGTATAATCGCGTCTAGATAATAGTTGAAATTGTATCGACGTAGTATATAGTGTTCGCTGTTAATTCGGACAATGGTACTACTCTCCGTTCACACAGCAGCGACTTTCTCTTTCGCTCTCGTGGACTTAAACACGAAAGCGAATGAGATAGGGAGGACGCTTGACAAAGACCGAAAATATATTTAAATGTGAACCTTATGCCGTATATATAGAGACGCATATAGCAGAATGGAAAAATTCGTAAAATGTCATTTAAAATTCTGCTGAACGTAACACGCATGGACGAGAGAAAAGAGATGATACACTGCACCAAGATCACACAAACTGAGGCATCGAAAGCATAAATGACACCCAATCACAGCTACTTACGGCTAATTAAGGCGCTTCGTACAGCCAATCACAGCATTGTCATGTGTGATCATCAGGTTTTTTTTTTATTTGTCTTTTTTTTCTTCTTACTTAGGCCACTGCCATTTTGGTGCCTCAGTTTGTATTGCAGCTATCAAAGTAAATCAAAAATGTGAACATCTTTTAGCCGTATGAAAGTTATCAGTTTTTCTTTATATCTGACTGTTATATAATCATTTCGACGAATCGGATTAAATCACAATTCACTTTAGAGATGTGAACTTTTATTCATCTTTGACGAATCTTCAATGCCAGATGTATTTTGTGAACAGGCTGTTAGTTCTAATAGCTTGTTTGCAGCGAAGCTTTGTCCATTTTGTTTCTCCCTTCAAGGTAACGTAATAAGGTTCACATTTGAATGGTAGCGTCGTGTGATCAGCCGCCGCGGATAGAACGGGCGGTAGGTAGGTTGCAATGGTACTAGAGTTGAGATGACTGTGTACTGTCACGGGGCGCCGGCCGTTTGTCTATTCTTCTCCGCACGCGTCCTCGCTTATTGTGTCGCCCGCTTTCTCTTGGGAAATGTTTTGACCTGGAATAAAGAAGGAAAATTTATGTAATGACGAATAGGCTAATATGATCAGTTTTTTTTTTATGTTAGAACGGCTGTCAAGGCATTTTTGTAAGAAATTTGTTGAAGCCAGTTACACCCATATAAATAAACTTCAGTCATTCGAAATCTGTTAGCAACTGTGACGCGACGAGTTCGACGCGTTGATCTAAATAAGAATGTTCAATCAAGGTTCTGTCATAATGCCTGGCGAGATTTTCCTTCTCATTTCCGTTCTATTTAGTTCTGTGAATTGGATGGTGTTTCATTTACTACATACTATTTATTTTTTTTGATATTGACTTGTAATGTTGGCCTTTTGGCCTCTACAGATGGACCGGACTAGTTAGCGAACGCAGAGTGCGTTCGGCATAACTTGATGGTTTAAGTTTTAGGGCGACTAGCACAAGGGCACCTCGAAGGTACGAACCTCGGCTTGGGCCGTCGCCGGGGGTGGGAATCAGACTTGCCCAGGCACCCCAGAAGGGGTGTGCCCTGGAACCCTAGCGGTTTGTTGAACTGAGTGATACTACATACTAGCTGTGCCACGCGGTTATATACTTCCTTGAAGCTACCTCCTTGGTAGCGACGACAACCTCTTTTGATTTAGATGTCAATTTCTTAATTTTTTTTATGATGTAGCAATTCTTGCCGTTTCGTACATAATGTATGCGAAAACGAATTTTCTTCATAATTTGTTTTTCTTGACATTTTCTTGTATTTTAATAGTTATTCTGCTATTGAGGGCGAAGAGGAATCCAACAAACCAAAGATCATGAAAAGCGATCAAGCCGTTCATAAGTTATAAATGGTGTAACTAACTCGATTTTGTTTTATACAGGGTAACGCATATACCCTGTAATTAAGCCTGAAAGGAGGAACAACTTTTACTATTGGACCTACCCTGAAATCGCGAAAAACAGCTGTTTCATACATCTTGTAGAGTGGCAATGACCATTTTCTATGGAACAGCTGATGTTTATTTCACGATTTCAGGGTTGTTCTCATAATAAAAGTTGTACGTAATGATGAGTACAATGACCTCCTTTCGGCTCAGTACAGGGTATATGCCATTATTTCATATCTATTCGTGAGAACCTGTAATTGGCTTTCTATAGTTTATTAATTGTATATCTTAGTGTAAAAAGCTGTTGGTTTTCCTATAAATAAATAAATAAATAATTTATTATTTTACTTTGAGTGTGTACTAAAATCATGCCAAGTGTGACGTTTGTACGTATTATCGTTTTTACACTAGAGAAAATACAAAAATACGTTCAAAAAAGTTTGTTGTATGGGGATCGGGGACCCTTTAGTTTCTACTTTTTTACTTTATTATTATTTCTAAGTTAATCCGCCGTAATATTACATATTCTGTGAAAATTTAATCTGGCTTTCTATTACAGTTCGAAAAATACAGCCGTTAAATGGTGGAACGGACAGACAGACAGACAGCGTAGGCTTGATAATAGGGTCCCATTTACACCCTTTGGGTACGGAACACAAAAAAAAATAGTTCCGTTTCATGACTTTTTTTCAAAAGTTTTGACTTAAAACACTGTTTTAAACAATCACGGTTGTTCACTACAGTTAGTTATACGGAAAATCTTCCCGTGAATATGGTGCATGGTGCACCGAAATATCGGGATCTCCTTCCGCAACCTTACCACGGTAAATATCCCGTAAATAATCGTATGACTGACTGAGATTTTGACTGACATTTATAAGTTTGTTAAAAACATACCCTTTTTCGCTGATGAAAGTATGCACTTCTTGCAGCTTATGAAGAAAAAGGAGACACGTTAGAGTTGGGCGTGGAGGGGAGCAGGTCCATCGTCTTGCACACCCACCCCGCGATGTCCGCAGCCGCCGCGTCCGCCGCTCGGATCCACTCGTGACTCTGAAATGTACAATTGAGTAATAATTTATGGACTAACTGGACACCTCCAAATTCGAGGACTCTTTCTCTCGCTCTCTCTCTCTCTTACTCTCTGATTAATAACAACAACAAAAAAATGGACTATTACAGAGTATGGAGGATTATCGCACCTTTCGGCTTTGGACACCTTTTCCGCGTAACCCTGTACAATGATACAAGCAGCAAGTATAATTTGTGTTGGTTACCATCAGTCTTCAAGTCTGGTTTTACATCAGAGTTCTTTTAGCTAGAGATAGCGGTGGAGCAAGTCTTTAAATTTAATTTGAATCTTACTTCACTAACAATATTAGAGGTTGCATTTACCATCAAAGTTTTCAAATCCGCTCTCTCGTCTGGATTCTTCTTGAGGCAGCGGTCGACGAAGTCTTTGAAGTCATCGCTGAATATACCGGAAGGCAGTTTAGGCGGAGGCTCGTTTACTATGTAGTCGAGGAGCTCGAATATCGCCATCGGACGCGGGGAGTTTGGTGCCTGCAATATGGTTTTAATTTTTTTACATCGTGCATTTTTTTTTATGTAATGTTGTAATATTTATAATGTTCTATATCTACCTACTTGATTATGAATTGTAAACAATGCCGATTATTTTTTTATTTGAAAGCTGGTGCTTCCCGTGTGTTCCCATTTCAATTTGATTTTTTGTATTAATAATTACTATAGATCTTCCTTTTTGATAGAATCAGAACGTTCAATGCTAGTAAATTCTATTCACCTGTCCAGGCGAGTGGTCCTCATTCTGGCCGCCGAAAATGGCGGCTAGAGTCTTGGCGTCGGGCGGTGGTATGGGGTACATGCCGATAGCCATCTCTACCAGGGACAGCCCCAGCGACCAGATGTCAGACTGCACTGAGTAATGCGTGCCTTGAAGACGCTCCGGCTGAGGAAACAGATAATATTCTACTTGGTAAGACACGTATGTGGGGACAGGTAGGAATAAACAAAAGTAGCAGGAAATGCTGCTTTGGTATCCATGTTTTTAATTATAAAATTAACAAGCCCTTTAAACTATAATTTAATCAACTTTTTTATACAACACAGGAGATACCCGATTAAGAAAATCTTCCAAATGCGGTTGAAACTATAGTCAGAGTAACCGGCTTAATCATACGTGAGTAACTCCCGTGTAATATAAACAAAATGTGGAAAAATTTCCATAATAAAATAAATTTGACCATTTATTAATATAGACAGGTAAATGCATGCACTCAATCTGTAATAGAAATCCATTGTGCTTAGTGATTGTAGGAACAAAATTAAAAAATAATACCCTCAGTTAAAGTCCACTCTTGACATTTAAGCAGGTGCAATACTGTTTTACTATGTCTAGGGGGCCATTCAAGTATTACGTAAGCAGATTTATTACAATTATTTACCCTGCCCCCCCTCCCCCTTGTCAGCAAAAGTAAGCAAAGCTCTTACTTCCCCCTCCCATGCTTACGTAAACATTGGTATATGCATTTTTCTTTTAATGTATTCTGTTTTTTTTATTGATTCATGAGCAGCAGTGCCATAATATGTACAAAAGTCAATAATTACTGCTGACGCAATCACTATCTAGATCCCCCCCCCCCCATGTCATCCAAAAATAAGCAAAGCATAGACCCCCGCCCCCCTATAGTGCTTACGTAATACTTGAACAAGAACATTCCCTAGCCTAGTTCTAGAGAAATGAAGCATATCAACTTTAGCTCCTTGGAGTTTGCCAAGGAGTCAACAAACTGCCTTGAGACTCCATAGACGCACTCTCTTCGTTAATCGTCATCATAATCATCAGCAAGACGTCTACTGCAGAATTCCTCCCCATTAGAACTCCACACTGAACGACAGTTTGCCATCAGCATTCACTGGATGCACGCGACTCTCACGCTGTCATCGGTCCATTAAGCGAGAGCCCTACCGACGCTGCGTCTTCCGGTTCTTGGTCTCCACTCAGGAACATTTCTTCCCCCATCGGTTATAGGTTCTTCGAGCGATGTGCCTGTCCATTGCCACTACAACTTGCAAATTTCAATAGCTATGTCGGTGACTCTGGTTCTTTGGCGAATACACACGTTCCGGATTCTATCGCGCAAAGAAACTCCGAGCATAGCTCTCTCCAACTAATAATCATGTACTACGCATAAATCCATCATGTGACGTCGAGGCTCTTCCATAATGCTTGTAAAAGAATTCTGCCAGCACATACCGACATATAACTCCTTGTGCCTACAAAGGAGTTGGCCATGGAGTCGATGAGCTGGCCCGAGACGCCAAAGTCGCATATCTTGATCTCTCCATTGCTGTTGACGAGAATGTTCGATGGCTTGACGTCACGGTGCATGATAGCGTGTTTGTCGCGGAGATAGCTCAGCCCTTTAAGCACAGCTGATGTTATTGTTCCTGGAAAAAAAAACATACTAAGTTTAGTATACTGTTCTTTCAGCCCAGCAATTAAGGTGGCATGGTCAGAAAGCATGTCGTTTCATCCAACGTATGAAAAACAGACACTGCGATAAAAAGAGGGACAGTGCCATATCCTTCGGTTGGCATTCGGAAAATTCCGGTAATTTCCGAATAATAGCGCGGGAATCACAGAAAACATGTTCCGGGAAATATGTGTTTTTAAAAACTCTTTTAAAGTTGGGGAAAAAATGTTTGTTATTTGAATTTGTCTTTTTATCTGCTAGAGATCTAGCTATACATTTTCCTTGCTTTTACATCTTTATGAAAGGCCAAAAGGCGGGTAAAATTTGCAAAAAATTTAGATGTAAATGTAGAATTTGTATGAAAACTTAAAAGCACTTACCTAAAATGGACTCAGGAATCCTGCCAGCCTTTTTCAAGATCAAATCCAGCGAACCACCATCCATGTACTCCATGCATATAGATATCTCTCCATCGCTATAGAAAGCCCCGTAGAAGCCGACAATATGAGTGAAGTTGCATTCGTGTAGCACTTTTAGCTCTCTGATGATCTGTTTCTTGATGGCCGGCTTCACCTCGAGGTGGATGAGTTTCCGCGCCATGATGAGGCCGGTCGACTTGTGCCGCACCTTCATTACTACACCGCCGTTGCCTTGCCCTGTGGAATTAATGTTCGTTTTATGATGACTATGGTTCTGAGGGTGGTTACGACTTATCAATTTATGAGGTCCGACCTCATAGCATTGACTGATTATTAGTGAATGGAAGGGCGCGCCTCCGATTGAGTAGCCCATGCGGCAGCGTAACGGCTCGGAGAACAGGGCAACAATTATCCCAACAATGGGTTGGTAATTATGTAGCTGTCACCGCTCTAGGCCTGCAGCTTGCTTGCTCGTTGTTAAAAATACAGCATATTGACTACATACACGTTAATTCATGCATTATCGAAAATTTGATCAAAGCGATACTCGGGTTATAACACTTGACCTGTAAACATCGAGAGATGTCCTATAGTATCACAAATGTGCCAATAAAATATCCGAACCAAAACTCGGCGCACGCCGACTTTTTGGTTAGTCGATACTAGTGCTACGATGCCATATCGGACAAGCGACGTTGAACACTACAAGCGACATAACATCTAAATTGGAGTATATGTGACATTGTGAACTATATAACTGATGTCTAGGTATGTACAACGATGCTCGGACGATTTTTGACTGGGGATTTTGCTCTATAGGTATTGTATCTCGATGCCTGTATGATAAAATAGCAGATCTTTTACACAGGGTTGAACGAATGCTTAAACGTTCCTGGAAAATCAAGGGAAACCAAAATACAGGCTCGGCCTAGTTTGGGGGCCATAGTTAACTGTTAAATATCCAGCTTAATTTAAATAAGTTTAATTAATTTTGTAAAATTCGGATACTATTATTATTACAAAATAAAGTATTTGATTTGACTTCTGTCTATGCATATAAATAGAATGAAGAGCGTCAGCCTTTTTAAAGTCAATCTGATGTATCAATACTTACCCAGTTCACCAAGCTTCTCAAAATCATCATCGCTGAGCTCCCCAATCTTTTCCTTCTGACATAGGAAGACTTCTATCCTCCTGCGCTGCGTGTCGTCCATCTCGATTTGCTCCAGCCGCTCTGTGAGAGCCTCAATGCTAGTTTTGGACTTGCCGGCCAGCCCCTGCCGCCTGACAACAGAGCTGTTCATCAATAGTAGTTTTTGTTCTCTGTTCTATATATTGAAGCCAATCCAAATTGTATCAAAATTGAAAGAGTTGGTATTATTTTACCAGACTGCCAAGTCGACAGTCATGTTGGGTTTTTGGGTGTTTGTAAGTATTTCCTTAAGTATAAATTTTCTATACAAGTTTATGTATGTTCCCTATGGACTCCAAAACATCTATTTTGACCGGACTTTCATTAGCAGACAGCTGATGTTATAAGGAGTAATCTACGCAGGTGAAACCGCGGGGCGTAGCTAGTTTTCTATATTGCCTCTTATAGCCAAAACGACTTGTTGGCGTAGCGGTGACAATAGTATTCATGTACGGAATATCATAGCCAATTTTCGTTAAATCGACATATAATATAGGCTTGCACTTGGCTGCCATCTTGCCTGATGTTAAAAGATGATGTGGTATACAATGGAGCAAGCTTTTCTAAAAGAAACGTATTCACTCCCGACTTGCAAGACACATAGATTTAAGCACCCATTCGGGATTCGGGAACATCCATTCAAGCAACGCATTCTACAGTCTAGCGGTTCATACAATAAGAGTGGAATCAAAGCGCTTCATATAGTTTTTTGGAATAGCAACCATAATACAGTGTCTCCTTTTCATGACGCCCTGGCCGTGTGGACTGCCTCAGTAACATCCTATCTCAGTTATCTAATATGGAGTTTAATTGAATCAAATTCTTACACGCTCACAAATAACTGCATTTAAAATATTAGCATGATTAGGATCAGTCCTGAGACTTAATGGAGTGACCATATACATAAGGCTGGCAGTTGCTGAAAGCGAAAAGCTTAAGATCTGGCTAAGTGGTGTGTCTTGGGAAAGTTTTAAGATAGGCTGATGATGATGAGGATCATCTTCAACAAGTTTTTGTTACATCTTTAAAAGTCGATACGTCGTCAGCTCTAATCCAAGTTTTTCCTCTGCGTGGAACAGTGACCAATCTATGCTATCTATGCCTGCTGGAAGAGATATGCAAGAGTCGGGGTCTGATTCAGAACTAAATAACATAAATGACAAATGATATAGCTCCAGATTATCAAGAACTATTTTAATCTATACATATAATTAAAACATAGAGATAAAAAAATCTGCAATTGCGAGATATCAGAAACAAAAAACACAGAGTGTCTTAAATAAGCGGCTGAACATATTAAGACAGTTTTTAGAGTTTTTGTTTGTTTGTCCACGCACATCTCCTCAACCACTGGACGGATTTAAATGCTGGATATGTTATTTTGCGCAAGGGCCAGATTAAGGGAGGAAAAAAAGGTTGAAAGTTTATATGATAATCTACGCGAACGAAGTCGCGGGCAACAGCGCTAGTTTTTTAATAAAACTAAAACTTTTAATGAATCCCATTTGCAATTTTTATCTATTTAGACAGAAACAAACAAAAGCATTAGCCATTAGGCATATGAATCATCAGAATACATAGTGAAAGCAGCTGACTGTTTTCATGCACACCATGATTCACATCTCAAAAATAAACTTGGCATTCATATTAATATTTATAATGTGAAAAGTATGTGTTTGTTCTTTCATAAAGCAACAGGGCATCGGATCGATGCATTATTGCATAGAGATATTTGGTGAGCCGGAGTGATATAGGATACTTTATCTCCAAGAAAAATGGAAGGTAACGCCCACACGGATGAAACTGCGGGACGCAGCCAGTATATTTATGTTCTACATTATGTGGGATAAAGGGAATTATTAATCAAAAAATACTAGCAATGTACTTTTGCTGTTGTTTGCATTTTATTTTCTTGTGTGCATTGAGTCTCACAAGAGATTGTAAGATTTATCAGACAAACAAGGGAGATATGCCTTAGTACAATTATTGTTTAATGTCTCTGTGTTTGATAATTTGAGTCGGAACCGCAATCAGAATCGAGTAGGTGTTGGAGTCGAAGTCAGTGGCAGAAGAGAGGCAAGTTATTGAAAGAGTAATGAACAGAAAGCACTTAAATAAATAAATAAATAAATATCTGGGACATTATTGCACACATGGTCATCTGACCCCAAACTAAGCAAAACTTGTAATATGGCTGCCAGAGACTGATATACATACATACTTAAATAGATATTAAACACCCAGACATAGAACAAACACAAATGTTCATCACACAAATGTTTGTCCTAGATGGGAATCGAACCCACGCCCCCACGCACAGAAAGTAGGATCACTACCAACTGAGCCACCGAGGCAGTCAAGTCTTGGGGAGAGGGCAGCCTCACGCGACATGTACAAAGTTGTTTCGAACAAGTATGTTTGTTTGTGCATACGTGCTGACCGAGGCCGTCGCCGTTTTGCACCTCCGATTCAAAAATGTTGAAGCTGAAGTCGGAATCAAACTTCTGTAACATCTCTAATGGTAACCATACCCCTAGCCTTAGATGTTTTAGTACTACGACTACTTTGCCAAATAAAATAAGTGTGTTTTAACTGAAGCTAATACTAGGTTATACAGATCAGTGGTACTAAGCCAAAACCAGGTTCTTGAACTCATCAGTTTGAATAACTTTTACTATGGAACCAAAGTTAAAATTTCAAAACAAAACAGCTGTTCCATATTAATTGTGTCTGAGATTTTTCAATGACATCATCGATTTTATTGTGAATTCAGGGTTGGTCTTTTATCAGAAGTGTCAACTTACTCAGTAGCTGTAGCAGATTTGAGCTGTGGTGTCATGTTGGGTGTTATAGCCGGGGCGGTGTCAATCGACCCTGGTGGCAGGGTCAGATTGAGCTTGTTCTTTGACATCTTACTCATGATGACGGCTTTACTTCTAACCCATGAAGCTTGATGATTAATCTGTGGTAGTTAGCCTATAAAACAATAATGGAGATTTTAAAGGGTTTTCATGATTGACCTTTACATAATATTTTATTTTATGTATGATTTCAGCTTAGCATGTTTAGATGAACTATTTAGTGAAAATATAATGTTTTACAGTTACAAAATATCCTAAGAGGCTAGTGTCACTAAAATGATCTTGAGCGACTTGAAATAGCTTCCAATAGTTACTAAGTTGACTGCTAAAATATTTTGAGTTTAGCAGTCAACTTAGTACATTTGAGTTAAGATTGTATTTTTGTCGTTACTGACTATCATACAGGTGTATAGTAAAGTAAATGTTTTTCAATAAAGTTGCAGACAATTTTTGCCGCGCCTACAAAAGAATTCAACAAGTGAGATATTTTTTACTCTAGCTAAAAAACACCATCGATGATCAAGCATAACCATTGTGGGTAGAATTACCAAAAGGAGTATAAATTAAAAAAAATATATATATAAAATAAATACATAGTGATGAAAAGGGCGTAAATTCATATTTCAAGATAATGCGACTGTAGGAAAACTTACCGATTGACGATAACTTCGTCAAGACATAGCAAATATTGTACTTAAACGTGAAACCAAACGAATTACTGATGAACAGATGTTGTCGTAATTGATTGGTAAAATTTCGGAAATGTTATTTAATTATTATTAAATTAAAATGTGAAAAACTCGAAGACACCTTTTTATTTTTTTATTGATTTGTTAAAACGTCACTCATGTCAACTTGACAGACTTAGAGATGTTTTTTTTTCGGTTATCGTGCACGCTAAAGCCTATAAGGCCATACCACCTCGTCATCCGTATCTAGAAATGTAAGCAGTGTAAAGCGCTCTTGAGTAATGAATTTAAAACGTCGAGTGCATATTGATAGTGATTATACATTTCAGTCAAGGAGTTTATCAGTTTTTATCAATTTAGATGTTTAATACATTATCAAACACGTTCAATAACACTAATAGTAGATTGTTGCATCGAGCGCAAAGTGAGTTATTAATGCACGAGTGTTATGTTGATGCCCGAGCGCATGCGAGGGCACTAAATTAACATGAGTTCATTAATTACTCACTTTAGCGAGGTGCGTAAAACACTTTTTTTTCAACTACCAACCTACATACCGTGATAAAATATACCAACTCAAAATATAACTCAAGTTAATGAAAACAAAGTTTAATTCATCTTCTCCTCAAACATTTAATACTTAAATGTTAGTAGTTATATATAATAATAGGCATGTGTCGTATTTTTTATTATTATTATCTTTTTAATAAGTTGATCATAAATAGAAGCCCATCAACGAAAACCACCAACATTAAAATCTCAGAAATGTATCAGTCAATTTAAATTATTTTTTCTTTAGCTATGTGTAATGTATTTAATTATATCCTTCGCTAAGCCTGTTATCACACTAATATAATAAATGCGAAAGTAACTGTCTGTCTGTTTGCTACATAATCATGGCTAAACCGATCTCGATAAAATTTTGCGAGGTAAAAGTATGTACCATGAGGATGGACATAGGCTATTTTTCTAAAGAAATCGCGGACGAAGTCACGGATACAGCTAGTATCATATATATGAAAGTTTGGATGGGTGGATGTTTGTTAATCAATCACGCAGAAACGGCTGGATGGATTTGGATGAAATTTGGAATATACATTGCTTATTTCTGGATTAACACAGGCTACTTTTTATCATCATCATCACCGATTTTCATCACCACGCGGATGAAACCACGGGGCGCAGTTTCTTTATAATAAGTGAAACATTAGGGAAACAACATAAGCTTTTAATTGTGTTGATTATATTTTAATGAATAATTATTAAACAGTACTACGGTAAAACTTACATCTGATATTTACATTTTTTCTAGATTCAAACTCAAAAATACTCCAATCCTATTTTTAAAATATTTCACGTGCTACATAGAATAAATCAACTTCAAATAAAATTACGACAATGATTCAATTGATGATTCAAGAATCACGCCAATACCGCTAATGACAACCAACACTGTCTAGCGCGGCACAAGTTCATGCCGTATTGGCGTTATTGGCGCTGTTGTCGTGGATTCTGAATAAGACCTTTCTCTACTAACCATATTTACGAAAAACAAATTGAATCATAAGGAATTAAAAACATTCACAATATAAAATATTCTAATTGAAATAATATAAAAGTATTGCTTAAGGTGAAACGTTTCACTTTGGCGGGAAAATCAAATTTCGATCAGTTTTTTTGTCCTTGTAGCTAGGCCAGTTAATTATTGTGAAATAACATAGTGTTTGCGAAAATTGTTGGTTGTTCTTTAAGTTATCATGTACAGTTATTAATCAGAAAATCACCATATTACTTACATTTGTCAATAAACCGTTTGAAACAGGAATAATTAGTTTATTACCAAATGTATGTAATAATGTGTATTAGAGATAAATAGGTTTACGTGAGTTTGTAAAGAATGATAATCAATTTTCGCAAACATCATGATCGTTTACAATAATTACCCGGCCTAGCTACAAGAACAAAAAAAACTGTTTGAAGTTTGAATTTCCCGGCATACGTGAAACGTTCCACCTTAAACAGTTAACAGGTATGATGTAGTTACACTTGGTCGTAGTATTTTAAACAAGCAATCATTTTGCTTTCTTTTTAACCAACGAAAAAAACTTGCAGTACTAGCTGGCTATTCTTGGGCATGCAATATTTGTAGTTTGAAGAAAATTATAAAACAATTTGTAGAATCGAGATCATTGACCCCTAATATGAAGATATTTTGTGAATGGCAATTGAAGTCTGTTGTAACATGTGACTTTAATCCTTTATAAACTTAATTCGGGTTTTATTGGACAAATGTCGAAGGCTGTGCTTTAGATTAGGCGGGCACAAAAAGGTGACACCATTTCATGGTTCATATTCCAATAACCCTAACAAAGCTCTTTGATTCCACATTTATTGTGCAAACTGCTAGTTTGTGGAATGTGCTGCTTGAATGTGAAAGTGTCTTCAAGTCACAAGTGAATCGGTTTCTTTTAAACAAGCATGGTCCGTTGTCGACCGCAATCATTGCTTAACATCAGGCGAGATGGCAGAAAAACGCAAGCTAAATAAAATCAATTCAATTAAAAAACAAAATCTTAACAGGCAATTTTAGTACAATAAAAGTATTAATAATGAAATGCCTATGTAAAACACCATACACTATTTTCTGAACTGAATGAACAGATTTTAGAAACCATCATTTAAGACTTTATCTTAGTAAGGAACATATTAATACCAGGTTGATTCTTTTTTGCTTCCTGAGCATTCTTTTTGTTCTCTTGTGGTTTGCCTTCTTTTTCTGGCTTCTTCTTTTTCTCTACTTTCTGGGAACTTTCACCAGCAGTAGCCACCGGTTTCTTCTTCTTTACCTTTTTCTTTTCAGCTTCATCAGGTTCTTGCAAAGGTTGGAGTAAAGCAGTAGGATCGTTTAGTATCATAGCAAGTTTTCCGAAATAGTTCCACATTGCGTCGACGCATTTTTCTGGTTTTCCGCCTTCGATGTTCTCCCAAAGAATGCCGTAGAGGCGCGGTTTGAGTTTTTCAGTTGGTTTTTTCATTTCTGTTTCAAATTCATCTTCTAAATGCTTGAGTTTAGCTTTTTGCGTTTCAGGTGAAAGGGAAAGGACGTCATCTTCATCCATTGTAGCTTCCTGTTGAACAATAAGAAAGTTTTAGAATTACAAGCTACACAAAAAAAAACCTGATTTTCCTGAATGAAAAGTATGATATCTTATGCCCATGATCTTGTGATCTTTTTGCCAAATTACATCATTAGTGGTATTATGTATACTACCAACTACATATTTTGTAACAATCAAAATCAGATGGTTTGTTTCATAGATAAAGTGTTTATCTATCTATGAAAATTACCCGATGTCTAGGGCGTTGTCAATACTCCAATCAAAACATTCACTTGATTATCAGATAATATGGCCACTGAGTCACGAGTCACGGGCGACCCGGAGGGTAGACGCTGCTCTTTCAACAGATACATTTATAAGTTGTTTTTAACAGACTTTCAAAAAGAAGGAGGTTATCAATTCGACTGTATATTTTTTTATGTTTGTTATCTCAGATCTTTCTGTGTGAACCGAATTTGATGATAATTTTTTTATTTGAATGCTGGTGCTTCCCGTTTGGTCCCATTTCAATTTGGTCCAGTGCTGATGAAGTCTGTCTTTTATATTAATCATTATTTACAGTCCAATCCAAGTATTGCTATAACACTTTTAAATTAAATTACTAGCATTTAAAAACACACACGCATTTATAAATAGAGAAACACATCAACATTCTACACACACATCTATACAGTATGTGTGTAACATACATGGCCGCATAAACTTGTACTTTGATAGAGAGAATGCCTGAGCGTGGCGACCTTCTATGTTGCTCTAAGTTTGATAGTTACCTCGTCACTAAGGTATCCGTGCGGCACAAACACTTCATTGTCGACCTCATACTCGTCAGGACCTTGTTCGTCGTCGCTGCCCGCAGCGCTACCGTCGATACTCTCACCTTCCTGCTCCTCCTCCCAATCATCGTCGCTGTCCACTTCATAATCTAGCTGCTTCTGCAATTCAAAGAAAATTTAGTTTGACCAAAGATATAGATTAGAGTAGCGCTTAAACATATCTGAAGCAATAGTAGACTAAGTGATTCTTTTTTTATTTGAAAGCTGGTGCTTCCCATTTGGTCCCATTTCAATTAGGTCCAGTTCTGATGAAGTCGGTTTTTTAAATTGATAATTATTATTGTATAACTATTGACATACCTACATTGTATGGCTGAGTTTTTCCTCTCATGTTCATCTGTAATTGACTTTTATGCCTGTCGCATGTACTAATGGTAATTACCTGGTCCTGGGCAAAAGGTCTTCTAGGCTTGACAAAGTTGCTTTTCTTCCGCCACGTGCCCCAGTAAGGCGGGCGGCGGTTCTCATGGAAGCTCAGCAGCTTAGGACGAAGTTGCTCGCGGTCTGCTGGCTCGCTAGTGAGGATTTCACCCGCGCCGTCGATCGGAGGCAGCTCGTCTTCTGTAACGAAGATGGAGTAATGATATTTTTGACATGCAGTACCTAATTTTCCAACTTATACTTTTTTTTAAATAAATTTCCTATATGGCATTATATTCGCGAGTGCTCGAATTCACTATTGCGCACAGTGTTACAGCACCTACACAAATTGGCTATGTTTGCAGCAAGATTATTCTTAGGCAACTTAAATTTTGTACCTTTGTGGCCTTACAGTACGCGCAAGCTAATTTGGCCAGTGTGACGTTGGCGCAAATGGCGCAGATAGCAGCGCAGTTTGCAATTTTTATTTATTTATTTATTTTTGCAGCTTAGCGGGGGTTGTTTGCGTTGTGCGGGGGTTGAATGCCTTTGTTAATTCTGGCCAAATTAGCTTGCGCGTACTGTACTTAAAAACGTTACTCAAGTTGATCTAATCTTAAAAATGCTCTCTCAACTTCTCACTGACGGTTATGGTCACAAGCGAAAACGAGACAGCGCAATTTTAAGCATAGATTAACTTGAGGAACGTTTTAAGTAAGGCCATTGGTGTTTATTTTTAACCTATTTGATAACTATCTTCTGAAAAACGCGCTAGAATTAAATTTGGAAGTCTTTCTTCAATTGGTTAGATTCGATAAAAAACTGAAGGTACAAAAATAATTAAAATAGAAAAATTAATCTGGGTTCAAACTCAGCCAGTGTATTGAGAAATCTGGAAGTCTGGCTGGTGGGACACTGAATGCTGATTACTCAGCTCAAGGTCACAATAGTGATATTGGTGTGCCATTAGTAGGGTAGGCAAAGAATTTCTACTATAAGCACGTTTTATGCCAATGTATAAACTTGAACTGCTTGCCGAATGCAAGGTGTCTATAAGGTGGGAAGATTTTGTAACGCAATGTCAAAGCTTGCTTGTTACCTTTTCAAAAAGACATATTGATTCAAGATTACCAATAAAACCCTACTTAAATTGTGGACCGATTTTCGAATTAACAACCAATTATAAATACATTCTATGAACTGTTTTTTTTTTAAGTGTAAGCTTGTATTTTGTTTAGTTAATAAAGGCACTTGCCCCTTTATTACAAATACTAACCACTTCATTATAACGTTTCTGAAATCAGCCGTTCCATAGAAAAATGACATCTACGTAAATGTATGGAAAACTAGCATGCCATACATACACACATCGCCTTTTATATATATATAGATAAATGGAATAGCACAAGCTACAACAAGGTATAGTATATTTTTTTTTCACAATTTCAGAGTTGGGCACATTGTTGGTCATGATGATTACATTTACCTCCTTTTGGATTAGCACCATCATTCTCTGTAATCCGAACCAGGAGATATTTTTTACTGAAAAATTAGAATGTGACAGATACATGGAGTAGATGACTAAAGCCATAACATATGTTTATACATAGATTTGTGTATACGTTATAATATAGTAAAATGTTAATCATTTGTCAACTTACCAACTAAAATCACATCATCGTCATCATCCTTGTCACTGCGAGGCCAAGTCTTGCCACTGGACAATGGTTGGCTCGCCCCACTCTTCAAGCTTTTCAAATACAGTCCATCTTCTTTTACGCTCTGTTCCTTTATCAATCTAACTAAGTCATCCGCTTTATCTTCTGAAAGATTTGTTCTAGTAGTCGGAGCCAATCTCATGTCTGACTTTAGAGTGAAACTTGTTAGCATGTTATTGCTGACTGTACCCACAGTTGGTTGATCTTTTTCAGTCTTCTGTTTTGGAACAAAGAAGCTGACGAAGGCTTCTGCAGTTTTCTTCTTTTTGAGTTCTTGTTCTTGCTTTTCTAATTCTAAGGCCTCCTGTTTCTTGCGTCTTTCTTCTTCGCGCGCTTCTTTTTCTTTGCGCCTTTGTTCTTCTTTTTCTTCTCTCTCTTTGCGTTTCTGCTCTTCTTTTTCTTCCTTTTGTTCTGAAAGAATGAAATATTTCGAGTATGTACGATACAAGTTTTGATACCTAGCATTTTCAGTATCTTTATTCAACTGGAGTAGTATTTTTTGTTGTTACTTTTGTAATGTATTTTTTTTAAATTGGTTTTTACAGGTCCATCAAAACTTCACTTTTTTTACTGCATAATGCATGCCAGACATTAAATATGAGGAATCTGAAACTGGCACACTGTTTTACGTAAAAAGTACATAATATATTTCTTTAAAATAAAAATAGAGCAACAGCTTACTAGACACTTACTTTTTTCCAACTCCCTTAACTTTTCTTTTTCTTCTTTTTCTTTCTTCCGCTGTTCTTCCTTTTCCTCCTTCTCCTTTTTCTTGGCTTCTTCTTTTTCCTCACGCTCCCTCTTTTTCTGATCTTCTTTTTCTTGCCTCTGTTTCGCTCTTTCTTCTTTCTCTTGTTGTCTCTTATTATCTCTATCTTGTTTTTCCTTTTCTCGTTCTTCACGTTTCTTTGCTGACTCTAACTTTTTCTGGAGCTGTAAAGAATAACATCAAGCAATGTTACAAAAATGTGAAAGTTTTTGTTATTATTTAGGCATTTATAAATAGCTATACTTTTCTTGGAATGTAGCCCCCGAATTTCTGTTAGTGGACACCTTAAACACTAGTGGTGTTGTTGATGCTTTGGCAGCTCAGAGAGATAGTTGTAGATACCATTTTTAAAATGCTTCATGTTGAACCTCGCTAGCACAGGGATCTCTGTTCTGTTGAGAGTTTGTGAGACTGTTGATCTCTGCTTGAGGTACTTCCAATGAAACTAGAATCTTAAACGTGACACTACTCTCTCAACAAACACCTTTTTACTAATGGATTTACAGACAGACCTCTGTGGAGAGGTTGAGAAATGGCCACACAAGTGTTGCGAGTGCCACAGCAAAGCACACCAACAAATGATGGTCCTCAACACAAACAACGCTTTGGCATGCCTGCACCAGCATCAGCAAGTTGCCAGGTTTGGATTAGCATCCCCTTTAGGGCAGAGGCCCACAGCTCATGGTCGCTTTTGTATCCAGACGATAAACTTCCAGCAAAACCAGAGTTCCAAAAGAATTGGGACAATATATTATCCTACATCCTCGCTTAGTTGCATGATGGAGCCTCAGAGGCAGAGTAGGCCCGTCTTAACGTCGCCTCTTAGTCGGAGTCTACTGCATCTACCATCACCTCAAATAGGCACGCTGTGGAAGATGACTCCCTTAAGGTGGCCACAGGATTCCGACTCGGCTGCGCAGTGTGCAAACCTTAAGTTTGTGTTTTCAGTGTAATGATGGACTGGCCATCATCTGGCTACTGACACCAAACACCCAAGTTTTTAGTGGGTAGGCAGCTCTTATAGCGGAGAGTCACACTGTGCCAACCAGGCAATGGTATCTATCAAGGATATTCCTAGGTTTAAAAAAAAAAGTCCTGTCTAGCTGTGCATAGGCTGATTATGATGATGGACCACTCACAGGAGATCATTCAATGGCCTAGGTGTGGAGAAGGCCAGCATAACTAGTAACCTATCCTCTGCTCAGAATCATACTCGGATTTGACTGCCCTGGTGGCTCAGTTGGTAGTGAACCTACTTTCTGTGCTTGGGGGCGTGGGTTCGATTCCCATCTAGGACAAACATTTGTGTTTGTTCTATGTCTGGGTGTTAATATCTATTTAAGTATGTATTTAAAAATATATATATATGTTTATCAGTCTCTGGTTGCCATATTACAAGCTTTGCTTAGTTTGGGGTCAGATGACCATGTGTGCAATAATGACCCAGACATTTAGATATTTATACTTGAATTTTGTCTGCTTACCTGTTTAGGAGTTAAATTATTCGATGGAGTAGTTCCATTTGTACAGTCGTCTAGCTTCACTGCAGAGGAACTTTGTTGCTTCGGAGTTGATGGGCTTGAGTTCACTGACTCGTTTAGTTTTGAACATGATGGAGACCTATTTGAACTGCTGTTATCTTCTTGTTTAGCTCGATTTCTTGCACTTCTTTTCGGAGTCACAGGAGCTTTTAGCTCGTTTGTTTCAGACCCTTTGTCATTGTCAGTGTCTGAAGGCATTGAAGATTCTTCGAGACTATTTGTAGTAATTTCTTCATCACTCTCTGTTGTGCTATTTGGTACTACAGACTTAACTTTGTCTTCTTCTGTATCTGAATTATCACTTTTCTGGATGTGTTCAGATAATTCGGTTTTTGTAACATCTGATACATTATTAGAACCCTCTAAAATTACGATATCACTAGGCTCACTTGAAGATTTATTTACAATATTCTCAGTCTCTTTCTGAATTGTACTTTTGTTAGAATCTTTAGCACCAATAATTTCATTTGTTTCATTTGCAGGTTCATCGACCTCCATTCCTTCACAAGCATCGGATTTATCAACAGCATTGTCACTACCTGTTTCTATAGAAGCATTAACTATTACCTGTTTACTTTTCTTTTTCTTAGAGCTTTTTGATTTCTGAAGCTTCTTCTTGAATGCGTTGTCCACGAGTTTAACGTAAGGGTTAGGAAGTTTTTCGGCTTTCTCTGCGCTTTTTCCATCTTGGCTGTCGTCATCGATGATTATAACTGGGTCTTCTACGATATCGTTTTCTTTACTAATTTTACCCACTTTAGGGACAGATTCGGCATCAGGCGTTGAGAGTTTTCTTTTTCTGCTTGGGGTCACAGGTTTCGGAGTCACTTCGCTGATTATCTTGAATGGAAGCCGAGCTTGTGTCAGCTTCTTTTTCGACGGAGTCACATCAGTGTCCTCCAGCGACTTACTGGTTTTCATGTTCAATACGCTAAAATAACAGCATATAATTTAAATTAACACTAATTCAAGTTAAAAACAAAAAATATAAACTAAAGTTTCATTTCAACACAAAATACAACTTTTCTTCAGTTTTTGTTTGACATTTATACTTGACACTTGACAGCGCGCGCTGAAAACGCGGGAGTTTGGAAACATTGCGTTCGAAAATTCTATTATTATAATAATATACGGTTTTTGAACGATACAATCAGCCGAAAACTCAACACGATTGCATAGTAATGTATTTCATTAAATTCTTTAAACATAACACTTAAGTAGGTTAAATTTCGTTAAATCCAAGGCAATGTTTCGTGTTAGCGGGCGTATTTACGGTTTCCTCTAAAGTGCTATAATAATTTCTCTGCCTTTTATCTTTGTTTATTTTTGAACGCAACTTCTTTAAGACCGTTCCGTTTTACGCAAGTAAGACAAGTTGTATTAAAAAGTATCGGTAGCCTGCCCCACTGCCCCACATTGCCAAATGCCGTCCTTTGCGGGAGCGTGGTTGCCGTAGGCCACTACCCTACCTTATTTCGTGTGTATCTAAAATCATGACTTAACACAACGGAAAGCCGCCGCATCCGCAGGCACGGCAGTGTGGGGTAGGCTCGTGCGTTCATCTACGAGTCGTTGTAAATCCGGATTTCACAAGCGTAGGTATACCTATTACAAGCAACTCCTTCGTTTTTTATTCTTGTTTTCAAACCTTTCAAACAACTTTCAAATTAAAATTGAAGTTTTAACGTTCTCTGGTTGAAAACTCCATCGAATTTTTTTAATTGAATTGTCATTTAGCTATCACAGTACGCTATATAAATGGCTAAACGGCCCTTAAATTATGATTTTCGCGATGTTTCTGTTGTCTTACAGAAGCTCCGAAGCATTTTGCTAGGAAGAGAGCATAATCTGCACGGTCGTTTTCCGCCTTTGTTATCGTCCCGCACTTTACCAACACCGGACATTCCCCGCGGGCCGGAGTATAAATATTCGAATCAATACTACTGTAACCGTAACGTAGCGAACTCTGTGAAGCCGCCAGTAGTAGCTCCCATTGCTGAGGGGCCACCTTTCAGTGTGGACCGGAAAACTAAAGTCGGGCCTATGAAGCCCGATTCGGTAGGCTATATAAATATATATTTCAAAACGGGGGAAGACGCGTAACATCCAAACATTGTACCTACCCATTAAATATGGCTTGGTTCAAACAAAACTTTAACAAGCACTTCACGTGCTATCACAAACGCTAGTTCGGTTGTGAGTGAAGTCGATTAGGCCCGTGGGCCTAATTTGTGCGGTCCACGTCAAGGAGTTCGTCCCGTATCTTCCCACTATTTCCTTACATCATCATAGCTTTATAAATTCCTTACCTATTTCCACAAATAACCTTCTATACAGAATAACATCCCTCTGTTTGCGTCGGGGGCTAATAAAAGACCATTTTCATTAGTTCATTACTAGACGAGGCTAGCTGCAACCTTGAGATGGCCAGTGGGAACGTTATGTCTCAGGCCCACAACTCGCGGTTTCCCCAATCTTGGGTGACTGGGTCGAAACAAAGATTACGTAAATCGCTACAAGCGCCAGTAGAAAATAAATAGCAAAACGTTTGTGCTTTCACCGCGCCATGCCATTCCTGTCCCGCGGTGTGCCCAGCTGCAGCTGTGTGCCCAAAACCTGCATAAACTAACTTTTTAACCGACTTCCAAAAAGGAGGAGGTTATCAATTCGACTGTTTTTTTTTTAATAATGTTTGTTACCTCAGAGCTTTTGACTAGGTGAACCGATTTTGATGGTTCTTTTTTTATTTGAAAGCTGGTGCTTGCCGTTTGGCTCATTTTAATTTGGTCCAGTTCTGATGAAGTCGGTTTTTTATATTGATAATTATTATTAATAAAATTACTTCTTGTTCAAGCTATGCTTCGCGTGTGCCCCGACTCCAGGCTGGCCGTGGTGGTGGGATGGTCACTGCTTCTACGAGGTGACGCCTGAGCCCTGCCCGGTGTGTCCGCCGCCCTGCTGCCAGCCGCCCCCGCCCAAGATTGATCCATGCCCTAACTAAGATTTGGGCTTTCTTGGATGGTATTAAAGATTGGTTTTGTTTGACTACATGCTGCTTTATTTATCAGACACTTACAATATTCTAAATATTTCATCAATATCCATACAGTTATATGCACTGCGAAGTGCGAGTTGTCCCGCTTCAATCCGCGATGCACATTCATACTGCAAGTATAACACTTGACAGTTTCAATTAGCCAATTATATGATTATCCCTAACCATCATCCTACACCTACACCATCCGACACTATGTGGGCTGCAACAGCCAAACATACTATACACTTAAGGTGATATGTTTCATATTTGGCGGGAAATTTAAATTTCAAACAGTTTTTTTGTCCTTGTAGCTAGGCCGGGTAATTATTGTGAAATGGCATAGTGTTTGCGAAAATTGTTGGTCGTTCTTTACATTATCATGTACAGCTATTAATCAGTTTCTCACCATATTACTTACATTTGGCAATAAACCGTTTGAAAGAGCAAAAAATTGTTTATTGACAAATGTATGTAATAATGTGCATTGGAGATAAATAACTTTACGCGAGTTTGTAAAAAATAATAATCAATTTTCGCAAACATAGGTATATATCTTTTACAATAATTACTCGGCCTAGCTACAAGAACAAAAAAACTGTTTGAAATTTGAATTTCCCGCCAAAGTGAAACGTTTCACCTTAATTAATGACCACATTATATCATGTCTAGATACAAGATGTATGTACAAATGTACAATCATTACGTGGCAGATTACATTGTTCCTTTTTTCCACAGGTATTGATATTAATTTACCGCACTGATTATTTTTATTATCTTATAACAAAAAAGCTGACAATAAATAGAGCCGATCACTGCAAACAAAGCTAAAATGTGTTCAAATTGACGTCATTAGATTTAGTGGTGAGTAAATATAGTACTATTACTCACTACACTAATGACCACTTGTAAGTACGCCATACAAACTTCATACTGAAGCTCACTTTGCGGAAAAGGGACAGAGCATCCCTTCCTAATCCGCCCAAAACTTTAAACGCTAGGTTGATAATTACCGGTCCCTGCCACCTGCTGCTGGTGGTGTGCATGGTCCACCTACACAGTTCACCTGGCTGTATTTATTTTGAACCAAGGGATTTTTTTTGTTCCCGTGGTTCACTTCATATTAACCTACCAGGGGTTTTTATATCTTTCCGTGGTTCACCTAAGTTCACATGGCTTTACCAGGGACATTGTGTTTCAGAACATTATCAGCCGGTTTTAATATTTACGGTTACGTATATTTTACTATATACATATATTATATGTTTGATGTATGTATTGACTGCCCAGGTGGCTCAGTTGGTAGAGAACCTAACTTCTGTGCTTGGGGGCGTGGGTTCGATTCCCACCTAGGACAAACATTTGTGTGATGAAGATTTGTGTTTGTTCTATGTCTGGGTGTTAATACCTATTTAAGTATGTATTTAAAAAAATATATGTGCGTATATCAGTCTCTGGCAGCCATATTACAAGCTTTGCTTAGTTTGGGGTCAGATGACCGTGTGTGCAAATATGTCCCAGATATTTATTTATGTATAATAACCAGCCAAGTGCGAGTCGGACTCGCGCACGAAGGGTTCCGTACCATTATGTTAAAAAACGGCAAAAAATCACGTTTGCTGTATAGGAGCCGCCTTAAATATTAATTTTATTTTAATTTAATTATTTATTTTTAAAGTATATAATATAACTCAATATTCTGTGAATATTTCAAGGTAGCCGTTATCAATATCGAGCAAAAAAAACACGTTTGTTGTATGGGAGCCCCCTTAAATATTTATTTTATTTTGTTTTTTTGTATTTGTTGTTATAGCGGCAACATAAATACATCATCTGTGAAAATTTCAACTGTCTACCTATCACGGTTCATGAGATAGGTACAGGCAGCGGAGTCTTAGTAATAGGGTCCCGTTTTACCCTTTGGGTACGGAACCCTAAAAATGAACCTCTGTTGCTTTTGTTTTGTTTGGTCACGCTACAACTTGAGAACGGCTTTACCGATTACATTCATCTTTTTTTTAATGTTTTCTAATATTTCGTAAAAGGTTCTTACATTTAAAAATGGCTGGCTATCACCACCAAAACGTCTATAAACTCTTATGCTAGGATGCTAGGCAGTAGACACCTATATAAATGACTACTCAAGTACCTACATATAGCTATCTTGATAGGTAGATTAGGTCACTAATTGGTAGTACCTACACGTTAACAAATTGTGCTCACGTCGGCGACGCCGACGGTCGGTGGCCCCCTGACAGTAAATTGTGGCTAGTATTTACCCACTTGTTATTAACAACTCAACGCTAATTATAATGAGTATGGGGTTACGTAGCCACAGGATACGACTTTGAGTAATAGTCACGGTCGCGAGCGGCCTTTTGATATACAAAAAGAAGTCTATCTGGGACATTTTTCACACACGGTCATCTGACCCCTAACTAAGCAAAGCTTGTAATATGGCTGCCAGAGACTGATATACGTACATATATAATTTTAAATACATACTTAAATAGATATCAACACCCAGACATAGAACAAACACAAATGTTCATCACATAAATGTTTGCCCTAGATGGGAATCGATCCCACGCCCCCAAGCGCAGCAGGTAGGTTCACTACCAACTGAGCCACCGGGGCAGTCAAATCAGTCAAGTCTATCCACGCAGTAGTTCCTAAAATAGAGAAAATGACTTAACTTCTCGCACTTCTCGGGGTCTCTCCAGTTTATCAGATATCTTCGAAACAAATTGGGGTCTCCCAATTTGTTTCAAGGAAATATCAGAAAGGAATTATCATTAACAATTAGGAGCCTTAATTAAAAACGTTACTCAAGTTGACATGCGCTTAAATATGCTCCATCTTGTTTTCGCGTGTGATGATTGCCGTCAGCGAGAAACTGATAGGGCATTTTAAAACATAGATCAACTTGAGTAACGTTTTTAAGTAAGGCCCTAGCTACCTATAATATGTATAGTTTCATTGTCAAGACCACCAATGTTGCGTGTCTGCCTTAGTTATCCAAGTGGGACTGATAATAATTCTACTTACTTAAATGCTACTTTGAAAAGTAGGTTCCCTAAATTATATTCTAGACTCGAGCTAGATATTACTGATGTCTTCAGTCACGCAATGGCCTAACACCAATGATGTTATATAATTGTTGCTTATGACACTCCTCAGTAAGAACTTACCTGTATGTGAGTTGTGTGTGTTACCACACCTGTGTGTGGTTCTTAGATTCAAGAAAATATGTTCAAAGATTAGCCGGTTAAAGATTATCAGCTTTTTCATAAGGGGATTAAAAATCAATTTATACTTGATATTGAACGTAGGAAAACGTCGATGTGAGCCGCTTCCAACCGGCCCTTTTGGAGATCGATGGGGAAGCCTAATGTCAAGCAGTGGACGTGACGAAATAATGATGATTTGTTTATGTCCTAGTATGAGTATGACGTACCTTAAGCTCAGGGCTACAATGACCGTTTGTGGAAGAGTCTTTTCGAGTGAAACCTCACCACCGCGGCAGAATACATAAGGTCCTCCCGTCTGGAACAAGTTAACATTTCTAAAGGGTTTTAATTAATCGAGCGAATAAAAAAAACCTTGGCGATTTAAAATGAAAGTATGTAATACTACTTGGATATTTTTTTCGTAAAGTTAAATAAGCAGTCGACTACTTAATATTGATTAGTAAAATAGTTCTAGGTAAATGGGTCACAAAAATGACCAGTGATGCATAGGCCGACTGGAATTACGGAATGGGCGACTGTAATACCAAATGAGTACTGAATATATCAGAGCACGTTGATGAACATTTGTGTTTATTCTATATCTGGGTGTTAATATCTATTTAATAATGTATTAAAAAATATATAATATGTATGTATATCAGTCTCTGGCATCCATATTACAAGCTTTGTTTAGTTTGGGGTCAGATGACCGTCTGTGCAAAGTCCCGAATATTTATTTTAAAAATAACAGATCCGAATTCTGTCCGTGTTTCAATGGGAACTATACTTAAGTACGTAGGTAAATATCTACCTTAAATAGGTACCTTATTCATTCTTGCTTATACCTACCTTAACTAGAAAACTTTTCCAAGAAAAATACCGGCCACCGGCTGATGCGTGAAAATGGAAAAGGTTTCAAGGCAGACTTCGGTGGCAAAAGCCATTAAATTAATATTTTCACTTTTATTAATTATGTTTTCCTTTGAAGCCTGTTTTAATTAAGAACCTTTAGTGGCTCGTTTTTCTTTCGTATACTGTGTAACAGCTGTTTTATCGGTAATTAATAATGAAACTTAATAACACATTTTTTTTTTGTAAGTGCGTACTAATATACGTACTTAGTTATGTCGGGATGATACAATCAACAGAGCTTCGTTCGTGCGATGTTTTCTATAACCACCAATTTCTGAACTATGCATGTGACCACAATTACATTAAGTATATGGCTTTGGCTGCGGAATCCATCATATGCGTGACTCGACACGCTCTTGGCCAGTTATTCATCATTTAATTATTTGGTACGATGTATTGTGATTGAAGCTGAGTGGGACTTTGAGTGGGACTCGTCGCGTGTTCATCACTTTTAATTGCTATTTTCATATAACCCTCAATTCATGAATTTCTGAGGTTCTTTTTTAACCGACTTCAAAAAGGAGGGGATTCTCAATACGTTTGTTATTTTTGTTTGTTACCTCAGAACTCCACCATTTATAAACCGATTTGGAAATTCATTTTTCACATCACGTGCTCGACAATGTCCAATTACATATCATGCAACCTCAACGTAAAGTTAAGCATTATCTCTTAAAGGATATAAAGTTGTATGAAACTGCCTAGGGAATAAAGTGATTTGAATTTGGAACGGTAAATTCGCGTGGAAAGTCGTGGAAAACTCTGAGTAAAAAATGCCCATATGGCATTGTTAAAAGGTTTGTTCGAAAATCGAACTGACCACCATAAGCAGAACTCAAAAAAAAAGAAAAAGGTGCATTTACAAAGAATGTGAAACAAAAGACGGTGTTTGGTGCTGTGATTTTCAGTGAATCCTGGCTTTTCATTGTCTCGCAGAAGGTGTAAAAAGTAGAGTTTGCTCCTCTGGAATAAAGCCTGGCTTCTTCTTGGGCAGCTTGAACCATTCGTTTCACTCAGGACGGTATACTTATAACTCTAGAGCGTTACGCTCAGGGTTCAATATGCCGCCCGCGATGTAAGACACTGCTTTATTCCCTTAGTGCATAATCTACTATTATTATTTCAAAGGATATAATATTATTTTCAGATTTGTCCGATCAATAAGGTACTTTCAAAATAACCGAAATTGTCCCTTTTGCCCACACGTGCCGTTATGCACGTACTTCCCCTACATACATACAAACATGAACCCTAAAAACATAGGCACCTATTACTCCTTATTTCTGACAGTCGCTTTAAAATAGAAAAGCTCTACCTGCAGAGTTGAGAAGAAAATTCCATGAAATAGGTAATTATTCTCACTCCACGTAAACACATTACTTTCGAATGAGGTGTTCTTGTTAATTTGATTCGTAATAAATCTTATCTCCCGAGGAAAGGCTTTGAGCAATGAAAAAATGTACCTACTGGGGACTTACTGTACAGCACTGGAGCAACAAAAGATTTTGTGGAAGTGGAAAAGGCCAAAAACGGCCTAATATCAGTAGTCCGATTAGTTAGTCCGATGATCGGAGTGATAAGACTGGTTCGTCTCAGTAGTCCGGTGTTATACATAATCGGACTACTGAGCCTTTTAGTTCGATGTTTTACATGTTTACGTACACTAGTGACGGACTAATCTGCACATCGCCATATAATAAATACTAAATTTATATGTGTGATAAATACTAAATTTATTACACATACTAGCTGTTGCCCGCGGCTTCTCTCGCGTAGTATAGAAATCAACTTTAGTCTCTTCCCGCCGTTTCAGTTTCAGTCCGTCCGTCCCTCCTACAATCCACTCTACTCCCATCCCGCTAATTCCAACCCAGACCCAAATCCATCCCGTAATACCGTGCTCTACTTCAGACACGTCCTTTCCGCTAAAGGCCTGCAACCGCCCAATCCACTCCCATACCGTAATCCATTCTATTTCAATCCTGCCCTTTCTTTTTCATTCCCGCATCCGTCCTGTAATTTTTTTTCTCCTGTCTCGCCTTTTCCGCTCTAGTTTCGCATTTGTTCCGAAATTCACCCTACTTCTATCCCACCGTTTCTGTTCCGGTTGCGCATTCGTCCCGCAATCTACTGTACTCTCGTCTCATCTCTATCTACTCCAGTTTCGCATTGCCCTGAAATCTACTTTACTCAATCCCATTCTTTCCATTTTAGTCCAACATTCATCCCGCTCAGATTTTCCCTCAGCTCGTTCCCGTCTCCTGCCCATCGCATGTCAATTCCCGCATCGTACCTATCGGACAGATTGGCCGCAATGAATTCCAGCATCTGTTTACTCCAGCATCTGTACCTAGGCTAAAAATATATATATATATATATATAAGTACAGAAGACATAGGTTGAAATTCTTCCAACACATTTGATTTATATTACACGGGAAATTCTCACGTAAGATTAGGCCAGTTTTTTTTTTTTAATTTTTAATCAATCATGTTCTGGACTGAATTTTTTTAGCCAACCCATTTGCAATATATTTATTGATATATTTAATTAAATATAAAATACCTTTCATCCATTAACCAGCTCGGTGAAGGTCGTTCTACGGCGGGATCTTAGACTAATATAATAATATTAGTGGGATAGTGGGATTTAAAATGTACGCAATTTATCGTCAAACAAACTTTCTTCCAGCCAACCCTGAGAACTCGCTTCGCTCTGCCAAAAAGCCCTTGTGTAATAGAGTTGTTCCACCCAGTTCTATACTATGAAAATCGTTCTACAAACAAAGCTACCCAATCTCGACCAGAAATAACATTTCGCGTTATTTCCGAGGACCGACGTGGTGTTTACAGAATTACAGACCAACTTTATTGTTTTGTAAATAAGGTGAGTTTACACGATTGGCAAGCGTTTCATGTACCGGGGGGCTACAATCTCTTCCTACTTATAAATACAGATACAGATGCAGATATAGGTGCAAATACAGATGCGGGAACAGATGCAGATACAGATACACATACAGATGTAGTTACAGATGCAGATACAGATGCAGGTACAGGTGCCAAAACCGATGCAAATACAGTATACAAATGGCGATACAAGTGCAGGTACAGATACTGATAGGTACAAATACAGATTCAGAATCAGATCAGCTGCAGCTGCTGATGCAGTTACAGCTGCTGATGCAGATAGAGATGAAAAATACCAAATACCACTACAGTTGCAGACACAGATACAAAAACTCGCTAGTTTGGCGAATCAGTCTAAATAAAACCGGCATCCGATACTAAGAGAATCCACTCCTGTGCATAATGTGCATTCTCCTGCATGGCCTGGATTTCGTACATGTCCCAGATTCTTTCCACACCAGGACTCTTCGATAACCTTTAAAGCTTAAACTTTTTCTCACTCTTTTTTTTTAGAGAATAAAACACAGCGAGAGAAAAGCTGAGTTAGACAAAAAAATCTCTGAGAGATTGAGAGATTGTACTTAGTAGCCCCTTGGAATCAAAGTGATAGAAATGGAATGAATGGAAATGTAACTGAGGCAAGAGATAATGTCGGTCACTCATATTCGCTTATGAAATTAAATTAAATGAAAATAGTTTATCCTAGATTTAGCTACATTCATTTCAATTAAAAAAATAAGTATATAGGTTCTCTTAGCGCTTTATTTATTTATTTAAATCTTTAGTAACAAATAGCGCTGCAGCGGCTGACGTTATAATATTTAAGTATAGATATAATTCCATATTTCAACTTTTTTTCATGGAATTTGGTAAGTAATTCCGCTCCATCTTCGCCCACAACAGGCATTGATAAAGTAATTTATGCCCACAGGTTATAATTTTCATCATTGCTTTTCTTCTTACATGAACTCTCCTGTTTTGGTGAGTAGGTACCTATTTACACTCCTATGATTAGACCGTCAAAATTACATAAAAAAGCCCAGACGTGTTATTTTCAAACTGAAACTCAGACGGTCCGAAAACCTCTCAGAAATTTCGTAAAGATTTTCTGAAAATCTACACGAGTAACGAAACGAGAAAATCAGATAAAGGCATCGCACCTAAAGATGCGTGGGTGAAGCGCTTCAAGATCATTGAGATAAGCGATAATCTGCGGAGCTCTTGCACCCGTGTAGGTAGGTACGTCTGGGCGCATGATCGACCGTCACTCCGTAGACTCCGTCCGTACTCCATAAGTCCATACCAGGCCCAGTGCCGACAGTACCTCCCTCGCTTTCACAGTAAGCGCACGCCCTACGCCGCGAGTAACTACTCTATATTTTAACAATGACTGACACCACCCTCCAAATCGCACCCTAACAGCATGAAACGTGCGCGACCGAACGCGTCCTAAATACCGTGCAGACTTTTCGTGAATAGTGGACGAATAAATTTTGGCCAAAATGACCCAAGACGAGTTCGCGGAGCTACCAGTCCGTGTAGCCGCTTTTAAAGCAGATCCAGAAAGATACCGAGTCGCGACACAATTTGTCGATCAGCTCATTCAGCAAGCAAAAAAAGAGGCTGAACATAGACAAAAAGAGAAAGAGAGAAGTAAATTCGTAAGTATCAATGTTTATTTATGGCCGTAAGGAACTTGGAATAGGGCGGTAAGTGTTAATAAGGTAGATGCTGTAGAATGCAACAACCGGCTTCTTCTTGCCAACGCTGTCCATGGATTTAGAAAATAGAGAACACAATGGTCAAAAAAAGCATGCTTTTCATATTTTTTAAGCCAAACCAATAGCTATTTTTCATTCAATTTGACATCATATACTTAACAAGGTGTTTGCTAACCATTGAGGTAAATGTAGAACAATGTTAGTTACTCATCAAATCGCAATATTTAATCAATAATCGCTACATATATTAGTACCTACCATTTACATGAAACTATATTTAACAAGTGCATAATATCTCTGCGTCAAAGCATATAAGCTATACGCGACTGGATCATAATCCTACTTACTTCGGACACCTTGAAATACATTGCATCTCCTTCCTATATCTGATAAGCTTCTCGCCTCGATCTCTTTGATTTTCGGAGATCCACCGTCATTATTCGTATGGTTAACGTTCTTGAATTTTAATTCATCATAATTATCCACAGCCTTCTTTTCATGCACTGCTTGATATAGGCCTCTATCTTATGGCAATGGCAATTAAATCTACAAGCTTGTATTTACTTTGATACATTGATAAATCATGGAGTTAAGTTATCCAGGTCATTGATGCTATCTCCATAATTCTTATCTATTGTTGATCCGCCGAACAATTATGGTATTTTGGTGACTATTGTTGTTGTATGAGATAATAGTGGGCAATCGGCTTAAGTTTATCAGATAAAATATATAAAGTGGGTAGGTATACACTAGATAGAAGTTTGATCGATTTTGGCCTAAATCCTACTAAGTATGTGTGCTTAAAGTTTCGGTACAGTTACTAACGAAGTCTTGTGGACTCTTGTGTGAAATTGCTGATTTATTTGGCCTTACTTGAGCTTAAGTCAGATAATTAAGGAATAACGAAATAATTTCTTCATATACGTTAAGGCGCTCGTGTACCTATCCATTAACTAGAATTCATTTTACTTTAAGTGTTATTGATGAAACTACCTGCGAATACGTAATTTATACGATCCATACCTACATGAAGACTAGTAATTTTTTTAAGATTGAATGTAGTTTAAATTCATCAAGCCTTAAGTAAAATTTAAAAATAAGTATGGATGATTTGAAAAGCAAATCACATACTTTTCTTTCCTTTTTTCCAAACTTTAATAACCAAAATTATGTCATAATGAAATATAGTAAATATTTTTTTACCACATCCACATTAAATATTGTAAAATTTGCCAAAGCTATCAGTATCAGACATGATTTGGCGGGTATAAAAATATATCCTTTTTTTTCAATAGGTGTTTTTTTTATGCTGACAATAATCTCAAGGTGGCCAAAGGAGGTACGCAAACTAAATGAAAGAGTTGAAAATGATTATAAAAGAAAAGAAGAAATAAAAATTATAAAAAGAACTATACATCATATTAAAAATGCCACCCTCGATATAAATAGGTTCGTTTACCAGCGCGCAAAGTAATGTACTTAATATTATATTATTAAGTCCTTTTCCTTGGGCAAATTGAATACGATGCTCACAATGTGGAAAACCAGTCGGTTCTATGTAATGGAAAGCCGATAAATTGTGGGCCTGTCGTGAAATCTTTATCCGCCTCCCTCTGTGTAACTTTATCGTTTTCTTATTATAGTTTTAGAGGCTTTTGCTAGGAGTTTTACGCCTTTAGGGTGTGGACGAGCTGAATACAAGACTACAAATAGATTCATGAAAATATCCGCTGATTGATTAAACTTGCTTACGTATTTGAGTTACAAACATAAACTCACCTTAAAGTTTAATAAAAGTTAATAGGTTTCTTTAGATGTAGAAGTAAGAAGCTTTATTAGAGAGAGAGTTTTTAGAAGACAAAATTTTGCGAAAGGAAATCCGTGCCCTCCGAACTATCGGAGGCAAAAAGCGATAGCACGTTTATATGAAAATCTACGCGTACAAAGTAACGGGCTACAGCTATTCTATATTTTCTTTAGATTTCAATGCCGTTTACACTATTACATTGCCTTTGATATACATAAGCATCGTACTAATAGTATCAACGATTGCGTGTCTGAAGTCATTTGGTATTCCTATCACGATTACCTTTTGCATCAACCAGCATTGCAATTTCTGCATCGTGATTTATAACAACCAACATTATTATTATTTATAAGGGTTAAAATTACCTTCCTACATCTAGCTAGGGTTACCAATGGGCCGGGAACTACCACCCGTTATTTCTCATGATCTCCCGGCAAAATACAAAATCACCCGACAAATTGCTAATAATAAAATTCTATTAACAGTTACGATTTAAAAATGCCACAGGAGCTAAAAAAAATACGTTTGTGGTACGTAATTACCCTTTCGTTAAACTTTTTGAATTTATTATTATTTCTGAGTATATCATATTTTGTGAAAATTTCAACTGGCTATTAATTACGGTTCGAATAATACAGCCGTTAAAAAGTAGGACGGACATACGGACAGACAGCGTAGGCCTAGAAATAGTGTCCCGTTTACACCCTTTGAGTACGGAATCCTAAAAAGGGCTTTATCGGTAACGAAAATCATCCATATAGTTTCACAAGACCATACTAGTTGTTTTGTTTCTGAATAAATTGCAGCTTTTGCAAAATACAGTTTTGTGATTTTATTATTTGCTTGCATATATTGATCTGTAATATTTCTTGTTTCAGGATGGACAAGATCCAGGAAATGGTGAGTGCCTATATTCGACTGCTTAATATATCATAGTTTACTATTCATATTACTGACTAAGTAGGTCATCTGCCTTAGCTTGATTAATGCGCCGGATAAAGTGCGGCCAAAAAGATGCATTTTTTAGTTCTTACAGCTGTACTAACATTTAAAAAAGCTGAATAAAAAGTTTATTTTAATATTTCACTGTAACAGCTTTAATCTTACGTTCGAAAATCTAGCAAAAGTGGTCAGAATTTACTGTATCGTATCGGCTTTTTACAATTACTGCACCTGCCAGAGCTACAAAAACCAGGACCGAGTATGAGTAAACTAATTTAATCACGTGCAGTCATAATAAAGGTTAGTCTTAAAAAGGTATGAAAAGTATTATGATATTAGTATAATGTAATTATGTATATAAATATATGAAAAGACTTTTAATGATTTCTTAAATTTTCGCGATTAAATTCACATTGAAATTAAACTATAACACACAACAATTAAACACTATTTTCTATAACTTTTCTAAATACATCTATCATAATATCTAGTCTGAATGTGCTGTGGCCACGAACACTTCAAAGTATTCAAAACGTCAGAACTCAAAATAATGTAAAATACACGCGAAAAAATCTGTTAATAGTGTTTAATTTCAATATGAAAAGGATTGTTGCTTTGAGTATGCATACTCAAAGGATTGTTGGTACATAACTTGATTCAGAATAAAGGCAAGGAATATGAATAGTGTAGGGCCGATTACAGTACCTTGTTAAACCCCAGCATCGTCTTAATAAATGCAGATTTTGTCGACGCGACAACGACGGTAAAGCAATTTGTAATAACGATATTGGAGAATGTAATTAGTTTAACAATGGCTTTACTGCGCTTGAGCCTTCGTTCCAGGGTTATCCAGGTGAAATAAATCGAAGAATCGGCACCGCTTTATGGTTGATATTCCGAAAACCCGTACGAAGCGCTTTGATTCCGCTTTTATTGTGCGTACTGCTGGTCTGTGGAATGCGCTGCCTGAGTGGGTGTTCCCCGATAGTTACAATCTAGGTGTCTTCAAATCACGAGTGAATCGGCTTCTTCTAGGCAAGCGTGCTCCATCGTAGACCGCATCATCGCTTAACATCAGGCGTGTTGGCGGTCAAACGCAAGCCTATTTACGCATAAAAAAAAAGAAATAAGAAAGTAACCATGGCTATGATTTGATTCGATATTACCTAGAAATGATTTGTATTCATTTTATCAAGGTATACACTATACATTAATTAACTATAATTATAACCGTGCTGGCGTTTCTGGCTCAACTCATACGTAAGCATGTCATTCAGCGTGGTAATGCCGCTAGCATGCTAGGTACGCTCCCAACTGGTACGCGGCTTGAGCGTTTGGATTGTCTTTAAACCTTAAACGGTCTATGGGCAGTCTTCCTGTTTTGTAGTGTTATAAAAAACGATAACCTAAAACTGCTTAAAATTTATAAAAGAGAAAAAAGTTTAAGAATCCAAAATCCTTTGGTGGATGAAAAAGTGGCCAGAATATTGTCAGGGCATTTACCTAGCTTATTTTGTTGAGAAACATACATATTCTAAAAATTTAGTTATACAGTTGGACTGCTGTTCCCATTATAATAGAGACATCAGCTAAACTAGGCTTTTAATAGAACAAAACTCTGTAAAAAATTAAACAAACCAGTTTCCTGCGTGGACCTGTCTGTCATCGTCAAGTTACGCCACAATACAGAGTTGTGAAATGAATTTTCGCAACGGAAACTGTTCGTCTCCGTCAGATGCTGTGACAATATTGTTTCCTTTGCATATAAATGTCGGCTGAACTCATGCATAATTTATAACGAACGAACAAGGCCCTTTCTCTTGGAGATTTATTAGTTCTAAAAATAATGTAAATATCTGAAAAATCAATCTGTTTTATCTACTGTAAATATTTCAAAGAAACCGAGTAGGGATAGAAATAATTTAAATGTATGAATAAAATAAAATAATGTATACTAGATAATAGCAACAATAGAAGTGAGAAGAGTAAACTGTATGGCCAACTTGATCATCATGACAATTTTATAAAAAAACACCATAGAAATAAAGATAGAAGATAAGAAAGAAATGTGAGGTTGGCCATAGAGAGATCAAATAAAGGAGAAAGAAAACTTCATGTCGTACAAAGAAGTCAAGACGCTGATTATAAGATCGAACAGGTTAGAAGAATATCAAACCGGCAAGAGCTAAAGGGTAAGGAGTAAATTGGAAAATATTTCCCTTTACTTCATAGTTACTATTGATTGAGTTCGGTTTTCAATTCGGATTTCCAATTTGTTCTGAAGCTACATCTTCATCTTAACTCACAAAATTGATCTTCACCATCGAATCGTCACTTTAAACTTGTAAACTAAAAATTCTTAGTTTCATTGTTTTTCTGATAGGTTTATGGGTCTTAATTTAAAACATTCTTGGTAAAATCGTGTAATACAACAACATTTTCAACCGCTTTGACAGAAACTTTGAATTTATGTTCAGGAAATTTAGTTCCCAGTGTTTTCAGACTTGCTTGGGACTTGGGACCCGATTTCATTTATTCTGCCCTAATTTCACGTATTCCGTAATAAATAAATGAGCCAAATGGAATCACAACAACCGTCTGGTTCTATCGTTATTAGCTGGTTTTCTGACAAAAAAATACAGCGTAGGTTATAAGCAACTGGTTTTAAAGAAACGTAGCTGATCAGTAAAATACAGTAAGAACTATTTTTTCTTCTAAAAATGTATTTTCGAACCCCGACCGACGGCCAGGGGATCGGTGATTTTATAACATAGATACCTCCGGAGCCAGTAGACGTCACCGTTCAAACTAGATTGACTTTGTATTCATATTATACATGATACCAAAAAAATAATTGAAGGTGCATTTACGTGGTTACAATCGGTTGGTTGTTCTTATTGTAAACCTAATCTTAAGTAGGTAGGTAAATAATAGCTGGTTAGTAATACCGACCATTAAAGTTTTGATGCTCTTCTTGACAGAATGTTGAGTTAGGTATTTGTAGAAAGCTATTAATTCAGAAGTTTCGAGGTCTGAGTAGCATATTATTTAGGTTCGAGACACGAACTCTATTCAAGAAACTCAATGAAGATGCCATCTCGTAAACTTTATCTTGAATCTTTGTAGATGAATGTTTGAACAAAGTTTACTGAAGGTTCAGACGTCTCAGTTTCGAGATTGTTTAGTTCTCTACAAAATAAATAAATATCTGGGACATTATTGCACACATGGTCATCTGACCCCAAACTAAGCAAAGCTTGTAATATGGCAGCCAGAGACTGATATACATACATATATATTTTTAAATACATACTTAAATAGATATTAACACCCAGACATAGAACAAACACAAATGTTCATCACACAAATGTTTGTCTTAGATGGGAATTGAACCCACGCCCCCAAGCGCAGAAAGTAGGTTCACTACCAACTGAGCCATCGGGCAGTCATAGGTAAAATTGATAAAATCCTTATTATCTTTTCTTTTCCTTTTTCTCCTAATTTTATTGTATTTTTTACTGTTTTTTTCCTATTCTAATTTGTCTGTTTATGTAAGTATCCTCTCTAGTATAATATGGATCCTTGGATCAAGGATCCATTAGGATCGTTCTTGATAATATACTTTAGGTAGGGTAAGGGGAAGTATATTGATGATATTTTTTAAACAGAATACCACACAGTTCCCTATGCACACATATTCATGAAACAGCGCTAGCTAGTTACGAGTGTAAGGAAGATAAATATATACTCGTATCACGCGCTAGCGAAACGCGTTCTTGCGTTTAGTAAACAAACTTTTGTGACAGTTGCGCCTCAGTGGCGCCATTTTTTAGTGAATGTGGGTAGCGATTACATATTTGTTTAAAATTAATTAGATTAATTGATGTATCTGTTTTCAAACTTTTTAAAACGCTTCTATAAACTAACGACCAATAAAAAAAGCTGTATTGAAGTCGTGATTCAATTAAGGTAAGTTTTTATTCCTTAAATTGCGACCGTTATTTCTTAGTGTTTTGTCAAAATTTTTCAATACCTTTTTGAAAGGTTAACTTTATATCTGTTTTGCTCTTGTATTAAGAATAAACTAGTGAAGTCTAATACAGCGTTTAAAAGGTATTGTTTTGAGGAATTCGTGAGTGTAGGTATTTTATTTTTTAACAGTGTTTTTTTAATCACCAAATTACCTATTATAGGTTTTTTATCACCTAATTACCTATTTCATTTTCACATCTAAATTCACCATGGAAAAAGAGGTTAAATACAGGAAATATGATCACCAGCAATTTTAAAAAGCTGTCAGTTTAGTAAGAGGTGAAGGGAAGATAATTTATAAAGTTGCTAAGGAAGCACACGTCCCATGGAGCACTTTAAGGCTCAATTTGGGCAGCGTTTAGTCCATACAAACTTATTCTCCTGTTTCCTCCCTGGATAATACCGCTAGAGCCATTTATTTTTTTTATAAAATTTATCTCCTTTATGGCCAGGCTTGTGTCATTTATTTTTTCTCGTAAGTTAAGTACTATAAGAAATATGAGCCTTTAAAAATCCCAAAAAATATCCAATTTTTACCTCCGTGTTCAGACGTCTCTCAAACAAAATTTATGAGTTTGTAAAACAAAAATAAATGACAGAAGCCGAGAGCAAACCTTTTTAAACAATTAATTGAAAAAAATAATGAAATCGGCCTATTTTTGAATGAGGAAACAGAAGAATCCGAGACGATAATTTTGTCTACTTTTCGTAGGTATAAATCGATCCGAGCTGCAGTTGTCCTTATTGCGCTCTGCGGGCAGAGGCTCGAGGTCAGGGGAGGGTCGGTCTAATACGTATACAGTTAGAGAACAGACATGTAGTCGATAATTGTATCGACACATTAGTGCTGTCCATCGATATCGATATGTAACGGTTCTCGTCTTTAGTTAGTGTTTTGTGCGTGAAGTGAATTTAGCACATTACTGCAACGGTCGGCAAGTTAGGATTTGGACAAAATTGTTGACGCACAACATGATTTATTTTTACTATGGAAACTGACGTGGTTTTCGCACATAACACATTTAAGTACGAAAAGAAAGAATTTAAAAAAATATTGTAACTTGTGTATCAGGAATATCACGATCGTAACAAGTGGAAAAATTTATAAATAAATAATTCTCTTAATATTAGTTAATTTTGTTGAACTATTTTTTCAAAATTTTATTTAAATACATTAGGTTATTACGTTGCTAAGTGATTAGATTATAGCTTATCATCATCAGCCAGAAGACGTCCACTGCTGAACATGGGCCTCCCCCTTTAACCTCTATACTGATAGTGATCGACATCCTGTCATCTGCATCCACTGGATGCCCGCGACTCTCACAATGTCGTCGGTCCATCTAGTGGGAGGCCTACCTACGCTGCGTCTTCCGGTTCGTGGTCTCCACTCAAGGACCTTTCTTCCCCATCGGTTATCGGTACTTCGAGCGATGTGGCCTGCCCAATTGCCACTTCAACTTGCAAATTTGAATATCTATGTCGATGACTCTGGCTCTTTGGCGGATATTCACGTTTCGGATTTTATCGCGCAAAGAAACTCCGAGCATAGCTCTCTCCATTGCCCATTGTGTGACTCTGAGTATTTCCAAAAGGCCAACAGTTAAGGACCACGTCTCAGTACCATATGTTATCACTGGCAAAACACACTGGTCAAAGACCCTTGTCTTTAAGCACTGTAGTATCTTGGACGAGATGTCACGCAATTTCCCAAACGCTGCCCATCCGAGTTGGATTTTTCGGGCGACCTCTTTGCCCAAGTTGGACCAAGAATGATGGTACTGATCGTTTTTGGTTGGACTGACCTAAATGAACAATCTGTCCAAGAGAGGTGTAATGGTCAACAACTTCAAGAGTATCGTTCCCTACGATTACCGGCACGGGTACAACATGGACATTGGACATGATTTTTGTCTTGTCTATGTTTATTTTAAGACCCACCTGTTGAGAAAGGCTACTGAGATCGCTGAGCATCGCATTGAGGTCCTCCAGCGACTCTGCCATGATGACTATATCATCGGCAAAACGAAAATGAGTGATTTATTCACCATTGATGTTGATGCCGAATCCGTTCCAGTCCAAGAGCTTGATAACGTCCTTCACTGCGTTCGTGAACAGTTTCGGAGAAATAACATCTCTCTGTCTCACGGCTTTCTGCAATAGGATTGGTTCCGTGCTCTCGTCCTGTAATTGGATCGACATGTTGGCGTTTCTATACAAACACTTCAGCACTTCGATATATTTATAGTCGATATGACAACGCTGGAGGGACTGCAATACTGCCCAGGTCTCGATTGAATCCAAGGCTTTTTCATAGTCTACAAACGCTAGACATAATGGCCGATTATACTCCGCAGTCTTCTGTATAATCTGGTGGAGCGTGTGTATGTGGTCTGTGGTGCTCCTGCCTTATGCGATTATGCGATTATGCAACTCGAGTTGGAAGTCTTTGGAGTTTTGGATTTGAGTATGACCAGAATGGAGCGTGGACTTCACCAGACGCGACCTCTCAAGCTTGTTGATATTCAATGTGCCTCTGACAAAACGGTGATCGCTACCGGTTTTCACCTTGCTAATCACGGAGACATTGAATATTCGCTTCTTGGTCGTCATGATGAAGTTGATCTCATTTTTGGTCGAACCATCGGGGCTCATCCACGTCTACTTCCTGCATGGTCACTTCTGAAAGAAGGAGTTCATCAAATAGAGTTCCTCCTTCTCCATGAAGTCAACCAGCCACTGGCCCCTCGAATTCCGCTGTCCATACCCATATGACCCGACTCTTAACTCATCAACATTCCGCGTTCCATCTTTGCGTTGAAGTCACCCATAACAACGGTGAAGTATGTTACGGAGGTATCTATGGTCTCGGATATCTCCTCAAGTCCTCATACAACACCTCTACTTTAGATTATTAGATTATAGTTAAAGTTATCACAGGAATTGTACATGGTAATCCTTTCCGTAACTATCATCACATTATAGACCAGCACCCTCACAGGAAGTTTTCAAGCGTCGTGTGAAACTGTACTATTTCTTGGAGTAGCTACTGTATCGTTATTATCTCGCTTTAAGTTTATAAGTATGTATGAATTTAATATTTTTATTTATGTATGTATATTATTTTAACTAAAAACTTGGTTATTTGAATTTTTCACATAAATTTTGAGGTTATGTGAAAAAATTATTGGGACCTAAGTTGTAGATATTTTTATTACCTACAACTTTGCCATTAAACTTTTCAAAAACTATATTGCAAAACTATAAATCCATAGGATTTATAGTTTTGCTGGAAATCGAGTTGAACCATTTTTTACCCTTAAACCCACCAACTTCCCGAACTCAGATCGCCCGTAATTTATTTTTCCTTTCATTTTTATCATAATAATGGGTTTCATACTACTGTGTTTTTTTTTGGTTTCAAAAATTATCGACCCTGGTCTATTTGGCGTAGTCGGTTAGTAAAATATGAGCAGATCGCAAAATAACAAAAATCACTCGACATTCGGCAAACGACGATATCAACTAGCCGAGTAGACTGCGAGGCGAAATGAATTTGTAGGCAACTAGGTATTCAGTGCGGGAGCACGGGCGGGCACGCACACACGCACAGTCTGTTCGTCACGCACACGTATATAGCTCGCTCGTCAGGGCGCAGCGAGACAGCAATAGAGTTGCTAAATACCTATTCATCAAATTTCTTGGCCATGGTATATCGGCTTAAAGCGTTATCTAGAGAAGGAAGAGGATTCTGTGAAAAAATGGCGAGGCCTTATGCACTGTCCTGTGAATTAGAGTTAAGGCTTTACAATTATATTATAGAAATGCAAGAATTGGGTTTCGGGCTAACCGTTTATCAAATGATAAAATCTGCTTATGATCTTGCTGAAGCGGCTGGTCGAGAGAACTTCTTGCCATCAGCGAATCGCATTGGAAGCAAATGGTGGTGGAATTGCTTTAAGGCTAGGAGTTAGAAGAGCTGCATTATAGATGTGACCGTTGTATAGAATAATATTTCTAAAAATCTGATTATAATGTACGATTTTCATAATATCACCAAATTTCCTTCCTACTATCACCAATCCACCGGACTGTGTCACCAATTTATCTAACATTATTTGTGTAATTTGCCATTTAAAAAAAAATGTATCATTTTTTGCTAAGTTAACTCTCCTAGATATTTACTTCAAGTAATAAATAATCTAATAAAAAAAAGTGATTTTATGCTTCGTTGTCGAATACCTGCATAATTAGTATTTTTCATTTATATCACCAACATACCTTCCCTTACCCTACTTATTTTTTTCTTCTCCTAGGGTAACTTCTTCGGTTCAATGTTGTTAACCCATCCATCCATTTCTCACTTTATTACAAGCTTTTATTTAACTTTTCGAGATATAATAGACTGTATAATTACGTCGTAAACCTATCTCACATTACTCTTTTAGGGCCGACGCAAAATCGGCGACACCGCGCATCACAACCCAGGAACTCGATTTTTGAATCGATCTAGTTTGATTTCGCACGAAAATATCATGCAAAATGAAAGATTTTCTATTCATAGTAAGCAAATACGAACAGTTCAAACCACTAGTTGCGTTAGCGAGTGCATGCATGTTTATTTAAAAAATGTGTCCTTTGTTTGGGATTTCGTTCGAAATTCAGACATTTCGCATGATATTTTCGTGCGAAATATCATACGAGCGATTAAAAAATCGAGCCCCTTGAACATTTTATGGACGAATGATCCTGGGTTTACATCACGCGGCGTCGCCGATTTTAGCCATTAATTAATCTGCATCAAGGGACTTCTTTTAATAGCAGTTCTTAATAAATCTCAAGGCGACAGTTTGAGAGATGGGCCGCCACGGTCAGTTAACCTCGCGGATCTTGACGAGACAATCTCATGAAATGCCAGCCCTTCGTCAGCTATAATGATGTTGTGCTCTCCTGTTCAATGCGGAGGTAGGGTTGAATTGAAATAGATTTTATTACCACAAGCTACGGTTCGATTTTGTGGACATTCCCTCGGAAACCGTAAATTTTGACTGACGTGAATTTGATGAACGTCTAATCGGTCTGGCAAGGAGTCTCATGTCAGAAATGAAATGAAACTGTTCCTGCGTCGGGGGCTCGGGGGTCAAAGTAGTAAAATTTCTCGCATAATATATGCGACCCGCAATTTACGTTTGTTATTTCAATTCTCTCCCATTTTACGATATGATAAGTTATCTTTGTCCGTCTTGAGGATGCAAACTACTTCCTTGCAAATTTACATCAAGATCTGTTCAGCCTTTATTCAACCGTTTTAAAGCACGAAATATATTGCGGGTAAATTTTTAAGATATTTGAAAATAATTTAAAGCAAGATGATGAGGTGAAACCCTAGTCTAATATCAATGTGGAGACGGCTTTTATGATTCATCCTATTTTAGTCCACTCCTGGACCTTTCCCAATGCATTGTTGACATAAGAATTGTTCACGATCCCAAGCTCACTAACAAGCTGGACCCACTTAGCCTCTGAAGAGATTATGTGGGTTCCCTTCCCTCTGCATTTTTATCGCTTGTTTTTCAGGGAATGCTCCGAAGAGCTGATCTTATTCCTGCGTCGGAGTTCCACTACCGCACTTCCCAACACCGTCTAAAAGCTCATCCCCACATCTTGCAAAGCTGGAAATCACAAACGTTCCATTTATCCGCGGACCTGCAAGATGTGGAATATCCTTCCGCCAAAGGTCTTCCCGCCCAGCTTCAACTTGAAGCGTTTCAAAAAGAGTGTCTACATCTACCTCTCCGGGCTGGCAAAGCATCGTCAACACCGCTAGTATTGCAGGTGTTCATAGGCGGCGGTTTCTGCTTACCATCAGATGGCTCGCACGCTTGTTTGCCATTCGTTTTATTTTTTTAAAGTGCACTTGGCCCGAGTTTTGGCTTTTCACTTCCAGCCACTGCCACCTCCTTTACGTAAATCTTCTCTCCATTAAATATCAAGGAATCCTACGCTACGTTTGTCACGTAGTGGTCTTCACTCTAAAACGTCTGTCCAAAGGCTACCTATCGTTTCTGAGACAGTGATGACCAGCCCACTACCACTTCAGTTTCCTATAATACGCTGAGCTATGTCGATGACTCTCTGGCAAATCACTTCGCTCAGAAACTATTTTTATACCTCCGAATCTTCCAAATTTTAGGATTATACTGGAATGATTCGTGAACGAAGTATCACGAATCATTCCAGTATAATCCTAAAGTGTTTTAGCAGGTAAAAGACTCTTATACCTAGGTCGTTAAACCCCTAACATTGCCTCGACGGTTAACCTCTAGCTGAGAATGTCAAGTGGCGCGCTCGTTCGCAATGTTTTGCTTTTTGCTAAAAAGCAAAACATAATTGAAACAGAACGCTATTCGACTGAAGCAGCAGAATCTGAAGTGAATAAAGGTATATGTGTATATATAGGTATACATTATAATATATAACAACCAGGGCCCCAATTCTACTAAACCAATTATTTTTCTTTTGACACCTTATCTATTCCAAAAGTTTCAAAAGGGTAAATTTTGAGGCAATTCATTAACAATTTAAAAACTATTGGTTTTTCACTTTTGACACTTTATCTATACCAAAAGTGTCAAATGGGCAATTTTTGAGGCAATTCATTAACAATTTAAAAACAATTGGTTTAGTAGAATCGGGGCCCAGCTGTCACGTAGTGGTTCTTCACTCTTGTGAGTCCTATACCGATTAGGTTGAAAAGCGCACCTATAGATTCTGGATATGCCTGCGTAAATCGCATTTCAGGCGCAGTCGTTCTTTTCTTCTTTTTAACCGATTTAATAAAAGGAGGACAGTTCTATGTTCCACTGTATATTTTTTATGTATGTTCACCGATTCCCCGCCGATATAGCCGATAAAAAAAAATCGGTAGGGTATACTTCCAATTTGGTCCCATTGTCACCAAGTCAGGATCAAATGATGGGATCCCAGAGAAATCGAGGGCAAACCTCAAATTTTATAGACATTTATTACGTTTTTATTTTAGAAGTCGGTTTATAATGTGATCCACGTGTTATTATTGTAGCATATAAATTATGTCGCTTATTTCTGACGTTTAATATTAAGTTAAGTTTATAAATCATTATATCCCTGGTAGATGAATAAGCCAAAAAAAACTTAGATTTTTAAGTTTCAGAATTTTCAGCTATGTCCATACAATGAAACTTGTAAAAAAAACAAAATAGTATACTTTTCATGTCCTGCCAAGAGTGCCAAATTTTTGATTTCGTTTTTTTTTATTGTGACCACATAAAATAGTATAACAGTTTTCCCATTTATACTGGTCATTATTAAAAATATTAAAAGAAACATTTGTTATAAATATTTTGAAATAGGTATTAACCTCGTAAAATGAATGAAGCAAATTTTTCAAAAGAAGACTGTAATTTTATATTAAAATAATTCTCCTAGTTTAAAAAAGCAAAAACACACTTCAAAATCGCTAATCCTTAAGATCCTGGTAAAGATAATGGGACAAATTATTTAAATAATTGCATTGTCATCGGTCCTTGATAAGTGTGCAAAGTTTCAAATCAATCCGACGTTTTGAAAGGGGTGAAAATCACGTTCAAATTCCGTTATATAGATTAGATACATACCAAGGTAATAAAAGCGTGTTAAAAACTTCAAAGGCGCGTGCGAAATCGCTATACCCGCGGTAGAATACCCTTTATTCTACGTCTTGGATCCAATTCACGACCAAATCAAACAAACACTAAAGTCAAAACAATCAAGCACCCAACACGGAAAGTGAAACATCAAACAAAAGATATTTCGTCAGAAATCTTTCTCCAAATAAAGTGTCGTAAATCTGAAGCCAACCTGACTCTTGAAGGACTGACACGTGCGAACGGAAAGTCTCTAGAGATCACTACCTTACGCCTACAGCTCGAGAAGTTTTCTTTCCTCGCACCGTGTGATGAGATTGTATTGAGATTTCGAGTGGTACTAGAGACTAGAGTGTTGTATTGTTTAATATATAAAAGAAGATGTTGTGTATGTATGATCCCTATGGACTCCGAAACCAATTTTAATGAATTTTGTAGACAATCTCTTTTTATCTTTTAGCACTTGCAAAATGTGGAATGGAGGCTACCTTACGCGGTGTTTCCGAGAAGCTACAACATGGGGTTCTTCAAAAGGCGAGTTTATAGATTCTTAAAGGGCCGGCAACCGTCTGCTTGTTTGCCAACTAACTATACATACGGCATAAAAATAATAATGATCAATATAAAAAACAGACTTCATAAAAAATTCTGAACTGGACCAAATATGCGCCCTCTATTCCACAGCGCGTGCATTTATGAGGCACTATCGGTTTTAGAGATCGCTCAGCGCATGCCTGATTTCGTACTGAGGTGTTCCGACAGACGTCTCTTATAATAGTTTTTGTGTGAAAATTACTTTTTAATTGTTACATTGTAAAAAAACCAAACATATTAGAACTGAACCAAATTGTAATGGGACGAAACGGGAAGCAAGCAAGCATTCAAATAAAAAATGAATCATCAAAATCGGTTCACCCAGTCGAAAGTTCTGAGGTAACAAACATTAAAAAAATACTGTCGAATTGATAACCTCCTCCTTTTTGGAAGTCGGTTAAAAATAAACCACAATATGCCAAGTTCCCTATATACATCGTAACATTCTTATCAAAGTAAGCACTTACATAAAACGAAACAATTAATGTCAAGTCCATTTCGATTTTCAATCGTTGTAACTCTTTAGATTTCGAAGTAAAAGACGAGGCCCTCAGGCTTTGTAATACGAAAACCTGCAAAATGTGCCCCAATAACATTGATTGACGGATCACTCCAGCCTCCGGATCTTCAATGTGTTGGAACATTGAAATAAATTGAACGTTATGATGGATCTATGTTCATAAACGTTCTTTCTTTAGTGTTAGGTAGGTACCAGTTCATAACACGTTATTTCTTTAGTTGTAGGTATAAGATTGTAGCTAAAATTGGAAGGTTAGCGTCTGTTCAAAAAAAAATCGGCTAAATAACTTCACTATACGGGGTGAGACAGAACGGTGGTACCGACAGGAGGTAGGTCATACTACTCACCTACTCAGACAGATGAAATTTTCACAGATGAATTATTTCTTTAACAACAAAAGTTGCAGCTATAACAACAAATACTGAAAAAACAGAATAAAATTAATATTTACGGGGGCTCCCATACAAAAAAACGTGATTTTTATGCTCATTTTTGCTCGATATTGATAACGGCAACAGGTAGACGCTTGAAATATTCACAGAATATTGAGTTATACTATTCACTTTCAAAACAAATAACCGAATTAAAATAAAATTTATATTTAAGAGGGACTCCCATACAACAAACGTGATTTTTTGTCGTTTTTATAGATAATGGTACGGAACCCTTCGTGCGCCAGTCCGACTTGCACTTGGCCGGTTATTTTGCAATTTCAGGGTTGGTCCTTCAGTAAAAGGTATTCATAATGACAAGTAAGTACAGTGACCTCGGCTTAGCTCTGTGAACTCTGTATATAAATGAACTACCCTCGGCGAAATTCCTCCACGCGCCACTGCCATTCGGTTATTAGACTCTACGGATTCAACCTAATTATTATTTGAATTATTTCCACAGACCTATTGGTCACTAGCTGTACGCCCCGCGGTTTCGCCCGCGTAGACATTCCGTCATGAACCGGGAATCAGTTTTTCGGGATAAAAATATTCTGTCACTCGCCGCCTTCCAACTTCAATGCAAAAAAATCACATCGATCCGATGCTCTATTGCTGCGTGAAAGAAAAACAAAATAAGTTAAAATTTTCACAGAATATGTAATGTTATGTCAAATTTATTAAGAAATAATAAAAAAAGTCAAAATAAAAATGAAAGGGGGTCCCCATAGAACAAATGTATTTTTGCTCTAGTGTAGAAACGGTAATTCTTAAAAGCTTCAACCTTACATGATTGTAGTACACTCTAATGTAGGTATAGCAACAAGTAATAAATAATGTGTCAAGTGCGAGTCGGTGACACATTTCTGTTCATTACCAAGTTAGGCAACGTAATTCAGTTACTTGGACGACCTCATCATTTCTTTCAACGAATCGAAAGTGCATATTTTATTAGCTTAAAAGTCGGGTTTTTAAATTGATAATTATTGTTTTTTGTGGTGGCTCTGAGCGCAAGCCCGACTCGCACTTGGCCGGTTTTATTTGACAGTTCACTATACCAAATCTGACAAAATACGTAATTTACCAAAGTTATAACGACTTGTTACAAAAATGTGAATTTGGTCCAAATCTCCGATTTGAACTGAAACTGTTACAAAGTACCGTCCTACATTACGACGTTCATTCCATTGTTTGTGTTCAACATTTCCGTGAAGCCTTTTGCTGTTGTTTTCCCAATACTTTTATAAGAAAAACCGAGTTGAATGGGTAGGTTTTTCGCAAGGATTTCTGTACTATTGTGGTTGTGAATTAGTAATTAAAATTAATGATGCTAAGCTAAATACCTACAATAGGCAGGCAACAACGCATAAGTTAGTTTATACTTTACATACTTAGGTATCTACTGGCTCAAAGATAAATTTCAAAAGACAAGTGATATATTGAACGTTGACGCACCAAAAAACGGCAATAAAATGTATGAAAAGATGAAAAATCACTGAGTGTATTTTTAAATACCGATTGGGCATTATCTTTAGAATAAATTATTTTCTCTTCCGCGAAAATAAAACGACAATATAAAAATTACTTCAAAACGTTTGAAAAGTTATTCTAAATAGAATGCCGAATCGTATTTTTAATTAACACGCTTTTATTAGCTTGGTATGTTGGTTGGACAATATTTTGTAATTTTTAATATTATGTTAGCAATATTGTCAAAACAATTAAAGGTACCTATTTGTGATCTTTCTATAGCAGTAGTAATCAAATAAGAAAATTATTTACTAAAATTCTATTTAATAAACATAATTATTTACACTAATACTTATTACCAAGTTTGATTGATGCATTGACACTAAATTGGATTGTTCCATTCACTTTTCCTATATGGAGAACCAACTTGGGACATCTGACCTGTTTTTGTTCTGATCTATGTACTTCTTAAAAGAATCTTTAGCATCAGCCAAAGATTTTTGAGCCTCTTCATCTTCATATTCTCTTCATCTTTTTATTGTTGAATATGTCAGGAAACAACAACAATATTATGGGGTTATGGCAACACCCCTCTCTATGAGGGAGGCCTTGTCCAACAGTGGACGTTAGTTGGCTGATGATGTGTGTGTGTGTGTGTGTGATGTCAAGAAATTCAAAAACTTCTGATCTTTTGGCTGAAAAAGAAATATGAATTTCTGTGAGGCAACTAGTTTGTTTCACGTTATCATTACTCATATCATATGTAGTGGTAGGACTCTTTTGCAGGAGTCCGCCTGGGGAAGTACCACACCTTTGCCAGTTAAGTTCAACCGCCAAGCAGTAGTGTGGTAACACTACTGTGTTCCGGATTGAAGGGCAATGTTTCCAGCGAAATTACAGGGCACAGAGATTCGACATCTTATATCTCGGGGTGACGAGCGCAGTGCATTGCCATCTAGGGTTTTGAACTGTTGAAGTTCAAAATTCTGAGTGGCGTTGAATTGTTATGGGCAAGCGTGAAGAGCCATCAGGCGAGCGACTTCGCTCGTCTCGTCACCCAGTAACATAAAAAAAAAATATGTAACGGAATCTTTGAACTTGATTTTGAACTTGGTAGGTACCTACTTCAAAACGTCGAATTAAATTGAAATTTTGCACACTTATCAAGCACCGATGACTATGCAATAATTTAGTTTGTCCCAATAAAGCGTGGTTTTCAGTTTTTTAAATTATTAATTAATTAACTATTCCTACATAAGTACTTTGCGAATTGTTTATGTTTTAAAATTTGCTAAAGAGATAGCTGTTGTTGCCCATTATTTCTCTTTTCTTATCTTCAACTTTATCTCATCGATGTTTGTTTGCATATTTTAGCCTTCTGTTGAGATAAAAGTCTTACCTACTTAACGTTAAAAAAAGTCTTAACTACTTATACTACGTAATTTACGCAAGTAAGTATACAAATTAGCCTACAGCCATTTACCACCGCCGCCGTTCCTTTACTAATAAAGTGAGCGTTATCATGAAATAATATGCAGCAATCTAAGATCTCATTTACGTTAGGAAAGACCTCAGATCAGACAAACAAGGGAGATATGGTAAGGTGGCCTAAAACAGGCTTGATGCCAGTTTCTGCCCATAGCCAAACGTTTTGATATGAAACCATTTTTGTAATTTTAAGCTAACCATCGAAGTAGATAAACTTAAACTAAAATGACCATAACTGCTAAAAGTCGAAAAACAGGGCCTTAAAAGGTTTTTAGCTCTTAGCATTCTACTTGGTGGAGGATATTCGTTATGCAAGTTTCTTTTACTTTTTTAAGTATTAAAAAAAACTTGGTGGGTAAGTACCTATATCAGGGTGATGATTGTATTGCTACGCAGGATTTTGAACTGTATAAGTACAATATGAATGATGGTACTGAACGGTTAAGGGCGAGCGTAACAGGCGAGCGACTTTCCTTCACCCTCTCATCCGTAACATAAGTGAATATTTATTTATTCTCATGTGAACTTCGTTTTCAAGCAATCGCATAGGTATATTGCAATTGTAAAGCGTATAATCGCCTACTTTTGCCTGTGCTGTCCAGGGCCCATTCCACCTCTTTCATTAACGCGATTCTATATAAATGACTGCAAAAAGTAACGCGACCGCATTCCGTATCCCTAGGCGTTAAGGTTCACGTTCACGTAATTTCCAGATGTCACCTAATCTAAATCGCGATTAAGAGGTCACGGTACGGCCCCAGGAGCTGAAAATTCAGTTCCTGAGGCATTAGCAACACAAATGTCACCTTTATGCGCAAGGGTGCCAAAATCAATATTCGCCCCATCACAACGCCCCCCATTCACATAAGGAATGCCATGACGGAAGGGACACCTCTTTAATCTTGACTGGCACCGCTATTCACAATCAGGTGAATTGAAAAGGGAAAATCGCAGAAAAACTAAAGCGTACTATCTATAGATATAGGTATGCGTTTTACGGTCTGTTTTAGTAATGTTATTTAGTGTACTGGAGTAGTCAGTTATGATACTAACCAGTAGCATATGGGGGGTTTAAGGGTTCAAGCAACAATCAAGAAAATTCTTTTTTTTTTCATCAAAATCGGTTCAGTAATTTTGCTTTTAAGTCAAAATAACTGGAAAATTTGGTTACTTTGATGACAATATTATGTCAACCAAGGAACCAAAATTGCTTATTTTACAAATTTTGTGAAGTCGATTTTTTTAATTGATAATTTTACTATTGACTAGCGACCCACCCCGCTTCGCACGGGTGTTAATTCTAACTGATGGTGAAAACCGCATCAAAATCCCTTGCGTGGTTTAGGAGGAGTTATCGTATATACAGACAGACGCGGAAAGCGACTTGTATACTATGTAGAGAAGATGTACTTCCGCAAAGTAACTTAGTAATCAACTATCTAATGACCATATACTTCATGCACTATGCCCTAAATCCTGCGATTTGAATAAAGCCACGGAGAGTGCTATATTATACTAGGGGTGACTCGGTTTTTGTCCAAAAACGTAATATAACGGCCTCTTGGTGTTGGCTTCAGCCCCACCAATGTCTACCAAATGTCCGAGCTAGACCCGAGAATGATTATGAATAAAAGGAATGAATAATAATAATGAAAAAAAAAAAAAAAGTGAGCTTCCTATAATATGTACATCAACTAAAAAACCACATAACTTGTGTCACAAATGTCGAAGTAAAGGGTGTAGGTACGTTAATTTATTTAAAAAAATGCGAATTGAAAATTATTTATTATAAGATACTTATTTACCATTGAAAATGGTTATCAGATGCAATCCGCGTGAGACGTATTTTTGGCCATTTCCGAGGATTTTGGGAGGATCGAGATGTGAATAGTACCAAGAGTTGAGGAATTTATCAAGACACGTGTGAGCTTTAGAATTTTGTGAGAAAAAACCTAAAATGTTCCTACGTCGTTTAAAATTACACCTGAATTCTTAAACTTGCGTCTTCTGACTACAGATAGTTTCATTAGAAAGATTATCGTGAAGTCACTGAAAGTGTTAAGTAAATAGCTCGCCACTCTACCGCTCCCTACCCAAGAATTTAATTTATCCCTCTCTAAAGCTTAAATAACTGCCCGAGGCGGATGGTTACCTACTGAATAGGTAATTAACACATCAACTACGTTATCCCTTACTGTTTGAATAAGGTACTAACTGAACTTATCTCTCTCCTGAAGTCTTCTTTCTTCGTAGAAGCTAGCAGACCATTTAACTTGACCAGCAAACATCTTGAGCAAAAAGCGGTGTGATATGGGGAAATTGACGCACGTACACCATACTCCATGCATGCTGCTTATAATCTATATTATGCTGTGCTGTGTGCTGCATGCACACAGCACAGCATAATATAGATACAACATACATAAATACGCATACAAGAACCATGAAAACATAACTTTTTTTTGGCCAGTCGTGTATAAATGTATGTGGACTGAATTTCCATGCCGCACTCTCGTCAACTTTTCATCGTCGTTATCCTGCTGTTCCTCGACCTCAAGAATGAATAAACCATCGTAAAACTGATCTCTTTGTTTCAGGTAATATGAAGAGGAGGCTGGGACGAGCGCAAGGCTTCGTTCGGCGCATGTTTGACGCTCTTTGCAACTGCACGCAGACAGCCGCTGCCGCAGCTAGGACGCACGCTCGCAACAATCCTTTCACCAAGCGTTAGTCAGCCCGATCACAACTCACTATCGAGAACATCCATTCACTATTGAGAACTTTTTGTAATCACAATTAAGAACTTTTTGGACTCACTATTGAGAACTTTTTGGACTCACTATTGAGAACTTTTTGGACTCACTATTGAGAACTTTTTGGACTCACTATTGAGAACTTTTTGGACTCACTATTGAGAACTTTTTGGACTCACTATTGAGAACTTTTTGTACTCACAATTGAGAACTTTTTGGACTCACTATTGAGAACAACTAGACTTAGTAACGAGAACAACTAGATTCGCTATTGAGATCATTTTGAAACTCTATCGAGATCAATATGACTCACAATCGATCGAGATCATAGTGATTCACTATCGAGAACTTCTAGTTACCTATGTGACTCATTATCAAGAACACATAGTACTGACTAAACCAATATTGACCTTTGAGTCGGGTCGTTTGCGACAGAAATCGAGTTCAAACAAGATATTTGCTTACATTTCTCATTTGGCTTACGTTCTCTGAAATTACTTTATCGACTTTTAATGTTTGTGAAACACTGAAATGTTATTAAACGTGTTTTTTAAATAAACGCTTAAATAAGTGCAAATATTTAGAGGATTTTCCGATGAAACAAAATTGTAGCTACGTAGCATTTTCTTTTTCATAACAGTATAAGACGCTGACATATCCCAAAGAAAAATATAAGAACAAGTAACTTGTTTTTAATAGGGGATAAATATCTTATATCTTTTCTAAACATATTGAATGACCATACAAAAGATCAATTAGAGTAAAATATTGTATTCTAACATCAATATATATCTCAATGCTCTGAGTATAATGAGTAACACACATAACTAAGTATAATGAAGACGACCTCCAAGACAGTTAAAAGTAAATCCATGAAATGTAAAAAAGAGCTTCAAAAAACTGTGCAAAATTATACCAACAAATACTAAAACTATTCATTCGAATAATGGTAAAAACATATCTTCCCTACTCGCGTCATTGGCATCTGAAACTCGTTCTAGACTAGAGAGAGAGAGAGAGGGATAGGAAACCCTCCTGCCCTAAAGGTCTTCTATAAAATTATTAAAATTAATACTTCATTGCCCCTGCCGCTATCGTGAGAACTTGAGAAGGCATGAGCAATGACCGTGAGGGCAGATAAGAATAAACCAACCTCGATTGGAAACGCAACTCAAATTTCAAACCAGTTTCAAGCGAGTCGCATCTCTTGTGGAGGACCTACTCGTCCAACACTTCATTAGTGAAATATTAACACCATTCAACTGTCTCCTAAAAACCTTAAGTCTTCCTAGTTATAGTATCCTTGAACGGTGTTACACGGTGTTTATGTGATCGGTGTGATTACGCTTATAGATATAAGAGTTACCTATAGCAATAATATATGTATGAGGCCGTTTATCCACCAGCAATAAGAATCAAAGCGGCGAGATGTACCTAGTTGAAGAAAACACGTATTTTGTATACTGCCAGCCAACCGAAAACGCACTGGATTGATTAAAAACGCCCCCAATCCATCCCTAATGGAATATCCAACTTTTCATCTTACGTCTATCCCTCTAACATTTTTTAACGAAAAAGGGAACGAAACTGGATTTTTGGCGTAATGATTCTATCGAATAGAAAGATCTATAGAACATTTAATTTCTATAAACAACAAATCTGTATTTTTTATTGGAAATAACGGGTTCAATTTCAACACTTTACCTCTAATATCCATAAGTAGTTTTTCGAAAAACTCTTCGAGGGAAAGTACGAGAGGGGATTTGCCCAATTTTTTTTTAAATTACCAATAATTGAATTTGTATCTTTTAAAATGTTGGTAATATGCGTAAGAGATAGCTCTAGCCCGTGAGTGTGATTTGGTCAAGACCTCTCTATTAGGCTTGGATGCTGCGGTGGATGGCGGCCCCAAATGAACTGTTTTGTCCTCTTTCAATTTACACAACAGTAAAAAACTGAGTTTTAATTTTTTATGGACCTTACTGAACCACATGAACATACCGTACATTTTTTGCCTCTTTGCCGCTTTCAACCTGCGCATATTAGTTGCGTCACTGTGGTAGCATATTTTAGCCGGGTTAGTTTAGTTGATGGAATCTGAACGGCAGTCAGAAATATCCAAAGTCATAAAATTGCAAGAGGAAAACGCAGTACCTACCTAGGTTACGTATTGTATCTATAATAGTCATATTTATATACTATCAAAGAAATTATTATAAATGTACTATTAATCTTCCTTAAAAATCTACACCTGCCTTGGGAATTCTGAATTTTTACCAATTTTTTATGATTTTTCGAGAAGCCTATTTCTGAAATTTTCATACCTATCCGTATTATTTTATAAGTAAATTCTAAGTATTCCTACCTAATTAGATAAAAACGTAGTGACTTCACTCATATTGCTTCGCAATGTAGTAAAATTCTCTTAAATATAAATGTCAATAAGTATGTTAACTTAAATTATAAAAAAGAAACACATTACCTTACACGTAATGGATAAATGTATAAATGATACATTATAAATAACGTTAAGTACCTAGCTTTCAGTTCCAAACACTTTTTAATAAAAAATTATTTAAAGTCTATTTTTATAAGCACAAACTGTTTAAACAGAAAGCTCAAAGTTAAATAGCCATATGCTAGTCTTATTGTATCGTATAGAAATTAAAGATATTTCATGTTCGTAAATTTGATCGAAGTATACATAAGACTTTGAATACATTTGCGTAAAGCAAAAAAAGCATTTGGTATTTACAGCTTGGCAAAAAACAGTAGAAATTGTTGGGAGCGCCACTATCGCAATTAGTTCTAAATACTAGCAACCCTGTGTATATCTGAGGAAGATGAGAGTTTTGGAGCCAACGTGGAAACAAACATATCCTGCACGTTGTAGGTATTATTTTCTTAAACTTGTGTATTTTCAAGTATTAATGTGTAATAATGGTGGAATCGAACGTGCTCGATTATGGGGAAGTGATAATAATGATGTAAAGCGTCTTTCTTTTCGTGTTGTTTTCCAAAATTCCATAGGAGCCTCTTGCAAAGCCTCCACTACTTTACTGGGGCATACGTTTGACTTGATCGTGAATTACTTTGCTTGACTCTGACTGTGACTATGACTTGTTTGACGCTACTTAATACTGTGTAAACTTGTTTAATATTACGACTGAAGGATTTAGTAACCATGGTCATGAAAAAATTTGCAAAATAAAACTGAGAAAGATGATTGGATGACATTCTTCCAGTGACGTGTTTCCATAGTATTGTCAAATGAAGTAAAAAAAGTTATCGTTTCAAGACTTTTTTGCCAAGCTACACCCATTATATCGGTAACGAAATCTCTTATACTTTAAGAACCTAAAAAAAAAACATTGAGCATACGCTAATCAAACGGTTTTTTAATAAGAGATATATCATACACTTACGCATACCTAAAAGTTCAATAAGCTAATCTATGCTATAAAATGATCCATAAAATTTTGGTAACAAGGAGCTATCAAGCATTTATGCATAAGATAGTAAATATGCAACAAAGCGCACAAAACATTTAAAAAAAATGGAAAATCTAAAACACTGTTTTAAACTATCACGGTTGTTCACTACAGTTATATGATTATTAACGGGCGTCCATAAGATGTTCAAAATACAATACGCAGTGGGTGTGTTTTGTCGGGACTTAGGTTCGAGTTCAAGTTCCAAAGATAACCGTAGCAAGAGACTAAGAAAGAGGGTAGATCGTTTTGTCTAAATTGTCTAACTTTGAACTTTTCGACCAACCACCCGTAATCTTCTTTGTCTTCCCGTGAACATGGTGCATGTAACTGGGCCGAAATATCGGGACCTCCATTCAGAACCTTATCACGGTGAATATTCCGTTAATAATCTTATAAAAATGTTGAAGAATCAAGAAAATTACTTGTTGTTTACTTAGAAATAATTTATGGGTGAAGAAAACTTACAGTTCTAAGTTTTTTGAGAGAAGTTTCTCAATTCAATGTATTTTATTTATTTTTAAACGACTTCCAAAATGAAAGAGGTTCTCAATTCGACAGTTTTTTTAAATGTTTGTTACCACAGAACTTTTTACTAGGTAAACCGATTTTAATTATTCTTTTTTTATTTAAAAGCTGGCGCTTCTCGTGTGGTCCCATTTCAATTAGGCCCTGTTCTGGTTTTTTTCTGAAGTCGGTTTTTTATGTTGATAATTGTTATTTATTTCTTTGTTGTACCAGATTACTCCGGCATTTGAGAACCAATTTACTTGGTTCTTTTATATTGATGTGAAACATCTATTGGCACGCCTTGACAATAAAACCGAATCATATGCCGTGACGGACGTGACGTCATATGCTCTCTTATGCCGTCATGTTTTGATGTTTCACATCTGCTGGGCGTCCCGTGCCGTGACCCAACCTTTTTATGTAGAGAAAGCTGTCGAAGTAAAAAAAAAACAGTTAATTTGGCTCAGTAGCTTTTGAATGTTCTTTGGCGTTTGATTTGGCAAAAGCAAAAAACGAGACCTTTTCATTTTAAAGTCGGTTTTATTTATTTTTATCATACCTACTTAGTTTATTTAGAACTTTGTCTGTTTAGATCGAAAACTCGGTTTTACATATCGGACCATACGGTACTGAGAGAAAGAAGATCAGCATATTTGACGTTTAACATTAGAGTTTTCTATAATAATAATGTAATACTGATGTAATAATCATAATATGATATATTTTCCAATGTATTTCTGTAGAGGCAATAATAATAAATGTTCATATTAAATAAATAAGTTGATATAAAATGTTTAAATAAATGTTCAATGTGATATCCTGCCTGTAAACCTACTTCCGGTGTTATTCTACTAAAAAATTCTTCTAAATAAATGATTTTACAAATGTGAACATGTGTTTATGTCCATCATAAAGCCATCATAATAAAATTATATTAAATCCCAGCAGTGGACACACGCCTAAAAATATCAGTCCTATCATGTTAGGATGATAATGAAATAATGAATGTGCTTTTCCTATTGTATCTACTAGTATAAAGTGTGTATATTCGTTGGTTGTGTCAGGAATGGTAATAGCATTCATTTTAGGCAAAAAGAAATGTTTTCTGATATTAGCACCGTTAAACGGACGGGTAAAAATAAATCTGTTTTATACCCAAGGCAAAAAATTGTATTTTCTTTCTATTTCCCAGTTCAAGTTGGTTTTTATCGTATGAAAATAGGTCAGTGGAAGGCGTCGGGTATCGTATCGGGGCCTCATTATATCGGCTCGGCGTTCCGATTTATGTTTATGTTTAACTAACCGACTGGCATGTCAGGTCAAGGGTCAGTCAAGACTGTTCGAGCGGTATTCACGTTCTTTCGATCATGGTTATTGTGATAGGTATATTATGTAGAACCCTTAGCCCTTTCCTCTATCACTAGCTGTGCCCCACGGTCCTTGAAGCAACCTCTTTGGTAGCGACGGCACCTCCTTTGACTTATCCCGGATTGAATTAGTGTGTGTGAGGTGGGAGTGTGTGTATGGAAATACACTAGAGAAACGCCAAAAACTTTTTTTTATATAATAGTGACCACTAAAAATAATTTATTGAAATGTCGTACTGGCCATCACGATGAGAACACAATAAAGAAAAGAAAAAAGGCGCGAATTAGAGCGGCAGAATTGGATAGTGTGAGACTTCCAGCTTTGCAAGATGTCGTGGTGAGCCTTTTGACGGCGTCAAGGTGTGCGCTATTGAAATTATGAGGTAGGAATGAGATCAAAAAAGCTCTTCAGAGCATTTTTCAAAAGCTTAGGATGTTGATGGGTCATTCCTAGGGTTGCCATCCGTCCGGGATTCACCGGATTTGTCCTAGTTTGGAGGGCATCCGGGGAGCGTACGAAGGCTTCTTTTGTTTAAAAAAAATTAAGTCTTGGGCCGCCCGCGACACACGCACTGTGCCCCCCCCCCCAACCCCCCCCCCCCCCCCCGCCACGATTTTTACACTGACTATGTTTAAAAAAACCTATTGACATATCCGGGGTTTTCACGCGTCTTGTCCTGGTTGCCAAATTTTAGAGATGGCAACTCGAGTCATTCCAGAACCTGTGATATTAGTTTTATCTCTCTCATTCGAATTGACATAAGTGTGACGAGAAACAATATCTCATAGACAAGAAGAGCAAACTTGCAGGCCTAGCACGGGTCGAGGATAAATTGTCTTTCCACCGTATTTATCCGCGCGTAGACGCGGCAGAGCTAGAATATAGATATGATGGTATTTTTCTCACAGGATAAAAACGCAAAAAAATTAAATGCTAATGCTACGCCACCTAGGCTACGCCCCTAGCAGCTTTGCTTTAAAGCAGCTTTGTCTCGCTTTCTCGGCTAATAAGAGAGCAGGACAAAATTCAATATGAGATTAATACAAGAATATTTTTGAGAAACACTCTAGGCAGGCTCAAATGTGAAATCGTACAATGCTGACAACTTTTGCTGTTACAGACTATAAACCACTTCGTGGTCCCCGCGCCAGGTTAGTAATAAGTAATAGATGGTGTTGACTTCATTATAAAACTGATTTATTCATTTCACTTACTTTCTATGCTTGCGGTAGTGTGGGGAACGTTCTCTATCCCTTTTCTTTTTTTTACCTTTTCGTTTCTTATCAATATCTCTTTTGCCTTCTGGAGTTTTGTTTCTCTTACTCCTGTGGTCAGATTCCGAATCGCTGGAATTGTGACGTCTTCTTTCTTTCTTCTTACTTTTCTTTTTTCTATCTTTGTCTGAATCTGAACTTGATTCTTTGCTGTTATGCCGTTTGTCCTTCTTTTTACTTTTCCTATCAGTATCTAATAGTGAATCTAGAGATTCATTACTACTGTATCTTTTGTCCTTTTTGCGACTAGATCTTTCTTCCGTTGAATCTCTCCTTTGCATTCTGTGTGACCTATCTCGATCTCTTTCCCTCCTATCGTCGTCTTTATAACCTTTACCGTTCTTTGAACTTTTATCATATTCTACATTACTTGTAGATTTTTCATCTCTATCGAATTTGCTTTCTACATTTCTTGTAGATTTTTCATCTCTGTCAGATTTGCTTCCAACATTTCGTGTAGATTTTTCATCTCTGTCTGATTTGTTTTCTACATCTCTTGATGACTTTTCGTCTCTATCATTTTTGCTTCCTGCATTTCGTGATGAGTTTTCGCCTCTGTCATATTTGTTTTCATCACTTCTGCTCGACGTAGCTTCTCTTTCTGAATACTTATCTTCTTTATCTTGATTACTTCTTTTTGGCATATCTTCTGTACTTCTTGATGATTTTTTAGATTCTTTCTTCTTGTATTCTTCATATGATCCCGCATCTAAAAAAAATACAAAGTGTCAATTTCATCAAATAAAATACTACATTGTAATGCAGGCTATACACTCCCTGTTCTATGAGTCTCTCAACATCGACAGTGTTAGGTTATGTTCAGTAAAAAAATTATGTCTAATACACTCTCGGTTATGGGGAGTCTCAGCGAGTGTACAGCCCGCATAAGGAATGAAGTCCAAGCATTGTACCTTACATGCTCCTTTGGCAGTAGGAATCTAAGGGCAAAACGAATTGGATCTCGTGACATATATCTTCAAAGGAATCTGTGGACAGAAACCGATAAAATGTGAGACAGGCTTCGTATACAATACTTGGAACTTGAACATTGTTGTGGATGGTTTAAAGTCAGTGATGGATTTACTCTAGCAAGATTATGGCAGTGCGTACAGGCGTCACGGAGAAGGGGTCGCACGAAGTAACAGGGGCAGGCGTGAAAAAATGCACTAATTATTTTTGAAGGAAAAATGCTCTCTTTGATGTAGTGCGACTTAGTTGCAAGACAGACTTGTGGGGCAACCTCAATGTAGCAGCCAGAGGGGCGTCGACGAGGTACTTGCACCGGTGAACCTGTCACCTAGTTATTTATTTATTTATTTATTTATAGACAAATACTCGTCACACTTACACTTACTTACGTTATTCATCTGTTAGTAATTGTCGCTAATTGTTCACCCTCAGGACCTTGCTACCCCAATATTCACAACTCCTTGACAGATTTAACTCAATGGAAATATGGTTCAGGTATGGAGGTTTAGACTCCTTGTCGAGTTTAGACTTGGTTATGGGCTGGATCATGAAAACGCTGAGGCTGATTTTATAAGTGTCTCAACAATCAGTAAATTCGCTGACATTGGTGGATGAGCGCGGATCACGCGACTAGCGCGTCTGCCTATGTAAGGAATAGAGAGTGGAATCCATCCTGAGTTGATAACTTAAAGGTTTGTGATATATTCTTTCAAAGTTGCTTTTAAGACCAGACACAGACGGACACAAACTGGGACTAACCACAACGAAGTGCCTCAATGTATGGTTGTTCATAGTCAGCAGTTATCCATGGTGACGTCAGTGGACATGGGAACGTATCTACTTTAGGAACACTTTACCTAATTTTCACACAACTTTGGAGTAACAAAACATGAAAGGCATTCCCTTTTTTGCTATCTCACTAGAATAGTTTCAGATGTTATTTACATACACGTTCCGTGCGTCGCCATCTGTAAGCGCCGGCCCTTAATAGTACTAAAATAAAGGCTCTTCTTTACATCTTAAAATGCTACCCGTATAATTATTTATTTATTTTAACATACAATTAGGTGGGCAGTTACAGGGGACCCCAATTATGTACTTACTTATAACTTTAGACTCCTTGTCGAATTCAGACTTGGTTACAGGCTGCATCATGAACTCGCTGAGGCTGACCGTTTCTTTCTTCACCGTTATATCAACCATCACTCTACCATTGTCTTCGTCTAAGCTGACAATCTAGAAAGACGTTTGTACATATTAGTCTGAAAACAAGCAAACACTAGCTGTGCCCAGCAACTTTCAGTCTTCATTTCTTTCTTTCAAATACAAAATGAAGTTATGAAAGCGGTGCAGCCGCTGTAACCCATATTACTCTTTTTCGGTCTCAACATATTTTTCTTAAGTTTCAGTGGGAAAACTACAGTAGAAAGAGGCTCCAGGCTGCTCACCAACAGACACACTATACAACCACATTGTTGGGGAACTAGCCTGGAAGCTGCAGGGATATCATAGCCAGTGCTTTGACTGGTGTGCGACCAGCACTGGCATACGCCTACTTCCAGTATGATATCACTCTATCTCCCTCTTTTTTCTTCGGTCCATCTATCAATCTTACTAAGATTCCATGCACTTACCAACCAATTATCACCCATTCCTCTATCATACATCTGCCGGTCTATTCTACAAGCTAAGTGAACGCACAAGTGAGGCGATTAGCTAAGTGAACATTTATTTTTCTTGTTGTTTACTACAGGGAAGTGTCAAAATGTCGAGTGATCACCTTTGACTGTAGTCCCTTATCCTTATAATTCGATGTTTTGACATTTATCTGCAGAAATAGGCAAAAAAAATCACATTCACTTAGCTTATCACTTCACTTGCGTGTTCACTTAGCTTACAGAATAGACCGGCTGTTCTGTCTCTATCTCTGTGATAGCACTTAGAATGTATCCATTGCTGAACAGAGGGTAATTAATACCTTGCCATAGTATCCACTGTATTTTCCAGTTGTTATTTTCACATATGCATTCTTGACAATAGTCAGTTCCTCCCCTTTGCTGTCCTTAGCTGTTTTCTCCTTTTGGTTGCCTTTCACTACCTTGTCAGCACCTAACCCCAGACCTTTTGGTCGTAACTGAGGCTGCTTGTAGGTAGACCTGGAAATTAATGCAAAATATTCCTTTCTCAAACATGCTTTACATATTTCGTACTTAATCTACTTTCTAGCAGTAGACCAAATCAAGTTGGAAAAAGTCGGCCAGAGCAATTAGGGAAATCCTGCAACTTTTGTGCTTTCCTGCAATTTTTTACTGTTATTGTGTTTCAATAGCAATTCTTAACACAATAAAACATAACATGGAGCATCCTGTATTGTTTGCATGGCGCGCTAACGCTGCGACTGCTGTACGAGTAGGTTAAACTCTGTCACTGTACTAGTATGTATTCTGTAGCTAAGCTAATCACAACCGGTTTTTTACTCCGCAATACGCTTATGCCTACAACAGCAGTTTGGTGCGTTCGCGCGCTTCATTTTTGTACAATGAAGGTAAATGGATAAAAAAAAAACTGTACCGAGAACCAGTTGTCTGGATAAATCTAACATAGGTTTTAAGACAACTTACTAACTCAAAATGTAACGTACTATGTTTTTTACATAAATTAAAAAAGTATTTCTATTGCAGCATGCAAGCCGGCCAAGTGCGAGTCGGGCTCGCGCATTGAGGGTTCCGTACCACTGCAAAATAATTATCAATTTAATAAACAGACTTTAAAATTAGCAAGTTATGCAAATTGGATTCCATAAAAGACATAACAAGGTCGCCCAAGTAACAGAGTATGTTGCTTCACTTGGTAATGAACAGAAATTTGTAATCGAATCTCACTTGGCCATTATTTATTATTTGTTGTTATACTTTGGAATGTGTACTATATTCATGCCCAGTTTGACGCTTGTACGTATTACCGTTTTTACACTAGAGCAAAAACAATAAAAAAATATGTTTGTTGTATGGGGACCCCTTTAGTTTTTACTTAGACTTTATTATTATTTCTTAGTTAATCCGCCGTAACATTACATATTATGTGAAAATTTCAACTGGGTATCTATTACGGTTTGAAAGATACAGTCATTTAAAGATAGGGCGGGCGGACAGACAGACAAACAACATGGGCTCAGTAATAGGGTCCCATGTTTACCCATTGGGTACAGAACCCTAAAAAGTATTGTGGAATGTGAAATATGTGCCTTCACACATATTATCATGACTAAAGCATTTTAAAGTAAGTGATGATTTTAGTAAGTTATACACTTACTTATCCTTGCTTGGTGCCCAACCCATGCCTCGCAGCATAGCCAGGCCAAAATCTTGTACGGGCACAGCCTCGTAATCATCCAATGTTGACTGAAAATTTAAAAAATTAATACTGTGATAACTGTAAACAATCCATGTAAGGAATAGATTTGAAATAATTATCAATAAAAAAAACCAACTATCAGAACTGGAACTGGGACCAAATTGAAATGGGACGAACACCAGCTTGCACCACAAATAAAAAAAAAACATCAAAATCGGTTCACCCAGTCAAAAGTTCTAAGGTAACAAACAATAAAAAATAAAATAAAAAAACAGTCGAATTGATAACCTCCTCCTTTTTGGAAGTAGGTTAATCACATCATCAGCCAATTAACGTCCACTGTTGGACAAAGGCCTCCCTCATAGAGAGGGGTGTCAAGTTGGTTAATAATAAAAGGAAAATAATCCCAATATATGTATTCTCTACCCATGTAGAAGCTTCCAATCCAAGCAATCTGGCAAGTCTAGCTGTCTAATTGTCCTCCTAACCAGAAATGGAATGAAATTTCTTGTTTTAAAAGAAAACATAGTGTAAGCAACTTTTTATTCAGAGAACCATGTGGTTTTTGTAGTATGCAGGGAAAACTGCGGGACACAACTATTTTCATCAAAAAATTAACCCAGCTCTGCATTGCATACTTAGAAATGCAAACAATTTACACAACACAAAGGAATTTGAAGTAAAGGACTGAGGAGTCGAGTTTGCATTATTCAAGATCAAAATGTTCAAGTACATATCGAACATAGGTCAGAAATTCTTAAGAAATTACCTCTTTCTCGCCTTCATTGACAGGTTTAGCAGGCAATGGGACGGTAAATGCAGATGTTTCTACATCTACCTCCTTCTTGGCATCTTGTAGAAGTTCCCTTACTGCCATTTGATCTAGCGTTTCATTCTCAGAAGGCTTATCTTGTGGCGAAGCTGGTTTCTCAACTATTTCTGATTCTTCTAACGCACTTTCCACTTTTTGGGCAATTTCCTTGAGTCTCTCAGCAGTGACGAGTGTGTTCGGTTTCAAAGGAATCACAAGAGGGGTATTCTCTTTGATTTCTTCGCCACTGTAATGAGGATACAAAGATTGGGAATCCATTAAAAAAGTATAGAATTATACATTGAATAAATGTTATGAATGTGTTTGTGGTATAAGTATACTACTTGTGGCACTCGCTTGAAGAGTTTTCTATCTGTAATTTTTGTTTCTGGTGTACACAATAAAGAGTTTCTATCTATCTATATCGAAATAGGAAAGGAGGAGGCCTATTTTCAGCAGTGGACGTCTTATGGCTGATGATGATATCGAAATAACTTATTTTGGAACAATATTTTAAACTGACAAGAATGCGAGCCTAATAAATTTTTGGATTCACACGGATCCCAAAATCGGCGGCACGCAAAATTAACCGGCAGCTGCAGTACGCTGGCGCGGGGCACACAAACATTTCGTATTATCTGAAGAGGCAGGTTTTATAGAGGTTTTTGCAGAATTTGTGAAATGCCAAGTTTGCCTACAGTCTTTTTTATAATTCATACCCTTGCACAACTTTATATGGAGCATCAGGTCAAGGTAGGAAAAGCTAAGATATTGATACCATAAATCTGACTTGGGGATGAAAGAAGTCACTCACTGCTAACTTAACTATAACCGGTAAAATAGTGGTACTCCCTAGACAACCTCTGCAAGAGTCCTACCACTACAAGTATTGTGTAAATACAGTGTAAACTCTATATAGCGACACTTAAGGGACTGCGCGTTTTATGGTGTTATTGAGAGTTGCCGTTAAATGGAGAGAAGAATAATCAATAGTAATTTACTATTATAATAATAGCTATGTATTTACTAGTAATGTATAAAATTTACATAGGTACAACAAACATTAACTTTGATACATATAGCAACGCATAGTGCGTATAGTCTGTTATCTTCGTCTGAAATTATTTGCTGCTATTATGTTATTTTGTTTTATTGTAAATACGATGTGTTGGAAAATACTGTTTATTGCTTATAATGACGTATTTTCGTCGTTATTTAGAGTGAGTGTGATGCTACATAGAGTGTATCATTGTTTGGACAACAAGGTAAACCAACCAAAGTCAAGTAATTTTGACGTTTCAGGGAGTTTGTCGTTAAATCGAGTGTCGTTATATGGAGTTTACACTGTATAGACAATCCATATTATGTATAACTTTTTTTTTATGATGAAATGGGCTAGCGTTTGACCACAACTCACCTGATGGTGAGTGACGATGCGGTCTAAGATGGGGCATGCTTCCCATGAGGTGCCTATTCACTCTTGTCTTGAAAACACCCAGATTGTAGTTTATAGGGAACACCGAGGCAGGGAGTGCATTCTATTCTTGTGCAGTTTGTATTAAGAAGGAATTTTGGAAACTAATAACTAAACTAAACTGGAACTAATTTTTGGTAGTGTTATTTGAATGTCAAATCTGCCCAGCTGGGCAGATATTGCACTCACTAAAACCTCCTCGGTGGCTTCCATGCCACCATGTCTGATGGAAGGCACCGGGATCTCCATTTCCCGGGAGTGTTGCCGCTGGCAGCTAGTGTGTTACTAGCTGCCAGCGGTAACACTCCCGGGAAGTGCTCAGGAGTATTTTCCATCCTTCCCTCTATAACGACGCGGGCCACGCCGACCCGTTGTCTTCCCTAGGCTGGTTTCAATGGGAAGTCAGATTCCCAAATGTGACCACCCATGAGCCCAAAGCCCCCCTTTTAATCGGCACTTACGATAGGCAGGAGATACCAAATCAGTATTCCATGACCTCGGCTCTCGGGATATGAGAGGTCCTAATCCAAACATACTCTACGGAACCTTACCCAATAACTTTGATGGACTTTTCTTCGACACACTCAATGAAATCCTTTTTCTCTTCCACAATAAGCTTTTCAGCTTTTTTTGTTTTCATAAAACCAAACGATATCTTTTTGCCCTCCATTGCGCTTTCCTGGACACAGCAGCAGCCTAGCAGCTACATGTGCTACAACACTAAATTAAACAATGCGACCTAGATACAACATGTTACTATATTCTTTGGGTACTTATGGGGTACTAAACATTGTACAAGCTATTATTGATTTGCAGTACATTTTCCATTTCCACATCGAGCCGATTGAGCGGTCGCAAAATAAAATAAACCGAAACCTCTAACAACAGAGTACTTTTTATATAATTTAGTCAATTTATTTATAGGTATATAGGTATACATTTACGAATTGAAACTTGACTTGAAGTTGAAGAAGGCAGGCAAAGCAAAGTGAAGCTTGAGAAAGTATTTTTTTGTTTCGCCCATTGCTGAGCAGGCTATAGCCTTCAAGGCCATACCGCCTTTTCATGTATTTTACTGTTATAGGTATACTGTTATAGTATTGCCCCAGTAAAGTACCTAGTGGACACTTTACTAGAGTGGAGGCTCTTCTTTTGGAGTTTTTGAATCAACATGAAATACACGTTTCACCCCATTATACTTGACCACACGCGAGCACATTCACGAACACTAAATATGATAATCCACCGCTATATCCTTAGATCAAGCCTAATTAATACACATTACAGAAGTTTATTTTATACAAAGTGAAACATGTATTTTCGAGTCGCTTACAAAGCTCCCCATAAGCCTTTTGTAAAGTCTCCACTCTTAGCGTAGCGTTACATTCTACACAGGTAGGCACAGTGCCAACCACTTATTGTATTGATCTGATACAATGCAGTGACCTCTGAGATCACTTTTTAAGCTTATATTCCGTGGCTTCAGAAACACAAATCAATGAAGGGATTGTGTGAAGCCTGTATGTAGGAAAGTCTAAGATTATATATGTACCGAAGTATAAGTATGAAATCTTTGGGAAAGTAAACTGAATACCATAACTTCTAAAATAATACTCCCCGCTGTCCTCCTTCTTTCCTGAGAACTACAGTCTAGGCATCTTCAAGGCTAGAGCGAATAGATTTCTTCTAGATCAACGTGTTCCTTCCTCGGCCACACCGTTGCTTGGAGTGGGTGGCCATTGATCTACAATTCTACACTATATAGGAAAAGAAGAAAAAAATTTGAGACTCCACAACACTGAACAATGTATGGAAGATGACCATGATGACCTGAAATCCTTTGTAGATCTATGAAACTGATTTAAATTACAACAGTGCATAGTATATTATTAGTAAAAATAATAGGAAGTACCTATCTGCCCTACTATTACATAAATATTGTATTATTTGGTAAACATAATAAAACCACATCGAAGTTGTTGACCATTACACTTATCTTGGACAGATTGTTCAGTTAGGCAAGTCCAACTTAGGCAAAGAGGTCGCCCGAAGAATCCAACTCGGATGGGCAGCGTGCGGGAAATTGCGTGAAATCTTCTCGTCCAAGATACCACAGTGCCTAAAGACAAAGGTCTTTGACCAGTGTGTGTTGCCAGTGATGACATATGGTACTGAGACGTGGTCCTTAACTGTTGGTCTTTTGGAAAAACTCACACAACGGGCAATGGAGAGAGCTATGCTCGGAGTTTCTTTACGCGATAAAATTTGGAACATAGATATTCGCCAAAGAACCAGGGTCACCGACATACCTATTAAAATCTGCAAGTTGAAGTGGCAATGGGCAGGCCACATCGCTCGAAGAACTGATAACCGATGGGGAAGAAAGGTTCTCGAGTCGAGACCGCGAACCGGAAGACGCAGCGTAGGTAGGCCTCCCACTAGATGGACCGACGACATTGTGAGTCGCCGGCATCCAGTGGATGCAGATGGCAGGATGTCGTTCAGTGTGGAGGTTAAAGGGGGAGGCCTATGTTCAGCAGTGGACGTTTTCTGGCTGATAATGATGAATAAAACCACATGGGTGTACGTAATCTAATTTATTGATATTTATTAATGCTGGGATCTTCAATCCCATAACTGTTATCACAAGTAAAAGAAATAGTCATAGCATATCTTGTGCCAGATTTAACTTTTTCAACATAATGTAGATTTTCCTTTCCACTTGTAAACATGCTGACCCTACCTTTTCTTGGCTCCACAGTTCTATTGAATTTTTCATCAATGAACACAAACCTCCCACCTTCAAAGTCAATGTTATAATCACTTAGGTAAAGAAGAGTTGTGTAGTGGAATGACTTATAAGTATCCTGAAATGAAAAGAAGTATTAATAGATATCAAAGAAAATTTCCTTTTTTAGACCCCATAGATGAAGAAGTGTGAGACGCATTAGTATCTTTCTTACAAATAAGGAATTTGAAGGAAAAAATTTAATTAATAAAAGTTGTACAGTCGCTTGATAAATTGAAATGCTGATTAGCTGTAGAATGGCTGTCAAGCTTTAGGTTTTGTAAGTTATTGAACGAAAGATTGCAGCTGGTAGCCAATATACTACAGTAAAACATTAAATGACAATGTTTTCAACTTTTTAACACGCGTTTATTAGCTTGGTATGTATCTATGTAACAGAATGTGATTTTCACCCTTTGAAAACGACGGATTGATTTGGAACTTTGCACACTTATCAAGGATCGATGACAATGCAATAATTTGTATAGTTTGATAGATAGATAAACTCTTTATTGTTCACACTACAAATTACATACACAAGACACGATAAAACAGTTTAAAACTAGTGCAACAATCGGCGGCCTTATCGTTAAGAGCGATCTCTTCCAGGCAACCTTAGGATGGAGAGTTTGTCCTATTATCCTTACCAGGATCTACAGGATTAGAGATTCTAAAGAGTGTTTTTTTAATATGTTTAGGTAGTAATTGGTATTATGTGTGGTATTCAACCAACAGTTTAGTTAACTTACTTTATCGATGTGGGGATGCCAGTATTCATCATGGACTGTAACTGGAGCCTTTGATGTTATTTGAGAAAAGAAAGTAGGATGAGTGAGATGAATCTTATCTGGATTCAAGCCAAAATGGTGAGCTACAGCATATTTAATTTTTTCTTTCACAACCTGAAAATGGAAGGAATAAACAGTAGGGTAGATAGACCCCATAGTGTAGCATGACTGGGTATTTCTCACGAATGACTTCGACAGTTTTTAGATGAGTGACCAGAAGTGGCTTTTGACGTTTTTTTTTGTGATGGACAGGCTAGGAATTTGGCCACAAACTGAGCAGTACCGTGAGTCAAATGACATGTAAAATTGTATGTGCCGTTTTTTATGTATGAAAACAACTGTTAAGCTGAAGGGCTTGGACATCAGAGTTCTTTTTCAGAGGGAGCTTAACTCTGACGTGACTGTGCACTATAGGAACTATAGTGACTATAGGAACTTATTTTTAGTATGGATGATGAAAATAAATAATATTTTAACTGTTAGTAAATAGAATAATGATATCAATTTTGAATTTTTTATATAATGGAACAAATAGTATTTAATGCCGTTTCACACTGCACGTGGTTGAGGCCAAGGTATGAATCACCCAAGTGCCATAAATCAATTGGGGCATTCACACTGCGGTGTGACAATTTACTAAGAGCACTTGGGTGATTCACACCATGGTCCGTACCACATGTGGCATCAAAAATCCCAGTACGTACTATGCCACCTTGTAACAAATAGCAATGACAAAGACAATGATAAGTTCTGTTATCTTAAGCCTGTGAAATTAACATCAGTGTATGAATAGAATTTAATTATACTTATCTATTTAATTTGGACATTATCTTACCCTGTAAATATTAAAGTCACTTTCTGTGAAAACATTTTTTCCTTGATCTGTTTTGTAAAAATTAACAAAATGCTGGCCCATTGACAGCGCCCCACTATGGAGGTCCAGAATAGAAGCTCCTCCAGAAGACCCTCCGAGTTTCAGGCCTCTTTTAGCAATTTCTAATAGTTCTGTCACCTCTGATGTAGATACAATTTGGTCCGTGACGAACCTTTTACATTCCCTAGGGACACACCCAGAATATTGGTTTATCTCTTTCATATATTCAGGAGAACATTCTATTACTAGACCCTTCCCAGTGAGCACGTCAGATTGTTTGGCGAATGTTTTCAATTTTTCATCTTTGGAAGTAAAGTACACAATGGTAAGTAGCGAAATGATAACAGCCATTCGCGAGAAGATACGAAGTGAATTAATAGATGATTTTCTTTGTGGTGCCCTGAAAAAATATGGACAAATAAATCCAAATCAACAAGCTTATATCAACAGTTTATGATTTAGAGACGCCCAACATATGCAGCTCACTGGTTTAGATTAGTTTCCTTTACATCCTTGGTGTCTTGACCGACATTCTCTTTGCCTTTATGTCTTTTTCTGATTTCAGGCATTATGATTGGACTATATTAAAATGTACAAGCAAAATGATTTTATTAATTGTTCTAAAGTATGTACAGTAATTTATATTTATTTTCTTGTTATTTTTGATAGCTTTTTTGTTTAAAAATCAATATCGATGGCCGGGCATTGTTGACACTACATCACACTACTGACATGACATCTGATTTGATAATCTGACATGACATTGATTTGTTGTAAGTAGTTTTTTTTTTCGCACACTGGGCAAGCTAAAGTCATACCACTTCAGGTATAAGGCCCGTTGCAGACGATGCATTGTAACCTAGCACAAATAATAATAATGGCAATTTCGCGCGAGTCCCATCACCTGCAACGAGCTGCAACAATTTTAGCTTGAAGCATTGGATTGAGTTTTCGCTTTGTTACTATGGTACAACATAATAATTATGTAATACTATCATTAACACTCCCAGAAAAAAAAAAATTGAAGCGTTATACCTACTGTTTCCCCTCTGGCATTTACACCCCCTTGGTCGTCCATTTGATCACATCATTTGCAGTTGTGTGCGCTCAATATTGAAGTGTACGTTTGTAGAACTTATAAGACTATGTCAGTTGGTGCAATACGTGTACCTTACCCCCTACAGTTTTTGGCAGCAATTTTTCGGTAATAGCTCGAGTTTAAAGGCACATCCAAACTATATATATTATCAAAGTTAACAATACACCTAAACATAACATAGAATTTGACGCCATAGCTAGTTTCGTAGGGCATAAGTTGATATGTTGGTTTTTTTTTCTACGAAGTTGGTATTCTTCCCCTGTATATGTGTTCTGTGCTAGTAACCACCTAAAATTTTTAATTTAAACTGGTAACATTAAAAAAAACAACACGGTTGACGGTCGTTGTCGTCGTTGATGTTGACTACTTTTACGATTAGCAATTTTATTTTGAGTATTACTCCAAATTTCTTGTGTTTTCCGTAATTTTTTGAATAATATGCGTGTATTGTAGCCAGAGCGTACTTTAAAAGCCGTTGCATTTGCTGTGCTTAGTAAAACAAACGCCATGTTTTTCGACGTAGAAGACGAGATTGATGGATTTCTTGCGTTGAATGATGAGGACTTAATCCATTTTGTCAGTCGTGACCGGCTCTGTGCGTATTATTTTAACTTTTGCGAACTATTTCCAAGATCAGAGCATGTCATTGCACGTGATATTCTTTTCAGATACCTTGGGACCACAGGCGGAGACTCATACTTTGCCGCGTAATTACGTACCCACTCACACAGAAGATGGGATACCGATCAGGAAATTGTATGTGTCGAACTTGCCCCCGAAAGTAAGGAATATTTTGTTTCCACACTGTTTAATGACTAAATACCTATAAAATATCCACAATCTCAAGTAGGTAGGTATGTTATCTCTGAGATCCTTATAACGGTTAGCCTTACCTTATTCATGATTAAATGTGGGTATTTATAAATTTTTCTTAGAGAAAATTTAGATTTCTTATGTACAACTAGATCCTTATAATATTGTTGCGTTCATCGATCTGTCTATCCCAGTAAGTCAGCAACATAATTTCTACATTGAATGTATAAAATATTTGTCTGTAAATTGTTTGATCAAAGTAAATGAAATGTGTTACCGTAATTTTGTGGACATAGATTTCGATATTATGATAATTATATTTTGCATTTTAAAGGTAGCTCCTATGCAATGTGAAGAGTAAATCAATTCTGTTAGCTTGGTTTTTAAGCCATCTCTGTTGGTATGCGTGGCGCCATTGAATATCCATGTAACTTTTTTCTATAGGTATTATTTAGCTTTAAAAAGTTTAATAAATTCTTAAATTATGGCTAACATCACTCTCGATCAAGTCTCCATTTAAACAATATTTTTTTAAATCAACATCGGTTCATTATTTGGGAGCTACAATGTCACAGACATACACACAGTTACACAAATTAAACTTAGAACACCTCAAAAATGATCTAACTTCAGTTTTAGTTGGGGTAGTTAAATTTTTTATCTTTCTTTTCAGACTACGAGAACAGAACTGTTTGGTGTCTTTGCACAATATGGATTTATAAAAAGTTGTTGGCTGCGAATGGAAGAAAAGGGCCCAAACAGGAACCCTACACCCACCTACGCCTTCGTCACATATAGTAATCCTGCTGATGCTCATAAGTATGATCATAACACAATAGTTATTAAGTATTAGATACGATAAAATCCGGAATGTAGATATTCGCCAAAGAACCAGAGTCACCGACATTGCTATTAAAATTTGCAAGTTGAAGTGGCAATGGGCAGGCCACATTGCTCGAAGAGCTGATGACCGATGGAGAAGATAAGTTCTTGAGTGGAGACCATGAATTGGCAGGCGAAGCGTAGGTAGGCCTCCCACTAGATGGACCCATGACATTGTGAGAGATGCGGGCATCCAGTGGATGCAAAAGGCAGGATGTCATTCAGGGTGGAGGTTAAAGGGGGAGGCCTATGTTCAGCAGTAGACGTCTTCTGGCTGATGATGATGATGATTAGGTACGACTTCTAAAGAACATGTGAACAAAGTAAAACCCCCTTAATAGAGACAATAAGAAACAAAGTTATATGATTATTTATGGTAAGGTTGTGGAACGAGCTCCCGATATTTCGGCGCAGTTACATGCACCATGTTCACGGGAAGACTGAAGAATGTCGGTGGTTGATCGAACAGTTCAAAGTTAGGTGCTGACAAAACGATCTACCCTCTGAATAAGTAACATGTTCTTCATCATCATAGCCTGTTTCCACTGTTGGGACACAGGACTTTTAAAAAATACTTAATCACTGATGAATTGACTGCTGAGCGTTGTGATGCTCCCGATCTTGTAGTAGACGGCGAAAAATCCGCTTCCACCTCTGACAGTCCCCAGCCTTAGAGATATCTCGTTAGAGATGTTCGTGTCAAGATTTTCTTAGACTGCTCCCTCTAGGTCTTTTTCCTTCCAATATGACAGTCACTATTAGTTTCACCATGTTGTCGGTAGATGCAGATGTGTAGGACCCACAAGGTCGCTAGACTTATCACATAATTATAAACATAAAAAACCAACTTCAAAAAAATGACAGAACTGGACCAAATTGAAATGGAACCACACCAGAAACACCAGCTTTCAAATAAAAAAATAATCATTAAAATCGGTTCACCCAGTCGAAAGTTATGAGGTAACAAACAAAAACAGTCAAATTGAGTACCTCCAAGTGGCTCCTCCTTTATGGAAGTCTGTTAAAAATGACACTCCCTAAGGATGTCATGTTCGTCGAACCGGCGGCAGCTTTGTATATATATCTAAATGAGCGAGCAACCTGTTTCTCCAACAGACGTGCTGGGGTGGCGTGCACACGCGACCAAAGCTCTTCACAACGAAATTCACTGCGCAATTTTGGACACCATGGTTTAGAAATATGTCTTCTCAAAATATGAAATATGTATTCAAATATTCTCATTGCGTGTTACAGGGCACTAGAAGCCCCGAGCCACGAGAAGATGCTTCGCAATCGTAACCTGCAGATATCGCCGGCTGACAGCTGGCACCAGCCGGCGCAAGACGCCGACGGCCGTGTGCGGTGGAAGCCGCGTGCGCCTCGCCGGAACCCGGCCACGACCTCGCACTCTGAACAAGGTCTGTAAAATAATTATTAATATATAAAACCGACTTCATCAGAACTGGACCAAATGGGAAGCACCAACTATCAAATAATAAAAGAATCATCAAAATTGGTTCACCCAGTCAAAAGTTCTGAGGTAACAATTTTTTTTTTTTAAACTGTCGAATTGATCGCTTCCTAACCAACCGGAGTATCCGGCCTAATCTTACTTGAGTAATTCCCGTGTAATATAAATAAAATTATAGCTTCCTCCTTTTTGGAAGTCTGGTAATGAAAAAAGCCCAAATGCATCTCATGCTGTTGAAAACGTGAGGAGAGCTCGTCATTAACTGATTGATTTTTGCTCAGGTACTGCACCCACAGAATCTACATCAGAGCAAGGCCATGTGACACCTGAAATCTCAAATCCTGAGTCTGAGCCAGAAGTTCCTGAAGTGAGTGCACTTTTTAGTTTATGTATATTGCAAGATAAGTGATTTCAACTTTAACAGTGTGGATGGTGCTAAGTCAGCCCGGAGAGACATATAATTTAGCTGAATTACTAATTGTTTATTATGAAATGTTTTTAGCAGCCCGAGGAGACGCCCGAGGCAGACGAGTCGTACCATATACTGGATATTTTAAACAGCGATTGTCTCACGCACATACTGAGTTATATTCCCATTGCGCACGTGATAAGATCGGAACGTGTCAGTAAACGATGGCAGAGCATGGTACAAGACTATCTACAGAGTGAGTATAAGACACCATAACTTTAAATTCTTAATGGGAAAACCCCAAAAAAAAACTTTATCTTTTTCTAGTTTAGGTTATCTCTCTGCTGGGCTAAGGCCTCGTCCCCCTTAATACAAGTATGGGCCCCAAGCTTTTTTTTAAACCTTCAAAAAAGAGCTGATTATCGATTAAGTCACCTTTCCAACAAAAATTAACTAAATCAAAATAGGTTCAGCCGTTTTGGAGCTACGCTGCTACAGCCAGACACACAGAAACAAACACACACGCATACAGTCACTGATACACAGGTTAAACTTATAAAGCCCCTCTTTGCGTCAGGGGTAAAAAAGAGACACAAGGAATTCACAATGCAAGAGTAAAACTAAATCTTGTAAAAACAAACTTCAACTCTTAATTATGCAACTAGGATTCTATTTAAGACATATGGGTAATTAAGTTTGTAAGAATTAAGCAGGAGACATGTCTCAGAGCTGAAGTGCAAACTCACCGGTGTTCTTAGGTTTTTTTTCACTAGCCCTTTGTAAAACAACCTGTCATATAAAAACAATAACTTTTATTTTGAGCTGTTCTTAGGTAATTCTTGCGCGATATTCAATGTGTACTGCGGATTTCCATTTTCTTTTCACGTTCGCGTCGAAACTCTTATTATATTGTTAATGGTATATGTGCAGGTATTCGCACATTCAAAACGAAGTGGTGGTGCACCTCCACCGGATCGCTGACGACGGCGGTTCTACGGCGGGTGTTGGCGCGCGCGGGCGGCTCGCTGGCCCGACTGCACATCGACAACAACTGGTGCGCGCTCAACGACCGCACAGCGCACACCGTCGGCAAATTCTGCCCCAACCTCGACGAGCTCAAGGTGATGTCTCGCTCCCACTAGCTACTAGTCGCTTCTCGATATCTTGCCTACACATCCCACTGGTGCACGCCCAACGACCGCACTGCGCACACACACCGTCGGCTAGAGGCTGTCTCGCTCCCAATCCACGCCTTCAAGAGCCGAAGGCAGGTTACTACCAACTGGGACAATGGGGCTATCATAAATTGATCTTAAATTTCAGTCTACTCGTGATTTTTGTGGCAACAATTCTTCTCACTTTAATAAAACTGGTGTGAGGAGCAGAATCAGAAAACATTTATTGATCAACTGATACATTATTATATACTATGACAATAAAACATAATAATTGTACACTCCCACTGAAGGGTAAACCGTCGTGAGAGTCACAGGCATCCAGTGGATGCAGATGGCAGGATGTCGTTCAGTGTGGAGGTTAAAGGGGGAGGCCTATGTTCAGCAGTGGACGTTTTCTGGCTGATGATGATGATGACTTAATTTTAACGCCAATAAGGTTTGCCAGTTTTGTAAAAGTGGGAAGAGTTGTTAAAGTAAATCAAAGTTAAGTCTTTAAAGTAGATCATTTAGAGATTATTGCCAATTTGAATATACATACTTGTACATACTCAGTTTTATCAAAATCGAGCAAATTGTCTCTTATCGGGTGAGTCTACTGTAAGACGACTGATTGACAGTTTTTTGACCAGCTGAGCTCTTAAAAGTAGCTCCGTATTAGTGTCTCTTGTTTGCCGACTGTTGCGATTCCTTTGCTAACCTACTTACCTGTTTTCTATTTGCACATTTATTTTTAATTTCAGGTCATCGGCATGCACACCAAAAATTGGAACCCTTTGATTTACGGATGCAAACAGCTTAGAGTTCTCTCTTTTATTTCGTGCAATAAGGTAACTGACTACCCTTATGTTATATCTCTCTTGCATAAAGTTTAAGTTTATTATTATACTAAATTAAATGTATGTTTCAGCTTACAGATACGAGTTTAGTACACATAGTGAAGAAAGATTCGTGCATAGAGAGTTTGACCGTGGAAAATAATACACATGTAACGGGTCTATTTCTCACCGGCTCCAACCCCACGAAACTCAACTCTCTGGCGTTCTACAACTGCTACAGCCTACAAGGGACTGTGCTCTGTGCTGCAATCGACACATTACAGCACCTCACCACCCTCAAACTGGATTGCTGTCCCATCTCCATGTGGAAAATCATACCGCTCATATTGAGAAAGCTACCCGGACTGCAAGAGCTGTCACTCAGTGAATACATGTCGATAGAGTATATCGCGCAGCAGAGTAACGACTTTGCGGAAAGTTTTGCGAACCTAACAGAGCTGAGAGTATTGAACCTGTTCAAAAATACTCATGTGACGAATGCAGCTCTCAAGCAGGTGGCTCAGACGTGTACCAAACTGGAGTCGCTTAACATTTCCAGCTGTAATTCTAAAAATTTGGGTGAGTATTTCTTTCATCACTATCTGTATCTGCCTATCATGTTCGCATGGCTGGGACACAGGCCTTCTCTCACTGAGACAGGAATGGGCCCTAATCCACCATGCTGGCCCAGGGCATGTTGGTGAACGTTCATTGTCCTTAAAAATTTTTTTGGGATTCTTCCAGTTCACACAATAATTTTTAGCAGACTGACAAAAAGGTTTTTTATATTATTTTTGCTAGCAGCCGTATAAATCATTACATTTCGGGTGCTCAAACAGTTGGTTCCGTAAACAGCCTCAGCATATCTGGACATCCCTTAGCATATCTGGACATGCCTCAGCATATCTGGACATCACAGAAGAAGCGCCCCATCCAGCACTAGAAGAGTTAATGCAATTCTGTACAACTAATAAATTACAATGTGTGGTGGGCTGTGACTCCAACGCTCATTGCACCGTATGGGGCAGCCCAGACACAAATGAGAGAGGGAACGATGTGCTTGATTTCATCCTCAGACACAATCTGAACTTACTAAACCGAGGCTCCGACCCTACATTCGTGACGTCTTGGGCAAGAACGATAATTGATATCACTATGGGCACCGATGCAATTTCCAGAACGATCAAAGATTGGCGTGTGGCGACAGACGAGTACTCTGGTTCGGATCACAGATGGATCAGGTTCAGCTTGACAGTAGGTGAGCATGAACCACGAACCTACAAGAATCCGAAGAAAACTGACGGGCCGATCTTTAGAGAAACGCTCGAAAAGGCGATGTTGTAACGTTACGTCTGTTTGCCAACTTAAACAGGCGTCCCGCGACAATTTCAAGGTATTGAGAAATTAAGCCTGCCTATCAGTTCCTGCAGATCCTAATGGGTGGTAAGGAAAACAACAAGGTAACGGATAGAGAAGTTTAATTGACCAGGTTTAATATACCAGTCAGTACAGTAATTTAAAAAAGAAAGCTAAAGGGTCTAAGGGCCTAAGCGCTCCGCAGTCTCCGCACGGCAGGTATCCGGTGAGGTAGTGGACAGTTGATGTAATTTTCGGAAGAGGGTACGGAGATCGTAGCTTCTCTTGCGTCTGGTATCCAGAGGTCGTTAAGTGAGGATTTAGGTAGGAGGACGGCAGCGGGGCAAATTCCAGGTCGTTCTCCGCCTTTGAAAAGAATAGTAAGGTACCAAGGGACTCACGGTTACAGCATGCCGGTCCTCTTTTTCTCTAGGTTTAGAGCAGCATCAATTTTCAAAACATTTCCTCTAGGTTCAGAGCCACGGAACACTATTACTCGCGGAGTTCAGAGCAGCATCAATAATCAAAACATTTCACCATTTTACAATTTGATGTTCCTGCCTTCAAGATTGTTTTCAGAATGACGACTCTGTTTGCCATCACGGCTTTCGCTCTTCCTTTTTCAAATTTTGAATTTCGACTTGCGGAGCGTGTGCCCAAAAAGTTTTACTAACCGATAAAAAGTTTACAAATTTTATATAAAAATGGATATGAATGAGGATGAATATGAAGGAATACTACAATGTCAGAGATACCACGAGTAGAACCTACGATAAAACTCACCGCAGGAAATAGAGACTACGATTGACAATCTGGTACATGCTCTAATACAGAGCTACGAAAAGGCTTGTCCGTTGAAAAAGGAAAGCTACAATGTAATTCACAAAAAAGACAAGTGGTGGAACAAAGAACTAACAAAGCTTAGGAAGAAGGTCAGACACCACTTCAACAGAGCCATGAACACTGATGCACTGGTGGACTGGCAAGAATACAAAAAGATGCGACACCTGTTCAAAGTAGAAGTCAAAAAGAGCCAGAACAGTTCGTGGAGAAAGTACAGCAGCTCTATCCAATCTGACTCAGGACTCAGCTCGACTCAGGAAAGTCTTAACTAGCGACACGCAAGTAAAGTTAGGAATTCTGAAGAAGGCCGATGGGACCTACACGAGTTCGGAACACAAAGTTTGAAGTGCTCTTACGGACACACTTCCCGGATTGTCAACTAGATGACAAAGAGGGATGGGAACTTAATATCCAGCACAGACCTGACAATGAAGACTGGGTTTTTGCAGACTCTATTGTCACGGAGGAGGCCCTGCTCTAGGCCATAAGCATCTTTCAACCACACAAGGCTCCTGGACTGGACGGTATATTTCCAGCTCTTCTCCAGTGGGGCCTAAACAAGATAAAAATGCATCTTACTGTTATATTTAGATCATGTTTAGCGTGGAAGTACATACCTAAATCATGGAGAGAAGTAAAGGTGGTCTTTCTACCAAAGCCAGGAAAGGCCGATTACACCAACCCAGTCTTTTAGGCCGATAAGCCTTAGCTCGTTTTTGTTAAAAACACTGGAAAGACTCTGCGACAAATACATTAGAGGTGGACCATTGGTAGACAATCCCGTCCACAAAAATCAACACGCATACCAATCAGGTAAATCAACAGAGACTGCTCTCCACCAGGTAGTCTATAAGATCGAATCGGCACTGGAGAGCAAACAATCTTGCTTGGCCACTTTCATCGACATTGAGGGGGCTTTTGATACCCATACCAACCACTTTCCCTTTTCTTTCTTCTTTCTTTCCTTTAGTATCGAAGAAGGTCTTAAAAAACAGAGAGTAGACAACAGAGTGGGTGCCTGGGTCACGTCAATGCTCTCTAACAGAGTTGCTAGCATTGAAACGGCGGGTAACGACTGGCGTTGGCGGGGTATGACGCGGTGCCGTGTCACGAGAGGCTGCCCGAAAGGAGGAGTGATGTCTCCACTACTCTGGGTGGTGGTAGTCAATGAACTCATCGAACTACTCAACAAGGAAGGCATTGTTACTTTAGGATACGCGGATGACCTGGCAATCATGGTCTCCGGACTCTTTGAGGCGACTTTATGTGAAAAGATGCAAAAGCCACTTAAAGTTGTTGAGAAATGGTGTGAGCCACACAGCCTTTCTGTAAACCCACAAAAGACGGAGATGGTGCATGGTGCATGTGCATGTGTATTTACTAGGAAAACGAAGACCATGAATCTCACAACTCCGTCATTGTTTGGCACTAAACTAACACTTAGCAAGGAGGTTAAGTACTTAGGCATTTGGCTATACAGTAAATTCCTTTGGGGAAAACACCTGGATTATATCACCACGAAGGCAACCAACATACTATGCCAATGCACCAGAGCAGTAGGAAAGGACTGGGGCCTGAAACTGAAGCTCTGCCATTGGTTATACACAGTGATAGTGCGACCGGTTCTCACCTACGGTTGCGTAGTGTGGTGGACTCTCACAAATCTGGCAACCGTCATCGCGAAATTGCAACAGACGCAAAGACTTGCATGCTCTCTAATCAGCGGATGCATGAAAAAGACACCTTCGGCTGCCCTAGAGATCATCCTAGGTCTGTCTCCACTACACCTGCATATACAACAGGAAGCGATGGCGTCAGCACTAAGGATCAAATCCACGAACCAGTAGAAAAGCACCGGTCCGATTAACCACTGTAGAATAATCGACCGAGAGACTAGGATTATTCCTGAAGCAATACTAGGTACCGATAAGATAGCCAACACACATCTTGATAACAAAAACTACGAGTTGATAACAGACGACAACGTCCTGGACGGGGTATTGCCCCCGTGGAATATATACACAGATGGTTCAAAAAAGAAGGAGGGAGCTGGCTGCGGCTACTACTCACCCGAGCTCGGACTCAAGGAGTCCATGGCCTTAAACAAAACAACGACGGCTCTGCAGGCGGAGGCCATGGGCCTACTACTGGCAGCAAGAGCAGTCTGGCCTTTAAATGAGTTTCTCACGGCCCCCGAAGTTCGGGACGGCAGAGGAATCCATCTACGCACTCAAAAGACCCGTAACAAGATCAAGAGTTACTGCTGAGTGCCATACAGCCTTACAAACACTCGCGAGCAAGTACAGAACGATAGTGAGATGGACGAAAGGCCACGGATCCTGCGTGGGTAATATAACGGCGGACACGCGCCAAGGAAGGCGCTAGGAAACAGGTAAGTGATGACGTAGTGGGCCTCTGCAAACCATCGGCAATGGGAGTGCGAGAACTTCTGCGTCGTCACACCGAAAAAGAACAACAGAATCTGTGGGACAAGAAAGATGACTGCAAGCATGCCAAAGCTGCTTTCCCAATTCTTGACAGGAAGATCACGAACAATCTATTGAAGTTGCAACGACAGGACCTTCGCCTGATTGTAGGCCTCATAACCGGTCATTGCAACTTGAATAGCCACTTGTATAAACTGGGAGCCACGGACAGTCCACTGTGTCGTGGCTGCATGAAGGAGAAATAAACTGTAGAGCATGTGCTGTGGCATTGTGAAGCCACAGAGGAAACTAGAATCGCTATCCGGTTGCATGAGGCTTCGCTACCTTCATCATCCACGTCACCACATCACCAGCTAGACTGCTTTTCATCATCATCATCATTATGCACAATTCCGTCTAAGCCACTGGAGCAACTGTGCCAGCACCCCAGAGCCTCACTCCGATATTTCAAGGAGTTGGGTTGGCTCGGGTAACTGCTGGTAGGGGGAAATGCACAATACACCCCAAGCGGGACGTCAGTGCAGGACTTATCGCCCCCATCTCGAATAAGAACAGTTGGTTCCTTCTTTCTTATTTTTCTTCCTGCTTGGCTGCTTATTATAGTCTGTGCGGTGTAGCATGGTGCCTGTGTCGTTAGCTGAACCCTAATTATGTATCTTGTAACTCGCGATTAGGCGCAAGTTCGTGAAATCGCAAGTTGCAGATTACATCAGGGGGCTGTTCAGCTAATCCCACAGGCACTATGCTACACCGCACAGACTATAGTCTGTAGACAGCATTAGGAAAATTATAAGACAGCAATATAAAATATATTCGTCTGTCTAAGAATAGGCATGTGGCCTAATGAGCGTTTAAAGTTTTAGGTGGGGATAGAGAGGAGATGCTCCATCCTTTTCTTGCAAAGCTTGTGTTAGTATAGCATTTGTATGACACGCCTGAGGCTTGACGTCATAGCTCAGGATAGTGCGCTCTCTGTGTGCATGAAATTAAAATACTTATAACTTATTTATTATTGAACTAATTTAAATTTTGTTTTCGGTGTTAGGTTCTATTGATGATCAGCTTTTTTATGAGGTAATAAAAAATATTTGTTATCATGCCTATTTTCCTCCGATCCGACTGCTCCTGGCAACAAGAAATTTTCAGTTTTTGGTATAGGCGCCGGTTACCAAAGACACACACATACACAACGATCCCGCCAGCGGGATCGAAGACCCCTCAGGATCTGTCAGAAGATCGGTCAGATTCTCTCCAAATAATAATTCAGTTCAACAACCTGCTAGGGCCCCAGGGTACACCTCTTCTGGGGTGCCAAGCCAAGTCTGAACCCACACTCCCGGCGACGACCCAAGCCGAGGCTCGTACCTTCGAGGTGTCCTTGCATTTGTCGCCCAAAAATCTTAATCATTTTTGCCCAACACTCTCTGCGTTCACTAAAGTTCTCTAGTCCGGTCAAGCTGTAGAGTCACATTAAGTCACATTAAGGCCAACAACAAGTCACATTAAAAAAAAAGAATTTACAGCCGCTAAAAATAGTTGTTTTTTAATCCTTAAAAAATACCTTGTTGCGCTGCTGAGTACTGCAATTTGCACTGAATTTTGCCGCTCCTAACTTTTGCCGCTCTGGGCATTTGCCCGGGTTGCCCTCCCTTAGATCGGGCCCTGGGTGTGAGTGACGAAGGCGTGGTGGCGGTGTGTTCTTCGTGCCGTGCGCTGACGCGCCTCGACGTGTCGTACTTAGCGGCGCTGAGCGATGCGGGACTTCGCGCACTGCCGCGCCTGCCGCACCTCACCGCGCTTGTGGCGCGCGGCAACCCCGCGCTCTCTGCCGTGCCGCTTGCGCAGGCAGTGGCGCACTGCCACTCGCTGCAGGTAACTTACACCTAAAACTGAACACTAAAATTTCCAAAAACAAAACACCCGTTTTCTTCACTTTTTGCTGTGTATGCAATAACCATTTTTTTCTCTGCAGACTGATTTTTCCGAGATTTCCCGGTTTTTTCTCTCCTATTGATAGAATTTAGTCGTTGGGCTAAGAGGCCTGTAGCGATTCTAGCTGAGTAATTACTTGCATGTAGCAAGAATTATAGAAGGCGTCACTAAAGCTTAGATTGATTGCAAAGACAGTTCAAGAGGTTGGAGGTTGACAGGAAAGCGACCGTAGCTTAGTGGGTACTTGATACTTAAGTAGTGGGTATTTTCCGCAACTAGCACAATTCTTTCAATTCTTTTGCACAATTTTTTGGCCCATTTTGCGTCGCCCGGCTGCAGCTAATTCAGCCACCCGGTTTCCTCCAGGAAGGCCAGCAGCTTGCTGATGCGCAGGCTTCCCAGAGCGTCATCAGTGACCCAATTATTGTTTTGTTGTTCTGCCACGCTGTAGAACTCTAGCAGTAAATGCGCGGCCCTTTATTCAGATGCCATGCACCCTCAATACAGGGTTACGCATATTCCCTATACTAAGCCGAAAGGAGGTCATTGTACTCATCATTATTAACAACTTTTACTGTGGGACCGACCCTGAAATCGTGAATAAAAAACCTGCTGTTCAATACATTTTGTTTCGTGTTAATGACCGTTTTCTATGGAATAGCTGTTTTTTTTTTTGCGATGTCAGGTTTGGTCCGAAACCAAAAGTTGTTCATAATGATGATTACAATGACCTCCTTTCGGCGTAGTATAGGGAATATGCGTAACCCTGTTTAGAAGACTGTGTGTAACCTAGTGGCTAGTACTAGAGCAATCGGGGCATTTCCCCAGATCATTGTGAATCGAACCGAAATCCTACTAAATGCCCAATTTTTGAGTTGTTTGACATTTAAATATTTATCTATACCAATATTATAAAGAGGAAAGATTTGACTGTTTGTTTGCATTGAATAGGCTCCGAAACTACTGAACCGATTTGAAAAATTCTTTTCTCTGTTGGGAAGCTACACTATCCCCGGGTGACATAGGCTATACTATATATTCAAAAAAAATTGGGATCCTTAACTTAATATATATATAAATGAACCTCTATTGCTCCTGGTCACACTATAACTTGAGAACGGCTTTACCGATTTCATTTATCTTTTTTTTTAATGTATACTCATACTTCGTAGAACCCTTCGCACACCCGTGCGAAGCCGGGGCGGGTCGCTAGTAGTCTATAAATACTTTTTATATGAAATTACAATGACGTCCTGTCTTGTTACCATACCCTTCCTGAATAATCGTAGAATGTGTGGTGAGCAGGAGGTGGACGTGTGTGGGTGCGATGGCGTGTCAGAGGAGGTGGCGGAGGCGGGGCGGCGCGCACTGGAGGAACACCCGCGGAGGCTCATGCTGCGGCTCGCAGGCACCGCCGCCGCCACTGTCAACGCAGAGGTAACTTTTATTATTAACTACCTGCGCCCCGCGGTTTCACCCGCGTTATTATACTTCTTGAAGCAACCTCCTTAGTAGTTACAGCAACCTCCTTTGATTAGATGACAGTTTTTTTTCTATCTTGTAATATGGCATTGCATAGATTCTATAGCAAGTCTATTGTATAGCAAGTTTTTTTAATTGACCTTTTTTCGTCTGTGGTTTTGCAAAATCTTCTTATCCATGTCTCGTCACGGCCCTCTATGGTATTTTTATTTTGTTTTTTATCTGCCTTTTGGAAAACCTCTCATTATTGTGCACAGGAACTGCCAACACACAAACTCCTCACCGTGAATGTGGACCGCGACCTTAGCAACCCCAACCTACGACCAGATTTCATCGACAACACCTTCGAAGACAGCTCTGAAGACTCCTTCGATGATCTCTATGACGAGGAAAACTTTGAAGAGTTCTTTAGGGGTGCTGCCAACATGTACTTTAACAACTCAGGTACTACAATATTTTTGTGGCAAGTTCCATCGGCCAGAAGACGTCCACTGCTGAACATAGGCCCCCCCTTTAACCTCCACACTGAACGACATCCTGCCATCTGCATCCACTGGATGCCCGCGACTCTCACAATGTCGTCGGTCCATCTAGTGGGAGGCCTTCCTACGCTGCGACTTCCAGTTCGTGGTCTCCACTCAAGAACCTTTCTGCCACATCGGGTATTGGTTCTTTGAGCGATGTGGCCTGCCCATTGCCACTTCAACTTGCAAATTTTAATAGCTATGTCTGTTTCTGTTCCTAGAGCCATCCATTACCTACATAATTGCATACTATGGCTGTCTAACCAACGCGCGACGTTGATTACCCCGAATCAAAAAAACTATATTTTCAGACGAAGAATTGTTCATGGATGAGGATGACCTGAATGATGAGGACTTTGAAAGATTCTACGCGTACGGACTCAACGGTCAAAACATCATCTTATTGTAGTATCGACCATTCACCTCACGTGCTGGGCTCTCCTATGGAACTACAATTAACCAACAATGCAACAAAACTCAACAAAAAAAAACCTCACTCGTTATTTGTTCAATCACAGTTAGTAACGATAGTGTCGATTCTCAAGCAATGTCTCAACAGTATTATCATTTTCCAATGTTGAAAGCAGAAGCTTGATAATAGGAAGTCATAACCTCAAAACCATTATTTTAATCATACATTGAACCGTTGGCCACAAAAGTAGAAAGAGCTAGTCAAAGTTCAATGTAAGAATAAAATAATGCTTATAAGGCCCACTTGCATGAAAATAAACAAATTATCTAGTTAGTTAGTCCCGATCAATAAATCCAGGCTGACTAATTAATTATTATAACCAAAATTTCAAATGTCCTCAAAAATCAAAGAACCTCGTTTTGTGTGAAAGACGTATCCCGAGATCTATGAAGTTTTCTTATTCAGAATGTCTAAGTCTATTGTAGCTTATCAGAGAAATTGACAAAGCAGTATATAGCATGGATTACCTTAACAAAGATTCGTGAATAACGCTAAGTATATATATATATTCCATTAATGACGAGACAATACAAAAAAAAGTTCATGACAAATTAATTTCGGTTTGAGAACTGCAACTAGAGTTTTATTGATACTGTGGGATGGTAGTCCAAACGAAAAATATTCATTGGTAACTCGCTAATGACATCTCGTAGGCAGTTTCCATACATCATACTTAATAACCTTTGTATAATACCGTTTTTTGTTTCGTCCCTACTAAAACAAAAATATTTAAATTTGGGTTCTAAACACGGCCAAGTATTTATTTACATTGACAGGTGCAATAACATTGTAAAAAGCCGAATGAAACACAAGAGTTCTGATTATTTCCGCTAGGGTTTTGAACATAACTGTAGCAGGTACGTACCCAAATACACTTCAGTGAAATATTTGAAGAAAATTTATGTATTCAGTTTTTTACAATGTTACAACTGACAGGGCAAATAAACAAATGGCAACAACTTTACACAGTTTGAATGCAAATAAACGTGGGCGATGACTCTTGCACCCAAAAACAAAACAAATAAAGATATCAGATAAGATATAATGACTGCCCTGGTGGCTCAGTTGGTAGTGAACCTAACTTCTGTGCTTGGGGGCGTGGGTTGGATTCCCATCTAGGACAAACATTTGTGTTTGTTCTATGTCTGGGTGTTAATATCTATTTAAGTATGTATTTAAAAATATATATGTACGTATATCAGTCTTTGGCAGCCATATTACAAGGTTTGCTTAGTTTGGGGTCAGATGACCGTGTGTGCAAAAATGTCCCAGATATTTAATTTATATTTTTTGTTTGTTTGACAGATGAAATTTTGTAAACTCCTAGAACAAAAGTTGTAAAGAATGAAGTATGGAAGCTGTCTACTAGATATTTTTGACTTAACCAATAGCCCTTTTCAGGCCCAGTCTTATAATTAAAATCATTCAATTCTGCAACCGATAGCATTATAACATTACATCAATATATTGTATACTCAAAAAAAATCTTATGCAAAGAAAACTTTAATAATATTTATAGAGCATGTGTAATTACTTGTTTATTGCTTTCTGATGTCACAATTATTTATTCAAGGATGCGAAAGTTATTAATATAGCAGTTGTATGTTATAATGGGTGTGAGTCACGTAAATCACCCATAAATGTACTAAACGAAAATGTTTTAGAAGTGTTCAATTTTGTTAATCCAATGAGTCCTAGATTTTTTTCTCTTTGATGGCAAAGTACAGTACTCGGCGGTAATGCACGTTGAGCTAAAGAGGGAGATAATCGGCTTGTGTCGGATTCGTAGAGCGTCGTCTCTTTCGCACGGACAAAAACGTCACATCATCTCATCTCTCTCTTTCAACTCGATGTGCATTATTTACCGCCAGTTACTGTAAGGGCCGGTTCTTACAGACGGCGAGACGGCCAAAATATTTTTTCGTTGACAAATGATTTTCAACCTTTAAGCACTGACATTCCCCTATACGAATATTGTAAAATGTCGTGAATGCCGTCATTCCAGCATATCGCGCCGCTGCATCATAAATTTATATCATAGGAAAATTCATGCCGCTAAAGTAATGCGAGTGTTAAGTAATTGAAACAAGGTTGAATCTAGCTTCGTCACATGGAATGTCACAGAATCCTTCGGCATTCTTAGACATGACGAAGCGTGCCGTACCGTCCGCGCCTCGCAGTCTGTGAGCGCCGGCCCTAAAGATCTGTTATCGAATAATTAATAAGTTTTGCATCAATACGTTTGCATGTTTTTAGAATATTTTTAATGAGTTATAGAATGGAAGGCGCATTGATTTTATTAATTTTTCTGTGTACTAATTATTTTTGCAATGGCGTTAATTGTTTATATACATGGTTATTCACGATCAGTTGGCTGAACTTCAGGGCTGGGGCACAGTCAGTGTCAAATCTATTTTAGCGTTTACGGTAGTCAAAGGTATAAGACAAAGTTATTGATTATAAATTAATGATAAACAAGCCAAAACTTAATGTGGCAAAGTACACGGAGTAAAAAAATAATTTTGTACTGTAAGACCTACAGTGTTTCAAACAGCAGTGTTTTTAATTTGAATACTTAACACAATATGCATTTATCTGACTGCTTACATGTAGTTATGAGCCTTTTCGATTCTTATGACACTAAACGCTAAAATCAATTTGACGCTTACTGTACAACAGCATAAATATCAGATACCAACACTACGTCAATAGGCACAGGGGACTTACGGCTACATCTTAACGCGGGCTCGAAACAGCGCAATTCGAAAAATGACGTGAACGTGAACCTTAACGCGCCGAGATACGGTTTGCCGTCGCGCAAGTTTTCGCAATTACCTAAACAGAATCGCTTAAAATAGGTAGCTGTAAAGCCCCAGGAACTTATGTTAATTCATATTTATAACGAGAGTATCTTGATAATTTCATGAATTCATATCTATTATTTAGTATTTTTGATTGTGCCCTTTTCTTTTAAAAGCTCTTACCTAAATCAACCCTGGTTTAGGACAAGCTACAAACACTGCTGTAATCTGTGATGAAACTTTTTTCTTCCTTTTTTATCTTATACTAACATTAAATGTAAAAAAAGTATCACTGTGTATAAAATTATTGTGTAACTTATTTATGCAAGTCTGAAAGAATGTGATAGAAACAAATTTTGCATAATCCTAGTAGTATTGTCAGGTGTTGAGTTTGGAAATAGCTATAAATTATAATTGGTGAGTGGAATTAAAGAAAAACTTCCATCAGCAAACACATTCAAGCATGTAGTACAGCCAGATGGCATCCCGGGTGTAAGGGAAAAGCTCCCGAAAACGGAAGACTGGTGATTGCTAATACGATACCACAAAAAACGCAATGTAATGCAAATAAAATATCAGCTGACCTTAGAGGTCAACGAACGGCCTGCGCCGCGCGCACGCTTGTACGTTTTACATTGCTGGTTTGTAGAATTTTAAACCACAAAAACAACAAATCAAATCATTTATCGGGCATAATGTATGGTAAGTTATAGTATTGATCCCAGAGGCTCCCGAACTAGTCAAGAGACTGTGTGACGGGAGGCAATGGCTTCTATTATTGTATCAACTAATTATTTATACCAAAACAGAAATATATCATTTTAAAATTAGGTAAAAATAATAATAACAACAATTGAGAATTTTGATTACCATAAGTAGCCAAAGGAAAGAAAATTATAAAATAATATTTAAACTAATAAATGCAAATAGCCTGCAATATTCTATGTGCAGTCATACAAGTCGAAGGAAAATAGTTACTGGCATTCAATTGTGTTTTAAATTATTTTAATAGTAGTATTTTGGCTCCGAGAGTGTTTCCCTTACATCTAGTGTATCTAAATTGAAGAAACAGTTAGAATGAAAAGCATTGTAACTGAATCATCTTAGTCTTCGTATTTAACTTCAAAGAAATAAAACTTAATGAAATTATTCCATGCAAAAAAAAATCGACAATAGCTCAAATATAGTCAAACACAGTATATTTTGTCACAAAGGCATTTCTTTAAACTTTAGGTTAATTTAACAAAAGCATTAAAAAAATTTACTGACTCGGACTCGGTGTTGTTACATAAATAGTTTTTAATTTTCCTGCCATTTTCTTGTTACAAAATATGCTGGTTTAACTTACATAATTATGTTATAATTTATTGTATCTAAAATCAGTCTACTTAGCAATAAACTAATTAATATAGACTAATTCAACGGCTTACCTCATGATAATGAGGTTCATGCATTTTTTATAAGCCGTTTTATATTTATAGAAGAAAAAAAAAACTGGGTATAAAAAGTATTTAAATCAGATCAAAAATGACAAAGATACACCGATTTTAGTGCGCAATTCTAAAAAACGCATGTGAGATAGCGAGAACGTGCTGTGACGTCATCAGCCACTCCTCAGCGCAGGCTGCCTAAGCCACACCGCAGCAGTCTGCCATAATGTATTAACCTGTAGGTACGTTTTTGTCATTAAGGGCCGGCGCTCATAGACGGCGACGCACGGTACGGCACGGTTTAGGTTTTCTTTCATGGACAATCGATTTTCAACCTTATTTCAATGAGTTAAGCACTGACATTCCCCTATTTCACGAATATGCCGAAATGTCTCGCGTGATGCCGCGGCACGTCGCGTCATTCCCAGGGATGCTTAGGCACGTCGCGACATTCCATGGGATGCTGTGGCACGCCGCTGCATCACGTAAGGTAACTTCATGTCGTCAGAGGAATGCGAGTGCTAAGTAATTGAAACAAGGTTGAAACTAGCTACACCATAATATACACTTATTTAGTTAAGTAACTCAAATAAAGTGCAGACAAAATAAAACACCACACACGAAATCTGTAAATGAAATCGAGCCGTGCGAGTGAGGTCGAGAAAAGGATCGTGGCTCATGACGTCATCACGCAGAAGCGCACATTTTTAAATAGCTAAAAAGAAAACTCGAATAATTTCGTCCTGTATTGATGTAATTTACTCGTTATAAAGAAAAAAATATTTAGTAGAAAGTTGTTACTAGGGTTTGGGAAGTCTCGTTTTCAAAGTCCCCGGGATACGAGACATCCCAGGGTCTATATCCCGGGACTTCGAGATTATATTAATAAACAGAATGGAGTTATTTTTTGTGAGATGTATAAATAACCATACACCACAGTTTTGCAAGAGCAATGAGTAGTTTTAATCACGCTAGAAGTGAAAAAAAAGTATTTTAAAACTTAGGGGAAAAGGCCAGTGTACAAATGTTTTAACAAAAATATAACCTGTTGTGATCTCTTTCTATACCGATTTTCAGTGTTTGAAAGTACCGAGCTGCTAGATTATTGTTAGCTGTTGAAGATAGAATTTTTAGACAAACGTCAAAAAATGCTTCGGATCTGAGTAACAAAGAGTTTTGTCTGCGCCTAAAGCAAGCGTGTCCCGAGTATTGACCAGAGAGTCCCGAGATTCGAGACTGAAATTTCTAACAAATCCCAGGACTTCGAGACAAGACATCCCAGGATCCAAACCAAACCCTAGTTGTAACGCCTATACGCCTAGGCTGTACTTAGAATTCTAAAATATCTTAAGTGCATGAACCTCATTCAACAAATATTGTTAAGGCTTTTATCATTAGTTGTGCAGTTTACAAAAATCTAATTAGGTATATGTTAACTCAATGGCAAACATAACTATGCAACTACTTAATAGAAGCAAATGATCTGAATGTCTGAACTCACTTTTGAGATAAAAGCGAGGACAAATTCAAATGCTATAAAACTAAATGCTAATTAATTATAATGCTATAAGCTCATTAACATAGCAACCTCAGCTAAACTACTGTTAAAAATCTACATCTATTAAAAGATGAAAGAAAAAAGACGGATGGGGCAGCTAGATCTGTTTAGAAAATACACAGAAAAAACTAATTCTAGCAGAAACATGTACCCATAACAACTATTTACTCCAATGTCTCCTGGGTCTTAGCCTCGGACACAAAAGAATGCTATCGCATCTGGTCTTCTGCTGTCTTACTGCGTTGTTCAGCCATTGAGCTACGCATTTGTAATTCCATGAACTAGTCTTTGACTTCGTTATGATTATTTATCACCTCACGAATGTAATGTAGAGATAATTGTTGACCAAATTGGAATTAATATATGTTAATTGTTCAATAATACCTAAATAATATAATAGTTCAATGATTCTAATAACTAGCCACAAGTTTACATGCTAATAATGTTTATTATATTTTGGTTTCACTATATAGCTGAGCTTCATATTTAGCAGTAGTTTTATGATTGGTTGCTTATGTATCGGGTGTATCTCTAGATGACACATTCAAAATTTCAAATATAATTATATTGTTCCATAAAGTCAAAGAAGTGTATGGACACCTGTTTTTTTTGCGATATCAAGGTTGGTTCCAAAGTAAAAGTTGTTTATAATTATGAGTACAATGATAATATGCCTGAATATGTCCATCGTCCAAACATACATCCGGTATACCATTACCATACCATTTATAGTAATAAGAAAAAAAAAACTAATAATGGTGTTTTGCAGATCATATTTCACCAGAACAAAAAAAACTGTGCCAAACTTCATTTTCATTTAAGATCGAAGGAAAAAAAAACACTTTAATTGTATGAGAGCTATTTGTCATATTGCATCATTATCAATGACCATCCTTGAACTGAGGAATGTAACAAAACCAATTTTTTTATTTTTTCATATATTTTTTTACGGACTTTAGGTGGAAAACATTGAGTGCATTTTAAATAATACTCATGGCTTTGGGTCTTCGAGTACAAATATTAATTTTAGCATTAATTTGCCATAACAGTTTTTACACTGAATAACTACTGGGTCTATTCTTTGCTCATTTTTTCATATGCATACTTTAGTAACATTTAGTTTAGAAGCTTTTTCTATAGTTTATTTACATTAGTGTACCTTTGTTATTTTGTCCTTTTTATGAGCATAACACATTTTAAATCAGTGTCATTTCTATAGTTTTTATTGAAGGATGATTTTGTTATGTGGCTGGACTGAACACAAGATTTTAAGCTGTTTTTATACAAACATGATAAGAATTTCTTTTTTCATAAAAAAAAATTTGCCAGTTTGATGTGTATTCAAATTGGCAATATGTCTATTAAGACTTGCTTTGTTAACACAATCAAAATTGAATTTAAAATATTGTTTAGCTTTTTAATTTTAAAAGCAAAGAGAGTCATTTTAAAAGCAAAATTGAATTCTAATACCTTTTTGCTTTTTCCAAAGATTATATATTTGCTAAGTCAATGTTAATAATAAGAAACATATGACCTGAGAATGTAATTAACTTACCTAAATTAAAATAATCAACTTAAAATAAAGAATCAACTTAGTCATATTAAAGAAACAGCCCAAAACTCATCAAAATCAGATGTTTAAAAAAAATAACTAGTAGGAGGTATATTTGTATAAAAATGATCAAAATATTGAGAACAGCCAAGCCATTATCATATTACTGTAATCAAAGATTAATTTATATTTTTTAAGAGTTTTTTTAAGGCTAGCGTATGATAGCCCTTTAATTTGCCATCATTGAGAATTTTATTTTGTTGGTTGAGATAAATTATGTCTCTCACTAAACTTAACGGTAGAAATGGTTTAGTTAGTTATCCACGGTTTAGTTGCTGATTGTTTTTGTGTGAATTATTTTGTTTTCTGCAGCTTGCATGCTTTTAAGCTAAATTATAATTTACTAGGTATTTATTAATTTTATTTGGAAAGGAACTAGAATCCTAAGTTGTCCTTATGGATAAATTATGTCATATTATTAAAATTTTTTACTAATCAAAAAATGAAAACAGTTTAGTTTAAATTACTATAACAGCTTTTACACTTGCAATTGTATGTCGAGAAAATTGACTGGTTTTGGTTTGTTACAGTAATTTATAAATGTATCCTCATGCGAGTTTTGATGAAGCAACAGTTCAGTTTGTTCATTTCAGTTCTTATTGAGTATCCACTGTTTAGATAATGCAGCAATATACTGTCATAGTGGTTGGAAAGGTTTTTGATTTGTTTTTGTATAATTTATCATTATGAGGTGATTTGAGCGGAACCCTTAGTTTTTATAATTAAATTGTTTTAGCATTATTAGTAAGAAACTGAATACAAGAATTTTCTTCAGTAAACATGGTTTTATTTCACTCTAACAACTTTTAACATGAAGTTTTATACTCAGTCCAAGTTTATACAACTCTGACAGCTGCATTGTATGGTAAAAAGTTAATGATAACTGTTAAATTCTGTACGCTTGCTGCATTTTTCAACATAAAGATTGTAGCCTAATATACCACAAAGATATATTAAAAGAAAATGTTTTTATTAAGCTTTTCACAATGTTATTGCAGTTATCAGAGCTATGGACCTTGGATCGAGTATAAATATATATTTTTATTGAGCATCTACATTACAACATTCAAGATATACTAATCTAGCAGATGATTTTCTGCATTATTACCCCAAACTCAATATTGGGATTTGAAACTACACCTTAGAGTGTGATTGGTGTTAAGATATAACTTCAAAATATTTGTTGAAACATCTCCAATCAGAGTTATATCTTCTCTCCATCTTATAGGCTTGTTACTTCCTAGTGGTATAAATGGGGATGCGTCTATGCTATTGCAACTTGTGGTGCCGAATTGAAATTCACATCATAATTAGTGGTCTTTTGATAAAGGTTCCACCATCGCCCCATAATACCCACATCTGCAATGCGGGAAGGGAAACTGAAGTATGAAGGTTGTATGTAAGAACAATGTGCTTTATATAAATCACATGATTGATTCAACTCCGAGGTGTACATGACGGAGAATATCCCTAAACTCATGTAGTGTATTAATCTTGCATTGTAGCTCATTTGTAAGAACCTGAGGTGTTCTACAGATTCCTTATTCAAGCACTCGTCACCAACCATTGCTGCGTTGTTTTCTATTTTCTTCAACTCGTTTTTGAAATCTAATTCGTCGGGATTATTCTTGGCAAGGGCAAAAGACGCTCCAAGGATGCCTACCCATTTTATTGTTTTGCGAGGATCATCCTGTATGTCAGTTCTCAAGTCCTGCAGCATTTGGCGGTAATCGATAAATAGGTTCTTCCAGTAATCTGCCCATTTTTCCAGGATAGTTCCTTTAAATTTCTCCGGAAATTTTATTTTCGCCCCAACTTTTGTTATTGAACTAGAACCCTGCTTCACAGTTTGCATCATTTTGAGGTAAGTTAGTTAAACATATAATAATGTGAGGAAATTGTTATTCTGGTAAGAATAAGCGGTGTTAAAACTTTACTCGCAGTTTGTTTATATCTTTTAGTTAGCTGTTCTTCTCGCCTTCAGACGAAATGAAAACGAATTACAGCTACGCCAAACATTTTTTCTGATCTCGTTGCTGTAACGGCACTGCTGTATTCTGTAGTGGTAATTTGGTACAATTATTATCACTCTTGGATTCTGTATTCACATCGAAATCCTCAAAATTCAAAAACCATATGTTAGGTTATGAATGGAATGGGTTATGTTACGTCATTGTCAAATTGAAAAATGTCAACAATATTTTTTATTTACATATTGTCTTTAAAAATGTGTGGCCAGCGTAGAAAAAACATGTCACATAATTGAATTATTTTTCTAAACTTGTGTACTTACGAGTATTAATGTGTTTATTAATAATAGCTGTAGAATTCAAAACCATTTCTAATAATTATGGTTTTATTCAACAAAATACAGCTAATATAGCGTAATGAAAATTAGGAATGATACATCGAATATTGACAGATTATGTCAGTAATATAAGAGCTAAAATAAGGTTGCATATCATCACATTCTCCCCCAGTTAAGAAGTATCATAGTCCCGGAGATAGGCAGGAGGATGTCGTTCCCTTGATGATCGACGGGATGTGTGCGGGGATTGATCTGGAGTATCATATTGCTCTTCGTTATCTGAATCTTCGATATCTGGATCCTCAGTATCAGAATGCTCATTCCCAGTGGGAGCTAGATGCCGGTTTGAGACCACTAGCTCTCTGCCGTTTTGCAGTCTTACATGTGAATGTAGAGGGTTGGTCTCGACAAGTTCGACTTCCTCTACTATTGGATCATATTTGCTTTTCTTTATGTTGTTCTTTAAAAGTGCCTTCTCTGCCTCTGTAAGCCACGTTGGCATTGACTCTCCGCTCGCTGATCTGCGCGGGTGAGTAAACATGCGCTCATGAGGAGTGCAACCAGTCGCTGTGCATAGTAATGATCTAATTGAATGTAATGACTGTGCGAGAACTGTTTCCCAGCGAGTGATAGGGAGATCTGATGTTTTTAATGAAAGTTGCACAGTCTTCCAAATAATGCCATTGTATCGCTCGGTTTGGCCATTGCCCTGTGGATTGTATGGTGTCGTATAGCTTGTGGCTACTCCCATCCCGTGCAGAAAATCTTTCAGATCAGCTGATACAAATGCTGTTCCTCTGTCTGAATGTACATAGTTTGGTATACCAAATACAGAAAATAGCTCTGTTAGTTTCATTTTCACAGTTTCTGAACTTAGATCCGAGCAGGGGAACGCAAAAGGAAATCTGGAGTATTCGTCTATTATAGTGAGTATATAGCGATTTCCATTGCCAGTATGGCATGGTAGTGGACCCTTAAAATCAATTGAAATCCTTTCAAATGGAGCGGTTGCTTTGATCAAAGTGCCCTTTGTCTTAAGGAATCTAGGCTTTATTTCAGCACAGACCTGGCATGACCCTGTGATTCGCCTAACGTCTTCGACTGAATATGGCAAATTTTTCGATCTAACCCAGTGAACCATGCGCGTTATACCGGGATGACATAGATTCTTATGCAGTTGAGAGAGTTTGTCGTTATTTGATTGAGTCGTTGCCGTTATATTTGCTCGAGAGAGAGCGTCAGCTACAATGTTATCCTTGCCTGGACGATATATTATATCGAAATTATAGCTTGAGAGTTCCAATCGCCATCTTTGAATTTTATCATTTTTGATCTTAGAACTATGTTTTTGATCAAACATGAATGCTACTGATTTTTGATCGGTAATGAGTTGAAATGTCTTACCCATAAGGAATTGTCTCCACTTTCTTACGCTTTCTACAATAGCCGCAGCTTCTTTTTCAATCGCTGAGTGATTGCGTTCAGGTGCACTCAACGTTCTTGAAAAAAATGCCACTGGTCTGCCTTTTTGGGTTAAAGTAGCAGCTAAAGCGTGATCAGATGCATCCGTTTCTACAGTTAGTAGAATGTTGGGGTCGATGATGTTGATTGCTGATTTTGCAATTTCTGCTTTTAACGATTGAAATGCTTGTATTGCTTCAGACGACAGCGGGATTCTGTCTGATTTTGTAAGGAATTTTATCTTGTCTGAGAATTTTGGGATCCATTTTGAATAATGAGCAAAGACGCCCATGGTCCTTCGGAGTGAGGATAGATTATCGGGTATTGGCATTTCCAAAAGAGGGCGAAGACGCTCTGGATCCGGTTTGATTACGTTATTGCAGATGTTGTAGCCTAGTAAGTTTATTTCTTTTTTTGAAAATTCACTTTTCTGTAAGTTCAATGTTAGATTGTATCGAGATGCAATCTCTTGAAAGGAGCGTAATCTTTCATCATGCTCATCCTGATTATGACCACAGATCGTGATATCATCTAAGTAAGCATATACTCCTTGTAGGTGTTCTTTTTCAATGATTGTATTGATAGCTCGTTGAAAAGCTGCTACTCCGTTGGTGACACCAAACGGTATTCGTCGAAATTGATATAGATTTCCGCAAGCTTCAAATGCTGTATATGGTCTCTCGCTCTCTAAAATTGGAATCTGATGGTAAGCGCTGCGTAAATCTATTTTGCTAAATATTTTATATTTACCAACCTTTGCAATAAGTCCATCTACTGACAGTAAAGGATAAGCATCGAGTTCCGTGAATCTATTTATTGTCCTTGAGTAGTCGATGACCATTCTCTTCTTGTGATGCTCGCTTGACGTTACGAGAACTTGAGCTCTCCACGGTGATAGACTTGGTTCGATAATCTTGTCTTCTAGAAGTTTTTTTGTTTCAGCTTTAATAAATGTAGCATCTGAATCGGAGTATTTTCTGGACTTTATAGCCATTGGCTTCTCGAACGGTAGTAGATTAGTAAACAAGCTGACAGGTTCGATATTTGCTTCAGATAGAACGCATAGCTTGATTGTTGGTTGAGAACCACCGAATTTCATTTCTAAAGCTTTATGATTCTGTAAAACATCATGTCCAAGTATGATATCTGAGCAAAGTCCATCCATAATCATGAGATTAACTTCGATAATTTGATTTTGTAAATTTAGTTTAAGTTTGCATGATCCCTTCACTTGCGCGCATAGATTTGTTGTAGCCATTGTAATTCTTTGCTCGCAGGGATTGATACTCAGATTGCAGTAGTTAACAACACGTTGATCGATAAAACTGGCTGTGCTACCGGTGTCTATGAGTGCCCTCGCTGTTGTTTTGCCGTTTATGATTACCGGCACAGTTGCTTTATTGAGATCCGTTGATGACAATATGCAAGAGAGATATGATGAGGTGGGCAATGCATGATTGTCGTGTTCTTCTTCTATTGTCTCACTTGCTGCTACCCGGGGACCTTTGCTAAGACACACTTTCGAGAAGTGTCCCCTTTTACCGCATTTCGTACAGGTCGTATCGGAAGCTGGGCATGCACTGCGAGGATGACGTGGATTTCCACAGAAGTAGCATAAATCACGTCTTTTTGTGTTATTGGTAGCACAATTTATAGTGGACGTTGGTTCTCGATGGTAATTATCGTTTTGGATTTGTGCCATTTCTAGAGATCGTGCTTGTTCATACGCTTTGTCCAAAGTAAGAGTACTATTTTCTAAGAGTCGTTGACGTATAGCCGATGACGATAGCCCTGAGATAAAGGCGTCTCGAACGTATTCACTTTCATTTTGTTCGGCGTTTACTAATTTAAAATTGCAGTCCTTAGATAGGAGTTTCAGCGTTTGAATGTACTGATCAATTGATTCTCCAGGCTGTTGTTGCCTTTTGGCTAGTCGGTGACGAGCATATATTTCGTTTGCTGGTTTCAAAAATAATGCATCTAGTTTTTGTATTGCTTTGTCATATTCTTTGGAATCTTTGATGTGTTTATATAGAACTGGTGATAAGTAATTGACTAATAATTGATACTTGCAGTCGTTACTTACTTTTTCTTTGTTTTGTATTGCTTGAACGAAATTATTGAAAGTTTCCTTCCAATGAGTCCATAGATTCGATTGGTCCGAACTAGCTGAGGGATCGGCTTCGAATCTTTCAGGCCTCAGATATTTGTCCATTTTATTTTATTTTGTTGAATAAATTGTAGAATTCAAAACCATTTCTAATAATTATGGTTTTATTCAACAAAATACAGCTAATATAGCGTAATGAAAATTAGGAATGATACATCGAATATTGACAGATTATGTCAGTAATATAAGAGCTAAAATAAGGTTGCATATCATCACAATAGCTAAATATACTGATCTTACAATAGTGGAATGTAAAGACCGTAAGAACCATATCAACCATAGGTACTTTCATCTACAGGCGTCATTACATACACGTCTCTCAAAACACTCGATGCGACGAATGCGTAGTTGTGCATATTGCACATCTACGAATTCGTTTAACTCGAGAAAGCCGTTGTTCTAAACACTCATTGACGCACCTCATTTCTAGTTTATCCTCGTCTGACGAGTGAACAATGATAAAAAATATAAAATTATTATAATAATATAGCCTTTTATTCAGATTCATAAAGATTAAAACTTATTCTATGATTTGTTCCTTGCTTAAACGTCGTAACTCGTAACGCGGCGCGTTAAGTTCTATAAGTTGGCCTTTATTCTCTAGATAATAAGGCCAAAATTTAATTATGCAGTGGCGGATTTACCAGTAGGCTGAATAGGCTGGAGCCTAGGGCGGCAGGTTTTAGGGGCGGCAAATTAGGGGTCAAAGCATACCCTACCCGCCTTATTGGTGACATGGTTGAGCTTTTATTAGCTCTGAATTATACCCAAAACTATTTCATGTGCAAACTAAATCATTGGGTTGTAAAAATAATCTAGGAGAAACACCCCCTAGTTCAAAATAATATCTACTAATAACGGGAAAAGCTAGTGTATTTAGGACGATAGCGCATAAATCATGCAGTAACAATTATAATGTTTTTTTTTTTAATTAATATGAATGTGAATTAGTTAGTGTATGGAATTGTAGAGGTCGGTAGGGTCGGCAAAACTTGAAGCCTCCTGGCGGCAAATGTGTAAATCCGCCGCTGTAATTATGGACTACATCTGGGCCATTACAAATAAGATTAAAATAATGCACTAACATAATTTTTTGTGTACAATTAGTATACAAAATCACAAACAGCCCATGTCCAGCAGTGGACTAAGCTAAAATTATATAATGATAATTATTTTTAGGAATCATAATACATTTTAAAACCAAATAGGTAGACCAGAATACCGTGCGATCAATTAATTGGGGGAGCCACTATCGTATGATATTTACCGAATTTTACTTACCTACTAAACTTTGCAATGAAAACAGAACTACGAGTATGCTAAAAAGAAATGATCTATACCTATTCTATGCCTATATGTATATGTATATAAAGATGCATTCTTTTTCTATAGCCAAGTAATAAATGAGCGAAATACCCACAATATACCTATTTGATCTACTCACCTTCTATTGATATATCACATATATAGATATCTGACTGCGATATTTTCGTAAAAATACAAGCTGGCGATTGACCTAGATCATGATAGATCACCTTCCATACTAAAATCTTCGAAGTTCGAACCCCTCTCTTTGGTAGGTTCCTTTTGGGGTGTAAAGGTCCGCTAAGATAGTGATTTGCGAAGGGAGAGGAAGAAAGAAGGGAGGGGTAACAAATGGGATTAAACAATTATATTATAAAGACCTACGCGTAGGTACGCAGTCGCGGGCAACAGCTTATTATTTCTTATACTATGTCATACCTATAAATTGATCCTAATCGACAGAGATAAATCAATAAAAATACATACTATGCCAGTCCAATTATATTATGCAAGTATATAGGTATAAAATGAAACTGTTAGCAATCTCAAAATTAGCTATCCATTGTATCGCTGTGGTCATTCCTGTTATAAATTATCAGTTAGATGGACAATAATTCCAATTATCCTTTTCTTGTGGGCATGGATCCTCCTCCTTTAGCTTCTCTTCTTTTACGAGAAAAAATTTCAAACATTGATGGAGGAGGTGGTGGTGTGGGTTGTTGTGGGGGTGGAGGCATCGTAAAATCCGGAACTGGTGCTTGTCTAGCAACCTGTAAACATGTCTTATTAGGAATAAGATTTCCAGGCGGGCTAACATGCGCACCGCGACAGGGTTTTGTCGTTTCATTTTGTCGTGCCAAAGCAAGACAGGCGTATATAAAACCGTAGGAACCTTGTTGCGTTCTCGCTCGACTGGGTGACGACAGGAATATGTCACGGTGTGCATGTTAGCCATGCTAGTATTAGTATGTATCGACATGGATACTAAGCAAGTTTTCTCACGAGACGACGCGACTGCAATGCACGACACGATAAAATGTGTTGATGACACCGATACACCGATTCACCGATGACAGCATAGCCAGCGTCGTACAAATATTCCACTTGGCACAAATTAGGGATAAGTTCGCTAAGCTGATGGCCAACCTCCAGCAGCGGAGAGGCACCATAAAGATATCACGACATGAGATGAGAGAAGATTACACCGAGCGCCATACACTTCTATGGACCATTTTCTCACTCAACAACACCGCATTGAACGACATGTAAAGTATAAGTATACGTTTCATGAACTACTTTTCGGCTGTGTCATAGGTGCATGAAGTTTTTTTTCTGTGTCGATATACCTAGCAGTAAAAAAAACAAGGAATTTACATCGAGGGGTCACATGAACGTCATAAACACGACACGACACTTCATGATTGTATCTTGGCGTCCTATTCATCAGTCAAGTGATACAGGACAGATTTGATTGTACCTAGTTGTAGACATAAGTTTTGTCTAAGAATTTATCTTCATACTCCCGCAGTTTATCTTATCATAAAGAACATAAAACCCTCTATCAACTTACAAAATAGTTCCCTTAAAAGTGGATAAACCCATTTTTTGCATCATCTTCTTCGGTTAAGAGCAGAATTTTATAGAACCTTTCCAAAGTTGTGATTAAAATATGCAAAAGAGTAATAAAAAATAGCAAACTACTTACCCTATTCAAAATTCGATTTATACTACCATCAAAAGACTTAAATGGTACAAGTTGCGGGGCAACTAAACCATATCCTATGTCTAATGACATAGCGAGACAAAATACGACTCCAACTATACAAGGTAGGTGTTTCATCCTCACTGATTGCAACTACTTAAATGCAATTCATTTTTATACCGTCTATGTTGCGTGATAACTTCAGATAAAAGGAAACTTTTGACAAACAATACAACAACTTCCTGTCAGATACATGCAACTGATATGAAAACATAAAAATGCAGAATATAATTAATGCCCCGAGTATCAAATACGCAATACAGTAGCCAATTGTTTCCGTAATGATGATTGTTTGTCCTTAGATGTGCTGGCGACCTAGTTTTATATTATACATAATACATAAGAATATCGTTTGGATGATAAAGAACATTCAAAAGACACGGCTACTTATATTAAAATAGTTAACTAGGGAGACACGTTTGCAAAAAGAAAACTGTGAAACAACGTATAATTTTTGCTTCTTTACGGGCGGACAGACAAAATGAACTTATATAAGGGTTGTAGGACTACGGAACCCTAAAAACCAAATTTCGTTGGTTACTTTAGGTAGCTAACAGACGTGACAGATTTTTGAGACGTGTGTTGGCTTCTTTAGACCAAACGATGGTACGTGTCAAAGCTTTCCAGTACAAACTGATAGTGTAAACGTATCTTTACACTATGCTGCCAACTGTATTTTTTTTTTTTTGCCCGCCAATTAGTTGTCAATGTCAATTGATTGATATTGATAAGCCTGTCTTTGGTTTCAAAAGTACCGCCTGTTCCAAAAGTAGGTACTTTCATTTCAAGTTTTGTTTTGTTTGAATTGTAAGTTTCTCAAGAACTATAATTATAAATCAAATACTGATTACCGAGACGAGACTTTTAAGCTATGGAGACTCCGATAGCAGCCGCAGCAGCGCGTAAAGTACAAAAGATTCCAAATCGCGTGGGTCGCGGAGTTCCTGACGTCGCAAGCACATACACCAAGAAATGTTCCTGTCAGAGAGGAAAAACAATTGTATTCTGCAGATCGTGCGGCTATTATTGCCACGGAAGGATCAGGTTGCAGTGTGAGCAGCATACGCGGGTAATTAACAACAGTTAATTATTAAGTCATTAGATCCCTTGTGATGTGGTATTTTCTAACTTCGTAATTTGTTGAGAAAATAGCATCTATCAGAACCTAAATTGATACATCTTTTCAGGTGACATTCCTACTGGACATTTCGGAGTGCCCTAAGTGCCACTCCTCCACTTTCTTGGATGAGTATTCAAGAAATGCATAAGTTGTAAAGCTACCTTCAATGCTTTTTAATCAACCAACTGTAATACCATATACCTACTTACATAATTATCCATTAGTGGAAACATGTGCCTGACAGAATCAGCTGTGCTGAACTTAAGTACTGATTAAGAATGATACCTACAGTGTGATTAGCAAAGACCATAAAAAAAATAACATTATTTTGGAAATAATATTTAATGTTTACAAGCTTATTTTGCTGTTCTCTATACTGTAGGCATGTAGAGACTAAAGTTATGTTTAATTTAATTGTATATTTCGGCATTAAATTTTAGATTTAATGCAGTAAATACTGGTTTTGTTTTGTTTAAGAGATTTATGGCACAGGGTGCGAGTTTTTTTCCTTACTATTTAATAATATGTGATTTTAATAACTAGATTAGACTTAATTGATTAGGAATTAGAATAATGTTTTGAGAAACATAACAGTTTTCTTGGTAGAAAACTGAAAATGTTTCTGTTGTGTTAGTGACATTTAATTCTAGCCATATCTACCAAAATAAGTCTAATTAAAACTTTTCTCTTAACTCAAATACTTCTACAAGTTGACTTATTTTTACTCCCCTTCCCTCTTATATCTAGCAATATGATATGTACATATACTATTGTGCTGTATAACTTGTATAGAAGATAATTTTTATCCACAACCTACTAACACACTGTTGTGGTTAATAGTACTGCATCGTCTGCAACGGGCTTTAGAAAAAAATTTGCAATTCCTTAACTTTTTTTTTACTTGGATTCTGCTACCCCGTTGTTGGGGCAATTTTGCCATCAACAGCGAGCAACAAAACGACTTTACTGATCTCTATGGAATTTGACGAGTAGGTAAAATTGTAATTCTTTATAGGTGTGATGTGTCCCCGTTCAGTACTAATACAAGCGCGCCATACAAATGCTATACTAACACGCTTTGCGGGAAAGGGACAGAGCATCCCACCAAAAACTTTCAATGCTTATATCTCAGAAATTTATCAGCAGATTTAAACTATTTTTCATTATGTGTAATGTATTTAATTCCATCCTTCATTAGCCTGTTATTTGTAATAGATGAAACGTTAGTCAACTAGCCTATTCTCTACTTGTCTCGAGGGCCCTCGATTAGCAAGTTTTCATCATGGGCTCCGGCTTAAAAAAAAGCTGAGCGGGCGCACTAACCTTGATGCAGCAGTTGCAGCTTTAGTCTGAGGCTACATAGTAGCTTATTAGTGGAGTAACCCTTAATTGTATGTGAGAGATTCTGGTATAAGCAACATGATCATAATGTTTGCGCATATATTATAGGTCTTCAATGGTATGGTCTTCAAGGCCTGAAGTACAGTACATGTATACTGTCAGAAATGTACGGACAATATTTTGTAATTTTTTATATTATGTTAGCAATATTGTCAAAACAATTAAAGGTACCTATTTGTGATCTTTCTATAGCAGTAGTAATCAAATAAGAAAATTATTTACTAAAATTCTATTTAATAAACATAATTATTTACACTAATACTTATTACCAAGTTTGATTGATGCATTGACACTAAATTGGATTGTTCCATTCACTTTTCCTATATGGAGAACCAACTTGGGACATCTGACCTGTTTTTGTTCTGATCTATGTACTTCTTAAAAGAATCTTTAGCATCAGCCAAAGATTTTTGAGCCTCTTCATCGTCATCCTTTTTATTGTTGAATATGTCAGGAAATTCAAACTTCTGATCTTTTGGCTGAAAAAGAAATATGAATTTCTGTGAGGCAACTAGTTTGTTTCACTTTATCATAAATCATATCATATGTAGTGGTAGGACTCTTTTGCAGGGGTCCGCCTGGGGAAGTACCACACCTTTGCCAGTTATTCAACCGCCAAGCAGTAGTGTGCAAACACTACTGTGTTCCGGATTGAAGGGCAATGTTTCCAGCGAAATTACAGGGCACACAGTGATTTGATATCTTATATCTCGGGGTGACGAGCGCAGTGCATTGCCATCCAGGGTTTTGAACTGCTGAAGTTCAAAATTCTGAGTGGCGTTGAGCTGTTATAGACAAGCGTGAAGAGCCATCAGGCGAGCGACTTCGCTCGTCTCGTCACTCAGTATCATAAAAAAAAAACATTAAATAAAACTGACTACATTATGATCAATTTCTTAAATCCGGAACTGTAAGTAATGGCGTGCTTCCCGCCTTATGAAAGTTCCACCTCACATACCAGAAAGTTCACTCTGCAAAGAAATTTAAATAAATAAGGACTATCTATGACGTAATAAAGTAGCAAGCCATGATAATCTTCAAATGGCTGATCAGATTTTCTTGAATCATAACTAAGAACACCCTAGATCGAGTCACCTTTCCCACAACAACTAAATATAAAATCGGTTCTGCCGTTTGTAAGGTGCGATGCCACAGGCAGACACAGATACACAGGTTAAAATTATAATACTCTGTTTGCGTCAGGGGATAAAAAAGTTAGTAAAGGTTGCTTACCAAGGTAATGTAAGCATATTTTACATCGTCATCTTTTATCACATAGCCTCTGCCAATATCTTTTCGGAATCTTCCAAGACATATTTTTGTTCGCACTTGCACAACTGGAACGCTGTATATTTTTTCCAAATAGTTTTTGATGTCAAATTTTGTCATTTCCATTGAACACTGAAAATGAACAATGTTTGGAAGCTGCTTTGGTGTAGGTCGTACAAGTTTCATCCAGAAATTAGGTAGGAACACCCGGAGTTGGGGATTTCCTCTTTGATAAATGGGGTACCTAAAACATTAATAACATATAGTTCCATTTTTTTTGTACGTTTTATACAGTAAGTTGTTACTTATTGTATAAAACATACTTAAGTCATGATGAAACATAAGGATAATAACTTGATCAACACTTGCATGACGATCCATTATACAGGGTTACGCATATAGACTGTACTAAGCTGAAAGGAGGTCATTGTACTCATCATTATGAACAACTTTTACTTATGGGAACAACACAGAAATCGCGAAAATAAAACTGCTGTTCCATATTTTGTCGAGTGTAAAATTCTATGGAACAGCATTTTCAGGGCTGGTCCAATGGTAAAAGTTGTTTATAATATGTGTAAAATGACCACCTTTAAGCTTAGTACAGTCTATATGAGTAACCTTGTATGATGTTTTGTCATACAGGGTTAATGATATAGACTAATTATACTCTATAATCACTTACAATCACATTATGTATAATGCTCGAGATGAGCTTCCGAACGGTTTCAGAGTCATGAAAGCTCCTTCATCAAGGAAAATGCGCCTTCCCAGAGATAGTAGATGATGTGCCTTCATTTTACTCACACGTACTGACACGCAGTTAGGGTCAACGCATAACACACCAACCGCATCGAGCGGTGGACAGGCAATTACATTGGTCTTGCTCTCACATGGAGTATTTAGAACTTGTTTCTAAGTCCAGCCTCATCACTCTTGAAGTTAGGATCATGATGGCCACCTGTACTTTCTGCAAAAGAAGAAATCTCTCCTTGTCTAGGTCGGAAGCCTAGTCAAACCGCAGGAAGCAGTTGGGCTCCTGCGCATGCTCTGCCACGGCAAACTTAACCATGTCTACATTATTCACATGTATGTACTCAGTGAGATATGTAGCTACATTACGACAAGTTTCCCCAATGTAGCACAAACTTGCTGCAATTACAAGAAATCTTGTAGTTTTTTATGTCTTTCGAAGTGCGCAGCAACTGTCTAAGACGACCCAGTAGTCAGAAGAAAGTCCTAGTGCTGTATCTCCACTGCAGGAGAGAACTGATTTAGCCAGTCACTCCCCTTACACGGATTTTAAAAGGTTTGCACCACAATCCTTTGCAGCTGGCAGTTATGCCGAGATCTCTGAAACACCGCGCTCTGAGACTGTGATCCGCAGTATCTCGATAATAGTTGGGACCAAATGTATTAAAGAGCAACGGTTAGAGCTGGAAGCAGTGTTGGCACTGGGCGAGTGGCAGCGAGTATAAGAGACCGACTAAAGCGATCCGAGCTCCGATATGATTGTGGCCGACCGACGTCACCTCCAGTGGCGCCAGTGCGTGGGCGATTATGTCTCCGGGAGCGTGCATATTCCCCGATGAAAGAGTTCTAATGACTCCGAAACCGGTCAGGAGCGTCTCGACCGATCGACATAACCTGCATAATGTTTTCTATGGTAAGAGTAAGCAGTTTTGTCATAGTTCATACGGAAAATAATCAAAACAACGCGTAATCACACGAAGCAAATCTGATGCACTCACCATCGCGTTGACATGTTATATTTTTACAATTATTGTTTAGTTCCGAGGTTCCAACACTATAGAAAATAGTCAGAAAATATGAAAATGTAAATTCATAAAATAGACACCATCGATAGGATAGGACCAATGATAAAATTGATAAACACACATAACCTTAAAAAAGTACAGGCTGCGTCTATCAATGTCAATTAAATGCTGTCACTGTCATAGTGTCTTTTTTTTTAAATTAGCTACTGCCCCTTTGTTTGTTGGGGCAATTTTCCAACAATTTTCCTATCAACAGGGATGCGTTTACGGCACTTATCCAGACTAAAACTTATACTAGATGAACGTCAAAACACCCGTTTTGGGACTCCACGAGGTGAAAAATTATACCGGCGAAAATTTAAACTGCCCGTTTACGGGCGTCCGCTGGTATAAGTTTTCGCCTGACTAGAATAAATTTTACCTACCTTTTGAGGTCGCTAAATTTTCACCTGCTGTCAGACTGACAGCTGTTGAGGAGGTTAAGCTGTTTTTGATATTATTTTGTTCGAATCTTTTTGTTGTAGATGTTTAAATTTAAAATAAAATTTTATATCTATATAATGATAGATTGATATTTGATATTTTACTATTATATACCATTTTGTTTTACTATATTTTACTTGACATTTATTTATTATTGAATTTGACAGCTATTATTGACATATATGACATAAAGCTATGACGCCGTTCAGCGAACCTCCGTTAGTTTAATTTTTCACCAGCTAAAAATTAAACTAACGGAGGTTCGCTGAACGGTGTCATAGCTTTGTGTCAATTATGTCAATACTAGCTGTCAAATTCAATAATAAATAAATGTCAAGTAAAATATAGTAAAATAAAATGGTATATAATAGTAAAATATCAAATATCAATCTATCATTATATGGATATAAAATTTTATTTTAAATTAAAACATCTACAACAAAAAGATTCGAACAAAATAATATCAAAAACAGCTTAACCTCCTCAACAGCTGTCAATCTGACAGCAGGCGAAAATTTAGCGACCTCAAAAGGTAGATAAAATTTATTCTAGTCAGGCGAAAACTTATACCAGCGGACGCCCGTAAACGGGCAGTTTAAATTTTCGCCGGTATAATTTTTCACCTCGTGGAGTCCCAAAACGGGTGTTTTGACGTTCATCTAGTATAAGTTTTAGTCTGGTTAAGTGCCGTAAACGCATCCCAGATGATAAACAGTGAGGGATCGTTGACAGGAAATGTTCAACAGGCTGATCGTGCCTCTCTATCGCTTGTTCCGCGCTTTCGCTTGCACGCTTGGCTCAGGCGGATCGTGACAATGAGTCATGCTTTTTCGTGTGTGCAGCCGGCGTTCATTGATTTATAAGACGTAAAAAGTGTAAATATATGGAACCAAATACCAATGACGAAATAAACTCAGTGCGGGCAACGCGCTTCAACCTCAAGTGGTCAAGTGTTATGTTTTATCTGTGAAATCTTCATCTGTCCTGTCAGTTCAGTTCTGTGCTGTCAGTCAGATTTTATTTTAGAAAGATGGCGGTGGCGTTGTCACCCGATCAAGAGTTGGTGAGTAATATAATTATTGAATTTAAAACTGTTCAAACTACTCTGAATTAAAATAATCACTTCTGCAAGCTAATTATTATATCATGTTGGTGAATTGTGTAATTTCAATGGACTATTTGCATTCAAAGTAAAGGACAGGATGAGGCTATGACTTGCGTCGTTTACCATGTCATCAATGTTTGTTTTGATTTCTTCGATGAAGTATTTCGTGCTGTTTACGTGTGCTTTTAAAGAATTCAACGTGGTTATGTAGCTGGCGTACACTAAATTCTACACCATATAGAGTTAGGAGAACAATACGAATTAATAACAGGTATAATCGGAGCTCACAACAGCGGCGTCCGGTTTCATTATAAACGAGATCGAGTTCTCGGAGTTGACTGGCTATGTATTGCCCCTCCTATTTCCGTTAATAGTTTTTGCAGATGCATTTTGTTACAACCTAAACTTAATCTTTGTCTACCTATATTGGCGCTTTGTTTGTAATGGTCCTACTTCATATTTCGAATTTGTTAGAAGGTAGGTAAAGGTATCTATTTTTGTACGATTTTTTTAAGTACTGAATTACTGAGCATTTACTGTAAGATTGTTGTAAGACTATATTATCTTAAACTTGATTTGTAGACATATAAAATCCAAAAATTATAATCACAGTCCTTATTATTAATTACTAGTCGTCCGCCCCGTCTTCGCACGGGTGTAAGCTCGGCTTTTGGCCTCGCTACAAAATATAATATAGCGTATGTCACCCAGGGATAGTGTAGCATCCCAACAGTGAAAGAATTTTTCAAATCGGTCCAGTAGTTTTGGAGCCTATTCAATGCAAACAAACAAACAAGCAATCAAATCTTTCCTCTTTATAATATTAGTATAGATTATTTGTGCTCACTGGATAATCTCCTTCGTTTGGTGGTCTATCTCAACTCAACACGTAGCATTAGCGAAATTGTGGTGGTTCCTCTACAAAAACTAAGCTAACAGCTGAGAATTGATTAGTTGATATTTAGAACTATAGATTCAGCATCGATGTGCCAAAACGATACAATGCAGTGTTTAAAAACCACCGATTCAAATAGAGTGTTAACTATGGAACTTTTAATTAATTATTTTGTATATCAGCATATAAAATTAGTGCAGAAGGTAACCAGCTGCAGCATTAAATTTTACCACTAGGTTTCATCTCTCCTGGATTACTATGACTCCCAACATTATGCTCTGCTACCAGATTTTATTTAAAATAATTTAAATACATAGGGCAATAGTTGGTCCCACACAAATTGAACAAAGTCAGATCATAGACCAAGTGATGATACACACTTTTGTGGCTTTGTAATTTTTATACAAATGTATTGTCATGATTTTGTGGTGATGTGTATATATGTGCCAAAAAAAAAACTCAATAAGGAATAAAAAATTAAATTAAATAAAAACTCTTAAACTGCTGCTGCTTTGTGTGTGTAGGGTTGCTATCACCTAAATTACCAACACCGAACAAAGATTACAACAAGTACATTATTAAAAGAAAAGCAAAATACCTGACTGCAAAATGTAACCTGTATGGCTCTGGGCGCATTGATATTGGTCTAAGAAGGCATAACGTCGATGAGAAAGTGAATGTATGGATTACAGTATTGCACTCAAACAGAGCAGCCAACGTAGTCTTAAACAGTCACACTGCTCACCAGAGGTTGCCCACAAGGTGTAGTATCTCCTCTTCTCTTAAATAAAGAAGGTTTCTACCATTGTTGCAAATGTTCACGATTTAGCAATTATGGTATCTGGGCTTTTTGGGTAGACTCTTTGCGAACAGAAGCAAAATGCGTTTTGAGTTATCGAATAATTGTGTGAGCACTGTCGTCTCTCTGTTAATCCACAGAAAACAAATGGTGCTATTCACAGGTCAGACAAAAACACCGAACTTAAAACCACCACTAATCCTCCTCTAATAATGAGGGCAATGAAGCTGGACCCGGACGGATGTCATGGCACAAACTGAATGAATAGTACATACTTGGATAACAAGAATTATGAGCTGGTCACGGAGGTATACATCTTAATAGACATTACTGAAGGAAGCAGGAGTTAATAGAGTCTTAAAAGGATGGCAACCTACTTGTGATGCCTCTGGTGTTACAAGTATCCATAGGCGACGGTGACTGCTTACCATCAGGCGGCACGTCTGCTTGTTTGCCACCTATGCATTAAAAAAAAGTAATAAAAACAGTGTATTCACAGACTGTGCAAAAAAGAATAAGGGAGCTGTGATTATCACTCGCCAGAGCTAGAAATCACAGTTGATAACCCAAAATAAAATCACAACAGTACTTATATTTTATTTTATTTTTATTTGGTAATAGGCTTGCGTTTGACCGCCAACTCGCCTAATGTTAAGCGATGATGCGGTCTATGATGGAGTACGCTTGCCTAGAAGAAACCGTACTGCAGGCTGTAGCGATGGGTATTCTGCTGAATTATTCTTCAAAAGTAGTACTCGGAAGGGAAGAGAGTCAAAAGTAATGTAATAAACTAGCGGCCTAGTATCAGCAGTCTCATTACTTAGTCTGATGATCGGACTGATGAGGCTTTTGTCTCAAGCAGTAGTGCTATAAATAATCAGACTAATGAGACCACTAGTCCGGTTTTCTAGATCATCAGACTACTGAGCTCTTTAGTTAGATGTTCGCACTTGTGGTCGACTAACCTTCACACTGCGATGCACTCACTGCACCTTTAAAAATAATTATTGAAATAATGATTTATAGACACCACAACTCTTGACAAACTAGTAGATGAACTGGATACTGGTATGCCCAAGGCCCAAGGAGACCCAAGGCCGTGCTCTTATATTTTATTTACCTCGGAAGGTAAGCGTAGTGTAACCAGATGAAAAAAAATCTCTAGGGACAAACCCGGACGCGTAATGAAACTTCCGGTAATTTCTTTCAATGTGCATATTTCGAAGCATCATGAACTCGTGTGGCAGTCTTTTTAATTTTAATTCTAGAATTACAGACGTTTTGGAATTCCTACCGCTTTCCAGACAAAAGCTTGAATTCCCGGCAATATGGTCGGACTTATGGCAACCCTAGGTATGTGTAGGCTGGATGGGGAAAACACACAAAACAGACCAAACGGGACTTTAAATTTCGTAGTTTTCGTACTCAAGTCATATGGGAGTATGTGTATGCAAGGAAATAATAGTTGGAATAAAAAAAAGTGCCAACGGGACAGGCGTGAGGTTCCTTGAGAACCCTTCCCGAGCACCCGCTCAAACTAGGCCAAATCCTGAAAATCTGGGCGGATGGCAGTCCTATGTGTGTGACAAGCTACAAACGTGAAAACTTATGATCACATCCCATGCTATATCATGCTGTTTAGATGGGCACCGTGGCTAATAAAGAAGATTTGTTTTAAAATATGTATCTTATCAAATTTATGTTGAAATGCAAACTCTGAATCGAAGTATGAATGTACGCCAATGTGTCGTGCTTAACTCGTATAACGAATCAACTATTAGATCTCTTATCAAGCTTAAAAAAATCTGTACATAACACTCTTTAAGTACGCAAAAATGCATTGCTCCATGACATGCGTGAGAATTGATTAAAAGAGGAAATGACAGCAATAAAACAAAGCTTAAGTGTGATAGAGAGACCGGATGGTCGCTCCGCTCAATATTATGATTGAGATTTGGCCCGCTTTCGTTGTAAGGTACAGGCGATTGGGTTATGATGTGTAAATATTTAGACTTTCTATAAGGCTTCACTACTGTAAAAATAGTTGTATCTAATAAGGCCAAACAACCATCGATTTTGATCCCCATTTCACAGGTATCAGAGCCACCCCTAAAAAGCATATTATTTTAGTGTCAAAATTGAGATACATAAAAACTGTCATTATGCAAAGTTTCATGCACTTATATGAATAACAATAGAGGTTAGAGGGTTCTAAAATATTAGGATGGACGGACAGACAGACGGACGGACAGAACGAACTTATAGGACTACGGAACCCTAAAGATCATATTTAGTCGATCGAGTACACCAAACGACTATTGTTTACACGTTTACAGTAGATCTTAATTATGCAATTTCATGTCCGAGTTATTTCACATAACATGCACGCGGGAGTAAATAATTGTTCAAAACGCGGAAAACCAGTGGCACGTCGTAAATCCGATCGTTTCGTTTTTCATGTAATCCGAGAAATATCACTTTCTGGAAAGGTATTCCGTTTTCATTGTAACGTAATTTGTTTTTTCACGGTTGGAGACGGTTTTCGACAATGTGTTCACGGAGGCGTGTCTCTTGACCGTAGCTCCGTACTCAGCTGTAGGTAGCTATGATCTTTGTGTGCAACGGTTTCCCCTTGTCTCGGAGCCCTGGCGTGTAGTGGTTTCCTTTCCTCGTCTCGCAGATCCTGTATTTGCTTTCCACGCCGCTGTGTTCGGTGTCGTTGACTCGCTTCAGCCCGCATACTGCACTTTATCAAACAAATGTCAGTCATACTATCTCTCCCTTGTCTGCTCATTACAATGACTCACAAATTTATAATAAAACATAACTTACTAGTTGCGCCTAACGGTTTCACTCGCGTAGACATATATCCACCTACCCAGGAACCGTACATTTTTTCGACTTAAGAATATGTCACTCTCCGATCGCCAACTATTTATGCAAATAATTCTCGCAGTTTAAAAAACTAAAAAACGCTTTAAAATCGCTAATCCTGAAGATTATGTTAAGGATAATGGGAAAAACGATTTAAATTATTGCATTGTCATCGGTCCTTGATAAGTGTGTAAAGTTTCAAATCAATGCGTCGTTTTGAAAGGGATGAAAATCACGTTCAAAGATTCCGTTACATAGATACATAATGTACTGATGAACATAGATACATACCAAGTTAATAAAAGCGTGTTAAAAATCAAGTCTATATGTTGCTCTACGTTAAGAAGCAATGCATTAATTATTTATTATTTAGACTTAATGTTAAAGTGTTGCGGAAGTGTTTGGGGCTGCCTAATATTAAGTTAAAACAAATAGCAATATTATAAAGTTAGTAATTCATTATTTTTTAGTATTCATAGTCTTCATGATGTCTGTATACCATTTCTAGGTAGAAGCTAGAGCACACAACTGTTTTGACACCTATGTACCATACAATTACCTAGTTTCACAAACCAATAAAGTCATTGTGTCATTAACAAATATACTCGCATTTATCATATTAGTATGATTATACTTCTATCAAATATCGTTATGCATGATCTTGAGAGTTATCGTAACATGTTTACATCATTTTCGATATTCTGCTAAAAGCATACACTTCTGCATTCCGTTTTTGCGTGATGCATCGCAATAAAACGTGCGTGTTTCTCTAAGGTTACGTTTTGTTTTTATGCTATCAGAGGCTTGCTCAGGTGTGTTAGTCAAGGAAACGTGGATTCTGAGAACTATTAAAGTGGATAGAGGCATGATGCTATGGTCAGCGTGATTAGCAGGAAACGTAATTTGATGACGTCATTCCATTATCCTCTACTATTACTACTGATTCTGCTTAAAGTTATTCTTAGTTCGACTCATGTTATACAGGAACTATGGATTGGGTTCAGACCGTTGTCCAGGACGTTAATGTTGAAAACTTCCATTGGCTGTCTCCATAAAATCATAACAAAGAGGTAAAGTTTGCTGCGGCAAACTTTTACGCGGCTTCCATTTACGGAAATCGCAAGCAAATACTAGAGATTATTCTACGAAGTTATTCAGGTCAGGTTTGCTTTCAAATTAACCTTGTTTTGAATTTCGGAAATTTTTACTACGATGTCGTCTGTATTATGGAACTTCTGGATCTTAAAGTTATATCAGAATCAGATTTCATCTTGGCTTCGGAGTAGGTCATTAGATTCATCTTTGTATTGAGATGCTCCTTTCGGAGGTCGGTTATCATAACGCTGATACTGTGTGGAATAGAAATCTGTCACTGAGATTGATCCACGTTCGGAGGTTTTCAAGTTTTTAGTCAAGACGTATGTCTTCCAGATTGTCCCTTGATTGATTCAGTTTGCATTTCTTGCGATGCACAAGACCCAAATAGTCTAGCTTGGTTTTTTTTGATGATTGGATGTTAAAACCTCTACTTTTTTATTATTTATCTGTAACCAGCACTCTTTCGTCAGACAGTATATTCTCCACGATTCAAGATTTTTTAAGATTCTTCTGTACAGATATAAAAGGCACATTGTTTTTCGGATTCGATGAATGAAGTCATAAATTTGCTGTTGGATTCGGTGATATTTTGTTTGATTGCGGCCTGGTCCGTAGGGCCGGATGCCGTTGCCGGTGCTGTGCTGATACGCCTTTCTTTACGTTTGACAGTAGCACGTCGAGGCTTGGTGCGATCGTGCGTGCGATCGCTTTACCCACACCGGTTATTGCTTTAGCACAATAGCCTTTATCAGTTTATCGTGAAGTGAAAGAAAAACAAATTAGTGTGGTTTTGACTAGATTGGTCGGAATTTGTTGGTAAAAAGCATGTTCGGATCATTTTAGACTATGAGTACTGCTGTAAATTCCGTTGAAAATTAATATTTTGGATTTCGTAGGGTTTAAAAAAAAATAAACAATGTTAATACATAAAAAAATATTCTCACTGGGTAAGCTTGTCTGAAATTAGTGATAGATAAATCTATTTTGTTCACACCAGTTATTACGTACACATTACACATGATAAAAAGTACTTAAATTAGTGTAATATAATAACAGGCGGCCTCATCGCTATGTGCGATGTCTCTCAGGCTCCTTTGTCCTCCTAAAATTTATTAACAGGGTCTGGGGTAAATTTTTCTTTGCATTTTAATTACGAATCTTCGTATAAACTTCCTGATCATAATCCGATGATGAATATTTTCGAATAACGCCATCATTGGCATTATATTGAAATCGTTCCCTGCCTTTTAAAAAATATCTTAATAATGACATTGACAGACGTTAAAGATTTTTTAACAGCTTTGGCAACGCGTATTATATTATGCCGGCGATGACGTCACCACGTATAAAAGTTAGGAGATCTTAAAATATATTTTACATCTCTCATATTCGGTAAGCAGATTTTGTCCATGACCAAGAAATATTACAATCTCAAACTATTAACATACCCAAAAAACACCTGTCCCTAAAATTTGAAAATTGTTCTCATTTCACTATAAATTTTAACTAATAAAATGTTTTATTCTTGTAATGCCGGTTTTTTTCTACTTACCTCACAATCGAGATGTATAGCAGAGTAGTTAGCTCGGGTGTAAGCATCAATTGCACCCTCGAACTATAGGCGCCCTCGCTGCGCTCGTGCACCTAAATATCTCGGGCTGCAATTGATGCCTTACAGCCCTTGGCTACTAATCTACTATTAAATTAATAGCTACCGCAGGAAAAACAATTACTTATATACAAAATTGTTTTGTAGAAAAGGACAAAAATTATAGGTAATGAAATATGAACTATCCAATTGTTAGGATCTGCAATAAACTGGTTTTTTGAACGATGTCGCTTAAAGAATACGAGCACATAATCACTAGTCGGGCTTTAAAAAGTATCATTCTATATTTTATGTAAAAGAACAGATAATAAATTGCAATTTTTGCTAGATTTTCAAGATAAATACTTGTTATCTTATGAGTATATTTTTGCAAAGATGATACCGCATTCCTTAGCTTTGTTTAGCGTGTATCCGATGGGGCGCGCGTGCCCGCTCATACTAATGGCACATGCTGCGGCGGCAGCCGCCGGCAGTCCTGCAGGAAACACATCCCGGAAGTATTACCGCCCGTGCCCCTTGCCGCCTTGCCCCTCGTCCCGGTTTATTTGCATCCGTATACAATATTCAAGGCTAGACAGAAATGCTATGCTAAACCATAAAAGGGTCTGTATTTCCAGTGGAGTTGTATATAAATCAAATATAATATAATAGAACTACCGCAGGCTGGGCAGCAGCGTCCTATTAGTACATGGTGAACGTAATGTGATCCCCAAGGCGCCTGCCAAGCGTGGGGATTATGGCAACACCCCCTCTAACAGGGAGACCTTTGTTTAGCAGTGGTTTACTGGCTGATTTGTGTGTGTGTGATGTGTATATAAATGGCCCTCTCTTTCGTCAGTAAAAGTGGTATGACACTCTTTCGGTTTAGATAAACTCGAACTAACCCTGTAATATACAACCCTCTCGTTGCTTGACTTCGGATATCCTTTCGCCCCCATCGCCCCTTATTGACCTACTGCGTTCCGGCGCTAATTAGAACTGCGACAAACAACTCGACGGTCTTGTTCGGGATATTTATAAGCCATTTAAATCGGCGTGAACGAAGATTACCTTTAAACTGAAAGTTTTGAAAACTAGGTATACCAAGCTGAAGAAGCCCCCGTTAGACATCCTTTGTTTTCAAAGTCGCATTACCCACAAGGTCACGTCTACTGTGTAAATTAGGTCTGAATTAGAATAAACGAGTTAGAAACTTTGGTTAATGTTGGCATTTCAAGCGTAACCCTATAAATTTACATGATTAAGTTAGGTAACTCTGTCCGGCTGTCTGAACCCTCATAAGACCTGTAAACCGTAAAACCATAATTTAGGATTAACTTCGCCACCTGCGACGCGGTCCAATTCAATTTCTGCGATGAAAGTGTGACGGACTTGTGAAACTGTTTACTGATAAAGTGAACCGTTAGCGTATCGAGTGGCCATCGAATGCCGACCATGGATCGAGAGTTCGTGTTGAAAGTGGAGTTGGCGTTCTTCCGCCGCCTGCTGAAGTTACTTCGGGTAATATTATAAGCTCGGTTGGAGAGCCTTCTTTCTTTTAAACTAGCTTAGCATAGCTGGTAGCAGTTACCCATAATGTTCTTGCATTCCAGCAATTTCCGAAATTACCCAATGTCGCACGTTTTGATGTATATTACACCCTCGCCAAACTATTAATATTAGGCGTAGAGAAGAGAATCAAGAATCATAATTTCAGCCTATCATGTTCCCACTGCTGGGACTCGGGCCTTCTCTCAGAGAGAGAGAGGATGGGCCCTAATCCACCATGCTGGCCCAGTACATGTTAGGGAATGTCATATGTCTTTGAACTTTTGAGGTTCTTGGACATACCGGTTTCTTCACCATGTTTTTCTACACCTTTTTTGAGCGATGGCAATGAAACATAATGCACCTAATTTATGTACTAAATAAGTGTTAGGTGCAGGGCCGCAGATAGAACCTGGTGCCGTCAGATTGTAAAGCGCACACGCATCAGGTAGGCCACCATCGCTCTGAAAAAAAAATTTGATTAAAAACAGAGATGATGATTGATTGACACCAAACACCTACCTGATGTTAATATCTAGTACGTATGATCGGCCTATTCCACTTTTATCACCTCGGTGATCATGGACTACTCTTCAGTGTCCTTTGATCACCTGTTCTTTAAAGAAGTGTGAAAACGATTTTCCCCTGCTGTGCAAAGATAAGCGGCAGGGTCGATAGACCGACTCGCTCAACGCATAATTGTTATGAAATTATGAATTAATTATATTAGTGACGCGGCAATACACTCGCGTAAGAAGTCAGCCTCTGGGAAAGTGACGAGGTTTTATTCCCAGAGTAAATACATTATCTTTTACGTCATCGCCTGCGTTCTGTGAAATGTAGCAAGTTAGGTGAAGACCTGATGAGTTGGGTTTGATTGATGGCAAAATAGGGTGATATAATACGGGTTACAATTTCTCTGAAATATGATAAATGAACAATAATTTTGCTCGTTTATGTGGTAGAGGAGAATCTTCAGAAAGGCAAGATTTTGCTTTCTGGCTAAAATATTTCTTTAGAAAAAGAGTCCTTACTCAGGTTAAGAGCAAGGTAATGTCTTGAATGATAGCAGTAAATTTTTTCATAGATGGTGATCCAAAGGGTACCAACCTACCCCTGCATAAATGGGTCTGAGCGTGACCACTTATTAGGTTCACGGAGAACCTGTGGATACTATATCACAACTCAAGCTTGACTTTGTTTTTCATCACCATAATTTTACCACCACCAATGGTTCGGACAAATTCTGGCAGGGGAATGCACAATACAACGTGAGATGTCTGTGCAAGTATCACCGCCCGGGCGCCCCCTAAATTTAATAAAAATAGGAATCATAAGGAGGGAGGGTTACATGCTGGTTGGCCGGTCTGTTACAAATAACGTCATATTTATGTTATCTTATCTAATCTGTGTGCTTTTTCCTTCCAGGCTACAAAAGCGTTCTTAGACTCGTTGAGCGAGAGTGGCGCGACTTGTGTTTCCCGCGCGACGGCCATCAAGTTTCTCCTAGCGCGCAAGTTTGACGTGGCGCGTGCGCACGCGCTCTGGCGGCAGCACGAGGCCACGCGGCGCCGCGAGGGACTCACCAAGTTCAAACCCTTCGAAGACCCACTCAAGACTGAATTGGAGACTGGAAAATTTACTATATTGGTAGGTGGAATCATTGGATGGATGAATTCTAACTTGTTTTCACAGGGCGCGGTTAAAGCGCAGGCGCGCGTACAATAGCAAGAGATTTACATGCAAGCATTCTTGTCTCATACATGCAGCCGCGCCCTGTGAAACCACCATTACTTTTAAGGCCTGCGTAGACCATATTATTTGGTTCTCAGCCGTCCAAAGTTCTATCTGAGAAAAAGTTAGCAGACTGAAGTATGTTGTCTGCGTAAACACTAACACAACTCCAATCCAAATTTATCTTTGTGGACCTTTCGCTCAGAGCCATAGCGAATTGCCATACGTTGTAGCCCCGACAGCTCACTTACTTATGCATTTATGTTATGATGATAAAGTTGAAAATGGCGTGTGAGACATGCAGCTGCGTAGTGTGAACCTCATCAGCAGAAAAGGGTTATGTTTCTGGCGTAAAGAGAGATGTAAAGCCTATCAAATTGTTCATGTCATTTTGCTAGACGACCCAGAACAGAATTTGAGGTTTCGATAAAAAAATACAATTGTTCGAAGACTTGAGAAGTAATACAGTGCGACATGGATTGTAATGAATTTGGATGTGGACGCTGACAGTGCCCCACTGTTACTATACTGTCCATTTGGTCGTGTTTTTCTCGTCTGATACGACGTGTGATTGCTGCAATATACAATACAAAACTAGAATTTATCGATGAGATCGGTACACGTTACTTTTCACGCATGGTGATGACGCATTTGGACGCAGAAAACATTAACATGACACCAACAAACTCGAAGAACGAAGTTAAACATTTCTAAATCGAGGTTGCAATATGTCGATAGTTTGGAACGTTACTGTTACACAAATTTAATCGAAAAATCAAGTATTATTTCTTTGATAAAAAAAATCCAAACTCAACAATTCGAACTTTCATAGGCGTTTATCTGTTAAGAAGCAAGTTTTTTTTATGGGGATGGGTTGAATTTTTATCTCTTTAATACCCAAGAGACAATACGACGACATTTTTAACCATGTTTTTTTTTTTTGAAGAATGTCCATATTGACTGCCCCGGTGGCTCAGTTGGTAGTGAACCTACTTTCTGTGCTAGGGGCGTAGGTTCGATTCTCTAGATCGATCATCTAGGACAAAAATTTGTGTGATGAACATATGTGTTTGTTCTATGTCTGGGTGTTAATATCTATTTAAGTATGTATTTAAAAATATATATGTATGTATATCAGTCTCTGGCTGCCATATTACAAGCTTTGCTTAGTTTGAGGTCAGATGACCATGTGTGCAATAATGTCCCAGCTATTAATTTATTATTTATTTATTTATATTACACCAAATTAAAACAAACTCAAAAAAGAAAAATAATAATAATTATACATGTTAAAAAAGATAGATTAACAGTTATTAAAGACCGTGTCACACTGTACATACTATTTGCTAACATTTCCGCTTTTGACTATCATGAAGCAACCAACAACGTAACACATTGCCTCATAGAATCAAATGAGGGTACATCAATCAACTGAACACTAATTAAACATAAATCTAGTCTAGTGCATGTAATAGAGCGAAAAAGCGTGAAACCTTAATTGTAAAATACGTACGCTGATAAATGGAGCAAGGGAGTTTAATATCAATTGCTATTGTCTTATGACAACTGTTTACGTTTTAGCGTCATGCTTATTGTATGGAAAGGAGAATGTTTACCAAACGCAACTTTTTAGTAGGTACATTGAGAGTACAGTTATATGATTATTTACGGGATATTTACCGTGGTAAGGCTGTGGAAGGAGCTCCCGATATTGCGCAGTTACATGCACCGAGTTCACGGGAAGATTCGGAAAAGTCTTACTATCCCGTAAATAATCATATAAGTAACTGTAGTTAACAACCGTGATAGTTTAAAACAGTGTTGTAAATTGAGAGGCTTACCAAATGTAATATTTACCAAACGGGATGTACTCATGTAAAGTACAGATTAAACTGTTCAGATTATGGCGTCAGTCGGTGAAATTTTCTATTTTATCAACCCAGCGCTGGTTTTTGACCCTGGCTGGGGAAAAGTCAAAATATACATATATTTTTCAAGGCCCACAGCACAAATCTACATTTCTACACTACTAATAAATTATAAAGAGGAAAGATTTGTATGTTTGTAACGAATTAACTCAAACACTACTAGACCGATTCAAAAAACCTTAAATTTTTTCACCGTTAAAATGTAGCATTTTAACAGTGAAAAAATTATCTCATAGGCTATATTTATTACTAGAATGTTTTTAAAAATCTCTACCCGTGCGAAGCCGGGACGGGCGGCTAGTGTAATTATATAATGCTGCTGAAGACTTTCGAATACAAAGTAATCCCGCCTACCCGCTATCCTACAGGAATACCCCGGGTATAAGTTACTTCTATACCATAAAAATTTCACCCAAATCTGTTCAGTCGCTACGGAGTTTATAGCGGACAAACTTTCGCATTAATTCTACCCCTCAGGCATAAGTTCTTTTAGCTTCCATCAATCTTACAATGCTCTTGCTTTAAAGTTTCACGGTAAAGCTGGACGGAAAATTGTAATAAAAAGGCTATAAGAAGTCTTCATCACACTCTAAATTAGAAAAATATCTCGCCAATTTTAGTTAATTTCTTTTCTGTTGTCGTGGTTGTTTTATGTAATTGAAAATATAAATACTATGTAATTGAATACAATGTAATTCAAAATATAAATATATGCTTACTACAAAATATTTAATGATTACAGTATGTAGGTACCTATTTACAACAATCTACAAATAAAAAAAAATACTAATCTAAAAAGCCCCTCGGTGGAGGGAAAAGTGACAAGAATGCTGGCTATACTACTATTTATTTCCTTGCAATCAATGGTAAAAAGTAGAGAACATAACTCGTGAAAAAAAAACATCTCGGTTCTTGTTTCTCTCGCTCCGATCAGGATTCTCCTCTAGAACCCCTCGCTGCTCTCGGGATCCAATTTAGTGCTCGAACTAAATTCCCGTTTTTTTTACTTCTGGCTACCCTAAGGCCGAGACTTTTAGGATGGTTTCACTATAGCTTAGACCTTAGGTTATCAATAGTTTGATCAGTGTTGTGATGTTTGCAGACGACGCGAGATGCGACGGGTGCCGCGATCGCGGTGTTCACTGCGAACAAACACTTCCCCACCGAAACCACGCATCAAACTACGTTACAGGTATATATTCTGTTTTAGTCATAATACGCATGTTTAAGGATATTTGTCACCCCTTTGCATATGTCCTTATATTGTGCGAGTTCCTAAAATGCCGTTGAGCTCGTTTTGGGTCTACAAAAATAATGGAACGTCATCGTCACGCTGTCACAGATAATACACAGTACCGTGTATTTTAAAACAGCGCCATCTCTTATAGAATAGGTGAATTACTACATTAGTTTTCACTTCAGACGTGCAGTTCTATGATGTGTTTTTTTACGCTGTTCTTCTCTCCACAGGGCGTGGTGTACCAATTAGATGTGGCTCTGCAATCCTTGGAGACGCAGCGCGCCGGCCTCGTCTTTATATACGACATGTCAGATTCCAAGTACACCAACTTCGACTACCAGCTCTCTAAGAAGATACTTACTATGCTCAAGGTAAGATCCTTTTTTTGTTTTTGAGGGGAATCTTCCAAAGATACCTGGCTGCATTGGGGTGCAACCAGATTATGTGGGATAATACATTGCTAATACCACAGAATACATATAAATGTACATTTACAGAGGATTCACTCCGCGAAAGCATTTAAATAAGTAGCGACTCTTGGTACTACACAATAAAGTGCAATTCGGGACGTGCAAGCGCTAACCTACAGCTTATTAACCTAGATGTTGCTTCTCTGTCTATCGCGTAACTCTTGTCACGTTATCTCTGTCTATCCACGGCAAGTCCGACAAGACCACTACTTGTAGCTTCATACCTAAAGTGCGGAGTGCGCCAGGCCTGCTAATACCAACTAAAACTCCCGGTGACCAGCCTAATTTTCCAAATCCGTTCATAAGTGACGGAGTTCTGAGGTAACAAACAAAAAAAAACTAACTTGAGAACCCATCCTTTTTTAAAAGTCGGTTAAAAAGGACTCTGGGATCTGCAGAGGAACACACCGAAGCCCTCAGCACTGAGCTACGACTCTTTCCGAGACAACTGTGTTTTCCTTCCCTCCCTTCCTTTGTCAGGAAACAAGGAAGCCGGCAGGTTGTTCCAATCCTTGACCGTACGGATTAGAAACGTAGAATCGAAACGTTTGTTACATATCCAAGGAAAGTCCACAAATTATGGGTGGTAATGGGCTGATTTCCTATTTTTCCTGTGTTTTCTCGGTTCCTTCGTCTATGACAACGTCAATCACAATGTTGTCGTCCGGTCTTAGGACTCGCTCGGGTGGATGGTCTCCACCTTCGACCATCCCGAGCCCAGAGGTCCCTTTAAGTAGTACATTTTATTTTGTTAATAGGCAAATACTCGCCACTCTCACAGCTATGCCAAGGCGTGTAGCGAGTCATGCAATTTAAAAATATAGTAAACAATTAGAACAACAACAAAATCACATAACATCAATGATAATATTTGATCGCCCATGAGTTATAATTTGCTTGTGTGTGTTGTAAGCCACGTCGGTCGCGGGTGTATCGTATGGCGCTTGTGATTGGAGAAAACAAAAGTCATTCATTCAATTCGCGTCTATGATTGGCCCGCTCGAAAAAGATCCTTCTGAAAATTTAGTATCTTTTCCATTTAGTTTCCTTTTAGTTGGCCATTAAACTGGAAGTAATTTTGTTTCATACAAATGCTCGTTAGCGTCATGAGATCCTCTATCTCTCCTGGATGTAAACGTTGCTTTTCCAAATTACTGCTTAGTATTCTCAGTGACTCGTTAGTTGGTACATTGGTAAACAAACTCTCTACATCCAATGATATCAACTTGGCATTTGGCGGGATGTTCACATTTTAAATCTTTTCTATTAAGTCCATCGTACTTTTCAAACTGTATTTTGGCCTAAACGATGACTTTTCTTTGAGCACCTCGTTCAGATGTCTTGCTAGATTGTATGCGGGGGCTCCATTATACGACACTACTGGCCGTATAGGAATATTTTCTTTATGTAATTTTGGTAATCCGTATAATAGTGGTGGTCGCGGATTCATTGGTACAATATTCCTCAGTGCGTTCTCTGATATAAAGGCAGTGTTTTCAATTGCTTGTTTAATATCTTGGGCATATCTTTTTGTTGGGTCCGAGTTCATGGGCTGAAAGTCATCACCCTGTATTACGTCATGAACTTTTCGGAGATAAGTATCCTTTTCTAAGATGACGATGGTGTTTCCCTTATCTGCCTTCGATAAAATGAGATCGTTTTGGTCTAACCGATCCCGTATTGCTTGATGCAACTGCAACTCAGCATTTGGAGTCCTTGGAGATCGCATGTTTCTCTTTATCTCATTGGCCACTTGATGTTTCATAACTATGTCTTGTTTTCCTCTGATGCAAGGTATTTCTGTATCTACCGCCAACTCTTGTAATGTTGTTTGTGTTGTTCCTGGTGTTAAATTGTATTTCAGCCCCTTTTCTAATAGTGTGATTTCTGTGGCAGGAATTTGAACATCTGTCTGTTGTTGTGTGTGATTTTTCACTCTTGGATAGAATGTATGGCTTCTTGGCGCTCCGTGTGCGAATGTTCCAATTGTTGTGTTCGAGCTCCAGTTAGCTGTTCCAAATTCCTTGAGTGTGATATATATCTCATGAGCTAACTTCGAGGCTAAATCTCGGACGTAGAAGCGGAATTACACTTGAAATTCATCAGAAAAACAGTTACTACATTAATTTATTATTATTTTCATTGTTACTTTTTTTAAATTATTATAATATGTCTGTGGGTAAAATATGTCAATATTCTCTAATAATAATTAAAAAAAGTCAAGTAAATTATAACATCTGAATAATATGTAAGTAAATTGAGTCAACCAAAATAACATTCAATTAGCAATAAAAAAACCATACTCAAAATGTCAAACCAATAATAAGATCAACGTCTGGTTGTTGAGCGATCAGGGCGTTGATCAGAGTGATGACTTGGACCGTGGGAACATACTGAGCCGTGCGCGTGCGCATTCTTTATGCCCCATCACCAGATTTACAAGGTAAGCTCCTAGTAAATATACTCGGCAGGAGTCCTAGCATGATTCTATGCTATTCTTGTGCATGCAGTATTGTTTTTCTTTCCCCGTCGCACTTATGATAATCCCAACGAGAGTGACGGTGACCAAACTAATATCGCAGGTTTTGAAATAGCCTACGAAGTCAGATAACACTGCAGGGAAACGTTGGATGCTGGCCACTTCCAACCGGCCCTTTTGGAGATCGATGGGGGAGGCCTATGTCTAGCAGCGGACGCCCTATGCCTGAAATTATGATGACGGAGTTATATTACGATAACTGCGCCGTTTAAAAGGCAACAAAGATCACATTAAACAAAGGTATACAGTCACGTGGTGGACCAATGTCCAAAATGACGCGACAGAAGCCATGCTCACCCATTGATGATGACCCAAGACCTAATGTTTTGGCGCCGAGCTACGCGGGGCCCGACACCACAGCTGGAAACAGGCAAAAAAGATTAACCTTATTAAGGGGCCTCTATTCGTCTGCAGCTTTCTCGCTCGCACATTTGTACATTATTGACGTGTTGACCATGTTACTCCGTCAAATTAAAAGATATCGAAATGAAACATTTTTTGTTTATAATGTTATGATAGTCAGCAAAACTTGAGTGTGTCACTTTTTGTAAATTCACACTCAGTAATTTTATATCATCAATAATGTATAAATGTGCGAGCGAGAAAGCTGCAGACGAATAGAATCCTCTTAAGTGCGCCACGAATTAATGTTGGATATTCCACATCATTGCAAGCGCATTAAAGTAACGAACGCCAGAAGCGAACCTCGCTACATTTATGCACAAAATACGGAAGAGCTTTTTTACATTATTTTGTTAATAAAACAGAGAGGCAGATTGGCATTTACACTTATTATAATAAGCTCAAGGCAATTGTTTTGTCATAGATGTAGATATCAAGATCAAGCCATCCGAATATTAGCGTCCCAGACGTCTAGTAACTTTAAAATTTGCGGGATTTGAACACATGTACTGTGCGTATGTGTAATGCGCGATAAGTCCAGATAGACATTTAAAACAGAATAAATAATTATCTGGGACATCTGGACACACATCAAGGCTAGTACTTGAAAAATTTGCCCCATCGAAATCTCTGGGAACTGCGTCGCGTCGCCCTAAAGAACGCTCATCAACGTTGCTCGCCAACGAAATCAGAGTGCAAGTTCGTGCTTACTCCACACTGACGCGCTCAATACGCACCACTGACTCGATACCATTGAAAAAGTTCCATTGGGCCGGTCTCATTTTATGTTTGTTACGCCGACTTTTTGTTTAGTTGTACCGCCATCCGACTATAACGCCACGCTATGCCAGTGCTACAATGCGATAGCGGACTAGCGACATTGAACACTATGCAAGTGACATAACGTCTAAATTGGAGTAAATGTGGCATTGTGATGTCTAGGTATTTACAACGACGCTTTGACATTTTTTTCACTATTTTTACTTACTGATTGTGACTCTATAGGTATTGTATATCGATGAGGGTTTCAGGCAAATCTGTTCGTTTCTTTTCTAAGCAATTCTTTATAAAGCAAAATAAAAGTAAATGTCATTTTGAAAATGTCGTAAACAGATAGACTAAAATATACATTATAGTCTAGCAAGTTTGAATGTGAATATTTCCGATCTAAAAATAGCCTGATTTCAAAGGAAATCCCGCCACTGTACTTGACAGGAATAGTAATACTTCTCAGCGCTGTATTTAATCCCGTGTCGTATTGGTTTACTGTAGAGTTTACACCGCAGTAAGTAAGTAAACTTTGAATCTTCGGAAAAGAGTTTACTATTTTATAACCGCCTTCAAAAAAAGGAGCGGTTCTCAATTCGGTTGTATTTTTTTTTATGTTTGTTGCCTCTGATCTTCGCCATTTATAAACGGAATTGGAGGAAAATATTTTTTTTATTTCAATGGATATACTTTCAGATAGATCCCATAGACATTTGATCAAATATAAAAAAATATATATAAAAAAATAAACAAAAAAAAAATCAGTTCTGTAGTTTGGTTTTTAAATCAAAATAACTGAATAAAAAACATCCAAGTAAACAAAATTTCGTATTTATTAATTTTTATGACGTTTTTTAAAATACAATATAATTATTGTTCTCTCAAAATTTATTTTAGATCCGGTATAAAACGACTTTTGGACATGAAGATGGTATCATACTAAAGTTATGAATTTTAAATTGTGTTTGTTCGTCCTTCACGTAGTAACAGAGTAACGGATTGACATGATTTTTAGGGTTCAGTACCCTGACCCCCTTATTAATAAACGTGAAGTAGTCTTGAAATAGATACGCCGTGCTTTATCTTATTATCTTTAAAATTTTGAATTCGATCTAAAAAGACTAAGGCGGATTAATTATTTTAAGGCGTAATTATTTATTATACGTTTATTAATAAGGGTAAAAGGGAGTAAACTAGACCCTTTTACTAAACCTAAGCTGTCTGTCTGTCCTTCACACCATTTAACGGCTGTATCTCTCGAACCGTAATAGAAAGCCAGTTGAAATAATAATAAAGGCAAAAATTAAACGGGGAAAAACTCGGCAGTTTCGCTTCATCTCTGTCCTCTCAGCTGCAAACAAACCGTCGGTCGCATCCATAAACCGCGGTTTACGGACGCGGATAGGTGTGCACGGTTGTCCGGACGCGTCCTCGGCTGTCGAATACATACAGCGCGCCAGTTCGTTTTCGGACACTGCACAAGGACACGTTCGCGACTTATGAAAGCATTCTGTTTAGAGCCGGACTTACGGGACGTGCCCGGTGGCACCAAACAATGGGCAAACAAGATATTCGTAGCTTCAAAGTAGAGCATTAATTTCAAAGGGTTGTATATAATATTAAATTCTGTTATAGCTCAGTGCTGAATTCCTCGATGTCCTTCCCGAGAAAACTTTGATTTCTATTTCCTCGCCATCAGTGCCGGATTTATATTTTTTACGAGTGTAGGCCACTTTATTTCCGCCGCATGTACCTTTCTAAAATAATAATTTTTGAGCTTCCACTAACATCTGCCGCCCTTAGGACGCTGCCGCCCCTAGGCATAGGCCTTTATGGCCTATGACAAATCCAGGACTGCCCGCCATTATTCTCTGTATGTTCGAAAGGTTCACAGTTGCGCAATCTATGTAAGTTTTAAAGAGGCGGTTTATGTAAGTTGCTCTGCGCAACTTTTGCTACATTCTCTGTTTCAAAAGTTTGCAAATAAGTATGAGGGTAGTTTGCGATTACCGCAGCTCTATTGTTTCAGCTCGTTTATTTTGATGAATGCTTCTTCTTGTCGTTTTTCTTTACATTTGTTTGAAAGATACTGACAAAGTAGTTTTGGAAAGTGTATAGTTGAGGCCTTACTTAAAAACATTACTCAAGTCGATCTATGCTTTAAAATGCTCTCTCAACTTCTCGCTGACGGCAATTGTCACACGCGAAAACGAGACGGAGTATATTTCAAATTGAGTAACGTTTTTAAGTAAGGCCCTTGATGTCTACCCGTGATTTAGGGATTTGTTAGATCTCTGAGAAATTATTTAATTTAAGATCTATTTACTTACAAACAAAATTTATTGAGCGTAAAACGAATGATTACGGTTACAATTATCTCACATATTTGTATTATAATTAAATCAATGAAATAGATGGATAAAAAATCTTTATTGTCTACACGAGAAATAAAAATTACAAACAGATAGAAGACGCTTACGAGTAATTTTTTTTTAATGATACTGAGTGACGAGACGATTGAAGTCGCTCGCCTGATGGCTCTTCACGCTTGCCCATAACAGCTCAACGCCACTCAGAATTTTGAACTAGTGCCACAAGTGGCGGCCTCAACCATAGTAATTATTAAAAACCAAACTACAAGCGAATAATTTAGTTTTATTTACAGATGGGACTTAATCCCGTGTAGTCTGTTTAAGGTAGAATTTTAATTTGAAATATCAATCAATATTATAATATAGAGCATAGATTTAGGATGTCAACAAATTTTTAGGTCTATGATATAGAGCGAGCACTTCAGTTTTGCTACAATATCTAACGCTCTAGGCATCATTTGTAGAGCTGAAAGTTTTCGTCCGTGGCGCTGTTCTAGTTTCAGCGGACCGCGTTTACATTGATATCTGTAGCTTCATTTCACCGTAGCGCATTGGGCGGGCGCGAGCCGTAGCCGCTTCGTAACCGCCCGCCCGCCGCTCCGCCCTTCCGACTCGGTGCGAAAACCTGACGTCAGTCGAGCTCGCGACGCCGACCCTAACGCACGTGTCGCGCGCGGATAACTAAATTTACACCGATACCGGATAAATATTTCGTGTGTGTGCGCTGTACCGTCTAAACTCGTGAATAGTCCTCGCTACTAAGAGTTCTTTAGGTGACATTTAAAAGGATCAGTCAGCGGCGGCGTTTAATTAGAGACCCGCAAACAGGTGGTGATCACGTATCGCCGCTGTAATCGGTTGTTGTGAGTGGCGGGTGAGGTGTCTGTTGGCGAGAGTGCATCCTCGGCCGGCACCGGCGGGTAACACGATCGATACGAACAGCTGAGCGCTGAAGACGCTGCCCGCATTGCTTATCTAAGGTACGCTGATAACCGCCCGGGTGACCTATATACTACAACGTAGGACGTCTCCACTTCATTATGTATGCCATGTCCGTCTAATACAAACACTACGCAGTTTGTTTTGATTGGCTATCGCGCGATGTTTGATTTCGATTCGATGACGTCATTTTGAAGTTCAAACACGATATAGAGAAACAATTTGTAAATTGAAACATTCCATAACACTTCTGTTCTAATCAGTACTAACATAAACTATCATGTCTATGGTCTATAGTTATCATGTCGTGCTAATTAAAAGCATATCCATGACATACTTACACAAACATTTGCTTAGGGACAGTAGCAAATGGCTTTTAAAGATGTTAACTGATAATGATCCGCTTTGTAAACACGCTCTTTGTAATTGAAACCACAGAGGCGATTAACGCACGAACGAAATTTATGTTTAGGATAGTCACAATTTTTTTTATACGAAGAATCTCCAGTGAAGGGCAGACGACCGAAAATTGTTGAATTTCGCAACTTTTCTTTCTTGAATTTGTATTCTTATTAACGTGTAGCAAGATTGCGATTCGTATGCAGGCGGTCTCTGTAGTCACCCCTAAACCTTGACAGAGCTTTGTTAGTTGTGGGAAACCTGCAAACTTGGGCAACAGTTTGGTAATTACCGGTGATTAATTATGCATGTGCCGTTTTGTTCCACGATTCTGTGGAAAGTGCTGAGATGTCAGGTGACTGTCGTTTTCGTAAATCGCATTAATTTGCAATGAACGCTCAAATGGCAAGTTATCTGGACCGTGCCTTGGGGTTTTGTGTTCATTCAAAGGTGTAGCTGTAGATCTACTATTAATTACTATTATGTCCTTTGTCGCTTCTTCATCAAGCTAATTTTTTTTCCTTGAATACATACGTACAATTAAAAGTTATATTTGAAACTAGATATGCCCGCGGTTTCTTCAGCGCATGGAAAATCTATTAGGAACCGTACATTTTCCGGAATAAAAAGTATATCACTCCCCAGCCCGCCAGCTATCTATATGGAAAATATCACTGTGACCCGTTGCTCTGTTGATGCGTGAAAGAAGAACAAACATACACGCAAACAAACATATTTTCGCAATTATAGTAATAGTATCTATGATTACCTGTACCCTGCGGGTTTGCCCACGTTGTTCCCGTGTTCCCTTATTTTCCAAGATGAAAATCGTTGGTCCTCATTATGCTCACTAACTCGTAAAGTTTGATCATTGGTTAAGCAGTTTAATTGTGAAAAAGGTAACAAGCAGACGGTTTGAAATAGAAATTTGCATTAACAAGTGTTAATGCTAATTTCTTTTTTTGATTGTTTTTACATAGTAGTTAAAACTATCATGTTATCATAGTCTGAATGGCAAATAATTTTAAGCAAATAAAATGTCTAATAAATTGTTCACTTACATTAAATAACAGACATCATTGTTGACTGATTGCGCTATTTCGTTTCTCCGACAAACCTCTTATCTTGATCTCACTCCATCTAGATTTTCCACGAACGTAAGTATCTCCTTTGATCCGCAATGCCTAGTCTTTACCTGACATTTTCTTGAAAAATGTGGAACTTGAAAATATCTCCAGTCTATTTTGAGATAAGGTTTATTGAATTTGGTTCGCAAATAGCCCTGTGAAAATGCCAGCCTTTATTGACCCTGCTCATCGAAAGGCAGGCGTATTAGTGTAATCGTGAAGCGCCTACATTGTTGACCTGGGTCTTTATTCTCTATCTCACATAATATTTCTTGTCATAAAAGCGAGCATCATAACATGAAAATCTAATTGAAAAATTAACTTTAGTCCTCTTAGTCGCTATGACCATATAAACTCGTAACGCGGCCGCGTTCCCTTATATATGGTGAATCTGCAACGTGCGTGTTACGCGCGTGTTTGTCAAGAGAATGTAAATACATATATAGTATATATAGGTAGATACTATATAATATAGTATGTTGTGATGGTCGAGTGAAAGGTTCCCTATTTTTACCTAAATAAAATAAATCCCGATAGATTGGATTGCCCTGGTCGCGAGCGAACCACGTAACATGGTCCCTTGTAAAATGGTCGAAAGGTACCTATTTTACCTAAATAAAATATGTGAAATAAGTCCCGTTAGGCATTCAAAACATGTGTTCAAATGGCGAAAATTTTAAAGTTACATTTTCTTTTAATATTTCACTAAAGTAAATCTGGTATCTGCTATACGTTCAAAAACGAAGCGAGAGTGATCAGGATTCGTGGTTTTCATTCGGCTTTTTATAATTTTATCAGAGCAAATAAATGCTTAGACTGAGTTTAAGTTACGACGGAAACTCCAGTGACCTTGATTCTGGTCTTAGGGTTGATCAGTAAATCTTCAGCGTCGTTTGATTTGAAAGTAAATTTTTCAACAAATGAGTAATATTATTCTTCCGACTCAATTAGGTTCTTACACGAATCGTACCTGCATACATACACTACGTAGAAATACAGATATTGCAAGTCTGTAGTCAACTCAGTTGATTTATATTGATTTGTTCCTGTTAGCTAAGTGGAAGTACAAGGTGATGTAAACCGTTTACTGCGTAGTATTATCGGCACCGTGATGTCGGTAATCGATGACTATGTCGCTATCGAGTGGGCGGTGGCGTCGCCTCATTGCTTTTTTCGACACTTTTTTACTATGCGCTAATTGGATCATGTACAATTTGCCAATTCGTACCTTCACTAAAGCAATAAAACCATTGTTTCATGCGCCATTATATTTATAGCCTTGTATTCACGCGAAATAGGCTTTTTACGAGTAGCAGAAATGCCGAAGCCGTATTCGCCAGCTATGCTTGGAAAATCTAAACAATACGGTGCGGATATTTTGAAATATGAATCTTTCTCCGCTATAATGGCTAGTCTGTTCAGAAAAAGAGTGGACTTGGATTGTGATTGAATGGATAAATATCTCAATAAATAACACGCAAATTCACTCAACAAATCAATACTATGATAGGCACATGATAGGCGATTTTGACATTTTTCAGATGGTAGAGGCGGATTGCCATTTAAAATTCGTTCTATAGCTCTCCTTTTAGCCAAGTTTACTCTCTTTTTGAACAGACTCTACAGTTATGTCTACGGTAAAAGCTGTTAGTTGAAGGTTAACTCGAGTAAACGGATTCCATCCATAGTATAGAGATTTAACCACTGGCTGACTGGATGTAATCCTCTAATCGCAGCTTGACTCCGATTTAGAAACCAAGCACCAGTCTGTTGAAATCCTTATCGTGTGTGAAGCATTAGCTTTCATCACTCATACAAAAATCCACGTAATTGCTGAGTAGCATTTCTTGTTCTATGTTCTTAAATTAAATATTCTAATTTACTACAATACAATGTTTTTTATGGCATTGTTTTTTTTAATGTTTGTTACCTCAGAACTTTCGATTGGGTGAACCGATTTTGATGATTCTTTTTTTTTTATTTGAAAGCTGGTGCTTCCCGTGTTGGTACAGTTCTGACATTTTAATGATTTCAATTTTTTTATATTGATATGTAGTTATTTTATACTTTGTCACAGTTATTGGTCGTGTTTTAATTGCGTTTCAAAAATACTAGGAAAACGTCTTTCCGATAAACAACACTTTGTAAGATATTTCACTGAACAGTTTGTTTGTTTGAGTGCGGCGATGACGCTATTTCCTTGAGATCGAAAGGAGCTTCGCTCGATACAAGTGGCGGATTTGCGGGGCCGAGGTGGGCGCGCCGACCAGTCTTCAAGAGCAAGGTCGCGACTCGCGCGACATAGCCACATGTGCTCGCATACCTGACGAAAATTATCTTTATCCAAAACGGAAATATACTTCGTCGTTCACTCTTGTAGGGAACTAATTTATGAAACGAATTGCATAATCTCAAGGCGAGTCTAGGCTTGGTAATTCCCGTAATAAATCGTTGTTACAAAGCGATCTCATTTTACGCCCCTACACAACATGTAGAAGGTATTCAGCGTAAACGGATCGAATTGACACTTGACACTTCCTCCTGAAGCCGGAAGTGACCACAAAATTAAGTAAAGACAAAAACAAGTGCCATCACTTGTGGCATTGACTCGTAAGTGTTTCAATCTATTTGTATATTTTACTAGCTGCAACCCGCGGTTTCACCAGCATGGATTGCTCCTTATATCATCAGCTATCGGCCAGTGAAAGTCCCGTCAAAATCGTCGGCCGTTTTGAAGTCCATAGGGAACATATATACACATTACACACATCGTCTATTATATATAAGATTTACAATGTGCACAATTCAGAGTTTCTATCTAGAAAGTGAAACAATCCACATGTTTTCACCGTTAGTATGTACATTGTTGTGTCACATCTTTGAAGCTCATTTTCTGTAAAAAGGTCCCTACACTGTCCTTATTTAGAAAGAAGAAATATTTAATAATGGCTATGGAAGCTTCGACCAAAATAAAATGAATGGACGGGCCCTAACCATTGAACTTGATCAGTAAAAACGAGTCAAAACAGTACAGTACAGTATATTTGTTACAAAAAATTGATATCGGTTTTATTTGTGTATTTACACTTCGGTAAAGCATACGAATTCATAATTTTGTCAGTTATTTTAGACTCGTGTTTCACTTCCTACGGCTAGAGACCGACTGAAACGAAGTGAGCGCTGGCGGTCATTTTGTAATCTTCAAAAATGCGCTTCTACTGGGCCCGTCCATGCATTTTATTTTGGTATGGAAGTAAGGACATAGGACGGTGTCAGTGGTCCGTATCGATCTAGCCTTGAATATTTCGCATACAGCATACTTATCTAACCCTCATTGCGGCTTTCTAACTAAAACACTTCGGCCTTCAACAGGGTATCGTAAAACTCAAATTGGCAAATACCCAGAATTATCAAATCCAACGCTAATGTTTACACTGATGTTCTCGGAATAAAATCATTTTGTTACGAAAAAACAAGGTCTTATTGACAAGGAATAAATTATGAACTGTTTACATTTTTATCTTTTATCAACTAGGGTGTAACATTAATGTAGATCTTTTATGATATTTTGTTGAATTAACCCGCTATTTGTACAGTACTATGGCGGGTTTTATTAATTTTGGTATTTTATCTATCATTCATATGAATCTCATGGATGAAATCTTCTGCAATACAAATTTATTATGAAATCTTTAAATATCTACCAACTTGCAATACATAGATACCACTTCCTCTTTTTTCTTATCACAAGCATGTATTTTTAACCGACTTCCAAAAAGGAGAAGGTTCTCATTCGACTATTTTTTTTTGTTACGTCAGAACTTTCGACTGGGTGAACCGATTTTGATGATTATTTTTTTATTTGAAAGCTGGTGCTTCCCGTGTGGTTCAATTAGGACCAGTTCTGAGATTTTTATGAAGTCGGTTTTTTATATTGATAATTATGTTAGTTTGTGTGTATATTTGTATGTATATGTATAAGCTAAATAAAGCAGTAGTTCCACTCTGACGTGTATTCAATGCCTAATGTCGGTCATAGGGCTAGGGTTGCTTGCTTCTATCGGGTTTTATTATTTGTACGCTACTTCTACGCTGACAACACACACGCACGGTGAATCGCAATGACGCGGCGCATGCGACTATTGCTTGAAGTATCGGACCGGGCAGGGGAAAGGGCGCTCGTTTGATTACGATTAGGGCGTTTGTATAAAGTCAACCCACTGCTTAGCTTATAATATATATCTACTGTGGTAGAAGTCTCAGATGTTTTACATTAGTATCTGGTTCGATCTTCACCTTGAAGTCACGTGTCCGCTGGTGAATCACCGCTGGCTCGGCCGCGGCGCTCGCCCGCGCAGCCATCCTTGTAATCTAGTAAACACAACATTGCATCACAGCTCATCTATTGCGTCGTTACATCCCGTAACTAGCCACTGCGGGTGTTTAAACGAAGTGGGCCGCCAGCCACAGGACTTCCTTTTCTGATTCTTGAGGTCCAGAATACCGGGTGCAGCGATGTCGCTTGCGCATTTGATGTTTGTTTGAGATATAAAATGACTGTGTCTGCTTTAGAAAAACGTGTTTCGGTCATTTTCCGACGTTTATATTTTGAGTTAACGTTGCCAGGATATTTTTTTTGGAACAAGTTTTAATATTGATCAGAATTTCAGAATAAATGTAAAAAACTGTTTATCTCATTTTTTTGTGGCCATAATAAAAATATTAAAACAAAATTTGTTCTACATAATTTTGAAATATTAATTTCGCTAATGACCGAAGCACATTTTTACCTACTTAAAAAAAAGAGGTGGTTCTGTGTTCCATTGTTTTTTTTTCTTTCACCGATTTCTCCGCCAATAGGCATGTGGCCTAATGTTTTTACTATAAATAACGGGCTTAGTGATGAATATAACTAAATACATTACACATAAATACCTACTGAAAAAATAAATTGAATTGGCTGATCAATCTCTGAGATATGAGAGTTTAAAGTTTTAGGTGGGGATAGAGAGGGAATGCTCCATCCCTTTCTCGCAAAGCCTGTGTTAGTATAGCATTTGTATGCCGCGCCTGAGGCTTGACGTCATAGCTCAGTGTAGTGCGCTCTCTGTCTAGCATGAAATTAAAATGCTTATATATTATGTTAACTTATTTATTTTTGAACTAATTAAAATTTTGTTTACATTGATAGGCTCTATTGATGATCAGCTTTTTTATGAGGTAATAAAAAAATATTAGTCATCATGCCTATTATTAATTGCTTTTGATTCCTTTTTATTTGGTAGGCTTAAGTTCAGAAAATTTATATGGAATCACTCATATAAATTTTATCAAAATCGGTTTAGTAGTTTGGGTTTTAAATCAAAATAACTGGAAAAAAATATGTCATCCAAGTAAACGAAATTGCGTGTTTCGAATTTTGAAGTCTGTTTTGTAAAATGATAATTATTATAATGACCAGAGTAAATGGAAACAACTTGTTTATCCCATTTTTGTGGCCATGATAAAAAAAAAATAACTATATTTTCAAATATTAATTTCGCAAAATGACCGAAGCAAATTATTTAAAGTAGACAGTATTTTTATATATAAAAAAACATCAAATGTGCAAGTGAGATAGCGACGCGCCATATTCCGGGCCTCAACCACAACCTTAACCATGATTTATACGTAACTGGCGGACCCGGCACCAAATTAAATACCTCCCATTCCGACTCGAATCCCAGAGCTATTCTTCGCATCAAAAGCTAAATCCGTCGCTCCCAGAACTTCACAATTCGTAACTAACCAATGATATTAAATTTTGATCGTTAATCGAGCCCCCAGTTAAGTTGATCTCGACAGCCAATTTAGCGATTGGCAAATTGATGAAGTTGTTGTTGGGTCTGACGTCGATCTACTAAGTTGATTATTAAAGTTGAGCGTCCAGTTTTCAATTAGCCGGTGGGTAGCGTGGAAGCAGCGCCGGTGTCACGGGATGATTAATATCCGGCGTGAGAAGGTCGCGGGCTGCTGACGTCACCTCCGCTTCGCTCTACTTCCGCTCCTCATACGTGTACTTAATTACAAGCCTTGCCCGATCGCGTCCCATACGCTGCCGAAGTGCTGGGAAAGTGATACCGTGAATATAAGATGCGAGATTGCGAGTGCTATTGTATCAATTTTGTATCGATTTGCAATCACTGCCATTATGGTCACTTTCTACCCGACGAAGCAAAGCGAACAGGGGCCTTACGCCTAACTCTAACCGCGGGCTTGAATACGCGGTTCAGCAGTTTGCAAAATCACGCGAACCTTAACGCGTCGAAATACGGTTTGGGGTCGCGTAACTTTTCGCAATCACCTAAACTGAATCGTTTTTAACTGGTAGGCGTAAGGCCCCAAGACGGTATTGTGTGTAACGTGTATGTCTGTATGGTCCACTATAAACGGCTTTACCTATTTTGATAAATAAGATGTCGATAGAATCCTCTTAAGTTCTGGTCATGCACTAGGATGCGATATCATTATAAGTACAAGAGGGCATGTAAAGTGAAAATGAAAAATGAATTTGACACCTCGTGTGTCATCATTGAATATGTTATTTTAACCGACTTCCAAAAAAGGAGGAGGTTCTCATGCCGGCTTTTTTTTTTGTTACCACAGAATTTTTGTCTGGGTGAACCGATTTTGATGATTCTTTTTTATTTGAAAGCTGTTGCTTCCCGTGAGGTCCCATTTCTATTTAGTCCAGTTCTGAAATTTTTATAAAGTTGTTTTTTTTATATTGATAATTATTTAAATGAAAGTGACGTTTGGTAAATCGTTGTTATTCGGGTTTACCTACTGTTATGTTTGCGAAATATGATCCGCCAAAAATAACGTTTCCAGGATATATTTTATTCTTCAAAACTTATGTAAAAGAATCGACATAGGACCTTTCAAAAGTAGTCTACTTGGCATCTCCATGCTTTTCTCGTGAATTTTTTACTTAAAGGATTCCCACCCATGACCCAGTAAATCATTGTAATAAGTGCCTATCCACAGTATGATCAATAGTGTGTGTAATATATAGTTGTTGATCGATACGTTATCATAAATCTAATACAAAATGGATAGATAAATTCTATAACTCAAGGCCATTACCATTTTCATGGATGACGAATATGTAAACCCACTATGCGACGTCCCGATAAGCGTATTTTATCTCAATAAAATGGTAGGAAAAATAAAGATTATTTTGATTACAACACTGAATCTGGGGCTTAAATCATTTACATACTTTTTTTGTTTGAATTAACCCAAATATCGTGGCCATTATAAAGTAATAATAATAATAAATATATTTTGAGATGAGACAGGATAAGGCAGGTGCCGTTTCTCATTCTATAGATCTGTTATTCCATCCACAAGTTGTTCACCTCAATAGCCCAGACTTTTTAAATCCTATACTGTACAATAGTTTCATATTCCTTTTTATTCATATTTCATAGTTGCATGTATTTTATATTCAAAAGGGCCTCTTGGTGTTGACTTCGGCTCCACCAATGCCCACCAAATGTCCGGGCTACTAGACCCGAGAATTTTATGATATATTTAATATCTGGCACATTATTGCACACATGGTCATCTGACCTCAAACTAAGCAAAGCTTGTAATATGGCTGCCAGAGACTGATATAAATACATATATATATTTTTAAATACAATTTTAATTAGATATGTATTTAAAAAAAGTTATCAATTAAAGTAAATTGTAGTAGTTTTTAAAGTTATGCCTTATGTCAAAAAACTTAGTTTGACTAACCATTGATGCTGATATTAATGATTGTACTTATATATATCACGCGTTTCGTTATAAACGTGTAAACAGAGCGTCGGAAGTCCAGTGAAACAATAGCGATGCCCTATAATATCGAGCTCAGTTTTGTTCTCGGTTGGCGTGCGCTTTTCATCGTTCGACCGAAATAATGAGATCAGCGCATATTCATCTTTGTGCTTATGCAAGCGCTCGGTGATTGTGCGCCTCTATCATGCTAACGAGCTCCGCTGTGCTCTTATTTATGCCATCATGTCGCCTGATCATTTTTCTGCTCTTTTCTAATCTAAATATAGTATGTTATCACCATCTCTTCTCCATCGTCTTCATTTTAATATTTTATCGTTATCCCAACATTAATAATAATAATAAACGCGCGACTTTATGGCGAGCCGTCGGTGAGTGGCGACACCGCGTACCCCGATTCCATGGGGCTAAATGAGACCCCGACCCCTGGCTTGCCTTAACCGGCCGTCTGGGGGTGGAAACCGCAAGAGCTAAGAACCTAAGCTCCAAGGTGGAAGTGTTAAAGGGCATAACGCCGCGAGTAGCTCTTAGTGAAAGTGCAGCACACCTCTTTACACCCTAAGCCACCCACGCCAATGTTGCCCCTCCGGTGCCAAGATACGGCAGCCTTTATGGGGGGCCCATTCAGTGGGTGGCAAGTCATCACCTGCCTAAATATATTTTGAGATGAGACAGGATCAGGCAGGTGCCGTTTCTCATTCTATAGATCTGTTATGCCATCCACAAGTTGTTCACCTCAATAGCCCAGTCTTTTTTAATCCTATACTGTACAATAGTTTCATATTCCTTTTTATACATATTCCATAATTGTATTTTTTATATTCAACAGGGCCTCTTGGTGTTGGCTTCGGCTCCACCAATGCCTACCAAATGTCCGGGCTAGACCCGAAAATTTCATTGAATAAAGTGTCATAATAATAATAATATTTCTGGGACATTATTGCACACATGGTCATCTGACCCCAAACTAAGCAAAGCTTGTAATATGGCAGCCAGAGACTGATATACATACATATATATTTTTAAATACATACTTAAATAGATATTAACACCCAGACATAGAACAAACACAAATGTTCATCACACAAATGTTTGTCCTAGATGGGAATCGAAGCCCGCCAAGCACAGAAACTAGGATCACTACCAACTGAGCCACCGAGGCAGTCAACATTTAGTTCAAATGGCAGAGATTGCTCCAAGAGTCCACGCGTATCAATAGAAGCGTATGTTTGCATTCAGATTGTGTGACACTCAAATATTTGCGGAAGTCAAACACCGGCTGGTTTCCGGTGTCCGTGGCATGTCGCTCCGTATTCGATCGGGTATTGATTTTAAGAGCGATGTATATAGTACCGGAGCATAGCTCGTCACAAAGCAGTACCCTTAGCAGGCTTCCCTTCCGTATTTGTTCGAGCCGTATTGTAACGGTACTTTTGATTTTTATTTCGATGCGGCTTCTGCTAGTGCATTGATCAAAGGTGAAATGCGGCCGGGACCCGCGCACCTGGCGTCTTACGTGTCTGTCGGAATGACAGCTGCGAAACCACTATCGCCCGTATTTATTTTAATAAAGACCCCATGTTTCCCCCGGCCGCCGCCGGCAAGCCGACCGGGAACATGTAGGGTAAGAGCACTTACCCCAGTTTTTGTACCTATATTTTATTTGCGACATACGCAATAATGGTCGAGTGGAGTTCGACACGACGTGAAGTAAACTCAGTATGTGGCAAAGCTTAAGAGTAACTCAGTAAGACTGAAACGCACCAACGTTGTATTTACGTAGGCATACCTGTTTAATTCTCCGTAGGCATCGGAAGTGCTGCAGACAAATTTTCATAAATGGTTAGCGAATCGCGAAATAAGGAAAAGACGAAGTCACATCACAGTAGATTTGGAAGTAATCGGGGTGGAAGGAGCGGTGTCGTCAATCGTAACAAATTAGTTTATACAGGCACAGGCGGGAGTTTGCGCTATGTTCCGGTCGGGCGCACTTTACCTTGTTTGTTGTCGCCGCTATAGCCCATAGTGGAGCCCGGCGCGTCGACTGGCGGCTCTGACGCCGCAGTGCAAAACGGGGACGTCATTCTTGACCTACATCATGCCGCGGCCGCCCTGGGACCTCGCCAGCTACATCCCCTGCACTACACCAATTCTTTCGACATACCTAAAAAAGTCAACGACCTGAGTTTTCTTAAAAAAAATATCATTACGAGGCGCGCCTGACCTCTATTATTTAACTAAGAACTGGGTCGAAAAATAACAATAGAAGGAAATAAAATATAAATTTGGTGCCACTGAGTTGCTAACAAACGACAACTATTAACATAAATGCACACCATTTTACTACTGAACGAGGCTTACGAGTTCCGTTCTGAAAATAGGAGACCGTTCATTAATTGTTCCACTAATTTCACCTCTGCGTTTAGAGGGGAGAAGTTTTGAAAGTAATGGGAGTTCTTTTGTTACTAATGCAAATAGTTCAAGTTGGTCTTTAAATTGACGGCATTGTTGTTTCAAATGTAACGTTGAAGGTCTTGCAAGGAGCCATGCATATGTATCAGACAGGTAGTACAATGATTGTGTGTATCGATAATATTTATAGTTGAAAAAACTATTGTTTATCTCGGGTATGACAAACTCTGTAAACAACTGGTCGAGGCCAACTATTCCTATTTGTTATCAAAGCCATAAAAGTATTCGTGACAAGGTGATTTACATTTCAAAATAGTTGTATCAACCTATCGATAAAGTTTGTACAATCGCTTCGTCGATTGTCGATGGCGCTATAAATACAACTACATTGTTATGAAAACCGTTTAATCCGTATTGTAGAGCGTTAAATTATTTTGGGCTTTCACAGAGCTTATGCATTTGACAATTGATGACACTCAAACATTATTTGCGCGCTGGTTTCTCACGCTATCAAAAATATTAAAACGTTATTCCCAATTATTTTTTCTTTGTAAGTATAATTTTGTTTTTCGACGCAGGAAGAGAGAGGCAACGCTTGTTGAAGTGCTTTGAAGTTTGTACGTTTATGTACCTTCGGGCATTTTAGGTGCCTGTTCGACTACTCGCTAATTTGGTTAGCAAAACCAATGAATCAGATACTACTTTAAAATCAAAACTATGTTCTATTTTAACAAAAAGTATGTTTAGAACACGTAATGGAATGACTTCAAGTGTGTAGGCGTGGACACCGCACAGTGGCTAAAGTAGATTCACATTTATAGTTCGTCATGAATGGAAGTTTTTATGCTAATTGAAGCATAAGTCACGAGCATTGATTTATAAACGCATGGATGTTTGATCTAGTACACAATTTACGAAAAAAAAGTCTATAGAAATACCGACATACCAATCCTATGTTGTTTAAAATCTCTTATTTAGCCTTAATTGAAATTACCTTAACATAATATTGTTTTTGTTGATTGAATCAGGCGTTTTCAGGCGCAGACTTTGCGGAAGTTCATTAAAATCATAAGTGGTCATATCAATTAGTATCATTAGCAAAGTTTATTAAAATACAGTTTTTTTGGATAAGTATAAATATTTTTTGTTTCAATCAGGTTAGGTTAAATTACCATCATTATTACCATTACCATGTAAGTTTCTGTAGAGTAAAAAAATAATAATTGATCCATATTCCTTTTTTTGTTAATTAATTAATAGGCTTGCTTTTGACCACCAACTCATATAAACATTGTACTTAATGCGGCTTTAAAGCGGTAATACACTAGAGATTTGTCAAAAAAAAAAACAGTTTTGGTATGGTTTAAGTCTACTTTGGTTCAGAAATTTTTGGCACTGACCGGATATCCATAGTTTTAAATATCTTTGGTCACGGGTTATAAATATAGGTATTGGCATATTAATACTTCCAAAGTTTATATAGCTTGAATAGTCACACTATTATATATGTATGTGAAAGTTTGGATGTTTGTTACGCAATCACGCAGAAACGGCTTCATGGATTTGAATGAAATTTGGAATATACATTGATTATGTCCTGGGTTAACACATAGGCTACTTTTCATCATCATCATCACCAATTTTTATCACTACGCGGGTAAAACCGCGAGGCGCAGCTAGTAGTGTATATATGCTTATTCTGAATTTCGTAACATTATGGACGACCTTACAGCTGCGCGTGACAGCCACAATATATATATGATAGGGGATTATGTCATGAATGCACCGAGGACATACGCATATTGTCGTGGATCAGCTCCGATGCATGGCCGAGCACCGATACGCCTCACTGCCTGGACTATATCATCGCTGTAGATTATAGTATCTGATCATAAATGACATTGATATAAGTACCTACGTTATTTGATACACGATAAGAGAATGTGAGACGCATTCTTCTCCAAGGATCATCATCATCAAAGGAACATATTTGTCAGCTAATGTGAAGTATTTTTTGCCTTGCCTGAAAAACACGATCTACAGCTGCGACCGGTCTGCTTTGCTGGCCAAACCGACTGAAGGTTCGTGAGAAGTGCCTATGTCTTGGCTCTGTTGTCGAGCCGTACTCGTGTGATAATAATGGCTAAATTATAAGCCATTCGTCATAGTTACAGACAAAGCAAGGATGTTCTCATGTTCATTGATAGATAATACATCCTTAAAATTATAAACGCATGGCTGGCTAGTGATTTGCTCCGCTGCCTAATTTTATACTATAACCATGATAACGTTGTTTTCTTATGATATATTATTTCGATGGCTGAGATTAATAATCAAGTAAATGTTAATACACGGTATAGTTTTCATATTGCAGCTATATTCCAATAAATAAATACAATAACTATCAATCATCGTCATCATTATCAGCCAGAAGACGTCCACTGGTGAACATAGGCCTCCCCCTTTAACCTCCATACTGAACGACATCCTGCCATCTGCATCCACTGGATGCCCGCGACTCTCACAATGTCATCGGTCCATCTAGTGGGAGGCCTACCTACGCTGCGTCTTCCGGGTCGCGGTCATAACTATCAATACAAAAACGGAATTCTTAAAAATGTCAGAACTAGACCAAATTGAAATGGGACGAGAAGGACGTGTGCTGGTGCACACGAGAAGCACCAGCTTTCAAATAAAAAAATAATCATCAAAATCGATTCACCCAATCGAAAGTTCTGAGGTAACAAGAATTTGAAATAAAATCAGTCGAATTCAAAACCTCCTCCTTTTTGGAAGTCGGTTAAAAATGAAACGAAAGGATGACGATAACGACATTCACAAAGGACATAATAGTAGAATGATTATACCTCTACCAATCTACCCGCCAGGTGACTTTACAAGCGAAAGTGGTGTACGTAAACCTAAAAAGTTAAAAAAAAAAAACGTTCGAAGTCGAGAGGGTCGTAAGGGCGAGTTTAAAACGAAGGTAGCCAGTATCAAAATATGGAAAAAGGAAGGCATAAGATATGTTGAGCGCACCGAAAAAACTATCGCCGTTAGAAAGTATTCCTTCCTTGCTTTACGGCATAGGTCGTCCTGCGATTTGCCATGCCCTGAATAAAATTAATAAATAAATATAATTGACGATATACGAGATATATGACGTAACTTCGATATGTCACTTAATCTGAGCTGCGCCCAGATGTTTGCCGCTATTGTATGCTAATTAAGGGAACACTATTTGAATCTGATTTGGTTACATTATATACTTGTCCAGTTTGTATTTACTCAAATAATTTAATTCACTCGTTTGAAGTCGACTTTGTAAATACTTATCTCAATTTGTTATATCCCAAAAAACCTTAACCCAACCCAAAAATTATTTCGATATTTCTCATTCTCTCTTCCAGCATTTGCTCGTTGTAAAACGCCGATACTTGTGGGATAATAAAACGTTTCGTTGGATTTTCATAACCGAACATCAATACGTAAGGTATAATCGAATTTGGATTCCGCATCAGACACACCGCTTTTTATTTCTGCTACGCGCAATGTAATATCACCTACATTGCATCGAACCCGGTCCACGAGGGATTTCTGCGAAATATGTCTCGTACCTACAGGCTTTATTTATGTTTCTACTCTCTACCGCTCATATTTGCAATGCCGTGCCCTTTTTTTGTGAAATTAAATTTCCTGATGACATTTTGTGTGCAAAGGTCAGCTTGCACGTGTGCTCGAGTAGGTAGCAGTGAAGTATATAATATACAAGTATGAGTGTGTATTTGAGCGCACAGAATCGACCTCTGTTGACGCACCCTCGCACAGTGTCCGCACGGGAATTAATAAAGAACAATAATAGAGGTCACTGAGCACATACCAGCTCGCTAACATTTTATATATAGCACTATATTCAAAATCTCTTTAAGGAAGCTTTCAGTTGCTACACTTGCTAACTTCAAGGTTTGCAAGCTTCAAATTTTAACTTCAAATCAAAACTCCCTAAATTGATTTAGGGAGGTTTAAAAACTCAGATGACAACGCAACTAAATGGCCTCAAATCTTAGAATTACGTTATTATGTTATGACCTCTAACTTTATGATTGCCGTCGGCGCCCGAAAGTAATGCTTTGCGTACATGATACACGCATTGTTGGGAAAACCTTTCTGTAAGCAGAGGATGATGATCGGTGTTATTTACATTTGGCGAGGTGCCAGCCGGTGAGCCGACTGCGGACGACGCGGCCTCTTGCGACACAGCTCCGTCAACGCGGAGTCGCCGTCGAGACCTAGTTGATACGGCTGCCAATACACTAATGGAAACACACCACAGAACTGTTAAACTACCTAACTACAATTGCCACCATCTCATCAAGTATTTATTGTCAGGTGTTCGCTACTTCCTCTCTCAATTGCGTCGTAGTCTCGCCCGCCGCCGAGAAAACGCTTCTCATTTACAGCATGAATGCGGTCAATTTTCTCCATTGAGGTGGAACAGGACAGATCTTTTGAGCCTTTGACGGTCTCAAAGCGCGCCTCTATGTCGGAGTATAGACGGCCGTAGCGTCGCACTTTGCTCCGCTAAAAGCATTCCAAACTAGAGCCCAGCCCGTCGAACCGCGATCTACCTACATAGATGTCCGTCGTGTTAATTCGAGAACGTTTCCAGACCTTTGCACATTAAAATTCGCCTTCACACTTTGCTTTTCATTTTATTGTGGCGTGAGCCGTGTGAGTAGTAATGCCGAAATATTCCCTGATAGAAAGTAACGATTCACAAGCGACGAAAAATATGTTCGGTCTTTACACATTTCACTCGCAATATTGTGAGGTTCATAAATTTGGGCGTTATCGGATACCATGAGCAATAGTGTGTCAAACCAACGCTTTAGTTTTCAATGTGTGTTTTCGTGTCAATATTTTTGGATTTCATATATGTGTTGGTATGGTTTTTACTTTCCGTTACTTATTTTACGAGCAATCCGATTTCATATCCTTTATCCCCAATCCTATTACATATAGTATTAGTAGTAACAAGGTTTCGAAAAGTACCTATTTATCATTCTGTACCATAGAATTCAATTCCTCGAATGTCGCCAGTGGGAGCTATTCCAGTGAATGTAGGTAGTCCGGAAAAACATCTTTTTCTTTCAAGATGCAGCTGCGATGACGTTGAAATGTAGGCAGCTAAAGTGCAGCCCTATTCTCTACTGCAAAAGCACTAGTCATCTAGTTCCCGTGTTTCTCCTTTTGCTGTGTTTATGTTTACCTGACGTGGTTCTGTGTATATTCGCCTGGATTTTACGTAATGGCTTTCGCATCAAAACAGGATGTCAGTAAAGGAAACCGGATTTTACCCGCATAATAGAATTATAATGAAACGGTTTGGTAAAATGTTGGGACTTCTAGAGAAGATGTCACATACTGTGCATATGGTTTTCTTCATTCTTATCAATCAGTTTTCTGTCATAATAAAATGCAGAATATCTAACCAGATTTACACTTTTGTCTTGTTAATGGATAAGATGACCTTTGAAATGAAAAAGATTAATTAAATTGACACCAACTCTTATTAAAATGTAGGAGATTTATAAATTAGCATTTGCGTCGAGAATACGAAGTGTCTCTAGAGGCGCGAAGAGGGCCGCCTCAAAGAGGTTTATCTTGGAGCCACACGACCTACTTCCCCCTGAGAGCCCCGGTCGAGTTGACGTCTCATTGTTGAAGTCTACACCAGCACTCGTTCAGCCAGGACTTGCTACACTGCCTGCTGCACTTACGAATAAAATGCAAACTCGGGAAAACAGAACAAACTTTAAAATATAGATAATAATTGTCTGTATCAGGCGGTACTTTCTGATTATTGTGCGGAAGTACATCTTCAAAACTGCCTAGACAAATATCTGGTGTATTTTTGCTTTCTCTATTTTTATTGTGTATCTCTAGCTTACGTCCAATAATTTATTTTACTCTAGATACCAGCTCTGAATGGGCCTCTATGCTAGTGCCTCGTACTTTTAAATTTCCTAAGTCACTACTGCTATCGTTTTTTGAAGTGATAACTTCTTTAGGCGCGCTAAGCACTTTATAAGTTAAGAATGTGTCCGTCTCCGTTTTAATGATGCACACTTATAGTCTATTACCTAGGTATTCATATGCTAGCACCGATAGAAATCGATGATCATCCATTTATACATAACCCACACATTGCATGCATTGCATGCTCTCCATACATTTATATATCGCTTCCTCGCAGTTTTACGTTTCTACCACGTTCTTAGTCGCTAACACCTAGGCTATTGATAGACTATTATACCACCTTCCCAAATTTCATGAAGAGTTGTATTGTCTTATGCTTCTTGATGGAATCTAATGTATTTCCGCTTGAACAATATATTTTTAACTTTACAGAAAAAAATATGAAAATTCGTCTGATAATAATCAGTAGTCAGTATTGAAGATGAGTTACGCAGAATATCGTTAAATTCAATCAATTAGTAAGGTCGTATAGACTTAATGTAAAGCGTTAAATTAAAGTTTTTAGGCCGTCCGTAGGTCTCTGACATAAATAGGCGGTAAAAAGGTCCCAAACAGAGAAACAGGCAGGGACAAAGGTACTTTCGTACTGATGACATTAGCGTCTCCTATACGGATGGGTAATGGTTTTTGAGTAGTTCAAAGATCGTTGGGTTAGACTCCACTCGTACCTATACAATATACCTACATACATCTCCTTATGTATAAAAGGCGGTGTATGTTTGTATGATATGAACTCCAAAACGGCTGGAACGATTTTGACGGGACTTTCACTGGCAGCTGATGATATAAGGAGTAATCCACGCGGGTGAAATCGCAGGGCGCGCAGCTATTAATATTATATACCTGTGACAGACGATTCAAACAGTTCTGTGGGATGGTAAAGATACCTTCTTTGGTGTCCACATAAGCCAATACGAGAGCATCAGGCTTGTCATAATCTTGAGCAGATGTGTTTTGCGATATAATATGTATTGGAGTCGCTGTCGTGCCGTCTCACTCATTCAGCAAGGCTATCATGCAGCTTTTGGTCTTTTTTGACTCTTATTCCTTTCCCACTAGTTTGCGACTCCCGTTAATACACTAAAGCTTGTAACGTTACGCCTGTTTGCTAACTTAAACAGGCGTCCCGCGACAATTTCTAGGTGTTGAAAAATTAAGCCTGCCTATCAGTTCCTGCAGATCCTAATGGGTGGTAAGGAAAACAACAAGGTAACGGATAGATAAGTTTAATTGACCAGTACAGTACAGTACAGTCAGTACAGTAATATAAAGAAGAAAGCTAAAGGGGCTAAGGGGGCTAAGCGCTCCGCAGTCTCCGCACGGCAGGTATCCGGCGAAGTAGTGGACCGGAGATGTAGCCTTCGGAAGAGGTACGGAGATCGTAGCTTCTCTTGCGTGTATCCGGAGGTCGTTTGAGCGAGGATTTAGGTAGGAGGACGGCAGCGGAGCAAATTCCAGGTCGAAGAATGGTAAAATACTAAGGGACTCACGGTTTGGCATGCCGGTCCTCTTTTCTCCAGGTTTAGAGCAGCATCAATATTCGAAACATTTCCTCTAGGTTCAGAGCCACGGAACACTATTACTCGCGGAGTTCAGAGCAGCATCAATATTCAAAACATTTCACCATTTTACAAATTGATGTTCCTGCCTTCCAGCCAAGAGCTTCCAGATTGTTTTTCAGAATGACGACTCCGTTTGCCGTCACGGCTTTCCCTCTTCCTTTTTCAAATTTTGAATTTTGACTTGCGGAGCGTGTGCCCAAAAAGTTTTACTTACCGATAAAAAGTTTACAAATTTTATATAAAAATGGATATGAATGAGGATGAATATGAAGGAAGCTTTAAACGTGGAATGGACCATCACGTACCAGACGGCATGCGCAATGTGCGATTAATATCCCACCCCTTTGAAAATTTCAGTCACATATTGATCAACGCCAGGTATATGCCGATGAATATTTAACGCGGACCGGACGTGACCAAACAAACAATAAACAGCAGTCAAAGCGGAGCTACGCTAATCAAACCTAATAAAATTTGTTACCACAAACAACAAAGGGCTGAACCGTACGCGGGCATCCTTAAACTTAAATGTTTAATTACCTTTGTTTAAATTTTTTATTAAAGTAAAAAACTTTCTAATTTTACGTACTCAATTACTCATATTTGAACAAACAATCCCTCCACGCCTTTATCTAATAAAGCATATGAATTATTAATATTAAATTTTTGTAAATAAAAGTTCATTACTTCTTTTTCTACTCAAGGTGTGCAATTAATTATTTCGCATTCATTGAAAGGTTTGACAAGACTGCTGCAGCATTGAACTCAGTTGTTGACGTCATCTGGGCTCGTCTAGACTGCAGACAATAAGGGAGACCTAGAGACTTAACGGTTGGGACAATTAATACACCTCGCATCACACAACATCATCCTGTAAATGACCACTGCTGAACATAGGTCTCCGTCTTGGAGAAGTGTTGCCATAATCTCTACGCTCGGCAGGCGGCTTGCCAATACACTTGAGTATTATACGCCGGTAGCATACGTCTACCGCGAACCCGTAGCAGCGAAACCGATGCTAGTATAAATGTAAACCGTATATCGTACATACAGCAGTAATTTAAACAGCAAACTTGGAACGGAGACGCCGCTCGTCACGTTTGGCGTTTATCCTACGCGTATTTAATACTATGCTGTAAGAAACATTGTACAAGGTTCATATTTCAACGAGTAGCGGTTTTACTGCTACGGTTTCAAAGCGTAGGTGTGCTACCAGCGATATACCTTAACTAAATCAACATACGCGCATGTTTTATAGTTGCTTTTGATGACCTCACATTTTTTTTACTAATTCTTTAAAAAAAATTAGTAAATAATTGTATATTTTTTTTTTATAAATCAAGGTAATGTTCTTTCAGGGATTGATCAAGATTGTCAAAATCAAAATGGCAATGCTTATCAAAGCTTTGTAATGTATCTAGATATACAAACCACAACATAAAAGTAAACGAAGTGTTGTCAGCTGTTTATGGGCTGACACGACAGATAGAGTAACACGCAGATTCCTGTATACAAGTTTAATCGAATCTGCGATTTGCCGGAGGGTACAGCCAGGTATAATAATTTCATGACTCGTAGGGAACTTAGCGCGGGGCAATGACCTCTCACCCCTGGCTTTCTTTACGTATATCCCAGACTGGTGCTCCCCAAATTGCTCGCCCTTGAGATGTTTTCCTTTGAACCTCGTGGCTCGGCAAACCTAACGGAATATCAAATTGTTCGCATGGTGTCCCTTAATGATTTTTTATTCATCTGTTAGATCCCCCTGCTAGGCAAATGGCTTCTCCCTTTCCTTCAATTTCTCACGCTCCATTGCTAGCTTAGACCAGTCACGAGTAAACGCGATTAAGTCACGCCGCCAACGCTTTCGGGACTATCCCTAGAGTCTGTGCGTCTTCAGGCAGCTTTTGATTAATCGTCACTAAATCACATACTAATTTAGTATGAACATAAAATACATAAAAACTGAATAATGAAAGCTTGCTACTAGTGGAAATATATAGATCCGTCGTTTCCCCAGTAACACTTTATATTTACGAGAGGACGCGTTGTTGCGAAGGAGCTGCGTTTATGGCGGTCTCGTAAATTTTCCGTATGGACTCGCCGGAAAGTATGATATAAACACAAACAACTCGCGTGCGAACAAGAAGTTCCCTTCCCCCACCTGTTTATTCCTATTACCCCTCAGCTGTTAAAACAACAACCAAATATTTTCCGCAAAGTAACCACGTATTCCTATTCACATCGATAAGAAGTGATGCATAATTATTGTTGTCAAAATCAAATATTCTTCGAGACACAAAACTAGGAAAACACACGTTATAACTCTTATTGCACGTGTTGTTTATTTTTGATGATTACTTCGAAAAGAGTACCTATAAATTGTTTACAAGTAATTCTTCAGTAGAATGGCTGAGATCAAACGAGTAATTGTAGTCGTAACTCTTCGACGGGAACACGTGACGCGAAAAGCCTCGACAGTGACGTAGGGCTACTTTTACCCAAGATTTTCATGTCATGCCTTTAAAGAAGACCTCATTTTACCCTCGAGCGCTTACAGGGGTGCCCCAGCGGTGAATATTTATAAGGATAACTCCCGCCCGGGTCCCGGCCGGTAACACGGATTTATTATCGAGTTTTGTCGCTTGTCGAGATGGATTCGTTCAGGAGGAATCGGTTTAAAATTGACATGATCGCTCTAACTGTGTCAAGAGTCATAACATCCATTATATTCTTGAGTGCTGTCTCAAATGCGATACTATAACCCGAATATCCTGGCAGTTTTGATAAGAGTTTGGTTTGGTGTTAAATTTATAGCATTATATTACATTTAACTTTTCTAATATTATAAGTGCGAAGTCTTTCTGTTGGTTACCTTTTCACGACATAACGGCTGAACCGATCTGTACTTCTACTCTTACTACATATATGCACAACAACTGCAAAACTGCGGGGCGCAGGCAGCTGTAAATAAGGAACATCTTTGTCGTAGCGGGTGTCGAATGACGTCCATCGTTGAGCTGAGTGGTTGTGTAAACTTGTGTATCGCCCCACCCGATGATCGTGCCCTTAATAGTCCGGCGGTATATGAACTAGAAAATAGTATTTGGCTAGAATTGTGCTCAACGCACCCAATTTTCCCACACATTCGGGTCGTCTTGGCAACGCGACGCGCATATAGTTAGGCAATTCTGGTACGAGATCCATACACCACAACTATTATTGTATTGTTTGACTTTGACGTCATGCAAAACATACGAAACTGCGTTTCAAAAATACTTATCCAAATAAACAATCGGAACACAAACCCCAGATGCGTTTCCAATAAATTCTATTTCCGTGCTCTCGGGAAGTTGTATTTCTGTAGCGTGTTTTATTTCGGTCTGACACAAATTGTTTAGTGGGACGAAATGTTATTAGTGCTGCTTTTATCTGTGTTCTTTACTAGTTTGCCTATTAACGTCTAGCCGACTACGTCATCACGCTTACATGTAGCTTCGTAACAATCAAAGGTAACCGAGTTTTTCTACAAATGTTTTTGTTCGACTTGGGAATTCTTCGTATTAGACAGGTATTGCAGAAATTAGCTCTTGAGGATGGGTTTATTTGTGACGGTATAATCAGGTGCTTTCCATCAAAAGGAGCTTCAATTGTTACAATTATAAAAGCTTTCTGTATCAGTCTCGATTGCTTTGAACTTTTTTACTTTCGGCGGCACTGAAACGTTACGCCTTCGGGGGGCCTTGGGACATCCATTTTCCTCAAAAACTTACCGAACCTATGTGAATGTGTATTTTTTATATATTTGTGAACTGGCTTAATCGTGTTGATTCTTAGCTAGTATTTAATTAGCACGTCTCCTTCCCTACCCACTGCTGGGTAAAGGCCTCTTGACATTTTTTTTACATTAAATAAAAGGAAAGCTTTTGACCGCCAACTCGCTTGATGTTAAGCGATGATGCGTTCTACGATGAAGCACACTTGCCTAGAAGAAACCGATTCACTCGTGATTGAAAGCCACCCAGATTGTAAAAATATCGGGGAACACCAATTCAGGAAGCGCATTCCACTGACTAGTCGGTGTTTTTAACTGTGTGTTGTATTGTTATAGGGCGGTTACCCGGCGAAGTTGAAGAAGGTGCTAATAGTGACGGCGCCGCTGTGGTTCAACGCGCCGTTCCAGATCCTGCGGCTGTTCGTGCGCGAGAAGCTGCGCGAGCGCGTGCACACGGTGAGCGCGCCGCAGCTGGGCGCGCACGTGCCGCACGCGAGCCTGCCGCGCCAGCTCGGCGGCGGACACGCCCTCGACCACGCAGCCTGGTATGATACACACCCTGAGGAAACCCTCCTACTCTTTCAGTCGCTGGCTTAATGCTGCGAGCGTCGTGGACTCGACCAAAAAAGTAACTACTTTCTAGAAAATCTGCCGTGATCTATGCCGATCAGTGGCCTCATGAATGGCGTCAATACACTAAGTCTTAAAGTCAGACCATCGTTTTGGGCTCCAACACCTCGATCTTTTTCCAAACCATTCCATGTTGTAATACTTTTTAGTGCACGGCTGGCTAACTACCTTCCTCAAATTGAAAATTTGTCGCTAAGCATCCAACGGTTTGTTTTGGCAGCATCACTTGATAGCCAGCTCCCATTCCAGTCCAGGCTAGTTGTGTCTACCATCTTCGACTACACTGTCACTTACATCAGGTGAGGTCAAATGCTTAGCCTGCGAACATCGAACCCTGTAGGTATTATATCTCGATATTGCTGTACTGTACATTACGTACTAACTTTGGAAAACCCGGCTTTTATAGTCTGTGCGGTGTAGCATAATGCCTGTGACATTATGATTACGGCCCCCCTGATTACGTAACTTGCAACTCGCGATTTAGTCGCAAAATTTGACAGTTCAGTCATAGTGAAACTGTCAAAATTGCGACAAAATCGCGAGTTGTAAGTTACATAATCAGGGTTCTGCTAATGTCACAGGCATGCTACACCGCGCAGACTGTAAATGTCTGTATAAAAAAAGTTAAAAATAAAGTAACTTTTATTATATGTTACATTGTAATGTTAGAAGTCACATCTACCTTGTAAGGTGGGCTACGTGACATTGCGTTTTTGCAAAAAGGTAGCCCCAATAAGGCGGCCGACCACTTCCATACTTTACACACCGCCTTCCCACGCGTACCTTAATCACTTTCGGGAATGTTTCACGCGACCCAAATACGTTTCTAGTAAAAATACAACGATGATTCAGTCATACGTTTTTTAATCAAAATGTTCTTTAACAAATTGTAATAAAAAAATATTATACAGAGTTATGCATATAGACTGTACTAAGCCGAAAGGAGGTCATTGTGCTCATCAATATAAACAACTATTACAATGGGACCAACCCTGAATTTGCAAAAAAAAAAACAGAGGTTCCATAGAAAACGGTCATCGCTACCAGACAAAATGTTGATATTTTTACCGCGATTTCTGGGTTGGTCGCATAATAAAAATTTGTTCATAATGATGATACAATGGCCTCCTCTCAGCTTAGTACAGTCTATATGCGTAACCCTGTAGCTTAAAAAAACTAAAACAATCCTATTGAAGAGTTCCCACTATCCACCTCCCGGTTTCATCACCCCATCCTCACCACGTACTATAATGTATGGGATTAGTTATTCAAGCCAAATGATTCCAAACTCGCTGGGTTTACCAGTAGCCATTGAATAGTTTTCTGAGACTCCACAGACACCGGGGTCCATGTTTTTTGTTATACTTATGTAACTAAAATTTTGTTAACGACGAATTTACTTTATTGGCTACTAGCCGTCGCCCCGGCTTCGCACGAGTGTAAGCTCGGCCTTCGGCCTCGCTACAAAATATAATATAGCCTATGTCACCCGGGGATAGTGTAGCTTCCCAACAGTGAAAGAATTTTTCAAATCGGTTCAGTAGTTTCGGAGCCTATTCATTACAAACATACAAACATACAAAAATAGGTACAAATCTTTCCTCTTTATAATATTAGTGTAGATACACAATGCAGGGAGAGGAAAGATAGTTATATCATAATCTAATCTCAAGATATAACTAGGTTATTTTAAATTGATAATTATAAAATCATAAGTGGCAAACATGCCACCTGATGGTAAGACGTCACCACCGCCTGTCGACCCTACAATACCCGGGGCTTTGTCACTGTTTTTTATTTATTTATTTATCGACTTTCAAGATTTGTTTACATACAAGTTCGTTATAGTGAAGCTCATATAAGCGTATCAGACAGAATATATCTACAAAGTCTACCGAAGTACCATCTATCATTTCAATTTTATTTATTTATCTTATCGTTCCATGGAGTGGTCGTTATGATACCGAGGTCTAAGTGCACTTGATCTCATTATTACTCGACCCTGGACTACACATAAAATACTGCGTTGCTATGGAATTATAGGTTATTCTTTCGTTTCGTATTTCGAGATAGAAACGTTTATTATTTTCGCACGCGAGAGCACAAAGTATTTCGTCTGCTATACTCCTTATTGCGTCGGCAATAGACGATCGACAAATAAAAACGGGACGTGTAGACTCGTCAGACGTGACTGGATATCTAATACGATTTTCGACACCTACATTATATAATTGCTGTTGGACCTAGGTCTTCGGCCACAGATGTATTGGGCTCAACACCTGGCACCTGCCCACTTTTTGTCACCTGGAATTTCAATAAGCATTATTCTTCTCGATCACTCAAGGGCACAAAGGCTCGTAGGTTAGCTTTAGTAAGATATTCGTAAAAGATCAGAACTTAAGCAATGGACGTATTGGCCCAGGCTTCGTATGAGTGATCGAGGGGTCGAAATACAAAACTGCGATGCGACTTCGCATCGCATATACCTATTTACGAGCTCGCACGACGCATCGCAAGAACTTGCCAATTGATTTGCATTGCAAAATCGCAACCCAAAATCTTTGGGTTTTTTTTCAATATAAAAAAAAAATACAATAACAGCAGTTTACACATACTCTTTTTATGATTCATAGTTTAAAAAAATACGTCAGTACGCTCGTCGAAGAAATGGTTACCCGAACTTTACGGCACTGAGACGCCTTGCAGCACAAAATCGCATCGCAGCAATTCGAGTAGCAGTTTTCTGCGTTGCAAGTTTGAATCCGATTCGCGATTTTGTGCGTTACCGTATGATTGTGTGTTATTATAACAATGATGGTTCAGTCATGTCAGAGGCCTAAAATCTGACATCAGGAATAGCCACTCAGCCTTTAAAAACTTACTTTTTACTCAAGGACACGAGGGAATTAAGCCTTCTCCACATAATTATGTGGCTCTGATATCCTGAGATAAATTAGCTCCTGTTAAATAAAATAATTCTTCGTAGAAATGAGTTCATTCATTAGATAAAATCCTTGAGAGGCTTACGTCTATTAGAAGGGCCATAATAAAATAATGTTCGATTATGGGTGTTTATCACGCAAGCTCATTCCCGGGAGCTTCCTTAGCTTGATTTTACTACGTTGTTAGTTGGCTATCATATTATACTATACTTATGTATATTACTTTCCTTCCAGGTTAGAACATTGCAAACATTGCTATACAAACAACATACAGAGTTCAAAGTTAGACGGCGTAGATGAATATGTGATCAGCAATCACATACCACCGGCGAAACCACAAAATGGTAAGTGATAAATGCGACTAAAGTCAATGATCTCAACATTAGGAGGATATACTCATCTAAACTTTTGTGTCCCAGTATATTGAAATGTTGATGAAATGTCGAATATCTAGTAACTGCGTTGCGTTGTTAAGTACTCCTTACAAAGTTATGACACACATCACATCAGCGACGAGTAAAGGTCCACTGCTGAACAAAGGCCTTCCTCTTAGAGAGGTTGTGTTGCCACATTCCCCACGATTGGCAGGTAGCTTGGGGATCGCAGTACGTTCACCGTGTACTAATAGGACGATGCTGCCCATCCTCCGGTGGTTCTGGTCGCAGTTTTAGGACAAACCCGGGTCCAACGCTAACTTTGGTTATACGATATGATACTAAAAGATTTTCCAATTTGCCTTAGATTTTTTTTGTTTATAAATTATTAATGGCGGTCTAAATTCTGGTCAGGAAGTACTCAAAAAGGCACTCGGATATATTGGTGTCTGTACCGTGCAAAATTCCATTACAGAAATTGACTTTATGAATTTTTTACGAAGTGTTTCACGGCGGTGCTTTGTGACTGACACCGAAATAAAATTTGATATTCGATTGGCTATCCGGAATAAATATCGATACTGTGTTCGTATTGGCTATCTTTTCAGCTGGTCTTGGTTCAGAAGCTTGCCCGTAATATTCTCGCCTTAGCATTGTCACACTCCTTGTATGAACTGGCCGCACCTCACGGTTTTACTCGTGATTTCTGATTATCTTCGGTCATATAGTGACCAGACCAATCGAGCAAAAAACGGCGTAGAGGGACGAAATTTAGAAAATGTACTCGTACAAATGCACACACTATACCCAATCGAGCGGACTCGTGTGGTAGTAATGTCCAAGTACCCCTTCAGTCCGACAAAGAGACTTTAAAGAAAACTAATGCGAAGTTATGGTCACTTTTCAAATAATTTGATCATATCTATACTCTGGAGAAGGCTTTTGTGACAGCAGTGGGAACATATTAGGATAATGAATGAATGAATGGAATGAATACTCTGGATTAACATATCGGGTTGGATTTCTAGGATACTTTCTAGGATTTCCTTACTGGGATGTCTTTAGTGCTGGAAAATTCGGATAAACTGAAATTAGGCTGCAATTATATGGCTACTAGCAGCGCCCTGTGATTTTACCCGCTAACCTACAGGAACCTTATTTTTTGGGATAAAAGTAGCCCGTGTCATAATCCAGGGCATTTAGAATAAGTGTAAGTGCTTAAGGGGAAACTAGGTATACCGCTTCCATTTATTTATTTTTCTGAGGTGTTGAGTGACGTTCTTCATACTATCTTGAACAGCTTATGCCAGTATCAAGATTGTGATTCTGAGTTCACGATGAGCAGTATTCACAGATGTCCTGCGTGTTGAACGTGCAGTGAGGTGAAGCATTGTGTTGCAGGTATAATAGAGCGCGCGGGCGCATGTGACATGAGCGGGGAGCACGCCGCCAACAACGGCTCGGACATGCACATCAGCGGAGACCCGCCCTACACCTGCGACCCCAGCCCACTTAGGTAGGTACCACCACAGTTTTTTTTTGTTTAAATTAGAACGGCTGTCATAGCATTTTTTTTTAAATTTGTTGTAGCAAGTAGCACGCATATAAACGAAACGTCAGTAATTCGAAATCAGTTAGCAACTGTGACGCGGAGTTCGACGCGTTGATCTAAATTAGAATGTTCAATCAAATTTCTGTCACAATGCCTGGCAACAGATTTTCCTTCTCATTTCCGTTCTATTTACTTCTCTTTTCTGTGGGTATCTCTCACATCATTAATGTTGACTTCCATGCATCGCGGCCGATGCGATTTGAAAGTTTATGGCGACGTTAGTCGTTGGCCGCATGCGTCGGACTAGTATCAGTAGTCCGACTCTTTAGTCCGTTGAACGGACTTATAAGACTTTTTCATTTCAGTAGTCCGGTGTTATAGACAATCGGACTACGGAACCTATTATTTCGATATTAACACAATTTCTTTGATGATCGGATTAATGAGACTTTTTTCTCACTAGTCTGGTGTTAACTAAGTAAAAGTCGTAAAGAAAAGCCACACGAATTACCTAACTTTGATTGTCGCAACTTTGTTTTTCCTTAGCGTTTTTTCTATACAAAAGCATTACGTGAACGTCATTTTGGCATTTTATTAGGCAAGTTTCAGCGTTTCCCAAGTTCACAAGTGCTTGTGTCAAGTTGGTAAATACGTGAGTTCTGGCCACTTTTTGATGAGTTACGGCTTCGAAGTGTATAGTTTCACTGCTTTTTCTCTGTTACAGAAATTCACACGGCTACAATGGTGATATGAAAAGTCGACACATCAATTCTGGTGATGAAGATGATTTAGATTTAAGTAGTAAGTGTTGTTTTGTTTTAAACTATCACGGTTGTTCACTACAGTTAGATGATTATTTACGGGTTATTTACCGCGATATCGGGAGGTCCTTCCACAACCTTACCACGGTAAATATCACGTAAATAATAATATAACTGAAATGTTGTTTTATCCTTAACATGTTTTAATCAGCTTCATTCATAATTATAAGAAGCAAATATTGGCAGTCGCTTTTAACCTACTTCAAATTGTCTTATCGTTTCAAACTTTGTAAGTATATATAATTCGGATGACAATACATTGATTTGGTAACATTGAACTGATCGGATGATCGTGATGATGGAGCCAGAGTTCCACCACCAGGATAGTAGAACTTTACAAATCTGTTTACAATATTTGTAATGTTTAAATAAACAAAATTCGTTTGTTTTTAATTACACTGTGATTTTTTTATCTTCAAAAACGTATAAATGTTTAGTCGCGCTCTTTTAGATGTCCCTTAATGTTTTGCTCTTTGCCGAGCTGGTGTTGTTGAGTTGGTCTAAAGAACTAAAACCTTTATCTTGTTATTAATCTCGTATTAACCTATCCATAATGCGTTGATAATGCGATAATTGGATTGAAATTTTCATATTAATTATTCTGGGAAATCAGGCTATTATGCTAATATTAGAAATGCGAAAGATTGTGTGTATGTTTGCTATCATTCTCACGGCTGAATGTACTTGGATGAAATTTGGTATTAAGATTGCTGGATTGTTTGTATTACTTTTTACCCGACTGCCCAAGAAAGAGAGAGGTGTGTTTCTCGGGCGTATGTATGTATGTTGTTTTTTTTATAAATAAATAAATTTCTGGGACATTATTGCACACATGGTCATCTGACCTCAAACTAAGCAAAACTTGTAATATGGCTGCCAGAGACTGATATACAAACATATATATTTTTAAATACATACTTAGATATTAACACCCAGACATAGAACAAACACAAATGTTCATCACACAAATGTTTGTCCTAGGTGGGAATCGAACCCACGCTCCCAAGCGCAGAAGGCAGGTTCACTACCAACAGCTACACTATAAGCTAACGGGGCTGTCACTAAGCTAACGGTGCTGTCAAATGTGTCTATAATACCTTCTATAGCCTAAACGGCTTGACCAATTTTGATGAGTGAGGTATAGTTAGATACGTCTTCACCCTCAGACCTATGACATTAGGCTATCTTTTGCAGTCGGATATTTTATTTTTCAAGTTCATGGCATGCCCTATTAAAGTGGTGGAGACTTTAAATAGTTGATTGAATCAGGCGTTACTTTGCGGAAGTCCATTTTCAAAACTGTTTTAATGATGAATTTCTAGTGTAATTCCGCTTCTACACGAAAGAAGCGGAATTACACTAGAAATTCATCATTAAAACAGTTTTGGTGGAGACTTAACTACACTCTGTGGAGTTTTAAGAAAAATTTGAAATCAAATGTTTCACCTCTGTCTATCACTTACCTACACTCAAACACGATCACGAACATTTATAAGTAAAAATCTATCATTATCACACATCAACACTCGAAAATGTACTAGAAAAATAATACAATGAGGCGACATATTTATTTTCTCGTTAGCGCCAAAGCAAAAACTTTTCAGGCTTGAAAGACCTCATTAAAAGACAAATAGAAAAAAAAACACATGACATTGACATTGATTGACAATCATGTCACACGGGTCGTAAGTCGTAACACATTTGTTTACTAATTATTGCATTTTTATGTAGAATATAATAAAATTGAGAATGAGCAGTGAAACTAAAAGTCGCGGTACGTGTTTAAATGGTGGGTAATAAAAATAAAATAACTTTTTTTAGGCACTTGTTTGACCTGTAAATTACAAACTAATAATAAAAATAAAATAATATTACGCTGTATAGAGGCGCTCGTCTAAGTATATACAAAATCTAAGTGTTAATGGGAACTCTATCCGGATGGCAGAAAAAGCGCGACATGGGTAGGTCCGTCGCTTGTTTTACAACTGATGCGGGTTCACAGAAGCAACGAAAACCATGCATTACAATCTTGGATAGCTACTTGTTTGATTCTCATTTCAATACGTGTTGTGATAAGAAAACTCGCGAGTGAAACGCGTTGTACGTTCATTTCAGATGTTCTGTAATACGTGCCGGTGCGCCTTTAAAATTATCGTGTTAGTAATATTGATTTGTGTGTTGAGATGTTTGCATGTTGCGAAAAGTAAGATTTGATGCGTTTATTTCTGGCTGTTATGTTGATACAATTGCGTTTAGTCGCAGTTATATCAAAGTGCGTAAATAGGGCACTTGTGTTTGCTCGAGGATTAAATCCCTGATGTGGGTGGTAAATTAGTTTTAGAAATAGGCCGTCGTCGTTTCTGTTTGACGTAATCTATGTAAATTACGCGTCTCAGAACCGCGAACATACATTCAAATGAAATCTTATGTGTTTTTGCCATGTCATTTTACTAAAGGTGGTTTTACTAGCATATTTTAGTGACATATAATAGAGAGGATTCTGTGCTGACATCTTAAGTTTCGTTGTTTTTGATACAATAGCCTCGAATGTTTTGTTTGAAATAAACCGGCCAAGTGCGAGTCGGATTCGCGCGCGAACTATCACGGTTCATGAGATACAGCCTCGAGACAGACGAACAGCGAAGTCTTAGTAATAGGGTCCTGTTTTACCCTTTGGGTACGGAACCCTGAAAGCCGGTCTGATGCAGTAACATATCAATCTGATCTTAGACTCCAAAGATATGCCACAAACAATGGCGTCATCATCCGGGCTGGTAGTCTGTTGCCTGGCTTTTACCGCTGATTCAATTTCCTTCTACTACAACGGACTAAAGCCTAGGTAGTAGTCTAGTGGTCAGTCTAGATGACACACTGAACAAACGAACTCTCAGCCCTATGGTAAAGTGTATGTATGGTTATTTTGTGCAGCGCGCGGCACGTGGTCGTCTGGCGAGGTGTCCCCTGGCCTGTCGGACGAGGAGTGCGGCGGCGGCGGCAGCGGTGAGACAGCGGCTGCGCTCGCGGCGCGCGTGCGACAGCTCGCCCGCCGCGGCCTCGTCGCGGAGTATGAGGAGATCCGAGCCCGTCCGCCGCAGGGCACCTTCCACAATGCAGAGTTAGTAACTTCATTATCTGTCCAGAATCAGTGCGGCGGATTCTGCTTACCATCATTCGGAACTCTTGTTTTCCGTTCTTTTTAACCGACTTCCAAAAAGGAGGAAGTTCTCAACTCGACTGTTTTTTTATTTTATTTTTTGTTTGTTACCTCAGAACTTTCGACTGTGTGAACCGATTTTGATCTACCTTTTTTTATTTGAAACCTGGTGCTTCCCGTGTAGTCCCATTTCATCCCATTTGGACCAGTTCTGTCATTTTTATGAAGTCGTTTTTTTATGTTGAAAATTATTATAAAAAAGTATATACATAATTTTTATCAGCCCACTAAAGTCTAGATTTAAGTCTTTACCAAGGCATGCCACTAAGCCCGATTTTTGAGATTTTGTACTTTCGACTGACTGCTTTCCATAAACACGGTTACACGAAAAGGCTAAGCCGAAAAAAGTCCGTACATTTAGTATGAAATACGAAAGAAAAGACAGAATATGACAGAAAAGAAGAAATGTGATTCTTAGATGACAGATTTTTCTAGTAAAAAAAAAAAAACGATTTTGATGAATATTCTATGAAACTAATCTGAAAGTAAATAGTTTCAAATAAAAAATAATTTTTCAAATTAGTTTATAAAAGACGGAGGTCTGACGTAACAAACATCGTTATCGTCGGTTATAAAAGAAAAAAAACATTGCTACTTACATCGTTTGTTAATGCCATATGTGGCAAATAAGCTGACGGGCCGCCTGATGGTAAGCGATCACCGTCGCCTATGAATACCTACAACATCAGGGGCATCAAAGATACGTTGCCGACCCTTAAACACTTTATTAACAGCCCTTTTGAGGAACCCCATTTTATAGTTACTCGGAAAAATATAAACATTCTTGTATAAAAATTCCAGGTTACCAAGCAACATAGCAAAGAACCGCTATAAGGATGTGCTTTGTTACGACCACTCGCGTGTCCGTCTCTCGCAGCTCGAAGACGACCCCAGCTCTGACTACATCAACGCCAACTATGTCGACGGGTACAAACAGAAGAACGCGTATATTTGCACGCAAGGTACCTCTTACTATATGTTATTATATTAATCTAGTGTTGCAAAACAAATAAATACATATACTGATGTTAGGCGATGAAGAGGTCTACGATGGAGCACGCTTGCCTTGAAGAAACTGATTCGCTCTTGATTTGTAAGACACTCGGATTGTAACTATCGGGGAACATCCATTCACGCAGCGCATTTCGCAGTCATTTGCATTAGAAATTTGCACAATAAAAGTGAAATCGAGCCACAAAATTCAAATGGAAAATTGGTCGGAGCGCGCTCCAATTCCACGTTACGCGTAGGCGCATTCCGAGAATCGCGAGTAATTCGAAATAGCTATTCAAGAACTACTGGAAAATCCCTTTGCTAGAAATTGTTTGAATCACTGAGTTCATATATTTAGCTGGAAAATTAACTTTGTTGAAAACTGTTTTCAGCAATACAAATGTAGGAACTAGCAGGTTTAGTGTGTCAGATTCGTGGAAAAAAATAATCATTTGATTCGAAAACTTTCGTAACGTTTCCTACCGCCATCGTGCAACCATTGTTTTGCGATGTATTTTTTTTCTGCTAAAGTAGTTTCAATATAGACATCTAGCTTTTTTAGTTAATCATTAGTTAAATAAGTTTAGTGTTAGAACACTAAGCCACCACCGCTCTAGAGAGCGGTGGTGGCTGAGCGCTAGCATTTGCGCATTACAATCTGACGGCGCTCGGTTCGATCCTCGGTCCTGCACCAATGACTTATTTCAGGTGCCGTTTCTCATCCAATAGATCTCTTATCCCATCCACAAGTTGTTCACTTCAATAGCCCAGTTTATTTTTATCCTATACTGTACAATAGTTTCATATTCCTTTTTATACATATTTCATAGTTGCATGTATTTTATATTCAACAGGGCCTCTTGGTGTTGGCTTCGGCTCCACCAATGCCCACCAAATGTCCGGGATAGACCCGAGAATCTAGTGAAATAAAGAGAAATAATAATAAACGTTATTCTATGAAATCGCTCCAGCCATTTTGGAGAAAAATTGTAATGGATATCCAAACATACACACAGAAAACACTGTTTTAAACTATCACGACTGTTCACTACAGTTACATGTAATCCCCGTATCACAGTAATTTGTGATTTCAGTTCATAATCATATATACACACAACCTCTTACGCCAAAAATTTTTTTTCCTGTCCGTTGTGGTTAAAATTATACATTTGACAAGCGACTAGCGACGCGTAGACATTCATAATACTTTCAACCTCAATTTGGTCCTTTCAATTCAGCCCTTTCGCAAGACTTACCTTAGTGGACCTCTACACCCTATGAGGAAAAAGATGCATCTGAAACCCCTGCCAAATTACAGAATTGTAAATCAAGTACTTTCTAAAATTTCTTCATAAGTCAGTGAACGAGTGGTGTTTCCCTTTTATATATATAAATATATATATATATATATATACATATAAGACTAACTGTTGACCGCGACTTCGTACGCGTAGTCTTTCATATAAACTTTCAACCCCTCTCAAGGCTCTTTCGCAAAATCTTGGTGTTATGGGGTTCTTTGAAAGGGTGTTGCCTGAGCCATATAATCTGGACCTTTTCAAGGCCAGAGTGAATAGGTATCTTCTAAGTCTGCGTGCTTCATCTTCGACCACATCGTCGCTTACCAACAGGCGAGTTGGTAGACAAACTTATTCGCGGTTTAAAAAAAACCTTTAACCTTGTTGACAAATAAGCATAAACAAAATACTGATTCCATCTTTACCTACAGAAAACGCGTTACATTCCAGGTCCCCTGCCCAAAACGTTCGGCGACTTCTGGCGCATGGTGTGGGAACAAGGCTCGCTCGTTGTTGTAATGACGACGCGCACGGTGGAGCGTGGCCATGTGAAGTGTGGCCAGTATTGGCCGCTAGCGTCGCCCGCGAGGGAGGTGTACGGGGGATATGCGGTCACTTGCGAAGGCGTCGAGAATGAAGACGATTATACAGTCACGCATCTACTACTCACTGACTTGAGGGTAAGAGTTGAGTGTTATTTTTGAGATGGGCCTAATGACGTCACGCTTGGGGTGTTTTGGGCAGTAATTTTTTGGCAGGGTTTTCGTTTGACTGCCAATTCGCCTGATTAAGCGATGATGCGGTCTACGACGGAGCACGCTTTCCTATAAGAAACCGATTCAATGGTGATCTGAAGACATCCAGATTGTAAAGGGAAACACCCGTACAGGCAACGCATTCCGCAGACTAACAGTTCGCAAAATAAAAGTGGAATCAAAGCTCTTCATACGGGTTTTCGTAATATCAACTATAAAGCGGTGTCGATTTTTCGTGCCCACTCTGGCAGTCCGATAGAAAAATGAACAGGCGGGTATTAGAATTTAATTAAGAATTATTAAATATTGCGTATTTAAAAAAAATTAAGTCTGTTTTTTAAATAGATAATTATTGTAGGCCAGCCTCGCGATCAGTCAGTCGCTTCAGTTCAAAGTTTAGTTTTGTAATGTAGTGTGTGTATTGCAGACGGACCAGTCGCGGCATGTATGGCACGGACAGTACAAGCGGTGGCCGGACTACGGCGTGCCGGGCGGCGGCCGCGCGGCTCCACTGCTGCGCTTCCTGCAGCGCGTGCGCCGCGCGCAACAACGAGCGTTACAAGAGTCAGTATTATAATACACCTACTACTTCTGATAGACTGCCCCGGTGGCTCAGTTGGTAGTGAACCTGCTTACTGTGCTTGGGGGCGTGGGTTCAAATTCCACCTAGGGCAAACATTTATGTGATAAACATTTGTATTTAAAAATATATATGTACGTATATCAGTCTTTGGCAGCCATATTACAAGCTTTGCTTAGTTTGGGGTCAGATGTAAAAATGTGCTAATATTTATTTAGATTACGTTGTTGAATATTTTTTTTCATGACCAAAAATACAAAGTCCTTCAGCCGTAATATTAAACAATTTGGACAGTATAAAATAACGTCAAATAAGTCATAGTCACATTTAGAGTCTGGTGCTTCCCATTTGGTCCCATTTCAATTTGTCCGGTTCTGATGATGTCGGTTTTTTATATTGATAATTATTTATTTTATTGTTTAACTGCGCATAATTTGTGTTTTTGACGGGTGCCGTCAGATTGTAAAGCGCGCATGCTACCGTTTGGCCCACGTCGCACCACCACCAGAGCAGAAATACATAACATTAAAAGAAACATTACATAAGTGCATAAGATAATAATAACAGTTTCATAATAGTATTATTTGAATGATTCCAGCCTCGGTGACGCGTGGGCAGGCCACAGTAGAGGACCTCCGATAGTAGTACATTGCTCCGCGGGCATCGGCCGGACAGGTATGTTGCAACATTCACAACTTACAAGCAAGAGTTTCCACGACAAAAGTAGCATAGGTTGATTACAAACTCGACGAGACACGGCTGAACAGCTTGTCCCAACACGGGATTAGTTCTCGTGGGCAATGAGACGCGAATTTCACCAGTTTATAATATATAAACCCATTACCTACAAGAATAAATTTGCAATAGAGAAGTTATCACTACACTGACAGCTAAATACTCGAAAGACAATGTCAGGTCAACTGTCAGGTTGTTGTTTAAAGGTACGGACAGACGTGCTCATTACTAGCACGAAAGCATGCTTTTATTGAGCAAGTGCTCATTAGTAGCACGTGTGTAATGTAATGAGCATGCTTATTTAGAGCGTGCTCAAAAATCAAACGACGTTTGATTTTCGAGCATGCTACCTGAGGCGCGGGTAGGGGGGGGCGTGATCCGAGCATGTCTGAAGTTACGAATGTCTATGGAACACACATTCTCCTTTATATAAAAATAATATTGCACGTAATAATGCTTATGAGGCTTTATTAAAGGACATGAATGATACAAGTTTATCAATAAAAATAATTAAAACTAAAATTAAAAACCTAAGATCTGTGTATCATGCCGAAGTAAGAAAAATCAACAATTCGAAGCGGTCCGGAGCTGGTGCAGCAGACGTTTAAAACAAGCAGACTTTAAAACAAGCATGCTTATTTCTGGCAAATGTGAACAGTTTGCAGAGCATGCTAATTTTAAGCAAGCTTATTAGCATGCTTTTTTTGAGCACGTCTGTCAGTACCTTTAATTAGAACGGCGGTCAAGGCATTTTTGTAAGAAAGAGTTGCACCCACAGACTAGGTATAGCTACTACGTAGCCCAGACTTGTAGTTACGATTATTTTCAATGGAAACAATTCAGTCAAATATCTGAGGGGCGGGCTGAGAGGTTGCTAAATGCTAATTGGCCCATTCAACGTCAGTTCAAAATGTAAACAAAGCATAGTGATGGCGTACCTACGGTATTGGTTGCAAATGACGTGAGGTTCAGTGGGCGTGTTTTTTATATCAGTAGTAATGTCAACTGATGAAGTATCTGAACATGTTCGCCCTGCATTGAATGTCTAGTTATAGAAAGTCTTTGGTTGCACCCATATAAACGAAACGTCAATCATTCGAAATCTGTTAGCAACTGTGACGCGGAGTTTGACGCGTTGATCTAAATAAGAATGTTCAATCAAGGTTCTGTCATAATGCCTGGCGACCATTTTCCTTCTCATTTCCGTTCTATTTACTTCTCTTTTCTATGGCAAACACCTGTGTTATAGTTGATGTAAGAGAGTTGTAATGAGAAGACACTTTGTTAATGATAATAAAAATGTGTGTGATAATAAATATTTTGACAGTTTTTGTTAATATTTAGTGGTGGTTTCCAGGCACGTTCCTGACGCTAGATATCTGCGCGTCCCGGCTGGCGGCGGAGCGTGCGGTGGACGTGCGCGGCACGGTGGAGCGTATCCGCTCGCAGCGCGCCTTCTCCATACAGATGGCGGAGCAGTACGTGTTCTGCCACCACGCCGTCATCGAGTACGCGGTATGTACATGTACACACACACAATTATTACAACTTCATTCTTATTTGACAGCCCCGTTAGCTTAGTTTGTTCGATTCCCACCTAGGACAAACATTTTGTGTGATGAACATTTGTGTTTGTTCTATGTCTGGGTGTTAAAAATATGTATGTATATCAGTCTCTGGCTGGCATATTACAAGCTTTGCTTAGTTTGGGGTCAGATGACCATGTGTGCAATAATGTCGCAGATAAATAAATAAAAAGCAGACGGGCCGCCTGATGGTAAGCTATCACCGTTGCCTATGAATGCCTGCAACACTAGGGGGCATCACAGATACGTTGCCGACCTTTAAAGACTATTAAGAGCTCTTTTGAAAACCCTATATTAAAGCCACTCGGAAATGCCGCAGGATGGTGGAATTACAGGTATGAGGCAAAAAGGAACGCGTGAAACGCACGCAAACGTAAACGCGATTTCTCCTTTCTTTTTCGAGTGACAAGTTTTTCTGTTTGGCGATGTGTTGAACTAATTTATCATAACCATTGTTGCAGGCGATGAACGGTTTCCTAGACGCCAGCGAGCTGACCGGCTTCGATGAAGACAACGACGACGAGTCTGAATGAAGCCGCCGCTGCGCCGTGCAGTGAGCGTCTCCGCACCCACTGGAAACGCGCACTTAACTAAACGCAACGGGTATTGTGACTGAGGTTATTGTACTAAAATTGCCAGAAACGAACTATTTTTGATCACGATCCTTCGTTTCATTCTCAGATTAAAACGAAGGATTGTTGTTGAGTTCATGCTCATCATGTCTTGCGCATTAAAAAAAACAATATCTTGATTTATATTTGAACATCTTCATCAGACCTACACTGTCCATTGCTGGACCGCGTTATAGAAAAAAATACACACGATTTATGGCTGATTTACACTTTGTTAAGTGCAAGTGCAAGAAATAAGTGATTAATTAACAGGTTTGTTAAATGTCAAGTGTTGAGTGATTTTATTAAATACTTAACACTTGTTACGCGCTTGACACTTTTTTTTTTTTATACATGTCTTCTACTAGACGCACGGTCTGGATGATCCTTAATTCTGCATGGTAATAAGTGGAGGATAGTCCGATAAACTCTAGCATCCTGGCGTCGAATCTCCTTGATAATTTTCAGCCATATTGTAAGAGGATCTGGACACCCTCTCTGGCAGTGCTGGTAAATATTAGAAAGTTGCAATCCCCCTAAGATTGAGGGAGTGTTCATAAGGGCACAAAGTTCTCTCGAACTTCTCCTATCTAGGTTAGTTACTCCTCTTCTCTTAAGGATATTTCCAAGTTCAAGAGGATAAATAAAGAAGGGAACTAAAGAGGAGAGGTAATTTCTCGATAGGTTCTCAGTAGTTGTGGAAGCTCCAGTTATCAGCTGTTGGACCAATTTCTGGGGGGGTCAAACGTGAGCTCAATAGTACCATACACCGGTTGAACCACAGGTGTGAATCGTAATACAGATTTGTTTTTCCATGTAGCTCATCAAGTACTCGAAATAGATATTTCTTAAGGTCATGTCTGTTCAACTGATTCCATGAAGACAAATCACAGTTCACATTAGCATGGCGTTTTGATTTTATATTGGATGCTGCTTTGTCCATTCGTTTTGCTACCTCTAATTCTGTGTTTGTCATTGTTTGTTCCCTTATGTAAGGGAGGACATTATCACTCAGTGACTTTTCCATACACACTTGCATTAACCTCATCTCATAGGTTTGTTTGCAAAAGACCCTCCCCAATAGGTTCAGTTCTCTTTCTTTCTTACAAAGTTGTACTATATCATCTCTCTGATGATTGTAGAACATATTTTCCTGGTCCATTATTTTCTTGGCCAGTTCTCCTTCATCTCCCTTGAGATATCGGGCCAAAACTCTTGTTTCGAAATCGGACATGCTACGTGGTTTTCTTTGATCGTAGAGAAGTTTAAATGATCACAGGGATCATAAGGACGAAACTATTCCTCTCTTGGAGGAGAGCACGCAGTGTCTTTTAAGAGTTCCTTTTCATCAATTTCAAGATTCATTTCATGGTTCTTTATTAGTTTTATATTGCACCATTCTTGAAGAGAAATCGATGTTTCCTCTCTTGGCGTCGGTAGTCTGGCATCTTGTATACATTGGAGTAGGACATCACTTATTTTCCCATCTCGAAATACGGGTTTGAACTTTTCAAGATCTGACATTGGATCCATATTAACTCCAAAATAGCTTTTGTGATGTATCTTAGTGTTCCAGATGGCCGCTTCCAGGAGAACACTTAGTGAGAGTGAGGAGTCTTCTAGTTTCACCTTGAATTCACAGGAGTTTACAGTGTCTTCAACTAGAGTCCAATAACATCAGGAATATTCGTAGTAGGGGAGTATACCAGGATATTGTTTCTCAAAGAGCGACTTGAGTGCTTTGTGTCTAGTGCATTCAAAGGTGTCATACTGGAGTATGAATCTCACTTCGTCGTCTGTAATGGGTGAGTTAAGGTGTCCTTCGAAATGACATTTCTGCCTAGTGTTGGTTTTGTGTCTTTGTTCCATCTTATGCCTCTTGTCTCTTGACAAAGTGTAAATCAGTCATTTGATAAGAGTAACCAACCTCACAATATTCCGTGAAACAAGTCGCGTCCGAACTGTTCACAAACTTGTATTCAAACCGTGCCGTGTTATATGTACAGTAACCGACGCTTCGCCTCGGGCCCCATCGAAATCTGATCTTAGAATAAGTAAACTAAAAACATCGAGATAAAATATCTACAGAGTCACAAACGTGTCAAAAAAATGTCCGAATCAAAATTCAGCGCACGCTACGCATTGCGCCGACTTTTTGGTTAGTTGTAAGGCAACCGCGATCTGACAACAACGCCGCGCGATACCAGTTACTTACTTGTGTAGCGGGCGTTTTCCGCAACCAGGCCATTCATTGGCCCATTTTGCGTCACCCGGCTGCAGCTAGTTCAGCGAACCGTTCTCCTCCAGGAAAGCCAGCAGGTCGCTGATGCCTGTGCAGGCCTCCTGGAGCGTCCTCATTGATCCGAGGATAGTATTTCGTTGTTCTTCCACGCTGCTGCACTCCAGCAGCAAATGCGCGGCTGTTTCTTCAGTCTCCATACACCCTCTACATAGGGGACTGTCAGTAACCCGAATTTTAAAAAGGTGTTTGTTTAAAAGGCGATACCAGTGCTACTATGCCCTAGCGGACAAGCGACGTTGAACACTATGCAAGCGACATAACGTCTAAATTGAGATAAATGTGACATTGTGAACTATATAATTGATATCTAGGTATGTACAATGCTCGGACGTTTTTTGACTGTTTTCACTTAGATATTGTGACTCTATAGAAATAGTATCTTGATGACTAACAATGTATAAAAATAACGTTCCTGTAGCGTCGATAAGAACTGATACGAGATCGCATATACGGAAGGATGGTCCCTCGAGTATTTATTTGCATTATTAAATCTTTGTAACCAAAAAATATTTCCGTAATTATTTAAGATTTTATTACTATTTATTTATACATAAGAAGTATGGCTGTGTGAAGTTTTTTGTCTGTAATTTGTGTAGTTGTATTTTTTTATTTGAACACGACTAATTCGTTCATGTGTGGGTATCGGTTTTGATAACATTGGGGTGAAGCTCGAGGGTTTGATACGATTTATATACGTTGAGGTGCTGGTAGGCTAAATTGGTACACTGGTAACGCGCAGTCTGCGCCCGCGCCGGCCGCTCGGCGCGTTCCATCAGGCCGCTTCCTTATTGGTCGGTACGACGATGCAACATAAATACTCGACATATCGAGGCGATGGTACGACGCGTCGTACAGATGCAGTCGAGAAGGTATAAAGGCGGTACGGTATCTATACGCAGTACGGTATCTATACCCAATACGGTATCTATACGCGGTACGGTATTTATACGCGATACGGCATCTAAACGCGGTACGGTATCTATACCCAGTACGGTATTTATACCCAGTACGGTATTCATACGCAGTACGGTATCTATATGCGGTATGGTATCTTTGAGGTACGGTACTTTATACGGTACGGTATATGTATGCGGTACGATATCTATACGCGGTATGGTATCTATATGAGGTACGGTACCTGTATGATGTACATTACCTGTACGGTATCTATACGCAGTACAATATCTGTATGAGGTACCGGTATCAGTATGAGGTATGGCACCTATGAACGGTATGGTATCTGTATGCAGATCGGTATCTGTATTCGGTATTCTGATATGATCCCACCCTGCTTTTACCGTGTAACTCAGGAAACACTCATTGAATCGAGGGGACATAATCTGTATAGAATCTGTTCATAATATATACCTAGAACGTAATTTGCATCGCTGTCGTCCCCACCAGTGAGGAAGCGGCCTTACGAGTAATTATTGTAACGCTAAAGCTGCGTCAAGCCATTATTTTATATTAATTACTAAGGCATCTAGACGTCGCGTCGTTACGAATTATATTATAAATTAAATTTTTACGTAAATAGACTGAGTAATGTTAATATGCTCCAAAATTTATTAAATCATCCTGAATATGTTGGGATGGTTTGATTAAATCACGGTCGATTTTATTTGATTCTTATGAAAACTGAGAGATTTAAATGAAACGGTATAGAATTCGCCACAAATGCAATATTTTTGGTGACAATAGAAATTGATATTTATTTTTTAAATTTTCGCAAAGCAACATATCTATCAGAGGAATATTGTATTTTGAATCGCCGTCCTTTGCAACTGACATATCGCTGTAAATGTCTTGTATATTTCCCACGTAACTGGGGCTTTACGCCCAACTCTAAACGCGGCCCCAAAAAGGTGCAGTTTGCAAAATCACGCGACCGCAAACCGTATCTCGGCGCGTTAAGGTTCGCGTTCGCGTGATTTTGCAAACTGCACCTATTCGGGCCCGCGTGAGTTGGGCGTAAGGCCCCTGGAATCTCTTAGAATGGAACTCGCGTTCACCGCTGTTTGACTTGCTAGCATACGATGGGAAGACCTTCGTATATGGAGCATACAAACTTCGAAATCTCTATTTACAAGTTGATATATTCTAAAATCATTCATGCACTGTTAAAGGAGCCAATACACGTTGGCTATAGCTCGCCGAACCTAGGGGAGAATAGAAAAAACTTCCGATTAGACCCCCTGGGGGGCCGAGATACGATTTGCGGTCGCGTAATTTTGTAAACTGCACCTATTCGGGTCCGCGTTTAGAGTTGGGCGTAAGGCCCCTGGAGGGGCAATATTGACGTGGTTGGCTTAGGGTGTAGAGAGGTGTGCTGTACTTTCACTAACAGCTACTCGCGGCCATATGCCCTACACTTTTGTCGGGATTATTATTATAAGCATTTTATTAACGACTTCCAAAAAGGAGGAAGTTATCAATTCGACTGTTGCCTCATAACTTTTGACTGGGTGTATCGATTTGGATGATTCTTTGTTTATTTGAAAGCTGATGCTTCCCGTGTGGTCCCATTTCTTTCAGTTGATTCAGTTCTGTCATTTTTTGAAGTAGTTTTTTTATGTTGATAAATATTATCAATGCAAATCGAAGTATTCAAATTATTTATTGAGAATAAAAACGGACAAATTCCACTAACATTTATCTCACATACTGTTAAACTAAAATAGATTTCCTAGTAGTAGTAAGTATGAATATTATCAACTTGTATATAGAAAATAATAGTAAATAACAAGTTTCACTGATTGTATAATTTAAGAGTAATGAAATCGTTGATTTGGAGCGTCTGTTGGTTCTTGTGTCTGTAAATATTTTAATACTTTGTTTTTTAATCTAAATTTAAAACCTTGTGAAATATGTGTGAAATAAACTTGTAATATATTTATCATTCTTTTAGTTTATAGTATTTAAATGAAATGAAATGTTTTATTCCAGATTTACATCAATATGAATACAAAATTAAAAATTATAACTAAAAACTAAACGATAACATTATTTATAAAAATTATGTGATGGGCGTGTGGTACTACTCCATGTACGATGCAGGAGACTAGAGAAAAAAAATTAGAAAATGAGATCGCCCTTTCACGTAAGGCTTTAGCCCATCACACACGTAGCTATAATCTACACTAATATTATAAAGAGGAAAGATTTGTACCTATTTTTGTATGTTTGTATGTTTGTAATGAATAGGCTCAAAAAGTACTGGGCCGATTTAAAAAAATCTTTCACCAATAGAATGCTACATTCTTCCAATTTGACATAGGCTATATAATATTTTGTAGCGAGGCCGAAGGCCGAGCTTACACCCGTGCGAAGCCAGGGCGAGCGGCTAGTATATTATATATTAATATGAAACATAGCTAAACATATTACGATACATATCTCAATACTATCGTTAGAGAGTAGTATATTCCTTGCTCAATACTTTCTTTGTGTTACCACACACGCAGCTATAATATATGTACATTATAGCTGCGCATAGAAATTTAATTTATATTAATATATATATATATTATATTATAGCTATGTGTGTCATGGGCTTTATAATACTGTGATAAACCTTATAAATAAACAGTTAATTGAATTAACTTACATAAAATTATATACGAGGTTCACATAACACTTAGCACAAACAATTAGGCACACAAATATATTCCGTTTGGAGAATCGACGATTTGAAATGCGCAAATCAAAAAATGTGTACTGGGACCTTACGCTAAACTCTAAACGCGGGCCCGAATAGGTGCAGTTTGCAAAATCATGCGGTCGCGCATGATTTTGAAACTGCACCTATTCGGGCCCGCGTTTAGTTTAGCGTAAGGCTCGAGTTCGGATAATCACGCCAACGTGAACCTTAACGGATACGGTTAGCGGTCGCGCAACATTTTTTCATCACTAAACAGTGGCATTAGTAAGAGCACTTGCGAAAAAGTTATCGTTACGTAAATGATAGAAAAATGTATGAAACATTGAACAGCGCCTCTATCGGACGTGAAATGAAACTGAATTTTTTATAAATTTTGCTATCGTTTACGTAACGATAACTTTTTCGCAACTGCTCGTAGTAAGGCCACATAATCGCTTAAAACAGGTACCTAATAGCTGGAAGGACCCAGTAAATATTTTTTTTTTTTTTAATTTATTGGTTTACCAAACTGGTCATACACTCTTATCTTAGGAATAAATACATTTGCGATGTTAAATGCGTTGAATGCACAACCTTCTAGAGGTAAACACAGCATGCTACAAATAATATAACACTCATAACGATAAATAATATACATATTTTGACTAAAATAAACTAAAGATTAACTAATAAAAAATATTTAATTAAAGATTATGATGAATAAAAATTTTGTTTGAAACAGTTGATGTTGCCACCGAAAATGTCAAAGTCAATATATTTCGATTTAAGCATCATTTCAAATCCGACCACATCTTAAATCACAGACCTATATCTAAGTTTGAGTCTTAAACCCATACTATACCTACAATGGTTAACATGGCTATGTCAGCCAGCAACATAAATTGACATAAATTGTCTTTCCACCGTTTCTATTCCGCGAGAAAGAGAGAAACGTATCCATATTCTAGCTTTGTCGCGTCTTCGCGGGTAAAAAACGGTAGAAAGATAATTTGTCCACGGCCCGTGCTAGGCCTGCAGGTGGAGTTATTGGTAGACTAAGCATCGAGCACGGATTGTTCGTTACCACGCACGAATAGTAACGGCGGCATGCCAGCGCTCAACACCTCCAGCCAAGTCATGTAGAGACACGCGGATACATGATCCTGCAGAATAATAGAGGTCATATTACAAACAATTCTAAAGCCGGGTCTCCTGCGCCCAAAATCTAACAAAACATGTTTGGCTAACATCTGGCTTATTGTGGAGTCCGTTCGTGATTTGGATTATGATCACGATCGCGTGATCATAGAATCATAGATACAAGTAAAAAGTAGGTATGGGCTGGGTCCAGGGGGGGGGGGGGTCATGACCCCCGTGACACCCCCTGGATCCGCCTTAGGTGCCATCCCGTCTTAATTAATCAAGAGATAAGTCAGTTTTCGAATAGCCGGTGTAACACTTGCAATGCTGCCGTGCTCATCTCAAAGCATTTTAAACCTTCTAAGGGCCAGCGCTCAGTCGGTGAGGCGCAGGATGGCGCGGCACGCTTCGGTATGCCCACGAAAGCTAGATTCAACCTTGTTTATATTACTTAGCACTCGCACTCCAGTTACCTATGCTTCTCACGTGATACTGCGGCGTGCCGCATTATCCCATGGAAAGTCGCGACGTGCCAAAGCATCCTTGGGAATGACGCGACGTGCCTAACTAACCATCCTCAAGCATTCGTGTTGAAATAGTGGAATGTCAGTGCTTAACTCATTGTAATAAGGTTGAAAATCATTTGTTAACGAAAAAAATCCTTTGCCGTGCCGTGCCTTTTTTTCCCGGGAAATCCTTAATCAATACCACCGGCCCCAGTGCGGGCAGGGTGGTTATGTAAGACTCACCGCCATAAGGGCAGCCTACCCACAAAAAAATCCTGGAGTGTTCTACCTCGGCGCTCAGTATCAAGGCCATGGGCACGCTTTCGCACTCCACCGCGTCCTCGACAGTGATAGCCCTTCCGGCCCCACCTCACACGATGACGATGTATCGGAACACCAGACACATCATACCATCATCTGGTCCTCCTCTGGAACCAGACCAGCAAGTGGGCGCCAGACCGTGTCCGAACGCCCTTGGTTCCCGTGCAACGGGTCAAATAAGTAGCCCCGCGCCTGCCACTGATCGCAGAAGATAGGGAGAGTGGCGTTACGCCATACCGGCACTCCTCTTCCTCTGCAACCCTACCGCGTCCGCCATCAAACGGTGGTGACCCCGTCGAAGCCGCGGAAGGTAGGAAAAGTGGCAACGAAACACCAGCAGCAGTCCTTTCTCGGCGCGGTATTTGACCCTTAGAGCGACTGCTCCCCTAGCTCTACCCCAGGGCCGGCGCTGAACACTAAACGCTTCGATCATAATTATAAGTTTTCGTTTTCGAGAGCGTTTCCTTTATATCCGTTATAAATAAGCGTGTTAAGTAGATCGATTAAGTACCTTTCTAGGCATCGGCAACGTCATTATAATGAAAGAAGCGCCCATTGAGTGCTCCAGCAGCAGGTCGCGCACTCGCAGGTAGCGACAGGTCTTCGTATACTGGTCCTTCAACTCGCCTTTGGTTATTAATACCCCTGTCGGTTACAAATATTATCATGTTTAACAAGATTTTAATATATAGAGCAATTTTAAGATGTATAATAATCCTTACTCGTGAGTGTGATTGTTAAGCAAAGGTGATAATTATTATTAAAAATAAAATAAAAAACCCCGATGTTGCACGGTTCGCTGGGCCCGTAAGAATGAGATTTAAGCGAAGGTAAAGTTCCAACTGACCGTTAGAGGTTTCATCCGCGCGGAAGGTGTTTATGAGTGAATGGAAGAAGTCCCAACTGGCAGGGGTGGGGTGCTCGTTATTGTCACGTACTATCCGCAACTCATTGTACTCTATGCGAAACTTCGCCAGGATGTCCTTCATTCTGAGGACATAAAATAGCTTCGTTTGTTTTAAATTGAGGCTTCAGTTTGACCGCCACATCTCTTGATGTTATGATCTCTCCTGTTAAATACGTCTGTGGCGTGAGCCCGAATGTTCAGCCTGCACTTTAGGCGACTAGAATGAGGCTAAGGGGAGTGTCAAATGTATTTACGTCGTCCGTCCGTCCGTCGGCTGTATCTTTCAAATCGTAATAGATAGCCAGTTGAAATTTTCACAGAAAAAGTACTTAATGTTACGGCGAATTAACTAAGAAATAATAATAAAGCCAAAATGTAAAAAATAAAAATAAAACTTATTTTTGTATTTTCTGTAGTGTAAAGCCGGCCAAGTACAAGTCGGGCTCGCTCACAGAGGGTTCAGTACCACCACAAAATACATAAAGTAGACAACATAACGCCCAGGCGGTCACCCATCCAAGTACCGCCGGCGCCTGACGTTGCTTAACTTGGTGGTGAACAGAATATAACTGTCACCGACTCGCACTTGGTCATTATTTATTATTTGTTGTTATAATTTAGTGTGTACTATAATCATGCCAAGTTTGACGCTTGTACGTAACTTTTACGTACTCTCGCGAGTCATCGCCGCGGGCGCCGTGAGCGGTGGCCAACACCCATGTGTACGTATGAGTTAGGTAACACACCCATGTGTACGTATGAGTTAGGTAACACACCCATGTGTACGTATGAGTTAGGTAACACGCCCATGTGTACGTATGAGTTAGGGAACACACCCATGTATACGTATGAGTTAGGTAACTCGTAGAACTTTGCAATTTACCTTATACATCGCAGTATGACATGAACGTCACTTGCAAGAAACTTTTATAGCAGACGTCATTGCGTTTACATTGCGACGGAGTGCTCAAAATCTTAAGTAACATTGAAGACCTCCAAAGGCGTGTTATACTGCGTAAAATTTTTATATCCACTTCTTGACATTGTGCCTCAGATCGTGTTAAGTAGGAACAGTGCTACAGGGATCATTTGGCCGCAGTGAAGTTAGCCGTTTGGCTGCGCAATGGTTTTTTTTTGGAATTAAATTGTTTTTTGAAACTAATCGGCTATCTTCACTGCAGGTAAATGGTTATTGTAGCACTGTATATGTGCGTACTGTTGTTCTGCGTTTACGATGGTGAGGTCGTTCCTGGCAAGTGCAAATATCCTGAAGATGCGATTCTCCTTAAAGCCGCGCCGTGCGATGATATACGGCAGTAGAATGTTCATACCGCCGTCGTCGTACAGCCACCATGCGTCTATTGGCTTCGACTACACATAAGAAAGCAAATATAATTACGCGTACATACCTAAGTCTACCTTTGACCATCAACTCGTCTGTGTGTAAGCGACGGTGTGCTTGGCTGTACGGTTTAGAAACGTAGAATCAAAACGCTTTGTACGTAGGTACGTATCCAAGGAAAATCAACAATGTATGGTGGTTAGTGGTCGACTATAAAAAATATTATTTATTTTCTCTCAGGGGTCTATTCTGTCTGGGTTATTGTCAAGAATTCTTGATGGTCGAGCTGGTCTATGGTATGAGGTACGGCACGCGCAAATTATCCGGCATGTCATGTCAAAAGAAAGACACGATGATATAGAATGTGCGCTTCATTTTTTTTTTTTTTTTTTATGTAAACAAAGGGAAGCATATATACCGAGCAATGTGGTCACTCAAGGCTGATGCTGCTGCTGATGATGATGATGAATTTAATCCAATGAAGACAAATTTAACCCGAAGACAAATTCAATCCTATGTAATACCTAAAGATCAAGTTTTACTAACTGCATTGAAAGACAAAGGTTGATAATCCATCAGCATTGAATGTTTTGCTTCAGAAGGGCTCTGCTCTGGCTCTGTTACATTCGTTTCGGATTCTGACTCGCTCTCAGTAGGTTTTTTGATGTCTGATGAAGAAATAAAATGAGAATAGAACAGCAAAAATTCGTGTCGCCTCTCCTAATTTCAGTAAGTATAATATTTATTAATATCGTATTACAAATAACGAGTTATTATCATTTCAGCCATAGGACGTCCACTGCTGGACATAGGCCTCCCCCATCATTCCAAAAGGGCCGGTTGAAAACGGCCTGCATCCAGCGTCTTCCTGCGGTCTCTTTTAGTTCGTCTGTCCATCTTGTGGGTGGACGTCTTACGCTGCGCTTACCGGTCCGTGGTCTCCATCAAAGAACGAGTAGATACGTAACAACACCCCTTCTCAGGAGGCAGTATTGACAAGAGGCGACTGACCTAGAAGACGTTCTGAGATAGAGTCTTCAGAGTTCGAGTGCATGACTTGGTGCAGCTGTGAGTGCGCGATCACCTCGCTGGGACGCACTTTCGGCTGGTACCGTGCGGGCGGTACCAGCTCGCTCGCCGGCCGCTGCGGTCGCGACGAGCCTGGCGCACGCAGAATCGCCACCGACAGACCCTCGTTGAACGCTAGCCTGGAACATACCTATATATTTTTAACACGATTTCAAGTCTACTTTCTACTACACTTGTCTTGAGATAACAAATAATAATTGTCATTGAACAATGGCATTTCATCTTTCTGTGTTTGTTTGTTTTGTGTTGCATCGATCTCTCGATACCGCGCCGCGCATGATGGTTGGCGTCTTTCGCGCTAGATGGCGGTGTCCAGAAATCGATGTAGAGTTGGTTTTCGATAAAAAAATAATTTCGAAGTTCGGTCAAAAAGGACCCACAACCACAACAGCGGTGCACATCAGGCGGCAATTGTGTTAATCCAGGATATAAGCAACCTGCATACCAAATTTCATCCAAATCCGTTCAGCCGTTTCAGCTTGAATAACAAACATACACACACTCACAAACTTTCTCTTTATAATATTAGGTTGATTAGTGTGATAACAGAAACTGAATTTCCTATAGATCTTTCTAGTTGCTAGAATAAGAACGCCAAAAATCAAATTTTCGCTGATTATTCGTCAAAACATGTGAGAGGGTTGTTAAGCGATAATTATCAATATAAAAACCGACTTCATATCCGAAAATTTCAGTACTGGACCAAATTAAAATGTGGCCACACGGGAAGCACCAGCTTTCAAGTAAAAAAATAATCTTCAAAATCGGTTCATCATATAAATAATAAATAAAAATAAGAAAGTCGGTTATAAATAAATATATCTGACCGAATAACCCGAACGTATTTGTCGATGGCGTGTTCCCCGCTGGTGATCCACTTGGTCTTGAAGCCTATAAGCAGGATGTTGGGTGAGAGGCTGCCGAGGCCGGCGCCCCGCGCGAGCGCTCTCAGCCCTCGCTCCACGTCGAACCCGTGCTGAAGTACGAACAGCGCTCGTTCGCCGCGCGACCACACCCACTCCTCGCCCAGACGGATGCGCCCTTCCCGAGCTTTCGGTCTCAGCTCCTTCTGTACACATACCCAATTTTTTGCAAAATCACGAAACAGACAGACTTCGCGGACAGACAGCGTATAGGAGAAAGTTTTTTTTTTTACTTAATCTATACTGTCCCACTGTTGGGAAAAGGTCTCCCCCATTTCCTTCCATAAATCTTGGTCCTCTGCCACCTCTTGCCAACCTCTCCGGAATGAGTCAAGATCGTCACGCCAGCGTTTCCTAGGCCTTCCTTGACAGCGTCGTCAAATACGATGCACACCAACTCAGCAAGTGCTCAGCGATGCCATAAGCAGAGAGTTTCTCGAGTAGTGTCTGGTGATTCACACGATGGAACGCCTTGCTGAAGTCGGTGTAAATTGCGTTGATATTCGAACCTCTGTCAAATTCGAAATTGTTGAAATGCACAAGCGAGACAGGGACACGAAACATTGGCTCTTATGGATTGCCGTGCTTACTGGTTCTATATCGGCGACGATCATGAACGAGCCCTGTTTCGTGAGCAGATGTCCGACGTCCAGCAACGCGGGCCGGAAGTACGGCTTGCCAGCCAACACCAACACCTACACAATGTAAAGATAAAATCAAAAGAAGATTAAATTTATACCACGGTTTTTTTACATTTAAGGGCCAGAAAACCGGGCATAGCGATCTCGCTCACGCATTCATTTATTTTAAGATATAAAATTACTGTGTCTACTCTCCGTGGTTCGTTCAATTTTAGAAGTTAATATTTCAAAATATTTAGAACAAATTTTTCTTTCAATAATTTTTGTAATGGCCAGAATAATGGGTGAAACTGTTTGACTGTACTTATCTCATTCTTTGAGATCATAATAAAAAAATATTAAAACAAACATTAAATTTGAACTAAATATTTTGAAATATTATCTTCGCAAAATGACCGAAGCACATTTTGCAAACGTATAGACACACTCATTTTTTTATATCACATCAAATGCGCGTGTGAGATACTGGCGCGCCATATGCTTTTGATCCCAATCTCACCTGATGAAAGCGATAATGAAGTCGAAGATGTAGCACACTTGCGGAATACCTATTCCAAGATTCCAAGTTTTCACTAGTTGGGCTTGATTGACTTGCTTTACCAGTTTTTCAGCATTTTTCGGAATAAAAAGTACGTATGAATGGTTCTTGTTACTCACACTATGTTCTTTTGATATTTAACTAAGAACTTTCCAGCCATTTGATCTTAAAATGTTTACCAGGCAGAAGGAAAGAGTTGAACCTTCACATTCGTAATATTAGCGCATCTGCACGAGAAACCTTTATTTTGTTTTACTCTGTGCCTTTTTACCGCAGGAAAATGTTGAATGCAGGCCGCTTCCAACCGGCCCTTTTAGAAATCGATGGGGGAGGACTATGTCCAGCAGTGGACGTCCTATGGTTGAATGATGATGTTGATGTGCCCTTACTTGTGGGTTGTACGACCTCGTGACCTGAAGGTGACGGGACAGCTGCAGGATCGTCGACACAGTGTCCCGGTATCGCTGAGCTTCCGTACTGCTGCCCCAACTGGCGTCTGGAATACGATTGGAATATTCATCGCCTTAGACAAAAAAACATTAGATATGGTAGAAAACAAAAGAAGTCTACTAGCGAGTATAGAGAATAGAGAGGGAAGATGTTTGGCCACCTTCTACGACATGACAAATTAATGAAAACCATCGTAGAGGGAAAGGTAGAAAGAAAGAGAGGACCGGGAAGACCAAGAAGATTATTCGTAGACCAAATAAAAGAGAAGGCAAATGTCATGTCGTACAGGGAGGTGAAAACTCTGGCAGAAGACCGTCAAGCCTGGAATTTACTCCACCGACAAGAGCTACGCTCTTAAATGTTGAATGAATGACTAGACAAAACACAGTTTCAAATCGGCGTTTGTCGAAAGTTTCATGGAAATAGATCACTTGTTTAACTTCTAGACAGTGTACAGATCAAACAATGTAAAAACCTTGACAAATTTTGTTGTAAATAAGACCGTAGTTGTAATTCCTATTCAGATGCGACATGCGAGTAGGTGATTATTGGGCATTCCAAATCATTTTTTATCTCCTCATTAGTCGATAAAAATTTATTTAGAATGCCCAATAACATTTTGATTTTTAATTCCCAATCACATTTCTATAATATCTGTTTGATTATGAGATAAAAATTTATTTAGAATGTTCAATAACATTTTGATTTAGAATGCCCAATCACATTTCTATAATATTTTTTTACAGAAATGTGATTGGGAATTCAAAATCACTTTTTATAACGTTTTTAGTCTACAAAAAAGCTATTTGAAGTTCCTAATAACAGATAATGTGAACTTACTGCAGTCACTTCACTGTTATCAGTAGAGCAGTTTATGAATTGAATTAACCGAATCAGTAGGTACAGTTTTGTGAAAGATCACTTTGACTAACGATGTGGCCGGTTGCTCAGAAAATATCACATCAGCTGATTCCATTTTTAAATGGTTTGAGAAAGTTTTCTCACAAAGTTAGGGTGTATTTAATGTTGTGGCCGATTGCTCAGGGAAATAATCAATCTCTAGGCCGTTTGCTCGTGTTGAATTTTCAACACCTAGAGACGATTGTTCCCTCACAACACATATTTTACCTAAGTAAATTAATGTTGTGGCCGATTGCTCAGGGAATTAATCAATCTCTAGGCCGTTTGCTCGTGTTGAATTTTCAACACCTAGAGACGATTGTTCCCTCACAACACATATTTTACCTAAGTAAACCCAACTAACCAAATCAACACAGTTTTGTGAAAGATTAAATTGGCTATACAATGTGGCCGGTTGCTCAGAAAACATTTCAACAGCTGACTGAATCTATTTTTAGATGGTTCGTGAAAATTTTCTCACAAAGTTAGGGCGTCTTTAATGTTGTGGCCGTTTGCTCAAGGAATTAATCAATCTCTAGGCCGTTTGCTCGTGTCAAATTTTGACACCTAGAGATGATTGTTCCTTCACAACACATTTTAAGCAAACCTAAATCAAAGTTAATCTTTCATTTATAGCTGCACTGATTATCGTGCAATCATACCAATGATCACTGGAACGCGATTCCGAATGAACTGTAAAGATGTTGAATGCGGCGCATAACCCGTGCGGCACTCGCATTACCATACTTCACGTGTTTTGAGATACATTTTGATTGGATACTATAATATATTTATGCACTTTGTATTTGTAAGTATTTATATATCTAATTTATGATTATAAAAGAAAGAGAACACACAATACTTCGTATTACATTTTAATATTATTACTTTATTGATCAGCTCATCAAAAAATTAACGTAAACGAACTCTTATCTCGTCATATCATTATGCTAGAAAATCAATGATAAAACTATGTAGAAAGAATACATCGAAGTTACTTAATTCTAAAAATTACGATTCCCCTTTGTTATTTCCTGAAAGTAAGACAAATAAATCATAGTCTCTTGAAAATTATGGACACCCCAGTATAATATCGATAGGTAATGCGGGTTCTTCAAAAGCAATGCAGCTGTTGTTATAATATCGAGTTACTGCGTATTTGAAGTAAATATGATATATTGTTTTTCACAATCGGATAGGTAAGTTGCATGTACGAGTAGGTACTCGTATCAGCGAAAAATTTAACAAAGGTGTTGCAAACATTTTTTTAAACTAATGTGTCACTCAATTTATACTGTGTAAGAAACAGACTGGTTGGAGCAGAGTGTAGTGTAATGGACTGACATTCTGTCGTTGTGGTTTCGATTCCCTTCAGCCAACGCTGTTTTTGCATTCTGCAAGCTATTAACTTAGGTACCTATCCATTAAAACTTTTAGTTCAAAGAAAATATTTGAATACAATACCAAAAATAATTTAGTGGGATAAGAATTATATTACTAATGCACTTATTTTTAATTATGCGTTATATATCATTTTGTTGAAAACTACTTGTCAGCCACAAAAAATTACAGTATTACAAATTCATTTTTGCTGAAATGTTTGCCAACTCTGCATTTTTTCTTTACGTATAAAAGGAAAAAATGCATTAGCTCCAATTTCAGTTGAGTATATTATTGATTCAATACGCGCGTGTGTTTGAATTTAGTCCAAGTGCTCAGTGCCTGCCTAAACTGAGTTTTGCTGCTGCTAAACAAATCTCGCAAGATAAGGATCCACTGTGTTGATATAATGTTCGTAAGTTTTTAATAATTTTTGTTCTTCTAATAGTAAAATAGACTATGTAATCTTTATATATGCCAATCATTATTCACAAAAAAAAACATTTATAGTTTGGTTATTCAAAACTTTGTCTTTATTTTTTAGGTCGGATACTGAATATTTCGATACTCGCAAGAAGGCGCGCCAAGCAAAAAGGGATTTCAGTGATTCGGAGGATGAAGTTGAAGCAAGGTAATGTAAAATCTTTTTGTTATCTGATTAATATATTTTCATCTTATACGTACTTAATTAAAGTTTTCTTGTTTTAGCGTGAAAAAAATTAGAAGCAAGCCTCAACGTCGCCGAGCGCCTAGCCTGAGCGTCTCCGATTCAGAAACAGAACTCGCTGCACGGTAATTACGAAACAATATATTTACGGAGAATTTTATTAAACATTTTCGCCATTGTTGAATCAGTTTTTAAGGTCTTACGGCTTTAACATGAAACTATGAAGCAGTTTTAGAAAAAAAAAAAACTATGCAAGTATTTATTTAAATTACACATATTTTTATTACAGTTCTACAAAGAAAACAACAAAGAAAATTAAGGCAAAGCCGAAGCAGCGAAGGCGGCAAGCGCCTAGCCCAAGCGTCCCGGTTTCGGACAACGAAGTCTCAGCAAGGTAAATATTTGTTAAATCTATTATTTTTTGCCAAAATAAAAGCTGCCATCTATGACATGAGTCTCAATGTATTTTTCTCTATCAATGTGTCATAGTATATTCCTATCGTGGTAGTTTTCAATATTCGATGATTTTTATCGTGTACATGAACCCTATTGCGTTACCTGCCTATCTCGTCTCCTATCTTAATTCTGTTTAATTGGCTCAAGAAACAATTAGTTTTTTACCAATTTTAAAAGGGTTTTTAAATGTCTTTTATTATAATGTATTCTCATTCTCATTACAGTAAGAAGAAAAGTTCAAAATTTCATGCAGCAGCAAAGGGAACACCTGCATTGGGCAGGAGCAACGTCCTTGGTTGGCTGAACAACGACAGCGACGGCGGCTGGAGCAGCGAGTCCGAGTCCGCAGTGAGCAGAGCACGGAACGGCCCGCCGCCGCCGGTGTCCTCGTACACGCGACGCGTCGCCGACGGAGTGCTGCGCCGCACCGCGCAACGCAACGGTAGACTGTTTATAGAGTTAAGAGTGTACGATACCAATCATATAAAGAATGTAGATCCAAAGAATCGATGGGAAAAAGCGTCAGTAAACGTTAAATATTGCTGTAACGAAGACGAACTAGAAAATCTAAAACATTTTTTAGCTGACATTAAACCATCATTTAAGGCCGAAGGCACTTTTTTTGCAGATAAAAAGAATTAGTACTTCTTCTCACACAGTACGCACGCGCGTATTGAATCAATAATATACTCAATTGAAATGGGAGCTAATGCATTTTTTCCTCAATTCTTCTTTATAAATGGATCAGTGACCACTGGCTGATGTTCATGATTTTATTTTAAGAGTGTTTTTATTTTAGTTTATTTTTTTCTTTGCGAAGCGCTTGTTTAGTTCACTTTTATTCCATTTATTTTTACTATTTATGTAAGGAAATAGTTCAGGTAATCATGTCGAAAACTAAGATACATTGCACTGTGTGCGACGTAGAAGTGTACAATAAAAGCTTTTCTGCGCATCTGAAAAGTAGTGCTCATAAAAATAATAGTATTATTGAAATCAGTGATGGCATTCAAAAGATAAGCACCGCATTTCGTAATCGAATAGCATCGTACAGAGTAGGAGCGGCGCCGGATACGAGCTCGAGACAGGCGGAGTCAGCGTTCGCGCCACCCGATCACTTCTTGCGTCAACTCTGCAAATCTGTGCAAGCCCTAATCGAGGCAAGGAAGGCCGTGCATAACACAATCAAATTTAACTTTGAGTTTTTTGCTGAATTTTCACTACCGAAAAACGATTCTATCGAAATAAAATCGTTCGCTACGGAAAATACAATATTTTACGGGAATTCTGATTTTAAAGAGTTATACTCTCAAGCAGTTCGTAATATATGCACCAAGATTGATCAGTTTGAGCAAAAAGAGAGCGGCTGGAGCTTCATTAGAAACTTATATTTAGAAGTTAATATCAATAAGTACAATCCTTTGAGAGCTTCTAGTTTTATAGACCTACCGCGGTGGTTGATAAATAAAAGAGCATGTATTAATATAAAAAACCGTGATAATTTCTGTTTTTTATGGTCGATTATGGCGGCTTTATTTCCTGCAAAGCACAATAGTAGCAGAACATGTTCGTACCCTCATTTTGATAACATTTTGAACACCCAAAACATGACGTTTCCTGTTGGATTTTCTGATATAAAAACGTTTGAGAAACATAACCGAGATATAAGTGTAAACGTTTATGGATTAAAAAAAACTGATATTGTGGGTCCCCTTTACAAATCGCGCTGCAAAAGGAAACATCATGTTAATTTGTTGTTCATTGAGAAGGGTAATCAAAATCATTACTCTTTGATTAAAGACTTAAGTAGATTACTTAGATCGCAAGTTACTAAGCATCATGGCAAAATTTTTTTCTGTGATGACTGTATGCTGTTTTTTAAAAGCGAAAGTCAAATAGACGCTCATATATGCGGGGGTGTCGCTACAATTTTACCAGAGGAGGGGTGTTTTATACAATTTAAACATTACGAAAGGATGCAAGATTTGCCTTTTGTTATTTACGCAGATTTCGAATCACTTTTAGAACCGATAACCACCGCTTCCGATGACTTAGGTACAAGCAAAACGAAGTCTTTGAACAAACACATACCTGCTGCGTTTGGCTATTACATCGTATGTTCCTATGACAGCACATTCAATAAATATGTTTCTTATAGGGGTAAAGATTGTGTGAGTAAATTTTTGAAAAATCTGCAGGAAGATGTAACTAAAATACACAACCTTCTCAGCAAAATCGTTCCAATGACATTTACAGAAAAAGACACAATAAAACACTTGAATTCAAAGTTTTGTTTTCTATGTAATAATCTGTTGTTTGATGATAAAGTTAGAGATCACTGTCACTTAACGGGAAAATATCGCGGGGCTGCTCATTCCTACTGTAACGTACGATTCCAGCTTCCCAAGTTCATACCAGTGTTTTTTCATAATTTGTCTGGATACGACTGTCACTTATTTATACGTGAGTTAGGTGAAATGGAGGGCGCAATAAAAGTTATTGCTAAAACTAAAGAAAACTACATTTCGTTTACGAAGTTTTTCGTTGCAGACAAAAAACGAACTGTCGTGGCTGTCCGCTTTGTAGATTCATTTAAATTTTTGGGCAGTAGTTTAGAAAAACTAGTTGCTACTTTAGATGATGGGGACTTTACACATTTATCTCGCTCTTTTGCCCGAGAAAAACATTTAAATTTATTAAAACGTAAAGGAATTTTTCCATATAATCATATGACTAGCTGGAGTTCTTATAAAGAAAAACGTTTACCCCCGATTCACTGTTTTTTTAATACATTATGCAATGAAGTTATTTCTCAGGCGGATTACGACCATGCAAAGAGCGTTTGGAAAACTTTCTATATAGTAAACATGGGCGAATATACAGATTTATACCTTAAATCAGATGTACTCCTACTAGCAGACATTTTTGAAAAATTTCGTAAAACCTGTAAAACGAACTATCGCTTGGACCCAGCATTTTATCTGACAGCTCCAGCTTTGAGTTTTCATGCGATGATGCTTAAAACTAACATAAAATTACAACTTATAAGTAACTTGGAAATTATAAGAATGATTCAAAAAGGTATTAGAGGAGGGATATGCTTATGTTCTACTAGATACGCGAGTGCTAACAACAAATATATGCCAAATTATGATAAATCTCTTCCAGATAATTATCTACTGTATATCGATTGTAATAATTTATATGGCTACGCAATGTGTGCCTACATGCCCTGTTCAGATTTTGAACTTTTATCTGAAACAGATTTAACTACGTTTAACGTTTTAAGCATACCCAATGACTCCAATTATGGCTATATTTTAGAAGTAGACCTAGAATATCCTGAATGTTTGCATGATATACATAACGACATTCCATTTTGCCCGCAGAAGTTCACACCTCCAGGTTCAAAGAATGAAAAATTAATACCCTGTTTATATGATAAATTTCAGTACGTGATTCATTATGTGCATCTTAAAACATGTTTGAAACATGGGTTGTTGCTAAAAAAAATTCATAGAGCTATAAAGTTTAAGCAAAGCCCGTTCTTGAAAAAGTATATTGATTTAAATACAGAACTGCGAACAAAAGCCAAATCTGCATTCGAACAAGATTTTTTTAAGTTACTTAACAATAGCATTTTTGGAAAGACATTGGAAGATAGCGAAAAAAGGGTCAATGTTAAATTGGTTAATCAATGGAATGATACGAAAAACAAAACAAAAAAGATGAATACAGCAGAACAATTGATAGCTAGGCCTAACTACCATAGCTCAACTATATTTACAGAAAATTTTGTCGCCATACAAATGAAACCGGAAACAATTGTACTTGATAAACCTATTTACATAGGATTTACTGTATTAGAAATTTCGAAAAGCCATATGTATAACTTTCATTATTCAGTAATGAAACCATTTTACAGCCATCAGTTAAAATTGTGCTATACGGATACTGATAGTTTCTTGTATTCAGTACAAACTAAAGATATTTACAGAGATTTAAATAAACATTTTCTATCATATTTTGATACAAGCAATTATTCAGAAAATAATGTTTATGGAATACATCGATGTAACAAAAAGGTTCCCGGATTATTTAAAGATGAGATGGGTGGGAAACCTATTGTTGAGTTTGTGGGGCTTAGGTCTAAACTGTACTGCATTAAAACTCTAGATGAGGAACTTAAAAAAGCAAAAGGAGTGAAAAAAAATGTAATCAACAAAATTAAGTTTAGTGATTATAAACAAGTTTTTCTGAATAATTCCATTGAATCAAAGAAAAACATTTTATTTAGATCCATCAAACATCAAATATTTACCCAGGAACTGAACAAAGTCTCCCTTTCTTCGAATGACGATAAACGCATTGTTCTGAAAGATAGAAAGTCTACTCTATCTTGGGGTCATCATAACTCCATTTTGTAAGGGATGGGTCTCGCTGATTTTAGATATTACTATCATTTGCAAGTAGTCAATCAATGAAATCCTTTTATTCACTCAAGCAGTTGCTCGCGACTTCGTGCGCGTAATAATTTATGTAAACTTTCAACATTATTTTGACTCCGTAATTCGCCTGTCGTAAAATCCTTTTCATAATTGACATTTGCCTGCCGAATTTAAGCTTCATACATTAAATAATTTTCTAGATTTCGTAAAGAATTAGTCAGTAAGTGAGTTGTGAAACCTTCTCACAGCGCTCTCGCAATGAAAAACTTTCAATTACCTAAAAAAATAGAATACTTGGGTATCTACTTACTTATGAGTTAAGTGATAAGGATGTTTTATGATGACGTGTTTTAATGTTCTAGAATAAGATAAGATGGGTTTTAGTGTGTATCTAGTTAATAATTTTATATAATTTTTTTCTTGAATAAATGGTGATATGAAAATATGTCTTGTTTTTTAAATAACCTTTCACAAAGTTCTTAAATAGGAAGAGAAGTACAGTCAAATTGATTGAAAAGTATTTGCAGTTCTAAATAGATTGCTAAGAAATATTTTATACTGAACTTTGAAAGAAGTGGGTACTTTGCAATTTTATTGCTGACTGTATTCCAACTAAATAATGTAATATTTTGAAATAGCTGTGCATGAAATATTAAATTTGCAAGTAGAGTCAAATTACAATTGAGTAGGTATATTATATACTGTGCCGCAGTGCAAGTAAAAACAAGTTTATAATAATTTGATGAATTGCACTTTCAAATAAAACATTATTGCATTATTCATTGCGGCGCATCCGAGAAAGGTTGGGTTAATTCCCTTTAAAGGTGTAGTAAGTAAAATTTTACTATTAATTTGCTTAAATCTACTTTCATCTATAGATTTTTGTTATACTATGTATTTGAAATTGTTTCAGATGATGAGCGATGATACTATTTGCTTTTCACAATACGCGCAAACGTATGACGACCCGTTCCTTGACCCTGAGATATCAACTGAAAAGAATAAGTCTTCAGCTTCAAAACGCGCACCAGGATCTCGGCCAGGTGCATCAGGGAAATGTAAGCAGAAAAGGGAAACCTCGAAAAAACTTCATCAGAAATCGTACGTCATAACAAAACAAGCTGAAAAAGCGAATAGGTTGATCAAAATCATGTTGGTGGATATAAGCAGAGACTCGAACAGAAATAGTGAAGTGGAAAGTGACAGTGACTCGAATGTGATGCTGCAAGCGCAATATATGGCAAAAGACCTTAATGATCCTATTTTGGCAGAGACAGAAGGTATTATTCATAACATTTCTAAAAAATTATGTGAACCCCAACATTTTTTCTATTGATACGAATTATACCTATCTATATCTAGTATTAATGTTGTTTTTAATGTAGATATGTCTTATTTGTAATAAAAAATAATTAAAATTTGTTATTTTTATCTTCCTTAGATTATAAGATCGGTAGGTAATTAAACTTGAATAGTAAAATAACTTATTTGTTTATTCAAAAATCAATACGACTTACAAATTTTTTAGGTTCTTATCGTAACACCATTTTTTAATCACATAATATTTTTGAGGGCACACTTATTCTAATGAAATAGACAATTTACGTTATTACTATTTTACAATAAAAATAATAAAGTGTCATAAAATCAAGACAAACCAATTCACAATTTTCGCATAGATCTTTAACCCATTTTTATTTTTATTTCCTTTAACAAATATATATCTATTATATAAAACTAACTTCATGATTATCTTAAATTCACGGTAATCGATATTAACTTCATTCCAATGAATACCTTGATTATTTTATATACATCGCACTATCATTTTTTATTCATTAGATAGTTTTGAAAAAGGATAAGGAGGTTTAATCAAAAATAGTTGAGTGATTTCCGTATGAGCTAAAGCCAACTCCTTTTCAATAAAATTGTTTTTAAGATATTTGAATCCTTGAACGTCAATAATAATTATGGGATTCATCATGATATCTTTTTGACGATATTAGTGAGTGGTTTGTATTCAAAGATGCAGTCGTTGAGAATAAGACAATACGCTGAAGTATGGTCCGGCACTTCTGCATTACATTCGAGCTCCAGTTGAACATTGACCACAGGTCCTGTTTTTAAATTATCGTATTGTCTTGAGCAGTCAATGATATATAACGGCGCTTTCTCTTTAAACGCTAATGAATTTAACAATGGCTCTGACCTATGTCCGTAGTACGACTGCTGAAATTTGGCGTATTGTTCGTACAGTAAGGCAAACTTATTCTCAGGGATGTTAACATTTAAGTTTTCATAAGGGAAGTACGTTGAATTTAGATAGACTTTAATGTTACGCATGTTGCAATGATCAAACTGGGACATATCTTTCAAAGAGTCATTTTTTCTTTTTGTTTGAAATCCGATGATTACGAACCTTGGTTTTTCAATCTGAGACGACGTTTTAATAGACCAGGTATGTTTTGTTGTCTGGGGTAATAAAGGATATTCATACAAATCCCAATTTCGGAATGCTAATTGAATCGGTCGATCCTTTTCCACTAATTTAAGAAAGTCGATTCTCTCTTTATCCGAAACTTTTACATGGGGTACTCGCCAAACTATTTTATGTATTACTATGTCATTAATAGTTTCACCACTGTTAAGTTTTAATACGTTGAGGTTTGTATTGCTGCGCAAGAGTATCAGCTCATGTTTACAGTTTATTACAACCTTTTTATAATCTTCGGCGAATCCCATAATATGATTTAGAGGTATTGAAGCTGAAAAATTTCCTCCGTGTGCGTTATGGGTACCGTTTATATCCCAGCCCCAGGCTTTAGCTACTCTGGATTCATTTTCGTTCATAGAGATCAAAGATTTAATGGTAGTAGTAATGCCAGCATTCTTAATTTTGTCGATTTCTATCCCATTTAATTCATAACGGATATCTTGAAACATGAAGAGTAATGGATTGTTTGTAAAATTAATATTTTTAACATTTTCTTTTGTATCATTTTTAACAACATTTAATGTGCCCTCTAGAAACAAAGTACTGGCAGATGGTAAAACGTATAAATCCTGTTGATTGATGGGAATGCGGATTTCATCATTTCTATTAAATGTAGTTGTGTATGGTTTGTAGGAATGATACTCGATACCGTCTATAGAATTATCGAAGTGAGGATTTGATGTGATTTCTAAGATACTCATTTTAGTAGTCCAATTTGTTTAAGAAATTTTCGGTTTTCGGGAGTTATTTTTTTATTTTTTTTATTGTATGTTTCTTTGGAGATTGTCCGATTAAGACTGACGTTCTTGATCTGCGAAATAACGCTTTTATTGTAATTTATCATTTTTTTTTAAATGAAAATAAAGTTGTATTTCTTCGCCGCGTAGATTAACCAGATTGCCATTTATATCGAGTATCCTGATATTTATACAAGTGACACTGTCCTGATTAACGGGAAAATAAATAGAGTTTTTAGGTTTTTCAATTATTCGATAACCTGGGGGCACGTTAGGTGCGAATTCATATATAATGTGACTAGATTTACCATTAGTAAAAGAACCGCTTACAATGTCACATTCTACTCTGATAAGTGGAGTTGATAAAATATTTATTGGAAAATATGATTCATGCAATATGTTAGATTTTAGGTTTTTTTTACTGAACCCTAACAACTCTGCAATCGAGTTTTCTTTCTCAAAATGTATATCTTTAGTACAAAAAATTGAAATTTTTAGCGTGTTATTATTGCAGTATATTTCTAGAGATGCATTTTTTACTTTAGACTTTAAATAGTCTGTTATATCTTGAAGCTCATAAGTTCCTTCAGGGATGTTGATAACATCATCAGATCCATAATAAAATTTGTTATTTTCTTCAATATTTGGGATAGAATTGAATGTGGACAGATACAGTAAAGCACATTCATATTCACCCTCAAGTTGCAGTGCGGGAGAATAACTAGTTGATAAGGCCGACGAATTACCAGTAACGGAGAGAGTGAGACTCATATTGCGAATGATAAAAAAGAAAACGCACGAGAGTTTTTATATTATCTTATTTATTATTCCAAATATGTCTTAAATACTCCAGGCACAAATGACCACAATTTACTGTGTCAAACTTTTGGTAATTAGAGTAGTTGTAAAAAACTGATTTAGTATTAAAATACTTGGTCAACTCTGCTGGAGGTTTTAGATTACCAAAACTATCAAAATATTCAATATGATTTCTTATTTTCCTGTAGGCCACCCAGTGAGTTCCTGGACCGTCGGAATTGTCCAAATTTATGATACCACATTCAATTTGTTTTGGTGCTCTAGGTAATAGATCTTTCATAAAAACACCTCTAAAATATGGTATGTCACTTGCATGCTCAAGAATATCTACGTTCGTTAGAGCACGCTTAGGTAGCCTACTTTCTAGTTTTTTGATTGTTTTATACACAAGCTCCCATCTTTTTTGTAAGGCTTGATATATAAGCCTTTTCCCAACGCGATTGATTCCATAGTTCTGTTATGGCGCTCAGATTCCTTTAAATTTTGTTGAGCAGATTTATAATCGATTACAGTTTTTGCAATACCAGCAGATCCACCTGCTAGAGCACCCAATGCAGATAATCCAGCAAAGATTGGAATTAAAGGGAGAATACCACCTTTTTTTGGAAGAGGTATCACACGAGGCAAACAAACCTTATGTTTTTTTGATAGTATTTTTTTAGCGGCGGCATATGTGAATTTTATGATGCTGTTCGTGTCTTTTGGCTTGAATTTCTTCACTTCCGAACGAATTTTAGATACAATAGTTTTAAACTTCTTCTGCTTAAGACCTGCTCCAATGTTTAATTTAGTTTTCATTACTTTGCCAACCAACCATGAGGCAAGTTTTTCTCCTTTACTAGCGTCTTTTGATTTGCGTCTTAGATTAGCCATATTCATTAACTTTAGGTCTGCCTTATGACGAACCAAATCGTTATTGTTTGAGTACGCTATATCATGGTCCATACAAGCTTCGTCCAACTTATTTACGCCTCTATCACCGCGCAATAGTCGTTTTTCTAATTTCGTTCCAGGTCCACAATAGTTATATCCTGGTAAGTGTAGCTCATATGGTAAATGATTAATAAAATTATTAACAAGTCCTGTTCCTTTCATCACTTCTGTTAAAATGATAAACGTCTTTAGACAATTGCGTTTTTATTGATCCAACTATTTTCTTCGTCATTCAGACCTAACCACTTCACGAAAAGCTTATTACCTTTCTTCTTAAGAATTTTCTCTATTAAAAATACGTCTGGATACTTTGTTTTTTGAAGTTCTTGGTCATAAAAAGTTCCTAATATTGGTTGATGTCGCAAATCCTCAATGTGATAAGTCACAGGTAAACTGTTGTTAATGCGTTTTATCTTAAACAATTCAGTTGACCAATTAGGAGTATATCCTTTATGAAAATGTGATTTGAATTTGCTTATTCGAACATAATCATCAACTTGCAACTTATTTTTCTTATTTTTTTTGGATGAAATGTGTGATTTATTAATGTTCTTCATGACATTTATCTTATTTGCATTACACACTTCGATTGGTTTGTATTTGGTAGTTCGGTGTATGGTTATATTATATAAAGCGACAACATTATTTATCGGGTCCCCGATCCATTTATAAGTGCCATGTAAACTAAAATACTTATATAAGTTATTTTTTAAAGTTCTTATTAATCTTTCGACTATAGAGGCTTTTTTAACTGAATACGTAGAGTAATGATTAATATGAAATGTTTTCATTAGCTTTTGAAATAAATCGTTGTAAAACTCTGTTCCTCTGTCAGTTTGTAAATGAACAGGATGTCTCTGAGCGCAGGTCATTACGTATGCAAAAGCTTTCGTAATTTCAGATTTGGTTTTAGTTTTGACTGGGGCAACCCACGCAAATTTTGAAAAACAGTCTACTATAACTAAAATATATTTAAAACTCTTGTTGTACTTTTGTAGATTCTGTAAATCAATGAGATCAGCTTGCCATAAATCATCGATATCTTTCAAAATAACAGGACGTCGAATAAAGTTTTTGCGTGCATCTCTGTGTAATTCGTGAACAACTTCTTGCTTACTCATTTTATCACTGTTTCTTAGTTTATTTTGTTACGTACAATAGTTTTAGATTTAAATTCGTACTGATCCAATAACTTGAGTATTTCACTTTTTAAAGCAGCAAGCTTATTTGCAGTTTCTTTTTTATTGTAAAATTCTTGAACAACTTTATCGACGTAATCTTTATTTACTGCTTCATCAGCTGCTAAAGGAGACTTTATTCCTTTTAATACCATAGATTTTACGTCATATTCACCATGTTCAGACTTTCGTAACGTTTTATCATCGAATTCAAATAATTGAGATAAACGCATGCGTTTGTGTATGTGATGACCAAATTTGTCAACATTCATAATGATAAATTTGGTAAGTACTGTTAGGAACAAAGGATTAAGCAAGAGTAATTTAAATCATGAAAAAATATTGTATTTATTTAGGATATAATTCTACACTCGCGCAACTCTTCAATAATAGATATTATTTCGTTATCAACTCCAGTGTTACCAGCGTTTTTTGAAGCAATAAGTAATTTCAGTCTTGAAACTAACTCATTCGGATCATCCCAATACACGTAATCTACATTTTTCTTCCACTTTTTCAGTAATGGTAGACCTGAACCTTGGGCAAAGTCATCATCAGTGCTCGTAGAGATTTTACTGGACTTGAATAATGGTTTTATTACATTCAAGTATTTCTTTCCCTTATTACTTTTAATAGGCTTGCTTGGATCATAATCCCTTCTATGTGCATTGGTATCCAACAATATAGTTTTATAGTTGCGAGTGTCTTCTAATGTTACCATGTCTAAATCAGGTGTTCTTTTAAACAAAAGTTCTCGAAGGCCAGGAGATTGTTTGTAGCTACGTCCAGCAATAGTAATTATGTCATCAGAAATAGTTACTCGTTCTGAACCCATCATTAGATTTCCTTTACAATTTGTTACACCAAAAGGAACATCATTATAAGTTTCAGAACTCAGAGACCAAGATGGGTCATTGTATTGAGCTAGATTACTATTTGATCCAACTGTTTTAAACGATTCATTACTCAGACTGTATGTATTTTCATCAGTTTCGTCTTCATTTGATGCATTTTCAGAGATATCACTTTCGTAATCATCATGATATATTAAAGGTTTTTTTTTAATTGTTATGTCATTTTCATCATCATTATATGGTTGAAAAATCTCATTTTTTTGTTTTTTTTTAGGCGATAATGATGGTTCATTGCAATTATCATATTTACTAGAGTCTAATAGTTTGTAAAGAGGATTTGTTATAGGTTTAAATACGTTTTCTAAAACTATAGCATTATCTGAGTCAATATTACGTAATTGCTTAACTTTTCTTTTTACAGCTTCGGCGGCATCAACAACTTTACGCTTAAGAGATATTTCGCTTTCCATTTTAATTTAGTACAAAGCAGTTGACTTATAGTTTTCTAAAGTACTAATGAACGCAAATCATGGAAGTCATTACTTTATATATTACCATATTTCATGTGTATCAGTTAAACATGACAAAAGTGTCAAATCTTTTTCTGTAACAACCATCATGTTTTCCACAATCCTTATTAATAACTAGATAGCTATACGGTTCGCTCCAAATTTGAGTACACATTTCTTTAAATTGTAACCAAGACATATCTGCACTAACGTGCTCATCATAGATATGTTTCAGGTTTGTGTCATCTTGTTTGAAGAGGACAATAAGATTAGCATTATCTCTAACAAGTTGTTTAGGAACTTTGCTGTATGTCTGATTTAAATAAAAACAATCAATATACTTATGTCGACCCATAGCGAAGTAATCGCGAACATTATTTTGGTTCTCACAAGCTATGTCATCGAAAACTATAATAGAATTGTATTTTGCTTCATTTGGACTAAGTACGGTTTCCTTTTCGCAAAATTTTGCTAATGATACATGTGGAACTAACTTCAAAACATTTTCTAAGAAAACATATTTGGGCTGATGCAACGTTTTTGAATATACGTATATGTTTTTGAAGCGCAATCCATTTTTATGTAACAGAAGACCAATCATCAAGTTAGTTTTGCCACAATTCGATGGCCCACAAATAATGCAACGGATTGTATTTGGTAAAAGCATTCCATGCCGACAACCAGTTTTATCAGAATCATTGCAAATCTTTCCGACATCTAATGATAATGTTTGTTTCACAAATTTCATTACTGATTGCTGATATAAGTTTTGATGCGAAATGAACCAGAGTAATCTGTAGCGTGCATTATATAGTTAAAGAAGATAGAGTTTACATATATATATATATATATATAGGTTAATACAGCTGAACTATATGGTGATTTTTCTACAAATTGAGTACTATTTTTATGGCCAGAGAATTGTTTGAGAATTTTGCATAACCCTCAGCGTGACCAAAAACTGCAAGTGTTTTTGGTTAGCTCGTTTCATAAAGTGCTCTACTGAGAACAACGAAGTGACTGTGGTAAGATCACATTATCTGTTCCCAATCACATTTCTGTAAACAGATATTATAGAAATGTGATTTGGAATTATAAATCAAAATGTTATTGAGCATTCTAAATAAATTTTTATCGACTAAAGAGGAGATAAAAAATGATTTAGAATGCCCAATAATCACCTACTCATGCGCCCTCGATTTTTCAGTTCATCATCTATATCTGCCTATCATGTTCCCAATGCTGGAACAAAGACCTTCTCTCAGAAAGAGAGGATAGACCATAATCCACCATGCTGGCCCAGTGCATGTTGGTGAATGTCGTATGTCTTTGAACTTTTGAGGCTCTTGGTCAGTTTCCTCACGATGTTTTCCTTCACCGTTTTTGAGGGATGGCATCGAAACTGCACATCATTTATGAAGCGCATTACCCATGCGCTCTCTTCCCTGATAATTTTGATCATGCTTTTTAGTCGTAAAAAGGTGTTACATTTTCTGTTAACATAGGTACAGAAGCACAGAATAACATTTGTATTCATATATTTTTTTAATAAAAAACCTAAGTTCATTGAGGTTAAGGAATATTTTTCTAATCGTATATATAGGCATTGATTTAAAAAAAAAGTTTATCTGGACTTATCGCGCAATCTGGGACATTTTGCACACAAGGTCATCTGACCCCAAACTTAGCAAAGCTTGTAATATGGCTGCCAGAGACTGATATACTTACATATATATTTTTAAATACATACTTAAATAGATATTAACACCAAGACATAGAACAAACACAAATGTTCATCACACAAATGTTTGTCCTAGATGGGAATCGAACCCACGCCCCCAAGCACAGAAGTTAGGTTCACTACCAACTGAGCCACCGGGGCAGTCAATATTTTATATTAAAAAAAAGATGTGCATGTTGGGTCTCGTACAGAGTTCACAAAAAGTGTATTAGTTTTACCCATATAAATTTACATACATTTCAGAAATACCAACAAACAGATAAAAAAAAAACAATGTCTAACTTGGCATTCAACAAATGTAGACTAAATACATATAATTATATGTTATATGTAATTATATACTTAGTAATTTATATTAGTGAAAACTTCTTTTTGGCTTTTGTGTAACTATTTATCTCACATGCTTTTAAACAATTTATATACTCAATAATTTATTGCATAATTATTATATATATTTATTATAATAATTATTATATCACATTATGTTTATGGTTATGCAGAAAGGGTAGGGTAGCTAATATTTTTCGCGATATCATCCCTGATATTGCCAAAATATCAGCTATAAAATATCAGCTGCTCCATACATATTGTAGATCGTTAATGAACGTTTTCTGTGAAACAGACGATATTTTTTCGCGATTTCAGAGTTGCTCCCGTAGTAAAAGTTGTTCATAATGATGGCTACTATGTCCCTTTTAGGCTTAGTATATACCCTTTCCGCACACAATAATTAATAATAATTGTGTACACTGTGTTGGTTAGCTGTTTCTTTACCAAGTAAATAAAATAAATGTCCTACGCATACTAATGCATGGACTGGTTTAAAACATCACATATAGGTACCTGGTTTAGTGTATACGACTAAAAGATACAAAGCAATGAAGATAAGTGTTGTCGCGAGTGCCATCACCCAGCTTATCACCATCATTATGCACAGGCACATCAGAAATCCAAATAGAGATATCCACTTGCTAAATCTCTGTAACACAGACATGATAGAACTATATTTTTTAGCGTTGGCCACCAACTCAGAGCTGATTGTAAACGACGGCCTGGCCGAGAGGAGCACGTTGATGGAGAAATCTAGCTTTGAAGATGGTTATCGCCAATGCATTTTAAAATGGTAAGCACCCAACCTCCTCGTTCCTCGATAGCGTTGCATTGCCAAAGTTGTCGTCGAGAAGGGAGTTTCGGCACAGGTATTAATTTTAATTCAATATGTCAAAACTGCTAAATGGTGTTTAATTATGTAATGTATCAGTTTTCTAGTTATTTATCACTGTATGTTTTCCAAATAAAATAAAATTATGAGCAGCCTTATCGTGTAAGTCTAGTGATAGTGTTTGTCTGCCTTCCTGTTCGGGCGGATAGTGCGAGTAAGTTGACCATCAGAATTACACAATAAAGCCCCAGGTTTTTGTCCCGGGAGGAGTAGAGGTGCAGGTTTAGTGCGTTCCTCTAAAGATTATGTTGTTTTTTATGTTTGTTTCCTTTCCTCATAGCGTACGAGGGAATGTGTGTGAGGGATTTCATATGATGGATATGAAATCCCTCACTAACGAGAAAAAGTTCGTACGTACCTAGAAACTCGATGTACTCACATGGTAAGTTGGCCTCCAGCTGATAGATTTGACGTAAGCAGCGTGAAAAGTACAAAAGTTGATCAGCGCGTATGAAGCTAGGTAGAAGTTGGAAATCAGAGGCGCTATCTATTGTTTTTTTTATTTAATTGAATTAGCAATTACACGGACTTCGGGTCCTCGACTTTTGTTCATCATCATTAGGACGTCCACTGCTGGACATAGGGGTCTCCCATCGATCTCCAAAAAGGCTGGTTGGAAGCGGCCTGCATCCAGTGTTTTCCTGCGGTCTCTTTTAGGTCGTCTGTCCATCTTGTGGGTGGACGTCCTACGCTGCGCTTACCGGTCCGTGGTCTCCATTCGAGAACCTTTCGGCCCCAAAGCCATCTGTTCTACGTCTATGTGCCCTGCCCACAGCAACTTGCTTTTCATTTGTCATACCTCCTTAACTACAATTTTGTTAACTTAAACGTATTTACTTAAGCTATATATATACAAGTTGAAGTGGCAATGGGTAGGCTACATCGCATGAAGAACCGATAACCGATGGGGAAGAAAGTTTCTTGAGTGGAGACCACGAACCGAAGACGCAGCCTAAGTAGGCCTCCCACTAGATGGACCGACGACATCGTGAGAGTCGCGGCATCCAGTGGATGCAGATGGCAGGGTGTCGTTTAGTGTGGAGGTTAAAGGGGTAGGCCTATGTTCAGCAGTGGACGTCTTCTGGCTGATGATGATATGTATATATAATACCTACTGGGAGAGGAAAGTTAGTTAAATCTTAATCTAAGGTTCTGGGTAATCGAACCATAGACGAATAAAATACAGGGTTACACGGAACCGTTGTACTTACTACCCCGAAAGGAGGTCATTGTCATCATTATGAATAACTACGGGGCCAATGCTGAACTCGCGATATAAAAGAGTTCCATAAAAAAATGAAATACATACCGTTTACATACATACCTACATATTGGTCCTGTTGTGTAAAACTGTTCGTAATGATGTGTACAATGACCTCCTTTCGGCTTGGTACCACTGTTCCGTGTAACCCTAGATGATTGTCCTCGTTATATAACCTACCAATCAGTAAAAAGAGTAGCGACACGAAGTAAGCGAGCACATATCCCCTGTAGGGCTCGCCGTGCCGTCCGTAGGGCTTGGAGAAGAAGATGAGTCCAGGGTAGATGCGGTCCGTACCCAGCGCCTGGATGAGGCGCGGCACCGACAGCAGGTTGGTCAGCGCCGTCGACAGTGTCGCCGCCCAGCACCCGCCGTAAATCAACGGAGGCCAAAGTGACATCAGTTGCATTATCTACGAATATTTTGATTAACAAATCTGTGGTGAAATTACTGTATAGCTCAGTGGTAGCACGTCTACCTCATGAGCTGGAGATCCCGGACGTGCAGATGACGGGATGATGATGATGAAGGGTGGTTATGATGATGAAAGATGACTACATATCTGCTCTGGGTCCGGGGTTTTCTTGTCCGTGTCTTTGTGTTAATGTGTTCCATTGCACCACAGACACGATTTTTACCATGGGACTAACCCTAAAATCGCGAAAAAAATATCAGCTGTTCCTTTTACTTTGTCGAGTCTATCGACTATATTCTAACGGACAGTTGATATTTCAGAAAACGTCCACTGCTGAACATAGGCCTCCCCTTAGACCTACACACTGAACGACAGCCATCTGCATCCACTTGATGCCCGCGACTCTCACGTTGTCGTCGGCCCATCTAGTAGGTGGCCCACGCACGCTGCGTCTTCCGGTTCGTGGTCTCCACTAAGGGACCTTTCTTTTCCTCGGTTATCAGTTCTACGAGCTATGTGGCCTGCCTATTGCCACTTCAATTTGCAAATCTGAGCAGCTATATCGGTGACTGTGGCTCCACGGCAAAAATCCTCCTGGATTTTATTGCGGAAAGAAACTCCGAGCATGCACCCCCTCCTACTCATTGCTCGTCATCTTTGGATTGCTCGCTGTGCGACTCTCGAGTTTTTACAAAAGGCCAGCAGTAAAGGACCTCGTCTCAGTACCATATGGCATCACTGGCAACGCACACTAGTTAAATACCCTTGTCTTTAGGTACTGTGCTAATTTTGACGAGAAGATGTCACGCAGTTTCCCGAACGCTGCCTATCCGGGCTGGATTCTTTGGGCGACCTCTTTGTCTAAGTTGGACCTACCTAACTGGACAATGCTGAGCCAGATGCTTACTTCATAGTTATTATGTAATCCGTAGTCACAATCTGGCTTGCAGGACTCGAGGACGCTAGGGCTAAGATCCGCGGTGTCGCCACTAGCGTCTCTCAGCGCTCCCATGCCGGCCATCACCGCCATCACCAGATAAGAAGTCATCGATATCATAACTGCCAAGAATGTGCCTTTTGGAATGGCCGTCGCAGGATTCTAAAGAAAAAAATAATATTTAAAACAAAAATACGCTTATGTGACCCATTAAAACGAACCAAAGGAATGTGAAGGAAGGTGAATTGGTTTCTTCTAGGTGCTCCGTCGTAGACCGCATCATATACATATTACCAATATTTATTTATTTCAAAATAGCACCGCACAAAAACGAATAACACCAATGACACAATAATATTAAAAAGTCACAAAATCACACCAAATGTCAAAAGATTACAATAAATGAGGAAAAAAAATCGCTTAACATGAGGTAAGTTGGCGGTCAAACATATAGACAGACACGGACTTATATGTTACCAAAAATTCAGAGAGACAAAGATTACGTCCGCTTCATAATGTTAATTTGTTTTTCTGATATTAAAATGTACCTTTAGATCTCCACATATGTTCGCTCCAGCCTGAACCCCAGTAACCGCCGGGAAATACATCGCGAAAACGCTAAAGAAATTATATTGAACGCCTTCAGTCACTCTGTAATCTTGACGCCAATTCTTCTTTGCAGTTTCTACTATAAAATAATAATGAAATAATGAAAACATTAGACCTATATGACACTCAAGGCGCGTTTCTTTCAAAAAATATCCGATTATCCAGGAAGGTTCGTAATATTTTATAGGTGTTTGTATACATGAATAATTATTTCTATGTTACCCAAGTTTTCGTTAAATTCATCTTTATGTCCAGAGTGTCATGGGCTACGTTTTGCCAACAGATTGTCTAGCTTAACAAGCCGTGAGGCCAACAGACACTATGTAGAACTATGGTGGCCTAGCCTCATAAGTAAACTACCTTGACATGAGCATGTCAGAAGGCAATTGATGAGGGTCTCACATAACCGAAAAGAAACATAAACGAGAGAGGAGACTTATACCCAGCAGCGGGTGGAGACAGGTTTATTATAAAAATAGATTAGGAACTTACAATTAATCCCAACGAAACCTTGTGCTATATCCTGATTATTACGTGGGCCCAAACCAACGCCGATGATGTAGTTCGCAATCGCGAGCACGATTACTATTATAAGAAAATTCTGAAATAAATAAACGTTTCTGAAATTAATTGGTCATTAATTAAAGGGCTGTATTTACTCTATTCAGTTCTCTTTTCCTATTCTTCTTCTTTAGACTTTTTTCGTCTATTTCCGAATATAGACATCTCCTAAATTATTCCACGACCATATATTATTTAGGTATTAAGAAAAATAATAAGCATTTTAAAGTCTTGCTAGAAAAAAAGCATATACTATAACCTTACAAATTACGTCACTTGTAAGTACGCCATACAAACTCCATACTGACACTCACTTCGCGGGAAAGTAACAGAGCATTTCTTCTAATCCAATCAAACACTTAATATATTTATATCTCACAACCTCATAAGTTGCTTAAAACAATTTCTTCAGCATAAGGATTGCATTTAATTATATTTTTCCCATAGCCTGTTATTTTTAACAAGTCATATGCTCGATAGCCTATATTTCGTCCGTGTCGAAATGCATATGACCACGCGGGCCTACCTGCGTTTTAGACTCCCAATCCATGCCAACGGCGCAGATGACACACATCAACAACAGAGCTATGGCCCCAATGATTCTAGTATCATTCATGCCATTGTCCAAGATCTTCGTTCCGTGCGACTTGAGAAGTTCGTTCAGCGAGTCGCAGAACCCGATGGTGTTCATGCTGGCTGCGACCGCGTTCGCGAACGCGAATATGATGCCCACTGACGCACCGAGCTCCGCGCCCAGGGATCTGGATACCAGGTAATATACTCCTCCTGATCGGAACGAAGAACCTCTATAATACTATAATAGCTCTAGTGTCTGTTATGAAATGAACAACAGGACAAGTGGTCGATTAAAGTTAGTGCAAGTGTTTTAAAATTATTTTGAAAAGCTCGACAACGGTATAAGGTCGCTATTTAGACTGAACCAGAGACTTTGAAATAAAATGTTTCGGTAAGTAGGCATTGTTAATGCTGGGATGTTTGAAATAAAGTTCATATCGGTTTTTATCCTTTGCAGATTTTAGTTATGGGACATTTGTTTTATATTACACCGGAATTACCCACGTATGATTAAGCTGATTATTCCGACTATAATAGTTTCAAGCGCATTCGGCGGTCTTTTCCGAGGTGAGTGCGCGCGCGACCCCGTCTCGCCGAATGCGGGTGGAACTACCATATAGTCGGAATAACCGGCTACATACGTGAGTAATTCCCGTGTTTTATACACAAAATGTGGGGAAACCACGCCAGTTTCCGTAATAAAATGTGTATTATTGTATTTCTTGTGAAATATCTGCATAGATAGGTATATTACATTCAACTCAAATTCAAATTCCTTAATTAATTACAGTACAGTTACAAGGTGAAAGTGCGACAATGACTATTGCAGTACTTATATAGCTACGCCTCGCGGTTTCACCCGCGCAGGACGCAACGCAACTACAGCCCACACCGTAGGAATTTTTCCGCGACAAAAAGTATCCTATACAACTCTCGATCCCTAATACCCATGTCAAAAACACCTTGAAAGAAGGACAAATTAACACAATGTTGCATTTATACTATAAGTAGGGATTAGGTTTAGGGATAGCCCTACAACCCTAGCCCAAATCCCTACTTATTATACCTCCTTCCAGTTCTCCGTTGGTGCATATGGCGCTAAGAGACATGGTGGTGATGAGGCAGATGACGCCCGATATCAGGATGATGGCGATGGTGAGCCCGATGCCCGCCTGCGCCACGATCCACGAGATTCGCAGGAACAGCATTACGCCCCAAATATTCAGCAGGCACGGGATTAAGACACCCTGGTCAAATAACACTTCCTACTAAACTGTATGTATAAATAATCGAAGCTGATCATAGTTACTTTGTGTAACAAGGGGATAAAGTACTAGGGCTTAATTTACTTTGAATTCAGAGCGTAGCGAGAAATTCAATAAACGCCGCCCAAGGACAAAGTAATTTTAAATACATATTCCTATATTTAAAAATTGGCCTAGTATGTAATACACACTATTTTTCATCACTACATATGAGAAAAAGTAAAAGGTAACAAGTAAGTACCTACCTACCCAAACAAAAAAAAAAGGTGATAATTTTATATTTTGTTTTTTACTTCAACCTTCACGCGAGAGGCTCCAACATAAGTGCGCTAATCATCAGAAGAGATAAAGCTCAAAATCCCATAGGAAGAAACTTGAATGTGGTTCCCGCTATCCTCTAAAGCCAAATTTTAAATGTCGTTTTTCGAATAGGTGTGATGAAAACATTTTTGCCCATCAGTTACCAGAAATCAGTTTTAACAGAAAAAAAACTCATGAATCGCATGAATCTGCATTTTTTTTAAATTATTTTATAATCTAACTGAACCGCGGACCGGTAAGCGCAGCGTAGGACGTCCACCCACAAGATGGACAGACGACCTAAAAGAGATCGCAGGAAAACGCTGGATGCAGGCCGCTTCCAACCGGTCCCTTTGGAAATCGATGGGGGAGGCCTATATTCAGCAGTGGACGTCCTATGGATGAAATGATGATGATGATGATAAAAAGCTTTTTTTTCCCTTCGTGGTTAACCGTCAACGCTGCTGGTTATCAGATATCGGTCGTCAGAAAAGTCACTAGATACAGTAGAGATCTTTTCATAAAATTACTCTTGCTACGTACAAAAAACGTACGTAGTTTTTCGTTTCTTAAATTATACGTTTTTTTTTCCATGCACGCCTTCATATCATTTGTTCAACCTGGTGGATGACTGGTAGAAAATGTTTAGCATTAAGTCCTCCATTTGTGCATTGTACTTAGTTTGTAAGTGTGCAATAAAGTATTAAATATATATATATATAAAATGTGGCACGCTGGGTTTTTATACAAATTGACGGGCTTGCGGCTTCTAAAATGATAAAGCCATATTACAAGCTTTGCTTAGTTTGGGGTCAGATGACCGTGTGTGCAAAAATGTCCCAGATGTCCCAGAAAGATGTGGTTAGAACTTACCTGAACCCATCCTAGCTTGATCCCGTATGTGGTCAGTTCGGGAGTCGGATTTACATGTCCACTTGTTTTTTGATCTAGTGCTTTTTTCAGACGCTGCACAAAATTATAACTGCGTTAGAAATTAAAATAAAAGCTAAGTTAAAAAAAAAGGGGGAAAAAAAAAGTTAAAGTTTTATTTGTGTTTTTTCAAGTCAATATGAAAACATTAATAATCATTTTATTTTAAAACTTCAAATTAGTAATATCGTTTACTCGGTTGACATGTTTTTTCCAGTTTTTTATTTATTTAAAACCATTTTAGTAAACTTATTTTTATTTACAGCGATTTATTTTTCAAATCGGTTTACAAATAGCAGAGTTCTAAGGTAACAAACATAAAAAAATACAACCGAATTGAAACCTCCTCCTTTTTTTGTAGACGGTAATAAATTAACGTATGTTTGAGAAAGGTAACTTGCCTCTTGTTCTAATGCTGAAGAAAAATTAGTTCCGACAATTTTCGCACCACCTGTAAATTTGTTAAACAATTTAAGTTAGCGTTACCTATCGACGACTAGCAGCGGCCCGCTATTTCACCCGCTATTCTACAGGAACCATGAACTTTTACGGGATAAAAAGTGTAAGCTCAGATCCAACAAACAATGGAGATAAGCCTTAGTATAAATATCATTGCTGTTCAAATGTGTCCGTGTTTTATCCACTTTTTTCTCTATATATGCCGCTACTGTAAGTACGTACGGCACATTTGCTCATATTTCACGGACACTGAGAATGTTGCAGCGGCACCAATGTCTAATAGTGCACATGCAAAAAGGGCGGCAAGGTCGTTTGCAGGGTGAGTTCGACTACAGGCTTCAAGTCTGATATGTTCACAGAAAAGAACGGAAATAAGAAGGCAAATCTGTCGCCAGGCATTATGACAGAACCTTGATTGAACATTCTATTTTAGATCAACGCATCGAACTCCGCGTCACATTTTGAATGACATTTCAATCAAAATCAGTGCAACTGGCTACAACCAATTTCTTACAAAAATGCCTTGACAGCCGTTAATTTAAACAAAAAGATATTTTTTTTTGTGGTTCGAACCCACCACGCCACCTTACCATATCTTCCATGTTTGTCTCTTATGCCATCTCGTGATTTAATGACTAAAATCGCGAGTCGGTTTCTACTAGGCAAGACTGCTCCATCGTAGACCACATCATCGCGAGGATATAATAAAACTTTCATACCAAATTTAATTCAAATCCATTTAGCTGTTACGGCGAGTGCATACACACACTAGCAAATTGCCTAAAGTACGTAATAAAACACCTGAAATATATTTTCTTGTATTCACAAAACTCACCTGATTGTCTACACTCGCTCAAAAGTTGAATATCCATAACTTACCGAGATATATGCGATAAAATTATTTTAAAAATTGTAAGTAAATAAAAATCATTAATCGTTTAGTATCACGATGCGATATACATAGATACTGAAATGTGGTTTGCTTTCAGCATAACCGAGTGTGGACTGTTCATGTGCCAAGTGGGCTGGTCTCGTAAATACTGCCATATAAGTACAAAACACTTGTTGCTATTACATCCTATACCAGTCTACCGAGACCTCTTATCGAGCTAATACTTCACCTTACAAACATAAAGTCAACATTTAGACAGGGTTGCCATAGGCCCGAAATTTTCTGGACAAACGCTTTAATTACCGGACTGAATTCCAAAACGTCCGGAGTTCTAGAAATGAAATGATAATCACCGCCACTCGAGTTCATTATGCCGCTAAATATGAAACTCGCGCGAAAAACTTCTTTACAAACTCGCGTAAAGTTATTTATCTCCAATGCATATTATTACATACATTTTTGTCAATAAACAAATTTATGCTGTTTCAAACGGTTTATTGCCAAATGTAAGTAATATGGTGAGTAACTGATTAATGCTGTATATGATAATGTAAAGAACGACCAACAATTTTCGCGGACACTATGCCATTTCACAATAATTACCCAGCCTAGCTACAAGGACAAAAAAACTGTTTGAAATTTGATTTTCCCGCCAAAGTGAAACGTTGCGTTTTTCCCACGAAGTTTTTATTTATCTGGTACCGCTTCATATAGAGACCCGGCGACCGACGACAATACATTTATTTTGAAACGTCAAAGTATAAGGTGTTATAAGTTCGAATTCTGCGTTTGTATGTGGCACCGTAGCTCTCAAGCGGAAGGACCGATTTCAATGTTTTCATTTAGAAGCTGTGAATAGTTGCTTGTATCAGTAAAAGCTGGTTTCATTGCAGTGGTTTTAAGCTATGTTTTATTAAAATCTGTCCATCTGTTTAAAAGTTATGATATTTTTCGAGCTGATCTAGGGTTTTTTGAAATATCATAATAATATAATTTTATTATATTATGTTTAAACTGAATACTAGAATGATTAATTACCTTTAGGTTTGGAAGATTTTTGAGGGCCTGTACCAGTCTTAGAGTGTTGTTTCATCTCGAATCCAAAATAGATCCACAAGCTAACGAAGATCCAATATTCTAATATAAGTCTTATCTAGTCGCTAATTAAGTTTATCTAGTAGAGTATCGAAGTAAATCTCATCCAAGGAACATAAGTACTCTCCAACTCAGAGAAAGTAAATAAATTATCTATTTATACGTTTATTAATAGTGAGAAATTAGAAAAACATGTCGCTAAATAAGAATACTTGATGAATACGATTTGATATAACTTCACTGTGACAATGACATATAGCTACACAGAAAGAAGTAACAGTGAAGATATCAGTGTCAAGCTGATATGTATATAAGTAAAGACTGGTAAAGACATAGGTACCATGAGGTACCATCGGTATCTCAGAAAAAGCAATACCATTATTATCCTGTAATCAGTATATTAATTTACTCTATGGGTACCATACTGTTAAAAATGTCATGCCGTGCCCGTGATCGACCTTCTCAGTTCACCTGAGGTGACCACAGGCACTTTTCTTGCCTGTGGTTAGCATACCTAGAGCAAAAAATATACCTATTTATTTTGTGCACGTAAGTTCACGAAATAAGTCTCGCAGATCGGCGATTCAGTTGTGTAACTTGCATGCAACGGAATATTCCTAAAATCAATTTAAGGGAAACCAACCCTAAAATCGCGAAACCAATATCTGATGTTCCACACATTTCGTTGAGTGTGAATGACTTTCTTCTATGGAACAGCTATTTTATTCTCGGCTTTTTAACCGACTTCAAAATAAGAACTTAGCATGTTTTTTTAACAATATAATACCTACTCGTAAAGTTTAAGCCGTTTCATCGAAAAGCCAAAGCCAAAGGTGAAAAAAAAAACACATCTAATATCACCTTTTTTATTTTTTACTTACTAAAGACAACTTTTGTATAAAAATACAGTTGAAATTATTATACAAAAAAATAAATATCTAAAATGCTACTTTCACTATAATAAATAACAGCGCCATAATAATTATAAATAAATACCTAAAACTAACGCATGCGTGAGTATTACATAAAATTATCTATTTTTCATTATGTATATAATTTTATGGTTGTTATTTTATTGTGATTTATTTACTTACTCTCGCCATAAAATAATAATTTTAATCATATTACTTTGTTTTCAGGACCAGCCAACTTCGTAAACAAATTTAAGAGTTTTACCTACGTGTAAAACTAAGTAAACTATTTTACATACGTTACGTAGGGTTACCAACCATAGGTACTGTTAAAAATAGTATTACACGTGTTATGTTTTTATTACTACAACACGGTTTACTGTTCAACATAAAGATATTATGCGAAAGAGAGAGTAGAGATGAAATGTGATGAGATGAGATGATAGAGTTTGAAATTGAATTTTGGAATTTTATAAATGTTCTGACTGATTTATTTATTATTAATTTTCATTTATATTTGTACCAACTTAAATTATGGCTATTGTGTCTGAAAATAAAATGATTTTGATTATGCAAAATAATGTTTATTTCATGATTAAACCTTTTTCAAAAATATTCGCAGCGCGTGTGTAAACGGGTCTCTAAACCGAAGTTATTTTTTTTCCAAAATACTGTTCATTGCAAAATGTTGGCAACCCTGTACATACGCAAAAACAAAAAAAGTACCTACTTTACTGGGTTGGTATGTTCATAAAATAACTTAACTGTTAGTAATGTTTTTTCTTAAAATACTAGTACCTAGTTAAGTACTTATTTTTAAGTACTTACCTACTTAATAATCAGTTAAATCTTGTCTTGAAACTTTCCAACGTTTGGTATTTATTTGTAACCGTACCTACATCAATAATTTCAATGATCTTATGTCACTGAATAATTCTACCTAACTTATAATACCAACTACTCTATACAGGGTAATTTTTTTAGAGGGCATAATTTGTTTCGCGTAATTTGTAATTCAGTACTTTTAGAAATTTAGTATTGGAACATACTGAACAAAAAAACTATTAAATTTTTTTTTTTATCATATTATGTTTTTTATTTATCTACTTTTGTATTAGAAAAGACAGTAATACAAGTTCCGGTAACAGATAAAGGAACTGGGTGAGCGACTCGCGGCGCGAGCGCATTTCAGGTGAAGTTATTTTGTAATTTTTGTTCTTGGTCTTTTTATTTTCTATGACCTTGACGTAGGTACGCAAAATTTGCGCACTCCAAAAAAGTAACCCTGTATAAATGTCATCAATACGTGTACAATTTTACTAAAATCTTTGGAATATTCATGGTAACAACAGATTGTGTATCCTATATGTAAAATTAGCTACACGCCATTTTCCTTTCTTAATGTTAAACATATTTTAAATCATAATTGCCTACAGAGTTTTTATGCTGATGAATTCTCCATCAGTGCAACAGTATTACTGTTATGGATCAAGCGACTAATAGAAAACCCTGCCGTTGTCCACAACAGCGCTGACAAGAGGTTTTTTTTATGCCGTAAGTGGCAAACAAGCTAGCCGCCTGATGGTAAGCAATAACCGTCACCTATCGATGCCTGTAACATCAGGGGCTTCCCAGATCTTTTGAAGAACCCCATTATTGCTTCTCGGAAATGCCGCAGCTCATTCCACAAATTGCAAGTGTGAGGCAAAAAAGGTCGCGTAAAATGCACTGTGTGATTTTCACAGAAAAAAGGTCTGTGGAGTGTAGGTAGTAAAGAAATATGGACAACTGCAGGAGACCTATAGAGTCCAATTAATAGAGAACCCTGCAAGGGCGTCGCCAAAGGGGGGGAGGGGCATCTGCCCCCTCCTAGAGATTAAAAAAATGCAGCCAACTGCAAAGAAACTCTGATTGCTCTTGACTGTACCTACAATTCAAATTTTATCATCCTCCATAATATTTACTTGCACCCCCTCCTAGGCCATGGGCTGGCAACGCCCTTGGAATCCTGTAGTGGATCGTAAGAGTGCTGACAGGATGCCTGCGTACGCGCGGTGTATATAGGGTACGTAGTTTCTAGGAGTAGAAGGTGAGCACGGAGGTGTGATTGCCTCGCACGAACAGCATTGGCGGCAGGTCGCGGCTCATTATCTCCAGCCAAGCCATGTACAGCGGCGCTGACACCGAACCCTGCACACGTGTAACAATCACTTTACCTACCTATACATAGGGTTACGCGGAAAGGGTGTCTTAAGCTAAAAAGAAGTACATATAGCCGATCATTTTGAACAACTTTTACAATAAGCCCAAACCCAAACCTGAAATTGGGCCCAACCCTGAAATCGCGAAAATTATATCAGCTGTTCCATACATTTTTTCGAGTGTGAATGGCAGTTTTCTATCGACAGGTGATATTTTTTTCGCGATCTTAGAGTTTCTCCCATAATAAAACTTGTTCATATTGTTGGGTTACTATGGACTCCTTTCAGCTTAGTAGATACACTCTTTCCGTGTAACCCAGTAAAGGGTTGATTATCACACTAATATTATATATGCTAAAGTTTGTGTGTAACATCACATGTCATCAAAATCAATTGCTGTTCGTTAGTCTCGCTAAACTCAAAAACAGCTTGACCGATTTGATTTTTTTGTTTGGTTCGCTTTAATAAAAATTAAAAAAAATGCCCGGAAAATTCGAAAATTTGGGAAAAACAGAGAGTGCTTTTCTTCTATGGAATTTGGTTTGTCGGGTAATTGTTTCTTTGACGAATCTCTAGTGTATTTCCATTCCTCCCTTACCAGTACCTACTTGAGAAACTCTTTTTACTTACCTTTCTAGGCATGGGTAGCGACATGACGACCAGCCGCGCCTCTTTGGAGTTGGCCAGTAGCAGTTCGCGCAGCCGCAGCTGTCGGTTCGTCTTCTCAGCGAGGGTCAGCAGCTCCGTCTCGCTTATGCGGGACTCTGGAACGATCGATCATTCATAAACTACATTATAAAACTAAAAGCAAGCGATGATTGCTCAGTGGTTCATCATCATCACCATCAGCCAGAAGACTACTGCACATAGGCCTCCCACTTTAACCTCCAATGACATCCTGCCATCTGCATCCACTGGATGCCCGCGACTCTCACAATGTCGTCGGTCCATCTAGTAGTCCATCTAGTAGGCCTAAACCTATGCTGCGTCTTCCGGTTCGTGGTCTCCATTCAAGAACCTGTCTTCCCCATCGGTCATCAGTTCTTCGAGCGATGTTCCTGCCCATTGCCACTTCAACTTGCAAATTTTAATAGCTATGTCGGTGACTCTGGTTATTTGGTGAATATCTACATTCCGGATTTTATCGCGCAAAGAAACTCCAAGCATATTATAGCTCGCTCCATTGCATGTTGTGTGACTCTGAGTTTTTCCAAAAAGCCAACAGTTAAGGACCATCTCTCAGTACCATATGTCATCACTGGCAATACACACTGTCTTTAGTCTCAGTGGTTGACGTGTTCGAATTACAAACCGCAGTCAAATCTCAATACTGAACTTGACGTGCTGGCAAAGATAATACTTGATCGCATATGAGTCATAATTTACTTTTGCACGACGTAAGCAAAAGTAAAAGTATAGTAAAAGTTGTTCATAATTATAGATACTATGAACCCCTTTCGGCTTAATACGTCCTTTCCGCGTAACCCGCGTGCGTTAACCCTGTATATATACCAACCACCAAATACCAACAGCGAAGAGAAGTTACCTGGGTCTGCGGCCTCGTTGGTGAACTTCTTGATAATATCGTCGAACATCTCCTTGGTGTCTGGCTGCGGCGCCTCTGTGATGTCCTGCACCATCGTCAGCGAAGAGTAGTCTATCCGGAACTTGCCGAGCAGGTTCGCCATGCTGGAAAAAATGGTAGCATACTAAGTACATTTTATAAATTCGCACAACCGAACAACCGAAACTGGCTAAACGGATTTGCATGATTTGCTGTGTTTAAGAATAAATAATATTGGTGATACCCTTCGAGAAACACTGAAAAAAAAAACGAAAAAAAATTCTTTAGTAATTTTTTTATTGCGAATTTTTTGTTAAATAATTAAAGTTTGCTTGCTGATAGTGCCCTCAAGTCGAAAATCAGACGCTAAGCGCCTACCAATATGTTATGGCAATCTCAGTTGACAGCTTCCATTACATGCTTAGGAGTCTGTAAGTAGTGTATTACAAACTTGAGACGATGGTAAGCTCTTGCCTCATCATTATCAGCCTTTCATGTTTCCATCTGCTGGGACACAGGCTTTCTAGCAGAGAAAGGATGCAAACCATAAGTTATGAACCCATCACACTAATATTATAAATGCAAAAGTTTGTGTGTATTTGTGTATGTTTACCCGCATTCAACTCCGTAATACCTTGACGGGAAGGTAGTTTATACCCTGGATTAATACATTTATCCTAGAAAGATATTTGCTTCCTTTAGGATAGCGAGTATAACCGTGAGGCATTGCTAGTATTCTATAGTAATGGTTCCCTTACTTCCTCTCCTCGAGTTCCATCTCATGGTGTCGGTTGGCGAGCGCAAAGATCCTGAGTTTGCAGTGTGCCCACGCCGAGCGCTGCGAGATGATGTAAGGCAACAGGATGGTGAGCCCGCCGTCGTCGTACAGCCACCAAACGTCCAGGGTGCCTGACTCCTAGAAAAAAATAATTTGGAATCAAGTCTAAAACCTTTGACACATGTCTAAAATCTTGGACACAAGTAAAAATCTTGGATACGATAAAAGTCAATATTGAGATCATAATCCTTGTTCTGCCTTTGACACTGGAGGGGAGCTAGGGAGATCGACGTCGAGGCGAAGCTCCTTGCCAAGGCAGAGCTCTGGAAGATAGTGTCCCCTGTAATGAAGTTGGAGGGTGTAAATATATTCAGCCCAGCGTAAACCGGGCGGCATCACGAACATCCTTTCTTTTGTCTTCGGCCTCAATATTAACGAGCGCCTGATTTAGTTGGTACTGCTTTTGCCTTGTTATTATACGCCTGGGTAGATATTTGGCTGTGGTATAAACGGACAGCTTTTTTGTTTTGTTTAGATAAATACCGAAATTATCGGCTACATTTGTAGAAGACATGAGAACAAAAAAATTGTCTTACAGTTATTTACCCGAAGGGAACTAAAATTTTTCTTCATATTTACCTGTTTCCTCTGGAATATCGTCATCTGGGTGAGCTGGTCTTTAGATATCTCTAAGCCATTGGAGGTGTTGTAGATGACCTGTCGGTGCATGTCGTTGGCTTTGCGATACTTCTTGCGTTTATCTTTCACCACTTTCTCCTTCTCCTTGCATTCCGATATCGTGAACGAACGCGACGTAGTTAAAGTCAATAAACCTGCAAAGGACACGTATATTAACGAACTAGCTGCGCCCAATGGTTTTACCTGCATGGAATATCCTTCAGGAACAGTAGATTTTTCGGGATAAAATAATTCTATGCCACTCTCCGGACCTTCAACTATCTCTAAGCAAGAAATCACGAATATCCGTTTATCTGCGTGAAAGAGAAACAAACAAACAAACACACTTTTCTATATTTTATTATATTAGTATGATTCGTCTTTTTTAACACTTTTCTGGTGGAAAAAGAGCCAAAATACCTTAACTTGCATACCCGTGCAGCGTGTTGGCTGTGACTTTGCTTTTTAGTGCGGATGCAACATGCGTGGTGTGAAATCGATATTATCATACAACTCAAAACAATTTTAAGATAAGCTTATGACTACTCCCACGCTAGTTTTTTTCCTCCATAGCTACTAAGTCTTTGATACAACCATCACTGATAACAGATGTAGAAATAATTTTCTCTAAGATTATAGATGAGGATAATTTTGTATATAACATTTATGACTATAAGGATAAGCAAATAATCTTACTGGACAGGTTATGCCTACTAGAAGGCTGTGAGTCAGGCGTGCGTATATCGAGGTCAGAATCAGCGTGCATGATGTTGGCGCCCGTGGTGCCGCGCACGCGCAGCTCGCCGCTGCCGCTCGAAGTGGCCGTCAGCGAGCCCGCGAGAGTGTTGCTCTCTCCCTCGCACATCATGCCGTAGTCCAGTCCACCAGCCACGCGGACAATGGCCACAGCTAGGCGGCTTTCGAAGGCCGCACTTGAAAAAGAAAAGTAAATATTTATTGGGTATATTGGAGCCCAACGTGGGCCATACGATTCGTTACTAGAATTGACAGTATTGATAAAATGATCAATAAACATTCATTAAGTAAGGATATAACACATACATAACAGCAAATAAGTGTTTGGGGACACATTTATCTGCATGAAGTATTATTGCATTTTCAACCAGAAATGCATAATATTTTATTGAATAGGTATTTCTAAAATTCTAATACTAACTGCAATACGTTGAAGTATGCGACGAGGTCAGCCGCGGGTGCGGTGGCCCAGTCCGCTTTGTAACCCATCAGCAACACGTTGGGCGCCAGTCTTCCCACGCCCGAGGACTGCATCAAAGCGCGCGCGCCTAACTCGAAGTCGAAACCGTGCACGCGTGAACAAAACGCCCGCACTTTGCGTCCTCGGAGCCATTCATCGTCAGCGTGCCCACGAGATAAACGTTCTCTGAACGAAATCTTTTCCTGAAAAATTAAAAAATAACTTTTACATACTATGGCAAGAAGAAGGTAGGTACTTTATGATTACACTGATACCTAATGGCCTTCCGTAGTCTGTACCTATTCAGTTTCTATAAACATTTTTATGGCTTGTGTAATGTTTATATTTTCCGTCATTGCCCTTGGGTTTCGTAATGTTCTTTTAAATAGTAGTTTGTTTTAGCATACAAAAGGAAGCAGTTCATGATATTTGTGAGTAACTGAAAGCAAAGTGTACCAACGTAATGTAGGTAACATTACATCGTAACTTATAATGACGAGGCAGTTATATCTAGTGCTAGTATGTACATCACATTTTAAAATGTTTGCTAATGACAACTACTACATGTATGTGAAAGTATGTGTACAATATAAACGCATATCATATATTTTAATAAAACAAAAACAAAACACGCTTATGTCAAACAAACATAAGGAACCCAAAATCGAGGGGTTCACTGGTAACTATTGAAGAATTGCACTGTTCACGTCCCAGCTCCATCATAAGGCCCTCATCATATAATGTAGAATGAACTCTCAAACTCGAGAGGTTTATTAGTAGTTATTTAAGAGTACCACTATCCACCTTCTGGCTTCATCATCAGATCAGTTCGATGATACCAAATTATTATGTGATCATCCGGATTACATAGTACCTACTTCCAAAGCTTCAAATCCATCAGCCGTCACTGTTGATGGAAAAATTGCCCCAACAACCGAGGCAGCAGTAGCCAAGATAAAAAGTACATAGGTCAAAATTGTCTTCCAAGCGTTTTAAAAATAAGAACTATGTATACTTATATTCATAACTAGCTAATGCCCGCGACTTCGTACGCGTAGCGCAAAGTAATTAGTGGGTGGACGATTAGACTGACATATCCAAATATAAATGTTACACTAACGAACACGAACGGAACTTTAAATAGGCACAAATCCATCGGATTATTTATACTGAATATTTTATAGATAATACCTACACATATGACATGATTGTAGATTTATTGCTCTCCATTTTAATGCGGATTGTCATACTATCGTCATAGTATGATTTTAGTCTAGTTTTAATCTGACTCGATACAGGTATCCCGACATGTCCATAGTTTCAAATATATTTCAAGCAAATAATATATTACTTTCACTGGTTAAATACGTTGGAAGTGTGGAGCCATGGAGCCAATAAGGAAAAAAAAATGGTATAAGTCAAGCGAAATGTCATGCATGACAAACGTTATTATTGAATTATTAGTAAATAGTAAGTAGGAAGCATGGAGCGGTATCTATAATTAATCGCTGTTATTTAACATTACTCCGCGTAAAGACTGCCAATCAATGATGTCTAAATAATTTTTGCCCGCGACCCTTCCAACAACTAAACCGCTTTCGTTCACCACCATAACATCCAAAATAGCTGCTAATCATAGATCAGTAACAGATTAGATGCCGCGAGTTCACCTACTTTGCGTGTCTGTTATTGGTGTTAAGTTTGATCCTGGCAAAAAAATGTATTCATTTTAATCTCCGTCGACTTGGTATATTAGCACGTCAGAAGTCAATACAAAAATAAACGTACTTTAAATTACGCCATAATAAACTGTAAAACCTCTTCAAAAGCAGTTGGCTGTCCTGAAAATAACAAACACAAAAAAACTATTTGGTGCAGTCTATCGGAAGTTATGCGGGTACATACATTTCGGCTATTCGTTTTTATTTCATCATCATCATCAGCCAGAAGACGTCCACTGCTGAACACTCCCCCTTTAACCTCCACACTGAACGACATCCTTCCATCTGCATCCACTGGATGCCCGCGACTCTCACAATGTCGTCGGTCCATCTAGTGGGAGGCCTACCTACGCTGCGTCTTCCGGTTCGCGGTCTCCACTCAAGAACCTTACCTACTTCCCCATCGGTTAACAGTTCTTCGAGCGATGTGGCCTGCCCATTGCCACTTCAACTTGCAGATTTTAATAGCTATGTCGGTGACTCTGGTTCTTTGGCGAATATCTATATTTTTATTTACATATAGATTATATGGCAACAGCCGCTTCAGTTTTCCTACCTACCATGTCTGCGATTAGAAGTCTGTCATTACGACAACATTACTATAAAATAAGCTAGATGGCGTTATAAATAATTATTAAAAAAAAAAATTTTTACTATTTATTATCATAAATTAATATAGCCTATGTTTCAATCAGGTATTTTATAAGCTTATTCATGGAAACTGCTTTGAAATCCTTCTAGTAGTTTAAAAGATGTGCGCGGACAAACAAACAAACTGATAGCCGTCAGATTCGTAGTTCCATAGTTTGATAATAGATTGCGTACTAAAACGATGTTTTGCGAAAAAAAATTAAATTTGCTTAAACTTTACGAATAATATTATTAAAAACGTAATAAGGTATTCAATAATTCCTAAAATAATGAGTGTAAATGGATCGTAGTTTCACAAATATGAAAAGTGCGTCTATTATAGGTAAATACGACACTTTACCTGAATCACGCAAACGGGAATTTTTTTGCAAGTTAAACCGATATCTGGTATTGCTTCTACTTAGTTAGAAGTCATGTGTGAAGGTATTTGATCTACACATTTATAATATGGTAGGGATATGCTACCGGACTGACTATTAACCGACTTCAAAAAAGGAGGGGTTCTCAATTCTACTCGAAGGTATATAATAATAAAGTACTCGGCTGTTTCACTAACATCACAAAAATATCGGAACTTTAATCACTCGTATGATATTTTGCACGAAAATATCATCGCTCGTAGCGATAAAAAAAAACGAGACTTTTATTTTTAACAAATCAAAAACCTGTACAGTAGCCTATTGGGCAATGTAAATATCAATTTAATGTAGGAAACGAACCTGCAAGATGTCTCCTACAATCATGAGCGAGCCAGCCTTAGTGATGAGGTTACCCAGGTCGACGAGCGCTGGCCGAGACTGCGGTCGCCCCGACAGCACCAGCAACTGAGGCCAATAGTTCTTCACATGCTCTCCGGTGCGGGCCAGGTTATGAGCGCTCGAAAGAGCCGTCTTGTAGATTTGGGCTTGAGTACTGCTGCCCCAGTTCACATCTAGAGTATGAAACATTAAGACATTTAATTAATTATCAATTTATATCAATTTATATTCGATCGTTTAAATACTACCCGTATTTAAACGAGCGAATATAAATTAAAATTAAAGATGTCAAAGATACTGAATATGACTTACTGAAATACTAAGTAGGCGAAATACTGTGCGAAAACAAAATTAAAAATGGCTCACATTATATTCAACATTTTGCATTTATTTTATTTCAAGAATGCTGTGTTATATCCTAATCCAGGTGTAACCTTACTGACAGAGTTCAGATTTGCCCTGATTTTCAAGACTTATTTGATATTACAGTCGCCCACTCAGTAATTCCAGTCGGCCACTTAGGTTTTTAATATGCATCAATGGTAATTTTTAGTAACCTATTTTCAAGTTTTTTACTACTTACCCAATATTAGTCGACTTTTTATTAAATTTTTCAATTTATTTTTTATTTGTTTTTTAAAATTTAATTTCAATTTTTTAATTATAACTATACCGCCCAAGTAGTACGATCAACAATTTTACGAGAAATCACGAAAAAAAATATCAGCTGTTCCGTAGAAAACGGTCATTCCCGCAAGACAAAGTTTATGGAACAGCTGATATTTTTTTCGCTATTTCAGGGTTGGTCCCATAGTAAAAATTGTTTGAAAAATAATAATTGCGGCGATTGTATTTTTGCCTCCGTATTGCGAGTAGAATCGATGGGGAAGAAAGGTTCTTGAGACCACGAACCGGAAGACGCAGCGTTGGTAGGTTCTCACTAGATGGACCGGCGACATTGTGAGAGTCGCGGGCATCCAGTAGATGGAGATGGCAGGCTGTCGTTCAGTGTGGAGGTTAAAGAGGGAGGCCTATGTTCAGCAGTGGTCTTCTGGCTGCTGATGATGATGAAAATAACTTTTTTCCGGGTATACGAAACAAATTAAATGGTATTAGTTAGGTGATTTCGTCACTTTAATTTGATCATGACACCAACGATGACTCCTTCCGGATGCCTTACGGGCATGCCGCCAAAGAATTTGAAGAAACCTTCGCAGCAACTTCAATGACTCAGTTCTCCAATATACTTGCCAGTATTTGTAGAACGCCGGCATTAGAGTTATAATAACTTTCGGAAGTGGGATTATACACAAACAAGAAATCGTTTCAGCGATGTGAATCAAATGTGGAAGAATTGCGCAATTACTCATGCGCAGAGTTCAGTGTTATAGCAGACCGATTTAGCTCCATCCAACCTATTTTCAGCTGTAGGTACTTACAACTTGTACTTTATTACTCATCCATTCTGTTTGAATACAGATGTGGATTTTACCAGACAACCCTCCGATCAGACAAACAAGGGAAATATGGTAAGGCGGTGTGGCGGGTGTAAACGCATCCGGCCTAAATCAGGCCACCTAGCAGATGACCTTACTGCCCCTTTATTTGCATATAGAATATTAGTTTAATAGCATCGCAGTAAGTTTCATAGTGTGCCTGAAAAATTTGTAAGTGTGCCGTACTTACCGTTAGTGAAAAAAGAGCGAAACAAGAAGACATTTGAATACGAACGATAATAAAATTGCGCCCCCTGACCTGGTAAAAACTGGATGCAAAGAACTGCCGACCGAGTTCAGTGGCGTGCATTGGGAGAGGCCTATGTTCAGCAGTGGACTGATGCAGGCTGATGATGATAATAAAACTGTACTAAGGCATATCTCCCTTGTTGTCTGATCTGAAGGAATCCGAAGGTCTGTGGTCAGCCCCATTCAAAATCAATATGAGTTTTCCGTAAAATCTTACCAGGATTTCGATAATGCACAATGAGATAAAGAGTGAAGAAAATTGCGAAGGTGACGAGGGACATCTTCCAGCTGATCAGCAGCATGATGGCCACACACATCAGGAAACCACACAGAGACAGCCATACATTGTAGTACTGAGGATAAAAAGATTAGTCATTATTTCATCACTATTCCATCAAGAAGGTTTTAGATCCTATTCTATGTCATCTTGTTCTACTGATGCGTTCCTGTTCTACCTTTCCTGTCGAATTTAATATGGACAATGGGATTCGTTCCACAGTATAACAAATAGTTATGAAATAGATAAAAAGTTTGATACATGAGCCGTACAACATCTTGAACAAAGCACTGGTTTTTCAAAATGAACGAGTATTTTGATTAACAACAATGTATAGTCTCTCAGATAGATACATAGAATCTCTGTCTCTTTTTAAAAACTTTTTTCTTCTTTCCTCTTTTTTCATAAATAGATGAGTTGCTAGGGTATTCAAAAATCATAGAGTCCTGTCGTAGAATGCTAAGAATGTAGAACTTACTCGGAAGGTAGGTCTCCAACCCAAAGGCCGAACGAGTGCAGCGTGGAATGTACAGAAGTTGATTAGAGCGTATGAAGCCAGGTAGAAGTTAGAGATCAAAGGCGCAATCGTGTTCAAATCGGCTGTAACATAAAGAATACACAGGTAAATAGCAGTAGAACAGCTGAGACAGCACTCCAAACTCATATTCTATTATATCAAGAAGTAGAACTCGGGTGAAACGCTAGTTAATTATTCTATAGAAATAAAAGTTAGAAAAATAGGTTCATTTTGTCCGATGACGTCATGTCCCATCGCAAATGGGGGGGGGGGGTCTACACCGGGCTTGATGACTTGAACATGATAAATAACGTACCGATAAGCAGGAACATGAGCGACACGAAAAACGTGAGTACGTATCCCCTGTAGGGCTCGCCGTGCCGTCCGTAGGGCTTGGAGAAGAAGATGAGTCCAGGGTAGATGCGGTCCGTGCCCAGCGCCTGGATGAGACGCGGCACCGACAGCAGGTTGGTCAGCGCCGTCGACAGTGTCGCCGCCCAGCACCCGCCGTAGATGAATGGACCCCAAGACGACATCAATTGCATCACCTGCCAATAAGACCCAGTTATAGAACAGAGGCGCTTCCAGCTGATGGAGCAAATATCTAGGGACATCGAAGATTTTTGTTGGTTGATATCTCCTCTTTCAGCCGCTGGCGTGATGATCCCGATCAGTTACTTATTGGTAAATCTGTCGCCATCTATGCTGACATGGCGACATTAATTGTTTGTTTGTCGATTAGCAGTCAGACATTTTTGTGAATTTTAATATTTTTGCTGCATGAAAATACTGATTTAAAAAGCCGTTACTTCAATCAAGCAGCAGCTGTATAGCTTCTTTTACTTACCGAATAGCTGTTATGCAAGCCATAAGTACAGTTGGGCACGCAGCTTGCAAGCCCGGCGTAGTCGGTGACGGTTCCGTTGACAATCAGCAAGTCGGTAATGTTTCCGCTGGCGTCCCTCAGGGCACCGCCGCCGGCGAACAGCACCATCAGAGCGTAGCTCAGCATTGAGATTAGAAGTGCCAGCAGGGTTCCTTTAGGGATCGCTGATGCAGGATCCTGGAATAGTTGGCACGTTTATCGATTTGCAAGACGCACTTATCGTCAAATTTATGTGACACCATAAGTCAGTAAATAATTCTGCACATCACGGTCATACACACCCACCACACACACACATCTTCACACACACGGCCCGGCCGTTTCAATGATAAATTTATATATCTGCTCTGTGTCGGGTGGGTCTTTGTGCGTGTTCCAAAACATCCCCGACACAGAGAATAGTTGTGCGGTTGTGCTTTGAGTGTGAAACATTATTTTTATTTCATATGAATATCTCACACACGCTTCAAAAAAGTAACGCAATTCCAAGAACGACATCTAAAACCAATTTTATTGTGCAGTATCTTGTTGAGTGTACGCTGTAGGTAGATATTTATTGCAAACAGTAATGTATGAGTCGCCAGCTCCCTGCCTCAATTGGTTTAATCGATGGAGTGTCCGTTACTCAGAACATAATAATGATCACCAACCAAATTTTTCGGATCAAATAAATTGCCCTATCTATTGGGTGAAACATTCTTATTAGATTTGTTTTTCCATCTGTATAATGAGATTTTTATGCGACTTGTTATATTTGGACATGATCATACTTGACAGATATTCCTAGCCACGCCGATTTCACCTAATTTGGATCAATGATCCAACTATCACGCTGAATAATTCAGTTCTGTATCCATCGTCTTGTAGTACCACCTCAGAAGTCAATACAAAAAACCGGCCAAGTGCAAGTTGGACTCAGATAGTGAGGGCTACGTACCAACCACACAACTCATTTCCCATTCGGATCGCGAGTCCGACACGCACATGGCTGGTTTTTAGTATTTTTTTACTAAAATACAGGACACTAAATATGTTTCAATTCCATTGATAATTTAGTTTTTGAGATAGACCCCGTAACAAGTTTAAAAATGACCAGTTTGACAGACCATTATTATTCAGTCTATTTTTTTAAAGAAAAAATAAAATGTACTCTACTTAAGAAGCTGTGGATAATGCAACCCTACATGTCAAAGTTAGAAAAAAAAACTACAAACGTTCTATTGAAGTTGAATGTTCTTATGACGTCACAGGCAAGAAATAGAGGTAACCATTGCATGGCGAGTAAGAACTTGTTTGCAGGCTTATGACCTCACTAAAGTCATGTGGCCCCATATTTTTTTTATGAGCGTTTATGCGGTAGTTTAATAATTTTAATTTTGATGTCCATTTTTAATACAAATACTGAAAATGATGAGGATTAAATCACAAGATTGCTCTATTATTATATTATAGACAGTTGTGATGGTTTCGTAAAATCAGTGAAATACCGTAAGACAAGATCTCTTTATTAAAGACCACAAAAACAAGAATAACATAATTAATATACATTACAATAAAAACTTTTATCTATTTAACAGACTTTTTATCTTTTCCAGGCAACCGTATTGCTCATAGTAGGTACAAAAATTCATAACGCTGAGTTTTCATACAGGCGTCTTGCGATACCTTGCGGCGTCTATCCTAATAAAGGCTTGTGTTCCTAGTCTATTGATGATATCGGAAGAAAATGGCAACGATTCAAAATAATAGACGATCGTAATACGTGTTACGAGTTAGCAAGTAGCGGTGTATAGCCCATAGAGCTTGTTGAATTACTGCGTTGCCAGTTCAATCAAAGGGAGTTGGGTAGGTAATTCTATTTACGAAACCATTTTCTCCGTGACATCACAATGACGTCATTCGTCATTCAGTGTCAGCTCAAAGCTCAAACCAACCATTTCAAACAAAGTACTTCCCCTACCTACCTCACAAACGCAAGCAGTTACCGTTTAGCTTTTGTGATGGTTCTATCCATAAATAGAGATGTTTTAAGAGTGCGCGCCCGATGCTGTGGAAGGGGGCTATTTAAGCTTGAAAGATTTCTAATTAGCTACCTCCTGAACCACTGATACAATGCACCTTCGAATGTCGAAGGCGCAAGACACACTCATATAATTATCAATTAAAAAAATCCGACTTGAAAATTTGAGTAATACGCAATTTCGTTTACTTGGATGTCTTATATTTTCAGTACTGAGTTTTCGTACATAAATCTGAATTAATTTAAATCTTATATCGTTAAAACAGCGTCTAAATTAGATATTGTAGCTTGCAACATATGCAGACTGAATGCACTTTCTGTTGAGAAATATGGTCTAGGTACTTTGCTTCAGACAGTTTTGAGCATTGATCCGATATCAAATGTTTTAAAAGGACTTTTCATCTTACCAGCTCGGAATGTTTTTATAGTTTAAAATCTGCGTACAAAAGACGGTTATCTGATAGTGTGGAAAGTAAATACGAACGCGATTTACCTAACTTTTACATTAAAAAAATTGTATTGAAACATTCCAACCTCATTGGAAAGCACCACAACCCAAATAGTTTGATTCAAGGAGGATCTTAACTTAAGAGTTACTTATACTTACTTACTACTACTACTTATTTTACTTATTTAGGTATGATGAAAACACAAACTAGGTCAATCTACTACGGTATTGGAATGAAAAGTGGTGTTCTCCATTCGAAGGCAATATTAATTTGCATCTCATGCCAATTGAATTCATCGCTATACTCAGAATACTACTTTTGAACTTAGACTACTACCTACCTACCTACTTACTTTAAATACCAAACGCTCGCACCAAATAACAACTTTGCAGCCTATTAGATACAACAAATAACTATTGATTCTGTCTTAGGAGCACCCTTGGAGCACCTACCAAATATTTTCAGGCTGGCCGTTAAGTTTGTCGAATGTGAATTTTGGTTTTTGGTTAGTAAATCTAGAACTATTGTGTTATGTGGAAAAAGAACCGTTCAAAAGTTTTTTTTTTTTGTATAATATTAGGCTTAAGTAGGTTAAGTAGTTTATGTTAGTTTGCCTATGTTTTGTCGTGAATATAAGCAATAGCCGTAACAAAAATATATCTAGAAAGACTCTAGAATAAATAAAAAATGTTTCACACTCATTGCTCCCCACTAGAATTACCTCTAGGGGATGCTATAAAAACATCGGTTTCTTCTAGGCAAGCGTGCTCCATCATAGACCGCATCATCGCTTAACACCAGGCGGGTTGGCGGTCAAACGCAAGACTATTAATAAAAAAAAAAAACGTTATGTACAACTAATGTCCAGACCAGGAGAGATATTCAAATTCACCTTTCAACTATCTGCCCAGCAAGGATCGAACCCAGAACCTCGTTCACAAACAGGCGTCATACTGGTTGACGAAAACAATAGCTTCCAGAGTTAATCAAATTCAATTATAATAATAATAATTTATTTCTTGTAAATACAAATAGATATACATTATAACATTGTGGCTCTGCCTTTTGCGTTAGTTCAAAACTGTGTTGCAAAAGGCAGCGTCTTCCAAGGGTACGAGTATGTTTTACAATTATTGATCATACAAAAAAGTTACAAGTTTTTTCTTGTTTTTAACTGTTCGCGCAGAGATGTGTGTATCTGCTCTGCGCGATACAGAACTCATCGTCAAAGTCAGTGCTCTCAGTATATGTGTGGTGTGTGTGTGTTTGTGTGTGTGTAGTGTGTGTGTGTGTGTGTGTTAATGGTATTTTTCTAAAAATGCTTCGGTCTCGTCGTAGTTAAAATGTGATAACCACTCCCGAATTTTGCTCTTAAGTTTATAGAGTTGCAAACGTTTAATATTGTACCTAACATTTAAAATATTATAAAATTTGGGTGCCAAATGAAAAAAGTTTCTCCAGGCAACTTCACTTCTGTATCGGGGAACTGGACACAAATCTAGCCTTTTACCTGTGATGGGCAGATTAGGTACAATGTCCTTGTGATATCTACGGATGCACTGGTAAATAAAAAGTTTCCTTACGGTTAATACTTTGCATTTCATGTATAGGTCATTAGTGGGATATCTGAAAGGTAGGTTCATAGCGACTTTTAGCAGCGCTCTTTGGGCTCTTTCCACTATAAGCATATTGGTCTTTCCAGCACCTCCCCATGAGCTGATACAGTAGCTAATTGTACACTCTGCTAGTGCTTTGTAAGTTATCATGAGAAGGTTTTGGTCAGCAACATGCTTAAATGTTTTAAACACATGTATTAGTTTTCTTGTACGCTTTGAAACAGTCGCTATATGATCACCCCAGTTTAATTTTATATCAAAGATAACGCCTTAATATCGAATTTTATCAGATTTTGTCAAAAGGTTACAGTTACAACTAGCCTGCACGAAGGAACGATTACAAGGAAATGTATGGGCTTTTATATAGAGTCAATCAAATTCAATTACTTAGGAACTTCACAAAAGTTTTAACTATGATAAATGTAAACTCGTCTTGGCCGAATATGATTTTATCATAATTAGCATTATTTTTAAACATATTTTTATCGTTGTATGTTTACAGGATGGAATAAAAAGGTTTACATGAAAGGTTAAATTTAAATGCAAACGTGTTTACATTAATCATAAAATAAGGTAAACAACATCCATATCGTCTCTCAGAAAGATCAGTACAATAAAAACATTATTTTTATCATAAAATAACATGAACTGTTTTGGGAAAGAGTGACATCCGATATCTTTGACCAAGTCGATGTGTACACCTACTCTCTTCTGCTACTTAATTGGTTATGACGTCAGTTGTCACCCATCAAGTAAGGCACTCGTTGCTGCAAATATGTCGCATGTACGGTATTTGTCTATAAATTTAGTTCAAATTGCGTCGCTCTAGGAAAATATTTTTTTGCGGACGCCTACACTCTACTTTTTGTCCACCTTCAAGAAAACTTGCGTCTTTATACATTTTTACAAAAAGAACAAACGGTGGAATGGGAGCTTGAATTTTGTGTTGAAAATTATGCAATGTGAAGCTGACATTTTTCAAGTAGATTCCTTATGTGTTGTAGAGGTCCTCTAAGCAATTATTTTGTGAAAGGGCCAAATTAAGAAGGGAAAATAACCTATATTGTTTGGGAGATCATATTTTACAAACGGTATATACGAATGATCATCATATGAACAAAAACTTGATGTACCAAACCTGACTTTCATTTTAATGACATCGATTTTGTTGTACGATTAAGTATATAGTCATTACGGCAAAAAAACTGTTAAAGGCACGCTTTACTTTTTCTCTGAACCTAACAGCTTGTTCTAGTGAGCAATGTTGTGCTAGTGATCAGTCAAATAATTTTTCACCCCACATCTATTCAAAACGATGATATTCGTCACAAGAGCGCCTAAACAATTGTGAACATAAATTGATATGTCCTAAAGTAGGAAGTTTTTGCTATGAAATTTCATAAGGACATTTATGAGTTTAGGTATTACGGTCTTGAATATTGTTCCTATACGTATAGTACGCATGTATGTATGAGAGAAACCTTGAAATAATGGATAAGTATCTATATTCATACCACTGGAAGTAGAAATGCTTAGGCTAGACACAATATGACTCATTACTGACCTTAAGGTCCCCGGAGATGTTGGCGCCGGCCTGGATGCCGGTCACGGATGGGAAGAATATAGCAAACACACTGAAAAAGTCCTGGTTTAGCTTCTCACTGTACCGGAAGTCAGAGTAGAAATTGGCCGACAAAGTTTCCGCTGAAATAATACGTGCCTTTTAGCAAAGAAATACATAAAAGCAAACTAACTGCTTTTTTTGTAGTGGTAGGACTCTTTTGCAGGGGTCCGCCTGGGGCAGTACCACACCTTTGTCAGTTATTCAACCGCAAAACAGTAGTGTGCAAACACTACTGTGTTCTGGATTGAAGGGCAATGTTTCCAGCGAAATTACAGGGCACACAGAGATTTGACATCTTATAGCGCAGTGCATTGCCATCCAGGGTTATGAACTGTTGAAGTTCAAAATTCTGAGTGGTGTTGAGCTGTTATGGGCAAGCGTGAAGAGCCATCAGGCGAGCGACAGTCGTCGCTCGTCTCGTCACTCAGTACCATTAAAAAAAAACTGGCCTATATAATTATGGAAATAAGATACGAGTACATACTCGTATACAAGAACTTGTAAAATGTACACTGGGTTCCGCGGAAAGGGTTTACTAAGCCACAAGGATATTATAATGGACTAATTATACTCATCATTATGAACAACTTTTAGTATGGGACCAACCCTAAAGTTGCAACAAAAAAAACCGCTGCTCCATACATTTTGTGGCCGATTTCTATGGAACATAAAAAAAAATTGGATATATAAATTTGATTTTGAAATTTGGAAATAAAAACTATGTCATGATTTCAGATTTAGTCCCATAGTAAAAGTTGTTAATAATAATGGATTTAGTCCATTATTATATCCTTTCAACTTAATACATCCTTTTCACGTATATCAGGGTGTTTGGTAGAGGGTCCGACAAATCAAATGAGCGTGTTCGGGGGCCCATTTGGAGAATACAAGTTGGCCAAAAAAAATCCCTGACCCCCCTAATTTTTTTAAAGGTTTTTTTTGTGAATTTTCCCATTTTCACCGAAATTGTACCTATTTACCTCCATAACATTTGTAAAATCTGTTTTAGACCAGATGTTTTTACTTGAATTTGGTCTCTAATACACCTTCAGGCCACGCAAAGCAGAAGTCAGCGTCAGAATATTAGAGCTCCTGATTGCTCATTTAAAATACGAACGTTACATAAATTGTTTACTGGACAATGGGCTTTGCTCAAATTCTCTTGAATAGTGGATTGTAATTTTTTTATTATTATGACTTCGGTGGTGTATCGAACTCTACAATAATAATAATAATTGCCGTACAAGTTGCCCATCTCATGTTCTCAAACGGTTTTGTTTTGGTTTCAGGTTTAGTAGAAGGGGACCAAGAGCGGCGTTTGCGGTTTTGCCGTTTTCTTTTACATACGGACGTAGATAATGACGAATTCCTGAAGACCATTCTCTGGACGGATGAATCTAAATTCACGAGAGAGGGCATCTTTAACCAACATAATCTCCACAGATGGGAATCGCAAAATCCTCGCGCGACTAGAGAGGCCTCACACCAACATAACAACATAAGTTTTCGGTCAACGTATGGGCAGGTGTCATTGGGAGAGACCTCATAGGACCCCATTATCTCCCAGATACACTGAATGGGGAAAATTACCTAGAATTTTTAATGAATGACCTACCGGAATTAATGAGTGACCTGCCGATTTTTGAAGATGACCGGGCAGTTGTATTTCAACATGACGGCTGCCCGGCTCACTACCGGAACATAGTACGCGAGTACCTAGACAACGTTTTCCCCAATTCATGGATTGGGAGAGGTGGCCCAATTGAATGGCCCGCACGTTCCCCAGACCTAACACCACTCGATTTTTATGTCTGGGGACGTGCTAAAGAGTTGGTGTACGAAGTTGAAATAAACACAAAAGAAGAATTGGTGACGAGAATTGGGGATGCTTTTTCAAAAATGAAAGTAGAAATGACGCTGAACACGACTACAAAAGAAATACGCCGTAGATGCCGGGCGTGTATTCATAACAGAGGAGCTGTGTTCGAACAAAATTTAAATTAAATAAATAATTGTATTTATTTCTGTTGTTTGAATTTTCCCTTCTGCCTCATTTATTCAACAAGTTGGTAAGTTTTATACCAACTTAGTATGTCATTGTAATAAGTAATAAATAGAGAAGTTTTTAAATGCATATTACCTCCCGAATTGCTAGTGTTTTTTTTTAGATCACTGTGAAAGTTGAACTATGAGGTAATTTTTATTTTCATTTTTTCACTCTATGAGCTCTAAATCAGTTAGTTAGCTTTGTTTTGTACCCAATTTTGCTTTGCGTGGCCTGAAGGTGTATTAGAGACCAAATTCAAGTAAAAACATCCGGTCTAAAACAGATTTTACAAATGTTATGAAGGTAAATAGGTACAATTTTGGTGAAAATGGGAAAATTCACAAAAAAAAAACTTAAAAAAAATTGGAGGGTCAGGGATTTTTTTTGGCCAACTTGTATTTTCCAAATGGGCCCCCGAACACGCTCATTTGATTTGTCGGACCCTCTACCAAACACCCTGTATATAAATAAATAAATAAATATGCTGCAACTAATACAAAACAATAATTTAAATTTCATTATAGTTCTTTAATATTTGCCAGTCCAGCACAAGACCGCAAGAGTAACATTGTTTATAGGCTTAAATCTCGTTTTTTTGCAGTTTTGGCAGAAGTAAACTCACAGCTTAGTCCGACGAATCCTTCCGCGATATCAGTGCTAGTCCTGGGCCCGATGATGGTGCCGACGACGAAATCAACCATTGCTCCCACGATGATCGCGATCAGGAAATTCTGTGTTGAAGATAAAAGCTAATATTATTGTGTACTATTATTGCAGGATAGAAGATCTTGCAATCATTTTTACCCGACTGCGAAAGAAGGAGGGTTATGTTTTTCGATTGTATGTAGGTATGTACGTAAATGTATGTTGATTTCTTTGGCCGCCCTACAGTCTAAACGGCTTAAAGGATTTAGACATGTGAGGTGTAATTTGAATCATTTTAATAGTGGGAGAGACATCATAGGGTAAAATAATTCAAGATGTGTACGCGAAAAAAAAGGGAAAAATAGTAAGTACCTAAACTATTCTAAATAAATTAATATTCAGCAATAAATAATATTATTATTTTGCCATCATTTATTTTATTATTTTACAGCTCACTCAGCAGATTTCAATATATATAACACTACAGTGAAATAATGAGTAGTTTACGAGATAAAGCGGTATGTATGAGATCTATATCTACTACGAATATTAAAAAATTGATCGATTTGAGAACTTCTTTCCATTTTGAAGTCGGTTAAAATATCATTAAAGTTCTCACAGGGTGGACTTCATTAGCAGCAATTTACAAAATGTAAAGCTATATGTGCATAGTATAGCGGAAATGATAAACGACCTAACCTATAATTTGCGGGCTTCTGCGAGCTTTCCTACTAGAAATTAATGCAATTAAGTTAATCTATAGGAATGGCTTCACATGTTCACATCAATCTTGTGCTAACGCGTTGTCCAATCACTATACCTATATATACCTACCTACTATTATCATAGAGATTGTGTCGAAGAGAACTTTTTAGGTATTTTCCATCATCGACCAAAATAAAATGAATTTTGGTCGAAGTTTTCCATCCCATTATTTACATGTCAAAACCTCAGATCAAATAAAAATTACAGATGGATTACGGCGTACTGTCAAAGTGAAGTCAAAATCGCTTCCAGAACGGCGTGAATTCCTAGTACACGGACTCACGCACACATACGCATTCAAAACTACGTGAATTTCATACTAAAAACGTCAAACGACTAGGCACAAACGTTTCAAAAAGTGGTATCACTTTTAGTGTTCGCGGCTATTTTTATTTAATCTGAAGTCAAAACTGCCACTGCCATGGATATCTATGGAATGCTATGATTTCCCATAATGGATGTTAAAATTAATTTCTAAATAGATACACTCATTATTCTTTGATAGCGGTCCTGGAAGGATAACAATATGTACTTACCTTTCGCTGACTTATTAGTATTTTTTTGAGGAAGTTAATGTACAGTACTCTTCATCTACAAGTTACGTATTCCATACGATATTTGTTTTATTCTATCATAACATAAATATTTTATATATAAGAGGCGATGTGTGTATGTATGTTCCATATGGACCCCGATGGCTGGACCGATTTTGACGGGACTAGCTGTCACTGACAGATGGCGCTTAGGTAATGTTGCTAACTTGTTGGGCACTTTACCTGCAGACAGCCTTCTTTCAGATAATTAAATTTAGATTTCATTTAGTTAGATATTTATTTAGTTACTTTATTTTATTTAACTTTAATCATTCTACTAGTTTCACATCCGTGAAGGTAAAGGCTTGTAAAAATTTGGCCGCATTAAACTTATTTGTATTGAAGATGTGTCTATGTCTACATAACTATTGTCTGTTAGCGGGCCTGTTAAAAATAGGTAGTAATTACGAAATAACACGAGAATCTATAGATAAAATCGTGCAACTACTTTTACGACCAATTTTCTCGTAGAGGCACATTAAATTAATTCAGTATCGATTCCCTGTTTACAACAGTAGATAGAACTAGCACACAGACAGACAAATAGTCATCATCATCCTGTTTTGGTATAATTAGTTGATACATAAATAAGAGAAGCCACTGGCTTCCGTCCCATAGTCTCTGTAGTTCGGGAGCTTCTGGGATTAAATTATGCTCGAATAAATGATTTGATTTGAATCGAGTTCCCACTGCTGAGACACATGCCTTCTCTCTAAGAGAGAAGATGGGTCCTAACTCACCATGCTAGCCCAGTGCATGTTGGTGAATGTCAAGTCCTTGAACTTTTGAGGTTCTTAGACATAACGGTTCCCTCACGATGTTTTCCTTCGCCGTTGTTGAGCGATGGTATCGTAAATGAACTTTACTAAATAAGTCATTGGTGCAGGGCCGAGGATCGAACCGGGTGTAATTGTAAAGTGCAGATGCTACCGCCCAGCCAACAACGGTCCAACAGACCTCCAGACAAACAGAAGGAAATAAATAATGTGACCTACCTACAATCGAACTAAGCTTCTTCAGCTGCCTTTGTTAACAGGCCTTCGAAATAAAATAAAAGCTTTCTAAAAAGCTTTCTTATTCCTGATAATCTGTGTCAGGGCCAATATAGTGACTAAATGAGTGCTTATTCTGGCTGTTGTTATATTGATTTGTTATTGTAAAGTAGGATAAAGATAATGAGTAAATCTACGTCACCGTAGAAGGTGCTTGTAGGTATGAGTCAACGGTTCTCCAAGTATCTACTACACCGCACTAGCACTGTGACCATTGTAACTGCTATTTAGGGAGTCGGAACCTTGAAGGACAAAGTGTTACACTACACGTGCCATGAAGAGAGGTCGGCTGAACGTTATCAGGTCAATTGGGTAGCGCCGCGGCGTGTTATATCGCGAGCCCTCCAGTGGCCTTAGTACGAGAACTTGCGAAAAAGTTATCGTTACGTAAACGATAGCAAAATGTATGAAAATTTTTACAGAGCCTCTATCGGACGTAAAAGGAAACTCAATTTTTCATACATTTGCTATCGTTTACGTAACGATAACTTATTCGCAAATTCTCGTACTAACCCCACAGTATTTTAATTGTGTCAAAGTTTTGACTTTATTAGTAGTTTGCTATTCATTGCAAGCAGGTAATAGGTAAAATATTAAATTATTTGTTAATTGATAGTTTGCATGTTAGCATAAGTTTAAAAAATACTGGTTGACTTCACCCGCGTAGTGATGAAAATCGGTGATGATGATGATGAAAAGTAGCCTATGTTAACACATAATCCAGGACATAAGCATTGTATATTCCAAATTTCATCCAAATCCATCCAGCTGTTTCTGCGTTATTAAGTAACAAACATCCATCCATCCAAACTTTCACATATATGATATTAGTACAGTAGTATAGATTAAATATATAAACCTTCCGTGAAAAATTATCTAACTGATAGTGAAATCCGCATCAAAATCCGTTGCGTAGTTTTTAACATCTAAGCATATTATAGGGACAGACAGAGGGAGACGACTTTGTTTTATAGTATGTAATGATAGTGACTAGAGGACCCGGCAGACGTCGTCCTGCCCGCTGCCGGGTCCAATTGTGGTTTCAAACCATCCAGGAACCCATTGCAATTTACACATAAAATTTAATCCAAATCGGTCCACCCGTTTAAGAGGAGTTAGGTGATAAACACACGTACAAAAGTATTATAGACATTAAGATTTACAAGTATCCACAAAGATGTTATTATAATGCACCTAGGTACATAGTTTTAGAATGTGATACAGATCATTAATATGTAAATTCAATATTAATTAAAAATTCTTGCATTCTGTTTTGTATGTTTACTGAATAAATAAATAGTAGGTTTTGAACGGACGTGATCTTTATGATGGATACTTATGGGGTTTCATATAAAATCACATAGATAAAACTGTTCTTGAACGCAGATTGGACATACAAAAAAAATATGTCATGCTTTTACAATACCTAAGCTAGCTTCATTATGAAATCAAACTGTACTTGTAAACACGATTTTAACTTCTGAAGAAAGTCTGACTCCTATTTTAGTGGCTTTCCTCTAAGTTATTAATAATTATACAGCACTGGCACATTACTGAAGTTTAAATAAGCATAATTGTGTTATAAATAAAATGAAATGTTACATTTTTTGGTGCAATGTTTGCTCGGCTGTGTAGTGGGTGGGACAGGCTGACTGCAGTAGTTCTCGACACAGGTCATCCTAGTGTGGATTGCTTCGCAAGGCTTACTATTTTTGATCTCGTTTCTGTTATGCGCTAGTTAAGGTGAAATCATTTAAGTTTATATAATCTATCTTTTGTTTTAATAGCGTGTAAATAAATAAATAAAATATATATATATTATATTTATTTATATAGTCGTATAAACACTCGACACTAGCCCGTTGCAGTGCTTTTTTAAACTGATCAAAATACCAGCTTACTTACACAAAATCCGTTGGATGTATATACCTATTTGATTAATGAATTTTTATTTATGACTTTATTGTGTGTGAAATGTGACCTGAATGTTTTTATTTATTTTTAATTGCCTAATATGTTGATGTTTTGATTGCCTATGTTTTGTTTTTTGATTATGGGTTTATAAGTACCTGAAATAAATGAATAATAAATTGAAGATCTAAATCCAAATACTCAAGCCCATTGCCAGTAGGCAGCGTACCTAGCATGCTGGTGGCATTACAAAGCTGAATGGCAATACTTACCTATACGTTGAGCCAGATAAAGCAGTGTTTGTATTTCAAACATTGATAGCTAACTCTTCCAAACATGGAAGTGGCCTAAATTCACATTAATCATCATGTCAACACAATGAATTAAATCGGTTCCGTCATATCTGATTTCAAAAACACTCTATCAAAACATGTGTTCTCATAAATTTTTCCAACGCCCATAAAACAAAGATGTCGGTGACCGGCTACCCTCGGCAAGGTGATTGGGAATTATTCCATTCATATACAGCAGTAGGTAGGTATCTTTTCTTGACCATAACGCATCTCCATTGAAACCATATGATGATGAAGCTGTATCGCTTCTGTTGTAGCTACAGATATGTATTTAGATACATTCTTCGACACTATAGGTGCTGTCAACGACTATTGCTCTGTAGGTACTAGGTATTTTGAGTTATATTTCTTTTCAACCGACTACAAAAAAAGAGATTCTTTCGACTGTATTTTTGTGTAATTACCATACACAAAGTTACATAGTATGATAATTGTTTTTAATTTTTGCACTAACACAATAGTTTTAGTTGTTCATAAAAATGCTTCTGAATTTGAATTTTATATTAATTATATTGGACCATGGACCGGTAAGCGCAGCGTAGGTCGTCCACCCAGAAAATGGACAGACGACCTAAAAGAGACCGCAGGAAAACGCTAGATGCAGGCCGCTTCCAACCGGCCCTTTTGGAGATCGATAGGGGGGAAAGCCTATGTCCAGCTGTGGACGTCCTATGGCTGAAATGATAATTGATTATATTTACTCATGAAAGTAGTGCATGATATTGAAATTTTATGTGAAAACTGCAAGTCAAACCATAGGATGATGCAGTGGGTAAATTTGGGTATAAATAGAAATTACTGTGTGGAAATTGGTACGCGTAGACTTCCGTTAGAAGTCCGTAAATCATTTCTAGTAATCTCGGTTGCTATTGCTGGCTTCACATACATAAGTTTCATTCAAACATCAAATCTGTGTAAACATAAACTACACTCGAATTTAATTATTTGACCTTTGATAGCTGCTACAACATTGTAATAATTATCAATAAGTATAATAAAAACATAGAGATAAAAAATCTGTAATTGCTAGATATAAAAAAACACAGAGGGCGTCTTAAAATAAGCAGCTAAAAACGTTAAGACAGTTTAAAAAAAAAATGTCTGTTTGTCTGTTTGCTTGTTTGTTTGATTGTCCACACACTTCTCCTAATCCACTGGACGGATTTAAATATGGTTTTCACAAATATGCTTAGCTATGACCAGATTAAAAGCATAGACTATGTTATTTTGCGAAAGGGCCGGATTAAGGGAGGAAAAATAGGTTGCGAGTTTACATGAAAATCTACGCGTACGAAGTCGCGGGCAACAGCATTAGTTTATAATATTAGTTTAACTGCTGACCTGTGCCTTGCTCTCCCAATCCATACCGACGGCACAGATGATACACATCACCACCAATGCCACGGCGCCGACTATCCTGACATCGTTGACGCCATTGTCGATGATCCCGCCGTGAGGTTTCAGCAGGTCGTTCAGCGAGTCGCAGAACCCGATGGTGTTCATGCTGGCTGCGACCGCGTTCGCGAATGCGAATATGATGCCCACTGAAGCACCGAACTCAGGACCCAGAGACCTCGATATGATGTAGTAAATACCACCTGGAGCATAACACTTTATTGACACCACAAAAAGATTTATTTTTTTCGAACAGATTATAGGCCATAAATTGATAAAAGAAGATGAATTTGCGTGAATAAATACGAGGATTGTGAGGAAATAAACAAGGAAATAAATAATCAAAGAAACCCAAGGTGACCCACCAAATGTCTGTTAGTAATCAAAACACTGGTGTGATTTGTTGACCTTTGAAAATTCCCGAATATCTGAAAAATGTCTGGTTTTTATAATGATTATGGTTCATCCGATAATTCTGAAACGATTATTTGCACTTAACGCCTAGCTGGTTGCTATGTTATAACAATACAGTACAATACATACTAGATCCTATCAATACAACATTACATCCGCTTACCAGCATTCATCATTGAAAAAATGAATAGTAATTATCATATGACCAAGTGACAACGACCATAAAATTATGAGAAAAAGGCCAACAGTTACCTGTTAACCATCTGCCAGCACATAATATCAGAAGTCTTCGGGCGACCTGAATTAGCGTCGTTTACTAAGAGATACCAATTCTCGAGAAGCCGCAAGATTTTTCGTGTTGTTTCCTAAACTCCATAAGAAGCTCGACATGACTGAGTTGTCTCAGTTGACTGTTGACTTGTTGACTGACTTGGACTCTCAGAAAAAAAAGCTTCGACTTGATCGTAAATTACTATTAAGTATTACTATTACTAATTAGATATTTTAAAATTTGAAAATATCGACTATTTAAATTCTATAATACTTGACGCTGGCTATATAGACAAGAATTTAGAGCCAAAACATCAAAAGCCGCAGGATTTTTATTCATTTCTAGTTTTGCGTTTCTTGAATCGAGTTAATGATCATTTAACCCCAGTTCATCGAAGCGGTCTTTCACAATATACTGGGGCGGCATTACTCTAAAATTCTAATCCTTGTTATCTTTAGATTTCATGAAGGTCTCATAGTTACTAATATTTGATTCTTTTTATACAAATGAGTGATGAACCGAGCAATCTGCTCACGAGGGTAAGCCATAATCTTGCCTATAAACAGGTGGGCAAACAAAAAACATCATACGTGGCAATGCACTCCGCTCGTCACCCTGAGATATTGGATGGTTAACCTATTTCAATCTATTTCAATTTTTTTTTTGCCTTGTAATTTCACTGGATATATTGGCCTCTCATTTGGAACACTAATATTTTCGCACTACTGTTTGACGGTTGAGTAACTGACAAAGTTGTTATACTTTCCTAGGCGAACTCTGCAAAGAGCCAAGTAGTATCACATGGTTACATACCCCCTTTGACCTCTCCATTGGTGCAGATGGCGCTCATGGAAAGTGTTGTGATGACGCAGACCACTGCAGAGATGAGGATGATGACCAGAGACAACCCGATCCCAGCCTGGGAGACCACCCATGATATTCGTAGGAAGAGCATCACGCCCCAGATGTTGAGGAGGCATGGTATAAGGACGCCCTAAGAAAAAGAGCTTGCTGTAGTAGGGATAATTCGCCTTACAATTGATCTAACTACTGTCGAGGATGTTCATTGATTACAAAAGCTTGGGGCGTTACCACTGAGAAGCCCGATAGTTATGCAATCTGGGATCTTCAATTCGCAACCGGTTTCTTCTAGGCAAGCGTGCTCCATCCATCATCAGGCGAGGTGGTGCTTAAACGCGCCTATTATTCAATTAAGAAAATTATCTAAGAAAATGGTTTAAGAAAGGCGGTAAGAAAGGTGGCGGTGGATGGGTATCCAAGTACCGACCGCGCCCGACGTTGCTTAACTTCGGTGATCGTACGAAAACCCTTTAGTCATTGCTTTTTTACTTTATTATTATTTCTTAGTTAATCCGCCGTAACATTACATATTCTGTGAAAATTTCAACTATCTATCGAAAGAAATCTATACTCTAAAGATATAAAGAAAGGTAGTACGGACAGACGGACAGACAGACAGCGTAGGCTTAGTAATAAGGTACGGTTCACAGCCTTTGGGCACGTAACCCCAAAAATGATTCGATGTCAGGGGCGCCCGCCGCCGCTAAGGAATAAGTAGATTTTTTAATTTACAGGAAAATATTTTTTTTATTTCTATACCCTATTCCATCATCTAAGTAATATATGAACAGCCTCTAAATTATTTTAGTTTAAAATTAAAATAAAATATGTTAAAATAGAAAATAAGAAAGTGGTTTACCTGGATCCATCCTAATTTAATTCCTTGGGCGGGAGTTGGTGACTTTGTCTCTCGCTGTCTTTGCTCCTTCTCGTCCTATAACAAAACAGTCTCCATTATCAAGCTGTTCTAAAATATTAACCATCAAATGAGTTCTTATTCATATTCGAGATGGATCACAGGACCAAAACATTATTTTTATACCTACTTAAAATGAGCAGTTTCCTGTCAGTATAGCTCTTTTATTCTCAAGAGATGGCGCTTGCATAACTACCGTATTTACTTTTTAAACTTTATCATGGCAGTGGAGAACTTCGTTCAGCCAAAGTAAATAATTTAAAAAAATACAAAATCCTGTAAATTATGTAATAAATAACACATTCGAAACCTCTCATTGCCACTGACAGATGAGAGAAATCACCTCGCCTGTTTCTAACAGCAGCTGATACAAATGCATACAATGGTTTATTATCTTTTGTATGTAGTAGACGAGATGCAAATGGATATAATCAACATGCACTGTATGGCCCTGTCACTATATGACTGTCATATGACACTGTTTGCTGAAATTTAATGGACTACAAATGTTTGTTCAATGACGTAAATAAACTTTATTAATTTTAAAAACACTTTCTTAAAACATGTTTTTCCTATAGTTATATGATTATTTACGGGATATTAAACCGTGGTAAAGTTGTGAATAATCTCCTAATGGCAGTGAAAATGCGAAAGATATTTCATATTCAGTCGTGGAAACAATACAAGAGCTGATATCCAGTTTGTTTCGACCATAGAGGGAGGGAGCAGCTCGTGTTTTGCGTGGCTGCGCGGGCCGCTTATGGAAATCCCAATATTTCGGCGCAGTTACATGCACCATGTTCACGGAAAGACATAAATAATCATATATACCTAACTGTAGTGAACAACCGTGATAGTTTAAAAAAAATATTCTCGTGTTCTTCTCAGCAAACCCTTTCATTTGATACCCATATCATGATGGTAGATTAAAACATTTTGTCCGTCGTCTTAGGACATCCGCTATATTGAATTTATCATCTAGGACCGAAGTGCTTGGGAAGACAAATCAAACGAACCCAAACTCGACAGGGTTACGTCGTTTGGTTTAGGAGTTCCTATAGCTACCTTCTGTCTCCATCATCAGACAAGTTTAATAGTACCATAACATTGCATAGTCACCAAACTTACCTACATAAGTATGCCAAATGTCAGCTCAATCGGATGAGGAAATAAAATAAAGCATTTTATTTCTAGCACAATACAGTTTCCGATTGGAATATGATTTAAAAATGTAATCCGTTTCTATAACTATTCACTGTAGGCTGTTATTTGGTTAGGTATTTACTTCTGAATTATTTTAGTTAAAACCACTATTTTTCTTATTGTAATTCCTTTCCGTGTATGTTTGCCTGGAAGAGATCGCTTTAAGCGATAAGGTCGCCTGTAAAAGTCTAGATAATAGTTTCATTGTATGTATCTGATGTTTTCCTTGTTCATGTGGTCTTTTAAGAGTTATCTTAACATTTCTTACCTTACAAACGTTAAAATGTGGGACAGGAAGATAGACAACGTATGCTTAGTAATACATAGTTGACACTCAATGTAAATAGTTGTATCCAAATGGTGTCAACCATTGCGAGCGAAATGAAGGAAGCACGAAACGGGATTTATTAGATTTTATCGCATATTAAAAACCAGGTAATGTTTTTTGTCAGACTTTCGTATTGCATCACTTCATAATACCAGCAGAAGCTTTCATGAGTCATTCGTCCATCGAAGCCTTTGAGGCTGTTTGTACCGTTTGGTGCGCGAGCGCCGCGTGACAGCTGCGGGCGGTTCTAACCGGATACCGTCGGAAATAAGCACTTGCAACCGCCCGCCCGCAGCTCACAAATTGAATATTCACAAAACTATCTTAAAACAGGCTTAAATATGTTTGTTAGTTTGTTTGTTCCTCTTTTTATTATTATGTATTATATTATGTTAGCCTGCATCGTCCCACTGCAGGCCAAAGGCCTCCCTTCCCTCATTCCTTTCCTCTCTGTTTTGGGCAATTTGGGTCTAGTATTTCAAGTAGGAGTCCAGTTCATCCCTCCATCTCCGTCTGGGCCATCCGGGAGTCGTTTGCCATCCTGTGGAAGCCACTGTGCTGTGGTTTTGGCCCAAAGATCCTCCAACATTCGACTGACATGACCGGCCCAGTTCTTTTTTAGGCCTAACCTAAAGTTCCTCCTTTACATTACTTTATTACTATATAGGGCACGACTTTTGCATAATTTTTATTATTTTATTTAGTTTGAGTTAAAAAACTCAAACAAATTATTTATTTTTCGTGTGTACAATAAACATAGTAGGTAGTTGTGAACTAGTCTGTATCAGAATAGAACACGTGAATAGTTTACTACCAGCTGTAACGTCGTGAAACTCGTGAATGTACAGTTGCTTATTTGCCTGTTGCATGATGATTACATTGATTATGATATTTACATTTTAATCTTTTACACACATACTTTGGATCAGTGAGGCGATATGATTAACCGTAGTATATCTTATAAAATTGTTTTATTACGTTTACTTTAAACATTTACATTATTAAAGTACATACGCTTATTATATAAGCAAAGCAGGATAAATAATCATTTGCAGTTCATTTGATAGTCACAATAATCATCATCATCATCAGCACACTATTCCACACGTCACCTATAAGGACGCCAATTAGCTTGATAGGATACATAAGCTTTTGCGAGAATATGCTAACTAAAACTTTCCAGTGCGCTGCCTAGAATTTATATAAGCTTCCATCACATTGTCAAAGAATACTACCTATTACTACGTAAAGAATCAAGACTTACACCACATCCCCTGCCAATTTATCGTAGCCCGTAGGTAGTTCGGTTGTCATTGGCATGTCGTCGCCGCGCCACACATGAACTTTTATTGAAATATCCGGCTTTAAATCAGGTCTTTTCAAATGTTGATATGGTAACCCTACTTGTGATGGAAGAACGTTGCAATTTTATGATTGCTTACCTCTTCAGTTATAAGGTGGTCACCGTGCAGCTCTCCAAGACTGGGCCGTTTCAGGGCCCTCTTGGAATTCCTGTAGTTCTCCATCCTCGGCAGGGCTTCCCTGGTGAGCTGGGCGAGGGAGCGCTTCCTCCGCCAGCCGGCGTCGTGAAGCCAGGTGTCGGGCTGCGCCCCGGGCGCTGGGGTTCCCGTGACCGCAGTCTCGGCGGACGAGCGCAGCGGCCGTGAGATGATGCTAGCCCCCATGTGGATGCCATTACTCTTCTCGTTGTCCACGGTTGATACAGTGAACCTGAGCAGTTAAAAAAAACTTCATTTGTTTATCTCACAACAGCGGTTTGGCTTTAGTTGTGAGTGGGGTGTAGTTAGTCAGTATTATATACGGTTGCCAACCAAACTGTTAAAAATAGTAGATATTATACTGTTTTAGCTCTATAATACTATTTACTGATGAACAAAAATAAAGTATGCAAAACTTTGTTAAAAAAACTGTTTTTCTGGTGAATTTCTAGTGTAATTCCGCTTCTACGTCGCTTCAAGTACAATAAGAAATTTGTGATAAATTTAACTGGTAAATATTTGTTGATAATGTTAATTTTATTGAGTTTAATTTTGCCTAACCTGATATAAAATATTAATTACATAAATTGAAAATTAACGTTACCTGAAACAAAAATTAATTAATTCTGAATTATTTTTAATTATAATATTATTAAAGTAATCTGAAACAAAAATTAATTAATTCTGACACATGAAATATGATAATATTAAATCTGAAAACAAAAATGTATTAATACTGAAACATAAAAAATTTATAATTAAAAATAATTCATTATTGTTTCAGGTAACGTTAATTTTCAATTTATGTAATTAATATTTTATATCAGGTTAGGCAAAATTAAACTCAATAAAATTAACATTATCAACAAATATTTACCAGTTAAATTTATCACAAATTCCTTATTGTACTTGAAGCGACGTAGAAGCGGAATTACGATAGAAATTTATCAGAAAAACAGTTTTGAAAATGGACTTCCGCAAAGTTACGCCTGATTCAATCAACTATTTAAACTTTGTTTATTTCATCGTCAGTTAAACCTGTTTAAAATATAACTTTCGAATCGCGTGTGCCTATGATTGGTCTAAAAAAACTAAACATTTTATTTTTCCTAAATACTGTTCAGTTCCTTTTTACCATGGTGTGCAAGTGGTGTATGGCGTGTGTGGTATCTAAGTCTGCGTGCTTCATCTTCGACTACATCGTCGCTTACCAACAGGCGAGTTAGCAGTCAAACGCGAAAATAGGAAAACGGTACGGATGTAACACATTTCGCGTTTCTGCTAAAGCCAGTGTTATTGTTATTATCAAATTTGTCATAAACCTTAACTTTAACTACTACTATAGTGCAACCAAGCCTAAAAGTGTAGTCACCTGCAATCCTCCATGGTTTAGTTGGTCGGCGGACTACCGGAAGCTCGTCTTGTAGGACACTACTTCGCGTAGTTTGATTGTTATGTGGAAGGTAGTCGGAGTTGTCATTAACCACATACTTTTCTTTAGTCTCAGCCTGTAACAAAAATAAACTTGACTTTAGGGCTGGCCAATAAAAACAAAAAACTGAGTCATTATCTGTTGTCATAATAATTATCAATTAAAAATAATAACTGGCCAAGTGTGAGTTGGACTCGCGCACGAAGTGTTCCGTAACATTATCTAAAAAAACAGCAATATAATCACGTTTGTTTTATGGGATCCCTTAAATATTTGTTTAATTTCAATCTAATAATTAATTTTTAAATTGAAGATATACCTGAATATTCCATGAATATTTCAGTGTCTACCTGTTGCCGTTATCAATATCTAGCAAAAACGAGCAAAAACAATCACGTGTTGTTGTATGGGAGCCCCCTTAAATATTAACTTTATTCTGTTCTTTTTTTGTATTTTTTGTTATACAGCAACAACAGCTGCAACATAACTACATCATCTGTAAAAGGTTCAACTGTCTAACTATAACGGTTCATGAGATACAGCCTGGTGACAGATGGACAGACGGAGCCTTAGTAATAGGGTCCCGTTTTACCTTTTGGGTACGGAACCCTAAAAACAGCTTCAAAATTAGCAAATACGTAATTTCGTTTTAGTTATTTTTCAAATCGGTTTATAAACAAGTAGATCACATTAAAAACCGACTTCAAAAATATATGAAAAACGTAATAAAAGCCTATAAAATTTCAGGGTTGCCCTCGATTTCCCTGGGATCCCATCATTAGATCCTGACTTGGTGACAATGGGACCAAATTGGAAGTATGCCATACCGTACCAAAAAAAATAATTGAAATCGGTCAACAGTTGGCGGAGATATTGGTGAGCATACATAAAAAAATATACAGCTGAACATAGAACCTCCGCCTTTTTTGAAGTCGGTTAATGACGGAGTTTTGAGGTAACATTAAAAAATAAAACATAAAAACAAACATTAAAAATAAAATAAAAAATATAACCGAATTGAGAACCTTCTTTGAAGTCGGTTAAAAAGAGACAAAGAGCTTGAAGTAAAGAAATACTACAATGATTATTACGATTAGGAATGTTATGTTGTTATGTACTTAAATAAAATAAAAATAAAACAATTTGGTGACCGGCAGGATCGGACCAGAGAAAATCTTGCCGGTATATACTCGTAGTTCGTACCAATATCGATGGTAGTCGTAAATGTTATGAATTGCCTTTAACAATCAAATAAAAGATGTAAACAATATTAATATACAAATATATCAGATTAAAATTTGAACGAAAAATACTAAATACCTATTTATCCATATACCTAGGTAACATCATAATAATCAAAGCCAGGGCCTTTATTCGCACATTTCTTTATGACTGTTTTTGACAGCTTTGCCAAACCAAAAATTTAAAAATTCGTAATTTATCTATCACTGTCGATGGCAAAATCGCCTCAACAACCAGTGTAGCAGTAGCCAAGATAAAAAAATATATACTTCGTCATTATGAATTTTTTTTAAAGCAAAAGGCTCAAAAATTTACCCACTCTCATTTCCAGGGTGCCTTTTGAGGTCTGATTACTACTTCGACCAAAATAAAATGAATGGACGGGCCCAGTAGAAGCGCATTTTTGAAGAATACTAAATGGGAGCCAGCGCTCACTTCATTTCAGTCGGTCTCTAGCCTCTCGTTAGAGAGTAGTATATTCCTTGTCTCTAGCCGTAGGAAGGGAAACACGAGTCTATTGTTACGCGATAACGAAACATCTGACAAAATTATGAATTCGTATGCTTTACCGAAGTGTAAATACACAAATAAAACCGATATCTATTTTTTGTAACAAATATACTGTACATTTTTATAATTAGGTGTTGAAGTATATGTCCGACGGTTTTGACTTGTTTTTAATGATCAAGTTCAATGGTTAGGGCCCGTCCATTCATTTTATTTTGGTCGAAGGATTACTAGATAACTTATGAAACAACTTACGTCTTGATAAATTCCAGTAAGCAACTAACAACTTTTATTCTACAACTTTTCGAAATTCGTGAAATAAAATCAGCTGTTCCATACAAAAAATTCATTCAGTCCCGACAAAATATATGAAACAGCCGAATATTTTTTTTCGGGAATTGTAGTAAGTCGTAGAACAATGCTGCAGTCGTAGAGGATGCTAACTGATTTCCAGTAACCCTGTATAATACCAATGCTAGAGTTAGGTGTTCATATACCTAATAGGAAAATTATTACAAGTATTGCTTATTACCTCGTGACATACTCGTGCAAATAGAATTAATTCACTGATTCAGAAATGTAGTTTATATTTAAAATATCCAAGTATGACTAATCGCAGGGACTTCAAACACAAAATATCATGATGACAGCAAGAACCACAGACCTAAAAATTTTTTTGCTTGACATCCTAATTCTATGCCAAGAACATAGCAAATATCGAACTTGACATCCTAAATGTATGCCAAGAACATACCAAATATCAAATGACCGTACAGTGTTTCCCTTTCTCTCGTCGTCCAGCGTTTTTAAAATGAAATAACTGGCCAAGAGCGTGTCGAGACACGCATATGGTTCCGTAACCAGATCATATAATTGTAGTCATAGTTCAGAAAATTATTGTTATAGAAAAATTCGAACAAACGAAGCAAACTTTCAGAGATGTATCATCCCGACATAACATATATACTTTTTATGGTTTAACCTTTCTATATTTAACCTTGATTTATGGTTTATAGTTTGGAATGCAGGGGGGGGGGGGCAACTTTTTGCCACTTTGGCGGGCCTTATTTCGTAAGGGAAAGACTGTATGTTTTTTGTTTATGAAACCTTACCTTCATTGTAAAAGACCTTTTCAACGATATGCCACACGAGGAGGTGCAGTGAAAAAAAACATCCCCATTTCACATGTACCAGAGCCACCCCTAAAATGCAATGTTATGTATTTTCTATGTGTATCTTTTAAAATTGAGATCTATTTTACATCTGTAATTATGCAAAGTTTCATGCACTTATCTTAATAATTATAGAAATTAGAAGGTTCTGTAAAATTCGGACGGATGGACAGACAGACTGACAGACAGACGGACGGACAGAACGAATTTATTGAAGGGTTCCTTGTCAGACTACGGAATCCTAAAAATACTTTTTATTAAGTAGGTAGAGCTGCGAAAGCTTAATGCGCAGGTGATCGAGGCTTTCGCGGACGGTTCGCTTCGAACCGGTTTTCGCTGGTTCTGGGGAAGCCCGACACTTGTGATACGGCGAAGCAACCACGCCACACTTCTGCATTAAACATGTCTACATAACATCATTAACATCAAATACGCCTCAGGCGTATCAAGCATGCCTCAAGTATAGAGAATCTACCATGCCAATAATTTTATCTAGATCTCAGTTCGAATATACGTAAAATATATCAGTATTTTTAACCGACTTCCAAAAAGGAGGAGGTTCTCGATTCGACTGGTTTTTTTAATGTTTGGTACCTCAGAACTTTCGACTGGAAGAACCGATTTTGATGATACTTTTTTTTATTATAAAGCTGGTGCTTCCCGTGTGGTCCCATTTCAATTTGGTCCACTTCTGTCATTTTTATGAAGTCGTTTTTTATATTGATAATTATTTAAGTACCTATCTGTTATACAATAATTGACGACGAGTCAAGCAAGTCTTTCTTTGCAAGTTTACTTGATGTTAAAACACTTTTCCATAAGCTTAGTTATAAAACCACCTTTATAACTATGCTTTAAACAAATTTTAAATTGTTAATCTTGCACGGGACTGGACTGCTCGCCCTGAAGATATAAAACAATGTAAAGTAGATTAATTGTTTACAGTGAAATTACTGAACAACACAAAAATACGTTTGAAACGACGTGAAATAACGAGACAGGTGTGGTAGGTACTTTCCCAAATGGACTCTACAAAAGACTTTTACCACTGTAATTAAAAGCATGTTTACTTAAAAGACCAAAATAAGGACAGGTGAGATAAAAGAAATGAAGGGGAAAGAAATTTAGACCATAGCCAATAAGCTAATAGAATTTAACAAGGCAAGGGAAATTATTTTAAACAATGCAGTGACCATGGTACTCGTATTACTCTACGACTATAGGCTCTTCCCACGTCGTATTTAATCCCTGACGCAAAAAGAGAGGTGTTAAAATTATAAGATTAACGTGAGTATCTGTGTGTATGTCTGTGACAACGTATTACGTAGTTCCCAAACGGCTGAACCGATTGCTGTTAAGTTTATTTTGTTCAAAAGGTGACTTGTACCAAGAATCGTAGCTATAATAAGCTATGATCCTTAAAAATAGATCTAGCCATTTTAAGATTATCAGCTCTATCAAAAGTAAAAAAAAAAATAGTTTTCCAACACTCAAAAAACCGCCCTTTTCCTTCCCTCAAAAAATGTTACGAACAGGAATCTTGCTGACCTTATTATTTGCCCTTGACGTTGGCAAAGAACTCTTAAATATTTGCTCGTCATCCGTAAAGGGAATGCTTGTTTCCTTAATCGTGGAAACATTTCACACCTATGCGCTATAAGTATTCAACAGTAGTTACTTATAAGTTATAAGTAGTCAACACTAGTTAAGTAGTCAATAGTTTGTTTTATAAGATCTGAGGACACAAAGAAGTGGCTGTTCTTGGAAGTTGTTACTGTGATGTGAAGCGTTGTTTACCAACGGATGTCTAATTGGGGAATTCTCAGATTTGGCCGAACGCTTGTCGTGGAAAAGAGCACTTATGCCTCCAGGAAATGTTTGAGTGTTTTCAGAGTAAGCTTGAGGCCAACTGCGAGGTTGGTTAATGCAACGTGTGACCAAAATACTGACCTTTTCTGACTCAACGTATATATAAGCCAATGCGATTCAGCGTCGTAATACCGTCATCTCCCTGGGTATACTCTTCTAACTGGTAGTGGGCTCAAGTATTTAGATTAGCTTTTGACCATCCATCGACGATCTACGGGCAATAAAAAATGCTCTGATTTACGTACTTCGGACCCAGTAAAACGCTAAACAAATAAATAAAAAACCTTTTCAAAACAAGGTTTTTGGTATTCTTCTCAGAAAATCATTTTATTTGATACCCATGTCATGATGTTAGATAAGAGCATTTTGTCCGCCATCTTGGGGCGTCCGCCATATTGAATTTATCATCTAGGATCAAAGTGCTTGGGAAGACAAATCCAACGAACCCAAACTCGACGGACGTACGTTATTTCGTTTAGGAATTCCTATGGCCCCTTCTGTTTCTATATTTCATAACGAACAGCCATTGGATTGTCACCGAGTTTACATAAGTACTTATGCCAAATTTCAGCTCGATCGGTTGAGGATATTTGGTCTAAAATTCAGTTGCAAGATTTATGCCATAGAAAAGTTTTTTTTTCGTTATTTGTCCCATACATATCGCGAACATACATACTAACAGGGCAAGTTAAATAAAAGGCTAGTAAACTACATCAAATTGATAACCTTTGCCGTCGTTTGTTTTTTGTCAAATCTATTCAAATTTTGTGTCTATGTAATTGTGTATCTATATAATGTGTGCATGTGTGAGTGATTATTTCTAACGACCACCATTCACCTGTGGCCCTAGTACGAGCACTTGCGAAAAAGTTATCGTTACGTAAACGATAGCAAAATGTATGAAAAATTCAGTTTCTTTTCACGTCCGATAGAGGCACTGTTCGATTTTTTTATACACTTTGCTATCGTTTACGTAAAGCCGCGAACAACAGCACTAGTTTAATGACAAACTAATAAACGGCATGAAATCATGTAACGGAAGTGATTACAGTATTTACTGTCAAGCAAAGGCCTTGCAGCGTACTCTATAATACAGCGTTTTGCTATGGCCACAAAATGTATGATACCTACGTAGTATAATGTCCAAATGTAATTATAAATACATCAATTTTGTTTGAAAATATCAAGTCAGTCAGATTCTAGTGCAAAATCATTTTGCATCATTATCAGGGGCCTTACGCCCAGCTCTAAACGCGGGCTCTAAATAGGTGCAGTTTGCAAAATAACGCGAACGCGAACATTAACGCGCCGAGATACGGTTTGCGGTTGCGTGATTTTGCTGCACCTATTCGGGTCCTCGTTTAGAGTTGGGATCAAGGCCCCAGCCTATGATATTCCCGCTACTGGGACACACGCCCCGTCTCAGAGAGTGTATGCCCTAATCCATCATACTGACATTACTGACCCAGTGCATGGTGGTGAATGTCATATTATGTCTTTGAACTTTTGAGGTTCTTGAGATGTTTTCTTTCACGGTTTTTGAGCGATGGCATCGAAAGATATCAGAATTATTTAACATGCTTTTATAAGCTTCACCTGTAACAAACCACCGAAAATAAAAAAAATCGTTTAGTTTCTTTTCTGTGTAACAAACTGTAAACAAATCTTGGCAGTTGTTTTTAACCTACTTTTGATTGTCGTATCGATTTGAAACTTTGCAAGTATAAGTAATCTGCATGACAAAACAGGGTTACTCAGAAAGGTACCGATCACATCCATCATTATAAACACCTTGTACTATGAGACCAACACCGAAATAGCGAAAAAATAATCGCAAAAGCAGAATTTTTTCCCGGTTTCAGTTTTAGTCACATAGTAAAGTTGTTGAAAATGATGAGTATAACGAACCCCATTCGACTTAGCATACCCTTTCCTTATATACCTGTACTAGCTGTTACCCGCGACTTCGTCTGCGTAGAACTACTACTTCGTGTAAATTTGTTTGGACTGAATAGGCACCTATGAGAAGTAATCGATGGTTATTATACTCAATCGATGGGTCATAATCAAAAGCAGCATTGTGGAATGCTCCCCATGTATACATTGTAAACGCATTTCTCCTTTCTGACTGCCGTTCAGCATTTAACACACGTCGTCTTTGGGATTCTTCTGGCATCTCTGCAGCTATCCATGATGCGTGTCGCTCAGCATCTAAAATCTGCCGGGCCTGAGTCTGTTCATAGGTCTCGGCAGCTCTTTGCGTTGCGTGTCGCTCAGCATCTATAATCTGCCGGGCCTGAGTCTGTTCATAGGTTTCGGCAGCTCTTTGCGTTGCGTGTCGCTCAGCATCTAAAATCTGCCGGGCCTGAGTCTGTTCATAGGTCTCGGCAGCTCTTTGCGTTGCGTGTCGCTCAGCATCTAAAATCTGCCCGGCCTGAGTTTGTTCATAGGTCTCGGCAGCTCTTTGCGTTGCGTGTCGCTCAGCATCTAAAATCTGCCGGGCCTGAGTTTGTTCATAGGTCTCGGCAGCTCTTTGCGTTGCGTGTCGCTCAGCATCTAAAATCTGCCCGGCCTGAGTTTGTTCATAGGTCTCGGCAGCTCTTTGCGTTGCGTGTCGCTCAGCATCTAAAATCTGCCGGGCCTGAGTTTGTTCATAGGTCTCGGCAGCTCTTTGCGTTGCGTGTCGCTCAGCATCTAAAATCTGCCGGGCCTGAGTCTGCTCCTCAGATTCTTGGGATCTAGCTACTTGCGCAGTTCGAGCTCTTTTAGAGCTACCCGCTAAATTAGATTTACGCTTGCGAGGCATATTACTTAACCAGTTAAAAACAGGTAAGTACTTATGCAAAAAAAAATTCTTTAGCTGACAAAAAAATTTAGTTAAAGGTACTGAGTACGAAACTATACTTAAGGTAGGTACTTATACACATGAAATAATAAGTTTAAAACAAACATATTCGTAGCTAGATGTTTTAATAATAATAAAATTGACATGCTTCAAAATTGACAATCTGAAAATCAGGACATTGAATTACTCTATGTAGGTTGGTACAAAAGACAAACTTTGAGGTTGTAACATTCCTCCCCATTTAAATCTCATCGATGAGGCGACGTGGTGGTCTGCCTTGCCGTTGGCTACGACGGATTATCGCATGCGTCCGCCAACGACGTCTGCCCTCACGTGTCTGCCCGTTCGGGTAAGCATACTTTGTGATCTACACTCCTCCCAATACCAAAATTCATTTAGTAGGCATATACGATACATAACTGCACCCTGCGTTATCTATCACTCGCATAATTACGGGATCGGGATCGGGATCGGGATAAAAGGTTGCCTTTGTCCTTTTCCAAGGTTCCATCTATCTCTATACCAAAATTCATTTAGTAGGGATATACGATACACAACTGCACTCTGCGTTTCCACCCGTATAATTCCGGGATCGGGATCGGGATCTGGATAAAAAGTACCCTATGTCCTTTCCCAAGGTTCCATCTATCTCTATACCAAAATTCATCAAAATCGGTTCAGCGGTTTAGGCGTGAAAAGGTAACAGACAGACAGACAGACAGACAGAGTTACTTTCGCATTTATAATATTATATATAGTAGGGATAGATATGTAAATATCCTAAAAGCCTCACCCGTGTTTTGATAAATCCGGTAGATTTCTACGGATGGTTAATGGGTAGGTGAAATTTTTATAAATACGAGACTGAGACAGAGCGAAGATGAAAAAAATATTTTGACTGTAGTTTTTTTTTAATAAACTTGTATATTAATGTGATGCCTTATTATAAAACCACTTGTTTCATTTACCTGTTGCTACAGGTACGCCGTGTCTGAAACTTTGGAGTGGATGATCGACTTCAGAAGATAACAAGATAAACCGTCTTGAATGTGCATTCGGATCGGATACTGAAGATAAAGGTTATATAATTACGTATCATGTAAGTTGGCATTACCTATATATTATGTTGGCGGCTTGTGGTAAATGCTCCAATTTTATCACGGTTCGCATTAGACTGTATTAATTTATTTATTTCTTATGTTCATCGGCTCTTTCGTTAATTTTTAACATTTTTCATGACAAAAAATCATTTATTTATTTATTTATTACGAATGGTATAAAGCAATTTTCGTGTTGATATTTTAGAGGCGGAAGTTCTTGACTGTTAGAATGCTGCATCGTAGCACGCTGCTACGTACAATTTTTATTCGTAGCATGCTGCACCGTAGCATTTGGCGTCGTACGTAGCATGCTGCAATGCGACGTACAATTTGAGTTCGCAGCATGCTGCACCGTAGCATTTGGCGTTGTACGTAGCATGCTGCAATGCGATGCGACGTACAATTTGGGTTCGTAGCATGCTGCACCGTAGCATTTGGCGTCGTACGTAGCATGCTGCAATGCGACGACGTACAATTTGGGTTCGTAGCATGCTGCACCGTAGTAGTTGGCATCGTAGCATGCTGTGGCGTGTAATTTGGTGTCACAGCATGTCGTAATTTTCGTCATAAAAAGTATGCTTTATCTTATCCGTCCTTATTATGCCTAAGTGCTTCCTTATCGGTGCAGACTTTCAATCTACACTAATATTATAAAGAGGAAAGATTTGTACCTATTTTTGTATGTTTGTATGTTTGTAATGAATAGGCTCCGAAACTACTAAACCGATTTGAATAATTCTTTCACTGTTGGGAAGCTACACTATCCCCGGGTGACATAGGCTATATTATATTTTGTAGCGAGGCCGAAGGCCGAGCTTACACTCGTGCGAAGCCGGGGCGGACGGCTAGTCTACACTAATATTATAAAGAGGAAAGATTTGTACCTATTTTTGTATGTTTGTAATGAATAGGCTCCGAAACTACTGAACCGATTTGAAAAATTCTTTCACTGTTGGGAAGCTACACTATCCCCGGGTGACATAGGCTATATTATATTTTGTAGCGAGGCCGAAGGCCGAGCTTACACTCGTGCGAAGCCGGGGCGGACGGCTAGTCGTAAATATAAACGCAAGTGAGTTCCGGTTTGCTTCTAATATTGATTTGAGTGCAAATACACATATTCAGTAGTTTGTAGAATTTCGATCTGAAATGTAAAAGATAAAAAATCTTTTGATAACAATTTTGTTCACGATCACTTGGTCGTCAGCTTGTGACGTCACGCAGGGAGTGCCACCCATATTAATCAACATCACTGGCTGGGCGCTACGTTTGTGTTTGATGAGCCTGTGGGGGAGAGAGGGTGTGTCACGTATTGTTTACAGTGGAAAATTTCAACGCACTTTTAACTCCAAACAAAACAAAAGACTTAGAAAAAGAAAATAGTTTCACTAATGTTCGCAAAAATTTCTTAGAATCAAAATGTTACTACACCCTGGACGAATTTTTCAAGGATAATTTCGACGATGAATGTTCCGTTGCACCGTTCTTTCTGTTGCAGGGTCATATGTATCTACGAGTAAGTAATGTATGTACATATAATTTAAGATATGTAATTTAAGTACATAAACATGTTATTTAAGGTCTGAATAATTACGTTGCAATAAACGTATTGAGTATTGACTTTCTATGGTAGGATCCCTGTTGAATAATACCTAATAGTTTTCCTCCAATTGTTTTTTGGAAGATAGCTTGCAATGTCATACGATATATTAAAATCATCTCATTAAAATAACTAACATTCATTTAACATTCAACGAAGTAGTAGTGGGTAAAAAGCAGTCGGACTCGAGTATTAAAACGATTTACATGTTTTAAAAAAATTGCTGCAATTGGCTGCCAATAAGCTATATTATTCCATAAAAGGTCCAAAAAAACAGTTGCTTTTACTGTGCCAATGGGCAAGGGCAATGTTTCCAGCGAAATTACAGGGCACACAGTGATTTGACATCTTATATCTTACGAGCGCAGTGCATTGCCATCCAGGGTTTTGAACTGTTGAAGTTCAAAATTCTGAGTGGCGTTGAGCTGTTATGGGGAAGCGTGAAGAGCCATCAAGAGAGCGACTTCGCTCGTCTCGTCACTCCGGATAAAAAAAAAAGGAAAAGTTCGGTCGTGTATCATGGAGTACCTACTGCTTTCACCTTTGGGACGGATTAGCTAAGTACCAGGTTGAGACATTGGACTTTATTGCGAAACGTGGCAAGAGGCTCATCAGCAACGAATCCCTAGTTCAAGCTAAGCTTCTCAGTCTTAAGTATCGGCACAAAGTTACTACTCTATCGGTTTTTTATCAGACACATTTCAGAGAGTGTGCATTGGATCTGCATGATCTAATTCCCTCCTATCCTCCCTGTACATTTTTCTATCGGACTGCTAGAGCAGGTACGACAAATCGACACCGCTTTATGGTTGATATTCCGAAAACCCATACGAAGCGCTTTGATTCCTCTTCTATTGTGCGAACTGCTAGTCTTTGGAATGCGCTACCTGAATGGGAGTTCTCTGATAGTTAAAATCTAGGTGTCTTCAAGTCGCTAGTGAATCTTCTAGGCAAGCGTCGCAACACTATTCATAAATAAAAAATAAATTAATAACGTTGTTCTTATTAGTAAGCTTCAACTGATCTGAATTTAGGGCCTACACATGACTTTAAATTGCTAATGATTTTAACCGACTTCAGGAGGGAGGGTCTCAATTCGGTCCGTATTTTTTATTTTATTTATACACCGTTTACTTCGACGTTTGTTAAGTGATTATTTTTTTATTGTGTAGAAGAAGCTCTTGAGATGTTTCCCACAAGTTTACTAACATTAATACGAATAAATTACGAGTTTACTAATTTTGAAATCGGTTTTTTGTACTGATAATTATTGGATTACAATAAAACGTTATTACAGTACTTTATTTTACTTTACGAACCAATGTTTAGGTGAATTCATCATTCCTAAAATTATTGAACTATATACCTATATCTAACGGCTCTGACAAATCATTCGACAATAAAATGTCGTAAGTACCTAAATGCATTGCGTAGAATCGGACGCATTAATATAAGGAAAGAGGTAAGACTGAAAATACCTACTTAACTACGTAACAAGTATGCTGCCAGCATGCTTGGTACACTATGAACTGGTAGTGGGATTCCCTATGGGGATTCAGCATTTGAATCGCCTTTAGACCTTGAACGTTCTATGGGCAAAACAACATTTTTTTTGTATACTACTAGTCTTATGTTTAGGTCATCGATATCGTATCTCGATGGTTTAGGTATTTAGAGTTAATTAAATTGTATTTTGTATATATATCCACGCGCATACTCATAATTTATTTATCCAACCTTGACTACTTGACTAACTAGATACTTGTTTCTTGGAGTGCAACCGGATATTTGAGATTGCACCCAATAACACCCTCTCGGGGGCTGCCTCTGTACCAGACGGAGAGCGATCTCCATAAAGGAACGCACCGGTACCCTACTAGTACGCTGCCTGAGGCAACACTCCCGAAAAATGCTCAGAGCACTTCCGCTTCTTTTCTTTACAACTGCGTGGAGCACATCCCGCCGTTGTCTCACTGAATCCGTTGTCGAAAGACGGAACGTCAGATCCCCAAATCTGACCACCCATGAGCCCAAAGCCTCCAATATTAACTACCTTAGTACCTACTACCGGTACAATGGTGATAATATAGATGTTATAATCAGTATGTATTTTCTACACGAACTCCGCATCACACAGCGTACCTCCACCTTCTTTGGGCACGTATCAGGGTTACACGGAACGTCAATTTTCTACAGGATTCATTTCAAAGAATGTGCATCGGAGATACACGACCTTATCCTACCATCCCCTATCTACTACAGGACAAGTAGGAAACCGCCCCACTATCACCCATACATTGTGAACTTTCCTTGAATACGTACCAAACGTTTCGACTCTACGTTTCTAATCTGTACGGCCAAGGATTGCAACCACAGACCTAAAATTTTTTTTTTGCTATATCTTTGATTGAAACATCCTGCCGGCTTCCTTATTTCCTGAAAGATATAATCTGGGCTTTTTCAAGGCAAAGTGTATATCTGCTAAGTCTGCGTGCTTCATCTTCGACCCCAGCGTCGCTTACCCACAGGCGAGTTGGTGGTCAAAAGCGGACTTATTCGCGATTCAAAAACGGTGATCCTAAGCCGAAAGTCGGTCATTGTACTCGATATTATGAACAAACTTTGTATCACCATTCATTTCGTTGAATGGTGTGCTCCATCGTAGATCGTATCATCGCCAAGATGAAGGTCAAGCGCAAAACCTGTTTATCACAAAATAACCGGCCCAGTGCGAGTCGGATTCGCCTACGAAGGGTTCCGTACTTACCATTATCTGTAAAAACGGTACATAAATCACGTTTGTTGTATGGGAGCCCCCGTTAAATATTTGTTTTATTTTAATATAACTAAATATTCTGTGAATATTTCAAGCGTCTACCTGTTGTCGTTATCAATATCGAACAAAAGCGAGGTTTTTTTTTGTATGGGAGTGCCCTTAAATATTTGTTTTATTCTGGGTTTTTTTTGTATTTGTTGTTATAGCGGCAACAGAATTAAATCATCTGTGAACTGAATGAATTTCAACTGTCTTACTATCACGATTCATGAGATACAGCCTGGTGACAGACGGACAGACAGACAGACAGACAGACGGACAGCGGAGTCTTATGAACATTTTTTACAATGGGACCAGCCCTGAAATAGCGAATGTTCCATACATTTTGTCGAGTGCGTATGACTGTTTTCTATGGAACAGCTGATGTTTTTTCGCGATATCAGTGTTTGTCCCTTAGAAAAAGTTGTTCATAATTATGGACACTATGGACTCCTTTTGGCTTAGCACACCCTTTCCGCGTTACCCAGTATAAAACCAATTTTTAGGAGTGGAAAGTTCAGGAATAGTATTTTTACACGTGAGGACGTCATTTACATAGTTGTACGTAATATTAGAAGGCAGTCTGTTATTGAGGTTGTACTCTTTTCGGATCTAGAATATGCCTTCGTTGATCTTTAAATGAGTAGACCTAGACCTAGTTTATTACTTGTAATAACAATACCTAGTAACATAACAGTAAGTTGCGGTCTGCGAAGCGAGTCTCGATCAACGGGATCGAATTTCTGTTCCGGCCCAGAATACATATAAGTATAAGTGTAAGTAGTTCCGGGCAGATATAAATTATGCTGAGATAAATTATAAAGGTTGGTTCTCACGTGCGTTATAAAAAAAACTGTTTTCATACTTTTTTTAATCGACTTCAAAATGGAGAGAATTCGCAATGAGGTTGTATTTTTTTTCCAAAGAGATCCATCATTTATAAACCAACATGAACAATTCTTGGCCCCGTACATCATCATTATCCATGTCCACTGCTGAAAATAGGCCTCCTCTTAGACCTCCACACTGAACGACAGCCTGCTATCTGCATCCGCTATATTCCCGCGTTTTTCATGATGTCGTCACATATTTTTTTGGCACATACGTATATCGTATGATGTCTTGATACACATTTCATTAAAATCGGTTCAGTGGGTTTTAAATCAAAATAACTGGAAAATATATCATCCAAGTAAATTAAATTTCGTATTTATTTCATAGCAATATATATACACTCAACTCTGAAACGCCTTAAAACCTACCAAATACGTTTAGGTAATAAAAGAAATCTAACTACACTCGGTCGAAGATTTTAGGCTCTGAAAGCTGCAAAACATTGTAATAAACCTAACCTAACCTAGCATAGGCATCTGAGAGACAAAATGTATGTAGAAATGTATGTAGATGTAAGTTACTTTAGTTGTATGTGTACCTACCATGTTCTGAGAAATAAATAATTTGATTTGAAAAAAAAAAAAAAAAAGAAGTTGACTGATAATAATAGTAAGCGCACGAAAATGGTCTTGATAATATTACTAAGATCGTTGGCGCACAAACAAAATTATTGATATAGCCAAACAAAATCAGCTGGTTCAAAAGCTAATCATCATCATCAGCCAGAAGACGTCCACTGCTGAACATAGGCATCTCCATTTAACCGCCACACTGAAAAACAACCTGCCATCTGCATCCACTGGATGCCCGCGACTCTCACAATGTCGTCGGTCCATCTAGTGGGAGGCCTACCTACGCTGCGTCTAAAACTAATGGCCAAAGATAATGAAATTTTTGTGGGACCATCTCATCCATACTAATATTATAAATGCGAAAGTAACTCTGTCTGTTTGCTACATAATCACGGCTAAACGGCTTAACCGATCTCGATAAAATTTTGCAAGGTAATAGTATGTATCATGAGGACGGACATAGGCAATTTTTTTCTGAATAATTCGCGGACGAAGTCGCTGATACAGCTAGTAGTAAATAATCACGTAAATTGGTTCTTAAGTCTCGGGGTAATCAGTGCAAATACATAAAATAAAAAAGTTGGCTGTCACGTGACGCGCGGCAGATGTGAAACATGGCGGTATAAGAGAGCATACTTCCGTCACGGCATACGAGTCGATTATACTGTCAAGTCGCGCAAATAGATGTTTAACCTTAAAAAATAAAAATATGCACCTGGGGGCCACGGCTACCAGTTCGAAGCGATTCTATTTATTGAGAGGATGTGATAAAAAAAGTTGCGCGACCGCAAACCGTATCTTGGCGCAACGTTCACGTTCGCGTGATTTTCCTAACTGCCCTGTGCCCTGATTAAGAACCGCCCTGGAGTCGGGAAAAAAACCTGTTAATTCTGATCACCTTTAGGTTTTTGAAGTTTAGGTTTAGACACAGACACAGTCTACTACCTATATCTGTGGACACAGACCATGTTGTGTCCACAGATGACTGTGGGTTTAGATTATAGATGGTAACCGAAATACTACAGTGAAATATTAAAGACTATTTTACAAAAGCTGTCAGGTAAATAATACTTAGACCGAGTATGTTAACTAAGCATGTATAAAATAAAATTTTAACTGACTTTAAAAAAGAAGGAAGTTTCTCAATTCGGGCCGTTTTTTTTTATGTAACAGAGTAACTATCTAAAAATAGAAAGTACAGTGGCTCAAGTACGAATATTCGCGTAAAATACGTACTATCGAATTTCATACAGTTTTTTCTTGAAATTTGTATGAAATTCGATAGTACGTTTTTTACGCGAATATTCTTACTTGGGCCATAGAAGTCTCATAGCTGTCAATATTATTTAAAAAAATACATAAGTCTAAATTATGTGTAGTATTACCATATTACTGGAGCTAATCGGAGAAACAATAAGTTGTTTACCTGTTGTTTGAAAGGCAAGTTGTAGCATGTTGAGGTTAATCTGCAATGACTACATTCTTTTCTACAATGACTTGATAAATGCAAAAAAAATATTAAAAAACGTCAACGTCATCAAAAGCAATGTAACGAAATGGATTTGTATTTAGCATTGTTTAGCATAGATTTACGTAGCAAAAAAATTTTTTAGGTCTATGGTATTTAGTAAAAAAAATATCGCACACGGTCACTGTGCGGTCATCTGATCTGACCCCAAACTAAGCAACAATGTACTATGGCTTAGACTAACTACGACTTTATTGCAACTATCAGAGCTAAAAAAAACTTTGTATTTAAATGTTAATAGCACACTATTCAAAAATTTCTAAAGGTGGCCCTAGCTTAGTGTATAGAGTGCTCGGTGTACCTGTATACCAGATGGTAGCAGAGGTTCGAAATAGTTCCATAATAATCATGCCGGTCTTTAAAAAAAACGAACTGTCTATAAAAATTAAATATAATAATAAATTATCAAATGTGAATCCACAACCATGGACCTATTATAATTAATGCGTAGGTAATTTTTTAATTTCGCATAATAACTGTGTTCAAGAAATTAATGGGAAAAATTTAGAGTGGAGTGTCTTAAAGAGGTTTTTACATAATGTATTGTGTATTTATGTAACTAGGTACATACTATTTGTATTATAGGCATATTAGAATGGAATTCAATTTAAACAGTCCAAACAGACGGATTGCGATCGCTATTAGTTAAACTACGCAAGCATATCAATAGTTTTACGATTCCTTGGTACCTTACTAAACTCCTTTGACGCTACAATGTGGGCTAAAAGCTGCATTAAAATGTATTGGGAAATTTTATTTCCAACAAGAAAATGTAGTAAGTATTTTTTATGAGGGGTTATATCTGTACTTCATTCACGTCAGTTGAGTTAATCTTCATGGACATAAAAGTATTTATTATGGGTCCATAATCTGTAGCTATAGTTTAGTTTACATATCCACGGTGTTACACGTAAGAAAACGATAAATATACTTTCCAGAGATTAAGAGAATGAGTTCTTAGTCCCAATTGTTAATTTAAGAGCTAGATCAGAGGTTCCCAGACTTTATTTTCTCATAGACAACTGTCAAAATTTAGCTTGTTCCGGTGCACCCCCTGCAGCTACATTCCTACCATATTCCCAAAACTTGTCAAAAAATGTACGCCTTCGTAGACCCCTGAACTAGATAAAGAAACTATAGCTGCTGCTCACGAGACTTTATGTAAACTTACGTAAATTTTATATAAACATTTATTCGTGATTTCAGGGTTGGTCCCATAGTAAAAGTTGTTCATAATGATGAGTACAATGACCAACTTTTGGCTTAGTACAGGGTATATGCGTAACCCTGAATAGAAGTATATTAGAAGTAGGTTCTCAAACGATAAATTGCTTTGTATTCATTGATCAATTGTAAAATGTGCCTGCAATCAATAACTAGGATGACCGCACTGCACTTTGCATGTACGTGATTGCTGCCACTGAAACTTTCAATTTGTGTCTTTTGGTTCTGATCAAATCAAATGTAAAACCTATTTACGTTTAAAAGATTTAAAGCGATAATAGCTTTGCTTAGTTTGGGGTCAGATGACCGTGTGTGCAAAAATGTCCCAGATATTTATTTATTTATTATAAAATCTATTATGCTAATTAACTATAAGAAAATATTAGTATAGTATTTTATTTGAATTCTATAATCATGTCATAATGCATCTTTGAGCCTATCTATATATCTAGGATATTACCAAGGATGGATGGTACTTTTGTCGATGATATTTCTAAGAAATAATTGGGTACATGTATTCACTTCACTTACTTAATTAATATTCAAAACACGATATCAGGTTAATACACACACCGATTGCTACCCGAAACAGAGGCTATTTGTATATAATCTCCATTCTAACATAACCTCAGTTAATTGTAGAGTTAAAATATCGTAGCTCGAATACATTTTCATAATAACAAAAGATCAAGAATTTAACCAGCTGATTAAAAAATAATCGAAAATGTTAACCGGTGTACCGAGGGTAACCGAAAAGGAAGCAAATGTATTTAGGTAGAGTCTTCATCCTAAACGTAACCTAAGTTAATTGTGGAGTTTAAAATATCGTAATTTGAATACACTTTGATGTTCATAACAGATCAAGAATTTTAACCAGCTGATTTTAAACACTCATAGCTCATTAAGACACGTCTGAATGCCACTGTAAATAAATACTGTCATGATAAAAACTAATCTATACTCACCTCAAACCGGCAGTAGCGCGGCAATAGTCCACAAGATAAAAAGTATCACGGTTTATTCACTAAAAATGTTACACAAAGTCACTGTAACGAAGCGGGTACTCGACGTACATCGGAGGCTTTTATTTGTATTGAATGTTTGTATAGGAGGAAGGAAAAAGATCGCGTTGCGCGTACTTGCGAAGGCCCGCGCGCGTGTGTAACTGAACCGCGTGCGTTCGAGCGCACAGCCGCACGACCAGAGCCCAAGAAGCCTCCGCCCCGACTCTTATAAGCCTCGCCCTTACGCCGCTTTTAATTATAACAATTATTCGTTCTAGTTAGGACAAGATTTCTGCCAGTTTTAACGACGAGTCGTACGATTCTGAGCCTTCGTTCGATTCCGCTTTGTTTATCGACAGTGTTTATTTTTAGTCAGTCCGCATATTATTTACATTGGAGGAAATCCGAAATGTTATAGACTATAAATTATGTTGTACATAACATAGCGGGTGTTTTGCGAGTTACGGTCGTTTGGGTGAACTGCGTGGCGCCGGCGCCGCTGGACCGCCATTGGCCGTTGTCTGGTTTGAAATCCTCGATTATACAGACGAAATGATTTTATGTGGGATGTTTACAAAACTGTCGTAGTTATACATAAAGACTTTCATATTTTTTACGGACGGATGGTGCGTTCTTTATTACGTCATCATGCATCATCACCATTATCAGCCTATTATGTTCGTTCCCACTACTGGATCACAAGCCTTCTCTCACTGATAGAGGATGCGCTCTAATCCACCATTCTGGCCCGGTAAATGTCCTATACGTCTTTGAACTGTTTGAGGTTCTTGGACGTACCGGTTTCCTTCACCGTTTTCTAGCGATGGCATCGAAACTGCACATAATTTATAAATAAGTCATGACGTCATGCTTATAGCTAATTATACGAAGTATTTTTTTTGGTAAATGGTTATTCATACTCGTTTATAAATAAATATAATATATATATAGTTCTCCGGCAGCAGGACTAGCGAAACGACAGTGTCTTTACAATGCCGTGGTCTGACCTACGTCCGCATCTTGAAGTAATACATTTGCAATACCACCTTGTGAACACATTTATGTTCATCAGAATTATCAACAGTAGAAATAAAGGTACGGATACAAAAAATGCAAAACATCTGCTAAATGTCTTAGATAAAAGCAATAGATTTACTTTACATCGTTATATAGTAAATGTATACAAATTAGCGCCGCATTAAGAATACGAGCTCGAAGGACCAAATCCGTTTGACGCGTTTGTTCAGTCGCAATACAGGAAGCTAGATAATAATATCTACTAAATAATACTTAACATTAATTTGATGCTCGATTTCAAAAGCCATCAAGGCAGCCTTATTTCATTTCTTCCATTGAAACGTCAAGAGCTGAACTACAAGCAAAATGAATTACGGTTATGGCACACATCGTTTAATTAGTTGCAAGATCATTTTCACAGCGCGCCTGCCTGATGAAGTCAGACGATCCAGTGAACGGTGCTGCCAACTGGAAATTAATCAGCTTGTATGCCATCATTGCTCTCTCCTGTTCTTTTTGCCTTCGAACTTCGTCTTCGTAACGTAACCACCACAGACTACGGTGAATCGGTGGACATAAAACTTCTGTGAAGTGAAAATCCAAGAGTGAGGGAAAAGAATATGCGAGTCTATGGTAGAGGAGACTTCCGTCGAGTAAATGTATGGCGGTCTCCAAAAGGCGTCTTGCACTTTTTTCTAATATCTGTTAGTGCAAGTTTACAACGTTCTGTTTAACAATATATACCCGCATAGTTAATTAGTGTATATAAAACTAATACACTAGCAAACGTTGCAATTGCATAAGGGTGAGGTAAGTCTTCGCAGATTGATGTAGGTACATATTTATACCAAGGGGAAAGTTAACTATGGAGCGTCTTTCCTAAAATGGTCAATTAAGTTCACTGGGTAAAATTTATAATGAGTACATAGTAGGTACGTCTGCAGGTGACTCATTAAATTGATTGTTTTCTGAATCATAGCTACTTATTGGGAAGTTCGAAATACGTAATCGAAGTCTGGATGCCATAGTTTAATTGTCTGGATGAACCACGAAGATTCCCTGACGCATTTGTCTACGCGAAACCGTAGCGCGTCATCGTTTCGCGCGATACAATATAGTGATCTTTCAGGAACGTAAATGTTTCAGGCAATGACGAATTAACACATTATATTTTGTTTCAAGTTATAAACCTTCGATCAAGAATGTGTAGATACTTGATCGAAGGTAGGGTATAAGCGCCTAGTGAAATGTTTCGGTGCCTTTTTTTACCGACTTCATAAAAGCCTTTTCTAAGTTTTATTAATTAGGTTGTGTTTTTTATATTTGTTACTTAAGAACTCCGTCATTTATAAACCGATTTGAATTTTTGAAATTATATATTACCTACTTTCATATTGGTCCCATAGAAATTTCATCAAGATCAGTTCAGTAATTTGGCTTTTAAATTAAAATAACTGTTTTTTTTTTACTTTTGTGACAATATTATGTCATCCGAGGAATCGAAATAGCATATTTTACAAATTTGTTTTAGTCAGTCAAGTCAGTTTTTTTATTGATAATTAAATCTATTGATTAAAAGCGTCATTGATTAAAAGCTTGATCTGTAGCGAGACCGCTACCTTGCCTCATAAAAAATGTCTTTGACGATGACTTTCGTGAAATGATGGACGGCCTAAAGTAATTTGACCTACTCACATCGAACTCTGAAATATATAAATCTGACATTGCGGTGCTAAGGTGAATTCTGTTTGTTAGTTTGTATCACGGAACTCTATTACTCCTAGCGGAGGTTTGTATAAGTACTTCAAGGAGCTTTGGCGCCAACGTGAAAAAACATATTGCAAGTTGTATTATTTTCCTAAATATTCGTGTCTTGTGTTAATCACACTAATATCATATACCTATGTGAAAGTTTAGACGGATGGATGTATTGATGGCTGTTTGTTACTCAATCACGCAGAAACGGCTGGATGCAGGATTTGGATAAAATTTGGAATATACATTGCTTATGTTCTGGATTAACACATGGGCTACTTTTCATCATCATCATTACCGATTTTCATCATCGTATCGAATTATTCGTACTTCGACCAGTGATATTAACTAGTCATATATAGTCAGAGCAGCTACAGACTTACCTAGTTGGTATTATAGCATTGGTACGAGTAATTAAGTAGTAGGTAAAAGTACGTAGGTGGTACGTTTGTGGTTCGCACGATGCGCACGCGTGTGACGGTCTGTCGTCACTGCGGCTGTCTACAAGAGCTGATACGATCTACGACGTTAGCAGCCAACTAGACGCCAAGGAAATGCAAGTGGTATAGTTTTACTAAGCTGTGTCCTATTGTTTTAAATTTTTCCGCTTTTTTTGATAAAAATGAAGGCCTCGTCCGTCATTATTTATCTACTTATTTTATTTTTAAATAGCGGCTAACAAGCATGCGGTCCGACTGATATGTAAGCAGAAACCGCCGCCTATGGACACCTGTGGCCTTAGTACGAGCACTTACAAAAGTTATCGTATTGTAAACGATAGCAAAATGTATGAAAAATTTAACAGCGCCTCTATCGGACGTGAAAGGAAACTGAACTTTTCATACATTTTGCTATCGTTTACGTAACGATTACTTTATCGCAAGTGCTCGTACTAAGGCTTCTGCAACACTAGCGGTGTTGACGGTGCTTTGCCAGCCCGGAGAGGTAGTTGTAGACACCCTTTTTGAAACGCATCATTTTGAAGCTCGACGGGAAGACCTTTGGGTGAAGGATATTCCACACCTTGCAGGTCCGCGTAATAAAAGAGGTCGGACGGTGTGGGATTTCCAGCTTTGGGAGGGGTGGGGTGAGCTTTTTGACGGTGTCGGTATGTGCGGTAGTGGAAGTAAAAATTATGAGCCTATTGATGTTGTTTTTAGTTTCAAGAAAAAAAAATTAGGTACGTAGATATTTTGTTTTTTATTATTTTTCAAACGGTGGCATATTCTTAAATAAGTGAAACAAAAGGAACGTAATTATCAATCGAAAAAAAAAAAATTGTTAATACGCAATCCGTTTCATTCTCTACAGCTTTACGGAGAAGTTGTCGGTCTGTCCTCACATGACTTACCAAAATTATACTCGAGATTATTACATCACGGTGACATCCTATTCGTTTTTGTTAGATATACCTACAGTTACTGTTAACCAAAACTTACGTTTACGAAATTCGTATTTCCATGTAGGGTAAGTGTCAAGACGAAAAAGGGCCGCGACAAACAGTCGCTCGATGACGGCCGGCGGGAGGCCGGAGCGCGTAACTCTCCGCCGGTTTGCACCAGTTCCTACCGCCGCAGCCGAGATGTTACCCGGTCCCCAGTCGCCAGCTATGACAATGTCTTGATGGCTAATGCACTCCTATTAACCCCAACGGAACGGTAACTACATGTTTGCTACCAGTTTTAATTGCTCGGCAAAAAAGTTGTTTAATTTTTTTTGGCGACCAATTAGAGCTATATTTCGGCGGTTAGGTATTTAGATAATTGTCTTGGTATGGTACTTCAACACCCGTAATGTATGGAGCCATTATAAAGTCATTTAACTTTGAGAAAAGTAATTTGGATAAACGGGATGTTTTACTATAAATTCGATACTAGCGCCACCTTTCGCCGGGCCTCTAGCTGTAAGAAAATTATATACCTTCCGTGGTAGACGTGAAATAGTATCTAAATTCTACATTCTACACACAGATGAAACTAGGGGCTTTACGCCCAACTCTAAACGCGGGCCCGAATAGGTGCAGTTTGCAAAATCACGCGACCACAATCCATATCTCGGTGCGTTAAGGTTTGCGTTCGCGTGATTGCAAACTGCACCTATTCGGGCCCGCGTTTAGAATCAGGCGTCAGGCCCCAGCTCAGATCAGACAAACAAGGGAGATATGCCTTAGTACAATTATCGTTTGTGTTTACATTATATATTTTTTCACTGAACTGCTAAACCGCTGTAAGTAGGTACGTCTCACTTACTAATTTTACCCAAACTAAGAAACTTGTAGCAACACCAATGAACTAATAGTCATAGTCCACAGCAAGAGAGATAAGACTACAAACCACATGTAAAATAATTATCAATATAAAAAAACCGACTTCATCAAAATGTCAGAACTAGACCAAATTGAAATGGGACCACACGGGAAGCACCAGCTTTCAAATAAAAAAAGAATTATCAAAATCGGGTCACCCAGTCGAAAGTTATGAGGTAACAAACATTTATAAAATAAACAGTCGAATTGAGTACCTCCTCCTTTTTGTAAGTCGGTTAAAAAGGGTGGCAAGGGCTGCAGGGTGAGTTCGACTAAAGGCTTCAAGGACTGGATGCGTCACACCCGCCACGCCACCTTCACAAAACGCGAACGGATCTGATCAGAAATAAAATAATTATCAATATAAAAAATCGACTTCATCAGAACTTTGGAACATTTGAAATCGGACCAAATGGGAAGCACCAGCTTTCAAATAAAAAAAGAATCATCAAAATCGGTTCACGAAAGTTCTGAGTTAACATTATTATTATTTTTTTTAATTTTTTTTTTAAACAGTCGAATCGATAACCTCCTTCTTTTTGGAAGTCGGTTAAAAAACAAAAAATTCTCCTCCAAGACTACCTTGTTACGACCAAACAACTCAACAGATTTTGATAAAATTTGGTAAGGAATATAGCGTCACGAGGGCTATAGATATTTTATTAGGAAAATCAAGAGTAGTACAAGTGTCTCATTAAAAACCAGCTACAGAATTAGTAAATACGCAATTTTGTTTACTTGGGTGACATGTTTTTTTCAGTTATTATGGTTTAAAAACCAAATTACTAAACCAATTTTGATGTTATTTACCCATGTAACCTCAGACCATGACTACCTCAGAAGTATGGCCTACCAAACAAAAAAAGAATCATTCAAATCAATTCATAATTGGCGGAGAAATCTGAGAACATACTTTTTTTTATACAGTGGAACATAGAACCTCCGCCTTTCTTAAAATCGGTTAAAAACTGGGTTGCAGTTAGTTTAATAATACACTACCACCAAAATCATTATAATGAGACGAACTTATCTGTTTGAAGAAGCAAAATGTGCGAACTATTAACAGGGTTACGCATTACGAGTATATATAGAACTAGCCGTCCGCCCCGGCTTCGCACGGGTGTAAGCTCGGCCTTCGGCCTCGCTACAAAATATAATATAGCCTATGTCACACGGGGATAGTATAGCTTCCCAACAGTGAAAGAATTTTTCAAATCGGTTCAGTAGTTTCGGAGCCTATTCATTACAAACATACAAAAATAGGTACAAATCTTTCCTCTTTATAATATTAGTGTAGATATATTAAGCCGAAAGGTCATCTCATCATTATGCACATCTTTTACTATGGGACCAACCCTGGAATATCGAAAAAAAAACAGCAGTGCCATACATATTGTCGAGCGCCAATGACCGTTTTCTATGGAACAGCTGATATTTTGTGATTTCAGGGTTGGTCCCATACGAAAAGTTTTTCATAATGATGAGTACAATGACCTTTTCGGCTTTACGGTCTATGTGTAATCCTGTATAGTTACAAAAATAAAATGTCCTGTGATAAGTTGTCAATATGCCTATCGCCTAGGGCTCAGGACCTGATTATTATTGTGGCCTAGGGCAATGAACTGTGACATTATCGCTAATACATTTTTACCGTCATGAAATAAGAATAATTATAAAGAAAGTTGTTATATACGATTTTAATGATTCTGTCTCAGGAACTAAGCTATATTTAAAGTTATATGATTATTTACGGGATATTTACCGTGGTAAGGTTGTGGAAGGAGCTCCCGATATTTCGGCGCAGTTACATGCACCATGTTCACGAGAAGACTGAAGAATGCGGGTGGATGGTGAAAAAGTTCAAAGTTAGGTACAGACAAAACCACAACCTTACCACGGTAAATATCCCGTAAATAATCATATAACTTTAGTGGACAACCGTGATAGTTTAAAACAGTGTTTAAGCTATATTTTATGATTGTTGAGCATTTTCTTAGGTGGCCGAGTTTTATTCAGTTTGATTCTCCCCTTTCGAAGCATAATGCCGAAAACGCAAAATCAAAAGATTTGGCGTTGTGCAATAGTGAAACAATACTTACACAAAATGCCATATTCAAAAGTTCTCCCACTAACTGTACAGATAAGTTGGTCCACCCACTAGTACGAGTTTTGACCAGTGATGGATGAAAGTTCAAAATAAAATTCAGAAATTGGCAACACAAGACTTTTATTATCCCATGTTGATTTTTATACACTTAGCCTAAGAGTCCACTCTACTTGAGCGGGATGAACCTGGAGCTGTGTGTGGCACCAATACCGGGCCTACCGTGCTTCACAGGCTTGTACGTGACGGAGAACTCCCCAAGGTAGTGGCCGATCATCTCGGGCTTGATTTCAACCTGGTGACAATACATTGCAATATTTTAACAAGGTGTTTGGAACATAACATACAAAGTGGTACATACAAGTCTCCCCCCCAAATACAGACTGCCCTGGTGGCTGAGTTGGTAGTGAACCTACCTTCTGCGCTTGGGGGTGTGGGTTCGATTCCCACCTAGGGCAAACATTCATGTGATGAACATTTGTGGATGTTCTATTCTGGGTGTTTTTAATATTTATTTAAGTATGTATTTAAAGGCATATATGTACGTATATCAGTCTCTGGCAGCCATATTACAAGCTTTGTTTAGTTTGGGGTCAGATGACGGTGTGTGCAAAAATGCCCCGAATAATTATTTCTTTATTTATTATTAACTAGCTTTTTTGCCCGCGACTTCGTACGCGTAGATTTTCATATAAACCTTCAATCCTTTTTTCTTCCCTTAATCCGGCCTTGCGCAAAATAACATAGCCTATACTTCAATCTGGTCATAGCTAAGCATAATCGTGAAAACCGCATTTAAATCCGTCCGCATTTTCTTCCAGGGGTGTAGGAGATGTGCGTGAACAAACAAACAAAAATTCTAAAAACTGCCTTAACATGTTCAGCTGCTTATTTTAAGTCGCCCTGTGTGAAGTATTGATAGAAGCATAAAAGTAATAAATAACACCGTCAACAGTTTTCAAATCAAAAAGATAATGTGACCACAGTGCAGAGCATGTTTTGAAATTTTCTTTTTGTCTAAACCATTAAAAGTATATCATGTCATGTCGGGATGATATACATCTCTGAAATTTGACTGTCCAGTTTCGCTGGCCACGGAACCCTGACATAATGCTTGTCTTAACACGCTCTTGGCTAGTTATTTCTTATTTCGCGTGCATTTGTATGTATACCTTGATTAAAAAGCCATGAAATGGAACTACTCTATTTATCTGTTAAAATATCACAGTAAAATAAAATTATTTCTATATTCTTATTGCAAATATACACTGTATTCTTCTAAAAGCTAAGTTTATATACCCTGCATAAAGGGTGCAGCAATGACTTATGTAGTGGCTGTTCACAAAACCAGACCACAGACATAAACATATAAATTTAAGTATAGTTAAATCTATTACAAAAATATATATATATACTATTCAAACTTAACCTAGGGTGAAGTAATTTTACAAAACAAAAAAAACATACCTAATTAGTGTGATAGGTTACTTAATTATATATGAGATGATACAAAACTTATGACGCTACTTTCTTAACTGTTTATATATCGATATTTATTTTCTAATTATTATTTTCTAAAATTTATCGTCAAATAAATCTTTTATCTCGTAATAACATTTTTGGGTTAGAAACTTACGAAGTTGGTTCTGGAAAAATGTTATTATTTCTTTCTTTCTTTCTTTATTGAGTCCGGAATTTTATTGTATAGGTTTATTTTCATGTACAAAGGGCCTTTTTTGAATATTTCTATTCCCGGGACTGAATTAAAATAGGATGCGGTATATTTTGTGTTTTAAATGCTAACATACAATAAAACCAAGAGAATGTAATACTCCTACTCCATGCACTGGAATGAACCACCAAAGAGGTTGTAAGGCCTATAACATGCTTGATCTACACGTTCATTCATCTAAGAAGGTTAAGGAACCTTTTTTAAATTTAAACTGATTAACCGAATGACAGTTGACAGTTTCAAAATTTTCATGGCTATGTCAATAACATTCTCTTTACTTTGGATCTCCTTGCTTGAGGCTATGTGACGATCCTCATATTACGTTTCGTGTAACGAAGAAATAAATCATTGATTTTTATTTTCGTTTATGTAAAAATAAAGAATTAAAATAAATGATATAAGGTAGCCTATGTTTTAATCTGGTAATTTCTAAGCATATTCGTGAAAACCGCATTTAAATCCGTCCAGTGGTTTAGGAGATGTGCGCGGACAAACAAACAAACAGACAAAAATTCTAAAAACTGTCCTATCGTGTTCAGCTGCTTATTTTAAGACGACCTGTGTGATTTTTTTTTTGTTATCTCGCAATTACAGATTTTTTTATCTCTACGTTTTTATTATATGTATAGATAATTAGAATTAACATGGATTCATTGAAATAATATATTTTTTCCGAAAGAACGTATTTAATGTGTTTATTTATTGAAGAACATGCTTGTACTAAAATTGCACTTTAAGGCCTCAACCATTGCAAGTGTAATTGGTGGTAAATTTTTGTCTCCTCTGATTATTTTGTATGTGCATACAATATTATAATTTGCTTACTGGTTTAAATATGTTTTTCCACAAAAAAAGAGACGAAATAGAGAGGCTTTGTTGGAATTTACAAACAAAATAATTCACATTTCCACGTGTTATCCTGTGATCCTGTTTCTAGGCAACGTTTTTATGAAATACGAAGCATTTATGCTTATTTTTTGTGAATATCAATGCTATGTTTTAGAAAAGAAAAGTATTATACAAGCCTTGGTAGCAACTGAGTATTTTAGAACTCACATACCGGCCTCGGCTATGCCTTTATGTATTTTCATGTTTGTCTATAAATATTGTAGCAGGGCGCTGCATGGCTACAGTAATGGGATTATGCTGCACTGAATTTTCACACAATTGAGTACCGAAACTTGAAAAGTATTTTATAATTTTTTTAATGTCATCGTAGCAGATCAAATTTTTTATAGAATGTGTTATCCTGGGGCATTACTTATAAATAATCACACTAACATTATAAATGCGAAAGGTACTCTGTCCGTTTGCTGCATAATCACGGCTAAACGGCTTAACCGATCTCGATAAAATTTTGCGAGGCAATGGTGTGTATCATGAGGACGGACATGATTTTTTCTGAAGAAATTGCGGACGAAGTCACGGGCACAGCTAGTAATAAATAAAAAAAAGTAAGGTAACAATGGTACTAAACCGAAAGGAGGTCATGTTACTGTGAGACCAGCTCTGTGAGAAGTGCACAAGCCCTGTCTGAAACGTTTGTGTAACTTTACCTAAGCATTAACTTGGACAGCATATCTTTATCAAAATCATTCGACTCGCATCAATTGTATTATTTTTATAAGTATTTGGTCTATTAGGTATTCTAGTTTTTAAATTTTGTGGTCCATATATCCATTCTGAGTGAAATATGGACTGCAAATTGGAACAAAAAATCACCAGTTTGGGTTTTCAGGGATATTTCTTTTTTTATCCTCATGTATAACTGAAATATTTTATCTTTTAAATAATTAGGTAATTAACACGTTCAGCGCCAAGGCACCTCTAAAGCAAATTTTGTAGACATCACAAATTTTTTTTTATGCATAAATGACATTTCCTGGTCTAAAATGCTATGTGAAATTGAGCGGTGTATATTCACAGATACACGGGCTTTTGAAGTCGACTACTCCAGGTGTATAACCAGATATACACTGGCCTGTGAGATTTGCACTAGGTACACTATTAGTGTATAATGACATATACACATGGAGCTGAACGTGTTAAGGGTGGATTCAGAATCTTGTTTTAATAAAAGCTCTAAAATTCAATGAAATCTTATAAAATCTCAAGTCTACGGAAAAAATTTTTTTATTCCGGTATCCCAGATACAGAAAATACTTATACAGAGTAAGATGAGAAGACTCAACAGTTTCTGGAAAGCTTCCCAATCCAACTGTATTATTCTTTTTCACAAAAGATTGTAGCTGGTAGCTAAAATCATCATCATCATAATAGGCCTATACAAGCCCAATGCTGGACATATAGGCTTCTCCCAAGAAATGTCACTATGCCACACACATCACAGCACAACCTTCAGCTTTTCTTTCCCAGCTAATACCAGCTGCTATACTTATATAGTCACTCCAACGAATCTCAGGGCTCGGGGTTTGCCGATTTGTGGTCTACTCTAGAATATGTTTACTCCATATTTCTCTGAGCAACCTGAAACTTGTGGACCACTCCACGTCAGTGTCCACGTTTCAGCACCGTAAGTCATGAAAGGTAGAATGCACTGCTTAAAGAGTTTTATCTAAGACTGCGGAATAGCTGATGAAAAAAACGTAGTTTCTCAAACTTTGCCAAACCAACTACATTCTTCTCTTGGCCTCACGCTCAAAATTGTTTTGCCTAGTTCGAGTGTCTGCTTTAAGTAAACACGCAGTCCAATGATCTCAAGAGTGAAGCCATTAATGGCAACCAGTCCCTGTGAGTAACATGTTCATTGCAAGTGACCTTGGTTTTATCCAAGTTTACCAGGAGACTGATGCGTTGGGATCAATTTGCTAGACTTTTGAGCATTTATGTAGCCTTCAGCGATTCAACCATTATAATGAAGCCGTCTGCAAATCACAATTGATGTACTCGGCATTCATATTGACACCTCGTCCTGCCCAGACCAGCATCTTAAACAAATCCATTGCATTTGAGACCAGTTTCACATCAGAGATAACATCTCCATGTTTCAAGCCTCGATGCAGATGAATGTTTTGTTTGCTGGTTCTGGACTTTGTGGATAATTATTGTGGCATCACTGTAAGAACTCCAGAACAGCCCAAGTTTGACAGAGTCAAAAGCCTTCTTGGAGCCTCAGCCTCCAAAATAATACACAAACGCCAAACAAAGGGCCGATTGTATTCTGTACTTTGTCGATGTGGTCTTTGGAGTATTCAAAATACTAGTGATATATTAAAAGAAAATATTTTCATATAGATTTTTACAATGTTATTGGAGCTAGCTAAAGAAAATGTGGACCGAGTAAAGAAAATAGATGTTCTTAATACACTATTACTTACAACAAAATTGACAAGTTTGCTAATGTATTGTAATAATTTGTAACATAATATCTTAAATTTCCAAGCAAAACTAGTTCGGGAGCCAGTGGTTTCATTATCAAGTATATATTACAAAATTATTAGTGTCAGAAAGTCAAAGTGGAGGCGATGAGACCTGCATTGAAGTCCTGCTAGGGGTGTATTCCGCTTTAGTGTCACAATAACTAATTGATTGAGAAGCACTAACCTGGTTGAAGGTCTTGCCATTGTATATGCCAACAATGGATCCGACCATCTCTGGTACAATGATCATGTTTCTGAGGTGAGTCTTCACGATCTCTGGCTTCTCATTAGGAGGGGCTTCCTTCTTGGCGCGACGCAGCTTCTTGACTAAAGCCATCGGCTTGCGCTTCAAACCGCGAGCGAATCGCCGACGGGCGCGGGCGTGCATAAGCTCCATGAGTTGCTCACTGAAATGTTAAGTATGTATAGCTTTAATTATTGCTTAAGAACACACACATGGATGGACACAAGATGACGAGACTTATATTTCGAAGGGACGGCGCAAATTTACCACCAAATATTACTTATGCCATATAAACAAGGAACTGAATTCATGGGAGCGAAGGAGCCTTCCGGCATTTGGAGGTTAGAGCACATAAATTTTCAAGTCTCTTAAGTTTCAAATTCATTATTATATGATGGGATACTCACTTGGGCATGTCCAGAAGCTGATCTAAGTCAACCCCACGGAAGGTGAACTTCCTGAAGGTACGCTTCTTCTTGATTTCTTCGACCTGAAAACGTAAACATTGTTTTCCACTGTCATGAAATATCACCGGGAGAAACACCTCCAAAGAGACTTTAATGATTCACCACAACACTTGAGTTTACTATTCGAGAGATTACGAGAATTAAAACGGATTAAATATTTTATTTATTTTACAAACCTCAGCCATGTTTCCGAATTGTTTGACAACCAGAAAAGAAAGAAGGGGATGTTTTTCTTGACTTTGACATTTACATTTACAGAATCAAGAGGTTGACATTCCGTTTTTTTTTTAATTTGTTGGTTATCCAGTGGGCCAAGCCCCTGTCTTTATTTCATACGTCCTTACCACATACATTATGTATTCTGTGCATAACTGTGGGTGCAATCTGATAGCTTCTAGGCATAACTGTAGGTACAATATCTATCATCTATATAATATCATCTAGCCATAAGAATATCATGGTGTCGAGGGAGGAAACAACAATAAGCTAACGCACACGGGTGAAGCTAGTGTGCACACCAAAATGATGAGCGTCTAATGCGTGTAACGCGTATCCAACGCGTATCAGCCGACTAAAAGAGGATTCGTTGTAATGCTTTGTATTAAAGTCAAAATAAGAAAGAAAAAAAAACTTTCGTGCAATGAGTAGTAAAGGTACGGACAGACGTGCTCATTACTAGCACGAAAGCATGCTTTTATTGAGCAAGTGCTCATTAGTAGCACGTGTGTAATGTAATGAGCATGCTTATTTAGAGCGTGCTCAAAAATCAAACGACGTTTGATTTTCGAGCATGCTACCTGTGGCGCGGGTAGGGGGGGGGGGGGGCGTGATCCGAGCATGTCTGAAGTTACGAATGTCTATGGAACACACATTCTCCTTTATATAAAAATAATATTGCACGTAATAATGCTTATGAGGCTTTATTAAAGGACATGAATGATACAAGTTTATCAATAAAAATAATTAAAACTAAAATTAAAAACCTAAGATCTGTGTATCATGCCGAAGTAAGAAAAATCAACAATTCGAAGCGGTCCGGAGCTGGTGCAGCAGACGTTTAAAACAAGCAGACTTTAAAACAAGCATGCTTATTTCTGGCAAATGTGAACAGTTTGCAGAGCATGCTAATTTTAAGCAAGTTTATTAGCATGCTTTTTTTGAGCACGTCTGTCATGCTCATAATGGTTGACGTCAGGGATGCGTTTACGGCACTTATCCAGACTAAAACTTATACTAGATGAACGATAAAACACCCGTTTTGGGACTCCACGAGGTGAAAAATTATACCGGCGAAAATTTAAACTGCCCGTTTACGGGCGTCCGCTGGTATAAGTTTTCGCCTGACTAGATTAAATTTTATCTACCTTTTGAGGTCGCTAAATTTTCGCCTGCTGTCAGATTGACATCTGTTGAGGAGGTTAAGCCGTTTTTGATATTATTTTGTTCGAATCTTTTTGTTGTATATGTTTAAATTTAAAATAAAATTTTATATCTATATAATGATAGATTGATATTTGATTTTTACTATTATATACCATTTTATTATACTATATTTTACTTGACATTTATTTATTATTGAATTTGACAGCTAGTATTGACATATATGACATAAAGCTATGACGCCGTTCAGCGAACCTCCGTTAGTTTAATTTTTCACCGGTGAAAAATTCGCCGAGTCCGGGATGCGTTTACGGCACTTATCCAGACTAAAACTTATACTAGATGAACGATAAAACACCCGTTTTGGGACTCCACGAGGTGAAAAATTATACCGGCGAAAATTTAAACTGCCCGTTTACGGGCGTCCGCTGGTATAAGTTTTCGCCTGACTAGATTAAATTTTATCTACCTTTTGAGGTCGCTAAATTTTCGCCTGCTGTCAGATTGACAGCTATTGAGGAGGTTAAGCCGTTTTTGATATTATTTTGTTCGAATCTTTTTGTTGTAGATGTTTTTATTTAAAATAAAATTTTATATCTATATAATGATAGATTGATATTTCATATTTTACTATTATATACCATTTTATTTTACTATATTTTACTTGACATTTATTTATTATTGAATTTGACAGCTAGTATTGACATATATGACATAAAGCTATGACGCCGTTCAGCGAACCTCCGTTAGTTTAATTTTTCACCGGTGAAAAATTCGCCGAGTCCGTAAACGCTCCCCCGTAAACGCTCCCCAGGGATGCGTTTACGGCACTTATCCAGACTAAAACTTATACTAGATAAACGTCAAAACACCCGTTTTGGGACTCCACGAGGTGAAAAATTATACCGGCGAAAATTTTAACTGACCGTTTACGGGCGTCCGCTGGTATAAGTTTTCGCCTGACTAGAATAAATTTTATCTACCTTTTGAGGTCGCTAAATTTTCGCCTGCTGTCAGATTGACAGCAGGCGAAATTGACATTGACATTTGAATTGAGGAGGTTAAGCTGTTTTTGATATTATTTTGTTCGAATCTTTTTGTTGTAGATGTTTTTATTTAAAATAAAATTTTATATCTATATAATGATAGATTGATATTTCATATTTTACTATTATATACCATTTTATTTTACTATATTTTACTTGACATTTATTTATTATTGAATTTGACAGCTAGTATTGACATATATGACATAAAGCTATGACGCCGTTCAGCGAACCTCCGTTAGTTTAATTTTTCACCGGTGAAAAATTCGCCGAGTCCGTAAACGCTCCCCCGTAAACGCTCCCCAGGGATGCGTTTACGGCACTTATCCAGACTAAAACTTATACTAGATAAACGTCAAAACACCCGTTTTGGGACTCCACGAGGTGAAAAATTATACCGGCGAAAATTTTAACTGACCGTTTACGGGCGTCCGCTGGTATAAGTTTTCGCCTGACTAGAATAAATTTTATCTACCTTTTGAGGTCGCTAAATTTTCGCCTGCTGTCAGATTGACAGCAGGCGAAATTGACATTGACATTTGAATTGAGGAGGTTAAGCTGTTTTTGATATTATTTTGTTCGAATCTTTTTGTTGCAGATGTTTTAATTTAAAATTTTATATCTATATAATGATAGATTGATATTTGATATTTTACTATTATATAATTATATACCATTTTATTTTACTATAGTTTACTTGACATTTATTTATTATTGAACTAGCTTTTGCCCGCGACTTCGTTCGCGTGGACTTCAGGTTCGTCCCGTCTAGTCTAGTAATAAGTAAAAAATACGGTAACTAAGCACTGCAGAGCCCTAATCATAGGTCTATAGGTAGCTACTGCAGTATGCTCCTATAAACTACATTTAACGATCTTTTTCCTTCAGCATAATCATGCAGATTCTTCGCTTTGGAAACACGTGAGCAAGCCACATAGAGCTGACCGTGAGAAAAACATGGCGTGCCCAAATGTAGGCCTGCTACCTTCAAGGTTTGACCCTGCGATTTGTTGATCGTCATTGAAAATGCGACTTTTAATGGGAACTGCAGGCGTTTAAAATTGAATGGCAAGTTGTTGGGTATGATTGGGATGCGCGGTATAAGAACATTGTCTCCCTTGGCTTCTCCAGTTAAAATTGTAGCCTTCACTATATGCCTTCCTAATTCGGTAACTCGCAACCGAGTACCGTTGCATAATCTTGGCGCATCCAGGTTACGCATTAACAAAACGGGTACACCAACCTTTAATTCCAACTTGTGTGATGGCACCCCGGACAACTCTAAAGAGTTTAGGAACTCTACGGGATAACTTGTAGTGTCATCGGATGACATAACTGTGTCAATGGAATTATACACTGATGTTTCGCTGTTTATTTCGGCCAAGATTTTTTTATTTATTTTCGCAACAGTCTCATTTTTTGGTGCCAATATGGTCCTTTCACACAACCAATTTTCGTCAAGAATATTTTGTTGCAGATTCGGAAAAACTTGTTCAATAAGTTCGTTTTCTGTCTCCACAGCATGACAAAATTGCTGTGTGAAAAGAACCATACCTTCTTGGTCGGTGTTTAGGTGGCCTTCACCAATTTCTAGCAGTTTTTGAGCATATGCTCCTGATTCGACATCGCTGAATAACTGGACTCGCATGTTAGTGGTAAGATAAAGCTTTTCAACTTTAGACCACAGAGATGAGGCTTTTAGACATGCGTTAATTTCATCTGCTGCAGTGCCTCTCTCGATAACAGGTAAAGTCTGTCTAAAATCCCCTGCCAATAACACTACCACACCACCCATCAACTTTCGATTGCTGTGAATATCTTGTAGACAGCGATCAAGCGCCTCAATGGCGCGTTTGTGTGACATAGTGCACTCGTCCCACACGATCAGCATACATTGTTGCAAGAGGGCGCCACGGGCACTGCTCTTACTGATGTTGCACGTTGGGGTTTCTTCGCTCGCCAGATTAAGAGGTAATTTAAAAACCGAATGTGCCGTTCGTCCACCGCTCAGCAATGTTGCAGCGATCCCAGAGGAAGCCACCGCTAATGCAACTTTACGGTCCTTACGAATTTTTGCTAGAAGCAAATTAAGCAAAAATGTTTTACCTGTACCGCCCGGGGCGTCAAGAAAGAAAAGGCCGCCTTTGTCAAGCTCAACTCGTTGTAATATTTTGTTATAAATGTTTTTTTGTTCGGGTAGCAGGCGTGGTTCAGTTTCGCTGACTCTAATAAAGCAATATCGTAGCTTAGCTCTTTGATCAAATCGGTCGACAACTCTCCTCGACGCTCTGGCGTAGGCATACCGAAGTCGGACAATTTCTTACCGGAAATCGTTATTATTTTGTCCTCTATATGTCTTAGTGCTTCATTGAAACATAGATCATTGTTGACTTGATCCATCCTTTCAAATCTATGCAAGATATCCTCCGATAATGCAGATTTATACTTATCCCATAGTTGAAGAGGATTGGATAAGCCGCAAGTGCATATCAATATTGCAAATAGTTCTCTTATTTGCGAAGGAGAGCGACACAGCACTGCCTCTTCCATTGTGGCATCCCAGTGGTTGTCATCTTCCAACAACCCCAACTTCTCACACGCTTGTCGAAAAGTTTCAAGTTCTTGGCCGTCAACTGTATTTATCACCGAAACGGTATTTATCGCCGAAATTGCTATGACTCTGCATTTTAAATCTGTGATATCTTCGAAAATATTTATTTAATTTACATGCTGTAAAAAGCCATATTGATCTTTATTAAATGCACAATGTATTTAAGATACTTAATTGGATAAGGATTAATACTGTATTGCTTAAAATCGCTTCGTAAAAAGCCATTATTTCTCGTACAAAGTAAAGGATAAAAAATGGTTATTGTGGGTTATTCCTAAGAGATAAACATATACCATTACGGACTTTTTTGGAGACCTTTTTAAGTTGTACAATACTGTAGTACATTGTTTTGATCTACCTTGTAGGATCTTGTAGGATTCAGTCAGCGTTTGCAATGTAAGCGCAAAAAATGTGTTTTTTTTACGACTTCACATTAGAAACCTCAAAAATTGTAGCCTATGTGTTATTCTGATGTATCAGCTATAGCCTATATGTTATTCTGATGTATAAGCTATATTGTGGTAAAGTTTCATTCAAATCCATTCAGTAGTTTTTACGTGAAAGAGTAACAAACATCCATACATCCCTACTTACAAACTTTTGCCTTTATAATAGTATAGTAGGATTTGACAGCTAGGCTAGTATTAACATATATATATCTACATCTACACTAATATTATAAAGAGGAAAGATTTGTACCTATTTTTGTATGTTTGTAATGAATAGGCTCCGAAACTACTGAACCGATTTGAAAAATTCTTTCACTGTTGGGAAGCTACAGTATCCCCGGGTGACATAGGCTATATTATATTTTGTAGCGAGGCCGAAGGCCGAGCTTACACTCGTGCGAAGCCGGGGCGGACGGCTAGTATGACATAAAGCTATGACGCCGTTCAGCCGGTTCAGCGAACCTCCGTTAGTTTAATTTTTCACTGGTGAAAAATTCGCCGAGTCCGTAAACGCACGCCTGTACCCTTAGTACAAGATTTGACAGTTTTCGATAACTTTTTTCTTTTCCGTATTGTCCCATACATTTTAGTAAAACGCCTCTAGCGGAAACGCGGATGAACTAAAATCGGTAGTAATCGGCAGTATAGGTTGCTTCACTCAAATACGAAAAATAGTTTCGAATAGCTTTCAGCCCAGCAATGTATGCATCAAAACGAAAACGAAAAAAGTTTTCGAAAACTATCAAATCTTGTACTAAGGGTACTGGGGTGCGTTGTTGACTCGGTGGCACCCCCAGGGGTGGACTCGGTGATGTTCGATTAAATCACTGAGTGATGCGTAGAGAACAAAACAAGGTGTTTCAATGACATACGAACACCATACGAAGTATAAGTATCGTAGACAGAGAAAACAACTTGGTTCCTCCGTCTACGATAAGTATGAAATCTTTGGTTTCAATTCAATAGAGTTACCAACTCACTGGTCGCACTGGAATTTACTTTACTCTTTGCTCTTTGACTGGAATGCTTTGACCGTTTGATCAAGCATCTTGACGGCTTTGATGTTTTCCGAGCTTGACAATATGCGCGAGCGAAGAATTTTGGCGGCAACGTACAAATGTCACCTCATTGTATTATTTTTCCCAAACTTGTGTATTTTCGAGTATTAATATCCAATAATGGTGGATTCTTGTTTAATAAGTGTTCAATGTTCATGAACTTACTCGAGTTTAAGCAAGTTATACATATATGAAACATGTCTTATCGTTTTGTTCGTGTCAATTAACTCCAGAAAAATAAATTTTAGGTCTATGATTAACTCCGTAAACGCTTCAAGCAGTCTCCACTATCTTACTTATTGATAGTTTTTTTCTGAGTTAGGTACTTTCAGAAGAAAAGGACTACTGTAGAGTTACGGGAGCATGATTTTGTTTTGTCTGTTGAATTTTTTGTGGTTTCCTCCCCAGAATGCTCAACCTGGCGCTGCACTCGTCTATAGAATTAAGTAGCTAACGTGACGTGACGGATTTGGCTGACGAACCGCCATCTGACCAACGGGAGGGAAAGAGAAATTATTCTCTTTCCCTCACACCTACATTAGTAGTTTTTCTTACAGTTGCAGAAGTCAAAGGAATAGCAGGGCGAGTGAGTGTTTACATGTTGCTCCCTATCTCAACTGCCGCCGAGCGCGCGAAGTAGAAGCACTAACGCATGTTTCTTTGACTATAGGCAAAATGCAAGCAGATTGGAGCAATGAAAAATAATAAAGTTTTTGAAACTTTTGAGAGAAAGAATAATATATATAATTATATAGAATACGTCAGAGAAAAATTACTAATTTAAAGCTCAAGGTACATGTAACATAATGAGAGAAAACATATCTTATGGCTAGCAAAAAAATTATTGAATGTGCATATAAATAATATTATTCCCTTTTACGCAGAACATAACAATTATAAATTGCATGTATGTAAATATGCCAGGCACTATTACCATGAATTGATATCATCCACAATCTTCTAGGGCGGTGTTTTTTTTGTAATTTACTCTTTATACCCTCACATCCATATAATATATAAAAAGACGTGTGTATGTATGTTCCCTATCTATAGACTCCGAAACAGCTGGACCGATTTGATGGGCCTTACACTGGAAGATAGCTGATGTTATAAGGAGTAATCCCCGCAGGTGAAACCGCAGGGCACAACTAGTAATTGTATAAAGTGAAGAGACAGAGAATCTGCAACTATCTCAATGTCCATCATTGCCCAAAGTTGAATACGAACAAAGTAATGAAGCCATAGACCTAAAAATTTTTTTGCTTCTAAATCTATGAATGCAGCAGTATGTAAACACTCACTACTTGCGATGACGGCACAAGTATTTTGGGGAGTTTTACAATCCCCAAAATACTGCTAAATGTAAATTTGGCATTACAAATATTTTTCAAGGTCACTACAAAAACCCATAGTATAATAATAAAATGTATTTAAGAATATTATTATGTAAAGTTATAAATAACACATCTTATGTTATACATCCCCATTATTTAGAATATTTTCATTTGTAGATCTTAACAACCGTGATAATCTTTTACCTATTAGCTTGGGATACATTTTAGTTTTTATCAAAAATTCTTTTGACTGATGAGTAACAGCTCCGTTTTCTAATTGATATTTGCAAAGCATGTGTAGAGGTTCAATCAGTTGTTCTCTGTACGTAGGGTCTTTTTCGAGTTGTGATAGTGCTTCTGCTGCAGTTTCCAGTGTGCTCAAGCACCCTTCAGTAGGCTGTGTTCGAATTAAATAGCTGCTTGTTGTATTTGTCAACAGTTTTACTTGTCTAATATTGTGCAGAATAGGACTTGATGCATATATAGCTTTAGCTTGTGGCCATGTCCCATCAATTAATATGAGATTATAAAAGTCAGAGTCATTTTCTAAATCTTTTATGTCTATTGCTGTTTTACTAGGATACAGGAGTATTGTGTTTGGCTGAGTCAATAGACTCTCTAGGTTTTCGTGTCGTGGTTGTGGGAACTTTTTCCCTTTGTAGATAAGGCACTTGTCTTCTGCGAGACCAAGTAATAACATGGGTGCAGTCCGCAGACATCGTTTCTCTTCTGCTGGGTGTTGAAGTAAGATCACGGTGCTGCGAGGCCGTAGTCTCTCAGGAGGTAATGCTTGACACCAGCAAACAACAGACGGTCTCCTGTAATGTAAGTAACTAGATTAGTGTATTTAGCATTCACAAATAGAACCAATTGGTTTTAAAATTGTATTTGTACTGCACATACTCGCAGTTTTCACAAAGTTCACGCATCACTGGTGGATCTGCCGGAATGTTTGATAAGTCTTCCCAAACCTCATATTCATCCATGTTAAATAAATTTTATTTATACAAATACATATCCAAATTCTATTCAATTCAACATGAGTGAGTATAGATATAAGTGAGCGCTTTTTATATTACTTCACTTCTTTCTTGGATTTTTGTTTTGGCCAGTGGCCTGCGACGCTGCGACTAGTGTCACAAATGTCACAATTCTGACATGTAACATGTTTTTTTTTCCCCTATCCGGGCAGACTTTGGCTATTAAGGCCAACCTAAGAAAATTAATAATATTAATTTGTTTTCTGTGATTTACGACAATGGGAGATTATCTAGTCGTACCTTTTTTTTCTGTTAAACGTAGTAACCTATTTTTGTTTAATCTGGTTTCTACACTGAGCTATATTCTATATTATATCAAGAATTCAAAGACTAGTCTTCCTTAATTATATGCCAAACATATTAATGGATACCTATGTGTATTTTTATAAATCTCTACAACAGGCATTGGCGCAAATAACAGAAGTCAAACTATTGAAACTATACGATAGTCCCAGTCAAAGAGTACTTTATTATATATACTGGTCCCAGTGTCCCACTCAGTTCTCCGCTAGGAGTAATTGCAAAGAGTACTTTATTATATGAGTAATTGTTCCGTGTCCCAGTCCCTTACCATTGTCGAAAACATTCGGCAACACTAGTACCTATATACCTTTTTTTATTAATAAACGTTGAGTAGCGAATACATGGTGAATACCTTGAACGTAGGAAAACGTCCTTGGCGAATACTTACTCCGTCTTTTGTCTTTTTCGATCACGTTCATTTGCCAGTATTCTACCCTTAGAAATGTTGTTTGCAATGCAATGCCATCTAGTTTGGCTGTCTATTTTTTTATTCAGTAGAAAAAAAGAAGAGTTTCTTTACTTTATCGATAGATGGCTAAACTGAATAGTGAATAGGTACGATTTAAGAATGTATAAAATAAAGTATTTTTATTTTTTTAATGTTCTATGATGTACGAGAAAATATTATTTAAATATATCTTACATACCTATCTCATATTTTACAGAGATTTTCGTTATTTTCCGCGCAGTGAAATGAGAGACGCCATTTTGCACCGCAATTCGTCTTTATAGAAATATATAATTATAAATTATGTGATGTTTTATCTCATTCTATCACCCATGTCATGCACAAGTGAAAAAGAGTAAGCTTATAGTTACAAACTTTCTCTTGTGTGTGTATCCAAAAATTACAAAAAAAATTACAAAATAATTTGTAAACATGGAGGCCAAGTGTTATGCTTCTTGTGTGAAGTAGTTTTATGTTTTTGCTGTTGATTCCGAGTAATTAAAAACCATTTCTGGTAAGTTGACGAAGTCTAAATCTCCTGGATTTAATAAATAAGTCTAATAGAAAGACATTGCGCCAGTAAAAACGGAAAAAAATAGTAAACGTATGCACATAGCCACATATTTGGCGCCAATGTCGCAAAGACCGTTATGTTATGCCTCGTTTTATCAAGATAAATCGGTGAAATAATTGTTGTGTTTTACAAACCAAAGTGATAATACAATATCAGTACAAGTGTTTACGCGGTACACGCTGGAGCCGCTCAACGAACTCGCCTACATCGTGAATAAACTGGTCCTACTAGTGTCGTCAGAACTGTCATTCCAACCCAACAAAATTATCATGAATGTGAAGATTTTGGCCGAAAATAACGCGTAAATATCTATTCTTGAAGCTGCAATGTGATTCCTTTTCCTTTTACCAATTTCAGATTGTCGTTCTTCATAACACCCAATGTTTGAAATGAAGGAGATGACATTATTCTATTTGGAAACATCTTGACCAACCTTGAAGTAAGTATGTATATTTCTCATACGATTTGGTTAAAAAAAGCTTCAATAGAGGCGTGTGATTGTGTTAGATAACTATTTATAGTGTGAATATCATAGATGGCTGATTAACTAGTTCTTGTGGGTATTTTGTTAAAATGTTGTTGTCAAAAGTCGCCTGTGCCTAACTATCTTATTCCTCTCATGAGTTGCCGTAAGTTTCAACTGAGTTTGGAGCATAAAACAAATGCAAAATATCCTGTCTATGCGGCCAGTGTTATTGCTTTTACATTATGTCCAGTTCCAAAAGCCTTGTGTTGTGTTCAGCATATCTGTATACATAATATGTACCTTACAAGGCTGTCCCAAGATCGAGGGTAGTTTACCTCGGTTTACTAACTACCTACAATGTTACTGAATTGAAACATGTACCTTTTACCTATAGTACCTATTAGGTTTCTTACCTGGTGATATATAAACTAGGAACAGTAATAGCTGCACCCCATTGTTTTTCCTGCACTTTTTACTATTTCTGCATGTTTCTGGATTATTTACTTTATTGCACACTTACAAATTAAGTATAATGCACAAATGGAGGACTAAATGCTAAACATTTATAACATAAATATGTCTTCACAATACTCACTTCCTTGCCAAATTTAAGTAGGATGATAGTGGAATTCTTTTTTAAAGTTCATCTGGGGTGTGCACCAGTAGTGTGCAAATATTACTGTGTTCTGGCTTGAATGGCAACGTTTCAAGTGAAATTACAGTTCATCAGTATATTAACATCTAGCTAGTACAAAGGCACTAGATGTTGATATATGCTGTAATTTCACTATATAAGGGTGACGAGAGCAGTACATTGCGGCGCAGGATTTTATTTTGAACTGTTCAGGCTCTACCAGAATTGTGTGCAGCACATTTGTTATAGTGCAGAACTCCAACAGCTCCTGTAGTGTGCATATTTGTTTGTCTTCATCTTCCCTGACAAACCGAGGACTGTTTAGTGTCTTAAAGGGTCGGCAACGTATCTGCCCCTGTGGCACAGTTGGTAGTGAACCTAAGTTCTGCGCTTGGGGGGCGTGGGTTCGATTCCCATCTAGGGCAAACATTTATGTGTTGAACATTTGTGTTAGTTCTATGTCTGGGTATTAATATTTATTTAAGTATGTATTTAAAATCATATATGTATATATATCAGTCTCTGGCAGCAGTTAGCAGTTAGGTACAAGTTAGCTTAGTTTGGGGTCACATGATCATGTGTGCAATAATGTCCCAGATAAATCTGTGATGGCCCTGGTGTTGCAGGTATCCATAGGCTACGGAGATCGCTTACCATCAGGCAGCTCGTCAGCTTATTTGACACATATGGCATAAAAAAGCAGTAACAGACAAAGATAGGATGCAAGCTCATTTTGTTAGTGTTTATTTAATTGTTTCCACCGAGTTATTCATTTGTGCCATACACACAAACCTCAGTGTCGCACACTGGTGGAATATCAACTATAAAGTTGAAAATTCTCAGTGCTACTGAACTGTTTGTTATTGGCGAGTATAACGCTTACCAGCAGGCGAGTGAGTTGCCCCTCTCTTTACTCAGTTGCAAAAAACATAGATCAATATAAACATAAATAGGTAGCTTTCAAACGGACAGCCAGACAGGGCAGTTTTTAACAGAAAAAAGGATTTCTCAATAGGGGTTTTTTTTCTTCTTTGTTACCTCAGAGCTCCATCATTTATGAACCGATTTGGATAATTTTTTATTTTTATTGAAAGGATATACTTTCTGACTAGTCCCATAGAAATTTCTTCAAATTAGTCATTATCAGCCAGAAGACGTCCACTGCTGAATATAGGCCTCCCCCTTAAACCTCCACACTGAACTACATCCTGCCATCTGCATCCACTGGATGCCCACGACTCACAATGTCGTTGGTCCATCTAGTGGGAGACCTACCTACGCTGCGTCTTCCAATTCGTGGTCTCCACTTGAGAACCTTTCTTCCCCATTGATCATTAGTTCAATTAGTAGTTTAACTTTAAAATCAAAATCCAAGCTTTGATTGGGTACATTTACATAGTCAAAGAATCCAAGTAATAAGTAAGAAATTGTGTACTTTACTAATTTTGTGAAGTCGGTTTATTACTATAATACTTGTGGGGTAGTGTGGTCACATTATCTCAGCAAAAATAGTACCTTGTTGTCATTGACTTGCAATTACATGGAGGTTGGGTCTACCATGAAATTCACAAGTGTCTTGAGGTCTAGATGACATATCAATTAATTATTAACTAATTTAAATCCAACGAATTAACAATATAGCTTTTATTTTATTTATATTACATTTATTTATATTATTAGGGAATTACTCTGTAAGATTAAGCTGGTTACTCTGACTATAGTTTCAACTGCAAATATGTGAAAACCATGTCCAATTCCATAATAAAATATGTAATTTAGCTGGCAATAAATGTTGACTACATGCTCTGATTATCTTATTTTAGTCTACATTAAAATTGGACATTTTTGAAATCTCAAACTCAGTTGAATTTAAATTGATTGTTTAAAATCTGATTGACTGATTGACCTTAAATTGTTTAAAATCTGTTTGCCTAATTATTTAAAACGTTTAGCTGCTGTGACTGAAACATTTTGAAGTTTCAGTCACAGCAGACAGAAACTTCTTTATGAACGGTGCTCTGAGCGCTTTATTTTGTATGATTTTGGATATTGAATGAGACTGAGCCATCACGCTCGGCTATATAACGCTCGTTCGGGTAAAGATGGCTCGATTTAAGGGAGCGAGAGAAATATATAGTCAACCTTGATGGAGTTTTCTATTGTGCGTCTTAAGCACACAATTTAGTTTAATAAAATACCTGTAGAATATAATTTTTTTAAGGTAGATTATTACAGTTACTTATGACATAATTATCTTTCTGATTCTAGAAATGGGCACAGAGTTGCCAAAAACACAAGAATCTAGCGGTGAAACGGACTCAAACAGTGATTCTGAGGTTAGTATCTAATTCTTCTACAGTTAATTGAACTAAGTTGTCACAATAAGGGGTTGTCCAATAGTCACGTGATTTTTTTGCAATTTTTTATTTCCTCCCCCCCTCTCCTCCACGTGGTGAGATTTCAGATTATCCCCCCTATCCAAAATCACATATATTTTTTTAGTACAAAGTATCTTTTGACTGCTTTGGTGCCTCAGTTGGTGTTGAACCTGCCTTCTGCGCTTGAGGGCGTGGGTTCGATTCCCACGTAGGGCAAACATGTGATGAACATTTGTGTTTGTTCTATGTCTACCCAGGATTTCCTTCGCCATCCTATAAAATATCAACACGAAAAATACTTTATACCATTTGCTGCACTGACATTCTAAAGATAAAGCCCGATTTAGTTATTTTTATTCCTTGAAAATGTAAATGCGCGAAAGAGATAGCTCCGGTCGGTGAGCGCGGCCTTAAAGCTGAGACACAATGTTTAAGACTGTATTCTTTATAAGCAACACTTGTAAATTAAGAAAAATACTTGGTTTATCATTAAATTTGCTTATTTTTACATTTCAGAACTCCAGTTCCAGTGATTCAACAGGAAGTGACTGGGAGTGTTCCGGTGCTAAGCAAGGCACTACTCGGAAGCCACACTTCTCTGTCACTTCTTGCGACACAGGTCTTAAACTCAAGATTGCCGCTATTCCACACAAGAAGGTGTCTACCAAAATATCACCTAAACCAACTGCAAAGAAGAAAAGCGACACGATAACCTTAAAGGAATTGAAAGACAAAGCATTGAAAGATAAAAAGCAGCTATCTGAAAGTAGCACTAGCTCAGACTCATGTAGCAAATGCTCATCTGATTCTTCAAGCGATGACGACTTGCCATTAAAGACTGTTTCTAAATTACTTCCTCAAAAAGTGTCACAAAAATTACCAGTAGCAAAAGTAAAGAATCCCACCTCGAAGAGTGGCAGTGATGACGATGAAAAAGGCAGTGATGATAAGGATACCACAACTAAAGCTAAAGAGAAACCGGGTGCATCTAGAGCTAATGTTGTGAAAAAGGCAAAGAGCGAGGAGCCAAGTAACGAGGCTGTTGTGAAGAGAGGACGCGGGCGACCTAGGACTAAGGTAAGTCCTTAGTCTAACTTTTATTCTTATTCAAGATGTGGGCCATAAGTAAATGGTCTCTTTTATGCAGTAACTTTATATAAACTAAGGTGTGTTTAAGGTATAAAGCGGCTTGTCAACTTTTCTGTGACTAGACGAGAGTAGATTTTAGTAATTACAAAAGGTCTTAGAAATTATACCATTCAAGTATTTAAATTTCATGCTAGACAGAGAGCATTATAGCACGTTATGACGTCAAGCTATGCGCGCGCCATACAAATGCTTTAGAGAGAGAGGGACAGAGCATTCACTCTCTATTCCCACCAAAAACTTGAACCGCTTATATCTCAAAAAATTATCGGCCAATTTAAATGATTTTTTTCTGTATGTGTAATGTATTTAATTATATCCTTTGCTAAGCTTGTTACTTGTAATAAATAAAACATTAGCACACAGGCTTATTTACACCTAGGTAAATTACCAGGAAAATTAAGTACACTGCTTAGTAGACTATATTCATCCAGGTGATTTAAAAGTAAGAGCAGGGAGACAGTTCACTGGTGATGACAATGAAGTTAAGTTTCATAGGTCCCGTAAACATTAAAATTAACTCTTTGACCATACAAAGCTTGGATTAGCCTTTAATTTAAGCTAGTACTGAACAAAAATCTGCCAAAAACAGAAGGGGGCAAGGTAAACACTTATTGCACACACTGACATATTCTTACTAGTTCTACAAACGCGCACTTCCATATTGAAATTGAAATGAGATGTTCAAACGGACGACAAAGGGAACCCCTTCCCCCCCCCCCTCTTAAGGTAAGAGCTGAAGGGGAAACTGTATTTAAAATTAAAATTTGACAAACTTGCTACATTGTAATATGTTAGAAACTGAACCTCATTGAACAATTTAAAAGAGGTTCAGTTTATTTTTATGCACTAGTGCACTTATACAGCATGAAAAGTAGTTTTTAATCTGCTTTTACCAAACATAAACAAGAACTTAACGAGCATGAGAAGTGAAAAAAGTAGATTGCCAACGAGTGCATAAAACAAAGCATTGTAGCCGAGATGTTTTTCAGTCCGAGCCGAAGGCGAGGGCGGATATTTAAGTCGAGGATAAAATGAGTTTTATGCACGAGTTATATACTCGGTTTTTCACTTTAGCGAGGAAATGAAAAAGTGATATTGTAAGTAATACCTATAGAAAACTAATAGAGGCTTCTATGGAGTTTTGGATCCAACATGAAAATACATGTTTTACCTAATTAAACTAATTGTATCACTTTCCACACTTGAGCACAATCATAATCCATCATTATAAATAGAAAATACACAATTTTAGGAAAATAATATAATGAGGCGACATGGTTTTTCTTTGTTGGCGCCATTGTGTTATTTTTAACTTTTTTTTTTATAGCTCATTACACTACTCAATACTAAAAAATATCTGATTTGGTTCATATTGTTTCATATCGAGGTTGACTAATAATAAATATATGTAGGCATTTTTTTTTCGTCTAGAAACTGAGAAATATGAATTTTAAGTTTTGACTAAATTTTGATTTCTATATTGCGGGTATTTTGAAAATCGAAAAAAAATATGAGATGTTATATAAAAATCCTATTTACATATTTGTATTAAGGTCAATAACAAGGAATTATAATCACATAGTAGGAACTCAGATAAAATAAATAAGCCGTAGGCCGCATCATCGCTTCACATCAGGGGAGTTGGCGGCCAAGCTCAAGCCTATTCTGCAATAAAAAAATAAAAATTAATGTTATACAAAAATTCTATTTACATATTTGTATTAGGTCAATAACAAGGAACTATAATCACAAAAGTAAAACTTTCATGCACTAGCTAGAGCATAAAAATCAGTTTTAGTCTGCTTACACCACTAAACGAGAAGTTTACGAGCGTGAGCAGTGAAAACAATTTGCCGAGTATATTATTTTTGATCTCTGCCTATTTATAAAATATCAACACGAAAATTGCTACTTACCATTTGCAATGTTATTCTAAAGATAATGCCTCATCGTTTATAGGGTTCTGTACACAAAGGGTGAAAACGGGACCCTATTATTGAGCCTACGTTGCATGTTCGTCTGTCACCAAGCTGTATCTCATGAATTGTGATAGTTCGACAGTTGGCATTTTCACACATAGATAATGGTACGGAACCCTTCGTGCGCGAGTCTGACTCGCACTTGGCCTGTTTTTATTTTTCTTAAGTTTCTACAAGTAGGTATAGTCTAGAAGTAGGTTTTTTTTCTTAATAGCACATCTGCATCTGTCAAATAGCACAGACATTGCGTTTAAACACAGAAACTGGCGGATGAAAAGAATAAGTAAAAAACAAAGGTAAAAAAGTATTATAATTTAACCACAGAGAAATAAGTTATTAATAAGAGGTTAAACTCCAAACTTACTCCAAATCTATATAAAAATCTCGTGTCACGGTGTTTGTGGTCGCACTCCTCCGAAACGGCTCGACCAATTTTTATGTTTTTTTTTTTAATGTAATCATATTTGGTAGGTATGACAATAGGTCGAAAGGTTTTTTATTTTTTTATTGTAAAATAGGCTTTCTCTTGGCCGCCAACTCGCCTGATGTTAAGCGATGATGCGGCCTACGATGGATCACGCTTGCCTAGAATAAACCGATTCACTTTTGACTTGAAAACCCCCAGATTGTAACTATCGGGGAACACCCATTCAGGCAGCGCATTCCACATACTAGCAGTTCGCACAATAAATGTGGAAACAAAGCGCTTCGTATGGGTATTTTTTACCATCATCTCGATTTTCCATCACCACGCGTTTGAAACCGCGGGGCGGGCTAGGAAGTTTATTTAAAAAAACTCTATTCGCATCGCAGAATCTTCTACTACATTTACACCCTCACAATTACCCCACTATTGCAGAATAGGCTACCGGACTGATAATTTTTTATTGTCCCATAAAAAAGCGGATCAAAAATAATTCGAAAGCAAAATTGAAATGTGTTCAAAATTAAGGAAGATATAAGCATTTTAATGTCTTGCATAATGTTTTGCTAGAAATGAGCGCACTACACTTACAAATGACGTCACATGTTAGTACGGCATCCAAACTATACTGACACTCACCTTGCGGGGAAGAGACAGATCACCTAATGCTAACAAAAACATGAAACGTTTATATCTCACAACTTTACCAGCCAATTTAGCGGTCAAACATATGCTTATTAATATTAAAAAAACCTATTTTACCCTATTTATTGTACACAGTGGGCGAAGTATGAATATACTACCTATGGAATGCCAAACTAAATTTTAATTTAAAACATTGAAATTAGTTTGGAACTCCATACGTTGCACAAAAATATTCATATTGTGCCCTTAGATCAATTTGTATTAAATACTTTTCTATACAGATTATATTGAATCCAGCTCTAGGTATATTCTTTCGTGATTCTCGAGTCCTTTGTTTCGCCTTCGCAGCAAACGTTAAAAAGTTTTTGTTGTGAGTAACCATTTCGTCAAATAGCTATTACTTTATCAACTCGCCGACGTATCCTTCTTTCAGGTTATGACTGTTTAACTTGTCTTTGTCCCGACCCCTCGATAACAACTTAAGTTAGGGGACTCGATAATAGAATCACTTTTATACCCAAGGATACCATAAAAGTTACGCCGTCTTGATCTGATCCAGTTTTTTACAAAGACGCCATTATTCTTGTTTACCGCACACCCTTCATATGTGTGACGAGCTACCATTTTGTTGAGCAATAATTCCCCATAATTTATTAATTGTGTCAGTAACGCAGATGTATCGGCTGAAGCTTGTCTTTGTGCGTTTTGTAGATGGTACGCGATTGTAATAAGCATGGGAAGTTGGGAACATATTTATCAACTCACGAATGTTCAATTGAATGTTCGTGATTATCATTTGCATTATTTTGTGATATTTATCGCGTATTCATATTTGCTGTTGTTATAAATTAGCTCTCTAAAGCCGGTTTTCTCATTTCTCTGAACATTCTAGGGATATGTGTAGCAAATAATCTACTAATTCATTTGTTTCGATTATTTCCACTGCATTTGTCAAAACGATCCGTTTAGTGATTTGCTTCGTTCGTAGTTCAATTAAAATAATATTTCAGCTTTGGTATCTAGTTACGTACAATCGGGGTGCTGTTGGCATTGCTCCAGAATATGCGCACATTTGATTTGAGCTCGAACGCTGCAAAATCGGGAGCGACTATTTGAGGTCAAGGCTTGCATGAGATTTATCCGCCGAAAAACACATTCCGTTTTGTCTGGAACATCAAAACAGTGATCGTCTACAATTGTATTGTGAAAAGTTAGAAAGCTCATTTGCTTCCATCATCAGTACACACTTAGCTTAATTATTCTATTAATTGAAACGATACTTTCTCATTGATCAGTCAGACCTTCTATCATTCATAATGTGACTTGTTGCGGTGGGCGTTATAAAACTGTTAATCGATAGTGTGAATGATTGCTATGTAGTGTCTTTGCTTTCGTCGTAGTTTCACTGAGCATTTATTGTTCATGAAATGAATGGAGAAAGTTGGTTTTGGAGTTCTGATTTAAGACTAGGAATCGAAGAAGCGCATATCTTTTTGGAGTCGTTTTTTTGTTATGTTTATTACCTCAGAACTTCTGACTGGACGAATCGATTTTGATGTTTTTTTTTTTAATTTGAAAGCTGGTGCTTCCCGTGTGGTCCCATTTTAATTTGATTCAGTTCTGAAATTTTTATGAAGTCTTTTTTTTTATATTGATAATTATTGTAAAATGGCGCGTCATAAGTACAAGAAGTCTAGCATTGTTATCGTAATGAGAATGAAATACACACATTATTAGAGTAGGTCGTATAGTGAGGTGTGCGGGCGGCGTGGAGGGGTAGGTGAGCAGCGTGCAGCATTTAATTAAGGCGGTGGGTGCGCTCGGCTTGCGTGCCGTCCATGCACTTCCGGCGGGCCCGGGGGTGCTGCGCTTTTTCCAGCCGGGGGAGGAAAGCGCGACCGGTCGTCACCCGCGCCTGAGGAATTAAAATTTTTCACGTAAACTGGTTTGATAGCGCGTACATTGGAGTGGGGATCGCGAATACGCGGCGCGGCGGTCATTAGCTAGCTCGCCGCGAGACGCGCGCGTCTGGCCGCACACTGCACGCGTACCGCGCCCGCCCATGGCTCCGAGCCCGCGATTGATTGCACGCCGCGATCTCTGCGCACAAGCACATTAACTACTGCTAATTCGTTAACGAATGTGTTGTGATAGTGTGCAATTGAGTGATTTTGTAATGAAATTTTTACTGTGTTTATATTAGTGAAAACTGAAGTGTTATGTGGAAGCTCGGTAAAGGTTTTGTTTTTTTAATGGGATTTAGATTTTTTTATATATAAAATTAATGATAAAACTCTTGAGCTAAATTTTGGTACACGAGATAAATCATCAGTCTGTAAATAATACGATGAAAAATAAAAGTATGATCATCGGCAATAGGACGCATGATAAAAAATCCTTATCAAGTGAGAACAGTTCATTAATTCGTGATCATGTCACCGCATTATAATGTGGACCGCGGCACTAATTTCATGCAAAACAAACAGTCGTCGCGATAAGCCGGAGAGCGTCGTGACGGTCGCGGAGGGGGGGGGGGGGGGGGCAGACTCTGGACATACTGCCGAATTTCTCTTATCAGACGCTTAGCGTACACCAAGGTCGCGCGTTATCACCGCAACGCGCCTCGCCGATGTATTCTTTCTGATTGCGCCCACAAGATGCATTGATCGATGGTTGCATTATCAATAAAATTTACTTGACAACACTGCTACAAATAATACAGGCCGATTATGATAATGTATTACATTCTCCCAGGTGCCAATGTTATCGTGAATGTTTGATAAGCCAACAATAAATTAGAGAATTCGTTTAATATGCAATTAACTTACCCATTATGTTTTGTACTTTTCCGTATTATATCTTGGTTATTAATAAATATAATTAAATAAATAAGTAATAAATAAATACATGGGACATTATTGCACACATGGTCATCTGACCCGAAACTAAGCAAAGCTTTTAATATGGCTGCCAGAGACTGATATACATATATATATATTTTTAAATACATACTTAAATTGATATTAACACCCAGACATAGAACAAACACAAATGTTTGTCCTAGGTGGAAATCGAACCCACGCCTCCAAGCGCAGAAGGCAGGTACACTACCAACTGAGCTGACGGGGCTGTCAAATTGAAATGGGCGATGTTTTTATTGATTGAAAAATAATACATTACAAGATTTCTGACGTCTGATTTCTTTATTATGCTCAAAAATAAAAATAAAACTGATTCGTTTAATTATACTAGAAGTTTTTACAAAAATTAAAGTTACTCATTTTTCCATAACTTATCAAAGTCATCTGAAAATTACCACACGGCAAGTGTGTAACTTTAAAAATAATTCTCATCTCGAAAAAATATCTAAATCCCAATATGAAAACCAGTAACATCCAATGTTTACATGAAGGTGTGCTAACATTCACGCCGACGTAAATCTGTTTTAGCGTGTTTGATGTGGATCGCGACCTAGTTGCTCGTGATTGAGGATAAAACAATATAAATAGCTCGTCAACGCGAGTGGACGCGCCTCGAGCCGCCCGCGTCACGCTAAATAGACCGACTAAAGTGAGAACAGAATACCTGAGCCTTGTGCCACTCCGTACAGAACACCTGTGTTCCACTCGGAGTCATTGAGACCTGTTGTATTGTACGTAGAGCCAGGGCGTCAAAGCCCGTGGTTCTCCAGTTGAAATCTTGGAGGAAACGGAAGACACCGGGGAGGGGGATGGCATGATGCGGCACGCAGCGAATGCAGCGGCTGCTTGGACGGCTCCCGGCGAAGTCTGGGAGTACGTCAGTCAGCTTGTCAGCTCGTATCACGATCAACACGATTGCCAGGTGATTGTCTGCCTTTAATTATTTATAGGGTTACTGGTAATAAGTTAGCATCCTCCAAACTTTTCTGCCCTCCTTATAACAAATGCAGTACTTGCAAATGGCGGTTTCGAGAAAAATGCGGAAAACATATTTTTTGGATATATAAACATGTCTTTATGTTTTATAACTTTTAAGTGTATCTAATGAACAAAATCAAAATTATTTTTTGTGCATATTGTCCCCTTGGGATACAATTTCTGCAAAAAAAGTAACCCACAATTGTCGATTACTGCAAGTGGAATTAGTAGGGCAGTTTTGTATCACGACATAATTCTGCCCTACTAATTCCACTTGCAGTAATCGTCATTTTTGGGTTTCACTTTTTTGCAGAAATGGTATCCCAAGGGGATAATCTAAGCACATAAAAATAATTCTTGTTCTTTAGATACACTTAAAAAAGTTATAAAACATAAACGTTTTTGTATATCCAAAAATACGTTTCCCGCGTTTTTCTCGAAATCGCCATTTTGCAAGTACTGCATTTGTATAAGTATAAGGAGGGCAGATATCCAAATTCGCGAGAAAATCAGCTGTTGCGTATATTTTGTCGGGGAAAATGTTTTTGTATGGAACCGTAGTTTTTTTTTTTTTTGCGAATATTGAAATGTCGTTGAAATAAAATGGTTTGTTATGATGTGCTGAGTCCGCCATTCAGAGGATTCTAACTGATGACCAGTAGCCCTGTATAGTGTACAAGACTTGAATACCGTAATTGCTTTGTTGGCCGAACGAAACGATGGTCTCAGTATTTGTAGGGGTTTGTGAAGGAAGTTTGTATAGGTATTTCTTAGACTATAACTTATCGTTAATTTGAAATGTTGTACGCATGTAGTGCATTCCAAAACTATATTTAAGTTCGAATATGAACATAAAGTAGGTTACAAGATCGCAGTTCGGGGCAAACATCCATTTTAACTTGTCAATAGTAGGATCGTCAGATATTCCTTATCAGATTCGTATCCTAGTCAATAGATATTCATTACAGTTTACATATTCTTTCGATTTGAGTTGGCAAGGTGTATTTAAGCAACCCTGAATTTGATCAAAGCACGGCTTGCCAATTTGGTCTGTGTATCTATTTTGACAATTTATTTGTGTACAATTAGCTGAAGTGAGCTCCAAACTCCTGAGTTCGATTTCGTTCAAACATCAGGAATCGAAAGAGAAAGTCTATCTGTCCTGTATATATTAACGCTCCAACCCTACAATTTAGACAGTAACAAGGAATCACTAAAATTATGATTTTAAATACTGAAATACGCTGGAAGGATTATAAAACTAGTATATTTTATTTGAAAAGCGATGAAACTTTTATAATCAATATATACTAAGTATTTAATTCCAGTTTGTTACTTCAATAATTTATCAATATAAAAAACAGAATTCATAAAAATTACAGACAGAACTAGACCAAAATGGGAAGCACCAGCTTTCAAATAAAAAAAAGAATCATCAAAATCGGTTCACCCTGTCGAAAGGTATGAGGTTACAAACATAAAAAAAACAGTTGAATTGAGATCTTCCTCCTTTTTGGAAGTCTGTTAAAAATTACGGTTTTCCATATAAACGTATTCCTTATTCAACCCCTTTTGAGGATAAATCCTTAGTGCTCACCTTCGTTATAAAAGGAACACTTGTGCAAAATTTCATGCTTCTATAGCCAGCGATTTAGGCAGTGCGTTGTCTGTCATAGCCAATAAATTAAAGATTTTTGTTTAGTAGAAGAAGATAAATCTAAATCTTTACGCTTAAAAACACGCTTAAACAAAATGGCTTTATTTATTAAATCGAAAGCTAAATTAATTAACACATAACAAACTTTTTTTTAACAAATAATATTTTTTTTCGGCTTCAGTCATATTGCCTATTTAGCCGACAAAAGTCGTAGAACAGTTTTCGATAATATGTCGCATGTCCTGTAAGTTCTGTGTGAGCATTGTTCCTCGTGTATCGTCTAGACACGGCGGTAGTATCCGACTCCATAGACAGGCACCCAAGCGAGCCGATAATAACAACACACGTGACTCACTTCGCCTATTAACGCCTCTTGTAATTCACAAGTTAGCATTATTCATGCTAGACCTAGTTAACGTCGTGAGTGATAGATAATTTGTTACATGCCTTTACCTCAAAAGGGGACGCAATTGAATAAAATTATGGTAAACGTTCTATCTCTCACGAACAGTTTTTGCACGTAGCGGTAAGACTCGGTAAGGAATGTGGGAGCGTAATTTAAACATCAATTTACTTATGCAATTAGAGGAATTGCTCTCTCGATCCTTTAAAATTTGCGTCGTATAAGTTTGAATTCTGAATTCGCTAAGCGAAAAAAAAAAGACATGAAATGAATCTCGTCTACAGATTTATTCGTCACGGACAGTATAATAAAACAGCTTATTTCACGATCGTGCTTTGACGCCTTGCTTCTGTTCGTTGAACTCATTTGTTCAAATAACAAGCAATAAGTGCCATGTAATAGACAGATCAAACTTGGTTTGTTTGACCGTGAAATTGTGATCGATCAGGCATGACCGCTTCGCGTGCCTGCCGAGGAATGCACACGCATCGCGCTCGATAAATGTTATCTATACGCTCTTTAGTTACAATTACCGAAACATTTCATCAGGAAATGGGGATCTTGCGTAAACTTATATATTAAGGGCTGAAGATGGTGTGAAATGGGTGAATGGGTGTTCCGCGATAGTCACAATCTGGGTGTCTTCAAGTCAAGAGGGAATCGGTTTTTTCTAGGCAAGCCGGATCCATCGTAGGCCGCATCATCGCTTAACATCAGGCGAGTTTGCGGCCAAGCGCCTATTTTGAAATAGTAAAAAAATAGATTAACTGTCCTACTACGCTACAATGCGACGTAGTTGAGATTTCGACAGACTGCGCACATTTTTAACCGACTTCAAAAAAGGCGGAGGTTCTATGGTCCACAGTTTTTTTATGTTTATCGATTTCTCCGCCCATTTTAAATTGATTTTGATGATACTTTTTTTGTTTGGTAAGCCATACTTCAGAGGTGGTCCCATGTAAAATTCATCAACCTCGGTTTATTAGTTTGGTTTTAAATCCAAATAATAACAAACAGAAAAAAAATATATGTCATTCAAGTAGACGACATTGCGTATTTGCAAATTTTGAAGTCGGTTTTTTTTAATTGATAATATTTGTATTCTAATCATATTGGGACGCTATATGCGGATCGGACCCTCTCTTGATACTTGGCTATATGGAATCTTGAATGAATTCAATTCTCAAACGATAAAGGTGCGTTATTTAATATTCATCATCGTAAAAAAAAGAGGAATTAAAACGTTTCTAGCTAGCAAATATAATGGCTAAAAACCTGCCAATATTATGTCATCGTAGTAAAAACTAATTAATGCAAATTGGATATATTCGCATCAGTATAAAAATCAGATAACGAACAAGTGGCACTGTATAAAAACACAATCTGTGAATGTTTCTGTCAAATAAATCGATAAACTTTTTTATAAATGTCATGAGAGCGAATTTTTATTTATAATCGTTTACTAGCTCCTTCGATGATAGTTTATGATGAGGTTTTTGTGTAATAAAATAGATTTGATGTCATTGCTCGGTTCAAGGCCAGATAGACAATTAAAATATATGATCTAAAATACCTACTGAAGAAAAATACTATTTGTTTCTCCTTGCAAATAAAAATATTATTTTGTTAATTGGCGGTTGTGAATTGAATTTGAATATTTACGTATATTTTTGAGTGATTATCCAGGCAATATTTAAAAAAGTCCTCACAAGCCGACTACTGTGCATTTATGGACTCGCTTATACTGGCCTCAGCTACGCGATGCGACACACATTTTCACATTCGTCTATAAACGCTCTTTCACTGCAGTAACGTACTATTTGGCATACCAATGCTGTCCATATTGTCATTATGAAAAACGGGAATACAAACCCAGTTGTTCACGTCTACATTTCCATTGCATACCTATAAAAGTTGTTATATCTCATTAAAACAGAGGAAGCTTAATGTCCAAGAATGCATTAGAGGAGAGCTTGATTGATGTCTTTTGCCGTTAAAGGCCTCGATCTTATCTCACCTATCTAATAGTTATAACGAGATTACGGTACCTCTGAGGGATTTACATTGCTTGGTAGACGTGCTTCTACAGAACCCGGTTACTATCTGCTTGTTTTTCTTTTTTACCTTTCCATTGTCAATAATACTCTAATCCACGTGGCTATGATCTATATCCGACTTCCAAAAAGGAGCAGGTTCTCAATTCGAATGTTTATTTTATTTTTTTATGTTTGTTACCTTAGAACTTTGGACTGGGTGATCCGATTTTGATGATTCTTTTTTTATTTGTAAACTGGTGCTTCCCGTGTGGTCCCATTTCAATTTGGTCCAGTTATGAAATTTTTATGAAGTCAGTTTTTTTATATTGGTAATTATAAAGTTTCTATTGAAACGATATTATGTTTTTTTATATTACACGGGAATTACTCACGTAAGATTAGGCCGGTTACTCCGACTATAGTTTCAACCGCATTCGGCGGTCTTTATCAAAAACCAAAGCAAGTTCAGTGCAAAGCGAGACGCAGCCGCGCGCGCGCATTCACCTTGATAAAGACCGCCGAATGCGGTTGAAACTATAGTCGGAGTAACCGGCCTAATACTCGTATTACGTGAGTAATTCCCGTGTAATATAAATAAAATGTGTGAAAACCACGTCAGTTTCCATAATGTGATATTATGTTTGTTGACAGGTTTATGTTTATCGGTTCGGTGTTATTCTTACATATGTTATGGTTTTTATACGTTTTTTACACGCAGTAACTGATTTTTGAACGTTTGGATTAATTTAATGACAATCAGTTTGATTAGGTACTCGTCAAGTTACGGTTTACCTCTTAATACGTGGCAAGTGCCTATTGAAAATGCAGTAAATTATTGAAATTTTACGACGTTCTTATAACTCTGCTTTCTTGTCTGTTTGTTGTTAATTTTAAAATCGATATTAAACTAACTCGCCAATGTCCCCAATGTGTGTGTGCTAGACTCCTAACTTTCTGCCACTTTTTTGTGCGAACCAATTCTTCCCCGGTAGTTACAATCTGGGTGTCATCAAGTCGCGAGTGAATCTGTTTCTTCTAGGCAAGCGTGCTCCATCGTAGACCTTACTCTCCTAATTAGTTAACTGTGTAAACAAATCTTGGAAGTCGATTTTAACTTCTAATTGTCGAATCGAATTGTCAATTAGACTTTTTGTTATGTCAATTGCCAATTGTTAATGGTGCATATCAACATATGGACAAATAAAATATTTTGGTACCATCGATCTGATCTAATCATAGAGCCAGGAGATGGATACTGGAACTTTTCAATTACTACTAGTAAACACTGACGATGGGGAAGAAAGGTTCTTCAGTGGAGACCACGAACCGGAAGACGCAGCGTAGGTAGGCCTCCCCTTAGATGGATCGACGACATTGTGAGAGTCGCGGGCATCCAGTGGTTGCAGATGGCAGGATGTCGTTCAATGTGGAGGTTAAAGAGGGAAGCCTATGTTCAACAGTGGACGTCTTCTGGACGAAGATGATGACTAGTGAACATAAAGAGTTTGTTATCAATTGTTTAGTTTTAACGAGCACCAAAAATTCAATTATTCAACTATTATTTATATTCCTCCCGGCTCCATCATCAGGCCGTCTTCATCAAGTATAATAACAATGACACCTCTAATGGCCTACTTTGGGTTTTTTCAAAGAGTAACATAAGCGTGTTTTTTCAGTTTTTTCAACTATATAATCAATCAATCAATTATTATTGTCTTATCGCGCATTGAGGTTAGAGTTCCAATCATTTGCGTATCAGTAATTACTCATATCATGTATTGTATCATCGTTTTTGCTGTTTTGCATAAATCATTCGTAATTCCCTCGTGTTAATGGAACCGTTGTTGATGTTGAACGTCATTGAGCTCCGGTAGGTAATGCCAGTTAAGTATATCTGCTGTAATGACCGATTACGCAACGTGTTCCATCTAATGTCGGCGATGATTCAATGCAGTTCTCAAGTGCAGACGCTTGTTAATGTTTCCCTTTAATAGATCTGGTTGAGAATTCTGTTTATACGACCAGTGTGTCTAATGAGATTTCCCAACAGTTAAATAGCGAATGGCTAAGCTCATACAAACTTTCATCCACCGTATTTTGATGAATTTCCAAAAAAATAGAAACGCTTTTACGCTATCCTATGCTGTTCTGTAATAACACACTATCACACTTCACACTAATATCATATATGTGAAAGTTTGGATGGATGGATGTTTGTTACTCAATCACGCAGAAACGGCTGGATGGATTTGGATGAAATTTGGAGTATACATTGCTGGATTAACACATAGGCTACTTTTCATCATCGTCATCATCACCGATTTTCATCACCACGCGGGTGAATCCGCGGGGCGCAGCTAGTAGTTTCACAATTCCCATTCACAATTTTATACTCAATTGAACCTCTTGGTATATTAGCTTCGGCCCCACTAATGCCTCTCAATCTCATGTACGTGCTAGACCCGTCAGTTAATTTGAATAAATATTAGTGTGATGAGATAAAATAATATATTCCATAGCAACTCTTCCATGCTGTATTGAAGTGTAATTTTTTAACAAATTCCATAAAACATTGCCGCTGAACAAATCGACAAACAATCTTGTACATCCAGTTTTATCTTGTCGTCAATCGTGTACCGTCCCACAATTACATTCATCAATTACAGTAATGTGGCCATAAATATGATAGGGTGGACAAGCAATACGCGGCGTCTTCGCGGATGCTTGCTTCGTAATGGCGCAACGGCATAGCGTACTCGCATTGATTGCGACCTGCGGTATTTGACGACTGTTGAATGTACAGACGCGTATGACGGCGAAGGCGGGAGGCGGTGGAGCAAACCGGTTGGGCACCTTTGTCGCGGCGCGCACCGGCTTTTGGTGATATCCGCAAAAAGTGTGCAATGGCATTCGATGGGAGTTTGGTAGTTTAATCGATGCGCAGACGTCGAAGTAAACTACCAACAGTCGTTTTGCTAAACTCGGTCTCATTATACGAGGCATTGATTTGCTGGAATTGCTGTTTAGACCGGTTGGGCCGAGTCTATGCCTTGTATGTGGAGGGCCGGCTTCTCACTTTCCATCATTCTGTCTAGAATAGCCGCTGTAACGATTCTATTGAATTGAACCTAAGAAATTATTCAAGTTTTTTTTCATAGTGACTACAATTCGCATGGTTTAGTCCTATTACATTAGTTTTTCTAGATTGATTCCATTGAAAATGCGTAATAAATAAACTAAGTATTTTCTTTTGTACCCATTAAACTTTGAGAAATTCAATTTGAAATATAAATAGCATAACAATAGGAAAAATTATGTTTAATGAACCAATCAGCATTCTACAATAGGTACTTAATATCTTTGATTATTGTATGACGTAACATAAACCTAACCTAGTAAGTATAGAAACTTCTCAATAATAACTTCAAATAGCCTGATTACTTGAAGTTGTACAATATTTAATGTTGTGTACGTTTTTTACACTAGTCATTATGTACGAAATCGTAACCTTTTCTGTTGCATTACTGGTAATTCTTAATGTTAAATAACTCTTATATTATTATGGACAAAAAAGTGGCATTCCTGCATTTTTATTCGGCATATATAGGAAGTGCCACCATTAGGTGTACATGCCAAAGTGTCGCTGTTCCTCTTTTTTGTAGCGGAACTAAGTGTTTTTTTCTTCATAAATATAGTTTAAGGGTCAAAGCACTCTTTGACCCATCAACTATGTCTATGCCAAAAAATAGGTTAGGTGACTTTGTATCCCGGAAAAATTACGATTTCTAAGGGATTGTCCATGTGGGTGTAACGGCTCCGCGCAGCTAGTTTTGCTAGATATAAAATTTATATAGTACTATTTCTCATTTGAATAATTACTGTTAAGTGAAATCAATGAACACTAATCATTGGGTTGCGTTGAATCGGTCTCTTTATAAACACTGTGACCCTCGCAGCAGGCCTGTAGGTGCATTACGAGTATTATTAATAAACGCATTCAATCGGTCCGTCCTCTTGTGCCAATTAAATATTTACTATGGCCACTTTAATGTCTTTGTTTGTATACTCTTTAGGACTTGTTAAAACGACATGAAGATATTTACAAAAAGGGACGGATTCATGTTTTGCTCAAACTTATCTTTGCCTGCGACTTTGCTTACTTCTGTTCCCCGATAGTTACAATCTGGGTGTCTTCAAGTCAAGAGTGAATCGGTTTCTCCTAGGTAAGCGTGATCCACCGTAGGCCGCATCATCGCTTAACATCAGGCGAGTTGGCGGCCAAGCGCATGCCTATTTTGCAAAAAAAAAAGAAACTTCGTGCTCACCAACGTTATGTACAATATGTAATACACACTTATGCAAATTTTCATGCTTCTAAACTCAGCGTTTTAGGTTATGTGTTGTTTGTCAGTGAATGAATCTAAGATTTTTACTAAATAGATTTTCACAAATTCTTAGCATTCTCCGACTCTTCGTTCGTTCGCTGTAAAATAGAATACATAAATATTAATTGGTTTAACTATCCATCAATGTCACGATTTCATCGTCACTGCTATATTTCTTCACATTCAGTTATAGCATTTTTACAAGATATGAATCTGTTGTTTTGTATACACCTGCTTTGCCGACGGCTTGGTTCGGCGGTTCGCCGTGAAACGGAAGTCTTTAGCTGCGTTGTCGGTACATTGGCTCTATCTACAAATGCATCGTAAATCTCGACTCGTCTCAGCGTTATAAAACACGTTTTAATATTGATCAAGATTTCATTACATTGGTAAGATAGTTATCATAATTATATCGGAAAAAATTCACATCCATGCAGTCCGCACTCAATCCGAGTTTATTACAATTTCTGGTATGGCTGACATAATCGCAAAGTTTTCAAATATTCAAAATCTAATATTATAAAATAGAAGTGAATTTCAATCTGTACCGCCACAATTATAAGTAGATCTATGAATAATCATATATACATGCATTTATTTGTAGTGCTCTTGTAATAACATCTCAGAATGTCATGTGAGTTTGTGGCATGGATATCATAACCGTTAAATATAAATCATTGCTTATTGACGCAGTGAGAAAAGCATACAGGGAGCAGGGATAATCCGGTCCAACGGCCATCTTAGAGTAGTTTAATAAAGGTCCTACGACAACTGCACTATTTAACAGGGCTGTGCAAAAATCTCAGCCAGAATAATACTCGTATTTTGCGACTTAACAAATTATCTACCAAAAGATTACTAGTTAATTGGACTTTAGGAAGTGACGTTTTACACTCGTAGCTTCCCCAGGTTTCCGTATTGGGAATGCCATAGAACCTGACAAAAGTCACGGACCCAGAACAGATTTTTAAATTCATCATTTAAACGTCTGCCTAGCTGAGAATCGAACCCGGGATCTCCTGTTCCGCGCTTCCACTGAACCATATCGTGCGTCCGTTTATTTATTTGAATACTTTACAGATCCAAGAGCGATTGTTATTAGATTGAGCAGCTTCAATTATAAAATTATTGTGTAAACTCTATACCTACCTAATAGACATTCATCAACAGAGACAAGCAGTCTCTAGGCTACGTTTTCCTCATCGCAATTATCTAACTGTAAATTGGTTTTGATAATGTTCATTGCGTCAATTAACGATTGTGTTACTAACTCAAACAGCAAGCAAGATGGATTTAGATGTATCGAATGTTTTATTATTAATGCCACTTGATAGATCTTTGACTTTGCAAGGAACTGCGCCACGATACTATTGTAGATTTTAACTTTGTTAGTGGTGAGACGGCATTCAGCCCTGGCTTCCGATCGGGTAATGCAAAACGAGAGTCGGGAATAAATCGTTTACATGGTTGTCGGCGTAAACTGGTCCCGCGGCCGCGTCTCGCCACATTACACTGAGGTAGGAAACGAGCTTCACTCAAACCAGTAATCATCGCCCAAGATATTATTGATTGTCAAACCGGTGTTTACACGTCCCGGGAATCTTCACGCGGCACTCTACATCGACTCTTCGCTAAATGCAGATCTATTTGTAAAGGATAATCTGCACAATTAATATCCCGCGGTGACGATACCACATCTGAATGCGATGTACGCACTCTGCTAGTGCAGGCTTGTGCACTGGTTCCAGTGTATATTCGCTGCGGTGGCGGCCTTATCTCGCCATTAGAGTTATTACGGGCCGGTATCTCGCCCATCGCACCGCTTCGATTGTTTCTGAACGCGCCACAAAGCCGGGCGCTACCACCGTAATTGACCACTGTTTACTTCTCAGACGAGCTCTTATTTTATGCATTATTCTGCGGTTTTTCATGTGTTTAAAATCGGCCCTGGCCAACAGGGAAGTTGGGTTTATGATGTATTGTGCTTTTTTATTTTTTGATGTCTCAAGCATGCCGATCGTTTCCTCGCGTTAATTCTGCGGTAACGCTCAATTGTTCATAATGCCACTCCTCTTGCAGAACTTTAAGCTTGAAGTTTACGAGCCATTTATTGCACGTTAACGACCGAGGATTTCAGTATTTATAGGTGTGCATAAAGCAGCTGTATCGGATACAATTTTCTCATTCACTTATTAAACGTTATTTGAGTATGCGTATATTTATTTTGGTATCTTAATTGAAGTACATACTAACTGTTGATTAGTCATACGTTTGTTTACATTGCATATCGGCAATGACTTTAATTTGGTCAGGTCAGTTTATTCTCGCTACGTCGAGTCCAGCTAAGGGCATTCGGAGTAGATAAGATCAGATAATCGCCCACGCTGCTATTTGCCGATTGCTGCTGTCTCGTTACTTATGATTAGAGGAACAATCCTGTTTATTTTTTAACACTTCCTCTTGGCGTTATTGTCCAGTTCTTTGTACGTTTTTCGACTACAAACGTTGTTTTCGCAATGAATATAAGATTTATAGTTTTAACTCTCGATAAATATCGGCAATTTACTATCGATTTCCATAGTATAATTTTAGCTGCGTCTTGCCGTTTCACCCGCGTGAATATTTCCTTAGGAATAGTATTTATTTCTGAAAAAAAAAAATGTCACTTTCCGGCCTTTGAACTATCATCATCATTTCAGCCTATCATGTTACCACTGTTGGGACTTAGTTCTACTCTCAGAGAGAGAGAGAGAGGATGAACCCTAATCCACCATGCTGGCCCAGTGCATGTTGCTGAATGTCCTATGTTTTTGACCTTTAGAGGTTCTTGGACATATTGGTTTCCTCCCGAAGTTTTCCTTCACCGTTTTTGAGCGATGTCATCGAAACTGCACATAATTAGGTACTAAAAAAGTCGATTGGTGCAGGGCCGAGGTTCGAACCGGGTGCCGTCAGATTGTAAAGCGCACTTGCTACCGTTTAGCCACCATCGCTCAATATACCTATTTTAAGTACTTATACCCATGCAAAAAATCACATCGATCCGTTGCTCTATATTGCTGCGTGAAAAAGGAACAAACCAACAAAAAAAAAACCGACAAACCAACAAACAAACAAACATTCGCATAATAATAATTTTACTTCGCATTTCCACCGTTATCATTAAACCGTTAATATCCGTGTGTTTTCAAGAGACTTCGACGATTCCGCTTCTGCACTATTGATCATACACTTGGCTTAACACAACCGAGTTGATTTAATTATGAGCTGTAGCAGCTAATTAACTTCTACACCCCACCGTTGCTGGTATATTAATAAACATTAGTTAAATATGTGTCGGTGCTGATCAGTATCGGTGTGGGGCAGATGCTCTCACCGGCGGCGTTGCGTCCTTGGTCTCAGCTCGACCGTGGCTTTATCTACTGGGAAACCGGCCATCCTTTACTTTCAAGTGAACCGCATCCCGCAAATATTACTTTATTTTGTTACTAACCTTGAACTTTTAAATATGCCGATAAAGTCATCATCATCTTCAGCAAGAAGACATCCACTGCTGAACATAGACGTCCTTCTTTAATCTCCACACTGAACGACAACCTGCCATTTGCATCGACTGGTGCCCCCGACTCTCACGATGTCGTCGGTCCTGCTAGTAGAAGGCCTACCTACGCTGCATCTTCCGGTACGTGGTCTCCACTCCAGAACCTTTCTTCCCCACCGGTTATCGGTTCTTCGAGCGTTATGGCCTGCCGATTGTCACTTCAACTTGCAAATTTAAATAGCTATGTCGGTGACTGATTCTTTGGCGAATATCCACTAATATGCCAATATGCCGATAAATTATTCAGTAAGTACCTATTTAACATTTTTGCAAAAACAATAAAGTACAATCGGTATTGTTACCAGAATACATTACCTGCAAAAAAGAGCTAGCTAGCGTTCTATCAATATGTATCATCAACTTCAAGGCAAGTTTTACTGGCAATTAATCAAAGCCTGACGCAAGCTATGAATTTACTCAAAGTGTTGACTTTCCGACTCAATTATTGATGTCAAAAAGTTTTTTATGGCTCGTTCCAGGAACAGGCTCAAAAGGATATTAGGTATTTAAATAAGGTCTGTTGCAGTGAGTCGTCCGTATTATTTCGTTTGTGGCAGCAAGTCAATTAGTGGGGGCGGTGATCGGAACCGACGTATACGCGTGAGGACTCCCGCGCGTGGGAACACCTTCGCGATGCTACACCGCCTTTACTGTGCATAAGGAACTACTCTGCTAAGGAATTCATCATCATTTCAGCTATATGACGTGCTGGACATCTGGCTCTAAAAGGGCCGGTTGGAAGCGACTAGCATCCAGCGTTTCCCTGCTCCTTTAGGTCGTCTGTCCATCTTGTGGGTGGATGTCCTATACGCTGCTAATGAATACATACTAAGGAATTAGTCGTATACAAAAAGATACAGAGCTGTCACTTTGTTTTTAGACAATGGCATAATCTTCAGTAACTGACTCTAGAGTCTACACCTACATTGAGTAGCTTATTCGATCTTAGTGTTTAGTCAACATCGACATTCGTTAGATTTATGTAAAAGTTGGTAACTATATATGCATAATGAAAATTCCTTGAAAATTCGGACGATTGCCAAATATTTTTGAAGAACTGTGCTATTTGAATCTAGAAATGTTTAAAACTAGGTGGACTGGGCTTCACAAGGTTCGATATTCCGCCGGTCACCTACATTTGAATCAACTGGTATGAATAAATAGAAACCAGCGAGCGGTGAAAGCCTACAACCCGGCTGCAGTCGGAGCGGCACCGGGCACGCTAAGTTGGGGCAGGTCGGGCATTCGTACGGCTTCGCGCTGATTGTAGGTGTAAGTTTATGATCGCATGCTTCTGCTCACTGCTATTGTTTTAATCGGGCCACGGTCCTCTCGTACCGACGTGGACGATCGTCTCGATACACCCCGAGTTGAGGTCACGCGCTCAACTTGATCTCGCCGATTCTCCACGCGTTTATGGGAATTGTATCGACGATTATTTTACCATCGTTTTTATTGCTATCGTTGATTCATAGCCACGGATTGTTTGTATTTCTCATTTTATTTGATTTTATGAAACGTATTAAGTTTCGTTCGAGTATTGTCGAGCTTTATGAAAAAGTATGTAACATTTCACGATCGAGTTCCGCAAATGAGGCTTAAAGCTTGTAGTGTCGTCGACCTTAATCGTGCAGTGGTTATCGGGCTCAATTAATCTTGGAGTTGTGTGACTTTTGACGTGGAGTCCCGATTCGGGCTGCAGTGACGAGCCCGGCAATATTTTACACATGATTAGAGCGGCGCAGTGCGCCCGCACCGACACCGTATGGGTAAGCAAATTGCGCCGACGCGAGGCGGAGTCACGATCTGAACCTTGCGGGAACCCGGGAGAAACTATACGGAATTCCAAAGTAAACGCCACGCAGATTAATGACTACATATCGCTGTTCATTCTATTCATTCACTCAAGTTCACAAATAAAATGTGACAGAAAGCATAAATAAGACAAATTTAATCAAAACATATTTTTTATTTATTGTGCATTAAGTTACATGCCTTTGACTTTGCTGTAGGCAATATTAAATAATTTTCCTCCACATGAATTTAAGAATTTGAATATTAATACATTTTTATGAAAATTAAAGAACAAACTACATGGGAAGTTCAATAAATAACAAATAACGAATTATCCACCCTTAGATCTAAAATATGTTCTTCAAATTTCAATAAGATCTCCCTCGAAATATATCCTATTCAATAAAAAAAGACATTACAAATGGATCAAATTAAAAACAAACTTCAAAAATATATCAAAAACTTAATAAGTGCCCATAAAATTTGAGGGTTGCCCTCGATTTCCCTGGGATCCATCATCAGATCCTGACTTGATGACAATGGGACCAAATTGGAAGTAAATCCTAGCGAACAAAAATTTTGTATATACCGTGGAACATAGCACCATCCTCCTTTTTTGAAGTCGGTTAAAAATGGTTCGCAATTTACTAGGATATCACGTATGATACAAAAAACTTCAAGGTCGAATGGAGAACCTCCTTTTTTGAAGGCGATTGAAAATAATCTGAAATACTTCTTTGCTACTTCTTTATTCTCTGCAGAGTAGCATGCAAAATGTATCCTGTCTTAAATGCACTTGCATACATGGAGAACTCCGTGAGATCGAAGTGCCCTTGACCGTTTCTTTACCGAGGAATATTAATGTAGACTGGTAGTTATTTAAATGAGACAAGAGCCCTCCGATTGCATCGCGTAGGATAAGGAAGTCCCTCTATCGTGTCGATCTGGAATAATCTGAATGTGAGCTCGCGCCGCCTGCGCCGGTTACCGACGCTTTCCTGGAAATGTGACGAGAATGGCGGCATTTTAAATCATATACCACAGTAGGTATAGAACAATTGCGCCATGTTTCGCAAGAATAGACTTTCATATAAAAGCAATTTCTCCTAAATGCACGTTCAGATGCTTTAACATAAAGCTCGAACATTTGTTTATACTGGGTTACGCAAAAAGAGTGTACTATACGAAAAGGGGTCTTGTAGATCAACGTGTTCCATCCTCGGCCACACCGTTGCTTAACAACTTGCACAGGCGAGGTGCCGGTCAAGCATAAACCTACCTTTCAATTTAAAAAAAACACGTTTTAATCTTTTCAGCCGTTTACGAACAAAGCAAAATTATATTTACTTAATTTAATAAGAGAGACAGGATAACCTCTTTATTAAAAGACCTCAATAACAAGGATAACATTTTACGAGTACATAACAATAAAACTGTTATCTAGGCTTTTAACAGGCGGCCTTATCTCTTAAAGCGATCTCTTCCAGGCAACCGTGCACATTTAATAACTCCTTGAAATTATGCAAGCTCTAGCTTTCGAAGAAACCCTCAGCACGGCGCAATAAACTTTCTTGCCATTACAATTTCTTCGCGTTGCTTATCACGGTTCCGTTATTGAGTAGGAAGGCACTTAATGGTAAATTGAAAAGCAATGTTTATTAACATATAAATGAGAGTTAACATCGTGCAAAGCTGTTTATTCTCATTACATGTCAAATAATAGTCAATATTTATTAAAACGAGCCCAGTATTTAATTGTATAGCCGGTAAAAACGGCTTCTTGAAACAAACGTTAAGACATTATTTATTGTATTTGAAACCCGTGAAGGCAAATGATTGGATTCGGTAGTTGCGAATACGTCCTCGTGTGATGTATGAAGAGTACACCAGTTTGTTACATCATTTAAATATGTTCCAGAACAAAACCTTCGAAAAAATTATACATAGAAGTCACAACGCGTAGAAAATTATAGTCAATAAACATCCGCAGTTTCATATATAAACATAGCTGTATACAATTTATTTCGAAACAAAACTATTTTAACTGACTTCCAAAAAGGAGGAGCTTCTCAATTCGACTGTTTTTTTTATGTTTGTTACCTCAGAATTTTCGACTGGGTGAACCAATTTTGATGATTCTTTTTTATTTGAAAGCTGGTGTTTCCCATGTCCTATTTCAATTTGGTCCAGTTCTGACATTTTAATGAAGTCGGTTTTTTATATTGATAATTATACTAAAACCAACCGTATATTTTTACCTTTACGGCTCAGTTCTCTAATGCCTGTTCGATTTGCACAACATCGTAAACTCGTGAATCGTAGTTGAGCAAGCGAGACGGTGATTATGTCTGAATCGCAAGTAGGAACTTCTTTCCCGAGAGAGACAATTTTCTCTTTCTCTCCCGTTGGTCAGACTGTTCGTTAGCCAAGGTGACGTGTCTGTTACTGCTCTTACCGGTGTGTTACGTGCGTTCTATCGCGTGACTGTGGATCCAATCTGGCTGCGTATTGAGTCCAGCCAGATTGAGTATTGCCACGATTAGCGCGTCATTGTAACATCTTGGTATTTTTTGATCGAAGAACAAAACCCAGAAACTATTCTAGATGACCATGAATAATACGACTACTTACGCCCGTATCAAATGTACCGACAAATTAAAATTACGGTGTTCTTTTAATTCTATCAAGAATGTATTTATTATTTACTTATTTTCGTTACCTAAAACGGCTACAAAAAACCAATTACAATAGTTAATGAAATTGAACTAGATTAAACTAATACATCATTAATTAAGAAAAGAAAGCCAAGTGAGTGAATCCGTTTCATGTAGGCAAGCGTGCTCCATTGTAGACCGCATTATAGTTTAACACCAGGTGAGGTGGCAGTCAAAAGCAAGCCTATTATTTAATCAAAAAATATTTGTCAAGAATTACGCCCTATAAGTATTTTGACTTCTATTTATTCTCTTATCGATTTGAAACGTTGCAAGTATACGTAGTTCTTATAATACAATAATTTGGTGCCATCGAACTGATCTGATGATGGAGCCAGGAGGGGAAGAAGTGGTCGTCTTCTATGACTAATTAGTAAACCCGTCGAATTTTAGGATCCTTTTGGTTTGTTTAACTAATCACATATGCGTGATTTTTAGTTTTTTAACCGACGAAAAAGGAGGAGGTTCTTAATTCGACTGTTATTTTTATGTTTGTTACCTCAGAACTTTCGACTGGATGGACCGATTTTGATGATTATTTTTTTATTTGAAAGCTGGTGCTTCCCGTCCTATTTTAATTTGGTCCAGTTCTGTCATTTTTATGATGTCGGTTTTTTATATTGATAATTATTATAATGAGTTTTCTTTCATGTTTTTTTTTACAATTGTTTCGTAGACAGGGCAGTATGTTGTCTTTATCATGAATGTTTATTTCTGCTAATAATTACAATATTGACATTGAAACTACAGTAAAATGTTAATTACAACCGTTCTTTCATTATTATAATCACATAAATTCAATGCCAATTATAATTATGTAGAAATAATTATATTACTATAATGTTATGTTTGTTGAGGTAAAACTATTTTTGTAATGATTACATTCGTAGTTTTTTTTACAACGCTAAAGCCACTGAAAGGAAACTTATAAGGAAGGAAGAAACAAAGTAAACTGCTTGCAACAGAGATGCAAATGTTGGGACTTGGAACGTGTGAAGAAAATAGATAGAATTATTTAGTAATGAATACGTCAGGTGAAGTTTGAAATGTATGTATGTATGTATATAGTCACCGACATAGCTATTAAAATCTGCAAGTTGAAGTGGCAATGGGCAGGCCACATCGCTCGAAGAACCGATACCCGAAAGGGAAGAAAGGTTCTTGAGTGGAGACCACGAACCGGAAGACGCAGCGTAGGTAGGCCTCCCACTAGATGGACCGACGACATTGTGAGAGTCGCGGGCATCCAGTGGATGCTGATGGCAGAATGTCGTTCAGTGTGGAGGTTAAAGGGAGAGGCATATGTTCAGCAGTGGACGTCTTCTGGCTGATGATGATGTATCTATATAAAAGCGAAATACTACTGATTGACTGGCTCATCTCGAAAACTACTTCGTAGGTATGCTAAAATTTGGCAGGTAAATTTCTTATGGGTTGTAGATGACCGATAAGAAAGCATCTTGTAAAAGGGCCTAATTAAGGGGTGCAAAAGGAGGTTTAAGGTTTATATGAAAGTTACACGTACGAAGTTGCTGTCAACAGCTAGTTAATGATAAAGTTTTTTTATTTCACGAAAAGTGGGTGAAACTCAATAAACGGAATTTATTCCCTAATATTCCAACCTCCGTGGTGAAACAAAATAAAAAATTACTTTAGGCAATATTATTAAAGGGACTCTTCCCGTCTGTAGTTATCTCGCTCGCACATAATTGAATTTAAAAAAAAGTTACAAAACTATGTTGTTGAAAGAGAGAAATCATACTGAAATTAAAACGAATATATGTTTGTTTGTTGCTCTTTCACGCAGCAACAGAGCAACAAATTGACGTAGTTTTTGACGGCTATAGAGTGACAGGGACTTTTTATCCCGGATACATGTACGGTACGGGCTCCTGAGCATATTGCGGGAGACGCGCGGCGCAGTTAGTGGATAATAAATATGCGCTGTACTGACTCCACTTGGGAACAGAGTTTTCTGATCGCCATAAAAGGAATGACATGTAGATTTACGACTTGATCACACAAATACATCTTATTAACATTATCCTAAATTGTGATTCGTATCAGGCTTACTGACTTATCAGTTTTCCTGTATTCATTATATATCATATTCGTTCCAAACTTAGATCAGACAAACAAGGGAGATATGCCTTGGTAAAATAATCGTTCATGTTCGAATGTCTCCGGGTTTCATCCACTTTTTTAGGTAAAACGGGACCCTATTATTACTAAGACTCCGCTGTCCGTCCGTCTGTTATCAGGCTGTATCTCATGAACCGTGATAGTTAGACTTGAAATTTTCGATGATGAAACAAACAGATGATGTATTTCTGTTGCGGCTGTTGCCGCTATAACAACAAATACTAAAAAAAACTGAATAAAATATTTAAATATTTAAGAGGGCTCCCAAACAACAAATGTGTTTTTTTTGCCGTTTTTATAGATAATGGTACGGAACCCTACGTGCACGAGTCCGACTCGCACTTGGCCGGTTTTTATTTAATGTCCCCAATTAAAGCAATAAATTTAAAGTACACTTACTCATTTTTCAAGCACTCTAAGAAACTTGCAAACGCCAATGAACTATATTATAGTCCATATGCAAAAGAAAGGGTGGCAAGATCGTCTTCTGCAAAGTGATTTCCTGATTTAGGCCTGATTCGTTCGCACTCACCATATCTCCCGTGTTTGTCTGATCTGAGGTCCCGAATGTTTTGTAAAAGATCCGTCGAAGCTCGTAAACAGTGTCATGTTTTTATTTCGGCGTTGGATTTTAACACTTGTTGTGCGCACCGTGCACCTTCATACACAAAGACGAGACGAGGCGAATGAGTGACATCAGATCTCATGAATGTCTGTAGATACCTGTCGATTACCATTGTTTTATTCTCATTTTGCATAAATTTGAAGTTTTTTTGCCTTTATATTAACTGTATAATTATCATTATAAAAAACCCACTTCATAAAAAAGTCTGAACTGGACCAAATTCAACCAAATTGACTGGAGAAAAGTGACCACACGGGAAGCACCAGCTTTCAAATAAAAAAGAATCATGAAAATCGGTTCACCCAGTTGAAAGTTATGAGGTAACAAACATAATTTTTTTTTTTTAAACAGTCGAATTGAGAACCTTTTCCTTTTTGGAAGTCGGTTAACGTATTCAAGCTAACACTTACACTACAAAAACAGTTAGACTGCCCAAAGATAATATGCCTAAAATTTGAATTGTCTAAAGACAATCCAAATGCTCAAGCCACTATCAGTTGGCATGCTGGCGGCATTACCACGCTGAATGGCAACGCTTATGCGTGAACCAGATACACGCCAGCATTCTGGTCACACGTCAATTTGAAGACGTTGTGTAAGTAGTTTTTAACCGACGTCAAAAAAGGAGGGGTTCTCAATTAGTTTGTATTTTTTAAATGTTTGTTACCTCAGAAATCCTTCGTTTATAAACCTATTTGGTAAATTATTTTCTTTATTTGCAAGGATATACTATACCACATATAAATACACATATAGTAGTAGTAGTATAGTGTAGTAGTATATATAGTACTAGATACTTACTATACTATTACTTATTATACTATACCTTCGGAATGGTCCCATAGAAATTTCATCAAAATCTATTCAGTAGTTTGACTTTTAAAATATATAAAAACGGATATACGTATATTTCGGCCACACCGTCGCTTGCCATCAGGCGAGTTGGTGGCCAAACGTAGATCGTATTCTATATAAAAAAAAAAAAACTAAAAAAAAATTGGACAAGTCCACATCGCCCGTAATAGATTCTATAACAAACTTTGATTGGTTCAATTACTTAATTCTCTAACGAGGCGTGGAGCTCGCACGGCCCACGCTGGGATGTTACATTTTTTGATTCGCTCCACAATGTCTTGAATAAAGTGAATAATCAAACTAACCATATTGATACTAAAACGACCTTATGAGTGTTAATATTATCCTTGTATTATTTATTATAAAGATAAATACCATACCTCAGATCAGATAAAATGCAGGCCGCTCGTTGACCGCATCAGGCGAGATAGCGGTCAAACGCAAGCCTATTACTAAATAAATAAAAAAAAGTGTGTTATCTAACGCATACAATAACTAAAACAATACAATTAACCACGCTTTATGTAATGTATTCTAGCATATAAATGATTTGATTTGAACTAAAACTAACGCATTCGCGTTCAATTATCGTTTGTGTTCAAATGCCTTCGTGTTTCTCCCACTTTCTTCACTATAACGCTTAACGGAAAGACTAAATACGGCCCACTAGCAAATTTTCACACACACTAACAAACTTGCAGTGGACACTAATCTACACTATCACTAATATTATAAAGAGGAAAGATATGTATTTTTTGATGTGTGTAACGAAGTAACTCAAAAACTACTGGACCGATTTTAAACATTCGTTCACCATTAGACTGCTAACATACATTATCCCTGATTAATATAGGCTATATTTATTACTAGAATGTAAAAAAAAATATCTCCACCTGTACGAAGCCAGGGCGAGGTGCTAGTGAACTATATAGTCCACGTGCAAAAACAAGAGTGGAAAGGTTTTCTGTGGGTTGAGTTCGACTTAAAGTATTTAATTATTAATGTATTTATTTGATTAGTACCTGATGTGTTCGCACCCGCCACTCCACCTTACTTGATCTCAGATCAGACAATCAAGGGATTGTTTGTCTGATCTCAGGTGAATGCATATCGAACAAAATCGAAGAGAAAATATACTCGTATTATAACGTTATCTCAAATGCGTCGATGTATAAGTTAAACTGAGTAGTTATGCGCGTGCGCATGTTTCATGTCATAAACATTTACGCTCGCCTCGTCTTGCATCAGTCTTGCGGTTTCTTCATTTGATAACTTGCGAATTGCTTGTACACATACGATCCGGGAAGAAATTACGACGCCGACGTCTATTCAATGCTATATTAGTTATGATGATCTATAATTTATGTATGTATTATTACTATTATCCGAAATCTTTTTTTTTTGAGGTTGTCTATACAACCGGTTGTTTGTATGTTATTATGTTATGTAATATGTTCGCCGATGGTGAACCGATTTTAATAATTCGTTTTAACCGATTTCAAAAAAGGAGGGAGTTCTCGTTTAAGTTGTTTTTTTATATTTGTTACCTCAGAACTCCGTCATTTATGACCCGATTTGGAAAATTCTTATTTAAATTGAAAGAGGGTGTTGTGTATTTTCTGATTGGTCCCATAAATTTCATCAAAATCGGTTCAATAGTTTGACTTTTAAATCAAAATAAAAAATAACTGGATAATTTTACAAACATTTGTATTTACATAACCTTAAGACAAGACCTTAAGGTTGCACATTGTTTAGTCGATTAAGGCAATGAAGGCCCGTTTAAAAAAAAACGATTACGATAACCAAATAATCATGAAGAACTAATCTTATAACTACATTCAATACTATTAGAACTTCCTCGTGGAAAACCCATTTTTTTTTACTTCAATGTGTTAGAACAACAGCTTATCAATAAAAAAATCCCGAATAATAATAAAATAATTCGTCGCTTGCTCGCTGAAAAATTAAATGATGTCATATCGTCGCGTCTTGTCTGAGATCCACTGACTCGTGTAAATAACCTTCACGCATAATGGCACATGTGGTCGAGTATTAACAACGTTTTGACTTTGATCGTAATCAAAACCTCGCACAATAGCACAATTAAATTTGGGCCTTTGGGGACATGGGAGCTCACCTCGTTAACCGACTTCAAAAATGAGAGGTTTCTCTTTTTCTTTTATGTTTCTCAGAACTCCTCATTTATGCACCGATTTTCAAAATTCTTTTTTAAATTGAAAGGATATACTTTCAGATTGATCTCATAGAAATTTTATTAGTTCGTTTGTCCAAAATCGGTTCAGTAGTTTGGCTTTTAAATCATAATAACTGGAAAATTGTGTTACTTTGACGACAAACGCGGACTTAATCGCGATAAAAAAAAAAAAGTTTCCCGGTTTTCGATTCAAACTTATTTTTTATTCTAACACTAACTCCATACCAAACTCTCCTAGATATACTGATATATCCAACTTATATTACTACTCAGTTTCCTATTGCATTTTCAGACATGTTTGTGTTACACGCCGTTTCAGATCTTTTAATAAGTGCTCGGATGTTTTCGTGGCGTCATTAACTGGAATATTGCTAGGCAGCTCTGGAGCAAATGCCGACATAAAACTCCTACGGAATGCGTACTGTAAGCAGCTAAACCCGTAAATTTCAGTACCTACCTATTTCTTCTGGACAGGTATTGAACACGTACAGTTTTAGTTCTTACTATTGCCAAAGTTTCGGCTCAAACCCGCACCGCAAGTAGCTAGCTATCTCCCGTTTTAGTTGGTCAAACGCTAAATTTGACATTTAATAAAATAATAATTTGTCGATGAAAAATGTCAAATATGACAATTAGAATCGATAAAACCCATATAAAACCTCAGATAAAATAGTTTTAATCAAAATGGTCGATCATATAAAAAAATTATCTTTTACTGTGGAACAAGGAACGATGTAAAAAAGACTTATGTTCGCCCCAACAAACACTGAAAAAATGAACATGAAACCCTTGTAAAAGTTGATGTATTTTTGGTTTACAAAGTAATAGTCAGATTAATAAATAACTAAAAAAAGTTTTCATTATTTTTTTTTACTCTGCACGAGTCTAAAAGCGAAATTTACGTTAAATGTAAACAGATGTACGCCAATAAACTATTGCTCGTATGTTAACGATGCTATAAATGCCACATAAGATTCTGGTTACTGCTTTCCTGTGACTTGACGTATTTGCGGGAAGTTATTCGCAAGAAGTGTTCCTACATAAGCCGCTCTCAAAAAAATTGTTCGTGATGAGCATTATCTCATTGTAAAAACCGTCGGTATCTTATTTGTTCAGAGATAGCGAGGCATTGATCTGTACAAATGATTTGAGCAAACACCATGAAGGTTTTATTTCATTTTTTCGTCAAAGTATATTAAACACAAATTACATACATTATAGATACTGTTCACACTAAAACAAATTCGCTACGCTTTAGATATACCTATTTTTACAACCTCACATTTTTTTTAGCGTTGATGTAAAGTTTCTGATTTGAAACACCCAGAGAGATTAGTCGTCTTTGCAACTTTTAAAACACTACAAATCCGAATTTTCATTAATTTGTCCAAATCCCATTAGGGATAATATAGCGCTTTGTGTACCTAAACCGTTGATAAAATACAAAGACGAGTTGCGTGGGTTTTTGTTAGATTTATTCGTCGTATGCGAGTGCACAGCAAATTACTCTTATTTGCCCAACGAGTGGTGAAGTATTCTTTTCCATTGGCGCTGATGTCGCGACCGACACTTGCAAATTGATGTCCACTGGCGTGTTGACTCAAGGGAACAATTCATGCAAAGGTCACCTTTTCACTCATAAATGTTCCGTTTTCATATTCCATAACTGACTTTATATTATTTATTATCTCTACTCAAGTTTTGTGAACCGTATGTAAGCAACACTTTCCTTTATATTTTCATGTAAATTTAAGTAAATAATGTTGGTCTTTGTTTACTTTAACCTTCGATGATTTGCAATCCTAAAAAAATATGGAAATTTATAAATTTTGAGTTCATGGAAACGCGTCCCTTGGTTTGGTGTAGGCACAATACCTACATCTTAAGCTTTAGCTGTCCTTTTAGTCCTTGTGTTATCGTTGTTTTGTATTTTTTGGCGTGCCCGCAGTACGCTTTGTTGAAGTGATGTGTATTTGCATACATCCTTGACTCAATGAATGCCTTGTAAAACTGTATTATTGATACCATCAAAATATACGTTCCATGTAGGGTTCCATGTAGGCTACTATATTTTGTGTCTTATGTTTCTTAGAATTGTTATCGACGAATCCTTATTCCAAGATTTCCATAGGTACTGATCTAGACGACGGTGTATTTACCATCTGCTTAAATTGCCATGAACTGGCCATATGCCACAAAAAATAGTAGTTCAGACAATGAGGTTCGCACATTCGAAAATATCGAGGTGAGTGCCCTCGTAGACTATAGTTTTTGTCGGATTTGATTCCACAAAAACTGTTTTAAATAAATTGCCCGCAGCAATGAGCTGATGATGCTCGCTCGCTCGTTTGTATTCAATAACACCATTATAAAAAGGCGCCAATTAAATGTTTGACGATCATTGTAGAGATAGATCGTTGGAATTGGTTGCTTGTTGAATGGTTGTGTGAGTCATCTGCATTTGTATATCTACAAGTTATTGAAACAATAAATGATCATGGCAAAGTAATTACATAAAATTATCTTTTGTGGTCTCGTTATATCAATAAAAGTTGTAATGGATCCGTATTCAAAGTTAAAAAGCCTATGACGCACACATTTTTCATAATAATCACTGTTTATGAATGAAGATAGGCTGTCGTGTCGCGATATATTTAGCTCGATCCAACGGACGCTGAAGTATTTCACTCGATGTTTAGATTTCCATCATAGGCGAATGGAAATATTTTAATTTATAGAGATAACCGACGATACGTATCATGAATATAAATGAGTGAAGACAAAAACAAGATGTGTCCGAGGAGAAATAATAAAAGGCAGTCGAGGAGCACGATCGCCTAGTTGCCAACAGTCGGCTGCGTCCTTGAGCTCAGATATCCTTGATGAGTACAATCAACCGCCACCGGATAGTGCCGTCCAGGGCTGCCAATTAATATTATATCTACATGCGGCTAGGCCGAGTCTCTTTCAACTGGTTTAACGTACGCGCGCTCACAAGAACTCGTTATATTTCATCTATTTACGTTATAATTGCTGGCTTTTTACGAGCAATGATCGCCTGTCTTCCAACGATAACATCGACAGATATTATGTATATTATGTCTGTTATAGACTCGCTTTGCTTCCTTGCTTCCTTTGCTTGTCGTCATTCATATTAAATTACCTAGGCTGGTAATCTGGTTCTTATAGACATGTCAACAAAGCTTTGCCTGGAATTATTACAACCCTATACAATTAATACCCCATATAATACAGTTTTAAAATTACTGTGTGGATGTTGTCGTAGCGTGGGTGCTAGTAATAGTGACGATAAAAACTAAAACTGAAGATAAAATAGCCGCGGAGCGCCTATTAGCCGTGCAGCGGGAGATACTTGCTCAATGCTGTCTGCAACATACCTTATTTGTAAGCAGGTGATTATACACGCCACCTATTTATTACTAAGCCTATACTAAGTAATGAAGTGGCCAATCGGCTTATTTGCTCATTATAGGTCGATCAATGCCATTATTGATGTTATCACTTTTTAAAATATCGCTATCTAGATGGACGAATGTCTATTTTATACAACACCACATCAGATATTGTTTGATGTCGACTTTGTTGTAAGCTTCGTTCCCACGGTGACTGTAAACTGAATACATTAATCTCCCTCCTGTGCTATATAATTAAAGTAAATCAATCGACACCAGTGTATAAATATATCACGCTCAAATTTAGTCGCCGCTTGAGTCGAATTTATCTCAGCCACGACCTGTCAACTTATCGAATATAAATTCTGTTAATAATAGTTACCAATTACGTGAGCGTTCGGCCTCGTACCCTGCTATCAATCCTGGCAAAATGTACCAACGGCTGATTACTGCGTAGGATTAAGACCTTTTTGCATTGGCTTGTAAGGGAGAGAATAAATTGTCAATTGGGACGTTGATCGGTCTTTATGCCACATGTTGCGAGTGTGAAGCAATCCGGTCAGTTCGGCGTCGCGCCGCTGCCGGCTCCATACAGTTGCTGGTCGTTGTGAAATCGCACGCTGACAGCCTAAGAATTAGAGACCTGTACTCTTTCATTAGACAACACTTCCGCGTACCCGGAATTTATATACGAGAGAAAACCTTCATAGTTAAATTGTCAGAAATATAAACAGATCGCGCGTGGGATGTTTGTTTGGATAATTAGGAAATCGTAACGATCGCAAAGCCTTTTAAGTAAAATTACTCAGTGTTGGGAAATGTCAGATATTTTAATGGTCTTTTGTGCCAATTTAATCGTATTTAAATACTATCATTATGTCCCAATTTGATGAAGAAACGAGATAAGATTCTGCTCTTGATGCCTAAAATTTTGAAGCTAATTTGACCAAAAAGAATGGACGATGCTTTCAAATCGGCAGATTGTTTTTAAACTTTTGAATGCTTTTATTTCTGAAAGCTGTTGTGTTATTTTCTGTCGTTCGTTGTCGTGTATTGAGATGGAGGTAGGTGGTTGGAGCCGGCGGCGGAGGCGCGGGCGCTGCGGAGACAGCGCGTGGCGGCGCGGCGTGCGCCCGGGGCGCAACGATAGCTGGCCGCTCTGTCACAGTCAAGTTCACGGCCTCCCCGCCAACGTTCCGCAACATTTCCTCGTTCTGTCTCGCCGCTCTTTGTTTATCAATCCCTCTCATTCTCCTAGTGCTATTACCAATCGATAGTTACGACAACCTTTCTACCTCACCTTATTACTGTTACTGCTCTCTTCCTATTTACTGTGTCGAGAGCAATAACAATCATGACGGCCGCACGAGGCAATTAGGGGGCTCTCAATACGGCCGATGTTGTGAGATACAATAATTCTGTAACGTTTCACGGAGTATTGTTCTCGACATTTGGCACGAGGTCGTTGACCGGTTCCATCAACTGTTTACCGACGTCTAATGCCGTAAATAGATATTTAGCATGACTTGTTTTTGTATTTTGCCATACTTATTGTGTATTATAATTTCTATTTGGCAAAATGTTCAAGTGCTGCTAGTGTTTTTGTTAGCTGCAGTTTAACTTCGACGCTTATCTTCTCGCAAGCAGTCGTTCTGTCAGAAACCACGAGCATATTAATGGTCGTGGTTAGCTGTATCAAATATTAATTTTAATTATCTTGACAGAAGACATTGATGCAAATGTAAATCATACTTAGGATTGCAGTTCATCATCGGAATCGTAACAGTTCTTCCGGCAGGATTTCTTAGCGATTCATTTATTCATTAGAGCGTTTGTTGGAGAATTTATTTAAATTCAATAAGAGCATAGTGCTCTGCCGCTGGCTTTTCTATTTGTTTGTGTTCGCTGTCAGATATAAATCTCCGCAGATCACGAGGTGGTTAATGTGATATTCGTGTCGGCACTGACTGAGGTACTGTTAACCCATTGTCGATTCAAATGCTCCGGCTTTCATATTTGTCTATGTACCTACAGCTATTGTATGATTTAGTTCATTGCTCTAGATCGGTATCTCACTAATGCTGTACTCGCGATCAATGTGCGGATAGTAAGTAGACTGTCTTATTTCGGCCTTCTTTTCACACACATGCAAAGAGGAAACCTTTATGCATTCCCACGGTTGATCCTCGATGGCAGAATTCCGGGGAAGAGCAGCCCAGATCGACAGCGACGTAAATAGCTAGATTATATTAGGAAATGGCCGGATCAGAATCTGAAGAAGACATCATGAGATCGCAAAAAGTTTTGCCTACTGACCTCCAAATTTCAATGTTATGATGTCTTCTTTAAATGTTTACAACCTCATTCAAAATTATAATTGGTCATTTTGCGGTCGAATGTTATACAAAAGCAATAAACAGTTCTAAAATAAGCTTACGACAATTTAATTTGTCTAACGCCAGTTATGATGTTAAATTATCTAAGGTTTTTCTAGTTGAAAAGTCATTTCAATAAATTCAAAAGCTCTAGGAAGTAAGCATGCACATTCAAAGGCCGTCATTTACCTTTAAATTTGAACTCGTAAGTAATGAAAAGCGTACCTTGCGGTCGGCAAGTGTATAGTATACCTTGGGTTATGGGGCTCGGTCGGTAGTTTCCGTTGCATTTGATATGCTGGCGGTGATAAGAGCGGTGGCCACGCGACACTTGCTTCAACCCCTTGCGAGGGTGGTGCGCCCTTCCGCCTTATTGATTAGCACCCTATGGAAATCTACTTAATGGTGAAAACAACATATGCGCGTCACTGGTTATTATAAATAGCCGAATCATTCACCTTTGTTTCTTCTGTCGAAAATAGAAATGAAAAATAAAGTATTTATAATTGTATATGCATAAGTATAGTTAGATCTGATAGAATAGTCAGGTACGAGGGTTATAGTTTTAATTTTTTTGCACAAATTAAATTTAAATTAACGAAATATTGTAGCTGGTAGTCGACATACTTAAGAAAAATTATTTCACGCAGCTTTGTACACTACTATTGCAACTATCAGAACTAAAATAAATTGGACCGAGTAAAGTTTTACTGGACTGGTCATACAAATCGTTTATTAAATTGAAACTGTGTGACGCCGCCTGATAAGATAAGACCATTCCCTATTACTGGTTTAAGTAAATCGTGCGAATTAGTGGAGTCTGGTTAGCTGGAAACACCGATCGAACCGTGTTTGCCAAGTCAAATAACATGAGCGTGCTGTAAATCCCTTGCTTTCATTGTAAGTCGTGAGCCGTGCATTCATACTTGAAAAGGTAACCTGGGAACGCTATACAGGGACAAATGTACGATCTACATAATCGTTATTGTATCCATACGGACCCACTTTGGGCTAATTGTGTATCGCCGCGGGCTCACGGTTGCATTGGGAATGGACACAGACTTTTATCAGGATAGATCTCGCGAGTTCACCTACTTTGCGTGTCTGTGGCCTTTCTTAAGTTGCCTTAATGCTCCAACTAGCATGCCGCAAAGTTCAGTTAGATCTCTGTCATCTTGACAGTAGCATGTCAGACGTCTACAACAAATGCCAAGTTGCGCCATACAATACTAATCAACAGCCCTTTATTTTCGTATTATTAAGCATATTACATTTGTTACTATTATTAATTTAAAAATATACATTATGTTTTGCTAAATTCAATAATAATAATTATGTTACATTATAGTAATTTAAATGATGTTGGAATTTAGTATAATCCATACATATAATAAAAACGTAGAGATAAAAAAATCTGTAATTGCGAGATAACAAAAAAAAAAAAACACACAGGGCGTCTTAAAATAAGCAGCTGAACACGATAGGACAGTTTTTGTTTGTTCAGTTTTGTCTGTTTGTTTGTCCGCGCACATCTCCTAAACCACTGTACGGATTTAAATGCGGTTTTCACGAATATGCTTAGAAATTACCAGATTAAAACATAGGCTATGTTATATCATTTATTTTAATTCTTTATTATTACATAAAAAAAAATTGAAATATCAATGATTATTTTCTTCGTTACCCGAAACGTAATATGAGGATCGTCACATAGCCTCAAGCAAGGAGGTCCAAAGTAAAGAGAATGTTATTGACATAGCCATTATAAAAAATTGAAACTGTCAACTGTCATTCACATAATCAGTTTAAATTTAAAGAAGGTTCCTTAACCTTCTTAGATGAATGAACGTATAGATCAAGGATGTTATAAAAACATAGGCCTTACAACCACTTTAGTGATTCAATCCAATGCATTTTGCAAGACAAGCATATGTCAGGGTTCCGTAGCCAAAGCCATACTATTTCAGAGATTTATCATCCCGACATTACATGATATACTTTTTATGGTTTAGACAAAAAGAAAACTTCAAAGCATGATCTGCACTGTGGTCACATTATCTTTTTGATTTGAAAACTGTTGACGGTGTTTTTACTGTTATGCTTCTATCAATACTTCACACAGGGCGACTTAAAATAAGCAGCTAAACATGTTAAGGCAGTTTTTAGAATTTTTGTTTGTTTGTTCACGCACATCGCCTAAACCCCTGGAAGAAAATGCAGACGGATTTAAATGCTGTTTTCACGAATATGCTTAGCTATGACCAGTTTGAAGTATAGGCTATGTTATTTTGCGCAAGGGCCGGATTAAGGAAAGAAAAAAGGATTGAAGGTTTATATGAAAATCTACGCGTACGAAGTCGCGGGCAAAAAAACTAGTTACAAATAATTATTATTGTATGCATTATGTTTCTAATATTTGGATAAATATTGTTCGAAATTCCAATTTTACAATTTTAATGTTTCGAAAAGATATGCATTTAAATTTAATTTCAAGTTGGTGTATAAATAGCGCCCTAGCGAACGGTAAAACCTTCGAAAGCGTTTGGCCGTGCAACTACCACACAATTGCTCCCGTGACGTCGTACTATGTACAAAAAACGGTTTTCACACAAGTAGACGTGCTGGCGGTGTCTGTCCTGATAAAGGTCTGTGGACACGGACATGTCCGATGGAGTTGTCTGTATGTAAATAGGATTCGATCTGAGTTCGTTTAGTGAGGCCGATTGGCTAGCTAGCGTAATTGTAAGGTGCGTATTGCGGTCAGCGGGCGAGCCGTTGCGACACTTGCTTGGTAAAGTTAGTTGCGCCAAATCAATCTCGAACGCTAATAGTTCGCGCCGGCTCCGTCAAAATAATCGTACAAATATGTGGCTGGTGCAATAACTCGGTGATTCAGAGCCGCCGATTGTATCCGATACTAGTGCTTTTGAAATTTTAATGATTTCGTTGTTTTGCTACTCTGGTTACTCACTGTCCGAGAATAAACCGCCAAATTAGCATGCCAACTCTTGACTGATTCCCATAAATGTAGGAAGAGCCAATAAAAAGGTTTAACGGTTTTGTTCTAGGAAAAACAACCGGGACGTACAGCTTGACGTTATTTTCTAAGCACGGTAGCACACGGTTAAAATGTCACATAACTTTGAAGTACCAACATATAAAATATACATATATAAAATAAAATAATAAAATATATAAAAAAATATACATTTGTTTTCTTTTGACCTAGTTTCACATAACATATTTAGAGACATAAATATCGCCAACAAAAAATATTTGAAAATAAATAATGCTTTTTTAACCGACTTCCAAAAGAAGGAAGTTATCAATTCGACTGTATTTTTTTATGTTTGTTACTTCATGACTTTGGACTGGGTTTTGATGATTCTTTTTTTATTTGAAAGCTGGTGCTTCCCGTGTGGTCCTATTTCAATTTGATCCAGTTCTGTCATATTATGAAGTCGGTTTTTTATATTGATAATTATTTTCTGTTGAACAGGCTAGATTTCCATATGTACTTATGTGTAACTAGTAGGACGACAAAATAAAATAAATTATTATATAGGAAACAAAAACACTCTTAGCTATTTAAGAGTTCAACCATCCACCTCCTTGCTCCACCATCGGACCCTCGTCTCAAAGTGTATTATATGGGTTTCGTTAAAACAAACCAACAGAGTTGAAACCAATGAGTCCCTACTACTACTAGAGGGATTTATTAGAAGCCATTGAAGAGTTCCACTAGCCATCTAGCTCTGTCATCAGATCAGTTCAATAATACCAAGTTATTATATTCTCATTTGGTTTACATAGGTACCTAACGCATATGTAAACTCGTCTTCCAACATTAGTTTACATCATAGAAAAGAGAAGTAAATAGAACGGAAATTTCTTACTCAAATTACCTTGACAGCCGTTCTAATTAAAACAAAAAAAAAAAACTTTTATGTGGTTTACATAGTTCGTTAGCTAGTTACAGTGAACTAATATAAGCGTGTATTTTTCAAGTTTTGGTTCTCCGAGCAAATTAAGCGCTTATCAGACATCTCTAGCTCGTCATGAGCACCGAAATCCCTTTAAAATCTGAAAACAATTTGTTTGTTCTAGTTTGCGTCGCCGACTGCAGAAAGCGGCGCTTGCGGCAGCAGCTCTTCCTCGTCCTCGTCATCATCGTCATCGTCGTCCTCGTCCTCGTCCTCATCGTCCTCCGACTCGGACACCGCGGACGCGGCCGGGGGCTCTGCGCACGCCTCCGCGGATGACTCTAGTGCTGCGCTCGCCGCTGCCTGCCAACTGCAGGTATACCTACCAGCAAATCATGGTTCATTACTATACGCTACGGTTAGCGGAGAATTACCCTAGCGAAGCCCTAGTTCAGACTAAGCTTCTTAGTCTTGAGCATCGGCGCAAAGTTGCTAGTCTATCGGTTTTTATCGGATACATTTTGGAGAGTGCGCATCAGATCTGCATGATTTAATTCCTGCCCTTTTTCTATCGGACTGCCAGAGCGGGCACGAAAAACCGACACAGCTTTAAGGTTGACATTCCGTAAACCCGTACGAAGCGCTTTGATTCCACTTTTATTGTGCGACATTCCACATACTAGCAGTATGTGGAATGCGCTGCCTGAATGGGTGATCCCCGATAGTTACAATCTGGGTGTTTTCAAGTCAAGAGTGATTCGGTTTCTTCTAGGCAAGCGTGATCCATCGTAGGCCGCATCATCGCTTAACATCAGGCGAGTTGGCGGCCAAGAGCAAGCCTATTGTACAATAAAATAAAAAAAAGACAGAAGTATATACTTTAATTTATTATATTAGTGTGTTGGTTATATTTTATACGATTATAGGTTCCGATGAAATGGCGAACTTAGCCTATAGTCTGTTTCAAATAGCATGGCACTTGACAGGTGGTTTGAATTTACGATATAATGGAACCTGATTTGTAAATATTAAATGTGACGTCACAGAGCTAAATTAAAGATTTACATTTTGCGGCGAAAACATATAACTAAGCGCTACTATGAAAACTAGTAGTGAAAACTAGTCTGTTAGAGATGGTTGTTAAGTGCCTTGCTATTTGAAAAGGATTATAGTGACCTAGTCCTACGATTCTATATTAGAACGAAAACGAGATTAATGTTATTTTAGCACTAATCGATACGTTAAGCCGGCTTTTGACACAGTTTAGTGGTCCGAAGCGGAGTGTCCATAAATTGTATTTATTTTTGGTAAATACATATTTTGCTATTTCAATCAATCAATAATTAATTCAAATTAATTATAATTAATTCAATGATCTATAATATCTATATCTATACATATAATAAAATTGTAGGGAAAAAAACCGCAAACAAAAGAATGATCACACAAGGCGTCTTAAAATAAGCAACTTAACACGTTAAGACTTTTTAGAAATTTTGTTTATTTGTTTGTGCACGCACATCTAAACCACTGGACGGATTTAATTGCAGTCTTAAACCAATATGAATAATAACAATTCTTAGCCGACAGCAATGTAGCTGTTCCAAGACCTTTGTATGCTACCGTTTTCCGCGACTCGTAACCGTGAAACGATTTTGATGATTCTTTTTTTAAGCTGGTGCTTACCGTTTGGTCCCATTTAATTTGGTCCAGTTTTGAAGTCCATTTTTACGAAGTTGGTTTTTTATATTGATAATTATTTTGTTCTATGAGAAAAATTTGGGTTGTGAAGAAATAGAGGTCGCTAGGTATCTTGTTCGGGTCGAACTACTAGTTTATGGATGTTGCAGGTCATCGACGATGCAGACCTCGAGGCGCTATTCCCGGAGCAGAGTGCGAGCGCGCCGCCGCAGCAGCCCGCTTACCCGAGCTTCGCACCGCCTCCGGACAACGACGACAAGTCCATCGCAGACAATGGTACGTGCATCATTCACCCGAACTTGCCCTTACCTGACCCACATACTATAACTAAATTTTTCATAGATTTTAAAATATTCTACTATCGTCCCGTGTCGACTAGGTAATTGAAGCAGACAAGTGAATCTGTGACGTGTACAATGTACACAATGTAAAATGTGGTGCTTTTTTATTGCTGTTTGAGTGTCTTGTTTTTAAAAGAGACTACTCTGAAGAATGCATTCATGAATTTTGCGTTTTGTGTTTCAAAGTCGGCTTATTTTGATCTATATGAAACTAAAAGCTATTTTTAGTCGAGTTTCGGGAGTTCCTAATTCAGGGTATGTCATAAAGCTGCTACCGGAACCACCGGAGGATGGGCAGCAGCGTCCTATTTGTACACGGTGAACGTACTGCGATCCCCAAGCCTGGGGATCATGGCAACACCCCCTCTCTAAGAGGGAGGAGACTGGCCTTTATTCAGCAGTGAACGTTTACTGGCTGATGATGTTCTCAATTCGGTCCGTATTTTTTTATGTATGTACCGATTACTCACACATTTGTAAAGCAATATACGTGATTCTTTTTTTATTTAATTATGTAGAGGAAGCTCTCGAATTGGTCCCACAATATTTTATTTACTTAAGCTCAGTAGTATTTGAAACAGTTTTAAAAATACGATAATTTTGTTCGAACGCCTGTTGATTTGGCGAAATCAAAAAATTTGTTCGAGCGCTTACTAATTTTAAAGTCCATTTTTTATATTGCTAATTAATATGATGTATAGAATTGTAATGAGTGAAAATTAACATAAGATCGTTGTTACAGGAGATGGGTCGGGTAGTGAGATGGAAATCACGCCTCACCTAGTGTCGGCGGCGATACAGAGAGCGACTGCGGAATCCTCTGGATCGGAGAACGAATGCTCCAACTCCAGCGTGAGGCACAGCACCACTCACTACGCGTCTAGCTTGCTGCAGCAATTCGAAGCGCAGACACATTTGCTCAGCAGCGCCGCGCCGTTGACGCCTATAAGCGGCTCGACGGCACCGGCCCTACTAAACCCCAACCCGATAGAAGGCGTCGGAACCATAAGTGACTGCGTCCTTGGACAAATCAACAACCTACCCGAAATACCACCCATCGCGACCAACTTCCTCTCTGCATCACCCCATCTCAGCCCCCAACAGACAGAAGAGCTCTCCCAGATCAATAAAGACCTCGAGGAAATCACATCAGCTACAGAATCCGTCACGATGTCGATTCCCAACCCGCCCAGCCTCGAGGACTGCGTTGATAACAACGACTTTATGTCCTTAGATATCAGTCAGGGCGGCCCGGAACTAGGAAGCGCCAGCGATCTGTTGAAAAATTCTCCGTTAACCATCACCACCGAAATAAATTCTCCTAGCTTAATAGATCCTCATAAACTCGACACCATAAGTACCAATTCGATTGAATCTCAGGAGGATGTGAAGAACGTCGTTGTAGAATCAAGAAGAAAAAGGGGAAGACCGCGGAAAGTTAGAAAGCCTGAAGAAGAATCTCAGAAGGAAGAAAAATCAGTAGTGAATGTGATCAACTTCCACAATAATAATGACCCACCGAACGTGTCTCCAGATTCTGGTATCCTGTCGAACCACAACTCTCCGACGCATTCCCCGATGCTGCGACACGAAGTCGAAGAGGTTCACAGCAGGCTCGCGAGGAAATCAACTCAAAAAGAAAACTCCAGTCGAGAAAGAAAAGAGAGGAGATCTAAATCTAAAAGCAGAAGCAGAACACAAAATAGATCTGATTCCAGCGACTGTGACTATCAAAAGAAGATAGAAAACGAGATCAAACAAATAAAAACTGAAGCACCCTCTCCTATTCCACTCAAACAGGAGCAGAATAAAGTAGAAAAGAGCAAGAGAAATGACCACAAATTAGATATAGCTGCCTTAGATAGAATGTTGTACGCCACCGATAGGGTTTTATACCCTCCTAGGAAGAAAGCGGGTCGAAAACCGCAGGCGAAGGCTAAGCCTGCCAAGAGTGTACCAAAAACTTTAAAAGATAAAAACCAATACGCCTCTGGCGACAGCGACGATGACTCCACTTCAAACAACAGATCTGTACTCTCGGGTGTTTTTGCGAAACGTAAAGAACTCAACAGCAAACTAGCGAACATACCGAAAAAGAATAACAAAAGCTTTGGCAATGCGTGGAGAGATCACCAGAGCGAAAACGAAGCCGCCGCGGAGGACCCCCTCGACCCCACATGGAAACAAATCGATCTGAACCCCAAATACAAGGACATTCTTTCAGGGTATAAAAGTGATCATGAATTCAAGCCCTACAAAAGCTGCAGTCGACTCATAGAGTCGGGCTACAAAAGCGATTTTGGATGTAGATCTGGATACAAGAGTGATTACTACCGATCAGGGTACAAAAGTGACCATAAATCCGGGTACAAAAGTGACAAGTCCGGATATAAAACTGATTACAGCGTAAGAAGCATGCGCAGGCGCATGAAAAAATTGAAGAAAACTAGATCAGTAAGAGATCGGTCTTACTACAAAAATCAAAAACATTTTGTGTCAGATCAGGAAATAATATTACTGGCTAACAAAACGTTAAACAGCTTGACGCTTGGCAACAGCTCGAGTGAATCGGAATGTGAAAGCTATTTACGCAATCCCAGCGTTAGTCCCAAATATGTTAGTGTTTGTACTAAATATCCTTTACCAGCAAAATATGGCTTTGGTTTCACAAAAATGAATCGTAAGCATTTATTGAGATTGAATTCATCTGACCCCTTCGCACCTGGGCCTGTTTTTGGCGGCTGGGACAGGCCAGTCACGACTTACAATTTATTCAAAGTGAGTCATAACAACAACAACACCTTACTGAAGTCTCCAAATAAAGGAAGTTACATTGGCAGTACATTGCCTGCGCTAAAACCAGCTTTCTCTCACACATTTGGAGTGTCGCCAATTTGTACTCCTGGCAAAGCCTCGGGAAAGAAAGAAGGCGACAACTACAGAAACTTCCCGCGAACATTATCACCGAAATCTCGCAAACAAGGAAAGAGTGGAAACTCGTCATTATGTAGTCCTTCTAAAAAAGAAACATCGCTAAAACCGATTCCAAATATTTTCGAAAAGGCTAAAAACAGCTATGTGCCTAACAAGTCCTTAACAAGAAATGTGTTCCTTAATTTCAAAAAACCTCATTTAAAGCCATCATTTCATGTCAAGAGACATCGAAGAACAGTAGTCTTGGCGCCTCCCAAAATTAATCTGAAACAAACGACAGAGAGACCATCTCGCATTACCGTAAAAACGGAAAATAAACATCACAGGCACAGAAGTAAACGGAGACATAGGTCACGATCGGTTTCAAGATGTAGAGGAGAGCCTTATACGAAGGCAGTCGATCAGGTCGATCAAAAATTTAGCCAAGAAATGGACAGTCTAGTTTCAAGCTTCATCAAGCTATGTCAAGTCGCCCCCAAAATAGTTACGAATGTAACGCAAATTCAACCTAAAACTGTAGAAAAATCAGCACAGGAGCCAGCCTTATCTAAAATTCCCAAAAGAGGATCTAAGAAACGGAAAACATCCGATAATCAAGAGGCAGCTACTCCTACATCTAAACGGAGACATAAAAAACAATTAGCCGAATCTCAGAGTAAGGGTGGCAAAGATACTAATGAGCACAAACTACCACTCAAGAAGCGACATTATCATATAAATTCTTCAACAAGTAATTTATTAAGCCTAAGTTTAGTTCCATCTGAATTTGATGAGACTACAAAGAATGGAACAAATCCTGAAAAGTTCTTATGCACTGAAACTGATTGCATGGGAGAAGAACAACGTAGCAATCTTGACTCTATAAAAGGGAAACAACCTATTGAGAAGGCTAAAAAACTGAACGAAACTGGTAAAAATTCTCCTCGTTCGCAAGATTCGAAACCGTCGAAACTCAATAACAATGTAGCAGAAAGTTTAGAAATTACTATTGATCAAAACAACATCACTCCTACCAAAAATCATTCCCCGAATTCCTTAAATGCAACCGATGATGAACTGTCAATCAAGAAGCCAGATGCTGAACAATCCGAGTTTTCTAAGAAGATCTATGAGACATCAGAGAAACTTAAGGCTGTTCATAAAATGGTTCATGATTTGGAAAAATCTTTACCAAAAACTAAAGACTCTGAAATAAAGACAGATACTGCCAAAACAGATGTAAATAAAGTGTCATCGCCAAGATCAGAAGCAAAGCCCTCCCCTGCGAGACATTCCGCACCCATTGTGACGCCGAAGAAACGGCATAGACTGGAGGCAGATAAAGCCGCTTCAGGCTTGGATCAAGTAGTACAGTCTTTATCTAAGAAACTGTCTGAAGAAAAGTCTACCACTTTTACAATTACAAAAGAGACAAAAGATATTAGTCAGAACAATTCGAAAGAAGATGCTAAAGAGTCTGTGACAACAGACACTGATAGAAGCAATCCAAATGAGACCAGTTCAACGAGTAGCAGTCCAACTCTTGTAGACCCATTAAAGAGTATGTCTGCGCGCACATTATACAAAAGTTCAATACCACCCGCTCAGAAATCGGAGATTATGACTCGAAAGAAAAATAGGCTTGAAGGATTAACTAGCAATCTTGTTTCTAAAATAAATCCAAGCGCAGCAACGAAAGTTTTAGACACCCTTTTGAATAACAATATTAGAAAATCTATTGAATCGAGAATCTTGGAAAAAGAAAAGCACAACACTGATCCTTCTAAAAATAATGATGAAAAGCCGAAGAACAAAGAAATCTCACAAATTAATACACGAGCAACAGTTATAAAATCTCCAGTGTCTAAAAGTAAAACTATAGATACCAAAAAATCAAAGGCAACAGAGACTCCACCCACAACTGAAACTGTTGTAGTTAATGTGGATAAACCTACTGGAATATTCGAATCATCTGTTGACTTGGAAGATCAAATACCTAAGTCATCCATAAGTGTTAGTAACAATTCAATAGACAACAATAAAATGAAAACTAAAGGAAAAGGAGACAGCAAGAACTCAAATTCATTACTTGTGTCAATTGATACTGAGGCAGATATACCACTGGCATTAATTTCTGAGACTCCTGACCCTATTATCAGGCCAAAACGAGGAGAATCCATAGCATCAGTTCTTTCAGATAAAATACAAGAGACCAGCGGTCATAACTTACGTCAATCTAAAAGAAATCTAAGTGAAAATGAAGATACAAACGAAAATAAGAAAAAGAAAAAACTTAACAACATAATAAGGGAAAGTAAACTGGTTTTACCGTCAAAAGTGTTAATTCCGAAAGTGCAAACTGAAAAGTTGGTGATTGAGGAAGTTCCCAAAAAAGCTGTTGAGCCCGAAAAGAAAACTGAGGCGAGCGACACAAATGATAATAAAACTAAGAGAAATCGAAGACGGAAAGCCTTCAATAGAACTGGATTCCCAAGCGTTAAGAGAAAGAAAAAGAAGGTTGAACCGAGCAGTTCTCATAATACAACATCTGATGGGCACTTCACATCTGACACCGACAACAACTCATCTGCCTTTGAGAGGGTACCGAAAGATGGAGAAGCCATGAACAGTTTCTTAGAACGAACAACGGCTAAGAAACCTGAACTAAAAGTGGTGCTCAATAAAGAAGAATGCCCAAGGCAAGCCCGTCTGACTGTGGTTGCTCTCGAAAAATTACAAGGGAAAGATATACCCTCAGAGAACAATAATAAGACTGTTACTTCCAATAACGTAGTTGAAAAGAAAAATAGTAGTTCTTCAATTTTACGAGCGCCGGCTCTTCAATTGAAACAAAATAAGTCTGAGAAAGATCTAAAAACACATGTAAACAAATGGGAGGTGCTTAGCGAATGCGACAGTATTCCTTCTTTAGCCAGCTCGCTCGGCAACGATCCAGAGGATTGTATTCCACTGAGTTTGCTAAACCTGAAAGCTGCAGACAAACCCGTTAGCCGCTTAGACAACTTAGAAAGACTGAAACGCAAGACGAGAGCAATGTCACCCTCGCAAGAAATAGAAGAAATATTCTCAAAAAGGAAGGTAGTCGAGAAAAACTCAAAAATGGGTCTTAGACCAAAATCGAGTCTTGCCATCCTGTGCCCCTCTGAGCGAAGGCTTACGAGGAGCTCCGATAACACCAATGACGATACGGCGAAGAGCAAGACTAAAAAGGTTGACAATAAGAAACCTGTGACTGAAATCGAAAAGCCTTCGAAACCGATCGGCATAGCTGCTAGAAGAAAGTCTAGATCCTGCCAAGTCGCTAAGAAAGTTCCCGAGGTACAGTCGAGTTCTAGAGAAAGTTCTTTAGATACTGTCATAAGCCGCAAGTTAACTTCCAAATCTCGCGAGCCCTCGATCGACATGCTTCGTGACAATGACGAAAACGATCCGCTTCCGCTCAATGAGAAGGAAATTGACTTTGAAAAGAGTATTGACGTGCTTTCCAAGAACGTAATTTGCAAGAAGCGAATGGCGTCGTCTCGCGACCAGAGCCCGGCAAGCAGTGTGGATAACAGGGACAAACCAATCGTCTCGAAGAGGAATCCGCGACTACGGAAGAAGTTCCTAGTTGCTGGGCTCTTTTCCGACTATTACAAAGAAGAGTAAGTGTCCTTATCCTACTTATTTGTAAGGTTAGACAGAACTGTCATTTTGATCCGAAAGGGGGTCATAATTATATTTATTTATTTATTTAATACTTTATTGCACACTTACAAACTAAGTACAATGCACAAATGGAGGACTTAATGCTAAACATTTTCTACCAGTCATCCACCAGGTTGAACCAATGGTATGTAGGCGTCAACTAAAGAAAATAAAATAAACACAACTTTTACAAGAAATAGATACTTAACCAGATACATCAAAAATAAATCCAACTAAAAAAAACCTATATCAATACACAATTATATAAATATATTATTTTACTACATAATTATTATACAAACTTAAATTATACCAATATCCATACATAGCTATATAAGTATATGATTTTACTACATACTATTAAACAAATTATCATATTAATATTATACATATAAGATTATAAATACATATAAGAGAGTGATTATAAATACCAACGTAGTTAGACACTAGACACTGATGCTTTTAAATAATGTTCGCGTAATTATAAACAGAAAGATAAAAACAGCTATTCTATACGTTTTAATGAGTGACAATGATATTTTTATCCGGCTTCATACCGGTATAGGGAGTTCTCAATTCTGTCCGTATTTTTTACGTAAGTACACAGAATTACAGCGACAGTAGTTCCCCAAAAAAAATTTTTTTTTCTTTATGCCATTAGTAGCAAAAAAGCTAACGGGCCGCCTCGCGTTGATTTGGCAATGTCAATAACTTTGTATGAAGTCTGTTTTATTTATTTATCTAATAACTCTAAACGATCATACTTGTATATCCATTTATTTCGCGTATCGGAAACGGTTATAAGGATTTGTATGAAATTTTGTAATTAGATAAGGTTTTAATTTAGGATAGGTTTTAGTTTAGGATTAGGTCGCCCAATTACTAAATTCTATTAAACAGTTTCTTTCGTGATTTCAATATTGGCCCCATACAGTTTTACAATGATGAGTACAAATGCCCCTCTTTTGGCTTAGTCTAGCAGTTCTGATTAATCCTGTAATACATGTCCTACATTTTGTTTCCTTCTTACTGACATTGTACATTTCAGTCCGAAACCAGAAGGCAAAGGCAAGAACCTGGTAACCCAGACGGAGTTCCCGCCGGGGTTGCTAGCGCCGCCGCCGTACTGCGAGCGCTGGGTGCGACGCCGCATGCAACACTTCTCTCTGCCGTACGACATCTGGTGGCAACAACACTACAACCAGCCGGTGCCTTCTTGGAACTATAAGAAGATTAGAACCAGTATGTATCATAACCAGGGAGCGAAATGTAATGGCAAAACATCATCATTTTAGCTATAGCACGTCCACTGCTGGACATAAGCCTCCCCCATCGATCTTCTAAAGAGCCGGTTGGAAGCGGCCTACATCAAACGTTTCTCTGCAGCAATGACAAAACAATTGAAGTGTAATAGAGATGGGTCATTCTTTTTTATCGAGTATTCGAGCTATCGATTCTTTGTTTTGAACTGTATCAACCAGCTGCGTCTGCTGTTTCACCCGCGTGAACAATTATAATGAATATCCTGAGTTTTATTCCAGTAGCTATAGTATCTAATACCAAATTTTGACAAAATCCGTTAAGCCGTTTCGACATGAAGAACACACTCACTCTCGGAAATGGAATGGAGATAGCTCATACGCAGGTTTGATATATCATAGGGAACTGTTCATCACCATCATCATCAATTTTCATCATTGTTCACGAAGGTGAAACAGTGGCGCAGCTTGTTAAGCCAAACACAAACGCAGCATCAAAAGGGTCGGCAACGTTGTGATGCCTCTGGTGTTACAAGTTTCCATAGGCGACAGTGACTGCTTACCATCAAGCAGCTCATCTGCTTGTTTGCCGCCTATGGGATAAAAAAAACTAGTGGCACAGCCAGTTATACAGTACAAAACTAAAAAGCATCGATAGCTTGAAAACTCGATAAAAACAATGACCCATCTCTATAACATTTCAATTGTTTAGCCATGAGGTTCCGCTCTCTGATCATAAAATACGACGCATAGACTGAGAAACCAGTAGAGTTAGTATTTTCAAGATTTCCCGAATTGGATATTCGTTTTGATAGTTCTCCGTTAATTGTTCTTCTGAAACAAACTACAGGGACCTGTAATAAGGCAACTAATGCATGAACTACAAAATCGACAATATTTTTATACAATAGCGTTAATTGACCGAGTGAAGCGATAGACTGAGTCTATGAGAACTGATAAGCATTTGTATGTATATTTGTGTTCATTCGATCTTCGTGAAGTCGCAGCTTAGGGCGGTACAACTAGTATGTGATTCTACCACTTGGTAAAGGCCTCCCATTTATTCCTATTTGTCACCCTGCATTGCTAGCTGGGTCCAAAAACAATATACAAGATATATATTTTTGAAAGACACCCTCTATATGTTACTATTGGTTACAGGCAGCTCAAAGGGGAGCCCTTTGTGTCTGCCATTCACCACAGTCCCTTGATATAGTGAACCTACTTTCTGTGCTTGGGGGCGTGGGTTCAATTCCCACCTAGGACAAACAATCATGTGATGAACATAATTATAAGTTTGTTCTATGTCTGGGTATTAATGTATATTTAAAAATATATATGTACGTATAATCAGTCTCTGGCAGCCATATTACTAGCTTTGCTTAGTTTGGGGTCAGATGACCGTGTGTGCAAGAAATGTCTCAGATATTTAAAAAAAGTAAACGTAGGTTCGTATGCGCTGTGACCAGTCTAACATAGATTGATGGTTGTGCTAAGCAAAATTGTGTCTTATCCAGATGTGTATTACGACGTGAAACCGTCTGCAGAGGAGTGCGAGAGCGTGGCCTGCAACTGCGCGTCGTCATCGTGCTGCAACGAGGACTGCATCAACCGACTCGTCTACTCGGAGTGCTCGCCCCAACTCTGCCCGTGCGGGTAACACTTTTATTGTGGGGAATGAATGATGTCGCAATCCTGAAGCTGAATGTGTGAAGCCAGATATCCGTTCAGGTTCAAAATGTCCCTTTCCCAAATTGTACCTCGGTTCCAAAAAGTCCCTTTCCAGAAATGTCCCTTTCCTAAAATGCCCCTTTCCACAGAAAAACATATTTTATAACCGAGGAACATTTTGGGAAAGGGACATTTTGAACCTGAACGCAGATATCGCAGGACAGACGGCTGTGCGGAGAAAGCTATACATACAGCGTGGCGCTTTAATGGCGACATTAATTTAACACACGGGTAGGATTACTGGTCCAGTAATCATAAAATAAAATCAGTCGAAAAATTTACAAATAGAATAACCAGTTTGTATCTTCCGGTGCAATAGATTCATTCACGCAGCTACTTATAGATTTTTACGTACCAGTTGCTCCAAAATGTATTATAGAAAGTTGTGGATAATTCTAGATGCAATGACGTTTCATGGAATTAAAGCCTGAAAATGCAAAAAAAAAACGTAGGCGATTAACACCGCGGTGCTAGTCTCCATACAATTGAATTGCTCAAGTACTCTAATAAATTGGCTTAATTGATTTAGAGTACTTAAGCGATTCACACCATGGTGCGAACCACATGCGGTGTAAATGCTGCAATACCCAAATTGTATATGTGTGTCCATTTAATGTGGCCATTAAACCACCACGCTGTAAAGTTTATTGTAGAATATAATTATTTATCAGATCGAAGCGAATGACTATCTGTGGGAACAGATCGGCATTTGTATGTATGTTTGTATATTTGTTTGACAATAACTATGCTTATCGTTGATCGAACGAATCTTCATAATTTTTCTTTAGACAAGTGGTTCCAATACAAATCTTAAGTTCGAATATGAGCAATATCGGTCCAGGGATTGCAAAGTTAAAGGGGGTACTCCCAGGCGCGCATCCAGCCCTCTAAAAAGGTTGTGGTAACAGTCACCTGAAAATCAGGCAAGTGCGAGTCAGGGTATGAACCTTGCTCGTGCATGATCGATATAGTGCATTCCTACAAAGGAAATCTTTATAAAAAATTATATCCTGCCCGATCAAGACTTTGTACAGTGTATCGTAGTTTCACGCGGGTAAAGCTGTGGGGCGTCACAGGTTTCGTATTAGGGTTGTAGGCATGTCCATCGTGCCCACAACGGTGGATCCGCGCCTGGGTACTCCTAGGGTAGTGGTGGTCTAATGTTGGTTAACTACTAATTCACTGTAATAGTAGTGTTTCTAGTTGTTTGTATTTCCTATCCTAGAATCTCCATGTGTGTTTTCTGAATGTTACAGGGACAAATGCAAGAACCAACGCATACAACGGCACGAGTGGGTCTCTGGCTTGGAGAGGTTCATGACTGAGAACAAGGGCTGGGGGGTCCGTACCAAGCACAAGATCGTGTCGGGAGACTTCATACTCGAGTATGTAGGCGAGGTCGTTTCTGACAAGGAGTTTAAGGTATGGATGAACCAGATAGTAAGAAAATATACAGACCAAATTGAGAACCTTCTAGCCGTAACAGACTTATCGAACTTGGCTGACCAATCGCTGTCTGACCAACGGTAGAGAAAGATTGAGAATATAATTCTCCTCTCTTTTTCTCGTTGGTTGACGTGGTTAACGTCAGCCATGTTGACGTGTCTGTTACGGGTCTTCCTCCTTTTTGAAGTCGGTTAAAAATGATTTACTGTAATGTCAAACAGCTGATATTTTTTTCTTGATTTATGGTTTAATAATAAAAAAAAAAAAAAAAAAGGTTTGGTCCCATAGTTTAAGCTGTTCATGATGATGACAACAATACTCCCTTTCGGCTGAGTGCGCCCAAGCTTATAACTCAACCCTGTATGGTGAAACTTCCCATTGAAGAATTCGTGAATGCATAACAGCTAATAGAGAAATGGTGATGAAATAAATGCCAATCGCCCCATGTGGTGTGGTGATAAGGGAATGATGTATATGTCGCTGATGGATTGCTTAATTACCTGTTTTACATAACCGCTATTAATGCAAAACGTTTTTGCAATTCTGCGTATTAAAGTTCAGTAATAATGAAAAAGCGCTAAACGTCGTTCAGCTGTTTTACAAAACGGTGCTGTTTTGTAAAACAGCTAGTGGTTTTGTAAAACAGCTGATTCGGCAATCCATCTGCGACATATATATCGCATAATAGTTAAATTTGATTTGAAGCCGCTTGGAGTTTCCATCGTAGATTGTTTAACATAGGTATTAGTATAAGTTCGCCCTGTTCTTATAGCTTACACAATACGTATGTTGTTCCCTAGGAGCGGATGGCGACGCGTTACGCTCGCGACACCCACCACTACTGCTTACATCTCGACGGTGGCCTTGTCATTGATGGACACCGCATGGGCGGCGACGGACGGTTCGTCAACCACTCCTGCCGACCCAATTGCGAGATGCAGAAGTGGACCGCTAATGGTGAGTAGTATGGGACACTAATGTCGGACGGCGACTACACTGACAACGTATCTCTCGGGCTGCCCTATTCTGAAACCTTAGGCAAGCTACTGACCACAGAAAAGAAAATAGTTTTTTGTTTAAAATAGAACGACTGTCAAGGCATTTTTGTAAGAAATTTGTTGTAGCCACTTGCACCCATATAAACCCATAGCAATTGTGTCGCGGAGTTCGACGCGTTGACATAAATAAGAATGTTCAATCTCTTATCTGTCACAATACCTGGCGACAGAGTTTTTTTCTCATTTCCGTTCTATTTACTTTGCTACTGACAACGTCATTCCTCGATAATAATAGACTGGCAATGTTTGGGTTCATTTTGATCAGCACACCGTTCCGATCACGAATTTCATAAAAGCATGGTTTGAAAACATCGAGGTAAAATACCTATAGAGTAACAATCGTGTCAAAAAAATGTCCGAAACAAAACTCGGCGCACGCTACGCATTGCCGACTTATTGGTTAGTTGTAAGGCAACCGCGATCCGACTACAACGCCGTGCGGTGCCAGTGCTACGATGCCCTAGCGGACAAGCGACGTTGAATACTATGCAAGCGGCATAACGGCTAAATTGAAGTAAATTTGGTATTGTGATATTTCTATGTATGTACAACGACGCTCGGACGTTTTTTGACTGTTTTCACTTGATTGTGACTCTTTAGGTATTGTATCTCGATGTTTGAAAAATATATTTTTCAATAAAAAACTTGTTTTTGCATAGGAGCCATTTTTTTTCCTTCCGCTCTATTCTGCAAACTAAGTGAACGCGCAAGTGAGGTTATAAGCTAAGTGAACATGTATTTTTCTTGTAGATTGCTATAAAGAAATGTCAAAATGTCGAGTGATCACCCTTGACTGTAGTCCCTTACCGTTATAATTCGATGTTTTGACATTTATCTGCAGAAATAGGCAAGAAAAAAATCACATGCACTTAGCTTATCACTTCACTTGCGCGTTCACTTAGCTTGCAGAATTGACCAGCTGATATATGAAACCATCACACTAAAAATTACATTTTGAATTACAGGCACGTTCAGGATGGCATTATTTGCACTGCGAGATATTGACCCAGGCGAGGAGTTGACCTACGACTACAATTTCTCCTTGTTCAACCCTGCTGTTGGCCAAGTAAGTTATAATTAGACTATGGAATATGCTGCGTGTATAGATGTTACCCGATAGTTACAATCTGGGTGTCTTTTATTAGCAAATGAATCGGTATCTCTAGGCAAGCATGTTCCATCATAGACCTCACTGTGTTCTCGAACACAGAAGTGCTATATTAGCTCTGTCACAATCTGTACATATAACGAAAAAACGTATCGATAAAAATATTCAGAACTGGACTAAATTCAAATGGGACCACACGGGAAGCGCCAGCTTTCGAATAAAAAAAGAATCATCAAAATCGGTTCTCCCAGTCGAAAGTTATGAGATAACAGACATAAAAAAAAACAGTCGAATTGATAACCTCCTCTTTTTTGGAAGTCGGTTAAAATATACAAAAGTCTTGATCTTTATATTAACTTGCAAGTTTAGCTGGTTTATATTTTCACAAAATATGTTATCATGGTGGATTTGTCAACAAATAATAAAAAAACGGTAAAATTAATGGACCTTATTAAAAACGTTCTTTTCGAAGTTTTTGATTTTTGATCTATTGTATAAACAGTTAGTGCACACAAGCATCAAGTGAATATAGTGAAAACAAATAATAAAAACCGGCCAAGTGCGAGGCGAACTCATTATTGTGTGGTGGTACAGAACACTCAGTGCACGAGTCCAAGTCGCACTCACTCAGTTTTTAGCCCGACAAGGAACCCTTATAAATTCGTTCTGTCCGTGTCCGTGTGTCGTAAATCCGTCTGTCTGTCTGTCTGTTCTATTAATGTATGGTCTAATATTATGTCATACATACATTACAGTTATACAGTAGCGATTTCTTTATTTGCAGCCCTGTAAATGTGACTCTGAAGACTGCCGCGGCGTGATTGGCGGAAAATCGCAACGCATCACCAAACTGCCAGTGAAGACACAATCACGCACACCTTCGAACGCCTCCAACCAATCAGCTGGCTCGAACGGCAACCCGCCGCGAGTCGGCCGCCCTAGGAAGGCTGTCAAATGTAACAAGAAATCGGAACAGCAAACCGTCAGCACTTGTGATATAAAGAACATGACGATTTTGAAGTACCAACAACATTTGAACAAGCTGTGGCAGGAGCCGCAAATGAAACCGCTCACGGCTAAGGAGAGGAATCTGGTGAAGGAACGACATTGTTTCCTGTTCAGGAATCTTGAGTGTGTAAGTACCTTCACTGTGACATTGTCTGATGCTTTTATCTTTTGGTTCGAGAATTTTTGAGCACTTACCCGTCATCCATAGTTTTAAATATCTTTGATTAACATACAAGCCTTTTTGTCAGAACAATAAAAAAATTGTATTAGGTATAAAAAAAAAAAATCTTTCCTGTTTAGAGGATTTTGGCATTGTACGCCTTGTGCGTTTGTCAGTATCAGATATTGAGATATTCGCGTTTTATTATTTATATCGTATAGTCGCCGAACGAGTCAGAGTCAAGCATAGTATGTCACTGTCAAGTCAAAGTCCATGCCCTAGTAAAGTACCGTAAGCTTTACTAGAACCTTCTATAGAGTTTTGGAAACGGCACAAGAAAGCATAATTCACCTCATTGTATCACTTTTCTACACCGTTTAGGAAAATAATACTATAAGTTTAGGAATATAATATACTATTTATCACGTTGACGGCAAAACTCTATTAGGTACTTTGTTATAGCGTGTTATTTTATCGACAGGTGCGGCGCATGCGCGACCGTCTATCCATCACGTTGCCCCCCTCACCCCCGCCGGCCACACCCCTCCCTCCGCCGCCTTCCCCCGCACCCACTATCCTCCCCCCAACCCCCGTAAACATGGTCAACTCTCTCGAACTACCCGATACCATGAACCCTACAGTATTCCTATCGCGGCTACAGTCGTTACGCTCGCCCAGGGAGGATAATGCGAAGCGCCTGGTCAGCTTGGACGATGATCCTTCGCTGACGAAGGAAGAACGGCTAGCAAAGGTGTTCAAAGCGCTGCATGCGGCCGTTACTGCTTTGAAAGGTAAATAGAATACAGGACATGCTTTTTTTGGTACCCTAATATTTTAAGTGTGTTTCTTTGATACATTTTCATACTTCAGTTATATGATTATTTACGGGATATTTACCGTGGTGAAGTTGTGGAAAGAGCTCCCGATATTACCAAGGTAAATATTCCGTAAATAATCATATATTTAACTGTAGTGAACAACCGTGATAGTTTAAAACAGGGATTTTCATACTTATTCATATAAGTAGTAAAAGTTGTGAAAAGATAATATCAGTATAATGATGTCTTTTCTTGATCCTGTTTGTGATTATGTGCCGTCCCACTCGCGCCAGCTTAATCACACCGTACACGCGAAAGGGATGGCATGATGACACGCAATCACAAACAGACATCCGCAATAAGACCTCAATATCTAACCTATGAGGTATGTCATGTATGTATGAGGTATGTCATGTATGTATGTATGAGGTGGATCATATTGAAGTACTAATTTATCAATTTATAAATCATCGTTTTTGCAGACGACAAAGAAAAACCTCTCTGCGCGCCTTTCCTGAAGTCCAAAACTTGCAAGTCATCAGACCAGGCGACACCAGATCTCAACACCATAGAAAACAACGTAAACAGCGGGAAATACGAGTCAGTTGCCCAGTTTGACGCAGATATGAACGGCGTGTTTAATACCGTGATGCGGGAACAAGGACGCCTGTCTACTCTGGGGAATATCGCTGTGCAACTCAAAAAGGTACATATCTTTTTTCTTGGTAACTCTATTCAAACTGTTTCGTTTGAAATTTTGCGGTCCCACCACAACATAAGGGTCAAGTTTCAATGATGTTAATACCTAATATTGCCACTACAACGCGTTGATAAAACTCCACTTCGTGAAGGAATACAACATTGAATTAATTTTGCAGGCTTACAACACTGCTAAGTCTGACTTCATGGAGCATCTGACGAAAATCCTTGGACCTGATGATCCGGTGCCAGCTGGCTTCCTGCAAAAAACAAAGACTGGTTAGTTGTCTGTTTTTGATATAGTTTTGATGATACACTCTTAGAATATTTTATTATTTTTAACCGACTTCCAAAAAGGAAGTTCTATGTTCGCCTGTATGTCCTTTTTTTCGGTTTTGAAATGCGGTTTTGAAGTCGTTTGTTTTTAAATAATTTAGTCCAGACAATGTTGTTTCACATCGTATAATGTACTCGTATAATTTTATGTAGAGCGCTGGTAGCCGAGCGGTAGCATGTGTGCTTTATAATCTGACTGCACCTGGTTCGATCCTCGACTCTACCAATAACTTATTTAGTACTTAAATAAATTATGTGCAGTTTTGATGCCATCGCTCAAAAACGGTGAATGAAAACATCGTGATGAAATCAGTATCATCCAAGAAACTCTAAGTTCAAAGACATGACATTCATCAACTTGCACTGGGCCAGCGTGGTGGATCCCATCCTCACTCTCTGAGAGAAGGTCTGTTTCCCAGCAGGTAACATGAAAGGCTGATGAATGAGTGATGAATTTTATGTAACTGGCAAAACTGGCAATGCATCTATTTAGAATAAACATTTATCTACATAGAGTATTGTGTAACAAGGAGATTTTGTGTTTAGTAAAGTCCGTCTCGTTTTATTCGTTTACTAATGTTGTTGGTATGTCCACAGAGGAGGTGATCTTGTGTCCCTGTGGGTTGCACGTAGAAGAAGGTCTGATGGTGCAGTGCGGTGGTCCACGGTGCGGGGTGTGGCAACACGCTCGTTGTATGAGAGTAGCGGATACAGCCCCTGTACACTATTGCCATTACTGCAAGCCAAGACCGGTGAGACATCAAATTTATTTGTTTCACATTTAGGTACATCAATAAAGATTAATCGGCCCTAGCTACCAACCTGAGCGCTAGCCCGTATCTCTGGTGGATAGTTCCTTCTGAGTTGACTTAGGTCACAATATTGTACATTTGTTATACATTATGGTTTAGAGCAGATCATCATCATCATCAGACATCTTGATATTTAGATATCTATGCTTGGAATACACTCTATATCATATTCTAGGACTCCTTTTGAGAACTTCTCTGACAAAATTTCAAGCCGAGAGGCCCAAGTGTTGACCTTGTTCACTATATAGGCTACGGGTCAAAAATTTGTTTTGTTAAAAATAACAGGCTTAGTGAAAAATGTAATTTGACTAAATAAAATATTTAAATCGGCTAAGAAAGTTCTGATATATTAGTGTTTGAGGTTTTTAGTCGGATTACGAAGGGATGCTTTGTCCCTTTCCTGCAAATCTATTATCAGTATGGCATTTATATGGCGTATTAACAAAAGCGACTTTATTAGTGAGTATAGCTCTCTGTCTAGCAAGACGAAGAATTTCATACAAATTTTGAATTACGGACTTGAAATTTGTATGAATCTCGATAGTATGTATTTTACGCGAATATTCGTACTACGGCCACAGATATTTATTATTATTTATTAACGCACAAAAATATAGCATGAAACTGTCAACCACTTGCTGATCTGCCTTATCTTTCACAGGTGGACCGAGAGATTCCTCTAGACGACTACACAGAAGAAGGGCACCAGTTCTACCTCTCATTAATGCGAGGCGACCTTCAAGTCCGTCAAGGCGATACTGTTTACGTACTGAGGGACATTCCAATAGACGAGGCACATCCTGACGTCAGCCAGAACAACGGCGATAACACGGACTCGCCCAAGACCAAGCGCGTCGACAGGAAGAAGGTTAAAAATATCAAGGGGAAGGACAAGGATGATGGTGGGCAGAATAAGGTAAATGTTTATTGTATCTAGTAGTGCCGTCATCATCATCAGCCAGAGGACGCAGTGCCGTAACTAGCCTTTTATGCGCCCGGTGCGAGCTTCTATAACTGCGTCCTTGAAAACAAAACTTAGTGGTGTGGTCATTTCTGCGTCCCTCCAGAGTCTGCGCCTTGTGCCTGGGCACCGCTGGTACAGTCCTATTTACGACACTGATAGGATGTCCGCTACAGAACTTAGGCCTCCTTCACACTTCAAAATGAACTAAACTGTGTGAAAACTGAACTGTCGCGTTTTTACATTCGGAAAGTGACATTATCTTTTCAGTGTCATTAGTACGAGCACTTGCGAAAAAGTTATCGTTACGTAAACGATAGCAAAATGTATGAAAAATTTAACAGCGCCTCTATCGGACGAATTTTTCATACATTTGCTATTGTTTACGTAACAATAACTTTTTCGCAAGTGCTCGTACTAATGCCACTGAAATACCACGTAAACATCCGCTCAGGATTAAGCACAAATTAGTGTCCTCATGCAATGGCTATAAAAATATTTCATAAATTACCCGACGACTTAAAGAGTGACGAAAACGAACTCATATTTTGCAAATAAAATGGAAAAACTTATTAATTGAAAATGCTATTATTAAGTTGATAATTTTCTAAATGATAAAACATTATAAACTAATCGGGCCGCTCCACGCCTAAATTGCCATACCCAAGTTGGGTCATTGTGTTAATATTAGAGTCAACTATATACTTCGCATAATGTGCAATAAATGATTTGAGTTTAAATATATTTTTTCATTACTCATACTCGGAAAGTAGGTCAGAAGTTGTCTGAGGAGCGGGTTGAAAGTAATACATTTCAGCCCTAGGGAGAATCACTTTCAACTGAAAATGACAGTTGACAACTGACACACTGTGGGACATTATTGCACACATGGTCATCTGACCCCAAACTAAGCAGAGCTTGTAATATGGCTGCCAGAGACTGATATACATACATATATATTTTTTAAATACATACTTAAATAGATATTAACACCCAGACATAGAACAAACACAAATGTTCATCACACAAATGTTTGTCCTAGATGGGAATCGAACCCACGCCCCCAAGCACAGAAAGTAGGATCACTACCAACTGAGCCACCGAGGCAGTCACACTCAAATTAAAAAAAAAAAAAACTAGTTCTATTTTCACATTTGTATTGAACCATGTTCCAATATTTTTTTCTCATCAGAGGATTATGGTCCCGCACTACACGTGCATTTGCCACATATTTTATTGAGTCAGTTCATGTTTTTATTTTTAGTTTCCTTGTATTCGTAATGAAAAGCACAGTGTTTACCTCAGGGTTCAACTTCAACTCTTATTTAATGGCCTCTTTTGTGGAGTGGAGTCACCACAATTTCGCCAATGAAACGTATTGGGATTAACCATCAAACGAAGGAGATTGACCGGTGAATACAAATTTGGACGGAGGGTTAAAGTTAATTTCACCCCTAGGATAACAATGTACTATTTTAACTCCAGGGCGGATCAGTCCGGAAGCACACATACCAGACCATTGGTTCCATCCCGGTGTCGGAGCTGGATATATTCCGTGTGGAGCGGCTGTGGAAACACAAGGACACGCAGGAACGCTACGTGTACGGACATCATTACTTGCGACCACACGAGACCTTCCATGAGCCTACTAGGAAGTGAGTATACAAGAAGGTTATATGCAAAACTAGCGACCCGCCCTCGTTTCGCACGGGTATATGTTTTATTATATATATAAACCTTCCGTGAAAAATTATCTAACTGATAGTGAAAACCGCATAAAAATCCGTTGCGTAGTTTTAAAGATCTAAGCATATATAAGGACAGGCAGAGGGAAGCGACTTTGTTTTATACTATGTAGTCATTTTGCATCAGTTCAATACTTATTGAGGCCTGGAAGAAGCAACAAAATAAACATTAACAAACAGTATTCGAATGTTCGCTTACAAATAGGCTTTATAGATAGATAGAAACACTTTAGGTTAGCTTTGTCTTATAATAATTAACAATATAAAAAACAGACTTAATAAAAATTTCAGACTGGACCAAATTGAAATGGGACCACACAGGAAGCACCAGCTTTCAAATATAAAAAGAATCGACAAAATCGGTTCACCAGTCGAAAGTTCTGAGATAACAAAAAAAAACAGTCTTATTCAGAACCTCCTCCTTTTTGGAAGTCGGTTAAAAAGCTGACCATATATATGTAGAGCAGCTGTAGAAAATTAGAGTTTTTTGTTGCACTGTTGCTGCGTAAAAGAGGAACTAATCAAACTTACAAACAACACACTTAAAATAGTATGATGTACCTAACTGAGTATGTCGTCATTTCAGGTTCTTCCACAATGAAGTAATGCGCGTCCCGCTGTACGAAGCCGTGCCCATAGAACTCGTCATGTCGCAGTGCTGGGTCATGGATCTCAACACCTTCTGCAAGGTATGCTGGCTTTATTAACCTACTTACAAAAAGGAGGAGCTTATCATTCAAGCAAAATTAAGCGAACGCGATTCTTAACGCGCCGTGATACAGTTTGCGGTCGCGTGATTTTGCAAACTGCACCTATTCGGGCCTGTATTTAGAGTTGGGCATAAGGCCCCAGGCCTGTGTCCCAGCACATGACAAGCTAGTAATGATGACGAAAAGCACATCGCAGAGCGGAGTCAATGTTACCGTCTTAGGAATCACAGTGAGCTAACCTAAAAGTGAGTATGAAAATGACATTAGCAGTCACGTGACATCTCTCAAGCTAATGTCATTTTCATGCAATTTTATCTTTCCGCAGGTGTTAACGATAACAGAAAGTGGTTCTTGTCTAGGCCCCCTGGTAATGTTTGTTTTCCCCCCAGGGCCGGCCAGTAGGCGCGGCGCCGGAACACGTGTACATCTGCGAGCTACGTGTGGACCGCACGGCGCACTTGTTCGCGCGCATCTCGCGCCCCAAGTACCCCGTCTGCACCAAGCAGTACGCCTTCCAACACTACCCGCAGCGGCTCAAGCTCTCACGAACATATGCAGTAAGATACAGTTCTCCTTGTTGTAATTAAAATAGAGTACTTGCTACGTGTTACTGGATATGCTCGGGGTTTCTCTACGAGAGCGAATCAGAAATGAGGAGATCCGTAGACGAACGAAAGTTACCGACATAGCCCACCAGATTAGCAAGTTGAAGTGGCAGTGGGCAGGGCACATAGTACGAAGAACAGATGGCCGATGGGGCCGAAAGGTTCTCGAATGGAGACCACGGACCGGTAAACGCAGCGTAGGACGTCCACGCACTAGATGGACAGACGACCTAAAAGAGACCGCAGGAAAACGCTGGATGCAGGCTGCTTCCAACCAGTCCTTTTGGAGATCGATGGGGGAGGCCTATGTCCAGCAGTGGATGTCCTATGGCTTACATGATGATGACTTGCTACGTGTTACAGCTTCTCCTACGACAAAGACATCCAAAGACTTCCATCTTTCTCTATCCTTCGCTATTAGCTCCATGCTGGACCTGCAACTTTTTAAATATCGTCCTCCCATCTTTTATTTTGTCTACCTCGACTTCTTGTGGTATCTCTGGGATACCATTCTGTTATGATTTTTGTCCATTTATCTTTTTGGTATCTTATCATAGGCTTGCGTTTGACCGCCAACTCGCCAACTCGTATGTAAAGCGACTGCGGTCTACCATGGAGCATGCTTGCCTAGAAGAAACCGATAAACTTTATATCTCTTTTTAGCCAGACAAAATTAATTTACAAACTTGTCGCACATGCTATCGACCTGCTGGAAAAGTACCTCGTAAATAACTAAACCTATTTGTGGTTTGTTTTACGTTGCAATTTTAACTAGGTATTCTTATCACGTATAAGTTCGCGTTTGACTACCAATTTCCATGTTGGTAAGCAAAGATGTGGCGGGACAGAACTAGCACATCTGCATATGAATCCAAAACGTTTTATTTTCGACTAACTGACTTTTTTCAATTGCATTAATATTTATTGTGAATATTTCCTATTGCGGAAATATGTGTTAGATTCTATTTAGAATGTTACGAAACCTCAAGGACGATTTTAATTTTATTAACCGATTAATTCGATACGAATTTAAATCGTTTTCCTGTATGTATAAAATAACTATTTGCATCTTGGTTTTAGCTAAATCTTGCGTAATAGCATTTTGTATATTCGTTCTTTGTTTGAACACAATTATTGTTTTTCTAGCCTCACGAGGTGTCGCCGGAGTATCTGAAAGGGCGGACGGGCAAAAGCGTGACGCCTGTCGAGAAAACGACCAAGCCCACCGCGACCAAAGATTCCAAGAAGAAAACACCGGCCATTACTTTCCAGGAAGCTTGTAAGGTGAGTAAGTCGTTTCACTTTAGGACCAGTTTGAGCTATCAGCGTCTGCATCATAGGGACGCAAAAAGTTTTGCCTACTGCATGAAACTTCAATATGAAGATGTCACATGATGATGATAATGATAACTTTTGTAATGCCACAGAATGAACAATATTGCCAATTGGAAAGCCATTAGAGTGGCAAAATTTGGTTTCAGAAACTTAATTTAAAAAATAAAATGTAAAACAAAACATATCACTGTCTCGCACACACACAACCTATATCTGATAGTATATCTGGTATATCTGGTAGTGAGATAGGCTTAAGAAATACACTGCATTCGTAGTCGATCTGTCCATTGTATCTCTCAGACTAACTAACACCTACGAAGCGTTTTAAAGGTATTTGTAACATCTAAATGCTATGTCCCCGTCCCAAGTATGTTGTCTTTCGTTACAGAATGTACGAAGGAATTAGTACTCACTGAATTCTACACAAATTGTTTAAACCCATTGTTAACATTTTCCAAATAAACAAACATTATTAAATATTTTGTAGTCTTACTTCGTGAACTTGAGATACTTTTTAGTCATTCTGAAGAGTATATTTTTGTATGTTTGCAGAACAATTAAAATTACTTTAAAATGTCAAACCTCATTCAATTGCCTGGTTGTTGCAAGTGACCTTTTATTATAAAAAAAATGGGCTAAATTTTTAAAAGATACCCAGTCGAATTGGGGTCTAGCCAGGCTATTGTAAAATTGCACCCACTAAAATTCCATCGGTGGCTGTCTCTGTGCCAGACGGAGGGCACCGGGATCTCCATAGGAACTAACCAATACCCTCCTAGCACTCTGTCTGAAGCAACACTCCCGGAAAATGTTCAGAGCATTTCCGCGTCTTTCCTTTTCAACGGCGTAGGCCTCACCTCGCCGTTGTCTTCCCTGGGCTCGCTGAACGGGAGGTCAGACCCCCAAATCTGACCACCCATGAGCCAAGCTAGAATAAATAGGTATTTTTTAAGTCTGCGTGCTTTATCTTCGACCAAATCGTCGCTTACCAACAGGCGAGCTGGTGGTCAAACGCAGAACCATTCGCGATAAAATAAAACCCAAAACCCCCTAGTTTCTGTCCGCGAGTCTACAGTTGTAATTTATTTTGCAGAGCGGCCCAACAGTCCCAGCTCTGAGTAATGCTGAAAAGCGCACGCAGCAAAAAGATCGTGTGAACGGCATCGCTCGCCGGCTGCTGGCCCGCGGCGGTAACCGAGCTCCCCTCGACGCTTCATACTTGCTGGCGCCGCGGCGCGCGCGCACCCGCGCCTCCTGACCTATGAGACACACCTGCTGCCCCGGGTAACGATACACCAAGGAACTGAGTGAACAATCTTGTCTTGAACCTATAAACTAAGGGAAGAAGTGGCTGTGCTGACATCAAGTCAGCACATTCCAACAATCATAGAATTATGCGAACCAGTGGCAACTGATCTGGATAACGATGTTTCTACAAGAGATTCTGAGAGAGAACTGCTAGTGGAATGCGCTGGCTGAATGGGTGTTCCCTGATAGTTACAATTTGTTTGTCTTCAACTAGCGAGTGAATCGGTTTGTGCTCTATCGTAGCTTAACATCAGCGAGTCAAACGCAAGCCTATAATATTTTTTTTAAATATGTAAAATCAGACCAATATCCCCCCCGGCTCTCACAGTCTTTAACTAAAGAAAACTTTTACTAGATTATTTTGGAGATGGAATTGTCGCCGTGGAATCAGAGAATATAATAGAACTGACCACAGTTTGGTTTATAGGTTCAAGACTTATCTACAGAGTTGAAACGCTGGACGCGCAATATGTGCTGAGTGTGATGATGATGATGAAAAAGTGTGTACCCGTGTCGTTCGGTACACAGAGTGTGGAGTTCGTTTGATATACAAAATATATCAAGTGTTTATCGGTTTGTAATTACACGGATTTGGATAGTTAAAATGATTGTAATTGAAAGCAAGTTTTGTATTATGGAAATTCTGTGACGTTTCATTACATAATTTACAAAATAAAGGCACTTTTGCATCAGAGTGTGCAGCGTATAGGCTAACCATCCATCCGAATATGTCCGGACTTTTAGACCTTTGTCCGGCCTGATTTTGTAATTGGTCTGGCTTTTGAGCTTGAGCGATGTAATACGAGTAAATCTTATTAACGTAAAACACAAAACAAAAATCTTCTTTTAAAAATTAACAAACAAACTAAAATGTCCAGACTTTTATTAATATCCGGCTTTATGTCAGGACTTTTCAAATTTTGATATGGTAACCCTAGCTGCGTACAATAAATTGTGACTGTTAAATTATTGAAGTTAGTACGAATGACATCGTTAGTTATTCAGTGGGCGAAGTACGAATATTCGATACGTTGTTGTATATATAGTATACGTAAAATACATATAGACTATATAGATATGTTAGTACTTAACCCACTGTTGAACAATTTGCAGTGGCGTAACTATACTACTGAATCCCGTACTACTACCGATACTGAATCTTCCCACAATGTAAAAAGGCTTTACCAACATTGTAGTTTCTTTTTCAATCAATCATATATATGTATGGTATTTTAGTAGGTAAAGAATTGAATTCAAAACATTTACATCCATACTAATATTATAAATGCGAAAGTAACTCTGTCTGTTTGCTACATAATCAAGGCTAAACGGCTCAACCGATCTCAATAAAGTTTTGCGAGGTAATAGTATGTATCATGAGGACGGACATAGGCTATTTTTTTCTGAAGAAATCGCGGACAAAGTTACGGGTACAGCTAGTTTACTATATTTTTAACCGACTTCCAAAAAGGAGCAGGTTATCTATTATTTTTTTTATATTTGTTACCTCAGAACTTACGACTGGGTTAACCGATTTTTATGATTCTTTTTTTATTTAAAAGCTGGTGCTTCCCGTGTGGTCCCATTCCATTTGGTCCAGTTCTGACATTTTTATGAAGTCGGTTTTTTATACTGATAATTTGTTGGGATCCTCTTGTGCTGGGGACCCCCTGAGGCCGGGGAATTTTGCACGATCTGCCACCCTACTGTTACGCCACTGACGATTTGCACAGTTTTTTGTAGAAGCCATGCATGTATCTTGCGTGCAAAGTGCCTTACATATTTTGTTAAGACAGACTATTCGATAATACGGAGCCTTGAATGTTTTGTAATGTACTACCGCGGTGGCAGCATGCGATCAATTATTGTACTATGGTCTAAAATCAACGCTCCATACTAATGCTTTGTATATCGCGTAGAAAAAAACCACTTAGAATTGGTGAACTAGATATGAAATACTAGGTACATGTAGATAACAATTTACTTAAGAACTTGTAAAGTAATGTATTCACAATTACAAATATGAAATCTAATTAAATGAATCACAATCATTCCAGCTATCTTAACCACCTTCAAAAAAAGGAGGGGATTCTCGATGCGGTATTTTTTTTATGAACTATTATTTATATACCGATTTAGAAACTTTTATTTGAAAGGACATACTTTCAGATTGGACCCATAGAAATTTCGTCAAAATAGTTTCATTAATTTGTAATCATTAATCATGTAAGGAATAGCCTAATGTAATACGGCAGAACCTTATTAAAATTGCAGCTGACATTATCCCAACGTCTTTATAATTTACGCCAATTTTATACAATTAGGTGCTAGAATATAATAACTTTTATTGTATAAACTGGAATTAATGTATATTCCTTTACATTCCCTTCTACATGTGGATCTATGAAAATACGCCGTAAGCGTATTTGAATCTCCTTTTTGTAAGATGAGCCGTATGAAATCGCGTTAAATAGTATTTTTGTATAGTTTAGGTTGTTAGCTATAAATTTGTTTTTCTTAATACTCTAGCTAGATGTAGTCATTAACTTATTTGAATAAATATTAATTTAGCATAAGATAACATTTACTCCAGCAGTTTATTCGAAATAAGTCTTTAAATGTAATCTCGATTAAGGTTTAATATATTTTGTGTTTTCGTGTTGGATATCGGCATAATATGAAATGGATTAGGGAAATAAATAGTTATATTTTTACATAAGGTTTATTGTTATATAAGGGGTATGTAATTGGCTAATAATATTGTTAGATAACGACCACTGGTGCGAACTGATGTTGAATGTTGAAGAGTTTTAATAGAGGTTAGAGAGAAACGGTTATTGGGCGGTTGTTAATTTAATATTTAGTATTTAATTAACCATATTATAACTAATATATTCCGCTAGGATATTTGGAAATGGATTTTCTTTCGGTATGTTTATCTGGTCATTTGTAAGCGGAATGCACTCTCATGAGTTTTGTCGTGCACTTTTATCTCTCTACTTTTTTAAAATGTATTAAGTTGCATTGTACATAATAGCGTTTAAGGTGGTTGGTTGTTTACTTTGAATCAAAATGATAATATATTGCTTGTACGCCGTTAGGTTTCCACGTTGTTTCTTTTTTGTGACTAAGCGCGTCGCGAACTTTCTCTCGCCTTTCAATATTGTGATCACAGAGAACAAAGTTGTTTTTGTTTCTAATTTATTTGTACGATACTTTGTTAGTTTTTACATTATATTTCTAAGTGACTTTTTACACTGAGCTTTTTGTGTAACATTATACTTGGTCCAAGTTTTGTATAGCTTCAATTAGCTGCTGTAAACGTGTCTTAATGACTAATGAAAACCTTTTTTGAATTATTTCACTGGAGCAGTTACAATATTGCGTTCAAAAACAAAGTGATCAGAATTTACGGTTTTCTTTCAGCGTTTCACTTTCTATTGCAGCTGTCGGAGCTAAAAAAACTTAGATCGAGTATAAGTGTCTTTATAGTATTTTCCTTTGATATTCTTGCATGATGTACCTTTGCTTTTGCTCTTACTAGACTTATGTGATAGTCATACAAAAAGACGTTTTGGACTCGATATCATAATTTTATAATATATCTTGTTTACTTAACATAACGTAATAATAGACAAGAAATATGATGGAAATACAGGGTTACCTATGCCCTGTATTAAGCCGAAAGGTGGTCATCATCATGTTACTCATTATTATGTTATTTTTTTACTATGGGATCAACCCTGAAATCTCAAAAAAAAAAATTGCTGTTCCATACATTTTGTCGAGTGTCAATGACCGTTATCTATGGAGCAGTTTTTTTTGCGATATTAGGTTTGGTCCCAGAGTAAAAGTTGTTCATAATGTCCTCCTTTCGGTGTAGTACAGGGAATGTGCGTAGCCCTGTATAGTATTGAGTCCTTTATTGTATTTAGTATCGAGCCCTTGAAGTTCTATTTGATCCCAAACTTAGTACAAATACACCCTGATTTACACAGACAGTTACTCGTATTTACCGACTACAATTATTTACCATGTTATCGCAAACGTGCATCCGGATAGACTTAGGCCTCGTTCATGGAGACGCGGGGCACTGACGCGAGTAAGGCCCGCGTCGTAACAGGGTTATTTTTAATGTAGCGATACGAAAGGTTTTTCTTTGATTTCTACAGTTGGCGGAGAAATAGGTGAACATACATTTAAAAAACAGTGGAACATAGAACCTTTCCTTTTTTGAAGTCAGTTCATTATCAAGCTTTTGATAAAGTGTGACATGTAGGTTTGATTCACGAACTGCGAAACATGCTGCCACAACAGTATGCAGATATCTTAAAATCTTACATCACTGATAGAGTTTTTAGAATCTGACAAGAAGACGCTTACTCAGAATTGAAAGATATAAAATCTCGAGTACCACAAGGAAGTGTTTTAGGCCCGGTCCTATACCTATTATACACCTGTGATATGCCAAAGCTGGAACACAACACCATTGCTACCTTCGCTGATGAATCAGTTAAAATATAAGAATGATTAACTCCAAGAAAAATGTTGCTAAGTATCATAAATGAAAGCTGCTTGCGAGTGGTTTCTGAAACATTAAAAATAACCCTGTACAAACAAGGTCGATGCGCTGCGCATCGCTCCGCGTCTTCAAAACCGAAGCCTTACAATAGCATACACACATTTTAAGACATACCGTAGTTATTAATGTTGGCAGATATTAAATCAGAATTTAAAAATAGCATCTAAACACTGCACTTTCTATAGAAGTTGTTTGCCTTGTAAGTGACAATTATATACGCAAATAGACATATTCACGTTGATTGCTTTCAAGGATTCTATCAACAGCTCTTAGCTCAATCAGGTTACTGTAATTCCAATTATGTACTTAATTAGTGAAGAAATAGTTTTTCAATAGTCTAACATATAGCAGTAAGGTTCACTTTTAGTGTGGTTTAATAGTTATTACAATAGAAAAAGTTACAAATGACGTAATTTCTGTTGTACAGTCAGCGTCAAAATGATTTTAGCAAGCATGGTAGTCAAAAAATCTGAAAAGCATATTTTAATTTGTGTGTACGCAGTCAGTGCATATTGGGCCTCAATTAAAAACGTTACTCAAGTTGATCTATGCTTAAAATTGCTCTGTCTCGTTTTCTTTTGTGACCATTGCCGTCAGCGAGAAGAAGAGAGCAATTTTAAGCATAGATCAACTTGATAGCAACGTTTTAAGTAAGGCCCATTTTTGTAAGCATCCAAAGTGGGTACCTAAATATATGCAATATTAGGTAAGATATTAAATTGTTCATATTTTGTTTTTAAATAAAACGATGCAACTATATCCATGCAAATATAGTTTTCAAAAAATTACTTAATTTCGCATAAGGTCTATTCAATAAATTGAATAATTTGTACCACTAATAGTTGCGTAGATACCGTTGAACAGTGCCGTAAATAGGGCTGTGCCAGCGGTGCCCAGGCACAGGGCGCAAACTCGTGAGGGGCGCAGAAATTACCACTCCAGGACTAATTTTTGTTTTCAAGGGCGCAGATATAGAAGCTCGCACAGGGCGCATAAAAGGCTAGTTACGGCCCTGCCGTTGAAAGTCTTAGTTATAAACAAAATAATAAATTGACATCTTCTTTGCATAGTATAAAATAAAGTCGCTTTCCGCGTCTGTCTGTCTGTATATCTGCAACTCCTCCCAAACCACGCAACGGATTTTGATGCGACCAGCATCATCAGTTAGCTAATTTTTCGCAAGAGGTTTGTATATAAATAAAACCCCGTACGAAGCCGGGGCGGGTCGCTAGTACATAATATTGAGCAACATTGTTGCTAAGATATATTGACAACTTTAGATGCTTACAACAATATACGTACCTATTCTGACTGCGTATATAATAATTTATGCATTGTCGACTTTTGGCTACCCAGAACGCTTAAATACATTTATCGCCGACAACCATTGTCTAAACTTACTAATCTAACAGCACTAAAATCATATGCACCTCCTTTTATATGAATACGTGAGAAAAGGATGGCACCATTTTTAGAGCTGTCAAATTTAGTTTAGGAAATGGCCAGAATCGACGCCAATAGCTATCATTATTACCTATTTGGGATCAAAAATGTATTATCTTTTACTTATTTATCTTTTTGGCGAATGAAATTACAAGTTTTTCGAGTATGTGAAATGTACCATTTGAATCGATGATTTGAATTTAAACTGATAAGAATAATAATGCATTATATTCTATAAAATATCAAGTAACTTGCACAACTTCCAACAAGGGTGCGTGCGAGAGCAGGATGCATTTAATGTGCATCTTTTGCTACCTGCGCATGCGCAACTAAGCGAATTTACTCATAACGCGACGCGATATCGAATCGATTGTCATCAACTGAATTTGTGTGTGAATTAAGCTCGCACAGACTGACAAATCGTTCGATCGACGTGCGTACTAAACCGTGCTTTATTATAACGACATAAAGCACAGTTTGGTTCACACGGACTGATAGTCGAAACGATATCACGTTGCATTGTGTGGAAATACCTTTAGGGCTCAAACTCAAAACCGCGATGCGAAATCGCGCCGCAAGGCGTCTTACTACGTAACCAATTCGAGGTTTGTGAACCGTGTTTGAAGTATTTTGTATTATTGAGGATTTGTCCAATAGTGACATGAATCGAAAAAAGTGTTTTGCACTTCTAATATCATTAAGAAGGCATAGGAAATAACAACAAAAAACAAGCTATGCGTCGAGCGATCTCGCAGTTTTTGACGCCGTGACGTCGCGTCGCGGTTTTGAGTTTCCTTTAAATGCGACTAGTGTAAGACGCTTTTAAGTCTTCGCTTCACCAGACACATCGTGATTCAAATGGTAGTGTTAATTACGAAATTATTTACATTATAAATATTGAGCAGCTTTACTATTTATGTTTTAAGAGGCCATTTGTTGTAACTCATGTTTAAATAATAAATTAAAATTTGGATCAATTATTGTGGTTTAAATCAAACTAGTTAAAACGTTATACCTACTGTTTCCCCTTTAGCACTTACAGTCCCCCCCCCCTCGGTCGTCCCTTCGTTGGCATGTTGGGCACATCGTTTGCAGTTGTGTGCGCTCAATATTGAAGTGTGCGTTTGTAAAACTAGTGTGGCGGAACTCTTTTTCACCAGTGCGACCTTCGCGGTCGCCTTTATTATTTTATTTCAATAGAGTTGTGTTTTGTTTTATAAGAGATCTGTCAAGAGGTGAAAAATAGATGTTTTCGATTCCGCAAAATAAAATTGTTTTAATAATAGGAGTAATAATATCCTAAATTGGTGACCCCGATACGAACACAACATAAATTAAGACGATTCGAACACAAGAAGAGCAAAGGTACGCAAATAGGTACGAGTACTTTCTTTGGCGGTACGAGTGAAGCGACCACGGTCGTCTGATTGTTCGTCGACGAGAATACGAAAACGTAGAAAAAGAAGTGGTGAATTCGACTACGAGAGCTGTGCTGCTGACTGCTGGCAACAATCGCATGGAGCGCGTCAAGACTAAAGTCGAAGTATCTTTTGGAAGAACCAGTGTGGACTAAAAAGACTAAGTGTGATTTATATTGTTGTGTGTTTTTGTGTGTGTATTTAATTTTATTTTATTTTGGTGAATTTTTGTACATATTTTTAAGATATTTTTGTACCAATGTTTTTTGTAGGGCATTCGCGCACACCACACTCCCACGTTTCTTTTGTTTTCAGTTTTTGTTTTTGAATTTTGTTTTTCTCTTAGCATGGTTTTTCATGACAGCACACGTCATGAGTGACAGTGAGCAGGAAGACTTCAAACCAGCTTCCGCGGGTACGGGTGGACGTGAAATGTCAAGCAGTGACAGCAGATCTGGCACAGGCGGTACGGAGAAGGTAATGATTAACAGAGTATCTATACGTACCCCTCCATTTTGTAGAGATCGCCCGGCCCTATGGTTTGCGAGTTTAGAGGCGCAATTTTCCATCAATAATATTAGCCAAGAAATCACAAAGTTTAATTACGCAGTTGCGCACCTCGATACCAATTGTACTCGCGAAGTAGAGGATTTCATAATCCAACCTCCGAGGGAGCAACCCTACACGAAATTGCGCAACGCAATAATATCTAGGTTCTCAGATTCTCGGGAGCAGAAAATACGCCGTCTTCTAGAGAAGGAGCAGATCGGCGATCAAAAGCCGTCGTTTTTTCTGCGTCATCTGAGATCATTAGCCGGTGCAGCATTTCCGGAGGATATTCTGAAGACAATTTGGATGAGCAGGTTGCCACGATATCTTCAAACTGTCTTGGCTGCTCAACGATTAGAATCGTTGGCTGAGCTAAGCGAACTAGCGGACAATTTGGCTGAAATTAACGCTCAATCAACTTCATTGGAGGTATGTACGGTTTCGCCTAACTCGAATACTGATCTTGTACAGGAGCTGACTAAAAAAGTTGATGAATTGACCCGTTTAGTAGCGTCACTTTCCTCTGCTGGTTGCAGCTCGCATGTTGGTACGCGTAGTCGTGACTTCAATCGTAACCGTAATCGTAGTCGCAGCCGATCACGTTCACGTAACTATGATTTGTGCTTTTATCATGACCGTTTTGCGACAAAAGCACGTAAATGTGTGCCTCCATGTAAGTGGTCCGGTTCCCCGCCTAGTGATCAGGGAAACCAAAACAGCAACTGTTAAAGGCGACATCCAGTTGCTCGCCAGCTAGTCGCCGCCTTTTCGTGACCGACCGGAGATCCAACCGGAAATTTTTGGTGGACACTGGTTCGGATATTTGTTGCGTTCCTCGTAGCTTTATAAAAGGACGTACGCTTCAGCCATTATCATATAGTTTAGTTGCAGCTAATGGCAGTAAGATTATCACATATGGACTGGTACAGTTGAACTTAAATTTAGGGCTACGACGGGATTTCACCTGGAACTTTGTCGTGGCGGATGTGGAAAGTGGTATTATTGGCGTAGATTTTTTGTCGCATTACCAGCTTTTACCCGATTGCTCAAAAGGTAAGCTGTGCGATAGTAAAACTGGGCTTATTTCGTCCGCGGACCTTTATACCGCGGAACAGCAAAGTGTGAAGGTAGTATCTCTTCCTGACTCGCCATTCACAGCGATCTTGGAGAAATACCCAAGTATAACGCGACCACCTGGTGCACCTAGAATTATTAAACACAGCACCGTACATTATATAAACACTACCGACGGTCCCCCTGTGACATCTAGACCGCGTCGGTTGGCACCATTAAAACTGGGCATTGCAAAGAAAGAGTTCGAAGATATGGTCCGAGCTGGTACTTGCCGACCATCTGATAGCTCTTGGTCATCGCCTCTGCATCTCGCACCTAAAAAGGACTCAACGTGGCGTCCTTGCGGTGATTATCGTGCATTAAACGCCCGAACGATTCCTGATCGCTACCCTGTCCGATACATAGGTGATTATGCGCACAACTTGTCTGGCTGTACCGTTTTTAGTACTATAGACTTGGTCAAGGCCTATCAACAGATACCGGTGAATCCAGGCGACGTGTGCAAGACAGCGATAACTACTCCATTTGGATTATATGAATTTCTGTATATGACTTTTGGTTTGCGTAATGCTGGGCAGACTTTTCAGAGATTTATCGATGAAGTAGTCCGTGGCTTAGATTTTTGCTATGTCTATGTTGATGACATTTTGGTTTACTCAAAAGACCAAATAGCGCATGCGCAGCATCTGGAAATCTTGTTCCAGCGATTGCACGACTATGGCGTTGTGATTAATACAGCCAAGTCCGTATTTGGTGCCGCAGAAGTATCTTTCCTTGGGCATCGAGTCAATGCTGCGGGCACGCGTCCTCCTGAGGACAGAATTCGTTCTCTGGTGGATTACCCGCCCCCAAAGACAGTTCAGGGTATGCGCAGATTCATAGGCATGGTCAATTACTACCGCCGGTTTCTGCCAAGTACGGCTAAGTACCAAGCGCCGTTAATTGAAGCAATCACTGCTATTCAAGGCAAAGGCAATAAACCTTTTGTGTGGACTCCTGAGCTAGAAAAGTGCTTTGAAGAATGCAAGAAAAGCTTGACGTCCGCTACAATTTTAGCACACCCAAATAACAGTGCTGAGGTTGGGTTGTTTACTGACGCTTCAGGAACGCACGTTGGTTCTTGCCTACAACAGCGCGTCGATAATGATGATTGGCAGCCACTAGCCTATTTTAGTAAAAAGCTGACTGCTAAACAGGCTCAGTGGCCGGCGTACTATCGGGAACTCCTTGCGGTGTACGAGAGTGTTCAACACTTCAGGCACCTGTTGGAGGTACAACACGTCACTATCTACACTGACCATAAGCCGCTAATATACGCTTTTGTACAACGACGTGAGAAATTGCCGCCTATCCAATTAAACCAGCTGTCTTTCATCAGCCAGTTTACTACTGATGTAGTGTATATTAAAGGGGTTGATAACATCGTAGCTGATGCCATGTCGCGCGTTGAGTCTATTTCTCTTGAAGAGGATTTTGCTGCACTCGCGTTATCGCAAGAATCGGATGAGGAGCTAGCTAGTATGCGTGGGAATTCGTCTTTGAAGCTCGAACCCATCCTCATCCCTGGCACAAATATCACAGTAATTTGTGATACTTCAACTGAGCGACCACGTCCATACCTGACACCAGCATTCCGTCGAGCTGCATTCGACAGGTGTCACAACCTCAGTCACCCTGGCGCACGGGCAACCACTCGCTTGGTAACTGAGCGTTATGTATGGCCTCAAGTAAACGCAAATTGCCGTGAATGGGCTCGAACTTGTTTACGCTGTCAACTCAGTAAAGTAACTCGACATATTAATTCGCCACTTGGAGAGTTTAAATTACCGTCAAACAGATTTAGGTCGGTGCATTTAGACATTATTGGACCACTTCCTCACTCGAAAGGGTACAATTATTGCCTGACTGCGATTGATAGATACACACGGTGGCCTGAAGTATGGCCTATGTCATCAATCACAGCAGAAGAGGTAGCAGATACATTCGTAACTGGTTGGGTTTCCCGTTTTGGGGTACCAAACATTTTGACAACCGACCAGGGCCGGCAGTTTGAATCTGTGTTGTTTCGCCGTCTAATGGATGTATGTGGTACCAAACGGGTGCGCACGACTAGTTACCATCCTTGCGCAAATGGTATGGTGGAACGCATGCATCGGCAGCTTAAAGCATCTTTGATGTGTCATAATGACACATGGGTAAGAGCTTTGCCGTTAGTTTTATTAGGGATGCGAACGGCGCTCAAAGAAGATTTGAAGGCATCTTCTGCAGAGCTCGTTTATGGAGAGACTCTTCGCTTGCCTGGAGAACTCGTCATACCTCCAATAACATCGCAGAGCCCAAGTGACGTTGTAGATTTCGTCCGTGAGCTGCGCAAATATATGGAAGCTCTCCGTCCTGTCCTTGCTACACGCCACGCCCAGCCATCGACTTTCATATTTAAAGATTTAGTTAAGGCGTCGCATGCCATGCTACGCGATGATTCAGTGCGAAGGCCGTTGCAGCCGCCTTATTCCGGTCCTCATCGTATCATCGGGCGAAGAGACAAAACGATCACTCTCGATATTAATGGAAGGGAACGTACAGTTAGCATAGATCGCGTTAAGCCTGCCCATTTGGATTCGGCGTTTGGCAATTGTGAACCAATTGTGCCGCCTGCGCCAACTCCAGCTAGCAGTTTCACGCCTGCGTTGGTCCCTGCACCTACACCAGCTCCTGTCATCACCCGGTCCGGGAGGAGGGTGAAGTTTAGAAATATTTTAGATATGTGATTATCCTATTTATTTATAAATTTTTCAGCTTATTCTTCCTTTCTCCGTGGGGGGGTGGTGTGGCGGAACTCTTTTTCACCAGTGCGACCTTCGCGGTCGCCTTTATTATTTTATTTCAATAGAGTTGTGTTTTGTTTTATAAGAGATCTGTCAAGAGGTGAAAAATAGATGTTTTCGATTCCGCAAAATAAAATTGTTTTAATAATAGGAGTAATAATATCCTAAACTAGTAAGAATATGTCAGTGTGTGCAATGCGTGTTGACCTCGCCCCCTTCAGTTTTTGGCAGACTTCGATACTAGCTCAAGTTTAAAAGGCAGATCCAAACTATATATTATGTTATCAAAGCATTATAATAATGTTTTTGATGTTGTGGTAGCACACCTGTCGGCAAAGTGTGCATTTTCACGTGCTATACAATACGACGTATCGAATTCCATACATTTCAAATTTGTTTGGAATTCGATAAGTATTTTACACACGTGATTTGTAAGCACTGAAAGCGTAAATAAATATCGCAGAACGCTTACATCGACAAATATGTCTGGTAAATGCTCGCAATTAATTTTAGTTGCTGGCCAAACGCGAGTTCATTCGCGATAAAAAAAAACACATCAGTCATAGGACTGCACGTCAAAAGTGAAAACTTAAGTAGTAATTCACCTATTTTACAAGAGATGGAGCTGTTTTAAAATACACGGTACTGTGTTTTCAGTGACAGCGTGTCGACGCGACTTCCATGATTTTTGTTCACCCAAAAGTGCTCAACGCGCCTAAGTTTTCACTTCAAAAAAAGTTCTTAGTAGTCAAAATTCCACTTATATTCAGTACCAGTTCAGTAGTCGACATTTTACTTAGGTACTTATATTAGGGTCGACTGCACAATATCTTTGTGATGCACCGTTCAAGGATCAGAGTTCGTTCAACCTGCATCTGTTGTAAAGTAATATGACTCAGTAAATGTCACTATTGTAACCCACTCATCGAGGTGAATTAGGCCAACAATGAATACACCCTTACTTGTATAGGCTGAGTGGCGAGTCCTTGTGTCACGTTTTTAGACATGTTTGTTCTATGTGCGATGTACTTTACGCGGGAACAGTCTTCGACCAAAATAAAATGAATGGACGGGCCCTAACCATTGAACTTGAGCAGTAAAAACGAGTCAAAACCGTCTGACATATACTTCAACACCTAATTATAAAAATGTACAGTATATTTGTTACAAAAAATAGATATCGGTTTTATCTGTGTATTTACACTTCGGTAAAGCATACGAATTCATAATTTAATAGACTCGTTTTTCACTTCCTACGGCTAGACACAGACTGAAACGAAGTGAGCGCTGGCGCTCATTTTGTAATTTTCATAAATGCGCTTCTACTGGGCCCGTCCATTCATTTTATTTTGGTTGAAGAGAACAGTTGCTCTCACTGTACCAAGCACAAGTTCGATCATGAAGTACTGCTCGTACCTTTGGGAATTGAGATAAATCAGCCAAGTGCCAGCTTGAGGCGTTGTATTCCATTGCCGAGAGACTCATCAGCAACAGTTCATTGATTTAGAGAAAATTTCTTAGTTTGGATCATCGGCACAAAGTTGCTAGTCTATTTATCAAATACCTACCTACATTTTGGACAGTGCATCGGATCTGCTTGATCTAATTCTCGCCTGTCCATTTTTCTATCTGACTACCAGAGTGGGCACGCAAAATTGAACGCTTTGTGGTTTGATATTCCGAAAACCAGTAGCGCTTTGATTCCACTTTTGCTGTACGTACTGCTAGTATCTACCTGTGTAGAATACGTTGCCTGAATGGCTGTAACTAAATAGTTACAATCAGGGTGCTTCAAATTACGAGTGAATCGGTTTCTTATAGGCAAGCGTGCTACATCGTAGACCGCATCATCGCTTAACATCAGGCTAGTTTGTGGTCAAACGCAAGTCTTATACAAAAAAGAACACTTTTAAAACTTTAGGAATTAATTATCTATGATTCAAGAAAATAGAGTTTGAAGATTATTTACTTTTTTGTTTTAGATGATAGTGAAGGAGATCGTAAAACATTTAAAAAAAAAACTATCTCCGTTAAAAAAAAAAAAAAAAAAAAAACTATTAAAACGGCTTACATTCACGATTATCCTCACGCGAGTTTTGATGGAAATAAATCAATATAAAAATTACTTCAAAATGTCTGCGATTTTATTCTAAATTTCTCACTTCAATGCCCAATCGTTTCTTTTTAGGGTTCCGTACCCAAAGGATAAAACCGGACCCTATTACTAAGGCTCCGTTGTCCGTCCGTCTGTCCGTTTGTCACCAGGCTGTATCTCATGAACCGTGACAGTTAGACAGTTGAAATTTTCATAGATGATGTATTTCCGTTGCCACTATAACAAAATATACTAAAATAAATATTTAAGGGGGCTCCCATACAACAAACGCGATTTTTTAGCTCGTTTTCGCTCGATATTGATAACGGCAAGAGGTAGACGCTTGAAATATTCACAGAATATTAAGTTATATATCCACTTTAAAAATAAATTATTAAATTAAAATAAAATTAATATATGAGGGGGCTATCATGAAAAAAACGTGTTTTTTGCCGTTTTTATAGATAATGGTACGGAACCCTTCGTGCGCGAGTCCGACTCGCACTTGGCCGGTTATTTATTTCTAGACATTTTTTATCTGCTCTGCTCAGCCGGTGAAAGAAACTGCCAAAACTGCCTCGGGATATAAGGAGAGCTCATTACCAATGATTGCTATATTAAGCCGCCAGATGACGCGAACAAAATACCACATGTATATCTACTGCGTGACAGGAGGGATCGCACCTACAGTTTACTCACTAACACCTTGACTAATATGTAAGTTAGCATTGACCTTAAATAACAATTTACGTCTAGTATGGCCCCGGGCGGCTCCGGGCGTGAGGCGAGCGGCGTCGACGCGACGGCCGCGGCCATCGTGCTGGGGTCACCGGCAATGAGAAGATTGGGTCCTACGTCCGCCTAGCCCTCATCTTGTCACCACTGCCGGCCGCATCATAATCCTGCGGCTACACTATCGGGATTCGGCGAATATTCGCACTGTCGCGACAAGTCTCGCCGGGTAGTTCGTGAAGTCGTGAAGATTCGAGCGAGCACGAATGCTTATCGTGGTGTTGTCGGTAAATTTGAGTGAATTAAATGGATTTTGTAAATAAATGGAGGCAGTGGCGTATCCAGAATATTGGTTTGGGAGGGGCTGATGGCCTTGACCCAGCTGAGCGTAGGTTTTGTAGGATACCTCATAGCGGTGGACCCAGATAGTTTTGGGGGGGTTCTTGAGGGTACCTAGATACTTGGGCTCCTTAGACCCCTGGATCCGCTACTGAATGGAGGTTTACTTCATTGCCTAAGAATGACGTTTTTTATAGGAAGTAAATATGTGGACAAGACGTTCGCTAATGACCGAATAGGTAGGTACGAAGTTTTTATCGTGTCATCCCGACACGAACATAATGGAGTCGATTTTTAAGGTTTAGTGAACAGTTTTAAACTTACTTCTTATTATTTCTTTTGAAATCATCAGCCAGAAGACGTCCACTGCTGAACATAAGCCTCCCCCTTAAACCTTGAACGACATCCTGCCATCTGCATCCACTGGATGCCCGCGACTCTCACAATGTCGTCGGTCCATCTAGTGGGAGGCCTACCTACGCTGCGTCTTCCGGTTCGTGGTCTGCACTCAAGAACCTTTCTTTCCCATCGGTCATCAGTTCTTCGAGCGATGTGGCCTGCCCATTGCCACTTCAACTTGCAAATTTTAATAGCTATGTCGGTGACTCTGGTTCATTGGCGAATATCTACGTTCCGGATTTTATCGCGCAATGACATACATCTTTAAAGAAAAACATCTTTTGACATACCACCTACCAATTTACTACTATGGTATAAATTTTGACCACACATTGTATCCTTTTTTTTAGTAGTAATAGGTACTCATAAATTAGGTATATTATTATGACTAAATTCACATGACGAGTAACGGCAAAATAGGAGAACTAGATATGAAATACCTACCAGTGTATAACCATATTTTTAACCGACTTCCAAAAAGAAGGAGGTTCTCAATTCGACTTTTTTATGTTTGTTACCTCAGAACTTTCGACTGGGTGAAACGATTTTGATGATTCATTTTTTATAAGCTGGTGCTTCCCGCGTGGTCTAGTTCTGATATTTTTATGAAGTCGTTTTATGTTTTATATTGATAATTAGTGAATACATTTTATTACTAAAAACATTGCTATATTTTTATTTCAGGCTACGAAATAAAAACAACAACACTTTTATTTAGTTTAAGACTGCCAGCTTAACCTACAAAATCGACCCTGTGGCCCTAGCATTACAGAACAACGGACTACGCATCGTCACAAATATTTTTTTATCGTCAGTGCATCTTCCAGATTGTTCTAGATCGCAGATCAGATTTATCTAGCTCCAGATAGCATTGTCTCGGTTGAAGGTCTGGCGTTTTGTTCCCATTGTCTTTGGCGCAACATAATGACCATAACGCAGTGCTATCAGGCCTGGGTACCATTACACGTTATATTTTGCAGGTCTGGTTATAACTCTTGTAGCTACGTATCATATATTTTCATATCACACTAATCATACTTCATACTAATATTATAAATGTGAAAGTGCGTGTTTGTCGATTTGTTTATTTTATTCCTCTTGCACACAGCAACAGAACATCGGGTCGACGTGATTGCTAGTTTTTACTTCAGAAAAACGTACGGTTCCTGAAGGAATACCCATGCAGGTGAAACCGCAGGGCGCATATCTAGTCATATTATGAATGCAAAAGAATATGAGTATCTATAGGGTGTCGATAAGATGGCAGAGAAGATCGAAAAAAACAATGTTTTCGATATATTTCTCCTCCGCCATTCTATGTTATATTAACATGAAAACTGCTCTACGAATATACTAGGTAGTTATTCTAAAGATAATGGCCAATCGGTTTTCTAAAAAAACCTAAACTCAGTAATTTTTTATCTTAAAAATATTGAGAATAATATACGTCTGGTTGTTGGTGAAATTGCTTTGTGTGAAACTGTTGAATAGATAACTTCCTTGCAGGATGAATGGACTGACCATTCTAAATGTAAAAAAAGCGTTTGACCTTACACGCTAGCCCAGAAGTAGCCAGACTGCTGTATATAAGTAATATATGTACCTATACCAACTTAGTGTTTACATTCTCTTCAGCTGTAGATCTAAGATTTTTTAATATGTTAGCATATAAAAACTTTGTCAGTTGATATTGCATAATATACTTATGACCTCTTAAGAGCCGTATTACAAAACACATCATTCTATTTTAGGTATTTGGATTTTCAGGCATATAACGAAAAAATTAAGCTAACTGTCAAGACAAAATAATAAAACAAATTAAAATAATGTATTTTAATAAAGTTAAATGATTATTTACGGGATATTTACCGTGGTAAGGTTGTGGAAGGAGCTCCCGATATTTCGGCACAGTTACATGCACCATGTTCACGGGAAGACTGAAGAAAGCGGGTGGTTGGTGAAAAAGTTCAAAGTTAGGTACAGACAAAACGATCTACCCTCTTTCTTAGTCTTTTGCTACGGTTATCACTGGAACTCGAACTCGAACCTAAGTCTCGACAAAACACACTCACTGTATCACTGCGTATAGTATTTTGAACCCGGACTTTTATTTTTAAGGCAACCTAATACTGGATTCCACGCACTAGCGAGTTGAAAACCCCACCTCGATTGAAATTCTGGCATTTCAACACAACAACAACAACATGGTGCATGTAACTGCGCCGAAATATCGGGAGCTCCTTCCACAACCTTACCACGGTAAATATCCCGTAAATAATCATTTAACTTTAGTGAACAACCGTGATAGTTTAAAACAATGTATTTTAATGTTGTGTTTTAATATCAAATATTTAAATAAATCTATGTATACCATTTTTTTTTAAATTGGAGGTAATAAATTGCAATGCCGAGTTTTTTCCAAAATTTTAAGCAGTTATTATCAATAAAAAATACAGACCTATTTATTACAGAAATTGAATTTTCTATAGATATTTCTAATTGATAGAATCAGAAAGCCAAATATCCAGTTTTCGTTATTCTATTCAGTCATGACTATAACATTTGTTTATATCCGCAGTCAAAAGTAATAATAATTCTCGTAGTTTAAAAACTAAAAAACACGCTTTAAAATCGGGAATCTTAAAGGTCCTGGTAAGGATAATGGGAAAGACTATACAAATTATTGCATTGCCATTGGTTCTTGATAAGTGTGCAAAGTTTCAAATCAATCCGTAGTTTTAAACGGGATGAAAATTACGTTCAAATATTCCATTATAGAGATACACTAGCGACCCGCCCCGGCAAAGAGTATAGTAATATATAGGGGACGCTCCGGCTTCGCACGGGTATATGTTTTATTATATATATAAACGTTTCGTGAAAAATTATTTAATTGATAGTGAAAACCGCATCAAAATCCGTTGCGTAGTTTTATAGTTCTAAGCATATATAGGGACAGACAGGGACAGGGAAGTGACTTTGTTTTCTACTAGGTATGTAGTGATTCCAAACTAAAAAAGCTAATAAAAGCATGTTAAAATATAAAAAAATATACTTACGTCCTGTTGTTTGCAGCCAAGGAAATGCTCTATATTGTCTGGGAGCGGAAGTGGATGATTGTGCGATGAGTCAAATTTCGGTGCCTACTTCTGCCTAACAATTATCTTAACAAATCATATCAAGTGTTAACTTCCACGTATAATGTGGGATATGTAAACATCACTAGCCAAATATCATCAAAATGGTGTACAGTGTTTTTCTACGAACTTTATCTCTCACGTAGTTAAGAGCCATATTACAAATGCAATCGTTTAATTTAGGTATCTAGATTTTCGGCCATAAAACGAAAAAATTAAGCCGTAATTGTAAAGACAAAACAAGTAAACCTTAAATTGTTTATTTTATGTAGACAATAGACAGACAAAGACGATCTACGATGGAACATGCTTGCTTAGACGAAACCGATTCACTCACGAATTGAAGACACTCAGATTGTAAATCGGGGAATTTCAGGCAGCGCATTCCTCAGCATAGCGGTTCGCACAATCATTTATTTATTTATTTAACCATTTATTTATTTAAACTTATAGTAACAGTACATTTAATACAGTGAAGGCTTTGGATCTCGAACTAGTTTACACTGTATTTCGAGAACCAGCGTCTTCTCCCATTTATGGGTCTAGGATAATGTTACAAATATTATTACACTAGTTATTTTGCCCGCGACTTCGTACGCGTAGATTTTCATATAAACCTTCAATCCTTTTTTCTTCCCTTGATTCGGCCCTTGCGCAAAATAACATAGCCTATACTTCAATCTGGTCATAGCTAAGCATATTCGTGAAAACGGCATTTAAATCCATCCGCATTTTCTTCTAGGGGTTTAGGCGATGTGCGTGAACAAACAAACAAAAATTCTAAAAACTGCTTTAACATGTTCAGCTGCTTATTTTAAGTCGCTTATTTTATTTAAGTTTTATTTGTGTGAAGCATAGACCAAAAATTTTTTGACATCCTTAATCTATGGTGTGAAGTATTGATAGAAGCATAACAGTAAAAAAACCGTCAACAGTTTTCAAATCAAAAAGATAATGTGACCACAGTGCAGAGCATGTTTTGAAATTTTCTTTTTGTCTAATCTAAACCATAATAAGTATATCATATCATGTCGGGATGATACATCTCTGAAATTTGACTGTCCAGCTTCGCTCGTTCGAATTTTTCTATGATCATGCAATTTCTGAACTATATGAATAAGTATGGCTTTGGCCACGGAACCCTGCCATATGCTTGTCTTGCAAAATGCATTCGATTGAATCACCGAAGAGGTTGTTAGGCCTATGTTTTTATAACATCCTTGATCTACACCAAAGAGAATGATCTAAACGTTCATTCATCTAAGAAGGTTATGGAACCTTCTTTAAATTTAAACTGATTATCTGAATGACAGTTGACAGTTTATATTTTTAATGGCTATGTCAATAACATTCTCTTTACTTTGGACCTCCTTGCTTGAGGCTATGTGACGATCCTCATATTACGTTTCGGGTAACGAAGATAATAATCATTGATTGTTTAATTTATTTTATTTTATGTAATAATAAAGAATTAAAATAAATGATATAACATAGCCTATGTTTTAATCTGGTAATTTCTAAGCATATTAGTGAAAACCACGTTTAAATCCGTCCAGTGGTTTAGGAGATGTGCGCGGACAAACTAACAAACGAACAAACAAACAATCAAACAGACAAAAATTCTAAAAACTGTCCTATCGTGTTCAGCTGCATATTTTAAGACGCCCTGTGTGTTTTTTTTGTTATCTCGCAATTACAGATTTTTTTATCTCTACGTTTTTATTATGTGTATAGAATAGATATATAGATAACATATAAACGAGTATGATTATGATAATTATATAAGAATATATATATATATATTATTTATGAACTAGATGACAAAGAACTAAATGTAGGTACGTAACAAAAAAAGAGGTAGAATGAAGTTGATATTAAGTTTAAGTAAATTTTCTGTTTTTTGTAGTGCATAATAAATATAGAATGAAGTTATTGTTTTACAGTAAGTAGTTAAAGTTTTAGTTGATATTTGAGTTTAAGTTAATTTTATATTTTTTAAGTTGTGCATGATAAATATTGAATGAAGTTATTGTTTTACATTAGTAATATTACAAGTCAATTCTCACAGAATAAGTAAGAAAACCTACAGAGTAATTAAAAAACCAAATTAATACTTATGCTTAAAAAAATACATATGGATAGGTGGAATCAAAGCAGTTCGTACGGGTTTTCGGAATACGAGTAACAACCAAAGCTTTATAGCTTTGCCGCCTCGTACCCAACCTGACTATGCGATAGAAAAATGCATCTCAGCATTCTAATTGAGACAGAAAGTTAGTTTTTAGATCTTTCAAGTTAAACTGCGCTCCCTCCCCTCCACTAAAATGCACTTGTACTTGATCCTAGAAAAGAGCACATGCAGATAAGATTTGCTAATCAAACTTTATAAGTAGGTAAACAAAGGTAACAAAGACAGGGCTCTTAGCGGTAAGATCACCTTTAATGATTCTTCGTGTAATTACCTTCCTGTAGTGTTGATAAAGAGTTACTTGTATTAAACCACTCTCAGATCAGACAAACAAGGGAAATATGGTAAGTTTTTAAGGTCTTTAGTCGGACTCGCCCTGCAGACAATGTTGGCGCCCTATTTTAGCTTGAGGACTATTAGTTCATTGGTGTCGCTTCAAGTTTCTTAGTGTGCTTCAAATTAGTAACTGTGTCGTACTTACAGTTTTTGCGTTAAGCGGTTTAGCGGCAATTATAGTAAAAAAGTGGCTGAAACACGCGGATACATTTGAACACGAACTATAATTGATACTAAGGCATATCTCCCTTGGTTGACTGATCTGAGATACCACCCAAACTATCGACCAATACCCAAGAGTGCAAACTACAAAAAAGAACAAACAAATGGAAATATATAATTAAATAAATAATAAATAAATTTGGGACATTATTCCACAAACGGTCATCTGACCCCAAACTAAGCAAAGCTTGTAATATGGCTGCCAAAGACTGATATACATACATATATATTTTAAAATACATACTTAAATAGATATTAACACCCAGACATAGAACAAACTGAACTAATTAAATTTATTAAATTGAACTAATTATCCTGGTGTATGTCTGTCTGTAATCAAATCTTGCAAGTTAAATTTGAGCCACTTCCTGGTGTTCGATTGAGCTGAAATTTGCCATACTACAAAAAAGAACAAACAAATTCTTTCAAACTTCAAAACTTCCAATTGCAAGAAATTTTTTGAGTCATGGCTGTAAAAAGGATTCGATCCACTGTTGATGAAAAAGAACAAAAACAGTTGTTGATGGACCTTGAAGTGGTGATGAGAAGCAATGAGTGTCCATATATTGTGCAGTTCTACGGTGCATTCTTCAAAGAGGTAAATTATTTTGTTTTATTTAATATTAAACAGCTTTGAAGGTTTACTTTAATTCATCTCGACTCAAAATTACTAAGAAACAAACATACAAAGTGCCAAATTCTGAGAGAAGAATTTTTTCACTGTAAGAAGGCTTGTGTCGCAGCAGTGGGAACATGATAGGCTTATATTAATAATAAATGTCTCAAATTGAAATATATACCCATAAATCTAAAATACCTGCCTAAAATCTCAAAAACTACAAAGCCTACTTAAGTTTGCCAATAATGTCCCTGTTAGCATTAAGGGTCCCAGAAATTGATCTAGTGAATTATAAAATCATATGCAAACAATGTTACTAATAAAGGCCTATTCAGACAACTATAGTGTACTAACCAAGCCCTGCGTTTCACCTGTGCACTACTATCCTGGTAAATATCATTAAGATCGGCTTGACCATTTAATTGAAAAAGGAACAAACAGACAGTTCATTCACATTTATAATGTTAGTGTATTATCATAGCTTTATTGCCGTACTGTGCCACACTTCCTACGCTGAGTCTAAACAGTGGCCATGTTGGACACTGGATTGTTTCCAAACTTTCAAACAATTTCTTGTCAAATTCCGTTGACAATACAATATTATGGTGATAGCGAGCTGATTTGATGATGGTGAGAGTGGACAACCACTCCTCGATGGATAATATAGTAGACTGGCAGTGTTTGGACTCATTTTAATCAGCACACCGTTCTGATCACTAATTTCATAAAAGCTTGGTTTGAAAAAGATATTTTTCAATAAAAAATACTTGTATTGGGATAGCACAATTGAAACGCTAAAACTTAATTACAATATAGTAAAGGTGCCTGAGATTCGTCTCCTCATTACAATAGCAGTTCTATCATAAACTAATTATCACGATTAGCCAAACGTAAACATAGCTCGTCGTTTGCAAACAAAGTAGCTAACCACTCGGTACATCTGAGTTATGTCTGTAGGTTGTTATTGAATTATTTAATAAAGAGTAACCGTGTAGGGTCCTGTGGTAGCGTGCAGGACGCGCAATCCCGAGCAGTTACCGCCGCCTTCGTTCAGTCAATGACTGCGCATACGCATTGCTGCTCCGCTTCTGTGACTCAGGGAACGACCGTTTCCCACGATATTCTTTCGCATTGTGTTAGTGAAATTCGGAATTGTTGCAGAAAATCCTTGGATGTGAGAGACGCGGCATGCAATCGACCCGTTCCACGACAACCACATCCAATATTACGCAGAGGATTGGAACTATGTTTTCGTAAGTCAATTTTATTTACTTTGAATTCTCGCATTACACTGACGTTATCAAAGTCTTTAATACGAAACCAAATATAATTATGTATCTTCGTGTTCACGTCATTTTTTTATCTACTAGACGTAGTTTTCAATGTATACGGTTTATAGCGCAGGTGCGCTTCGTATGTGTCTGTTTCCTAAAGTTTTCAAGTGTCTGACTACCCATAAATTTGAATGCTGAGCCAATCGTGCATGTCCATTGATAAACATAATTATGATAGTCCAAGGTTCTAGACCGGTTTCTTAAAGTTTAGTTTTGAATAATTGAGTAGATATTAGTGTGGAATACAGTTACAAAACGCTCAGCTGTGCCTTGCGGTTTCACCCGGGCGATTAGGTACTCCTTATACCATCATCTGCCAGTTAAAGTCCCATCAAAATCTGTCCAGCCGTTTTGGAGGCCATAGGGTACATACATACACACATCGCCATTTAGAAGAAGATGAAGTTTTTTTTTTAAATCAAAATCATTTAACATTGTAGCATTTTAATTAACTAGTCTCTCTTTTCTCCCCTGACTATATAAAATACATGGAGGTGAGGTCTGCCTTCCTTGCTTTTCTTCTCTTCATTTTATTCAACAAGTTTTTATTTACTTGTCAGTGCCTTTATTAGCTAAACAAAATAGAAGCTGCCACTAACACTACAATAATAGACTACCGATACAAAGTTGAAGGTCTAAACACAATCCAAATGCTCAACTATCAGTTGGCAGCGTACCCAGAATGCTGGCAGCATTGGTAGTGGTAGGACTCTTTAGCAGGGGTCCGACTGGGGAAGTACCACACCTTTGCCAGTTATTCAACCGCCAAGCAGTAGTGTGCAAACACTACTGTGTTCCGGATTGAAGGGCAATGTTTCCAGTGAAATTACAGGGCACATAGAGATTTGACATCTTATATCTCGGGGTGACGAGCGCAGTGCTTCGCCATCCAGGGTTTTGAAGTTCAAAATTCTGAGTGGCATTGAGCTGTTATGGGGAAGCGTGAAGAGCCATCAGGCGAGCGACTTCGCTCGTCTCGTCACTCAGTAACATAAAAAAAAAACATTTGTTTTGTACAAGTATTTGTACAAAACAAAGAATATAATACACTGCCATATAATACAGTCGTTATATAATTAGTCTTTCGGTCTTCATTTACCTACTCGTACACAACATTTAAACGTAACCCAATTTAATCTCAGGTTTTGAGCAATAAAATTACATCCACAAACCAATATTATTATCATTTAAAAGTAAGGCTTTGCAATTGTTTACGCAGAGCTACCTTTTTTGTGACGTAGTGTTTGTATCATTTACATAAACACGAACAATGCTTGTAATCAGTCCTTAACCGATTTCAAAAAAGGCAAGGGTTTTCAATTCGGTTGTATATTTTTTTAATGTTTGCTACCTCAGAACTCCGTACTTATAAACAGATTTTGAAAAAAAAGGGAGGAAAACTGAGGGGGATATACTGTCAGATTGGTCCCATAGAAATTTCATAAATATCTATTTAGTAGTTTGGTTTTTAAATCAAAATAACTGGAAAAAAAACATGTCATCCAAGTAAACGAAATTGCATATTTACTAATTATGAAATCGGTTTTTTTAATTGATAATTATTTTTCATACATGCTTTAGCAACTTTCTTTGGGATTGAATGGATTTCTAAACTTCAAAAATTTAAGTCAAATTGCAAATGAAATCCTATAAGTTTCTATAATTCTCTGTTTTTTTTTTGCTTTACCACAGCTGAAGTAACTTTTTACAAAGAAGGAAATTTTCGTGATTTGAACACATGTTTAAAAAAATTATCGAGACCATAGCAGTTTCATTGCTACCAAACGAGTAAGGCTGTGAGGTAATGCGTTTAGCCGTGTATATTTTTATTTAGTGCAGGGGAAAATATTCCAAAGCAACTCGGTTGTATGGGATGCAGCCAGTTTGTGCCAGATTGCACCTACTAACACCTCCTCGATTACTTGCCTCTGTCTGACGGTGCGACCACAGGCACGCAGACGTTCCTAGCACGTTCCCTGAGGCATCCCTCCCGAGAAAATGCTCGGAGCATCTTTAACACTTTTACTAAAACATAGATATCAACAACACAACAAGTTAATTCCCTTTATGCCAAAACAATTCAAGATAGTAGATGTTAGTAGGTTAAATGTGTGGTCGCGTGATTGTGAGTGGCGAGCGGACACGCTCCTCCCGGCACGGTGGTGGCCGAAATCGCTTCGCCACGCAAGCCGGAACACTTTATAGTGTCGTTATTGATAAATTGCTACAATTTGCTCCTGCTTACTCCGCTGCAAGGAACTAACACCTTGTTAACGGTGTCACATTGCCGGCTAAAGATAGATGAGGATCTCCAACCAATTGTCTACTGACAAGCCTCTGATGGATTCGTCTACACGTTTCCCGGTTGATTTCACGGTTGCGCAAGTTTGTTTGTCTTGTGTAAGGCACTAATATGCCAATGCCAACCTTTGTATTGGAAGCAGTTGTTCTAAAAGCACTCGATGATGCATCGTACCAGCCAAATCTCTAAACTGAGATCGTTGCAACTCTGAATACCACAAAAAGGTTTATACGGTATTCAGTGCTGCATCGATCAACGAACGAGACAAGACGTAATCATAACAATCATCTAACAAAAAATATATGAAAGATATGGTTCAAGTCTAATGCAAAAATACGAATATCTTCAGTAATTTGTTCAGCTGTCTGGGTCACAAGCACTAATGTTAGTAGTTGCTTATCCTCCAATGCTGAATAATAGGTATGTAGTGATTAGTAAGTAGGTGGCGCAGAATAACACGAGTAACTGAGCTATGTGCGTACCACAGTCGATAACGACCTTCTATCACCGATGATACTCAAATCGATCCAAATTTTTTAAAGAAAATATACATTAATGTGGGCGAAGTACATCGAGGTAAAATTTAACTCGATGGAGAAATACGAATATTGACGTTGCGAAAATTCAATTTCGAAATTCAAAATTTGTATGGAACTCGATACCATAGGCATAGACAAATATACTCGAAGTCGCGACTGAATCGGTTTCTTCTAAGCAAGCGTGCTCCATCGTAGACCGCATCATCGCTTAATTTGCATTTGCTTTAACTTGCGCTTGAACGCTATCTCGCCTCATCAGGCGAGATAGCGGTCAAGCGCAAGTCTATTATTATATTACCAATAAAAAAATCGACCCCATTCCATCCAGTCGTCAAAAGAAGTTTTGGGTGGATATATGGAATAGATTAAAACAATGCCTAATTTAGCTTGCATCTATTTTCGTATCCTTTGACAGATAACTTTGTTCCTACAATTTTAGTCAACCTTTGGTTCGGACCTCAGACCTCAGATAAGACAAACACGGGAGATATAACTTAGAATAAATTATCGTTTGTGTTTAAATATCTCCGTGTTTCATACTTTTTTCACTACCGCCATAGACAAATATTACTACAAGAAAAAATAACATGCCTATTTAAAAAAAGCGTACGTAGCGAAAAGCTCCAAATCCTGTATTATATAATAGGTCGGGGAAAAAGTCTTTTCGTATTTTGTATGTATAAAGTTGTAGTAAAAATCTCATCGGTTGTACTGTTTGTATCTGGCTGGTTTTGATACCATTAAAAATATGATATTTTAAAAAAGGAATACAAAAAGTAAAAAGCATTTTCCCGCCATTTTTCAATTGTTTTTTTGTTTGATAAAATGAGTGAATCTAACGAAGAAATTCGATATATTGTGAAATTTTATTACAAAAAAGGGAAAAATGCGACACAAGCCGCGAATAAAATTTATGACGTTTATGGACCTAATGCAGTGTCATCAAGAGTAGCACAATGTTGGTTCAAGCGTTTTCAGTCCGGGAATTTTGATGTCAAAGATGCAGCTCGCTCTGGTCGCCCTGTTACGGATAAAGTAGATGCTATTTCTGAAAAAGTGGACCAAGATCGGCATATTAGTAGTTTCGACGTAGCTGAAGAACTGGGGATTGACCACAAAACAGTTTTGAAAAAAACTGGGTATACAAAAAAACTCGATATTTGGGTGCCACACAAGCTCACTGAAAGAAACCAAATGAATCGTGTACTTATTTGCGACTCTCTATTGAAACGTAACGAAACCGAACCGTTTTTGAAAAGATTGATCACTGGTGATGAAAAATGCATCACCTACGACAAGAATGTGCGCAAACGATCATGGTCAAAGGGCAGTGAAGCACCACAGACTGTAGCGAAACCCGGATTAACACGTAATAAGGTGATGCTGTGTGTATGGTGGGATTGGCAGGGCATCGTTCATTATGAGCTTTTACCGCCGGGCAAAACCATCGATTCGGATCTCTACTGCCAACAGCAGATGAGACTCAAACAAGAAATTGAGAAAAAACGGCCGGAATTGATCAACAGAAAGAGTGTGGTCTTTCATCATGATAACGCCAGATCGCACACATCTTTGGCCACTCAGCAAAAATTTAGAGAGCTTGGTTGGGAAGTGTTAATGCATCCACCATATAGCCCTGACCTTGCACCCTCAGATTTCCACCTGTTTCGATATCTTCAGAATTCTTTGGGTAGTGTTAGATTAACATCAAGAGAGGACTGTCAAAACTACTTGTTGCATTTTTTTGATCAGAAGTCCCAAAAATTCTACAGCAACGGGATCATGTCACTACCTACAAGATGGCAACAAGTTATCGAACAAAATGGCATATATATATTATAATTAAATGTAATTAAACTTGAAAAAAATATGTCTTGAATTTGTTTAAAAAAACTTTTTCCCCGACCTTATATAATCAAGGACGTTATCACAGCGAATTGAATAACTACGTTATCATTAGGGCTTACGTCCTTGAAAATACAGAATGTTGACCTTTTAGGGTTATTATTTTGTATATGGCTATTGACAGTCTATTTATTTATACCTACTAGTCTGTGATCTCATGTATGTAATCCTTCCTAAACTCATTGATGTAACCGGTATGTCAGAGAAACTCAAAACTTCAAAAATAAATGACATTCACCAACATGCATTTAGCAAACATAGTGGCCCATCCTGTATCTCTGAGAGAAGACCTGGGTCCTAGCAGTGGGATCATGATAAGCTGAAATGATTATGATGATGTCATGTAATTAAAGCGAAACTCATTTTGACATATTCACGTTTGGTTGTATATCTCACTCTATTAATTGCTTATCGAGTAAGTATTTCAAGAAAGTAAACACTTTTGGATGGTGATATCATCATAATAACGGAAGAAAGTTATTTATAACGACATCAATCATTTTGTTCAATATACCTACTATTACTACGTAGAGTAAGGACAATATCAGTACATTATACTGGCATAATATAGGCTCTATTCATACCGAAATGAAAACATCAAGCAACGCTGGTACTCGTACTTACCGCTTCCGAGCGCTGCCATCTTCTTGTTAAATGAACCCTAGCTAACTATAAATTAAATTACTTTAACACCTAAGTTAGAATTGCAAAAGTTTGCTCTACATTTCCGAAATGACAGCTAGTTAAAAACATCTCAAGGAACTCCGACAGCTAACTGCACATTCCTACCCTGATATTATATTGAGGTAAACTTTGTCACTTAAAATAGGGTCAATTTATTAGATCACATTTGACATCTGTCAGTCTATTGTTTATTTGTCAAAATAAATCAAATTGCCTTCTTTTGTCATTATTACAATAAATATGAATTATTAACTGATAAAATTTGAGCGATTTTGCTGTTTAATTTGAAAAAAAAATATATTGTTACAAGGTATCGTTTTTTAATTGTGATAAAGGGTCAAATGAGATCTATTAATTGGCCCTACTTTAGAATGTTTGTGTTAGGAGGCAATCTATGCCACTACTGAACCAATTCTGAAAACTCTTTGTTTATAACACGAACGAACCCGTGTGCAGAAGCTAGTATTCGATCGTTTAGTTACGTAACAGGGAAATTTCAGATGGTGTGCTTACCTTAATTTTTCCGTAAAGATGTAAGCTTTCTAGTCTGTTTATTTTTTATTAGTTACTAGCATTTGCGTAGCGGCTTTGCTCGCGTAAATTGTAGAACAGAAGTTGTCAGAGAAACATAAGCAAAAGCGTAAAATTTTAAACCACAGACCGATATTTATATCGTCTTAAAAATAGTAGCTCAGTAGGTGTCAGTTGACCGTGTACATTATTTTCGTCAAAGTAAGAATATCGCCTTTCTAAATCCCCGGAAAGCCTCCGACATCTACGCTACACTATGACGTTTCAAATCTTAAATCAAATAGTATTTTAGGTATTCAACGTAGTATTTGCTGAGGGATTGACGGTGTTGATTTGTACGAGCCCAGCGCCGATATAAGCGGGTGGCGGCGCTTGCACTCGCTCACACTCTTCAAGAGTGTTACGTGAAACGACTACAGTACTCTAGTGTTTAAGTTCATTACCTCATCCCTGTTCATAGCCACCCAAGTGGCTGAACATTCACCTTCCCCTCACGACACCGAGACACCTCAGTTCCTCCGGTAAGTGATATTCGATAATTGGTTACCCACGACTGCGCTCGTTAGACCTCCAGCTACACCGGCGATTAGCATCTGTTAGTCACAGTTTTGCACAATCGATGCCCTCTGCACAGTTAAACGAGTGTGTGGCTGTGCAACTTACGTCTCTGTCAAAGATTGTATAAAGACGATAACGGCGTGTGTTGTTGATGTGATTTTTCGAGATAAAATACACAAGCCAAATAGTAATTGAACGCAAGCATCGTGTCTACAGTCATGAAGCTTGAAATACTTATTAATTCCGGTCCAGCCATTGATATAAAAATACGTAGATTGAGTCTTCTACAAATTCCCAAAAAAAATCTCCTGAGTTTACCGTTACCAATTTAGTTACCTACCTTTATTTAAAAAATATCGACATATTAATTTAAATCTATGTCTTTATAACCGACTTCAAAAAAGGAAGACAGTTCTATGTTCCAATGTTTTTTTTTTAAATTATGTATGTTCACCGATTTCTCCGCCAACTGTTGACCAAATTAAAAAAAAAACTTTTGTTCAGTAGGGTATACTTCCACTTTTGGTTCCATTCTCACTAAGTCAGGATCTGGTGATGGTATCCCAGAGAAGTCGAGGGCAACCCTCAAATTTTATCTAGGCACTTACTACGTTTTTCATATATTTTTGATGTCCGTTTTTAAAGTGATCCCCTGTTTAACAATGAAGCCTAAATGAACATAAAATTATGATTTTAATCTATTTTTGGTTCGGATATTTTTAAGCCCTTTGTCCATAGGGATAAATATCTTTGGGTCCAGATAACAGTTCTCGTTCGCGATTACTAAATTGTGTGGACAGGTTTAAGTTGCCTTAGTATAGTCACACGTAGGCAGCAGTTGCCCTATTTCTTGAGCGATCCTGTTTTATCTGCCATTATTTCATTAGTGGATGCGTGTATAAGACCATTGCCTGCTCCTAGTCACGAAACCTCCAGACTAACCGTTACCAATCAACCTTTTATGCACATCTCAATTACCACCAATTGTTGTCAGAACGGAAGAGCAAGGGTGCAGATTGTAATAGCAATCTTAGAATAACGCATGTACGCATCATCATAGTCGAAGACCTCTCCTAATGTAGCCCAGTCATAAGATCTCTGCATCTCCTACGCACGTACACGGGCCACTATAATATCACCCGTTTTTGTAGTGGTACTGTAATTTTTGTACTATTATAGCCTACGTTTAGACTTCGAAGAGAATCGAGGATGGAGAACGGAGTGTTGTGGTGCACCCCACAACGCTCCGTTTTCCAAGAAAACGTCATCACATATCAGTTTCCGCTGTGCTCACAGTTATACTACACTAGTCGACCGCCCCGGATTCGCACGGGTGTATGCTCGGCCTTCGGCCTCGCTACTATGACCCGCTCCAGGAACACAAAATTTCATCAAAATCGGTCCAGCCGTTTTTAGAGTATTCTATGTCCGTCTCCTGGTTCTAAGCTACCTCCCCACCAATTTTCAGCCAAATCGGTTCAGCCGTTCTTGAGTTATAAATAGTGTAACTAACACGACTTTCTTTTATATATATAGATTTATTAAATTTAGAATAGTCGAGGCGCGACATAGCGCGGAAGTACGTGCGGGATTATTTACCTGCTATTTAAATGTTATAGACGATTCTGACGACGGACAGAATTCGAACCTGCGCCATCGAGTATACGCCTCCAGCGCTCTACCCACTAAGCTGCGGCCGCCCTTAGTGTTTAGTACGCTCGAGGGGTATACTTATCCTCCTCAGGTGTGAAAAACAACACTTAAAAAAAAACTAACGGGTTTTTTTTTTGCTTTGTCGTTCGTTTGTACGTTGACTCTTTGGAAATTAAGCCATTCGCCCGTACGTTACCATTAGTGCAACCAAATTAGACCCTGAAGGGCTAAAAAAGATGTCTGGTTTACCGTATCAATTGTCGTAAATTAGAAATTTTCCGATGAACAGAAAGTTAAAAGGGTTTACAACGTGTGGCGACTGATTTATTCATGTTCACATTCAAGTGATAATTTTTGATGATAATAAAGACGTTTTCGAGAAAGAAATTTTATATTTAAATTCAGGTTATTACTTGTAAGATGCTAATACTTTTTATTATTTTAACCAAATCTATTATTTACATTGCTTGTGACGTAGGTATTCAACATCATCATCGTCATCACGGCTGCTCATTCAGCCCACTGCAGTGCATAATCCTCCTCCCTCTTTCTCCCATTTTCCCTGTTTAAGGGTCCAGAGATCGCGACCGCGCATTTAAAGTTTTTTTAAGAAAAAAAATGAATAAAATATATAAAATTACTATATCATTTTTGAAATTGTCATTTTTTGAGGTAAATATTTCAAAATATTTTACAAAGATTTGTTTTAATATTTTTTTATATGACCGCATTAAATGGGAAAAACTTTTATCGTTTTGTTTGTTTAAGTAATTTTTTGTGGACTATGAAATAAAAAAATGATTTTAATGTTTTCAAATTGTAACATCGCAAAATGACCAAAGCACATTTTTCAACCAACCACCAACCGGAAGACGCAGTGTAGGTAGGCCTCCCACTAGATGGACCGACGACATTGTGAGAATCGCGGGCATCCAGTGGATGCAGATAGCAGGATGTCGTTCAGTGTGGAGGTTAAAGGGGGATGCCTATGTTCAGCAGTGGACGTCTTCTGGATGATGATGATGAAATTTTTCAAAAGTAGATACAGTAATTTTCTATTTAGTTTTATACCCCTGAAGTATGACGTACCAAAAACATCAAAATTAATTCATAATTTGCGGAGTAATCGCGCAACAAACATACAAAAAAAGAAACAGTCGAATCGAGAACCTCTTCCTTTTTTGTAGTCGGTTAAAAATTACTTTCTAATATTAAACTTGTTTAACTGTTAGACACCATCTAAATAAAACAGTGTTGGAACCTTGGCTATATTTATCGTGTCGAGACCGTTACGTTTATGCATAATATTTATGTATGTATAAAGAAGATAATACCCATTCAATAAATTCAGCATTAGCCTTAATAGCTGATTCTTCTTAGAACGTTTCGTTCATCCTGCAACATTACCATTAATATTCTTATTTTTGAATTTCATTGTTTGAAAAACATCTGGTTCACGCTAATTAGATACATCTGCGGTTTCTACTTTTATATCATACTAAATATATGTATACTATACACTAATATACATGGCTACCTATTTAGAAATTTTAAACTTTCTCGATTTGAACACATGTTTTAATGTTTATATTGCGCGATAAGTCCCGATAAACATCAAAGCATATACGATAGACTTCGAATTAGTGAATCGGTTTCTTCTAGGCAAGCGTGCTCCATCGTAGACCGCATCATCGCTTAACATCAGACGAGTTGGCGTTCAAATGCAAGCCTATTCTTAAGTAAAAAAATATATATTTAAAAACAATATACTGTACTAAGCCGAAAGGAGGTCATTGTACTCATCATTATGAACAACTAGCTGTGCCCCGCGGTTTCACCCGCGTGGTGATGAAATGATGAAAAGTAGCCTATGTGTTAATCCAGGACATAAGCAATGTATATTCTAAATTTCATCCAAATCCATCCAGCCGTTTCTGCGTGATTGAGTAACAAACATCCATCCATCCATACATCCATCCATCCATGCATCCATCCATCCATCCATCCATCCATCCATCCATCCATCCATCCATCCATCCATCCATCCATCCATCCATCCAACCATCCATCCATCCATCCATCCATCCATCCATCCATCCATCCATCCATCCATCCATCCATCCATCCATACATCCATCCATCCATCCATCCATCCATACATCCATACATCCATCCATCCATCTTTTCTCCATCACAAACTTTCACATACATGATATAAGTGTGATTGATGTTTACTATGGGACCAACCCAGAAATAACGAAAAAAAATCAGCTGTGTCATAGAAAACGGTTATTCATAATAATGAGTACAATACCTTTCGGTTACCTCCTTTCGGATTAGTACAGTCTATATGCGTCACCCTGTATAGGCAGGGGCGTATTTACCCTAGGGCCAAAAGGGCCATGGCCCGGGGCGGCAGGCTGTATGGTAGTTAAAGGGGGAGGCCTGTGTTCAGCAGTGGACATCTTCTAACTGATGATGATGATAATATTAGTGTAGATAGTAAATAATATCTACATTAAAAGTTTTTACTTTTTCCGTTAATTTATGGGGCGGCGAACCTTACAGGCCCAGGGCGCTGAATCTTAAAATACGCCGCTGTGTATAGGTACCATATATTAAATGCTAAAGTGTTTTTGTTGATTTTTTTGCATAGAGATAGTTTGTAGACCAGAGAGTAACATTAGAATAATTATGTTCTATGCCAATAAAATGTACGGTTCCTGAAAGGTTGTCCACGCGAGTAAAACCGCGGCTCGCAGCTAGTACTGCCATAAATACCAAACCAACCAAACCAACCATATCACACTAAGCTATATGTTTATTTTTTGTTTTTGTTAATAACTTCATCCTAAGTAAAGTTTAAATAGTAGATATACTCGTATATGTAATAGATCTAATTATAAATGTATAAATTTATATCTATGGTCTGGTTTTGTGACCAGAAAGCATTGCCGCACCCTTTATGCAGGGTATATTACACAATGTACTCTAAAACTTAGTTTTTAGAAGAAAGTGTACATATTTGCAATAAATAAAGAATAAAGAATAAATAAGCTACGTAATCAACTGCAGTGGGAGGCCTACCTCGTACCTACCCTGCGTCTTCCGGTCCCTTTCTTCGAAACCTTTCTTCCCCATCGGTTATCGGTTCTTCGAGCGATGTGGCCTGCCCATTGCCACTTCAACTTGCAAATTTTAATACCTATATCGGTGACTGGTTCTTTGACTAGACAGACCGACAACATTGTGAGAGTCGCGGGCATCCAGTGGATGCAGATGGCAGGATGTCGTTCAGTGTGGAGGTTAAAGGGGAATCCTATGTTCCGCAATGGACGTCTTCTGGCTGATCATCATCATCATGATCATCATGATGATCATGATGAATAAATTGTATATGACGGAGAAAGTCGTCAATAGTAAAAATGCTAAATAATCGATAAAATATTAGAGATTCATGCATAAACCGTACTTCTTTTCAAATAAGTAAAATATCCTAATAAAACCTTGTCAACTCTTTGTTTTGCATGCCCCTATATGATTGTATGTATGCACAAACTAAAGGCGCGGCTACATGATGCGTGGCAGGCGGTAAACGACGTAAAATACGTATCGAATTCTATACAAATTTAATTTCGAAATTTGTGTGGAATTCGATATTTTATGCACGTGAATATTCGTACTTCGCCCACTATACTTTGGCACAGTCCATCGGAAATTCGGCATTCAAAATTCTGCTGTACTTAGTACAATGTAGAGTTCACATTGTAATGTTTTCTTTGCCGCGTCGCCGCCGTAACGCTTCGTGTGTCCGAGCCGTAAAAGTTTCTTGGCGGTTTTTTCCCGTTGCCCCGTATCACAAGTTTGCTCAAGCGCAGTTCGGTAGCTGACAGCATCCTTCACGGTACTTATCTCGGCATCATCGTAACTCAAACAAGAACACGCAAACACAGATAAATCACGGCAACCCGCCGAATCAATATTTAAATAGCGATACTGAACTGGGACCGAACCGAACAATAGTTCGGTTCGTTCTCATTATGGTATACATAATTTGTAATATTGTCTTAAATAATTAAACTGCATGTACCTACAGGGTTACTTTTAATGAACAATTATTCTTCTTTTCTTGCATATTAAATTAAATTGGGGCTGCCTTATAACTTTACGCGCTCTAAAATAATAAGGGATAACGCAGTCCGGGCGAAGCTATAGAAGATAATAGGACAAACTTATTTTTATTTTTTGCTAAAGTTGTTAAGTTTTGATGCAAGAAAATTGCTTGAAAAGGGTTTTTGGTGCATTAAACATAACCTTATGTAGGTAATTGTGTGATCTCTGCATCGTGTTATGGACACTGGCGTAACATAATATAATTTTTCCAAATTTTTTCGGTTATTTAGAATCATTTTTTGTTTTAATACTTTTTATAATTACCAGATTATATGGGGAAAACTGTTTGTCCCATTTTTATGGTAATTGTAAAAAAAAACAAACAACGTTTGTTCTAAATATTTTGATATATTAACCTCGCAGTAGCATAATAGCATCGTGTGAATTGTGCACATAAATCTCACTTCGCGAAATCGGAGAGAAGAACTACAATCCTCAAATCAGAGTCTAGATATTTTTTCGATCATTTATTTATTTATTCATTCTTTACAACTATTTTTACAGGTTAAACCCAATGCAATAGTGTAGTTTAAGTCAACATTTTATTACAATAAAAAAAACTTAATTACTTAGTCAATAGTAAAATTATAATACCAATATCAATAAATATCACTGTATTTGAATGCCAATTCGCTTGTATCGCATCATACTCATTTTATTTAGCGGTATTGTCAAATTAACACGCGTCAGTAGAGTTTGTTTAATTTATTAGCCAATTCTTGTGTTACGAAGTATTCTACAGTACTATTGGACATAATAATTATATCTATTTCCTGATATTTTTGAAAACAAAGCTAGAACCGGTCTAGCACATAAGGAAATAATTTAATTAATTTAATCCCAAATCAAGTTACATTTGCGTATAGGCAGATAAGTTATTTATTATTGCGGGTTTCTTTCGCGCAAATTTGCAATAATATTAATATTCCAAAAGATATATGTTTATTGAAACAGATGAATACATAACATGAATAATGAATATTTTATAAGATTTAGAGCCTGCTTGATGCTTGATATGTGAACAAAATGCTGGCATTTATCGGACTCAACACAAGTGTCGCCATTCCAAGTGGTAATACCGCCAGCTTGTGCTACTTTATTCGCATAATTTACATTGACATGAAATGTTTGAGTTATTATTTTTTCACATTATCATATTTTTGTCATAGGTATTAATATTAACAGTTTTAATGATTGAAAAAAAATATCTCCATGATTAAAGCCTTAAAAATACTGTAGGCAAACTGCAATTCGCTTTTCCGTTTCGCTGAAACAGTGTTTTTCAAACTTTGGGTCGCGACCCGGGGGTCGCCATGTCTCTATAAGGGGATCAAGGGTGTCAAGAAGCCTCGGTAAAAAAAAAAAGATAAAAAAAATATTTTACTCAGAAAATAATAATTTATGAGTAATTATAAAAATAAAAATAGGTTGTACTTATTTGATATTTGTAATATACAAATTATAAACTGTGGAAGGTAGGGAGTCCTGATTTTTTTCCTTACTAAGGGGCATGCGTCGTGAAAAAGTTTGAAAAACACTGCTGTAAAAAGTATATTTGGTAGATAAACTCTTTGAAATGACATTAGGTAGCATAGAATGTCTCAACGATCTTCTTGAGTTTTCTAGAGTTCTAGACGATTGTTTGTAATAGAGCGTAGGTGTGTGAATCATGAATGAAACCAATTTATCTGCTAATAGCGGGCTATTGTCAGCTTACATTGATTAATGGAGAGGAGAATCATCTGGACTTCTAACTCTAGAACTGGCATAATCTGTGGACTTGCTAACACAAGTGATTATATTTAGGTAGGTACTCCATGTTCTGATCACCCACTTTTTGACAAAATAAATAAATGTCAAACCGGCTAACCCTTGCAAAAAGCGGAGAAAGTGCAAGCAACTTTCTATGAGCACATGTTTAGTTCACCTACAAAGATTAGTTGAGATTTATGCATGGATGATATCTTTAGACTTTAGACTGCCTCGGTGGCTCAGTTGGTAGTGATCCTACTTTCTGTGCTTGGGGGCGTGGGTTCGATTCCCATCTAGGACAAACATTTGTGTGATGAACATTTGTGTTTGTTCTATGTCTGGGTGTTAATATCTATTTAAGTATGTATTTAAAAATATATATGTATGTATATCAGTCTCTGGCAGCCATATTACAAGCTTTGCTTAGTTTGGGGTCAGATGACCATGTGTGCAATAATGTCCCACATATTTATTTATTTAGATATTTATTATCTTGATGAAGTGCTTACTATATTTACTGCGACAGGTCGATAACTTAAAATAAATAGTATATTTTTGTAAGACCTAAGCAGTTTAATCGTAGTTTTAATTCAGTGTGCAAAAGTTTAGTATTCATTGCACTTAAAGGAAAAGAGCCGTGTGTTTACAATACGAGTTTTAGAACGGTATTTTACCACATTTGCGGTAAAAATGGGAGGTACTAACTTAATAAATTAATACCAATACGTAACCAGGATATACTTAAGGCTGCACAGAAACACTATAAGTACTCTGATACGACACTGATACTCAAGTATTTACTTTATCTTACCTCCTACTCTACTCCTGTAACTTTGACGCGTCCCTAATTTTAAAAGTTTTTTTATAATTTGTTTTATGTTTGTTGACCTACTAGTTTTATATAATAAAAGAAAATACTAAACAAAAAAAAAACGTATTGTTTTTTTTCTATTGCATGTATACATCGGTTCTTCGAGCGATGTGGCCTACACATTGCCACTTCAACTTGCAAATTTTGATAGCTATGTCGATGACTCTGGTTCTTTGTCGAATATCCACGTTTCGGATTCGGTTTCGTTTTCGTTTCGGACCCATAACCGATGGGGAAGAAAGGTTCTTGAGTGGAGACCAAGAACTGGAAGACGCAGTGTGGGTAGGCCTCCCACTAGATGGACCGACGGCATCGTGAGAGTCGCGGGCATCCAGTGGATGCAGATGGCAGGTTGTCGTCCAGTGTGGAGGTTAAAGGGGGAGGCCTACGTCTTACGGCTGATGATGATGATGATGACTTAAAAGACATAACAAGTATTATTATCAAAATAAAAAGCCGACTTCATAAAAATGTCAAAACTGCCGGTCTATTCTGTAAGCTAAGTGAACGCGCAAGTGAGGTGATAAGCTAAGTGAATGTGATTTTTTGGGCCTATTTCTGCAGATAAATGTCAAAATATCGAATTATAAGGGTAAGGGACTACTGTCAAGGGTGATCAAACTAGAAGCACCAGCTTAAAAATAAAAAAAGAATCATCAAAATCGGTTCACTCAGTCGAAAGTTCTGAGGCAACAAACATAAAAAAACAGTCTAATCGAGAACCTCCTCCTTTTTGGAAGTCAGTTTAAAAGTGTAACAAGCAGAAAGCAAAAAGAAAAACAAGTTCACTTTTCACAAGAGCAAACAAAACCTTCATCTTGGCGGACCGGTTCCTGTCACACAAGCTTGGGACGAACAAGTTGGATGGCTAATCATATTTTTCACTTGCGTAAATATTTCATACGTTGGAATTGATAAATCAGTGCTCAGTTTCCGCTACGATTATAAATAAATAAATAAATAATAAATGTGGAAACGTGATATACTAATGATTATATCGTGCTCTACTTTAGATAGCTTAACTCGTCCATTCTGTGCAATTCCTTCTCTATATTCCCCCGCATATGCTCATACAATACAATAACCCTTTATTAAAAATCACACAAACAAGGATAACATTACAGTAGTAATTATCTAGGCTTTTAACAGGCGGCCTTATCGCTTAAAGCGATCTCTCCCAGGCAACCTTGCACGAAAAGGAATTACATTAACAAAAATAGTGGCCTTAACTAAAAATACAAAAGTAAATACCAATGCAAAAAACAACAAACAATCAATAGACTACAAATAAATACATCATATATATACATATATACATAATAAAACCATCATACTATATATATATATATATATACAATCTATACATACCTACATAATATACCTGGTGCAAAGATTGGCCATTGCAATTCAGCGTGGGAATGCTGCCAGCGTTATGGGCACTTTTGCACCAGGCACGGTCCGGGGCGGGCTGTTTGATTAGGCTAGTTTTTATTTATTTATTTTAAATTAGAATTAATTAGTGGATATAATTATAATTTGACATGGAAAATAACATTTTATGACTGTGGAATATAATACTTCCTTAAGTATATAAAAAAAATAAAAAAACATAATATATAAAATCAATAAACTACATAAACATTAATTAACATACTGTTATCAAAGATACATTACACATAATATAACATACATAATTATATTGTTACATAGACATAGTCATACACGAACTTGTTTTTTTACATTCAATCATAATATTTATAATACATATATTAGTCTTGCGTTTGACCGCCAACTCGCATGATCTTAAGCAATGATGCCGTCTACGATGGAGCAAGATGACGACGTCAATGATTTAATTACAAATAGATTATATTAAAAGTAAAACCTGTAAACAAAAACCGGACTGCGAAAATATAGCCTATGATATTCTGGCATGTAGGCAATTTTAACGATACCTCACACATCGAAATCGGTCAAGCCGTTAGGCTGTTGGAGGTAAACATAAAACAATAAAAAAAACATACAAACATATGCCCGAAAAGCATAAACCTCCTTCTTAGACAGTCGGGTAAACATTAAATAGCGCATTATGACACCAATCATGTGCCCAGATCAAGAATATTGTTGTATTATTATTGTGTGCTTAGGTTTAATGTTTGTTACTTTTCTTCTTTTACTGGTCATGTCTTAAAAACGCCGAACAATTATATTTTTTAAATATTTGTGTTTTATTTTTATTTTTGTGTTTTAAATAAATAATAAATAAATAAATATCTGGGACATTATTGCACACATGGTCATCTGACCCCAAACTAAACAAAGCTTGTAATATGGCTGCCAGAGACTGATATACATACATATATATTTTTAAATACACTCTTAAATAGATATTAACACCCAGACATAGAACAAACACAAATGTTCATCACACAAAATGTTTGTCCTAGATGGGAATCGAACCCACGCCCCCAAGCACAGAAAGTAGGATCACTACCAACTGAGCCACCGAGGCAGTCTAAGTACCTTGATGATACCTTTGATGATGATATAGTTTGATGATACCTTTTTAAAACTAGTTTTAAAAAGGTATCATCAAACATCTCTCCGGGCTGGCAAAGCAATGCATCGATAATACTACAATTTTGCTGGTTGCATAGGTGGCGGTTACAGAGAGCAGGGCTAGCATGCGCACCGCGACAAAATCTTGTCGTTACTTTGCCGAGCGAGAACGCAAGAAGGTGTCTACGGTTTCATATACGCCTGTCTCTCGTTGGCACGATAAAAAGAGTCAACAAAATATTGTCGCGGTGCGCATGCTAGCCCGGCAGGTGGGTTACCATAATCTCAAAAACTTTCTTATAATAACCTCTCCCGGTCAATGAAAGAGAAAAACTAAAGTCTGTAAGGTTATTTATTGTAAGAATGTTTTTGAGATTAAAGTAACACACCAGAGCGTCTTAAAAAAAATGCATCATTAAGGCAAGTCACAGTACCTACCCACACTTGAGAGTGCAGTTTCTGTACATGAAGGTTTTCTTACGATGATATTAATTTATAAAGTCACGTGCAATGTGCACTGACCCTATGACGTTATTATACGACCTCATGGCTCAGAAGCTTATATCTACTGAGGTGGTAGTGCAGCGGTGGGCGGCTATACAATTTTATTTACCAATTATATACGCTAGCTGTGCATAAATATTGGTAGATAGATAAATTAGCAGCATCTAAAATTCTATCTTCTATATACATATATCTATTCATTGGCAAGTGCCTTTATTAAATAAACAAAATACTAGCTAAAACTAACACTAAATAAACAGTTAGACTGTCCATAGACCGTTGAAGATCTAAAGACAATCCAAATGCTCAAACCCACTATCAGTTGGCAGCGTACCCAGCATGCTGGCGGCATTACCACGTTGAATGGCAATGCTTATACGTTGAGCCAGATACACGCCAGCATTTTGGTCACGCGTCGCGTTAATCAGACGCTCTGAAAGATTTTTGAAAATGAGGTGAGCTCCCGGTCCCCAAGGGCCCAATGTCTCGACACCAAACGCCTCAAATATGTAACCACTGCCGAGGTTAGCATATTTGCGCCGCTTGTGCTGCTCTGCCGAATTGGCAGCTGCACCAGCCCTACCCTGTGTCTCAGGAAGATGTGACGGTGCCAAAGTATCGACACAAGTCGCGTCCCATACAAGGGGCCGCCCCAACTTCCAGGGAACAAGTGTCATACCATCAGGCCTCCTTCCATCGTCACGCGCAAGACCGCTCGGTTCGAGCACAGCTGCGACATTGGCGGTGGAAAAAGCCCTGCGTATGATGTCGTTCAGGCTGGCGTGTCGGCCAATACGACCAGCGCTTCTCGAGCAAGAGAGACCATGGTGACCGAGCTGGTCAACTGCAGTACCACACTGACAGCGGTGAGCCTCACAGCACCTTGCACCCAAGCGTAAGCTGACAGCTAGACGAAATGCGGTTGGGTCTAAAATGCTACCGGTATTAAAAGAGGGCATGGCTTGCAACCAAAGTCCCGATTCCCAAACAGAGACTGCAAGAATACGAGCACGATCTGCATCTATTCATTACATGTATACATATAATAAAAACATGGAGATGAAAAAATCTGTAATTGCGGGATATCAAAAAAAAAAACGTGTACACGTCTTAAAATTAGCAGCTGAACACGTTAAGACAGTTTTTGGAATTTTGTCTGTTTGTTTGTTTGTCACGCACATCTCCTAAACCACTGGATGGATTTAAATGCGGTTTTCACGAATATGCTTAGCTATGACCAGATTAAAGTATAGGCTGTTATTTTGCGCAAGGGCCGGATTAAGGAAGGAAAAAAGGGTTGAAAGTTTATATGAAAGTTACGCGTACGTAGTCGCGGGCAACAGTACTAGTATAAAGCTAAATTAAATAAATGCCAGCCTCTTATTGTTATTGTAATGTACTTAATATCAAATTACAAAATTATAAGGCTATGCCAACTGGCTAAATAAAATATGTCAACGCAACTCCACACTGAAATGTAGGATATCATTCCATGAGACATTTTGTTTTACTAACTTTAGGTTTATTAAATTTTTTTCATCAGAAGTTTCAGTTATTCATTTACAGTATGAGTGGTTACTGCAACGGTCTGATTTCGAAATGAGGCGTTATTCGATTGAGCTCGGTTTATAATAGACGCCGCGAAGAATAGGGTTAATTTCTTCATAAATAAATCAAAGGACAGTATACACAAAGTAATAGCGAGAAGAGTCTATTTCTCAATTCTAACAATAATGTTACCATTGCCGTCGGTATTGCCACCATCAATCACGCTCCATAGCGTGTCCAGTCAAACTCATTAAAAATGTCATCAGAACAATTTACCCGTTGAATTGATCAGAAATCATATCTAAGATTATCCCAGACTGCACCTTTTCCGATAAATTATACTCATGGCAATGATAAACTGTTTTTTAAACGTCTTTAAAGCAATTAGTAATAGTCGACAATAAAACAAGCTACACTGGCAGATAGTTAAAATAATAATTACTCAATCCAAAGGCTATAAAATAATATGATTACTTTGTTATTGCCTTGTGTCACTTTTTACCCGACTGCCCAAGAATGAGGGTAATGTTTTTCGGGCGTATGTGTTTGTGTTATGTTGCTATATTACCTCCTAAACGGGAACTCCTAATGAAGAGGAAAAAACGAGACCCCGCTTGTCAAAATGGGTCAAGTTGTTTAGGCTTGAGGAGGTAAACATAAGAACACCTAAACATACATACACCTAAAAAACATTACTCTCCTTCTTGGGGTAAAAATACACTAAAACACTCAAAATTATAGAAAAACCAGACCTTGCAGTAGCAATATTTGGACTTACAAGGACATTTCCAATAATACTTAATGTGTAATGCAATAAGTTATAAGGATAATAATTTAGCAAGTATATACGATTATGTAAGTAGGTTTTCGAAATAAAACACTTTTAAAGTAAAAAAGTTTTCAATGTGTAATAATCGCGAAATCCTAATAAATCATACAGGTTTGCTAAAGCTCTATAGATTATCTTAGTACATTCGTAATAACTGCAGTTTTTTTTATAAACACATTTCAAAAGAAAAATAACTGCAAAAGATATAAGTAATTAAGTAATCCTATGCAATATATTTTCCTATCGGTGTTGAGTTTTTATGCATTTGGGTAGCTAGCTGTTCATGACCATCAAGTGCCTTAACCTTCTATTAAGTTTACCCAAAAGAGGCTCGCTTCTTTACGAAGATTATCTTGCTATGACAACTCAGTTCGCCAGCTCTATCACTTAGCTAAGCCACTGTAAATTCTTAGCAAATATCTGTACTTAAGTACCTAAATATTTATTGATTTAATATATTAGAAGGACCGCACGTGGTGCTAGCTTCTTTTAAGGACGTAGGGGTAGGATCTAACCTGTTACGTAAATAAATTTCAAAATAATATTAAAGCGTTAGTAAATAACTATTCTAAAGGTAAAGAGAATATTTAGCGGTTAAATTTCATTTATTTAATAGGAAAACCAAACAGTTTTTTCAGACTAATATATGCATTGAAAAAACGATAGAAAGCCAATTACAGCAATATAACTTTAATATAATAATCAGAACTCCTTTTCTTTTGTTTTGTTATTCTATAATTGACACATAATCAAGAAACTAGGTATGTTAGCAAAATAAAACAATGGTTTTATATATTCAAAAGAGGTTCTTAATTTTATGTGTATGTTACGTGATATCTTCGCTGATTTTGCTCATTCTATATGGCTGCCGCAATATCTCATGTGCTCTCAAGGGATCAACATGCACTGCGTCAGCATAGTGGATTTAGGGCCCATCCTCTCTCTCTCTGATAGAAGGCCTGTGTCCCAACAGTGGGAACCTGATAATCACGATGATATCTCAAGAATGGTCTCATTTAAGTACAAAAAAATTATCCACCTGTAAAGGTGTAAAATTAGGGGATGAAACCAGTTTATTGAATTTCCCACACATCCAATTAAGACAGTAGTTTTTTATTTCAATTACGTTGTACAAGTTCTAGTTTTTCAAATCAACCGAATGAAAATTTGACTCAACTCAACCACCTCAACCAACAAGCAACCTAATAACTGTTGAATTTTGCGAGGAAGAGATGATAGAGTCATGCGTTACAATATATCTGAAATTGATTAGAAAAATAGTCTAAATTAAATCATTCTTTAGAAGCAAAATCAACCATGAAAATTTAACAACAAAGAGGCTTCATCAATCAATCAACTTCAATATTCCATAAAATTCACAACACTAAGGTAATATTGATATTTTAACAACCCACTGTTTTCCAACATGATCTGCATTGCATTTCCACACAACACATTTCCTGTATTTCAGGAATGATGTAAACAAAACCTTGAATGGGCGTAATTATTGTATTGAACCTACGGAAACTAGGATTGCAGGTTCAGCATTTAATTGCCTGAAACAATATGGTGCGATTGCTGGTGGTGTTAGGAGGGGCGGAACGCTGGTGGTGCAAAAGTGCTGCCTTCAGCGGCGTCGCGCCATAACCCCGCGACATCTCCGCACGACCGCACGTCTGCAACTTTGCACAAAAACATCGCGACTGTACACAACTATCCGCTCCTATATGCCTTGCCCAAGCCGTAAACAGTGCGTTCCGTAACTTCAAAAATTACAAATAATTGTCGCCGCCACACAAACTACCCTATGCGAATGCTCAGGACCGGAAGTGACGTGATATGTTTCAGAATAGTGACTTTTGATGCGAGTTTATTCACTTTTTTGTGACAGACATTTTAACTGCGCGAATTCCGCAGATCATGTATTGGAACTTTATGCCAGTAGTTTAGAATTCGCAACACTACCCTCCCAGCCTGGTAAGCGAATATTTGTTTACATCATAGACCTCAAATAGTCATAATCATCTGCTTAATATAATTGGATTCGATGTACTTACAACTGTTATTATAATAACAACGTAATTACCTACTCTATTGTATGATTAAAGACCTGCGCTGACAATGGAACACAAAATGTCCGGCTACGGTGATGTAAACCCGACCAAATTGAGTCTAGTGGATAATAGAGCCAAATATTCTGCGTGTTCAAACTTTGTTCATAATTGTTGTATTATACCTATATTTATTAGCATAAACACGTAAATTGGCTGGCTTCTACTACGTGTCGTCAAAATAGAAATGTTAGTCACATTCACACTTAATTGAAGCTAAAAACCGTTTAAAACGTTTTAACTGCAATATAACACAATATATATTTACCGGACACACACGCCTTTGTGTTTAGTTTTGGTAATTGACTATCTGATGCCCGTGACTTCGTACGCGGGCTCAGCGTTTGGCCTCGCAAATACAAAGTTTCAACACAATCGGATGAACGATACATGAACAGACACTTATTTTTATTTGTATGTATGTATTATGATACGGTCTAGACTAGGATTACTGATGATGGTTTTAGATTCATATTCAATTTTAAATAAAAACACTACTTATTACTACTTACTACTTTTGTAAACTTAACTAACATAAAAACATAATATCTCTTTTTATTTGAATATGTCAGTCAAGGATGACACTATTTATATTTTACTAGCGACCCGCCCCGGCTTCGCACGGGTATATGTTTTATTATATATATATAAACCTTCCGTGAAAAATTATCTAACTGATGGTGAAAACCGCATCTAAATCCGTTGCGTAGTTTTAAAGATCTAACCATATATAGGGACGGACAGACAGAGGGAAGCGACTTTGTTTTATACTATGTAGTGATTACAAGTATTTTACACCACCGTCCACACACTCCACAAGGAACCTCCACTATACTTACCCGAAGGTTGTCTGGAAAAAAAATCGCTTTTAGCTATAAGACTACCTTTTGTGTCTTTGTTTAAAGCCACGCACGCTCCACAGTCACAAACTAGGTATCTCATGTTTACAAACACGTACGTTTAAAAAAAAAACAGATTAGGCCATTATGTCTTTAAAATAACATACCAAATAGTATAGGGCAATTCCGTTTTAAATACTAAATCTGTGGTATAGGGCAATTTTCGTGTTGATATTTCATTTTATAAGATGGCGAAAAAGATAGTAATATAACCATAAAATATGATTACGAAAATTTCAACACGAGATTCTTATTGCAATGCCCTTTCTGAGGTGTCAATAAACTCTTGTAGTATTGAATTTTTTGAACTGTCATGTCAAGCAGCCATTATGAAATGTAACTAACATATTTTTATTATACTATTAGATTTATGGAGCTTGTGTCTGATAGTAACATTGTTAAGTTATTTTATTTATTTGATTTTGCATATACAAAAGTGACCTCTATGCATTAGTTCCCATTAAAAAGACTTCAACGCGCGTTCCAAGAAATAAAATTAAAAGTTCATCTCATAATTTATTATTATAACGTTATCATATAGACCTTAGGACCGTAGAGGCCAGCCGCCCATGATTTGTATAGGGACTTGGCCAAACGTTTGGTGGAGGCGACGACTGGAATGCTGGCGCCTACTTTGGCCAAAAAATTCCTATTGCCATCCAGCGTGGCAATGCTGTCTGCACCCTGGCCACTTTTCCCTCCACCTAGGGGCTTTTAGATTAGCTTAGGGCTTTTTTATTTTAAGTTTTAGTTTTTAGTTAATATTTAAGTTTATGTTAATTTTCATCGTAATCATATTATATGATTAAATTAACATTTAAATTCATAAAAGTTGTGCTGTGTGCTCATACGTTTTGGCTACCAGTAATTTAAGGCGAGGTTTTCCTACTTTTAATCTAAAATATTATGGAAACTGACGTGGTTGTCACACATTTTATTTGTTTGATTGTAAAAGTAAGACGGAGTCGCGCGCGCACTCACCTTGAAAAAGACAGCAGAATAAAGTTGAAACTATATTCGGAGCGTATGTGAGTAATTCCATAAAACAAAATATAAATAAAATTAGTATGATTAAATGCATTTTCCTCGCACCTTAACCTTACGAGAACATTAAGAAGTTTAACCGGTACGTATGTTCAAGGAGTTTCCCATATAATTATTAATTTAATCCGAAAATAACTTTGCGTTGACTTTACAGGAATTCTTTTAAAATATAAATAAATTTGTATGTATACGTGCTAGACTTACTGACCTTAACATAGATCGGTCACTGGCAGTGGCAGGAAGTGTTTTAAATCTTTGAATAACCTGAGGTATGTATATACATACTAGCTTACGTATATATGACCTGTGTGTTGTTAGAACGTTCCGTCATTTACAGTAGTAAAATAGTCGATTGTTTATCAAGGGATAAAAGCAATCTATTTCAAACGCACGCAAATAGATGGAGATGTAAAATCATATTTTTTTTTGACCCTGGCAAAAAAAACTATTGTATGGAACCACAGTTAAATAAAATAGAAAACCGCGCGAAATGATCTGTACTTAAAATTCCATTTCGTCGGGGTTCCATTTCGTCGTGGTTCACTGTTCATAATTCAAACTACAATTAATTTTCAATTGTGGTTTTATAACTTCTATTGAAAAGTGGCGTGGTGAAAAGTTTTAGGCTGTGAAATTAAATACCATCCGAACATGGAAGATCAAAAAGTAACTGAATGAGTATATCCTCAGACAATGTGTTTTACCACAATATTATTGTATTAGGTACGCTGTTATTCATATTGTAAATTTTCATCCCAAGAAAAATTCGTCGAAGATACGCTTATTATCCCGGCTTGTAAAATAGTAGAGTAGGCTCGCATTTGACCTTGCCTCACCGAAATGTAGACTAGGTTTGGCACTGACGTAGAAAAATTATGTTGCGGCTTTTTATTATTTTACATCACGTGTTTTTAAAAACGTGAAACTCAGATCAGACATACAAGGGAGATATGCCTTAGTACAATTATCGTTCGTTCTCAAATGTGTCAATTTTTCATTAAAAAAAAACATTATATCGCTCGCGTAAGTACGGCTCACCTACCAATTTTTTACTCGCACTAATCAACTTTTAGCGCCACCACTGAACTAACCAGATGCGTTTTGGCCTAAATCAGGATATCATCAAATACGAATTAAATGATAGATTTTCCATTTACTTCAATTTTGTCACTTATAAAAAACGATTGGGTATTATTTTTAGAATAACATTGCAAACTTTTTACACCGTTTTTTTTTGTGGGATAGCTAGGAAAAAAACTTTTTTCGAGGCTTTTTTCTGTCTACTTCGCCATCCTGTAAAATACCAGTACGGAAATTGCTTTATACGATAAGCAATATTTTTCGGTTATTAACATTCTCATCAGTACTTTTTTATATAAATGTTGAAAACGTGCGAAAAATACAGCTTCGGCTAGTGAGTAAAAACATTAGCTACAAACTTGGTATGTAGATTAGTGTATGCTTACTCATATGTAGGTTGCCAACTTATCTATGTAGATTTGGCTTTCGCCAAAATTGTAATTCTCAGAAATTGCGCTATCAGTGAAGGAGATGGATCATCAGAATCTGTTTATCCGAAACACAAACAGCGGAAGTAATCAGTTTGTTAGTCGCACTACCTACTTAGGTAAGTACTGCATCAACCACGACTCCATCGAAATAAAACAGTATTGTAAAGTGCAAAGTTGATTATTTCTGGACTCCATTTGTGCTCGGACCAGTATAATAAATACCGGCTAAAAGTAAGCCGAAATCGCGCATCAAGTATTCTGTACGGTTTAGGCAAACCAAAAATTTTCTAAGGGTCAGCACTTTACTCAATGAGAGTTTTTCCGAATATAATATTCTTATGATTATGCGAAACAAATGACTGATATGACACGTATTTGAAGTTTGTCAATTAAAACTGTCAAGTCAAATGAAAAGTCAGTGGATTAATGAAACAAGATTAACTTTTTCTACCCAAATAGTTCCCCCAGTATTCCAATAGTGAAAACAAACGTTCACAGATTTAGCAAAGCATACTGCCAAATATGACTCACAATCACGAAAGAAAACTAATGACATACAAACTAAATATATAAAATAAAAGTTTAATTTATGCGTAAGTAAATATAAGCCACGCCCTAAGGCAAGGCAATCCCTGTTTCACAAATCGTGCCTACCTTCCACGCCCGTAGCCCTGACCTACCTAACCCTGAAAACTAGATTGACCGCTACGACTACAGTTATAACACTCTCTCTCCACATAAAGGTTTTATAAAAGTTATTTTTAATTAACATGCAAAGAAAATCATTAGTAATAAACAAAAGTAAAATTAATATACCTATAGGGTTATAATGGAGTGTACTAAGTCGAAAGGAGGTCATTGTAGTCATCATTATGAAGAACTTTTACTATTGGACCAACCCTGAAATCGTGTAAAAGATATATAGAAAAGTTCAGCTGTTCTATAGAAAAATGTCTTTCACACTCAACGCATGAAACAGCTGATATCATTTTCGTGATTTTAGGGTCGGTGACCTTCTTTCGGCTAAGTACACTTCTAGCTGATAACCCTGTAGCAGCGATCCGACTACGACGCGACGCCGCGCGATGTTAGTGCTACGAGTACGATGCTCTAGCGGACAAGCGACATTGAACACAATGCAAGCGACATAACGTCTAAATTGAAGTAAATGTGGCATTGTGAACTACATATCTAATTGATGTTTAGGAATGTACTACGACACTCGGACATTTTTTTTACTGTTTTCACTTAAGAGATTGTGACTCTATGGGAATTGTATCTCGATGGTGTGAGTATATAAATAAATTGCTTATTTCCAAAACAAAGTGCTCTACCGTATTTCCATTCATCCATTCATCATCCCTTCGCATCGCGTTTCGGCAGCCTAAGATTTTCAAATACCCATTCAATAACATTTACTCGGAACCATGGTATTTAATGAGTTCATAATTTGAAGAAACCAGAAAGAAACTGCTTCTACGAAAATTTTACTTTAAAGTAATATTTGTCTCCTGTAAAATATTGTAGGTAGGTACGCGTGCGTAAAATATTTCAATGTGCACAGAGGTTTGTTACTAAAAAGAGGCAAATGCACAGAGGTTATGTTTGAAGTTAAAAAAAAATTGACAATTCCAGATAGTATCCTGAGCTCATCTTACAAGCTAATACATCAGGTTTTTTTTTAACATTGTCTTTTAGACAACGTTTTAATGACAGTGGCTATGGCGTGCCATGAGAGAGGTAGTATACGTCCAGCAGTTTATAAAATTTAGTACTTTGAGATACTAATGTTTAATAGTTGTGGTTATCTGAACATGTCCAGGAAATTGCATTAAATTAAAATAAAGTATAATATATATACTCCGATTAAACGAGAAATGTAAAAAACGGGTTTTTCCTATATACTTACATTTAAAAACGCATTATTTATACCAGTTTTTCAACACCAAAATTCTAAAGTTACCTCCAAAATACTAACTATTGAGCTACACCTTTTCCACAGGTCGTAAACTGGACAATCGACGCCATCCATTCATAGAGAAAATCACTATTATACATCGGGTCTTTCATGTGTGACTAGTGGCCCAGTTCTATGTCAAGTGGTCTAAGGACGATCGGTTGAACAATGAACATCCTTCAGCGCGAGGAACTCGGAATAAATAATGCATAGCTATGCAGCTACGAGTGTTAGTTAAACTTAGTTTTTTTTATTCTTTCCTCTGTGATGATTTTGGCGTCACACTTCTTGTGCATATGCCACGATGGCTCCAAAACTCACTATGTTCATTATGAAAACAATTTATGAAATTCCACAGAGACATATATTCAGGTGACATATTATATATCGCTTTTGTTCATTCACGGGTCTAGACAAAAAAAAATTGTAATACCGCCAGCACGCTGGGTACATTGCCAACTGGTGGGCATTTGGATTGTCTTTAGACCTTCAACGGTCTATGGTCAGTCCAACTGTTTTTGTAGTATTAGTTGCTTGTATTTTGTTTAGTCAATTGACACCTGCAGGAAAAATAACTTCCTACACCGTAGATGCAGAGTTATTGTTTTGGAAAATAGTAACGCTAGAAATGGCGCCAAAAAGTTGATCCAATTGCACGGGTTTTTAAGCCGTAACAGACACGTCAACATGGCTGACGTCAACCACGTCAATCAACGAGGGAAAAAGAGATGGGAATTATATTCTCAGTCTTTCTCTCCCGTTGGTCGGACGGCGGTTCGTTAGCCAAGTTCGACACGTGTGTTACGGCTATATATTTTTTTTGAAAGTGCAGCCTTTAAAGTGTGTCTGTGGAAACCCTTAGCGTGATTTTGCATTAATCTAGTGATTTCGCATTGGAGCTAAAGACTGAGGCACAATGCGCGCTGACGGCTGCTTCCCGCTCATTGTTCGCTCATCAACTCTTCACAATACTGGCTTATAGTTTTACACAGACTTAAGTAATGTTAGCGTCGGTCGCCTTGGTCTTCATTTAACTATAATTGAACTAGCAGTGCCCCGCAATTTCACCCGCTATCCCACATGAAGCGTAATTTTTTAGGAATATTAGCCTATGTGTTCAGCCGAGGTATAAGTTTAAACACACTTACAAACAAACTTACGCTTTATTAATACTTAATAGAGATAAATATACGTTTTTTCTATCTCCTTCAATCTATCTAATAACTCTTTAATATGTTTTTTTTTAACTTCGCGGTATGGGGTTTTCCCATACCGTGTTTTTTTGTTGGTGCGCGGAATCGCATTTTGCCAGTGTTTATTTTAAACTTCCGTGCTGTTTACACGAGTATATTTTTCACAGGTAAAAAGTTCATTATGTATTACTTCAAGATGAAGGCTACAAAATGTTATTCAAACCAGTTCAAGCGTTGCGGAGGTAATTTGAAATAAACTCATATTATGCATATTTACATTTATACTAACATTTTGTAGTACTTACATATTCTTGAGATATTTTTGTGAATGTAATATAGTTAAATAAATAATTATGAATATAAATATCCAAATTCAAAATTAGTTAGCGCACGAGCTAAGTTACTGATATTGCCTAATCAACAGACGCTCGAATAAAATTATTCGTACATATTATTAGAGCTGGGGCCTTACAGCCAAACTGTACCTATTCGGGTCTGCCTTTAGAGTCGGGCGTAAGGCCCCTGGCTCGAAAACAACTGACTCCGAGAAAAAGTTCATGATATGTTTGTGGGACCACGCATATAGAAAACCTCTTCTTGAGAGACTTGAGAATATATTGGTGCCGACCAATAAAATAAGTAATAATCCACATGCCCAAAAAGGTGGGAATGCTGTCTGCAGGGTTCGACTAAAGGCAGCATCAAATCTGATATATTCAAGATGCAATCGCACCCAACACGCCACATATTTCTACGGCCTTACTTATAAACGTTACTTAAGTTAATTAAAATTGCTCTGTTAACTTCTGTTAATTGTCTCGCTCTGACGGAAATTGTCACACATGAAAACGCGATAGAGCTCGTAAGTAACGTTTATAAAGTAAGGCCGCTAATTTATGTCTGATCGGAGGTAACTAAATAACGATCACCGTCTACTTATATACACTATCTAATCATATTAATTCTTACTCAGCCGAAGGTTGACTAGAATAGGGCGTAGCGATAAGACCGCGTTTTGTGCTCATTTTGTTTTTAATGGCCCATACCTGTGTAGTCTTGTTTGTAAAACGAGTTTTAAAAGATGTCAATCCGTCGTTACTTTGAAAATTATCACAAAGTTGGCGCCGCCAATACAAAGTTAAATGAAATAATGATAATGTAATCATGAGTTCCAGAGGACGTAATTAATCATTTTTATCTTCGTATATTAATTTATTGGTCGTATAACAAAACGTAAACCGGTTTCAGTGAACGTACTAGAATATAATAAGCGCAAATTGTACGTGACAATTATTTTTCAGGTTATTTTTCTACCGACTTCAAAAAATGTGGTTCTCTATTCGACTATATGTAACGCGATATCTTTGCCTGTTGTGAACAGATTTTAACGGGTGTTATTTTATTTTATCTCAAGGGTGAATCGAATGAAATTTGAAGAAAATGTTCCACCTCTAAGGGTAGAAAATCAGGGGATGAATTCTGTTTTTTGAACATCTTGTAAAGTCTTTTTTATGTGTTTTAATGTACTGAAAACTTCTAGCATATACTTAACTACCTCATAATATCATCTTCATCAGCCATGAATGACCCACTGCTGGGTATAAGCCTCCCTTTGTTTATGCCACTCTCTCCGGTCTCTCGCTAGTCTCATCTACTCGTTCCCGACAGTACTTTTGATGTCGTCAGTCCACCTCATCCTCGGTCGAGCCGGGTTCCGTCAACCTAGTCTCGGCCACCACGTGGTTACTGCTGTACACCACCTCCCATCATTGCGGCTGACCATGTGTCCTGCCCAGTTCCACATAAGTTCCATCCCCCTTTAAGACGTCTGCAGCCTTGATGCGACCTCAGTGATCCTTGGTGATCTCGATACATAATATAAACAATTAATTAAAGTCTGTGTTCTGTGTTTTTAGCGTTGTATTTTATTAAACGAAACGAAAAATACTAGAATCGAAGATGTATATTTTGCCGAGTATTTCAATCATACAAGTCGTCGCCGGGCACCCCGTTCTTTCTTATTTGAGAGGTTAAAGGTATTGTCATTCGGAACCCATTTTTTTTTGTTTATAAAATAAAGGACATTGATTTTTAAATAATATAGGTAAACATTTAAAAAAATCGTGTATGTGTTGGTGTTGTTCATATTTCAAATATAAAAAAATAATAGATTTTTGTTTGGTTTGCGCTTGACCGCTACCTCGCCTGATGTTAAGCTAATTTCAGACTACGCTATAATATGATAGCATATACCTAGTTCATAGCACAACAATATCGCGCACCATACATTATTATGGACACGTTCACACTTAACTGTACTATATATTATTGGCCCCTTCCTTATTTGCTATACTATATAGCACAATAGTATAGCGTAGTCTGAAATTACCTTTATGAGATGATACTGTCTACAATGGAGCGTGCTTCATTCGCGACTTAAAGACACCGAGATTCTAAGTATCATGGAACACCTACAGGCAGTACATTCAATAAATTAGAGGTTCCCACGTGTCTTATGGATTTTCGAAATATCAACCATAAAACAGTATCGCCTTTTCGTGCCCGCCGCGCTCTGGCCGTCCAATGGAAAAATGGAATGAAGTCATGAAACAAAATAAAAAGGTTTGGTTTATTTATAAAAACCATTTTGTATATAAACTTGGTTGTCTCGTCAATCACGAAGAAAAAGCACCAATACTAAGGAAGTGTATATACTTAATAAAGCCGATGATTTTTGCCGTGTAACCGTGCCACGTTGATAGCTAAACAAATATTGACAAACGTGCTGTTTTTATTTCGTATCCACAAACTTGACATTGATTCTAACAGCCGTTTTGCATTCACCTGACATGACACATGCATATCTACCTACTTATATATTTAGGGTAAATTGTTATTGAAGATATTTAGTATTTGTTTTTATATCACGCGAAATAAGTAGGTACATAAGCGTGTCAATCCAACTAGTCGCCTTAAAAATTAAAAAAAAAAAACTGGGACATTTTTAGCACACACGGTCATCTGACCCCAAACTAAGCAAAGCTTGTAATATAGCCATAGTACAAGCTTATAGCTTACCAGAGAGTGATATACGTACATATATATATTGAAAACATACTTAAATAGATATTAACACCCAGACATAGAACAAATACAAATGTTCATCACATGAATATTTGTCCCTGGTGGGAATCGAACCCACGCCCCCAAGCGTAGAAGGTAGGTTCACTACCATCTGTGCCACCAGGGCAGTCAAAGCACTAAAAGCGGGGTATACTGTAATCAATAACTGCTTTACTTTAAGCATTATTGTTTAATCAAAATAGGTACCTTGACCAAATATACTTAATATTAATACAAATTTAGAAATCTCTCTTATTTAAACTAATGATGCAATTGAACATTGCATTTCCTTGATATAATTTAACAAAACAATACCTACACTGAACCTACCTTACACTGTGTAATACACACAATACTTACACAGAAAATAATTTTATTGTTGTTAAGCTTACGTAAACAAATCAGTTATGACTACTTTAACGATATATTTTATACTTTGATCATATTTTAGTTTTGATTTGCCTTAAACTCTATAGTAAGCTATATTAGCAAAAAAGTCTGCCAAAAACTGAAGAGGGCGAGATATACACGTAATGCACTGACATTTTCTTACTAGTTCTACAAACCCACAGTTCAATATTTATCGTAGCGGCACACAACTCCAAACGACATGATCAAAATGTCATCAAACGGACGACCAAAGGTAGGAGGGGAGGTGTAAGTGCTAATGAGGAAACTGTAGGTAACTTCCATTATTTCTGAGATTTTACAAAAACTTGGCAATATTTAAATACATGATACTGGAAAATGCACAACACAATACTTGTGACGCAAAACTCCTCTTAGAAGAACCAACCTACAAGAGTTGCTAAATGTTATTGTGTATCTTTTTATATACATATATATTTACTGTAATAATGTTTTAAATGTTTTATAAGTTTTCGGGAATGTATTGTATATGTATTATTAACAAAACAATACGTTGAATAGGTATTACGTAAATATTGCCTTTGTGGTGTAGAATAACAAATAAACCACATGGAAAATGACATGGCAATGTTAGAGTTAGTATTGTTTGAGAAATGTTGAATGCCTCTTATCTCTACATTTAAAGTGTGAGATAGAAGACTGTAAGTAGTTTGTACTTATTTGTATTAGGTATATGTATACTAGCTGTTGCCCACGACTTAGTACGCGTAGACTTTTACATAAAGTTTCAACCCTCTTTAGCCTCCTCGATTCGGCCCTTTTGCTAAATCCTTTCTTAGCGGATCTCTACACCCCACAAGAAATATACCTGCCTAATGGCAGATTCGTAGGTTGAGTAGTTTTTGAGAGCCTTTTCTCTACATAATAAAAATGAAACACTTGAATCAGTTTAAATTTCTAAAAAAAATTGAGTAATCAGCGTACATATCTGCTATATACATATATAAAAACCAATAGATGTAGTTTGTCTCGCTAAAACTCGAGAATGGTTAGACCGATTAGGGTAATTTTGATCTTGAAATATTTGTGGATGTTAAGGGAAGGCTCAAACGGCTGGACCAATTTGGATGAAATTATGTGTTCCTGGAGCGGATCATAGTAGCGAGGGCGAAGGCCGAGCTCTACGCGTACGAAGAAGCGGGTATTAGCTATAGTTATACATAAAAAAACAAATTGTTGTCCGTTAATCTCGCTAAAAGTCAAAAACGGCTTCACCGATTTGATTTTTTATTTGTTTTTTTCACCTCAATACAGGGTTGTTAGGCATAGAAGAAAATAAAATTGCTAAATTTTCCCGGAAAATTGAAAAATTCAGGAAACCTGAAAGTGTTTTTTTCTATGTAATCTGGACAGGACTACTTTTCACGTTCGACATCGTGTCAGTAGTATGAAAATAAAAACGCATCATTTTAAGAATCTCCCTTCTGAAGTATATTAAAAACTAAGAAATAGACAACTCATGATTGTGACGTAGGTTAAAAAATGTGACGCATAGGTACTCAATAACGATTCAAATCCATCAACAGATTCACTCTCGTTTGAAAATATTTTAAAAAGTAATAAAACATTATTTTATTTAAGCGGCCGATAAAAGCAAAACATTTGAAGCTCTGTCAGTTATCGAAATAAACTCTTTTCATAAACAGTATTTACAAAAAGCCTGCATCTGGAAAGCTGGACGATACTCGAGATTACTCTCTTTATGATCAGTGCTAAAAATAACCTCAATGTTAACTCCATAAAACCTGTCTGATGTTACGAAAATAGAGCGATTTTACTCCCATCGCGAAGAATATACTGGCTCGTTTATGTTGTCTTTTAGAATAGCACCTGATCCACCGTCGTACCACATCGTCATAAGCATAATCAACCTTTTAAACAGTCCACTGCTGGAGTTAGGCCTACCCCCGAAAGGGCGATTGGGCCATATCTACCACACTTAGCTCAGTTGCGGGTTTGTGGATTCACATACGCCATGGAATCTCTTCTCCGTACGTAAGCAGGTGTCCTCACGATTTTTTCCTTCACCGAAAAGCCGGTGGTATGAAAATCCGTACATAAACTCCAAAAAGCTCATTGTACGGGCCCGGGATTTGAACCTGCAACCTCACGCTTTCAAGTCTGGTGGTCTCCCGAAAAGGCTACCACGGCTTCTTATAAACATAAAAACATCATCGTCATAAAAATGGCGTAAAACGTTCCAACCGTAATCTCTAGAGATCCGTAAAATTAGAAGCTTCATAGACTCAATCATTATAATGTATTCTTTTTTCTTTCTAAGAGTATTTTTGCGTCACACTTATTGTGATGTGCACTTGCCTGTGTCAAGAATTTAAATATTTTCAAGTTTCCGTAAAATCTCTAAAAAAAAATATATAAGTGTTATACCTACAGTTTCCCCTTTAACACTTATAATTGGTCGTCCGTTTGATGACATTTTGAGCACAAAGTTTGCCGTTGTGTGCCGCTCAATAATAAAGTGTGCGTTTGTAGAACTTGTATGAATATGTCAGTTAGTGTGTACATTACGCTTGTTTACCTCGCCCCCCTCCGTTTTTGGCTGCCTTTTTTCGGTACTAGCTCGAATCCAAACTATATTATTATCAAAGTGTAAAATAAATATATCGTCAAACTAGTCATAACCACAATCAAAATCAAGCAAAATAAGTTACGTTCAAGTACAAGTCATGCCCCAGTGAAGTGGAGAAAACTTTACTAGAGGCTTCTATGGAGTTCTAGAAACAGCACGAAAGTATACTTTTCACCTCATTATATCACTTGCTCACACTCACGATATTCGAAAATACACAAATTATGTATTTTTATTAGATTTTTCATGTTGGCACCGAAACTCTATACATGCTTACAATGTTTGTCGACTTGACACGTGATAACACAATCTTTTAAACAAATCGTTATAAATAGCTAAAACGTGTTTTTGTTTGTATAAAGCGTGCCTAATTGGTTTTCTAAAAGTGTTCAAGGGGCCTACTATAGTATTCAGAACAGTATAAATCGCCAGAAATACCATCCACACATAGATAAGTACGTAAAAATCACACAGTTCGATTGTTTCTGCCACGTAGATACATGTAAGTTGAGGAATGGCTTACCACTTTAGTTTTTTTCCACCGAAGTATTATTTGGACTGGTTCAAACGTAGGGTGGGTTTAATACGAGTATAAAGTCCTCAAAGGCGGGCAACGCACTGACAATGCACCGTGTATTGTAGATGTGTGAAAAAAATACTCTACGAGTGCGAGATTGTGGTAGACCTCTCAGTGCTTAGAATGACGCGAATTCTTGTGTTTTTTTACAATAGTGGCATGTTCACATTTTAATACGGTTGGTTCTGTAAGTTGTGACAATAATTTTGTGATAAAACTAAACTATATAGGTACTTCTAGGTTACTTAAATTAACCCGCCTCACGCATGCATAAATGCTTTCCAATATTTTTATTTCGCATTCGTAGAGTTTTACTTAAGTTTTTTAATCTATCGAGATGGAAAAGAACATAAAAACAACATAAAATGTCGATGGTGCAGTGTTTACAATTCGATGATATTGTTTTTAAATTTTTGGCCCTTGCTTTAAATCCGTCCTTTATTCACGAATTGCATAATATACCATTGTTAAAGATTTTATAACGGGTTAACTAAATAAAATACAAGCTGACACTAAATCCCTAAACAACTTTCCATGTTATGCAAAAACAATTAGATTGCCTATAAACCGTTTTAGGTCTATCTAGAGACAATCCAAATACATAAGTCCACTACCAGTTGGCATCGTACCCAGCATGCTGGCGGCTGAATGGCAATGCTTGTTATAAATGTTAATATTTCTAGACTAATTGGTTTGTTGTGTGTTGTTTCAGAAGAGCGGATCGCCGTTGGAAGCGCCAACTGATCCAGTGAACGTTTATTGAGTCCGCGAGACCGCCGACATATTTCGACGCCCGCCCGCATAGGATGGTAGAAACTGACCCAGGGCCCAAACCTCACAGTAAGTATCTTCTACGTTTTATCATCATTATGCCCAAAACAAACTCATGCGACGGTCTACTTCACACTTCACAAGCAAGCTCCATACATTTTGTCTAATGTGAACTCGGAAAAAACAAATGGATGTGTTATACCGCAGAAGACATAATTAGCACAGTTACACCTAAAGTTTCTCCTGTAGTACTTAAATCCCCAAATTTTGTATAGAACAGCTGATATTTATTAGGGTTCCATACCCAAAGTAACAGCCTTTGGGTACGGGACCCTATTATTTCTAAGCCTACGTTGTCTCTACTAATTTTACCTACTGCATCTTTTCACCCGTAATAGATGGCAAGTCTAGTTACAGAATAAATAATTTTACGGCGGATTAACTAAGAAATAATAATAAAATCAAAAAGTAACAATTGAAAGGGTTCTCATTAAACATACGTATTTCTGTCTTAGACCCGTAATAGGCACGTCAACCAACGAGAGAAAAAGATAATTATATTACTCTCTCCCGTTGGTCAGACGGCGCGGCGGTTCGTCAGCCAAGTTCGATACGTCTGTTACGGCTTTTAAACAAAAACAAAACAATTGCGTACGTCGACTCCGGCCCTAAAATACATATACGGTATCACCGTAGCGTGAACCATTTAACAAACTAGTGTTAAATGGCTTAGTTCAGAAAGAACTCACATGAGACTACATTATTATCATTTCGCTGTATATTTTCCACTGCCAATTCTCACTAGGTCACTCCCGATGGCTTGAACATCAACAGGGTGTCTCATTGGCATATTCTTAGGACGATGTAGATATAGAAGAGCGTAGTGCTCTGGAACGATAGCGGTTCGTGTAAGCGATACTGTTTAGGTGATTGCGAAAAAGTTGCACGACCGCAAACCGTATCTTGGCGCGTTAAGGATCACGTTCGCGTGATTTTTCGCAATCACCTAAATTAAATCGTTTAAAACAGGTGACGGTACAGCCCAGGTCCAAATAACGCTCTTCAAGGCGTATTATCAGGGTCTTTAATACGTCTTTTTATACCAAAACTCTACGAGTCCAGTATAATAACATTTTTAGGGTTCCGCACTCAAAGGGTAAAACGGGACTCTATTACTAAGACTCCGCTGTCCGTCCGTCTGTCTGTCTGTCTGTCCGTCTGTCACACGCTGTATCTCATGAACCGTGATAGTCAGACAGTTGAAATTTTCACAAATTATGTATTTCTGTAGCCGCTATAACAACAAATACTATAAAAACAGAATAAAATAAATATTTAAGGGGTCTCCCATACAACACACATGTTTTTTTTTGCCGTTTTATAGATAAATAATGGTATGGAACCCTTCGTGCGCGAGTTCGACTAGCACTTGGCCGGTTATTATACTGTCGTTAGGAAAAAGTGTCTTCGTTAGAGAGTAAGTTGCGGGGTACCTAGTAACAACATCATGACAGCCCCGTTAGCTTATTTAGTACCTAGTGAACCTGCCTTCTGCGCTTGGGGGCGTGGGTTCGATTCCCACCTAGGACAAACATTTTTGTGATGAACGTTTGTGTTTGTTCTATGTCTGGGTGTTAGTATCTATTTATGTATGTATTTAAAAATATATATGTATGTATATCAGTCTCTGGCAGCCATATTACAAGCTTAGCTTAGTTTGGGGTCAGATGACCATGTGTTCAATAATGTCCCAGATATTATTTATTAATTTATCATCCTGAAAACTGTAGCCTTTAATTGTAGCCTTTGCCTGTAGCCTTTTGTGCAGACGTTGGTCAACCAAGGGGGACGAAGAAGTTTAAAGTTGTCTGCACCAAATATTTAAATAAACACCTAATCTTATTACTAGTATAGTTTTACTCTGAATTATAAGTATCACGTTGTTCCTCAAAAAAAAACATTTTGATTTTGATTTGAATAACATATCACGTTCACAAAATAATTATTTTTACCTTAACGCGCAAAATACTGAGTAATTCTAAGTAGATATAATTATATACGTATTTTTCCATTGAAATTGAAGTTTTCCGCTACAAATAAAAGAAACTATAAAATGTTGTCCTGACATCCGAGAGCCTTGTGTACAAGCATAAAGCTAAAGTGTTTTTGAATAAGTCAGTACCTACCTACAGGGGCCTTACCCCTAGCTCGAAAAGTTGACCCGCATAGGTGTTATTTGTCTAAACGGTACCATCAACTACGATAAGCGGTAGTTATTTGATATCCGCCAAGCTTTGTTATTTTCACGCACACACGCATAGTAAAACGGATTTTCGTTCATTCAAGTTAGACGCTTTTAAACGATGCGGCTTAAATGAGTTGGTTAATTTTAGGTACCTATCAGGTACCTACTAAAAGTTGGCACGCAAAAGTGAAGCTAGGGGTAAGGCCCCAGGTTATATACGCAACGTCTCGTAATAAGTGTATGAATAGCATGGTATTGGTATGTATAGTATGAGAAAATCTTCTAATCTCAGATCAGACAAACAAAGGAGTTATGCCTTAATACAATAATCATTCGTGTTCGAATGTCTCCTTTTTAACTGACTTCCAAAAAGGAGGAGGTTATCAATTCAACTGTTGTTTTTGATGATTTTTTATTTATTTGAAAGGTGGTGCTTCCCTTTTGATCCCATTTTAATCTAGTCAAGGTCTACTCTTTTTTTTTACAATGTTGCAATTAAAAAGTAATTACCATACAAAAAAAAAAAAAAAAAAAATGATAAAAAAAAATGATTATAAGACACATCTGTCGGAACACCTCAGTACTAAATCAGGCGTACGCTCTCTAAAACCGATAGTGCCATAATTAGTGCACGCGCTATGGGATAGGGCGCATATTTAGGCCAGTTCTGACATTTTTATGAAGTCAGTTTTTTATATTGATTATTTATTTTTTATTTTTTCACTATACCGCTATACCGCTTAACGCAAAAACGGTAAGTACGGCTCACTTACTAATTTTGCACACACGCTATGCAAGAAACTTGCAGCGACACTAATGAATTAACTAATAGTCAACATGCAAAAAAAAAGGGCGGCAAGATCGTCTGCAGAGTTAGTTCGAGTAAAAGCATCCAGACTCATTTAGACTGGATGCGTACGCACCCGCCACGCTACCTCACCATATGTCCCTTGTTTGAATGATCTGAGCTTCTAATGATACACCGCTGTATTGGGGTACAGCCAGGTTATGTATATAATTCAATGGTAACCCCCCTAAGTTGCCTGCTTCTGTGCCTGACGGAAGCACACCCCCAGCACGTTACCAGAAGCAAAACTCTCGGGAAATGCTCGGAGCATGATTTCTCCTTGCCTCTAAAACGACACGGGATCTCCAAACCGGCACGGTATTAGGTTTATGTCTATCTATACCGTACCGTATGACATGTACATACATGTCTATAGGTATTTATGTAAGGATATTATGGGTCGACAATGGAAAATAAAAGGTAACTTTAAAAGTTAGCGATTCAAACACTGGTTTTAAGCAGAGTTTTTATCGGGCAATCAAGCCCTTTCTATGCTAGACAATTAGAAAAAACCTCTAGAAAACTATTCTCTTGATTGTTACAATAAAATTGATAACCTCTTCCTCCTTTTTGAAGTCGGTTAAAAATGGCAACGCTAAACGTGCCAGCGTCTGCATATACTCTATGAAGTTTAATTGTTTTTTTTTAGTTGTGAAATCGTTTTTTTCTTTCTAATGCCTATTTTTCATTTCCTGCTTTAACTTAAAATGTATTTTGTCTCGTTTTCGCGTTTGACATATTTATGACTGCGGGAGTGATGACAAAATACAATTAAAGAGACTACATAATAAATGTTGAACTTTGGCTCAGCAAATTTGCGTCTTATGGACCACCGTTTTAAAACCGAACATTTTGAGATATCTTAGTAGATTGGTAACTATTCTTATTGTTGGTAAATCTAGCCATATTACAAGCTTTGCTTAGTTTGGGGTCAGATGACCATGTGTGCAATAATGTCCCACATATTTATTTATTTATTTAATATTGGATTTCCTAATTTACAATTATTTTTCTTTGTTTCAGATTGTGATGTAAAAAGTGACCTTCAATTGAACGGCCCAGGATCCAAAGCTGCCGAGCTTGGTAAGTACTAAGAATAAAAGCACTAATCGTTATAATATACCCATATACACATCTAAGTTCGAACTTGCTTGTTAATTTGGGAGATTCCATGCAGTTTAAGCCATTCGATGGCGTCTGTCATCATTGTTCTAGAATAAACAACTGCAGCTTACAATTTGACATTTTACTTTTCGTTCTTTTCTGTGCGCAAAAGACTGAGCTCTTACATTATTATATACTAGCCGTCCGCCCCGGCTTCGCACGAGTTAAGCTCGGCCTTCGGCCTCGCTACAAAATATAATATAGCCTATGTCACCCGGGGATAGTGTAGCTTCCCAACAGTGAAAGAATTTTTCAAATCGGTTCAGTAGTTTCGGAGCCTATTCATTACAAACATACAAACATACAAAAATAGGTACAAATCTTTCCTCTTTATAATATTAGTGTAGATGTACTAAATGAATTCATTGGCTCTTATTGACAAAATGGTTTTTGCAATTTTTGCTATGTCAAAGCAGTCAATTAATTTATAATTTATACGAAACGTGAATATGTACTCTGATCTGGAGCTTTTTTGGCATGGCTAATTTTGCCAACTTTAGTATGGCAAAGCTGTCAATATTAATCGTTAAACGTCGTCGTTACGAAAGATCTGAATAGAGCCCCTGAAGGTTGCTAAACAAACAAGTTGGTAAGCTGTAAGTATGTAAAGAATGCAGCAGTTTAAATGATTAAGTTATTAAACTATATTTCTCACATTGTGGTGCGTGGTCCTAAATACTTCCTTCCCATGTCGGACACTTCCTAGGCGCTAATGAACGTACTAATAGGTAGGCACCTGCCTATATACTGCTGGCTAGAGGTTACATCATGATGATGGATGGACCTTGTCTTACTGAAGGCTTCAATTTGAAATTAAATTTTCAGTGCAATGTTGTTTTTTTCACAGCATGGTGTTGCTGGTAGTTTTTTTTTTTACATAAAGCATAGCTTGTACTTTTTATAAGATTTTATTTAGTTTCACCTGTCCCGGTGTCTGTCTGTCTGTAATCAAATCTTGCAAGTAAATTTTAAACCAGTGTTCGATTAAGCTGAGGCATACTTATCGAGGCGTTGAGATGACGGTAGTCAATGGCACTCCTCGATGGATAATACTATAATAATAGACTGGCAGTGTTTGGGCTCATTTTGATCAGCACACCGTTCCGATCATTAATTTCTAAAAAGTTTAATTTTAAAAAGGATATTTTTCAATAAAAAACTTTTTCGTTTAACATCTTAGTTTTGAAAGATATCGCTACACAGCTACCCACAAATGTAGCATTAAAATATTTACATTCATATTTTACTAATTGTGTATTCATGTAAGATTGTTTGATTTATTATAATTAAAAGCAATTATTTGTTTACGTAATTATTACTTTTTGCTTTCAGGCGTGGTACCGTCGCTGAAGAAGAGCAAGGACCCAGAAAAGGGCTCGAACTCGGAAAAGGCTGACTTCGAGAGGGCTATCGAACTAACCGGTAAGATAAACAAGCACAAATAAAATAAACTCCGACCAATTCAGAAAAGAACTTTTAAATTTAGAACTACTGGACAGATTTTGATCAATTACAGATAAAACCACGGTGGTTTTTTTTTAAATAAAAGAAACTGCATTTGAATCGGTCCAGTCGTTTTGAAGTAAACGGTAACCACCACACTAACACACAACTTCTTATTAACTTTAGAGGCCTAACACACTTTATTCGATCCGTTGTATATAATAAAACTACCACACATATACAGGTAAGAAGGCTTTTATTGTGTGGTTAAAGAATTGTTTACCTATTTTTAGAACAACTTAACAAGTGACATTTTAAAATTAACCAGCTGTCCGACACATTGAGTAGAGAATCACTAGTATACTCGGGCCAAGTCTGTTTACTTCTGACAGCTGTAATAACATTCTCATGATTATTATCGTTTAAGACCCTCTTTTTCCACTCTTAGCAATTCTGGTCATTCTAGTTTTAGTTTGTTTACTTTCTATATTTAGCTTAAAACTATAAAAATGGCGTCATATCAAAATTGAATGTTTTATCTAGGAAACCGTAAAGACCGAAAAACTATTAAGTATATTTAGCTCGATATAAAAAATAAATAAAGTAACACTGATTCGCGCTTTCCTCCCTGTCTACGATATCTCAATATACAGATCTCATACTTAAGGTACATCCGGTAAGGTACAACCGTAAAGGTACATTTTACATTACAGCTACACCTATACTTTTTGAAAAATATGAGATAAACCTCAAAAATAGAAGTAGCGAAACGCACGACTGTGTTTAAGCGCCAAGGTTTTGCTCCACTAAATGCGACTTTAATATAATATACTAAGCCTTATCGTCTACTATGCCTTAGGTCATCTGTAGTAATAAGCGTTGCTTAAAAGTGGTAGAACCTCGCTATACAAAAAAACTAAAACACTGTATTTTTTTTTGTATCAAATTAGAGGAGTCCAAACTCAAGGTGTCGTTACATTTAGTGAAGTGAAACTGATGGTGGATCCAGGGGTTGGACAGAATAGCTCTACCTACCTCATGGCGAGGGCGTAGCCAAAATTTTGTTGGTTGGAGGGGTTTGGGGGGGGCGACGCACGCAGCGCACGAAAGAACTATATATCGGTATTTTATGTAGTAAAGTGATCAGAAATTACAGTTTTCATTCATCTTTTTTACAAATACTGTATCTGTCAGTGCTATAAACTTGGACCAAGTATATAAGTTATAATAATGTCATTTTTTAAGCTTAATTCAACTTTTCAATTTGTCTTTGCGTTTTATTTTTACTGGTTTACTACTAGGAGTGTTGTAGCCTTGCTGTATTAGGTATACATAGTCATTTACATATTTATCAGTGTTTTAATGAAAAAATTCAAGCAAGCAGTCATCCAAGTAAAGTTTAGCTTAGTAGTTAAGTAGAGATTAACAAACACCTTGACATCGATCAAACACCTAACAATGTTGCTTATCAATTTAATCGATCATCTTTGAAAGATAAAAAAAGGTCAAGAGTTTATCTATAAGCAAAAAATACGAACAGTAAAAAAATCAAAGAATATAAACGATGATAATTGTTCGCTTTTATTTGACCTTCTTCAATGTTTCATTTTAATGTGTATTTATATCTATCTTAAAATAAAATATGCCACCAAAACTATAAGAAAAATGAAATAAGGTAAAACAGTTATTTTTGTGCAAGGTACATGAGGTATTTAGATTTTTCAAAAATGTGTAAATATCAAAATTCCCTACTTTATGTACAATACAATGACTACAAGGTATAAGTAATTGTACTTACTTATACGTACAATAAGTACAAAATGTCTATTAAATCTGACTCACATGTCTAACTTAAGAGGTAAGTGTTTAAATATAAGTAGAGGGGATCTATACGGATGGGTAAATTATTTTTATCTTAAGCCTGGAAGACATCGCTTTTAGCGATAAGGTCGCCACTCGTGGCACTAGCTAGTTACTTTCTCTATATGCGTTTTTTTCTGGTATAAAAAAAAGTGTTTAGGTTTTTTTTAAACTAAAATTCCACTCGCTCATTTCATGTCTCATTCACGAAAACTACCTAACCTACGAAGCTGAAAATTAGAAGGTAGATTCCATAATAGGGTGTAGAGGTTAGCTAAGAAAGGATTTTACGATAGGGTAGAATTAAGGGAGGCAAACGGAGGTTCAAAGTTTACGTGTACGAAGTCGCGGACAACAGTCAGTTTATCTATAAAACAACAAAACAAAATTATCAATATAAAAAACCGACTACATCAGAACTGGACCAAATTGAAGTTGATGTTATTGATGTGTTCCGAATTGAAGGGCAATGTTTCCAGCGAAATTACAGAGCACACAGAGATTTGACATCTTATATCTCGGGGTGACGAGCGCAGTGCACTGCCACCAAGGGTTTTGAACTGTTGAAGTTCAAAATTCTGAGTGAGAGAAGAGGCATCAAGCGAGCGACTTCGCTCGTCTCGTCACTCAGTATCATAAAAAAATATTGAAATGGGACCAAATGGAAAGCACCAGCTTTCAAATAAAAAAGAGAATCATCAAAATCGGTTCACCCAGTCGAAAGTTCTGAGGTAACAAATAAAAGAAACAGTCAAATTCATAATCTTCTCCTTTTTGGAAGACGGTTAAAAAGTAGGTATGATCAGCAATATCTTGGGTTACCTTATTTATTCGTCCATTAATCGTAAAGTGGTTTTATGATTCATACTGCCGGAAATGTGCTTGCAATCACGATACCGTACACCTTTTGTCTTACAAGTTAAATGGAGCATCACCACATTGTTAACATTTTATTACATACTTAATCGCACTCGACACCACGGTCGCGCCACGCCGTCCCGATGTAAGGTGTATACCGTTTTGTTTACGTAGTAAATTATTTAGTTACGCTACTGTAGCATGCTGAGTTTTTTTATTGTATACTAGCCGCCCGCCTCGGCTTCGCATGGGTGTAAGCTCGGCCTTCGGCCTCGCTACTAAATATAATATAGCCTATGTCACCCGGGGATAGTGTAGCTTCCCAACAGTGAAATATTTTTTCAAATCGGTTCAGTAGTTTCGGAGCCTATTCAATGCAAACAAACAATCAAATGTTTCCTCTTTATTATAGGCTTTCGTTTGACCGCCATCGTGCCTGTGAAGCGATGATGCGCAATACAATGAAACGCAAAACAAAATCATTGATGCGTCATCCCTTAAACAGCGCAAAAACGTGTTGAAATTATATATATGTAGTATACAAGAGCCTTGAAGCCACAGTGCTCGGGTTTCGGAAATGAACCTACTGGAATGTTATGCGCTGTTCACAATCTACGACTTTATGAATGAGTGCTCACGTTGCAATCTCAGGAATGGCGGTAGTGCAGAGTAGACAATCTACAGAATCGCAGCTACTAAGAACACGAATCAGTAGGTGTTTCATGACATACGCAGCGATATATGCATGAAGAGAATACCTATCCTCTACTTTTTGTGCCTAAACATGTCAGTAGACCACTGCGCGTGTTATAAAGGGCGAATTTTGCGTTAGTAGTAGCTGTTTTTCTGTACATTTTCTGCTCGCAGGCGGTAGTGCCCGTTGTAAACAGGCGGCTTCTCGGAACGCGCCTCGTGTCCCGCTGCTCGAAAACAACAAGCTTTCGACAAACTCGTGCGTACGTGTGTCGTATGATCCTCAATACGACACTGGCAGTGGGATGTTTCCTTTATCACGTTAGGGACATGCGCTTACTTGCATAATTATGTTAGTAAGATGCGGCGTTTTCCTGTATATAGCCTGTATAGAAGTTCTCTCTTATTTAGGATCAGGTTACAGGTTCTAGATGCTATTAGGGTTTTCTAAATTCTGCAGCGCTTCCGGTATGTTTGCCGAAGAATTAATACGAGCACTATTTCGGGTAGAGATTTTTTCGCGACTGAAAAATAACATGCTGCACTACAAAAATAAATATTGTGTATTGTCTAAGTCTAGACTAGCTTAAACTTAATTCTTATCGTTTTCATCTAAAGTTATTTCGTAGTAATGTTTTATATATATTTTATTCTAGTCTAGCAGATCGGCTACCAGCTTAAATACTCTTTATATCTTACGTTATCTTACGTTAGTACGAGAATTTGCGAAAAAGTTATCGTTACGTAAACGATAGCAAATGTATAAAAAATTCAGTTTCCTTTCACGTCCGATAGAGGTGCTGTTCAATTTTTCATACATTTTGCTATCGTTTACGTAAAGATAACTTTTTCGCAAGTGCTCGTACTAAGGCCACAGGTATATGTACGTATATGAGGCTAATCTGTGACCCCAAACTAAGCACGAGGCTTGTATCCTCAGTTCTAAGGTTCTGTTCTGTTTGTAAAGGTCTAATGATTGTTTAATATGTTGTTGTGTTGCAGGCTATGGACGCTTCCACTACCTGCTGCTGGCCGTGTGCGGCCTCGTCAGCACCTCCGAGGAGATGGACGTCATCTCCATGTCCTTCATCCTGCCCTCGGCACAGTGCGATCTAAATCTCACCACATATACGAAAGTGAGTACATACTTTGGGACCTGTTTGAAGCGATTCTGTTGGTGATTGCGAAAAGTTGCGTAAGCAAAAACCGTATCTCGACACGTTAAGGTTCACGTTCGCGTGATTTTCCGCACTGGGTTGGTGGATATCGGCCCTTAATAAATGAGCCAATAATATTATAGGTTAATACATAAAGGTCTATTTTATTTTATTATTTCTGTAAAATATTGAACTCGATTTGACTACGTCTATTTTCACGCTTTACAAAAGTTGGTATCGAGTTGCTGTCGCTATTATGGCCGTTGTACCTAACTTTAGGGTACATCAAGGTAAAGTTTTCAATAATCTTGTTCTTTGTTAGAACATATAAGATTTACAAAGATTACCTTTTTAATCTGACGTGATACGGGTTTTTCATCGATCTAAAACGGGCAAGCAAAAAATCGTGCTTGATGATCAAAAAATTATCTTTCAATCTTTATGCAGGTTATACATACTTAATATGTTCCAACATTTTGATTACACCTAAAAGACCTGACATATAGGTATTAATAAACGTATAAAAACTAGCTGACCCTATATAAATTTTCTCCTATACATAAATCCCATATACTAGTATTCGCACAATCATACTATAGTTGACCTTCAAATGCACTTGACTCGAATGCAATATGTCTGCGGCTGAGCTGTCATGATTTCGTTATATTAATGTTAAATACTTTTCTTCGTGTCTATACCTATTGTAACATTTGTCAACGGGACCATGCATTATGTCAACTGATCCCGTGGGATCAGTTCGAGCTGAAACAGTTAACGTAAGAGCAGGAAGAAAGCTCTTTCGTTTTTCCCGAAATTTGAAGGAAACTTTTCAAATTTTTCTTTCCCTTAAAAACCTTATTTGGACTATTACGAACAATGAAAAAATATCAAAAATGAGTCCACTCATGCGCTTACCTAGGAACAGCATTTGCTTCATTTTAACCGACGAAAAAAAGGATGCTGTTTTGGACGTGCATATTTGTTTTTATTTAAACAAGTATAGAATTTCAATATAGTAGGTATGAATACTTATCTAAATGTATTGTAAAAGTATTTTGCAAACGCACTTCAGGCCATCCTGTTGGTACAGTGTATTCTATCCGGATGAATCTGTATTCATGACAATATGTTACACTACTGAAGTTTTGTTTTATTTTTGCATAAATACATCAGTATTAACATGTTGTATTGTACTTATGCAATACAATATTTCTTTATTTCACACCGAAAATTCAAATTAAGACTAACATCAGTAAAAAACGCCTATATCTGTTTATGTTGACTTGAGTAATACAGAGTTACGCGTTTATCCTGTCCAAGCCGAAAGGAGGTTATTGTACTCATCATTATGAACAACTTTTACTATGGGACCAACCCTGAAATAGCGAAATAAATATCAGCTGTTCCACAAACGGTTATTGACACGACAGAATGTATGGAACAGCTGATATTTTTTTCGCGATTTCAGGGTTGGTCCCATAGTGAAAGATGTTCATAATGATGAGTACAATGACCTCTTTTCAGATTTATATTTCAAAAATGTTATATGTCAAAAATTGAGTGGAGACCACGAACCCGAAGACGCAGCATAGGGCCTCCCACTAGATGGACCGACGGCATCGTAAGGGTCGCGGGCATCCAGTGGATGCAGATGGCAGGTTGTCGTTCAGTGTGGAGGTTAAAGGGGGAGGCCTATGTTCAGCAGTGGACGTCTTATGGCTGATGATGATAATGATGTCAAAAATTACGTTAATAATTTAAAGTAATTTTTATATTTCAAACACACTAGGTTTTTTAAATTTGTATTACCTATACGTTTGCGTTTGAACGCAACCTCGCCTGTTGCGCGATGGTGCGGTCTACGTTGGAGCACGTTTGATACCTTTTTCGTTCCGTCATCGTGGCCATACGTAAAAAATAAACACTATTTACATATGAATGTGTTAGCATTAATTTTCACTTACACAAAAACAGGTGATTTTAGCACAGGTGCATAATATGATATGGTCAGGGTTTGTAATGTAAACATGTAATTATGCAATGATTGAGGTAAATAAAATTTAATATATCTAAGATCCGATAGCCTACGTACCTAGGTCGGCATTTTGCTGGCAAAGCTGTGAGGTTGATGAACTTGCTCGCGGTGTATTTTATATTTACTTACCTAAATAGGTAAGTAAACATAAAATACTAAATACTATAGGCACTTGCGGCCTTACATAAAAAAAATTGTTAAATGAAACGAAATTAAATTTATTCACAAAAAATAGGGTTATACACTGGTCTTAGGTATTTTATATTTAAGAGATGGTTAAGAGGGCTCTTCCTTTTTGTATATAATCTAGCTCGCATTTTCATATTATTAAAGATAAAAATTATTGAGTGTGTAATTCCAAAAAAGTATCAAAACCATGTTTTGCTTACTATAATAACATAGCAAACGAACAAATTTTCAATTTGATATATGTGTATTTTAATTTGAGTAATATGGTAACAAGTTAATTTTTGCTTGTTTCAATATTACTCCGTCAAATTAAATGATATCATATCAAAAATGTTTTTGTTGATAATGTCATAATAGACAGCAAAACTTGGTTATGTCACTTTTTGGGAACTTACGCTCATTGATTTTATATCTTTAATAATATGAAAATGTGCGAGCGAGAGTTGTGCGGACTGGAAGGGCCGCCTAAGTTAATCAATGCTTAAATTTGTTCCATCTCGTTTTTATGCTTCACAAATTCAGACGTCACTAAACAATTTAAGCATTGACTATCGTAATAGGCTATTGGACATATGTTTGATTCGATAAAAATAACAGGTTTATTGAAAAATATAATTAAATGTATACTGAAGAAACAATTAAAATCGGTTGATAAAGTTCTAAGATTTAAGCGTTTAAAGTTTTTAGTCGGATTAAGATGGTATGTCTCTTTCCCGCAAGTTGAGTGACCATATGGAGTTTGTATGGCCCACTTACAAGATTATTCGTGATTATAGTGCGTTCTCTGTCTATAGCATGATATTAAAATGCATATTATATATTTCTTAATTTTGAACACATTTCAAATTTATTTACGGTGGTCAGCTTTTTTATGACAATAAATAATAAGCAGTGCGGTAGGTTATTGAAGCCGGTATTACCAATATTATGTAAATACCTACACTTTACATAAATAATTACTTCTTTGCATTTTGTAGAACCAAAGTAGAGTAAATACATTATTACTTCCAAATTAACTTAAGTACAATAACTCGCATGGTACAGTTTTATAGAAAAAATAGCAGTTACGAACGTGAGAATTATAAAATAATTCAACTCGTATTAAAGTACCTAACAAAAGGAATTTTCTAATTAGTAATCTGCTATCCTTTTTTGACAGACAATGGGTCATAATGTTTTTATTTCATTAAAAATATGATCATTGCCCATTAACACTCGGTCTGTCAATAATCATCGACTCTACATTATTTAATTAAAAATTATAAAATTTCAACGATATTAGAATAGTTACATAAATAGGAAACTAATTTATAGACACCACAAAGTAACCAGAAACACTAAACTATGGTTTAAAAGAAAAAGGCATCAAGTTCCTTGTTTCCATGAAATAGTTAATACTTATTATCTACGCTTTATGTTATAAAGTGGTAAAATCTGTGTATAACTGTACGTTTATAAGAGGTAATTTCAGGAACTAGGTACTAGAACGATTCTAATAACTTTTGTCACTGGATATAAAACTACACTATCATTAAATGAATCAACTTTCCTACAAATCTGCTATGTGCCAAAAATCCTGTACAGGGCAGCTAGAAATTGAGGTGAAGAATAAAACCTCACTTTTCCACTTATGAAAAATATATATAAATTGATTAAAGCATAAGTAAAACCTTGTTTCAAACACCTCTTTTCCTGTATAAATTTTAATTTGAAATCTAGAGTTTCGAACAAAACTACACTTTTTCGTCAAAATCGTCGGTTAGTTATTTTCATTTTCTGTATTCTCCAAAATTATAAAAACAGGAGAAATGAGGTTTTGTTCTTCACCTCCTCAATTTAGAGAGTCCATGAATGAATAGCATTACGTAAAAACATACCAAACCCATATTAGTAACATACATCATTAACATTAGTACAATATTTACCTAAAAATAAACAAATACCATTCTACACTGTAGCTTATTTGCTTACATCTACATATTTTGTTGTTGGTTCGAGGACCTACCTAAGTTAATCTAGATTATTTCTAGAAAATCACTGCGACTGTAAGCACTTTTTGTTACATATAAATGCATAATACGAATAAGGAATACCTACATACAATAGAATACGTTAGGCAAGTTTGTACCATCGTAGTTAAATGAGGTATAATCGATATTATGCATGAATGGCCCCATTCATTCAAGCTTAACAGGCTAATGCTATGAAATTAAATACCTATTACTTCACGGTTTTACAGAATGTGTAACTCGTGTATAGGGGCTGCTGGTAGGTTTTGTTGAACACAATTATTCGTATAGGTTCTCACATACTAATGAGAAGTCAGTCATAAATACTTATTATCTCATTTGAAATAATCATAAACGGAGGCTTGAAGGGCTAGGTGAACAGAGGGCATTATGAACGACATAGGGGCTACCAAAACCTCAAAAACAGTATTATAATAATCTTATATAGAGCTTTATCCCGCTCTCTCGGCTAATGAGAGAGCAAGACAAAATTCAATGTGAGGTTATTATAAGAATGTTTTAGAGGATGTGGTAGCCCACCTAGTCAATTAAAAATTGTAACAACTTAATTTCCTATATGTTATACCGAGGCACGTGCCTTTCATCATCATCACAATCATCCTATCTTCGTCTACTGAACATGGGCCTCTCCCAAAGCAAGACACTCAGCCCAATATTTGGCCTTTAAAAAAATCTAAACTGATTTCTAAAGTTAAACTTTACTTGCAATTTCAGAGCAAAAGTAATCTATCTTAAAAATCCTTTCAGAATGAAAACTATAAATATATTATATATAGAGTTAAAAAACCTATCAAAACAGAAACGACGTCAATATTGTGTTATCATTTTTCCAAGTGCTTTATGTGTCACTTATCCTAGAACACAATGTCAATCTACGTCATAATTAACACCCATTTAGACAAACATGTTAATCAAAATATGGAAATCCTATATATCCGAGCAAAAAATATTTCCTGAGTTTTTAAAGCATTATGAAGATGGTGTCACTGAAACATGTAAATTCATGCGAAACTTTTGTTGCGTTTCCTTTTCATGCAAACGAGTATTATGTAGGTACCTTCATAGTAGGTACGAACTACAAACAATTTATTATTAGTACTTTGTTTACATTGATTTACCCCACGGTTACTTAGTACCTACTATTTACGCACCTTGGCTTTTATCAGAATTTTCCTGTTATCTACAAGTGAACTTATCGTGTGTGAATCAAGGCTTGTCAAGAAACTTATTCTTAAAAACTAGGGCCTTACTTAACGTTACTCAAGTTGATCTATGTTATAAAATGCTCTCTCAACTTCTCGCTGACGGCAATCGTCACACGCGAAAACAAAACGGAGCATATTTAAGCGTATGTCAACTTGAATAACGTTTTTAAGTAAGGCCCTAGAATGCGCATGTGAAATCAAACTTTGGTCCTCGGACTATATTTTTTTCGGACTCTTTAGTTCTATCTCTGATATTTCTGTATGCTTTTTGTTCTTAAAATATGCATTATAGAGGTAGAAGTGTGTTTTACGCAAGCTATTCGATCTAAGTATGTAATATACTAGCCGCCTGCCCCGGCTTCGCACGGATGTAAGCTCGGCCTTTGGCCTCGCAACAAAACATAATATAGCCTACGTCACCCGGGGATAGTGTAGCTACCCAACAGTGAAACAATTTTTAAAATCGGTGCATTAGTTTTTCAGTTATTTCGTTACAAACATCCAAAAATCTAAAAATACAAATCTGACTGACTGATTCATCACGAAATATTGAAAACAACTTGACCTACGAAGCTGAAATTTGGCAGGTAGATTTCTTATAGGTAGGTCAGATTAAGAAAGATTTTGCGAAAGGACTGAATTAAGGAATTAAAAGGGGATTGTAAGTTTATTTGAAGATAGTAGGTACGTAGTCGCTAGCAATAGCTAGTAAGGTATAAGATCCTTGGAGCAGGTACTGAATTCGGCGTAGAGTTGAATTGATAAGCAACTAGGTAGAGGTACTACTTTTCGGCCGATTTTTTATTTTATTTTTATATCGTACGCGCAATTCGTTTCTAGTTCATCAATCGAATTGTAGACGATGTGGTGTATGGTTTAGCTGTAGGTAAAGACAAAGAGTCGTCGAGTTCGAATGATTAAAACTTTTTTTTTTTTAATATATCTGAATGTCGAGACGTACTTAAGTTGCTCGTCTGGTGGTAAGCTTCACGCTTGCCCATTATAGATTATCTCCACTCAAAAAAGGAAAACCTTAAAAAGTGCAAAACCCTTTAAGACGTATTTTAACCGACTTCCAAAAAGAAGGAGGTTATAATTCGACTGTTTTTTTATTATTATTTTTATGTTTGTTACCTCAGAACTTCCGACGGGGTGAACCGATTTTGATGATGATTTTTTTATTTGAAAGCTAGTGCTTCCCGTGTGGTTCCAATTGATCCAGTTCTGATATTTTTACTAAGTCTGGTTTTTATGTTGATAATTATTATTTTCAAATGTGTGTTTTTTTACCCAGGGATGGCTGAACAGCATCATCTTCATCGGCATGATGGTGGGTGCGTACGCGTGGGGCTCCGTGGCGGACTCGCTGGGCCGGAAGCGCGTGCTCATCGCCATTTCCGTCATCAACGGCGTCGCCATCGTAGCCTCCTCCTTCAGCCAGAACTACGAAATGTTCATGCTCTTCCGGTTTATAAACGGTGCCGCGTGAGTACACATCTTTATCTTCTTTTAATTTTCTGATTATTTCTTTTTTCTTTTATTATCTCTTTATATTATGTACTTAAAAATCATCACACACGACGCAAAACATATAATTTTTGATCTCAAGATAAAGCAAAAAAAAGGTTGTTAGAAATAACTGAAAATAATTGGAACTGTTAAAAACTGGATGCAGAGAATTGACGTGCAATAATGTGCGTTATGAGAGGTCTATATCCAGAAGTGGATAATAAAAGTCTGATGATGATGAAGATCTCAAGATCGAGCAGTTTTATCTGCGACACGAAAATCATCATACTAATGTTATGAATATGAAATATTCTATGAATTTCTTACAGGTTAGGTGGATCGGGTCCCGTGATCTGGTCGTACTTCGCGGAGTTCCAGCCGAAGAAGAAGCGAGGCGCCATGCTGAGCTTCATGGCTGCCTTCTGGACCCTCGGTAACCTGTTCGTGGCCGGCCTCGCCTGGGTCATCATCCCTGCTGGTGAGTACCAACTGCACTATGAAAAGAAAACATAGGCAATAAAACCTGACTAAAATCTGACAGCCCCATTAGCTCAGTTGGTAGTGTACCTGCCTTCTGCACTTGGGGGCGTGGGTTCGATTCCCACGTAAGACAAACATGTGTGTTTGTTCTATGTCTGGGTGTTAATATCTATTTAAGTATGTATTTAAAAATATATATATGTACGTATATCAGCCATATTACAAACTTTGCTTAGTTTGGGGTCAGATGACCATGTGTGCAATAATGTCACAGATATTTATTATTATAATTTAAAAAAATACATAAAAAAGAAGCTAATTGGGCTAAATACGTATGTATCGCCACCATCATCATCATTCAGCCCACTGCAGAGCATAAGCTTTCTCGCCTTTTCGCTAGTTTTCCCTGTTCCTCTTTAGTGGTTAGTATTTTAGGCTACGTATCTCCAAGGCAAGATTACTGGTGCATCATAATTTGTTTTCGTTAATGGCTCTATTGATGATCAGTTTTAGATTCAGAGGAAAAAATATATAACAAGGACACATTTCTATTATTTACTTCAAGCTTGATTCCTTCCGTACAACAACCAATTTTTTTAACTCTTATTCCAGAAATTGGTGTAAACACAGTCGGCTTCGTATACAACTCGTGGCGAATTTTCCTGCTAGTGATGTCACTGCCTTCGTTCGTGGTCGCTGCGTTGTTGTTCCTTCTCCCAGAGTCCCCCAAGTTCCTCATAACTTCCGGCCGTCATGAAGACGCCTTGGAAGTTTTCCGAGGAATCTACCTCATGAATACTGGCAGGAGTAAGGAGGAGTACCCGGTCAAGCAGATATTAGTAGACGATGTGGTACGCATATTGATCTTAAGTTAAACAAATCTACATATATATAATAATACACACATATTATTTACATACATATATACATTTATATTATTTTATTTGCCCGTCGATCCTGTTACGTAAATCTAAAAATACTTTCTATCCAATGGTTGCCTGGAAGATATCGCTTTTAGCGATAAGGCCGCCACTTGTGGCACTAGCTCGTAAGTGTTTTCTATCTGTTTGTAATTTTTATTTCTGGTGTACACAATAAAGAGTTTATATCTATCTATAATAACTATCATATCATAAACATCTTTCTTATATTATAAATGCGGAATTGTGTTTGTTGGTTTGTTTGTCCTTCTTTCACGCATCAATAGAGCAAACCAACATAATTTTTTTCATTTTGATTATTGAAGGGCTTGAGTTGTAATAGAATACTTAAAAAAATACGGTTTTTGAGAAAATGACCACGCCACAGATAAAACCGCGGGGCACAGCTAGTTTAATATTATTAGTTTATTCCTAATGTTTTCGAATACGTCGATCGTGAAGGTGGGGCACGAGAGGTGTGCATGCGCACGCCCTCGAGTGGACAAGCGACAAGTGCTGGGGTATCCACTTTACGCGCTCTCATTGTTACTCACCACGAACATAGGTCCCAACTGTACATAATCAAATTACAAATAAACAAATTTTCATATTTAAAATACTGCTTATGATAAGCTACTGACACACATAGCCTAACAAAATAGTACGCACAAAAAGAAAATTTTAGGGTGCGCGTTGAAGTCTTTTGTATGATTAATCGTAGTAGAGTACGTATGCAACCGATGAAAACGGTTTGCAGGATTTAGGTGGTTGGTAATGCTTTGAATTTCAAGTGGCATTCCATTTGCAATCGCTTATTCATGAAGGAAAGATCGGAATAATTGTAAGCTGAACCATGTTCAATCTATTGAAAATCGGCTAGACAAAGTTATTTTGTCAGCTAGGTCACGAGTGCTTAAAATATTATATCATGCAGGTCCGCAGTAACAAGCCTGAGAAGGCGAAGAGTATCGATGAAGCGCCCAAGTCGAAGATGCGCAAGATGTTCAGCGATATCGTGGAGCACAGCAAGCAGCTGTTCGTGCCGCCTATACTCAAGTTCACTACGATCTCTATCACTATCAACTTCACATTCCATATCGGGTAAGTATCGTACTGCAACCAAACTAACCTTTCTGGCTTAAGGTGGTAGCAACCTACATATTAGAAGAACTCTTTTGCGAAATCCACTTGAGAAAATCAGTTTTAAACTTTCACGGTTTCTCCACCACAAAAAAATATTTAAATAGATTTTAAACCGTTTCCTTTGTTACTATTTATATTAGAATGTAGAATTACTCGAAAAGTATCACGTACATATCTTAGCGAGTTAGCCAAAATAGCCAATAGTGTACCGGCCTAAAATAAACGAAACAACCGGGTGTACAAGATAGAAGGAAATGTTTCTAGTCGACATAATACTCACAACGATATTTTTTTCAAACCCTTTACATTGGTTTCTAAGAGAAATCATTCAGAAAAATGTTTTTATAGGTTGGCCCGAGATCACGACGCGCCATCGATATCACAGTTCTCTTTGGGTATTAATTTTTTTTACTGGCACTGCGAAGGTGTAGAATTCTCTGCCAAAGTCTGCTTTATCCGAAAAGGGGAACATGGGTCTCCAAATCGAGAGTAAAGAGTTTCCTTCTAAGCAAGCGTGCTTCATCATAGTCAGCGTATTTGCTTAACATCAGGCGTGATGTGGACAAACGTAAAATTAAAAAATTGTACGCCAACCTGCGAGTTCCTTGTCTAAACCAAATAGCCAAGTGACCCCACCGTAACAGTTAATATTTCTCCCTTCAGGTACTACGGGCTCATGATGTGGTTCCCCGAGATGTTTAACCGCTTCGACGAGTGGTCGCGCGACAACGACAACGCCGAAGCCGACATCTGCCAGGTGACCGCGTACGTGACGAAGCTCGGCACACACTCCACCGAGGCGCTCTGTGACTCGCACATCCATTCCGACGTGTTTATGGAGTCTCTCATCACCGTCGCCGCGGCCATACCTTCCAATATATTCGCCGTGCTGGGCATGGACAGACTTGGCAGGAAGTTTTTCTTGGGTAAGGGAAAAGCTTAATCATTTTAGCATATCATGTTCCCACTGGGACACAGGCCTTCTGTGCTGGCCCAGTGCATGTCGGTGAATGTTATATGTCTTTGAACTTTTATGAGTATCAAAATTTGTTCTTAGGATGTCAAGCGTCGCCCGCGTCGCGTGTTTACATAATTTAATAATGATATATACATATATCATATTCCCACTCTCTCGGAGAGCTTGCAAGTCTCGAAGTTTGCAATTTTATGCTTATTTACAACGGTTGCCGTTAATTGTATGCAGTGTTCGCGACATTCTCCGCTGGGCTGTGCTCTGCGGCGATGTACTTCGTGTACAACAAGACCAACAACCTGATAGTAAGCGCCATCTTCAGCTCCGTCATCTCGTGCGGAAACGCCTCCCTCGACTGCCTCATCACAGAAGTCTTCCCTACTAACTTACGGTCAGTATATATACAGTCACCACCACATTCTTAAACAATTTTTGAAGTGAAAACTTCTTTAGGCGAGTTGAGCACTTTTTCAAAAATCATGGCACTCGCGTCATCTTCACGATATACCGTGTATTTTAAAACAGCGCCATCTCTTGTAGAATAGGTGAATTATTACTTCAGTTTTCACTTCTGACGTGCAGTCCTATGACTGATGTTTTTTTTGCATTTTATATTCTACAAGAACACGAGAGTATGTATTTTCTTTTTAGAGTTTCATTTTCCGTTAAAGTATAACATGACCTAGTGAACTCCTCAAAGTAGTCCTCCTCAAGTCCTCGAGTACTTCACTTAAGTGACTCTTTTCTCACCTAACTCTTCCTTCTAGTTCTAGAGACTCTACAAAAAAAAAACTGTGCCAAAAGTAGTCCGGAATTAGAACCTACTCTATCCTAAACCGTGCCATAGAAAAAGGTTTATAAAGTCAAATCAGATACAGAACAAATTCTAAATCCGTTACGGTAAAATAACTTGTATAATAAGGACGAATACTTATTTTCATGCGTAAATACGTGGTATCGAAGTCCATACAAATTACCACTTCGAAATTTATAATGAAATTCAATTCAATACGCATTTTAAGCATACGCACGTACATATTCGTACTTAGCACGGGTTAGAAAATTTGGACATGTCAAGTATACGGTGCTACACAGAAAGGTGGTACTAGGCCGTAAATAGGTCATTGTACCAAGGAAGATAGTAGTATTTTTGTCTATTTCTCTATCTTTACGAATACTACTACTTTGAGAATAAGATAGACTCATAATAAAATTATTGTAAACAAGTTTTGCCTACCATGGAACCAACCCTGAAATCAGGAAAAACAGCTTGGCCATACTTTCGTAGAGTGCTGATAAGTTCATTTTAGGGTTGGTCCGAATCCCATGGTATAAGTTGTTCATAGTTATGAGTATAATGACCTCCTTTCGGCTCAGTAACACCGTGCCGTGAAATCCTGTTTTTTTTTAATTCGCAAATCGCGGAAAAGTGAAGGAAGGGATCTTGTGATTGCAGTGCAACGGGTGTGGCAGTATCGATGGTGGCAGCTCGCCTGGGTGGCATCATCGGCAACGTGGTGATCGCTGCGTTACTGGACACGTACTGCCCCGCACCCACCTTCATCGTGGCGGCGCTGCTCGCATGCGGCGGCCTCATGTGCCTCTTCCTACCCAACACCACGCGACAAGCGCTGCAGTAACATCTACCCGACACCCTTGTACCATTTCTTTTTACTAGCCTTCAAGGTAGGGAAATCTGTCTGGCTTTCAAGTGTCAAAGGCCGCTATCAATGGGCGAAGTACGAATTTACGCTACGAAAATCCAACTTCATACAAATTTAGAATTTCGAAATTTGTATGGAGTTCGTTGTATTTTACGTAGCGAATATTCGTACTTCGCCCACAGTTTACGAATATTCGATAGGTACCTTAACGTATCGAATTACAAACGATATTTAATTTCAAAATTCAAAAGTATGGAATTTGATACGTTATTACGTATCGAATATTCGTACTTCGCCCGCAGGTAGCTTAACTATGAAAATAATAACCTTTTCTTGCAATAAATTCTGACCTATAAAAATATGTTGTTAGCTACCCTCAATATCAAGCAAGTTTGATCAGCATTGTGATAGTTTTAGATGTTATGAGAAACTTTAACAGAAAGTAGTGAACGGATTATTTAAGATAAAAGCTCGGTACGAACGCTGAAAGAAAGCATTTTTATGTGAAGCCGACATACCTACCTAAATATCTTGTGATAAGTAAGCATTAAATCTCATCGAAGAATCCATTGATGTAACTAGTTTTTGCATATTTGTACAATAATTTTATATTTAAATAAACATTTTTTATGAATTAAATGAAAGTACGAACGAAAATCAAAGTAACAATTGACTGTTGTAGATTGTTAAATTTTTATTTGGAATTGACTTTGAAACAAAGTTTCGCATTATCTGATAAAGTATTATGTAGGTTAAGTATCATTCATTAATTCGTTGTTTTACGAAACTTCGTCATTTTATTTTTACGAATTTATGAAGCATTGTTACCGTAGTTTGTAGTAGTAGTTTGTAGAGAATTAAACACCGGAGTTGTGATACGATATAAATGACTTCTAAAATGTTCTAACGCATTGTAAATAAGACATTATCCAATGTATAAACAACTGTAACTTTGCAATGCCATATATTATTATTTTTCTAAGGTTCTTTTCAGTTCCTTAGTTATATTTTAGCAAATGCCACAAGGACTAAAAAGAGTAAAGCATTATTGAATCAACATTGTGTTTCATTTCTTTTTTAGGGTTCCATAGTATTATTTATATAGATAAATATAAATAAACGTAGCATACGCAGTCGTAACGCAGCGTAGGTAGGCCTCCCACTAGATGGACCGACGACATTGTGAGAGTCGCGGGCATCCAGTGGATGCAGATGGCAGGATGTCGTTTAGTGTGGAGGTTAAAGGGGAAGGCCTATGTTCAGCAGTGGACGTCTTTTGGCTGATGATGATGATTTATATAGATAAAGCCCTATCTTTTTAAACGAGCTGTCACACCTGCTGATTTTGAATTTTCACATATGAACTATTAAAAGTAGCAAATCAAAGATCGACCATTATGACACTATAGATACACTCGATATATCAGGCAAAGGTCTATACCACATCATCCAAACACTATTAGATCGCCTAGCATATATATTATATTAAGGTAGGTACAATCTGAATTATATCCAGATGTTTTGAAGATGTGGCACCTGACGTCTTTACAAGGGAAAGGGAAACACGACAGATGTACATAACTACAGATCTGTAACTATTGTGCCTTCTATTTCGAGATTATAGAGACCTTGATTTAAAAGAGATAATGACTCATTTAGATATGTTGCACTCTCTCAATTACAATACGCCTACAGAAAAGGAAGATCAAACTACATCGGCGGCACATGTTTCTGTTGATAAGATTATTATATAATTCATTTATTCATTGCAAAATAGGTATAAACAATAAAGATCTTAGATAATTTTAAATAAATACTCTATTTTCGCTGTTTGCCTTGATAAGAAGTAAAAAGTTGCAGGTATCTTCATTGACTTAACAAAGGCGTTTGACTCGGTAAACTACCAAGTACTAGTCAATAAATAAAATAAACTTCGAATAGTTATATGGAATTGAGGCAAAACTGAGAAGTTAATAGAATTATATTAGACAGACTTGCAACAAGTGGTTGAAATAAAAACTAACGGACAATCACTAAGATCTGATCCGCGTGAACTAAACTTAGGTGTACCTCAAGGCTCTTCAGTAGGAAATACAATGTTGGTTGTATTTTTAAATGACATGGCTATTTAAAGTTAAAGGAGTTTCGATTCAATACGCCAACGACACTACAGTTAATGTTTTCAGTAAAAACATATAACACAAATATGGAAAAAAAAAAATATGACCTATCAACATGGCCACTTATGGCAATGTTGATAGGTCATATTAAAAGTCTTTATAAAATTTTATTTCGAACATTTGGTGATTACGACTTTTTGAGATATAACGATAAAACGTAATAAGCAAAGAGTTTATTATTATTAACTGAAAGTAATAAGTTCAAGTCGTTCTTGCTCCAAAGGTCACTAACCTTTTCGTAAAATAATTTTAACAAAGAATGTTTCCCTGGTAGTTGGTCTCTTTTTTTTTTCTTTGTTGTTGGGATGATACATATATTACTGAAGTTGAAGTTTGGCTAAGTCCGTATGCTTCGTTCGTTTGAATTTTTCTATAACCACTAATTTCTGAACTATGAATATGACCACAGTTATATGACGTTGGCTACAGAACTACTATATGCGTGTCTCGGCACGTTCTTGTCCAAATATTTAAAGGTCTGACAGGTGCTTTAGTTTGTATAATGCTGAATGAAAAACATACATTCTGATCAGTACTGCTAGGTTTTGGAACGCAAACAGCTGGTAGCTGATATGCAACATTGATATAAATAAAGTTTTTATTCAACTTATTATATACAATGTTATTGCAGCTGTCAACGCTAAAAATGCTTGGTCGCGTACGACTTGCATCAAAAAGTTAAACAACAAGATGTTGATTAAATTTATTTATTAAAACTACACAGAAGTTATTACTAGAGACTTCATGTTTCCTTCGTAGACTATTATAGACCGAACTACATAGGTAGTAACATACATCACTCAAACAAACCAATAAGTGCTTTTAATTGCATAATGACAAATTATTCAACAATATTGTACTTAACATTAACGCTACATTATTAGATCTGTCCGATAGCCATGGACGTCTAGCCGCACTGCGGGCGGCCTCTGTCCCAGACGAGTGGTCAACACTAACAAAGTCCAATGTACAAAATCTGCGTATGTAACCGATCTTCCAACTTTATAAAAATACTATTATAATCTAATTTAATATATATATTACAAATACGATCCAACAATATCATAATTATATTCAATTTACAAACGTAAATTTCTTACATCTAAAATATTATACCTAATGTTGTAAAAACATTATATTTAGATATTCCGATAAAATGACAAGTCCAAGACACTTTCCGATCGAAATTTCCTCACTGTCCGTATTTACACCGTCGCGTTTACAACGCGCACTCACACCATGTCCGTGTCCGGCCATTCTTTACTCTAAAGATGTAAGCGGCACCGTCTCTACCCGGGTCGCGTGTTCACCGTTCGCGATCCATCACATAATTAAAGAGAAATCAAAAAGACGATAACTCTAACCTTAAATTCATTTATGTCATATTTTATAATACAATAAAATCCATCTTCAAACGATCCATCACAATGCGAGTACATAATAAACTATTGCACTTTTCGTAGAATCGAGTCGAAACACCTAAAATAAATAATGCAGGGAGTGTGATGCTGGGAGAGAGGCGGGTCGCGATTAGCTGCGCTCGAGTTCAGCCACTGAGACCTGCAGTGCGGGCTGCAGCGGGATCTCGAGCGAGGCCTCCGAGGTGTCGGAGCCCGGCGTGCGCAGGCGGCGCGCCCACCCTCCACCGCCCTCTTCCGGGTCACCTGGCGAGTCCAACGCGCCGCCCGCGCTGTCCTCTGTGAGGATCGGCATCGACTTGCCGCCGACACCCTCCTCGTCTGTGAGCAGCGGCATGGAGATGCAGGCGGGAGGCGCGGCGCTGTCGAACAGGTCGCCGAGCGGCGGGGGCGGCGCGCCGGCGAGCGGGTCGGCGTGCCGCGGCGCGATGCGCGGGTCCGTCACCGTGATGGGCAGCTCCAGCGAGGTGGGCACGGAGTGCGGCGTCACGCCGATCACGGCCAGCCCGTCCTCCAGCGAGGTGGGCACGGCGCGCTCGCAGCCCGCCACGCTCGGCACCTCCACTGGCGTCATGATGGGCTGGTGCAGCGTGGTGCTGGTTTCCGACACACGGCAGTGCACCGACACGTTCGCGTTCAGGTCGCGAAAGTCGGGCGCGCCCTCGACTGCCGCTGCGTCTGCGTGGAACACGTCGCTGTTGGCCAGCGCAGCCTCCAGGATGTCACGGCGCTCGGGCTGTGGCGGCTGCTCCATCGGCACAAGCTGGTTGTTTTCGAGCACCAGCGGCCGGTTGTCGATGGGCGTGTAACCGCCGTTCTCCTCCACGCACAGGTAGAAGGTGCCCGCGAGCGCGCCGAAGTGCTCCCCCGGGACGGCAAGTAGCTGGTCTGTGATGCCAGCGGGCGGTACGGGCTCGGGCGCGGGGGGCACCGGCGAGGGTGCGGAGGTCGCGGGTGCGGGGGCAGACGAGGGCTCCGCTTGCTGCCGCGCTATCGCCGTCGAGGGCAACATCTCCTCAAAGTTCTCGAACTCTGAGTAGGCCGTGGCGGCCGAGCCGGACGCAACCGACACCACGTTAGAAGCCGCGGGGACGAAGGCCGCCGGCTGCACATTGACCGTAGGAACGAGAGCGGGCACGAGGGCGGGCGGCACAGCTGCGGGCAGGGGCACGAGGGCGGGTGGCACCAGGGAGGGCGCGGGAGCGATCGCTATCTCGTGCTTCACTTTTTTTATCGGCGTCGGGGAGGCGGTAGCGAGCTTCCTGCACCTCTTTATGCTCGGCCCGGCCTCGTTCACGGTTTTAGTTTTCTGTAACATTATTTTCTCAGTGACCGGCGCTGGCGATTTCTGGACGATCTGTCCGGTGCGCTGTAAATGCTCGAACTGCGCTGCCGTCAACTGCATCACCGCGCCCGATTTTTGTTGCAAAAATATGATAGGCTCGGAGTTGGTCTTTTGTATGGTCTGTGTTATTTTTTTGGGTTCCGAAGTCACAATGCGTTTGGGAGGAACGGGCCGCAGTTCCGGCATCGGGGCTATGTTTTGCGCTGTGGTGGCCACTCGCCCTCCTATAATCAGCTGCCCTTTGGATGTGATTATTGCGCTCTTATTCTGTTTCGGTACGATTCTAGTAGGAGTTTTCACTGGAGCGATAGTGGGCGTTTTCACGGGAGCTATCGACGTCATTACAGTTTTCTGTACGGGTGAAGAGGACGTTATTCGATGCGATACAGTTTTCAGTTGCGGAACGTTCGGCTGTTGTTTATTAGGAAATAGAATTTTCTCATGTCTAGGAGTGAGGACGATTCTAGACTGAGCTCCTTGCGCGTTCGTGATGATCATGACAGTGTTGCCAGGCGCACCCGCTTCAGAGTTGGAAGGCATCAGTTTCGCCGATACAGGTTTGTTCTCGGTAGCGCTCAGAGGTGCATCGGAACACTTAGCTACAAACATGTGTGCTTTCCCAGTCTGCGGGTCGATGACTATTTTCTGCGTTCGAGTGGGTCGCGGTGTAGAATTCTGTGTTGGAAGAATGATAAACTTTTCGGTTTTGGGCGCTTGAGTCGCCGGTTGTATTATAGCAGGTTGTGTTTGCTTTACCTCTTTGACAACTGAGTCGGGTTTCGTCATGATTATTTTTTGCTTTCCTGTTGCTTTGTCGATGACTAACATCGGCTTTGCTCCTCGCAGTTTAGTCGACTTAGATAGAATGTTAGGAGGGACAGACTTCGTTACATCGGCTCCTGGGTTCAACAGTAACGTTTTGAGTTCCGGTTTGTGAGATGAACTGCTGATCACGACCTTTTCGTGTTCTATCACATTCTGCTTTGGCTTAATGACCTTAGTAGAGCTCTGGGGTTGGCTAATGATATTTCCATCTGACATAACTACTGGCATTTTTTCTATGCTTTCCGGAGTCAAAAGGTCTTCTGATAACACTATCGGCATCGAGTTAATATCGAACATGGTGTCATCATTGGCTTGTGGTTTACTGACCGTTTTCACTTCACTGACGGGTGTAACTAGTGACGTCTGCGGTTGAATTTTTTGCAGTTTGGGTTGTATAATTGCGGGTTTTGATACTTTCCTGATTTTTTGTTGAATTATAATAGTGTTAGCATCGGATGGTGTGTCTGGTGTTGTTTGGATTGTGAACGTTTGTACGGATGAACCCTCCTGAGGTTGATTCCCGCTCCGTGACAAAATGATTTTATCCGCGCCTGACATGTTGGTCACTTTGTTAAGGACGGTTTTGTTAGACGGAGTCGGATTTCGCCGAATGATAATTTTTTGTTTAGGGGTATTGCTTTTATAAACTGATTTCGCCACGTCAAAATTCAAAATTTTCTCTTTACCTTGCACTATTTGCTTAGTAGGCGAAATCTTACTGACAGAAAGCCTAGGTTTGCAAGGCTCTTCTAAAATTTTTAGTAATTTAGATGATGACTTATCCAATATGCTTGTCTTAGGTTTTGCTCTTTCACTGTTATTGTCATTAGATAAAAGAGCCACATTCTGCTCAATTGGATTTATGGTACTATCTATGTTTTTATTCTGATTAGTGTTGAATGTGTTAGAATCAGTCACTTCTTTAGTGTCCATCTTTTCGACTATATTCATTTTGTGTTCAATAGATTCTGACATTTGTACTAAGGACTGGGCAGCATTCAGATTTTCACTCTTTTCTTGTTCAGTTTCGAAGCGAGCATTCAAGTTGTCAACTTCCAAGGCGGACTCAGGATGTTCAACAGTTTCTGTTACAATTTCATTCTCTTGGAATCCTATTTCATTGTCATTTAAGATATCATTTTCAGGAACAGGAACAATTCCTTCTTGATTATTTTCATGGTCTACAGCAAAAGGTATAATAAAACTATCTTTATGTTCAGTCGGAGTTTTGCTTCGAATGGCGGTAGCCGGTAGATTAATCAGTGCTTCAGCTATTTGGAGATCGGATTCTGATGGCACATTTTCTACAATAGACTCAACGTTATTTTCTTCGAGGTTTAAAGGTTTGCTAACTTCCATGGCTGTGTCAACAATTTCTTCATTATGTGAAATTTCCGGAGCTGTAGTTTCAATTAAATTGTTCCCTGAATGATCTTGAACTTCTGACGTACTCATGTGATCTTGAATCTCCTCAGTCTCCATATGTTCTACAAAACCATTTTCTGCTAGGAAACTATTTTGTGTGTCAGTTTTTTCAGCAAATTCGGTATTGACATCAGTGATAGGTTCAATACTGTCAGTGTCTTTATCGTCTTCGAATAAATCTTCAGGTAGGTCGTTAGTAACAACCCGCGGAACTCTATCAGTTTCTCTAGACACACTTAAAAGTGCATCCACAGCAGATGCTGTAGATTCATTCATGTAAAGTCCCATTTGATCTTGTGATTTTTCATTGATTATTGATTTTTTCAATGAATCCATTAACTGTTTTTCTTTGTCTACGAGTGAAGGTTCTTCAACCTTTGTAATAGGCACTGGAAGTGTGTCCACTTCAGATTCTTGATTTAATATTACCTCTTGGCAAATTTCTGTATCTTCAATGGATTGTGGAGAGTTTTGCTCCATATCGTTTTCAATTGTTGTTTGTATCTCATGTTTAGGAGTTCCTTCTTCAAATATCGGTGCTTCTTCTTCCGATTTCAAAGTTACATTTTCAAATGCAGATGTCTCTATTTCTTCGCCATAGTTAAGTATTTCTTTTTCAAATCCGGTTGATTTGTGTTGAAATACAGGAGCTTGTAAGTCTTTTTCTTCATCCCTAGTCGATTTGTAATCAAATACAGACATTTGTAAGTCTTCGTTTTCATTCCTAGTCAATTTGTGTTCAAAAACAGGCGTTTTTAACTCTTCTTCTTCATTCCTAATTGATTTCTGTTCAAATACAGGCATTTGTAACTCTTCTTCTTCATTCCTAGTTGATTTGTGTTCAAACAAAGGCATTTGTAACGCTTCTTGTTCATTCCTTCTTGATTTGTGTTCAAATACAGGCGTTTTTAACTCTTCTTCCTCATTTCTGGTTGATTTGTTCTGGTGTTCAAATACAGGCAAATGCGACTTTTTTTCTTCATTCCTAGTTGATTTGTGTCCAAATTCAGGCATTTGTAACTCTTCTTCTTCTTCATTTTTAGTTGATTTATGTTCAAGTCCAGTCATTTGTAACTCTTCTTCATTTCTGATTGATTTTTCTTCGAATACAGTCATTTGTAACTCTTTTTCTTCATTCCTAGTTGATTTATCTTCAAATACAGGCGTTTGTAATTTTTCTCCTTCATTCCTAGTCATATCTATTTCAAGTTCGGTTGTATTTTCTTTGAACCTGGTTATTTTTTCTTGGTATTGAACTGATTTTTCTGTCGAATTAGGTGATTCTTTTTCAATATTAGATTTTTCTTCTTTACGACTTTTTATTTCATTATAAAATTCAGATTTTTGTACTGTTCCTTCTTCATAATTCAACGTGTTTTTTACGATTTTACTTTTTTCTTCTTTCATAAATATATTTTTATCTCTAAATGGCTCTTCAACTATTTCTGTATGGAAGCTTTGATGAACTTCTTCGTTCAAGGGCTTTATTTCTCGTGTTGGATATAATACATCTTGTATAGGTTTTAATTGAGACGATGTTTTGCATTCGTCGTGTTTGCCTTTATTCTCTAAGACTGGTAGCTCTTTCATGGTATTTTTCTCCATGACTGGTAGCTCATTTGCTGTATTTGGGATGGGTATGTTTGCAAGCTGACTGAAGGTGAGCGGTTCAAATGTTTGGTCAACACCCAATTTCTCTTTCTCTCGTAGCTGTGCAGCTTCTGCTTTCATTTTCTTGAGTTGTATTTTCGGCGCGAGTCTGGCCACCTTGACGGGTTCAATGGGCGGTGAATCTCTAGCTTCTGGCGACGAGACAGCTTCGGAACCATTAATGTCACTCTCAGATATGTCCATTCTTTCTACTGCATTTAATTGTTCCGCTACATATTTCCCGATAGCATCTTGGCTTCTAGAGTGTCGGCTACGAAAAAATGTTTTAGTCTTGAAAATCGCTTTTGTAGGAGCTTCAATTACACTTCTGTCAACAGTGTCCTCGGGACTTTTCTCTTGACTTTTGTCAGGAGATTTTACGATCGAAGGCTCAGGAAAATTTTCCTCGATTCTTAAAGGTTCAGGAACAGATGGAAGTTCCGGGACAGCCGTTTTGTTAAGTAATTCGGCGACTTCGCGAGCGACTTCATCATCGTCAATACCTACGCTCTTAGGGTCTTCCGTTCGTATTGGATTCTTGACTCGAGGTATTTTCCTGCCAATGTCGGCCTCCTCGGGCCAATCTTCATCTTCACAAAATTCATACTTCGAGTCACTCGACGATTCTGGTTTCTCGGTTGATGGAGAGCTGTTTGATTTTTTGTCAGGAACAGGAGACATTTCTGCAGGAACTTGCGCACTAGGGAGCTCCGCTGGGGTCGGTACCGCGGGGGACTCCGCGCCAACCGGCACCTCGGGGGATTGCGCCGATACCAGCGTCGACGACTCATCATTCGAATCATCATCGATATCGTCATCCCAGTCTGCCAACAAACTACTCTTAATTTCTTCATCAGTCTTAGGTTTCTTGACATCGACATTAGTAGACTTGTCTCCTGATGCTCGTTTCTTGGCTTGCAACTTCTTGGGCAGCCTGTCCGTTTTTTCCTTTCGCGGTTTGCGCGGTTTCGGTGTTTTAGACGAGTTAGGTGTTTTTGTAGGTATTTTGACAGTTTTTTTCCGCACAGGTGACGGTGTATACGGTACAAACGAGACACTATGAGTTTTGTTGTGTAAAATTAAAACATTGAGACGGGTGGTCTTAAATGGGCAAGCATGGCATGCATAGACACCAGAACTTGATGGAACAGAAATTGGCGGAGCAGATCTTAGAGGTGTTGCGGGAATAGTAATAGAAGAATTGGGAGTTTCTTTGTTTTCCATATTTGTGTCTTCAGTTGGTTGCTGTTCTTCATTTTGAGTTGTGTTTTCATCTTGTGGTTTAACGCCAGAAGCTGTGACGTCAGTGCCGCTGGAGGAAGGGGTGACCGTTACTTCCGAAAACGAGGTGTCGAAGGAAACAGACGGTTTGGATCCTTGCACTAATATATGGACTTTATAGTCAGTCTTTTCCTTCATCTGTAACATACAAACATATCATTCGACACGATCTCAATTCTCTCAAGAAAGTCTCAAATATATTATTTAACTCAATAAGTCCAAAAAATCATATTATTTTTGACCTACCTGTCTACGAGGCGTTGAAATGTTTGGAGATTCTGCTAGAGGGCGCCCCCGGCCGCTCTTGCCTGAAATAATAAAATTTGTCGTAATGTATTGTAGCCAACTATATACTTAGTTGAAAAGGATGTTTTTTTTTTTTATATTCTCTGGGATGATTGACTTGAAATTTTGTGTACATACATACCATCTAGTTATAATAAAAAATGCGTGTCGCAGTTTTTTTACAAAATCACCTTCCTTTGGAGTCAAAGTTTTTATATGGCATTTTGTATGGTACATCATAGTATTAGTTGTTTGATCAAATTTCGCGGAAAATAACTTTAAAAAAATCGCGCATATCTGCTTACATAGCAGAAATGCGCCCGTCAGGTTTTACATAGGGTGACGGCGCAGCGGGCATCTTCCCCGAGTACAAAAGAGCAATTTGAATGGCAATTTCTAATCTGATGTGTTCTGTAGCTATCGAAGTATGGAAAAAAGTTCGCTTTTCCATGCCCAGTTTTTCTCATTTGTAATCCCTGACCGTTTACATAAAATACGAATTAAACAAAAAATATGTAGCTAAAAAATTCATCCTCTCTTAGCTAGCGCATTTCTGAGAGACTTTATTTTATTGCTTTACCATCACCACATTTATTGTAGAGCAGACTAATAACACTTGCTTAAGAAGCAAGCTAAAGCAATAATCATCACCAGTCCAAACAAACAAAGTAAGTATACCTTTTTTCAAAGAGCCTGGAGTTTTCTTAGGATCGCCAAAGAGTCCTGCATAACTCTCCTTTTTAGTTTCCTGGAACTCATCTCTTGTGAGAATTTCTATGTCCCCATCAACAGCTGTCTCTGCTCTAATAACATCATCTGGGAACTTTTCCATGTGACCATGTTTTGTCCGGAATAAATCTAAAAAAACAAATACCTAATTAATTGTTTTGCCTTTCACATTAAATTTGGATACACTATTTTCCATTGGTTTTTAAATGTGAGGAGTAGGGATTTTGCAGGAATCTATTTTTAAAAATATATGATACTTCACACAAAAATTAAATTGCATTGCAAGGCTCAACATATTTTTTAACTAAAGAAATGTATAAATAATCTTATTTTGACATTTGTCTTGCTCTCTCATTAGCCAAGATAGTGAGACAAAATTCTATGTAAGGTAAGAATGATTTTGAGATTTACGCCACTGTGCCTTTATGTAACTTTGCTGTAGTAAATACGATAATTAGTGTTTATGTAATTATAATAAAACGCTAAAGTGAGATAAAAACCTATAGTAGCGTTAGATGAATGAATGTTCTTATTCTTATTCGAGATGGGGGGTGATAATTCCTGCACATGTCCCGCTTGGGGTGTATTGTGCATTTCCCCTTACCAGCAGTTACCAGAGCCAACACAACTCCTTGAAATATCGGAGTGAGGCTCTGGGGCGCTGCCACAGTTGCTCCAGTGGCGTAGATGGAATTGTGTATAATGACGATGAAAAGCAGTCTAGCTGATGTGGTGACGTGGATGGTGAAGCTAATGATGCCTCATGCAACCTGGTAGCACCTCATACAACCCGATAGCGGATGAATGAATGTTATTGTGTCATACATAATAAGATATTTTCATACAAAAATTTATCCCAATGTTAAGTGAAACTTACATAATCCTTTGTTGATGAATTCATTTTTGCGACTGCAGTTGTATTTGTAAATGTTGTTGATGTTTTTCACATATTCACTGAAAATGAAGAAGATAATTTATTTACCAGACCACACCAATATTCTAAATGTACAAATTTAAAATTTACTTAGAAGTGTTCGTACGTTTGTAAAGGGGTGAGGTTTTTGATGAAACACCTGTTATAGATTCTGACAATCCACAATCTTTTTACACTACTGCCAGGCCTATCCCACTGCGCTTCTTAAGCTTATGAGCCTACTCTGCAAGATACTTTTACTTCTAACCCTTTGAGCATTTAACCCATCTAACTGCAAGTGCAAGCTAAGAGAGAAACGGGGGCCCCTACCTCTGGTAAAATATAACTATGCACAAGACATTGAGTAGTTATTCTATGCATTGTCTTCCATGGTTAAATGCTCAAAGATCTAACGTAACAAATGTGATAACGCCAGTGCATAAAAAGGTTCTTACACAAAAATCTGATAGATAAAATGCACATGCACTTCAAGCGCCTAATTCTAATTTAAAATGGGGGTGATAAGACCTGCACTGGCATCCCGCCGAGCTATAATGGAGCACGGTTCAAGCGCCTAGGTTTTTTTAAATTCACAGGCTTGCGTTTGACTGACTACTTGCCTGATGTTAAGCGATGATGCAGTCTACGATGGAGCACGCTTGCCTACTTACTTTTACTTGCGTAGCAGGCGTAACAAGCTGGCATGCACCATCGTAGACCGCATCATCACGTTTGCCTATTGAAGACACTACATGATTTGTAGACACCCAGATTGTAACTACCGAGGAACACCCATTCACCCATTTATGAAGTTTGGTAAACTTTGCTGTGAATGGTAAAGTTTTAGAAATAGAGATGTAGCCAATCTCTTTTTGGATAATGTAATGTGCAAAGTGGAACTGGTACAATTATTTTATTCTATGCTACTGCTAAGATATCCCCAGGCGTATTGCAGGGAAGACATTTGACAGATTCAAGTGCCTTATAAAGAAAAATTATAATATTGTGTAAATATTAAATGTTATTGTTACCAGGCATTAGGTGATACTTTACATTTGCCATTTGCACGAAATAATATTAATAGTCTGAATTTAATCTCGCCAAGTATGAAATAATGATTCTAATAAAAACTAGGTTAGTAATTTTAATACAGAAGTATAAAAAAAATCTAATCATTGTTATTAGTAAATTTTGTATGCAGAAGATTGCACTGGAAACACTTGGCCTTTATACCAGTTGAAATATAAAATTCAGGGTTACATAAGAGAATTACATTGTCATAATTAGTAATAATAAAGTAAAAAAGGGACAATTTGTGGAAATCATGCTTAAATATCACAGGTAAGTATGAACAATGTTATTATGAGAAAGAATTGTGTTGTCTGAAACTATGTAGGTTATAATATTCAGATTCCATTTCAAACTAACCATAACTAAAATTTTAACCAGAAGCAGTTCCCAAACAGTAAACCTCAAAACTCCTTATGTCATGAAATTATGTAAATAATACTCACAGACAATTCAGAACAAAGACATTATGTGATACAATAATAATTGGTGGTGGTACTAAACTATTAGTATTTCTCTATCTGAAATCTGGAAGTTGGCGACTTACTAGGCGTCCTCCTGAAAGAACTTCACGCAGGCTATGGGGGGCTTTCGAAATGAAGACAAGACATCTGGCGGCAGCTTATCCTTGCCGACCACTTCGCCAGGCCACCAGCAGGAGCCCAGCTTCACCCACACCACTTCTCCATCCAAATAATCAATTTCAGTCTGCTCACACATCACCACTAGCTGTTCAGACGAAACGCACGACCATATTTTGTCAAGAAGTCACTGTACGCCGAGTGGATGTTACCATAACATTTTCCGCTGGTCAACACATAGTTTTGGTTGATCCTGAAATCTCACCGGTTACACTACTTCCGATTGTAAGTAGCTGTGAGATTTCTACCTGTAATTGTCAAAACACAGGCAAAATAACAATTTGTAAATATCACCGACTGCGTACGATATAATGTCTTAACTTTATTCGGTTGGTAGTACTGCAACTAATAATAAGAAAATAGCAAATAAAAAGATATAGTTTTAACATTATAAATCAATAAAATAGTTTTAAATTAATAACAAATACGAAATTTAATCATTATAAATTATAATTACGAAAATCTAACTTAAAAGAACTTATCAATTTACCGGAAATAAGAATCTTGGTTAGCGTCAGCAAGTACCAACATGATAAATTACAATTACAGAGTTGCCATTTTTGCGTATATAAGTTTAGTGTCAACACGACTCAAACGACTTCACAAAATCATAGACGTCACCCACAGGCTGCAAAAACATAAAGCGAAAGTGGTCTATGTCCTTTGATAATATATAGTTTGGATCTGCCTTTAAAATCGAGCTAGTACCGTAGTCTGCCAAAAACTAAAGGGGGTGAGGTAACACGTATTGCACACACTGACATATTCTTACTAGTTCTACAAACGCACACTTCAATATTGAGCGCACACAACTGCAAATGTTGTGATCAAATGAACGACCAAGGGGGGTAAATGCCAGAGGGGAAACAGTAGGTATAACTCTTCAATTATTTTTTTCTGAGCCCATGTCCATCTAGCGTGGCTAGCATACGCACTGAGGCGCACCGTGACAAATCTTGTCGTCAATTTGTCGAACGAGAACGCGACAAGGTGCCTAAATAGACCGTTATGTGAGAAATAAAAATCGAATGATTATCTTTCTAATAACGTTGCAATTGGTACCTATAGACTTATAATCTAGATCAATTTTTGTGTTTATATTTTAAAGAATGGCGGAGGATTTCGAAGAAATAGCCGGTGAGCGCAGCCGGCGTCACAGCCCACAAAAGACTTTTTACCATGGTCTGTGCTATTTGCAGCAGCCGCTTTCGCAGGCTGCACCAATGGCACTGCCATTAAAAAGTACTCTGTGGGCACTGCCATTGTTATGGAACGATTAGCAAGCAAGAGAAGATGGTAAGGATCGGCGAGCGAATGATTTTCAAGTTGGCGCTAATAAAAATAGCAATGTCACAAGCCACTGAAAAAATAAATAAATGGAAGCGTTTCTACAGTTCCCCTTTAGCACTTACACACCTTCCTCCTTGGTCGTCAATTTATATACATTTTGAGCACATCGTTTGCAGTTTTGTGCCGCTCAATATGGAAGTGTGCGTTTTTAGACCTAGTAAAAAAATATGCCAGTATGTGTAATACGTGTTAACATCGCCTCTTGGTCGCCTCTTTCAAGGTTTATAGCAGACTTTTTTCGGTACTAGCTCGAATATAAATGGCAAATCCAAACTATTTAAGATCAATGCCACTAGCACTCATTCATGGCGTAACGAGAACATTGATACTTATATGAAACCGTAGGCACCATAGGTAGGTAGTGGCACGTAAGTGTAGCGCTGAGCGAAATGTGGAGGGGATATCTGCGCATGGGTACAGTCATGAACATAATACAATTATAACTTTAATTGATATCACCAAATATTTTTAAGAACATATGAGCAAAATACTTGTTGCTTTATCAACCTTACTTTTTATTTGCTTTAAATAATCAATCGATTCATTGGTTTCTCTTTTAACAAAACAATGCACGTCATACACCATTTTTCGTGCCTATCTTTTCAAAACAGTATTTCTTCTAGGCATATTCACTATCTACTAAAAATACACTAATATAAAAACCAACAATAACAAACGAACTAAAACTTAACAATGAACGGCAGTAACAATACAATTTAGAACGCGACTGTTCAGTCAGAAGTCCGCGGAGCGTCGTATCGGGGCGGGGGACGGAATACGACCGGCTGGCCAACTGGCGCTACGCACGCGCACCCTTCGTCCCTCTAGCCCCTCTGTGATACCTATTTTTTGACTTCTGCGCAATGACGGTCAGCGCTAGAGTTTCGTGCCGCTACTTGTACTATGTACATTGAATTCATTAGCACAATACTTTTACCTCACCCCTTTCCCTTCAGTTTTTAGCAGACTTTCTTCGGTACTAGCTCGAGTCCAAGGTATATAATTTATGATCAATAGTGCGGCCCCAGCTAAGATATGATAATAACTTACATTGACGATATAAGATGTGTACCTATAAGCTCTCAATGACCCATAATCATCTCATGTGATGCTACTGGCCTAATCTAATAATTATGATATGAACAAGTTTGTTGGGTGATTAAAAATACATTTATAAAGGTTTTTATATATTTAATCTCTTAACCGTTCCTATAAAACACTTTCATATGTAAATATTATTATAGGTAAGTACATAAATTAGGTGGATCACAAAATTAATGACAAATAATTAGTAAGTAGAGAAAAATACAATTAATGGTAACGAAGACTACATTTAGATAACTGCTAAACGATTCAGGCATACAATGTTACATACAGCCACAGATCGTTATCAGGAAAAAAATACCAATTTTAGTTTGAGGGGAAGATGAATTAAACTATGTTTTTATTTTGAGTAGGTATATTTTATCACGGTGTAGATTGGTAGTTGAAAGAAAAGTAGATTATGCACCTCTCTAAAGTGAGTAATTAATGAACTCTTGTTAATTTAGTGTTCTCGCATACACTCGGGCACAATCTACTACTATTAACATTTTTGTTCTGAAAATTAGTAACTACGTAAATTTTTAGATTTTAGTAATAAAATCATTTTCTATGATTACTCCAGTATGAATAATATTTTTAATACAGTCATATACCTTTGCTAAAGTTTTCATACAAATCGTCGTCCTCACGGTGTCTACCCTGGGTAAAGACCATGGTAAAGACCCAGTAAAATTTTCTTAGCTTGCGCGTCAAGTGGCGCCACTGCCAGGCGAAGTTTTTCGTTTGAATTTCAGTGACAGCCGTTACAGTAATATCGAAAAACCTTTTCAAGACGTAGAGTTATTGTACATTTTCGAAAGGTGTCTCAGTTTTGTAAAAATGGTTTCCTCAACTCCTCTAAGATGAAGTAAGGTAGGTTGTACACTGTAGATAACGAACGGAAATGAGCATTCACGATTTTATCGAGAAGATTGATTGATGAACGGGGGCTACCACAACCTCAAAAACATTCTTATAATAATCTTACATTGAGCTTTGTCTCGGCAAGACAAAATTCAATGTTAGTTTATTATAAGAATGTTTTTGTTATATTTGGTTGTGGTAGCCTGTAGGTGATTATGGAAAATCACGCGAACTCGCGCAACTTTTCACAATCACATAAAAATCGTTTAAAATAAGTGTCGGTACAGCCCTGTACGAATACGAATAGGCACAAACCTCGGAACCCATCGATAAAGTCTTTTTCTAAATCGATTTCGGAGCTGAGCATTTTGTTATTTTCGAGGTAAGTACCGCAAACAAACGCTCGTCGTGCGTTTGTCAAATGCAACTAGGTTTGTCAATTGAATGCTTATTATGCTTGTGTAAGTATCTGCGTCCTTAGTAACACTACATGCAGTGCCTGTGCTGCCTTCATGTAAAACAGTCATACCTCATATTTAATTCTAAACTTTATTAAATAATATAGAGATTAGAGAGTTATCCTGCATATTGGCGTACTAGTTTCGCCCACTGTTGTGGGAAGTTTCGTTGGACGTATGCCAGCGTCTTCTGGATCTGCTTTGTTTCTTGAGGTGTGCATTGTGGACACGAACCGCGCAAGACCAACGGCGCCAGAGCTGAAATAACATAAAGAACTATAAACATCTTAGTATGGAGCCTGGCATACCTTTCACCCGTCAACAAGTTTATTTTTTATTCTCACGGCCAGTACTTATTCTATCGATTGGTATGTGTTTCAATACCAATCGATAGAATAAGTGATTACAAATATAAAATATTCCATGATAAAACGTTGTAGATGATATAGTTTCTAAGATATTTAATCTTAAAGATGTTATTAAATATATTTTTTTGCGAACATATAATTTGTACTCATTGTATTTGAAAATATTATGTTCCAATCAGTGAAATAGCATAGTGTCTAATTACATAAAATATCCATGTAAATAAATAAACTTATTTCTACCTGATTTGACAAACCGTTAGCAAATTTCTGAGATGATCAGCGGAATCGAATGTTGAGCGTGGTCAAGCTTGGATGGAAGAAAATCAAAAATTTAAAATGAAAAAATGTGAGCTTACTTTTCAATCTCTTTCCGATAGGGTCACAGGGCGCCTCACCGAGTGCACATTTGAGCTGCCTCTGAATAAACCGCTTGTCATTGAGTGCTTCTTCAAGCGCCGAGTCGGAAACCTGTGACCGCTGCGTTTGAGCTACGCATACGACAGCCAGCGCGCACAGGACGAGAGCATGCCTGATCTGAAATGAAAGTTTTTTTTTATGATACTGAGTGACGAGACGAGCGTAGTCGCTTGCCTGATGGCTCTTCACGCTTGCCCATAACAGCTCAACGCCACTCAGAATTTTGAACTTCAACAGTTCAAAACCCTGGATGGCTATGCACTGCGCTCGTCACCCCGAGATATAAGATGTCAAATCTCTGTGTGCCCTGTAATTTCGCTGCAAACATTGCCCTTCAATCCGGAACACAGTAGTGTGCAAACACTACTGTGTACTGTACCTACTGTTCCGCTTGGCGGCTGAATAACTAGCAAAAGTGTGGTACTTCCCCAGGCGAACCCCTGCAAAAGAGTCCTACCACTACAAAAATAATAATATTATCTTAAATTTTTTCTTGTTCTACGGCTCTGTCACTCTCCAATCTTATTGGTTGGAGTCATGCGACAGAATCAATTTATCTGATACCCCAAAATAGGCCCACTGAACAGTTCATAATTGTATACCTACGTAAGAATATTTGCATGGGTAACAAAAACAATTGATTAGCCATGTTAACGGCCTTTGGATGGCCTTGAAACTAGGGCTAGCCAGACACTCAGCCAATAAGACAGGCAAATAAAGGACAATAATTAAATAATGCCTTTAAACATCTCACTATTTCCGTACCTAGATATTAGGTACATATACCTAGGTATGGTCCGAAATCTAATCAAAAGAGTTTGGAAATTTAGGCCACCGTATTTTAAATCTCGCATCCACTGATAAAACCCTAGTTAATGAATAATGTAAAAAAACAATTAATTAATTCATATAGACATATTCATGGCTAAATCTATTTGTATGCCATGGACCAACTCAATATTCCGTCAGATTCGTAAAATATTATCAAAACATAAATCGCTGTTGTATTGTTGTTGTATTCTAACAAAGAAAATATATGATCATTGTGTACTGTAAACGCTACAGTTAGGTTCAAATTTCAATCATCGCTTGCGTTCTTTGATGATATATAAATCTAGATCCTGATATTTAATGCTTGAGCTAGACCCATTTCCATATTCCGTGATTGACTTACAATGAGCATGTTGTAGCATGAGCAGGCGGTAGGCAAAGTGAGTCAAGTCAAGGTAGAGTAAAAACCCACAGCCACCGTGTTCAATACATTGCATAAGAATCGTACCTCGTAAAGCACGAGGATGGCTCGTAAGGACGCCTCACAATACCACGGGTAAGACAGCTTGGTTTGGTACGTTTATGTACAAAATTGTTAACACATGTAAAAAAGACCGTGTTGTTAAAGGGGAATGAGTGAATTTATAGAGAGAGAGAGCGATATATAAATAGAAGGAGCCTCAAAAGAGGCAAGATACGAAGTATTTTAAAACTTATTTCATTCTTTAACATACTAAAAGTATGTTTTCTTAAGAATAGCAAATAGCTTTTGTGTTTACCCAAGACAGAACGGAGAAGTATAAGAATGTTGAGTGTTAGTGTGTTTGTCCGTAAGTTTATATCGTTCCCTACTCATGGTTCATCTTACTAGTTCACTTGAGTGGAATATGGGTTCTTACACTGACTATGGTCCACCTGCTTGGTGTACCTACTATGGGCGCCACTTTAAATCTTACTATCGGTAGTTCAATGTCTGTTTTTTCCAAGACCGTTAGACCGATTTGATGTTTTTTTAATTTGAAATGCTTCATTCCGGTGGTTCTTCTTTAACTAAATTTATTCAGGGATTTAAAAGTTAATATATGAGCTCTTTAGATTTGATCGTTCATTTTTTCTTGTTTCTTAAGGATTTGGAACCGCGCGTGGTTAAGACTCACTAATGATTTTTTCTTCAACATTTACTTTGGGGACTATTGCCAACTATGTCATGTCAGTCTTATGATCTTATCATTACTTAAACTTAATTTACGCTATATAGTATTGGTAAAAAAAATTATCAAAGCGATTGTATCTATCTATCCTACTACCATTGTGATTTTACCTACCTACCTTAGTAGTCTTAGTACCCTTATTTGGTAACTATTTGTTATCTAAGTACCTAATATACTTATTTATTTTAGTAACCAAAACTGGTATTAGCACGCTATTAGTGTGCGGACTTTGAAATACTCCTCCTTACGTATAATTAAAACCAAAAAGTAAATTATAAATCGAATTCGTTCGGAATTATACGAGTAGGTAGGTACTTAATGCGCTGGCGCAGTCACTCACAATGGTCGAGCAAGACGTGCTTAGAAACACAATGCGTGTGATCATCAACACCATGCCAAATAAAATATAAATGACCTGTGACCGTGTGTCACTACATCAAGTTACAAAACAGCTGAATCACAATTCTGTTTAGAATAGTAGATTGTATGACAAGGGAGCAAAATCATATTTTAAGGTGAGGGAAGGGCGAGGGTGCTATTTTGAATCAAGAAGGTAGCAAAGGATTCTAGAATATAATCTCGATTGTAATAAACGATTCTAACGTAGAACGTCACTGCATTGCAATAAACATAGAAATTGAGAAACATAACTGCATCATCTATATCGAAAATACAAAAACCATTTCATTGGTCATTTTCATTGTATTTGCATTTCGGCTCAGTACAGCCTATATGCGTAAGCTACGTTTGTATAGGTAGATAGGTACGCACGGTATCCAGTTGCTAGTGACATTTTCACCTGATGAATGGTTAATTACCATATGAAAAATTAGGCTGATTGCTGCCACCACTCACATGAGCTAGTCTCATGTAGATCTGTCACGGTAACCTGACACCAATCACTTTTTCTTCTTTCGAGTCGATGTTTCGCCACTTATTTTAATTTTAAATTAAGTTTTTGGACCAAAATTCCGCCACTGCAATGGCACTATCCGTGGCTTCATTCAGGTCTTCCAGTGTGCAGGCTGCAGGCCACGCTGCACACCAATCACTGTGTTTGAGCTTCCATAATCTGGTGGGCTTCCACAACCTCAAAAACATTATTGTAATCTTATTTTTAATTTTGTCTTGCTCTCTCATTAGCCGAGAGAGCGAGACAAAGCTCAATGTAAGATTATTATAAGAGTGTTTTCGAGGTTATATCAGGCAAGTCTAATAGACTAATAGACTTGCCTGAAGTTAGCTGCTGACTAAATTCAGTCTTTGAATTCAGACAAATGTTAACCCTATAATGAATAGTGTTTTAATTAACCTCCACTAACAGGCACAAATTAACGAGGTAGGCAGTCGATTTTAAATCAATTTTTTTAATATCAATGCCCATCGAGGTGGAGTTTTTGAATCAAACGGTCTTTGTTTGTACCTTTAATAAATTTTAGTCATAATGTCTCATATATTCATTACGCTTCCGATAGTGCAAATATTGAAAGTAAATACAGACACTTTACAACACGAAACGAATAAGATTGACTAAGTTTATAGTTTCGATTGTATTAATCTAATGAGCTGAAACTTTTGACGCCAACAGCATAGAGATAGAGCAAGACAAAATTCAATATAAGGTTATTATTCCCGCTGAACTTAGTTGCTTCCTAAATTCAGTCCTGAATATATAGAAACCCCATTAGGATGGATGTAACTTTGTCGATGCCATTAGTAAAAAAACAACACAAATCTTTTCTAAATGGATTGTTAATTGTAAGCCAAATATTCTTATATAATATTATTATCTATGTACATACTTGCAATGCCTCAAACTTCGAAGGTAATCACAATGGAGAACGCATCGTAGAATTCCTATAGATAATCTTGCAAAATAATGTAAAATGACTTCGTGATCAACAAATTGCCGCCCTTCGCCTACTTTGGAATTGTCAATCGTCAATTTTGGTTAACCACGGCTCGGATAAATGGTATTGTGGAGGACATGTAAGTACTTACTTAAGTACTCTCATGATTTCTGTGTCATTGTTGAACAGTATGAACCTACACATAATAACGGAAAACTGGTTTTACTTTAGCAGCATGCTCCAGGGTTTTTTGTTTGATTCATCTTGCAATAGTACTACGTCTTTTGTTAATTTTCTGGTAGAGTATAATTCACCGTTAATAAATTTCGTGATTTATTGCGGTAGTCTCTTTTTATTCAATGTTTTTATTTATCTTTCGTCACTAAGAGTCGTGAATATTGAAAAGGTCTTTAAACTGTTAAGCAAAACTTTTTACTGCATTTTGAAATGTTGCAGAAACGTTTTAGCACTGTTGCTCCTTGTATCAATTTAATTAACTCTGATTTAGAAAAAATCACAGATTTTACTAAGGATAAGCTTTTGATTTAATTTATAGCATCAATGACCATTAAACACGGCATTGAAGTATAGTTCACTGATTGAACAATTTTGAGGAAATACTTATGATCACAAAATGTTAATTGGTAGGTATCTCCAACTTATCTTTTGTTCCGACAACCGTTTAACCGGTTCGTTCCGTTAATTCGGAAGTTAAAATATACATAGTTAAAAATATTTATAAAACCTGTCGTGTCTATAAACAAATTCTGAATTTATGAAGCTAACCTGTTGTCGGAACAAGAGATAAGTTGGAGGTTCCAATAAATATCTAGTTATATGTGTCTAATCTAAATTGTCGCATATATTATATTATAGCATTAACATTAGCACACACAAAGTAGGACACGCACCCTAATGCGTTTTTAACTAGGATACTGACATCAATTGCATAACCATGGCGTTGTTATACGTAACGGAGACACGCTATGTTTCATGCATCGACATCGCTGTTGATTTGTGAAGATTTGAAAAGCAAGCGTATAGCACCCGAATTGGTAACAAAGGGGACACATGCCATCTGTCATGCCTGTTAGTTAGTGTTAAAACATGCCAGGCATTTCCCATTAACTAGATATAAGTGAAGTACTTGTACAATCTACTTAGATAAATATAGAATGTCTTTATATGGTGTGAATTATTAGTTATTTACTAATTATTATTAAATTGATTTGAAGTAGTTTTAGGCTTTAATATTCCAACTATCTTATGTATGTCAACGTTTACTTACTTCATCATCAGCCAGAAGACGTCCACTGCTGAACATAGGCCTCCCCCTCTCTCTATTACTTACTTATGTGTTGTTTAATTTAATTAAATGTTATGTTATGAAGCTCTTTTATCATACATAATATCAACCTTTTTCTTAAGCTGATTATATTAAGTTGTTGTATTTGCATGAAAAATAGCAAGCAACTGCATCATGTGCATTTTGCAGTACATTTTATAGTATATAAAACAGTAAATATTGCAAGGCAGTTTAGAAGATAAATGCGTATAAATGTCGCCTAATATTTACATTTTAAAACCGCACCTTAGCAGTAGGTACTTAGTTTTCTGCAGTTTTCCTCATGTGCCAAAACAGGTACTAAAATCCAAGAAACCAACTGTCCTTCGTGGGTTCAACAATCTACAATTTATCGTCGAAAGCTCACAAAATGAACAGGAAACACTCATCTGCAGAAACAGCACTCACCTGCATCTTTGGATGTGGGTATTGGGGCCGGTGCGTACACTTTTACTTTCGGTGCACTGTGGTCGCTGTTTGACCCGGATCTCGTTTATGATTTCTACAGTATTTCACCAATATCAGAGTCGGTGGAGCGTCACAGCCTGCGTCTAGTTGGAGAGTGCTGGAGCGAGCTGAGGTGCCGTAACCTCTTACTTAACTCGTCAATCCCCTCTATACGCGCCGCTTAGCTCGACTGCAGCCGCACTGCCGTCGACGGCGTTACATGAACAACTCGAGTTAACTCGACACATTCAATGAGTAATTAACTTCGTTCAATTTGTTTACCTTCTATACAGGGTTACGCATACAGATTGTACTAAGCCGAAAGGAAGTCATTTTACTCATCATTATTAACAACTTTTACTAGGGGACTAGCGTTAGTCCCATAGTAATAGTAGCAGACCCGATTACATAGATATTTTGTAAATATTATTACGGTATGCCTAGTTTAATTGATTGAAACAATAAATAGAACAGAAATGATGTTCAACCCTGAAATCGATCAGCTGTTCCATAGAAAACTGCCATTGAAACTCTACAAAATGTTTGGGAACAGCTGATTTTTGTCGCGATTTCATTGTTAGTCCGATACTAAAAGTTGTTCATAATGAGAATACAATGACCTTTCGGCTTATTATAGTCTATATGCGTGACCCTGTATACTTACTCTCAATGTGACATAAAGGAACTCAGATTGTCAAACGATAACAGAAACGCATGTCTAACTAGGCACTTACATCATTTCTGTTACATTAATTGTTTCAATCAATTAAACTAGGCATTCCGTAATAATGTTTACAAAATATCTAGGTAATCGAGTCTGCGTCAGACACGTCTAAATTCAATAACTTTATTAGTTCCATTATAATTGACATTAAATAGGTCAATCATAATGAGTAGATAATGTTAGTTAATTGACATTAGTTAGATAAATAAAATGCAAACATAATAAATTATCAATACTTATTGTAATTTAGTAATGACTTAGGTAGGTACCTACTTGTATTAATGTTTGCAAAAAATCTTCTTATTTTATTAACCGACTTCCAAAAATGAGGAGGTTCTCAATTCGACAGTGTTTTTTTTTTATCTTTGTTACATCAGCACTTTGGGCTGGGTGACCCGATTTTGATGTTTTTTTTTATTTGTCCGTATGGTCCCATTTTAATTTGGTCTAATTCTGTCATTTTTATAACGTCGGTTTTTTACAAACAGTACAAAACCAAATCGTAGAGTAAGAAAATTTTCAAAGTAAAAAATTGGTAGGCAAGGCTACGCAATCTGGCTAAAACAGGATCTCAGAGTTTAGTCACTTTATTGAGAAGTGTCTGTAGGCTAAATTGTTACGTCTCCGGAGTCTCCGGTGCAGTATGACTCAACAGTTTGATATGAATTAATCTGGACGAGGAAACTTCGGTTGGCTTGAAACTTTTACGGTCATAAAATTATAAGCTTTCTCCTTCCTGAAAGTAATTGACGTAACGACCAAATTACATTCATATTTAACTTGTTCGATGTTTAATGTGAAATGTTGGTAGGTATTTAACTGCAATATAAAATATCTGCAAGAATATTCCCAAAAGCCAACAACGAAAACATTAGAAAAGGTCGCTCATTGATTAAGTGGTAATTGGTAATCACTTATATTAAAATTGTATTGTTTAATATGTGCGTCGTCCTTTATGATAAATTTTCTTTACATTATTTATTAAATTTTTGTCAAGGAGGATGAGCAAAGTCATCTAAATACTGTCATCAGAAGAAAAATGTATGTATAAATGCGTAATGTGTATGTGTGTAAATGAGTGTAATCGTATGACGTAGAAAATTATGTATATCATATCAGCAAAAATTATATTTCATCGTCTTATAAGTTCTTAACCATAGATGGCGTTAATGGCTTGAGTAGGTAGACCAACGTATATACGTTTGCCCGTACTTCTTTATGTAACCGTCATAAGCTAAGTTATCTGTAAAAGTGGCCAAATTAAAAAAATAACTGAAACTTCACCCGGGACCCAAGAAGCTGGATATAAAAAGTCACCCATATCAGCAAAAACGCTATCTGTAATTTCAGCATCTTTTTTAATAATTAATTCTGTACCATAGATGGCGTAACGGGTTTGAGTAGGTAACTAGGTAGACCAGCGTTCATATACGTCTGCGCATTCTTCTTTATGTAACCGTCATAATTTAAGTCTTCGACTAAGTTATCTTATCTGTAAAAGGGGCCAAATTAAAGAACAGATATTTTTTTTTAGACTGGATTTAAAAATGTTGTCTATAAAATACGATAGTGGCTTAATCTCCCCGCACAACTTCACAAAGAAGTTAAGTCACAGTATATCATTATTTTTTATTATGGTATTTTCAAGGACGATCTAATGGATCCTTGGTATTGTTTAGTGGTTGTGATAGCTGTGCTGTTCAGCCGTACTGGCGCACGATTTTGGCCCACTCCCACGGATAGTTCCGCTGCACGTAGGCAAGCGTGCGCCGGATGTGGCGCGTCTCTTGCGGCGAACACTGAGGACACGCCCCGCGTAGCACCAGTGGGGCCAAAGCTGGAACAAAGTGCACTATATAGTCTCAATTTTGACGTCCTAATTGGCCATCGCTTGCACAAGAATGCGATACAATCATCCAGGCTTGGATCTAGGGGGTGACAAACAGGGACACGTGCTCCGGGCGGCAGCTTTGGGGGGCGCCAAATTCCACTTTTTCAAATCATTAATCTCTAATGCTAGAGGTGTGGTTGGCACCCCACACCTCTAGCATGTCAATTTTTTACCCCTGCTCGGAAATATCGTGAACGAGCACTTACCTACACTCTTCTACCCACACCAACTAGTCCTGGATTTGTCAATAGGCCATAAAGGCCGCGGCCTAGGCCGCCCCTAGGGGCGGCAGCGTCCTATGGGCGACAGATATTAGAGGAAGCTCAAAAATTATTATTATAGAAAGGTACATGGGGCGGCGGAAATAACGTGGCCTACACTCGTAAAAAATATAAATCCGGCACTGACCCGTACCTGGCTAAGCCTTTGTGGTTCGTATACCCCAAAAAAACATTTACGTGGTTATAAGCAAAGACCTTAGCAGGCTAAGCTGAAATAAAAGCGGCCAAATGCGACTCTGGATCGCGCACTGAGGATTTCGTACCACCACATATTTATGTGTTAACAATTTTGTTAACTACTAAAGTACAAAAAAGTTGTGCAAAAAGACAACATACTCAGCACACCGTAATTAAAAAAATATCGTTTTTCGGTTGAGTTAATATTTTACATAGATTTAACATTTTATCTAATTTTCATGTCTGTAACTTATCTCCATACTTATATAAATTAAATTGAATGTCAAAGTTTTCTATAGAACAGCTGTTTTTTAATTCTCTCGTTATCAGGGTTTGTCCCAAAGTAAAAGTTAATTATTTAAAATGATGAGTAAGTACAATAGATACCCTCGACAACGTCTGTTGCCCAATCGAAGACCCAATGAATTAATATAGGTATTTTTAAGAACTATTACGTAAATGTTTTTTTTTTACTTACTCCTCAACCGTCTTCCCATAATGTCGCACGGGCCTTCGCCAAGCGCGCACCTCAGGTGTCTCTGCATGGTGCTCTTGTCGTTCAAGGTCTGCTCCAGCTGTGCATCAGTCAACTGAGGCGCACCACCCGTAAGGCGGAAGAGGCAGCAGCATAATAGTAGGGAAATTATGATGACCTGTTGAAAAAGTATTTACCTACACTTTTTTGGATAAACTCGAAAATGTGGGCCGAGGCGAGGCCTACGCGAGTTCATAAATACTAAGTTGCCGCCAAGGCTTGCATTACTCGTAGTACTTTTCTATAAAATTGCGTTGATATTCACGTAAGAATAGGTAGGTACGCAATAGGTCTAAAGCAAATAAGTAATAGTTATTTGTTGTACTAGGCCGTAAAGTTTTATTTAAAGTGCTTGGTATTGATTATTGTAATTGGCATGAGACACACACAAATTTTCCAGCCGAGTGACACACAACTTTTTATCTCACTTGCGAAGAAAATAATGTATTAAGTATTATTATAGGTTAAGCTAAGAATCTCCTTGGATCAAAACTATTAGAGGTGCTATTCAAAGAGGTTGGATAGGGTTAGTCAATAGGTATCTACGTCACGTTTGAATTTCGAATTTACTTTCTGCGTTAGCGGATGATATGGTGGTTATAAAACAATTAAGTAAAACGAACGAAGCTCTATTAATGAAAAATACAGATCTAGTTATTACAGATCTATTTATTACAAAAATATAGTTTTCTATGATCTTTCTATTTTGATAGAATCAGAATCAAGTTTACGTTGCTTTTTTGGCGAAAAATGTGAGAGGGCTCTCACTTTATTTAAATCAAATAAAAATATCACTTGTACCTTGAAGAAAATGATTATCAAAAGAGATTTTAAGATTAGGTACACTGCAAGAACCGTAGACCAAAAAACAAATTACCTATAACATAATTAAATTAGGTTCTTAGAACATACCTGCATCTCAAAATTATATTATAGCACTACTTTAAAAAATTCGTGGATTGGGATCCGGGTTGCGCCACACGGGCGATTAGGAGCGACTGGCCCAATGCCCAATCATCGTATTAACGCGACGGGAATGCTATCCCTCCCCTTTGTGTGGCGATTATCTTGAATGAGAATTGAGAGGGCTCCGACGATAAGAATCTACGGGAATTTCTACGAGTGGTTCTCACAAGCTCGCGGTGGCAACGGCCTCGCAGGTACCTGACTTGCTTTATTCTTTTGCCTTATTTTATAAACGAGAACATAACCCAAGAGTTATAACTAGGTACTATAATTTATTATGTATATACTAACTGCGCCCCGCGGTTTCACCCGCGTGGTGATGAAAATCGGTGATGATGATGATGATGATGATGATGAAAAGTAGCCTATGTCTTAATCCAGGTCATAACAATGTACATTCCAAATTTTATCCAAATCCATCCAGCCGTTTCTGCGTTATTGAGTAACAAACATCCATCTATCCAAACTTTCACATAATATATGATACTAGCTGCGCCCCGCGGTTTCACCCGCGTGGTGATGAAAATCGGTGATGATGATGATGAAAAGTAGCCTATATCTTAATCCAGGACATAAGCAATGTAAATTCCAAATTTCATGCAAATCCATCCAGCCGTTTCTGCGTGATTCAGTAACAAACATCCATCCATACATTCATCCTAACTTTCACATATATGATATTAGTGTGATTAATGTGAAGTGCGATTAAAGCTACTTAAGTTTTTGGAGAACTGAAGAAATACATAACATCTAATAAAATATATAGGTAGGATAGGATATTAATTTGCAAAAATAAATAAATAAATTGTACTATGTATGCATATTTTCTAAAAACCGTCGATGTTTTATCGCTGCGTTAAATTTTAATAAAATAATATTAAGTAGTACATAAATACATAGGACGTACTGCCTTCTCACAAGATGATTCTACATAATTTTTTTAAATTTTACAACTTATTCCCAATTATATTATGGAACCTGACGTGGTTTTCACTCATTTTATTTATATTACACAGGAATTACTCACGTAAGTCGGAGTAACCGCCCTAATCCAAAGAGTAGGATAACTATACCCCTAATCTTACGTGAGTAATTCCCGTGTAATATAAATGAAATGTTTTTGTCCCAATTATTATTATTCGCCCCTCTGGCAGGCTAAAGCCTTTAAGGCCATACCGCCTCTTCATCTGTTTTGTTTTTGTCCCAAATTACAAACGGAAAAGGAACCATAGAGTACAGAAATGTGCCAGTATTACCAGAATGTAAAATTAGAAAAATCACTTATTTTGGCTACTGCCTGGCTCGTTGTGAGTGTGTGGTGCAACTTTGCCATTATACACTATTTAGGTGTTCGAGCCTTCGCTTGAACCACATTGAGATTAGCCTTTCATATTCGTCATCTACATCTGTCATCCTTGTCTTTCATAACGTGTTTTTCCCTAATGTACTTCCTATATCTGTCCTCCTCTAGCATTTTTGTAGCAGCGCCGGGCGGCCATTTGCTTCAGTACGCTTTTGATATTCGTCGTGAAAACACGTGGCCACGGAACACTAGCTCGTTCGTGCTCCTAACGGAGCACGTGGCCATGAAATGCAAAAACGCAAACTTTGTATCAACGGGTGAGATTATACTCTCGTATTAACCAATACAGATTGTTAAACCACTCGGCACTTCGGTCCAGTGACGATTTTTTCCGCTCGGCGCCCTCAAGGCCCAGCGATGACCTTTTCCGCTCGGCGCCTCACGGCCCAGCGACGACTTTGCGCTCGGCGCCTCAAGGCCCAGCGATGGCTTTTTTTGCTCAGCGCCGCAATGCCCAATAACGAGACTATTAATATATGGCTAGCAGAATCAAGACAAAGACTACACCAAGTCTGAGACGACAGGTCGTCTCGTCGTCTCGAATGAGACAGCAGTCGTCTTGGGTTGAGGCGACGGTTGTCTCAGATTGAGACGACGGTTGTCTCAAATTGAGACGACGGTTGTCTCAGATTGGGACGGCGGTTGTCTCAGATTGAGACGACGGTTGTCTCAGATTGAGACGGCGGTTGTCTCAGATTGGGACGACGGTTGTCTCAAATTGAGACGACGGTTGTCTCAAATCGAAAGTAACAACAGCATGGTTTGGCTTACAGAAATGGCAGAACTAACAACGATGGGGGACCTGGCGTCGAGACCTTGCCCTGCGGACGAAAAGGCAGCATTCGATGCAATAGTCGAATCAATCGATCACAACTTCCCAGACGGATGGAGAGATTGGGAGGTATATAATTTCTCATTTGAGGATATATTCGAAGGTGATCAAATTCCTACAGCAGTCGAAACTAAATTAAGATTTGCTATCCCTACTATAGACATAGCACGTGCCTTTAACCCTTCCGCGTCTTCGCTGTCTGACCGAAACTACAGAGCTATAAGAGCAACTATCTCAAGATGGCCATTTGGCAGAGCACTAGTGTACTCTCCTCATAAAATTGTGGATAAGATTCACAGGCCATCTTACGACAGCTTCATGGATGCAGTAGTGACTCTAAAGCCAAAACTCAAAAAGCGAACCGATGCGTCTTCAGATCTCACTAGTGTGCTAAGGGGGACAAAGAGATCAGCTGAGTTCGAAACAGAGGTTAACCATTCCAAGCGCATAAGCATCGATCGTACCTCACGCTCAGCGCCATCTGAAGGAAGCAGCGACCACCTCCTAACCACAGTGCTTAGTCAGCAAATGAAACTTTTCAACCGTATGATAGAAATGCAATCCGAGCAGAATACTAACATCAAACTGCTCTTGCAAAACCAATCATCCGGGCAGCAATCCACAGTATCAACCAACATGGGAGACGACGGTGACCTAAACCGTTCCTTTGACTCGATGCCTGACAGCTCCACTTCAGAAGAAGAACGTCCCGCTAAAACTAGCTCTACCATTCAACCCCAAAAATCTAGAGTTTCCGAGTTACGGGAGAAGATTGCGAACGCACAAAGGGAACTAGTAGAACTACAGGAAACGGCCAGTGAACCCGAGACCGAATTTGACTTCGCCCCAGCTACCGTAGCAAAAAAGGCTAAAACTGCCAAAGCAAATGAAGAAGCCCTCGAGCATTGCATAAGATGCCAGAAATTCCGCGACCCTGAGTGGCGTTCCATAAGATACGCAGAAATACAAGACCAGTTTCAAGCTTCCCCGGGCTTTTGTGCCCTCAAACCCAATAATCTGTTAGCGGGGATCGCTCCCGACTGGAAATCGATTTCCATTCTAGAGAGGTTTGACCTCACTTGCGGAGCAATGGTTAATGGCCTAATACAAAACAGAATGATTTTTCAAGAATTACTTAACAGTATGCCCAAAGACATGAAAAAGAAGGTGGGAAATGATTTCGTCGCCGCCGACTCAAAGTTTAGGAAGACATCAGATGCTCTACTTCAATACGTATGCGGTCGTCGGCAAGAAGTAATTCAAGAACGTAGAGAAACCTACAACCCACCGAACAAAGCCCTTCGGGCTATTTTGCACGAAATCCCACCTTCAGAAACTCACTTATTTGAGGAGAGAGCTTTTTCAGAACTGGTCAAAGATCAAGGGGGCATCCACAAGTTTTTTCCGCCTAAAAAGAGACAACATGCCAATGCAAGATTGCCAAATTATAAGCAGAAAGGCAATCAAAATCAGCAACATGGAAACCGCGAGGCAGGACGCCCTAAACGGAATTATAACTACATCCAGCCCTTTCAAGGAAAGTGGAAGGGTGAGCCCACTAATCGTCTTAAAAAACCCTCCAGACCACAACCCACTTCGGGGAAAAAATGGGGGGAGAAAAGAAAGTGACGGTTTCATAGCGGGTCGCCTAACTCTATACGCAAATCAATGGAAAAAGGCGCCCGAAAGTATTATAAAGATGATAAGGGGTTACAGAATACCTTTCAAGAGAACCCCTCCATTTACAAAATTTTCAAATGTAAATATCCAAAGGTTTCAAACGAAATATTCACCCGAAATGTCTGCAGAAATAAAAAAGCTCCTAGAATCCAAGGTATTACAAAGAACCGACCAAAAAAGAGGATATCTCTCGCCTCTTTTTCTGCGGAAAAAGTCAAATGGAGAAAATCGCCCTATTTTCAATCTGAAAAGGCTGAACGATTATATTTTTACCCCGAGCTTTCGGCTAGTAAACCAGCAGCAGATACCTTCACACCTAAGAATCGGAGATTACATGATGAAAATCGATATCTCACAGGCTTACTTCCACGTCCCTATAATGCAAAGCCACCGCCGGTACCTGAGCCTCGCTTATCAGGGAACGATTTACGAGATGACATGTCTCCCTTTTGGGTTGGCGAGCGCACCGTCAGCATTTGCAAAACTGACCAACTGGGTCGCTCAGCAGTTAAGACAACAGCAACTCCGTGTAATCGTCTACTTAGACGATTTTCTGATAATCCACTCAAACCCGTCAATTTTAGAAAAACAAGTCCTCTACGCAATCAATTTTCTGGAGAGACTGGGGTGGCAAGTGAATCGAACGAAATCCTCCTCAAGAGCTACAACCAAAGAAGAATATCTAGGGTTGACATGGGACACATTAAAAAACACAAAAAGCCTGTCAGAACCCAAAGTACTCCACCTAAAGGGTTGCATAGAGGAACTTCTCAGGAAGAACCAATGGAGCTGGCGCGACTCAAAAGTAATTCTGGGCAAGTTGAATTTTGCATCACTGGCTGTGCCACTAGGAAGACTCCACAGTCGCTTGATTCAAAAAGCTTCGTCACGTTTACCGATGCGGAATCCACTTCAGAAATTTCCTGTACCACAGAAAGTGAAAGAGGAACTAATATGGTGGAGAGAAAACGCTCACAGACTATCTCCCATCCATCATGCCGAGCCATCGATGTTTGTTACCACCGATGCTGCAGACGAAGGCTGGGGTGCGATTGCAAACAGCCGTCGTTTATGGGGCAAATGGACGCACGATCAAAAGAGATGGCACAGCAATCTGAAAGAACTGTGGACTGTTCACGAAGTTCTACAACATCTGAAGGGCGAAATCTCAGAGAAAACCATAATGATACAATCCGACAACCGAACCACGGTTGCCTACATAAACAAACAAGGCGGTACGAGGTCCACGATATTGTTGAGAGCCACTACGAGAATTCTGCAACTCTGCGAGAAGATGCAATGTCACCTTATTGCTCGCTACATTCCGGGAGCTTACAATGGGTTAGCAGACAGTTTATCTCGAGAGAAGGCTCTCCCAGAATGGCATCTCAGCCGACCAATCGTGAAAAAGCTTTTAGAAATGTTCGGCACGCCGGAAATAGATCTGTTTGCATCAGTGAGGTCTGCAGTAGTATCTGTTTACGCGAGCGAAGATGTTGCCGACATTCACAGCAAATTCACGGATGCATTCAGCAGAAAATGGCAATACAATCTGGGATGGATATTTCCTCCACCAGCGCTAATACCACGAGTATTACGTCACCTAGAAACGTCAGAGGGCCGGTACATTCTCATTGCCCCAATATGGGCCAGAGCTTTTTGGAAACCAGACCTCGAACAAAGAGCGGAGGGAGCAGTGTTTCAGATACCCAACCTGCGCATGAACCTCGTCGATCTCCGCACAAACCTCCCTCCACCAGGGGTGGATCAACTAAACCTGGGGGTTTGGTTGGTTCGGGCTGGTCGCAACAGGTGAAAGACTGGTGCGAAGCTGACATAAAATTATTAGAATCCTCTTGGAGGCAATCGACACTTAAAACCTATAAACCTATTTGGCAGCGATGGCGACAATGGTCACTCGAAAACAATATTAAGACAGATAATCCTGAACCAAGAGATCTAGCTAAGTACCTTTGCTACCTTTACACGGAAGTAAAACTAGCACCTAGGTCCATAGCTCTGCACAAATCGGTCGTGGCTAACTTCAGCAACCCCCTTCGCGCACTGGAACTCAGCTCACATCCACTTGTTAAACGCATAATAAAAGGCGCCTTCGCTGAGAGTCCACCTGCAAAGAAGGTTCTATCATGGAAAATTGAAGATCTCTTATTATTTCTGAAGACTTACAAATTTGATGAGGAAAGCCTTTTTGCAGTATCTAGGCACACATGTGTTCTTCTTCTACTAGCTTCTGGCAGAAGGGTTCATGATCTTACTTTACTGAGTCTAGATAGTGATGCATACGAAGAAAGCGAAGATGGAATCACGTTTTGGCCCAAATTTGGATCCAAAACAGACTCTCATACTTATAGGCAATCTGGATGGCATATTAAAAATGGACAAGAAACTTTAGAAAAGCAGCTTGATCTAGTATTTTGGATTAAGAAATTAATAAACGTCTCTTCCGATCGACGCGCACCTAGGCAATTGAGAAATCTACTAATTACAACCAGAGGTAGAGCAAAAAATGCATCCCGCACCGTTGTTGCGGGCTGGATCAGAACACTATTTAAAGAAGCTGGAATTTCCGCGTCAGCAGGCAGTTTCAGAGCAGCAGTGGCTTCTCATAGCTGGGTCAACAACCAAAGCATTGACGAAATCCTTAAAAGAGGGAATTGGCGGTCAAGAAACACTCTCTTCAATCACTACTTCAGGGAAATTAATAGCACTCCAGGATCCAACTCAAATATACTGAGTGCAAGTTTTTCGCCAATTACATAATTGATTATAAGAAAGTAGATAAATAGGTACTTATTCTAAGTTAAGATAATATTCTGCTGAATATCTCGAATTAATATACTTTGCTTCTTACAATTCCTCGCAGAGATTTTATTTATTTACCTTATTGAACCTTTACAATAAAATTAAAATAAAACTCACAGTACGCTTATCTAGAGGCAGCGCCGGCAGATAATAAACACGTCTCAATGTGGTTCAAGCGAAGGCTCGAACACCTAAATAGAACCGTTTTTCCCCCGAAGGGTAGAAAACGGATATTTAGGTTTCAGCCGAAGCTTGAACCACACAGTTTTAATAGCCTTGCCGGCTCAAGGTACTGAAGCAAATGGCCGCCCGGCGCTGCTACAAAAATGCTAGAGGAGGACAGATATAGGAAGTACATTAGGGAAAAACACGTTATGAAAGACAAGGATGACAGATGTAGATGACGAATATGAAAGGCTAATCTCAATGTGGTTCAAGCTTCGGCTGAAACCTAAATATCCGTTTTCTACCCTTCGGGGGAAAAACGGTTCTATTATGTGTATAATTAGTGTTTTATTTATGGAACTTACATTTGTGTATGATTATGATTTTATAAGTCTATTTCTAACATTATATCAAGAAAAAAAGGAATGCAGTGAAATATATATATTTATCAAACATTATGGTAATGGTTCATAATAATGGCAAGTGTGTAATGCGACTTTCAGTATATATAAAAAGTACTCTTTGAATGCGACCAACCCCCAACGTAATTTCATATCTGTGGATCAACGGGACCAACATAACTCTATAAAAATGGTCAAATTACAGAACTAAAGTTTTCTACGGATGATTGACAGTAATACTCAGAAAATACGATGGTTGCTCCAATAGTCAAATCTAGAGATAAAATGGCCAGCTGTAAAGGTCACAGGCCACAGATAAACAATGTTCATGTTCACTTCACTCACTCACTTCACAAAATTAGTACACATAACTAAGGCCAAGCAGGGGCTACTTTTTATTTTTTATTTATTTTTGTCTTGAATTATTACAGTTAATTATCTGATAACTAATATTTTATACACATTTCATTTTGTCTTGTTTTAGATTCTAAAAACAAGTGCATCAAGTGTTTTGTTTAGAAGAAAGTTAAAGTTATCCTCTTCGTAATTAACTTGACAGTCAATCATATGGTAGTAATTAGTGATGTCAGTGTTTGTTTACTAAATGCTCGTCTGTGAAAGTTTGTAAAGTGAGCACTGTTAGGCTGAATTGATATGATGGATATCATCAAATCGACTGGGGAGTCGTCATCTAGAGGCCGAGAAGATGGCGACGATGCAACTGGTTCTGAGCGCCCACTCAAAAAAGCCCGATTTGCATGGCAAGTTAAAGGCAAATATCACTTGAAAAATGAGACCGACGAGTCTAATAAAAATCTTACAAGACATTCTGCAGAGCCTTCTACATCCGAACCTTCATCAACGAGTCAAAACTCGTCAAATACACTACCAAGTAAAATGGAAAATTATCTAACAACACAAGATTATAGTAAGTTAGATTCTGTCATAAACTCTGATAATTCCTTATTTGCAAATATAAATAATTTGACAACAGAACAACGGCAATATCCTAGATATATGAGCACCCATGAGAGAAAATCTAACAATGTGTTGAGAAGTAATTGCTGCAACAGTATCAAAACTGTGTCAATGCCAGACAATGCAGAAAATCAGTGTATAGCTCAGTGGCAAGCCAAGCAAGTAAGTTTATTGCTAATTAGACCATTAGAAATCTGTAAATGATTCTATTATTCTTATTAACTGCTAATGACCTTATTATTTTTATTTACAGCTTCGAAAAGGCTATCTTGATAACACTCTGAATCGAGTGTTAGAATCGTGGGCTACTGAACCTTTGCCGGCTGATGAAGAGAGCTCTCGATTTTTAGCACTTGATTTTGCCGAGTTCATCAATCATTTACCAGGCGATAACTCTGTTGAAAATGAAGGGATTCTAATGGCAATATCTGCTCATGGATTACAAAACACACCGAGTTCCAGCAGTAATGATGCTAGCTATACGGACTACTGTAGCATATCAAGCACTCATGCTTTTGATACCCCATCACCTTCACAGTGCTTGTCACCTATCGTTTCTGACGATTCCCAAGACACAAATGTCCAACATTGCGAAACTGAAAATAAAACTCCCAGTGAAACACAGGACTGGCAATCAGATAATCAGAATGCAAATGATTCCACACCTTTTGCATTCTTTTCAGAACCTTCTCGATCATACCACTTTTATCACGATAACCACCAAAATTCAAACACAGATTCATTGGATACAGACAGCCATTTTGATTTCATGAATGCTGCGGTTTTATATGCTATCAAAAGTAAAGGCTTGACTGCGTCTGGTACAGAATATGGATAAGACTCTGACAATCAAGAAATAAAATATCTGCACAAATTACTTTTTTAATGAGGATGTGGTAAAATGGTTAGGTAGCTACTAAATAATATTACATAGTGCAATCTGCCATAAGACTAGTTGTGTATCCATTATTTTACCAGTTTTTGTAAATGTTGTATTTTGTGTGTGTAAATAACTATATGAACCTATTGTGATATAAATTTAGACAAAAACAAGACATGTTAGTGTGTTCCTGATTTAAAAAAAAGTACAAATTGTTTCAAATTTTTTAAGCATATCAATACCTATATTGAATGAGCACTGACCCCATACCCCGTATGGCCCAAGAGTCAAACATTTTTTACACCTTTCGTTTTTGACATGTCTAACCTACGTAATTCTGTTATTTTTGACCGACTTTAAAAAAAAGGGGTTCTTAATTCGGTTTTTTCTTTCTTCTGTTTGTTACCTCAGAAAAAGGCACGGATCCAGCTCTCAAAAAAAGTTGTGGTCACAGCCACCCGAAAACCGAGCAAGTGCGAGTCTGCGTATGTATGAACCTTGCTCGTGCATGATCAATATAGTGCATTCCTAAATTATATGACGGCCTGACCAAGATTTTATACAGTGTATCGTAATTACACGCGGGTAAAGCTGTGGGGTGTCACAAGTCACGTATTAGGGTTGTGGGCATGCCCATCGTGCCCAAAACGATGGATCCGCGCTTGCTCAGAACTGTCATTTATGAACCGATTTGAAAAAATCTTTTTTTATTTGTAAGGATATCATTGAAATTGGTTTGACTTTTAAATCAAAATAACTGCAAAACTCCGAAATTGCGTATTCCTTTTGAAGTTGGTTTTATTTAATTAATAATTATAGTAAGGATAGGTCAAAAACTGAAGGTCCATTAATAATAAAAAATGCCTGAAAGCAATCCTAGGGCTAAACGGCAAATGTGTGGATGCAGTTGAAACATGTCCATGCTAGTGATAAAAGTAAAAAAAAAGTGTTAATAAAGATTTCTTAGTATACTTCTACCTAAATCACAAATGTATATTCAATGGGTGCAGAGATATCTGAAGTACATTTTTCTTTACTGCTTTAGCAAGTTAATATTATTATAAGAAATTGTATAGAACTGAAGTGCATATAAAACTTCAATGTATACCTAAATACCTACTAACAATAATAAATAGTTATTATTGCAAATTGTGTATTCCTGTATGCAACTGACATTAAAGTCAATAAAGTGATACTCAAGTCATTACTCATTTCACTTTATTTTTTATTTAATAAGTCTTGCGTTTGGCGCCAACTCGCCTGATTGCGGTCTACGATGGAGCACGCTTGCCTAGTAGAAACTGATTCACTCGTTATTTGAAGACACCCACATTGTAACTATCGGGGAACACCTATTCAGGCAGCGCATTCCACAGACACTGCTCAATAAAAGTGAAATCAAAGCGCTTTGTAGGGGTTTGCGGAATATCAACCATAAACTGGTGTTAATTAGTATTCGATTTGAAAAATGGGCAAGAGGGAATTTGATCATGCAGATCCGATGCACTCTCCGAAATGTATCCGACAGACTAGCAACTTTTTTCATACAATCAGGTTGCGAGAAATAAAAATCGAAAATTTCAAAAACAATTTTATTATTGCTTGTTATTATTCACATAATGCAAAATCAACTATGCACAAGATTCAGACCACTGACTTATTCAAAAAAAAATTAAGAAATCAATTAATATCTAAGTGATAACTTAAATATTTTTCCAACAGCATGCGTTAAACATAGTTTCACATTTGCAAGTTTAAAATTAATAATTCAGACATTTTTACAGCGGTCCCCGTGAACAGATTGTGATGTTTTCACGGCAGTAATATAATTCAAATACATAATAAACATGGCTGCTTAATCCTAGATAAAGTTCTTATTTATATGTACAATTAGTGTACAATTATCAGTAATTCTTTATTACCAGTATTAGATTGCATATTTACACAAAACTATGTATCTCTATCTCTCTCTAATTCTGAACAATACATAGGACAAAATTAGTAATATAATGAATAAAACAGGCACTAAAAATTTAAATGATAGGTAGTTTTTTGAAAGCAAATGTTTGTAATTATCAGTTTGTATAGTCTATTATAAAAATGCATAACAACAGATATCTATAGAAAAAAAAGACATTGATTTGTTTTTTTGTTTTATGCCTTTAGCAATGTCATGGAAAAGTATTATTTTCACTTTGGGAGGTTAAAAATAAATCAGTTGATTGGTATATATGTACTAAGTACTTAAATAATTAGGGTGATAGATAAATATCTGGTCACTACAAATAATTACTATATAGGTAAAATAACTTCTCCTGCATAATCATTTTCAAAAAAATAAGTCATAATAAATATCTAAAAAAATAAATACAATTAATTATGTAATCATACTTACTTTAAATACATTTAGCTTAAAATCGTCATTAAAATGAATGTAAGACTACCAGAAATGTCAACTATAAAAATTAATTGTTTAAATATGATTTATATGATTCATGGCAGGTAGCCATCATATTGTCACCGGTCACACAATGTTCAAAATACTATTCTAAAATTACAAGGTAAGTATTGCATACTTTAAACACAACCAGAATTATTTTAAGTGCGTGTACAGCAGTTTCAGTTAACAAATAATCATAAAGTTAAATTAATACAAATTAAGTTTGATTTAAAAGTACAGATGATTATCAATTTAAGTGATTGTTATGTATCTACAAGCATAATCTAAAATGTTACTTTAATTTCTAATTGGTTTTCATATTTCATACACAATTCTATCATCAATTACCTAAATAAATCAAATTAAACTCCAGTACAGATGGTTTGATAAATTCACAGACACTAGGTACTCTGCAAGGCTAGCTTGGATAATTTTTCATACAAACATACTAGTAAAACAATTCAGAAACTAGGTACTCGTCCAATGGGCGGTTTTCTGACAGCTGAAGAAACATAGTTCTGCAACCATCAATAGATGGCGCTGACAAGACAGTTTTAATTTGTTCTCATTTGTTCCTACAATACAAGGAAGAGGAGACATTTTATAAAATGGCTAGGCAAGGCACACTTATGTACCTACTAATTTGTGTTGTGTTGTGGAAATTCAAGTATTTTGTTAGCAAACAATAACCACAAAATACTATACTACGAAATAAAATAAATAAATAAATAATAAATAAATAAATATGTGGGACATTATTGCACACATGGTCATCTGACCCCAAACTAAGCAGAGCTTGTAATATGGCTGCCAGAGACTGATATACATACATATATATTATTAAATACATACTTAAATAGATATTAACACCCAGACATAGAACAAACACAAATGTTCATCACACAAATGTTTGTCCTAGATGGGAATCGAACCCACGCCCCCAAGCACAGAAAGTAGGATCACTACCAACTGAGCCACCGAGGCAGTCGGTGGCTCAGCACCAGCACCAAATCAAAAACAAGCATGACAGACTGATAGATATTGTCTGTCTATGAGAATAAGAAAGTTTTTTTTAAATGGACCGTTCTTCATCTGTAACTTCATAACATGTCATGTCAACACAATCTATCACATTTATATGAAAATTATTTTTTTATTGTCTTTTGGAAAATCTCCCATATGACTTAAACTTAGTTAGTATATTTTAACTAGCAATACAATATTTTAATAAGTATTTTTTTTCCAAACCCAATTTAAGAAAAAAAATTTTTTAATGTCTTATCATACACATTAGCTGAACCTTGCAATGTAACCGAGTATGAGTAAGGGTGGGAAGCATATGCACCAATCTTGGTGATTCTTTAGAATTGCGAATTAAATCTTGTAAACCTTACCAACATTCGGCTTCATCTGATGAAAGTAAATCGGGATATGTGCTTTAATAGGAAAAACTTTAGTAAGGAGAGCAAGCAGCATGAGATTCCAGAATTGGATTACATTTTTACCAGAGTTTACCATGGTAGAATTTTCAAATAGACTTGGCTACCACGAAGATTTGTGCTGAATCTATGCTGAAGAACCAAACAAAAATCTACAATTTTCCTCACCCACATAACAACTGCGCAAACTTATTATGTAGTTGATTGCTGAAATCTACAGGTAATCTCAGTTCTCTCTAAACTACTAAGTTAATTTATGTATTTACAAACCTTATCTTAACCCTAAGATTTAAAAAATCTCCAAAAGTTAAAAAATTGACAAACACATTAACACCCTTATACTTAACAAAGCGTATGGATTCATCATATTTACAAGTACATAAAGATAACGCGCATAATATTACAAGCAAAAAGGGCACCCAAATAATAAGTACATTTTTATTTATCATTAATTATTTTCAATCTAAGATCGCCTAAAGCCTTTTGTTTTGTATTCCCAGAGCTTGCGGTACATCGTGATCTCTGAGGAGCACTAATTGAAAATTACTTTCAATGCGTGTCTCCTGAGAGCGAAACATAGCCAATATACATAGGATTTATAACCTTACAAGGCTGCTTCTAATAGGCTGCTTTTGAATCTAACGAGTGAGAAAGCAACAATGGTTTTGTAACAAAAGATGGTAGGTATTTATAACATTTATTTACATCATGTCCAAATGAATCTTCTGTACGTTTAAAACTATTTATTGTGCTAATACTAAAAGGATTCTTTTTCAGAAACAGTGTTTGGTATTTTCCCCATATACATACTTATAAGTTATATGATTATTAATGGGATATTTACTGTGATAAGATTGTGAAAGAGCTCCAGATATAACTGCTTCGAAAAGTTACATGCACCATGTTTACGGGAAGACTGAAGAATGCGGGTGGTCGGTCAAACAGTTCTAAGCTAGGTGTAGACAACTACTTGTGTAGCGGGCGTTTTCCACAACCAGGCCATTCATTGGCCCATGCAGGCAAACAATCTACCCTCTTTAGTAATCTTTTGGTACGGTTATCACTGGAACTCGTACCTAAAGCCCGACAAAACATACTGTATCGTATGCATATACTATTTTGACCACATTTTGAATGCATATTTTTATAAATAAATATAACAATATGACTGCCTGTTAATAATCATATAACTGTACAGTGGCCATAGTACGAGCACTTGCGAAAAAGTTATCGTTACGTAAACGATACCAAAATGTATGAAAAATTTAACAGCGCCTCTTTCGGACGTGAAAGGAAACTGAATTTTTCATACATTTTGCTATCGTTTACGTAACGATAACTTTTTCGCAAGTGCTTGTACTAAGGCCACTGAACAACCTGATAGTTTAAAACAGTGTTTTAGTATAATAATATGCTTTTCCCATAAGTTTGGCAATACAACACATAACAAGTATAAAGTTCCACTAAGACGGGCTCCACCCTTCCTGTTAGTCAATATCAGTACATATTGTGTAATGTTCAGATGGGTTACCATCAGATCAAAGTTGTATGGAAATAAGGTCCTGCTTATGATTGTGCCCATATAGATAAAGTTTGTGTGTAATGATAGAACACTTAACAGATGGGATACCATAATCTCAAAACATTCTTATAATAACCTTATATTGACTTTGTCTCAAAATTGCCCTCTCATTCGAGAGAGCTAGACAAAATTCTATGTAAGGTTAATATAATAATGTTTTTGAGATTATGGTTACCAGAGTCGGACTGGCCATATAGCGGAGGCGACATTTGGCCCACGCAGCCTAGCCAGTTTAGGGCCCCGGGCTTGTGGGGCTCCACCTGGGGCATTCCGGCCCAGTCGGACCCTGATAGTAACCGACATGTTAGCGTATTCTATCATTACACACTAATTTTATCTACATGGGCACAATTATAAGCAGCACCTAATTTCCATACAATTTTGTTTTACCAGAACTTGCAAATGATGCCTTTTGGCGCTGTGCAGATAAACAAATGAAGGACAGCGCGCAGAAAATGTGTCCTAGAAGTTCTTCGTCTGTCAGCGCATTTTTGTTTTCAATTTTGTCTGTCAAATATTTTCATAATACATAATCAAGGACTTGCTGTAAACTCGATAATTAATTAGCTATTTTTTTGTTCATTATAATTTTTTTATTTAAACTATTAGGAAGGCATGGGCGCATCTACAAGGATTAAACTATACTGACATCAATTCTGTTGTACAATGTTCTAAAATTATTTGACAGCTAAGAATGCAGCCATCATATTCTCACAAATATTGAAATGATTAGATGCTGACTATTGTAATGCTGTCAGATTAGGTAAGTTGAACAAAACTGATGTCATTATTAATCAAGTGTGCAAGTAGATTATTGAGGTTTCCTGTACTTCAGCAGCGTCCTTATTACGGAAGTCTGCCACTGGCTAACTGGCTCCCTTTCACACGCAGTGCGAGTAGGGATGACAGGATAGCGACAAGACTTCCGTGATATGGCACCAGATCACTACTTAGATAAGGCGGAAGTGTAAACTTATCTTAATTTATTTACAATATGCACAGAGACGAAAGCTTCACACAACAGGATTCAAAAACTCCTTGGGCAGGCTCATTATTGCTTAATAATAGATTTGTGTCAAAAAATTTGTGCAACATCATTTCTTGCAATAGACTTGCTTGAACAGTTTTGGTAATACATACCGTAAATATTCCACAAAATCATGACCTTAGTATTAGAAAAAATAAATAAGGTAAAATGACCATTATCACCGACTAGACAATTAGGACCGTCTGCAGTTGACCAACATGTTATTATTCTGTTCCTTAAATCAATCGGCATAGAGTGCACATGAATCCATCATTTTAAGTTTTTAAATAATGTATTAGTATACAGTATTTTCTAAAATCATTACTATCCAACATGAGATCTTTCTAAGCAAGACTATCACACCAATGAAACCTTGCCCTAGTCCTATGAGAAATGATCACAAAGTGTTCATTGCTTTATGAGACGAAATAAATACTTGTGATGTTACAGGAGGGTTTAGTCAAATATTCGGCAGTAGGAGTGGGCCAGGGGAGGTGGCGCATCGCTATGGCTTGAACTTCACTAAGGGTATGTTTTTTGAGTGCAGACACTTGTCACAAACCCACTCGGCGTATACTTCTGCTGTTAGCAGCTGGAACGCAGGCTCGGTCAAGCCGGTACAGCCCCTGGAATTGCAGAAGATATCATAAATTACTAACCAAACTGGAAAAACATAATTATTCTGGTCAAAGTCATTTAAAACCACAGATTCAATATTGACTCACAACAACAGTTCTAACACAGTTGAAATATTTACAGAATATAATGTTATGGCGTATTAACTAAGAAATAATAAAAAAGTTAAAAAAAAGGTACATATAACAAACATATTTTTGTATTTGCTCTAGTATAAAAACAGTAATATGTAGAAGCGTCAAACTTGGCATGATTATAGTACACACTCTAAAGTATAAGAAATCATGGCCAAGTGCGAGTCGGTGACAAATTTTTGTTCATTACCAAGTTAAGCAACATATTCCGTTAGTTGGACGAACTTATCATTTCTTTCATTGAATAGAAATAGCATATTTTACTAATAATATTGTTATTTGTGGTGGTACGAAACCCGCACTTCGCCGGATTTATTGTAACTTGGTCCACAATTTATGCAAAGTATTAATGTTAGCAGTCATGTGACATCTCTCAACTTAATGTCATTTTCAAACAATTTTATCTTTCTGCAGGTGTTAACGCTAACAGAAGGTGGTTCTTGTCTAGAGCCCCAGGTCTGCTATGCTCTGTCGCTTTTATGGTTGCTGGTGATTTGTGTGAGCTCTAAGGCTAGTTGTTGATGCATTGATATTGACATGCCAATGGTCAAAAAAGAAATACAATACTTCAGCAAAAAATACAACATATGACTGAAAGCGCACACGAACCGGGCTTGCGGGCCATGTCAATATTTTGTTGACTCTTTTTATCGTGCCAAAGCGAGACAGGTATATGTAATCGTAGGCACCTTGTCGCGTTCTTGCTTGACAAAGTGACAAGCAGATTTTGTCGCAGTGCACATGCTAGCCATGCAGGAAATAACTGTTTTTTTTATTTATTTTACTGATTATTTCCTATCTCTTTTACAATCTGCAAATTTACATACAACAAAGCTCCAAGGAATTGAACAAAATTTGAGTAAATCTCACCTGTGAAACCAAAAGTTGCATCCAGACTCGCATAATATAGCCTGATCATTATCATGAACTTCCTTGTGACACACCCCACATGGGTAGATAGGGGGTGCATTAGGGTTCTGAGGGTTGAACACCATTGGTTGATCAGGTGGATACACTTTCCCAGCACTCACAGGCATGGGCTTAGGCCCAAACATACCCATATTCTGCCCCATCGGACCCACTCCTTGGCCTCCAGGGCCTCCCATTGCCATTCCACTCATACCAGCTAGTGGACCACAGTTCCCCATGTTCCCGGGCCCTGGACCCATCCCCATTGAGCCACTCCCACCCATTCCCATTGGTCCACCGTGACCCATATGATTGCCAGAGTACGGTGGCCCTGGGCCCATTGATGACATAGGCCCGTTCCCACCCATAGGACCGCTTCCCATTGGCCCTCCAGATTGCATTGGACTTCCATGCCTCATTGGCCCACAATGCCCTGGCCCCATTCCACCACTCTGCATAGGGTTGGATGACATTATGGAACTACTTGGCCCCATAGAACCATTAGAACAACTGGGTCCCATTGGCCCGTTCATGCGAGGTACATTCATGCCAGGACCTCCACCACCCATGGGTCCGTTCATTGGCCCATTCATGGATCCAGCACCCAGTGGACTGTGCATAGGTGGCCCCATGGGGCTATTGCTCATGTGACTTCCTGCCATAGACCCCATATTCATAGGACTTCCCATTGGCCCAGAAGACATTGGTGAACCCATTGGCATTGAATTCATGGGGCTCATTGGACTTCCCATAGATCTAGACTGTGGTCCCATTCCAGGTCCCATACTGTGGTTACTCATACCCATGCTTGGGCCTCCCATTGGAGACATACCACCCATGTGTCCCATGCCATGGGGGCTCATGTTACCCATAGGACTGATTCCTCTTGGTGGCATTTGTTGACTCATAGGGCTCATACTATGTGGCAAGGGACTCATATGCCTCATCGGTGGCCCTCCCATGCCATGCATAGGCCCCATCATTCCCATTGGCCCGTTTTGACTCATCATAGGCCCATTCTGGCTCATCATAGGGCCATTGTGAGAAACAGTGGATGGAGAGTCATCAAAGGGGTTTGAGGCAACAATAGTATCTCCATATCCTGTTAGAGGGGGAGGTAAGAGATCTTGTGCTGTAGGGGGTGGCTGAGGTGTGTGGGCATTGTTGGCATTAGATGTTTTCCTCCTCTTTTTCGGGTTGCTAGGTGCTGGTGCTGGGGGCGTTGGAGTGTCCATAGGCGGCTTGAAGTCCGGGGGCCCGAGTCCAGGCCCCGGGAGCCTGTAAGACGGCATACCCGCCAAATTATGACTCATCTTGGAACTATTCAGCTTCAGCTTCGTACATCGTTATATAAGTATTGATGATAGAATATTTTAGTTAATACATTCACACATAAGGCACCGCATTGTCACGAGAAAGCGCAATAACGTGCCGGAAGACTGGTCTTGTCTATTTCTGTAACAAAAAAAACACACTTGAATTTCGCATGCTCTAGGTTCTCTGTGAGATAAAATATATATTTTTTTTATGTAAAACTATTGAATTTGTAACACAGGTGATGATTACAAATAGCATTAGCAACCAACGTAACCTGCCAATATTTACGCATTCTCAGATTTTGTATCTGCTAAATGAAGTTAATTTTGATTAAAGTAGTTGAGAATATCCGAAAGAATCGCAAAGATACTTACATCATAATAAATTTAGCATCGGATTTAGGGTATATTTTTTGCCTTCTTTAAGATCCCAAGGCAGGCGTGCAACTTCTGACAAAATACCATAAGAAATCCACTGTTCACAGAATGTTTTTACTCTTAATCAGAGCGTTCTTACGTGCTTTATATTTCAAAGTACATACGTTTGATTTATATCAGGTAATTGTAATACAACATAAGCATTTTTATTTACGGCTATCAATATTCTAAACAACACACGCCACATTCACAATGTATTTTTTTGGAAAAATTGCCGCTAGAGGGCGGGTCGCATTGCTTTGCAGTGTCATTTTTTTATGTTGCCAGATACCAGAAAATAGAATGACCATAGATCTCCTAAGAATTAATTCCTTTTTTCGGCATTACCCACCCGCTGCCCCACCAGGCAGCCGACCTCACGTCATGACACATTTGAGACGCAACCATGTCAGCACACCCATGTAGGCATGTACACTATTTACTATTTTCATTAATTTTGATGTCATTTGACTGTAATCAAGTACGTTGTAAGGCCTAAAAGATTGTTTTATATTTTATAATGTCCTTGATTGTAACATAGTTTGCTTGAAACTTGAAAATATTTCAATACTTGACACTGGCCTGGCAAATGCATAAAGTGCGACGCCAAATCCTCACAGAGGAAAGATTAAAAAAAAACTGCACTTTCGGAACTTATTGTCAATTGTCTGTAAATGTCAACTTTTAGAATTATTTAATTTATGTGAATCTGATGTTCTGATGTGATGTGAAAATTTTAATTTTTAATAGGTTATATACTAATGAGAGATTTATAAAATTCAATTTTACCGAGTAACTAGCCAATAATAATGGCGTTAAATAGACTATTTGCTAGTTTAACAATAACTCCAACTTTACTAGCAAGACGAACATTGCACACGACCACAGTCCAGTTCATAAGTAAACCCAATGTTGTAAAACCTAAACCAGGATTTGGCAAAAGTTATAGACGAATTGTGCATTACCCTGAAGAATACACCGTTAAGCCTTTAGAGGTCACCAATCTTGCAGGCAGAGATCCTGTAACAGGTAATCTTAGAAACTCGATAGGTTACAGTACAGTTAACATTTTCTTCTGCTCTATCAACTCGGCAATGTCTATAATCAATAATAAGGATTCTTATCAAACAGGTCGGATAGTAGCTAAAGGTATAGGTGGAGGTATCAAGCACAAATACCACTGGATTGAATGGTCGAGAGATGGCCCCAAGGAAGGGCCTCCACAAGAAGAAAAAGTTATTCAGGTAATCATCGAAATTATGAAACAGTCTGCCTACGACTTCTATTATAAACCACTTGTTATGTACAGTTTTTTTTTTTTTTTTAATGATACTGAGTGACGAGACGTGTGAAGTCGGTCGCCTGATGGCTCTTCACGCTTGCCCATAACAGCTCAACGCCACTCAGAATTTTGAACTTCAACAGTTCAAAACTCTGGATGGCAATGCACTGCACTCGTCACCCCGAGATATAAGATGTCAAATCCCTGTACCCTGTAATTTCGCTGAAAACATTGCCCTTCAATCCGGAACACAGTAGTGTTTGCACACTACTGCTTGGCGGTTGAATAACTGGCAAAGGTGTGGTACTTCCCCAGGCTGACCCCTGCAAAACAGTCCTACCACTACATTATATGAATATACTTAATTGTAAATTAATAAATAAAATAAATAGTACAGAAACCCTTCGTGTGCGAGTCCGACTCGCACTTGGCCGTTTTTTTAGTAAGTGATTTCTTGAATTAATTACAGGTATTAGAAGACGGATGCAGAACAGCACATATAGCATTAGTTGCAGTCGGGGACAAGGTCAAATACATACTGGCCACTGAAAACATGAAAGCTGGTGACATCATCAAGACTTCTCGGAACCTGCCAAGGATACCTGGTAACACTTTTAACAGATTTTATTGCATGCTTACATAATTTTAATTCCTGACATTTCATACACTTTGCAGTTTTCGTGGCCACAAATAGACTAGATGACGAATGTCTATAGAAATTTTATGATATCAACAACAGAGTCGTTTTCAATTGGAACAGGTTGCCCGAGGATGTGGTTGCATCGAAATCTATAAATGCGTTTAAAAACAAACTGGACAGATGGATAAGAATGAAGAAGATAATCTTAACAGATAAATACTAAATTTTGACACTGTGTGATATAGGCACATCAGCTGTATGCTGCTCGCCTATCTACACTAATATTATAAAGAGGAAAGATTTGTACCTATTTTTGTATGTTTGTAATGAATAGGCTCCGAAACTACTGAACCGATTTGAAAAATTCTTTCACTGTTGGGAAGTTACACTATCCCCGGGTGACATAGGCTATATTATATTTTGTAGCGAGGCCGAAGGCCGAGCTTACACTCGTGCGAAGCCGGGGCGGACGGCTAGTAATCAATAAATAAATAATATTATTCACAAGTACCACCAAATTAATCAAAATATTCCCTACTAGCAACCCGCCCTGGCGTCGCACGGGTGTTAGCTCACCTTCGCCCAGCTACTATGACCTACTCCAGGAACACAAAATAGCATCCAAATCGGAAGAGCCTTTTTTAAAGTAGCCTATGTGCTATTCCAGACTATAATCTATCTCTGTGCCAACTTTCATCCAGATCCGTTCAGCCGTTCTGGCGTGATTGAGTAACATACATCCATCCATCCATCCTTCCAACTTTTTACATTTAAATATTAGTGGGATGTACTCGTATGCAGTAGTCGCTCACATTCTAGAGATCACTGCTGACTGAAACGTTAGAAATTAAAATTAATGTAAAATACACGAGATAATATCCATTTTTAATTTCAATATCTACTTTGTTACTAAAGCTTAGGTCTTTTGATCAGAATGGACAACGCTGTGGTAAGCATTATGCAGTGTCTGAATACTGAATTGTGTGAAAAACCTCTAGAGTAGTTATTCCGTCTAAGGTTGCATCTGCTGTAAAGAGCTTGACACTGTATTGGAACCCCTTGCCGCAGTTTTGTGAGTTCCAATCAGGAGACTAAAGCTTTAGATGGAGATAATAGGAATCAGAAAAAATGTATCTGTATTTCACATTTGGTTCAGACATTTTTGAGGGCTGACATTCATGTGTTTATAACTGCAACAGAAGCAAACAATTCATGTTCTAATTTTATAAGATTGTTTATTTTTCAGTGAGAGCAAATGAAGGTGATGCATTTGTATTAGGAGCACTGCCAATTGGGACAGTAGTGCACAACATTGAAAAAGAACCAGGTTTGTAAACAATATTATTTTGAGGATATTTTTCAAACATGACCAGAAGATATGAGATAGATATCGGATGTAGTGGTCAATAAAGTTCTTAAGCCGGGTTTGCACAATACAAGTACCCTTGGACCCAGTATATCATAAAAGCAAGGTCCATCTCTAGCAAGGTGGGTCCACGGAAAAAAAAAAACACCATAGTCCCACCAGTGGGTCATAACAGTGGGTACATGGGGAAATCTCCCATTTCGGAGAGTGTGCATCGGATCTGCATGATCTAATTCCCTCTTGCTTATTATTCTATCGGACTGCCCAAAGCGTTTTTCGTGCTGTTTGGCATCAATTTAAAAAGCGTCCTCTGGTGCTTTGGCAGTTTAAAAAAAAATTCTAGTATGTCTTCATGATATATTTTGTATGTCTCTTGCAGGACAATATCCTATATACATACATGCGGCTGGAACTTTTGGGACGATAGTGAGGAAGCAAGATGACCGCATTGTAGTGCAGATGCCGTCGAAGAGACTATTCAGCTTCGATCAGAACTGCATGGCAGTTGTTGGTATGTATGTTAGGCTCAAAGATCAAATTGATACCCGCGTCTGGTCACGCAACCCAATAACGGAAGGATATCTTTTAGTACATATTAAATATTATTAAATTATTTAATCTATCATATGTATACACGGTTTTATCAAACGTTTGTACAAAACCAAAAGATCATTGTGACCAACTTTTACTATTTTTCTTATTATTTTTTCTTTTAATATGATCGTTCTTGGTTTTAATCTATTGTAAGTACATTGATATAAATAATCACATTGTTGCAAAATTATTGCCGTGTTTTCTATTTTCAATTCCTTTCCTGTAACTAATTACCATGTGTATATACCGCCGTTATAAGTAGGGTCGTCGCCGCGCTTACGTCTCGCCGTTGACCCTGAGATAGCGCGCAGATCGGTTGCAGACCCGATGTTTAACCCTAAGCCAGCCGTAAGCGCGGCGTCGCCCAGCATTAAGTGTGGCTTGGCCCGCCGTAAGCGCGGCATCGCCAAGCCGTAATTACGGAATCGCCATGCCCGTAGCCTCGCCGACACCTCATAGGGGTGCTGAACCGCTTTGGTTACTAGCCTACATTTGGTTGACTGCGAGGCCGATCGATCCCGATTCGTTATGTGCTGACCCTAAATCGACCAACTGCTGGTTATAATAGGCCTCTCTCTAGTGTCATTTATCTGTGTCAAACGATCTCACGTCCAAGTCCATCGCAGTGGATCTGATGTCGTCGACTTTACACTAGTAAAAAAATAATCTATTGTCTCCAGGTCGTCTCTCCAACATCCTCCACGGGTCGACCCCCATTGGGTCCCCACAGCGTAACCGCTGGCTCGGCAACAGGCCCCGGTCGGGCCTGTGGCAGCGCAAGTCTGGCCGACACGGCAGGAAGATCAAACCCCCCAAGCCTGTCAAGGAAATCCGCAATTCGGACAATAACACGCTAAAACCTATAAGACTAACGCTTAGCCAGTATCGATCATTGTAAATATTCTAGTTAATAAAATGTATTAGTGTAAGATGGTGTTTATATGAGATTCCACTATGCCACAGAATACATAAAAATAGAAGTAACTATGCACAGGTTAGGTAATAGGTTCTCCATCAGTCATTATGTTGTCCCACTGCTGGGACACAGGCCTTCTTTCAGGGAGAGGAGAAGTAATCTAATGAAACAGATTCGTAGCATGATAATTGTGCATTATGATGACTCGTTGATTGGCGTAGATGCAAGATGCCGATAACACTACTCAACAAATAACAAACTTTTTATTTTATCTGAGTTCCTACTTTTTTTTTTTTTTTTTTCTTAACCTATACTTTCCCACTGCTGGGCAAAGGTCTCCCCCATTTCCTTCCATAAATCTCGGTCCTCCGCCGCCTCTTGCCAACCTCTCCGGAATGAGTCAAGATCGTCACGCCAGTGTTTCCTAGGCCTTCCTTGACTGCGTCGTCCATCAGGCACCCACTGTGTGACGATCCTGGCCCATCGGTCGGGGTTCATACGCGCCACATGTCCCGCCCAATCCCATTTCAATCTGGCAGCCTTTTGGCAGTTCCTACTATGTGATTAGAATTCCTTGTTATTGACCTAATACAAATATGTAAATAGAATTTTTATATAACATCTTATATATTATTATTTTTCAATTTTTTTTTTATTGCAGAATAGGCTTGAGCTTGTCCGTCAACTCGCCTGATGTTATGCGGCCTACGGCCTATTTATTTTATCTGAGTTCCTACTATGTGATTATAATTCCTTGTTATTGACCTTAATACAAATATGTAAATAGGATTTTTATATAACATCTCATTTTTTTTTTCGATTTAAAAAATTCCCGCAATATAAAAATCAATCTTACGTCAAAACTTAAAATACATATTTCTCAGTTTCTAGTCGAAAAAAAAACTGCTTACTATTTATTATTAGTCAACCTCGATATGAAACAATATGAACCAAATCAGATATTTTAGTGTTGGGTAGTAGTGTAACCGATGGGGTAGTAAAGTGGTTAAGTGGAGACCACGAACCAGAAGACGCAGCGTAGGTAGGTCTCTTAATAGATGGACCGACGACATCGTGAGAGTCGTGAGTATCCAGTGGATGCAGATAGCAGGCTGTCGTTCAGTGTGGAGGTCAAAGGGGGAGGCCTATGTTCAGCAGTGGACGTCTTCTGGCTGATGATGAGATGTAAGATGCTAACCCATATGCTATGTCATATTAATAAAAATCATAAGATTATCAACACGAACTACATCATCGACGCTGTGTTACCATAGTATGAAATCATTACTCCCCAATCTCTGTGTATTATCTGTGAGAATCCGAAAATACTATGAATGTGGTTTTGACTTAAATATTATGTTTAATTTATTAAATTCGTATTTAACTCGAATTGCTACGCTTGAGCCGAAAAAAAAAGATAATACAAATTTGTTACCCAATTTCTTGATTGTTGCAATGAAGTGGCAACTAGACAGACAGGCATGTGTGAGACTCCCGGAATAAATAAATATCTAGGACATTATTGCACACATGGTCATCTGACCCCAAACTAAGCAAAGCTTGTAATATGGCAGCCAGAGACTGATATACATACATATATATTTTTAAATACATACTTAAATAGATATTAACACCCAGACATAGAACAAACACAAATGTTCATCACACAAATGTTTGTCCTAGATGGGAATCGAACCCACGCTAGCGCAGAAAGTAGGATCACTACCAACTGAGCCACCGAGGCAGTCATTGTTTTATTGGATCGCCATTTTCGCCTTGGATGTTGAAATAAGAACACATTTGTAACCGGCCTGCAATTTTATTTCATAAAAATTGCACACTACAAGAATCTTAACCGGTAGGAATGAATGTCGTTATACGTTTTTCAAATAATTTCTAAATGCAGCATATGCGATAATTATTAATCACAAGCAGATACATAGTATTGTCTATTTTTCCAATACACTACTACTCTACTAATTCCATTTTAAAATCTTATTGGAGATCTTTATTGCTCTTCATCCTCGTCTGAAAATGTTAATATCTGCAACAAAAATATGAGCATTCTTGTAAAAATTCGTAGGTGGAGACATCAAAATTAGAAGAAAAAAAGTTTTATTACAACTAAGGGACAAAGTCGTTGATTTAAAAAAACATGGATGGTCGGGTATGCTAACTAACGAAAGACCTCAATTTTTTTTTTAGTTTTTCAAAGTTTTGTAAAAAAATATATTAAGATCTCAGACTTTTTAGAATATTATAATAATGTTTACACCAACATATAATTCATTTTGTGTAATAATCTCAACAAGTGGATCACATTAAAAACCGACTTCAAAAATATATGAAAAAGGTAATAAGTGCCAATAAAGTTTGAGGGTTGCCCTCGATAAATAGTGCAACACTCACATCACACATCTCCGCCGTCAATTGCAGTTCAGCTAAGCCGGTAACCTCCTCCAAATACTTTCCACTATTGAAAACCTTCATTAGGAACTCCGTCCCCTCTTTCCTGTACATGCTTACTACAGTGTCAGAGCACGCTATACATTGTTTAAATTTGGCACAGGTTGGTATGACTTGTTGGTATGAGTGCAGGAAGCCGCGGATAGTGTGGGGTATGGGGCCTAGGACGCCCTGGTGCTCGGCTGGTATTTCTGTGTCGCCGGTTAGGTTGTAGACCGCTGGTGCTTCTACCCTGTATGGTGAAAGCTTATTGTGAGATAGATTGAAATTCTTTACTGTGCACACATGTACAGGGTTACGCATATACCCTGTACTGAGCCGAAAGGAGGTAATTGTACTCATCATTATGAACAACTTTTACTATGGGAACAACCCTGAAATAGCGAAAAAAAACTGCTGTTCCATAGTCAAAGGGTCATTCACAGCACACATTATCAGCCAATTAACGTCCACTGTTGGACAAGGCCTCCCTCATAGAGAGGGGTGTTGCCATAATCCCCACGCTTGGCAGGCGGCTTAGGGATCGCAGTACATTCACCGTGTACTATTAGGACGCTGCTGCCCATCAAAGGGTCATTGCCACTCAACAAAATGTATGGAACGGGGTGAAAACATAGGTCTACTTTAAAAAATACATAAATAATCGCGGAAAAAAACAGCTGGTGGGTACCATAATCTCAAAAGCATTCTTAAAATCTCTCACTATCTCGGCTAATGAGAGAGCAAGACAAAACTCAACGTAAAGTCATTATAAGAATGTTTATGGCAACATTTACGGTCCCTCAGGGACAATCCCTGACCGTAAATGTTGCTATGTTAAAAATATCATGTCACTTTCTAAACTTACGCAAAAAAACAAACATCAATTCGTTGCACCTCCCCTTTCACGCAGCAACAGTTACGCATTTATAATATTAGTATGGTATGAATTTTTTTCGTACGACGTGAGCGTCAAATTATCATATCCTCAAATTTCCTAGGCCTTGCACCAATGACTTACTAAGAAATAAAATAAATTATCTGCAGTTTCGATGCCACCGTTCAAAAACGGAGAAGGAAAACCTCGTGAGGAAACAACTGGTATATACAAGTAAACCTTACAAGTTCCAAGACATTATGACATTCACTGGGCCAGCATGGTGGATTACGGACCATTCTCTTTCTCTGAAAGAAGGCCTGTGTCCCAGCAATGGCATCATGATATGCTGAAACGATGATCCCAGAATTTGTCCTTCGTTTATCTAACCGAACATCGAGTATACTAGACACTGGCTAAATAGATGTCTGCTGAAATACCTGAGTGGATGCTGTAGCAGTCCCACTAACAACTCCACCGCCAGGGCTCCGGCGATGGCAGCGACTCCAGGCCTGGTCACCGTGCACTGCTGGTCGAGCGTGCGGTCTTTCAAGGACTGGAACAAGAACACAAATCAATTAAAAATATTAATATACACTTCAGTGAGAACTTGCTATACAAGGATACGCGGAAAGGTTGTACTAAGCCGAAAGCGGTTCATAGTATCCATCATTATAAACAACTTTTACTATGGGAGCAACTTTGATATCGATAAAAATATATCAGCTGTTCCACTCTAGAAAACGGCCATTCACTCTTGACATAATGTATGAAACAGATCAAACAGCGTTTTTTTTTGCAATTTCAGATTTGATTCCTTAGTAAAAGTTGTTTATAATGATGGATACTGTGGACCCCTTTCGGTTAGGACACCCTTTGCGCGTAACCCTGTAAATGACAAACACAAATACTAGATATTGCCATTCTGACAGTCGAGGTCCTAACGTTGCCAAAAATATAGGTTAAGGTATTTTTATGGTTCCGTACCCAAAGGGTAAAACGGGACTCTATTACTAAGACTCCACTGTCCGTCAATCCGTCTGTCTGGCACCACGCTGTATCTTATGAACCGTGATAGATGAAATGTTTACAGATGATGTATTTCTGTTGCCGCTATAACAAGAAATACTAAAAAACAGCACAAAATAAATATTTAATGGGGCTCCCATACAACAGACACCTTTTTTTTTGTTGCCGTTTTTATAGATAATGGTACGGAACCCTTCGTGCGCGAGTCCGACTCGCTCTTGGCCGGTTTTATTAACTTTTGTAAAAACATACATTGCCTGGTGCTGTGACGTCATTGCAGAAGTAGCAGCCCAGTTGTCCACCGGGTATGAACTCTGTGTTCACAGCTGTATCCACGGTGCTCGACGAGCTGATCCCGTGGCGCATTACAAGGTAGCTGTCGAAACCGAGCGCAGCGTTTATTACTATCTGAAAAAAAAAAACTCTAGCTGTAGGAATGCTGTGGTTTTTCCCGTGATTTTTTACTCATGGCTTCCTGAGTAATGTGACTTAGGGTGGGTTGCAGCATCTTTTACGTTAGCTTTAACAAACATCTACATTTCAGTTAAAGTACCTCTTAAGCAAAAAAAAATGTTGCACCATCTGACAATAGTTAAAAGACGTCATAACTTTAACCGTAACTGCGCCTCTGTGTAGTTTAAGTAAATCCAGCTGGTCTTGTGCGCTCTTTTTTGTTCAGTTTCGGCGGATAACGACCCTAATTCAACCGGATAAACAGTTTCAAATGCGTCATATAATTTGTACCGGCCTTTATTAAAAATACCTTGGTATATTTTGTTCATCATCATCAGCTCGAAGACGTCCACTGCTGAACATAGGCCACCTTCTTTAACCTCCGCGACTCTCACAATGTCGTCGGTCCATTTAGTGGGAGGCCTACCTACGCTGCGTCTTCCAATTCGTGGTCTCCACTCAAGAACCTTTCTTCCCCATCGTTCATCAGTTCTGCGAGAGATGTGGCCCGCCCATTGCCACTTCAACTTGCAGATTTTAATAGCTATGTCGGTGACTCTGGTATTTTGTTACCTTTCCATAATGAGCGGCGATCAACGTAGGAAGCCACCGAGCCTCCCTCGTGTCCAGCAGCAGAAATACAACATCGTGGTCAGATATTGCTTCTGTGATAGTTTTGATGTTTTCGATCGTCTCATCTTTTAAAGCATCACCTATCGGATGACCCGGCATTGGAATGTGGGCTGGTATACCTTTGGAGTTCTGGAAAATGCAGCCGGCATTAATCATACACAAATTGTTGGGCCAATGATGTTAGTTCTTGATTAATTAGTGACGTTGTTAACCAACACAAGAACAATGAAGTTGTTGAATAATTATCAACGTAAAAAAACCGACATGAAAATGTCAGAACTGGGCCAAATTGAAATAGGAGCACACAGGAAGCACCAGCTTTAAAAAAAAGAATCATCAAAATAGGTTCACCCAGTCGAAAGATCTGAGGTAGCAAACATTAAAAAAAACAGTCAAATTGAGTACCTCCTCCTTTTTGGAAGTCGATTACTAACGGCAAAACGGTCAATAATGATGATGATGATGATATAAAAGTCAAATTGATTTATTTGCTTTTTTGCATTTAGTTGCTAGGTAAAAAGTAAAGATCTTGAATTTAAATAATTGTAGCACAAAATTATGTACCCAGCATTAAAAAAAATAACTGATTCACACAGCGGTGTGAATAAACCTTGTATGAAAAAGAAGTGGTCGATTCAAACTGCGCCGTGAATGAATCCTGTATGAAAAGTGGCCGATTCACACCGCGGTGTGAATATAATAGGCATGTGTCCTAATGTCTAATATATTACAAATAGTAAGCTTAGCTTAGCTTACTGAAAAAACAAATTGAATTGGCTAATAAATCTCTGAGATATGAGCGTTTAAAGTTTTAGGTGGAGTTTGAGAGGGGACGCTCTATCACTTTCTCGCAAGACATGTATAAATTGAATTGCCTGATAAATCTCTGAGATATGAGTCTTTAAAGTTTTAGGTGGAGTTTGAGAGGGGACGCTCTATCTCTTTCTCGCAAGACATGTATAAATTGAATTGCCTGATAAATCTCTGAGATATGAGCCTTTAAAGTTTTAGGTGGAGTTTGAGAGGGGATGATCTATCTCTTTCTCGTCGTTAGTATAGCATTTGTATGGCGCGCCTGAGGCTTGACGTCATAGCTCAGTATAGAGCGTCCTCTAGCATGAAATTAAAATACATAAACTTAATTATTTTTGAACTAATTTTAATTTTGTTTTCGTTGATGGACTCTGTTTTGTGATCAGCTTTTTTATGAGTTAATAAAAAGTTATTAGTCGTCATGCCTATTATCAGTGGCGTATTTTAAGATTCAGCGCCCTGGGCCTGTAAGGTTCGCCGCCCCATAAATTAACGGGAAAAGTAAAAACTTTTAATGTATACTATCTACACTAATATTATCATCAGCCAGAAGACGTCCACTGCTGAACATAGGCCTCCCCCTTTAACCATCATACAGCCTGCCGCCCCGGGCCATGGTCCTTTTGGCCCTAGGGTAAATACGCCCCTGCCTATTATACACAACTAAATGAGTTTCTACCAAACTTACCACTGAAGGCAAGATGTTCTTCAAATTGTCGGCCGCCGCCTCAGCTTTCTTCTTGCCCCCATTGAGGCAGTCACTGTGGGTGAACAGCACTTGCCTTGTGGGATTTGAATATGACACTTTACCATTGTCGATGAACGTTATGTGGCGGAAACCCCATGCCTGAAAAAAATTATTGATTAAGGTGAAATGTTTCACTTTGGCGAGAAAATCTAATTTCAAACAGTTTTTTTGTCTTTGTAGCTAGGCCGGGTAATTATTGTGAAATGGCATAGTGTTGGCGAAAATTGTTGGTTGTTCTTTACATTATCATGTACAGCTATTAATCAGTTACTCACCATATTACTTACATTTGTCAATAAACGGTTTGAAACAGCATAAATTTGTTTATAGACAAATGTATGTAATAATGTGCATTAGAGATAAATAACTTTACGCGAGTTTGTAAAGAATAATAATCAATTTTCGCGAACATCATTATCGTTTACAATAATTACTTGGCCTAGCTACAAGAACAAAAAAACTGTTTGAAATTTGAATTTCCCGCCAAGGTGAAACGTTTCACCTTAAATTTAAATTAAGCAAACAGTTTTAACCTACATATTTTGTTTTTAGGGTTCCGTACCCAAAGAGTAAAACCTGGATCCTATAACTGAGCCTACGCTGTCTGTCTGTCTTTCCGTCCGTCCGGCTTTGCAGCTTAGTCTGTAGAAGGGATTTGTTGCTGATGCGTTTCTAGGCACGTACATAGATGCCCACGCTTCAAGCTAGTAATTTTCCTTCTCAACAATTACCACGCTTGTAGCTTAACAAGCAGCAGAGCAGCGGGGTTATTATGGATGTCTATTCGTGATACGGATTGTAATCGCGATCCCGTGCCATCTCGCTCACGCGCGTGGTGCGAGTAAGTAGATGCGAATGGAATAGGATGCGATCACAATCAAACTTTCATAATAACCCTGCAGATTACTGCTTGCACGGTTGCCTGGAAGAGATCGCTTTAAGCGATAAGGCCGCCTGTTAAAAGCCTAGATGATAGTTATATGCTATCCTTGTTTTGTGGTCTATAAATATGTGGCTTTGTGTCTGATTCAAATATGTACTTAGTACAAAATATATTAGCATAAGTACCAATAAATCCCTGGCTACGTGACAGCCTAGAGTTCCTGCGCCGAGGAGCAAGCATTTAGTGTCTTTCATAATGTTTATATTAATGTCGGGCACCAGTCGCCACTTCATTAGCCTTATGTTTAGATTTGACGATGTGTCTGCAAGTCTGAAAACAATAGAAAATAATTCATAATTATGTGGGTACAACATCGAGATTACCTACAGAGTCACAATCGTGCCAATAAAATGTCCGAACCACGGCGCACGCGGACTTTTTGGTTAGTTGTAAGGCAACCGCGATCTGACTACAATGCGGCACGATGCCAGTGCTACGATGCCATAGCGGACAAGTGACGTTGAACACTATGCAAGCGACATAACGTCTAAATTGAAGTAAATGTGGCATTTTGAACTATATAACTGATGACTAGGTCTGTACAACGATACTCGGACGTTTTTTTGACTGATTTCACCTAGAGATGTGACTCTATAAGGGAGCGTTCAAGTATTACGTAACGCAATTTTTAGAGATTTTGGACGTCCCCTCCTCCCATGTAATGCACCGTAACGTTTTTCTGTACCCTCCCCCCTAGTAAAATGTTACGGAACCACCAAGTGACAATTTTTACCTAAAAGTCACAATTATGCGGCGTCAAGTACCGGAAAGTCGCTAAAATACTTTTGTTGTATAAAAAATGCGCGAGAGAACCTCCTTACGCGACCGTTCTGAAGAGTTAAAAAAAATACAATTTTACGTAACGCGTAGTTCAAATACCCCCTCCCGCCCCTGTAACGCATCGTAACGTTTTACAAGACCCCCCCCCCCCCAGATGTTCTTACTTGATGGGGTCCATAGAAGCGGCCATGTTTGCTAATCGTGGGCCAAAGTTGCCTTTATCGTTTCTTTCCCATCCAACCCAACTTGGGGCATTTGTGTCTTCTACCTGAAAAATGGGGTAAATAATTATCAATATAAAAAACCGACTTCATTACAATGACAGAACTGAACTAAATTAAAATGTGACCACACGGGAAGCGCTAGCTTTCAAATAAAAAAAGTCGAATCAAAATCGGTTCACCCAGTCGAAAGTTCCGTGGTAACAAACATAAAAATAATAATTAAAAAAACTCTCAATTTGAGTACCTCCTCCTCTTTGGAAGTCGGTTAAAAATCATCGTTGTAATAAACTACTAAATCCTTTAACAATAAAGGGCCATACTTAAAAACGTTACTCTATGCTTAAATCTATGCTTAAAATTGATCTCTCAACTTCTGGCTAATGGCAATCGTCACACACGAAAACGAGACAGCAATTTTAAGCATTGATTGACTCAAGTTGAGTAACGTTTTTAAGTAAGGCCCAAAGTGTCTTTAAGTAGCGAATTGGGTTTCTTTCATAGGCAAGCGAACTCCACCATACACCATAATACCGCTTAACACCAGGCGAGATAGTGGTCAAACGCATACCTATTATAATTATTTAATTTATAACAAGTATATCACCCCGAACACGGGTCACACACCTAGCAACCCCTATACCGATTTTGCATCATATTTGAATTTAAAAATTGTATTGATATGAATTACTTGCCCACAAAATTTCATAAAGATCGGATTTACGGAACGCAAGTTACCATTGAACCAATGTAAAAACATGTGCTAACGCCGATCAGCTACCTTTTAACGCGGGCTCGAAACAGCGCAGTGCGGAAAATCACGCGAACTTGAACCTCAACGCGCCGAGATACTGTTTGCGGTCGCGCAACTTTACGCTATCACCTAAACAGAATCGGTTAAAACAGGTAGCATAAGGCCCTGGCGGGATATTATGGATTTCCATGATTAAGATTGTGATCATGATTGCGTCCCATCTTACTCACGCGCATTGTGCTAGTATGTAGATGGAACGGGATGGCACGAGATTGCTATCAAAATCCGCATTACGAGCGGACAGCCATAATAAACGCTTTGATACTCTACGAGCTCTTAGCTTCAACAGTAAAAAAAATCTTACCTCAGGCAACTTTAAAGTAAAAACTAAACTGTCTTCAACGCTGCCATTCATTCTACATCTTAATCCTATCACTCGAATTTCCATGTTGGCCAAACTTGGACAATGTTCCAACAGTGCTGCTAAGAATATCCTTAACGGCCAACCAGGGTTTGGTCCATCACTAGGATCCATAAAAACGAAAAACGTTTTACTTAAGTCCAAATCTACTGACTCCTGCTTAATTTCTTCACATTTGAAAGCAGCTGATATAGGATTTATTTGTAAGTTTTCACCATCTTTCGTAGCTAGGAAATAGCTTTTAGTGGATATATCCATTGTACTATACTCTTGAGAGAGATATTCAAGATTTTTATTATCAAAATGTTCAGTTATGTTCGAAGTTTCATCAGATAGATGAACAATAGGTTGACTCGGAGTAGGAAATGCGAACCAGTAAAAATAGTGGAATTTCTTCAGATCCTGAAAAGAAGTTTTAAATTATTTTGAGTATAACAAGCTAGTAGCAATAATTTTTGTGTACATTTATTTTATTACTAGTGTTGTAACCCGAGACTTCGTACGCATAGATTTTCATAAAAGCTTTCAACCCTTTTTTCCTCGTTTAATCCGGCCCTTGCGCAAAATAACATAGGTTATACTTCAAACTGGTCATAGCGGTTCTGGATATGTGCGTGGACAAACAAACAACCAGACAAAAATTCTAAAAATTGTCTCAACGCTTCTTATTTCAAGACACCCTGTTTTTTTTTTAATCTCGCAATTATCGAATAGCTAACCCCGATGTCAGTTTTTGGCCAGTTGTAGGCTTCTGACATGGCTTATCAGTTATCAGTAAGTTCATATAGGCCTCTGTCATGGCTTAACAATTGTTGTCAGTAAGATCATATAGGTAGGCTGAGAAGCTAACCCTAATGTCAGTTTTTGGCCAGTTGTAGGCCTCTGACATAGCTTACCAAAAGTTGTTAATAAACAAATAACTAGGACCTACAATTAAACGTGTCAACTGATCCACAGTAGCGCTCGGTTATAAATACCATTCACGGTCATCCATTTAAACCCTGATTGTACCATACATTTGTTAGAAACAATCAGTTGAGCTACAATACAAATGCTACTTTTGACGGGCCTGGCGCACTCCGCACTTTAGGTATGAAGCTACAAGTAGTTGTCTTGTCGGACATGCCGTGCCCGCTGCCGCGCGATAGACAGAGATGACGCGAGAAGAGTTACGCGATAGACAGAGAGGCAATTTCTAGGTTACTATGACTGTAGGTAGTTAACGCTCGCACATCCTGAATTGCACTTAAGTCGCTACTTATTTAAATGATTTTGCGGAGTGAATCTTCAGTACTTGTACTTATATGTATTCTGTGCTTTAGAGAATAAAAAGTAACCTACATTAAATTGTTGTCAGATTCCATCAAGATTAATTTAGGCCGTTTAGTCAAAAAGGAATCTTTTAGAAATGTGTTTTTCTTTTTTTGTTGTGATATCTATATTATAAATGTAGTAGGTATACTTACAGCAAAAGATAGCACAAAGAAGTTCAGTAACATGCTTGGATCCGTAATCCAATTTTTTTTCTTGATATTTGACCAAATCATTTCGCCAACTGAGTTTATCAGTGCTGCCTTATCAATATTCTTGAAATCTTCTATTGTGTTCCTATTTAATAAAGTACCTCTTACATTTATGTAGCAATTAGATGATTCCGGGTCCCTGTAAAGCAAACAAATACAAAATTAATTATTTCACATATTATACAGATATGTAAAATAAAAGAATTGCCTGAGGTCCTCAAACTAGGCTAGGCCTGTATCTTGAGGTCTGAAAAGTCCGAAAAGTAGATTTTATAATAATTATCACTGTTACAGATTAATTACAAATTAGTTACAAGAATAATGAATAATTTCTTTCAGAAAAAAAAATTGTTTCACGCTTGCAAGTGTGTAAAACAATTAAAATAAAATCAGCCAAGTGCGAATCGGACTCGCGCGCTGTGGGTTCCGTACCACCACGTAACTTGTAAGTTACTAAAGTACAAAAAAGTAGTGCTTAACAACAACATCCCATCAACGCCCAGGCGGTCACCTTTTCATGTACCGATCGCGCTTTTGTACGCCTGTACGTATTAATGGGTCAAACACAACCCACTGCAGAATTCTAGACCAAGCAATGAAAATCGTTTCTGAGGCACAGATAGAGTGTGGTCAGTACATACGTGGACAACAAGAACTATGAGCTGGTTACGAAAGAAAGCGTCCGACTGGACATCGCGAGTAATGAATACAATGTTTTCACAGACGGGGCAAAAAATTACATGGGAGCTGGATTCTTATTCGAGAGTACTTGTATTGTTTATTTATAGTACTTGCTTCGGCAGTACATAAACTAAAATTGGAACGATACAGAGAAGATTAGCATGGCCCTGCGCAAGGAAGGGAGCTGGATGTTGTTACCACTCTCATGAGCTTGAAATCACGAAGTCAATGGCCAGAACTGCACTGCGATGGGTCTTCTGGCAAGAGAGGTACTTGCAAGAGACTCGGAAAGTAACGTACAGAGCACCTAACGTTCATGAGGCTGTATAGCCAGAAGTCTTCCTCTGTTTGTTTTCGTCAAAGCGCACAGCTGATTTCTGATAAACAGGTACTTCTGTTTAGGCATACCGTAGGTATTTATTTTTATTAATTACGTTCCACGCTTTAAATTAGGATACTCACTTATTAAAAGAAGTGCTGTCGATCTCAAAAATGCTTCCAATATTGCTTCTATTCGTAAACCGGCCAAAAATTTGTTTTGTATTATCGTCTAGTTTGTCTACTTCTATTTTCATCTCCGTGAGTGCGTGCCAAAACGAAGGATTAACAAACGATATAAATGGCACATATTGGATTAGTTCTGGCTTTGAAGATGCCATTTTCACTTATCTGATAAAATTTGTAACTTATTTCAAAAATTACAAGATTTTTAAAGATCGGTCGTCGATAAACAACAAATTCCCCCGTATATTATAGTACTCTTTGACAAATTCTGTCGAGTACTGTGGACTTGACATGACGTTGACGATGAATGATCTGACACTTACAGTTTACATGATTTTTTTCGTTCACTGGTTCACACAACTAGAATCTGGCTAGCATGCGCGTCGCGACAAAATCTTGTTGTCACGTTGTTGAGCGAGAACGCGACAAAGGTGTCTACAAAAAATAAAGAGGAAGCATTACATTCTTGTACCGACTCCACACTCGGGAAAGCCGCGAACAGCGAATGTGGATGGATTCACGGTTTCGCGCCTGGTATTCGCGGCTTCGCGTTCGCGGGTCGCAGTGTTCCCCGATCGGAGTCGGTTTTTTTTCCCAGCGACAAAGGATTCGCGCTTGGTTCACGCCACGCGACTGCGAAGTGCGAACGTCATCGACAATCGTGAATCTTCGCAGTAGCGCACGTGACGCGGTGACGACTGGTCGTGTTATGCCTTGATTTTGTTTTAATTTGCAATGAGCGTCACCTGGACCAACGAACTGGAGTTGACTCTCCTCGAGTACTATCAAGGAGAGCCTATACTTTGGCAGGCAAAACACACGGACCATAAAAATAGAAGCAAAGTGCATGATGCTTGGAAACGCATCAGTGAATCGATGAATATTTCAATTACCGAAATAAAGAGAAAGAAAGATTCCCTTTTGTCAAGCTATAGAGCTTATAGAAAAAAAATTAGGGATTCGATTCATAGTGGCGCAGGCATGGGAGACATTTATAAACCAGTATGGTTTGCCTACGAATCAATAGACTCATTCCTTGGAGAAAGCAACAATTGCAATAAAACAATCGATACTGTAAGTACATATTTTTTTATTTGAAAATGTTTAACTATAACCTAACTGCCGCTAACATACAGATTACCTACCTACTTACAAGCTAAACCCACCTAACTGCCTACTAGCTAAGTAATTCGCGAACTCGTCTCTTATTTCATGAGCATTTAATGTAGCTCGTCGCGGTGTATGTCCCATGTCACGAACAGCACCAGTAGCTTCAATTTCAGTGTAATCAAAGTGTCGTTATCGTCATAAATGTCTACGGTTCCGGATGGCGAATAAAAGGGAGATGAAGTAGAAAGAAATTATGCAACAATATACCTACCTACACGTCATTGTTAAAAGTTTCACTTTTTCAGGATTTAATCGGATCGGTTTTTTAAATATTCTAAATCTTGAAACAAGTATTCCAAATGTATTTTCTACAACAACCCTTGCGCTAGATAGTTTTTGATTAAATTTACGTTTTGATGATCCCCAATCGTGGTTGCCAGAATATGGCTTCATAACATGTTCTGTCAATGCAAAGGCACCGTCTCCTAGGCATGTCGATTTTTCATGAAAAAAATCGATTTTCGAATCGAAGTCCACTGAATCGATTTTGATTCGATTAATTGCAAGAACAACTACTAGTTTTCGGTGAAACAAAAATATCGATCAACATATAATATATATATATATGTGGGACATTATTGCACACACGGTCATCTGACCCCAAACTAAGCAAAGCTTGTAATATGGCTGCCAGAGACTGATACTATATATATATACATATTACATACCTCCTCCTTTTTGGAAGTCGGTTAAAATGATATTATGATTTAATGATAAAGAAGTTATTAATTAAATGGTCACGTGCTGGAAACATGCTCATAACATGCTTTAGCTCACTTTTTACTTATAAATACAGAGCAAATAGATCACAAAACAAATGTAATGTACACTGTTTATAGAACACCATAAAGTAAAATAAAATTATTATACATTCCGGATACATTTTTGTTTTTGGGCTTATAACTTGGTATGCTAAAGCCATTGAGGCCATACTGCCTCGTCTTACGTATTTTAGCACAGAAGTGGTTTTTTTTTCGGTTAAGTACATTCCTTTCTATTTTTTGTGTATTTTAGTCATTCTGCTCCAATAAAGTGGTGGAAACTTTACTAGGGGCATCTATAGAGTTTTGGAAACAACATGAAAATACACGTTCACAAATACTTCGAATAAAATCCACCATTATTATTTCACATTAATAGTCAAAATACACAAATGAAAATAATACCATGAGGCAACATGTTTTCTTCGCGTTGGCGCCAAAACTATCATTGCAAAAAAGTATATAATAGAATATACTAGGTTATTAAGGATTTTTATTCGCGATTCTGATGATGACAGTTGTCAAACTGTTCGCGCGCTTAGGGATGATAATGCCGTTACTTCTAACATAAATACCGTAATAAGCCGCGCAATTTGCGCATACTATAGTTCGCACAGACTGCTAGACTATTGTTCGATAATTAAACTTTTACAGCATAGAGATACTTTAACGATCTAGAAAACCGATTCCATAGATAATCCCGTGAAATATTATCGATTCTAGATGGAATGCACTGCAATTCTACGATCTAAATTAGCACCTCACAACATCGTGATCGGTTCGATTCTCAGGGTTCGAGAATCGATCTAGTGAATCGATCCAGTCTGTCAGATCGATCAAAAAATCGATTTTCTGACCTCAAAAAATCGATTTTCCGATTAAAGATCGACATGCCTACAGTCTCCCAAAAAAACATAAGGTACATCTTTATTAGAACCGGGTAAAGGGTGCGGTCTAGGTAAATTCAATGTCTTACGGGTAATTTTTTCCCAAAGTTAACTATTTCTAAATACTCAACTATCGCTAATTCTACCTTGGCATCCTATGTCTGCAAAAATTAAATTATAATTGCTGTCGACTAAGGTCATTAATACAATACTGTATGTTTTCTTTTAATTAAAATATTCTGATCTTGAATGATCTGGACATGCGCGAATCCTTTTTCAATTTCCATCCACTCAATTGCACTAGTTGGCATCTGTAAATAAAAAAAAAATATTTCCAGGAAGGATTATCATCATCCTCATTGGCCGCGAAGGAATCGTTTTCGGTACATATCAAAGAAGAGAACGAGGAAAGTTTGAGTAGAATACGTCCCAGCCAAGCACCGATGCCACCTACTCCTACTATTCGACGGCGCAAAAACCCGCCTGAAGTAGCAGAGGCTGAGAACGTCGTGAAAGACGCTTTAAATACATTAAAAACGACATTCAACGCCCGACAAGTAAAAGAAGAAGACGAGTGTGATCTACATGGAAAAGTGATTGCTAAAAAACTGCGGCAAATACCCGAAAACGAACGAACACAGTTTGTCTGTGAAATTTACAATTTATTTGTTCAACGAGATATATCACTGCAAAGTCCATAATTATTCTCCATCTCCCATACCACCACACTCTTCAGCAGCAACATACTCGTCATTTGGCGAACCGACAAAGTATTTTTCATCGTCATCTCTTCCAGAAGTCATAATTCCGGAAATAAATCCAACCCCAAAGATCATCATTCCTTCCAACAGAGTAATTCAACCAGCCACAGAAAATGCGGATCATGGGGATAATGCTATTGATGGTGATTTCAAATATGAATGATTGTAAAACCACCTATTAGGTATATATAATCAAGTACATAATTGTAGGTACCTACCTACTTGATTACATCAGATAAATAATATTAATTTGATTAAAACTATTTCATGAATATATATTAATTTAATTTGGTTGTACATACCTTAATTTCATCTTTTAATACTTCATTCAAAGCCAGGTATACTTCCGGAATAATTTTTGATATGAGTTGAGGTGAAATTTTGAATAAAAAGTGGAGACTTTCGAAGCTGTCGCCAGAAGCCAAAAACCGCAATGTAATAGCGAGGCGTATTTTAGCTGGTATGTATCTTGCTTAGCAATCATTGGTGAAACTCTGTTCAATAAGTAGTAAAAATCAGATTCAGTCATTCTGGTAAACTTTTTAAACTCTCCAGACGGTTCACCTACTAATTCTCTCAACTGTTTTTCCATAGTCATACTGCAAAAAATGTACATATAACAGATCAATTACATAAAACTATATAATTATCATTATGAGTGTTATTATTCGAAACATAAATACATATTTAGATTTTATGTACCTATAGGTGATTACCTCGTTCTCAAAGAGAATACAATAGAATACTCGTTCTGTTACGATGGATTTCCGCCTGGATGGATTTTAATTGCTTTTTATTTTTAACTATGGTATAGTTATATCATCCATCCTTGGTTATATACAGCTAAAGCACAAAGCGTCACAGTAGCAGCGGAAGCCACATCGACGTCCATTCTAACTGAGCGCGCGAACAAAACCTTTGAACAAAACTGTGAAGGTCTTGCGAAGCTTTGTGAGTGTAGAGGCAATATTTTTCACGGCGTAAAACGCGAACGCGCCGATTAATTCACAACGTGAATTGACGCCGCGGATCGCGTGCGAGTGTAGAGCCGGTTGAAATACTGGCCGTTTTAAACTATTCTTTTTTTTATTTTGAAAATAATGGCAAAGAAAAAGTAATTGTCAATAATGTCAAGAACGTGCAAAAATATTTTTTTGATTTGATTTGAAAATAAATTACAATTTTAAGTTACGTCAATGTAGGAGTAGTTTATCAGATTTGGATAGTTTCATCGAAATTATTGTGGAACAACCTGTATCTATTTTAAAGTAAACCTACCAAAGAATAATAGTAGTATTGGTACCTTTAATAATAACCGGATTATACCTACCTATTTGAACAGTAATATGGCGATGTGTAGGTAGGTACCAAATTAATTTAATATAAACATGGTAAGTGAACATTTGTAATAACGACTTGATAGTTTATTAAACTAGGCACTTGCCTAGGCTTTCTATATCTATGCTTTTGTTGCCCAGATAACCTATCTACATCTCAATTATAGGTACTTGTTCGGCAGCAAAAAAAAAAATTCTACTACAGCGCAACCATATTTTTCTGTAGTTTTTTATGTGAGACCACAGGTGGTGAATTTTGTTTAGGGATTACTTATATCATCTACTTACTTAAGTATATAAAAATATCTGGGACATCTGGGACGTTATTGCACACATGGTCATCTGACCCCAAACTAAGCAGAGCTTGTAATATGGCTGCCAGAGACTGATATCTATACTTATATATCGCACGTCACAACTAATATAGTCTTAACTCAAAATTTTGCATTTTTGAGTTAAGTATGCCATCAAAAAGTAGATTTTTTTCTCTACAAACTGGTAAGACCGTTACATTTATACCTCCGATTATCACTGAAAGATGGCACAAAAACTCTTTTTTGACTATTCAATACGTTCATTCTTTTAACAAGTAGCACCGTCTCATCTTCGCCTAATCGGTCGCAACTCAACAAACGCATACGGCTGACGATGTAACCTGTCACATTTGAAAATAAGACATTGTGAGTGTTAGCATCGGATACATAAACGTTGCAGGTGAGTAGTCTATATAGATCCATTTCTAACATGCGACTTTTTTGCCTGGGCATAAAATAAGTCAATTAGGTTTTATTACAAGTTAAGACTATATTGCTTGACAATAATTTATTTTTTCTGATTATAATGAAAAATGATTTGACTTAAGACTATAATGCCGTCAGTTTTTTTGAGTTAATACTTTATGACCAGTTCAGAGTATCCTGTGAGGTTCTCGTGGTATTGTTTATTTATAAATGCAACTGTATTAATTGTTCATGTTTGCTAAAAATACATTTGTTTACAGAAACATTGCAGGCCAAAATCGCAATGAAGAGATATAAATAAACTAGCATAAATAAAAAAAACATAAACTTGCAATATTATTATTAGGAAATTATTATTTTTACACCTCAAGAAGATATAGATAAGATACTCTTCTTGTTATTATGAGATATTGATTATGTTCCTAAGTATTATAATTATTAATGTGCCAAAAACCTAATATTATTGTATTGAGTTATTGGTACTTTACTACGGAATAAGGCAAACTTAATAGACGAATCTCGAAATCGGTGCGACACGATCTGCGTTCCTATAATACAAAATGTATTAGGGACGCAATTGAGCGGAAACAAGGCTCGAAAAAATTCGCAAAGAATTCGTCTATTGGAAAAAGCCAAATGACGAAACTGAAGATCGAGGATGGCAGTATCATTTCATCAAAGCCGGAGATTCTGAGAGAGCTCGAGAGGTTTTACGGACAGTTGTACACCTCGACACGACAGCCCATTGTCAGTACAGCTCAGGACAAGAGAGCTAAACTGACCCGACATTACACTGAGGACATTCCAGACATCAGCTTGTACGAGATTAGAATGGCTCTGAAACAGTTTAAGAACAACAAGGCGCCGGGTGATGACGGAATCACGACAGAACTACTGAGAGCAGGTGGAATACCGGTACTTTTAGTCCTCCAGAAGTTGTTTAATTCCGTCATACTCGAAGGTACTACGCCTGTAGCATGGAACAGGAGTGTGGTGGTGCTCTTCTTCAAAAAAGATGACAACACCTTATTGAAGAATTATAGACCCATCTCACTCCTGAGCCATGTGTACAAGTTGTTCTCCAGAGTCATTACAAACCGTCTCGAAAACAGGTTTGATGACTTCCAGCCTCTCGAACAAGCCGGTTTCCGTAAAGGCTGGAGCACCATAGACCACATACACACGCTCCGCCAGATTATACAGAAGACTGAGGAGTATAATCAGCCATTATGCCTAGCGTTCGTGGACTATTAAAAAGCCTTCGATTCAATCGAGACTGGGCAGTATTGCAGTCCCTCCAGCATTGTCATATCGACTATAAGTATATCGAAGTGCTGAAGTGTTTGTATAGAAACGCCACCATGTCCATCCGATTACAGGACGAGAGCACGGAATCCAATTGCAGAAAGGCATGAGACAGGGAGATGTTACCTCTCCAAAACTGTTCACGAACGCATTGGAGGACGTTTTCAAGCTTTTGGACTGGAACGGATTGGGCATCAACATTAATGGCGAATACAGCACTCATCTTCGTTTTACCGATGATTTAGTTATCATGGCAGAGTCACTGGAGGACCTACATACAATGCTCAGTGACCTCAGCAGCCTCTCCCAACAGGTGGGTCTTAAAATGAACACGGATAAGACAAAAATCATGTCCAATGTCCATGTTGTACCCGTACCGGTAGTTGTTGGGAACGATACTCTCGAAGTTGTTGACCATTACAACTATCTTGGACAGATTATTCAGTTAGGTAAGTCCAACTTAGGCAAAGAGGTCGCCCGAAGAATCCAACTCGGAAGGGCAGCGTTCGGGAAATTACGTGAAATCTTCTCGTTCAAGATAGCACAGTGCCTAAAGACAAGGGTCTTTGACCAATGTGTGTTGCCAGTGATGACATATGGTACTGAGACGTGGTCCTTAACTGTTGGCCTTTTGGAGAAACTCAGAGTCACACAACGGGCAATGGAGAGAGGTATGCTCGGAGTTTCTTTGCGCGATAGAATCCGAAACGTGGATATTCGCCAAAGAACCAGAGTCGTCGACATAGCTGTAAAAATTTGCAAGTTGAAGTGGCAATGGGCAGGCCACATCTCTCGAAGAACCGATAACCGATGGGGAAGAAAGGTAATTAAGTGGAGACCACGAACCGGAAGACGCAGTGTAGGTAGGCCTCCCACTAGATGGACCGACGATATCGTGAGAGTCGCGGGCATCCAGTGGATGCAGATGGCAGGTTGTCGTTCAGTGTGGAAGTTAAAGGGGGAGGCCTATGTTCAGCAGTGCATGCCATATGGCTGATGATGATGATGATGATTGGTACTTTGGAGTTATTACTCAATAAATAAGAAGAATATGAACAGCAAAAATTCATCAATAAAGTCTCAAACCAATTTAATACCATCAATATGCAAAAGAGTTTAACAAAAAAAACAAGTAATTAAGTCCTATTTCAAAATTGTATTTCTACAAGCAGGCAATATAGTCGTTACTCAAAGTGATAATGAAAAAATATTCATAACTCTAAAGATATTCATTTAATTCTCGTTAGAATAGAAAATAAATAAAGCCAGATAACATACCCTTAAACTGTCATTTAAGTTTGGGCACGATAATGGATATTTCAGACAGTATGATTTTTTAAATATTCAAATCGCGATATCTCGAAATCGTTTATTTTGAGTTAAGACTATACTAGTTGTGGGGTGCGATATCTACTTATAATAAAACTGTAACAGGTCCAATTCTGTACATTGAATATATTTTGAAAAAATATATTGGACGGCATTCTATAATCGATACTGAAGCCAAAACTGTATTTTTTTTTCATTTTTGTGTCTGTATCACGACCGCGCTTCACGCCGAAACTGCTGAATGGATTCAAATGAAACTTAGCATGGTTTGAGTTCATACTACGAGGCAGGTTCTTGCATACTTTTTATCCCGAAATTCGGCATGGTTCCTTTGGGAGAGGGGATGAAAGTCAAAATGCGTACTTAATTTTAATTCATTAACGCGTAGTCTGATTTCTTTAATTCTTTTTTTGTTAGAAAGGAGGTACATCAGAGATTGTACCGTAAATATTTCAAGGTCATCGGTTTCGTGGTTCCGAAATTACAGACATCACAACCTTTAGTACGAATGTCCAAATTACTTGACCCCCGGACTGTAAAGGAACCTTTGAACGTAAAGCTCATCTTAAGCTGGCGAATACATTTTATCGTATAAGCCTATTGCCAAAGTCAGGTCAGTCCAAATGAGTCCTAAGAGATCAACCGAACAATAAATAAATTAAAAGTAAACAATTGAAATTTAAATCGGTCTATTAGCTTAAGGGTTGCGCACATAGGCTAAACTGCGCCGAAAAGAGGTAATTATTAAACAGAGTTGCACACATAGGCTACACTGCGCGGAAAGGAGGTTATTATTAAACAGGGTTACGCTCATCGACTATCTGCGCTGAAAGGAGGTCATTATAAATCAGGATTGCGCACATAGGTTACACTGCACTGAAAAGAGGTCATTATTAAACAGGGTTATGCACATAGGCTACACTGAGCCGAAAGGAGGTCATTTTAATACAGGATTGCGCACATAGGCTACACTGCGCCGAAAGGAGGTCATTTATTAAACAGTGTTACGCACATACGCAAAACACCGCGCCGAAAGGAGGTCATTATTAAACATGGTTACGCACACAGGCTACACTGCGCCGAAAAGAGGTCATTTTTTTAACCGGGTTGCGCACATACGTTACACTGCGCCGAAAGAAGGCCATTATTAAACAGGGTTGCGCACATAGGCTATTAAAAGAGCTCATTATCAGGATTGCGCACATAGGCTACACTGCGCCGAAAGGAGGTCATTATTACCTCTGTTATCGTGTTTGGTGTATACAGTGATATTGTTGGGTATATTCATGTTATATTAGTTAGTAGGTCTTTGTTATCGTTTAGTTCAGTGAATTGTTGAGTTTTGTTAATTCATTTTTTTTTTGTTAATTGCAAATATTGGTCTGATGTTTTGCGTTATGTGATGTTTTACATTATGATAAGCAACTAATATAAGCTCCTGTTAACAACATTGTTAGTAACATATTACTGCAATATCCGGTGATTCCGTCTGCAGGGACTATTTTAATGTTCACGCAAACGAAGTTGCGGGTACAGCTAGTACATACATATATATGTTTAAATACATACTTAAATAGATATTAACACCCAGACATAGAACAAACACAAATGTTCATCACACAAATATTTGTCCTATGTGGGAATCGAACCCACGCCCCCAAGCACCGAAAGCAGGATCACTACCAACTAAGCTAACGGGGCTGTCAAATAATATATGTACTTTTATTGTGCGTACTGAGCTGGTCTGTGGAGTGCGCTGCCTGAATGGGTGTTCCCCGATAGTTACATTTCAATCTAGGTGTCTTCAAATTACGATTGAATCTGTTTCTTCTAGGCAAGCGTGCTCCATCGTAGACCGCATCATCACTTAACATCAGGCGAGTTGGCGGTCAAACGCAAGCCTATTTATGCATAAAAAATAAAAATAAAAGAAACATTTCATGGGGACCTACCTGGCTGCCATGTAAGCGCTTACGAAAAAACGCATGGACAAAATTTTGACACGGTGCGCATGCTAGCCCTGCTGGGCGGGTTCATTGAGTAACTTAATAACTTACTTTTTTATAATCGAAAAGACTCTCGAACTTCAATCTGCGCGACAATAGAATTGGTCCTAATCCTAACTCGGCAACGAAAAGGATTACATTATATAGGTAGGTATTTGTGCATCTTCGTGTGATTGAGGTGCTATAGAAGCGTGGCTTATTAGAGAGAGAAAGAGAGAGAGAGAGACGATTTCACGTAAAAAAATCGGTAACGAAACTAGCCATCGCGTTCTTTATTTTTATTTTTAATCGCAATGTTACTATTCTTGCAGATTTTTAACTTCTCAACTGTACACTGGTTTCTTTCAAATTAATTGAAATGGCAATAAATCCTAGCGACGACATCCCTTGTGATAAAACAGTTACATTATCACATAGTTCATTAAAACACTATAAACATGGTAACTCGCCAGCTAGTCGTTTGGTTAAAATGGATTTCGCGTCAGAAGGCAGCATATCTAGTTCAGCTCACAAACATGGAAAGTACAAGAACAATAATTTAGAACTCAGATCACCCTATCTCAAGAATTCAAATCACCCTATTTTAGGAGATAGCGTCCAATTGGTATCCCGTGTGACTGAGAAAAGATTTGTTCACAAAAATGGAGGAAAGATAATGTCATCGTTTCCTTTAGCTAGCAATATTTACAAAGCCAATTCTGATGAATTCAAGGCTAGGCAAACGAATAAAAAGGTATTAAAGTCAGTTTTGACTCTCCCGAATAACTCGGCCCCAGCACCTCAAGTGTGCACAGTAAGTGATATGAACGATTCAGAATACTTAGATGAGAAAGACGATCTTCGCAGAAAGACCAAGAAACGGAATTCACCAACTCGTATGCGAAAAAGTAGACCTTATTCCAAAGAGTTTGAACTAGAATCACAATATTGTTCTGATGTGGACCTTCACTTAGGCTGTAGTTCTACCGATACTATAAAAAAATGCGGAGATGGAAAAACAATACACAAATCAACTGCTGAATTGAAAGGCAAACTTAAAGATAAAGCCAAACCTCATGATGTTTGGGCAATCTTGAGGAATATGAACAGGTTTCAGTTTCAAACATCGCCTCACATATCGGACGATAGCTTTATGATGCAGAAGACCAGACCCAAAAAGCGAAATAATCGGAAAGACATGCGGTACTTATGCTCTAACTTCTAACCTTTTACCATTGCGCTCAGTTTGATTGATCTTAATAATAATTTATTGTCCGCGTCTTCTTATGTGTTTCATCTAAGGTATATCTCACTTCAATACAAAATTACTTTTGGGTATTATTTGTCCGCGTATTCATGTGTGTTTCATCCATGGCATCTCCGACACATCGAATCGTAGTGGGAACTATGAGTGGCAACTTATACAACATTATTCGTTTATAATTTTTATTATGATACTAATTTTTATTTATTATACGAGAATCACTTACATACCTAATTATTTGTTAAAAATTACAGCGTGTTCGAGACACGACGCACCGAAGAATTCGCATATATATCAAGTTACAAAGTAGATAAGTCTCCTTCTCTCTCACGGTGTTCTAGCTTTGATAAAATTACGGTAATTGACAAGAATCAAGACTTCAAAGTCTGTAAAGAAATTGAGGACAGGCCAAAGAAAAAGAAGAATGGAAAGCTTTTAGGTCCAAGAGCGATTAAAAGTTCGCAAAAGAATAAAACTCCAAAACGCAACAACTTTAAAGCAATAACTTATATTAATCAGAAGAAAAACGAGAACACGGATAACACCGGAAAATTGTCGTCTTTGGTTTGCCCGAAATACGTAGGGATAAAAGGACTACTACATAACAACGCATCGGTTGACCTGGGCTATGAAAGTAAGACTACTGAAAATGATGAAGACTTCATAAGTAGTGACCTTAATACAACATTTACAACACAAGCAAGCCAATACAGTCAGAGTAAATTATCTGATAATTCCGGTTCAAGCAAAGCAGCAGCTTTTACGAAGCAAATCATACCTAAGAAAGGTAACTTATTAAAATGACCAGTTTCCATCAAATACTTTGTTTTTTTAAATAAATAGTTAACAACTACTATTTTATTTTTCAGTTAAACTTAGGACAAAGGTGGAGTCTGATAAGCAAATAAATGGTATAACGAAGGTCATTTTAAGCAGAGGTCCAAATATGGAGCAACCGCAGCATCATAATATTGATCAACCTACAAGAAACCGTCAAGCTATAGTGACGCCTAGTTGTCCTGTTGGCGTACCAAAACTTACAAGAACTGAAATAAATAGACAGCTTCATAAGTACAAATTCCCAGTTGTCATACTTGGCAAAGATCAACTCAGGTCTTCTATACATGTAGTAAACTCAGATCATCCCCAGTTTGATGGATTGGATCAACAAATGTGGCCTTTTATGAAAAGCTGGTATGGAATCGAACGATCTGTCAAAGTTATGAAGAAACAAATTAATCATAATGTACATAACAAAAAAACAAAAATTGACGAAGTTGAAAAGAAAGCACCACTAAAGAACAATGTACCAAAACCAACTAAAACATCAGACAAAATACCCAAACTCGAGCATAAACGAGCACCATTGCCATTATCAGAAATTATTAATCAAACAACACAAAATCAGAGAAAACTGAAACCGATAAGACAGTTAAAAGATAGAATGCTGAAACTATTGTACAAAAACTCATCTCTAATAAGTGTGGTTGATGAATCACCTGGCTTAGGTACAAGAAAAAACGAAAATAATATGACGGTCAACAACTGCGCTGATACTCAAAGAAAGTGTGATACAAATAATTCTACAGCAAAAGTTAAAAAATCAATTATACCGACGCGTACAGAAAAACGTTCATGGGCTAAGGCCAAATGGGCAAGCGATTTTATTGAGAACGTAATTAAAAAGATAAAGTCTGGAGCTTATTATGGTCAGGATGGAATCAATAAAGTTTATAATGAGATACTTCATATAGGTGAGTCCTAGAAAACCTTAAGGTCCATTACGTCGAATTCGCAAAATGTTGAATTCTCGTAATGTTGACTTCTTAACCCTTTGCACAAAGTTGACTTCCTAAAGAAATCTCAAATTCTCTTTACTCTTTTGAACAATGTTGACTTTTTAAACGTTGAATTCATATATTATCTAAAATAGAAACTATGGAAATCCAGTTCTTTGGAAAAATCAACAATTTATTTCAACATAGCGTTAATTTTGAAAATATGAAAATAAACATTACTACGATAATAAAGATTTTGAGAATTCAACTTTTTGCGAATTCGATATAATGGTCTAAAGGCTGGAAAATTATAATAAATTTGAAACGTAGTTTAAGTTGGTAGTTTATGGTGTGTTAACATGGTGCATTTTTGTTTTTAGAGAAAAAAGAAGTAGATATTCAAACATATTCCATTAGCGACGTTGCTTCCAACGAAAACGATGAATCCATAAAAAAAATAGCTATACCAGGATTTGATAATGGTCTACCTGCGTTAGAAATTAAGACCATGAGCATAAATGAGGTTGCGATAAAACATTGCGGAACAAACATCATGGTTCATTTCGATGTCACTGTCCCGACGAATTCGACAGTTGCCGTACAAAGAGACTCTTCTTTGATACCGATTGATATAACTAAAAGCCTCACTAAAGTTTTCAAATGTCAAACGTCAATCTTAAATGCAATGCTACCTGCCGAGCTTTGCAGTATGCTCCCAAATTTGATGCGCGACATTGTGGACTCGGGAAAACATCTAGCAGTTTTTACAGCGCCGGTTGATATGCCTTGCCTTACTACTATATCGGAAGTGCCAATGCAATCTGAAAGTCTTAGATATATTCCCATACTTACAATACCTGCTTTATTACCACTTATGCCAATGGCGCCGAAATTATGGCGACTTTTTAATGGAGGGTATTTTAAGGAAGATGATAATAGAACATTAAAGTTCCACGTTTTAAAGAATACCTCATGTTTAGCAAGATATAAAAGACGATTGGCCGCAGAATTGAAGCCTCATGTTGAAAGAATTCACCTGTTTGATATTGAAAGTCCACTGATGATGCCTTTGAAAATAACGTCTCAAAATGAACCAAAAATATTGTCGATGACTCCAATTAAACCGATAGAGCCTATTAACATCTGCACAGCACTACAACCTTATCCAATAACAAATCACCAACCAAGATCTATGGCGAGACAATTTAGTCTGACAAACTTATTTGAAACTATGGCTTCTTATATTAACAACATAGGACTGACATGTTTCAAAATGATAAAAACCGATACTAGTTTTGCGATCAATATGAACCTGGGAAAATCCTCAAATGCATCCAACGTAATTTCGTTAAGAATTAGAAATTTGAAAACAGATTCTCTTAACGACCGCTCTAAGTACTTGGCTTCTAGTAAAATCAGCATTTTGCCAGTCACAGACGAAACATTTGTAGCTTCATCAAGGGCTATTGAAAAAGTTAAATTACCCGTTTCTAAACAAAAAACACTAGAAAGTAATCCTTTAATTAACAATAAAGTAAAAAGAAAAAGTTATGTCAAGCTTTACAGGAAATGCAAGTCATCCTCCAATATATCTGCAGAAATGATCACACCATTGAACAAAATCACGACCTTGGAAGATTTTTTCCAAGCACTTGGATCTGCAAAACTATTGTCTGGTATATTTGACGGCCAGTCTGGAAATAAGATAATGTCATCAGTCAAAGAGGTGCTTACTGAAATAAATTATTATCAATTTGTGACTAAACCTTTTAAACAGATTTTATCGCGTGTGTTTTGTATTATTTTAATTCCTGATACTTTCATAACTTTTCTATAGACATCCGTCAGCAGGTCTACCTGTGACCACGGATTCTGCAAAGTGTTTAAACCAATTTAAAAAAAAGTTTAATTTCAATGTGTAAATAATCGCGAAAACTTAAGAAATTCGTTTGTTACGTCAGAACTCCGCCGTTTTCATAAATGGCGGAGTTCTGACGGCGGATGATGAGTTGGTTCATACCAATTTGGAGAGTTCTTTTTTTTCTTTTCTTTCAGATTGGTCCCATAGAAATTTTATCAAAATCGGTTCAGTAGTTTGATTTTTAAATCAAAATAACTGGACATTTTTGTTCTTTGGATGACAATAGGTACTGATCATCCAAGCAACCGAATTTGCCCATTTTATACTGATTTTGAGAAGTTGTTGTTTAAAACTGATATATAGGTATATTGATTATTTTGTATCCATATCCATTTCTCCAGATATTAACAAAAACTTAATCTTACAGCTTAAAAATTGGACAACAGAAATTAATCCTAGACAAGCGCTTCTAGTGATTTTGCTAGCAAACAAGAAAGATACTCCAAACTTACTGCGTTACCAACCAATATTATTGCAAGGTATTGCCGTCAAGAGAATCACTAAAGCCATTGAACTGGAAATGGAAATCGAAGTCATAGAAAGAGAAAACCTTAACGGAGTTTCTCGGGTTAGTGTTCCTGTTACCTAAGCCATTTTTACTACTGACATCACATCATCAGCCAATTAACGTCCACAGTTGGACAAAGCCTCCCTCATAGAGAGGGGTGTTGCCATAATCCCCACGCTTGGCAGGCGGCTTGGGGATCGCAGTACGTTCACCATGTACTATTAGGACGCTGCTGCCCATCCTCCGGTGGTTCTGGTCGCAGTTTTAGGACATACCCGGGTCCCGGGTTACTACTGACATGCTAGATGTTTAACCATGATTTACCTGATGTTAAATTATGGTGACCTAGATTGGGAACTGGTTTTCAATAAGTACCTACCTAATGGTGGTACGCATCTTAGGCCTCTGAAAACAGATTTTCGGCTGGGCAAACCAGAGTGAGAGGTGTGAGTGACCTAGAAAGTGCCCTATTTACCTTGCTATATGTTTTTTTCACTAGAAGGGCAGGCTCATTGTTGATTTGAACCTAACGGGTTGGCGTCAGATCGTGCAAAACACTGAACTATATTATAATGATTGCCTCAAAAGTGAAATTTTAATATTAACTGTATCATTTGTTGTAGATAATATTTTGATAGGAAAATATATGGTGATATAAGTAAAGTACGTATGTGATTCTTTGAACATATATTTTTTTTCATACAGTTCGAAGGAATTTCATATTTACCAGCGTCTATCGAAAATCAAGACAGTCTGTATGAGGAACTGTGTTGGATCGCTAAAAATACAGTGAGAATTATGTTTTATTATTTTCGTGAACATGAATAGAGAATATTATTATCCCTAGAGGTAGTTCTTGTAGTTTGTTGAAACCAGATAACTGATATAAGTTATAGGCTTGCGTACATATCACTTTAGATTGGGCGGCAATAACGTCTTCTTTAGAGCATGTCTGCTAAAAGCTTTGATATATATATAGTTTGGACTCGAGCTATTACCGAAACAAGTTTGCCAAGAACTGAAGAGGGCGAGGTAAACACGTATTGACACACACACTCTGACATATTTTTACTAGTTCTACAAACGCACACTATAATATTGAGCGCACACAACTGCAAAACGAATGGATGACCGAGGGGTGCAGGGGTTGGGGGAGAGGTGTAAGTGCTAAAGAGGATACTAGCAAGGACGATCATATAGAACTCTAGAACCTCTAGGACCATCATTCTTGATACTAGGTATAACGCTTGCATTTATTTGTTTTTTTCTGTGGCTAGAAGAAACCAATTTATTAACTTGACTTCAGATTTGACATGAACGATTGTATTTAAGGTTATACGTTTCATGTTTGGCGGGAAATTCAAATTTCAAACAGTTTTTTGTTCTTGTTATCTAGGCCAGGTAATTATTGTGAAATAACACGGTGTTTGCGAACATTATTGGTTGTTTCTTACATTATCACGTAGTTATTAATTAGTAACTCACCATATTACTAACATTTGTCAATAAACCGTTTGAAACAGCAAAAATTTGTTTATTGACATATTATGTATGTAATAATGTGCTTTAGAGATAAATAGCTTTACGTGAGTTTGTAAAGAATAATAATCAATTTTCGCAAACATCATGATCGTTTACAATAATTACCCGGCCTAGCTACAAGAACAGTTTGAAACTGGAATATCCCGCCAAACGTGAAACGTATCATCTTAACGGACATGAAATGATGGCGCTGCTGCTTAGTACACCTACGAGTAGATTTACCTAACTACTCATGCCTCTGCTCGTACGATTGTGGAAGTAGCAAGAACTTGTTGAAGTCATTTCTAACACGTTTCATTTTTACAGGCTTCTGATTATCAAAGGCCGTTCGATCATACATCAGAAAAACTCCTCAAATCTCTTTTGGAAAAACGAAAGCAGCTGAATCCATCTTACCTCAGAGTGATGGCTCGATACGTTGGTCTGGGTCTTTTAAAATCTCCAGGCAAGAAGCAATAAACTTAATAATGCGATTTTATACACTTGTCATGTAAGTTTGTAAACTCCGAGAATGTTATAACATAATTTAATTTATCCCGCGAGAATATAAAATATCAAGATATTGTGAACTGACAAGTAAATAGATCTAGTTTCGATTAAAAATCCTACCTAGTTTTTTATGTATCTTTCATTATCATAACAATGAAAGAACTGTGTGAAGGCAAATTATATTATTTAAATCTACTGACTCCCGTGGATTTGGATTGCTTAGTTATTATACTTAGTCCAGATTAATGCTCATTATTTATAATTTTATATAAACTGTTTTAATCTAAATACACACTAATTTACCAAGTAGCTTACACCTACTTCCATTGGCTGTCTAGAGACCAATCAGGGCACATTGTTTTTTTTTATTATTCATCCGTTAAATTGTAAATATTCTTATCAGTTGGTTAGTCTCGACAAGTGCCGTATTTGTTAGTGTTAAGTTACAAATAACGATAATTAGTAAAAAAAAAACTACTCTTTTTAAGGGCTTATGCAACGTGCATTCACTATATATTTTTGAAGATTAGAAACAAAAATTTCATATTGATCCAAACATGTTTACATACATAAAACTGGTTCAACAAAATTTTTTTTAGATGGAAATGGCATGATACCTATAATATTTGGATAGACGTTTGTAGTTCTCATAAGTTACTTCACTTATGTAAATACAATAGAAACCAAGATAAGTAGGCAATTGTTTATAGATTATTCAAATACATTTTTGATGGTTGATTGAATCAGGCGTTACTTTGCGGAAGTCCATTTTCAAAACTGTTTTAATTATGAATTTCTAGTGTAATTCTGCTTCTACGTTCATTTTTGATGGTTGCGCAGAGTGGGAGGAAAGATAAAAGTAGGCAACTATGAGTAATTAAATTAATTTGCGTGCACCTCGCGGTTCATCAATCGCTAAATATATAAAAAAAGGGAAATTAAAATGTATCGTACCTATATCGAAGCACCAAATCGTATATTTATTGTCCGTTCACAATGTTTAGACAGTTTAAAATTTAGCAGGATCTATTTTATTTATAAACTCTCGGCGATTACGAACTTTCAGTTACTACTCGCATATAAGTACCAATAAATTTTGTCTTCGGTCGTCCATGCTTCATGTTGTGCAGTTACGAAATTATTGTAATACTAAACACCATGGATTAGTTTCGATATTGTATCTATTTATTGTTTTTTTATTTTATTAATAAATTATTTTGCAGTGTAAGATATTGAAATTATTTTATTACCTATTTAGGATGGGATTTTCACTCATGATGTAATGGAAACATCCCGTTAAACATTCAAATAATAATTATCAATATAAAAAAACCGACTTCATAATGTCAGAACTGGAACAAATTGAAATGGGACCACACGGAAAGCACAAGCTTTCAAATAAAAAAAGAATCATCAAAATCGGTTCACCCAGTCCTGGATTTGTCAATAGGCCTTATAGGCCGCGGCCTAGGACCGGCAGATTATGAACACCATAAACTATGATGATATAGATGATTTTGCTATTAAAAAGTCCAGTAAAATAAACTCTTTCTCGCGGGATAAAAACGGCAGAAAGAAAATTTGTCCGTGGCCCGTGCTAGGCCTGCTGGGGAAATAGAAGTTAGAAGCATTCAAGTTTTTTCCGAGAGGTGAGCTGTTGTAAAAACTTCCCAAGGTTCACCCAGGTGATCTCAAGAGGTGGACGGTGGGTAAGAACTCTTATATTAATAGTGTAATTTGACTAGATTATTTAGAAATGGGTAAGAAAACCAAAAATAGTTTTTACATTTTTTATTGTAAAGTCTTAAATCACTTCTGCGGCACACCCTTGTCTGAGCTCTTTGAATCGCGGATTGAAGCCGAACGCCTGCGTTTGATCTCTTCCTGACGACGGACCTGAAAATAAAAAAAACAACTGATAAAAAAGGGGTTCCTTTTTGGTTAAATTAAACGTAGTGTGGCTTGACTTTAGATTAACACCAATCGAGTTGGAGGTTCATATTTTTTTCACAGAAAGGTCTTAATATATGAAGGCTTTATGCGAAGTCTTAAGTTGCGGAAACTAATACTTTTCGAGAAATAAATTTTTGAAAATACGAAATTCACCATACATTTTATCACAAGTCCATTACTTGGACGTTCCGTTTTACGTGCTATCAGTTGTAAAAATGTCGTACATTATTTTAAAAATATTATCAGGTGCTATTTTATTTTATTTGGACAGTTTTTGTGGTAAAGTATTATTATTTATATTAAATAAGGCTCTTTGGTAATTTTTCAGTTGTTTACTTTGTTTAAATAGCATAGAAACAATGACAAGTTTCCAAAGTCATTAATAAGTGACCTGTGAAACGAAACGTAACCAGAGGCGCCATTTTGTGTTTTTGCCGGCTATCAGTCGTTCGGGAGATAATGTACGGCATAATAATGTACAGCATGATAATTGATGACCATGAAAACGCCTGTGGAAAACGCGCATATTTGGCACACAGAGCAGTTCAGAGCACCCTGACTTCAGTTGGTTAGGTTCGAAATGGGTCACAGAACCGACACAGAGCACCCCGACTCCACCTAGTCTTGTGGTCCCTACCCCTAGAGTGTATATAAAAAGCGCGGGAGCCAGAAGCTCAAGGGAGGTCCTGAGTGAGAGGGAGCCATACGAGACCGAGTGGAGCGAAGGGGGGAGGTGGCGAGCGAAGCGAGCCGGCGACCTCCGTAGCGTAGCGAAGGTCGAGTGTGGCGAAGCGACACTCAGGGGCGACTGCAAGAGCTTCTGGCGGGAGCCCACCTGGAGTCAGACTTGAGTTGGTTAGGTTTGAAATGAGTGACAGATCGTTAGGTTGACAGTGACCATCCAACAAAACAACAACTTCAGCGGTCCGACTCCTACACAGACCTCGATGGGTTTGTTAGGTTGACAGTGACCTTCCAACAAAACGACAACTTCAGCGGTCAGACTCCTACACAGACCTCGGTAGGTTCGTTAGGTTGACAGTGACCATCCATGAAAACGAAGTTGGTGCCTCCCTCCCCCTTGGCCATACTTTTCTCATCGCTCCTTAAGTCCCCGCCCTTTGTCCCGCCAGTTTAGGCGATTAATTTCATTTTTTGGAAAAGTGAGGTTAGAAACTTTAAAAAATCATAACTCCAAAAGGGGGGGGTTCCGCAAGTTTTCCTTCAAGGGGGGTGTTCTCCACCCCTCCCCCCACCCCCCTCACCCCCCCAAAATCGATTGGTGTTAATCTAAAGTCCTACCCGTAGTGTTAAGGCACTAATATTCCGTATAGATGAGACAAAGCCCTTATAAATGTTACTAGCCGCCCGTCTCGGCTTCACACGGGTGTTTTTTTTACGTTCTAGTAATAAATATAGCCTATGTTACTTAGGGATAATGTAGCATTCTAATGGTGAAAGAATTACAAATCGGTCCAGTAGTTTTTGTGTTAATTCATTACAAACATCCAAAAATACAAATCATTCCTCTTTATAATATTAGTAAATAAATAAATAAATATCTGGGACGTTTTTGCACACACGGTCATCTGACCCCAAACTAAGCAAAGCTTGTAATATGGCTGTCAGAGACTGATATATATTTTTAAATACATACATAAATAGATATTAACACCCAGACATAGAACAAACACAAATGTTCATCACACAAATGTTTGTCCTATATGGGAATCGAACCCACACCCCAAAGCACAGAAGTTAGGTTCACTACCAACTGAGCCACCGGGGCAGTCATTAGTGTAGATAACTATAGCTAATAAGGTCAACAATGTCCGGCACACTGTAAAAGAAGACAGATATGAAGTCTGAATCTACTGCTCGGTGCCAATATGATGTGCCCTGATACTAGGTCACTAAGTTATGTACAACTCAGTGTCAATATGTTATCAGGGACATAAATAATTTAATCATTCTTCAGACATTGTCTATCAAGCAGTCAGATGAACATTGTTTTTTTAAATTAACATGCATTTGACCACCATCTCACCTGATCATGCGGTCTACAATGCAGCATGCTTTGGATTGCAATGTGACTTTTTTTTTGTATGTACCCGACATCTTGACGAATTGTAAACAGATTTTTAATTTATATTTAAGATTCCTTTTTAAACTAGAAGATTTATTCACTAAAAGTATAGACATTTGGAAACATAACAAACTTACCTAAATTAAAATAAATATAATAAACTACACTATCTTTTTACGATTCCTTTTATTTAGTAAAAAATATTAATATATTAATTTTATTTAGTAAAAATTTAAAGAACATTAGGGTATGAAACCCATTCATTGAACATCCCATGAAGTTGTGAAAAATGTATTGATAATTAGCCTACGACTGTGTAGACTTTCATATAAGTTTTCAACAAGAGATGCAACGGATAGCTGTTTAGCCAAATACCAAATATCTGGCCAACCTTGAGGCCAGATAGTTGGAAATCCGGCAGAACATTGCAGATTGGTGCATCGTTAAGAACTACCTTGCGTAGGTGGCGCTTGAACGATTGGGCGGGCTCAGTATAACAGGTATTTTCATTCTTGAGTGAAGTTATCAATATTAGCAAGGGTTTCATTGACTTGATGAATTGATTGCGACATTTGTGGTATATAAACATGCAATTGTAGTTTGAGGTTATTATATATTTTTTTTGTTGAAGAATGATAATATGGTAGATTATATATGTTATGTGAATTACATAAAGTACCTAATTTTGATATTTCGTATTTTTTATGACTTGTTTATTATCTGATCTGACCAGATAGTAAATTTAGCCAAGAAGCTTTAAACATGAAAAATAATTACATATCTCTCAACAACATACCTTGGATTCCTTCTTTCTCTGGGCGAGCAGTTTGGCGTATTCAGCCTCGGAGGTCTTGCGTTTTTGCAGGCGCTTCTTCTTGAGTGCCAGGCGGTGGCGTCTGCGCTGCAGGACCGAGGGCGTCACTAGCCTTTGGATCCTAGGGGCCTGGAGACCACACAATACTTATAATATAACAGATAAATTAAACAACTAGCAAGAACTATAGCTAAAGCTAGCAACCCACGTAGGCCATAGCTCGCAGAGCCTCATTCAATATGAGCATAGGCAAATTAATACAAGGCGAGTGGTACTGTCTACATGATCTTCAAGTTTAATTGAGCCAACCAACATGTGAACAGGAGAGTGTCTTTGATTTGTGCAGAAAAACTGACACTGATCTTAAGTTAGATGAGTGGTGGTATGTCATATTCGTCGTATACACATTGTCGTAGGCCTGAACTCAGCCAGGCAAGCAACGGCATGCCTTGGCAAATTGGCTGTCTGCGCGTTGGTACTCGCATTGGCTTGACAAGCTATGGCCAACATAAATTGCCGGCTTGATAATGATAACAATGTCCAGCACACTGTAAAAGTAGACAGACATGAAGCCTGAATCTTCTGCTCGGCGCCGATATGATGTGCCCTGATGCTGCTGTCACTAAGTTATGTACAACTCAGTGTCAATATGTTATCAGGAACATAAATAATTTTATCCTTCCTTGGACATTGTCTATCAAGCAAAGATCATTAGACTAGCATGCCCGCCATGACAAATTTATAGTCAGTTTTGCAAGTAAGAATACTCAATTTTGTTGTGTCACAATAATGTATGTAATGGCCAATTCAGTTCTAATGTCGTGAATACACTTAAATGTGTGACATTGTGGCAAGCTACAGTTGACAACAGCTAGAAGCGAAAAATGGCAAATCGGACCAAGTGATGCGTTTTAGGAGAGGCATATGGCCAGCAGTGGACTAAGATAAGCTAATTTAGCAATGCTAAATGATTATAATAATAATGGTGATCTGAAATTTTATTTCAATGGAATGCCTAAAAGTATTCAGACAATTTCAAAGGTATTAATCTAATTTGTTAATGGCTTATTTAGTTGCATGCATGCCACAAGACTGGATACAATTTCACCTAATGTGATTGCACCTTTACGCATTTGTATTAACGATCCAACATACAATACAAATACATTGTTCAATACCTTATATCTGGGTTTAGCATTCTCCTTGCCTTCCTTAGCGGGGAGCAGGCGTTTGACAACATAACGACGGACATCATCCTCCTTGGTCAGGTTGAACAGTTTGCGGATCTTGGAGGCACGCTTGGGTCCTAGACGACGGGGCACGTTGCCATCGGTAAGTCCAGGGATCTCCTGAAATTTATGGAGTTGGTGAGTATTTCATTATGTTAATTTGTTTCTGCCAGTGACCAGACTAGCAATTTGAAGATGTTGTGATAGTGATTACTTCATAAAAGTTTACAACAAAATGTGTGACTATTACCATTGTTAAAATTGAAGTAGGTACTTAAACTTAAAAATAAATACCTACAGCATCGTAATTTAAGCTCAATGTAACCAAATGTACCAGAACTAGTGAGTTGAAGTGAAGTTGCGCATGAGTCAAGCTCAGACGCAACCATAAAACAATAATATAAAATTCAGATCAATCATTCATTAGGCCTTTTAAGACATTTAACTTAATTATTATAACCTATAAATCAATAAATAATTAGGAATTTTTAATCAAGTCAAATCCTTTCTATCAGTTTTGAACATTTGACAGAAAACAGATATAGTGTTATTAACACAAAAAACCAAAATTCAGTCTTTAAACTTCCTACCCTATTTTAGGTATTCTGAAAAGTGACATCCATCTATATAAAACATAATGATAGTTAAAAATAAATGTTCAGTGCTTACACAAGTGACACTGAACATGGAATTCAGCATCTTTCAAGTAAACACTAAATTATTATACCCTGGCGCATATAATTACACAGATTTGAGGATCTGGGAAACAGTAAGAACAGGGATACCAAAATAGGGTTACCTTTTATGGATTTCTTACCTGGGCACCCTTGCGGACAATAACGAGGGCGAGCACAGACAGGTTAGCGTCAACAATGCAACCACGGACAGACTTGCGCTTTCTCTCACCATCACGGCGGGGTCTGTAGCAGGAGTGGCCCTTCGACATCAGCAGGCGGACACGACCTGGAGGACAAAATTACTGTTTCATTGAAAAGAAATCGCATAAAATATGATCAGTAAGAACTACAAAAAAAAAAAAATATAGCCTTATTGTATGGATTGCCCCTGTAACTTTGCAGTGGACTTGCTGCAAGTTTACATGGGCAAGAACATAATATTATACAGGGTTATGCGGAGAGGGTGTATTAAATCAAAAGGAGGTCTGATACCCATTTATATAAACAACTTTTACTATGGGACCAATTCTGAAAAATCGCGAAACAAATATCATCTGTTCCATAGAAAATGGGCATTCACAAAACGAAATTTATGGGGCAGCAGTTTTTTTTTGCGATTTCCTTTTCGGTTTTGTACATCCTTTCAAAGTTACCCCATATAAATAGCTATTAGAAGTTAGAGAAGTTTTGTTGCTGATCTAATAACTTGACAAATATAATTGATTTGGCAAGGGGTAAGTTACAGCACCATAATCTTACAGCCAAGTAAAATCTCAATAACATTGTTTATGGTCTTATAATACTTGCTGTCCATATGAAATAGCAGATAACTTGTGTTAGTTAAGCAGGATAATAATGTCTGAAAAAGTATTAATGAGTTTTTTCGACACTCAAACTCTTCTCAGTTGCTGATTAGTCACATGGAGGTTAAGTTTGTGATGTTGACACAATACAGCCACTATAATAATTATTGACAAAATAGTGAGATTGAAAGTCATGTGCAGGTACTCACTGTTGGTGAGGACTCCCTGTTTCATCGGGAAGCCCTGCTTGTCGTTACCGCCGGCGACGCGGAGTACGTAACCCTTCCATTCATCTCCTAGCTGATCGGCCTCCACTTCAGCGCCCATGCGCTTCTCGTAGAAGATGCGGAGCTTGTGCTCGTCCACTACTTCGAATAACTTTTGACATCCCGTAGCCGGGAAGGAGACGTTCAGCTACAAAAACAAATTGAGGTTATAAACACCATCACAATTTTTTCCAACACTAGGTACCTAATAGATTTTGCACTGGGGTCAGTCAGATATGCTTTTAGATACGAACGAATTGATTTTTTCATTTTGTAAATGTACACATCACTTTTAATTCACAGCATGAAAGTATCACTCTCTACAACAAGGCTCAAGATATCGAACTTTTCCTTCATAATCTTCGGGGGTTTGACTATAAGTGTGTGTTTGGTAAATAGCTGTATTATAGAAGGTTCACTCAGCAACATTATTTTAGTGTAATTTACAGTAAAAATTCAAAATTTAAAACAAGAACCTTCATGACTGCGGTTAGCTCCTTTGAACGTCAGCCATGAAAAAGGCCATAAACAATTGTAGAGTTGACAAATAGACATAAGGAAGAATCTTACTCAGTGACGTTTACCGGTTTTTTGTAAAGTGCCCCTGAGAGCGTTCGTACCCTTAGTACAAAATTTGACAGTTTTCGAAAACTTTTTTCGTTTCCGTATTGTCCCATACATTTTAGTAAAGCGCCTCTAGCGGAAACGCGGATGAACTAAAATCGGTAGTAATCGGCAGTATAGGTTGCTTCACTCAAATACGAAAAATAGTTTCGAATAGCTTTCAGCCCAGCAATGTATGCATCAAAACGAAAACGAAAAAAGTTTTCGAAAACTATCAAATCTTGTACTAAGGGTACAGTTAGTTTTTGACTTTTAAGTTGGTTTTAGTCACAAACTTGATTTATCCATGTCATCTAGAAAACCTATTACAATGTAGAACACAACCGATTTAATCATTTTGGTTTGTGTACAAAGTGCATAAACATACCGACAAATTCGTTCAAACACTCAAATCTAATACAAACGAAAGTAACCACGTCTTCGTCTGTTATTTCACTTTTCACGACTAAACAGCTAAACGTTTAGCAGGAAGACAGTTTTTTAATATTGTTAAAACTTACGTTTGACCGCCACTTCGCCTCTTGTTAAGCGACGATGTGGTCTAGGATGGAACACGTTTGCCTATAAGAAACCGATTCACTCGCGACTTGAAGACATCATTGTAACTATCGTTACTGTGACTTGTGTTGTAGAATCGGTATTGTACTGTCGTTATTGTACTATACATATATGTATAGTGTGCGTCATAAACACGGACCTATGATAGGATTTCCTATCGGAAATAATAAATAAATGGAAGCGTTATACCTACAGTTTCCTCTTTACCATTTACACCCCCCCTCGGTAGTCAATTCGAATACATTTTAATCACATCGTTTGCAGTTGTGTCCGCTCAATATTGAAGTGTGCGATTGTAGAACTAGTAAGAATATGTCAGAATGTGCAATACGTGTTTACCTCGCCCCCTTCAGCAGGGCTATTATGAATCTTAGATCGTGATCGCGACTTGTCAAAATTATGTTTAAAAAAAAAGCGTTGTCTATTTCCAATTTCGTAGTATGAAATTGGAAATAGACAACGCTGTTTTTTTTTTGCGTCATAACCCCTTTCAAGTGTCAAAATTCTGTCAATTCTGACACTGACTGATCGCGATCAAAGATCCATAATACCCCCGCAGGTTATGACAGACTTTTTTCGGTACTAATACTTCAAAGCACTTGGTTAGTATTGTGTATTTATTTGATCGTCTAACGTTAACTCTGGCTAAATTCTATACAAAATGATTGGATTGAAGAAACGATTTGATTAAGAAGATATAATACGAGCAGAATCGATTGACTACGGTAACTTGATTTTTAATACGATTCCGTCGCGGTCGCGGGTCGTGGGACACACGTTGGTCCTTCGGTCTCGGTCGGTCGTAGTTCGCTAGGTTCGAGGCGTATAGGTGTCGCGCGGCGATCAAGAAAGATACGGCAGCCGTATTATGGATCTTTGATAGGGATCGCGAGTGTCAGAATTTTGACACTTGAAAGGGGTTATGACGCAAAAAAAGCCAAGACAACGCTTTCTTTTTTTTTGACAACATTTTGACAACTCGCGATCCCGATCAAAGATCCATAATAGCCCCGCGGGTATTTAACGATTGACGACCCGGTCGATCACGCAGAGAGCGCGATTAGTTCGTTTTGATTAGTTCAACCACGATCGACACAGGACTAGTCTGTGCGCCACCGCCACGCGACTCCATGCCACCCATCACATGTCGTTCTTTCAGGATAACAGATGGTCTGCTATTGTTAGGCTGAGTCTGCCCAGCAATCATGACATCAAATATATCTGAAGTCAAATTTCCGGGATATGAAAGAAATTTAAAAAACGGAACTTTCGGAAATACTCGAAATGTACCGAATACCGCTCGCCGATAAATGACGTTGACGATTGACAAACTGTCTTTTATGAAATTGACATTACAATCCTCCATGACATCACTATGTAAAATGCTATCACTATCAGTTTTTACTCTTTTGCTTATAGAATAGAGTCTTTTTTTGTATGCGCTTTTAAGAATATAAAATACAATATTCTTGAAAAGAAAAGTCTAATTCAAAGAGTACTTTTTAATTATCATTTGACATTAGACAGTTTGGATAGAAGGATGTGAAGACAAATTCGCAGTTATTAAAATTTTCTGTGTTAAATAATTAACCATGATAAAAATCAACTTGAATTTAAGTTTTTGATACAGTGAAACTTTGGTATTGGAACCAAGATTTAATTATCATAGTATAGGAAAAACCTAACCTAGTTTCAGTTACTAATAATATCGACTCCAGTCCTAAAATTCTTTGTAATAATGATGAATTGCGAGGAAAACAAGGATATGGCACATCGGCAACACGTTAAGTACTTCATGAGGTTCTTAAACGTGTTGCCATCATCGCTTTCTTCCCATGATACTACAAGGTACCAAATGTAACATGTTATTTACAAGATATTTTATAAATAACTACCTTTAGCAGATTAGGTAAACAGTAACCATACTAACACTAGTGCGTTTTACAACAGCAAATGTAATTTGTACTTTAAAAGAGCAGACAAATATGTATGTTAATCCAAGTTCTGTCTCAAGAGGTCTCCTTTCTTAAATTGTGTTCTTGAACTCATTATCAATTTTACATTCACTTTTATAGTACTAAGTCATAAGTGTCATATTAACCTCTCTTTTATTATTTAATGCAATATGTCTATGTATGTGTATACATGTAATATGTCTACTGAATAAGAATTTGAATCATGTTTTCATATAGAATAGCCTGTAATTGTGTAATATTCAACTACACATAATGTTTTATTTAATTCTTTACATAAAATGTCAATTTTATGTAAAGAATTAAAAAATATATAAAAATAAACCTATATACACATTAAATTAAAAATATAATGTGTATATAGGTAAGTAGGTATAGATTATTTTAAGTTTTAGTTGATATTTAAGTTTATGTTAATTTTATAACCATTTTATTAATAATAATTTAATTCTTGTGTTTATAATTTAAATATCATGTTTGAGACAAGAAAAAATAAAATAAAATTTGAACCATTTAACAATTTGCGAAGTTGAGATAATGGATCTAAAGCAGGAGCAATAAAAAAAAGGGTAATTCAAATAAAATAGTAGGTACATTTTTAATTTTCTTTACTAAGAAATTTCTTTTATTTAAGAAACTTCAAAAATATTAAACATGATGTCCCAACCTATCTACTCATAACACAACAGCCTGTTTTTGAGGGGAAAATTGAAAAAACAAAAAAACAACATTTCAGAAAAAACTTATTTTTACACTAATATCAGTTCTTTAGGTCCTTACCCACTTTTTTTCAAGTCAAGGTGACAGGATAATGGTAAAGCAAATGTAAATAATATTTACTTTGTTCTTTTCAGGGTGACAATAGCATACTTTGCCGTGTCTGGCCTAGATGTACTGAATGCACTAAGTTCAATGTCATTGGAGTTGCGATCTAGAACGATAGAATGGATTTATGGATTACAAGTACTTCCCAATAAAGAGAGTAAGATCATACTTTTTAACTAATTCCAGCGGCTAGCATGTGCACGGTGACAAAATCTTGTCGTCACTTTGTCGAGCGAGAACGCAACAAGGTGACTACAATTTTATATACGCCTGTCATGCATTGGCATGATAAAAAGAGGCGATTTTTTTTGTTGTGGTGCGCATGCTATCTCTGCACGATAGTTTTTAATCTGGTGCATTAAAAAAATAATAATGTGTGAACCGATTTACATGATTATTTTTTTATTATTTAGAGACTATTTTCGATGTGGTCCCATATTTTTTTTATTGATTTTGGCTTAGTAGTTTTTAGCCACCTTCAATTAGACAATTAATTTTGATTGAGCGCCTGTTGATTCAGCAGTAGCTTTATAGTTTTGTTAGAGCAGTACTAATTTTGAAGTTGGTTTTTTAATTGATAACAAATCTTGAAAGTCAATTTTAACCTTCGAATTGATATGACAATTAGAAGCTTTGCAAGTACATATAATATATGATCCGGATGACAATAAAATAGTTTGGGACCATGAAACGGATCTGATGATTAAACCAGAAGGCGGATAGTAAAACTTTTCAATGGCCACTAGTAAACGTCTCGAGTTTGGACTCATTTGGTTTGTTTAATAAGTCCCATTCATTACATTTGGTGATGAAGGTCTGATGATCGAACTGGGAGGTGGATAGTAGTTTCAGTTATAATAATGATGAGTACTGCAATATTTATATACGAGTAACTACTAGCTGCGTGCCGTGGTTTCACCCGCGTGGTGATGAAAAATTGTGATGATGATGATGAAAGTGGGACACCCTAATCACCCAGCGGTATCAAATATACTTTACGACCTATTCTCATACCTACCACATATACATAATAAAAATCATAAAAATTTCCTGAGCTGTTTGCCTGAGTTGAGGAGTGCAGTGCAAACACCGTGAAACAAGATGTTAAATATATAGATTACTAAGTAGGGGACAGCTACCCAACGCCTTCTACCTACAATGCCTTCTGCGTTCACCAAGTAGTTCGGTCAAGCTGTAGAGGCCGCAAGGCCAACAGTAAAAAAGTCACATCATAAAAAAAAAGGACAGCTACCCTAATACTAAAGTTTAGGGAAGTACTCGGTATGTATCCAACTTATGTATTGCAATAAAACCCTAATGATTGTTATTAAGTTATGTTATATGTTACAAATAAAATTGACAATTTAGTAAAAAATATTATAATTGTGCTAACTAGCATGCCTATTAATTACCAATTAAAAATGGCGGCAAACCCTCGGCCAGAGATCAAATAACAAAAGAGGCTACATCTAAACTTATGTGAAAACTATTTACATGGAACTACATACAGATACAATACACTAGTTCACCGATCCCAGTATCAGAACTGGTATTTTCGATAAAATTGTCCACTCCAAACAAACTAATTAACTTCAAGGTTAGGTAAAGTTTACTTATCGGATGCATATTTAATTATTTAATATATTATGCATCTTTTGTATGTATCGATGGTTCAATGACATTGTTTGTTACTGATAAGACTGAACTGCTTTTGGTGAAATTGGCAAATGAGTAGGTGTCATGAGGATTTATCACACCTCAACACTTGAACCAAAATCGTTGAAATTTGTTGTTGTGGTGTACATTGTTGGACCCGGGTATGTCCTAAAACTGCGACCAGAACCACCGGAGGATGGGAGGCAGCGTCCTAATAGTACACGGTGAACGTACTGCGATCCCCAAGCCGCCTGCCAAGCGTGGGGATTATGGCAACACCCCTCTCTATGAGCGAGGCCTTGTCCAACAGTGGACGTTAATTGGCTGATGATGTGTGATGTGTGTACATCGTTAAGGGATTTTATACGGGAAAATCGCAGCAATTATTATATTATTTTAATCATCATATTTGCCCATCATGTTCCCACTGCTGGGACACAGGTCTTCTTACAGAAAGAAAGAGGTTGAACCCTAATCAACCATGCTGGCCAGTGCAAGTTGGTGAATGTCATGTCTTTGAACTTTTATTTATGAGTTTCTTGGACATACTGGTTTCCTCACAATGTTTTCGTCCACCGTTTTTGAGCCATGACATCGAAACTGCAGTTTTTTTTTTAAATATTATCACTAATTAATTTCTGGTCATCATAATCCATTATAAAATAAAAAAAACAACAAATTAACACCTAACTACTTTTAAAACACTACTAGTGAAGCTATTAACAGCGATTACATTTACATACACGATTTTTAGACATACATGAAACATACCCCCTTTTTGGGCAATCATGTAAATGCCATAGTAAACATTGTGTGGGAAAGCTGCCTAATGTTTCACATCACACATCATCAGCCAATTCACGTCCACTGTTGGACAAGGCCTGCCTCATAGAGAGGGGTGTTGCCATAATCCCCACGCTTGGCAGGTGGCTTGGAGATCGCAGTACGTTCACCGTGTACTATTAGGACGCTGCTGCTCATCCTCCGGTGGTTCTGGTCGCAATTTTAGGACATACCCGAGGCCTAATGTTTAACCTAACCTAATCACTTTTAAACCACTACTAGGGAAGCTATTACATAGACAAATGATATCTGAAAACTTACCCTCTTTTTGGGCAATCATGTAAATGCTATAGTAAACATTACGTGGGAAAGCTGCCTATTTTTTACTGACTAGCAGCCCGTCCCGCCTTCGCACGGGTGGAGTTTTTTTTTAAACATTATAGGAATAAATGTTAGCCTGTTACTCAGGGATAATGTAGCATTTCTAATGACGAAAGTATTTTGAAAATCAGTCCAATAGTTTTTCGAGTTAATTCGTTAGAAAAATCCAAAAATACAAATCTTTCCTTTTTACAATATTAGTTTAGACTAGTGCTGTTGCCCGCGACTTTTTCGCGTAGATTTTAATATAAACTTTCAACCCTTTTTTCCTCCCTTAATCCGGCCCTGGCGCAAAATAACATAGCCTATGCTTCAATCTGGTCATAGCTAAGCATATTTGTGAAAACCGCATTTAAATCCGTCCAATGGTTAAGGAGATGTGCGTGGTCAAACAGACAAAAATTCTAAAAACTGTAAAACGTGTTCAGCTGCTTATTTTAAGACGCCCTGTGTTTTTTTTTGATATCTCGCATTCACAGTTTTTTTTATTTCTACGTATTTATTATATGTATAGATGTAGAAGTGTAGATAAAATAACGCATATTGATTGAAACATACCACAAAAATTGTTGATAGGGTGGGTATATAGATAATTTTTGTGGTTACAAAAATGTTGATAGGTATACCAACAAATTTAATGGTTAGGTTTCAGGGCAGTAAAGTCACAGAATTGGTAAAGTTATCACCTAACAGTTACTGCAGTGTTATCTACTTTTTCACTGGCCTATCGTTGTAACTAGAAGTAATTAGTTACAAGGATAGGTAAATAAACAGTAGGTCGCCACTTCAAGGCAAATAGCTTATAGTATTTGCGATAAAAAAAAGTAGCTGCTAGTCAGTAACCCTATAAATTATAAAGGTCTTGACACAACTGCTTAAGGTGATATGTTTCATGTTTGGCGGGAAATTTAAATTTCAAACAGTTTTTTTTGTCCTTGTAGCTAGGCCAGGTAATTATTGTGAAATGTCACAGTGTTTGCGATAATTGTTGGTGGTTCTTTACATTATCATGTACAGCTATTAATCAGTAACTCAACATATTACTTACATTTGTCAATAAACTGTTTGAAAACGCAAAAATTTGTTTATTGACAAATGTATGTAATAATATACATTAAAGATAAATAGCTTGACGTGAGTTTGTAAAGAATAATAATAAATTTTCGCAAACATCATGATCGCTTACAATAATTACTCGGCCTAGCTGCAAGGACAAAAAAACTGTTTGAAATTTGAATTTCCCGCCATATGTGAAACGTTCCACCTTAAACAAGAACTGCTATGTGTATAATTCTCAATATAAAAAACCAACTTCATCAGTACTGGACCAAATTGAAATGGGACCACACGGGAAACAGCTTTCAATTAAAAAAAGATTCATCAAAATCGGTTCACCCAGTCCAAATAGCAAATAGAAAAAAAAAATACAGTCGAATTGACAACCTCCTCTTTTTGGAAGTTGGTTAAAAATAGACCATTCAATTTCGAACACTTCAGAGTGTGTGCATCGGATCTGCATGATCTACTTCCCTCCTGCCCATCTTTCTATCCGACTGCTAAGATGGCGACAAGGCGACACTGTTTCATAGTTGATGTACCGAAAACCTGTTCGAAGCGCTTTGATTCCACCTTTATTGTGCGAACCGCTAGACTGCAATCTAAATGGTTCACAATAGCTGACGTGTTTTTTTCCTTTTTGACTATAAATAAAAAATAAAATAAATAAATATATGGGACATTATTGCACACATCATCTGACCCCAAACTAAGCAAAGCTTGTAATATGGCAGCCAGAGACTGATATACATACATATATATGTTTAAATACATACTTAAATAGATATTAACACCCAGACATAGAACAAACACAAACTATACTTAATATCCTTAGTTCCTATTTAGTTTATTTGCAATGTTAATAACCGTAATATAAAGGCAGGTTGTTTTGACCTCCTTATAATTAAATTTTTCCTTATCACTCTCATAAAACGTGTGATTGTGCGTACGGTCTTTAAGCTGTTTATGGTTTATGCTCCGGAACTAGTATTCAAGTTGCTGTTTTTGATGGCGCTTATCAACTCATGTAAACAACGCTCTGTAAGGGATTTGTGTGTAAACATACCTGGTTGCCTGCACATCTACTTGTAATAAACGTAAAAGATTATATTCATATTTATTTATATATATACCGTCCCAAATAGCAGAAAAACTATTAAAAACTGGACCGATATGGATGATATTTTGTGATCCTGGAGCAGGTCATAGTAGCGAGGCCGAAGGCCGAGCTTACACCCGTGGGAAGCCGGGGCGGGTCGCTAGTCATACATATATTATGAAGAGGAAAGATTTGTATTTTTGGATGTTTGTAACGAAATAACTCAAAAACTACTAAACCGATTTTAAAAATTCTTTTACATAGACATAGACATATATTTATTGATAATAATAGGTATTACAAGTCAGGTACATAATATATTAAATGTTAGAAATTGCTATACAATAATATTACGCGCTATCTTAATATTGAAAAAGTCAGTGTATTCATAAAAAGCTTGCGTAATTAGCCACATTTTTAATTTGATTTTGAAAGATGCAAAGCTCGGAGCATCAATGACTGTCTGAGGAAGTCTGTTATAAATATCAGGTCCCATTACGTGGAGCACTGTTACTGTGCGTGTGTTACTGTTGGTAAGCTACACTATCCCCGGGTGATATAGGCTACCTATATTATATTTTGTAGCAAGGCCGAAGGCCGAGCTTACACCCGTGCGAAGCCGGGGCGGGCGCCTAGTAATACATATTATAAAGAGGAAATATTTGTATTTTTGGACTTTTGTGTGATTGACGAACGAATTAACTCAAAAACTACTGGACAGATTTAAAAAATTCTTTGACCATAAGAATGCTACATTATCCCTGAGTAACATAGGTTATATTTATTACTAGAATGTGAAAAAAAAAACTCCGCCCGTGCGAAGCCGGTACAGACGGCTAGTATAATATAACAGTAAAATACCACTTGCTTATTCACTGATTGACTCGTCTTAAAATCTTGAAAACTACCTAGGAACGGAATTTTGGCATGTAGATTCCATGTGGGGTGTAAAAGTAAGGAAGGGTTTTGTGAAAAGGTCGAAATCAGCAAAAATAAAAAACGCTAATGGAGGTAGAAAGTTTATATAGTAGGTTCCTTATGAGGTCTAGAGGTGCGCTAAGAATGGGTTTTGCGATATTTGATAGTCTTATTATACAAAAAATACAAACAGAAAACATTCACAAGCTAGTGCCACAAGTGGCGGACTTATCGCTAAAAGCGATATCTTCCAGGTAACCAAATAAATAAATAAATATTTGGGTCATTTTTGCACACACGGTCATCTGACTCCAAACTAAACAAAGCTTGTAATATGGCTGCCATTGACTGATATACATACATACCTGTGTATATAATTTTAAATACATACTTAAGTAGCACCCAGATATAGAACAAACACAAATGTTCATCACATGAATGTTTGTTCTAAGTAGGAATCGAACCCACGCTCCCAAGTTCAGAAGGCAGGTTCACTACCAACGGGGCAGTCGCGATGTAGTAAAAATGTCCCAGTAGCACAATTAAGTACCAATAAATAATGTGGTTCACTTTATAGTTAAGGCCAAACTAGACTCGGTCCGTATTCAAAATCCTAGTTTTTTTTGGATTAACGGGTTTCATTCCGCCTTTTACAATGTATTGCAGCTGTCTATGAAAACTTGGAAAAAACAAAAGCCATTTATTCAGTTCGCGCCTAGGATTGGCCCGTTGATAAAGATCATGCTGAAAATTCAGTACCTTTTCATCACGGCAGGGTAAAGGATGAGCTGTCAAGTGGTTATATCGTCATTTGGTCATACGCTTCTATCCCCAATTCTAAATCCAATAGCAAAAAGTTCCGCATATTCCTAACTAGGATTCTAGATGATTCCAAACGCTTTGTTGCAGCTGGCGATATGTCAATGTGCGGGTTCCAGGGTTCGTCCACGATAAATATAAACTTGGACGCGGCGAACAACCACTACCGGTGCGGGCACCTGGCCATGACGTATACTGGGCTCTGCATGCTGCTGACCCTGGGCGATGACCTTTCCAGGATTAATAGGAAGGCGCTGGTTGAAGGTAAATAAATAAAAACAACGAATAACTCTTCACACTCATATACTTACCTGTTTTTACTAACCACGAATAAGGCGACGCCTAAGTAATTCCTAATCTAAGTGAATCTAATTTCGGAGAACACTACAGGACAAGTAGGAAATCGGCCCACTACCACCCATATATTAAGGACTTTCCTTGGATACGTATCAAATTTTTCGATTCTACGTTTCTAATCCGTACGGCCAAGGATTGGAACAACCTCTGCCGGCTTCCTTGTTCGTGGAAAAGTCTCTCAGGAAACAAGGAAGCCGAAGGAAGACCTTTTCAAGGCAAGAGTGATTGGTATCTTCTGAGTCTGCGTGCTTCATCTTCGACCACATCGTCGCTTACCAACAGGTGAGTTGGTGGTCGAACGCGGACTTATTCGCGATGAAAAAAAGCAGAGTCTTAAGCGTAATTTTCTGTTTCGCCTGTTCTCATTTGTACTTAAAGTCCATCGCATGCGACGCACTACACCACCGGTAGCGAGGGCCGGGCGTGAGGCAGAATGCCCCACAGGCCCCAAGCGTGCCGGCAGCGGGGGACGTCCCCGTCGCGCAGGTGGGCGTGGCGGCGGGGTCCCGGGCCGGTCGCGTCGCTCAACGAGCCGCTGGTCTCGCGGGTGGTGTGGAAATCATCCTCACCCGACGAGGTGCTCGGAGACGACGACGAAGCGGGCGGTGATGTTGTGTGTGCGCTAGGTGGTGCCGGTGTTCTTGTTCTTGAGCGAGTGATCATGTGTTATAAATAATATCAAATATTTTTCCATGCTTTTGATTTTACACTCAGATCAAACAAATTTGACAATTAAATGTCAAATGTTTTACAAAGGAATTTTGTTTAGGTCGTTTCACTGAGGATGTTCTGAGATTCTGGGATGATAATATATGAACTGGTCAGATTTTTTTTTCTCTCTTCTTCGTTGTAATGTGTAAAACTTCTGATAGGGCCAAAATAATCAAAAATAAAATATAAATGATCACTGCAAACAAAATGACGTGCGTTGTCAGCGGACGTCGTTGACGTTATTATTATTCACATATCCGTTTATTACCTTAATTTTTAAGTTTTTTACATCAAATATAATTATAAAACATAAATAATATAAAAAACTTAAAAACTAGGGTGCCGCCGGCAGCGGGGCAGGGCCCAAGCTATCGGTGATTAGGGCTGCAGAGTGAGGAACCTCCTGACAATGCGTGCCGTGTCAAGAATTACTGCCTTCTGCATCTGACCCTTGACCCAACCGTCTAGCGAGAGCCTCTTAAGGTGGTGGTCGAGGCTCTTCGCTATAAGGCCGTTCACCGATACAACTATCGGGACAATGATCGTCGAGTCAACATCCCACATGGCGGTAACCTCGTGAGCCAAGTCAAGGTATTTGCTGAGTTTGTCCTTCTCGGCCTTCACGAGGTTCTCGTCATGCGGGATGGTGATATCGACGAGCACTGCCCGGCGCTGGGACCGGTCGACCATCACGATATCAGGCTTATTGGCGACAATAGTCCTGTCCGTGATGATAGACCGGTCCCAGTAGAGCACGCACGACCATTCTCATTATTATTATTAAAGTTGTAACCAGTAAAGGTGTACATTACAGGTGTAAAAGCGCTACAAACAGATGAAGGGAACTTCTCAGCGACTCTCTCCGGCTGCGAGTCTGATATGCGCTTCGTTTATTGCGCAGCGTGCATCAGCTACATCCTCAACGACTGGTCCGGGTTCAACATCGATAAGGCTACAGATTATATCATTAAGTCTATAGTAAGTTTCTGTAAGGCCTCGTTTATGGAGACTCACGGAGTCGCGCATAGCGCACACTGACCTGTAAATCTATTTTTATGGACATTACATATAATTATGTACTGAGAATTTAGCGTTGATATTTTTAGGCGTGTAGGTGGCATTTTGAAGCATGATACTTGAATAAAGATAACTCTTTGATAAAAAATACCACAAAAACAAGGATAACAGATAATTTACAAAAAACATAAGTTTCTTAAAATTATGTCTATGAAAAACGGTTGCGTTGAACTTGAACGATCTGGGAAGGACCACCCGGTTTTTGTAATTTATTTGGGTTCCGTACCCAAAGGGTAAAACGGGACTATTACAAGACTCCGCTGTCCGTCCGTCCGTCTGTCTGTCACCAGGCTGTATCTCATGAACCGTGATAGGTAAACAGTTGAAATTTTCACAGATGATGTATTTCTGTTGCTACTATAACATCAAATACTAAAAAACACAATAAAATAAATATTTAAGGGGGCTAACATACAACAAACGTGTTTTTTTTTGCTTGTTTTTGCTCGATATTCCTAACGGCAACAGGTAGAAACTTGAAATATTCACAGAATATTTAGTTGATAAATACTTTAAAAATTACTTAATGATTAAATTAAAATGAAACAAATATTTAACGGGGGGCTCCCATACAACAAATGTGATTTTTTTGCTTGTTTTTGCTCGATATTGGTAACGGCAACAGGTAGAAATTTGAAATATTCACAGAATATTGAGTTTCACTTTAAAAATAAATAATTAAATTAAAATAAATATTTAAGGGAGGTTATTTAAATAAATATATATATAATATATTTTTTGCAGTTTTTATACATAATGGTACGGAACCCATCGTGCGCGACTCCGCCTCGCAATTGGCCGGTTTTTTTTGTAAATATTTACTTTGTAATTTTGCAGGGTTATGACTACGGTATAGCTCAATGTCCCGAGCTAGAATCCCACGGTGGCACGACCTTCTGCGCCCTAGCAACCCTCAGCCTCTCCAACCAACTCCACAAGCTGTCCGAATCACAACTAGAAGGCCTAAAACGATGGCTACTCTTCAGACAGATCGACGGCTTCCAAGGACGACCAAACAAACCCGTGGACACCTGCTACAGCTTCTGGGTTGGAGCATCCTTGAAAATACTAGATATGCTACACTTAACAAACTATGGAAGCAATAGGAGGTACGTCTACGAAACCCAGGACATAGTCGTAGGTGGCTTTTCGAAATGGCCTGACACATACACAGATCCGATGCACACGTATTTAGGGTTAGCCGGGTTGAGTTTGATAGGCGAAAATGGTTTGCTAGAAATTGAGCCAAGATTGAATATTAGCAAGCGGGCATATGAACATTTGAAGACATTGCACGAAGAATGGGGGAGCGAGTCGTAGGGTCTTATGAAATGTACAATAGATTGTTCAATGTGACAAAGCTAATAGTGTATGTGGTCAAAGGTGAAACTACATCTGTCATAAAGATTTTTTAGGATATTTTATATTAAACATTGAAATTAAGCACTTTTAACGGACTTTATCGCGTTTATGACGTCGATTCTGATGTACTATTCTCTAAACAAAACTAAATTTGAGAGCTCTAAAAGCATCATGGTTGCCATTCTTTTTCTGCCGTACTGAAATGAAAAAAGACGCCGATAGTTTTAGTCCTGTCAGATTAGTTTAGAGAATCCTACGACAGAATTGATGTTTATGTTACATTATTTTAAAGTTTCAAACATTTTTAGTGACGTGATCACAGGTAGGAAAAAAAGCGTTAGTTTAATTTCAGTATATCAGTAGTCTTATTTTCTCTTTAGTGTTAAAAAGAGACAACGTGTTCTTCCCGTTTACAGTTCGCTCGTTCGCATATTTTCACACAGTTTAAGTTATAATAAGTTATTATTAAAATAAACATTTTTTAAACAAGCTTTTAGCTTTAGCAAAGAAAATGTTAAATTATTAAAAATATTTAGCTAATTAAACAGGTATTAAAATCTGCAAGTTGAAGTGGCAATGGGCAGGCCACATCGCTCGAAGAACTGATAACCGATGGGGAAGAAAGGTTCTTGAGTGGAGACCGCGAACCGGAAGACGCAGCGTAGGTAGGCCTCCCACTAGATGGACCGACGACATTGTGAGAGTCGCGGGCATCCAGTGGATGCAGATGGCAGGATGTCGTTCAGTGCGGAGGTTAAAGGGGGAGGCCTATGTTCAGCAGTGGACGTCTTCTGGCTGATGATGATGATGATGATGATGAAAGAAAATGTAGTTCTGATCAAGACCATTCCAAAGAGATCAAACACGATGCGGTTATCTTGTTGCGTTCATTAGTTCCTACGACACCGTCCGACTCCATCATCAAAAAGATCCATGGTACCATATCAAATTTCAACTCGATTGAATGCCGGGAAGTATAATATATTGTTATTTCATTAAAATAATTTGAAATATGATGAAATTGACCAATTAAGAGCATAAATAGCCCACTTGCCGACTAGAGCTATATCTTTTGAAAGTTGCGTAGATTATAAATCACTGAGGGAATTGAAAAAACAGTTTGGGCGTTATCTTTAAAATATTGTGAATGTTTCAGAGCATTTGAATAAAACAGAACATAATTTATTTATTTAAAAACACTAATGTTAAATGTTAGTTTTAATATAATTATAGTTTTTTTGCGCTTGCTCGACACTTCGCCTTATTAGATAGAGTAAAATTGACACAAGATTTTCGCTTTTTTGGAATTTTACACAGCTATTTTATATCCTCAATAATTATGTGAAAAAGTGTGTGTGAAATTGTGAATGTACTAGACGTCATGAGTCACCTTAAATCGCCCTTGGCCACATTCATTTTAAGCCTTGTCACTGTCACCATACAATAAAATTGTACTTAGTTTTTACTCTAGATGTTATCACAGGTTCTTGATAAAAGCTACCTTATGAGTAGTTTATTACGGCTTACAATATTTGGTTTGTTTTAACAAAGTGGTTACTTTTTTATTTGACATGTAAAACACAATTTTAGTGTCATACCAATGGCGTTGACCGTTAGAAAGTTAACGCCCTCTTGTCCCACTTTTAGCAATTTTGGTAATTATAGTTTTAGAATGGCGTCATATCAAAATTGAATGTTTTATCTAGGAAACCTTAAGGAATGAAACACAATTAAGGACATTAAAGCCAGATAGAAAAATATGATATGAAAGTAACGAGTAAGAGTAGACGCATTGCAGTTACATAATATAGGAAGCTGTCAAAAACAATGAACATTCCTAGTGACAGACGCCATTTTGTGCACTCCACGCGCCCCACATCACGTGACCTTGTTTCCTATCCACTACCATAGATAATAAAGGCACGCGACATTGCCAGTTACCAAATGTCTTATCAAAAATAGTTTTGTAAAAAAGAGGTTTATTTATTTGATAATTGATACGGTACAACCATATACATTAGTTATGCAAGTGTATACAATAAACTACAATGAAATTAGATTAAAAAAATATAATAATTTTTTTATTAATGATTTAATTGATTTTAGTAATAACTTATGTATTTGAGATCTCGTAATTTTTTGTCGGGATGATGTTTTATTGCCTTGTTATTAGAATGTTCTTTTATCAAAAATCTGTGAAACGAGTCACAAAACTGTATTGTGTCATACATCATATAAATTAACATAGCATCCTTATACTATACATATCTCAAGCAAAATGATCATAATCACTATGTGGTACCAGGCTGGCTATTGAGTTCACGATATTGTTCCTCTCCCTGTTCACTTATTTCAATCTAAATTAGAGCGACGAAGACAAAATGACTATCGCAAGCCCTGAAATAAACCGCCTGGTGATATTTTTGTACCATTGTTAAATCCAATCAGAAAGCATTAAAATTGTCTGCGTCTCTTTTCAATTTCAATGTGTAAGAAAATGATGGCAATAGTTTTAGAGCGAACTACGACTGAACTGAGCGACCTATTAGAAGTTCTCAAACTTTTTGTCATGGCGGTCCATTTGCCACTGTTTTGCTCTCGGCACGGACCACCAAGCACACAGCTTCAAATATTGGTTCTTCACGATCCGTGCGACGCACTGCGCGTGACATCCATAGTTACTGTTTCATAATCTGTTTTGGCTCGTTCCGAACCCTTTCTAGAGACCGCCACGGACCTCAGGTTAAGAAACTGTGTTTTAAAAATTGATGCAACAGAATCGACGCCATTGTTATAGTGTGGATTTGGTTGACGGGCCGCCGTCCAACCAACGGGAAAGAAAGAGTTAGAATAACATTTACCTCTTTCTCTCCCGTTTGTCAGACAGCGATCGTGGTCAAACCAAAACCACACGTCTGTTAGCACTTTAAGTTTTGACTGTTAAAATCTAGGGGTTTCAAATTTAGTACCTACTGTAGGAATCGGTTATAATGACTGTAATACCACTTCAATTTTTTAGGTATAACGTCTATTTCATACGACGTAAAGTCGTAGGCCGTCGCTGTAGACGGATTCTTAGTTTGTCTTATTTTAAATCCAGATTTCCATAAATTTAGAGCCGGCTTTATAGGTAGCTCTTTCAAAAATGAAAAGTAAGTCTGTCTTTATATAATGTATTTACATTTACTTGAGAGTAAAATTTATGATTAAGGCTTAACTCCGTGCCTAATATGCACACATTTTTGATCCATCAAAACTTGAAATGTGTCTTTTTTTGTCGTTTCATAAAAAAAACATATGCAAGTTTTACCTAACTTGTCTTGTTAGTATGGGTCAAATCTTGCAACTGAATAGTTTATATGATTATTTACGGATATTTACCGTGGTAAGGTTGTGGAAGCAGCTCTCGATATTTTTGTCTTCCCGTGAACATGGTGCATGTAACTGCACCGAAATATCGGGAGCTCGTTCCACAACCTTACCACGGTAAATATTCCGTAAATAATCATGTAACTGTGGCTAAATCTTGTTTTTAAAAATTTTTTTTTATTGATATTTTTTTCACTTTTTTTAATGTAAATTTTTAGGTAACGGCATGTCCTTGATTATCTGAGAATGTTGCTTAGCATAATAAACAAAAATATTAAATACTTATCAAGTTTTTGTAGGTCAAACCGGTGTCATGTCAGGCGCTTAGTTGCCACCTTAAATAGGTGCTAAATAGTATAATTACTGTACGATTTGTATAAAATATACTACAACGATTTTGTTCAGGTGTTATTTTACAAAGTTTTTTGTTAAATTTTGCAGTTGAAAATTTTTACTTGTACTAAATCGTTATTTTGGCCATTTCGCCCATTCTGATCTTGGACTTGAAACAACCCAATAGACGTGTGAACTGTGATATGAAGCAAACACTTTCAGATAATACATTAGCCGAGATGTGCGAATATAAATGTGTGAAGATTACACAATTAAAAAAGTCAGTCCGATAGCCTTTGCCTAGATCAAATTGACCTGCAGTATTAAAAAGAACAAACACAATTGCTATTTATGTAGCCACGTCATATGTACATGACCGAAAGGCCACATCTTGCTGTTTTAAAACTTAACGGCGTCACAGAAAATGATAAAATTAATATATAAAAATTGTTAACTTAGTATTAAAATTTCGCCTAGTGCCATGAGCGTGTAGTTAGTCTTAACAAAATTTTAGCACAAATTATAAGTAGGTAGATAAGTGTATTATTTTAATTTCTGAGATACGTAAATAAGTCAAAAACTTTTAAAAGAAACTTGTACCCAACTTTCGCACAAGCTTGTCCACACTTCTGCGCTTTCAGCTTTTAACTTGCGGTCTATGCAATACCAATAAACGCATGCATACCATACGCCACAGATAAATAAATATAAATAATAATAAATAAATATCTGGGACATTTTTTTCACACACGGTCATCTGACCCCAAACTAAGCAAAGCTTGTAATATGACTGCCAGCGACTGATATACGTACATATATATTTTTAAATACGAGTACATACTTAAATAGATATTAACACTAATATAACCACTATCTATATAATATATAGATAATATAACCACTTGATTGCGCATGAGTCATAATTTGCTTGTTCACGACGTTAGTCACGTCGGTCAGTTTTGGGATGTGTTCGTACGGCGCTTGTGATTGAAGAAAACAAAAGTCATTCATTCAATTCGCGGAAAAAGATGTCGCTGAAAATTCAGTCTCTACCATTTCATCACGGCGGGGTAAAGGATGAGCTGTTAAGTGATTATATCTTCATTAACACACAACGACTTACACTACGCCTACCTATAAACACTGTACTTACTGCTGCTGCATCAGCTTCTCTGCCTGCCTGTCATCTGCTTTAGATCAGCATGGTGGCGCCACTTTCTTTGCAATTTCAAAAATAGTTCTGTTTTAGTACGAGCACTTGCGAAAAAGTTATCGTTACGTAAGCGATAGCAAAATGTATGAAAAATTCGCCGCACCGACGCAAGGCAACGTCGTATTCCGCTTCCTGCCCGAGTGCGGACGCGGGTGCAGCGCGCCTGTCGTCGCAGCCGTCGCAGCAGTAGGCCACTATAGTTTGTCGTAGGCGTCCGTAGAAGTATGTTGTAATTCAACAACAGTCCAGCCGCTGAGAGAATTCGTCTGACAATTTAAAAATCTATATGAAAACATTTTCTTTAAATATTTTTTTGTAGTAGGTATATTGGCGGCTAGCTATAATCATACGTTCAAAAAGCTAGTGAAAGTAACCAGAATTTACGGTTTTCGTCCAGTTTTTTTACAATGTTTTAACTACTGTCAGTCGCATTCTTTCAGCAGCCGCACTTTAGTTTGAGCGTTACGCTTCTTGCGCGCATCAGAGGGAGAAATACATACATTGAAACTGAAAGCGCAAGTGTGAATTTATCTATAGAGTCTTCGATCACAAAAAAGCACAAGCCTTAACACATTGTAAGATCCGTAACAGACACGTCAACATGGCTGACGAACCACAGTCTGACCAACGGGAGAGAAAGAGAAAATTGTCTCTTTCTCTCGGGAGAGAAGTTCCCACGTGCGACTCTGACATAATCGCCGTCTCGCTTGCTCAACGACGGCGACGGTTCACGAGTTTTGACGATGTTGTGCAAATCGAACAGACATTAGAGAACTGAGCCGTAAATGTATAAAAATACGGTTGGTTTTGGTAAAATTGTTTTGTTAGGATATAAATTTTATATAGCTATGTTTATAATGAAACTGCGGGCGTTTATTGACTATAATTTCCTACGCGTTGTGACTTCTATTCTATGTATAATTTTTCGAAATATAGATCTATTAAAGCCGCTAGAATAGGAAATCTTATCTTATTTAGAAAAAAAAACTGCGATGAGAAAGTTTTTAAAACAATAGATATAAGTAAACGTTTCTAGTGATGACTGATCACTATACAGGAGGGCGCGACTAGATTTTGTAAAATATTTGTATGTAAAAAAAAACAAAGATTCTGTGAGACGCTCGTTCGTATTATTTAAAGCTTTTGTAAGTTTATTGTATTTATATTTAGCGTGCATTTATTTGCATTTTGTGTATTGTTTTAGCCGTTATGTTCAAATTATATTGAAAGTTAAGAGCAGTTCTGGTTGTTTGGTTTTTAACACAATTTTAAAATAAGTCAATACAAAAATTGCCACAGGATTTTCTAGTCTTACAACATGTTGGTAGTAAAATGAGTCCAATCGTCAGGAATTTGTTCGACTTATTTTACTACCAACATGTTGATATTTAGGTACAGCTCGCGCGATAAGAGTTTAGCTTTGACCGTTATTGCGCAGAAATCAGAAATTGGGTATCAACGGGCAATTAGCGGGGTGCGGGGCGGGTGTGTAGGCGCACGCGGTGCTCTGATTGGCGCTCCAGACAGTACCCATGCGCAGTAATCCCCTCCACCCGAAGGTCAAAGCCAAACTCTTATCGCGCGAGCTGTATGCAGTTTTATGCCGGGTATGTCCTAAAACTTGCGACCAGAACCACCGGAGGACGGGCAGTAGCGTCCTATTAGTACACGGTGAACGTACTGCGATCCCCAAGCCGCCTGCCAAGCGAGGAGATTATGGCAACACCCCTCTGAGAGGGAGGCCCTTGTTCAGCAGTGGACATTGATGGCTGATAATGTGATGTTGTTTATAAAAACTGGAACTATTGTTTTTATAGGTCGCGTCCACCGGGCATAGAAACACCCAGAACAGAATCGACACCTAAGTTAGTTCTTTAAGTGCTGCCGCACACTTAGCCACTGGTGGCGGTCAGTCGTGCATGCCACAAGCGATGGAGGAAATTGGTTATACAATTTTGTATGTCATCGGCGTATACAGCGATCGAGTTGTCGCTTCCGAATCACAAGCTCAGCGTTTGTTTTTCTTCAGCGCGCGTTTTGTCGCCCACCCCTGCGTCGACACGATCACTGTCGCCGGCTTATCTAATTGGATTGCGTTATTAATAAATCAATAACGCAATCCAGTGTTTCAATTTTTAATCACCTCAAAACACGTCACCTCAAACTCTTATAAATAGTGAGCGAAAATGTAAATACGTTCTAGCCATTACAGGAGGCTACCACAACCAAAAACATTCTTATGATAACTTTACATTGAATTTTGTCTTTTTTTCTCATTAGCCGAGAGAGCGAGAGAAAGCTCAATGTAGGATTTTTTTTACGTTGTGGTGGCCCCCCTGTGGCCTTAGTACGAGCACTTGCGAAAAACTTATCGTTACGTAAACGATAGCAAAATGTATGAAAAATTGAACAGCGCCTATATCGGATGTAAAAGGAAACTGAATTTTTCATACATTTGCAATAGTTTACGTAACGATAACTTTTTGGCAAGTTCTCGTACTATCCCCACTGGTGTCTAGTGGCTGGCTTGCCCACCGGCGCCGTCCACTCGGTGGCTTGATGGCTCAGTGTGCGGCAGCACTAGTAGGTGCTCTTAGAATAGCAATTTTTAAAGCAATTATTGCCCGGCAAAAGTAGTTGAAAATGGTGGAGCAAGCTGGTTCAATTATTCGCTACATACAAGATGTTCTTTTAGACGACGGACATTCGAGGACATCATTGTAATATCATTTCATAATTATAAATAACTTTATGGGTCAAACACTGAAATCGCGAAAACAGCTGTCCCATACACTTCGTTGAGCGTTAATGAAATATTTCTATGGAACAACTGTTTTTTCCCCGCAATATTGATCCTAAAGTAAAAGATGTTCATAATGATGAATGCAATGATATCTTTGAATATGTCCGTCGTGTCTTCGATAACATCATCATAATTTCAGCCATAGGACGTCCAATGCTGGACATAGATCTCCCCATCTATCTCCAAAAGGGCCGGTTTGAACCGGCCTGCATCCAGCGTTTTCCTGCGGTCTGCGAATTTACCAGCCGCTATAATCTGCCGCTCAGGTTTGAGCAGGTTTGAGCCAAGGGCGGCAGTTTTTAGGGGGGCCCATTTGGGGACCCTTTTTTTGCCGGTTTACATGAACAAGATTACTTACAAGTTACAGCGTTATCATTAATGATTTTGCCAACAGTAATTATTGGCCAAATTCGGTTACATGGATCACACTGTCATCCAGTAAAAAAAAAAAAACAGCTATTTCGATTTAAAGCCAAACTATTGTACCGCTTTCCATGAAATTTCTTTGGGACCAATCTGAAAGTAAATCCTTTCAATAAAAAAAAATTAATATCGTGGAGTTCTGAGGTAACAAACATATCTAAATTAAAAATTACCCACGATTGAGCTATTAAAATTGCCCGTGTGCATGGGCATTTTTAATAGTTCAATAGAACTTTTAGTATCGAAACGCGTTTTAAATTTACACTGCCGCTGCCATTTCGGAGTTTACCTATCAAAATACCGAGATAATAGACGCCCATAAAATAAGTTCGAGCACGCCATCAAAGTTCGCCCAAAACAAATCATCTCACCTATTTGTGATTATAAGTTTGCGCGCTTATGGAGGGAGAGGAGCTTCCTTATACATCGCAGAGTCAGAGAAAAGGACACAGTAAATAATCTTAATGAGGCCAGCCTCTAGAGTTGGCAAAATTTTACCAACCTTCGCGCCCTGAGGCGTCTGTGAGGTTTTGAAAGTTCTAAGAGACTCAATAATGCTGTTATAAGTCACGACTGTTTCGCCATACTTCCTACTTTTTTGGTGACGGGGAAATGCTCGAAAGATACCCGGCTGCATTGTGGTGCAGATGAACCCACTAAAACCCCCTCAGTCACTTCAGTGACCGCCTTTGTACCAGGCGGAAGGCCCCGAGAATGCACCGGTACCCTGCCTGACGCAACACTCCTGGAAAATGGAATGGCTCACTGTCCTTGTTTCCTGAAAACTATAACCTGGGTATCTTCAAGGCCAGAGTGAATAATTAGTACATTCTAGGCCTACGTGCTTCATCTTCGGCCACAACAATCGCTTTCCATCAGGTGTGTTGGTGGCCTATTTCTTGGTGGTAGATCTGTTCTGTACAACAACAAAAAAATGCTCGAAATAAAATCTATTTTGCCCCATCCCTCTACAACAGTGCGGGCCACATAGCGTCGTTGTCTTCCCTGGCCTCGCTTGAATGGGAGGTCAGGATCCTGAAATCTGACAACCCACGAGTCTAAAGTCCCTTTTAGTCTGCTCTTACTACAGGACATCGAAGCAATATTCATAGACCCCGGTTACAAAGCCCTAGGGCGTTCAATTCCGTCACCTGCCTTCTCCGTGCTGGATCGACATGGAGTTTAAAATTCTAACGCGTCAACCACTGAGCTATCATCGCATATCGTTTGGAAATAAAATATTTGATTAGTTTAAATGTTCAACCAGGCAAAGAAACGTAATTCTCTGATTCCCTCACATATCGTTTTCCGTTAAAGTTTTTGTGAAAGTTATGACCCTTGGCAATATTTGTTACGTTCCGAGATTCCCTTCTGATCGTTTGACTACGACCGGCGTGTCGTAGGATCATGATATTTAATGGAATCGGAAACTTGGCAATTTTCGTCGCCTTAAACTTTGTAGGTAGTACCTTTTTATTATCTTAGTAGGGTGTCTATAAAAGTTGGGGGAAGTCATTGTGCGTGCCCGTGCGACGTTGGATTACCCAGTAATCGTTTTAAATTGAATTTTCTGGCGTTTATCTTTCGTAAGTCTATCCTATCTTAGTTAGACGTAGATAAGGCTGATTTTCAACCTTTTGAGAAGGTATATAAGTTAAAGTTTTTTTGGTTTGGCTCCAATCATTATGTCTTTATAGCTAAGCAGTATATAATTACCTACCACTTTGAACAAGTCAAAGTCAAGTAAAGTATATCACGATCAAGTCCAAGTAAGTCACGGTCATACCTACAGTAAAGGTAGTGGATGAATCCAGGGGCATACCACAACCTCAAAAACATTCGTTTTTAAATCTTACCTTGGATTTTGTCTTGCTCTGTCGTTAGACGAGAGAGTGAGACAAAGCTCAATGTAAGATTGATCGATTTTATAAGAGTGCTTTTCAGATTGTAGTAGGTACGCCCCCAGGGTTCGATACAAGTTTATTAAGCTATGTACCTACCTACCGGCTACCGGTAAGAGCCAAGGTATACCTTTTGATCAAGAAGTTGTAGATGAAGTTTATATTCCCAAAGGTCAATTCTACAATTGGCTAAAGTAATCTAAGGCAAAGGTCATGATCAAAGGTTACGTATCAAATCCAAAATTGAGGGCTGCTCCTAACCTCCTACATCCTCCGATCGGTTTCCCACCAATTATCCACTCATTAATTCATTATCATCGAACGCAACAAGGGTCGGTGTACTGTCACCAAACTGTCAAACGAGGGGGTGAAACCCTCAGAGGACATACCGAAACCCAAGCGAAACCTAACCCGAGAACGGCGGAGAATTTACGCGACGAAAATTCTTACTTCCATTAATTAAACAAGAAAACAGATCGGCTAGATAAAGGACTATAAATCTAAATGATGAATAGGTAGGCTCACTGTGGATCGGAATTGTAAATTGCTTATTTGTGCGTAGGTATTTGTTTGGGAATCTCCGCAGATAAAACGTATGGGTTGGCACGAGGACGGATGCGACGGTTTGTATCGGCTCTCGGAGATTAATTTGCTGATCAGGCTTGGACCAATCTGTTTACTTACACAGCCGTGCGATGCGATAGGCAAGAGGTATTACTATTTTACTTAGAAACAAACTGTGATGTTGGACTCGTTGGCAGATAGGTGTACGTACCTAGGTATCATTCTCTTTTTATGAGGCATTAAGGAATCGTCAACTAGACAAATTGGACTAGGCTGGCTATTTTGATATCTTCGTAGGATTAGCGTAGGTATCTATGTAGAGTAGTACAAGAGCTGACGAGACCCGCGCTACTCTGGCATTTTTACAGAGCTGTTTGAGGTGATGCCGTCATTAAATTTCCGCCATAGGTCATCTCGAACCGTACGTCGTAAACTTTAGTAAAATCCGCACGCAACGTTTCCAAGGAATGGAATACAGTCCCTGTCTTGGTGTTCCCTATAAAGTACAATCTGGGCCTGTTCAAGAAGAGAGTGCAAGAGTGCTCTTAGCTTAGACACCTCGTCACTTTCTATCAGGTGAGTTATACCTAATCCAACGCGCGCGACGCAGCCGCGCGCACCTTCACCTTGATGAAGACCGCCGTATGCGGTTGAAACTATAGTCTGAGTATCCGGCCTTATCTTACGTGAGTAATTCACGTGTAATATAAATAAAATATACCTAATCAAGTTCATCCTTTTTTTACATGACTGCCTTAGATAGATGCACTTAGTTGTAGTTCTTGTACCTAAACTGGCTTCACCGGCTCTCCTCCCAAAATCCTGTTTATTTTACCACTCTAGGTGACATACCTATCACTAGTTCTTTTTGAGGTTCCGTACCTAAAAAGGAAAAAATGAGATGTCTGTCTGTAAAGAACCTTTTTCTCAGGAACGCGTGGAGGTATCAAGTTGTAATTTATATCAAATACTCAGCAATATCTTATGCAATCCCTTAAAGCTGTAAAAAAAACTTCTAAGTCAACGCAATCAAATGATACGGCCATTTACGCTGCATATTTTGACACTCGCAAGGGAATAACCTATAGGGTACTTCCGGTTGACCTAGGATCATGAAATTTGGAAAGAAGCCTTGTCTTACAGCACAAGTAAAGGGAAAAATACGAACACCGTAAATTTGAAGTTACATCACTTTTTCATGTGATTATAAACTTATTTGTAGTTGGTAACTCATCGCGACCTATGTCGATGCAACAGTTTTCCAACGGAAACAGTGTTCCTCAATCCAGTTTATCTTTCGTTCAAGCAATGTTCGATGCTTCCATAGTTTTTTGTTTTATATTAAGTTTTTGTACTTTATGTGGTAATACGGAATTCTCAGTGCGTGAGCCCGACTCGCTCGGTTTTTTAATACAATCCCTCACATTTTAGGAAGACGCTTGTCCTCATTTTTGTGACAGGGTATTGACATCTATAGTCTACACACAGACACTTTTTAACACACAATAAATTAATTCCTGCACCTAAAAAGCCAATAACTTACCAGGTAGGCACCTACCTATATATTCCTATTTGGTCCTGTACCTAGCAACAGAATAATAGGTATTGTTCAGGTAGAAAGTTCTCGAGTTCTGTGCCCGTGTCTTCATTACCTACCTACTCAAAGCGGTGAGGTTTTAGATAGGGCTTTAGAGCCGGGTGCCGCGTGAATCTAGACTTACTGAAGTTAAGCGGCTGTGTACTGCTGCCAGGATATATAGCCATTCCCATTCGTAAAAACTGCTTCTTTCTTACTAATCTTGTTCTTAAATCAGTAAAAAATAATAATAACACAATTTTGAAAACTATAGAAGAGTCAATAAATTCAAAAAAAACACCAAAAAGTTCAATAACTTTTCTTACACGCGAGTATACTGAAAAGTTTCAGCTATAGGTACAAAATAATTGGATAAGTACCAGACAGTTTTAAGGCGTTCCACCACAGCGGGTAGATCAATGTACTCGTAGGTACCTATAGAGCGTCTCCGCCGTGCGCTACCTCTCTGAATGCGTAGATTACGTAGGCACCTTAGAGGGGCACCTCCAAGTTGCCTACGTAATCTACGCATTCATCATGCTTTAATGTATTGTGCACCCCAAAAAGTTAGGCCCAATGCCATCTGCGTTTGTCAATTGCTCGGCCACGCTGTCGAGGCCATCTGAGGGCAGCAGTCTTAAATTATTTGCAAAAAAGATAGATTACTTATACATTCATCATAACCGCCCGCTACCGCCTGGCTGAGAATACGCGACCTAAGGTGCGATGGCGACCTAGAAAACGTGACGTGATCTATCAAGTGTCCTTACAAACTTTTGAATGTTGCAACGTGTAGCATAACCATGTCACGTCACTTAAAAAGGTTTCGGGCTTTAAGTCGAGTGGGTGAAAGTGAACCCACTTAGATGTTTTTCGAAATAATTTTGTATATTATTACGGTATCAATACGTGGTGAATACTTTGAAAAACAATAAAAAGTACTATAAGGTTCTAGTTGTTTTTTTCTTCAAACGACAAAACTTAAAAGGCATGTCTCGTATTGTATTCCTCAGTATTCTTCTTGCTATATATACTATAAGTAGGGTTGCACATAATGGATGTACTTAAAGAGCTCAGCTTACCCTGAAATCGTAACAAAAATAACAGCTATAAAATTTCGTTGAGTGTGAATTACATTTTCACAAGGACAGCTGATTTTATTATTTGTGGAAAAGTACAATGATCTCCTTGTGTCAATAAGGCACGCCGAATGCATGACTTAAGACTTGACCGTGACTTAGGTACTTTGCTAGACTGACTTTTATGACGAAAAAAAACTTTAAAATATTTTAATACTTTGATGCTGGCAAATGGCCAAATAAACTAGAAAGCAAAATCCTCAAGAGGAAAGAAAACTACGAACATGTGCAATTAAAATGTTTACTCACAAAAAACGCACACTTCAATATTGAGTGCACACAACTGCAAACCGAGGGGGGTGGTTGTAAGTGCTATAGGGGACACTGTAAGTCTAAAGCTTACATTTAATAGAACATAGATGATTTAAAGTTTTGGAATCTATATGAAAACACACGTTTCACCCAATTGTATCATTTATTTGTCCACACTAGAGCACATTCACAAACACTTAATAAATAATAATAGACTATTAATACACAAGTTTAGAAAAATAATAGAATGATGCAACATGTATTTTCCAAAGTTATATGATTATTTACGGGATATTTACCGTGGGAAGGTTGTGGAAGGAGCTCCCGATATATCGGCGCAGTTACATGCACCATGTTCACGGGAAGACACGGGGGGGTTCCCGGGGTCTTCCCGTGAACATGGTGCATGTAACTGCGCCGAAGTATCGGGAGCTCCTTCCACAACCTTACCACGGTAAATATCCCGTAAATAATCATATAACTTTAGTGAACAACCGTGATAGTTTAAAACAATGTATTTTCCATGTTTGCGTCAAAACACCGACCTTCGAGAAACTGTTTTTTTCTTCATGACTATGGATACAGAGTCATTAGTGGGTTAGTCGGAATAATAAACAGGTTTACATGTCATTAAATATAGTTAAACAAGGCACTCACAGTCAGTCAAGCATAGTAAGTCATGCCGTAGTAAAGTGGTGAAGATTTTACAGGCTTCTGTGGAGTTTTAGAAACTTCATGAAAATACGTTTCACCTCGTTATATCACTTTCCATACTCGAGCATGTTTATGAGAACTTAATAAATAATATTCCACCATAATACACTAGTTAAGGAAAATAATACCACAAGCTGACATGTTTTTAGGTATATAGGGACTAGGGTCCCTATATACCTACAGCATGGACAGCATAGGCTTAGTAATAGGTTACTAAGCCTATGCTGTCCACCCTACCTTTTAACAGCAGTTGATGGCGAATTAACAAAGAAATAACAATAAAGTAAAAAAAAACGGCCAAGTGCGAGTCGGACTCGCACACTAAGGGTTTCGTACCATTATCTATAACAACGGCAAAAAAATCACGTTCGTTGTATGGGAGCCACACTTAAATAATTGTTTTATTCTGTTTTTTTAGTATTTGTTTGTTAAATAATTGTTTTATTCTGTTTTTTAGTATTTGTTGTTAAAGCGGCAACAGAAATACATCATCTGTGAAAATTTCAACTAAATCAAAAAATCACGTTTGTTGTATGGGACCCCTAAATATTTGTTTTATTTTATTTTACTTATTTATTTTTAAAGTGAATATGTAAATAAATATTCTGTAAATATTTCAAGAGCATAAACGAGCAAAAAATGACGTTTGTTGAGCCCCGGAGCCCCCTTAAATATTTATTTTATTCTGTTTTTTACTATTTCTTTTTATAGCGGCAACAGAAATACATCATCTGTGAATATTTCTACTGTCTAACTATCACGGTTCATGAGTGACAGCTTCGTGACAGACGGACAACCTGAGTAATAGGGTCCCGTTTTACCCTTTGGTTACGGAACCCTAAAAACGAAAGGGGTCCTCATACAACAAACGTTTTTTTTATACATATTTTTGTATTTGCTCTAATAGTGTAAAAACAGTAGTACGTACAAGCGTCAAACATGGCATGATTATAGTACACACTCTAAAGTAAAACAACAAATAATAAATACTGGCCAAGTGTGAGTCGATGATGAATATATGTTCACGACCAGTTCTCGTACGATCACCGAAGTTAAGCAACATCGGGCGCGGTCGGTAATTAACACTACTCTTTTGTATCATCATCAATCATCATCATCACTATGATGATGATGATTTGTAATTTGGTAGTTAACAATTTTTATTTGGAAAATGTAGCTAAAAAATTACAAAATTTAGGTACCTTAGGTCTAGGTTAATGTCAAAAAGTATGATGTGTCTAGGTATGTACAGATAAGTAATCTATACTAATATTATAAAGAGGAAACATTTGATTGTTTGCATTGAATAGGTTCCGAAACTACTGAACCGATTTGAAAAATTCTTTCACTGTTAGGAAGCTACACTATCCCCAGGTGACATAGGCTATATTATATTTTGTAAAGAGGCCGAAGGCCGAGCTTACACCCGTGCGAAGCCGAGACGGTTGGCTGGTGATGATAATAAAATTTATAAACGAGACAGTTCAAGATTCACACCAAACCAGTTCTTGGAGACTATAGCTATAAATTTGTGTGGAAGTTTGTTAAATAAATCGAATTCGGAATTTATGTCGTGGTACGGAACCCTCAGTGCGCAACCCCGACTCGCACTTGGCCGCTTTTATTAACTAATTGATAGTACTGTTTATTTTGTAACACAAGTCACATTCTTATGGGTTTACTCTAGTATGCACTTGTTTGTGTCGTTTTAAATGACTTGCATGTGTTGATTTATAATCACACATATCACATTCATATGGCTTCTCTCCAGTATGTGTTCGCTTGTGTAATTTTAATCTAGATGAGTCAGTTGATTTATAATCGCACATATCACATTTATATGGCCTCTCTCCAGTATGTGTTCGTATGTGACGTTTTAAACTAGATGAGAAAGTTGTTTTAAAATCGCACATATCACATGCATATGGCTTCTCTCCAGTATGTGTTTGTAAGTGTTGTTTCAATCTATTTGCATGTGTAGATTTATAATCACACATGTCACATTTATATGGCTTCTCTCCAGTATGTGTTCGCTTGTGTAATTTTAATCTAGATGAGTCAGTTGATTTATAATCGCACATATCACATTTGTATGGTTTTTCTCCAGTATGTTGTCGAATGTGAAATTTTAAACTAGTCGAGTCAGTTGATTTATAATCGCACATATCACATTTGTATGGTTTTTCTCCAGTATGTTGTCGAATGTGAAATTTTAAACTAGTCGAGTCAGTTGATTTATAATCGCACATATCACATTTATATGGCCTCTCTCCAGTATGGGTTCGTATGTGACGTTTTAAACTAGATGAGAAAGTTGTTTTAAAATCGCACATATCACATGCATATGGCTTCTCTCCAGTATGTGTTTGTAAGTGTTGTTTCAATCTATGTGCACGTGTAGATTTATAATCACACATGTCACATTTATATGGCTTCTCTCCAGTATGTGTTCGAAAGTGAAATTTTAAACTAGTCAAGTCAGTTGCTTTATAATCGCACATATAACATGCGTATGGCTTCTCTCCAGTATGTTTTCGTTTGTGACATTTTAAATGAGACAACCGGGTTGCTCTATAATCGCACATATCACATTCGTATGGCTTCTCTCCAGTATGTGTTCGTATGTGACATTTTAAATGAGACGAGACAGTTGCTTTATAATCGCACATATCACATGCATATGGCTTCTCTCCAGTATGGGTTCGTATGTGAGATTTTAAATGAGACAATTCAGTTGCTTTATAATCGCACAAATCACATGCATATGGCTTCTCTCCAGTATGTGTTCGTTTGTGTTGTTTCACATTACTTAACCTTGCTGTTTTATAATCACACATTGAAGATGCATGCAATTTCTTTATTACTCTCATTTTAACTCTCTTTGAAGATCCTTCCATATTTCAGTCACTGTAGGTTACTTAGGAGATTATGTAGATCTAAACAACAGCTCTACTAAACTGGAGCTCTACCTCAAATTTTTCCCGATACTCTGATCTATGCTCAAATTCATTAATTCACTGAGATCATAGACCAAATAGATCTTAAAATTTATGTTCAAATAAAGAGAATACAATTACAGACATCAAATTCAACTTTTGCTTATGGCTTCAGCGGTGTTGCCGCAGCTTGGCCAATGTCTTGTTGGGTAATATATATTTTTTAGATTGGCCGGTCTAGGGACAATGCAATTTCAGCTTCACGCAGTTGGACGGTGGTATCTTCTTCTTTGTTGAGGATAATATCTTCTTGATGCCTCTAACCCGCTACAAAGAACATACACATGACGTCACAACACAGAAATAGATAGAATTAGTATAGTATAAATAATGTAATAAGTATGAAATAAATGTTAGAGAGTTATATTATTGATTTTAATAAATTTACTAAGCATATATACAAAAGGGGAATATACAAGAGAGAGTAGGTTGCAAAAATTTGTTGGACGAGGAAGATCATCCGGGATCATATCATAAAAGGAGAAAGGACATCTGGTACAGTCAAAAAAATAAATGATCGGTTGTATCTTCATCCAATCTACACTCACAGAGGGAGTGGTCGCAGACTCTTATTTTAGCAAGAAACACTGTAGTGCAACAAAACCCAACCGCAGGCGGGCAAATAGTGGAAGTGGCCTGTTTATTAATATTGTTAAATTTGAAAAACCATGGTTTTGGGGGGATTGTATGCTGAATTTGTCCATAAAATTTTCCTTTTATGTAAATAGACCTCTGCCAGTAAGAATTCCAAGTGCTATATAGTTCGGGTTGGCAGGTGGAGGAAAGATCGTGCGAGTATACATGGAAGTAATCCTTGTTTCCAGAGGTTATGGATTGTTTAGCACAGCTATCTGCAGATTCATTGCCTGGGATGTCTTGGAATCCAGGCAAGCACCACCTGTAGCCCTAATTTGTGGAATTTCAGGAGTTCCTGTTTAATTTTGAGTATAATAGGAAACTTTTTTTGGTTTTAAAATGATTAGCCATAATAGCTTGGAGGCTGCTCTTAGAGTCTGTTAGTACAATAGCTTTGCTGATTGAGTGTGAACTAACATATAGAATTGCTTCAAGGATGGCTATTGCCTCACCAGTAAATACGGATGAAAGTGGTGGGAAAGTTATGAACATTTTCTGATGAGGTAACATAATTCAGGAACCTTCCTGCGGAGGCTCCTGCTGTTCCACTGGATTAGGGGACACAGATCCATTATGGCATGTCAAGGAAGAAAGGTGGGAGATCATATGGGCAATGTTGGGCGGTAGAGTGTTTTGAGAAATGATACTAATAATAATAGTAAGGAATTGGACCAGTAGCTGGACGTGAGGTTCGGGCAGAGGTTGAGATTTCTGGAGGGAATATCTGTTGGGAAAGGAAGATGGGCAACTATGTTATGATGGGCAACTCTATCAAATGATTTACCTAATCGAGATCTGGGGCGAGGATTTTGATATGTCGTTTTTTTGTATGATTGAGGAGGTTGGGAAGGCCCAGCAGGAGAGGGGGAGGCTTGGTAGACTTGCTCACGAGAAACAGGGGCCTCCGGGTAATTTGGTTGTACATTCGACCCACTTTAGGCAATTGACCACAAGCTTCTTGGTAAGAAATACCATCACGTGACATTATAGTTTTAATAGATTTTTGGCGATTTTGCTCTGGACAAAACTTATTGGTGGAGTAGTGATGTGCCGAGCAGTACAGGCATGTAGCCTCAGACTCCTGCACATCACAGCTGTCACCACTATGAAGTTGATTGCATTTGTAACATCTGGGTTGGGAACGACACTGAGTTTTAATATGACTAAATCTGAGACAGTTCATGCACTGAATAGTTGGGAATTGATATGCCTCTACGACCAGTGAGGAGTAGAAAGAGAAAACTTTAGTTGCTAGAGAAGTTGCTGTCCCCTAAAAGTGAGAACTTCAGTTTGTGTTGGCTCCCAGGTTATGTTTTTGCGGTTTAATCTTCTCGCTTTGAGAACATAAGTGCAGCCAGGTACTTGCAAGGATTCAACAAACTCATCCATGGACCAATCTACGGGGACTCCACGCACTAATCCCATTACAGGTGGGAATAATTGCCTCATAGTTGTGTTTTAAGTACAGGGTTTTCCAGAAAACTATTGGCACCTCTAAGTGATTTAAATTGAATTGCAATCTTGTTTCTGCCCATTCGCTTCACTCCTTCTTGGCAGATGTTCTCAATTTTGTTCATGAACAAGAATTGGCCAAATTTAATAGGGCGAATAGTTGAACCTAAGGTTTGATCTGGCTCGACTCGGGAAACATGGACAATGTAAGGGCTAGTATCTTCGTATTGTCTAATTCCTAAAATGGACATTGCTGGATGAACATAAAGTCTGAATAAACGCCGATGCCAACTCTTGATTTATTATGTTTTTTTTAGCTGATCCACCAGATGTTCATCCACCAGATGCCGCTTCTTGGGATTGTTTATCAGAGGAATCCCGTCTGACGCGTCCATCTCAAAAGAAGACGGATCAGGTGGGTCCGGAGGCTCCGGTGTAGGGAAAATGGCTATTTCCCCTGTTTAATTACTGCAAAAATAAGCTAAAACACTCACCCAAGAATTGATTACTACACAAAATAACAAAATATAGTGTTTCTTCTATTGTATTTTCTTTGATAGTGTTAGTTTAGTCAAGTGTTAGTGGGTAGGGTTGCCAGGTAAAATTTTCGTAAAATGGGAGGTGTACTAAGGAAAAATCGGGAGATGTATGAAGAGAAAACGCAAAAAATCGGGAGACTATTATTTAGTATAATATTTTGACAATACATATATAGTTTGGCTGATGATGATATAGTTTGGATCTGCCTTTAAACTCGAGCTAGTACCGAAAAAAGTCTGCCAAAAACTGAAGGGGGCGAAGTAAACACGTATTGCACACACCGACATATTCTTACTAGTTCTACTAACGCACTCTTCAATATTGAGCACACACAACTGCAAGTGATGTGATCAAATGGACGACTGATTTGTAAATGCCAGAGAGGAAAAAGTTGATATAACGCTTCCATTTATTTATTTTTTCTGAGCCGTAGAAGAATGACTCTCTCATTAAACAATCACGGAAGTCCACTTTAGCGTTTCCTACTACGCAGATTTCTTTAATTATGGTTTATTTTATCGAATCCAAGGCATCAAAATGCATGCAAAAAAACTGGGAGGATAAAGTAGAAAATCGGGAAATCGGGAGACTTCAGATGAAATCGGGAGACCTGGCAACACTGGAAGGGATTTCCTTTTTTTTTTCGAACAAACTAGGCATGTCGATTCTTTCTGAAAAAAATCGATTTTTGAATCGATTCGAATCGAAGTCCACTGAATCGATTCTCGATTAAATCGGCCTCTGGAAGATCGATCTTCGATTAATCGATTCGATTTAAAAAAAAAAAAAAAAAATTAAACCGATTCGATCTTCTATTTAGTTAGATTCTCGAGGACAAAATGTATGCCTACCATTCAATTTAAAAAGATTTTTATTTTTATTTGCAGCAGAATAGAGCGAATCGATATATAAAACGATTTTTAAATTGAATAAGTATTCATTGCAAGAACAACTACTAGTTTCCGGCGAAACAAAAATATCGATCATGATACAAAATATATATATACTTACATATTACATACCTCCTCCTTTTTGGAAGTCGGTTAAAAATTATATTACGATTTAATGATAAAGAAGTTAATAATTAAATGGTCACCTGCTGGAAACTTGCTTAAGCCCACTTTTTTACTTATAAATACAGAGCACATATCACAAAAAAAAAAAATTTACACTGTTCATAGAACACCACAAAGTATAATAAAATTATTATACATTCCGGATACATTTTTGTTTTTGGGCTTATAACTTGGTATACTAAAGCCATTGAAGCCATAGTGCCTCGTCTTACGTATTTTCAAGGATGGATGGTATTTTACCACAGAAGTGTTTTTTTTTTAGGTTAGATTCCCTTCTATTTTTTGTTTATTTTAGTCATTCTGTCCCAATAACGTGGTGGAAACTTTAATAGGGGCATCTATAGACTTTGGGAAACAACATGGAAATACACGCTCACGAATACTTCGAATAAAATCCACCATTATTATTTCACATTAACAGTCAAAATACAAAAATGAAAATAATACCATGAGGCAACATGTTTTCTTCGCGTTGGCGCCAAAACTCTCATTACAACAGAGTATATAATAGAATATACTAGATTATTAAGGATTTTTATTCGTGATTCTGATGGTGGCAGTTGTCAACCTGTTCGGGCGCTTAGGGATGATAATGTTACTTCTAACATAACTACCGTAATAAGCCACGCAATTTGCGCATACTATAGTTCGCACAGACTGCTAGACTATTGTTCGATAATTAAACTTTTACAGCATAGAGATACTTTAACGATCTAGAAAACCGATTCCATAGATAATCCCGTGAAATATTATCGATTCTAGGTGGAATGCACTGCATTTCTACGATCTGTATTAGCACCTCAATATCAACATCGTGAATCGGTCTGATTCTCAGGGTTCGAGAATCGATCTAGTGAATCGATCCACTCTGTCAGATCGATCTAAAAAATCGATTTTCTGACCTCAAAAAATCGATTTTTCGATTAATCGATTAAAGATCGACATGCCTAGAACAAACCGACATCAAGACATGCGTTTACGGACTCGGCGAATTTTTCATCGGTGAAAAATTCAACTTCAACTCTTAATTTATGGCTATTGTGAAGTAAAGATGCCTCACAACTCCGCCAATGTCACGTAGATAGACCGCCAAACGCAATTTTTATTGTACGGTTTTGTACAGTTGGTCGGTGGCTAGAGAATTTCTAAGTTTTTGTCTTTTTTTTCCCTTTTAAAATATCTGTAACAAAAACACGAAAACAAACACATAAACAAACACAAATGAGTTGGAGGGGAATTGGACAAAAGACACACATTTATACATATAATATTAATTTACAACTTATTTTTTTTTTAAATATATTTACACAAAATATTTACAAATGGAGTAAAAACAAAGGTAAGGAGACATTTAAGGGAGGTAGGACGAGGGATTTCGGGAGGAATAACATCATACAATGAATACTGCATTAAAGGGCAACTGAAAAAAATATGGTCCACATTTCCTTCATCTAAACCGCATTCGCATAGGGAGTGATCCCTAATCCTAAGTTTGGCCAAGAAGACGGGTGTACACGAATGGTTTAACCGTAAACGACAGATTATTGAAGTGGTTGTTTTATCTGCCTTTTGGAATTTACAAAACCAGGGTTTATAGGGGATTTCGGGTTGAAGTTCACCATAAAACTTTCCTTTAATAGATTTGGATGCTTGCCATTTTTGGGTCCAACATTTAAGTAGCATAGGTTTTAAAGTAGTGCACATATCATGAGAATATATTTGTGAGTATTCAAGGGAGCCCATTTGTGTCGCGGTTTTAGCACAAGAGTCAGCACATTCATTGCCAATGATAATTGATACCAGAATGACCGGGTATCCATGCTAGAATGAAAATGAAAAAAAAAATGAAAATGAAAAATTTTTATTACTGCAAAAACTTTGAACACACACTTGGTACACTTTGAAGTAAATTAATATACAATTAATGAGAGTTTTAAAGTATTTTGCATGAGATGTTATTGTACAACACTTTCTTTTGGTTTCCTCACTAGGCAAGCCTGTATCGAGGATACCAAATTCCCAGTAACAATTAGAAATAACAAAACCTCATTGACAAGACAGTGAACGGGTTAAGATTGTAGATACGAAAAATTTCTTACTTATGTGGTAGATTATAAAATTGTTACATTTAAAAAATAATTTGAAAAATACGTAAGTTATACAATTATACATTTGAACATTGTGAATAAAAATTAAGAAAATAAAAATAATTATTAAAACGGTGATATCGAATTTTTTTGTAGCAGTGTGTGTAGGTGTGACAATAATTTTAAAAGTAGAAATACATAGGACCCTAATATACAATTTTTAATAAATCTTCCGTCTTATCATATGTTAAAGTTTTAAGCCATTTCTGAATTATGAATTTTGCTTCGCTTACCTTTTTATTTTTTATATCACAGTATTTTGTAATTTCGTTATAGACATACGCTCTTATAAATTCACCAAAACGATGACCAAAGCAGGTATTTACTGATGACAAAGGCATTCTATAAACCCGTCGAGTAGCAAGAGATTCATATTCTGGTGTAATTAAAAATAGTTTATGCGCCTTAAGCGAAGTATTAAGAATGAATTGTTGGCGCACACTTAGCACACCGGCCTCTTCATACAAGCCAAAAGTTTGGTACCTGAAGGGTTTCCGAAGCATTACTTTTAGAACAGACCTCTGTGCTATTTCAGCTTGTTTCAAGTGTGTTTTAGCAGCATTACCCCAACATGTGATGCAATAGGATATTAAAGAATGGCACAGTGCATAGTAAACCTCCGTTAGTGTATCTTTGCATGCTACCATACGTAGGTTTCGCATTATATTTATGACCTTTCTAATTCGTGCCGATAGAGTGCTTATATGAATTTTGAATCTGAGGTTTTCGTCTATAAGTACCCCGAGATACTTTAAGACTTAAGTGCGGCTTAACTGTTCAATGATGTTAATCTCAGTGTTGTGACACTCTAATAGAGCTTCTCTTATCTTAAGAATCGTCGGAAACCTGGTTTTTGAACGAAATGGGTTAGATAGAATTGATTGGAGACAACTCTTTGAATCCGAAAAAATGATGGAATTATTGAGATTATGGGACTTTATAAACAAAATGGCTTCTAAAATGGCAATTGATTCCCCTGTAAAGACGGAGGTGATCGATGGGCACCTGTAACTTAAAATAATTCTTGTGGAGGGAATCCATACTGCAGCGCCAACTGGACTCAGGGAGGTTTTAGAAGCATCTGTAAATATCTTGACCCAGTTTTGGTACTCAGTCTGAACTTTGTGTGCAAAAAATTTTTGTGCTTCTATCGTATTCTTGTCCACTCCAAAGTCCAGGATGATATTAGGTTGGAAGGACAACGCATCATACGGAGTAGAATATAATGGTGATATGGAAGTTTGAAAAAGTGGGTTAGGAAGACGATTGAGAAGTAGGTAGCTACGTAGAATACATGGGATATCATCATCAGTCAAACGATCGGGGTGGAATAGAGCAACTAGTTGTTCTAATTTTAAAAGTAAAGGATGTTTATTGTTTTTAGCCATCTTGAAAAAGAATCTGTCGGAAAGGTACTGACGACGAAGGGAGAGAAGCAGACCCAACAAGCCACAGAAATATTGATGCAAAATACACTACGTAAGTACGTAATATACATTACACCCCAACATTTGCAAAACGCGGGCCGGACTCAACGACATTCTTTTATAATAGCGCTAACAGACACTATTAGATTGTATCTGAAATGTGACATCACAAAACTTACGACCCCTCCCTTCCCTTGTCAGTCACACAAAGTCACACTTCGTCGACCCCTCCTCCCCACACCAAATTGGTCTACGGAATTGTTTAAAATTATTAAAGTGAATGAAACAGAGCCTGTGACTTACCATTTAGAAGATCAACATAATCAGAAAATATTAGGTTCATTTTATAAACAAGAACTCCAAAAGACTAATTGTCCTGGCGTATACCTAGTAGAAAAAGTATTGAAACAAAAAGGTAATAAACTATATGTTAAATGGTTAGGTTTTAGTGAAAGTGAAAACTCGTGGATTAATAAAAATGCATTTCTTTAACATTATATATAAAATGGTTGAGACCGTACAATAAACATTATTAAGATAACATCGATGGAAGGAGGTGGTCTCATTAACACAGTGATAAATAAATTACCGTTTGAGTTACATTTGCCTGGATATAATTATTGTGGTCCCGGTACAAAATTGCAAAAACGGATGTTGCGTGGTGATAGAGGAGTCAATGAACTAGACGAAGCTTGTAAACAACACGACATTGCGTACTCAAATAATTCTAATTTAGGTGATCGTCACAAAGCTGATATAGAACTCATTAACATGACTAAAAGGCGACTAAAATCTAAAGACTGTACTGGTGAAAAAGACTGACGATTACGGACTCTATTAGATGAAAAAAGACCTAAACGAGACTGCAGGAAATCGCTGGATACAGGCCGCTTCTAACTATCCCTTTTGGAGATCGATGGGAGAGGCTTTTTATGTCCAGCAGTGGACGTCCTATGCCTAAAATTATGAAATTTTTTACCTAGGAATTTCTTTTGTGTTGGCCCTTCCTTATATATCCAACCCTGGATAAACCTGAATAGCAAATTCATAAAATTCATTCATCACTCACCTGAATAGCATATATAATCTTAGGATGTGCCATTTTCTACGTATCGAAGTAGACATAGCAACTGCAAGCAAATCTGTGGCAGTATCTAACAGGCGCAGCGCAACCAGGAAACTAAAACCTTCGCTATCAGTTAATGCCAGTAATAATTGGAAAGTTGTGCTTCCGATACATAGCATTTAACTACTAACATTGTGCTTATATTTTAGCGCCACTACTTAAACTTATCAGATTATGTTGCAAATTTGCAACAAGCAATTTTCCGAAGAGCTACAACATAATCAAAGGCTACAACGGCTACAACAATGGATTCTTCAAAATCCAAGTTTATAAAAAGGTCGGCATAGTATTGTAATGCCTCATTTGTTATAAGACAAAAAGAAAATAAAGTCGTAAAATAACAAAACTTGCATGAGTGAGAAAAACAAAATCACTAATAGTATAAAACAAAGTCGCTTCTCTCTGTTTGTCCCTATATATGCTTAGATCTTTAAAACTACGCAACGGATTTAGATGCGGTTTTCACTATGAGTTAGATAATTTTTCACGGAAGGTTTTTATATATAGTAAAACATATACCCGTGCGAAGCCGGGCGGGTCGCTAGTTAAATATAAACTGAATATGAAAAAAGTTCAGATTTGACATCTGTCAGTCTTGTATATTTGTTAAAATAACTTATTTTGTCATTATTTCTAAAAATATGTATTGTATTTTTAACTGAAAAAAGTTAAACAATTGTGCATTTGTAACTTTAAAAATAAATAATATCGTAACAAGGCACTGAGTTTAATAAGACTGGTATTTCTTCATTATTGTTACAAGTTTACGTTGTTGAATTTTGATGAATACATTAAAATCGATCGCGTTACATACAGAAAAAGAAACAGTCGAATTGAGGACCTGTTTTTTGAAGTCGGTTTAAACATGAAGCAATGAGACAAAGCTATATTATTAGCATTCAGCACTACCACAAAGGATTGGAGGATGGGCAGCAGTGTCCTATTCATCATCATCAGCCATAAGACGTCCACTACTGAACATAGGCCTCCCTTTAACCTCCACACTGAACGACAACCTGCCATCTGCATCCACTGGATGCCCGCGACTCTCACGATGTCATCGGTCCATCTAGTGGGAGGCCTACCTACGCTGCGTGTTCCGGTTCGTGGTCTCCACTCAAGAACCTTTCTACCCCATCGGTTATCTGTTCTTCGAGCGATGTGGCCTGCCCATTGCCACTTCAACTTGAAAATTCTAATAGCTATGTCGGTGACTCTGTTCTTTGTCGAATATCCACGTTTCGGATTCTATCGCGCAAAGAAACTCCGAGCATAGCTCTCCCCATTACCCGTTGTGTGACTCTGAGTTTCTCCAAAAGGCCAACAGTGTCCTATTTGTACACGGTGAACGTACTGCGATCCCCAAGCCGCTTGCCAAGCGTGGGGATTATGGCAACACCCGTCTCTTAGAGGGATACCTTTGACAGCAGTGGACATTTACTGGCTGATGATGATGATGATGATAAAATAGATAACAGTATAACTACTAAAATGCTAATATGTACAAAGTGGAAATAAACTAACAAAATACAAGAAAATCTAAAAACACTGACGCGAACTCTCCATTGGAAAAGCTTTCTTGAAGTCGCACTATAGAACTTCCATTAGCATGAAAAATTATCTTCAATTTTGTAAATACTTAGGTCTATTCTTGCTTTTCTAGCAACCAAAATCACATGTAACCCCATCCGACAGGGTTCAAATTACAACAGAGTGCGATATATACAGGGTGTTAATTCTGTGAGATGCCGCAAGATGACACAGTGCAAGTTGGGCCACGTCACTGCTTGTAATTAGGAAGTCTAATCACTTAGCTTTGCCGACAACTTGATGGCGATTAAATTGGTGCCCTCTGGGGAGCTTTTTGGTAGTTCGTAATTACGGTAGATGAAGTAAAGTTTACGTTCAAGTGAAGGAAACAAGTGCAAGATGGTTTTAAGGATTCATCATCATCAGTCAGAAGACTTCCCCTGCTGAACACATATTAAGCCTACTTTAGAACTCCACTCTGGACGACAGTCTGCCATCAGCATCCACTGGATGCCCGCAACTTTCATGATATCGTCGGTCCATCTAGGATTCTAGTGGGAGACCTACCTACGCTGCGTCTTCCGGTTCGTGATCTCCACTCAAAAACCTTTCTTCCCCATCGGTTATCGGTTCTTTGAGTGATGTGGCCTGTTCATTGCCACATCAACTTACAAATTTTAATAATTAGTCGGTGACTTTGGTTCTTTGGCGAAAATCCTCGTTTCGGATTCTATCATGCAAAGATACTCCAAGCATAGCTCTCTGCATTGCCTGCTGTGTGACTCTGAGTTTTTCCAAAGGCCGGCAGTTAATAGCATTCAGGCTCATTCAAATTAGTAGTTAATTTGACCGATCTCAACTCATGTCAAGAGACAACGAATCGGGACACGTATTGTAAGTTGCTGCAGCTCTATAGACTGACGATATAATACGGAAGGTAGTAGTTTTTATTTTTATGGTTGACAACTCAGAACAGACAAACAAGGGAGGTAAGTTGGTGTACTAGTATGTTCTTATAGTATGTATTGTAAGGGGGTACCAGAGTGTTCTTATGGAGATCCTGGTGTCCATCGTCTCGTTCTCCTCCGTGGGATTTATTAGGTGCAATCCTACATAACCTGGATGTGGACTGGCCAGTTGATGGTCAAACGCGTACTTATTGACGTTAAAAAAAAAACTCTAATACAGCCAGGTTCGTTAGCAGATTTGCCCTCGTTACAAAAAGGTTCCTCCCTTCAAGTATCTTCAAGGTACCTTTTTGCAAAAATTTACTTGTCTGATAAGAAATATAATACTATAGCTACTTGTATGTATATCAAAAACAAAATGGAACGAAATGTATGTAAATATACCTACTAGGTACGTAACATTTTACAACTACCCAGTCAATTTTTAAATTCAACATTTTAGGATCACAATAAAAAGCGGACGAGGTGTTTCGCAGGGCATTGTCGCACAATTGTAAAACGTCAAACATTGTTTGCTTTTAAGTCTTGACTCGTATTTAAGCGAATCCTGAAGACTATCTTGAGGGAGATCTTAAATAACTTGACTCCTTTTTTTGGTGAAGAGGGGAATCTTATAAAGATATCATCTGTGACTGCTTACCATCAGGCGGCCCGTATGCTTGTTTGCCACCTATGGCATAAAAAAATAAACCCTGGCATTGGAAGGCAGCATTGGCATTGGACCAGGGTATGTCCTAAAACTGCGACCAGAACCACCGGAGGATGGGCAGCAGCGTCCTAATAGTACACGGTGAACGTACTGCGATCTTCAAGCCGCCTGCCAAGCGTGGGGATTATGGCAACACCCCTCTCTATGAGGGCGGCCTTGTCCAACAGTGGACTTTAATTGGCTGATGATGTGATTGGAAGGCAGTAAGTTTATGTAGGTATCCTCCTTTGGTGGTCTGTGCTCAACGAATGGCACCGAAATTTCCATAGGAACTTACCTACCGATAACCTCCTAGCACGTTACCTGAGGTGACCTTCCGGGAAAATTCTTTTATTTTTTCTCCACACTGCGTCATTGTTTTCCCCCACAGAAAATCGTTTCTTTTTTCGTTTTTTTTTTCGGTGGTCTTTCCTTGTAGCTTGAAATACCAGCTGGGCTAGCATGCGCACTGCGACAAAATTTTGTCGACTCTTTTTATCGTGCCAAAGCGAGACAGGCGTATAATTGTAACCGTAGGCATCTTGTTACGTTCACGCTCGACAAAGTGACGACAAGATTTTGTCGGGGTGCGCATGCGCTAGCCATGCTGGTGTGTCTCTTGACGACGGAAATATTCAATATATTGTACTCATCTATGAGACCAACCCTGACATCGCAAAAAACTGCAGTTCCATAGGTACATTTCGTCGAGTGGTAACGACATTATTCTATGGAAAACTGATATTTTTCGCGATATCAGGGTTGGTCCCACAGTAAAAGTTGCTTATTATGACGAAATCGTTACAATGACAATATCCTTGATTGAAAAATGATATCCTTGAATTTGTCTAACACCAAAGTAGTATAGGTGTACCAATAAAATCGTTACAATAAGATACAAATAAAAACATTTTTAAAGCAAAAGAGCAACGGTCTATGAAAGCACTTGCTTGTCACTAGCCCTTTGTCCATTTAGACGTCCCAGAGAAATGGACACTCAGCCAGTGATAAAAGGCAACTTTTATTTAAAAGGACTCCAATGTGTGCCAAGAAACAAGTTTGTTGTGTATTTTCGCCGTAAGAGTAGGCATTTCCTTTGAATACCTCCTTTTTATTTTCGCAAGCACGCAGAGGAAATGGGGTTTTTCATTATGCTCCGAAACCTCTGTGTAAGTAAGTACTTATTTGCTTTAAGAGATTTCGTTTTTGGACGTATTTTAGCTTTAGTTAGCCTTAGTTCAGCGTCTAATCTTTACACAACTTTGTTCCGCCAAAACTTGGAAAGTATACTATTTTGTTTTGTTTGTTATCCTACTCACAAGGCACTGAAATTAAACACTTTAAGGGATGTTATCACGTGTATTTTACGTTATTTGATTTCTTGACATTTTGAATACTACGCAGTGTCCGTGGTCACTAGTAAACTAGATAGAACTAGGTAGGATGTTTATATAAAGGTTATGAAATTAGTTACGAGTACCACCAATGATTTTCTACAAAACGTTCCCTATGTACGCAGTAGTCACTCAATGTGTCCAGACGTATTGCAGTTCTGCGCAGGGCTTGAGATTTTATTAATTTAGTCATTATCTAGTCTACCTGTGTTACGGAAACTGCAAAGGGTTCGTATTTCAAGGTTCAATGTAAAATACATGTGATAAAATCCTCTTTAAGTATTTTTTTTATATTTTAAGCTCTAATAATATGAGATTATGTGAAAGGGGGGTAACCTAAACGAAAAATTTCTCACTTCAGTAGAAATAAGAAACAAAAGAACTTTTTTGAGTTTGGAAAACTTGTTTCAAAATTGTCGAAAATTCAATCGCATTAAAGGTGTAGAATACGGGCTTTGTTAACATAAAGCATAACCTACATATTGGCTTAGGTACAAATAAAAAATTTGGCCGTTAAGGTGGAACGTTTCACGTTTTGCGGGAAATTCAATTTTCAAATACTTTTTTGTGCTAGGTCTGGTAATTGTTGTAAAATGACACAGTATTTGCGAAAATTGTTGGTTCTTCTTTACATTATCATGTACAGCTATTAATCAGAACTCACCATATTACTTACATTTGTCAATAAACCGTTTGAAACAGCAAAAATTTGTTTATTGACACATGTATTTAATAATGTGCATTAGAAATAAATAGCTTTACGTGAGTTTGTAAAGAATATGTATCAATTTTCGCAAACATTATGATTGTTTACAATCATTACCCGGCCTACAAGAACAAAATAGCTGTTTGAAATTTTAATTTCCCGCCAAACGTGCAACGTATCACTTTAAATGTGAAACATGACGGCCAACCTTTTTTACGTGACGTCACGTCCGTCACGGCATCTGCTCTAGTGGGCCAATAGAAGTTTCACATCAAAAAGCTTTGACAACTTTCCTTGTTGTGAGATTATGGCTAGCTTTTATGTGTAAATATAAACATAAAATACCAAGATCTTAAATGGAACAGCAATCGTGTTAACAGTACCTACATATTAGAAATTGTTACAATTTTCCATGTTATGAACATGGCTTACTTTAAAATTTAGATTTAAAATGGAAAATCATACTGGCTTACCTACAAAAGTTGTGAAAATTTTCCGTGCTATGACATCATGACTTACTTAAAAAATTGATATAGCCATCAAATATTAAGATTGGAAAAGCAATCTTGGATTACTTAACTGCAGAGTTATCACGTACCTAGGGTATAGAGCAATTCCTCAAAGACATAAATAGTTGATTTCCCACATGAAGTTCTAACGCAAAAGCGTTTTGCAGTGGAGGTAATACGAATATCAGAATCAGAAAGTTTTCAGCGGTGAAAGCAATAAAAACATACGAATTTTATGTAAAAATAATTTAGTTTTGACGACACTTTTAAATTTTAGCTTTCGAGCCAGTATTCTAAATGCAAATTTAAAAAGTTTAGATGGTGCTTTTACTTCTGCAGTTAGAGATGACTTCAGAAGAAAAATCTTGAAGAGACGAGATATACTTAAACAGCTTATAAAATATTCTCCTTCTGCTGCGAATCAATATACTCCAGCGAAATCGGATAATTTTGTTCAAAAATGAGCTACAGTCAAACACTGTTTTAAACTATCACGGTTGTTCAATACAGTTATATGATTTATTTACGGGATATTGACCGTGGTATGGTTGTGGATGGTGCATGTAACTGCGTCGAAATACCGGCAGCTCCTTACCACGGTAAATATCCCGTAAATACTCGTAATCATATAACTGTAGTTTACCTACAGTTATTATGTATCTTTAAGTACCTAAAATAAAGTCATATACTACATAATCAAAAAAAAAAAAAACATTTATATTGCTTCACCTGATTGTTTGTAATTTTTAGATGAAACTGCTTTTGTTTTATTAAGATCTTTGGTGTTTTTTTTAATTCTTTCCTGCCGGTCTATTCTGCAAGCTAAGTGAACGCGTAAATGAGGTGATAAGCTAAGTGAACGTGTAATTTTCTTGTCGATTACTATAGAGAAATATCAAAATTACGAGTCGTCACCCTTGACTGCAGTCCCTTACCCTTATAATTCGATATTTTGACATTTATATGCAGAAATAGGTAAGAAAAAATTACATTCATTTAGCTTATCACTTCACTTGCGCGTTCACTTAGCTTGCAGAATAGACATGCTGTCTATTTGCCAGTATCAAGTATTGAAATATTATCATGTTTTATTAGATATCGTCAAACAAGTCATATATAGTCACAGTCAGAGACAAGCAAAGTTAGTCATGGTCAAGTTAAAGTCACGTCCGACCAAAAAGGTGGAGGATTTACCGCTATATATCACTATCTTATATACCCAATTAAGTCAAGTAATAAACGAGCACTAAATAAATAATATTGTGGATTATTATTTATTCAGTTTTCGTGAATTTAATTATCACATATTAACCCTTGAAAATGCGCAAAAAAATATTACAATACGGGTTATTGTAAATTTTATTCCTGAAAAACGTTTTTTTTTACGATGAAGCCAAAAACTCGATCGATCTTTGGTGTCATTTTGACATTTTGACATTTTATTTTCCTATTTTTTTTATACAATCGCATTTTATCTAGTGTTTTTATACATAGTACATAGGTATATTCTCCCCGTAGGTCGGAAGAGATCGTTCGAAAATCCCGAACGGCGAACACTTTAGCAGCACTTTTTCAGGACACGAAAAATGCATTTGTGATTCCGGTTTGAATCGATTCTTAGCGATTTGCAAACGCAATCCGAAAGTGCAACTATTTAAATGACGAGATGATTTACTTTGTCGATTTGGAAAAAAAATATTACAAGACACAGGGTTCATTCAATACCAACACAAAATACAACATTTATCAACTAAAAACCAACTTCATAATTAGTAAAATATTCAATTTCGATTCGGTCAAGATATAATAAGGTCGTCCAAGTAACCGAAAACGTTGCTTATCTTGGTAATGAACAGAAATTTGTCACCGACTCGCACTTGGCCATTATTCATTATTTGTTGTTATACTTTAGAGTGTGTAGAGTCTACTATAATCATGCGAAGTTTGACGCTTGTATGTATTACCATTTTTACACTAGAGCAGATAATAGAGTTTGTTGCATGGGTTTACTTAGTTTTGCCTTTATTATTGTAATTGGCGTGAGAGCTAGTGGTGGCCGGGCGGTAGAATATGCGCTTTACAATCTGACGGTTCCATCCTCGGCCCTGAACCAATAACTTATTTAGTACATAAATAAATTATGTACTGTTTCGATGCCATCGCTCAAAGGAAAACATTATAAAACCTTTATGTTCAAGAACCTCATAAATTCAAAGACATATACCAACATGCACTGGGCCAGTATGGTGGATTAAAGATTGGAGAGCCCATCCTCTCTCTCTGAGAGAAGGTCTGTGTCCCAGCAATGAGAACATAATAGGCTGATAATAATGTCGATGATGAGTCATTGTGTTAATTCATGCCGACCATCTCACATTATTTGAAAGCTGAAACAATTAAAGAAAAACAAAACCTACCCAAAACATTTTGTAGCCAGTCTGGCCAATCTGTTTCAACCCCAATAAATCGTATCTGAGTAACGTATTGGTATTAGTAACCTTGCGGATTAGTTCTGACGAGCGAGCCGGCGTCTTTAAACGCGGGTTAATGGGACCAAACCGAAACAAACGATCCCCATTCGTCTCTGCTCAGAATAGGGTATTATTTCTCGCGAGGTACAAAATACTGGTCGAAAGTTGTGAGTATAGTTTGAGATAGTTCCTAAATTAAAGGGTTCAGACTTTAGCAGTGTTAGATAGCTATAAGTTTGTTTGATTCGAGTTTATTGTTTTCGTTAAGGGCACAGACCATCAACCCAGGTTTCTTGTCATAAGGTTGTTAATGGCTTACCAAAAAAAAAACATCATTACTTTCGCCTCATGTGATTACAAAATCAAATACAAATCATACTAAACAATAGAAATCATAAAAGCCTGATAAATAAATCTGCTTAAAAAGTATTTGGTAGAGGAGAAAAGAAGTCTACTAGCGAGTATAGAGAATAGAGAGGGAATATGTTTGGCCACCTTCTACGACATGACAAATTAATGAAAACCATCATAGAGGGAAAGGTAGAAGGAAAGAGACGACCGGGAAGACCAAGAAGGGTATTCGTAGTAGACCAAATAAAAGAGAAGGTAAATGTCATGTCGTACAGGGAGGTGAAAACAATGGCAGAAGACCGTCAAGCCTGAAAATTACTCCACACTAGTGTATCACCCAAGATTTGCCGATCTGCTCGTACGCACAAGTCGCTTCACGCACACATTTACACCATGTTGTGCCGATCGGCCGTCTCATCGCAGCAAAACCTCACACTAAATTACGTCGCCGACATTACTATGCTCATAGACCTAATTTTTTTCCTAAATCTATGACTATGCTTCATACACGATTTTGCGATGCTGTCTCCATCATTTTTCCTCCGTACTTAATACTTTAAATTATTCGAATAAAACTCGACGTAAAAAAAGGTACATGTAAATACAGATATTTTGGTAAACTCCCAACTCGTGTTTATTGTATTTTCTGAGCCAATGTCTCCCAGTTTTTTTTAAACCAACGGTTGCTTCTAGATAACTTTCCGTGGACTCCTCGGAGCACTTGTTAGCTTAGTAGTTAGCTTAAGGACTTACTATGTTTTTACAACTCAGTTTGTGAAACTAACTTTACGGTAATCGCTGCAGCCACTGCATCAAAATGAATATGATTACTGCTTCGAGTCAAGATTAAACTTTGGCTAGAATAAATAGAAAACTTTTTGCGGTCATTATAGGCCACCAAATCAGCACTTAATTTATGCACATTTAAGTTATATTGGTGGACCCGGGTATGTCCTAAAACTGCGACCAGAACCACCGGAGGATGGGCAGCAGCGTCCTAATAGTACACGGTGAACGTACTGCGATCCCCAAGCCGCCAGCCAAGCGTGGGGATTATGGCAACACCCCTCTCTATGAGGGAGGCCATGGCCATAGAGCCATTTCATAGAGAGGGGTGTTGCCATAATCACCACGCTTGGCAGGCGGCTTGGGGATCGCAGTACGTTCACCGTGTACTATTAAGACGCTGCTGCCCATCCTCCGGTGGTTTTGGTCGCAGTTTTAGGACATACCCGGGTCAAAGTTATATTGATACCTAAAAAAGTAAACCTTTTTGTTTATTTTCTATACTTGTTTTTTTAAACAATATAAGTAATATGAAAAAAAGTTTAATAAAAAAAATGGTCTTTGATAAAAGCTGGTCTTTGGGTATTGTTAAAGAACCAGGAAAACTTTTTACATGAAATATGTTACAAATTGAACCTCTTTGAACAATTTTAAACAGCAAAAATTTGTATGCACTAGTGCATATTAACATACTTTTATTCACTAGATAATAAAAAGCCGTTTTAGTCCGCTTACACCGAACATAAACAAAAACATTACGAGTATGAGAAGTGAAAAGAGAATTAATATTATCTCTACGAAATCTACGGATAAAGTAATATTTCTAACATCAAAAACAAACATATATGTCGTTAACTGTTTTTGGTTGTTGTTGTGATTTTTGTTCTTTTTAAATTAAAAGGCTTTGATTGAGAGAAACTAGTAGGTTAACAAAATAAATCAAAAAGGTTTACTTTTTAAGTTTTGGTAAGTCAATGTTATGTAAACATTTAAGCCTCTTTAAATTGGATTGCCATAATAATCTCCAATTTACTACAATTTAGGTATGACCTCGTCATAGAGTTTGATAGTCAAATTCGCTGAATCATAACCACATTATCAACCGTCAGACTATCACATCAGATAATTCGGTTATTTTAGAATGAAAACGAGCTAAAATAGCAGGTAATTTGTTACGTATGCCTGTATTATGCTACAAATAATCATAGATGTAAATGTCTAGATTTAGAATGCCCATTCGAACATTTGCGTCCCACAAAGTAAAAAAGTTGTAAAAATAAAGTATATGAAAAATTAGTTCTATTTGTCTAAATCTCTATATTATCGTATTATTCTGTACCTACTAGCTACGACGCATCTTTCTCAGTTACGGCGACCATCCACTGACAAAGTCGTCGTGCATCTGGGTTCATACTGGTGCGCTTTATATTTGGGCGCACCACTGAGTCAGTATACCATTGAGTTCCATTTGGCCAGTCCTTATAATATAGGTCAATGTGCTCAATAGATAATATTGATTAAACAAACTACGAATCAGCTAACTTTCTATTTCGGTGTGTTTAATTTGAATTTGGAGCTTATTGGATGTAACTAATTTTACGTCATATGATAATGGTGATACTGTCAATTTCAAAAGTTATTGATTTTAGGCATCAGTAAATTGTTCAGTTATTTAGGTAACTAATACATAACAAAGTATGCAAAAATCATGCATTTTGTTGCTCCATAATATTTCTGTAGAAAAGAGCTATTTTGAATGACCGACGAAAAAAATGTTTGAGGTAGTAAATTATAGATGAGGATACTATTTCTACAACATTTTGTATTTACTATTCAAATGAAACGACCACCGAATGCAGATAAAACAATAGACAAAGTAAGTAACTGAACAATTCCCATTTAATAAAAATAAAATATGTGTGAAAACTACGTCATTTTCCATTTTATTAACGAGTTTTTTTTACATGTTTTTTATTGGTTTGTGTTGTGGCTTTATAGTCACTACAATAGTAGTGGAGTATGTAGTAGGTACATAAAAGCCTGTAAGCGACAACCTAAGGATTTTTTAGGTATATATGGTCTCACCGAAAACTAAGCTGGCTTTTGTATGGCTACTATTTAGTAAATCTGTCGAGTTTGGAGCCATTTGTTAGATAATAATGTAAAGAACCCGCTTTAAGACATGAGCTGTTATTTTGCACATTTTCAAATTTTTGAGAAAAAATAACTACTGGGTGGGAACTTAAAAACCGATTGGGAATTATTATAATTGTATCATTGTGCTAAATTAATTTTCGTGTTGTCCAATCGGCTATTCGTAATTCCTAATTACGCTATTTGGTTATATAAAATACCCACTCAATGATTTTCATTAAATACCTATGTTGTGTATTTTCTATATTTTATTTTTTTGAAGTGAAAACTTCTTTAGGCGCTTTGATCACTTTTTGGGTGAACAAAAATCATGGAACTCGCGTCATCGTCACGCTGTACCATGTATTTTAAAACAGCGCCATCTCTTGTAGAATAGGTGAATTACTACTTAAGTTTTCACTTCTGACGTGCAGTCCTATGACTGATGTGTTTTTATTCATAAGTATACATAATAGTTTGGACAATAAGTATCGAAAAACTAAGCTGTTTGTATCGATACTTAGCTTCACTACACGCACTGATACAATAGCGCAAACTTGAATAAATTTCTAATCTATAATTTTAATAATTTATAATACTTATACTACACCTAAACCTTTGTACAGAAGTAAGTACCTACATGTTATACAATTAATAATTTTACGAGGAAGCATCTGTACATCATGGCAAGATCATCAATATAAATAAATTAAAAAAGCATCATCATCTTCATCATCATCATCAGCCAGAGGACGTCCACTGGTGAACATAGGCTTCTCCCCCTTTAACCTTCACACTGAACGACATCCTGCCATCTGCATCCACTGGATGCCCGCGACTCTCACAATGTCGTCGGTCCATCTAGTGGGAGGCCTACCTAGGCTGCGTCTTCCGGTTCGTGGTCTCCACTCAAGGATCTTTCTTCCCCATCGGTTATCGGTTCTTCGAGCGATGTGGCCTGCCCATTGCCACTTCAACTTGCAGATTTTAATAGCTATGTCGATGACTGGTTCTTTGGCGGAAAATAAAAAAGCATACCTAAATATATGAATATGTGAAACGAGATGTGGTGGGAACCTTGCTCTTACTTACTCCGTTGCCGTTCTCTGTCTGTGTAAGCTGAAACGATTCAAATTGAACGTTATGAAGCCATAATATTTGCCTAAACTAATTTGAATCAACAAAGCTCTTAATCATACGAGAGGATTTGTCGTGAATAGGATGAATAGAACGTGGCTTTGATTTTCAGTTATAATTTCGTTCATGCTTTTACAATAGATCGCTAGCATGGCTTTAGTGGTAGGCATAGTAATAGGGTTTCATTTACATCATTTGGGTACGGAACTGTAAAAACAATCGAATTGAGAACCTTTTTTCTAGAAATCTGTTGAAAATCTCCAAAAAATCTATGTAAATTTAAAGTCAAGATTATATTACTTTGGATCATATCATACTAGCTATGATTCTCGCACTGCTTTAGTTGAAGGCTTAGTAATAGAGTTCCATTTACACCATTTGGGTACGGAACTCTAAAAACAATCGAATTGAAAACCTTTTTACGAGAAATCTGTTGAAAATCTCAAAAAAAAAACGATGTAAATTTAATGTTTAGATTATACTAGTTTGGATTATATACATTCATCTTCCTTGCAACAATTGAAGCAACGTAATCGTAGATTTACATTATCGGTTTGCCATCTTGAGCTTGAGACACGAACCCTAAATTACACTGAAATACTATTCTGACATTCATACAATATGGGCTGGCAACCACCAGCCTCTGTTCTGTGGCAGATTTACTCGTTTCCGCTGCTGTCAATGCATAGAACGGGCAAATATTTCATTGCATAAACTTGTCTTCAGGCCAGAGCTTTCGATATAGGCCGATCCGACACCGATATCGCACACTCACTTTTTTAATATATTTTTTGGCTGCATGCGCACGTGATAGTTTGGCCAACAAAAGACTTCAGGAGTTGGCGGTAGTTAGGGCTCTGCTTAATAATTATTAATATGGTATTAGCTGCGCCCCGCGGTCGCAACCGGGTGGCCATTTCCCCAGGAACCGTGCATTTTTCGGGATAAAAACTAAACAGTATCCTAATCAACTTTCCGACTCTACAACTATCTCAGGAGTAAAAAATCACGTCGACCCATTGCTCTGTTGCTGCGTGAAAGATGACAAATTAACCAACATCACCGACAAACAAACACACTTTCGCAAATATAATATAAGTATGTATGATATGATACGTTATTTGCCATCGTCGCAGTAAAAAAAGCGATAATTTTCGAATTTGACGTTGACGGTTGGTGGCGCTAATAACTATGTTTTTATTTGGTGTTCGCTTGGTGCTACTTGTTGCAATTTCCACCAAAATCTAATATTTTTTTAACTTGTTTTGTATTTTTTACTCATGTTTCATTAATCACTTTAACAAGTGTTGTAAAACTAGGATACTGAAAATATACTAGCGAGAATCTGGGTGCAAAAATTACACATAGATCACGATTTCACTCAAATAAAATCAGAATAGCTCTTATTCTAAGCAGAATAGTAATATTTAGGTCGAGGATTTCGATATATCGATCTTCTTGTAAAGAAATTACAATCAGAATAATATTTATATCATTGGCTTATTTTCCTTTTTCAATAACAGTAAATCTCTGCCTGTATTTCCCTTATCCAAAAAAAAAAACGGATTATTACAAAATATATTCGTGTAACAATTCCCGAACATATTTTCAGTAAAATGATGATAAAGTTCACATTATTTAATTATATAAAAGTAAGTATTGTAATACTGAAAGAGCGAAGGTCGTAATAGCTGTTGGTGGCGAGCCATGCTTATATCAACTTTTTGGTACCTATTTTCACTGATTTATAAATAAATGGATAGTAATTTTTAAACTTTTGCGATTTGAACACATGTTTTAATATTTATCGGGACTTATCGCGCACTATTAGATATAGGTAAAAATAGATATCTTTCGCTCGCCGTTACCGCGGTGTAGGTACTAGGACTTTTACCGATACAGTCAGTGTTGTGTGTCGTAGTGACAACTCTGCAATTTTTCAAGATCAAGTGAGGGTAGGAGAACAAAATACCCGCTCTTCTCGCCGGACTCACCCGCAGTTTTCAGTCAGCTCGTGACCACGGCCATTGTAACGTGGTCGAAACGTCGAGCGAAAGGTATCTATTTTTACCTATATTTAATAGTGCGCGATAAGTCCCGATAAATATTAAAAAATAAATGGTTGTTGGATTTATTACATAATTCACGAATAAAGTGCCCAGAGTTTATGTAAGCTTAGATTCACTTTAGAAATACCGAAAATCTGGATTCAAACAGTTTTTATTTTATCCCGGAAAATATGCGGTTCCCACAGAACTTTAAACGGCATAACATCCCTGTAGAAAAGCGGGTGAAATCACGAGGCAATTAGAATAAATTGACATAAGATAAAGTAAGTGCTGAGTATACTTATTAAGTACAATGTAAGCCATTGTTTCCTAAAATACGAGTTATAAACTCGTATTTTAGGAAACAATGGCCAAGTAAACACAAAATTAAATTTAAATAGTTTAAAACTATTAAATTGTTTGGACTATAAATTACGTCTCATCCTCCTGAATTTCATAAACTGCTTCAAAGTTCTGAACTGCTGGGCGTGTTGAAAAGCGACGATTAACCCGACATGTCGCTTGGAGGATTTAATACATTTATATTTACGTTCTAAATCAACAATCATGCTTGAGTTACAGGGTTTTAAGGAATGGGTATAATAAGCTAAAAGAGGCTCGTCATAATCATCATTACGAACAAATTTTACAATGTGATTAACCCTGAAATCGCGAAAAATAGAAGGTATATAACTCGGATGAAACCGCGGTTCGCAGCTAGTTTTCAATAAATAATACTTTAAAAAGCAGGTTTCGAAAAAATCCGATTTTTATAATAAATATCATAAATCCGATTTTTTAAGTATATATCCGATATATATTTAAAGAAAAAGAAGCGAATTTCATTCTGTAAGAGGAAAAACACCTAAAAATGTTAAAGGATGTTTTTATGAACACTGAAAAAAACAAGCATATTTTATTATAATAATCTTCATGATATGAAGTTAAGGTTTGAATTTTAATAAAATTCTAGCCGTACTTGTAAGTTAAAGTTAAGGGGATTTCCCTAACTTTAGATGAGGTTGCCATTTTGGGATACAATCTAAATTATTCTGAATAGGTAGTTTTTCACTACGTGTTGCTAGGGTAAACATTAATCGCTAAAATTTTTGGTTCGGAAGACAGGAAAAAATTAATTGATATATATCAAGATAAAAATCAATTGATATTTATCGTCTGATATATATCGGCGAACCCTGCTTTATTCGTATGAAAAAGTGAATATACGTTAACGGAGAATATTTAGAGCAACAATAAATACATTATTGATCATTTTTAGTAATTTTTGCTTATTCATTCTTGAATCTTTTAGTGCACCCATGTGCATGGATAGCTTCATACATCTGTGTTGTTGTTCCAACCATAATACCTACATGATACCATTAAATGCAGGGTAATGTGATGCAGACGCCTGCATATAATTGCTTAAAACCAGCCAACATCTGTTTTTATCAGATATTTAACAGCATAATGACTGTTACGGAGCACAATTTGCGTGCATTCGAAAAAAAGGCTCGTTTTTGGCAAGCCAGTGTTAAAACATTTTAAATGTTTTTGTATGAATATATTTATCTTTTACACATGAAAAATGCACCATATCGAAAATACATGTATCCTAACGTACTATAAGCAATACTTATGAGAGAAATTAAACAAAAAATAACCATCTTGGTTACTTTAATAAGTTTGGTAACGACATGGTATCGACAATGAATCTGTTTCAAACTTGAGCTATCAGAAGACGAATGATGTTTTTTTTTAACCAAAATCGGGCGTATTGCAACCTTTGTACGAATACAAGCCCGCTTTGAATTCTTTTGCATTCTAAAGTACACACACGTTAAAAAGTTCATAACTCAATTCGAAGAGGGGTGATTTTTTTCCGCGTTGATGTTTACGATTTAAAAGGTTTTCGACGTAAAATATTGACATTGCTAAGAGTTTCCCGACTGCTTCAGATGTTGGGTTGAAACGTGATAAAGTTGTTGGTTAAATCTTGAAGTTTGGCACGCTCGCTAGGTAGGTATTACTTATAGGTTTAGGTATATCGCGACGAGTTTTTTACTCTTTAGGTCTGTTTGTGGCTTAAAAACTACAATTATTTTGCAAGTTGATGAAATGGTAAATATATAAATAGATTTTTTATATTTACCATTAAGCTTGCTTTTGTCAGCAGCTTAGCCTGATGATAAGCGATGATGTGGTCTACGGAGAGCCCGCTTGCCTATAACATACCGATTCAATCGTGATTTGAAGACAACCAGGTTGTAACTATTGAAGAACACCCATTGAGACAGCGCATTCCACAATTAGCAGTGATAACACCTTTGATATAATACCTAGCTTTTTGGTAGCCATTTGAGCCTTGTTCTCTCTATAGGAGCCAAAGTATAGAGTTGGTATCAAGGCAAGGCCCAAATTTCGAGATAAAATTTTTGTAGTTTTATTTTCAACAAGATTTTATTAGCTTCACTTTATTGTCATCATCATCTCTATCATGTTCCCACTGTTTGGACAGAGGCCATGTCTCATAGAGAGAGAGAGAGAGAGAGAGAGAGAATGGGCCCTTATGGCCCAGTGCATGTTGGTGAATGTCATTACGTCTGAACTTTTTGAGGTTCTTGGATATATTCTCACGATGTTTTCCTTCACTGTTGTTGAGCGGATGGCATCGAAACTGCACATAGTTTATTTAAGTACTCATTGGTGCAGGGTCAAGGATCGAACTAGGTGCCGTCAGATTGTAAAGCGCACATGTTACCGCCCGGTCTCCAGCTTCACTTATATCTCACAAAAAGCTATAAATAACAAATCCTTAATGTCAATTTTAACTTACTTCTAATTGTATTGATTTGAAAATTTGGTACCTACCATCGTACTGGTACAATCAAATAAGTACAATCTGATTATGCAGCCAGGGGCGTGAATAGTGGAATTCAATGGCTATTAGTAAACCCCTTGAGATTGGGCTCATTTGGTTTGTTTTAATGAGTCCCATACCAAAACCACTAAACCTAAACTAACACTAAACCTCCCGATTCCACTATCAGACCCTCGTCCCCAATTGTAATAACCCCTCAATTTTGAGCTCTTCTATTTATTTATGATAAATACTTCATTGCACATTTTCAAAGAATGTAGAAAAGCAAAAATTAAGGACGTAACGCTAAGCATTTTCTACCAGTCATCCCCCAGGAGAAGTTCTTAGGTTTGTTTTTACGAGTCAAAAAAGAATGTTTTTTAGTTTGTAAACTATTTTTTTAGATTGAACTTGGCTGCCGTTTGACGCGATCTCACCTGATGAGAGTGTGAGAGGTAACGATGGCTAATAATAACCTTATAACCTGAATAACCTGTTAATCGTAAACTTGAACACTCCAAGATTTAATACTGTTTTAAGCTATCACGGTTGTTCACTATAGTTATATGATTATTAACAGGATATTTATCGTGATTAAGTTATGGATGGAGCTCCCGATATTGCGGCGTAGTTACATGCACCTTGTGTACGGGAAGGCTGAATAATGTGGTTGGCCGAAAAGTTCAAAGTTAGGTGCAGACAAAACGATCTACCCTCTCTTAGTTTTTTGCTACGGTTATCACTGTAACTCGAACTCGAACATATGTTAATAATCATATATTATAACTGCAATATTTAAATAAAGAAATTAATTAGAAAGTCACAAAAACTGATTCGTTACTTGGAATATTTACATGAAATATTTGGAATATTTATAGAAATGGTCACTTGTATTAATTCACTCTATTATTTATTCTCATAAAAATACATTAAAGCTCAGCAGCAGCTTTCATAATACAGCTCTCTCCTAATATAAGTTATCAAAACTTAACAGGAGAGGCTAAACCATTGAAATTTTGAAAATCAGACTAGAAAACAAATTTGATTTTTTTAAATTTCATTTTGGAAAAGTCTGACTATATTCACTTTATTATTCATTGCATAAATTTTACAAAGTAAAAGTAGAATTACACTCACAACTTTACACTATGCATAAATTCATATTCTCGTATAACTCAGCTAGTTCAATTTTTGCACCGAAACTCTACGAAATTCATTACAAGTTTTGAAGCACCTAAAGACTTGTAAGAAGCACTACTGAATACAGCAAAAAGTTAGTAATGTATGCAAATTACAAGTCAAACTCTGTGTAGTGAACCGTCTCCGAGTCAAGTTAGATGTTCCCAAACGGAATTAAGCCAAGTTCGACTAACGATATCTAGTTATGATAATACTTTGGCGGCTTTCGACGGCTCAAATGGGATTGTTTAATTCACTGAGATAATAACTAACTTCGTGATTAAATTGTAGATACTTTACAATATCGTTACATCTAGTTTGTAAGTTGATATTTTCCGTATATTGCGCAGCCTAATTATGACTCAACTATTATTCGTTTAATACGAAATGTTATTAATTTGAATCGCCTAGATAATTACGTTATAGAAATTAAATAACGTGACCATTGATTTTTGATAAGTCCAGCACAGGCGGAGGGTAGCAAGTCTGTATTTTTTTATCGCCTTACTACTGTGCATCGCTCTCACATACAATCGCCAAGTTTATTCAACCGCCAAGTAGTAGTGTGCAAACACTACTGTGTTCCGGATTGAAGGGCAATGTTTCCAGCGAAATTACAGGGCACACAGAGATTTGACATCTTATATCTCGGGATGACGAGTGCAGTGCATTGCCACCCAGGGTTTTGAACTGTTGAAGTACAAAATTCTGAGTGGCGTTGAGCGCCATCAGGCGAGCGACTTCGCTCGTCTCGTCACTCAGTATCATAAAAAAAAACATTCAACGACCGCTCACCAACGAAGTCTTATTGCAACCGTGTTCACACTGGTGCGCTTTATGCTTTATGCTTTATGCTTGAGTGCACCCACAGAAAAGATAAGTTAATCGAACGGAAATGAAAAGGAAAATCTGTCGCCAGGCATTATGACAGAACCTTGATTGAATATTCTTATTTAGATCAACGCGTCGATCTCCGCGTCTCAGTTGTTAACTGATTTCGAATGACTAACGTTTCGTTTATATGGGTGCAACTGGTTACAACAAATTTCTTACAACGCCCTGACAGCCGTTCTGTAAAAAATAAAACTGGGTGTACCACTGAGTCAGTCAGTACCATTGAAAAAGCCTTTTTGAACCGGTCCTTATCATATACATCAAAAGAGAGTGTGAGTACAGATTATAATAGCCCATTTGACCGCATTGTATTAAAAGTAAGGTCTAGGAGATAATAGGTAATCTAGGAATTTTTTTATTCGGACCTAGATGATATTTTTGGAGCCTTGAATATTGATTTTATAAAAAAAATGCAAGTTACTACATAGAATCTTCTTCTTCAATGATGTTTCTGTTTTTTTTAAATACAATCTACACTAAATTATTGATATTTAAAAAGTAACGGTTTTAGTTTCTATTGTACAAGATATTAGAATGTAACTGCTGTCTAGATTGCAGCTATAACAATTGTCGAAACAAATAGAACATTATTCAGCTAGATTAAACCATTTTCGTTAAATAACAAGCATCTGTTCAGATCTTTTTATCGCCTCTTTTTATTAAAATTGGCAATGGTGCAGCATTAAAATAAGTGCAAAATTCACATGTGAATGGACGTCGCATGATATCTACTCTACATTTGGCTGCTGGTGGCAATGAGATATGAAATTTGAAACTTTAACTGCGTAATCTAGGATCAAACTACTAATGTGCGAAGGTTAGTGCAAAAGAATGATGCTGCTACAAACTACTGATCAGCAGAATTGTAATCCGACGAACGTTAGTTCGAAAGTGTGGTTTTGTCTTTAGTCAAAATATTATTCTTTTTAGCACATTGAATTTTGCAACGAGACGGATTGTGGTTTAAATTAAAACTTTGTGAAAATATAAATAAATGTTTTACTTGTACGGAAGAGATTATTTAAATCAGCTAAATGAAGTTCTGAGATATAAGCGTTTAAAGTTTTTGGTCACATCAGGAAGGGGTGCTCTGTTCCTTTTCCGCAAAGTAAGTGTCGATATGGAATTTGTATGGTGTACTATACGAGTGATGTCATCTGTAAGTATAGTGCGCTCTCTATCACTGCACGCTGTGTGTGTATTCTGTTATAGTGCTATGTGATACAATCATATTTTACTTGACATTTGAGTTTTCACATATTTTTATGGTTCATATATATCATATCATCAGCCAATTAACGTCCACTGTTGGACAAAGGCCTCCCTCATAGGGGTGTTGCCATAATCCCCACGATCGGCAGGCGGCTTGGGGTTCGCAGTACGTTCACCGTGTACTATTAGGACGCTGCTGCTCATCCTTCGGTGGTTCTGGTCGCAGTTTTAGGACATATCCGAGTTTATTTTTATGCTTATTATATAGTAATCAATAATTTTCATCATTGATTTGGAATAAATGAAATCAATAATTTTGATATTTAAAGTGAAGTGGCGAAATCTTTCTATCCTTACTTACTATACTTACCAGCAAAGTTTTTTTTTCTTTTCTGTGCTTACCACAGAGTTGGGGCACGAAGATGATGGTAAAGCCCGTTACAGACGATGCGAAGTAAACTTGTGCGAGTGGTGCTCGCACAAGTGCTGCGTGACCCCTGGGAAGGGCTGCAGCACTTTTTGCTTAGAGCAAGACTTAACATCTTCCACTGCCACTAGCACTAAGCAGAAAGTGATGTGACTCGTTGCAAGGTGCTCTCGCGAGTACCACGCACCAGTACTGCGCATCGTCTGCAACAGTCATAACTTTTAGCTATCAATCAAAACACATGACTAAAAACATGCATTGTTAGCTTGAATTCATACTTTTAGCAGCATTATGTATGGCAACATTGTCTACTCGTACAAGATCAATAACACAATTCATCCAGTCTGAAAGCTTTTAGTCCTAGGGGGCGAGGTGTCGCGACTAACTTGTTTAATCTGTGGTGCTACATCTGTCAGAGAGTCTGCAGTGTCCCAGTCTAAGATTGAATTAGCCAGACGGTGTCGAGACACCGTAAGTTAGACTTGGACACTCGCTTGGGATTGAAGGCATTAGGAACTAGATTTTCATTTAGTGATTTGAAATTATTACTTTTGGATAAAGCTTTCGAAAAAATTGCTGAAAGTATCCATTGTTATTCCAATTTGAAAATATTTCAAATGTTTTTGAAGTAAAAACTTGTTTAGGCGCGTTACACTTTTTGGGTGAACAAAAATCATGGAACTCTCGCTGTCACAGAATACATAATACACAGTAGCGTGTATTTTAAAACAGCGCCATCTCTTGTAGAATAGGTGAATTACTACTTAAGTTTTCACTTCTGACGTGCAGTCCTATGATTGATGTGTTTTTTTGTAAACATCAAGCGCGAGTTGGTCGTCCGGCTGCAAGATGGGTTGACAGTATTATCCCCATCACTGGTCGAACCTGGACTCGATTAGCATAGGACCGAGGCAGATGGCATAGTGAGAGAGAGGATCCAGCACTGGTATAAGAAAGACTGTGGATGATGATGTTGCGTGTGTTTCCTTAAACTAAGTATGTCTCGTTTCGCATGTGACAATATCCATCACACGTGGACAGAGCAGTTTTAAGCATAAACTAAAATAAACTTGTTTTTTTTTTCTAATAGGGCCGCTATTGTTAATATCCAAAATGTTCGGATAACGGCAAAATTTTTCCTTTTCTCCAATTTATTTAAGGATCAACAAACAGTATAACAACAAAATATAAAACTAGAGAAGTTCTACTGTATCACATTTTTCAGTTGACTTCATCATCAGATATGTTGATATTGATATTTTTGTCTCTAGTAAACTTAGTTAAACTTAATTTACATCTCTCATATTCGGTAAGTAGGTCCTTATTACTCCCAAATGGGGCTTGTAGGTGACCAATTAGCGCTCTAGGGTAATAATGTAGCTAGAAAAGCCCTAGGGCGGTAAGTAATTAAAAAAAAACATCACTTTAAAAAAGTTCGCGTACATCTAACCTTCATACTGGCAATAGACATCATGCATTCCACAGTCATTTAATACAGAAAATGCATTCAGCCCAATGACAAAAGAAGTCGCTTCGCTATTCAGCCTTGTCTTCGTATGAGTATAATAGTCATCAATTTTAAATATCGAACGGCGAAGCTCAATTTCGTTTTTGAAAAAAATAATTTAAAAAAGATGAAAAAAGGCAGGAATAGAAAACTTTTACTTTAAATATTGTTTGTTTTTGTTTTTTTTTTTATAATTACGTGCTAATTAGGAAAAAAAACATGAGTTCTTGATATTGATGTCGTTTTTAGTACTCATAGTTGCTTTTAACATTGAATAAATGCACCACAAACTAGATGGCTGCAGCTTTTTTGATAGCTTTTTTTTTTTCTACTTACCTCACAATCGAGATGTAAAGCAGAGTAGTTAGCTCGGGTGTAAGCATCAATTGCACCCTCGAACTATAGCGCACGAGCGCAGCGAGGGCGCCTAAATATCTCGGGCTGCAATTGATGCCTTACAGCCCTCGGCTACTAATCTACTAAAAGAGGCCAAGACATATATTGCGATATCAAAGTTATGTATCGTAAATTACCAACAGGCGAGTTGGCGACGCGGACTTGTTCGCGAAAAAGGACCCTGGATGATAAAAAAATTGCGAGTGCTGAGAAACCTCGTTGGATTATCAATTGATTATTACCAACCGGCTTTCAAAATTCTTAACCTGCCTTTTGCATTCGACAACTTGAAAGCATTGTAAAGTTTTTAACATGTGGAAATTACCTATTAAAGATTAAGTCGAATACTACAACAGCATTGGGTTGAATCGGTTGGGTTGGTTTTCTTCTAGGCAAGCATGATCCGTCGTAGGCCGCATCATCGCTTAACATCAGGCGAGTTGGCGGCCAAGCGCAAGCATTTTACAATTTAAAAAAAAACGCATTATGGGGGTCTTTTTTGAGCAACTGACTGACGAGACGAGCAAGACTGATGGTGTTACGATGATCTTAATACGTCTTGAATCAGCTTTTTCAATGTATGAAAACTACGTCACTTTCCACAGTAATATTGTTAAGTTGGTAGATAGAAAACCTTTGTGCCATATCCTTGAGGTACATACAGTGTCCGCCTATCATGTTGCCACTGCTGGGACATAGGCATTCTTAGAGAGATAGATAGAGAGAGAGAGATAGAGATGTTGGTCCCTAATCCACCATGCTGGCCCAGTGCATGTTGGCGAATGTCATGTCTTTGAATTTTTGAGGTTCTTGGAAATACCGTTTTTCTCATGACTTTACCTTCACTGTTTTTTGAGCGATAACATTGAAACTGCATATAGTTTATTTATGTACTAAATAAGTCATGAACCGGGTGATCTCAATTTGTAAAGCACACATGTTACTAGTACGGTACCATCGCTCATAGCTTAAGCTGAAGGTACATAAAATAGGTAAACTGCTTATTATACAGAGCAACCTGTGCCTACAGGTACAGAACTTATAGGTACAATTTGCCCAGATTGGATTCACAACGGCGGGTATCAGCGGATCAATGCGTTCTGTTAATCTCTACCGATTTCGATTGTCCCTTTTTCGGGCAACGATTGTAAGCCTCGGATAGCTTTTAAGGATTGAAATTCTGATGAGAGTGGTCACTACACTCGAAATCACGGATCCAAGCTTTTTGTTATTTAAAATTGTCAGTGTCCCGCGGTTTTACGTTATTTCCTAGAGCAGTGTTATTCAAACTTTTTCATGACGTGACCCCCATAGTATGAAAAAAAACGGGACCCCCTATCTTCCACAGTTTATAATCTGTATTTTATTATATTACAAATATAAAATACGTACAACCTTTTTTTATTTTTATAATTACTCATAAATAATTTTTTCTTAGTTTTTTTTTTAACTATGTTTTTTTTTCTTTTACCGAGGCTTCGGTACCCCCGCGACCTCTTTATAGAGGCATGGTGACCCTCCAGGAGCTCGCGACCCACAGTTTGAAAAACACTGTCCTAGAGAAACCGTGCATTCTTCAGTATAATATATGAAGTCTAAGCTACTTGGAAATAATACTAAAATTATAAATGCGAAAATTTGTGTGTATGTTTGTCAGCCCTAAGCTCCGTAATGTCAAGATGGTGAGTAACTAATCAAATTATGTGCATTTTTGATGCCATCGCTCAAAAACGATGAAGAAAAACATCGTAAGGAAACCGGTATGTCCAAGAACCTCAGAAACTTCCAAGACATAGAATATTCGCCAAAATTAATGGGGCTATGCTCAATTAGCACCCATCTTATCTTTCTGAGAGAGGCCTGGGTCTCAGCAGTGGGAATGGAATTTTCACCATAATATAGTGGGGGACACTTGACAACTTGTCGTGCATCTGGTACTGTTATGGAAGAATGGTGATGACAGAAGGTCGTGCAGTTCTTATGCACACTCGCTGTGGTGTATTCTTTAAGATACCGGCAGGCTAGCGATTTAACGCTGGTGTGATAGGCTCTGAAGCCTTAATTCCACCAACAAGTCATCATTTATGAGCCTTTTTGCACGCATAAAGAACACAACATTGACAGACATAATAGGAAATAACAGCCAATTTCAGCAAACCCATCGGCGTGCCTAGTTTTATGATAAGCAAATTTTAATTTGTTATATGTATTATTAAATTATTTCACAGTATTCTGCACAATGTTACTTTTAATTTATTCCTAATTCCTTTTTCTTTGTTTTCGTTTACACGCACACTTCCTTTGAAGCCTTAATTCGCTGTTAAATTAAATTGTTTAATTAAACTCATTTCAGTTAAAGTAGAGGGCCACTTTTCTTCGAAGGGGTTTAATTTAAGAATATAATTTTAGATAACTGGAAACAGATTCATCGAAGCTGTAAAAGAAGCTTTTATTTTTTTTTAATATTTTTTTATATGAGTTTGTTGTTTAAATTTATTTTTTATGTTTGGCAGGCTTGGCATTTGACCAAATCTTAATTGATGTTAAGTGACGATATGGTCGCAGATGGTAAATACACTTAGTCTAGATTGGGAACTGGCTTTCAAGTGAGAAAGCCGGTATACAATGTTATGTGTTATGCAACAGATTTTCAAGTTGAAGGTGCTAGCTAGCCAGCCAGTCACTTCTTAGTACCTTACCACCATGCTACGTTTTCCTCACTATCTTTTCCTTCACTGGCAATTTAAGTTTAATGTTGGGATTTAAACACACGCCTTTATAAGCCAACAACTAAGCTATTATTGCTACAAGTGTGTATACATAGTATGCTTATTTCATCTATGTATGTTGATTCTAAGTATTTTTTTGTGCCATAGATGGTATACACCAACAGGCCGCCCGATGGTAAGATATGGTAAGAAGTTAAAATTTGCTCGTAGAGTTTGCTACGGTACTGCTACGCTGTCGTAGATAGTTGTAGCGCTATTGTAGCAAACTGCTACGCCATCCTTAAAACTATCTACATTGCTACGACACATAAAATGTTGTTACTGCATCTGCAAAGCTATTTCTTTGCAGTAACTTATTAGCACTTAATTGGATTGTGCACCTGAAAAACCTTGGAAACCGCACCTCTTTTATGTATACTTTAAAGCTACCAACATGTACCTGCAAAGCGATTCTGTAAAAAGTCATCTCACCCAAGCGAACTCGCTTCTCCCTTCACGCACGATGAATCGAACGCCCAAGCTGTACAAGAAAGATTTAATAACGAAACGAATTAAGAAATTAATTTTGCCGCGATTATACGTTCGCAGTAGCATTTTTAGAAGAGTCATGACTATTTACATACAAGATGTTTTGGGCGTTGCAAACATAACGATTCAAAAAGTTTTTTTCTATGTATGGTCACACAGAAAAAAATCTTTGTAGTGATTTCAGGGTTAGCCCCATAGTTAGTATTGTTAAAAATTCTGACTACATTGATCTCTTTTTGGCTTCGTACCACCGGTCTGTGTATTCCAGTCCTTTTATGTTCATTTTTTTTAAAGTTGTACAAATTAAATGTTTCGGGATAAAATATGATGTAAATAGAGTGGCGACTACTAAATTTATTTAGCAATCGAAATGAACAGAGACATGGCTGGCTGACTAGCTTATATACACTAACTTCTCCATAGGCATAGCAAGCTTGGCGGTGGCATGGCGTGGCGGTTGGCTGGCATTGGAGTCATATACGTATTTCGTTTCATTTAACCAAGTTAGTAGCGTATCAAACAACAGAAAAATAACTTATTTGTGAAAGCTAGTTTGGAAACACGCAGATTTTTCAACATTCGCTTTAAACAACGAAAGAAACCAGCAGTTTTATATAACACAGATCTACCTTCACATTCATTAACAGAAATACAACTTTATAAAAAGATCCCATCGGGACTTGGGTCGTACCTTTGCCAGCAATTCCCTAACTATGTAGGTACCATCAACGCTACACACATCTCGCCCAGTTTAGCTCCTTAGCGCAATAAAATGATGACTAGTTTTCTGCGCGGCTTAAGGATATTTTGTATGATAGTTACTGTGACATGGGACATTTTTGAGGATGTACTTACAGAGCTGACTTTACTCCATGTATCCCGGGACCGCTCGGGACCGAGAATGGACTCGGGATGGAATTAACGAGCACCATATTGTCACTTTCACTTGTTAGGTATCTACCTATTCTCGGTAAGTTGGTAGGACTTATCAAAGCTATTAAATACCTGACTTAGTTATCTTCATCTACACTTCAACAATAATAATATTAGCAATGGTTTATATAAATTATTTATATGGAAATTATTCAGATAAGATTAAGCAGGATTATAAAAACTAAGTAGTAAAGAGCTAGTAAAGTAAATTTTTGGAAAAAAGAAACAAAAACCGACTTCTATACTACATGTAGAAACATACTAAAAACTAGAAAAATGACAGTTAGTACAAAGATTGAAAGTCATCATCAAAACTTTTGCTGAAGGCAACCAAAAACCAAAATGACACGTTAATATATTTTTGGTTTTTGTTGTTTTTTCCTGAAATATGATCTACAAAGCATAAAAAGAATTATAAAAATCAAATTATAATTGGCGGGGTAATCGTGTAACAAACATACAAAAAAAGGGAACCTCCTCCTGTTTTGAAGTCGGTTGAAAACGACCACTCAAAGTATATTGATCCCATAGCTCTCTGTGAAAACAAAGCTTCTATTTTGATGAATGAATTTTGATTTTAACAACAAAACACTTCAAGTATTAAAATTAATGAGGGGCTTTCATTAGTCAAAACAGGACGTTTTCAATAGAAACGCTTTTATAGTACTCGTAGATAAAATAAAGGAAAAACCTTTGAGACGAGAATAATTAGATTCTTGCGACTGAAATCAGATAGAAGATTCTTATATTTTTATGTTTAAATAGTTCACATTTCCGGGTAATTAAACGTTTTTTCCACTTGAATTTTGATAATAGAAAAATAGGTAGGTGAAGAGTTCTTGTTACAAATCATCTAACTATTTGTATATACTCGTACTTTTAATTTTTTATAATTGTTTAATTTTCCGATTACCTATATCTTAAATACATATTATTGTAATAAACATGGCAATGCACGATCTACTAGAAGTGAACACTGCATGCACGTGACTGAATACAATAGTAGTATTCATCATCATAATTTCAGCCATACGACTGGATAGAGATCCGTAGACGAACAAAAGTTACTGACATAGCCCACCAGATTAGCAAATTGAAGTGGCAGTGGGCAGGGCACATAGCACGCAGAACATATAGCCAATGGGGCTGAAAGGTTCTCAAATAGAGACTACGGACTAGTAAGCGCAGCGTAGGATGTCCATCACCCACAAGATGAACAGACGACCTAACAGAGACCACTGGAAAACGCTGGATGCAGGCCGCTTCCTACCGGCCCCATTTGGATATCGATGGCGAAGGCAGATATACTCCATTGACATGGGTAATTATTTTCGCAGAGTTTTTAAAATTTACTATAGCATTTTTTTTTATTACACAGTTTATCCCGTTAGTTATAATAATATAACTAACGGGATATTTACTGTGATGGAGCTCCCTATATTTTAGCGCAGTTGCATGCGTTAATAATAATATAAATGTGTTTTTTGTATTGAAGTCTGACGTGCTACTGTCAAGACGACGGAGACTAAACTGAATTGTGTGGCGTGCTAGTTGGAGCATTTATCCAACTTAAGACAGGCCTCAGACGAGCAAGTAGGTGAATCTTGAGTGAATCGGTTTCTTCTGGGCAAGCGTGCTCCATCGTAGACCGTATCGTCGCTTAACATCAGGCGAGTTGGCGGTCAAACGCAAGCCTATTACAGAATAAATAAATAAAAAAAGGTGAACTTGCGGTGTCTATCCTTATAACGGCCTGTGTATCATTGATAAGTTAGTAGTTTTTTTTAATATTAATTTGTATCAAACAGTTAAACAGACAGACAATACAGGCCTGTGTCCTAAATATTATTTATTACCTCATAAAAAGCTGATCATAATTATATAGAGCCCATCACCTAAAACATAATTAAAATTTGTTCAAAAATAAATAAGACAAGTATTATAATTTTATGCCAGACAGAGTGCATTACAATAATTTATGACGTCAAGTATTGCATGCGTCATACAGATGCTATACTACCAAACGAAAAAATCTCACTTTATCACCGAATAGGTATCATAGATACTACGTAGCCAGTCTTTGTATCACACGTTTTGGGAGAAAAGGACAGAGCTTTCCTTCTCAATCCCTACTAAAAACATTAAACGCTTATATCTCAGAAATTTTGTAGTGATGTGTAATTTTTTTTGTAGTGGTAGGACTCTTTTGCAGGGGTCCGCCTGGGGAAATACCACCCCTTTGCCAGTTATTCAACCGCCAAGCAGTAGTGTGCAAACACTACTGTGTTCCGGATTGAAGGGCAACGTTTCCAGCGAAATTACAGGGCACACAGAGGTTTGACATCTTATATATCGGGGTGACGAGCGCAGTGCATTGCCATCCAGGGTTTTGAACTGTTGAAGTTCAAAATTCTGAGTGGCGTTGAGCTGTAAGCGTGAAGAGCTATCAGGCGAGCGACTTCGCTCGTCTCGTCACCCAGTATCATAAAAAACAAAACAAAAAAATGATCAGCCAATTGAAATTATTTTTTCAGTATGCGTAATGTATTTAATTATATCCCTCGCTAAGCATGTTATTTGTAATAAATGAAACACCAGTCAACTAGCCTATTCAAGGAGTTAATAAAAAAGTGGTAAAGAAGACAATCATCACCAAACGATTTATCTGAAGTTTCCATTTTGAAGTCATTTCCCTAGTTATCACAAGGCTTTTAGCAACTGTCGTTTAAATAATCCAATGTTTACGATCCCGTGGAACCGCATCGAGTTTATAACGTGCGCAACTTCTAATATCTGACTCGTAAATGCCTAAATCAAGGTGTTTTATAACCTAACTTTGGGCATAAAAGACACTTTATCAAGCCTAGCCCGAACTTAACTCGATATGTCTAGCTAACAATATGCTGTTAGAAACAAGGCTTTACTTGTAAATTGCTTTAAATTTTATCTCAGCTGATAATTTGCTAGATACTGGGAATAAGATACTAAGTAATGATTAATGTTTTATTGAAGAATTATACTTGTGGTTTTACGGGCGGAAATTCGTTGAAGCTGTGTGGACCTAGGGAGGGTTGAAATGTGACAGTTTTATTACCGTCATTTGAAACTAACACAAAACGTAAACATGTCAATTTTAACCTACTTTTATTTGTCGCCTTGTTTTTATTTTTAACCGACTTCCAGTTCTGAATTCGACTGTATTTTTTTTATTTTTTTTTGTTACCGCAGAACTTTCGTCTAGGTGAACTGATTTCGATGATTATTTTTTATTTGAAAGCTGGTGCTTCCCGTGTGGTTCCATTTCAATTTGGTCCAGTTCTGTCATTTTTATGAAGTCGATTTTTTATATCGATAATTATATTAATTAATAGTTTCTTGAATGATATTTGTAACAGGCTTGTTGTGCCCCGCAATTTTCGAGGTTTGTCCGGCTTTTTATAATGATAAATATCGCCACTTCACATGACGCTAACCAATAATGTGGTCTACGATGGAGCACAGTTGCCTAGAAGAAACCGATTCGCTAGATTTGAAGACACCTAGATTGTAATCTTCGGTGACACCCATTCAGGCAGCGCATTCCGTAGACTAGCAGTTCGTATAATAACATTGAAATCTAAGTGCTTTGTACGGGTTTTAGGAATATCAACCATGAAGCGGTGTAGTCTTTTTATGCCTAATCTGGCAGGCGATAGAAAAATGGGCAGGAGGGAATTACATCATGCAGATCATGCACACTCTCGCGCCGATCCCTAAGACTAGGAAGCTTAGTCTGAATTAAAAATTCGTTGCTGAAGAGCCTCTCGGAACGTTTCTCAAAGGACAACGCGCCATAAGCTAGCTGGTCCATCCCAAAAGTGAGAGCAGTACTCCATGCGCGACCGAACTTGTGCTTGGTATATACAATGAAAGCAACTTTGGATAGAAAACCTAGCTAGCTTTTTGGCAGAAAATTTAGTCTTTTTCTAAATATTAGGAGGCAAAATTGAGGGTAAATGACAGAGAAATGACCAGAAGCTGAAGCTGTTCAGTTATCAGAATGGATAAGTACATCCCAGAGAGTAGGAGCCAGTTGGAATGACGTTATTTTTGCGGAGAACAGACATGTGATTTGTGTGAATGAGTGATATATAACTTTGGAAGTATAATAATCTGGTTATTTATACAATAATTTGGTACCATTATCAGATGATGGAGCCTGGAGGTGGACAGTGGAACTCTTCAATGCCTACCAGTAAACTTTTCGACTTTGGGCTCATTTGGCTTGTTGTAACGAGTCCCATACATTACACTTGGTGATAAGGGTCTGGTGATGGAGCCAGAAGGCGGAGGAGGTGGGTGTGTATGTGTGTATGTATATATGCATGAATGTGTACCATACAAAGTTTACTTTGTGTAACCCCTCTGAATAAATATTCAACAATTCTAAAAAGAAAATTATGCTCGCGATAAATGTTTAGCAAAATCAAATTTTCTAATATTAACACGAGCCAGATTCCATGCTCATCAAGGAAAGACAAATACGGTGTGGCGGAGGAGTCTGCTATTAATTTATTTTGTTTGAGTAAAGCTTCTTCTCGAATGATGTGAGTTAAGTTCGACACTGAATTTCATACAAAGTGGAAACGCCATGCGCCTTGTTTCGGCTGTGTAGGCGGGACTAGGGCTGTCACAAGCGTTACATCAGGCTAAATAGGTATAATCGTTTCTAAATATAACCCACTATATTTTTATGAAGAGTGATGGTATCACCGTTAATGTTAAATCGATTTCAACACAACACCCGTTGTCAATAAAAGTCCTGGCTAAAGACGTGTCTATAATCAGCAAGTGCGTTCTTCATTTAAAAATGGAAAATCATAGAAACTTTGAAGCACTTGTAGTGAAGAAATTATCGAATTTAATCAAAATAAAAGAGTTTGATCTAAAAAGGTTCTCAATGATTTAAGATAAAACAAAATTAAAATTTGGATAATATTTTTTACTAATATTTCTTTTTTGATTGTAACTGACATTATTGCGCGCCAATAAAATTCTTAAACAATAACATTTATATCACATTTTTGTAAAGACGAATGTACGAACCGCGCAGAGCTGATAACATATAGAAACTCGCGTTTTATCTGCTATACCAACTTTTATAGAAACTTTCATTTAAGGAGGTTTTAATTGCGTATTAAATAATTATAAAAGAAAATATGATTTTTATAAAAAAACTTATTAAAAATGTTAAATACATATTTTCTTGTGTACTTAGCACACTGTAATTTTTCTTTTTCTTTTTTGAATGTGTTGTAGGAATACACTCAAATTGAAATCTTATAAGCATATTCCGTTCCATTCTATGCATAAGTTGGAAATAAAGTATTTACGAGTTTTTTATGTTTAAAGTATAATAAAGCAATTGGCAACCCTACATATACATCCCCATGTACTCCATATATATTCAAGTATTCGGTTTTACATTCTAGTAATACTTAGTTTACGAATTTTGTTATTAGGAAAATATTGTCTCAAATACGTTTTGGTTTTTAGCTGTAACTTTTTGAGAAATTGTAATTAAATATATAAATAAGTGGAAGAGGACCCTCGCTATGCATGTGCAGTAAATGCCACCCTCGTTAAAAATATGTTAAAAACCCTCCCCTAAAGTAATGTACTATTTCATGGTCATGTTTTATGCTTTTAATCCGGGGTTTGAAGTAGAAGTAAGTGTTTTATTATAGTTTAGTAGGTAAAGAGTGCGTGTTAACCCTATAGTGCGGATAGGTTGACGACACACGGATTTACAATTTAGCTGCGACGAACTAATTGGATGCAGGTAACAATGTTTGCGCCTGAGCGTCGTACAATGGAGCTGCCAGATAATTTTATTGCGCTTTATGCATCGAAAAATTGACGCGTTCGCTAATTGCCTCGTAAAAATCAGATGTACAGGTTGTCTAGATGCGACACGGTTTATCAAGTTTCTAGAGTAAGTGTAACTATTAAACTTTTTCGAACTGTTTTTTTTTATGGTACTGAGTGACGAGACGAGCGAAGTCGCTTGCCTGATGGCTCTTCACGCTTGCCCATAACAGCTCAACGCCACTCAGAATTTTGAACTTCAACAGTTCAAAACCCTGGATGGCAATGCACTGCGCTCGTCACCCCGAGATATAAGATGTCAAAACTCTGTCTGCCCTGTAATTTCGCTGGAAACATTGACCTTCAATCCGAAACACATAGTAGTGTTTGCACACTACTGCTTGGCGGTGAATAACTGGCAAAGGTGTGGTACTTCCCCAGGCGGACCCCTGCAAAAGAGTTCTACCACTACAAACTACTGACCACTTGTTTTTAATTACGTATCTACTTACATGATTTAATTTATCTTTCTAGTAGTTTTTAATTTTCGCATCGTACTTATACTATAAATACATAATATTAAAAATGAAAACGTGTGTTTGTTTGTTCCTCTTCCATGCAGCAACAAATCGACCTGATTGCATATAGACACTCGGGCAGCCGGCGAGTGACATAGGATACTTTTTATCTCGAAAAAATGTATAGCTCTTCAGCAAAGATTATTAACGTTAGTGTTATTGTAAAGGACTTCGTCGCTTAAAATATAGACGCGTTATATGCCAAATTTATTGCACTAAAAAAGGCAAACTTGTACTTACAATAATGACGTCCAGACGCGACACTGATGTACAACTAAGCGAATGATATACAACTACCTTGCTTTTATGGTTCCAAGACATAGCGCGGTCAACGCATCTAAATATAAACTTTCCTACTTTTAGGATTCCGTAGTGTGTGAGTTATTGAGTTCGCTAGCCAAAAGTGGGAGGTTTTCAGATTGGCTTCGAATTTACCCTACGAAAGGTATTCTAGATTGGATTATGAATGGCCAATCTAGAATTTAAATCTACGGCCAGCCTTAAATTTCTCTAACAAGCTTGAGAGATAAGGAAAACAATAAAGTTTTCTGGTTTGTAATCCAATTTTCGTAATGTTATTCAATTAGAGTTCCAATCAAATAGTATGATGGAAGAGGTCTGAATCCCAGGCGATGTCTATTAGCCTTGTCTAACTTGCGGTAACCAACTGATTGTATAAATTACCGCGAGGATAAATCAAATTTGGACTGTCAATGATGTCGATTCTTTTGTACCATTCATTTAATTAGTCTGACAGTACCACAGTGGTCTGTGTCTCTTATTTTTTACTATAATGACAACAATTTTAGAGCTGTCAAATTTAAATTTCTTTAAATGCACAAACGTGTGACGCCAAAATCCAGACAGGAAAAAATACAAAAATAATTGTAGAACAGAATTAAAATTAATATCATAGATAGATATATAGATAACTCTTTATTGTTCACACCAAAAATTACATACGTACATAGTAACATAAAAACAACTTAAAAACTAGTGAAACATTTGGCGGCCTTATCGCTATAAGCGATCTCTTCCAGGCAACCTTACCAATCATACCAATTATAACCGGCAAACATCTTGAACGTGCGCCAACTACAAACCCTAAAAAACCCCTATAAGTGCCCTATAAGATTTTTTAGCCTTTGTTTTTTTTTAGCATGTCAACACGTAGACATGAACACAACAACCAACCGTGCAGACTAACACAGTCGAAATCCCCTTGCACACCCTTCGGTCCGCCAAAGAGACCTACAATTATATTTACAGTCAAGGTAATTTATCAAAATATTTGCCGACCTGTTTTCCGATTGTTCTTTTTCTGATGGCTAGTAAAAAACTGACTGTAAAATGTACAAAGACAAAGCTAACGATAAGCAATAAGCGTTTTAAAATTCTGTTTAATCACGTCAGGTGATCACTTATTTACAAACATATATAACTACATCCTACAAATCAGACGAAAAACTGAGATATGGTAAGATGGCATCGTGGGTTACTTCCACCCCTAGGATAACAATGTACTATTAAAGAGGTTCAGTTTAGTTTTATTCTCTAGTGCACAAAAAGCAGAATTTAAACACTAGAGCATAAAAACCGTTTCACTCCGCTTACATCGGGCATGACCTAGAATTTTACGAGTATGAGAAGTGAAAATAATGTTTTGTTCATATGTATGCAGCGTTTGCTAATTGTGATCCGCCAATAATGCCTCTGCCGGGATTTTAATGTTTTTAAAGAACTAAACTTGTTAAGTGCGCTTTTATGGAAAACTTGGTGGTTCACAATTAAGAAATTTTGTTACATGCTACAAAATTGCAGTAAATATGAATTAATTAATTAGCAATTCACAGAGTTGCTAATATTGTCTAACTAATACATGGCTGTAATGTCGGTTAATTAGTTCCCTTAACTTGTTCAAAGCGAATATTGACTGAAGTGAAAATGAATATTAACTGAGATATGAGTAAATAACCATATACATTCACCTCTTAATATTAATTTATGTTGGATCTGAAACTCTATAATAAAATATTGTCTAGTTTTTACACAGGACCGGGTTTTTAGCACGTTGAAAAGACTCACCAGTATGGGTGGAAAATCGATTGTATGATGTTATTTGATTTTGATCCAGAAGGAGGATAATATATGTTTTGTGTATATGCTAAGATCAGATAAACAAGACAGTTTTTTCTTAGTACGATAAAATTATTGTTCGTATTCAAATGTCCCCATGTTTCTACCACTTTTTCACCATAAAACAATCAAACGCAACAACAAATTAGCTCAAAAACTACTGGACTGATTTTAAAATTTCTTTCACCATTAGAATGCTACTTTATCTCTGAGTACGATAGGCTATATTTATTACTAGTGTTTAAAAAATAAATCTCCATCCGAAGCCGGGACGGTCGGTTAGTGAAAAAGTACGGAATGCTTACTCACTTCCTTAGACACACGAAACGTGCAGCAATAAATACCAATAAACTAACCGCATGCAAAGAAAATGACGAGGAAACTATCTGCGCGGTGAGTTTGACTAAAGGCTCACATGAAGCCTTTTTAGGCCTCATGTGAGTCTTGGCTGAAATGGATTGTTTTTGCACTCGTTGTACAACTGTAACACAAATCTCACTTTAATTCAACAAAGAAAAATATTTAACATTTACATTACAATCTCAACGACGATGGTGACGAGCCTAGTGCTGCCGCCGAGGGTGTTGAACTGTTGAAATTCAGTACTCTGGGTAGCCCTGAACTGTTATGGAGAAACGTGGCGTTCACCATCTGGCAAGTTTCTAGCTCATCTCATCATCATCATCATCAGCCAGAAGACGTCCACTGCTGAACATAGGCCCCCCCTTTAACCTCCACACTGAACGACATCCTGCCATCTGCATCCAGTGGATGCCCACGGCTCTCACAATGTCGTCAGTCTATCTAGTGGAAGGCCTACCTACGCTAGGTCTTCCGATTCGTGGTCTTCACTCAAGAACCTTTCTTCTCCATCGGCAATGAGCAGGCCACATCGCTCGAAGAACTGGTAACCGATGGGGAAGAAAGGTTCTTCTCATCAATTAGTTGCAAATTAATGCATACGATACTTTTATTTCCGGAAAAATGTCATTAAAAAACTGAAAAATCGCGAGTGGCGCAGCTATTTAATAAATATAAGAATAGGTTTCATAAACACTAAAATACAGTGATAGAGCATTTCAGGCATCACCATTTATGCAGTAACAGTCATCATCAATATTTCAGTCATAGGACGTCCACTGCTGGCTTCCTAGGCCAGCATAGCATAGCCATAGGCCTTTCCCATCGATCTCCATAAGGGCCGGTGGAAGCGGCTTGCATCTAGCGTTTTCCTGCGGTAACGCTGATGTTTCCAGTAACACTAATGAATCAAAAATCAAATGTAAAGTAACCATGATAAATATTTCTAACACCAAATTCAAATACTGTATATGCTATCCGCAATCAAAAACTATCGCCAGGTAAATTGAAATACATCCGTCCTATTTTACATAGCAGAGTGTACACAAAGCTTTTTGTTCTCTATGCTTATAATTTTTATCGTAAAAGACCTCGACTGTTGGATAAACGTAGTCATGGTCGTAATATCTCAGTGAAGAAGGACTATAGCTCTTCTTCAGAGTAATATATTACGAACATTAGCGTAGATTAGATAATGACGTGTAATAATTTATTGAATTTAACGTTTAATAAAGCATCCTTTAAAATTGCTAATCCTGAAGATACTGGTAAGGATATATGGACAAACTATTTAAATTATTGCATTGTCATCGGTCTTTGATAAGTGTGCAAAGTTTTAAATCAATCCGTCGTTTTGAAAGATGTGAAAATCACGTACAAAGATTCCGTTACATAGATAAATACCAAGCTAATAAAAGCGTGTTAAAAACAGGAGAGCACGGCAGGTGACGTTTTAACATTTTATTCCAATGACGTTTTTTCATTCTCAAAACTTTGGCTCGTTTGTGGCTGTAGATTCTAGCAAAACAGTGCAAGGTCTGTGGGTTGTAGCTCGGTTGGTAGACGGTTGGATTCGGGTAGGCTTCGTTACTTTCTGGCTTAATGACAACGATATAAGAATATAAGATAGGCCATAGATTTAGGATGTCATTATTTTTTTAGTTCTATGAGATAGGCTCTATTCGTGAAAGCGTGATCGTCTCGGCCGCAACCCGAAGCCGAATAGGTCACCGAACAGTGACATTAGACATGAAGCACGTAATATGACAAATCATCAAATGACATAAACATTACATAGTTATAACTTCCAGCTGTAATAAAGTTTTGAACCACATTTACGAGAGAAAAGTTCAGTGATCCACTCAATAAATTCAAGTACATAATGTACCAATGGATCCTCTTATAATGTTTTACTTCCCGAGGTGATTAAATCTACACTAATATTATAAAGAGGAAAGATTTTTGTATGTTTGTATGTTTGTAATGAATAGGCTCCAAAACTACTGAACCGATTTGAAAAATTCTTTCACTGTTGGGAAGCTACACTATCCCCGGGTGACATAGGCTATATTATATTTTGTAGCGAGGCCGAAGGCCGAGCTTACACTCGTGCGAAGCCGGGGCGGACGGCTAGTAACCTATAAAAGCATTATGATGCGTTTTACGTTCCACAAGAGAACACACTTGTTCACGACTGTTCACAAATATTTCGAGCAAAATTAAGTGAGCTTAACAGTCTCTGCAGAATTGGACCAGCTCTGAGAGTAAGTCACAAGATTATCTTTCTAAATCGTGTTTAGCTTTAGAAGCTACTGTGCTTCTAGTAAAGTTCCTGCTGTCGCGTCATCTCTAACTGAAGACAGCACGTGGCGACCACATAAAACTTCCCCAGTCCTATGCAGTTACATCTAAATTTCTGTTTCCCCAGTATTTTACTGACCATGCAGCACTGTGAAACATGTGTTGTGTTATGTTATCGTTGTTTACAACATGAAACACAGAACGGCAAATTAAATTACAGCGTTTTACACAATCTGTTGTTTGTTGTGTTTACAAAATATTTTGGTTTAGATTTGTTGCAAAGGGAAGCAGGAAAAATCGACGGTATTTTGGTAAGAGTGACGTACGTCGAATTGAGGAAAGTGCTGGTTTGATACACATTGGGTAAATACACATCTTAACACACTCCAGTAGAGTTTGCATTGAAAAATAATTTCTATAGGCTATATTTGTTTATTTGGGTTATGTGTAGGCTCCGAGCATTCATGCTCAACATCGAAGGCACCTTCTTGCTGCAGCGTCGTGATCGGGTGCTGCTTGCGGGTCGCTGGTCTGCTCGCGGTAAACATGGTTAAATTGTTTCTAACTGGTCTTACTAACTTTCATCTACCAGTATTGTGTATAGCTTAAGTAAATTTGTTTACGTTAGCAAAATTTAATTAAGTATTACAAAAGTCACGGAGCACAGTCTTCACGGAGTAGCTTATTAAATAAATAAAAAATAGAATGTTGCTGGTTCTACTCACAGTGATTATACTTTATTTTGTTTTGTTGTCTCGTGTTTACAGAGTAGGTATATTTCTTTTACTTTATCATAAAATAAACAAACCTTTAAATCCATCGCTCCGCTCCGCGTGTATCCCACACTTTAGCGCCACACCAGCACTATTGTGTTTTATTTTATTTCGCACCTCCGCCGCCGTGGGAAATTCCAGTTTCGCTGACACATATTGAGTTACCGGAGTTGCGTCAAATAAAACCATCTATATAGTTTTTTTACGGAGAGTGTGATTGTTAGGCTCCTTCACATTATTCGGTTGGTTTATCGGTTCTTTATTTAAAATTTTCTTGTTCATTCTTAACATGAGTAATATTGTTGTCATGTATTCTAACGATAAGTGTTGCCATGACTCGTTTGCTAATTTTAACGTGTAACATGTCAAAAGCAATGATTTATGAAATAAAGTGAAGTTTTTTGAAAAACAAGCATTCCTATTGTCAAGCAACCATGGACGTAATAACGTTAGGTTTGTTACGTCCATGCAAGAAATCAATAACTGAGATTTTCCTTTAGAAATTTAAAGTCGTCACTCTTAAAAATAACAAAATAGTAATTAGCGGAGAACAAACGACATAGGGTCAAAAGTAATATTTTTCGTTACATTTGTAACGTTCTGGCAACACCAAGCATCCATAAATTTCGAAGCTACACGACTCTAAGTCTAATCATTTATTTGCTCTGGCAGCTTTTTTTTTATTAAATAATAGGCTAGCGTTTCATGTTAAACGATGATGCTGTCAACGATGAGCTGCAATAATATTGAAAAAGCTGGATGAAAACCACGAATTCTTATCACTAGTATCCGATATACTTCAGTGAAATATTAAAAGAAACTTTTTTTATTCAGCTTTTTACAATGTTATCACGGCTGTCAGGGTAAATAAAAGCTTGGATTGAGATAGGGAAGATTTTTCAATTCAATATTACCAGACTGCGCTAAGCGCTTTGATCTGTATCCGCCTGTAATTGTAATTTTAGCTTTGGATGTAAATGTGAATCCTACTCCAATCGAATAGTTGATTACTCTGGCAGCTGTTAAATTTCATTATAGGTAGGTACCACGCACAGAATTAGGACTAGTAGCTTAAAAGCCGTCACGTTTTGCAAAGCGTACAAGGCTGTCAGTCAATTAATATGAATCCTTTGGAGCCTTTTAGAGGTCATGTCCCAATCCTTAGCTAGTATATTAAAAAAGTGTACAACTCTGCAATTCGCCGCCCTGTCAAAAATATATCTGTTTCGTTCAGGTAATATTAGAATGTAAAATGTTTAGTTCGTTTATGCTAAATTAGCACTACTCCTTATTCTGTGGTACCACGTATTTTAAAGTGGGATTGCCCCTCAATATTTTTTTAAACTCTTAGGGCTTTTTTGCTTTAGGTGGCAAAGAAGCTTACGGGTTATCTGATGGTAAGGAGTTACCCAAGCTGCGTAGATTGGAAAAAGCAGCATGAAAACAGAATACTTTTGCTAGGTTTTTGTACGTAAGATTCTAGCTTATAGCCGATATGCTACAATAAAATGATAAAAAAAGGTTTAAGGCTTTTGTAGCACAAAACGTGGACCGATTTTATTATTTTTATAGATTACTAGTCGACCGCCCCGGCTTCGCACGGGTGTAAGCTCGGCCTTCGGCCTCGCTACTATGACCCGCTCCAGGAACACAAAATTTCATCAAAATCGGTCCAGCCGTTTTTAGAGTATTCTATGTCCGTCTTTTGGTTCTAAGCTACCTCCCCACCAATTTTCAGCCAAATCGGTTCAGCCGTTCCTGAGTTATAAATAGTGTAACTAACACGACTTTCTTTTATATATATAGATTCATCATATGTTTACAGTAGTATATAAATACTGTAAATAAGTCCTTACTTTCAGTGATGCTTTGTTTCAATTTTTACTTTTCCAATATTTTTTGTCCACTGGGAGTGGTGGTGTAATTTTCATCTTGTTTGTGAGTTTTGTTTTATTTCACAAAAAGGGGAAACTCCTGTCAAAGATTGAACGAGTGATGTAAGTTAAAATATAGTCGCAGTATTTTTATTTAGGTACTTGTCTGGTGCAGCTGTTCGAAGTAGGTTTTGGTCACTGATACTTGATTTTACGAGGTTGTACGGATAGGTGATATTGACTCGAAAGAAGATCATTGTACTTGTCATCAAAAAGAAACGTTTGCTGTAGGAGTAACCGCGAAATTGTGAAAAAAATCTTTACCTTACCTGTACAATTTACCTGTAGTCTTTTGGAACCCTGTTAGCAACGTATCTTGTATCTGTATTTGTTTCTGTATCTGTATTACGAGTGTGGTTTAAGCATAATATTTTATCAGTTAAGTCAGATTTTTAAACTTATTACGAACTACATTTTGCTAAATAAGTATACATACAAATGATACACGTAATACGAAAAATGAAATTTTTCCGTGCTCGCTACGTGTTCCGTAGCACCGTCGTAGCGGTGCTACGAAGCAAGATTAATGTGGTAGAAGGTGTTCAGGATAAGTTGACTTTGCAATTAAGATATTATGAGCTTGTTTTCACACCCATTTTCTGTAACCCATAATTTTTGAGATTTTGATTTAGTTCGGAAGAGGGGATATGGTACTTATTCGGTAGGTACCTAAATATTCTAATCAAAACCTAAAAGATAAGTTTGGAAGTCTTTATTTAATTGAAATATTTTTTTAACAAATGTTAAAAGAACTGAGAGGCGCTAAAGGAGAGACCTGTGCTCAGCAATACCAGAAAATATTAATGATAATCATAAATTATTATTATTTTGTGGCAAAAAACTCAATTAACAAACTTAATAAAAACTTTCAAAACTTTTTCGTTGAATTAAACTGTCTAGTACAAAAAAAAAAACCGTAGTAGTAGACAGTTTTAAGTTTTATTTTAAGTAGTATGATGCAACTAATGCATACATAACCTGTCATACATACATTAACTACATAGTCATTCTATTATAACAAGTCTAGTAAGTTCTTATAAATAATAATGCCTACCAATGCTTACCAAATGTCCTGGCTAGACCCGAGAATTTTATGAAATAACGTGTTAATAATAATAATAACGTTTATTTGCTAAAGTTAAATGATTATTTACGGGATATTTACCGTGGTAAGGTTGTGGAAGGAGCTCCCGATATTTCGGCGCAGTTACATGCACCATGTTCACGGGAAGACTGAAGAATGTCTTCCCTGTTTCTTCAGTCTTCCCGTGAACATGGTGCATGTAACTGCGCCGAAATATCGGGAGCTCCTTCCACAACCTTACCACGGTAAATATCCCGTAAATAATCATTTAACTTTAGTGAACAACCGTGATAGTTTAAAACAGTGTTTAACGTTTATTTGCTCAAAAGATAACAAGCTTATGAAGTAGGTACAAAGATATAGTTAATTAATGTACTTTCGATGCGTGTGTATTAATGTACTTTCGATTAGGGTTTTAGCAAATTCATTTGGATTTTTTCTAATTGTCTCATTAACGTAGTCCAACTGTAGAGACCTGAGGTCGTTGTTTATGTCAGCTATAAAAAAGGCGCATTAAAGCATCTTCCTAGTAAACAGCTTAGTACCAGTGGACTTAAAATGCCTGGAATAGCCGGAAATTAAATGAAGAGAAAATATTATGGAACTAAAAGCCGGTTTCCCAACTCAAGTAATTTATAGTAAAAGTAAAATTTAAGAAAACTAATTTGAAAAAATACTTATTACTTTAAAACCGCTGGAAAAAGAACCACCACCATGAAACCTATTTTTGTTATTTTTACAAAACAAGTTTGCTCTTGGAGTATGCCAGGGAGCCATAGTGCGCAGTGTTAGGAGTGAAAGTTATAGACAAGAAACATAGTGCTGTACACAAGACTCAGATTGCTGACGTAGCTCAGAAGGCCGCCTGCCTAATGTGGGACTGGGCCGGTCATGTCAGTTGAATATCGGAGGATGGTTGGACCATAACCAAGGCACAATGGGCTTCCACAGGATGGCAAACGCCCAAGTTTTAATCTCAGGAAAAATAATTTGATTTGTTTCAAACATTAGTTGACTAATAGTAACATTAATTGCTTATTGATTAAGTGCGGCCACTTAAAGAATGCGTCTAACAGTTACCATAACATTGTTATAATAATTATCAACTTAAAAAAACCGACTTCGCAAATTTTATAAAATATGTAGCAATTTCGGTTCGGTTTCGGTTTTCGGTTCACATAATATTGTCATCAAAGTAACCAAATTTGCCAGTTATATTGATTTGAAAGCCTAACTGATAAACTGATTTTGATAAAATTTCTATGGGACCAATCTGAAAGTATATCCTTTCAAGAATTTTCCAAATTGGTTCATAAATGACGGAGTTCTGAGGTAACAATAATAATAATAAACTAATAGTTGACGTCCTTCCTTTTAATAAAAAAACTCTACGAAAACAGTACATTTGATCATCATCACATCACATTTTGATCACGTTTACCTAACTTTTTGAACTTAAGATTGTAGCTGGTAGCTATTATACTACAGTAAAATATTAAAAGAAAATATTTTCTTTCAGATTTTCTAAAACTTTCTTTAACAAAAATAGGTATGCTTTTATTGTTGTGATAACACTCTTGTTACAATATGACCACATCTGTGGCTCTTCTATATCCATCGGTTTATCAAGTCATGACTGCAAATATGTTTCGGACGATACTAGAATTATCTCATGAATACCGAGGCTACACACGGTGCCATTAAACTGAAGAGAGACCATTGTCCTCCTCATTATTGACCGAGCGAAGCGAGATCTCAGAGTCTACTGGGACAAATTGGCGTTTTATGTATGATCGACGATAATTCGTGTACCGTTGATTCGATCTTCATGAAATTTTATAAGCAAGTAGATCATGTTGTAGTGAAGCAAATGGCTCCAGCTGCGCTTACCGCTAGACCTACTGGGCTGGAGACACGGTAGCTTCACCCAATTATAAGGGAAAGTAACCGTGCAGGACCTACGAGCACCTATCCTAGAGTTCGTCGGTCCAGCACAGAAACACAGACACATAAGAACTTTTAATCATTAAAGCCCCTAATTAAAGATTATTGTAAACTTGAGAATTTCACACGGAGAATTTAATACAGATAAAACACGTGAAGATTGAACAAATAAATTGCGAGTAGCAGATAAAGCAGAGAAAAACAAGGTGTGAAGAGTTGTTCCCAGAGCGAGGAAAATTAATCAGTGGTTCCGCGTTGGACACTGAACCAGGTGTTGGAAGAGTTACCAGAAGAATTTGGACATCAACAGCCGTTCATTTTAGTCCCTCCTTTATTTAAGAATCTTTCCACCACTTTTTCTTTTCAGTCCAACACTTCCAATCCAACAATTGTCCCAGACAGCTCTCTGTAGTCTATTTAAATATTTTTTTGACATAGAGTTATTAATTCAAATTTCGTAACGGGCCTGTTGGGAAAGAAAGTATAAAAAATTAATAAAAGAGGATGGAATGATAGTGATTATGATGATGATGATTGAAAAGTGATCCTTACAATGCAAATACAATTTTTAAATTTGAATATGAGCTAATTCAATGGAGAGGTTGTAAAGATGCTAGTTACTGTGGAACCCACCCTAAAACATCTTTCTTAACTTACCCCTATGTTGCTGGCGCTAAGACAACGTGCGAAATTATGGAGAAGTTCTTCCTTTAGGGTGCAAAATAACCAACATATGTTAAAGAAAATTATACAATCAATCGAAACATTACGTAAATTCCATTTACTTAATTACGATATCGGGTCATTGAGCAGTCGGGGATTTCAGCGTGAACTCCAACGTACAACTGATTAATTGCGTTACGTATAAATTATGTAAACAAGTGTTCAGTGCAAATGGATGGTACAAATTGATTTCTGTTAAATGAATTATGGGCATCGTCTGATGTAGGTATTTTTAAATAAATAAAAAATACATATCGCATTCCTATTCATTCGTTTTTAAACGAACGGCTAGATTAAAAAACCCAACATTGATGTGTTTGTAAAAAAATGGCTCACAGCCCATGGCCCATGGGCGATGAAATTGTTTTACAAAATGAACCATTTCCATGTGAACCCTTCGTTCAAACGACTACGAAATTGAATTGTATTTAGTTCATAGGATGAAAAACAATTTTTCTTCCTAAAACATTTGCATGAAATTGAATAAACTTTCTCAAAGACTCCGCCACCAATAACAAAACCTAAAAATAACAAAGGAATAACATTTATTCTTCTGAGAAACAAAAACAAATGCACTGTCATTTCGGGTCGGTTCGGCCAATGATTTGCCGAACGTCTAATCTAATTAATGATTGTTTTGTCACCATGTTCGAATTACGAACCGCGTGCTTGGATACATAAATAATTATGCGGCGAGCTTGAACCTTAAGGAGTATGGTTAGGGGTGAATTTCAAACGATTTTCATAATTATTATGGACAGGTTAGGGCGTGACGGTAACAAATGGCACGCAGATGGACACAGGGTTAGATCGCGAACGACATAATTGATGGGCCGGTGTGGTCGGACCCTGCAATATTGGCAGAGACACACTGTTCTCGATATTTATATACCCTCATGAATATTTACGTTGGAAACGGGAACAAGGGTATAATAAACAGATTCGTATAGGTTTTCGCACAATACGTTATTATTGATACTGATATATGTGCATATTTACGTGAAGAAAGACGGATAATGTGAAATTCGGGAAATAATGTTAAATTAGTCATAACTCATACGAAGAATAAGGAAATTAATTATATGGAAATAAGTGGACTACAATGACATTGTGATTGTGATGTAACAACCTGTCCTAGTTTACTGAAACCAGTAAAAATAGACAATAAATAAGTAAAAGATAATATCATGGTACGATATGGCCACGCTAGTAATAACGATCACATTAAAAACCGACTTAAAGAAAACGAAAAAACGTAATAAGTGCCTATTATATGTGAGGGCTGCCCTCGTATTCCCTGGGATCCCCATCATCAGATCCCGACTTAGTGATAATGAGACCAAATTGGAAGTATATTACCGAACAAAATCGTTTTTTTGAAGTCGGTCAACTGTTGGCGGACAAATCGGTAAACATACATCAATATACAGAACCTGGAACATAGAACCGTCCTCCTTTTTTGAAGTCGGTTAAAAATAAGTGCCAAGTTAATTCAAGTTGGACGGTCTTTACCTACTGAAATAATCTTATTCAGATACTTTTTGAAAACATTTTCTTTCGAGGATAAAGCTGCAAACAAATTATTGGACGTGTTCGTAAGGCGCGGATTAAGGACGCGATCTAGCTTATACATTCACACTAAATTGTTCGTCCTATCAGTCAAAAGTCACGGTCGTGACCTTGGACTGGACCTTGAGTGTTTAGGGGATCTGGCGCGCTGTTTTTTTAGCAGGTGGTGGGTGTCTGAATCGCGGAAGCGAATCTTAAGTGGAGCTGGGATGGACGCGTTGCTACGATAGGTGCAGTGATATGTTGAGTGAGTTGCGACAGTAGGCGTCCAGCTGCAAGATGGGTCGACGATATTGTCACCATCGCGTGTCGATTCTGGACTCGATTTGTACAAGACCGAGGCAAATGGCAAAGCAAGAGCAGTGACATGCACAGAGTTTTTAGACAGGGTAGGTAGAACATTTTAAAAGCTATTCATCATCAGCCAGAAGACGTCCACTGCTGAACATAGGCCTCCCTTTAACCTCCACACTAAACGACATCCTGCCATCTGCATCCACTGGACGCCCGCTAAAAGCTATTAACTTACCAAAAATACTGCATTTTGGTTTTGGTTCGTCCTTGTCAAGTAAATAATGATGTATTTCCGTCCTCAAATATCCATAGATTGACTGATTTTAGACATATTAATTTGCGGATATTTGAAATGGCCTTTCAGCGCGTTTGTTTGAGGTTCTGTATTTGCAAAATAAATAATAGCAGCGAACAAGTTGGTGGTGTGAGTATACGGATCTATAAAGTTTTTTTTTATAAATAATGGCCTCTGTCTTGCTGGAAGAGAGAGTTTTAACCCAGCGGTGGGTTATGGAAAGGTGTGGATGACGATATGATAGAAGTCTGACGATCTTTCTTGGAATTATTTTACTAAGAATATTGTGTAGGCATCAGTAAAACCGTTTGAGCATAAATTTATTGTTATACTCCGTTGCTTTAGCTTCTGTAATAGATAGAATATGGAAGTTCAATCCATTGCTCTACACACGGCTACAAAGTTGTCCTGAACGTGGGCCCCGGGGACACACGTGACTACCTCGATACTGAATACAACTTTGTACAAAATAGCACTAAACTGGGACGGTTCATTTGTGAAGTTACAGCACATTACGAGACATTTATACTACAGTTTAAGGTCCTGTCCAGGCTACGTACTTTATGTGCACTTTTATCTGTATTTCTCGTAGAATTTGTGTGATTTACGCTTATTTTTGAAGCCCCGACTAAAATCTGTAATCTCCGATTTTCACGCAGTGCAACGCAATGCTGGGACTCAATTGTTGTACCGTTGAAAATGAGAAATATACCTATGTAATAATTATCAACAAAACTAACTACAAAATTAGTAAGTGCTTAAAAAAATTTTGTTGATACAGTCAAATCAACAGGCGTTCAAACAAAATTATTCGTAGGTACGTTTGCGGCACCACCTCGAAAATTTCCTCTATATAAAAAATAACATGTGAATCAGTACGAAATTTAAAATAAAAAAAACTTATAAACCTCCTTCTGAAATCTGTTTTTTTTTTATAATCTTATACAGTTGCATCAATTTTCAAATGGGATAATTTTTCTGGTGTGACTGAAAGCGGAAGGGGGACATCGAGATAACTAGCAATAAAACTCGTTATTAAAATGTTCACCAATGTAAGTTAATTGCAAAGCTGCAAAATTGTTGCACCAGTCTGCAACGTAAGTGGGTAATTAAAAGTCGCACTAACTCTTTTGAGTGTGTGAAGTGGGGCCGTCGTTTTCAATGGGTGACCTGAAACTTATGAAACTTAATTTAATATCGTTGAAGTGCAAATTGAGTTGTATAAACAAATTAATTTAACTTCCCTTTAATTTCCAGTTTGCGGTCTACGTTTTACGCGTGTAAAATAGTGCAGTTATACCTTGACTTATGTACACTTCGTAAGGGCCGGGCCACTCAGATCAGACAAGAAGTAAGATATGCCTTTGTATAGGCGTTCCCAATCTTTTTCAGCCCGCGGCGCAATTTCAAGTTTAGTATTTTGTCATGACGCCTTATCCTAGCTAGCTATCGTTTTGCAAATTTAAAATCTCGGATCGACTCACGGCGCCCCTCTTTACTTTCTACGACGCACCAGGGCGCCGCGGTGCACACTTTGGGAATCTCTGCCTTAGTACAATTATCGTTCGTGTTTAAATGTTTCAATTTTGCACCCAATTTTTCATACTGCTAAACACAAAACTGTAAGTGCGGCAGACACTCATTTTTCACGCACAATAAGAAACTTTCAACACCCATGACGTAACAAATGGACTTGACATAAACAAGTGGATCACATTAAATACCGACTACCTATAAAATTTGAGGGTTGCCCTCAATTTCCCTGAGATCTCATCACCAGCAGGGCCAGCACCAGGGATCGCGACTTGTCAAAATTATGTCCAAAAAAAAGCGTTGTCTATTTCCAATTTCGTAGTATGAAATTGGAAATAGACAACGCTGTTTTTTTTTTTTTGCGTCATAACCCCTTTCAAGTGTCAAAATTCTGTCAATTCTGACACTGACTGATCCCGATCAACGATCCATAATAGCCCCGCAGATCCCGACTTGGTGACAATGGGACCTAAATTGAAGTATACCCTACCGATCAAACGAAAACATTTGGGAATCGGTCAACAGTTGAGGAGAAATCGGTGAATATACATAAAAAAAAACCTTTTTTGAAGTCCGTTAAAAAGGAGGCAAGGTCATTTGCAGATTGTGTTCGATTAAATTATTAAGGCCTGATCCGTTTGCACCCACCACGCCACCTTACTATATATCCCTTGTTTGTCTGATCTGAGGGCCAAATCTTTTTGCTTCCACTTAAAAGTCTAGAGTATATAGAAACCACTAAACCATTCAACGAGTTAGTAGAGCAAACCAACAATAGTGCTAAAGGAACATTGCAGGATCCCCATCTGTAAATCCAAGTGTGAGGTAGAATGCAAAGCGAGTATAACACTAGTTTGTAGTCTGTTCTAAATAGTCAAAGTGAAATAGTGTCAAGAGAAACTCCTGCTATCACTTTCTAAGGTACTTATGGTTGTATTGCACGGCAAACTTAGTCGTAAACCGTAAATTGTATTGATTGGTGTACGACGGAGAGTTTCAATTTGGTTTCAATGCTACCGACGTTTCGATGACAATTGACAATTCTTTATTTGTAGAAAGATATTACAACGTACTAGTAATCTGTACAACTTTTGTAGTGGTAGGACTCTTTTGCAGGGGTCCGCCTGGGGAAGTACCACACCTTTGCCAGTTATTCAACCGCCAAGCAGTAGTGTGCAAACACTACTGTGTTCCGGATTGAAGGGAAATGTTTCCAGCGAAATTACAGGGCACAGAGATTTGACATCTTATATCTCGGGGTGACGAGCGCAGTGCATTGCCATCCAGGGTTTTGAACTGTTGAAGTTCGAAATTCTGAGTGGCGTTGAGCTGTTATGGGCAAGAGTGAAGAGCCCTCAGGCGAGCGGCTTCGCTCGACTCGTCACCCAGTAACATAAAAAAAAAAAACTAGTCAGCTCTTATCGTACCATCAGTACTGAGGTCAGTTCGTAAAGAGTACGAATACTGAAATAAGTCAGTTTGTATCGTACTGTCAAGGCTAAAGGTAAGGCGTATCGAAGTATCAGTACTGAATGTCAGTGCGTATCATACCGTCAGTACCTACTAAAGGTTTTTTTTAATGGTCGCGAAGTCGCTCGCCTGATAGCTCTTCACGCTTGCCGATAACAGCTCAATGCCACTCAGAATTTTGAACTTTAACAGTTCAAAACCCTGGATGGCAATGCACTGCAATCGTCACCCCAAGATAGAAGATGTCAAATCTCTGTGTTCCCTGTAATTTCGCTGGATACAGGTCAGTGCGAATTTTAGCGATGCATAGTAGTAGACGCAGACCATATAGTAGTGATGATTAAGAGCCTTTCGTATCGTCAGGATTGATAATTATAGCATAACGTATGCGTATGCATTTCCTCAGTACTAAAAGTGAGTGCGTATCTTACCTTTAGTACTCAAGGCCAGTCACGTATTGTACCGTACGAACTGACGATCAGCGTCTACACAAAACCTTAATATTTGTGTACTGAATTCCCAAACCCCAGAACAATCTGACCTAAACCCTAAGAGAAATCAACAAGTACACCTAAAGGTCATATAATAACAAACAACTCATTCAGTACAATGTCAGCGGCTCGATGCCGATGCCGGTATAGATATCTCCAAAGGGGATTCGGAAGACGGCTATAAAACCAATATTGTCGGTTGGGCTGGCAATAGTGTTGCTAGAACTTGTTAAGGATCAGTTCACTATTGTAAGTGTTTGTATCAAAATTATTCAACAACGGTTTCATGTCTAAGCAATTTTTTCAGTAATAAGTAATAGAGTGTTTTAAAAAATCATCTATTATTTTTGTTTGTTAATCACAATCAACCAAAATGTTATTTAGATATAAAATTTAGGTAACTTTTTTGGAGTGCACAAATTTTGCATACGTCAATAACTAAAATGACCCATATTTTTAGATGCTTTTATTTAGTTTTACTTGTCCCGGTGTCAGTGTGTCTGTAATCTAAATACACTTAACCACTGAAGTGAGTATTTTTTTGTTTCTCTTTTCTGTGCACTTAACGGTATTCAATTGAACTGAAATTTGACATACTTGTCAAGTTTCGATGACAATAGTGACAGCGAGCTGATTTGCGATGGTGACGGTGGACAACGGCACTCTCGATGGACAATAGTAGACTGGCAGTATTTGCTCAGCGGCTCATTTTGATCAGCACACCGTTCCGTTCACTGATTTCATAGAAGGAACAAACATGACACCTAACTTCACCTAAAACTCGTCACGTATTGCTCGACCCACCCTCCTCTATCAGTTACCATACCTTGTACTCTATTGTGTGGGTTGACTCATATAATACAAAAAAATATTGATTCGCGAAATAGTTTCCAATAATAACATTGCGTGATAGTACCTTACGCATTCTAAAAATAGTCGAAAGTTCTGAGGTAACAAACATAAAAAAAAAATTGAGAACCTCCTTCTTTTTGGTTGTCGGTTAAAAAGTAGCCCTGTATGTAAGCCGAACATTACACAGGGTTATAAAGACATGCTATGCTATGATATGCTTAGCCGAAAGGGGTTAATTAAATCGATCATTATGAACAACTTTACTATGTAACCAACCATAAAATCGCGAAAAAAATACTGCTGTTCCACAGAAAACAGGTATTTCGGGTTTTCGCGACTTCAGAGTGAGTCCCATAGTCAAAGCTGATCGTTATGAAGAGTATAACAAACCTCTTTCGGCGTTGCGTACCCTTTTCTTATAACCCTGTATTACGTTTTATAAAAAAATTAACAATCGCCAGTAACCCTTCGTTCGTGAAAACTTTCCGTTGATAAAACGTGAATAGTAAAAAAAAAAAAACATCACGTCGATTTTTTTTAAGTAACATTCATCGTATCAAACATTTTATAAATTCTTCTAAATTATTTATACTAGTGCTGTTGCCCGCGACTTCGTATATATGCGTAGATTTTCACATAAACTTTCAAACCTTTTTCCTCTCTTAATCCGGCCCTTGCGCAAAATAACATAGCCGAGACTTCAGTCTGGTCATAGCTAAGCATATTCGTGAAAATCGCATTTAAATCCGTCCAGTGGTTTAGGAGATGTGCGTGAACAAACAAACAGATAAAAATTCTAAAAACTGCTTACGAGTATTTAAGACGTCCTGTGTGTTTTTTTTATATCTCGCAATTACAGTTTTTTTTTATCTCTACGTTTTTATTATATGTATGGAATAGATATATATGATTTAGAAGTTTATTAATATTATTTCTACGAGTCTCAACAATTCATCAAAATTCCGTCCCTCACCCGAGAAACAGCGATTGTGCGGAGAAACCGCAACCTGGTATCACTTTCTGACCTGTGTTGTATAATAACACAAAAGAGTCACGTACAAGGAATCTTGGTTGAGCTACCATGCTTGACCTACCTTTATTCCTTGTTTACGGTTTTAACCGACTGAATAAAGACGTAGGTTTTTGTACCGGTGTGAAGTTGGCAGTCAACTTTGGCTGCTATATAATCCGACTAAATTAAGGTGACTTTTTTGTGAAGTTAGCAGCCAGCACGATAAAGACCTTTTATAATTTAAAAGCCACTACAAAATCATTTCCAATGGCTTTCAAAAGGCAATAAGCATAAACTAAAAACAAAAAAATAATTGCAAAGCCCCATCAAAACATGTACCTCAACTAAACGCCATAACAACAATTACAACCTGCCATCCCCTTAAATATGCAACAAAACCAACTGAATGGGTCAGCAAAATGTCAAGACTTTAGAACTAACCCTATTCCAGCCCGGCTAAATGATTTCTTATTGCCAAAAAAAAAAAACGAATAAAGTAAAACAAAAAATTTTCGACTCGCAAATGACACGGTGAATTTTGACCTGTAAATCCCGGAAATGGATTAAAACTGTAATAGATTAAAACTGCTATGTCATCAAATTTTCATGTGTTTAAGCTATCTGAAAAATATACTGAAAAAGTGGCTAAACCATTATTTAACCCTGTAACGTTTCGACGTAAACTGTCTTATTTTTTGGCATTTTTGTTTTTGAAAATCTTTCAAAAAACACCACTTATCCCTTTTGAAAGCCATTGGAAATGATTTTGTAGTGGTTTTTAAAGAATAAAAGGTCTTTATCGTGTTGGCTGCTAACTTCACAAAAAAGTCACATTAATTTAGTCGGATTATATGGCAGACAAAGTTGGCTGCCAACTTCACACCGGTGGTTTTTGTTGTGATTGGAAGTCGCTCCGTCGATAACTATGTGCCATAAACAGCGGAATAATTATTATGCTGGCCATAAAGAACGAAAGCATGTGACAATAGGCATGTGGCCTAATGTTTAATTTATTACAAATAACAAGTTTAGCGATGAATATAACTATGTATAACTACATTACACGTACTGAAAAAAATAATTGAATTGGCTGATTAATCTCTGAGATATGAGCGTTTAAAGTTTTAGGTGGGGATAGAAAGGGGATGCTCCATCCCTTTTTCGCAAAGCGTGTGTTTGTATAGCATTTGTATGCTGCGCCTGAGGCTTGACGTCATAGCTCAGTATAGTGCGCTCTCTTTCTAGCATGAAATTAAAATACTTATAACTTATTGATTTTTGAACTAATTAAAATTTTGTTTTCGTTGATAGGCTTTATTGATGATCAGCTTTTTTATGAGGTAATAAAAAATATTAGTCATCATGCCTATTTATAATACATTTTATTGTCACCACAGAAGGGACATTACAGAAGAATACACTGTGACAGCGACAAATATGACTTTAAAAAAAATTACTGGCTAAGAGCGTGTCGAGACACGCATATGGTAAGATTCCGTAACCAAAGCCATATAATTGTAGTCATAGTTCAGAAAATGATGGTTATAGAAAAATTCGAACGAACGAAGCTCTTTAGAGTTAGCTTACTTGCACTTAACAAAGTGTATATCAGGCATTAGTAGGTATGAACATATTCTTTTTGGTTTTGCATCGTCGGGTAAAAAGCCATGTTACAACGGTAGTTATGTGGCAATCGGAAAACGTATAAAAAAAAAAAATACAAAAATATAACAACCGATATCACAGAAAGTTTAATAAACGGATTTATCTCCGAATCGTCCACTCTTGAAGGGGGACTATTTATACCGTTGAGATATAGCGCAATAAAAAAAATACTTGAGAGGTGTCAAAGGACACCCTGATGGAACGAAGTTAGAGAGAGAGAGAGAGACAGACAGAGAAACACGCGCACGCCGCACGGCTTACAACTATAGCAAAAAGTGTCGTTACAATTTTTGGTCTTACTTTTTTCCGTTTAGCCCTCTTTCGCGCCCCCTTTCGAATTGAGAACCATATTTTTGAGAGTCGGTTGAAAATATTCGTACCCACGTACAAACTTCCAAAGGTGACGCGTACAAAAGCTACAAAGGGGAAAGTAAATTATAACTCTGCCCGATATTCCACAAAGAATGAAATTTAAAAATATTCCCCTCCTGACAAAAATGAAAGTTGAACGAATTTCGCACTCAATTTGGGAATTTGGGCAGGACGTGATGGTGTGAGCGTAGATGCCAACATTCATTAAGGGGGTTCACACACTCGAGCTTTCATTAGCTAACGTTTTGTGTGTGACTTTTAATTTGCTAACGTTTTGTAACTTGTGACTTTGTGTCTGGTGCTGATTGCGCTGAGTTGATTTCCTTTTATAGCGCGTGATTCTGACTAAAAATTTGAAAAGAGTTTCGGTTAGCGTTTTATAGCTTTGAGAGGAAAAATTACATTTGAGAGAAAATGAAGTCACAATGCAAATCAACCCAGGGATCTGCTATTTTTATTTAACCTGGTGCAAGAAACACTTTTAGAATTGATTTGCCTTCTTGTTATTTCATACAAGCTTTTGTCTGCGGATTCTCCCACATCGTGAAATATTATTATTAGCTAATTAATAATAACCCTGAATTTAACGCAAACGTTTTGGGTCAAAGTTTATTAGAAATTTACAAATTTACTATTTATATTTAAATTAACACAATAAAAGTTTATTCTATTCTATTCTATTCTATACACAACAGGGTCAGTTTCCCGCGAGAAAGAGCGTGTGTGTTGAACAACATACTAAGTACGTTGTTGCCGTGGGCTCACGGGTTGAAACGGGATTACCTGCGTTTCAATTTACACGTTATGGCTAATTTACTTCGCTTCTCTCTCAGGGGAACGGATGGCGGTGATGTGATACGGTAGGCAGGTAGGTAGTAGTATATATGTTGCTATATTCATAGTATGTTGTGTGCACCTAACACGTGGTGGGTAAAGTTAACTCGGGTTTGCTATGAGGCTTTTCTTTCATAACAGAAAAAAATACGGTAGTGTAGTGATACGACCCTGTTTTTTTTACAAAAAGTAAGGCTTGCGCTTGACCACCTTTTCTCCTGATTTTAAGCGATGATACTCGGGTTAAAGACACCCAGATTGAACGAATCTCCAGGGCCCTACAGAAGTTATACCTACAAAGGGTCTGATGCTTTAGTCAAAGCTGATGCTTTAGTAAAAGTAATATACATAAATATTTGTCTGCTACTTTGAAATAATTATTAATATATCCTCGATATTGCAATTGTAAATTTGTTAGTTAAAATAATATATGAATAGCATAAGATGAAACAAGCCAAGGAAAACATTTTGGTTTCCTTGTTCCTGAGAGATTTCACGTATTTAAAAATAATGTGACCATAGACTAAAAATAGTATGATGTGACACATTCGTAGTATTGTGCCATTGATAATCTATAAAATATAATAACCTCACACATAGCCTTAACTCACTTCGCTACGAGTATAAATTTTAAAGAAAGATCAAGGAAAGCTTCGATCCCGAGATAAACAATACACATATACAGTCACGCCTCTTTCTCATTGGGGTAGGCATAGACCAAATTTATCTTCCCACTTGCTACAGTCCTGACACACATTTTTCACTTCCTATACTTTCATGCGTATTTTCATAAAAGCTCGTTGGTTACGGGTATTTTTGACGAGGATTATTTTCTCAAAAGATCTTCAATAAGTCTTCAATAAACAATCATATTTGAATTCATTAAATCAAGCTGAGTTAAGTTTCACAGATATCATGGATCTTGTTAAACCTATTTGTAGATCTCTATTGCATCTAACAGAACTCAGGTTTCAGAGCTCAGCGCTTCATTCGAGGCATCTCAAAGCAACTGCAGTTCGTCGTACCGTTTCAAAGCTATTATATCGTGCAGCTAATATAATTGTCACTTCCGTCTATACTTGAAAACGTGTACGAAAGTGATTCGTACACTATTGCTTCCAAGCAGCATTTATTACGACCCAGACGTGCAAATAGATGCGACATTTCTCTACACTGGGATCTCTAGTCAAACTCCCGTAATCTGCCATTTGTAAGCGTCTCGGAGCTTCCTCCTCCTCGCTCAAGACAAATCGTCGCAGTCAGAGTGCCGGCTGCCCGACCTCAGTCACCCCTACGTGTGTCAATATATGATAGAAGGAGATTTCGCTCCCGAGACCCTGCATTTGCATACAGTAGCGCCTCGATAATCCGAATAATCTAACAAAACCATCCCCCGTTCGGACTCACGGAGAGTTCGAATTATAGATAGATAGAAACTCTTTACCATGTACACCAGAAAAAAAAATACAGACAGATAGAGACAAACAAAGGAGATATGTTAAGGTACATAGAATGGCGGGTGCAAATGCATTAAATCATAAATAGTATATTTTATATTGGTATAATGCACCTCTGAAATTTGATTAAGTCCACAGTTAGATTTTTTCTGTGACCACCAATTTATACTAACTATGATTGTGACCACAATGATATTACATTGACTACGAAAAACAGAACCCTACCAAATGCGTGTCTCGAGTCTCAACACGCTCTTGGCCAGTTATTTTATATTTGTCATGACAATCACGGCTTAATTTTTTCATTTTATGCCCAGAAATCCAAATACCTAAAATAGAACGATGCATTTTGTTATGGCGGCTCCACATTAGTGCCGTGAAGCTCCGAGAACAAGCGTGAACGTGAATGTGGAGGGTTTTCGCGGGGTTCACGCGCGTTTACGCCTGTTCCCCGATCAGAGTCGGTATTTTGTCCCGCGACAAAGGGTTCGCGCCCCCTTCGCGCGGCATTCACGCGTACACATCCACATTCACGGCCCCGCGCCAGTTTACTTCTTGTTTACTCCGGTCTATAAAGGCGTACGGATGTCATCTACCATCTTCTTTTTTTCCAACGCTTTTTAATAACTTTCTTGTTTTGGACGTCTAAATAGTAATATGTTGCCACAGCAAACAAAGTTATTGCAGCAGCAGCTTCTACGTCGATTTTGCGGCGGGTTTCACGAACGACTGTGAGCATCCCGTGAATGTGGAGGGCACGACTTGTGCCGTGAATTCATGCCGTGAATTTGCGCGTGAATTCACGGCACTAATGTGGAGCCGCCATAACACGGCTCTTAACTTGTTAATTTTATCTGGCAATCCGAATTGTAAGCGACGTTCTGATGAACATATGTACGGATTATCTAGACTCTACTGTATTCATAATGCATACGTAGTAGGTATAGTTCGCAAGCCCGTGCAGTTATCGAAAGCTCTATTATAATATTTAAGCCATTTACATTTTAAGGCGAAGAATGAAAAATGTAGGAAAGAAAGTACAGTGGTTAACTCAATGTTTCAAGTTAAGTCTGTATGCTTTTACCGCTCTACTTAGGTTTTGAGAAGTTTTTCATTTTCTCACTTAAAGCCTTTTGGCATTGCGATGAAAATAGACCGTCGATGAAAGAGAATTTTAAAATAGGGTAATATTTCAGCAATTACTGAAACTGTACACTTTCTATCGTTAGTTACACAGGGTAACGTGGAAAGGGTGTACTAAACTGCAAGGGGTATGTTGTACTTAGGTTTAAATAAATTTATTCTCGTATAAGATGTTACATCAGTTTCATGAGTACACTGCTAACAATAAATTTATACAGTTCGTCTTCGCAATACCTAATAACTAAATAAATATTACAACATAAAAATAGAACAAAATAATAATATACCACACTTAACAATATAAACAACTTATACTATAGGACCAAACTTCAAATCGCAAATATCAGCTGTTCCGTAGAAAATGGGTCACTCCACTAAATGTAGGGGACGGCAGTTTTTTTTTTGAGTTTTCTGAGTTAGTCTCCGACACGGACATGGGTATGACGGGCTAGTAAGCGCACCGCGACCAAATTTTATCGACTCTTTTTATCTTAAATGAAACCGTAGGCAGCTTGTCGCGTTCTCGCTCGATAAAGTGACGACAAGATCGGTGAACACGCATTCAGAGTCGCATTCCATAGACTAACAGTTCGCATAATAAAAGTGGAATAAAAGCGTTTCGAACGAGTTTTCGGAATATCAACCATAAAGCGGTGTCAATTTTGCGTGCCCACTCTGGCAGTCCAATAGAAAAATTGATTGGTGGGAATTAGATCATGCAGATCCGATGCATACTCTCAGAAATAAATAAATAAACACAAAATCAAAATTACACAAGTTTAGGAAATTATTAAAAGCCAAAAGCACCGGGGCAGGCTTAAAATATATGTAAACATTATCATAATTGATTCGTATACGAAACCAACAAGTTTTTATCAAAATTAAAAGGTCACGTAATATATGTTAAAAAAAAGACTGTTCTGATAGAGACCTTAGAGACTTCTTAAAACTAATATCGCTGTCACTAATTATGTAGATAACAGTCGTCTTAAACAGAGTGTCATACTGTGCCGCATCGTTCTAGATAAAGGTGCATTGAATCCCAGGTTAGAACTAGAACTCGGAGTAGATAACAAATTGAACCGCGATACTCTAGGTAATGTTCGAGGACTTGTTAGCGATAGCTGGTAAAGTAGGTAAGTCTGGAGAGTCTAGAATTCCGTTAGCGAGTTTGTAAAGACATAAAATGTCCAATGTCTGCCTACGATGTGCCAGTGATTCCATAAAATGACTTAAGTTTAGCGTCGTAACTTTAGTTCCTTATCAAGATAACACAAGTATGTTAAATGTCACATGACGCACACTTTCCAGTTTTTTTATTGTGAACAGCGTAGACATGATTCCAAATAAGGCTACAAAACTCTAAATCAGTGTGCATAAAAGAGTTGAAAAGCAGAATTTTAGCGCTTTTCACTGGCTGCCTTAAAATCGCAATGCCTTAATAATAACCATGTATTATTTAATACAACAAAAATCATTGACATAGCTGGTGTGTGACATCATAAATCAGCGAATGCATCAAGGAAGCAAACTAAGTCGATTAAATCAGTGCATATCTAATGTTAATCTACATGTATAATGACAGACTATGCAGAATGCACTAACGAGAAACAATACCTATTTCCATATGTACACGAGCGCGGTGGTATGTACTTACACCGGATAGATAAACAGAGAGATAGTGGGTTACTCTCAAAATATTTTGCTAACTTTACTAAACACAAGTATACATTTTTTTAAATAACCTGTTTTAAACCTGATAATCTTCAAACAGCTGAACAGATTTTTTTGAATCATAGCTAAGAATAGTCTCAAACAAGTCCCCTTAATTATTTTTTTGCCATTTAGAAGGCGACCGGCGCAGTGGCACTCCGACGCGTTCCCACATCGGACCTGTGTCGCTTTGACCCGCGCACGCACACGCGATCTCCGCAACTATTAATATTGTATCGTTGCTATAATTCAAGCAATAAAAGCTGTTGTAAATACAGTCGAAACTATTTCATTACTAGCCGTAAACCTCCATAAACGTATTGAAATGCATGAGCAAGATAATCACGAAGCATGGGCTCATAAATAGTTTGTACAAGATGCAATGAAATTCTACGTTTAATTTAGGCCCATTCAAGAAGTTCCCGATTCAATTATTCAATTCAATTACTTACCCGCTAAGTTATGGCCCATCTAGGCTGTTGTCTGCAACGTCTGTATTTCAGCTGACGTTGATAAATGGTGTCGTCGTCGAGTAGGCCCGCAAATTGTAAACTTCGTACAAATATTTGCAAAGGTACTCACAGATGATTTTATAAATGTCTGGCTTAAACTGTTACAATTAATTATTACTAACTGGCATAATCAAAGTGGTGATTTCGATTTCAGGGTCCATACGCTAAAATAACGAGATAGATGGAGGTCAGATATAATATGCAAGATAATAAGTCCCAAACTCATGTTACTAAGCGTCAAGCAAAGTATAATGGTAATGTCTAAGTCATGAGCATGTAAAGTGGTAGAAACTTTACTAGAAGGCTCTATCGACTTTTGGTAGTAGCGAATTATTCATTACCATTAGCACATCTGATGCTTAAGGTAAAATCATCGCAAAATTCGCCGCATTTTTTGACGTTGATCTATGATTGTTCATGTTTGCAAACACTGGTATTGCTCGCTAAACATTGTACCCCCCATTTATGAAAAGAGATATAATTTAAGAGGATTTTTTGGGTAAGTAATTAATTTATAATTATAATTTAATTCAAAAACGTCTGAGTAGTGTGTTGCAAATTTGGAAGAAAGATGCTCATGAGATGAGTCTGATGTTTGGTAACTTAGTTAGGTTAATTTATTTTCCAAAAATAATAACAAGAATTTAACAAAATTATAAGTACACTAAAAATAAAGAAGACGATTCGCAGACATTCCTGCGGTCCCACACTAGGCTCGAGGCCCGTAATATGGAGACCAACAAAACTAAAAACAATATAAATTATTATTTTTAGGAGGCATCCTAGCAAATATTTAAAGTTACAGTTATCCTAGCAAGTGTGAGAGTGAGCGAGCGTGTGTGTGTGTGTGTGTGTGTGATTATGTTTGACTTTGCGTGAATGAATGATGAAATGAACCAAACCAAACCAAAATGGTCACAGCTCAGTACGAATCTGGTAATTAAGTTTTCGGTGTCCTCATATGACAAAGTAACCATTCCTAAACTGCCCACCTTATTTCCGATGACCTTCCATATTTTTACTTAGTGAATGGCTTTAAGAGCTTCGTTGTATAGACTTGACACTAGATATCGGCACCCTAAAGACTCGTCTCTTTACCAGTTCTGCAAATTGGCTAGAGTCCTTAGTGGAGATGTGAATTGCGACTGTAGCCTTATGGACACCAGTCTGAACTACAGCTTCACTATACATATTATCAGTCGGAAATTTAAAAGGTTTGTGCAGCATGACTTTTAAAACGGTACGTTGGGCTCTCTCAAGTGCCAGCATGGCAGTCTTTGCTGATCCTCCCCAGGCTAGGGTAGTAGTGGGACCATATAGATTGGACTAGGAAGCATTGTTTCTCTTTTTTAAAATACTTTGTTAAGTTTCCATTGTAACTTTACTAACTTACTAACTAATTAACGATGTAAACAAATATTCAAAATTTATTTAAACCTGCCTTCCGATTTAATCTAACCTAATTCTGATTTAGGAGGTACATAAATACTTGCAAAGTTTCAAATCGATACGATAATTTTATTTATGTACTAAATCCGAATGACAATATATCTATGTGCTACATTTAATTGCATAATTGAGTAAAGGGGTGTGGCATCACTACAAGGTTTTCAACGAAATAAAAGTTCTCAATCAATCGAAATCAACCTGAACCAATTCCAACATTCAATTACAAAATGCTAAACTTTTACAGTACAATATCAATTCGGTTTTTTTATTAGCCTAATACAGTTTGTTTGTCAATAAAAAGCGTAAAGCTATCATAAAAATGACATAATCGTCGCATAAAACGAAAGGGTGCCAATAAAACCGATCCCATTTTAACGAAAGATATTATTTACTGTTGCAATATCAAGGACATTCGCAGCTATAAATCCTTGAGGCTGATTTTATTTGGATTTTGTAGGTTTTCGAAGATATCCTTTATCAGTTCTCTGTGTTTACTCTACAGTAGCTTTAGCTGGGTGGGTGAGCTGAATATTATTTATAGCTCATATATTTTGTAGCATTTCAATTTATTTTGTAAATGTCTTTGTTGTTGTTTATGCTCTGCAAATTTGCAGAACTGTTGCATTACATGCAAAAATTAATATTACATGGGTATTTAACCTATGTAATATTAATTTTTTATTAATGACTATCGACATTTTTCTTTATGGTATAGCATTTTTGTGTTGTACCTTTTTATATACAATTAATACCTAATAATTAGGATTGACATGTAAATTTATATTTATTTATAAATGACTTTGACTTTAACTTTTTTTATTGTGGGCTTGCGTTTGACTGCCAACTCGCCTGATGTTGAGCGATGATGCGGTCTGCGATATACAAGCACGATTAACTAGAAGAAACCGATTCACTCGTGATTTGAAGACGTAATTGTAATTATCAGGGACTACCCATTAAGGCAGCGCATTCCACTGGCTAGCAGTTCGCACAATGAATGTGAAATCAAAGCGCTTCGTACGGGTTTTTTGAATATCAACCATAAAGCGGTGTCGAATGTCAATTAGCTTAGAATAAGGGGTTTCCTGTTATATGGTATGAATAATGTTTCTTAGAAGAAATTCTAATGAGTTTCCAATTTAATGTCGTATTAAGTAAAATAAAGGATAAGGAATTAATTATTTATATTTAATCTATCTATACATATAATAAAAACGTAGAGATAAAAAAACCTGTAATTGCGAGATAACAAAAAAAAAAAAAAAAACACAGGGCGTCTTAAAATAAGCAGCTGAACACGATAGGACAGTTTTTAGAATTTTTGTCTGTTTGTTTGTTTGTCCACGCACATCGCCTAAACCCCTGGAAGAAAATGCGGACGGATTTAAATGCGGTTTTCACGAATATGCTTAGCTATGACCAGATTGAAGTATAGGCTATGTTATTTTGCGCAAGGGCCGGATTAAGGGAAGAAAAAAGGATTGAAGGTTTATATGAAAATCTACGCGTACGAAGTCGCGGGCATAAACTAGTCATACATAAATATGTAATTAATCATAACAAATAAGTCAATAAAATGTGAAACAAAAATTTAATAAAACCTGATACGAATTAGCAATAAAAAATAACTATTTTACACTATCACGGTTGTTACTACAGTTATATGATTATTTGCGGGATATTTACCGTGGTAAGGTTATGGAAGGATCTCCCGATATTTCGGCGCAGCTACATGCATTATGTTCACGGGAAGACTGTAACTGCGCCGAAATATCGGGAGCTCCTTCCACAGCCTTACCACGGTAAATATCCCGTAAGTAATCATATAACTGTAAAAATAACTAGTTTCAAATAATACATTTATTGTCTAAAAAAAGCAATAGCATATTTGGCTGGTTTATTTTCATCAACTCTCTGAAAAGCTCTTAGTAAGAAAAAGACTGTGTTACAAAATTTACTTTTAAGTAAATTCGTGGAGCTTCAAGCAAGTCAATCAAGCAATCAATCAATTAATATAGTTTCTTTATTCGTTACTTCCATATCCAACTCAGTGAAGAAGCAGATGAATCGATTAAAATATATTGGTTGAGAATTAACTCGTATGGAATATGGAAAGCTCACCAGCATGTACGGTTCCTAAATACGGGTCTCTTCAAAGCATGTCGCTCAGTTCGAACTATTGTAATGAAGCAGACGGCTTCGGCTGAAGAGAAAGTAACTGGCAAGTCCTACATATCCTAGGGTTCAGACTGACACAGAAAATACAAATTTCAGCACAGGTCGCAGTGCAGAACTGCACTGAGTTCTAGCAGCACGTTTAGTATGAGATTGTTAATTTTTAATCAAGTAGTACAATATTTAAAATATAGACTCAAGAAATTTTTTATTGACAGCATTTATACAATTTCAGATATTTTAAATGATAAGGACATCAAATAATATATTAATTGTAATGAATGTATAATGTAAGTAATTATTAAGGTTTTTATTTCCAGTGAATTTTGCATGCTAAACTGGTTAGAGCATGGCGATTTAATTTAATTTGTATACCATCACAACACAATGTACACATATTTCTACGAAATAAATATTTTGAATTTGAAACATTGTAAATAGAATAAGAGATTTCAAGACAATATTAGAATTATACGTAGATTGGTGACGTAGCACGGAGGGATCATCAAGGTCCATACGGATTGGTAATCAAGGTTCGAGTAAGCGACAACTCGGTGGGACCACTATTTTAAAAACACCCAAAAATATCCAGGACTTCTAAAGCGTCTTGTCGATCAGATATCTACTTTTCACTTTTCTTTTCCAAGTACGTTCTTCACGTCAAGGCTAGAACCAGACTGCCACTGTCATTCTTTTCCCATTTTTCTTTTTTCTTACTTAAATTTAAATACACTAAGTGGCCAGTAACGAAAAAAGTAATATACACTAGAAAAAGAAGGTGGAATAAGAGTGATGATGATGAAGATTCAAAAGTGATCCTAACACTATATATATAAGCTTTTCGTTACGCATCAAGTTTCGTGATAGCTTTAATATTAAACGAAACTGTCTCAGACTGTCACTGAAAAAAGCTTAAGTGTTATACTCTCACTGACAGTAGACTCTTTAGTCACGAAAAGTCGACTTCCATTCCTCCGCCTTTTTATTACTAACGAAATGATTTGTTACAAGAAAATTCCATTTAGGTCCTGAAACGGTTTCCGAGCATAACATTGCTATTTTACCCGTATTGCCACTCGATCTCTTTATGGGCAGGCCATCTCGCTTTCTTTCAGAATAAACACATTTTTATTCGGATCTCATGCTAATAAAATGCAAATTGGGCCCTTACGGCTAAGGGTTTGGCAATTTTGAACAAATGTGCGCTATTGAATTTTATTTGAACCCCTTAATTGTTGACCATTGCTGTTTGTAATTTTATTGGACGGACACAGTTTCGATAACTGCGTAAAATTACTTACGGCTCAGTGGGTTACCGAAATAGCAATCTAATTGTGAAAGAGTTGTAATCTTAATGAAACATCGAAATTCGGATTAAAACCGTTTAGTTTCGTATTTTGTTTTGTTAAAAGGCACCTTTAGTAAGCTAAATGCTCACTAATGGTGTCTAATGAGCTTCAATTTCATCTTATCTCAATGTAATTTCAATATATGGTAGTTTTCATAACTATCACTATATCTATATATCAATAGCGACCACTGATCTAAGTTGATAATTACGGGAATTTTTATTCATTATCATTTAAAATGTCAGACGAGGCGTCTTTCGCTCTTCTATGCGTCGCCCTTTCAACGCCCAAATTTTGGATACCGTACAAAAACGTGTTTGGATTCACGTACTCACTAAACTGTTCGGTTCGGCAAAGAATGTGCTCGCATAACAAATGCTCGCAAATTAATGCTCACAACCAAAGCAAACAAAATTGCAAAGCGAATGCTCCTGGTGAGTGCTATGAAGAGGGTTTGTGTTTCTGCTATAAGAGCACGACTGAAAAAATCTGCAGTTTTTTCCCAACTGAAAGGAATAAGCTTACTAGCGCACGAGTAAACCTTCGTTACGCCCCACTCAAACCAATCACTATTACAAATGCATTGTTGCTACAATCCCAAGCTGTATACTCCAATTAGAGGAACAATAAAATGTCCTTCAAAGCGTAGATGGTTTGCCACAGTGCAGCAGACCCAGTGAATCAGGCAAATCAAGGTAAGGATCTAACGTTAAAATTCGTTTCTTCACAAACGCTTAAGACTTATATTCAACTGACTAGGATAAATAAATATCTGGGACATTATTGCACACATTGTTATCTGACCCCAAACTAAGCAAAGCTTGTAATATACCTGAGACTGATATACATATATTTTTAAATACATACTTAAATAGATAGAACATCCAGACATAGAACCAACACAAATGTTCATCACACAAATATTTATTCTTGGTGGGAATGGAACCCATGCCCCCAAGCGCAGAAGGTAGGTTCACTACCAACTAAGCTAACGGGGCTGTCAGGATATCCTGCATTAGAGCGATGGTGGCCAAGCGGTAGCATATACTCTTTAAAATCTGACGGCACCCGGTTCAATCCTCGGCCCTGAACCAAAGACTTATTTAATACGTTAATTAATTATGTGTAGTTTTGACGCCATCGCCGAACAACGGTAAAGGTAAACTTCGTGATAAAACCGGTATGTCCAAGAACTTCAAAAAAATTATAATCAAAGACTTCACCAACATGCCGTCGGGGTCAACGTGATATGATAGATGATACATCCGTTCTCTTGGAGAAAAAGCCTGTGCCTCAGCAGTGGAAACATGAGAGGCTGATGATGATTATGATGATGATTGTGATTATGATGAGTATAATAAGACCCTGAGTCAGGGATGCCATGGAACAAAGATAACAATATTGATCGGCAAGAACACAGCAAAAATGCGATATCTGTGGACCACACCGATCGTTAGCATAAGGTGGCCTTTGCCTCGAAGATAAATTAATATAACTCATAATTCGGATTGGATAACTCAATATACAAGTACAAGACCTGCAATTTGAGTTAAAATTTGAGGTTACTATGGCTTAGTCCTGTCATAGAATATACAATAGTAGGATAAGGTCCTTCGGTGGCGGTATCTCTATTTCAGACGTCAATATGTAACAAATAGAACTGCTACGCTGGCATACTCTCCCTGGATAACAGTAACCCTATAACTCGTATAGAACCGAACAACTATTTAAAACACATTCAGTAATAATAGCAGAAATGGAACAGAAGATGGTATAAATATAAAACCCGCCTCGTTAGCAAATCGCAATCTTTGATGGGTTCTTATTTATTTTAGAAAACTACTTTAGGCAATTCAATTGCCTGATTCGAAATGGCGTCAATATTCAGTCGCATTCAAGCACACGCTCACATAATTGTCCACCGTTTACCTAACAAATACAACATAGTACGAACTGAAGGCGGGAATAGGCTCACTCGTAGTATCATGATCCACTTCCTGGCCACTCCGAATGAATTATTATTGATGTAAAACATTTATTGGTGGACTTTGGCAGTATCACAGACTCGTGTGCCGTGACCGCAACGACATGACGCTCTCTTATACCGTCATGTTTCACATCTGCTGAGAGTCCCGTAACGGCCAACTTTTTATTATTATATTATATCATATCGCAACAGTCCTCAATTTAACATCGTATTCACTTTTTTAGTCGAATATCACACGAATAAAATATTATTAATGCCAAAGTTTGTGAGTTTGTTTGTTCGCACTCAACTCTATGACGGTAGTTTTTACCAAGGACGATATAGCCTACACTTTTATCTAGGAGAGTACAATATATGGCTTTTGTAAGTTGTAAGATAGCGGGTTAAATCGCAGTTTCTAACTTATTGTAAAGTTGACAAGGATATCCTCCATCAAATGCGATTGTATTTTGACAGCGTTTGTAATCAAACTGCAAATTTCACACGATTATGACACGGAGCCAGCACCGGGCTCACAAATTACGTTCAAGACGTACGTTATCCTACATTTTCTGTTTCATAAATCTCCATTTATAGCCGGTCTGCCGGTGAATAGGCTCGTTAGTCGTAAATAACCGAACTCTGGTCGTTATCTCTCATTCAGCCGTTCATGAGGTAAGCGAACACCCCGCGATTTTTCCCCAGAAAACTTGGAAACTTTAAATTTCTGTTTGGTGTTCTTTAGAAGTTTTATATAGCCGGTTTCAGGATATTTTTGGGATTAGAGCATGTTATGGTGAAGGGGCTCGTTTAGGTGCTTTTACGGTTATAATATTTTTGTTTATAATGGTGTCGAAGTTACTGAGAGTTAATTGGATGAAGATGAAGTAACAGGCTTGCTGTTCCCCGCAATTTTCCAGGTTTCCCGCTTTTTCCGGGGAAACAAGGTCCTATTTTGTTAGGGTTCCGTACCATAAGGACAAAACCCATTACTAAGGCTCCGCTGTCCGTCCGTCTGTCCGTCCGTCTGTCCGTCCGTCTGTCACCAGGCTGTATCTCATGAACCGTGACAGTTAGACAGTTGAAAATTTCATAGATTATGTATTTTTGTTGCCCCTATAACAACAAAAACTAAAAAATAGAATAAAATAAATATTAAAGGGGGCTACCATACAACAAACGTGATTTTTTTGCTCGTTTTTGCTCGATATTGATAACGGCAACAGGTAGACGTTTGAAATATTTACATAATATTTAGTTATATGTTGACTTTAAAAATAAATAATTAAAATAAAATAAAATAATTATTTAAGGGGGGCTCCCATACAAAAAAACGAGTTTTTTTGCTGTTTTTATAGATAATGGTACGGAACCCTTCGTGTGCGAGTCCGACTCGCACTTGGCCGGTTTTTTAATAATAGGTTTGCGTTAGTCCTCTGTCTTGTCTGATGTTAAACTATAATGCGGTCATCTTTTCAGACATCACATTCTGCAGTCTAGTTGTTCGCATAAGTGTGTTGCATTGATGCCTTTTACATATAAGGTCGGGGAAAAAGTTTCTTCGTATTTTTTAAACAAATTCAAGACATATTTTTTTCAAGTTTAATTACATTTAATTATAATATATATGTGCCATTTTGTTCGATAACTTGTTGCCATCTTGTAGGTAGTGACATGATCCCGTTGCTGTAGAATTTTTGGGACTTCTGATCAAAAAAATGCAACAAGTAGTTTTGACAGTCCTCTCTTGATGTTAATCTAACACTACCCAAAGAATTCTGAAGAGATCGAAACAGGTGGAAATCTGAGGGTGCAAGGTCAGGGCTATATGGTGGATGCATTAACACTTCCCAACCAAGCTCTCTAAATTTTTGCTGAGTGGCCAAAGATGTGTGCGGTCTGGCGTTATCATGATGAAAGACCACACTCTTTCTGTTGATCAATTCCGGCCGTTTTTTCTCAATTTCTTGTTTGAGTCTCATCTGCTGTTGGCAGTAGAGATCCGAATCGATGGTTTTGCCCGGCGGTAAAAGCTCATAATGAACGATGCCCTGCCAATCCCACCATACACACAGCATCACCTTATTACGTGTTAATCCGGGTTTCGCTACAGTCTGTGGTGCTTCACTGCCCTTTGACCATGATCGTTTGCGCACATTCTTGTCGTAGGTGATCCATTTTTCATCACCAGTGATCAATCTTTTCAAAAACGGTTCGGTTTCGTTACGTTTCAATAGAGAGTCGCAAATGAGTACACGATTCATTTGGTTTCTTTCAGTGAGCTTGTGTGGCACCCAAATATCGAGTTTTTTTGTATACCCAGTTTTTTTCAAATGGGTCAAAACTGTTTTGTGGTCAATCCCCAGTTCTTCAGCTACGTCGTAACTATTAATATGCCGATCTTGGTCCACTTTTTCAGAAATGGCATCTACTTTATCCGTAACAGGGCGACCAGAGCGAGCTGCATCTTTGACATCAAAATTCCCGGACTGAAAACGCTTGAACCAACATTGTGCTACTCTTGATGACACTGCATTAGGTCCATAAACGTCACAAATTTTTTTCGCGGCTTGTGTCGCAGTTTTCCCTTTTTTGTAATAAAATTTCACAATATATCGAATTTCTTTGTTAGATTTACTCATTTTATCAAACAAAAAAACAATTGAAAAATGGCGGGAAATTGCTTTTTACTTTTTGTATTCCTTTTTTAAAATGTCATATTTTTAATGGTATCAAAACCAGCCAGATACAAACAGAACAACGGATGAGATTTTTACTACAACCTTATACATACAAAATACGAAAAGACTTTTTCCCCGACCTAATATAATCAGAAAAAATAAACAGATCCTGTGGAATACGGGTAAAACCTCGCGGCGCTGTTATAGTTTCTTCATGATACCATACTATTTAAAATTTCAGAATAAAACGCAAAATAAAACCAGAATAAAATAAAATAAATTACAACTATTATGTAACCATGCGGTTGAAATCACTTGTAAAATAATTGAATGCCATTTTGAGTCGAGTCGTGTATGTGAAATATTTAAGTATACGTACATTGTACGTGTGTTAAGCCTTGTAAAACCACGTATTCGGAAATATTTACCTACGGCTAAAAGCTTTTGCCTGTAAAAAATTTAATGCTTGCGATTTATGTCAGTTTTATATGGTTTATAAAGGCATGGAAAACGTATTGCACAGCGTAAAATATCTGTATAGCAAAAAGTTTTGGGTTACTAAAGATTGCAATTTTTCTAAAGAATAATTGTATTGTATTATTTATTGCGTATAATGGGTTTACAAAAAGGTGGAATGAAAACAAATGGTTCGCCATTCTTCTGCCTTTCAGCATGCAAAATTTGAACTTACATACTACTGGGGAAACTAAAAAATTACAATTAATCAATTTAAACATTCCTCACTTAAAATATATATTCATTAATTTATAAATAACACTGGAAACGAAAATAATAATTAATTGCTAGGTACATCCAGACAGCCTATTTGGCACATAACTGAAAATAGTACATACACACAACTTTGGAGTATACATAGCGTATACTTCTCTACTACATTATCTTATATCTACATATATTGTATATCTACATAATCTTAATCCAACAGAGTTTACTCACATTTTGAGATATTAAACAATTTTAATTTGCAACTCGTCTTACTTCGCTCCGCATCGCGGCCAAAGTGAGCGTTGTTAAAACTTGCGCTGGAGTTTCATGTCAGTAATTAGCTTAATGTAATTTAGTTATATCGTTATAGGCAGAGAGTGAGTAGACATTTTAACTGGGGTACATTGACCATTGATTAATAAATGACGTTAACATCATATTATTGAGATTAACTGCAAGCAACTTAAAAATAGTATGCATTTTTAACCGACTTCCAAAAAGAAGGAGGTTCTCAATTCGACTGTTTTTAAAATATGTTTGTTACCTCTGAACTTTCGACTGGGTGAACCAATTTTGATGTTTCTCTTTTTATTTAGTTGGCCACAAATAAACTTTTTTCTTTCTTTCTTTTTAGGGTTCCGTACCCAAATGGTAAAACGGGACCCTATTACTAAGGCTCCGCTGTCTGTCTGTCCGTCTGTCCGTCCGTCTGTCACCAGGCTGTTTCTCATGAACCGTGACAGTTAGACAGTTGAAATTTTCACAGATGATGTATTTCCGTTGCTGCTATAACAACAAATACAAAAAAATATAATAAAATAAATATTTAAGGGGGCTACCATACAACAAACGTGATTTTTTTGCTCGTTTTTGCTCGATATTGATAACGGCAACAGGTAGACGCTTGTAATATTCATTCGCATTGTCGTCCACATGACGAAGACAGCAATATTATTTTAGTTCTTTAGCCTTGTCATCGAAAACTTTTCAAATCGACCACTATTAACTTAAACCTCTTAACCAAATGAACAAATGGATCCTAATCCACGAATACTACTTTCCCTAATTCCAATTTATAGCACGAATTTTTAATCGAATATGGTGTGATATAAGTAGGATTATTCTGCAATACGGGACATCGGGTGCGGTTAGACCGTTAACTTTTTAACTTGACGGCACAAATTGACGGCCTGACGGACGTAATCGCTTTAGTCATAATCATGTTTTGGGGAAATTTAGATGCTGTAGGTATTTATTTATACGGCGTTTTTGAAGCGGAATTTTGTATTTGAAACATTGTCGTAAATATTTACTGAAGCATTCAGTGAGAGGTTAGGGTTCTGTGTTTCTACCAGATCGGATTGAATAGAGTTCTTTGAAATCGATTGAAAATTGTAATTCTTTTGTCTCATTCTCATCAACCTAGATGGATATAAATATCTTTTAAAACACACTGAAGGCTTTTTTATTAGTCACTGCCAGTAATCTTCTACACAATATCCCATCGAAATAACGCAAAACCTCACACAACAGATTTTTTTAACGTAAGTAGTTTTTTTATATTTAATAACTACTTGTGTCACCCAGCTTCGCGGAAATTGATTTGTCGCAAGTGGAGAAAAATATCAGTCACATCTAAACTATCTACATTCTAAACTTTATCAAAATCTGTTTAGTAGTTACGGATAAACTTGGCGCGGTCTACGATGGAGCACGCTTGCCTAGAATTCAAGGCAAGTCTCTCTAAATCAATTCACTTGCGACTTGAAGATACCGAGATTGTAACTATCTGAGAACATCAATTCAGGCACCGCATTCCACATACCAGCAGCTCACACAATAAAAGCGGAATCAAAGGTCTTCGTATGGGTTTTCGGAAAATCAACCGTACCATGTGATAAAATAAGAAATAGTTTTCGTTAAGTATTAAGGTATACTTGGGAGTTATTTTTTTTATATTTGGGCAAGTGTATCAACTAAACAAAATACAACCTAACACTGCAAAAACTTTACTACTTTGTGAGTTTTATTATCCTGATATGTGCGTGTCTTGTAAATTGTGTAAATGTGGATCCGATCAGAGTGGAATCCTTTGACTGTTTAGCTCAGTTCAGTTCAGTTCAACTACAATCCAAATGCAATCGTATACGAATTAGCTCGTACGGGTGCACTCAGTCTGAGCGCACTAGTATCGTGAAAACCCGGCTTTAGTGTGTGAAGGTTAGCAGCTTGCCCTGATTGACTGCCCCGGTGGCTCAGTTGGTAGTGAACCTACTTCCTGCGCTTGGGGGTGTGGGTTCGATTCCCATCTAGGACAAACATTTGTGTGATGAACATTTGTGTTTGTTCTATGCCTGGGTGTTAATATCTATTTAAGTATGTATTTAAAAATATATATGTATGTATATCAGTTTCTGGCTGCCATATTACAAGCTTTGCTTAGTTTGGGGTCAGATGACCATGTGTGCAATAATGTCCAGATATTTATTTATTATTTTATTTATTTATAATAAATAAAATAAAATAAACCTTTTTATTCTACTGCAGATATTACAAATTTACTGTCTAAACTGAACCTAACAGCACTTGAAATAATGCTATACTTTGTTTATAAACTTATTGCCTTATAAATATTACTTAAACTAAATCTGCAGAAGTTGCCTCTTCGGCATAGGCCTCCCCTAGCCTTCTCAATTCCTCTCTATACCGCTGATAATTAATTAATATCGAAGTAGATATTAAGCTACAAACAATTCACCCCCACCTCACCCTCACCTTTGCCAGTTATTCAACCGCCAAGCAGTAGTGTGCAAACGCTAATGTGTTCCGGATTGAAGGGCAATGTTTCCAGCGAAATTACAGGGCACACAGAGATTTGACATCTTATATCTCGGGGTGACGAGCGCAGTGCATTGCCATCCAGGGTTTTGAACTGTTGAAGTTCAAAATTCTGAGTGGCGTTGTGCTGTTATGGGTAAGCGTGAAGAGCCATCAGGCGAGCGACTTCGCTCGTCTCGTTACTCAGTATCATAAAAAAATAAAAATGTAACACGAGCCACACATGTAACTTTATATTTATTCTGTAGCACAAAATTTACTAAGACTCACACGTTTGACTTGAGATCCGATACAAACGGAGACGCCACAAATGGGTCTTTATTTACACAACACTTCTGAACAACAACGCGAGTGTTTGTGTCCATTTTTGTTCGATCCTGGACTGGACGTTGATAGATAGTCTGAAATAACCATTGAATGTAATAGAAAGACAGGGCGAATGAATTTTTACAATGATACACAATGGTGCTAACAAGTATACGCGCACCAGTGGGAAGTTCACCGTTTGCCGACTACTTTGGTGCGCTGTCGTTGCGTGTTTTGTCATTCTTGAGAGAAAACATGATGTATTACATTTACATGTTATGTATTAGGTGCTGCGATGCGACGTAGTTAGTTGAGATTTTGACAGATGGCGCCCATTTTAAACATATTGGGACGCAATGCATTTTTAGTATTTAGGTTTTATTTATTCGAAAAACGTGTACAATTAAATTTAGAGCTTAGTGTTTAAATATTTAATAGGAAGTGGCATAATATTATAATAATCACAAAAAGTTGTGAGATAGTGTAGCAGTTGCAGTACGACAACTTAAAAGTTAATAATAAGTATACGTTAATATAGGTATACGTATGTAACAACAAAGGATGAATTTGTATTACGACTTATTATAGACTAAAATTTCTAACAGTGTACCAAGCACTACACAATAAACTTAGATACGAGTTCGGTTACATCCTCTCTTGATATTTAGCTCTATGGATATAACAAAATAACGGGTTATCCAGCGCAAATGTTTACAAAAGTTCATAAAGAATGGCGTCCCAAGTCGTGACCGGAAAATGATCTATCGATTTTAGAGAGGGTAGAGTTTTAAACTTGTTTGCTTGATTCTTGTTTGTTGGCATCGTATCTTATTTATTTTTCTTCAAGATTTTCAAGTGGTTTCATTATCACTAAGATACTTATTATTCTGTTAGATAAATATAAGATTATCACAAAAACCATTTGGATCCTTTAAAATCTAATAACTTCACCATAAAATACGTATATTATTCCTCAACGGTAATCTTTAATATTGTCCCTTTGGGTCCGTAAGCAAATAAGGTAAAGGCCGCGCTTACCAGCTTGGTTATATGGGCCGTTGTATTACGCGAAAACCTTTAATGGTTAAAATAAACTGTTTTTAGCAAGACGCTTCCGTGATAGAAGTCTTTTTACTGGCTTTTATTTAACTTGCCTTGTTAGTATGGGTCAAATCTTGTAACTGAATTTTAATACAGTTATGTTATGCTTATGCCCAACCAATTGAGCCAAAATAATAATTTTATGTAGGTACACGTTTAGTTTGACAATGCATGGTAGGTTAAGTTACATCATTCAAAATCCAATATGGCGGACTTTAAAGATGGCGGACCAGTAATTTTTTATGCACCCCCATGATATGGGTATCAAATGAAAGGGTATGCTAAGAAGAATACGAAAAATACATTTTACGTCACACTAAATTCAATACGGTGGACGCCAAAAAGCTTTTAATTAATAATTTATGATGGAAACTGACGTGGTCGTGACGTCTTGGGAAAAACAGCCGAGTGCGAATTTAAAGTCGGAGTATTTTCGGAGTCGGACTTGTAGACGCAGCGTGAGTAGGCCTCCCTCTAGATCGACCGACGACATCGTAGCATCCAGTAGATGCAGATGGCAGGTTGTCGTTCATTGTGGAGGTCAAGGTGGGCGCCCTATGTTCAGCAGTAGACGTCTTCTGCCGATAATGATGACTACACTGAAGCAGGTTTCTTCTGTTTCCACCTTAAATCAAATGTTATCTTATTTCAATGATAATAAGAAGTATTGAACATAGTGTGAAAGGGGAGCTAATTGCGCGAGTGAAATACGCAAGTGTGGGAACAGCGTAATAGTTTCGGGTATTGTTTACTAGTCGGTAACTAACCGGACTGTATGCATACCTACTGGGTAGGTATTGGCAGGCGCTATTGTGGCACTTCGAGTGGTGTTTGATTACGTCGGACTACACACAATACCCGGGCTCGGATATTTGATTTCAAATAGAATAACAGCAAACAAGAAAACGATGTATGTTTGTGTGGCACAGTTACTGTGTCACTTGTGTTCTGTAGCTTAAGCCCGTTGTAGACGATGCGGAATATCTTGCGCAAGTACTTGCGTGAGTACTAGCGCTAGCAATCAAACGTAAATAGCCACTCGCTTGGCGATGCGCACAACTTGTGCGAGTAGTGTACTTGCACCAGTTCAAACGACTCGCGTCGTGCGTCTGAGCTGGGGCTCTATTTTTGAATCACTCGTAGGTTTTGTTCTGTTCGCACACGCAAATAATCACCGGTGTTTTCAAATGCAAGTGGTTTGGTATTTTTGAATCAATCGAATTCTGGGTTGCCGTAGTTCTGTCAGACTTTCTATCGATCACTCGTAGAGTTACGAGTGATATGACTTGTTCAAAAATACGACTTTTGGGATTTCGTTCGCAAGTAAATCACATCGCATGAAAAAAGTCCTACGAGCGATTCAAAAACAGTGCCCCTGCGCATGCAATTAGTTTCATTTCACGAACGTTATTTTAAGTGCTTACTGAAATAAATAAATAATGCATGATATTTATTTAATTCACTTGTTACTGTTTTTGAGAGATATTTGGTGCCGCCAGCGTAAAAAAAACACTTAAACAATCTGGGCCTAGATTCCATAACTAAAACACGCACGTAACACGGCGTGTTAAGTTAACCTCAAAAAATTTGGCCTCTCTTCCTTAGGAAATAAAGGCCAACTATTTGAGTTTTTATTAACGGGCCGCGTTACAAGCGCGTTTGTAGTTATGGAATCAGGGCCTTGGCGAATGAAATGGTGCAAGTATCACTTGCGCTGTTCGGCGCAGTGGGCGAGTCGGGCGGGAGTTTGGAATGGGAAGTGCGGGGAAATAAAGCTTCACTTGCAAAAGGATCACAGCGAGTACTACTAAGCAACTTCCACTGCCTCTGGCACTAAGAAAAAAGTATCACGGTTGTTCACTAAGCTCAGCAGTTACATGCACCATGTTCATGGTACATGTACCTGCGCCGAAATATCGGGAGCTCCTTCCACAACCTTATCACGGTAAATATCCCGTAAATAATCATATACTTTAAGAAAAAAGTGTTGAAGCTCGTTGCAAGCGATGCGCAGTACTCGTTACACGCACTACAGTTTACTGCGCATCGTCTGCAACGGGCTTTATTTATATCACAGAATAAATAGGTATTTTGTGCTTATACCACGGTAAATAATGCCAGCAAGCGCACTTCGAGGGCCTTGTAGGTATTTAAAAAGCTTAGCATGCTTCGCTATGCGTGCTAAAGTTAACTTTATTGTAGTGTCGTGAGAGTCTCTATTTTAAACGTCATTCTAGACTTCTAGACTAACTCATTATTTTTATTCTATGCTTATAAGTAGGTCATTATATAATTGTACTCGTAGCAGCTCCTTGCAGTACTATCCATATACTTTTTACCCGTACCCATATACTTTTTTTCTGGAAATGTAAGCAATGGAGCATTACATTTTCCGCATTTTCGGGAAAAAGTATATTAAGTAAAGGCTATTTATTGGTCATCCTCATGATGCACACAAATTTCTTTAAGCCGCGCTTCCAGCCGGAGTAATCTTTTTCCCATATTTTCAACGTACCTGAAGATAAAAAACCACGAGAAGGAAATTGAAAATAGAAACATGTAAGGTATTAAAATAATCTTGCAAGTATTTTAAAGACATTTTCATGCTGATATTGTCTATTTTGGTGAGGGAGAAGGAAAATAACTATTTCTTAGAGTTTTTGACCGTTTTTAATTCTCACTCAGTGCTATTTTCTCTTCAAAAATCTCCAAATATTTTTATGTGTTGTAATATGCACGAACGAAAGTCTTTGGAAGAAAGCGGCCTCTTAATTTCATCAATATGTCTCCGTAAGGCGTCTGCGCGGGCTAGGCCGTTTTCAGCGTGATAATTAAATCATCATCATCATCAGCAAGAAGATGTCCACTGCTGAACATAGGCTTCCCCCTTTAACCACCACACTTAACGACATTCTGCCATCTGCATCCACTGGATAATTAAATAGTTGGTCAAAATTCAATGGAAACAAACAACGGAACATTTAGCGTTACAAAATGGTTCCGTAGCCAAAAAGTTTGAGAATCGCTGGTAAATACGAATAATAACTACTTTTGATGCAATAAAATTCTCAGTCTCTCTCTTGCTCTTTCCTTCTTTCTCTTTCTCTCTCTTTTCTCCTAATTGAAAGAACATGGTTAATTTTCCTAATGCAACAGTCATTCTGTCTGTTTTGTCGTTGATTCTACATGGAAACTGGCAATTATAAGTCAACGTCACACTTCATAATAGTACGGGAGGCAAGAACTGTTTAATTCAATTTTACTCTCAAATGCATTCACTGCATGACGCGGTAGATGCGACAGACGCTCTAATATAGACATTAATACATAGGAATAAGGTTATATGGTAACAATAAATTCAATGTACCATAGATCATTGTGTGGAAATGATCCTTTTGATGCAATGTTTCTTGCAAATTTTACAATAATATTTCAAATGCGGAAGGACCCTGTCTGTCTCTTCTATTTATTTGATGAGCTGACTTTGACGAATTTTGATATGAAAATAGTGGCACCAAATTCACCAATATAAATGATATCAAGTCGCGAGCGAATCGGTCTGGTTCAAGGCAAGCGTGTTTCATCGTAGAACGCATCATCGATTAACATCAGGCGAGGTGGTTATAAAATGTGTGGTTCCTGAAAGAATGTTCATGCGGGTGAAAACGCGGGGCGCAACTGCATGGTTATATATCCACCAATATTACACACGAACAAAACAGGGCTTCATGTCACGAGACAGTTTGTCACCAACTGATCACACGGATATCACACGTGTGGTCAGTTAGTGAAACGCAAAATAAATAAATTTATTGTTACGTCTACTGAGCGCATGAAGATTTTTGCGTGTGTTCAAATGGTGAAACTACAAACGGAACGGTGGTTACGGAACCCTACCATATGCGTGTCTCGATACGCTCGTGGCCAGTTATTTTATAGACTGGAAAAAAACGGTCGTCAACAGTTATTTTTTCTCGTTTTGGCGCCAATACCATATACAGGGCTGCTGTTAATCAGTTACCGTCCATTTAAGGGCGGTCTCATTATATCAAAACAAACAACTATTGTTCTGCGACATTTCAAAATACGCGAAAAAAATTGCTTTTCCATACAAAACATCATTCATTCCCGACAAAATATATAAAATAGCTGATATTTTTTCGCGAATTCTGAATTGTTGTAGAATAAAAGATATTTGTTTTGATATACTGGGGCCGCCCTTATGAGGATGCTAGCTGATTACCAGTAACCCTGTATACTTAACGTTCTAATACTATCAAATTTTTTACGAAAGTATTCCAACATACAATATAAAAGCACTCTTAAATTGTTAGAACACTATTTCCTTCAGAACTCTTTAATATTACTGTCTGCAGTTAAAGAACAGTAAACTTTGTTCACCAACAATTAAAGTGCATTTTAACAATGCTCTAACAAAATAATTGTTTCTTCAAAATATCCAGTAGCTCTCTTAAAAGCCGTTCCATAATACAAACTAATAGAATAAGCTAGAGAGACGAAGTTATAATCATTTTACCTGATAGGAGGCAGCTGCATTGCGGCTTCGAAAACTTTTCATTGCATTACTTTCGTACTAAATATTCATTCTGCATTAAATATTTAGACTATAAAAGTTTAGCGATTGAGATTAAAATCTAAATAATATTTTAAAGAAAATTATAATATTAGAATATCCAAAAAGTCAAAGCCCTGCAAGATTATTAGTACTACCTTAGTACTACCGTTCCGTAAACCTATAAAAGTTCAAGAAAAAAAATCTCATTCAAATTGTTATTTTATTACAAGCTATATTAATGATTTTTTAGTATTACCTGTCCCGGTGTCTGTCTGTTTGTAATTAAATCTTGGCAAGTTAAATTTGACACACTTACCGGTGCTCGATTGAGCTGAAATTTGGCATACGTTCCGATGACAATACAATATTATGGTGAAAGCGAGCTATTAATTTGAAGATGATTATTTGATTCCACTTTTATTGTGCGAACTGCTAGTATGTGGAATGAGCCTGAATGGGTGTTCTCCGATAGTTATAATCTGGGTGTTTACAAGTCAAAAGTGAATCGGTTTCTTCTAGGCAAGCGTGATCCATCGTAGGCCGCATCATCGCTTAACATCAGGCGAGTTTGCGACCAAGCGCAAGCCTATTTTACAATTAAAAAAAAAAATGGTGACAGTGGACAACGGCACTCCTCGATGAATAATAGGTAGACTGGCAGTGTTTGGGCTCATTTTGATCAACCCGTCTTTCCGATCGATGTAATTTGTAAAAGATTGGTGGGAAAACGATATTTTTCAATAAAGATACGCTAATAAGTAATAGATTAATACACTGGTCTTGCATTTAAAATGTGACTATTATTTTTATAGCAGACCATTATACTTTTAGAGTCTGCTCTTAATTCTGTAAAACACATCTATGCATACAGCTCCCTCGGTTCAAGCAATTTTTCACGGAATATTATCTCCTTTACAACAGAATGAGTCTAATCAAGGGGCAGAGAAAGATACAGTGTTACCAGAGGTAAGTTAGTAATTCAGATTATAGAACAAACCAAATAAATAAAGGATATGAAAGCCTTTATCCAGTTTTTGGACTCTACTGGCTTTTATTCATTAGAATTTAAATTAGCTTCATTCCCAAACAGTTTATAAGTTATAGTTATAACTTGAGTAACAATTAAATAGACAAAGTTTGCGTCAACTCATCTGTGTTAATAGCTTAAAAAAATATAGGCAACAACAGACCAAGAGAAGCAGAAACAGCAGCGTAGCCAGAATGCGGGCTGGTGCCGGTGTGTAGTACTACAGTTCCTTGTATTACAAAAGACGGGAGCTGCGTTTAAGCTGTTCTGCTGCTGATACGTGTTTGGTCTGAAATTAGATGAAAAAACGCTAATATTAGATAGATAGAAACTCTTTATTGTGTAGACCAGAAATAAAGCCCCCATCGGCCATCTGTTCTGCGTGCTATGTGCCCTACCCACTGCCACTTCGACTTGCTAATTCGGTGGGCTACGACGGTAACTTTCGTTCGTCTATGAATTTCCTTATTTCTGATGCGATCTCGTAGAGAAACCCCGAGCATAGCCCTCTCCATAGCTCGTTGTTTCGTCTCAATATACATGAATATAATTAGCTTTTATCCAAGTTGTAAAACATTTAAACGCCCATAACAAAGCACTTTTAGTGGGATTTTGTAAGCGCCATTGGGCAACACTGTAGACAGGTGTAATAAAGAGCTCGCGATGCTATAAGAAAAGATTACCCCGACCGTTTTACTCAGAACTAATCTTGCCAGAAATGAACCTAGACGCGTATGCAGGGAAAATTGGGAATTTTACTGTTACTGCGGCTAAAGTCCCCGCAAATAAAGTTGAGATTTTACTTTCATATGGATAACTTTGTTGCTTTTTATTGCCGTGAAATAAACAACAGTTACTGTAATTATAGGGCTTTTACTTTGTTCAGGATTAAACACTCGGGATAGTTCTCACGTAGGCGAGTCAATTTGGAACTATATTTGGTTAGGTATGATTTTTTACTCAGGTTGGGTCGGATAAAAAAAAGTTCAAATACCGGAATTGAATCAAGGACTTCAGCTGCTTAAGGTATCGCATATTTTTCACATCTCTGACACACTAAAACTTGAAAAGTGTACCTTTTTAAGATTCCGTAGACCTCAGATACAGAACCCTTATAAGTTCGTTCTGTCCGTCCATCTATCTGTCCGTATATCCATCTATCCGCCTCTCCGTCTGTCCGTCTGAATTGTAAATAAACACCCTTGCATACCCTTATATACCAAAAATCGTCGGTAAAAACCCTGTAAAAAGCACAGAAAAAGAGAAAACAAAAAAAACTTTTCTGTGGTAAAAACAGTTTCACCTTTCTGTAGATCGAATAATAGGTCTAAAACAAAATGCAAACTGTGTAAACTTCAATTGTATCTGTGTTCTACCCGTACATTGTTTGAGTAGGAACTATTGTCGTAAACAACTGATATTACGGAAAAGGTCGCTCCACGCCGCCGGTGGCGTACAAACGACCCGCTTCCCTCTCGCATTCACTGCCGACTTTACAATGTTTTAAATAAAACTGTTCATATAAAGTCTATGTTTTATTCGTAGGTGGCTTTAAAAACTGTTACTACGGGAAGATAATTAGTCCGGAAAGACGGAAGGTGGATCAAAGCATTTTCACAATAATGGCTGCGGTACGGAAAGCGACTACCAGGTAGTCCACCATGGCGTGCTGAAGAGGAAACTTATAGTTATAGATTATTAAAATGATATTGACTAGGATCTGGTGTGGTTGGCTATACTGAGCAGTGGTTGAGATGAACACGGGCGAATCAAAACAGAATCAGTGTTTTTCAGCCGTGCATTTAGATAAATGTAGAGAACAGAAGACTTAACTCAGTGCTGAAAATTAGGAGGCACTGACAGTGGACTAACTTTGTTTGGTGATGATGAAAAGTGGTTTCAGTTAAACGTATCGTAAAGATAGAAAATATGTACTTTTTTACACATGGTCACGCGGAATGGGTGAGTACTATGTCGAAAGAAGTCCGTGATATATCATTATGAACGGATTTTAAAGCCCTAACAGACGTGTTAAATTGGCTGACGGACCGCCGTCTGACCAACGAATACAACTGACAATTTTCTATTTCTCTCAGGCTTTTACAATGGAATCAACCTAAAATCACAATAAAATATCAGTTGCTTCATACATTTAGTTGTGTAAATGCCCATTTTCTATGGAACAACTGATTTTTTTCCAATCAGTTTATTGCGACATATGTATGCATGCAGACCTTAAATAACATATTTTTGTACTTAAATTACACATCTTCTTCTTCTCTTTCTCAAAACTTTGATTGGGTTTAACCATAGAATACATAATATTGCAAGTTCTCACTATTGTGTCCTTTGTCTAATTGCAATATTGCAACTATGTGCCTCATTTGAAACAGTATAGAATTTGCAGTGACGTCAAGTGCTCATTTATTCCGTATATATTCGTCTCTAGCGTATTAAATGGCCACACAAGACTATACATTTCGAAGTTAGTATAACATCTCATCAGTATAAAAATATACTACCTATATAAATGCAAAATACCACCAGTTTACAATAGACGGACTCATCACGAAATCTTGAAAAAATTTTGAAATTCGACATTTAAATTTGGCAATTTATGACCTTATGGAGTGTGAAGGTCCGTTATGGAAAAGGATTTTGCGAAAGGGCCAAATAAGGGGAGCCAAAAGGGGTTTGAAAGTTTATATGAAAGTGAACGCGTACGAAAGACGCGGGTAAAAGCAAGCAATCTTATAGGTAAATGCAAAAGTAAGCGCGCCCGAAACCAACCAAACTGATGAGCGAAGATGCGAGTTTCTGTAATATCATACTAAAATACTTACCCATACACGACGGTGACCGCTTACCATCAGGTGGCCTGTCAGCTTGTTTGCCACCTTTGGCATAAAAAAGAACATATTTTATATACGAAAGTGAGTTGTGATTTTTGTATGAGTGTGTTATAGAATACTTTGATCCCGGAGAAATGTACATTCCTGAGAAAATGACGATGCGGGTGAAACCGTGGGGTGCTAGTTAGTTTTAAATCCGCAACATAAAGCTTCGGATAATTTCCTCCCTAAGTCTGTCTTGCTCTCTTTCTCTCTGTCTGTTTGTTACTTTCATGATTAAACGGCTGTATCAATCTTGACGAGATTTGACAAGAAATTGATGAAAACTTAAATGAAATACGTACTTGTCATTCCGAAATAATACAAGCGTAAAAAAAAAATAGCGATACAAGAGCTGATAAGTTTCAAACGGATGAACTGATTTTCTTGAATCATAGCTAATCACACTCTCGAACAAGTTACCTTTCAAACAAAACAAAAAAAACATTCTGCCGTTTGAGAGCTACTATACACAGAGACATACCTTAAACCTCTCTTTTTGCGTCGGTGGTTAAACAATATGCCAAAACAAGAAAATCACAGAGGTGAAACCAATGAACGCAGCGGGTATTTCCACATTTTCTCGGGATAAAAACATCCTACGTTTCACCAAGAACGATTCAGCCATTTTAACATGAAAAGATAACAAACAGATAGCTGGAAATGAGAGACAGAGTTTCTCTCACACATTAGTGTGGGTTCCAGATATCTCTTACTGTTTATTTGAGAACACATTAACACCGCTCTGGGTGACCACAATTTGCTAAACTCCGTCGTTGGCTAATCCCTTGTTGACAACTTCCTTTCGAGGACTGTACCAAACCGGATAATACCATTTGTAAATAGTTTATTTTGAGGTAGAAATTGCGGAATGAACTATGCAGGCGTTCATACTATACGAATATACTGGGGGCCTATTACTACTTCGAATTTATTTTCTCAAATATGGTATATGATGTATGCTTATTATTTGAAGAACCTACTTCCACAAACAAAAGCTAATAGACTTCCACAAATTAAAGACAAAATTTTATCTTTAAGTATTATAACCATAGTACAGTTGTAAATGTTTTTGTATCACGTTTTTTATGGATTCAGTGTATACAACCATCCCATACGCGATCTCTAGTCGGATTTCAGATAGTCCTATGATGTCCCATCGTATTTTGCCCAATTCGTCCTCCAGCACGACAATCTTCTCTTCGGTCTTCAGGTGCGAATGTTGTGTGTAGCCAGGGCCAAATTTCATTGGAAGAGGTAGTGGGGCAACTGCTGGAGATTTTCGCACCCCCTGCTCCACTGTTATAGAGGATATCCAGGGATAGAGAAGTTGCCAGGGGCTGGAAGCCGTAATATTCGTTTGTTTGTCACTCAGGGGGTTTGCCAAAATCCTCACGTTTGGCATACCCGGGCCAAAGTAGTGATTAGTGAGTAGTGAAAGTGTGTTTAGAATTTAAATTAGCTTTCAGGTCAAATTCATTCCATGTATTTCGAGTATGTACGACCAAACAGATATCGAATTTTTAGTCGACGTTTCGTGAAATTATCTGCACAAATTGAAATGTAATATTGTATCGGATGAACAATTGAAACTGAACACAAAGCAATCAATGGCTATGAGGTGAAAACGTCGACAAAACAATAGGAGAGGAATTAAAATTGTGCTGTTTTATCAAGATGAGAACTTTTATGATATATAAAAAACGTACGTAATATAATATATTTAAATAGAACATAAGTGATGGGCTTTTTTGCAGTGTTCGCCTGGGGAACTGGTTCGCCGCCTTTGCCACTTATTGAGCCGTGAAGCAGTAGTGTGCACACATTAATGTGTTTCGTATTGAAGGACAATGTTTCAAGTGAAATAACTAAGCATAAATAGATTTACCATCTAATATCGCAGATTGACGAGGGTAGTGCATTGCCGCGTATAACGTTTTGTACTGTTGAAATTCTAAGTTCTGGGTGCCACTAAACAAGGATGAGCAAGACACTTACCTTGTCATTAAGTTGCATAAAAAAGCAAGTACTTATCCTCACTTTTTTTGTAGTTATCATACAGTAGTATAACTCTCAAGTAGGACACCGCACAAGATGGACAGACGATCTGAAAGAGACCGCAGCAAAAAACGCTGGATGCAGGTCGCTTCCAACCGGCCTTTTTGGAAATCGGTGGAGGAGGCCTATGTCCAGTAGTGGACGTCCTATGACTGAAATGATGATGAGTACAATTCTAGAGATAGATAGCGATGGTGGATAAGTGATAGAATGAGTGCTTTACAATCTGATGGCACCCAGTTCAATCCTCCACCCAGTACTAATGACTTATTTAGTACTTAAATAAATTATGTGCAGTTTCGAAGCCATCTCTCAAAAAACGGTGAAGGAGCATCACGAAGAAACCGGTATGACCAAGAAACTCAAAAAAGTTCATTGACATGAAATTTACCAACATGCACTGGGCCAGCATGATGGATTAGGACTCATCCTCTCTCTGAGAGAAGGCCTGTGTCCCAGTAGTGGGGACATGGAAGGCTAATAATGAGTAAAATTAAAACAGAAAACTTTAAAACAGTCGTATTTATTTTTTGATCATCAAACAAAATTAGAGGAAGTCTTATGACGAGTTTCTTGACATCAGACATATCAAATCGACAATATATTTATACACATCACTCATCTTAAATAGGGCAATAATTTATTGATAGCAAATCATAATATTATTCGCTTAATCTTTGCCTGTTCATCTTTGCTTGATTGTCGACGAAATCGTCTGAGTGATACTTCATAGGGATGCCAAGAGCGCTAGCAATCAATTCTTCGGGGTTATATTCAATAATAAATGCTGGTACGCTTCCTTCGGTGTTTTGCTGTCCGTCAAAATTCGGTGCCAAAAATTCCATAGTCTCAGGTGTTCTCTTCTTTCTGAGATAGTTGAAGCAGCAAGCTCTGAAGCGCCTGGTTCCACACGCCGGCTCACATTCTTTCCCACACGAATTACAAGACGTATGTGATGCATACAGCACCCCAATTAGCATCAGAGCTACGAATACTGTCACTTTCATCATGATGGAACAGAGAACTGGTGAATTCAGCGCCTAATAAAAATGGCAATGGAAATGTAAGTTTAGCTGAAGTACACAAAAGGAATACTGAAGTTTGAATGACTGTATAAGCTCACATCGCCTTTTTATATGGAAAAGATGTTTACTTACGTAGGTGTGATAGAAAGCTTTGCAAATAGGAATATTCTCTGTCTAGTCTAGAAAAGGCCTGAAATTTGACACCCTAAGTGTTAGCGGTAGCAGGCTACCGTTTTCATTGATTTGTGTCCACTGTTGAGATTAATTCCCTTGAAATATGATTCAAAATAGCACAGCAAGTCGTTAGATCCTTCCAGAAAATATAAAATTAGATCACGCAAACGTTTCATCTAATACAATCTCATAACTTAATCAGGAAAACGAATCGGAAATAAGCGTAGCAAACGTATAAATTAAGCTGGTCCAGCACATACTGTGCGGCCAGCTTATTTAAAGAGGCAGGTTGGGGAGCCACCATTCTATTTGATGAAAAGAACTGATAGCCTCTTTTGAACCTTTTAGTTCCTTCATTCGGCCACTTTATTACATAAGTTGGTCGGACTGTAATAGGGATACGCGCTAAGCGGACTCGCGAGGCCAGCTTCTGGAAATACGCCACAGTAGAGTTTCTTTCAGCTACTTCAATCCGCACAAATGTAATAGTACATTGTTATCCTAGGTGTGAAAGTAACTTATTTAGTCCCGAGACGAGGTTTGGCTAATAGTTCGAGGGACTAAATAAGTCTTTAACGCCGAGGTAAACACTGTGCTTTTCATTACAAATACAAGGAAACTAAAAAAACATGAACTGACTAAAGAAAATATTATGTGGCAAATGCATGAGAAGTAAGAGACCATAATCCTCTAAGGAGAAAAAAAAAGTTAGAACATGGCTCAATACAAATGTGAAAATAGAACTAGTTTTATTTATTTATAATTTGAGTGTCTGTCAGTTGTCAATTGTCACTGTCAGTTGAAAGAGATTCTCCCTAGGGCTGAAATGTATTACTTTCAACCCGCTCCTCAGGCACCTTCATACCTACTTCCCTAGTATGAGTAATGACAATTTTTTGCTATACATACAAAAAAAAACTGTTTATTTTTTTACCCTATTTTTATTATAAATGGCGGTGATGTGATGACCGCCGAATGTGGTTAAAACTATAATATGAATAAAACGTGAGCAAAACAATAAATATGTTTAATTTCTATAAGACAAAAAGAAACACCATAGTGTGAGAATTAGGGTGCAAAAAGTAGCTTCAAGATGTTTTCATTCTCATAAGTTACACTACTACAAAAAAATTGTGAGAGGACAAACATTACAAACAAAGTTACCCAAACATTAATTAAAATCCCGTTGTTACATAGCGCAGGTAAAAAGCCCACTTGAAGTACTGTGAAGGAAAACTGTAAAGGGCCCTCTGAATAAGTTATAAGATCAAGGAGCAAGGGCGCACGCGATTTGGACCAATCCGTCTGTTTTGATTTGAAACAGGATGTTTAGTTAGGCCAAACTCGACTCCGTTAGCGGAATGCATGAAAGTTTGAACAGTTTCGCTTGTAAGTACCGTAGCGAATGGAGAAGTTGAAAGAAAAATAAACCTTTGATTGAAATGTAATCAAATTAGAGAGGGGTATATCTGAAGATAGGATTACAGTCAATAATTGAAAGCTAAAAGTTAGGGCATCAAGTACCTACCCGAAATTATGGTTTCTGAGGAAAAATATGCGCAAAAATCAACTGTCCATTTTGTATGGATGCTTTGACACAACGCTTACAAATACTATCAGTTCCACATCAGATCAATTATTTTCTTTAGAATTTTTGTTTTTTGGGTATGAAATGTAATTTTTCTATATGACATATGACATTGTGTAAAAACTTTCTACCGGCTTGGCTTATAAGGTAGATCTGTGGTTATAAGGCTTTTGTATGGAACTAAAAAAAACACGTACCGTCACATATTTGAATCGTAAGTCGGCACCGGGCGTAATTTTTTTTATTCAAAATGACAAAGAAAGACTCTTTTCATGGCACCTTTAACGCTTTAAAGGATAGTGGAAACCAAATTCAAGGTTGTTCCTATGGGAGTTTAAGCTTACTTTCTTCTGATTAGTCCGACAATTTTCAAAATGTATCCCATCTATTTACATATCTATACATATAATAAAAGTAAAAAAAATGTAAGGCGTCTTAAAATAAGCAGCGTTAAGATTTTCACGAATATGCTTAGCTATGACCAGATTGGAGCGGTTTTCAAGAATATGCTTAGCTATGACCAGATTGGAGTACAGGGTATGTTATTTTGCGATAGAGAGGAAAAAAGGGTTGAAAGTTTATATGAAAATCTACGCGTACGTAGTCGCGGGCAACAACACCAGTATTTTTTTATGCTTAATGTCTAGGTATGTATACGAGTTTTGAGTAGCTCGTAGCTTTTGCTTTTTCTCATAGGTAGTGATGAAAAATAGTCTGTGTCAGTCTGAGGCAAAATATTTTCTACTCGGGCGGCGTATATTGAATCCTTCGCTTCCCTCGGAATTCAAAATATAAATAAATATTACTTTGTCCCCTTGTAAAACAAATAACTATTGTTAGCTTCGTTCCGAATTGATTACGTCGTCGTGTTCACTGACAAAGAAGCCAAATGGACGGTAAACCGCAGAAACTTACAAGTCAGTTTGTTTCGAGTCACGTCGAGACGAAACCGCATCCTTCAGGACATCGGGATAGTTTGGGTTGAGTAAGCAACTATTTAATTGACTCACAACCTCCAAGTAACGTGTGGTAATTATATGTTGGGGGTAATATTGGGAAAATAAGTTTGTTACTAAAATAAGGTAGTGTCTTATGTCTATATGTGATGTGTAGAGGGTTAGACAATTTGATCGGGCGTGTTGGTGGACCCATTTATAAAATACATATTAATTGAAGAAATGACCCAAGGAGGATTCTTTTAATTTGGGATAAATGTTTACTCTATAGATATTTGTTAGTCAGAAAGAAAAAAGAAAGAGAATTTTTGAAGTGTAAAAATGTATCTCAAATTCCTTATTGTACTTGAAGCGACGTAGAAGCGAAAATACACTAGAGATTCATCAGAAAAACAGTTTTGTCGTGTACATTGCACAGACCTAAAGTTAAATCTATACTTAACTACATCCTACTTCTGTGCATAGGTCTTTATTTCTGTTCACACCTCGTCCTGGTATGGTATGTCTAGATTGAACCTAGACATTTTAAAAATATTAGCTGTTGAGATGTCTAGTTTCGCGTAAGTCTCGTACATAGCGATTATGTTCGTCTGCCGCAAGATGGTGTGAGCAGGATAACCTCAGATCAGACAAACTAGGAAGATGTGGTACCTACTTATGGTGGCGTGGTGGATCAGGCGTCGCACCGGGGCAGTCAATAAACAATAGACTACGCAGATGTCAACTGTGATCTATTAAATTGGCCCTACTTACAGATTTTGCATTAAGTGGTTAAGCGCGGTAAAGTGAAAGAAAATGCACGTACTGACAGACATACAGACAGACAGCGTAGATTTCGTAGTAGCATGTTGAAAAAATGGTTCTAGTTGAATAGTAGAATATACTAATAGAGGTAATCTTTGATTATATGCTTTGTTTAGTAGATTACCTTCCATAATATGTCAATTCACTAAGCATTCTAATTGAATTGTGACGCTATAAATCAAATTAACTCCAGCTATTATTGTTGACAATTGCTTTGGCCTAGTTAATTACATTAACTCTGTTGGACGGTGATTTAATGTCATTACTATAATGTATAATGTACTAGTGCTTATGCCCGCGATTTCGTACGCGTAGATTTTCATGTAAACTTTCAACCCTTTTTTCCTCTCTTAATCCGGCCCTTGCCCAAAATAACATAGCCTTCAATCTGGTTATAGATAAGCATATTCGTGAAAATCGAATTTAAATCCGTCCAGTGGTTTAGGAAATGTGCGTGGACAAACAAACAAACAGACAAAAATTCTAAAAACTATCTTAACGTGATCAGCTGCTTATTTTAAGACGCCCTGTGTGTGTTTTTTATGTATTATAACGCAAAAACGCAAAAAACTGTAGGTGCGGATAACTTATTTTCAAACAAATTAAGAATTTTTAATTGACACCAATCCACTAACTAACAGTTACTTGCAAAATTATTATCAAATTAAAAAACCTACTTCTATTAGTAAAATGCGCTATTTCGTTACTTGGATTACAATATTATGTCATCCAAGTAAACGAAATTTCCAGTTATTTTGACATAAACCCCAAACTACTGAGGAATTGTGTATAGGACCAATCTGAAAGTATATCCTTTTATTCCCAAATTGGTTTATAAATGACGGAGTTCTGAGCTATAGAAATTTAAAATACAACCGAATTGAGTATACCCCCTTTTTCTATGAAGTCTGTAAAAAGGGAGCCATGGTAAAGTCTACAGGGTGAATTTGACTAAACATATCAAGTTTGATTTAGGTCAGATGCGTTTGTACCTGCCACGTCACCTTACCATATCTGACTTGTTTGTCTGTCTGAGATTGTACCAGTCTACAACCTTGTCCGATGGTGCGGAGATGCAGACTACGATGACACGTTCGCTTCTAGGATTCTACCGCTATTCACTTCTGTTCAGGTTCCGTACAATCTTGAACACACATGTGCGCGGAAGAGAATTGCCCGTTCAATATTATAAGATTACAAAGAGTTAATAGAGAATAAAGGGTAGTGGAATAGTTATTGTCTATCCGTGTGGTGACGTGGGAGGAATACTTATGTGAGATTACGGAGATAGTTGGGAGCTAAAGTCTTCTTGCTGGAGATTCTTTTAGAAATTTTATATCTATTTTTAAAGATTCGATACGTCAATTTATAATGACAAAGATGTCTTTTCAAGAGTTGTTGATAACGTACCAATATAGATGGCGCTTCTAATGCTTGTAAAGCGCCAATTCAAGAATTTGGTGGCCGATCTCCGCACTCTGCTGAGCTGTCTACGACCACTAACCCGTCACGCGCGAGCGCCATCGGGTCACCAACGAACGGTACACTCTCTCCAAAATAAAGTCCTGCTGCACTGTACACCGAATTTCACAGCACTGCCTCTGTGCACTGTACTTTTTGGTTTAGTTTTTTTATTTTTTTATTTTGTCTATTGTATGTTTTTTTCACACAATAGACGATATCTTGGTCTATATCAAAAATCTCCAAAAATATTTGGCAATTCCATAAATTATTCACTATTAATAAAATTATGGAACAGCTGATATTTTTTTCGCGATAAGACAAACGTCTCAATATACAAATGGATCACATTAAAAACCACGTTCAAAAATACATAAAAAACGTAATAAATGCCTATAAAATTTGAGGGTTGCCCTAGATTTCTCTGGGATCCCATCATCAGATCACTGGTGACAATGGGACCAATTTGAAAGTTTACGCTACCGAATAAATTTTTTTTTGAACTTGTCTACAGTTGGCGAAGAAATCGGTGAACATACATTAAAAAAACACATATCAGTCATAGGACTGCACGTCAGAAATGAAAACTTAAGTAGTAATTCACCTATTCTACAAGGGATGGCGCTGTTTTAAAGTACACTGATCAGCGTTCGGTGACAATGACGCGAGTTTCATGATTTATGATCACCCAAAAAGTGCTAAACGAGCCTAAAGAAGTTTTTACTTAAAACATAAAACAAAAAAACAGTGGAACATAGAACCGTCCTCCTTTTTTCGTTTGTTAAAAAGTTGTTGATAATAATAATAACAAATGACATATCAACTAAGTATACCACCGTTACGTGCATTTGTATTTTTTCCGCGTTTTTTTTTGTGCAGCTGCTGTAATGTATTTTGTGGTTGTAGTAGGTTTATGTTTTCAAACATAACAGATTGAATTACAATGTTTCTGTTGAAAATAACAGAGCATAAAAGATTGAATATTTCATTTCATTGCATGGTCAGGGTTTTTAACTGTACTGAGCAAGTTAGTATTAATAATTTATCATTTCACTTAATAACATGTTGACAAATTAATTGTAATTAGGTCGGTCGGCAACCTACCATTAGCGCACGATGATGAGTACGCAGTAATTTCTAATTGGGTTATTTGAGTCAATACGCATAACTGAATGATCTTGTCATTAATCAGCTTACATGTAAACATAAACTAGCAAGGGCCCGCGTTGAACTATGCTGCCTACCACAGGAACCGTGAACTTTACCGGCATAAAAAAAATGTGATTTGATTGCGGGCAAACATACACACAAACAAACTTTCGAATTTATAAAATTAGAGTTATGTGATAGCATGGGGGGATTGGAAATTGATTTTCAAATCAAATCAAAAGTCTACAAATCACGATTGAATTGTTTTCTTCTAGGCAAGCGTAATCGTAGACCGCATCATCGCTTAACATCAGGTGCGTTGGCGGTCAAAAGCAGGCCAATAAATACATTAAAAAAAGAATTTTTATTTAGTAAAATAACACTTCGTTGAAACGATTTATTGTACGGTTTCTGGCGTAGACAAACTAAGATTAAACCAGGCATTCCGAAAATAGTATCGTAAAATAATAACTAAATGTGTGAAAAATACGTCACTTTCCATAATAATACTATAAAATTTTGATAATTTTTGTTAGTGACCGCCATTTGGCTTCATCTGTTTATACTCGGTCCAAGCTTCTTTTAGCTCTTACAGCTGCTAGATTTTCTACGTTAGATTGTAGCTTTTAGACAACTACAGTGTAATATTAAAAGGAAATGTTTTCATTCGCATTTAACAATGTTTTTGCAGCTGTAAAAGCAAAATATAGACCGACAATAGGCGCTTCTGTTGGACGATACACACTAAAAGTGTGTTCGATATGATACATATATGCATGCATTTTGATGACTTAGTATTTTTGGAGTTTTGTATTTTTGGATGTTTGTAACGAAATAACTCAAAAACTACTGAACCAATTTAAAAAAAATCTTTTACTGTTGGGAAGCAACTCTATGCCCGGGTGACAAGCTATATTATATTTTGTAGTGAGGCCGAAGGCCGAGCTTACACCCGTGCGAAGCCGGAACGGTCGGCTAGTATCATATAAAATTCCATGTACATTTTTCCTCAATCATTTCCTGAATCAGTGTTACCTAGCTAAATTTGACCACAATAAAATAACTCGGAGTATTTCGGTAAAAGCAAGCATTGTGATATTCATAATAAAATATCCACCTTCTCGGACAAAAGTTCCGCTTGACTGTGAATCCGCCTACTGAATTCTTAACATATTCTTTCATGCTAAAAAGTTTTATTTTGTCTGGAAAATAAGTACATGTTTAATTTTGAAAATACATCGTCGACTTAGATAATGGTTTTCTTACTTTTATTGACTCAATTGTGTTCTCTTTTTGTCCAAGAAATTGATGATTTATATTATGTCGTTCGTTAAGTTTTTATAATAATTAAGAGCGTAGATGTGAGCTTACCTTCTAAATCATACTATTTAGTATCGGAAAGGTAAATAGTTATATAGGGCGGTGCATCAAAAGAACGAATAACGGAAATGCAACACACCAAAAAAGCTAATCACAGAATCATTTTCAAAACTATAAGATAGCTTGATGTTTGTATAAACGAATATATTATTTAAAAAATACTGTCTGCATAATGTAGCATTTCTAGAAAAGAACGCGATTTGAACGACGCCTTGCACTTCAAAATCTGCCGAGCTTTGTTTTAAGCTACGGGTCATAGTAGACAAACATACATACATATCTAATATAGACATACTTACTCACTCGAAAACATTAACTAGGTAGTAGCTTAATTATAGACTTCAATATAGGCTTTAAATCACAAGAGTTTAAAGCCCGAGTCCATATTTATAAAACAATGTCGAGCATCTTTGCAGATTGCAGGTGTGTATGGACAGCGTGTCGCAATATTGCGACACTAGCTAGTGTCAGCTGAAAGGTGTCTAAACTGTGAACGCGGTACACCGGCGGCCACAGTGATTCCCTTAGCAAACCACTCACGTAAACCTCAGCATAAATATTTAACAGTAAAGTGGAAAGGACGGGTGTCCTATAATGCGAATCTTGGCAAAATTACAAGTATCTACACGCACGAACAAACAACTCCTCCTGTTTTTGCTGTAACCCAATTAGAAAAAGGACGTAATTTTAAAAAGAATTTTGGCGACGCTATTTCTGCCACCTGGTACAGAGAAGAATATGCATTTGGGGTAAAAGGACGTGTGTTTGTAGATACGAACGTATGTGTGTATGCTTGTATGTCTGTTACAATTTTTCTCCAAAACGGCTAGATTTAATTGAAAGACGGGTTTCATTTCAATGGTTTTGGTTATGTTTGATTAAAATCGATGACAGTGATGGTGGTTGAGCGGAAGCATATGCTCCGTGCAATCTGATAGTACCTGGTTTGATTCCACTTATTTACTGATTTAGTAATTAAATTAATTATGTACAGTTTCGATGCCATCAAAAATGGTAAAGGCAAACATAGGGAGAAAACCGGTATGTCCAAGAACCTAAAAAGTTCATGGGCATAATGACGTCAGCAACATGCACTGGGACAGCATGGTGGATTAGGGTCCGTCCTCTCACTCTGAGAGAAGGCCTGTGTCCTAGCAGTGGGAGAGTTATAGGCTGATTATGATGATGATAGTAATCAAAATCTGCTCAATGGTTTGAAAGTTATGAACTCTTTTCCGAATTGGTCGTGGATTTGTTATTTTATTTATACTTGTGGTGTATAAAAGAAAGTCAAAATAGACAATAGACAAGACAATTATTTATATGTGGAATAAAAATTACAAATGGGCAGAACAAAAAATACTGGTAGTCTAAGAGCCCGTGAACCCCAGACCTTCGTTATTTTATAAAAGCTGAAAGTTTGTCAGCGCATACTTCCAACACAGGTAAGAACGATGGACCATTATGAAGTTTGGGTTACCGTGGCAGGTTACCGGTTACCGTTTTGGCAGGTACGGCCTGACCAACTTATTTGTGCAGTTGGGCAAATGATAAAACTAAAATATTCCAAGACAGGCTATTAGTTATGTTCAGAAACTACGATGGTGGCTCCAGCATTCAACTAAGCAGATAAATTTGTCGCACTGTAAACTGTACTAAAGGTGTGTAAAATACCGATCTAAATTCATCATATAATAAAGTGTGATTTTTTGGTATTACCTACAGAATATTATTAAAAATCACGTTATTGATTGCCAGACACTTAACATCGTGGCAACCCCTTGCCAGACACCCCTTCCACAGAAGTGGAAGAAAGGAAGGGAGGCTTTTGCCCTGCAATGGGATGACCACGGCTGAAATAAATAAATAAATATCTTTAAAATTACTATAGTAGACTCTCGCAGAAAACATTTGCATTTGCATTATTACCCATCGTCCCTCAACAAAAATCGAGTATATATTTTGAACAGATTTATAAATTGTGTTTGCGTCCACGACGCCGGTGTCGGACAAGTGTCGGGCTAACACGCTACACCGAGCCGGCCGCAGTGATTCCTTTAGTAAACCGCTCACGTAAAATTCCGCCTAACACCTGCACGCTAGTGTGGTTTTGAGACATAAAAAGAGAGCGATTTATAGTTTTTTTTATCCATAAGAAGAAGAAGGCTTGCGTTTGACCGCCAACTCGCCTGATGTTAAGCGATGATGCGGTCTACGATGGAGCACGCTTGCCTAGAAGAAGCCGATTCACTCGTGATTTGAAGACACCTAAAGTAAAGTAAATATTTATTTCTGAAACGCTTCTACATTATCCCATCTGCGGAGGTAAACATTAATTGTCTTAACATATTATGTTTAATTGACTTAATAGCGGGCCCCAAACTCGGCTAGGCCGGTATCTTGGTGACCCATGAAGTGGATTTGCCTATATATGATTTAGCATGCGCGCTTAGAAGGGTTAACTTAATAGTAGTGGGTAAATTAAAATCAAATTAAAGTTAAAATCAAAATTAAAAGCTAAATCCTAATTAAAAATCAGAATTAAAATCAAAATAATATTAAAAATAGGTGAACATAAATTAAATTGCATTACAAAGGAGTTAGAGAAGTCTCAAATACGGTTATTGGACTTCTAGACCGGTGTGTATAAGTGTGTGTGTGTGTGGGTGTGCAGGTGGTATGAGGATGGGATGAGTAAAGTCAGCTAAGTATTGTTATCGTAAACTTTAACGAGATCTTCAGTGTCTCTGTAGCTGAGAGACTGTATCCATACTTTGACCCTACTTCAGGCTTTCCTATGTGGAGTTTCTTTTATGTCACAGTGCTTGCATACCGAGTTGTAGGTGAAAGCATGAACGTATGGGGGTAGGCGGCATGCGAACACTGTCTTCACTTTTGGAAGCGGGACTGTGGCAGGACGAGCTTTTCTGCATGAGTGTTGTGGATCAATAGTGTGAGATTTGGCTACTGCACGCATGATGAATAATTGTCTGACAGTGAGTACTTTTGCCTCTTTGTATAGATCTTCGGTGGGGTAACGTCGTGGTTTTCCTAACATGACTTTTAAGATCGATAGTTGTGTCCTCTACTGCAATCATGTAACTCATGGCAGCGCCTCCCCATACACCAATACAGTACTGTATCAGAGATTGACTCAACGTGGTGTATACTAGGCTCATTACTGTTGTACTTGCAGCTGGTCGAAGTTTCTTTATGATGAATATCGTTTTGCGGACTCTTTTAGACAGGAATGAGATGTGCTGCTCGAAGGACAGCTTTTGATCAATCTGTACGCCTAAATACCTCATGCATGCCACTTTTCTAATGGGCACTCTACATTACTCAAAGAAGAATGGGCTTTAAAGACTGGACAGGTATCAGAATGTATTTTTATGTTTTTGATTTTGGACTCGGTGGCTCGTGTTATATGAAAACCGATGATGCTCGTTTTGGTGACGTTCAGAGTGAGAAGGTTTTCGTTAAGCCAGCGTGCTATCTTCGACATCCCATGTTCGGCAGCTGCGTGAGCACCGTTCCAGCCTCTCCCATGGAAAATAGCCACCGTATCATCGGCATAGCAAATGAGAATGGCCTTTGGAATGTTTATTTTGAGTAGATCATTCATGTAAATAGTGAATAGTGTTGGCGATAGGATTCCTCCTTGGGGAACTCCAAAAGAGACCTCTAGCTCTTCACTAAGGTGGTTGCCTATCCTGACTCTTTGGCATCTATTGCTGAGGTAACTAGCGAAGTTGAGAGCCTGTCCGCGGATCCCGAGACATTCCACATTAGTTGTTATGCTTAAGATGCAGATATGTACAAAAGGAATGGATGGGGTTAGGAGAACGAATAAGTCCGGGGTTCGTTTAAGGTAGCGCCAATCACGGAAAAACTTAATGATTCCAAATTACCATGGTATGGACACTTTATGATGCGGGACGATAACTACGTAATAAAAAAGGCAGTTAACATTTTGAACAAACCCAGTGGCAGCGGCAGAACCCCAGTCACGTGGTTGGCCAATATACAAAAAGATAGTAATTTTTAAACTTTCGCGATTCGAACACATGTTTCATGCCTTACGTTAAAGGAGTAACGGATAAGGTAGGGAGCTTGCTGAAAGAGTACTCCATCAAAACAGTGTATACCCCCTTATCAAAGTTGGCGAGACACGTGAGGTCGCCGAAAGACGTTATTCCTTTTCAGACCCCTGGTGTGTACAAGGTTGATTGTAGCTGCGGTAGTTCCTACATAGGTCAAACAAAGCGTACCATAGCAGAAAGGATCAAAGAACATATCGCAGCCGTCAAAAATCGCCAGACACAGAAGTCGGCTATAGCAGAACATTTGCTTGAGTCGGGGTCCGGTCACTGGATCGAGCTCCACGACCCGAAGGTCCTCTCCACTGAACGGCATTATTTTTCAAGAATGGTTCGTGAAGCGGTTGAAATCAGAAAACATCGCAATTTCAACCGGGAGGATGGATTTAAGTTAGCGGCGTCGTGGAATCCCATAGTAAGCAAATGTACAAACCGCGGTGTAGGTACTAGGACTTTTACCGATACAGTCAGTGTTGTGTGTCGTAGTGACAACCCTGCAATTTTTCAAGATCAAGATCAAGTGAGGGTAGGAGAACAAAATATCCGCTCTTCTCGCCGGACTCACCCGCAGTTTTCAGTCAGCTCGTGACCACGGCCATTGTAACATGGTCGAAACGTCGAGCGAAAGGTATCTATTTTTACCTATATTTAATAGTGCGCGATAAGTCCCGATAAATATGAATACAAAAAGATGTGAGGAGCCTGGCCAAGCCAGCGACGACAACCCAGGACCTGGGGTACTGGGACTGAGCAACGAAGCGGCCCGACCCCAGATGAACTGGGACCGGAAGAAGGAGAGGTCCAAGTTTTTTTATAGCTCTGACAGCTGCGGTGCGGTGTTGCAAAAAAGTCAAATGAAAACATTTTCTGTCAATATACGGCTACAGTATATCGGCTGGTAGCCGAGAAAATTTACAAAATTTAAAAACCTAGCGAAAGTTATCACAATTTACGGTTTTTACAAAGCTGTCAGCGTTTAAACTGGACCGTTTGGTAACTAAATCGTAATCGGTTCAGCCGTTTGGGAGGTGCGATGCCACAGACAGACACACAGAAGCACAGATAATAGACATTCACATAGATACACATATAAAACATCAATTTTTGCGTTGGAGGTAAAAAAATATAGCTCTTTTAAAAGATGAAGTGTTGTTGACATTAATTAACAATTAAATATTCTCCGATAAGTTAACTACGTCGTGTAATTTTATTTGAGAGCCACGTTCAAGTGTGTACAATAATATTGAATCATACTGTAAAGGTAGGATCTCAACAAATTGGAGGACACTTCACCGTTTGTGTGTGTCAAGTGTTTTCGTCCTATTCTAGGGGCTCTCGGCTTCACTTTGTACATGACAATAACATTTTTTTATTATAAGAAAATGATTTTATGGGAATGGTATTTTTACGACGAAAATAAACCTTTGTAATGTTAATAACAATATTGACAAAGAAAACTAAATGTTGCGGAATTATGTACGAAAATAAGACTATTTAGAAAACAGCAATATTGATCAGATTTATAATTCACATTTTTATTTTTATACGTGGTCCGAGTTTATATACCTCTTATAGCTGTAATAACGTTGTTGACGTTGTTAGTCTACTGAAAATATTTTCTTGTATTATTTAATAGTAGTATATCAGCTGTAGTCTACAATCTTTAACATCATCTACAGCGTTTATTCCTCTAACGGGGATAGGTGTTCTCTTGCCGGGTCACTTACCTCGGTTCTGCGCTAATCTAGTCCTAGTTTAATTCGTGATTTTGATAATATTGTTCACATCTTGCTGCTCGATGAATAATGCTTCGCTTAACTTGCCTCGGTCTCGGCTTAACTCTATTACTCGTTTACTCCACCTGTCATCACTTCGCCTTGCCACGTATCCAGTCCTAGCTCCAGTTGAGATTCATTAAGGTAGACTTCCGTGTATCGCAGCCGCGCAGCATGTGACAATACTCGGACTATGAAATTTTATGGCGACGTCAGTCGTCAGCCGCGTCTGTCGCATACCTTGGAAGTGGCCATACATCATAGTGCAAGTATTGTCATGCACGTTAAACGCGTGCGACTACGATCGGCTTCGATGCACGGAAATGTACCTTTATTGCGATTCCGGCGTCCCAAAGTTTTAGTTCTCGCTGAATTTCAGAAAATATTACTATTCTAAAATTTAGCAAAAATATAACCCGAATCTACGGGTTTCGTTCAGCATTAAGGTTTTCAACATATTACTTTAAAAACATGGTCGGAGTATAGACGTACCTACCTACCTACAATACACTCATAGAAATAATCTAATCATTAGGTAGTTACCTACTTCAGCTGGTGTATTCTGAATCCTATCACATTCTTCTCCGCCTCTGTCATCCCAAATTTAGATGACAGAGACGGAGAACTGTAGATCTCGAATCGAAACTTTCAGGTTGGGTTTAAAATACAGCAGCAGTAAGTAAACATTCGCCTAGATATAACACCATCTAAATACTGATAACATCTATACATTTTTTTGTTGTTGAAATAAACGCCCAACTCTATTTACCCATCCAGCCGTCTCCCGGATTATCCCTCGAAAGATAAAACATTCACTCATAATGCAATTACACACGGAACTAAGCCGGCTCTAAAAGCTAATAACATACAGTGAATTTCCGGTCCATTCGAGGTACGGGCTGTTGGAGTCATGGGTACCGCCCGCCATCAGTGTTACCAAGTTGGGAAGTTTCCTCGATCTTAGTGGTAACTATCTCTAATGTAGGGACACAATTAAGGACAATAGTTATGGTCATGGCAACATTAAGTACACAATATACATATAAGATTACACTTTTAGCAGGGATGTCTTATGTCATGTCGTTAAACTGTGTGTGTGTGCATAATTATGTACAATTCCCTATACCCATGTTTTCATTTACCCTCTTCAATTAAATATTTCGTATAGGCATTAAAACTGTTATTACAACCACAAAGATATAGAAATAAGTAGGTATATTGTAATTGCTAGCTAAAACTCTGATTGGTCAGCCAATGAGCGAACAGATTTATTTTTAGGGAAAGTTGTACAAAAACATGGACCAGCATTGCGATTCTGATATATACTTACGTCAAATCACAGCGCGGATTCAGCATTGTCGTTGACATTGGTATTCAGTAAAGACAGGTGATCACTTAATCGAGTTTTGATATCGGGTTCGTAGCACTCACTGACATTTTATGTATGGGATGACAGTTAAATAGGCATTCAGAACTAAGGTTAGTTTGTTGTCGAGTTTGATATCGAGTTCGCGAAATTGGTATTCAGAAGACAGTTGAGTTGGTTGTAAAGTTTGATGTCGAGTTTGATATATTGTTCGTAGCACTCACTGACACTTTTGTATGGGATCGACAGTTAAATAGGTATTCAAGAAACACGATTCTCTCGATCGTGCCTTCGATTGAAGGAATTTGAGCTGTCAAATCAAAAGTTACTCTTTCACGGCGGAATTAGCAAGACGTGAACTCAAAAAACTTTTACGGATACTGGAAAATATTTTTTTGTGATTTGTTTTTAAGGTATTTGTATAAAACCTGATGTCACCTGTGTCTAATGCTTCTAAAAGTACACCGGAGGACCATTACAATAAAATTTATGCTACTGCCCGAAAAACAGTGGAGAGGAGTATTGGCTTATACTTAAAGGTCGATTTAGATTCCTATTACTGCACTGCTTCCTATAGGTACTAATATCCTGACATGGAGCTAAAATTACTATTGCATGATGTATCCTCCACAACATTTGTAATAAAGCCGGGTTACCAGCACCATCTTATGAGCGATACTGATGCACAACATGAGGCTAATTTCGGCAGAATAGGAAGGAACACTCAGGACGATAATACTGTATTATGGTGCATACATCGTCAATAGTTGGTCCAATCGCTCCATCCAATCAATAGTTGGAGGGCTCGCCACGTTAATTAAATAAAATTTCTGTTATCTGTTTCATTAAATTACTATTTGTTTCTTAAGATATTGTTTTAAGGATTAAATTATCATTTATTGTAAATGATCCTCATACTTATGAAGACCCATAAGTAATATCAGATTTTACTTGTAATTTTATGTACTTAATATTAATTAAATTACTTATCGTTCATTTTTACTGTTAAAAATAAAAATCAATTAAAGTTATTATTATTTTATTACTTCTGCCAACAATTATAGAGATTTTCTTAGATTGTCTCTTATCTACGAAAGCGCTGCTTCTATCATTTGTTGGTCACACTCATGGTTCCACGTCTCACGGGCAATGCGTCTGTCTAACGCCAGCGGCTGTTCCTCCACCCTCAAAACCATTTCGGACAGGCTACTTAAATGCGTTCGACGTTGAGGAGATGGAGAAGCTTGAAGAACTCCACAAGATCATCTACTTGTGCAGATGAGGGATTCATTGAGCGTTCAATTGGGCTGAAAATAGAGAGGGCATGTTATGACATTCACTTTTGTCGGACCATCATCACACAAAAACAATGCGTTCATTATGATGTTTATGTATGATGATCGTCCTGTTATATAAGAGATGCTTATATACTTAGTCAGAAAAATAAAGAACTTCTTTATTTGTCTGAGCCTACATAATTACTATTATGAAAGTTATCTTTTGGATTTTTCTTTAGTTTTCTCTAAATAATTTCATATATTAGATAAGTTTGTTTACTCATAGAAAAGGAACCTACATTAGAATAAAGGTATACATTAACTTACTGCATTATTCCTCTGCAATTCGCGCCTACACAACATCGACTTTACACTTGTATTGTTTGTGCAAACAAATTCAAAATTGTATGCTAATATGTTGTTGTTAGTTTTTTCATGACCATGGATACAAAGTCCTTCGGTCGTAATATTAAAAAAGTTTACCTTGTAACCAATATCAAGGATTCATATGATCGTTCTTGCCAATATGTAACGTCGAATATTTCCGCAACACAGATAATAATTTCATGACTGTATAAGTAACCCAAAAATAGTCCACCATCATTAGTTTCATTCTGTACTCACTCGTATTTTATATGATTATTATCTAAGAATTAATAAAACCTAAGATATTACTACCTATACCCACGAAGCTATTTGCTTCCACATTTATCATGCCGATATACCGCTAAACAGTGGAACTCTTTGGGAATCTGTATTTCCCGATTGATTTATCCTAACATATTTCAAGTCCCGTGGGAATACTCCTAGTTAAACGTGACCATCGTCAACCTCATCATCACATAACTTCAGGTGATATAATAGTCAGGATCAAAGGAAACCACCTATTGATTGTAAAATCTTCTTTCTATTCTATACAATACATCTATCTATATCTATAAATATAAAAACGTAAAGATAAAAAAAATATTGCGATGTATAAAAAAGCACACAATGCGTCTTAAAATAAGCAGCTCACACGTTCAGAAGTATTTTAGTATTTTTGTCAGTTTGTTTGTTTGTCCACGCACATCGCCTAAACCACTGGACGGATTTAAATGCGATTTTCACGAATATGCATAGCTATGACCAGATTGAAGTATAGGCTATGTTATTGTGCGCAAGGGCCGGATTAAGGGAAGAAAAAAGGGTTGAAAGTTTATATGAAAACCTACGCGTACGAAGTCGCGGGCAAAAACACTAGTTTTAAATAAAAGGCAGACGCCAGATTGGTCGATAATGCTCTAAGCATTTAGACCACCCATTTTTCTGATATAAATAGTAACAAGAAATAGAAAAGGAATTTTAAAAAACACTTTCTTTTTTTTACCACTTTCATGAGTAAAATATTTTTCATTGCAACACTTGATCAAGCGTCAAAGCTAACATCACTTGTCATATTATATCAATGGCATATTTTAAATCTAATGTAAAAAATAACAAGGGTTTATTGGTTATTAAACCATTTTTTAATGCTGAAAAATTGTTAAAAATAACGTAATAAACAAAAAAAATATTTTTTAAGCTTAAATTTTCAGTAATGTGGCCGAATGTAAAAACCGATAATTGCCGGTAATCATTTTTACGTCTTGGTAAGCACTAGGCCAAAGAGCTACGAACGCGACAGTGACGTAAATTTCGTAGCCCTCGATATCACATCACCTGGGAGTTTTTGCAAACCTGAATACCAAATCAAAAACTCGATTTGCCGTAAGTGAACGGTAGAAGCGAGTACGCTTGGGTGAGATGTCATTTTGTAGAAGAAAACTTTAACAGCGTTGTATTCGTCGCTTTTGGCTTGACCTTGGGCTCGATTGGTCGAATTTGAGCTGTGAAATCAAAAGTGACTGTTTCGCTCTTTGATAATATTTTCGCTACTAAATTAGCAAGACGTGAATATAACGTAGTACAACAAAAACCAATGTGAAATGAGAGCAAAGTCAATATTGTGTTATGATACATCTATGCCTTGGTTGTTGACTTCAACGACAAAAGAAGATCTAAATGTGAGATCTAACTAAGGATAATATATTGAAGCCTAAGGTCTGACTTGGCTAGTTTTCATATATGAATTATATTATAGCCTTCGAAAGTTCTAAAACAGAAAGTTCTCATTTATTCTCGCGAAAATTTGGCTTGCTGTTAGAAACTAGCCATCGAACATGGGTTCTTCCATGACTGTTTTAGTAGGTACTTAATAATAATTCGTATATTCGAACTAGCCAAGGCTTAGGCTTTATACCTTAGGCTTCAATATATTATCCTAAGTTAGATCTCACATTTAGATCTCACTTCTTTTGTCGTTGAAGTCAACAACCAAGGCATATATGATATTATGTATCATGATATTGACTTGGCTCTCATTTCACATTTATGTTTTTGATGGGATATCATTACTTTTTGTACAGAAATTATTAGTAGGCACTTATTCATAATAAGTCACACAACGGGCAATGGAGAGAGCTATGCTCGGAGTTGCTTTGCGTGATAGAATCCGAAACGTGGATATTCGACAAAGAACCAGAGTCATCGATATAGCTATTAAAATTTGCAAGTTGAAGTGGCAATGGGCAGGCCAAATCGCTGGAAGGACCGATAACCGATGGGGTAGAAAAGTTCTTGAGTGGAGACCACGAACCGGAATACGCAGCGTAGCTAGGCCTCCCACTAGATGGACCGACGAAATCGTGAGAGCCGCGGGTATCCAGTGGATGCAGATGGCAGGTTGTCGTTCAGTGTGGAGGTTAAAGGGGGAGGCCTATGTTCAGCAGTGGACGTCTTATGGCTGATGATGACGATGATTCATAATAAAATTAATACGTGCTGCTGTAGACACTTAAATGTTCCCAGTTACGACATACAAACTCTACTAGAGTCTCACGCAAGTTCACGCAACCTATAGGGTGAGCCGGTGCTCTTAAAATTCTGTCAGGCGTTAGTCGACCGTGGGTTCGGTTGGTGTCTGACGCCTGTACAACTATAATACTCTTGGTATAAGTACTAAAACTCATATTGTTTTAAACTATCACGGTTGTTCACTACAGTTATATGATTATTTACAGGATATTTACCGTGGTAAGGTTGTGAAAGGAGCTCCCAATATTTCGGTGCAGTTACATGTACATAGTAACACTGATATGTTTGGATTACAAAAAAATTGAGGGTGGTATTCTACTCGTTATATATTCACGTGATTATATATTCAAATGAAGACCTTAAAATCCACATAAAGACCAGATGGCAGCAATTTTGATTGCTAATTCTTATATTACAGGCGCTATAAGAAGGTGTTCCTAATAGAATCAATTAAAATGAAAAATTATAAAAATTATGATAAAATAATACAAATTTACCAGTTTCTGATTTATTCCTGTCTAATCACCCAACTCCCTTTCTAGGTTCTAGGTCATCATAACCCACTTCATAGGAAGTTGGTTAGAGTTTTGATCTATAGGACAGTCAGTGATAAAAATGTCGATTTTGGACGTTAATACACCGTTTGAGGTGTGTTTATGAAATTTGGTGCACAAATGTATCTCGCAAGTCTTAATATATATGCCAAATTTGACATGTTTATGTGAAATAGTTTTTGAGTGATGAGGGGGACAAAAGTGGCTCCAAATGGTTCGTGTAACACACGGTACCGGTTGAGATTTGGTTTTGACGCGCTACCGCGCGTCTAGATTCTCTTTGGGCGTAAACTCTTTCTGTTGTATTCTCTTTGGTGAACTCTAAAAACCTATGTGGACTGTGGAAAAGATGGAGACTGTGGAACATAAGTCCGTAGGAGTATTACATTCTCTTGGGAACATAGATCAGAGTATATATATCGGCTGTGGAAATTATATGTATAAAAAAATAGGATAGTGTTTTTTTATACAAATACCAAATAATATATTTAATAATATACCTACTGTTTTTAACACAGATCTACTTTGTGTATATCTGTGGTTTTTAAGGATAATACGACGGTCTGGCGCGAATTTTTGTGTTGGCAATATTGATAGAAGACGCGAACTCATTAGATAATTATGAAGTAGGAGTATTACATTCTCTTGGATTATGAATGTCGTCTTCAAGCTCAAAATATACTCGTATAAGAATACAGTATTTACTACTCTGCAACCTGAATTATGTGGCTATGTATAGGCTTTCACAAGGTTTAATTGATAGTTTGAAGCAAGATCTCAAACCTTTATTGAGAAGATCATGGGGTAAAAGTGGAAAAACAATAGGAACTAAGGTAAGTAAATGTTGAGACACATTGAAAGTATACCTAAGTATTTGTGAATGAATATATAAAGATTTATACCTAATCATAACTATTTTTTGCGATTTCAGATTTTGTGCACTCTATCATTTTTAGCAAATGGTATTTATCAAAAAAACATTGGTAAAATTGTATAAGTATGCATTTTTATCACAATCGTCGACTTCCCGTAAACCATCCATCAATCGTCAAATAGTACATTAAATTTCCACAGAATGCAGCTGAGAGACAGGTTTTGAAAGAAAGGTACCTACCTAACCTAACTAAAACATTACAGCGTAGGTATATAAATCTAATAGGTACCTAGCTAATATTACTCATCTAGGTAGTGCCTATCGTGGATTTTTTCAAAATTATTATCAATACATATTTCAGATTTTATGAAAAAAATAATTCCTGGGGTTATTGGTTGTATCGAAGGAACCTTTGTGGCCATGTTAGGACCGAAAGAACACGAAGAAAGATATTACTGCCGCAAAGGAAATCATGCTAGAAATGTACAGCTGATAAGTGTTTAGGTATTATCAGCAAAGGATTCTAAGCAAGTTGACTCAACCACTTAGTATAGTTACTATCAATTGCAATGTATTAACATGTAACATGAAAAGAAATTTAATCAAATATACAAAATAATAATATGCACCATAATATACTTAGATATTATATTAAATTTTCTGGTGGCCATGACCTTATCACATAATCTGATAAAGAGAATTAGTTCTTGTTTTGCTTACCACTAATAAGTGCATTCCTATAAAATATATTGACTTGTACTTGCCAAATGCATACATCGCACGAAGCCAAAAAGGAAAAAGAAAATGAAATGAAAAGAAAATTTTGCTAGATAAAAGGGCCAGGATTTAAAATATGGATTGTATTTGATAATTAAATAGGATTATTACTTTATTATGCTTCGGATAGTGGGAAGTAAGAAATTATTTTAACATTCAGTGCAATGAAGTTAGCGCACATTGACTGACATGGACTGTGTTCGTCTTGAGTTAGATGATAAGAAGGAATGCATTAAATTATTGATATTGGTAATAAATAAAATATCTAGCTTTTCACTGCTTGATGGTTTTACTATTTTAAAACGAAACCCACATTTAGAGTCAAAGGTTAAGTGACGAGATATTTTGTGTGTAATTTTTATAGCATGAACCTCCACTGGCTGAGCGACGTCTTCAATATTGTTTTCTTCCTGAAATTGTTTGTGCATGTTATTGTGTGTTCTTCCATAGCTCGATTCAGAGGAAGCTGAGCGAGGTGTTCAAATAAAGATTTATATCAAGATTCAGCATTAAAATAGGGTCTATTTATTTTCTTAAAAACGTCTAAGAAGTTCCTAAGCATGCATTTATTGTTTTTCGTATAAACAACGTTCCGGTCTAGGGACTTTATAAGAGATATGATGAATCGTGGCAAATAATCAAAACAATGCATATTATACTTAAATATATATGATTCCGGTAGCATTTGTACCTTATCTTTCGTCCGAATACTACAAAAAAACTACAAATTTAATTGCTTAGTACCCATCAATAAACGATACCGTCCATGGGCTTGAAAAAATTGTCTCCTTTTTCGAGGGTTTATTCCCTATTATATTGATTATTATACAACTTCAAAATGTTGAAAATAATGTTGGAACGAAGTTTTGGAACGAAGTTCCTTATCGCGCGTTGCGAAAGGGGGCGGAAAGACAGAAAAAATTAAGACTAAAAGTTGTAACGATACTTTTTGCTATAGTTGTAAGCCGTGCGGCGTGCGCATAGATTTAGGATGTAATTTTTTTTGCGTAGCAAAAAAAATTAATGTCTATGGGCGTGTGCGTGTTTCTCTGTCTGTCTCTCTCTTTCTCTAACTTCGTTCCATCAGGGTGTCCCTTGACACCTCTCAAGTTTTTTTTAAATGTCAAATGTATTTTTAAGCTATGATTTTCAGTAAAATGGTCGTGTTCAATAATCGGTAATTTGCATTGCAGGAAATTTTACAACTTGGAAAGCACTAGGCCAAAAACGCTACGAAACGGAAAGTGCTACGAACGAGACAAGTGACGTCATTCGACTTCATTTTAATTCTGGCGTTCGATTCATCAAATGCGAAGGGATAGTAGAGCTCGCTTGGGGGAGAGGACTTTTGACAGAATCGCAATGCAGATCGCCTCGAACATTCATTCAAAGATTCAAACTACAACGAGAAATAATGAAGAATAATAAAATATTTTTTTTAAAGATCCCAATCGGTTCTTTTTATTTCTCAAACAGTGATTTTCTCCAAACATTTTGGAAATATTCGTAAGAGATTGTATTAATTTTTAATGCATTAGTTAAGATCATTTTTAATGGGAATAAATGTCGCGTTCTGGCAATACAGCGTCCCGCCTCCGTCCAACCCCCAGAAATCGAGTTAGTAGCGCCAGTATTTCAATTTAAATGCTATACCTAATTTCAACCCTTCTGACAGATTGGCACGACACCTTTGAATGTGTTAGTTAACTGATAATGGAGAGAGCCTTTATGTTCGCTAGTTTGACGTAATGGTTCCACCATTAGGGTAGTAAGTTACTTCTTGTAATATTAATTAGAATGTACCAGTATTTCGATAGAACCATACTTTTTAACCGACTTCAAAAAAAGGGCGGTTCCATTGTATTTTTACATATGTACACCGATTTCTCCGCCAACTGTGGACCGATAAAAAAAAATTGTTCGGTAGGGTATACTTCCAATTTGGTCCCATTGTCACCAAGTCAGGATCTGATGATGGAATCCCAGGTGGATCGAGGGCAACCCTCAAATTTTAGAGGCACTTATTAAGTTTTTCATACATTTTTGAAGTTGGTTTTTAATGTGATCCATTTGTTTATTCTTTTTTCTTTAGAGGATTTTTGCGTCTCACTTCTTGTGCATTTGCCAGTATCAAGTATTGAGTTTTTTTGTAGATACCGTTAAAGTCGTGAAACAAGTCTGCGTCAAGCAAAGTTAGTCACGGTCAAGTCAATGACATGCCCTACTAAAGACGTAGTCGGACTTCTATGTAGTTTTGGAAACAACACTAAAATACTGGTTTCACCTCGTTATATCTCTACCGGTAAGCGCAGCGTAGGACGTCCACCCACAAGATGGACAGACGACCTAAAAGAGACCGCAGGAAAACGCTGGATGCAGGTCGCTTCCGACCGGTCCTTTTGGAAATCGATGGGAGAGGCCTATGTCCAGCAGTGGACGTCCTATGGCTGAAATGATGATGATGATGATATCTCTTTCCACACTCGAGCACGTCCATGAAGACTTAATAAAATAATCCACCATAATTGTACAATAACACTCGAAAATACATGCACAGTTAAGCAACATTATAAAATGAAGGAACATAAATGTTTTTCACGTTGGTGAAAAGCCCAACCAAACGCTTCACTCACATTTTTTAACCGACTTCCAAAAAGAAAGAGGTTATCAATTAGACTGTATTTTTTTAAATGTTTGTTACCAGAACTTTTGACTGGGTTAACCGATTTTCATGATTCTTTTTTAATTTGAAAGCTGGTGCTTCCCATTTGGTCCCATTTAAATTAGGTCCAGTTCTGATGAAGTCGGTTTTTTATATTGATAATTATCGTAACAACGTTTTTACCACATACTATGACAGATTTTCTATACAAAAGTAGTCAAAATTCATTATGACAAAAAAAGTGACGATTCTGATTACATGCTTGATGCTTCAATGGTATGATGCTTTCTTGGTCAATATTTGTTTTGCTTTGACAGCTGTAATGCCATTGTAAAAAACGCACAATGAAAACCATACAATATAATCAATTTGCTAGGTTCTTGAAAGTAAGACTGTATCTGGTAGCCGATATGTATGAAAATATTGAAAGAAAATGCTTTCATTCAACTTTTAGCAAGGTTACAGAAAAAAAGCACGACGGAGTATACAGTGCTAATAAACAAGCTTATGAAATTATTTTCTATTCAATAAGTAAACAAAATGCCAAAATATTTTACACACGGAACCCACATTTTTAATATGATTCATCTATTGGAGCGCCTCGACAGTAATACTCACAGAAAAGAGAAGTAAATAGAACGGAAATGAGAAGGAATCTTTGTCGCCAGTTATTGTGACAGATATGTGATTGAACATTCTTATTTATGTCAACGCGTCGAACTCCGCGTCACAGTCGCTAACACAGTTGCTATGGGTTTATATGGGTGCAAGTGGCTACAACAATTTTTTTACAAAAATGCCTTGACAGCCTTTCTAATTTAAGTTTAAAAAAATATTTTCTGTGAGCATACCAACTCGTATGCCGTGACAGAGGTGACGTCATAATATGCTCTCTTATGCCGTCATGTTTTACATTAGCCGGGCGTCCCGTGACGGCTAACGTGGTATATTATTTCATCATTGCGGCCAACTTTTTTTTCTGACAGGACATATTTATGCATGACAAAAAGAAATTCCAAAAATATTTTGTAATGCGGTAATTTTTTAAATTTCATCATTTTCTATGGAAGAGCTTTAGATTTTCTTTTCCATTTACCTGACATGCTGTTTCAGTGTGGTAATTTGGTGACAATTATTTGTGCACATATTCTGCCAAATTGTGAATTTGGGTACTTACTTTTGCTATAACCCTAATCTCTATAAAAACAATGGCAAACCAATAGCAACAAACAAAAATTATTTATAGGGTTGAAATTCAAATTGACTATCAATGGACCTTTAAGCAATTTGATTTCTTGAAAGCCTTCCTCCGCGAAGATATTCATTTAAATGGACGTCTATAAAACGAATTTCATTGCATCTTTCATTGCTCCTCTGACCTTTTATTTACGTTGCTGGCGACTTCGACAAGAAGAAAATCGCTGGAAAATTTTCCTGTGAATTGCGAAGCTGATTTGAATACGCGAGTTTTAAAAACTGTATCCGATGCGAACCAGTCGTTTTGCGCACACTAAGGTATTGACCGACTACATTGCAACAATTCATATTAACAATATTACAATAATGTCTTTGGTTGTGGTTATTGTGTAGTGTGATGTACTTGTAAGTGCTTCATGCAGTGCGTGACGTCACCTGCCGGTCCTATCAGAAAAATAGCGCCGGTTGGTAGGGTCAGTTTGTGGCAATAATAAGTTGTATTATTGCCACAAACTGACCCCAGTTAGCATGATGCCGTGAGCTAAAGCTCTAAATTAGTATGTGCTGTAAGTATGTGTAGTGGTTTTGTTACACAAATAAAATATTGGCAATTGCTTAATTTGCCAAAAATACATTTTTTGGAGTCCTTGATTCTAGTTTTTCCTTAAAGATTATTTATTTATTTGATGATAGGCGAAAAGCATAGGCATTTGTATTTGTCTGATTATCTTCTTCATTATTATCCATCTGTCCAGTTTGTTTTTAAACGCATTTATTTATTTCGATGCAACCTCATCCTCAGGTAGCCTGTTTCAATTGAAAACAATTCTGTAGCTGAGGATGTGGTCTGTGATGGTGCATGCCACAGTAGGGTTTTGTGACGTACATATACTTTCTCTTGTTCTTTGTTTGTTGTTCATATATGTACTTTCTTTTAGTGAGTAGATGCCGTGTATGACAGGAAGGTTGTAGAAACCATTACATATTTTAAAGGTTTCAATAAGATCACCGAACAACCGTCTTTCAACTAGAGTATAGTAAGCTGCACAGATTTTAATGTTTCTTTGTAGGGCTGCGACGAAGAGCATATAGAATTTTGGTGGATCTTCTGTGAACAATTTCGAGCAGGTCAATATCCTTATTTAGTGAAATTTTAAGAATGTTCATATCTCAAGGCGACAAGCACTGTGCCATGCTGCATAGGATTTTGAAGTTGAAGTGGCACTGCAACTGCTGAACAAAACAGTTACTGACCACGACTGTTCGGATCTGTGCAGCAACTCGTCACATCATGTCGTATCAATTGGCTGTTCAATTATTTTTGGCATAGTAAATATTTTTGGTTTTTTATTTATATTTTTGTCCTTCATACAATTTTGTTTTGCTAGAGGTCTCATCGACATACGCATCGGGTACGAATCGAAAAAAAAAAGTATCCTCATCATCAAAATGTACTTCACTAAATTCCACACATTTTTGGTGGAAAGCAATTTACACCAAGCTTAGACCGTAATTTAACACTTCAATCCGGGTTAAACGAAACGTAAAATTACCCAAGAGTTCAATTTTCTTTATAATAATTAACCTGTCCACCTTTTCAAAGTTGACGACCGATTTTTGAATAATTAATTACCAGATTACCGTTTTACTTCGAATATTGAAAGAAGTTTTATTTTTAAAATACTCCGTCTCTGCTGTAAAAACATAGATTGAACGAAAATGGAAATAATTACCATTTTTTTAGTAGAACTCTCAATAAATTACTTCGAGTACTTTATTCCTAAGAATATATCAATAATCATCATCATTTTACTACACGTGTATCAATAATTATAATAATTATTTTAAATTAAATTGAAGTACCCTCACTTCACTACCTTTATACCTTTACGCTGCCAACTAGTATAGTGGGCCTGAGCATAAAGGTAAATTGTCTTTAGACCTTATTTTTTCGTCTGAGGTAAAGAATGCATGAAATTTGTCGAGTCCGAATAAAATTCACATAAAATGATCATTCTAGGATCTATTGTCTAATCTGTGATAAAAATGGGTCCGATTAGTTAATAAGAATAAAAAATATTTTAACGTTAATCAAACTCTGCCCCGAAAATTAATTTCTAAGATGCATGTAAGATTAATAAGTGCTGTATTAAGGTCCTACTAGTTTTAATTTTCGTTGTCGTTTTGAATTTTTAATAAAAATATTGCATTTATCTAGTATTAAGTGTAATATTTAATTCCATTCCTAGTTTCTTAGAATACAAAAAACAAATTGGGGTCTTAGGCAAAGTAATTTAGGTATATTTATGTTAGTTAACCTGTATTATATTATAACCTGTATTAGTTAATAAAGGCACTTGCCTTTAAAATGCATAAGAATATACATTTATCGCTGTTATGTTGCAACCATTTATCAACCAGACCTGCGAGCCAGGCCATAAATGTACTTAACCACGTATAACAGTAAATATGAGGTGAAATAATGTTTTTCTTTGATCTGTGCCCTATATAAATCAGGAGGAAAAACCTCTGCAATGTATTTTTATGTCCCTCCCCTGAATGGGTCTCTGAGCGTAAAATATGATCGGTTAAATCTGACACAAAGAATATATACGATTCCTTCACAGGAACTATAAAACAAAATGTTTTTATCGATTAGAAACGAGTATCTGGTATTTTTTTTTTGTTATGATGTTTTTCGAAAAGCTCTTCAAATATATCTGAAGTTGCGACGAATCGTTGTTTTTTTTTGGCTACTATTACTAGTATACTACTATTTATACACAAAACTTTTAAGCTTCCCGAACGAAACGGGTGTTCCCCGATAGTTAGAATCTGGGTGTGTTCAAATCACTAGTGAATTGACAAGCGTGCTCCATCGTAGACTGCATCATCGCTTAACATCTGGCGAGATGGCGGTCAAACGCAAACCTATTATTAAATTTAAATAAAATCAATACTTTAGTATTGAACAAAAACAAAGAGCTCAAATACTCATGTCTATCCATGTAGACCATAAGATAACTGATAATAGGTTTCCAGTATTCAGAACACATTATTATGTGTCCGGTTCGGGCGCTTCCAATCTCCTGCCAAGAATGTCCTGGCATTTCAACGTTAAAACAACCCTCAATTAAAACCAAGTTACGTGCCAAATCCACTCTGACCATTCATGTTTTATACGGAAGCAACTTTAAACAACCCCAACCTAATTTTATTTAAACATTTCGAACGTAATTTCGTTTGAACAATCCATTTTCTTTGAGGCTTATAATGCAACAATTGTAACTTAATTAAGAAAGGGAAACAAAGTGCAATTTATCATGGAGCGTGGTTTGAAAATTAATTTTCCAACTTTGTGATTCCGTTTTTCATAACCCAGTTAAAAGTTATCAATATTTTGCATTGATGGTTGTTATATTTGTTAACAATGAAATCTGTAGGGTTTCTTTTTGTTGCGGTATATAAAGAATGACGAATTAGATATTCTGTCATACAATAATCACTTTATTATGCACCGAAAAAATACAAAGTTACTTAAAAACAGCTTGAAATCTGGGATATCGAAGCGGGTGTCCGGCTCATATACTCATATTGGTACATACTCTCTTTATTTACAATATATTACACTTCATTTATATATTTATTTAGATTCCTAGTACTTACAATTATATGCTTCGTTTTAAAAGATTTTCAAAACTTGTTGCTTTTTATTTTAGATGTTGTATACATTAGTATAGAATAGTACATTGTTATCCTAGGGGTGAAAGTAACTTATTAAGTCCCGAGACGGGGTTTGGCACCCGAGCGTAGCGAGGGTGCTAATAATTCGAGGGACTAAATAAGTCTTTAACCCCGAGGTAAACACTGTGCTTTTCATTACGAATACAAGGAAACTAAGAACTGAACTGACTAAAGAAAATATGTGGCAAATGCACGAAAAGTGCGGGACCATAATCCTCTGAGGAGAAAAAAATAGTTGGAACATGGTTCAATACAAATGTGAAAATAGAACTAGTTTTTTTTATAACTGGAATGTCTGTCAGTTGTCAACTGTCACTGTTAGTTGAAAGTGATTCTCCCTAGGCATGAAATGTATTTACTTTCAACCCACTCCTCAGGTAACTTCAGACCTACTTTCCGAGTATGAGAAAAATTATTTATATCATTGAAGCTGGCAAAAACTACTTAGTAAAAGTTGATAAAATTTATGTGCTATCACAAAGCCTTGAGAGCTTCTTCGATGTTAATAAAAAGGATCGCGTAAATTGGTTTACAAAATGTCGGAGTCATCAATGTACACACAAAATAATTAAAAAAAAAAACTGCTGAGTTGAAAACCTTTCCTCTGAAGTTGGTTAAAACACGAGTGGTTCTATCACAGTGGAATCTTAAACTAACAATCATTTTAAACACGTAATTTAATATTTAGTAATATATTTCGTCTGGAAAATTACTTTAACAAATTTAATAATAATTAAATATCACGTTTCGTATCTTCAAACATTATTAAGTTTAATAACACGATTCTCAAGATGAACTTTAAATTTAGTAAAAAAAACTTATACGAGGCTATCAATTTAATAAGATCAAAGCAAAAGGAATAATTCATTTCGAAACTCTTTTGAGTTTATATACTCGTATTCTAATCCCATGTAAAGAACTTGCGAACGCAAATGCCTTGCGTCTTGTTTCATTTCATATGAAATGACGCAGCGTATTCGCTTTCGCTTTGTCGTTACGTCTGTACAAGACAGACATTAAATGTTAGGAAAGTTGTGGAAAAGTCAAAGAAAACTCTACGACTCATAAAAAAACTTCTATCTAGTAGTAAAAGAATCCATCCTCTACTTTTTGTTATACAAGACTATTTACTTAGAACTTTCAAAGAAAAGTACTACAGCCTGTTATTCCGTACCAGTTAAGTGGGAGTTTTGAACAGACAAAATAACCGTTGAGCTCAACGTTAAACGTATTTTTGTTTCAAAGGTTCGACGTTCTTCTAGAATCAACAAACGGAGTCATTTATTTCACCAGATTTTGTACTTAGTGTCTTTGTAATAACTTTGAACATGTACTATTGTTCAGAGTTCCACCTTTTTTTGTAACTGACGTCTTCTCCTCAGCTATAAGTTGACAGATTTGCTTTTGGGGGGTTTATGCATCAGAAGGAGATAGTATAGCGTATACAAATATGTTATAACACTACGTACCCACATACGGCCATTCAGTTCTTTGCATCCAAATTTTTGCAATGAAAATTATTTATACAAGATCATTTCTAATTTGTAAAATTCAACTATTCTAATCGTAACTTAATATTTTAAAAGCAAAAGTAACTCGCTATCTTTTTCTGGTTGTTCCCTTTACACGACTAAGCGGCTAAGCCGATCTTAACGAAATTTGGTAGAAAGATAGTGTGCGTCGAGGACGGACTTACTTTATTTTCCCTGGATAAAAGCGGAAAAACTGGATTTTCGCAGGTAACACCTCGGGATTCAGCTACTTCAATCATAATTAATTTAATTTATAATTATCAATAAATTAATTAATTATGTCTGTTGGCAGCGCTTTATAGATAAGTTTAGTTTTATATTTTAGTAGGTATTTGTTTCTATATAGTTGATTTTAACTTCTTTTCATATATTTCGCTTGATGTGCAATAAAATAACTATTAATTTTATTAATATAATTAGTTATACATTATTAATGCGAATATGGACAATAAACTATTTCATTTCAAATTTTTGATGTCATAATGAAAGTCTGGTTTAAAAATAAACCGGGTTACAATCATCTCTAGTATCTTCAATAGGCGGTCCCCAGTTTGTAACTTAAGCTAAATGCATTTTTCATGTAGTGAGGGCCACTTGTGCCTTAGTTCATGATGTACTCGGACGATTGGCACTCGTTGCTTCTTCTTGTGAGGAAACGTATTGTTTTGTTTTGTGTTTTTTTTTTAATTCGTAGCTTTTTGATCTGAAACTATTGGCGCGCATTTGCAGTAAAATCAACTCGTATGCCGTGTTAGACGTGACGTCATATGCCATCATGTTTTACATCTGCCGGGCGTCCGGGGTCATGGAGATTTACAATCGAGAACAAGTGTTATAAAGAGCTTCGTGCGTCTTTTATCTCGCATGCGCATGTTGACATTTTTAGGGCCAATTTTTCAATCCTCATTTAAAGAATCAGATAGGATTTATTCCATTGATAGTATGATTTCGAAATTTTCAATATTCAGTTAGACATTATCTGTGGAGTAAATCTATCATTGACTGGACAGATAAATTTATTATTTATTTATTTATTTATCTGACCGTTTAACTGCGGATTATAAAATCGGTCCTTAAAGTAATAAAATGCAATTATGTAATATCTAAGTTTTACGAATATAGAAAATAACATTGCTGATGTTCCGTGAAAAATGTTGTTAAACGTACCAAGCTTTTATTTAAAAAATATTTGTTTAAAACAAGCTTTTATTTTAAAACAATCGTTTATTTATTATTATATTTTGCAGCCGTTTTGAAAATATTACAATACTGGGTAAGTATTGTACATTGTATTGTTTCCATAACTAAATGTTATGCGAAATTTCAGCAAAATTGGTGAGGAGGAACTCGTTCTAATTCAGATTGCCAGATTTGACCTAAAAAATGATAATCATTACAAGTTAAATAAACTCGTAAAAAAACTAACCTTAAATAGATGCAATTGATTTTAAGTATAAAATCAAGGTATTTTTTTCAATCAAATCAAAAATCAATATCAAAAGATATAAAATATATCATTAAAAATGTTGGAATGTACGAGGGAGAGAGACGATACATGAAACATTGGCTCTGAAAAAGAAAACAAAAAGCACCCAACTGAAAAATATAGCCTCTGACATTCCAAATCCTCACAGTAATAGGAGATCACATTGAAAAAGACAAACATACTGCCGAGTAAAAGTTAAATGTGAAGTCTACGTCGTAGAGCTTGCTACGCACTGTCGTAGACACAAAATGCTACGACCTACGGCGTAGGCTACAACTTTTCATTGCTTAGTAATACGAAGCACATTTTAGCCTCTAGTCTGATTTGAACAACTTAAAATACTTTACTAAGGGGCCGACCTTTAAATCTAAAAAAAAACAGCTGTTCCTTTCATATTGTTGAGTTTGACTGAACATTTTCTATGGAACAGCATTTTTTTCCCCGCGATTTTAGGGTTGGCTCCATAGATAAAGATGTTTATAGTAAAGAGTAGAATGACCTCCTATCTGCTTAGTACACCTCTTAATTCTTTGAATTTTTTCAGGAAAAGGTTTTACTGTCTGAACACTCTTCCCAACATGCCGCAGTGGAGATTGCAACGAAGTTTCCACTCAGCGCAACTTAGCGGTAGGTGCTTTTTTATGACGCGATCTTTTTAGAAACAATGTGTAAAAATTTATATATATATGATATTCTGTCATCTTGCTTAATATTATCGATGCAAAAGTTTGTTTTTTTGAATTTTGGTAGTCACACTGTTTTAGACTATCACGGTTGTTCACTAAAGTTAAATGATTATTTACGGGATATTTACATATTTTTTTTTGGTTTTCAACTCGCTAGTGCGTGGAATCCAGTATTAGGTTGCCTTAAAAATAAAAGTCCGCGTTCAAAATGTGTTCAAAATACTATACGCAGTGATAAAGTGAGTGTGTTTTGTCGAGACTTAGGTACGAGTTCGAGTTCCAGTGATAACCGTAGCAAAAGACTAAGAAAGAGGGTAGATCGTTTTGTCTGTACCTAACTTTGAACTTTTTCACCAACCACCCGCATTCTTCAGTCTTCCCGTGAACATGGTGCATGTAACTGCGCCGAAATATCGGGAGCTCCTTCCACAACCTTACCACGGTAAATATCCCGTAAATAATCATTTAACTTTGGTAGTCACGTTTAGTTTTGTTGACAATGCATGGTTACTTAAATGACATCATTCCAAATCCAATATGGCGGACTTCTAAAGATGGTGCATCAGTTATTTTATATGCACAGTATGCACACTCATTATATGGGTATCAAATGAAAGTGTTTGCTGAGAAAAATAAAATGAACTTACACTAAATTCAATATGGCGGATGCTCCAAGATGGCGAACAGTTTTTTTTCTACCATCATGATATGAGTATCAAATGAAAGGGTTTGCTGAGAAAAATACAAAAAGTTTGTATTTAAAAAAAGAACGGATCGACGTCGATACGATTATTTTATTTTATTACATTCGTTTACACCCTTGTTGCTAGGTGTCTTGTGCGAATTTTTCCAATGGTGTTCACGTACTCGATTGCGTTAACGCTTATAACAATTTGTATGAAATAAGAGCAGCGTCATCTATCGCCATGTAGATGGAACTACTTTTACTTCATACAAATCGTAGTTAACGTTAACGCAATCGAGTAGGTGGACACCATTGGAAAAATTTACACTAGCCCGACCTGGCGCACTCCACATTTTAGGTATGAAGCTACAAGTAATCGTCTTATCGGACATGCCGTGCCCGCTGCCGCGCGATAGACAGAGATAACGCGACAAGAGTTACGCGATAGACAGAGAGGCAACTTTTAGGTTTAATATAGCTGTAGTTAGCGCTTGCACATCCTGAATTGCACTTTATTGTGTAGTAGCAAGAGTCGCAACTTATTTAAATGATTTTGCAGAGTGAATCTTCTGTACCTGTACTTATATGTATTCTGTGACTAGGCAGTCTGTATACTGTATAGGTATACGGTTTAAGATTGTATGTAACATCGCATCGCAAGCTGTAAGTTTTGCGTCGAGCTCAGCAGGTCCGACATCGATCTAATCTCATCTGGCGCGAAGTCACGTATCACATTCGCGCATTTCCCGATGAAATGGTGTTGAACAGTACACCCCGCACCCTATATCAACATGCTGAGAACGAAAATTGTTTTTATAGATTCGATATTCTTCAATTTCAATTCGTCGATCCTTCCCCATATTCGAGAGTTTCAAGACTCGGCGATAGAATCGATTTGCGTTTCAATGAGAGACGTGGAAGCGAAACGGACTCCGATTGGTGGTTCTTTTAATGATTTTGTGGGAAATAAGAAGGGTGGTTGATTTGAGAATTAAAAGTCTGTTGTTCCTCGTTTTACATAATATGGATTGTTAAAAATGTGAGCCTGTTTTTTAGGGATCTTTAGTATACATTACTACCTCATAAGTTGGTTCTGACTGTTCGTCCAATTTTTTTTTAACCTTCTTACTTCTATAGTTATTATGATAAATGTAAAAAAAACACATCGGACTGCACGTCAGAAGTTAAAACTTAAGTAGTAACTTAACTATCTAACTTAAACTAACGAACTTAACGAACGAAACTTAAGTATTATACAAGAGATGGCGCTATTTTATAATACACGTTACAGCGTTCGGTGACGACGCGAGTTCCATGGTTTTTGTTCACACAAAAAGAGCTCAACCAAAAGTGCCTAAAGAAAAAGAAGAAGAAGTTTTCACTTCAAAAAAATTGTTTGTTTTGCAACTCCACGGACCACGGGGTCCGTGCTCTATTCTCATTGCAGACCTTGTTGTCCGCGCTATAAAGACCACGACGTTATTCCAGGTTATCTGTAAGACTGACCACGCTGTGTTGGCCTGGAACTGCGCTACGCTGCCATCTGAAAAAAGCCACCAACATCGCTGCCAGCAACGCACTTATTACAGACAGCAACAGTAGTATATGTACTATTAGTTATAAAAATTGCCTTGTCAGGAAATAAATCTAGCTTTAGATCTATTTTACAGCGTTAAAATAATTGATAAGACTAAGTCAGAGCGAAACGAGCGGGTTCAAGAACAAAAAAATAAACGGAGAATTTAGCTTATTACGGGAGTTAATACAAACTTCTAACGTCTCTGGGTAAGATAATTCACTATCTAGCATCCAGAATTAAAAAAATGCTTTTTTAGTTTTACTCTAGTTTCTATGTGTCAATTTGCAGATGTAAAATTAGCAAATGACTTATGAAGAGTGCATGACGGGAAAAGTGCAACTCGATTTGAAACCGAAAAGCCGAGTAGCAGACCTCCATTAACATGAGTAGCTGTTATCAATAAATACCTCGCAAGTGACCATGTCACAATGGCGACCCAGAATGGAAGACTCTAGAGAATGACGGCTAGGAGAGCCGAACCCTAGCCCTGGTGCCGGGGCAATTAGCCCTGGTGCCGGGGCAATAGAATACGGCACCGGTACCCCCTGCCTGTAGTAAGAGCCTACTAAAAGGGGACCTATGGGTTCGGGATGGTCAAAGATGGGGCTCTGACCATCCACTTAAGCGTGCCCAGGGAGAGTACGTTGTGTGACCAACGTTGTCGGGACTGAGACAACACGCAGTTGTCTCGGGAGGAGCCATAGCGTAGTGCTGAGGGCTCCGGTGCGTTCCTCTGGAGATCCTGGAGCCCTCTTGTCAAGCACTAAGGCTGGTCACCGGGGGGGTTTTAGTGGGTCTAATCCCACATAACCTGGCTGCACCCCAATGCAGCCGGGTATCTTTGGAAGATTTCCCCCTCGAAAACAAAAAAAAAAAAAAAGGAGAGCCGAACCCAATTAAATATCGAAAAAGACTACAGAAGAACACTTATTCTAAGCTATTCAACAAATTTTACTATTGCACCGATACTGAATTCGAAAAAAAAATTATACGTTCCATAAATTTCATTGAGGGTGAATGACATTTTTCTATGGAACAGTTGATTATTTTTGCGCTATTTCAGGGTAGGTCCAAAAGTTGTTCATAATAATGAGTACAATGACCACCTTTCTGCTTTGTACCACCGTTTCGTGTAACCATGTGTACAGGTATGTAACCTACATCAATAATTAGGTGGTGAAATTAATTTAGACTTTGTTAGAAGTGATTTCATGGATTATTTTATCAAATATTATTAGGTACAGGGTCTTTTTTAGAATTGTTTTGAAACTTAAACCTTCTCGCAGGCAGCTTCCCTACATCATATTTAGCAACTTCAGTTCTAGGGCTTTCAATACTTTTTCTTCCAATCACGGTTTAAATCTTAACATGTTCTCAAATGAAAAGTAGCGCAAGGCCCAGTAGGAGCTTCGGACTCGACTCTTGCACAGGTGCAAGGCTCGGAAGTTCCGCCGGAGCCCAGTCCAAATACAATACCAGAAAAAAACCATCGATGGCGGGGCCCTGGGCCCAGAGTACCTAGTGAGAAAGAGGGGGCTGAGTACCAAGCTTTACCAGATTCTGAGCGTTATGAAATCACAATACAATAGTACAAATTGTCGAGTGGAAAATTAGGCAATTTACATCGGAAACTAGCTTCAGACCGCAGGTTCGTTAGTGCACAATACCTAAGTGGAAGTAGTAATACCACAATTGAATCGTTTATCCATATTTCAGTTTTTTTATAATCATAATAAACTAGCCGTACGAGAGACGTCGTCCGCGATTTCTTCAGAAAAAAATAGCCTACGTTCGTCCTCATGATACATATATTACCTCGCAAAATTTTATCAAGATCGGTTAAGCTGTTTAGCCGTGATTATGTAGCAAACAGACAGAGTTACTTTCGCATTTATAATATTAGTGTGATATGAAATCTAAAACTTTAATTCAGGGTTACACGAACGATAACATCAAGTTACGGAGGTCGTAAACTCATCGTGCTTTTAGTATGGAACAATATCTCGAAAAACTTCAGCTGTTCCGCAGGAAATGTCTTTTCCACTCAAATCAAATGTATGACACAGCAAATTTTTTCGCGATTTCAGGTTTGGGCCTATAGTAAATGTTGTTAATGAAAATTTAAATTGATTTGGTATCTATTTCGTTATCGGGCAAAGAATGAAGATGACGTTTTACGTTACGTTATGTTATGTTAAAAATGAAAGGTTAATTTGGAATATAATGATAGGTGTACAAGAATTGTGAATTGGTTATATGGGAGAAACTGGTAAAATAGGGGCCGTACCGTCACCTGTTTTAAGAGGTTCAGTTTGGGTGCTTGCGGAAAATCACGCGAACGTGAATCTTTACGCGCAGAGATACGGTTTACGGTTGCGTAACTTTTCACAATCACCTAAACCAAATCGCTTAAAACAGATGACGGCACGGCCCCTTTTCATTGTAATCCTGTATGTTATGCAATTTTTTGGTATTTACAATGTATATTTTTGTAATAAAAACTTGTATTGAGCATCAACACGTGTACCACATTTCAGCGACGGCCTTGTAGCAACCGAATAAAGTGAGTGTGGGTGGAGGACTAGACTGCACTATTATATCAAATTCAAATTTAATTTATTACAGGTTTAAAAACCCATACATACAATTTAATAAGCTCATAAAAAAATTACTTAAACAATCAAATTAAAACAAGTCAATAAATTTCACTAATAAAATGATTAAAACAAAAACCAAAATCCAGACCAATGTCAATAAATAATAGTCACAATCTGTCTAGTACTTTCTCTCCGGCAGGGGTACTGCAACGTGTATATTGCAGCACTCCAGCATTGCTGACATTTTTTTTGTGACATTTATTGACTTGTTTTAATTCTATTGTTTAAGCATTATTTTTTTAAGTGCTTAATAAATTGTTGTATGGGTTTTTTAATCTGTAATAAATTAAATTTGAATTTGATATAATAGTGCCAACAGACGTTGGTTGACGGACCGCCATCAACTATTAACCAACGGTTGAGAAAAAGTGAGCATAACATATTTTCCTCTCTTTCTCTCCTGTTAGTCAGACGGCGCGGCGGTTGAGGTCAAACAAATCCACGCGGCTGTTAGCACTTTAAGGCGCTTAGGGTTCTAAAAGCTGTTTTACATAGCGTAAAATTCAGGTTAGCGATTATTTTAACCTTGCAACAACCGCAGGTCACATGGCAATTATCTACCTGCATATGAAGCGCTAAATCAGCGTTTAGCAATAGCTTAAGCACACAAAGCCTTCGGCAATCGCTCGGTTTGCGATTTGCGAGTGCAAATGTTACGGCTGGGAATAGTGAGCAATTTCTAGATTTGCACCGATTTGTATGCAGGTATGCTGTTCGATTTATGCTTTCGTTTGCTTTTTGGGCTTAATTCACGGAATTTTCGTATTCCCAGCGAAATGAGAAAATAGATTGCTATCTAGGTTTCAGAAAGGTTTTTTCTAAAAAAATAGCTCGAAGGATATTGTTATTACTTAACAGTGACTACCTACGTTTTTAATTAAAATCTTTGATTAAATTCAAATAAAAACGGAATTCATGGGATGTGGCTCGCATGCCTGATAGTATGGTCACATACCATCAGGGGACCTGTTTGCTTACCATTTACTTAATAATTATCAATTAAAATGACTTTACAATTTGAAGTCTTTATTGAAATGTGACACTTTCAATCAAGGTTTTGACAGAAAAAAGAACAACCTCAGATCACATAAAATAGAGATAAGCCTTTGTACAATCACAGTTCGTGTTAAAGTTTCTCCATGTTTCTCTCCCTTTTTACGCTCACATGCGCAAATCCTAAGTACGGCATACGTATTACGTACTCATATTTACACGCACACGCAAACTTGCAGCAACACCAATAAACTAACTAATAGTCCACATGTAAAAAAAGGCCTTTGGCAGGGTGAGTTTGAATAAAGGCAGAAGCTTGTATCTAGCCTGATTAGGACAGATGCATTCGTATTCGGCACGCCACCTTACCATATCTCCTTTTTTATTTGAGGGAACCACTTTCCGAACATGAGAGATGCACAAGCATAAGCAAAAATTAAAATATGTTGTTTGTCAAATATGTCACAGGACTGAATGTTTTGGTGAGGGAGTTTGTGGTATGGGTCCGGCAATCTACAATCATTTACCAAAAATGAAAATATTGGAGTGACTGTATTCAAAAGAAAGTTGTTCAATTTGCTTGTCTTGAAGGTTTAATATAAAATACAAGATTTTTTGGGCTGATAAGTTGTGATAATGATAATTTAAGATAATTCTAATTTTACCGGACTTAATGTTTTATTTTTATTATAATTGTCATTGTAAATTGTAATTTTAAGTAATTTTGTTTACATCTTAATTGGAATGAGGTGTAATTTAATAAATGTATGAAATTTTTAAGTTGATTATTATTGTATGTCCACAATGAACTTTACTCTTGATGCCTACATACTTATAAGCATTAATTAAGACCATAGTAACACAATTCAACAATTAATATTATCTGAATCTGAAGCATATTCAGCCTTTTAATAGTCCAGTGCTGGACTTAGACTTTAGACTTAGGTCTGCCCTCGCAAGGGTGATTGAGCCATATCCACCGCGCTGACGCAGTTGCGGGTTAGTGGATTCACATTCCATTGAGTTTCTTCTCTGTTCGTATGCAGGTTTCCTCAAGATATTTTCCTTCACCGAAAATGCAGTGGTATGAAAAGACAGGTGGACGAAAGTCTCGACGGAGTGGAAGTCATCGAACAGTCGACCTCCAGGTCGCCCTCGGACCCGATAGCGCGACGAGCTTGGGTTTAAAAAAGATTGGTCGGTGCTGGCTCATTACAGAGACCAGTGGAAAGAATTGGGGGAGACCTTTGCCCATCAGTGGGACAAGACAGGCGAACATGAAAATAAAACCTCCAAAGAGCTCATTGGTACGGGCCCGCAATTTGAACCGAGCTCACACTTTCAAGTCTAGCGGTGTCCGAAACAGGCTACCTGCAAGCTAAGTGAACGCGCAAGTGAAGTGATAAGCTAAGTGAATGTGATTTTTTCTTGCCTATTTATGTAGATAAATGTCTAAACATCGAATTATAAGGGTAAGGGACTATAGTCAAGGGTGATCACTCGACATTATGACATTTCTCTATAGTAAGCGCCAAGAAAAATACACGTTCACTTAGCTTATCACCTCACTTGCGCGTTCACTTAGCTTGCAGAATAGACATGCAGGGCTGTAAAAGGCTACCACGACTATCTTACACTTGAGAGATGTGAGATGAGAAAACTGTATAAATACTACCACTTAAGCATTCCTAATTTGAGTCTCCAAATCCGCTTATATGAGTTTATCAGAACAGGCGGCATCCCAACTGCAATTACACAAACCATTTCAATAATAACTCTTGCTTAATCGTCGCAAGTTACTCCCGGTTTAGCGTCACTAATGAGCTTACCGGGTTTCTTGGCAAGCACATATCTTACGCTTCTGCGGGAACTGAAACGTAGGGGTTGCCGCGATGCAGCGAGACTATTTGTTCTAACTGGGATTGTTTTCGCGATAATTAGTATTGTAAATACGTTTGTGTTGGCAGCTGTTGCGAGCTTGCGATAGGTTAATGCCTTGCATACAAACTGTACTATAGGTGTATTATCTCAGGAATTGTAATAACTATACGTTTGGCCATGGTAGAGATGGGTGGGTATGCTATCCCACGGTAATTGATATTTGTCACTCCCCGGCCTTCTATCTTTTTTTAAGTTTTCTGTAAATATCGCCCCTTAATTTAATTACAATCTAGCCTAATGTTAGGCTAATAAGTAATTCAATTCTTACTTAAACTTCTAAGTATGATATTTTAAAAACTAAGAATGTGCCCGTTTCTTCCTGTCCCTAATAAGGCGAAGACACTTTGATCACGTGTTTTATATAGGTAGCACTACACTAATTAACACTAACACTTGTTTTCACTACACTAACTCGAACGGCTTTGTTTTCTTTTTTTTAAGAATTGACTTGCGTTAGACCGCCAACTCGCCTGGTGATTTGAAGACACCCAGATTGTAACTACCGGGAACACCCATTCAGGTAGCGCATTCCACAGACTACCAGTTCGCACAATATAAGTGGAATCAAAACGCTCCGTACGGGTTTTCAGAATATTAATCATAAAGCGGTGTCAATTTTTCGTGGCCGCTCTGGCAGTCCGATAGAAAAATTTACAATAAACAATCAATCTGGACAATAAAGAATTTAATTTAATTTCATTAAGAAACTTGCAACTACACCAATAAAGAAGAAGAAGAGAAGGGGACGAAAGGTTCTTGAGTGGAGACCGCGAACCGGAAGACGCAGCGTAGGTAGACTAGATGGACCGACGACATTGTGAGAGTAGCGGGCATCCAGTGGATGCAGATGGCAGGATGTCTCTCAGTGTAGAGGATAAAGGGGGAGGCCTATGTTCAGCAGTGGACGTTTTCTGGCTGATGATGAACTACACCAATAAACTAATAGTCCACGTACAAAAAGGGCAGCAAAGCCATTTGCAGGGTGAGTTAGACCAAAGGCAGAAGCTTGCATCAAGTCTGATTTAGGGCAGATGCGTTCGCACCCTTCGTGCCACCTTATCACATTACATTCACATCATATTGATGCTCTTGCTCAATTCATCTATTCATACTCGTTTTAAATCGCAATACTAATAATAAAGTCATTCCACCCGTAAAGAACGTATTACGTTCCGACACTCCGGCGAACCTTTTTATCTCTCAACTCTCCTTACACAAGCGTTTCATTAATTCCTACAAATTTCATCTCCATTCTTTCCCTTTCCAATCACGTGGCCCTGAAAGCGAAAGCGGTGACACGAAAAAACTTAAAGGTCAGATAATGCACGATGTTTCCATGTCATAGAAATTGAATATTCTTTCTCCGTGAAAGCGCACGAAAAGGGAAAAGTTGGTGTTATGGACGATTGGGCTAGACCATTTGGCAATATCCCGATAGAAGTTAAGAGGAACGACTCGTGAAACGTTTTGGCTTTATAAACTTCGATAGTTCACGATAAAGTTAGTAGGTAAGTTTGCATAGGCTAAGTGGAATTAGACTTTTTAGATCAGAAGTCTATAAGTTTCGTATATAAAAAACAATTTCACTACTGATGATGGTACAAACAGAAGTACAGTTGAAATAATTATGTCCGATTCGGATTATTAATGGCCAATTCCAGTAGCTATGATAAATTAACATCTGAAATTAAATTAGTTTCGAACCCCGAAACAAAGTTATTTACACAAACAAATGGCAGAATCGCGTAATTAATCATTATTAGTAGAATTTAAAGAAAAACTGTCTATAACGGATGTAATCACATTTAGAACAAATTATATTATTAAAAGAAATAACCAAAAAACAAAATGTATCCCATAATGACACTGGGTATGTGGTTAAACCATAGAACAGTTTTTTTTAATTCTCTTTTCTGTGGGTTAAACATATCTAACGACACGTCACACATCATAGTTGGCTAAGCCGTTGAGGCTATTTATGATAATAGAGGGTTACGCGGAAAGGGTGTACTAAACCGAAAGGAGTCCATAGTATCAATCATAATGAACAACTTTTACTATGGGAACAACTCTGAAATTGCGAAAAAAAATACTTTTTTCAAATACCTTCTTTCACTTGTAGTCTGACCTTTTTGCAGTGATGGAGTGGTGTTAAAGTGAATAAATGTGATAAATCTTAATAATATATCCCAAAAATTATATTCTTAGACAGAAAAATAATATGGCGCAGTGAAAATATTGCCCATTGATCCCTTTATGATTTCTCTTTTGATACAAAAAATCAAAGAAGTTTAATATTTTCGAAAGGCTTTCGTTCATCCAGCTAGCTATTGTGAAGAAATCTTTTGTGATCTGATATTGATATCTAGAAGAGTTTTTGTGGGCACCGAATAGTCTAAGAGCTAGCAACGTTTTCGAGAGAGAATTTCAGGTAGGCTAGTTTTTAGATATGCTATCTCTCTCACTCCCCCGGACGTCATACGGGCTATCTGGCTGGTGGTAGTGGTTGCGTTCATCAGTGCGCATCCTAAATGTCCAGGTAAAATATCGATTTTTCAAATCATTTTAAGAAGTTTTTTTTTTTTTTTATTATTTTTATTGAATTTTTCGCAACATGAATCTATTATTGCCAGACATTTTTATCGTTGTTTAAATTGTGCCAGACGCTAATTTTGAATTGTAAAAAATTTTTTTTTTCAAAATATTTCAGTATGGCTGAAATTTTTATATGATGTTATTTAAGTATCTAAAAACCTAAAATTAATTTGCCAAACAATAATTCGATTGTTAAACCTTCAGCCAGACCGATCTAAAAGTGAAAAGTGATGTGGTACCATTTTGCTTGGTCTAGGAATAGTTGTCGAATAAATTACAGAGAAAGAATTAAAAACTATTGAATTAATTGTGGATTAACATAGCATTTAAATAATTATTTATTTTTGTGCAAAATTAAGGTAATAATCAATCTCAAGGATGAAAGTAAACAAAAATTATATTGAATTATCTTGATAATTATCATCATCATCATCTTCATCACTGCTGTCATTTTCATTGTCATCGTCGTCTTTTGGATTATCAACGTCTTGTAAGCTATTATCTGTAAAAGAATGAAAATTTTTATAATCTTTCGGCAAAGAAATTTATTAGTATTTTATTTTCAATTTTTACCTTTAATGATAATGTCGGCAACTAATGATGGTAACTGCTCTCCAACAAACCAGATAAAATCATATTTATCGTCATTTATGGTCCAGCCAGAAGCTTGAGGTGATAGAGATGTTGGGTGTTGTAAATGAGCATTTCTCCAAAACTTTGTTACGTAACGAATTCGTAGTAAATGCTGATACAATTCAGCTTTGCATGGTGGTAGGCTTGATGGATCAAAATTACGTTTTTTTTTTTCAAAATTATCATCTGATTTTTTAGACCGATAAGTGTTTGAAAACAGATGAAACCGAACTTCATTGACGTTCCAAGAATCACGAGCTCCGTAAATGTCAAAATATTGATAATGATGCTCCTAATGAAAATGATATCGATTGTAGAAGTGATCAGTCCGACATGCTACCACCACCAGCAAAAAGAAGACGAACCTTTGAAGCCATTGTTCCTGAACTTGTTCCAATTTCTGCCCGATTGCAAATGTTAGAACGATTAACACCTATTGAGAACAGGATGCGACTACACACCAGCTTTTTTCCGGAAAGGTAAACTTCGACCTTTTAAACTGTTAGAGCAATCAGAAGAGTATCAATTAGCCTGTCAAAATATTATAACAGATGATGAAGAATTGCTGGATGAGACATTTAAGATCTTAGAAAAGTTTATTTGTCACATTTACGGAGCTCGTGATTCTCGTCAATGAAGTTCGGTTTCATCTGTTTTCAAACACTTATCGGTCTAAAAAATCAGATGATAATTTTGAAAAAAAAAAACGTAATTTTGATCCATCAAGCCTACCACCATGCAAAGCTGAATTGTATCAGCATTTACTACGAATTCGTTACGTAACAAAGTTTTGGAGAAATGCTCATTTACAACACCCAACATCTCTATCACCTCAAGCTTCTGGCTGGACCATAAATGACGATAAATATGATTTTATCTGGTTTGTTGGAGAGCAGTTACCATCATTAGTTGCCGACATTATCATTAAAGGTAAAAATTGAAAATAAAATACTAATAAATTTCTTTGCCGAAAGATTATAAAAATTTTCATTCTTTTACAGATAATAGCTTACAAGACGTTGATAATCCAAAAGACGACGATGACAATGAAAATGACAGCAGTGATGAAGATGATGATGATGATAATTATCAAGATAATTCAATATAATTTTTGTTTACTTTCATCCTTGAGATTGATTATTACCTTAATTTTGCACAAAAATAAATAATTATTTTAATGCTATGTTAATCCACAATTAATTCAATAGTTTTTAATTCTTTCTCTGTAATTTATTCGACAACTATTCCTAGACCAAGCAAAATGGTACCACATCACTTTTCACTTTTAGATCGGTCTGGCTGAAGGTTTAACAATCGAATTATTGTTTGGCAAATTAATTTTAGGTTTTTAGATACTTAAATAACATCATATAAAAATTTCAGCCATACTGAAATATTTTGAAAAAAAAAATTTTTTTCAATTCAAAATTAGCGTCTGGCACAATTTAAACAACGATAAAAATGTCTGGCAATAATAGATTCATGTTGAGAAAAATTCAATAATAATAATAAAAAAAAAAAAAAACTTCTTAAAATGATTTGAAAAATCGATATTTTACCTGGACATTTAGGATGCGCACTGATGAACGCAACCACTACCGCCAGCCAGATAGCCCGTATGACGTCCGGGGGAGTGAGAGAGATAGCATATCTAAAAACTAGCCTACCTGAAATGCTTGTTTTCCCGACGTTGCTAGCTCTCGTACTAGAACGTCTCCAAATCTCTTGCGTTTCACTGGATATTATTAGGAATACAATTTAAAAAGAAATGTTATTTTTGGACAAGGATATTTAAAGTTATGGATATCGGGATAACAATTTCGAATCAAATCAAACTAATATTTTGTGCATTTAGACTATTTTTATTTCAAGCTCAATTAGACATTGTAGTAACGTAATAGGACTAAAATTAGCTTGTTGACATTTCTAATATGAATCTATATTTATTTAGGTATGTGAAATTAGGACACTTTTATCGTGAATTTTGTACAAAACCCAACATCTATTTGTTTGCAAATCGAAGTTTGTGTCTTCATCTACAATGAGCTAAAGTTTAAAATATCTTGTCACTGAATAGTTTAAATTTCTTCTGTATTACTTTTTTAAGAAGTATTAAAATTAAAATACTTATATCGTCAATTATTAGTACTACTGAATTATGACTAAAAACAATATTTAATGAATATGTATTAGTTTTCAACCTATAGGCAACGAGTACCTTTAAACAAATAAGGTTAATTTTCTCAAACATAGTATTTATGTCAATTATTTGAAGAGCACACAAGTCAAATTGGACTTTGAGATTTCGACCTTTCCTGAAATAATTGGCAAGCGATTTGTCTTCTTTGACATGTGGTACATCCTGCGAACTTACCTTCTAAACTAGAAGGGTTAAGGCTGCGAAAAATATTTCAATGTACCAACAAGTTTGATAGCCCAGGCACTTAATAAAATATATAAAATAAAATTACCAAGTGCAAGTCGGGCTCGCGCTCTAAGGGTTTCGTACAAAATACAAAAAGTAAAAGTAGCTTTGAGACTTTTGCTGTTTGAACACATGTTTTAAATGTCTATCGGGACTTATCGCACATAATTTTATTTAGATAAAAATAGGTACCTTTTGCTCGACGTTTTGACCAAGGCCAAGCTGGACCGTGACCAATTTCTACCTAAATAAAATATTGCGCGACAATTCCCAATAAATATTAATATCATACAAAAAGTAATATGGTTATTTACGGGATAAATATCCCGTGAATAGTCACCCTTCCAAGTATCGACTGCGCCCAACGTTGCTTAACTTTAGTGAATAGAAATTTGTCTCCGACACGCAACTTGCCAGTATGTATTATTATTTTGTTGTTTCATTTTAGAATGCGTAATCATGCCAAGTTTAACGCTGGTATGTATTACCGTTTTTTACACTAGAGCAAATACAAAAATACGTTAAAAATTTTTTTGTTGTATGGGGACCTTTAGTTATTACATTTTTACTTTATTATTATTTTTTAGTTAAACCACCCTAATCTTACATATTGTGTGAAAATTTTAACTAGCTATCTATCATGGTTCGAAAGATACAGCTGTTAAACGGTAGGACTGACAGCGTAGGGTTACATAGTAATAGGGTCTTGTATACACCTTTTGGTTACGGAACCCTAAAATTAGTCAACCTCGGAAAGAGAGATAACAAGCTGTAACTTTGTATAAACCTTTATAGTGGTATTCTAAAATTTGTCTCAAGTCTCATAAAATCTCGTGTCCGCGTTTTAAGATATTCAAGGTCAAAGGTCACACCACAATCATCATCATCATCAGCCAGAAGACATCCACTGCTGAACATAGGCCTCCCCCTTTAACCTCCACTCTGAACGACATCCTGTCAACTGCATCCACTGGATGCCCGCGACTCTCACAATGTCGTCGGTCCATCTAGTGGGAGGCCTACCTACGCTGCGTCTTCCGGTTCGCGGTCTCCACTCAAGAACCTGTCTTCCCCATCGGTTATCAGTTCTTCGAGCGATGTGGCCTGCCCATTGCCACTTCAACTTGCAGATTTTAATAGCTATGTCGGTGACTCTGGTTCTTTGGCGAATATCTACGTTCCGAATTTTATCGCGCAAAGAAACTCCGGGCATAGCTCTCTCAATTGCCTGTTATGTGACTCTGAGTTTTTCCAAAAGTATGTCCACAACAATCATCATCCCAAAATATTTATAATATATTTATGCGAATATTAACGCAATGAATGAGAAAAATACTATGCAAGTTTTGATGGGAACTAGGCATTTATGGACTTACATATGCTGGTCTCAGGTACGTCCTCACGTTTGACAATAAATGTCGCTGTTGCCTGTTTGCTTGCCCCTGCAAATGTACTAATGGATGTGTCATAAACCGCTACTCCAAGGCTACTGCTACCGTAGTATGCATTTTTATTTTTATCATACACACATAGTTTTTACTTAAAAGCTTTAGAGACAAATAAAAGGTTCGTTAAGTAAAACGTAAACTAAAAGCTCTGGAAAAGTTCTGCATTTACACTTTTGCATTGCATCAGCAGTGCTCTAAATTACGGCAGTATTTGCTCCAGCTACGAAATGAATTGGCCAATCTGCTGGCTGCGATATAAGGCATTGGACACATCTTTGTTTGGAAGTCATGTTGATGAACGAAACTTGTTTTGTGATCAATGTGCATTAGAAAAACAAATGCCGGCTATGTACAAATGAACTTGTCTCTCAAAGCTCGTACTGTACATATCGCCCTTCCATTGTTTCCAAGAAATGGCCCACCCAACGGTGTCTTAACCCATCCCCGTCAATGATATGTGCTCTGTAACGTGCGCCCCGGTTCCAATACTCTTTCTCACCTTTCAACTGCCATCATCTCTTTGCATGAGCACAAAGTTTTCTGGATGACGTATGACGTAAAGAAATATCAAGCCATGACTAACAAGAGATCAGCAGGCCTAGCATGCACAACGTGACAGAACTTGTCGACTTATTTATTGTGCGGAAATGAGACTGGCTTATTCGTAAGTTAAGTTCGTAAGTGACTGGCTTATGCCTTGTCACGTTCTCGCTCGACAAAAAGTGACAAGATTTTGTCGCAACGCGCATACTATGCCCGCAGGACCGATGACGTCTCTTGTGCTAAAAACTAATATCCACTTTGAGTCACTGTGCTAGAGTCTATTTTTGACAGTATTCCCGACTGGTCAATAAGGAGAGTACTGTTTGCTTGTTTGTATTTTTATATTTATACAGGGTTACGCGCAAAAGGTGCATAATACTTATCATTATATACGACACAATTTTACTATCGAACCAACTTTGAAATCGCGAAAAAATATCAGCTGTTCAATAGAAAACGGTCAAATGTATGGATCTGATTTTTTCCTGCAATTGTAGGGTTTGTCCCACAGTAAAAGTTTTCGTAATATCATAATGATGAGTAAATATTATGGATTTCTTTCGGCTTACTCTTTTCGCTTAACTCTGTAAAAATTACCTTTCATAGTCAAAATGACTTGACTGACTTTATGTGCGAGGTGTCTTTAGATTCGTCTTTATACCCAGAATGTCATAGCCTAAATGGTTGGGTATTTTTTGGTCTTCAAATAATATGTTGTTTGCAAGCTGTTAAATAAATGATTGATTGATTGTTTGCAGCTTTATTGATGTGGAAAATCTATTGGCTCGCTTTGGCAGTAAAACCGACTCGTATGCCATGACGGCAAACGATATGACGTTCTCTTATGCCGTCATGTTTCGCATCTGCAAGACGACGTGACGACCAACTTTTAAAATATTAAATTGCGCGAGCAAGATGGAAGATGCATGACGCATGAGGTCGTAATGTTAGGTAACATCAGGCCCTGGTCAGACCTCTGTCCAATGTAAATCAAACTGCTTATAGAAACCTCCATATGTAAATATATTTTCTATAGACCTGTTAACTAAGTACACGAGCATCATACATATATGACAACCACCTACTTAACTAAAAAGTATCAGTTCATTATATTCTACACTTTACTAAACTCTACTTACCTGTATTTAAATGAACTGGTTCACTTCGTCTATTATGTACTAAGCCTTGCATAGCTGTGGGAAAAATGAGTTGAGAAATGACACCGAACGTTTTAAAAGCGATGAAAAAGCACCACAAGATGCACTTTGGGGTCTGTGTGTGAATGTTTACAGACGATGTTGACAAACTTCGCGTATATTGCGGCGGTGACATCTCTACCCATTTCCGTTCCATTTTGCCGATTTTTAGCCAAACTATGCATCGCACTGCCAATATTGGGGAGCGAGTATTTGGCAAGGGTCGGAAAGCGAAGTTCGGGAGTGCTCGACCTGGAGTTTCACCGCTTCATTCAAATTGATCACTCAGATCGGCGTAGTTTTTATTTTCAAGCACTGTTCGTAATAGCTTCTACGTACGTGGAGATTTTAGAATATTCGTTTTCGGTGTTATTCACAGTACAGTCAGTGAGCAAAGTGTTTGAAAGAGGACTCAGTAGCGGATATTATTTTGTGATGATTAAAGCATGTTTTTTTGAGAATTTCTCAGTGTCGTGTCGCAATGACCATTATTTCTCATAGAACTTTTATAGCAAAACGCTACTATAGTAGATTTTTCATCATTTCATCATCATAAATTAGTCTATCATGTTTCCATTGCTGGGACACAGGCCCTCTATCAGAGAGAGATAGATTGGGCCCTACTCCACCATGCTGGCACACTGCGTGTAGACAAATATCATGTTTTGAATTTTTGAAAGTTCTTGGTTATACCGGTTTCCTCACGATGTTTTTCTTTACCGTTTTTGAGCGGTGGCATAGAAACTGCACATAATTTCATTACACGTAGGTAGGTACTAAATCAGTTATTGGTGCATGGCTGAGGGTAGAACCGGGTGCTGTTAGATTGTAAAGGGCAAATGCTACCACTCGGCCACCATCGCTCTCGTCATCGTCCAATCTCTATTTGTATTTACTTCTAATTGTCATATCGATTTGAAAATTTGCATGTATATGTTAATTTGTATGACAATAAATATTAATTTGGTACCATTGAACTGATATGATTATGGAGCCAGGTGTTGGATAGTATAACTCTTTAATGGCTACATCCCTCTATTTTGGTCTCATTTGATTTATTTTATCAAGTCCAATACCAAGAGTTCCACAATGCACTTCTCAGCTTCATCAACAGACTCACGTCACTAATTGTAATGACCCCTCGAGTTTGGAATCCTTTGGTATTTTTACGAGTCATATAAGCGTGTTTTGTTATTAAAACTATAATTATTTAAACTTGTTAAGTCTTATAGGTAGGTAGGCAGGGTGTCATTCAGTGTGGATGTTAAAGTGGAGGCCTATGTCCAGCAGTAGACGTCTCCTGGCTGATGATGAAGTCTTGTAATGTCTTAGATAAAAGTGTCGCTGGCTATACATCGCACAGAGGCGTGGCGCCAAAATATCGTAAAACCGAGGGCAAAAATTGAAATGAATAATGTTGGATCTGCCGGCTTCTGTATTCAGTTGTAGTTTTTCTTTTACACACAAAACATCGTATGCACAATACGATGTTTGAACAAGTTAGAGAATGGAGAATTTTCGTGAAAATGTGTTTGAGCATGTTATGGGAAAAACGTGAATCGCATTTTTTGTTTTGTGCGGCTTTTTACTTCTGTATTGAATTTAGGTGTACATTCGTTTTGGAGAGACAATATTTTATTGTTCTGTGAGTTTGAGATATTAGACACAAAAAATTAGACGTTAAGAATACGTCTAATTTTTTGTGATCGACACGATCGATCTTCGATTTATCCGCGGATATTTTTGTAATTGCTTTAATGTCAAAACGGTAATGCGTACAAGCGTCAAACTTGGCATGATTATAGTACACACTCGATAGTATAACAACAAATAATAAATAATGGCTAAGGGCGAGTCAGTGACAAATTTCTGTTCATTACCAAGTTATAACTGGTAATTTCGTTGCTTGGACGACCTCATCATTTCTTTCACCGTATCCAAATGACACATTTTACTCATTTTGAAATCAGTTTTTTAAATTGATAATATTTTGTGGTGGTACGGAACCCTCAGTGCGCGAGCCCGACTCGCACTTTGCTAGTTCATTTAATACGGATCTTACGGATGCAAAGTTGATGACCTCTAGGTCTCTACTCGAGGTCTTTATCCTGATAAATATCTGTGCTTATAAACAATACTTCTACCTGTCTTCGATTTTGGCTGGTCGACAAATTACTGCGCCTCCCCCAGCCATGATTTTCCTCTCGAATGCTCACTACGTGTTCACACCTGAGCGATCTATAAATCTGCGGGTCTCCGATGCGCAGGACGCGGGTGTTATTAACGATAAACTAGAGGTTTACTATTAGATCAGACAAACAGGGGAGATATTGTAAGGTAGCAAAGCGGGTGCGAACGCATCAGGGATGATACCTTTAGTCTAACTGTACTTTGCTGCATTTTTTTCGCATGGGCTATTAGTTCATTGGTGTCACTGAAAAATTATTAGTGTGCCCGAAAATTATTAAGTGTACCGCACTTATAGTTTTTCCGTTAAACGGTTTAGCGATATTGTGAAAAAACTGGATGAAAAATGGAGACATATGAACATGAACGACAATTGTACTAAGGTATATCTCCCATTTTTGTCTGATCTGAGGTTCAAACAACACCGCTCTACTGTAATTGGCTGCATTTCACAATGGTTGCGGTTAGTTGGACGCGTGACGTTTACTTATTAGTTTCGTGATCCAAACTTCGCCAGCGTTAGTTCGAAAACTTGACATGCTTTTAGATGGACAATATCAAGTGGAACTTTCACTGGTAAATAGCCTATGTTATAAAGAGTATTATACGCGTGTAAACCACGGGGCGCACCTAGCACTTAGTTTATTATTACAGAGGAACAGAGCAACGGATTTGTGTTTTTTTTGCATCAATATAGTTTGAGGACCGAAAGTTGAGCAAGGATACTTTTCATTCCGGTTTTTTTTAATCAACATGTTTTTTTTTATTAATAAGCATTAAATTAACACTTTTCAAGAAATATACGGCTCCTGTAATGGTCCAAGCGGTAAGCCTAAAATATAAAATTATATCTGTCTACGTCAGTTTGTATAGCAGCCTCAAAAGTTTTAAGCAATAAAGACTTTGCGTAAGATATCGTTTGAAAGAAAATAAGCTCTACTGCTTAAATATGAAGATTTATTTCGATATTTTTCCTTCCGGTTGATGAATGCAATACTCGTAAACCACTGCATTTTTAACGCCTCATATGCATTCAAGTGGAAAACTTAGGTCGATAAAACCGAAGCTGACAAAGCATATACACGATATCTGGTTCAAGCGTAAATGCACTTACTTCAGGGTAGTTTTTGTTGAATAAAAGACTCGTGATTGACCGACACCTCACCTGTGGTCTACGATGGAGTACGCTTGCCTAGAAAAAACCAATTCACTCACGACTTGACGACAAACAGATTGTAATTATCGGAGAATACCTATTACACCGGCAGCGCAATCCACATTCTTACGGTTCGCATAGAGAATATGTAATCAAAGCTATTTGTTCGGGCCATCGTAGATCTTTAGGTCACCCGTTCAAGTTTGCGTTATTTGTATTACTTAGTTGTTTTGTATTACGGTACGCAAATGCTTATTTTGAGCATGCTTGTGCGTTCAGCAGGCATAAGCTGCGAATGCGTAACGGGCTTATCTGCGATGATTCTTAATTTCTAGTATTCGGCTGCTATAGTAACCACGTTAAAATTTATGATGGTTGCCAAGGCGTATCTAACAGTTTTTTCCGTAAGTTCTACTTGAGAGCCAGGTATTTTCATCAGTCATTCAGGTCATTTTGCGAGGTAAATATTAGGAACAATTTTTTGTTTTAATATTTTTAATTATGACCACTAAAATGGGATAACCACTTTTCGCTATTCATTCTGGAAACATACAGATAGACACACATTATACTAACACATGTTAAACTTATTACACCCCTCTGCTTGCTTTGGTGGTTAAAAATAAATATTGTCTTTAGCAACTTATTCTTCTAATATTAATAAATTGTTTAATTAATAGATATTTCATGAAGTATGAGTCCAACGATGCGCACTAGAGAGCAAAACCCATGAGAATAGAGCGCTCTCGAAACGAGCTCTTTCACTTTTAATTAAGTATTTAATGAAATAAGATAATGTTAAAATGTATTTTCAAACCTTGTTTTGAGGAGTTAGGTACTCGCTTATAGTACTTTTAGTTACTTTATCATGCTCTTCGTCTTCAGACTGATTTTTTTTATAGAGGCCACGAGCTTATTGAGGCACGCATATCATAGGCCTCCGCGTTTATAATAGATAGTAAGTTTTCATACTGAATAGTTTAGAAATTACCTACTATTACAATTGCAATCACATTGTAGAATTACAATTAGACTTTTTGAAATTTAGTTTCTAACGAAGCTCTGCCGGTCTATTCTGCAAGCTAAGTGAACGCGCAAGTGAGGTGATAGGCTAAGTGAACGTGTATTTTTCTTGTCGATTACTATAGAGCAGGGGTCTCCAAACTTTGAAGCCTTGGGGCCATAATATTTTTTTCGGTATGTTGCAAGGGCCGTAAAATTTTTAATTTTTCTGCCCACCTAAGCAAACATAGGCTTTTATTGAATTTCAATTACTATTGATTGTGTATTGTGACACGTAACTACATCTAGTGTCGAGTAGTGATACTATGTACGGTTCTAGGTACTATCTATTTCAGCTACAGTCTTCAGTCCTTGTGCGGAAAATGTTTGGAATTGTCTGAATTTCTAAGACCAGTCATATCAGTTGTTAATTTTATCAGATCTACAGGGCTGAATCACCGACAATTCCGCGAGTTTCAATTCCTGTCGCGGGCCGGATTGATGGCAGTGGCGGGCCGAATTTGGCCCGTGGGCCGTAGTTTGGAGACCCCTGCTATAGAGAAATGTCAAAATGTCGAGTGATCACCCTTGACTGTAGTCCCTTACCCTTATAATTCGGTATTTTGACATTTATCTGCAGAAATAGGCAAGAAAAGTCACATTCACTTAGCTTATCACTTCACTTGCGCGTTCACTTAGCTTGCAGAATAGACATGCTGTTGTCTTAACCGATTTTCAGACATGTATCTTTCGAACATTTTATGGGGAAACCACTCTTAATGATCATTTTACGATAAGGTCAATGACCTTTGAGTGAGAATGTCTTGAAGTTAACTTAGTCTGATTGCTATAAAAGCTGTGAACATAATATGATCGAAGTAATTTTGAATTAACATTTTAAAAATAATCTATTCAAATTTCATGCACACAGCAGAAGAATTCGGACAGATGAATAAAAAGATGGACAAAACGATAAAAAAAATATTACAAAAAAAGAAAAGAATAAAAAGCTGTAGATTGACTCTATCTGACTAGAACTATTCAAATTCAAATTAAATTCAAATTATTTATTGAGAATAAAAACGGACAAATTCCACTAACATTTATCTCACATACTGTTAAACTAAAATAGATTTCCTAGTAAAAATAGGAATAATATTATAAAATTACTAATATAATAAATACAACAAATTGCTGTAAAAATATGTCAACATAAAATTAGTATGTCATACAAATTGTCATTATAGTCATCGGCTTTTTTGCCCCTGTCCCATTGATCAGTTAAATTTTCACAATAAGTCAAAAAAACTTTCGTTACATTATTCCAACTGTCACAAATAATATCACAATCAGTGTTGGTAGCAAGGAGTGCATTGAAGTGGCGGCGGGCGCGAATCAGCGGAGACATGGAGCGCGCCACGGTGCGGCTGTGAGCCACGTGGAAAAACTTGGGCAATTTTCCACGCCTATTAGCCGGAACCCCGGGTTTATCTGGCACAAACAAAGTGCACAATAAATTGTGCAGATGCAAGGAGTCAACTGATCCTCTGAGCACCTTGCAGCAAGTAGCAAGCTGATCCAACATCCTTCTCACTTCTAGTGAGTTGTAGCCGAGCTGGCCGAGCAAGAATTTAGTTGGGTAGATTATTGACTCGATGCTTGAAAATTCCTTGGCAAAAGTTACCAAAATTTTATTTTTCCGTTAAGGGCTTAACTCAACGATCAACGACTGATTTTCACACAACTCTGAGCCGACAAAACTCGAAAAATATAGGTACCTTTTTTGTTTTATTTTGTTAGCCAAAGTAGTAACACGGGAAAAAAATATACCCAGTAGGAACACGGGTAAGGGATCGTCCCTTAATCACGTGAAGCTCGAAATGGGGGGAGGGGGTTCGGAAAAAAATACGAAATATCACAAGAGTGGAGGGGGGGGGGGGTATAGTGATATATCACGTGTATTGTTTTTTTTCGTTGAACGCCTGATTTTACCTGATTGAACCTGTATTTAAAGATAATATTCTATATTTTAAAGATAATTTAATATTAGGTGATATTAAATTGCGGGGAGGGGTTAGTCCAAAACCTCACCACGTATCACCAGGGGGGTAGGAGGGGTTAAAAAGTTGCTAAAATCATCACGTGGTTAATGGACGACCCCTAACGAAGGATATAAACAAGTACATATTTATATTCTTAGTTACAGTTCGAGTTTTAAAGAAAGTTACAAAATTTATCTCTGAGTTGCAACCTTAATACATTTTCACTGACAATGTATTAAACACTATCAAACACATAATTTTGGGTGATAAATCCCCCGAATAATGTTTCCTTTGTCATTTCTTATATGGAAATGATAAATAATTCATCATTCGAGCCTTACTTAGTCTAAGTACACCATATTTCACATTGGGCCCTTCTGTGGATGCGACATAAAATACAGCGACGGCGACGTTACCGTGTACCCACGAAACAGTGACTTAACTTAGAACAATAATTGCAAGTGCACGTTATTACGTCAATAAAAGTAGGGTTTACCTTTTTGGGAGCGTTATTTAGTATTATCTTAACATAATAATTTGACTATGATGGCACTCCGGAATTTAACAAACTCAAATTAAAATAAATTACTTTTTGACAATTAAATTCACTGTATTATTACAAAAAATATAATAAAACTATCATTTGATAATATATAAAAAATATAGAGACGTCCAATTATTACAAAAAATTACTACAATAATATATCCACACCTCTGCCACTTCTTCTGGACTCTACTATGTCACCCTTGTTTGCGAATAACGCTACTTTATAGTTCAAAATTGGTTAAGCAATTTAGGCTAATGGTAGTTCACAGAAAAAGACAATCAAACAAACTTTTTTTACACCCGAAAAACATCATCAGTAATAATATAACTGTCTACATTTAATTCCTTCAGTAATTTGACATTTTACGGATAAAAAAAAATAGAAACTAATACACTTAGATCTAAACTTTTTTACGTCCATACTTTAGATTTAGTTGCAGTTTGTATCGTCACATATCGAGTCAGGAGGAACTTTTTAACCGCCGCTAATGAGAACTTTGTATTAAGACGATCTTTTCCGACTTTTGGCAATTATGGTCATACTAGATTAAGTGTGCAAACCTCTATGGTTAACTTAAAATTATAAAAATAGTGTCATAGAAAAATTAAATATTTTATCTAGGAAACCCATGAGACCGAAGCATGATTAAGCACATTTCGCTCGATAGAAAAAAATTATCAAAGTAGCACTGATTTGCGCTTTTATCTCTGTTTTTTGGATTCATTCAATTACCTATTTATTAAATTATGTCTGCGATATCTTGATATATAGATTTCATAATTATTAAGGAAACCGGAAAGGTACATTTTACATTACAGCTATACTTTTCGAAAAATATGAGAAAAACCCCAAAAATAGAAGTAGCGTAACGCACAACTGTATGTAAGAGCCATGATTTTGCTCCGCTAAATGCGGATAATAAACCTAGGATTATGGTCATCTATAGTAATAAGCGTTGCTTAAAAGTGGGAATACCTCGCCTTAACTACAGTTATATGATTATTAAAGGGATATTTATCACGATAAGGTTCTTTATGGAGCTCCCGATATCACCCACCTGCAACCACCACCATTTCCACCCACCGCATTCTTCAGTCTGCCCAAATTTATGTACCTCTGGATCCGGATGACAAGATAATAATTTAATACCATCTAACTGTTGTTAGATCAGTATGATGGTACCCAATTGTTGATGGACCCGGGAGATGGATAGTGAACTCTTTAGTAGGTTATCAGTAAACCCTCTCGACTTCAGGATCTTTATTTTTTTAATCAAACTTTGGTTTGTTAACTTTGTAGGTTCTTTTTTTCTTATACTAATATTTCCTTAACGATCGCGTGAAATGAGTGTGTTTTTTCCTAAGATCTATAATATATTTAGGTATTATGTGAATGGGTTTATAGGCGGTGGCGACTAGTGTCATAAAACCGCGACGCCGGCATCAAATTGAACAAATCTTCCAAACCCTCCCCGTTGTAAATGCGATAAAAGGTACAAGAGACCTGACGTCTTTGCGCATGCTAAGCGGCTCTCGGTAAGCAACAGATTTTTTGTCGCGTGTGTTTAAAACTTGAATGTATGAAGCTTAATCACTGATTACTTCAGTGTTGCGCCGTAGGTAATCCTATCCATCCGTGATTTATACCAGAAGAGGGTCAATGTGGAAAATTTCATAAGCGATGTATCATCGTTTCATATGCAGAACTATTTAAAAGTAGGTATACGTACAATATGCTTTTTCATTTATATGACATCAGTTGCGCCGCGCGGTTGCACACACTACAGCAATCGTTAATTCTACCGGTATAAAAAATGTTTTTTGTCTTTAAGGCCAGGTTTTCCCACGTTCAAGCAACGCTTGTTACAGATAACCATAAGGCTATAAATATTGTATTACTCGCATTTGGTGGAGCAAAAATGCGTTTCCCTATTTGGATTTTTGAGGTTTTTCTCATATTTATCGAGAGCTGTGATGTAAAATGTACCTTTCAGGTTCCCTCCATAATTATGAAATCTGTGTATTAAGATATCGTAGACATCATTTAGGTAATAGGTATTTGAATGGATCCTAAAAAAAGGTTTAAGAGCGCAAATCAGCGTTACTTTCATATTTTTGTTCTATCGATCGAAATGTCCTTCAAATCAATCCAATCAAATCGTCGTGCTTCGGTTTTTACGGTTCCCTAGATAAAACATTCATGTTTAGTGACACCATTTTTACGCAATTGACGCAAATTTTGGACTTTCATTGACATTCTAAAACTAGAATGACCAAAAGTATCGTCGCGAAAACATGGTTCTCGAAACAGCTACCTCGCAGAAAAAAATTTGCAAATCTAGAACTAGAATGATCAAAAGTCATTCTAGTTTTAGAAAGACCAAAAGTCATTCTAGTTTTAGAATGATCAAAAGTCATTCCAGTTCAAGAATGACCAAAAGTCAAGTCACAAAAGAGGGCCGCAAGGTAGCTTATTCGAGAACCAAGTACTCGCGTCGATACGCGACTAATGTTAGTTACCTAGATTCAATAACAAATGAACATGTTATTTTATCTCTGAATCTACACGCTGCTAGTCAGAGCTTTGCCCTTTATATGACCCTAAGATTTCAATTAACTCAAAATCCCTTACGTTTTATTGTCATGCCATAATTTAGTTGTATGCGGGCACCTCAAAACTAAGTAAATTTATGCATTTAAACTAAATTTTACCACTACCAGGAACTTAGAAGGACGAAGGTACGAGTGTTTGCTTTAGAATATGTCTGCGTAGACTATATTGTTGAACAAGTATGAGAAGTTGAGGATCTACCCTAATTATTGCAAAGAATAAGCAAAAAAATCATAATCGTTAGTAAGATAATGGCGCATCAGATCGACACATTAGCAAAATAACTTGTGGAAAACTTCAGTATTACTTACTATTGATTTACAAACACAGATATTGTACTTAATTCTGCATATAGTCAATATTATATACAACATTATTTAAGTCATGACAAATTTTGATAACTCTTGTACCTATAAAGGAACGGGTTAAAAAAAAACAAGAAAAGAAAAAACAAATAAAAATTATTGTTACAAAAAATCTACAATCAAAGCCCCAGATATATTATGTAAAAAAAATATTGACAAATTACAGTGAAGCAAAAAAGAGTAGAAATTAATGAGGGCGCTACTATCGCAAAAAATCTACATAATAGCAACCCTGTAGCATTCTTCTACGGACGTGTTTTCCACAGTATTGTTAGAAGAAAAAAGAGTTTTCACTCCACGATTTTAGTTGCTAAGCTAATTTAAATTGTATGTTGTTAAAACAATGTCTAATTATTGAGCTTGTAACAAAATGTGAAGTGAATCTACAAATAACTAATAGTAAGGATTTAGTTTACTTACGGTTCGGTAATTTTTGAGGCTTTTATCGATTTTTAATACATATAGATATTATTATACATTGGCAAGGCCAAAATTCGAGCCCTACCCGTACAAACTGCCCCGGTGGCTCAGTTGGTAGTGAACCTACTTTCTGCACTTGGGGCGTGTGTTCGATTCCCATCTAGGACAAACATTTGTGTGATGAACATTAGTGTTTGTTATATGTCTGGGTGTTAATATCTATTTAAGTATATATTTAAAAATATATATGTATGTATATCAGTCTCTGGCTGCCATATTACAAGCTTTGCTTAGTTTGGGGTCAGATGACCATGTGTAAAAAAAAAGTCGCGGAAATTTTGCAAGTTTTATTATAATTTTCATTGTGCTCAATGCAAACTATATCAAGAAGAAAATAAAAATATATGTATTCTACGCAGACTGAAACAATATTAAATTAACTTGTTGAATATTAAGCTTTCGTTTTCGATCTAAAACATTTTATTTATTTTACAAAAGCGAGGGGAAAGCGAAATTGGAAATACCTCCCTTTTGTAATTAAGGTAGCCGGTATCACCGTCTCCTCTTACATTGTCGACAAGATGCTAGTGAAGAAAATTAAAATTTATTTCCGTCACGATTGCCCATTACAGGAGGAGAGAACCCCGCTCCCTCAAGAGGAAATTTAGCTCATTTGGTAAATGCTGTGATGAGTTCGTCCGAACTCCGAAATGTCAACAATAATTAGGGACACCTTTTGGTTCAGTTATTTATGTGCTGGGATTTGCGGAACAATTAAATTCACGTAAGTAAACAGCGTAGAGCGTACGCACAATAATTAATGATGAAATTGATACTTTTCTACGTGTATCGTGCCGTCCGTAGAACGAAGCCACTATTGCGAATTAATAGTTTTTAGATGGAGGATAATACTTATTATTATTAAAAGTAATTATGGTGTTAAATATTTTAGTGTGAAAGTTGTTTATTTTACACTTTTGGTCATACGTTTGTCGTTTGGTTAAAGTGGTCGTCTTCAGCGGGAGTAATAGCGCTAGTAGTCTTCGGATTCGCAATGTCAATTATTTGTCCCAGAAATTGAGGTTTTCAGTTTTGTCGATGAGAATAGTTGCAAAATGTCTTTTAATATTTAAAAAATGTTATAAAAAAAAACTGAAAGCGCCAATGTGTAGCGGATGGTAAATAATTATATACGTGGTATTAATTACTAAGTTATAACGTCATTACGAATTGTTAGACGTTGTTGTTATACTAATTTGACTTTATACTTGTAGTATAAATTATTATCTATATTTCATTGTATAATAAGTATTATTTGTTAGTCTCTAATAATAATTCAAGTAATAATTCTTTAATAATAATAGTTTAAATGCCAGGGTGGCTTTATGGCGAGTCGTCGGTGAGTGGCGACACCGCGTACCTCAATTCCAGGGGGCTAAAACCCCAGACCCCGACCCCTGGCTTACCTTAACCGGTCATCTGGGGGTGGAAACCATGAAAAAAGACAATCTAAAACTAGATTGACCAAAATTGCTAAAAGTGGGAACTGAGGGCCTTAAATCCTTAAAGCTGGTGGCCAAACATATATCTATTGTTTATAAAAAATACATTTTAAAAACTTGTCTTATTCCTGTTAGGCCCGGTGCCTACAGTAAACAAGGGTCTTTATTGAAACAAAGACGTTTTTGTGCGTAAATGTTATACATTTAGTCGAGAACCGCTCACCTCCAGGATCGGGATGTATCATAACATCATAAAGATATTTTCGCAAACCCGCCTCTCCACGTAACCGTCGGAAAGTTGTTTACGCAACTTTTGATTGCCTTCTTTACTCAGTTTGTGTACTTTTTTACTTGGGACGGAATTATTATGAAACTTTTTTCGTTAAAGGCTCATAGATACATAAATGGGTTTAGGAGTAGTTTTGGGATCACTCAAATTCGTTTGCCAATGTGCTCTATTGTTCTCCAAAAAGGCAAAGCCAAAAGCATTTCGATTGATTATTTAACCAACTTCTAAAAAGGAACATATTCTTAATTTGACTGTATGTTTTTTGTTATGTTTGTAAAGCGATTACTTCGCCAATTGTGAATTGATTTTGATGATTACTTTTATGTGTGGTAGGTCATAATTCAGAGGTAGTCCCATAGAAATTTTATTGAATTTGATTGAGCGCTTGTTGAAAAAAAATTACAATAATATACTTAACAAAAAATATATACACAGATGACGTTTTGTTTTACATTTTACAGTTTAAGTTTGTACGTAGGTATAGTCTTAAAGTCATATTTTTTTTCTATAAATTTACTAACGATAAATTTTAATGAAGTGTGTATTTTTTTATGCCATACTTGGCATACAAGTACCTGCTTGGCATGCAAGCTGCCTTATGGTAAGCAGTCACCGTCGTCTATGGAGACGAAATACAGAAATGCAAGCAGCCCTGCAGTTAAAGCTTGGCGGTCGCAAGTAGCGGCGAACGACTGCCCTTCATCATCGAGCCGTTTATTCGTCATAGATCGCATCACGAAAACGAAATTTCTTGTAGACACTGGTTCCTACCTGTGTGTTTTCCCGCAATCATATTATGACAAGACGCTCTGTTTTAAATCTATGTATAACCTAACTGCTGCAAACAGATAGGTAACTCATACCTACGGCCTCCAGTTCCAGCTAGATTTAGGGTTTTACTTTATCACGCTACTTTTTTTATTGTTCTTGTTTTACTGTTTCATATTTTTTCGATAATAGGTTAATATTCGATGGGTGTGGAGACCGCGAACCAGAAGACGCAGCGTAGGTAGGCCTTCCACTAGATGGACCGACGAAATCGGAAGAGTCGCGGGCATCCAGTGGATGCAGATGGCAGGTTGTCGTTAGGTGTGGAGGTTAAAGGGGGAGGCCTATGTTCAGAAATGGACGTCTTATGGCTGATGATGATTATATAATTTCGATTGTTTTGTCATTCTAAATTAAATTCATTATTATCCGTACTCGTAAAATCTGTCTGAATTATAATATTGCAACCACATAACAACGTCACCCACACCTGTAACACAAGAGCCATCACAAATACGTTGCTGACCTTTCTTTCGAAGAACCCCATGTTGTAGCTTCTCGGAAACACCGTGGAAAGAAGCTTTTTCCACATTTTGCAGGCAAGAAAGATCATCTGAATTGCTTATGTTCTTTTAGGTTCAGGGATGGTCATTGGATAGGTATGTGACGTCACCATAGAATACACCAGATGGTAACTATATAGCTCTCATGTAATTATTTATATACAAATACTCGTCACACTAACAGCTACACCAAGGCGTGTAACGAGTCATTTAATAAAAAAAATACGATTATTGCGAATGATGTAGAGTACCCGGTGGCATGTAATCGCACGCCGTGCACATCGAGCTAAAGAGGGATATAACCGGCTAGCGTAATATTTTGCAGGTGTTTGTATGTTTGTCTGTTTTTAAACTTTTTTTTGTAGCACGGCTTGACAGATGTAGGAGTGCGGGGTATACACAGACTAGTTTCATGTTCGTAGTGTAACAAACTACATTTTGCAGTTGGGTATTTTTTTAGTATTTCCGACTTATTTAATACATTAGTGTTTAATTTAAACGTTCTTTAATACTAATGCTTGAGTAATTAGTAGATTAAATAACGGTAGAGGCTGTAATGCCGGTCAGAAGAAATGATTCCTCAGAATTCCTTGAAAGGAAGGAAAGGAAGCCCATTTCATTTACTTTGTAGTTCTTTTGTGTTTTGGAGTTATTTTATACCTGCTGGGATAAAGAAATCGTAGCTCTATTGTTTCGTTTTGTTTTCATTTCGAGTAGACGTCCATTTACTTACCTGCTTTTTTTATTAACACTAGTATGCTTTACCTATAACAGTATATATTCTCAGGTCATTTTTATATTCCTTTTTTATTTCGTGCATGTATTTATAATTATTAACTAAGCAAAATGGCAATCACACCGCATGTTCTTGGACCACGGTGTGAATCGCCCAAGTTTTGACAGCCCCGGGTAGTGTACCTGCTTTCTGCGCTTGGGGGCGTGGGTTCGATTCCCACCTAGAACAAACATTTGTGTGATGAACATTTGTTTGTTCTATGTCTGGGTGTTAATATCTATTTAAGTATGTATTCAAAAATGTATATGTATGTATATAAGTCTCTGCGGCAGCCATATTACAAGCTTTGCTTAGTTTGGGGTCAGATGACCATGTGTGCAATAATGTCCCAGATATTAATTTATTTAAGTACTCTAAATCAATTGAGCCTTTTGCACGGTGGTGTGAATCGAACACGATATTTTTCATACTGGATTTTCATTAGGACCGCGGTGTAAATAGGCCAAGAATTTATTTTCGATTGGGTAATTCGCTGAATGGCTTTACTTGACAAGTGTGAAGTCAACAACTTTTTCTGTAAAACAATATACTCGTAGAAGCATACTTTCATTGAGTTTTCGAAATAGTAGTTCAGAGATAGAACAACTCACTTACTTAAACTGCGATTTCATTTCCGGACAGTGGCGCCCAGTAAACGCAGCTCGCGGTCACCTAACCAGTGTTCGGGCGTAGGTTACTTAACTGCTAGGTACCTTATTACTACATAATTATAAGCAGCATAGCATAATCAGCCTTTTAATAGTCCACTACTGGATTGCTACCTCCAAAGGGAGACTGGGTCTTATCTACCATGCTGGCCCAGTTGCGTGTTGGTGGCGTCACATACGCCATTGAATTTCTTCTTCGTAAGTATATGCTGGTTGTCTCACGATATTTTCCTTTACCGAAAAGCGGTATGAAAATCCGTTTAGTGGTATGAAAATCCGTTAGTGGTATGAAAATCCGTTCATAAACTTCAAAGAGCTCATTGGTACGGGCCCAGGATTTGAACCCACGACCTAACGCTTTCAAGTCCAGCGGTCTCCCAAATAGCCTACCACGGCATCTACATAGGCTACCACGGCAACTACAAATCTTTATTATTATCAACGCGAAAGGATAAACTGTTAAGCCAATTTTGAAAACGTTTGTATGGCTGGCAACTAGCTACAACCAGTTTCTTACAAAAATGCCTTTATAGCCGTTCTAATGTAAAGTTTTATTTTTTATTTTTCTGTTATTCAGTGCATGCTGAGAGCTTCGCCTTTTGGAACAAACTGTAAGCCTACGTTATTAGCTTTTTGAGACGTGTGGCAAGATGCGAGCCAGATAACTTATTTGATCATATGACACGTCTCTTAGGTTGGGTATCGCGCTTTAGTTGAAATTTTGCAGTGAATAAATCGAATGCGTTTTTGTTTTAATACTGTGCCAGGGGGTTCCCAAAGCAATCAAGTACCAACGCTTTAATTACAACTTGTAAACCAGTTTAAATTGGATTAAAAGTTTTTGCTAAAACATTAATTACAAGGGCAACAGGCAACGTTTTGCAAGAGAATGCTACCGTGACTTTTTTAAGCAAACAAGACGAGCAAGTCGATTGCTTCATGGTAAGCGTCACATTTACTCCTAAAAGTTATTCCACTTTTATCTCAGCACTCAATTTTTGCATAAATTTGACCCTCCATAACTTTGAACCATTTTAAACTTGGTCAGACAACTGCAATAACATTTTAATAAGCTGATTGAAACCCACGAATTCCGATCACTTTTACTAGATTTTTTAACGTAAAACTGTGGCAGGCACCTGACAAATTTCAGTGAAAATAATCCTCGCAGCTTAAAAAACACGCTTTATTGCTTTGTCATCGGTCGTTCATAAGTATGCAAAGTTTCAAATCAATCCGACGTTTTTAAAGGGGTGAAAATAACGTTCAAAGATTGCGTTACAGACCATTACCAAGCGAATGTTTTCATTCAGTTTTTACATTGACAATTCAGCGGTCAATTTTTTTACGAATTGTGTAGTTAAAATTAGCATAATGTAATTGCGTATTTATTTTAGCGATTAGTTGCCACCTTACTAATAGCTTATGTTAAATGTGCCTCGGCTGAACAGTGAGCATTGCCATAATGGTCCTTTGTGACACGTGACTCTTTAAGAAAATGTGTACACATGTGTCAAGAGTACAAATTGCTTCTGTAATTACAATGAAAAGTCACGCTGCTAGGGCGTAAAGGGGAAGTGGAGGGGGGGTGGAGGGTGACGGAAGATGGTGGCAAATTAGGTAATTTATTGGAGCCGTCATGAGGGACGCGTAGGGTTACATTTTCCACATTAAATGCTGGAAAAGAGTAAAATGTGTAATGTTTAATTTGAATAATGTTTTGATGCGTATTACATTACGGAAGACCACATAATACGAAATATGGTAAAATTAGGAAGACAAATTGTCGTTTTGCCTGTCATAGCATGTTTCTTAGTAAGTATGACATCTTAATAATATTTCTCTATTTAAGTACTGATTATGGAAAGTAGAGGTAAATAGAAACGTCTTATATGAGGGACAAGTTGATAAAGTGTACAGCTATAAGCTGTAAATACCAGTTTAAAACGCTCCAGAATGGCGCTAGCGTAGATATAAGAGTGTGATAATAATATTTGTTTTTTGCGATCGTTTATTTTTGTTATAATTTTAACGAAGCGGAAGTGATTCCTTTCCTTGTTTATTTCTATATCCTACTCATTGATGTAAGTAAATAGTGGGAATTTACGAGACGAACTCCTTGACGTGGACCGCACAAATCAGGCCCGCGGGCCTAATCGACTTCAGTCACGATCGAACTAGCGTTTGTGGTAGCAAGTGAAGTATTTATCAAAATTTTGTTTGAACCCAGCCATATTTAATGGGGACAATGCTTGGATGTCACGCGTCTTTTATTTTTGGCGCTTCTTTAAAATTTACCCTGCTGCCACCCTAATTTAACGCATTTCGACGGATACATTTTCATCCACAGAGACGGTTCTTACCTCTCCCCTCCATATTAAGTTTAGCCCTAATGTCAAATTAAACCTGTCAAAATACTCGTACCTCGTCAGACAGTTGATTTTAGCCGCGAACGTAAAAAAACATAATACCTCATTGTATTATTATCCAAAACTTATGTATTTTGCAGTGTTAATGTGTAATGGTAAATTATTTTTGAAGTGTTTTCTTTAGGCGCGTTGTGCACTTTTTGGGTGAATAAAAATCTTGGAACTCGTCACAGAATACATAATGCACAGTACCGTGTATTTTAATACAGCGCCATCTCTTGTAGAATAAGTAAATTACCACTTAAGTTTTCACTTCTGACGTGCAGTCCTATGACTGATGTTTTTTTTTATTATGTGTTCGTTAACATGCTCGAGGGTGAAAGATATGTGAATCAATAAACACAACACAAAACAATTGACAAGTAAAATAATTACGATTCACTAAAGTCCAAATTTTATACTGGGCTACGCGGAAGGAGTCTACTAAACCAATAGGGGTCCATAGTACCTATCGTTGTGAACAACTTTTACTATGGGAACACCTCCGAAAACTCGAAAACAAATTCAGCATGGAACAGCAGATATTTTTTAACGAGAGAAACCAGCAATTCGCAGTCGACAAAATGTATGGAAAAGCTGTTTTTTTTTTCGATTTCAGGGTTGACTCCTCTGTAAAAGTTAAATAAATAAATACATTTCTGGAACTTTAATGCACATATGGTCATCTGACCCCAAACTAAGCAAAGCTTGTAATATGGCAGCCAGAAACTGATATACATACATATATATTTTTAAATACATACTTACATAGATATTAACACCCAGACAGAACAAACGCAAATGTTCATCACACAAATGTTTTTCCCAGGTGGGAATCAAGGGGTGGCATACCCAGTCAAGATTTTAGGACTACGTTACAGAAAATACTATAAATTATGTCAACTATAACCCACGTAAATGCATGCTGTTATTACATGAAACTGTTGTTAATGAAAACAATCTTACCTAGCTAAATCTACACGTGCAGACAAGTTACCAAACTTAACAATTACACGTTAGGCTCGTGTAGATAAGCCAGTTACAGGTAAACTCCATGTTATTCGTATATATCTTGAGTATACATGTTATTTTCTTAGGTGTATCTCGTGCTACGATGTTTACCCAGATTTCACCTTATTCTCGAGCCCGAGGGCAAACGTAACAATTTGCCTGAATGCAGGATTCAATTTGCCCCTGATAGCTAATTTGCCCTCCCCTACCCGTGTACACTCAGCCTTATTATCAATAACGATGTTGGCGTAATTTAGGTAATTTTCTTTTTGCTTACATGTACCTACTTGGTTAGCTGAGAAATCAGCGCAAATACACGTAACCATTCCTTCGTTCTGGATTTATTTTTTCAATATAGTTACGTCGATGCTGGTGTTAAAGTAATATGTACTTATGTCCTAGCTGATATAAAATGTTATGCGTGAAAACGAGACAGAAAAATCCGGATACGATCTCTCAGAGAAATGTCAATCATAGCCCGCTGAACGACCTTGACATTGTGGACCACTCCAACTGTGTAAGTGTTACCACGTTTCAGCACCAAAGGTCATGAGGTAGAACGCACTGGTCATTGTGACATACCGGTCGTTAAAAAACCAGAGTGCTCGTGAGTCGCGCCCTAACTGTTTTTGTGTGTAAAAATCCAAGTCGTCTCTTAGATTACAGTGAAAGTTTAACCTGGAACTGGTCTCTGATCTTAGAACTCTAATTCATTGCGCTGTACAATTTGAGGCATGTGGCCTAATGTTTAATTTATTACAAATAACAAGTTGAGCGATGAATATAACTAAATGCATTACACATGCTCAAAAAATAAATTGAATTGGCTGGTTAATCTGTGAGATATGAGCGATTAAAGTTTTATTTGGGGATAGAGAGGAAGGGATGTTCATCCCTTTCTCGCGAAGCGTGTGTTAGTATAGCATTTGTATGCCGCGCCTGAAGCTTAACGTCATAGCTCAGTATAGTGCGCTCTCTGTCTAGCATGAAATTAAAAAACTTTAAACTTATTTATTTTTTAACTAATTCAAATTTATTATGTTTTCGTTGATAGGCTCTATTGATGATCACCTGTTTTATGAGGTAATACAAAATATTAGTCATCATGCGTATGCTTCCATACATACCACAGTACCACTATTTGATCCTAGCGTTTGCCATCCACTGTGTCAGTCGCTGACCTCTCGTCAACTGAAGCTATGGCCATCGGCACGTATAAAGTAAACTCGAAATAAAAACGTAACAGCGTTATTTGTCCGTATCTCAGTCTCACATAAAGCTCGAAAGTGACACATTTCAGAGTCCACATGCAGAACGCAGATCGAGTCAGAATGGCCCTATAAAAAGCTTTCCATTCGCGGATTTCAAGCGCATACAATAAATAAAATACGCCGGAAAATACTCTATGAGCGATCATTAATATTACCATAAATATTACATAAGTACAGGATTACTATGTTGGTAAGAGGTCATTGTACACATTCCATTATGAACAATTAATTTTATGTCATCAAAACTGAAAATTCAGCCGTTCTATAGTATACCAACATTCGCGATTTCAGGATTGGTTTCTTGGTAAGTTGTTTATTATTATGAGTACAATGACCTCCTTTCACAGCATTATTTTATTTACCTAAAAATAGGTAAAGGTATTAAAATCTGTAAGTTGAAGTGGCAACGAGCAGGCCACATCGCTCGAAGAACTGATAACCGACGGGGAAGAAAGGTTCTTGAGTGGAGACCGCGAACCGGAAGACGCAGCGTAGGTAGGCCTCCCACTAGATGGACCGACGACATTGTGAGAGTCGCGGGCATCCAGTGGATGCAGATGGCAGCATGTCGTTCAGTATGGAGGTTAAGGGGGAGGCCTATGTTCAGCAGTGGACGTCTTCTGGCTGATGATGAGGTAAAGGAAATCTCGATAAACATTTAAGCATGAGTTTAAATCTTAGTCAATGTTCCGTACAACTGTTAAAAAAGACACCACATAAATGTCTTAAAATATTTTTTTTAAGAAATGGTAGAGTAGGCGTATGACAACTTCGTGTATTTTATTATAGACTAGCCGTCCGCCCCGGCTTCGCACGAGTGTAAGCTCGGCCTTCGGCCTCGCTACAAAATATAATATAGCCTATGTCACCCGGGGATAGTGTAGCTTCCCAACAGTGAAAGAATTTTTCAAATCGGTTCAGTAGTTTCGGAGCCTATTCATTACAAACATACAAACATACAAAAATAGGTACAAATCTTTCCTCTTTATAATATTAGTGTAGATTAGTGTAGATTACCTATTAACATTTTTGTACGTTGGCTGAAATCTTCCTTGCTTTAATTTCCATCAGGACTATGAATTATTAATTAAATATTCCTAAATCGTGATAGACAATAATTACACAACGTGTGTTTTTTTGGCTTTGACCATTAAATCGCCTGATTCTAAGTTTAAATAAAACATTTTCATTATTTCTTTGTTGTTGTTCGTTCAGATTTTTTTAAAACACGCTAGGTGGCAAAGTCCGTTCCACACGTTTTGCATTGTTAGCTTCCACATAAAAATGAAGGTTGACCCACATTAGCCGGCCATGAATGATGGCAACACTCAACCATTCACCCGCCAATAAACCTGACGAATACGCAGTAATTGCCGAACATTAAGTTTTTAAACGAAAATTAACATTTATGATTTTAGGGTACTTGGCCGTTTTCATTAAATCGTTCGAGATTTTATTGAAATGTATGTTTTGATAGAATGGTTGTGTTTTATGCATGTTTTACTGATGTATTCAGACTGTAACGGCAGGTGGGGTATGAAATGTATTTAATGGTTTTGTGGTATGTAAAATGGGTGATTTGAATTGGTCATTGTTATCGGATATTTTATAGCTGACTATAATTAGCAGTAAAATTGCGAACCCTTGCAAAATTGAATTGTATTAGATTGATCAAGCATTCAGCTTAATTGGTTGGGATGACTGTTTTAAAATTCAGTTACAAGATTTGACCCAAAACAAACTAACAAGGCATGTTAAACAAGGCGCAATCAAGTATTTTCCAGGATGTAGGTATTTTGATTGTTTTTTTTCTACTAGTTTTTATGCAACCCAAAAGATGAAATACTTCCTAATCAGGTTTCCTTCTTGGACTGAAAAAAAAAACAACAAAAAAACTTTAATTTTTCTAGGGAGTCCATCACAATTTTTTTTGGGGTGGGCCGTGCCTACTCTACCAAGTGTTACCAATGGCAAAAGGTTATTTTCGGACCCCTTTAAAATGGAACCAATTACGTTTCCATTCCTAGGCGTCCCAAGTTCGAATAGGGATGAACGGTGGAAACATCAATGGTCCGGATCACGAACGTCCCATAAAAAATGTAATGAATTCCCGCCGATGCATTTTAATGCCTGCTTTCAATGTTTTTGTATTGCAATGGAATTGGAATTCATTGCTCATCTCTAGTGGAAACAAAGTAATTTGGAACGGGGTTCCATGAATAAGGGATTCGTTTTTTTTTCATATTGGGTAATGAATAGCACATAAGTAATTACCTTAAGGCGAGGTTTTCTCACTTATAAGTAACGCTTGTTACTACAGATGATCATAAGGCTTAACATATTGTGTTAAAGTCGCATTTAGTAGAGAAAAACCATGACGCTTACACGCAGTCTTGCGTTTCGCTACTTCTATTTTTGAGGTTTTCTCATATTTTTCGAAAGTATGGCTGTTATGTAAAATATAACTTTATGGTTCCTTTTATATGGATGTTTAATTTCAGACAACGCGTCCAAATGCAAGCCGCGTTGCCCCGTTGGATTGCAAGGCTAACTCATTGCCCAAAATACAGGTCAGTATGTGTCTCTTCTATATATTCTTTAGCTTTTACTTGTGCTAGGTTTTAAAATAAATTCGCGAGTACTTATGTGACTTTCCTAGTTCCTTACTTGAATCTCAACGTTGCCAACTTCACTATGACGGAAAGGAGAAGGGGAAATGCGATGGCGGGTGGTAGGCAGGAGCGAGGCTGGGCATTCTGGTCTGAGCAGCGGTGCAGTAAACACCTGCAATATTGTACATTGTTACTCTGCCCTAATGTACCTACATAGATTTAAAGTGTTAAGTACAAGTGTATAAATATACGTTATAAGAGTTTATGTCCAGAGTCTGAAATAAAACGAAGTCTAACCAAAATAGGAGTTTTGCTATACTTGTTTCTCAATACTCAATATTTTTTTTGCATACTACATTGACATACAGATTTTGGGTATAATTTTTAAGATATCAGTTACCAGTTATAATCACCCTAATTGGGTATGGAAACAAAGTGCAGAGCTGATAGATTTATTCCATAATTGTTTTGTCTTTTGAATACTCGTAGGTATTCCTCATAACAGAGGTTTTACGGACAGTTGTACACCTCAACACGACAGCCTATTGTCAGCGCAGCTCAGGACAAGAGAGCTAAACTGATCCGACACTACACTGAGGACATCCCAGACATCAGCTTGTACGAAATTAGAATGGCTCTGAAACAGCTTAAGAACAACAAGGCGCTGGGTGATGACGGAATCACGACAGAACTTCTGAGAGCGAGTGAAAAACCGGTACTTTTGGTCCTCCAGAAGTTATTTAATTCCGTCATACTCGAAGGTACTACGCCTGAAGCATGGAATAGGAGTGTGGTGGTGCTCTTCTTCAAAAAAGGTGATAACACCTCGTTGAAGAATTATAGGCCCATCTCACTCCTGAGCCATGAGTACAAGTTGTTCTCCATAGTCATTACGAACCGACTCGAAAGCAGGTTTGATGAATTCCAGCCTCCCGAACAAGCCGGTTTCCGTAAAGGCTGGGGCACCATAGACCACATACACACGCTCCGCCAGATTATACAGAAGACTGAGGAGTATAATCGGCCATTATGTCTAGCGTTTGTGGAATATGAAAACGCCTTCGATTCAATCGAGACCTGGGCAGTGTTGCAGTCCCTCCAGCGTTGTCATATCGACTATAGGTATATCGAAGCGCTGAAGTGTTTGTATAAAAACGCCACCATGTCGATCCGATTACAGGACGAGAGCACGGAACCAATCCAATTGCATAAAGCCGTGAGACAGGGAGATGTTATCTCTCCGAAACTGTTCACTAACGCATTGGAGGACGTTTTCAAGCTCTTGGACTGGAACGGATTCGGTATCAACATCAATGGCGAATACATCACTCACCTTCGTTTTGCCGACGATATAGTCATCATGGCAGAGTCGCTGGAGGACCTTAATACAATAATCAGCGACCTCAGTAGCCTTTCCCAACAGGTGGGTCTTAAAATGAACATGGACAAAACAAAAGTCATGTCCAATGTCCATGTTGTACCCATACCGGTAATCGTTGGGAACGATACTCTCGAAGTTGTTGACCATAACACCTATCTTGGACAGATTGTTCAGTTAGGTAACTCCAACTTAGGCAAAGAGGTCGCCCGAAGAATCCAACTTGGATGGGCAGCGTTCGGGAAATTGCGTGACATCTTCTCGTCCAAGATACCACAGTTCCTGAAAACAAAGGTATTTGATCAGTGTGTGTTGCCAGTGATGACATATGGTACTGAGACCTGGTCCTTAACTGTTGGCCTTTTGGAAAAACTCAGAGTCACACAACGGGCAATGGAGAGAGCTATATATATTCGCCAAAGAACCAGAGTCACCGACATAGCTATTAAAATCTGCAAGTTGAAGTGGCAATGGGCAGGCCACATCGCTCGAAGAACTGTTAACCGATGGGGAAGAAAGGTTCTTGAGTGGAGACCGCGAACCGGAAGACGCAGCGTAGGTAGGCCTCCCACTAGATGTACCGATGTGAGAGTCGCAGGCATCCAGTGGATGCAGATGGCAGGATGTCGTTCAGTGTGGAGGTTAAAGGGGGAGGCCTATGTTCAGCAGTGGACGTCTTCTGGCTGATGATGATGATGATTCCTCTTTAATTTCACATGATTTTCTTACAAAACGTTCCAATATAGGTCCAGTTTTCAAACCTACAATTTAAAAAATTAAACAGTTGCTCCAAATTTCTTATCTGCAAATTACTAGTCGGCGACAATACCCTACCTTAGTTAAAGTTACACTTTCACTTTTCACAAAACAAAGTTCGTATCGCCGCTGTCCAAATGAAACTAAGCAAAATACAAATTGCCTGTTTAACTCGGCAGCCCGTTCTGTTATATTGTATTTCCACAAGTATTTCATTATGCAAAGACTCCAAGACGGGACTAAGGAGAAGTGTCTCCAGCCATTTTCCCACGAGATTTTATATCACCACTTCGCTTCTAACTCGTTATTATTTAATCTGCACGCCGAGAGCTGGTTTTCACTATATCAGGCGTTGATATTCAAATACATGATTTTTAATCAATTTTACTGTGAAAAGAAATGTATGTGAAGTGGCTTACAATTGTTTTTAACCGACTTCAAAAAAGGAGGACGGTTCTATGTTCTACTGTTTTTTTAAATGTATGTTCACCGATTTCTTAGCTAACTAATTACCGATTTAAAAAAATACTTTTGTACGGTAGGTTAAAATTTCCTAATTGGTCCCATTGTCATCAAGGTAGGATCAAGGGCAACCCACAACTTTTATAGGCACTTATTACGTTTTTCATATATTTTAAAGTCGGTTTTTTAACTTCATAATTATTCATTATAATTAAATAATCTTGTTAGCTCGTCTATTGTTTTCATCCAAGTATTGTTTTGGAATATAGTTAACCTTATATTATTTTTTCTTTAAAAATTAACGGAGGATGGGAGCTACGTCCTATTAGTACACGGTGAACTTACTGCGATCTCCAAGCCGCCTGCCAAGCGTGGGAATTATGGCAACACGCCTCTCCAAGAAAGAGGCCTTGGGTTTTGGCGCCAATGTAAAAAAAAACATGTTTCCTTGTATTACTTTCTTAAATTTATGTATTTTCTAGTGTGCGTTGTGTGTTTGTGTTTCATGTGTAACAATAGTGAATTATTATTTATTGAGTGCTCGTGAACGTGTGTGGAAAAGTGATATAACGAGGCGAAATATGAATTTTCGTGTTGTTTCTAAAACTCCATAGAAGCCTCATGTTAAAGCCTCTAGCACTTTACTGGAACATGACTTGACCGTGACTTACTTCGCTTGTCTCCGACTGTCTGTCTGACTCTGACTATCACTTGTTTGATGTTATTTAATACTATGTAAACTTGTTTTATGTTACAACTGAAGGACTTTGTATCCATGATCATGAAAAAAACAACACCCTTAAAAAAGACCCTTCTTTATTTTATTTTTCTTTTTGGTATTTTGGACGAGATTATCTAATATCTGGGATAGATTATTAGATATCTCGTAATTTCCCGAACGCTGTCCATCCGAGACTTTCAACTTTGTACAAACATGTTCTATGGTAGATGCTAGTTGAATCATATTATCATAACAATAACTTGTCATAATGACGCTCGTCTAGTCAGCTGTAAATTCAATGTTTCACATGATACCCCAAAAATCCATTAAAATTATATTCAAAAGTTTGTGTGTAAAAGTGCAATTGCATGCTTGTAGTTATATGATTATTTACGAGATATTTACCGTAGTAAGGTTGTGGAAAGAGCTCCTGATATTTCGGCGCAGTTACATGCACCTTACCACAGTAAATATCCCGTAAATAATCATATAACTGTAGTGAACAACCGTGAAAGTTTAAAATTGTGCATACTTGTTTCCTTAAACTTCGTAACGTGAAATGCTTGGCGTGAAAGCACCTTGTAAGAAGCAGATACTGCTAGCTAAGCATAAAAAAATACATATCAGTCATAGGACTGCAAGTCAGAAGTGAAAACTTAAGTAGTAATTCACCTATTCTACAAGAGATGGCGCTGTTTTAAAATACACGGTACAGCGATCGGTGACGATGGCGCGAGTTTCATGATTTTAGTTAACCCAAAAAGTATTCAACGTGCCTAAAGAAGTTTTCACTTAAAAAAAAACAGTATTCCTGTAGTGTCACGTCTACAGATTAAGTAAAGCTACTACGTAGCCCTCACGACTAAGTTAGTAGGATAACTATAGTCACTACTATAATCTTCATACCAATATTATAAATGGGTGTTTGTTTGTTCGTTTTCCACGCAGCAACAGAACAACGTATCGACTTGATTTTTGCATTCAGATAAGGCCGGAGAAAGAAATAGGATACTTTTTATTCCAGAAAAAAAGTACGGTTCTTGAGGAAAAGTCCACGCGGGTAAAACCGTGGGACGCAGCTAGTACACAATAAAGTTCTATTTACGCTATCAGTTTAACGCGGATCGCATAAAAGCTGTATTACTAAAATTGCATGCTCCATGTAATCACTCCGTACACGAGATAATATACGAGTAAATGAAAATGTTATTTATGGTTGTGACAAAATTGGAGGTTAAATTTAGTTTCATAATGGCAGGGGAATTGACCTGTCACCGCCAAACACGATCTGTGATAAAACGACTAAAATATATATATAGTAAAACAATGCTTCCAAAGATTCAGAAGGTAGAAGACGGTGTTTTTTTAAAGCAGGCTTAGTAAAAATATACTTAATACAATATTTAACACTTACTAGAGAAACTACTCGTATTTAAATTAACTGAGATATAAGCGTTTAAAGTTTTTGTTCGGAATTGGCAGGGATGCTCTGTCCCTTTTACACAATGTGAGTGTCAGTATGGAGTTTGTATGGTATACTTTGGTTACTATGTGACGTCATACATATGTATAGTGTGCTCTCTGCCTAGCAAGACATTAAAATGCTTATCATCCTTAATTATGAATACATTTCAATTTTGCTTTCGGTGTTCTGCTCTGTTTCTGGTGTAAAAATAATCAGTCCGATAGTCTTTGTCATATCGATTTGAAAGTTTTCAAGTGTATGTAATTCGGATGTACATTTCCTAGCATCGTCATGTGCCTGGATTTCAAGGCAGTCTAGCCCATAATCCATACCGTGGTCGAGCCTGTGTGTTCAATGCCGTCAGACGGGAAATTCCTTGATTTATACCGCATCTCAGATCGATTTGCGGTAATGCTGGACTTTAATAGTCGCTATATTAGAATCATTGCTGGTACTGAAAGGCTGATTACCAGATATAGCTCACCTTTAAAAATAAAATAAATAAATTAAAGACAAAAAGTCACTACGTAGGAATAAAAAAAAAAAAAAAAAACATTGGGAATTTTCTTAATAACGTTGCAAATTTTTGAAAGCAATTTTCATATTAATATTGTATGAAATGCCGGATGATATCGAAAAAAAATAGTCAACTGATTAGAGTAATAAAACTTGGCGTCACGGAACGCCCGGCAGATGTGAAACACAACGGCATAAGAGAGTGTCATATCATTTTCCGTCCCGTCACACGAGTGAGATTTACTGCCAAGGCGCACCAAAATAAATAATAATTAGTATGGATTAACAATTCAAAAAAATTCTTTAAAGTAAAGAAATTTTTTCGACTATAAAAGCCCGGATTCTTGAATGGAAATTCTGCAAAATCTCTGCAAAAACGTCAAGTTGCACTATTTTACGGCTACCCTATGATCCTACCAGCTTAGCCACACAGTTAATATATATTCAGTGTTGTAACATGAATATGTTTCCTAGTTACCTTCGACATGCCGTCAACTGAAGAGTCGATGCCGTCTTTTTTGTTTCCTGGTTATTATATATTATAGTTATATTTATTATATTATATGTTATAGTATTTTTTCTAGATCTACTTGCTTCATTTTCGGCTAACACAGTTGCTTACCATCAGGTGATTTGATGGCCAAACGTAGATCTTAACAAATTTTTTTCAAATGAAAATGAAATGCTATGAAACTGCAAGATCTAATTCATTCCTGCCTATTTTTCTATCGGACTGCCAGAGTGGGAAACAAGGCGACGCTGCTTCTGGTATATATTCCAAAAATCCGTACGAGGCGCTTTGAATTCACTATTATTGTGCTAACTGCTAGTGAAATGCACTGCCTGAATGGGTGCTTCCCTATAGAAGAACGAGTCTTCAAATCACGAGTAAATCGGATTCTTCTAGACAGGCGTGCTATGGAGCACGCCTCGGTGATGTTAATGATACGGTCTACGATGGCATATATTCAGTATCATCATATGGTTCACTTTGATGTGTAGATCAACCATAAAAGTATTATTACGCCTTTCTGTTGCACCCCTTAAACAGTAAAAAGGTATGATGTTATCTGTCTGCTGGTAACACTGCGCCTTTGCTGTGGCCTCAGTGTGGCCGAGCCGTGTCCAGTGACGTCAGACGGCTATTAACTTGATTTATATCGCAGTTTCTCTTCAGAATTAAGGAGTGCGGTGATCGCAGGCTCAAATTATGGTGTAACTAAGCCTATGTAAGTTAGAAAGGCTGCCTGTTGTGGAATACTAATGGCAATTTAAGCTAATGTAAGGTTGAATAGATTGTAATTGTAGAGCACCTTGTGGGTTGGTAACTACGGAGAGAGGCAGGTTGGGATAATGTGTTTACTATCATACTCATACTGATATTATAAATGTAAAAATGTGTTTCTTTGGTAGTTTTTAGGATTCCGTATCTGAAAGGAAAGGCATCCAGTGGATGCAAATGGCAGGCAGTCGTTCAGTATGGAGGTCAAAGGCCTATGTTCAGCAGTGGACGTCTTCTGGCTAATCATGATGATGGATGCGCCTGTTTGCCAACTACATAGTATAGTTTACCCGATAAGTTCGTTCTGTATCATCATAAATTCAGTTTATCATGCATCTTGGTGATTATCATGTCTTTAAATTTTTTGAGGTTTTCTCACGATGTTTTCATTTAACGTTTTTAAGCGATGGCGTCGAGACTGCACATAATTATTTACGTAGTAAATAAGTCATTGGTGCAGTGTCAAGGACCGAATTGGGTGCCGTCAGATTATAAAACCCACATGCTACCGGTTGGCCACCATCACTCATAGTCGTTATCTCTGCACGGAACTCTGAAAATACCAAAGTAAAATATGCAGAATAGCTAAGAAAAACAGAACAAAATTTTACTCAGAAGATTGTTTTCTTCAACGATAAAATCTGGGCCCGCACAGTAATCACTAATAAGTAACGATCACAGGAATTAAGAAAGTGTCTGCGGCCCGCAGTTGGTCCACAAAACCTATGACAAATGCTCCCCAAGGCAAGCTTTAAACTCGGCCAGAAAACCCGACAATGCGAGCAAAACTTATTTCTTCTGTTATGTTTCATTTGGGTTTAACGCAAACACAGTATCTCAGTTCAAGATAAATTAATTTATGATAAAAAAACCATGTGATCGGTAATTTTATTTGATGACCCAATATTAACCCCCTACGGAAAAAGAGGGGTGTTATAAGTTTAACGTGTGTATCTGCGTGTCTGTCTGAGGCATCATAGCTCCCAAACGGCTGAAACGATTTTAATCTCGTATTTTAACAGACTTCAAAAATTCAAAAAAAGAGGAGGTTATAATTTTTTTATGGTTGTTACCTCAGAACTTTCGACTGGGTGAACCGATTTTGATGATTCTCTTTTTATTTGAAAGCTGGTGCTTCCCGTGTGATCCTATTTCTATTTGGTTCAGTTCTGACATTTTTATGAAGTCTGTTTTTATATTGATAATTATTTTGTGATCGAGAGTGTTTTTAGTTGTGATTCAACAACGTTTTGTTCAGCCGTTTGAAGACTCGTATAAGCTTTTTATTCTTTTTTAAAATGTATATACCTGTTTGTCCCCTGAATTTTGCTAATTTGTTTTTTGAAAGTTGTTCATCTCTACACCCTTAAGAAATATAACGTCACCTCTCTGTTACAAGTTGTATAGATATTATCTTTGTATCAAAACATTAACGACCTTACTTAGAAACGTAGTTAAGTTAAACAATGCTTAAAATTACTTTACCCGTTTATTTATTAACTTCATAAGCGAAATGTTGACAGAGAAATTTAATCATTGTTTGAACTAAGTATCGCTCCTCAGTAAGACCGTCGAAGTTTGATAGACTGAGACGCAGCGAGCATCTGATCGCATACCACCTGGGGCCTTACGCCCAACTCTAACCGCGGGCCCGAATACGCGCAGTTTGCAAAATCTCGCGATTGCAAACCTTAACGCGCCGAAATACGGTTTGCGGTCGCGTGATTTTGCAAACTGCGTGTATTCGGGCCCGCGGTTAGAGTTGGGCGTAAGGCCCCTGAACGGTTTCGGTATCTACGGGATTCAAAAAATCCGTTTACTTATATAGCTGATAAGACAACACATAAACTTACGCATTTATAAAATGAGTGTGGTATGATGTGATAATCACACACAATTTATGCCTGTACACAGTGTGCAGTTGTTTACGATGAATAATTGCGCATTGCGCAAGTTAGAAGCTACTAAAAATCGTGTATTTTAAGCATCGTTTTAGGTAACATTGTCAACAAAAATGTGTGAATATAGTAGTGTAATGTAGTAAATACTATCAACCAATTTTTTCTTGTAGGTTTGAAATTACTAAACTCAGTCCAAGCATTTATTTACTTTGATAGCTGTTATAGCATTAAATAAAACGCGGATTGAAAACCATGAAGTTTGATGGTTGATTTCTCTTTGGGATTTGAACGTAAGACAGTAGGTACCCGATATATTTCAGAAAAAGTTTTTATTCAGCTTTTAGCAGTGCATCATGAAGCTTACAATGATAGACCAGGGTCGATAATAGTAGAAAAAAAATAGTAGTAGGATGAAACCCATTAGAAAAGGAGGGGAATATGATAAAAATGAAAGGAAAAATAAATTACAGGCGATCTGAGTTCGGGAAGTTGGGTTAAGGGTAAAAAATTGTTTATCTCGATTTCCGGTAAAACTACAAGTCCTATGAAAAAAAGTTAAATAGCAAAGTTGTAGGTAATAAAAAGATCTACAACTTTTATATTAACAATTTTTTTACATAACCTCAAAATTTATGTGAAAAATTCAAATAACCAAGTTTTTGGTAAAAAAGCCTACCCTGGTCTATGATTGCAGCTGTCAGAGTATACTTAATGCTTGGACCAAGTTTACTGTAATGTAGTCATACTGCCTTTGTGATTGTGGTTTGGGTACGCCAGCTTTAATGGAAATGATAACAATTTTCAGTGGTTCTACAGCTCACCCTTAATGCTGAGAGTTTTTATTGTTACTGCTCTATGGAACCTGTTTGATATTATTACAATGTACACTCAATACTCCACGAGTACCTACTCTTGCTTAATAATTGTTTTACAGCTTCATAGACTTTGTTTCCAGTATTTCTCGCGTAATTCTACAATGTGAATGTTTATATTAATTTGAGAGGAAATGAGGTCTTTCAAACAATTACAGAAAGGAAAAGGTAAATAACCTTCGCAAAGCGTTTCGCGTATTTCAATTTTGCCTTGTATTATGAGACTTTACGCGTCAACAAAGCACTCTGTCACTTGTAATTATTCATTTTAAACGAATTTATGTGTCCAAATATAGCGACGTTGACATTTTCATTAGATTAATGCGGGATATTAAAAGGAATGAGATAGAAAGTTTCGGTGCTTACCGCAAAAATCCATTTCCAAGTCAAACAGATCTCTTTTCGCGTTTTTTGCTCATTGAATTCTAGTGATGCCTACTTTTGTTTTCTGAGCGATATTTAAAAGGGTTCATCATAGAAAGTTAATTTTGGGACTTTACCTTAATTAGAACCGTAGAGCAGTAATTTAGGTCTAATTAAATTGACCCGGAAGACGTTATTAAACTTCAGGGCAAAGTTTAATATAACGGGTGCCGCGATATCATATTCGTGGAAACGGTACGCACCTTACGCAGATTACTTCTTAATACCTGAATTTTCAATGAATTTTTAACTTTTTCCAATATTTTAGAGTAAAAGTTAAATAATTCATTCACATTATGCTATATACAAGTAAAGTAGGTGTTACTTGTTTTTAACCGATTTCCAAAAAGGAGGAGTTTGTTTCCAAAAAGTTTGTTACCTCATAACTTTTGACTGGGTGAACCGATTTTGATGATTCTTTTTTTTTAAATGAAAGCTGGGGCTGGTGCTTGTGCTGGCGAATTTGGTCCAGTTCTGTTTTTTTTTATTAAGTCGGTTTTTTATATTGATAATTATAATATAATGACCCAATTAGGTATAAAAAAACTCCTTATAATTTTTGAAACTTTTTCTTAAACCCTTCCTTTTAATATCGAAAGTACCAACTATAATTGGGAAAGCACGATTTTTAGATTTTTCGTCATACGCACCGTAAAATGTCGATTCCAAATATATTTTTTAAATTATTATATAAATTGAGGAGCGATTTTGGCCGGCCAAAAGTATGTGCGCTTTACAATCTGACGGCACCCGGTTCGATCCTCAACCCTGCACCAATGACTTATTTAGTACCTACTTAAATAAATTATGTGCAGTTTCGATGCCATCGCTCAAAACCGGCGAAGAAAAACATCATGAGGAAACCGAAAAAGGTCAAAGACGTATGACATTCACCAACATGCACTGGGCAAGCATGGTGGATTAGGGCCCATTCTCTCTCTGTGAGAGAAGGCCTTTGTCCAAGCAGTGGGGACATAATAGGCTATAATGAAGTAAATTACTGTAAAACACCAATTAGGGAATTATTTACACACTTACTACCTTTTTTCGCCGGATAAGGAGATGAGAGAATAGATGGATGGAAGCGAAAAAGGACCGAGTATAAGTACTTCGAGAACTTTGGCAGCCTAAATACGGTTATTACTGTTACTTGCAAAAATCAACGGCATTTATAGAACCGGCATCAGGGAGGTAATTATTAACAACTAGCTGCGCCCAGCGGTTTCACCCGCGTGGTGATGAAAATCGGTGATTATGATGATGATGATGAAAAGTTGCCTATGTTTTAATCCAGGACATAAGCTATCTCTATTCTAAATTTCATCCAAATCCGTCCAGCCGTTTTAACGTGAAGGAGTAACAAACATACACACTCACACACACACTCACAAACTTTCGCATTTATAATATTATAGTGTGATGGACATTGCAAAAAACAATTATCGCATTCATAACAGTAGTTATTACCACAGAAAATAAAAAGTGCCCGTTTGTCCTGTTATTAAGAAAAACCAGCGGCATCGAAAGAATCGTCATAAAAAAACATCGTAATGTCGGCAACTAAATCTGCAGGGTTCTTGTAATGCGACGAACCCAGTAAAATGTAGAAAAACTGCAAGATCAATGATTGCCACCGAGAAGACTGAGGACGTTGAGAAATCAATACCGTGTTGGTAAGACGGTGGGTCTTACCCAAAGATCGTAATTGGTCTTACCAAACACGACCACTTTGCCATCATTAGCCAGAAGACGTCCACTGCTGAACATAGGCCTCCCCCTTTAACCTCCACACTGAACGACATCCTGTCATCTGCATCCACTGGATGCCCGCGACTCTCACAATGTCGTCGGTCCATCTAGTGGGAGGCCCACCTACGGTGCGTCTACCGGTTTGCAGAAGACCTATACTAGTAGTAAAGTTAGAAGTGTTTCTCTAAATATTTATCATCCTTACAATATCCTACTTTAATCGTCACGACCTTTTACCAAAGCGTGAATTTCATATTTTTCTCGCATCAAACGCTTTTGATTAATAATCCTAGCGCGAAAAGACAGCCGTATTTTTCTCACCATAAGTTACAATTCATCCGTCTACCCTAGCGTGGGTGCTCTGACATCGAATTGTATTATTTTTAGATGTCTTGGAAAACATTATCTTCTTGCCCGGGAAAACACTTTTGTGAGCTTTTCAAGTCTCTGAAGGATGAGCTCGTAAATTCTGGCTGTTTTAACTGTCGGTATGTTGGTAGATTTTTGTGTAGAAGCGAATTTAATATAACGGCCATTTTTGTATAGGTTTTAATAACTTACCCTAGGCCTAACGATGCAAACCTTCGGACTTGCTCGAGGAATGGTGATATCAAATTAAAGTCGCCATTCTACAGATTCAGTGACTCACTTTAGCTTTAATTTTCATTATTACTGTTTTTAGCGTTAGATTGATTGGGTATGACATTAAACTGCGACCAGAACCACTGGAGGATAGGCAGCAGCGTCTTATTAGTACACTGTGAATGTACTTCGATTCCCAAGCCGCCTGCCAAGCGTGGGGATTATGGCAACACCTCATTAGAGGGAGGCCTTTTTTCAGTATTGGCGCTTAATGGCCACTGATATGATGTATGTGAGATAGATAGAGACGTACATAGATATATAACTCTTTAATCTTTTATTAATTATCTTTTATTTATTTTTTTATCTTTTTTTTTGAGGTTTTCTCTATCTATTTTTTATGTAGGTATATTGTTCCCACACAAAAGAATGAACAATTTATATTTTCTGTGTATGTTCCTATACCTTAAGCCTAAACGCCACAACCGATTTTGATAAATAACATGTGAATAGATGTGGATAGGGATGGTCACTGGGTGATATCATCATAAATACAAGATAGAGCTATGTAATGTGGGAGTCATCATTATCAGTCTTTCATGTTCCCACTCCTGGGATACAGGCCTTCTCTCAGAGAGACAGGATGGGCCACCACACTGGCCCATTGCATGTTGGTGAATGTCATACGTCTTTGATCTAAGGTTCTTAGATTTCCTCCAAATGTTTTCTTTCATCGTTTTTGCGCAATGCCATCGAAATTGCACATAATTTATCTAACTACTAAATAAGTGACAGGAGCAAGGCCGAGGAACAAACCTGGTGCCGATAGATTGGCTAAGATCAAGCCCGTTCTTTGAGTAAACAATCTAATTTACTGTTTTTCCTATTGTGAACTACAATTGGTCTTCTATACCAAAAGTGAGGTTGAAGGTGTTGGTATATATATTTTTGTTCGGGAGTACACCTGAAATATGATCTCGTTAAAATATCAAATATAAAAAACTAGCTGCGCCCCGCGGTTTCACCCGCGTGGTGATGAAAATCGGTGATAATGATGATGATGAAAAGTAGCATATGTTCTTATCCAGGACATAAACAATGTATATACCAAATTTCATCCAAATCCATCCAGCCGATTCTGCGTGATTGAGTAACAACATCAATCAATCCATCCAAACTAATAAATATACTCGTATGATATTAGTGGTGTTATGAAAAACACCGCGGTCGAATTTTACTACGTATAAATAAAGAAATTGGTTTTCATACAGCTATGATGGAGTCATGTCCATCCTTAGGCTGTCCTCTGAGTTATTTTCTTCGCAGTGCATTCGTTCTTTAGTAACGAAGGAAGCGCGACTATCAAAATTGATTGTGACCCTATTTTTCACACGAAGTATCAAGATTATTCTTAGCTGACTGCAAAACACAATTTGCTGACGCTGCCAAAATAAATCAACGTTCTAGGGGCGTTGTTTCATCTTTAATTATCTTTTTCAGTGTTTTTAAGAACAAAGAAAGAAAATGTATTCTTTGCCTGTACCAAATAATAATATATAATCCTATGTAAGAACAGGCCAGAGTTTTGTTGACCTACTTCCAGATATTTGTAACTGAATACCTTCTTTCTTTTTTAATTCGAATTGAGATCGTTCTCAGCGATTGTGTGTTGGAGTCATCGTTTTTTTTTTGGTCGAAGGTTGAAATGAATATCAGTTTACAGTTGCAACATCGACGAACGCTTCTCCACATGTCTGATATTACTCAGACACCCTATGTAATGTATGAGGCCTCATTTATGGAGACCGGCGGTGCTTGTGGCGTTAAGTGGCGTGTTGTGTGACGCGTTATTCACTCGACACTCGCTGGGCTAATCTGAAGATTGCCAAAAAACCCCATTAAAATCGTTCCAGCCGTTTCGACGTCCATCGGGAGACATACATACATATACACGATTTTTATATTATATTGATAGATGATTATCAATAACTTTTTTTATTACATCTATACCACAGGCCTAAATGATGTCAATCATTTTACCTGCATAATCCCCCCGCCTGTATAGCAACAGCTACACAAAAACTTCCTCATTTCAATTTGCTGATGGCACCGTTCAACGACTTCCTATTAGATACCTGGTATAAGGCAAGCACTTGCAGTCAACACATTAGCACACATCGTGCTTATACGATGCGGTGCCCACCAATGGCACGCTATCTATCGTGACCTCAGAACAGACAAACATGAGAGATATGTCTTAGCACAATTATCGTTCGTGTTCAAATGTTTAAAAAAAAAATCGCTAAACCACATAAGGCAAAATCGGTAAATTCGGCTCACTTACTCATATTTCGTACACGCACACTAAGAAACTTGTAGCAACACCAATAAACTAATTAATAGTCAACATAAAAAAAGTGACAAGTTGTCTGCTGGGTGAGTTCGACTAAAGGAATCAAGTCTGATTTAGGTCAGATGTGTACAGACCTGCCACGCTTCCTTACCATATCTCCCTTGTTAATCTGATCTGAAATCGTGACCTTGAGCGGACCTATCAGCGTTCAGTATCCGATTACCCTATTTTTAATTATGAGCACAAATATTTTAAATGCGACAATGTGCTCATTTGTTGGTGTGTTTATTTCTCTTTCACGCAGCTACAAAGCAAGGGAACGATGTGATTTTTGCATAGAGATAACTGGAAAGCCGGTGAAAACACAGGATACATTTTATTTCAGAAAAATTACGGTTCCTGAACGGATGTCTACGCAAATTAAAACTGCGGAGCACAGCTATTATAAGAGTTGCGAATAAAATTGACATAATGTCTATTTATTGTCTATAAGATAACAAGTCAACAGCTTCGTTGTTATTTCAAATCACAGCGGATATAAAAGGTTTGGTTTGCGGAAAAACATTGAGTTGACAGTTTGTTTGTACCTTTGAAAATCACTTAGTTAAATGAAAAAAGAAAACATGAATGGAACACTTGACCGTTTTCATTGTATTATGGATTTGATTGTTTGTTAAAGATTTGTGAGGTTATTATAAGGGTACAGAATGTTTAACGCACAAAGGCGGACCTCTATTTTTAACCCCAGAAGCAAAAAGAGGAGTGTTGTAAGTTTTTATGTATCTGAGTATGTATGTCTGTATGTGGCATTATAGCTCCCAAACGGCTGATCCGATTTTGCTTTAGTTTTTCTTTGTTTGAAGGTGACTTGATCGAGCGTGTTCTTAGCTATGAATAAGACTCCGTGACTCATAGACACGTTTCTAAATTTGCTCTGCCTCAAAATTAAAATTACCAATTTTATATCATTATTATTTTTATTTAATTATTAATTATTTGATCGAAACATCCTTTTGGCCCAAGTTAAAGACTAAATTCCCTCTATGTATAACCTCTTCCCGCAAGATAATCATTAGACCACTTACCCACGAAGACGTGCGAGACATAATTAAAATGGATATCAACACGTTGCTGGCGAAAATTGATGGCATAATCACAACGGCAATGATATAAGCAATATCAAGAGAGTTGACTTCTATAAAATCTGATATATCCGAACTAAAAGATTCAGTTACTTTTCTTAGTAACCAATACGAGGAAATGAAACAAATGACAGTGGAAAATGAATTTTATATAAAACCTTAAATAACCTTATATAAAAACGAAATTTTGTTTTTAAGTTTGCACATATTTTTGCATTACAATCCAGGTCTGAACCTATTTTTGTAAGATATTGTTTTGTACGTTTGTAATTTGTTTTGTGTATATAATAAATAAAATTAATTAATTAATTTGCGAGCTACAGTAACGGGTTTAATTAAGCATAGAGATACAATACCTATAGAGTCACAATATCTAAGTGAAAATAGTCAAAAAACGTCCGAGCGTCGTTGTACATACTAGACATCAACTATATAGTTCACAATGCCACATTTACTTCAGTTTAGGCGTTATGTCGCTTGCATAGTGTTTAACGTCGCTTGTCCGCTATGTCATCATAGCACAGGCATCGCGCGGCGGTGTAGTTGGATCGTGGTTGCCTTAAAACATATGAAAGGATTTACACGATTACAAAAAAAACAAACTTTGATATGACTTCACTTTAAATGTTCATAAAAAAGAATGAGAAGAGACTTAATTTAATAAAGTAGTATCTAAGTAAGTAAGTATCTAATAAATAGGCATGCGCTAACCGCCACTTCGCCTGAAGATAAGCAATGATGCGGTCTGTGATGAAGCACGCTTGAATTATACATACTATAGCTTGCTAGAGTTGATCTCAATAGATCAGCCAAAATATACAGTGCAGTTTGGTAACTATCAAGCCGTACGTTAAAATGCTGAAGTATAATTAAATTACAACCAGATTTGTCACTCTGAAAAATGTGAAACAAGATTTAAATTTATAAATATTACATTTAAAATCCAGCGTTGCTTTGCGCTGGCAGTGGCGTGAAATAAAGCTCATTACATACTCACATACCTAAACGAGACCGAATAAATCAAAAATAATTTACTTTTAAATATAATTAATTTTTTTAATAAATTAAATAAGATTTAACCGGTCCTAAGTTACTTGAAAAACAAAGAACTCTGTTCGTTTTGTAAATTTTGTATTTCCTGGCACGTTAATTAACGCTTTGGGGACGACATTTCAATGGGTGTTTCATATTTTGTTTGTATTATAGAGATGAATGAATAAATATGTATATTTTACTGTCTAAAATTGGCTATAATGGTAAATATTACATTATACAGCGGCTTCGTCCTCGAGATCAGCAAATAGGTAAACACATGTAGTAACGCACAGCGATCGCCATTTCGCACTATATTGAGAGTAAGTCCCTACGATATTACTCAAACCCGCATTTAAAAAAAAAAAAGTAAACAAATCATTTTACCCGATCGCTCGTTTGACAGTTTGACTCCATCCAACGTTCATTCGCGATTTAGTGCTCGGCCATACCGCACGCGTCTGTCCCGATAAACTTTTATTAAAAAATTCAACAAAGATGCCTAAACGTAGAGGCAGTGCTCAAGATTATGAAATTTTACATAAAAAATTAAAAGAAATTGAAAAGGAGCTTAAACGGAAAACAACCAGTCATCGTTCTCGTCGCCGTGCCAGAGTGTTATCCAGTTCATCGTCTTCGTCGGAAACAGAATCTCATAACAGTGAGTAATCTTTGTAACCTCAAATTTATCAAAATCTATCATGAAATTGAATCTGGTATTGTGGACAGCTTCTGGGGCTGTTTCGTGCCACTTATATAGCGTTGCGGGTAGTTTTTGGGGCTACCTCTTCACTATCTAGGCTTACTCTTCGAGCAAGCGCGTCTTTTTCATGAAAAGAAAACGAATTTCTGGTAATGTGGGCAGTTTTTTGGGGCTGTCTCGTGCCACTTTTATAGCGTTGCGGGTAGTTTTTGGGGCTACCTCTTCACTATCTAGGCTTACTCTTCGAGCAAGCGCGTCTTTTTCATGAAAAAGAAAACTAATTTCTGGTAATGTGGGCAGTTTTTTGGGGCTGTCTCGTGCCACTTTTATAGCGTTGCGGGTAGTTTTTTGGGGCTATCTCATCGCTATCTCGGCTTACCTTTTTCGAGTAAGCTCGTATTTTTATGAGAAGAAAACTAAATTCTGGTAATGTGGACAACTTATGGAGCTGTCTCGTGCCAATCACGTTTATTCTAACTTACATATTCCAAGTACTTTCGCGGGAAAATGAAACATTACTATAATGTTGCGGGTAGCTTGAAGAACTTTTATTGTTATTATGAGGGTTATTAACCCATACAATACGAATATTTTCAGGCGGCTCATCGCCACGTCATACTGAACCAGAACCGGATCAGACTCCTGCAGATCAGATCCCGGCGAGTTTATCCAAAGAAGTTGTACAAGAAAGCAGTCCTACACCTATTTCAGGAGTAGAGGTACTCTTACCTCCCATAGAGGAAGGTCTAGATGACGAAACACTCGAAATTCTTGGAATTGACCCTACAAAGATAATAAAATATGGAAAAAATGTTCAAAAAGAGGTTGCTATTCGTTTCGAGCATACGGCAACCTCCGGTTTATCAAAAGATGAACGTAAAGAACTTACAGATAAGTATCTTATCCCCGAAAATTGTAAGCTCATTGGAGCGCCAACCTTGAACCCCGAAATCAAGGCTGCCTTGTCTGAAATGGTAATAAAGCGTGATAAAGCTATTATAGCTAAGCAACATATCCTTGCTGCAGCAATCTCTAGTCTCAGTGAGGCGATTACTCACATTTTCTCATCCAAAGAAAAAGACAATGATCTCTTGCGGACCCTCATGAATACTGGACGTGCATTATGTGATTGCCAACACAATGATAGTGTAACCAGACGTAATTTTATACTATCATCTGTTAAGAGAGATATGAAGGAGTCACTTCAAAACTCAAAGGTTGACGAGATGCTATTCGGGCACAACCTTTCTGAAACGCTTAGAACAGCTAAAGCTATCAACAAATCTGGCGCTGAGCTGAAGCCTCTTGTACCGAAAGCTGGTGCCAGTAAACAAAATTCGGCAACAAAAAACTGGAAAGGACCCAACATGAATCGGAAGCCACCACCCAGGACGACGAGAGTGACGTCTTCAACAGCTGCAGTGCAGGCGAGGGGCCAGCCCGCGAGCTCCTTCAGGCAGTCGCACGGTCAACGACAATCGCGCGGCGCAGCGCACAGCCGCCGCTAGCACTCGCGCCTGCGACATCATCACTGGTAAAATATGCTGGGAGACTGGCTCATTTTTATGATCAATGGCTGCGCCTCACTAAAGATCCAGTCATCCTTTCGTATATTGAAGGTTATAAAATACCTTTTTTATATCCTGTATTCCAGAATGACATTCCAGCATTAAGAGAATATTCTAGTATCGAAAATTCTTTTTTTTGTTGAAGCTATTAATGATTTGATAAATAATGGTGCTATTTCGAAATGTCAACCATGTGAGGGGCAGTTTATATCAAGTGTATTTTTAGTACCAAAACCTAACGGCAAAAGAAGATTTATTTTAAACCTTAAAAAATTAAACAAATTTATTGATACGAAACATTTTAAACTTGAAGATTTTCGAACGGCTATAAAATTGATATCCAAAAATTGTTTTATGGCAAAAATAGACCTTAAAGATGCTTATTTTTTTGTCAAAATTCACCCAGACTTCAAAAAATATTTAAGATTTCAATGGGATCAAGTTCTTTATGAGTTTAACGTTTTGCCGTTCGGTCTTAGTACTGCACCGTACGTTTTCACTAAAATCATGAAACCAGTTGCTAAACTTCTTCGTTCTGCTGGTTATTTATCTACTGTTTATTTGGACGATTGGTTTTTAATTGGACAATCTTACGATCTCTGTTTAGAGAACGTAAATCAAACCAAAACATTACTAATATCTTTAGGATTTATTATAAATAAAGACAAAAGTATGTTAGTTCCAAGCAAAGATTGCTTATTTCTCGGATATAATATAGACTCGAAAAATTTCCATGTACGTCTACCTTCCGAAAAAGTTGAGCTGATTAGTAAAGAAATCAACAAAACTTCTTCTTTGAAGAGATGCAAAATCAGAGATTTTGCACGGTTTGTCGGATTGCTTGTTTCGGCATGTCCAGCTATTGAATATAGTTGGCTGTATACGAAATTATTTGAACGAATTAAATATCTCAATTTGCGCAAGAATAATGACAACTATGACGTATTTATGAATATACCTGATTCTTTATTGCCAGATCTAACATGGTGGAAACATGCAATCAAAAATTCCGTAAATAAGATTAAACATGACACCTACGAATTAGAAGTTTTTTCTGACGCCTCAACTACAGGGTGGGGTGCTGTACAGGGTAATAATAGAGCTAGCGGGATGTGGAGTAAATCAGAACGTGCTATGCACATAAATTATTTAGAAATCTTAGCTGCATTTTTTGGATTAAAATGTTTTGCAAGAGATTTAACTAACTGCCAAATTCTATTAAGGATAGATAACACTACCGCTATCTCTTACGTTAACCGCATGGGGGGGATCCAGTTTCCACACCTTACAGAGGTGACTAGAAGTCTTTGGCAGTGGTGCGAAAGTAGGAACCTAAATGTTTACGCCTCTTATATTCGTTCAGCCGATAACTCAGAAGCGGACGCTGAATCTAGGCGAATTCACCCAGATATTAAGTGGGAATTAGCATCTAATGCGTTTCAACAAATTGTCAACATTTTTGGTCAACCAGAAATAGATCTTTTTGCGAGCAGGTTGAACAAAAAATGTGAAATTTACGTTTCATGGTTCCGTGATCCGGATGCATATATAATTAATGCTTTCACTTTTAAGTGGACAAATATTTACTTTTACGCTTTCCCACCCTTTTCAATAATTCTAAAAACGTTGCGTAAAATTATATCAGATAATGCTAAAGGCATATTAATTGTACCTTTATGGCCTACTCAGCCGTGGTACCCCATTTTCAAAAGCCTGATTGTTTCACAAACTCTGATTTTCAAACCGAACGATAACGTAATTAATTCTCCTAATTCCAGCAGCCGCAACATGCACAACCGAATTACCCTGGCTGCGGCAATATTATCAGGACAGCGTTCTTGAAAAGATTCACACCTCCTTGCACCTTAGACCTTATGGTGTCTTCCCTATCACAAAATTCGCTCAGACAATACGATGTTTATCTGAAGAAGTGGTACTGTTATTGTATACAAAATGGGGTTGATTTATACAATGCTGAAATACCAGAGATACTAATTTTTTTAACAAATTTATATAATGAGGGAATGCAATATGGAAGTCTAAATACTTGTCGCTCCGCGCTATCTTTGGTTATAGGAGAACACGTAGGGTCAGACCAAAGTATCAAACGACTTTTCAAGGGCATATTTCGGTCTCGTCCCTCCATGCCTAAATATGAAACGACATGGGATCCATCTCTAGTATTAACGTTTTTAGAGAAGCTCTATCCACATGATAATTTATCACTCGAAATGATCACAAGAAAACTTGTGACCCTGCTAGCTTTAGTTACCGTACACAGGGTACAAACTTTAGCCAAAATTAATATAAATAATATCTCGTTTACAACATCGAAAGTGTGTATTAAAATTACAGAATTGATTAAAACATCACGAGTTGGTTGCCCTCAACCACTTCTTATTTTACCTTTTTTCGAACAAAAGCCTGAAATATGCCCTGGAAAAGTGTTGCAAGACTACTTACGCCGAACAGAACCTTTGCGTAAGGACGTCGAAAGTCTATTTATAGCCCTTAAAAAGCCACATAGTGGAGTATCCAGCCAGACGTTAAGTCGCTGGATTCGAGGCACGCTAGGCAAAGCCGGCGTGTCAGCGTCATCGTTTTGTGCACACAGTACACGTCATGCTGCCGCTTCATATGCACACCGTCTGGGCGTGAGCCTTGACGTTATAAGAAGAACGGCTGGCTGGAGCGCCACTTCAAATACCTTCTTTAAATTTTACAATAGGCCACTCAACACGTGCGATGACGAATCATTCGCTCGTGCAATTATTGATAATTATGATGATAATGCTGAAAATTAAAATACATTATTTAACGTCTAAAATAATGATTATTTAAGATGTATGCTAAATTAAGGATATGATAATAAAAATAACATTTTTGATTTCAATAAACCATGTCTATTCTTTTTATACTTATAGTAGATACCTATCTCATACAGATCATTATAATTCATGAATAATATTTCACGGGAATCTCTAAAGATCTACATGTGTTTACCTATTTGCTGATCTCGAGGACGAAGCCGCTGTATAATTAATGATTAAACGAACTTACCTGTAAGTGAAGTTCTATCATAATTATACGAAGGCTTCGTCCGAAGAGATCAGCAACCCACCCTTTAAGAACATTATTAAGTATTAATTTGACCCTTCCCTAATCGTGAAATATTATATTAATATCTAAACTAAATGAACGTTGGATGGAGTCAAACTGTCAAACGAGCGATCGGGTAAAATGATTTGTTTACCTTTTTTTTTTTTATGCGGGTTTGAGTAATATCGTAGGGACTTACTCTCAATATAGTGCGAAATGGCGATCGCTGTGCGTTACTACATGTGTTTACCTATTTGCTGATCTCTTCGGACGAAGCCTTCGTATAATTATGATAGAACTTCACTTACAGGTAAGTTCGTTTAATCATTAATTATAGCTAATATACTTACACCAAAATTATGCTATTCCGCCAGTAGTAAGTACAACACTATGATCTACACTAGACGCGCCAGGATGGGGCTTTATGGCAAGCGAATAATTAATAAGGTTTTTTACTAAAAAGAACACCACCTCGCCTGCGGTCTTAACTAAAAATCTAAACTAAAGTCTCTACGTTTCACATAGGTACCGTTATTTTCAGCTTTTTCCTTCCCTGCATGTGTACACTGTATGTACAGACGTATATATTTTCCATATTTACGATACAGTGTGATATTGTTCGCGCCGAAACGAAGTTTCCATTAACGGGCACAACGAAACACCGTTTACACAGTAATGTTAAATTACATTGATCCAGTGCGCCATTCCAGTTGCCGTAAACTGTGAAAGCGGTTTTAGTTAATCTAGTGAATAAATTAATTACATTTATTACATTTTCAGTCTTAAAGTAAGTAAATAAAATAGAAGGGGAAATCAAATCAATAGAGCCAAAGTTTTTGAGTAGGTGCTTATATGCAATGTAAGGGCTTCAGGTTCTGAGCTCAAAATTCAGATTTATTTTAGACAACAATTTGGATTTCAAAAGTTACGTGAGCCACTCAGGAAGTTTTACGAAACTAAAAAAAAACTACGTGTAAAGTTTTTTTACTCAAATCTTTTTAACGAACTCTCCACCAGCGTGTATACAAAGTTTCATGCATCTAAACCAATTCTGCGTAACACTTTCAGTCCGACTCAAACACCTCTTCTACAACTTCTTCTTCTGTCCAGGAAGTCCCTAGTTTTGAGCGTTGAGTGCGCGGGCACGTTGTCGTGGTGAAGCAGTACCCTGCGGAGCCCCGTGTTCAGTCGCTTGATGCTCACGGCTATGACCATGACCACTTCTGGCAAGCATTTGGTAGTATACCAGTCGACATTGATGCTAAGTAGATTTCGTTAAGGGACAAATACTGACATCAAATACTCAGAAAAAATAAATCTTCTCTGCGCTCCTCGAGAGCTTCTCTTTGGCAAGTGTTCAACCATCGACTGGCGCTTAGTTTCTGGCCCGCATAGATAAATCTCAGATTAAACTTAGAATTAAGATTAGATCTTTAATAATCTCGTAAACACGCTGAGATGAGCCCGATTCAAATTTAGCAATCATCACAGTACCATTCTACGCAGTCTGCTACTGAGCATTGGTAAGGTTGTGTGGCACCAAACTTAAAACTATCCACCTTAGACGAAGATGCTCGTGTAGAATCTCGTAAAAGCTTCACGATCCAATGTGCTATATGTGCTGAATCTCTTGATACGTCATTCTTCTCTTGAGTTAAATTTCAATATTCGTATTGGACAACCCCCCTATTGCTGCCATGTCACTGCTGCTGTTGCTACGTCTCACTGTCACTGTTGGCGTTATCTTGCTGCCACTGTTGCTACGTTTCACTCTCACTGCTGATGTCGTCTTGCTGCTGCTGCTGCCGCTGTCGTCTCGCTGTTGCTGTTGCAACGTTTCACTGTTGCTGTCATTTCGTCTCGCTGTTGCTGTTGCAATGATTCACTGTAGATGTCATCTCCTCTCAATGTTGCTGTTGCAACATTTCACTGTTTCTGTTGCTGTCATCACGTCCCGCTGTTGCTGTTGCAACGTTTCACTGTTACTGTTGCTGTCATCTCGTCCCGCTGTTGCTGTTGCAACGTTTCACTGTTACTGTTGCTGTCATCTCGTCCCGCTGTTGCTGTTGCAACGTTTCACTGTAGATGTTGCTGTCATCTCGTCTCGCTGTTGCTGTTGCAGTCAACTCGTTGCTACTGTGATAAAATACGCAGCTTTAAAAGCGCTTGATCACCAGTCCTATTGGTTGTTTTATTACCGCAATCGTTCGTTTTCCGCAATGATACAATGCAAGATGCACGCTCTTAGCAATCAGTAACACAATATTATGTAAAGTGAAATGGCACCTCTTTCCTCTAGCTAGATTATCATGACAATCGGAATACAATGTCGTATCAAAATCAGCGTTAGTGTTTGCGTAATTCGATATCTGCGTAGTAGTGATTTGATGTCCTAGATTTTGACAAAGCTTTTAGGAACATGAACAATAAATCTGTTTAAAAAAAAACTTCAGGCTCTAGCTACTTTCTATGGCTTTAATTATACATTCCGTAGGTATAGGTGGTAGGTACTCGTTCAGAGTCACGTAACGAGTCGTTCAGAGTCGCACAACAAGCAATGGAGTGAGCTATGCTCGGAGTTTCTTTGCGGGAAAAAATCCGGCACGTAGATATTTGCCAAAGAACCAGAGTCACCGACATTGCTATTAAAATTTAACACTTGAAGTGGCAATGGGCATGCCACATCGCTCGCCGTAGGCCTCCCACTAGATGGACTGACGACATTGTGAGAGTCGTGGGCAGCAGATGGCAGGATGTCATTCAGTGTGGAGGTTAAAGGAGGAGGCCTATGTTCGTGGACGTCTTCTGGCTGATGATGATGAGGTGGTAGGTAGGTAGAGCGTGTGTTTCACACTGGCATATACACTGGTCACCTAATGGGCAGCGTAGTTAGGTGAACTATGGTTAGTAGGCCGCATCGTCGCTTAACATCAGGCGAGTTGGCGGTCAAGCGCAAGCCTATTCTACAATAAAAAAAAAAAAAGTTATATTGATAGATAACTGCGATTGTGCAAAGTTTCGTGCATTTTACTTAATAACGGACGGACAGATGGACAGGCGGACAGAAGAAGAACAGACGGACAGATAGAAGGACAGAACACACTTACCGAAACTACAATCATTGAGTTTCTGTTTCACCAATAAATTGAAATGGCAAGTAAACAAGTATTCAATTGAAAACCAACAAATCACCAGGTTTTTCCGAGTTCGTCGTCAACAACACAGTCATGTATCAACTACAAATCCAATACGGAATAGTTTCGCAACTGTATCTATTTATTATTCACAAAAGCAGCATGTTTGTGACACCTCTAAATGTACATTCGCAAGAAAAAAATATTCTACTTATTTCAAAAAATCTTGGATTTGCTTTAAAATATTGTTGATGGGCTAGGCGTTTGACTACAGCTCATCTGATGTAAGTGACGGTGTCAACTAGTGATTATTCGAAAAAAAAACTACCCTATACCTTTTAGTCTAAAAGAGACCGCAAGGAAACGCTGGGTACAGGCCGCTTCCAATCGGCCCTTTTGGAGATCGATGGGGGAGGATCGATCCAGCAGTGAACGTCCTATGGCTGAAATGTTGTTGACGATAGAAATAAATCTTATAATGTGGCAAGTTAAGTAAAAAAAAGTTGGGGGCCACGGTAGATGTAAAACATAACATGAGGGCATAAGAGAGCATATGACGTCACGTCCGTCACGGCATACGGGTCAGTATTTCTGTTGGCGCGCCAATAAATATTTTACGTAAAAAAAATATAAGCCATCGAGTTATATGTCCTAGAACATAGTATATATAACTGATAGGTGTAAAGCTAGATTTCCTCTATCGGTGATGTCAGTCGCTTACGTCGGTTGTGGTACGAATATAAATATACATTACGATGATGAGAGTCGCGGGATTTTGTAATAATAGAGTGCGCGCGCTTATATGTATTGCTACGCTACCGACGTCCTGACGTTTTTTTGGGTAGAACCGTTCTACGTTTTGCCATCAACTCGCCTGATGGTAAGCGACGGTGTGGCCGCGGATGGAACGCGTTGATCTAGCTAGGTAAAATCTATTCACTCTAGCCTTGAAGATACCTATATTGTAGGTCTCAAGAAAGAAGGAGGATGGCAGGGAGTTCCATTATTGGGCAGTACGTATCATAATAACGACCCAGGTCGGTGAGTACGATCTTTGGATTTTCCACGAGGAAAGGATGGCAGTGTGCAATCCTTCTACTTATGCTGTAGTAAAAGGGGGAAGGTTGAATAAGGTCATGAAGCTCTTGCGCACACTCGCCGAAGTGTGTCCGATAGAAAATAGACAGACAAGTACTTTACGTCAGCGTAGTCGAAAAAGTCCCAAAGCCTTATAATGTTGCTCTTACAGAAAAGAGAAGTAAATAGAACGGAAATGAGAAGGAAAATCTGTCGCCAGGCATTATGACAGAACCTTGATTGAACATTCTTATTTATGTCAGCGCATCGAACTGTTTGCTCTCATGACTGTACCACCAAGTGATCGCAATGGAGACGAGCAAACAAAATTCCTGTAACTTTTTATTCGCACTGCGTTTGTGTCCCTGATAGGTTTGTTATTGAAACATAATCTAATTTCCTAGTTGAGTGCAAAACAAATTTTAGTTTGGTCGATACGGCAGCGGGTTGAGCGTGCGGAATACTGAATTGGGTGATGCTGATTTTTGACACGTATCTTACTTACTTTTATAAATGTATGTAGATATTCGTAAGGATACAGTAAAGACCTATTTAATAGTACATACTATTATATTACCGAAACCGATTTACCGATGGAGAAGAAACGTTATTGAGTGGAGACCTCAAACCGGAAGACGCAGCGTAGGTAGGCCTCCCACTAAATGCACCGACGACATTGTGAGAATCGCGGGCATTAGATGCAGATGGCAGGCTGTCGTTCAGTGTGGAAGTTAAAGGAGGCCTATGTTCACCAGTGGACGTCTTCTGGCTGATAATGAGGCCTATTTATTACATTGGACCTATTTAGGTGGTGGAGGTGGAAGTGCAGCCGAGGCCAATATACGTGAGTCCATAAATATTCAGTTGCCATCAAGGCTTGTGTAGTAGTTTTCCCAAAAATTTCGTGGTATCATACCACCGTTCTGTGTAACATGTATTTTCTACATTGGACGTATAATTTGGATTTAGTCAAATAACACGCCAAACGTATCTCACGCAACTCTTTGCTAGTCTGAATTTAGACTGACCTCTTTGAATTATTGATGAATCCAATTTTGATGGACCCTTTAGCGTTACCAAATTTTTGGTCGCAGGTAAAAACACTTTAGGATCACATGTCAACCTAATTTTTGTACCTTTCGGGGTTCATTATATTAATAGCTCATTAAAAAGTCAAGAAATTTTCATAAATAAATTTCCTTTTTGGGAAACTTGGACACTAAAATACGTTATAACAAGTATAGGTACATAAAAAAAGTCGCGTTAGTTGCACCATTTATAATTTAAGAACGCCTGAACCGAATGTCATGATCTTAGATTTGTCCCTCTCCGCCCCGCCCCGAATAGCAGAATAAATAAAATTTACGAAAATATATATGAGAAGATAGATTTTCCCTTACATTTTGTATGGAACGGCAGGAACTGGATAAGTACATTGTTTTTTTTTCAATATTTTATTTATTTAGAAAAAGGCTTGCGTTTGACCGCCTACTTTGACCCGCTTGCTGTTAAGCGATGATGCGGTCTACGATGGAGCATGCTTGCATAGAAGAAAGATGAATATTACATCATAGAACAAAAAAGAAATTGTCATGTAAGTCAAATGAGGTCGCTTCAAGGAGGTATGTAACGCGGGTAAAACCGCGGGGTAGTTTTGAATAAAAAATGGCTGTTAGAAGCACCTAACCCAGCAGTTTTTATTCAGAATCATAGCACATCATCATCAAGTAGAAGAAGTCCATTGCTGAACATAGGCCTTAGAACTCCACACAGAACGACATTCTGCCATTTGCATCCTCTGGATGCCCGCGACTCTCACGATATCGTCGATCGACTGGGAAGCCATCCTACACTGCGTCTTCTGGATTGTGGTTTCCACTCAAGAACATTTCTTCCTCATCTGTTATCGGTTCATAACTTACCGGTAAGAATTCCCTGAAAAGCTCGTTTTTACGTTTTTACGATCATTAAAATCCTCGGAATATTAATCACAGTCTTAAATACCAATCACCATTTAACATAATAATACTCCCCCACTTAAGGATAAATAACTGGACCTCAGAAATAATATTCATAACAATAAAATAAAACGTTTCCGGTTTTCATAAAGTGGGCCTGGCCGTTGGCTTTTACGCGTGGGACTGGGCATTAAGCTAATGTAATTATATACCTTGGTATATGTAGGTATCCATGTATGTGTGGGTACTCATGCGATGGAAGAAATCTGGAATCACTCACATCTTAGGTAACGAAATTTCCACTCTGTTATAGACGTATTAAGTAACCATAAATAATATTAATTTATAAATAAATACATTGAGAATCGATAATTATTATCGAACAATAGCGAAAATATCCACAGGAATATCGCCAGTAATTAAACAATTTTAGAGTATGTTTGAGATCGCCACCGATATAGGATAACGACTTAATAATAATAAAAGGTGGTAGCGAGTAGGTCTTAGTGAAAGTGCAGCACACCTCTCTACACCCTAAGCCACCCATGCCAATGTTGCTCCTCCGGTGCCAATATACGGCAGCCTTTATGGGGGGCCCATTCAGTGGGTGGCAAGTCATCACCTGCCTAAATATATTTTGAGATGAGACAGGATAAGGCAGGTGCCGTTTCTCATCCTATAGATTTGTTTCCCATCCACAAGTTGTTCACCTCAATAGCCCAGATGTTTTTTATCCTATACTGTATAATAATTTGATATTCCATTTCATTCCCATTCCATAGTAATTTTATTTTGTATTCAACAGGGCCTCTTTGTGTTGGTTTCTCCACCAATGCCTAACGAATGTCTGGGCTAGACCCGAGAATTTTACAAAATAATATTAAATCTTAATGATTATTAATGATAATATATATTATATTTGTTATTATTATTGGCCTATCCTGTTCCCATTGCTGAGTCACAGGCTCTCTCAGAGTAAGAGGATGGACCCTACCATGCTGGCCCAATGCAATAGGTATATTATTGTCTCTTAAGAGCCGTATTAGACTATTTATTCGATTTCAAGTGCCTAATTTACCATTATATAACAAAATTTTACACTGTTGAATTGTTACAAAACATAGTAAAGTCCATTGTATTTAGAAATATCATACAACATTTAAAAACACTCTTTTAATTATTTTGTAGTAATAAATAACATAATATTATTTTTTGCTTCTATTTAAATAACATTTCTTGTAACACGTGTCCCTGTAAAATATTTAAAAGCGATGCTGAATTAATAAATATCAAATTTTACAAAAGGTGGAAGTACGCCGAGGATATTTAGTTAATCATTCTAATAAATTATCTCGTAACTCGTAATTTAATAGAACAGATGGATGATTTATTCCGAGAAAAAAATCCAGTTCTTCTGTGAAGGTAAATACGTAGTTTCTAGACCTCTAGCAAGCCTCTAGAATGTAATAAGTTATTGTTTAAAAAACATAATTTGCAAAAGTTTGTGTTACTTTTCAACTCCGTAATGGCTGAACATTTGATTTCGATGTTCAGTCGTTACGGCAAATTTGGATGATACTTGTCATGGAAGTTGCATTACTTTTTATTCAAAAAAGCACGCTGATTCATTTATATCTTACAAAATGTTCATGCCGATTCCAGTAGAATTCTATTTAAGAAAAATCCGCATTAATCCAGTTAAGAAAGTTGTGACTTTGCCGTCTAATGAACTAACTCGCTGCAAGCGCTGCAAGTGCGACTGTGTTTGTACGTGCCTTAAATTATACATTCAGCCGCTGCACGAGCCTAATTAGAGCTGCTTTAATTTAATGGATTTTTTATAATTGTAGAAGAGTTTTCTTGGTTCCTAAAACTTTTTTGATCTCATTTCAACAATGTACCTAATCAAATCTTGGAAGTCTATATTAATCACAGAAAAAAGAAGAAATAATCTCATTTCAGTTATATTAATCTACTTCTGCATGGAGAAACTCAGAGTCACACAACGGGCAATGGAGAGAGCTATGCTCGGAGTTTCTTTGCGCGATAGAATCCGAAACGTGGATATTCGCCAAAAAACCAGAGTCATAGACATAGCTATTAAAATTTGCCAGTAGGCCACATCGCTCGAAGAACCAATAACCGATGGGGTAGAAAGGTTCATGAGTGGAGACCACGAACCAGAAGACGCAGCGTAGGTAGGCCTCCCACTAGATGGACCGACGACATCGTGAGAGTCGCGGTCATCCAGTGGATGCAGATGGCAGGTTGTCGTTCAGTGTGGAGGTTAAAGGGGGAGGCCTATGTTCAGCAGTGGACGTCTTATGGCTGATGATGATAATGATGACTTCTGCATGACTGTCATATGCATTTTAAACTTTACAAGTATTTGTAATTCAAATGAAAATAATCTGATTTGGTGCCATCAAAAGGATCGGATGAGGAACGGGGCCCGAAAAAGAGGTGATGAACTGTGTGAAAGAAGAACTAAAGTTCAATGGTGTGAATCGTACTAACAAAGCCATATAGCAGGAAAAACCTATCGTATCTAATAGCGTGTTATAATACAGGCATCGTTATTTTTTTATTTCTTTTTAAACTAACAGTGTCCTTAAAAATAAAAAATAAAAAATGATAAAACTTATGCCATGGGATTATTAAAAAAAACGGATACGCTCTAGCAAGATGCGCGTTTGGCAAGATCCAAACGGGCATATCTTCCTATTTTTTTTTAAAGAGAGACTGGTGTGAGGTCGGAGTTACCACTCCAAGAGATGAAGAGCACGAAAACGAAACGAGGATAAGTCAAAACGTTGACAGTCTCCATCAATAGTTTTCCAGCCAAATATTTCCCAGCAACTGCACTGCGTGAAGCGAACGTAATTTTCTCAGTCTGTGCTCGGTGATTTTCCAATTTGACGCAATTTTTTGCACTGAATAGCCTCGTTATCAAGGAAAAGTTTGTAGAAGCAATAGTGTTAGTTTCAAGAGTTACACAGACGGGAACTATAGAGCTTGTGCGGTTATAAGAGAAGTTCGTTATTGGTTGTAAATAAAGAGCTTTTAGACTTGTAACGTTAGAGGTGCAGTGGAAGGATTTATTTTGCAAAATGAATAGCTTATACTATGAGACTCTTTTCTCGCTTGCAAATTATGATATTATCTGTTTTAATATTTATCGGGACTTATCGCGCACTATTAAATATAGGTCCCGATAAATATGAAAACATGTGTTCGAATCGCGAAAGTTTAAAAATTACTATGATATTATTAACATTATTAATGGAAAAAAATTACTACCTCTGAATGAAAAAACGTTCAGGCAATATATCTTTAAAATAACATTGGAGGTTTTTTTCTACTTACATAAAAACTTAATTAGGTTTTATATTACATATATATATATATACGAGTATATAACCATCCTACACCTACCATGAAAAATTATCTAACTGATGGTGAAAACCGCATCAAAATCTGTTTCGTGGTTTAGGTGGAATTAGCGGATATACAGACAGTTGCGGAAAGCGACTACATTTAACTATGCAGAGATAGGCTTTATTTGAAAAATGATCACATTTTATTTTCCATGGTCGAATCCCGTTTGTTGAACGTTCTATGAAGTACTGTCTTTTTCCTAATATTATGGTTTTAAACTAAATCTTCAACAAGATATAATATAAAACAAATTTATCGGAAAAGCAACGGCAACAATCCATCGGAAGATAGCAAGACAAGTGCAAACAAAGCAATCCTATTGATTGGAAAAGCAATGCGATCAGACAATAAACTTACCAGCTACCCAGACTCTCTTATTTGCTTAATTTCCATGGAAGTATACGAAGTACGAGGGCTCAAGTTACATTAGCCACTGATGCTTAGTGGGTCGAGGCATTGTAAGTACCTACCTTATACCTAGTACCTTATAGTGTAGCTTTAAAGGCAAGTATCATTGTATATTATGTATTGTAAGGTGGCGTGGCGGGTGCGAATCCATATGGCCTAAATCAGGATCAGACCTTTTGTCGAACTGGCCCTTTTTTGCATGAGTTACTACAAGTTGCTTTGTGTGACAAAAAATTGTCTAAGTGAGCCATACTTACAGTTTGTGCGTTAAGCGGTATAGTGACATATATGTGAAAAATTACTTAAACACGAACGATAATTATACTAAGGCCACAGAACATTAGTACAATTAGTATAACAAATTAGTACAAGTACAGCTCTGTTGCCTGGAAGAGATCGCTTTAAGCGATAAGGCCGCCTGTTAAAAGCCTAGACAATTACTGTAATTTGTAATGTTATCCTTGTTTTTGTGGTTTTTAATAAAGAGTTATTGTATTGTACAGAATATTCACTCTGCAAAATCATTTAAATAAGTAGCGACTCGCAATTACACAATAAAGTGCAATTCAGGACGTGCGAGCGCTAATTACCTACAGCTATATTAACCTAGAAGTTGCCTCTCTGTCTATCGCGTAACTCTTGTCGCGTTATCTCTGTCTATCGCGCGGCAGCGGGCATGGCAAGTACGACAAGACGACTACTTGTAGCTTCATACCTAAAGTGCGGAGTGCGCTAGGCCTGCTAAGGCATTCATTCAACATTTAAGAGCGTAGCTCTTAAGGCATATCTCCTTATTTGTCTGATCTGAGGGTAACACGATATTGTTCGTTTTGTTCCCTTTTCGCGGAAAATAAGCTTTTATTTCGATTTCAATCTAGAAAATTGGAGTGTGGAGACCTAAATATACATTCTCATAAATTATTGGAACAAAAACACAACTTTTAAAAAACTTTTTTGCTGAAGTTTGTCATACATTTATGTTTTTTAAAAGAATATAATCAATCAACTTCCAGACGTGCCAAATTGTCATACATATCCTTGCATTTGTAGGGGTACATGACGGCTCTGGCATTTGCGTCGTGGAATGCTTCGGTCTTCAGATGATCCAACCCAAGCGCATGCAGAGTCGCGTGTGCCACTTCTACTTGCATAAAACATGTCGGCGTTATCAACACTAACTGGAAAACATATCCATAGTTAGTAGCAAAACGTTGAAACTGCACAATATAATTTTATATTTGCAGTGAGCAATTCGCCAGCTTTATTTCAAAGTTCTGCAGCCTGATATCGCATGCTGCCATGGTTTAATAGCATTTAATAAAGGTCGCCCTCCAGAATTAGTTAAGCGACTTAACTAATTCTGGAAATTATATATCTTTAAATTCTAATATAAATTCTGTACATTCGCCCTTTTTAATGGAAGAACGTAATCAAACCTTTTTGCAGATTGAAATATTGTACGCACATACAAGAAAAAAATAGCCGAGCCACAAAAAGCCACCAACGGTCAAGGCCTTCAAGTAGAATTTCGTAGAAGTGTGTCCTTAAAAAAATATACACATCAAATACCTACCTTCTTTAAGAAAAACTTTTTTCCTACCGATTTGATACTCACCCGCCTTCCGATATTCTTTGTGTAAAATCGTAGGCAACAACTTTCTAAAACTTCTGAATAGGTGTAGAAAAGATATGTGAATTCGAAATCTCTAGCGCTGTCCACAGGGTTTGTTTCATTGAATACCAAGCATGAACGCGCCTCGATGTAAGCATGTGCTTTGTGGACCAGGCTTATTAGACGCTTTGGACCTGCAGAACATAATTAAGGTGCTACATACGGAGCTACCCAGGTTAGGTTAGGTCAGGTTAGGTTAGGTTAGGTTAAAGGTGATAAATAAGCCAAAAGGAGACCATTGTGATTATCATCATGAACTACTTTTAGGAGACCAACCATGAAATCGTGAAAAAACATACCTTGTTCCATACATTTTAATGTATGTTGACATTGTTCTATGGAATAGCAGATTTTTGTCGTGATTTCAGAGTTAGTTTCATAGTAAAAATTGATAATGATGAGAGCTATAGTAATATCCTTTCATCTTAGTTCTACCATATCGAGAAAGAAACTCTGTATACATTTTTTTTTATTCTTACTTAGGTTTTTTTAAAATTCAAATGTGTAAAAATGTGTGAGTGTGTCCCGTTAGCTCAGTTGGTAGTGTACCTGCCTTCTGCGCTTGGGGGCGTGGGTTCGATTCCCACCTAAGACAAATATTTTGTGTGATGAACATTTGTGTTTGTTCTATGTCTGGGTGTTAATATCTACTTAAGTATGTGTTTATAAAATATATATGTATGTATATCAGTCTCTGGCAGCCATATTACAAGCTTTGCTTAGTTTGGGGTCAGATGACCATGTGTGCAATAATGTCCCAGATATTTATTATTTTATTAACTAATTTAACAGGCTGAAGGCTCATAAAACTGACTCCGATTTTACACTCCATGATACACTTTCGTACACTTAAAATGAGTCTCATAAATATTCTTCACCCCCTCTAGATATTTAGTTCTATGACCCTGTAAGTATAGCGTACACGAGTACTTACTCAAAGCAAAGAAGTCTAAAGCAAAAGGAATAACACCGTTATTCCACTGGCACGGCCAACTGGATGGTAGCTTCAAATTTGCTTCTAAAAACACTGTTAACTTAAAGGAAACTTTCCAAACATAGACGAAAGTAAAAAGATAGCCGCCGTAAAAGATACGGGTCCGCCAGGGGAAGTACCAAACCTTTGCCAGTTATTCAACAGCCAAGCAGTAGTGTGCAAACACTACTGTGTTACAGATTGAAGGGCAATGTTTCCAGCGAAATTCCAGGGCACACAGAGATTTGACATCTTATATCTCGGGGTGACGAGCGCAGTGCATTTTGCCATCCAGGGTTTTGAACTGTTGAAGTTCAAAATTCTGAGTGGCGTTGTTCTGTTATGGGCAAGTGTGAAGAGCCATCAGGCGAGCGACTTCGCTCGTCTCGTAACCCAGTAACAAAAAAATAAATAAAAAAATTGACTCGTTAAGAAAATACATAAACTACGGCAGCCAAAGAACAACTTACAGCAGCTAATCACAATCACAACATTTTAAGTAGCTAAGAAAGTGCCGATAATGCGTGACACTCTTCTCACTCAAACAGTGTAAAACCACCGCTTATAAGTTGCTACTCGTTTCATTTAAATTGAAATGAAAGGAGAAGCAATGTATCCGCTCGCGTTCGGCGAAAGTCTGTGGTCTCTCATTTCCATCGAAATAACACACAATGTATTCGAGTGAGCTGATATTCGCTCGCGTTCGACAAGAATGCGTTACATCTCGTTTCGTTTTAATCGAAATGACGAGAAGCAACGAATTTGAGTGTGGTCGCAATCTATATGTATGCTACACGGTTTGAGTAACTGGAGTGGAGTGTCACTCGTTAGAGGATGATTGGTTACTAAGCTGCAATTGGCTGCAAGTTTATATTAATATGCTGCCGTATGTTCAGAGGACGCGTCGGAGAGCACCCAGGGCCCTTAGTCTGCACGGGCAAACGCGCTTACGTGGCCTCTATTCCTTAGGAAATACAGGCCAACATTTTGAGGTTAACTAACGCGCTGCGTTACGAGCGTGTTTGCCCGTGCGGAATAACGGCCCAGAGTGCAACTTCGCCGTTAATAACATCAGTATGAAAAACAACCGTGACACAACTGGCTCGTTCCGATCATTACACGTACACAAAGACGAAGGATCATAAAATAATTTTTGAAACGTCCTTGCACGTACACTTCAGTTGCAAGTAAACAACCAAAGAGAATAACAACCGTTAAAATCTATGGTTAAAAATACTTTGACGTTTAAATTATGTCATTTTGGGCATTTTGGTATAGAAAGTTTTGACAGTCGTGTTGACGTATAATAAAAAGTATGAGTTTATTATTGTTTCTATTGGAGGTTTGGCAAAAACAGACCTATTCAATAATCATACGTTGTTTTCCAGTTTTTTGTGATAGTCTGTAATTATGATGTTATAAAACAACTTAATCGTTTCGTACATTAGGGCGGTGCGAAAAACAACGAAAAATCTAGTCATCGATCCTCTGAACGCAGCCCTGGGATTAGGTGGAAGTATAGCTTATTATATTGTGATTAGCTGTTAGTTGTACTTTAGCAATCACTGCGTGTGCTCGCGTTCGCTAGGTCTGTAAAGTCTGTACACCGCCTAACACTGCTACCATTAGAGTGCCTGTTTTTATTTAAGCGAAGCTCCGTTCATCTTTTTTTATTCAATTAAAGTTCGAAATAGAATAGAAAATTGTTTTCACCGACCATTGTTCACCTCACAAGATTTCGAAATAATTATGTTTGAGGAAGAAAATAACACCACCAGATTTATGATCCAATTTCCATATCGGTGATATTTTGAGTTTACGTGTTGATTCAACATACTGAATGGAACTTATTGATTTCATTTATTTTAACAATAAAATATGGCGATGTTATATCAAACTGGGTTATTGCTTGGAAGTCGTAAATGTACACATATTTTGCAAATTTATTTTGTAGTGCAGTTGCGATATTGCTATGTTATAATGGCTGACCTGGAAAATTATGAAAACTAATTGTCATCATCATCACCTTCCACAGCTTTCTTTATTCCACTGCTGGATATTTCTCTCTTGTTAAGCCACCTGCCTCAGTCCTGGGTTGATCTGGTCCAGGTTCGACCCGTGACTTTAACAACATCGTTGACCCATCTCGATGACGGATTACCATCGCTCGACTGCTTGTCATCATCTCATAATTAGCCAGAAGACGTCTACTGGTCGTTTTTTGGCTATTGACCGACATAGGCTTCCCTTTTAGACCTCCACACAGAACGACAGCCTGCCATCTGCATTCACTGGATTTCCGCGACTCTCACAATGTCGTCAATCCATCTAGTGGGAGGCCTACCTACGCTGCATCTTCTGGTTCGTGGTCTCCACTTAAGAACCTTTCTTCCTCATCGGTTATCGATTCTTCGAGCGATGTGGCCTGCCCTTTGCCAATTCAACTTGCAATCTTTAAAAGCTATATCGGTGACTCTGGTTCTTTGGCGAATTATCCACGTTCCGGATTCTATTACGCAAACAAACTCCGCACATAGCTCTCCGCTGCCTTGTGCTTGGAGTAAATAGAGTCAATAAAGACGTAACCATCAGGGACCAGGTTGCTCTTAGGTAGTCAATATCAATATATACTTATAAAACTACTAATACTTATCAAACTGAATGTATGTTGTTGTTCATGGAACTCACAAAAATGGTCTGAGTGGCAGTGATACAACAGAGCACTATGAATTTTAAACGCTTTTATACTAGCTATACTAATTCCCAGCCTCACTCATTAAAACAGTATGTGTATACTTAAAACTGTAGCCATGGTTTCAAAGTTAGCCGTCACAGAGCATGCTCCATAGTCAAAGTATAAATCTCTTTCAGGGCAAGAAATTATTCATTAACGTCGCTGAAAGAGCCGCTTTTTATGATTATCTAATAGATACGTTACCGGCTCGCCATTAGGTGACTAACGAAAGATTAATTCATTCTTTTATCAGTCTAGTCAGCTGCATATATAAGCTCATTCTCAGACACAAAAGTTAGCTATTATTCATATCACCTTTTTTACTTGTTTCAATGGATGTGGGAGTGATGAGAATAAAGTCAGCATTATATATAATACTAGCCGTCCGCCCCGGCTTCGCACGAGTGTAAGCTCGGCCTTCGGCCTCGCTACAAAATATAATATAGCCTATGTCACCCAGGGATAGTGTAGCTTCCCAACAGTGAAAGAATTTTTCAAATCGGTTCAGTAGTTTGGGAGCCTATTCATTACAAACATACAAACATACAAAAATAGGTACAAATCTTTCCTCTTTATAATATTAGTGTAGATTCGTGGAGTAACCGTAGAATAGTAACTCCGTATTTTGTCTTCTTTGCGCCAATACGGATTTGGAAGAGAGAAAAGGCGGACGGACTACATAACTGTGATAAAAATTGTGAATCAAACAGCGAATTAATAACTTAATTCGGTGGTACCAAACCATACTTATGCTGTTGTGAGCAAGCGTGAAGAGCCATCAGGCGAGCGACTTCGCTCGTCTCGACACTCAGTATCATTAAAAAACAAAACTTTCATTTTAAAAGACATATTCAATGACGCGTAAAGATATGATATTCATCTCCAGGGACTATCCTTTAATGTATATAAAACTATCGACAATTCATGTCTAAAATAAATAAGGATCGAATTGAAACCTTCCTTCTTTTTTGAGGTCGGTAAAAATTACTAAGATTAAAATTATTTGGGTTGTAGGTGGGAGCATATAGGTATACATACAAGTAATTTAACAGATTAATGTTTGATTTTGCCGTTGTCTAGTAAAAAGTGTCCTTCCTTTGTTATTAGCACGTAGCTTATCTTTCATTTAACCGTATCTAACACGCTACCCATGCTAACTCAAGTACAAAGTACACAAACAAGGGAAACAATGTTTTAATAACGCTAAAGATATTGTGTGCGGTGTAAATTGTGTCCGTTTTGAGCCGTCGTGGTTGCTTGTTTTACGTAATGAAATAAAAAGGTTATTTTCACTGTTACATAAAACAACGTATAATACGGTACGGGTATGTTTTTGACCGAGATTATGTACGCATTTAGCAGTGTCGGTGTAGGTCTGATGATTTTTAACGATTCTTATATGAATTTATGCTTGTTTTTTCTTTGTTTTCGCAGCGCAGCGTTCAGTGGGTGGAGTAGAAATGTTCGTCCGTAAATACGTATCGAGTTTCATACAAATATCAATTTAGAAATTTGTATGGGATTGGTGCTCGTGGTCATTTGTATTTTCACCACTCGTTAGGCTTTATTTTATTTTAAATGGAAAAGAAACAGCTGCTAACAAACACGGTAGATATATGATGAATAGTTACACAAAATCCAAAAAGAAGTTTTCACTAATACAAACTAAAATAGTGTAAATGCCCCGTTGCAACACCAACTTAGGCCTGGATAGATAGATAGAATTTGTATAGTAGACAAGATAATTGATTAGCAGTATTTACATAAAGATATATTAAGTAAAATTAATAGAAATAAAAAGGAATAAATAATAGCCAAATTACTTATTGTATATTAAATTTAATAATATGGTTTGAGTTTGCTCGCCAAGTCGCCTGATGATGTGATATTTTAACCCAACATATCAATAATCTGCTACAGATTTTTTGCATAAATGCAGGTGCATAAATATTTTGATATGTTAAGTAATTATTCAAAAAGTTGGAGCTGCGACGGAAGCCTAAAAATACGCCAAGCTATGCAAGTATCCGTCACTCTCAAGTGAATATTTTATGCCGTTTTGCTTGCATTGAAACTTTCATGGTTCACAATTATTTGGTACATGAATATGTACCTAATAGGTACATATAATATGAATATAATACATACGGGGTTACTGGTAATCAGTAAGCATCCTCTTAAGAGCGGCCTCAGTACATCTAATCAAACCTTTGTCCTAAACAAAATCTGCCGTTCCATACAAAAAAATAATAGTTCACTCCCCATAAAATAAATGAAACGGCTGATATTTTTTTCGCGAATTTTGATAAGTTGTAGAACAAAAGTATTTGTTTTGATGTATTGTAGCCGCCCTTAAGAGAATGCTAATTAATTATTTGATAATAATAAATTGATCTTGATTTCAAATTTTTAAGTGTATGGTTTTTAAATTACAATGTTAACAAAAATTTACGACTTATCGTAAGTTATGAAGTCGTACCCAGCTTGCTGACGGTATCGTCGCGCAGAAATGGCTATGCATGTACGTTAGGCCTAACCTCAACATTTTGTTCAAGCGTCACATCATCCGTGCATCATCCACATGGTCAATGTCAATGAGCTTACCGGTCGGTTCTGCGAGAAAAAAAAACACATCAGTCATAGGACTGCACGTCAGAAGTGAAATCTTAAGTAGTAATTCACCTATTCTGCAAGAGATGGCGCTGTTTTAAAATAGAAGGCAATGTGTATTAGATATGTATTCTGTGACAGCGTGATGATGACGCGAGTTCCATGATTTTTGTTCACTCAAAAAGTGCACTAGGCGCCTAATGAAGTTTTCACTTCAACTTCAACTTGTCGTGCGTAAATGAGACAAGGCTATGATTGTGTTATTACATAAAAAGTATCGCTCGCGGCGCGGCGTAGGTATATCTACGCTGGGTCTTACTTTCCCAAAACACACCACTTAGCCTAATCCTCTGGTTTTCTTTAGCAACTGCTTCATATAGTCACTCCCTCGAGTCGTCCTATTTGTACATTCAATGATTCCATTTTCCTTGAACAAGCAGTCTTAAAACATCAAAGAACCGTATGTTATATTGTTCCAAACTCAAACTATGATACTGAGTTGAAGTATTACTTATATTATCTCCGTAAGTTTGTACCCGTTGTTTTACAAGTTGGGAAAAAAGTTTCCTTGAAATTCGATTAAAGGGTACCGCACCGCAAGCCTTTGCTCGGAGTTATTTGAGAAAAGTGGTAGCTTTTCCAAAGTTAGTGTTAGTTTTAATACTGCTATTTGCGTTTGTGCTGAGAGAAAACGATGGTTTTAGGTTTAATTAGTATAATTTTAGTACATTTTAATTGTTCTCCTAATTTTCAATTTTAGGAGATAGAGAAACATTTCTGATATTTCTTTAACTGCGCACTCTGAGCAGTAGTTGACTTCTAGGTCATTGTGGCGGAAAAAAGTGGGTGAAAAGGCATTTTGAACTCCGCTCAATTGATTGTAGTGTGTGCAAATACGTGCGCCAACTTTTTCCAGTAAGGCAAAGGAAAACTATCCACTGGCATCCATCTTAAAATACAGTATAGTACAGTAAAATAGGCAAAAATACAGAACGAGTTGAAAACCTCCATTCTTTTTCTTAAAACGGTAACAAAACGGCGTGTGACGTTGACTAGCCACCACTATTAAGTTAGAATTTGGTGTATTTTTTTTATCTACAGGAAGAGTTTGATCACAAATCATCTGATGTTAATCGACTGTATAGTCGGAGATTATAAATAATGTCAAATTTTATCAGAAGATGGAGCTAGTTTCATTTTCAAATAGCCTTTACTTTATTTTAGCTTAGTTCATCAATCTAAATATAAATAGCTGCTAAATATAGCACAACATGTTGTAAAGTATTTAGGTTATTTGTAGTGGTAGGACTCTTTTGCAGGGGTCCGCCTGGGGAAGTACCACACCTTTGCCAGTTATTCAACCGCCAAGCAGTAGTGTGAAAACACTACTGTGTTCCGGATTGAAGGGCAATGTTTCCAGCGAAATTATAGGGCACAGAGATTTGACATCTTATATATCGGGGTGACGAGCGCAGTGCATTGCCATCCAGGGTTTTGAACTGTTGAAGTTCAAAATTCTGAGTGGCGTTGAACTGTTATAGGCAAGCGTGAAGAGCCATCAGGCCAGCGACTTCGCTCGTCTCGTCACCCAGTATAAAAAAAAAAAAAGGTATTTAAATAGTTTTTTTCTGACGCGTGATCACTGAACCTAATATATTACTTATCCTCAAGATCAAGCACTAGTTTCCTAGTTGAGTTATAACGGATCAACGATTCTCAGCTAAAAGCTCTTCGTTTTCTTAATCGTAAGACGCGATTATACTGTCGTTGCTCTCACAAATTACTGTTAGAAAGTCCTTTTATAAGCGTATTGTTGCCATCTGGGCGCCGACGAAAGTTAGAAGGAGCCATTTATCTGGTTTAAGACGATAGATCGACAAAGCCTAGATTTTATTTAAGAGTTACAAATGAAGGCGGTTAAGGAGTTTTGAGATAACTCACAACGTTTTGAAGGAGACATGCATACAAGTACAGATGCAGATATACGTTTTTTGTGTATTATTTATGTGATTGCGTGTTTTAAGCCTGTTTGGACCCGGACATGTCCTAAAACTGCGACCAGAACCACCGGAGGATGGGCAGCAGCATCCTTTTAGTACACGGTGAACGTACTGCGATCCCCAAGCCGCCTGCCAAGCGTGGGGATTATGACCCCTCTCTAAGAGGGAGTCTTTGTTCATTAGTGGACGTTTACTGTCTGATGACGTGACGTGACGTGTTTTAAGCATCGTTGTACATCTATACAGATATTAAAAATGTAGAGATAAAAAATCGGTAATTGCAAAATATAAAAAAAAACTCAGAACGTCTTAAAATAAGCAGCTGAACACGTTAAGACAGTTTTTAGAATTTTTGTCTGTTTGTTTGTTTGTCCACGCACACCTCCTAAACCAATGGATGGATTTCAATGCAGTTTTCACGAATATGCTTAGCTATGACCAGATTGAAGTATAGGCTATGTTATTTTGCGCAAGGGCCGGATTAAGGGAGTAAAATAGGGTCGAAAGTTTATATGAAAATCTACGAATACGAAGTCGCGGGCAACAGCACTAGTTAAAAATAAAACAAACCAAATTGAAAACTTTCCTCCTAAAGTAGGTTAAAAATATGCTTCCGAGCCCAAATTTGAGTGGCTACATTTTTTACATCCAAAACAAACTTTAATAAAATTTAATTAAAAAGCAATAACCCGCCCTTTCAGTCGGTGACGTGAAAAACATATCATCGTGCCAATTTGCAGTATCATGTTGTGCCATTTTTTGTCACGCATGATTCCATCGGAACAGTTTAAATTGATTGGCAACTAAAATGTGACATACCATTTCTCACAACACGAAAATCGATAATGTAACACAGTCGTGTGTGTAGATTAATATTTATTCTATTTGTTCAAACGTAATTATAATTCTCTCAGTTTAAAAAACTCAAAAACACGCTATATTGCATTGTCATCGGTCATTGATAAGTGCGCAGTTTCAAATCAATCCGACCTTTTTAAAGGGGTGAAAATCACGTTCAAAGATTCCGTTTCAGAGATATATTGATACATAGATAAATACCAAGCTAATAAAAGCGTGTTAAAAGGAGTGAACTCTTTTTATGACGCATTTGTTAACGTCAATAATAACTAACCACCTAACTATGTAACAGATCTTGGAAGTCGTTTTTAACCTACTTCTAATTTTCGCATCGATATAAAGACAATACAATGGTTTGGTACCATCGAACTGAACTGGTGTAGCCAGGTGGTGGATAGAACTCTTCAATGGCTAGGTACAAAAAAATCCTTAAGTGTTCAAGTCCTCAAGATCCTTTGGTTTAAATAAACGAGTCACTTTTAAGAGGACATATTGATTATATGAAATAAAAATCAAGTAGTCGTATTTTTCAAACGATAACGATTATTATTACCCGACCTTAAAAAAGGCGGAGGTTCTTCGTTCTACTATGTTTATATTTTATTGTTTTAATCTTGATCACCGATATCTTCGCCAACAGTTGACTGATTTAAAAAAAAAAAAAAATACGGTAGGGTATACTTCCAGTTTGGTCCCATTGTCACGCAAGTCAGGATCTGATTATGGGATCTCAGGGAAGGCAACCCTCAAATTTTATAGGCACTTATTATACGTTTTTCATATATTTTCTAAAGCTGTTCAAATATTTGCATCGGATAATCATAATCTCATATGGATGAGCTAATGATATCTTCTCAATGGTTAGGAGTTGAAAGAATATTCTTTCAAAACAAGTATTTGCGTCTGATAATCATCATCTCATATGGATGAGCTGATGATGAAGGGTAAAACTCCTCAACGGTTAGGAATTGTTTATTTTTTTCAAAATTAGACGTACGTATGGAACGATTGTATTCTTTCAGGCTATTAGAACCGACTTCAAAAAAGGTGAAGGTTCTATGTTAATTCGGTTTTTAATGTAATCCACTTGTTTAAGCACTTGTTTAAACCTTGGCTTGAAAACTGTGCCATATTGAACGAGTCATATGGTTGAAGGATTTTATCTCTTGCACAAAGAGCGCATTGTTATTCAGTTCACCACATCCACGCCTTCCTGGCACGTTCTAAATATTAAAGTAAGGAATATCAAGATGATTAGAGTTGCATTTTCGCATATATACGACGGGCACCGGGCCAGCTCTCAGCACCAGGCCGCGTTACTTTATTGGTTCGAACGAAGCCAGAATATGAAGATGTGGATTCAATTATTTTCTAAGCTGCGATCCATTTCATAATGCCTTTACGTAGTGGAAAACTTAAATTCATCTTAAAAGCTCAATCCCTGGTAACAGATCTTTGCCACCTGGTATCTTTATCATATCATTTTGAAGATAAAATATTACTGATTATTAAGGTATTATCTATAAAATAATTGGAATGTTTTAAAGCAATTATGATGTCCGCGGACTGGTAAGCGCAGCGTAGGACGTCCACCCACAAGATGGATAGACGACCTAAAAGAGACCGCAGGAAGGCCTATGTCCAGCAGTGGACGTCCTAAGGCTGAAATGATGATGATGAATTATGATGTTGATATTTATAGCATGGCCGAGATGAAAAAATATTCGAATCCTGATTTAGATCTCGACCCATTAAAATAAATAAAGTAAGTTTTTATGCATATTTTGAGATGCTTATTTTCTGTTTTTTTCACAAGTCTGATTAGATAATATATTATGCTTTATAAAAAGCATTTTACTTATCAGTGATAATTACATCTGCGACATACTAGCAGGCTGCAGGAAATAAGTACTTAAGTAGACAAGTGTTTAATATACCACATAAACTCGCAAAAACTTCCAAGTTATTGAAAGAGTGGCAAAGCTTGTTACCTTTTTTATTTCATATTTTGGCAAACTAGCAAATGTTTGGCCTGATAGTAAGCAATCAACGTTTTCTATAGACATAATATATGTAATACAAGAGCAGAGGCATCACAGTAACGTTGCATAATTAACTAATCAGAATCTAACATAAGATCCTATGTTTACGAGTACAAGCTACAATTTTGATTGAAGTCTACTTGGTGCAAGTTTTCTTCTCAAGCAATCAAGCAAGTTTCACGCAACCTCACAATACTTACGTTTAGGGTACATAATATGGGTAGGGTCATTCCTAGAACGTTCTAATAATTTGTATTAAAGTACAGGTCAAATTCTAACCTAAACCTTTTAGGCCCACAAAGTTTTAAGGGTATTCATGCACTGTCTTCCAAGACCAAGATTTTTACTAGTCCCTAATTATTCAACATTGCCATAAATTACTACCTTAAATTATTCAAGATTGCCATAAATTGTTTCGCCCCCCGATTTACATTTTTGCACCCATAATAACCTAAATTTAGTGTTTTATGTTCTTGAGGTTTGGCTTCAAAACCATTTTTGGAAGAGGGTAAAAAGCATAAAATATTTTCAATGGCAGACTGATGGGCCATGACGTCATTATATATTATGTCAACTGCATAACATATACATTATACACGGTAATCTACAGAGATCGCTTTGAGCAATAAGACCGCCGCAGGCTGGTTTGAACTAGTAATTCTTGATGTTTTATTATGGAAACTGACGTGGTTTTCACACATTTTGTTTATAATACACAAGAATTACTCACGTATGATTAAGACAGTTATTCCGACTATAGTTTTTACCGCATATGGCGTTATTTTACAAGGTGAGTGCGTGCGCGCGACTCCGTTTCGCTTAGCATTGCAGGCAGGATGCAGGTGTGGAGGCGGGTAAATAAATATGTTGCGTGGGCACGCACTGGCGCTCTTCCTTACTAGAATCTTCCAGTGTGTTGGGAAAACTCCATCATACGGAGCCTACCACTTCGCCACCAGTCTTTTACACCTTACACGAACTCCATGAAGACAGGGTCTCCAAGTCGTTGGCAGGTTCCAACCTGCATCTCTATTGAAGGTCGGACGTCGACCGACCTCAATGGTTTCTCTGACGTTACGGGGCACAAAGAATTGCTCTTGTGCCAGCACTTACCCTCTGTTGAACCTGATGTAGTGCTGCGTGTCAGAGCACTACATCATACATGTCTGTTGGTGATGAGCATCAGTCAATGACAATGTTATGGACGATGCACCAGTATTTGTTTAAGATAATTGTTATGTAAAAATTGTTCGAAATAAAACCCTGATCAAGTTAGGGAAGTAGCTCGCAGCAGCCAAAGGTTTTAGCCGGTAAGAGTCCGACACTGTCTGGGTCCTCCATTCCCAGTCGTCCATGGAGGATTTTTCCTTTGGCTGCCAATAAAAAAAAAATGTTATGATTGAAACGTCACTACTAATGTATCTATGAAAGTCAACAAAAGCTGCTCATCACCACTGAGAATAAATACAGAGACTTTGACATAAGGGTTAATTAATACTAGCTTAAAAGTGCTAATAGACGCGTGGATTTGGTTAAAGAAACGCCGTCCAACCAACGGGAGTGAAAGAGTGAGATTAACATATTTACCTCTCTTTCTCTCCCGTTGGTCAGATGGCGGTTGAGTTCAACCAAATCCTTGTGGTGAATGTTATAGTAGTGTGGTCTGTATAGTAAATAAAGTATATAACTAAGTCTTGTGTTCAAAGTCTTGGTCTTGAATGTAACCTATTAGTTGAGTGCACGATTATTCTAACCGGCATTATTGATCGGCCGATTATAAGTGCCCACCCTATTGAGAAGTTAGATTACTGTGATCGCTTGTTATCAACTTGTACATTATTACGGTTATTTCAATGGCGTCTACCCTATTTTAATTTCAAGGCTGATTGTACCTCTACTATTTATACTTGCTGATTACGTGTTGTTTATGATTAATTGAATCTAACGATTTGTATAGTCGTCGAATTTAATCAATCATGGTTACGCCAAAAAGGTGTAATACGCCGAAAAGAGTCCATAATTATAATACCCATCAAAACCAACAACTCTAATACTATCGACACAGAAGACACATGCTATGGGACCATTCAAACACTTTTATTGATATGTATTTTTTCGCAAGCGAGCTACTTTTACACCGCCCTATCACACTGGTGTTAAGGTTGAACTCAGTCCAAGCATTTATTTGCTCTGATTTCTGCAATAACATATTTTTTTGTGACCATAAGGCTTAACATATTGTGTTAAAGTCTCATTTAGTGGAGCAAAACCATGGCGCTTACAGACAATCGTGCTATTTGGTACTTCCATTTTTGAGGTTTTTCTCATATTTTTCGGATAGTAGCTGTAATGTAAAATGTATCTTTACGGTTCCCTACATAATTATGAAATCTATATGTTAATATATCGTAGACATCATTAAGTAAATATGTATTTGATAAAATAAAAAATCGACTGGATGAACCGATTTTGATGATTCTTTTTTTATTTGTAAGCTGGTGCTTCCCGTGTGGTCCCATTTCAATTTGGTACAATTCTGACATTTAAATGAAATAGGTTTTTTATTTTGATAATTATTAAACCTAAGACTGTGGCAAGTACCCGAAATATTATATCATATTTTTTTATTTTTTTATTCGGTAATTGACTTCTAAGACCGCCAACTCGCCTGATGTTAAGCGCGATGCGGTCTACGATGGAGCACGCTTGCCCAGAAGAAACCGATTCACTCGAGATTTGAAGACACCCAGATTGTAACCAATGTTTGTTATAATGTTATAGATAGAATCTCTTTATTGTGTACAACAGAAACAAAAATTACAAACAAATTGAAAACACTTACGAGTTAATACTACAAGTGGCGATTTTATCGCTTAAAGCGGTCTACCTAATCTATATATTTTATTTACATATAATAAAAACGTGGATATAAAAAAGGCGAGAGAAATAATGGCGAGATTTAAAAAAAAATATACAGGGCGTCTTAAAATAAGTCAGCTGAACACGATAACGCAGGTTTTAGAATTTTTGTCTGTTTGTTTGTTTGTCCACGCACATCTCCTAAATCACTGGACGGATTTAAATGCGGTTTTCACGAGTATGCTTAGCTATGACCAGATTGAAGTATAGGCTTTGTTATTTTACGCAAGGGCCAGATTAAGGGAAGAAAATAGGGATGAAATTTTATATGAATATCTACTGAAGTCCCGAGCAACAGCACTGGTATAAAGATAAATTAAAAGATCGTTTATTTGCATACACCATAAGCATCTGTGTGTCACAGTGTTTGTGGTCGCACGCCTCCAAAACGGCTCGACCGATTTTTATGTTTTTTTAATGTATATTTGGTAGGTATGAGAATACGTCGTAAAGTATTTTTCATCATTATTATCACAATTTTTCATCACCCGGATGAAACCGCGGGCGCAGCTAATATAATATAATGTTATTGCATTTGTCAGAGCAAATAACGCTTGTACCAAGTGTTAACGACGCGCTCTGTAGTGCAGGTAGATAAGAATTATTTTTGTTTTAAATGTATTAAAATATAACCGAAGGTATAGTGCACTTAGCGCGCCCAGAACTGTCAAATCCGTGAGAAAACCGAACGGGTGTGCTGTCGCGCACCACGCCAATAATTTTCATTTTATATATGTCAAAAGTTCCTAAATCTGTGTCATTTAGTAAATAAAATATACTACCCACAGAACCTACACCAAGTTTAGGAAAAACACACCTTCACACTTTACGTGTGTAGAGTGTAAGATAGGAAACTGCTTTCCTGACCTGTATAATTATAAATGTACCTTGACTTTTTGCAACTTCCAGACAAAGTAATTTCAACGTCTCGTTATCCCGATAACATTTCAAAAAAACATGACAAAAAACATTAGCTAACAAGCAGAATACAGGGATACTGAAGAGTTCTCTAGTGCGTTGTGTTGAAACTCACTAGCGCGCGAAAATCCGGGTTTCTGAGGAATCGAGGGCTCTCGTCGGGATGCAAGAGCAGCCCTAATAGGAAGAGGGGCTGAAGGACCTCTGAAGGCTGTCCTGTCCGTCCACTCTTGGGTCGTAACTTAATCGCCAAGGCTCAATGGATTTAAGTTGATACTTAAGGGACCCGTTTAAGTTTTTAGTTGAAGTACCTGAAAGATGTGGCTTTTGTTGAAGCTTACTTCTCTGTAAAGGTAAATAAATTCCAGTTTATACTACCTCTATTTTACTTGTTTTATTTTCTGTTTCATATAGTTTTTTATTGTTTAGAACATTCACCAAAGTACCGAAAAAAAAACAACAAATTAAAACCTAAATACTAAACTAAGCAAAATAAAACGGACGGGAAATCAGATTATGATAAGAAAATCAACCATGGATTGATACTTAACTGAATTTTTATAACGGGATTACGAAGATATTTTATATAGTACGGTGGAAAATATCCTTTTCGTATTCTGCATTAAATAAAGCTGACAAAGGAATAAATGATTCGTATTTGAGTAGATAGATAGAGTAGATTACCACAGTATAACTCTATAGCTAAAGTAAGCACCTCTTTAATCAAAACTGTAAGAAGATATTCTAAATAGTACGGTGAAAAATTATAAATCTCATAAAGGAATATAAAATTCTTATTAGATTTTCACAACATAATTAGAGTGTCACAACATAATTTTATAAATAAAGTATGCACCTCTTTAATCAGAAACGTTATTAGCAAATCGATGCCTTACAAAGCCCTGGGGTGTTACGCCTAACTCTAACCGCGGGCTAGAATACGCGCAGTTTGCAAAATCACTCTAATGTGAACCTTAACGCGCTTACATACGGTTTGCGGTCGCGCAACTTTTCGCAATCACCTAAACAGAATCGTTTATAACAGGTAGGCGTCCCCTGGTCACATATTTTAATTAGAAGTTTGTAGCGATCACGGCACAGTGGTTAAGATGTGCCGTCACATGTTGTGGGTTATGGGGTGACGAAGATGGCTGACCTTTAGCATGTGCGCTTCACAATCTGACGACACCTGATTCGATCCTTGCCCTGCACCAATTACTTATTTACTAATTATTTGCAGTTTCAATACCATCGCTCAAAAATGTAGAAGGAACACATCGCAAGGAAATTGGTATGTCCAAGAACCTCAAAGTCAAAGACATATTATGTCATTCACAAACATGCACTGGGCCAGCATGGTGGATTTGGGCCAATCATCTTTCTCTGAGATAAGGCCTGTTTCCCAGCAGTGGGAACATGATAAGCTGATATTATGACGATGATGAATATTTAACAAATTACTTTTGAATTTATTTGACTAACTTATTGTTTGATTATTATTTAATTTCATTGATTGTTTATTATTATTTATTTATTGTTTTGACCCATTTTTTTTATATTACCTAGTTTTTAGCTTTGTATTTTGGCAGCCTCATTTGAGATCCATAGTTCCTATTTCAGGTGTCTTACGGCTACCTAGGGCCTTACGCCCAACTCTAAATGCGGGCCCGAATAGGTGCAGTTTGCAAAATCTTGCGAACGCGAAACCTTAACGCGCCGAGATACTGTTTGCGGTCGTGTGATTTTGCAAACTGCACCTATTCGGGCCTACGTATAGAGTTGGCCGTAAGACCCAGAGTAGGTGTGTTAACATCCTCTATCACTTAGCGTCAAGTGAGCTATGGTAAATACCTAGCATATAAAATATTTAAAAAAAAAAACACATCATCAGTCATCGGACTGCACGTCAGAAGTGAAAACTTAAGTAGTAATTCACCTATTCTACAAGAGATGGAGCTGTTTTATAATACACGCTACAGCGTGACGATGACGCAAGTTCCATGATTTTTGTTCACCCAAAAAGTTTTTAACGCGCCAAAAGCAGTTTTCACTTCAAAAATGTCACCCGCTAAAACGAACCCAGCACATTTTAATCAAAGTATGCCTATTAGATGTATCTGACTAAAACTATTAGTTTGATAATAGTTCCTCGAACTTCCATTACCGAAAGCTTTCAGCTTTTCCAATTTAAGAGCAATTAAAGGGGTGTGGCTATATCACTCGCTCGTATTGACAGTTTTGAAGACATGAAGACTATAAATTGTTTTATAATTTTTAACCCGATTAAAGTGAAGATTATCTTAAAAGGGGGATGAACAGATTTTATTTAATAATAGCTTCAACTGAACTCTCTGTATTAAGTCACCTGTCAAACAAAACAAACACTAAATCAAAATCAGTTCAGCCGTTTGGAAACTACGATGCCACAGACGAAAGGGGAAAAGACAAAAAGAGGGAATAAAAATATTATTAGGTATCTTTTTTTAAATAACATTGTCAAAATTACATAGAAAATATCTTGTAGATATTTTAGAGGATGGCGGAAACGATAGTTTTTTTGTGTTTTTCTCCACCACCTCCGCTATCCTAGAAAATATCTACACGAAAATAGCACTACACTTTTTGTAATGTTATTCTAAAGATCACCCAATCGTTTTTATTTTATTCTCAATCAGTGTTAGTTTATTTAAGAATTTTTGAACTTCATGAAACATCGTGAAAGCTAATTTTTGCTTTGTTTAATATAAATTTGCACTAAAATAAATAAAGTTTTTTTTTAATAAAAAAATACATTCATCAAAAAAACCTTCTCTTTAAAAAAATATGCGAAAGAGATAGCTATTGTTTTCATATTTATCGGGACTTATCGCGCACTATACGCGCGAGCTGACAGAAAACATGTGTTCGAATCGCGAAAGTTTAAAAATTACTAGATAGCTATAGGATGGCCGTTGGGTGTGGCTTTAGTAGATTTGAGCCCACCGCATGAGTTACGGCGTTTATATACGTAGCTGATATAGCTGTCATAGTGTCAAAACCGTCGCATCAGTCACGAACTAGGTCAATTGTCAGAAATCAAACATTCGTCGTTAATATTAGCGGGTAACCGTAGCTTGGCATGCCATGATTACAACTATATAGGTAGCTATACTTGTCTACTACGTATATCGTTTACTAGTTAAGTTTTGCTCAGCGCTTTGGTGACTTTGTTAATGTTTACGACGCCGAAAGATTATAATTAGTTAGATTATTATTAATTAGATTTTTAAACACTGAGCGATAAGATCGGTCGCCCAGGCATTAAGCTTAGTGTGTATATCAAAAGTAAGGGCTAAGACCGACAGCCAATAAAACATGAGACAAAAAACGTACCAGAAGGAAAACTACAGTATGAAAGTTTTTCTTTTTCTTCAATAAAAACAAAGCTTGAAGAAAATAATAAAATTCATTTGGCGGCAAAAAAGGAGCAGGAGGTTAAAGACGCCCACATTTAAGCGGGAAAGAAAAACAACGGTAAGAATAGCGGCCGTAGAAAAACAGAATGATTTATAGGCGTAAACCTGAGCCAATTTTTACTTTCGAGAATGAAAAGGGGTGCGAATTTTACGAAGGTTTGGATAAACCACTGCATTAAGTATATGCATTGTAATATTTACATGTTTATAATACGTACGTAGGTAGATATAATACTTATAGCCATAGAGCACAGGGTTCAGTCTTTGCTTGCTGGCGAGAGACTGGGGAGAGTAGCATAAATAAACGGCCAAGTGCGAGTCTTGCTCGCACAGTGAGGGTTCCGATCCACCACTAAATACAAAAAGCAGTGCAAAAAGACAACATCACGCTCAGGCGGTCACCCATCCAAGTAGAAAACAAGGGAGATATGATATGGAAGCGTGGCGGATGCAAACGCATCAGACCAGACGCATCAGATTTGGTGCCATTAGCCGTACTCATCCTGTAGACGACTTTTATTGCATGAGGACCATTAGTTACTTCATTGGAGTCAAGTTTCTTAGTGTGCGTGAAAAAATACTAAGTATGCCGTACTTAAAGTTGGTGGGTGAAACACGGAGAGATTTGAACACTAATGATAACAGGCCTGATGCGTTCACACCCGTCACACCACCTTATCATATCTCCTGTGTTTGTCTGATCAGTGTCATCAACCCTGTATAATGTGTGCATTGTAGATAATCTTTATAACTATAATGTGATTAGTTTAGTTTTACGATTAATTAATTTTGTGCAAGTGAGGAGATCCGTAGACGAACTAAAGTCTCCGACATAGCCCACCGGATTAGCAAGTTGAAGTGGCAGTGGGCAGGGCACATAGCACGCAGAACAGATGGCTGATGGGGCCGAAAGGTTCTCGAGTGGAGATCGCGGACCGTTAAGCGCAGCGTAGGACGTCCACCCACAAAATGGACAGACGACATAAAAGAGACCGCAGGAAAAAGCTGGATGCAGGCCGCTTCCAACTGGTCCTTTTGGAAATCGATGGGGGAGGCCTATGTCCAGCAGTGGACGTCCTACGGCTGAAATGATGATGATGAAGTAAACAAATTTGTTTTCAGTATTATTTCTACGTAGAAAAGTGTTATAAAACATTTTCGTTTGGCACTATTAGCTTAACACTAAGCTCTTCTGTTATTAATTCAATATTTTATTATGCTGGCTATATAACTGCTGGGACTTAGGGCTTCTCTCAGAGAGAGAGGTTGGCCCTAATCCACCATGCTGGCCCAGTGCATTATGTTGAATGCCTTGGAACTTGTGAGGTTTTGGGACATACTGGTTTTCTCACGATGTTTTCCTTCACTGTTCTTGAGCGATGGCATCGAAACTGCATATAATTTATTTAAGTATAAATAAGTCGTTGGTGCAGGTTCGAGGATCGAACCGGTGCCATCAGATTGTAAAGCGTATACATGCTACCGCTCAGCCACCATCACACCACCATCCAACATCACAGTTATTAGTCATGAAAATATTTTTTTAATAGTAGATTATGCACTAAGGGAATACAGCAGTGTCTTACGTCGCGGGCGGCATATTGAACCCTGAGCGTAACGAGGGACTGTAGAGCGTAGCGAGGGAGTTATATAGAGTTCTGAGTGAAGCGAGGGGTTCAAGCTGCCCAAGACGAAGACAGGCAGAGCATACTCTACTTTTCACACTTTTTTTCTTTTTTGGGTTTTCTGCGAGACAATAAAAAGCCAGATTTTACTGAAAATCACAGCACCAAATACCGTCTTTTGTTTCGCATTCATTGTAAACGCACCCTTATTTTTGTTCTGCTTATGGTGGCCAGTTCGATTTTCGAACAAACCTCTTTGCAATGCCTTATACATCTGCCTTTTTGCATTTTTTACTCAGGGTTTTCCACGAGTTTCCCCACGAATTTAACGTTCCAAATTCAAATCACTTTATTTCCTAGGGAGTTTCATACCTTAAGAGATAATGCTTTACTTTAAGTTGAGGTTACATGATACGTAATTGGACATTGTCGTGTAGGTGGTGTAAAATATATATTTTTTTGATGAATTTACTCAATTTCATGAGGGTTATTGTGGATATACCCTGTGGTGACAGACTATCAATACTGCCCGAAGCCTAACTTGACCTAACAAGCGTGACTTGCCAAATTAACGAAGGAGCAGATTTCCCTATAGGCTGAGTAGACTCGGATCTAGGGCTGTGCCTAGGGCGGCAAAATTTAGGGGGTGGAAAAACTTGGTGAATGTTTTTTTAGGGTTCCGTAACCAAAGGGTAAAACTACTACTAAGACCCTATTACTAAAACCCTATTACTAAGACTCCGCTGTCCGTCCGTCTGTCCATCTGTCACCAGGCTGTAGGTATAGTTATCACGGCATGAACCGTGATAGTTATACAGTTGAAATTTTCACAGATGATGCCGCTATAACAACAAATTCTAAAAAAACAATTATATAAATATTTAAGGGGCTCCCATACAAAAAACGTGTTTTTTTGCCGTTTTTAAGATAATGGTACGGAAGCCTTCGTATGCGAGTCCGACTCGCACTTGGCTGGTTTTTTAGAAGTCGCGAGCTCTCTGTGAACCCACACGTCTGTGAACACTTCAGGCATTATAGAGATCATTTTATCTTTTACAGAGTTTCGTTGTTTTTTCCTTTAACTCAAAACGTTCCAAATTCAAATCACTTTATTTCCTAGGGAGTTTCATACCTTAAGAGATAATGCTTTACTTTAAGTTGAGGTTACATGATACGTAATTGGACATTGTCGTGTAGGTGGTGTAAAATATATATTTTTTTGATGAATTTACTCAATTTCATGAGGGTTATTGTGGATATACCCTGTGGTGACAGACTATCAATACTGCCCGAAGCCTAACTTGACCTAACAAGCGTGACTTGCCAAATTAACGAAGGAGCAGATTTCCCTATAGGCTGAGTAGACTCGGATCTAGGGCTGTGCCTAGGGCGGCAAAATTTAGGGGGTGGAAAAACTTGGTGAATGTTTTTTTAGGGTTCCGTAACCAAAGGGTAAAACTACTACTAAGACCCTATTACTAAAACCCTATTACTAAGACTCCGCTGTCCGTCCGTCTGTCCATCTGTCACCAGGCTGTAGGTATAGTTATCACGGCATGAACCGTGATAGTTATACAGTTGAAATTTTCACAGATGATGCCGCTATAACAACAAATTCTAAAAAAACAATTATATAAATATTTAAGGGGCTCCCATACAAAAAACGTGTTTTTTTGCCGTTTTTAAGATAATGGTACGGAAGCCTTCGTATGCGAGTCCGACTCGCACTTGGCTGGTTTTTTAGAAGTCGCGAGCTCTCTGTGAACCCACACGTCTGTGAACACTTCAGGCATTATAGAGATCATTTTATCTTTTACAGAGTTTCGTTGTTTTTTCCTTGAACTCAATTCTTATAGATCACATTACATTTTTCGTGCTTTACAGCGAGTAGAGGGCTGCAAATTTCCATAGGCCTCTATAGGACAGCCAAGGTATCAAATCCGCCCCTGTGATGACACCCGAGCCATTATAGTAGCGCTCAATTGTGAAAGCCACAAGCACCAAGCAGTAGTGTACAAGGATTACTGTGTTTCGAATTAAAGGGCAAATACTGGGCATAAATACACGAGCGCAGTACATTGTGACACAGGGTTTTGAATCGTTGAAGTTCTAAATTCTTGGTGCCGCTGATCTGTTATGGGCAAGAGTGAAGCTTACGATCAGGCAAATGATTTGATCGCCTCGTCAACAGTAATTTGAAAAGAAGTATACTCTGGATTAACACATTGGCTTATCCCAGAAAAATATACGGTTCCTGTAAAATTCCGTGTAAAACCACTGGGCTTTGCTAGTTCATAATTAAATCGGTCATCGGCGGGAGATTTATATATTACTAAATTTATTGTTATTTATTGAAGTAAAAACTGCTTTAGCCGCATTGAGCGATTTTTGGTAAGGGCAAAACTTATGGGTTCGCGTCACCGACATGCTAAGACGTGTTGTGCCAGACTAAGTTTTAAGTTTACACTTCTGTCGGCAGTCCCTATGACTGCCAATTTTATTATTGTAGGTAATAGTACTTTGCGCGTCAATAACAAACAATTATTTTTTTATTTTTGTCCTAACGATTTTACAAACCATGCAGACCTGTTGGTTGATAGAAAGTCGCGCTTTTATCTGGTCACTGAATCAAACTTGTTCAACCATGTCAACCTACTTAGAAAGTTTAATTTTATAACCGACTTCTAAAAGGAAGAGGTTATCAATTCGACCTTCTTTTAATATTTGTTACCTCAGAACTTTCGACTGTGATGTGAACCGATTTTGATGATTCTTTTTTTATTTGAAAGCTGGTGCTTTCCGTGTGGTCCCACTTCAATTTGGTCCAGTTCTGACATTTTTATGAAGTTGGTTTTTAGGGTTCCGTAGCCAAAGGGTAAAACGGGACCCTATTACCAAGGCTCCGCTGTCCGTCTGTCCGTCCGTCTGTCACCAAGCTGTATCTCATGAACCGTGATAGTAAGACAGTTGAAATTTTCACAGATGATGTATTTCTATTACCGCTATAAAACAAATACTAAAAAACAGAATAGAATAAATATTTATGGGGGCTCCCATACAACAAGCGTGATATTTTTGCTCGACATTGATAACGGCAAGGGAAAGACGCTTGAAATATTCTCAGAATATTTTGTTATATATTCACTTTAAAATAAATAAATACATTTATATAATAATAATATTTAAGGGCTCCCATACAAAAAACGTGAACTTTTTGCCGTTTTTATAGATGATGGTACGGAACCCTTCGTGCGCGAGTCGGACTCGTATTAGCCCGGTTTTCCTCATTATTTTATATTATTAATTATTTGAAAATTAATTTAGATCAACCTCTTTAAACTAAAACGATACGGTAAGGCACTTCGCGTAATACAAAAACGATTAGAGGAGTTCAAGATGTACTTACTCCTATGTGGCAGCTTGCGCTTCACAAACTGGTTCCACTAATGCAAAATTAACAATGAACTTCACTTTCAAGTAGGTATAACTTTATTACAAGTTAACAAAGAGTAAATTTGAACAATCGTTTATCTATCTTCGTGCAAAAAGCTTTTGGTATGTTGTTTATTTTTAGAACTTAGTTGATATTCGTCTACTTTTAAACAGTGTACCATTAATTAACAACTTGTATTGTTAGAAAAAAAAATCTATTAATATCAAAATGATTTTGATAAAAGAATATGTATGAATACAGCAAAGAAAATAATTATCAATTTAAAAAAAACTGACTTAAATTTTAAACAGTGTACCATTCATTACCAACTTGTATTGTTAGAAAAAATATTCTATTAATGTTAAAATGATTTTGATAAAAGAATATGTATGAATATAGCAAAGAAAATAATTATCAAAAAAAAACTCAATTCAAAAAATGGACCTTATTGAAATGGGACCACATGGAAAGTATCAGCTTTCAAATAAAAAAAGAATCATCAAAATCGGTTTACCCAGTCGAAAGTTCTGAGGTAACAAACTTTTTTTTTTTATAAAAAGAGCAGCAAACAAGCACGCGGCTCGCCTGATGGTAAGCAAAACCACCGCCTATGGACACCTGCAACACTTGCGGTGTTGACGGTGCTTTGACATAAAAAATATATATTTAACAATTTTATATTATTATTGCATTTTTAAGTATGATCTATTTCTAATTTTCTTTTGTAACTGTAACATATGTGTAACAATATGGGTTCCATGCCTGAAATAAATACATTTTATTTATTTTATATATATATACAGTCGAATTTAAGAACCTCCTCTTTTTTGGAAGTCTGCTAAAAATATAGCGTACTAGCTAGCCAACACTACTTATTAATTTAAATCCGAAAATAAATATATGTTTCCTGTAAACATAAAGTAATCCCGCAGAGAGTGTACAAATGAAATAAAAATAAACCATATAATAAAATAAAGTAACTGCACTAAAAGTTGCAATTTCCACCGACACACATTTTAATTCCAGCTCAGAACACAGCTCTGTTTATCTTGACCGTACGAGATGTTATTTTATAGTAAAAATCCCGTGAAATCATCTCTTGCGAAGCGAGCGTCACATTTGTGCATGTTCGCACAAGGATAGCAATCGCAATACGACATAATTAAAAACTAGTGGAACAACGTAAGGCATCTTAGTTGGCCATTGCTTGCACTATACCTTAATGATATAATTAAGTTACGTTTTCGACATTTTACGAACTGAACGCGCAAACATCAATGAGAGCTTTTTAGCGTAACGATTTGAGAAAAAACAAATCTCCGCCTGACTTGATATAACCGTAGCCATCTACCATAATTACAACCCATTTGGTTAACAGATGGTCGATAAGGCCGAAAGTTTCTCGAATGGAAACCACGGACCGGTAATCGCAGCGTACTGTAAACCAAGACTCTTCCCACGGTGCGTATTCGTGGTCTGTACTGGTATATGAATTTTATTCTAAGCAATTATGCAAGAAAGAGAGATAATAAAGAAAACTTACTCGTTCTACACACTTATGAAGTGACCACTTGTGACAGGACAAATCTGCACGATTGTGGGAAGCCAGCTAGTGCGGTTTAACCTCTCACCGCATATTAAAACCTCGAGGTAAATTAAAATGTAAACCGTCCAGTCACGCCCTTGTAAAGTGAAAAAGATAAATGATCCGTGGGCCAAATGAAACGTTCGTTTCGCGTATCACAATAATAAATTAACCACGGAGCCTCTGGTTTCATTTCAAACGAAATCGATAAGGTTAACGACAATTTTTTTGCGAGGGTTGAATTGTGATTTGTCACGATTTCCATGTTCCTCTTACCTTTTTTCGAGGCCGTTTCCTCGTGGCCAAACTAGTTGATGGTAGCTAGCCTTGGCAGGTTAAGTTGGTATTGATAAGGTCCTTTTATTTTTATGTGACCAGTAGATTTTCCTTGATGTATTCCTGATTTGCCTTTGTTAGTTGAGTTTAACAGAGTCTATAATGGTTCTCAAGTGCTGAAATAAAATAAGGGGCGCAACTGAACTGCGTAGCAAAATTACGTGGTACGTACGAGAGCTGTATTCGCTGATACGTGGCAACCAGTGGCGCGTAGTAAAGCGGCATAGTAAAGTAGCGTAGCTGCATGATATAGTAAAATATAAAATAATACAATACGGCTTGAAGTAAAATAGAACATACTTAAACTAAATGATGATTATGTCAAGAGAACAAACTATGCAACAAAAATGCTGTTGAGATCACCACCGTGTGGTAGGGTTCCCAGAACAATGACAAAATTGTATCGCAATATAGCAATACTTAACTTTTGTGTAAGTACCTATGTGCCAGCTCTAGGATCCCCCGAGGCGAGGCAGGACCAACCCATTCGAAATATCCTTACAAAACTTTTTTGTGTCGGACGGCCACGGGCCTATGGTCTCCACAGCTAGCGCAACAGACTCGTGATATGCGCTGAGCTGTAAATACTTCCTGTGTTTGATTAGATGGGCCTGTTCGGCCGCAGCTCCAAAACTGCGAGCAGACCTGGTGACATGAGAAGGAGCAGGGGAGTCCACACAGGTGGCGCCCCAGACCAGGGACCGGTCAAGACACCAAGGTACCAGACTGGCTCAATGTGATAAAATATAAGATAAATTTAATATTGGAGTAAAATAGAAGATTATAGTCTAGAAAAGAAAAATGTCGTAGCAAAATTATTACACTGTCCATGATGTAAGTATTATATTATTAATTAAAAAGGTCTATGTCTATATGTACGTATTGGTATAGCAGTTAGGTCAGGTTGGCGTAGCGAAATAATATAAAATAAAGATAGAAATAACATAAATCGAAAATACTACAAATACCTACTTATATCTTAAAGACACAATCAGTGTCGAATAAGTCAATCAAGGACTATCAGCGTCGATTTTCAGATGAGTCAGTTGCTGTACTGTAGCAAAACATTGTATATACATACATTGTACATGCTGGATATGGTGCTATAATATAAGGTACAAACGAAAATCTACACTAATATTATAAAGAGGAAAGATTTGTACCTATTTTTGTATGTTTGTATGTTTGTAATGCATAGGCTCCGAAACTACTGAACCGATTTGAAAAATTCTTTCACTGTTGGGAAGCTACACTATCCCCGGGTGACATAGGCTATATTATATTTTGTAGCGAGGCCGAAGGCCGAGCTTACACTCGTGCGAAGCCGGGGCGGACGGCTAGTCTAAAATAAAACCTAAAAAAACGATCAAAATGTAACCGAAATAGCGTCCAGCTTATTTTGGGATCTGAGTAAAACCTATTTTAATTAAAACTCAAAAATGTCGGTATTCTGATTTTAAATTAGTAAAATAACTTTTTTTTTTTAAGTCTATTGTGATGCTTTTGTAAATAGTTGTAGTAATTGAATTTGTATGTAGAATTTGTTAGTTGTGTGATTTGTTTGTAGTCTACTTCTTTTAGAAGTGTTTATTCAAATACCCTTAATAATTTTAATAATAATCCCTTAGAATACTATGTATAATACTTGGTAATTGTATGTATGTAGTACAAGGAAAAGCTACAATAATTTATCTCTAACTTACATTTATTTCAAGTTGACATAATTCTAGGTTTTATGGGTTATAAATGATGCTGAGAAGCGAACTCATTGAAATATATTTCTTGAAAAATACGCCAATATTAGAAACGAAAGCTGAGTCACAAACTCAATAACAAGTCCCGCTAAGCGATGTGAGTGACTTTAGGTGATATCTACACAAGCGGTAAGAAAACGATCATAATTGATGTTTGCATAGTTTTTTTGAAAGGGTGGGTGTGGGGTGCGTGTGCATGTGAGGGAGTGTAGTAGTGTGATTATGAGTGTATGAAAGGGTGTACGTACATGTAAATGTGTTGTGGCATGTTGTTAACAAATGGCAATATTCTTAACAAAGTTAGATAAGTCTATCTAGTGGGTAATTCAAAATTCTGTTTACAATCTTGTTTTTAATCAAATGACGTAACGCATAATGATCTGAAATGCGAGATAGATGCATTTATTGAATTCTTTGGATAGATGAATAGGTTTTTTGTCAAAATATATATACGATCTATACAATTTTTTTGTAAGCACAAATCCACTGCGCTGCTACAAATTTTGATGATCCTGTTTATCTTGCGGAAATGAGACAGATGTAAACGTAAACGTAGCTTTATCACGTTTTCGCTCGACATAACGTGACAAGATTTTGTCGCGGTATGCATGCTGTACCTGAATACCCTATATTAGGAGAAAATTTGGGGGTATTTAAATTAAGACCCGCGAGTCTCTTGCATGATGTTATATGACCATAGTAAAGAGTAGGGCAAAAATGTAAGGGTAAGAAAGTACGATAATCCTTCCGAACCAATATAAATAATACATGCCAAATAAAGCATATATTTTTGATGACAGTAGAAATTGGGGTCACAAGTGGGGTTAGTACGAGAACTTACGAAAAAATTATCGATACATAAACGATAGCAAATGTATGAAAAATTGAGTTTCCTTTCACGTCCGATAGAGGCGCTGTTCAATTTTTCATAAATTTTGCTATCGTTTACGTAACGATAACTTATTCGCAAGTGCTCGTACTAAGGCCACTCGTGGCAACAAAAACGGTAATGTGATCTCATATGCATTAAGGTACCTACTTACATACACAAACACACCCCTCGACACACACACCGACAAGTCATCGGCACGGCACCGGTTAGTGACGTGAATTGGTGTAGATAGATAAATAGGAAACTATTTACAACATTATAATGACATACATAGGACGAAAAATACTCAAAACTAGGGTAATAACTGTACTAGAATATAAAGGTGTATATTTCGTTTGCAACCATACTCATTTATAATATTCCAATGACTTATAATGTTGACAGTTCCAAATCACATTAAGATAGTACCAATAGCGCTGAAAAAAACTTCTTTATACCATTCTCACCACCGCTTCATTTCCCGCTAAGCTAAAAAACGTGGCCTGAAGATGAAACCTAAGTTTCTGTTAACAGACCTCGTTTATCACATGCATCTGTGTCACAGAAAAACTTCCTCGCCGCCACTGTCGCTAGTGACTAAATGATATTGCGATTTTCTTCGCGAGACACTTTTTTCTTCTGCGTTCTGACGTGGTTTTGGATGAAAGATGTTATGCCGTGTCGTGTGGCTTGCGGCTTGGTTTGTTACTGGCCAAGGTCTTTTAATCTGTTAAGCTATTGGATATAGGTATATGTAGATTCATTGTACTCCACAAACATCACGAAATTACATATGTTTACGACCGATTCACTTAGAATTGGTCGTTGGCTAAATGACAGGAACGGCAGGTGCCAATAAGTATACGGACCAAATAGGTTCATGGGACCAAAGCCTTTTGACGTTTGACACTTGTCATTCGTCTGTCTCTGTGAAAAAGGCAAGGACGCACAGACCTACTACCTATAGATTTTCAATGAGCGTGGCTAGCTCAGTGCCTCTCGCTTCAACAAGGTGTGTTGCCACATTAAAATTATTTGCTTTAAGTTAGGGTAATTTACCTACTATGACGAGTAGTGAATCTCTTCAATGAGTAATTTTGGAAACTTTGGAAAATCTTGTGAGATGGAAGGATATCTGAAAAATACTTATGAACAAAAGAAATTAATATTAAGATCCAAATCCATCCGTTTAAAGGTAAGACAGATTTAAACGGCTGTATCTTTCGCGCCGTAATATCGTCAGTTGAAACTTACACAGAATATGTAATGTTACGACGGATTAACTAAGAAATATAATTAAGTCAAAACTAAAGAGGGTTCACATCCATACATACAACAAACGTTTTTGTTAAGGTATTATTGTATTTGCTCTGGTGTAAAAACCAAACGGTACGTAACGGTAATCGGTACAAGCGTCAAACTTGGCGGATTATAGTGCACACCCTAAAGTAAAACAACAAATAATAAATACTGGCCGCTTGCGAGTCGGTCACACATTTCTGTTTCCCACAAGTTAAGCAACGTCGGGCGCGGTTGATACTTGGATGGATGACAGCCTGGGCGTGATGTTGTGTATTTGCACTACTTTTTGTATTTTTTGACGGTACAGAACCCTCAGTGCACGAGCCCGACTCGCACTTGGCCAGTTTATTTATTTTCATGGATGGAATTATGGATAACATCCCAATTAATGAGATACTTAGATAAAACTCTTTATTATTTACAGTACTCATATCACACACGATAAATCAGACTTCAAAAAAAGATTATTTTGTTTTATTTGAACAAAATCACGCTGATGATGATTTATGATGATATATTTTCTTTGATTTAAGTACATTTAAGTGTGTTTATTAGACCCTGAGCAGCTGCAGTTGCTCAAAAATATAATTTTTCCCTTTCTGATATTGGATTCGGCATTGAAATGACTGGAACAAATTCTACTATGTTTTCCTGGCACCCAATTTTCACAACCAGTAGCACTGATCCATTTTATTCGTAAGCCAGGATCAGTTGGAAACCTGCAGAACGAATAATTTATGTTAATTGTGGTGGGTAATTTCATTTATAAACTGGCAACATTGATTGTTATTCTTCTCAGTTAATATTTTGATAAAACTCATAGGAAATACCACAAATCGACCAAAAAACGGACTAATTATGAATAAAATATTTACGCATTGATATCCTGAATTTATTTAGGTGATCATTACAAGCTCTATATGTTTACTTACGTGTGAAATGATATTTCATCGTTTTTTCTCTCACTGCGGTACTTGCAGCCCAAAATGATACAACCAACCATTGTAAATGTTTGTTTTACAATTATTTCTAAGACGAAACACGCATTTATCACATAAAATCACCAAAAAAATGCAATAAACAATATTCAGACCCGTTTTGTTTGTCGCAGAACCGTCAGATTTTGACATTTCTGATCCAAAAAACAGGCCACGCCGATAAGGACAAAAAAGTCTTGTTATGTCCTTTTTGTACTTGTGCTGAGCCATATCAATTTGTCTCTTTCACTTGCTTTCACTGAAATATATTGCCGGGCCCTGCAAGGACGTTATCAGACGTTATATAACCTAATGGCAGAAAAGGTATGATCATTGAATTGTTATTGATGTAAAAATGGGTAATTTTATTGTCGTCTAACCTCTTTCATTAAAACTGCGTAATTAATAATTGTTGTTAATATATTGTGTAATAATTTGGAAGTCATGTCACTGTTCACTTTGAATGTTTTTTTGGTGTTTCTACCACGAAACAGCCTTTAGAAGGCAACGTGTAAGCAATAAACGTAGGTTGTGAGTGCACAGTTAATTCCGTGTCTTCGGGTGTATGTGGTCAGCCCGTGTTCAAAACCTTCGTTGCATCGTTCGCTGCGCCTTGATCACGCTGCCGGTTGATGCGCCCGGCCTTGATCCCTGGCCTTGACGGGCCAGCCAGCCCGAGCCTTTGCCGTCGCCGAGTTCTCCGGAGCTTCCTCAGACGGATATAGAAACTAAGTGCTAGCTTAAAATAATAGCACCACGAAACGTGGTCATGTATGCGAGATATCTGCAGTTGAATCTGAAGAAACTGCTTTTGCGGGTATCTTTGTCGCACAACGTAGCTTGCTATGTGGTTATTTCGGCCAAGTTTTCTTTTTAGTTTTTGGAGTGAAAACTTTAGGCGCTTTGAGCCCTTTTTGGGTGAACAAAAATCATGGAACTCGCACCATCGTCATGCTGTCATAGAATACATAACACAGTACCGTGTATTTTAAAACAGTGCCATCTCTTGAAGAATAGGTGAATTACTACTTAAGTTTTCACTTCTGACGTGCAGTCCTATGACTGTGTTTATTTACCTATAACCTGCCTATAACGTCCCAAGGCAACAGTTTTCCTCTTTTTCCTTGCGTTAATCTTAGTCCTCTACCACTTCCTACTAATCACTTTGAAATGTGTCAAGTTGAATAAATCAAAAAGTAAAAAAACATCAAAAATTAAAACACGAAACACAAAGTGGCTCGTATTAAAGACTTATACTCTGCCCCTCTGAAAGCCTGACCTGACCATCTCTAAAGAACGCTTTACCTAATAACTCTAGTGCAAAACCACATGAACTCTAATCACTTTACTTCTGAAAGACGCTATCCCTAATATCCATAGCTAGAAACCTCGTCAAACGGAATCACTGTAGGGATACAGTAGTTTAGGGATAAAACAAAATATGTCAGCACCACAGAAAATATTATATTTTTGTTGGCATTTTTGTAAAAAATTTGTTGTAGCCAGTTGCACCCATATAAACCCATAGTAACTGTGACGCGGAGTTTGACGCGTTGACATAAATAAGAATGTTCAATCAAGTATCTGTCACAATACCTGGCGACAAAGTTTCTTTCTCATTTCCGTTCTATTTACTTCTCTTTTCTGTGCTCAGCACTAATGAAGTCACAATGAAGTCATCAACAATGAATCAATTTTTACCCGACTATGGTCAAACAAAACGAGGTATATGGTTTAAATAGCGTGCATAATATGTATGTATGTATTTGCATGCATGTTTAATCTGATTGCTGCATCCGGCGGTTATTTTCAAAAGATTTCAACTGCAACATCATTTTGTTATGCTAGCGTATTTAGTTTTCAGACCATCGTCCTTAAAACATGTTTTTCAAAACCTAAGAAAGTTATATTGAGTAATTAAATTATTAGAAAACTTATAATGAAATTCACGATAAAACAAAGCTAAATAAAAAACCTTTTTAACTTAAATTTTTACTCAAAATGAAGCAAAATTGTGGTTTTATATGTCGGCACAAATTTAATTACGTACAACGCAGATTTTCGACAACGCTAATAATGTGGTTACCACACGAATTTTGAGTATAAAAAATAAACCAATAACTTTCCAATACAAGTCTCATTTCGAAACTATTTTCATGAAAATACAATAACAGACGAATGAAATGAAAGACGAAAATCGCTTTACCAGAATGCACTTGTGATATTATTATTTTGTAGCCAAGCAATTTAGTGGCTTGTGCACACTAGTGTTTCAAGTCCAATTACTGCATAGAACTCGGTAGGTCGGAACCAGCGTTGCCAGTTTTTTTTTGCCAAGTCGGGATTTTGAAACTTTTTGAGAGAAATAAGCGGGATTCTTACGTCGAAAGCGGGACATTGTAAAAATCGTATATAAATCAGAAGTAATTAAATATTTATGTTTTTATTTTAGTTCAAATTACGTTTACGTGACAATAGATAGGAAAAATAGCCGTAGAAAAGTACCTAGAGCAAAAAAATAAGTAAGCGCAAGCCTATTTTGCAATAAATAAAAAAAAAAACTATTTTATTAAAAATATGATATATTAAATCAGATTTACCTTATCACTGCACACACGGTCGAGTTATCCCCGAAAAGCGGGACCGAGCTTGTCCCCATTTGTCCCCTGACATTTAATTTTGATTTAAAAATCGGTACGCGAAAATTGGGACGTCTGGCAACGCTGGTCGGAACCATGCTTAAAAACTTTGGAATAAATGTCACATTGGCATGTCGGTGACGCAGTATTGCCCCTATCAAAAAACGCTCAACGCTGCTAAAGAAGTTTTCAAATATATATTTTTTACATGTGTGATCTTTGAAAGTATATAGTTCGGATCTGCCTTTAAATTCGAGCTAGTACCAAAAAAAGTCTGTCAAAAACTGAAGGGGGCGAAGTAAACACGTATTGCACACACTGACATAGTCGTACTAGTTCTACAAACGCACACTTCAATATTGAGCGCACACAACTACAAATGATGTGATCAAATGGACGACCAAGGGGGGGGGGGGGTTTAAATGCCAGAGGGGAAACAGTAGGTATAACGTTTTTTTTTTTTTTGAGTGTGTGATGAAAATGACAATAAGATGACGATCTCGAATGCTCGGACTCAAATATCTTGTATATGTGTTTGCGGTGGTGTGGGTACTAAATCCCTACTGTTTCCAAATCAAGAACTTACCTTTTGCGTGCTTCAATAATACATTTTAGGCCCCAACGGGCCGGGATAATTGTTCTATTTGTTTGGACCCGGTTTGAGTAGGGTTACCCCCGCTTATTTATGCAGAGGCCATCTACGGACGTCCCTGACCAAAAATGCATGCATACATGTGACACGACCTTATCATTTATTTAAACCACACCACGCTAATTTTATGTGACTTTGGGTTGAATTGTTAACGACTGGTTTGGCTCAGTGGTAGCATAATCTGCCTCATGAGCCGAATGTCCCGGTTTCGTTCCCAGCCGGAATGTTTGATTGGTGAAGTTTTGAATATCTGCTAAGGGTTTGGTTGTGAGTTATCTTTGTGTGTGTTCCATGGCATCTCTGACACAAAATTCTAGTAAGGAACTATGTGTGTGTAAGTAACGTTTTGACACAGGAGTACTTATAGGACTTGGTAACTGTCAAATCGGTGTTAGCATCACAGATCTAAAAAAAAACTACACAAAAAATAATTCATATACTCATGTTAGGTCTATGGTTAGCATTGTTTTTTTTTATCTCTCCTCTTGAGAGGATTTTGGCGTCGCACATTTGATGCATTCGAGTCAAGTGACATGTATTGAAACAACGTCAAATATTACTGAATACTAGCTGCGCCCCGCGGTTTCGTCCGCGTCATATACCTCGTTGAAGCAGGACGGTATACTACAACTGTAACTGTAGGGAAAGGTAGGACGGACGGACAGACAGACAGACAGACAGCGTAGGCTTCGTAATAGGGTCCCGTCTACACCCTTTGGTAACGGAACCCTAAAAAGGTATTTATTGCATTTTTTTACTGATCAAAATTGTTTGTCGCTCAAAAAAGCTCAGAAAGCTCAGTTGCCGTGAATAATATAGGCTCAGTAATTAGCCCTCCAGTATAAAGATAACAAACAGTGGTAATTGGGCACAAAATATCTAATCGCTATTCAGAAACCGAATGGTATTCTGGAGCTGACAGCAAAATAACCGAGTTTTAGGCACAATATAAACAAGTTTTAATTAACTTCAGAACCAAGCTCTCCCGCATCTTGCTGAGATGTTAATTTATAACAGTTGTGTTATAATAAAATTGTTATAAATTGTTACGCTCATATCTCTTTCCCACGATTAACTGTTTTTGTAGTGTTAGTGTTAGCTTGTATTTAGTTAACAACGGCACTTGCCGATTAAAAAACACAAGAAAAAAACACAGCGAGAATAAAAAAATACCGATTGGCATTATCTTTAGAATAATATTTCAAATAGTTTAACGGCCAAGTGCAAGTCAGGCTCACGCACTGAGGGTTCTTTACCACCACAAAATACAATAATTATCAATTAAAAACGACTTCAAAATGAGTAAAATGTGTCGGTAACGTTCGCTACTTATTATTTTCATTTAGAAATAATCTATTGCCTCATAATAATCAGGTTCAGTGATTTGTTTTTCATTCCCTCTTTGCCTGTATTGGAAATAGTCGCCATCTTGTATGTATGATGACGCCACCTCCCTGTGATTATGCCACAGGGGCCGTACTGTCACCTGTTTTTCTTAAAACACTGAATCTCTTGATTCAGTTTAGGTGATTGCGGAAAATCACCTGTAAACGTGAACCTTAACGCACCTAAATACGGTTTGAGGAGGCGCCACTTTTCGAATCCACCTAAAATGAATAGCTTAAAAGAGATGACGGTCGGCCCTTGAACTCTATTTATTCTAAGGCCTTATAGAGATCTATCGAAACCTGATTTATCATTTGAGACATTTTAGTCTGTAGGTAGGAATGTTACTTAATATTTTGCAAAAAATTGATGCACTGGATGTTGTGTTGAAGACGGCTGTTGAAAATACCGTTGAAAGCGTTACGCACCTGTAACTCTATCCTCAAATAGTTTCATAATATACGAGATAGACTATCGACGAATTTGCAGTTGCGAATACTGAAGCTCTTTGGGCATATCTCCATAAACGTCAACTCGATGGAGAGGCTTGTGGCACAGGGTTCAATAAAAGGCAAGCGTAGCCCTCATCGGTCACCAACTCGCTGGACCTACTCCATCAAAACTGCTACGCAGTCTTCCATGGTGCAGTGTGCTGGCAATGCAACCAGCCGCCAATATTGGGGAAGCGTTGTGAGACGAGCGGCAGCCAAGTGGGAAGGAACAAAGACAGCGAGGAGCCTTTTTGTAACATCAACGCAATCACGACCACTCTACCAAGAGTGCATCACTATGAAGAAGAAGGAATATAACACGTTAAATAAGATTCCTAAAATAAAATGAAAAAAAAAACCTAGAAAATTTAAATAAAATAAAATTCCTAAAAATAATAACGAAACATGGACTCGAAAAATGAATAAAATTCCCTTAGCTTTGCGTCATCAGCTAAAAATAGTATATATATATCTAACAAGGGCTTTAAAATATAAAATAAAGTGGAAAAATCAGAAGGAAACACTTAATTGTATATTATAATTTAGCAGGAAACTCCACGAAACGTAGGGAAGGGCTCTCAGCCTGAAGGGTCCGGACTTAATGTAAATACTACAATGAAAAAGGTTCCATTTAAAATCGACCTAGTTACAATTTTATATTACACTCGTATAATTTCAGGCAAAAACCTAAAAGGATTTATTGGTAAGAGTATTAAAATTAAACGAGGAAAATTTAAGGTTGTTAAATCCTTTTTGCGAAAGTGATTTTGTGAATTTTATAAAGTTCCTGTCAAAAGTTATTGAAGCTAGCTAATAATTTTTAATTAAGTATAAAAGTATGAAAAAAATACTCCTCCCAAATAAATATGAAGATACTCTTAATCTAACGTGAATATATCTGGGCTTGTAATTTGCTTTATGATTTTTTTGCCACAGTTCTTCCGTGCTCAAAGCTTATATAATCAATCACAAATGCTGTATTTTTTTAAAGAAATTGTCTAAATGTGTTTTAAAAAGTTAGTTTTCTTACATATTTTAATTCGAAGTTATTGGCGGTGTTTTTTTTACTGGTTAACCGTATATTTTTTTCGGGATAAAATTATCCTATGCTAATCTCCGACCAACTAACGCTATGAAAAAAAAAACAAGTCTTCTACTTCTTCCAAGACCATTTCCCATTTCTTGGGATCGGCTTTCCTTGTCATTTTCCTCCATTGTGCACGATTTTGTGCTAACTGACTGAAGTCAGGTATTATTTGAAGGTCTTTGTTGACCGTCGTCCACCAAGTGGCGGGTGGTCATCCACGAGTTTTCTGGTTGGCAAGTCCAGGACAAGCTTCGCCGTATGGTCTTCTGAGCTTGGATGAACACGAAAAAATAAAACACGTTGGTCCGTTGAAAATAACAAACACACTTTCCCATTTCAAATATTACTTTCTATACAATATCACCTAAAACTATCTATGTCTTGAGCAAAGTTACTGCCTATATAGTACATACACTAACCTTCAGAGAAGCAGTGGCGGATTAGCCACGTAGCAAGAGTAGCTAATGCTACGGGCCCCGTGCATTTGGGCCCCGTGCGCCAACGATTTCTGACCGTAAAATGGTATCTATTTATATCGAAACGAACAAATATTTTTTTCAAATCATGTACAATACTTACCACGAAAGAGTAAGTATCAAAATGTTTAACTATAATATAGAATTTTAGTACATTTCCAAAAGTGAGCTCTTGTCACACCACAAATTATGTTTTGCACCGCACTGCACGCAAGTTGGCAATACGAGTACTGCAAAACTAACAGGGAATTCCCTAATATTAATACCATAAACTTGATAACCTAAAGCAATCCAAAGGCCCCTTGATAGAATTTGCTACAGGCCCCGCGCTGACTTAATCTGCCACTGCAGAGAAGGAAGTGTACATGATAAAATCTTAGCTTTGTTCTTGTCTCGAATATGCGTTATTTGGGAGTTAGATGAATATACGCGGATCGTGATGCGAATACCGGTACAACTTCGTTTGCCTCACGACTAATCAAAGATAAACATTTTCTAAAATAAAATAGTGTGATTTAGTTGCGAGAAGTTGTCGGTTGTTATATTTGGATTAGTTCTTGAGTTAGTGAGAAACTTTATGAATAAACTCTAACCTATAGAAAATAGGTTTGTCAGACGTGCATTATCGAATGTTTTTTTAATGCCATTGGAGGCAAACAAGCAGACGGACCGCCCGATAATAAGCCATTACCGTCTCCTATGGATACCTGCAACACCAGTGGCATCATACGTTGCCGACCCTTAAGAACTCCATATTAAAGCTACTCGGAAATATTTTATTACTAAATTTGTTGTGTATTATATGTTTACCCAGTTTTTATTTTTTACTTTTCAAGCCAAGATTGACACTTTGCCTATGTATATGTCTAGACCCCGTCAGGAAATGGGAAAGCAGAGAAAAAAATTGCAGCTAATTGTTGGCTTATAATAACTCTTTTCTCACTGCTTAGTGTCAGTCGCGGTGTCACAATACATGATTAACATCAAAATCGTGAATTTTTTAATTTATAGAATGCGTATTACCGTTTTTACATTAGAGCAAATACAAAAATACATTTAAAAACGTTTGTTGCATGCCCTTTTGTTTTTACTTTTTAACTTAATGAACAAAAAATGGTTAATCCACTGTAACATTACAATATTCAGTGATAATGTCAACTAGCTATCTATTACGGTTCGAAAGATCAGCTCAGACGACAGATGGACGGACAGGCTTAGTCCCGGTTACACCCTTTTGGGTCGTCATCATCATCCTCAGTCAGAAAACGTCCACTGCTAAATATAGGCCTGCCCCTTAGTACTCCATACTAAACGACAGCCTGCCATCTGCATGCCAGGTGCCTTTGGATGCGGAACCCTAAACAGATAGACAACATACATGTAAATTAGAAGGACTCGCGGGATCTTTCCTAGTAAATGTCTGTGAGATATACATATAAGTCCGTATCGAAATATTATTTACCGTTATAAAAACTTTTTTCTCTCATAAAGCGGGCTCAAAGAAAATTGAATTATGTTGATTGGTGTACTCCCAGAGCGCCATACGAAACAATAAGTTTGCGAAACTGGGACTGTCTGATTGCGTGGAGCATCTTTCAATTCTGTCTGATATTTTATTTATATTAGGTTACGTGTATAGATTCGAAGGCTTCAGAGCTTGTTCTGCAGCTAGGGTTGCCATCCGTCAAGATCTGTCCCGACACAACAGCCCGTTAGCTTAGTTGATAGTGAACCTGCCTTCTGCACTTGGGAGCGTGGGTTCGTTTCCCACCTAGGACAAACATTTGTGTGATGAACATTTGTGTTTGTTCTACGAGTATGTCTGGGTGTGAATATTTATTTAAGTATGTATTTAAAAATATATCTGTATCTATATCATTCTCTGGCAGCCATATTACAAGCTTTGCTTAGTTCGGGGTCAGATGACCATGTGTGCAATAATGTCCCAGATATTTATTTATTTATGTCCGGACTTCTAGACCTTTGTCCAGCCTTTTTAGTTTTGGCGATGTAAGTAACCTGTTACTACTGTTACGACGTGCGCAGTGTTTGAATTTTGTGACTAAAATATCCTAACTTTTATTGAAATATCCGGCTTTAAGTCAAGACTTTTCAATGTTATTGGTAACTCTATCTGCGGGCAGCTATCTTTTAGCACATTTGCTAGGTTTTTAATCCCCGTCGCATCGTCGTGTATCTGTGTATAATGTATGTGTATCTGTCTGTGTCATTGTATCTTCCAAACGGCTTTTCAAATTGAATATTATCAGCTCTTTTCATCGGTAGTGAGAAAAACAATTATTTAAAAAAAAAAGTATTAAATATGAAAATCACAGAGTGGGTTTTTTTTTATTTATTATAATCTATTATCTTTAAAATAAGTCGGCTCATAAATCGGTACATAATTTAAAAAAAAAGTTTAAAATATAGCAGTTGTTAAGATTTTGTTCACAAAATACCTAGTAGCCCGCAGAGATAGTACTATTTATGGACGGTCGCGAAAATGTTGGCAGGGCGTAGCCGAGGCCAGCGTACGTGATAAACGCGCAGTCGCCGCTAAGCATAGGCCTTACTTTTCTGAAACTTGCGATGAAATTCACTTAAAAATATGTATAAATATTTTGGGTAAATTTCACATTTAATTAAAACTAGCCACACAATTTCAAGAAAAAGAAAAAACGTTTTCAGATGCCTATGTATTGTACTAAAACCATCTGGAAATGTCATTTTTGTAAATTCTACATGACATCTGTTTACTAGCTAGCTACTAGCTCTTTGTTTTTTAGTTAAAACCCGTCATCAAACCTCTTTGCACATTGAAATAATATTGTACGCATGGTTCCGACGCCTTTTCGTCACATTAGCTATTAGCTATTTCCCACGTCCTTATTCTGTGCTATCCCTTAAAAGAGTTAAAGGTCATATTCAATAGTATGTCACTTATTGCATCTTATCATTTTCTGTAACTAAGTAGCTCCCATGCACCTAGAAGATTAAAGAGGAGATAATGCTTCTCCACCATTACTTACAATTACTAGGCCCTTAATTACAATTTTTGTAGGAGAGATTTTTAGTAGGATAAATTATGAACACAATAATTACCAAATTCCAGAAAAGATTAAGTACTTTATCTCTTTGATGTGCTTAAGACATTTTGCAACATAAACTCAGAATTGCGTGACCAGATCCCACAAGGATGTCTCCCCCGATCCTAATTATACTCTCACGGTCAGATAAATAAGTATAAAACATCACGACACCGTTCCACAATAAATAAATTAACATTTAAATTGTTTTGTTCTACATTTACATCACAAAGCGTTATGGAGAGCCCATGGCCTGACAAGACTATAAACAAGGCGAGAAGAGGGTTATCTCACACTTACGCGGAAAATTATGTAATGATTTATATTGTTTTTATTTAGATAGCCGCGAAATAATGTGACACCATGAACAATGCTGGGGGAAGAGAAATGGTTTCTTACCTGGATAAGAACAGCTATCTATACGTATATAAAACGGCAGGTTCCTACAGGGAAAAAAATTAAGTCAGTTTCTTGTTTCTGACAGCCCCGATGGCTTATTTGGTAGTGAACCTACCTTCTGTGCTTAGGGGCGTGGGTTCGATTCCCACCTAGAACAAATATATATGTGATGAACATTTGTGTTTGTTCTATGTCTGGGTGTTAATATCTATTTAAGTATGTATTTAAAAATATATAAGTACGTATATCAGTCTCTGGCAGCCACATTACAAGCTTTGCTTAGTTTGGGGTCAGTTGACCGTGTGTGCAAAAATGTCCCAGATATTTATTTATTTATATTGTAGGAAACAGGAAGAAAAATAATACAACACTATTAGAAATTGTTGGATAATTCTTATTTATTTACATTATCGTTTTGTGGCGGGCATCAATTCAAAGATACCTATTTAATGATAAATTAAATCTAATTCTAGCATTATTTACACAACATTTTCCCTAAAACTAAATAACGCTTACTTTAACATAATTTAGCCAGTTTAAAATCATTAAAATATTTCTATTTTGTAATGTTTAATCTTTATGCTCAGATCAAATAAAAAATACAGATGGATTACGGCGTACTGTCAAAGTGAAGTCAAAATCGCTTCCAAAACTACGTGAATTCTCAGTATAAATACACGACTCACGCACAAATACGCATTCAAAACTACGTGAATTTCATATTGAAAACAATCAAACGACTACGCACACGTTTTAAAAAGTGGCTTCACTCATCGTGATCGCCGTAATCCCTATTTTTATTTGATCTGAGTCTTTATGACACATTTTCATTGCAATAAAAATAAATTGGTTTTTTAAAGCAATTTTAATATTGATGCCAGAAAACGTTTAGTATTAGTTACTATGATATTAGGTAGGTACATTTATTAACAGCAGCGTCAAAGTTTAATTACATCATGCATTTTTATTTCTACTTACATTTTACTTAATTTAATAACGTTTATTTACATTAAACTTTATACAATAATATTGTATGATATGCTTTATTATGATTAAGTATTATGACAATTTTTGGTGCTATAAATTATCTTGAATATAATACGCTGCACAATGGTGCTACTGAAAACCATGGTGGCTAATACGTCATCCACGCTTGTAACCTTTACAACTTGGATGCGCCGTGACTGTATTGACTTAGTCAATTAGGTAAAAACAAACTACCTTATTTATAAATAAAAAACACGAATCTCATATACATACATCGTGCACGAATCTATTGTGCGTTGTCACTCTTTTGGCTGATTCTATTAAAGTACTGTACATTATAAATTATTTTTGAAATCTGATTAAAAAGTTTTGGAAGATGATAATAAATTTTGCCGTTTTTTGTGGATAAAAACAATATTACGGGTCTGGTTTCATTTATCCTGTAGTCGTACTATTTTTTTTTTTTATTTGGCGTAGGTATGACACACAAAGCAGCCTTGCATACGTCACGCATATTGAATCCTTCACTGCGCTAAGGATTCCACATTAAAATCCTTGGCTTCGCTTTGGATTCAAAATAGCGCATTCGCTGTAAAAAATATTTTTTATCTCCTTTATTACGAGTATAAGTACCTACAATATATTTTTTATGATAAAACTGTCTGTTACAAACGTTTATATCATAATTAATCTTTTATCTGACATCAGATATTAAAATAACACTTCTAATTAGACAAACGGTTTAGTATTCTGTATTATTTTACAACCCACTACGGTTTTCATAGCTCCAATTTGTTTAATCGCTATTTTAGGCCATTAACTTAACATGTTTATTCCCGTTTTTAACAGATTTATCGCTTTACATGTTGTAAATGTTACCTGTTACAATTAGGTACAACAGATAATTTCACAAACATAGCTCTTATGCATAATTGCTCGATAAGCTAACCTATGCTATGAATTGCTTTGATTACACTTTCACACGCAAACCGCTACAACGTACTGCCTGAGGGGTCTTCTCCAATGATTACAAACTGGTGTGAATCGGTTTCTTCGTGCGGTCCATCGTAGACGGTATCATCATATAGAGATGGCGGACAAACGCAACCCTATTTACAAGTTAAAAAAAATATGCTCTGTCATGAAAAGTTGCACGCGTGAAAGCGAGACATTTTTTTTAGAACAAATGAGCTTATCGAGCTTTGAATTGGGTTGGGTTGGAATAAAAAATCTAACGGGAAAACCACTCCCATAGATAGTGTACTTAGAAGCGTTCAGGTGTTTATTAATAGAGGTTATAATGTACCAGTACTTTTTTTTGTAACTTAATATGTACCCATTGAGCTATTATTACTACGTATAGAGAAGACGTTACATATCACTATTGTGTTCCGTTCAAGTGCAGCCGTTTGGCCGCATTTCACTCAGTTGAACGTTGAACCAAATGCGTAAGCGCCATGAAAATTTCGCTTCAACCTTTTCGTCGCGAGAAATCTACACCTTAAAATCGTTCTAGCGCTTATACTGCGTGCTTTTTCTAACGACTAATGATTGTTTCAGCACTGCAGCGAGATCTAGTCTAAACTCAGATATTTTGGCAACTCGAATGCCCAAAGATAGCTTCTCTATAAGTAGTAATAATAACTCAATGTATGAACTATATATTAGACAAATAATAATAAATCTTATTGCTTCTGAATCCAGGTCCGAGTGCCTAATACATAAACTTTAGTCGTCTTATGCATAAACGCCCGATAACCTACCCTGTGCTTCTGTCTATGCTGTGCAAGCGTCAAAGCGAGACGAAAAGATAATTACAGATTAACTTATCGAGATTTTAAGCAAAAAAGGGCGTAGGTACGCACACAATTACTTCAATAATTTGCCACATGAAAATAAAGCTCGATAATCGTGATAACATTGCCAAAATAAATTTTATTTTTTGCAACTAAAGTACATAATTTTACTAGTGTAATTAGTACAATTAGGAATCTTGATATTTGTATTTGGAGCGTATTTATAAATTGACCCTGAATTAAAACACCAGCAGCTTATCACCTTGTAGCCATAAGATAAATTCTAAAATTTATTTTGTGAATAACTAGCGAATAAAAGGAATGGACATGATTATATATCACGTCTTGTAAGTACGGCAAAAGTGAAATAAAAGCGAGAGTGGGGAGAGGGAAAGCTTGGTGGGCGCTGGAACCCGTAGATTCGGCAGTTGGCAGCCAGTGGTTGTCGAGAACGGACTGTTCTATCACGTTCTGCATTGTATCTAAAAAAATGTTTTTACATGAAATATTCATAATGGAAGATCAATGTTTCAATAATAGAGTATTGAATCATTCTTACCAAAAGTTGTAACATCTGGCGTGAAAAACTTTTGCTCAGCTGGTGGCAGCGGCACAACAAACCCTGCAATAAGTTACATTTTATTAGTATCTTCTACGAGTAAATTCATTGTTAAGTCATAATTTTGAACCTAAAATACTATGCATTCCATATTACAAAGAGCCATAGCAATGCTCGGACTTCTAGTTTCTACCCATTGCCACTTTTAACATCTTTGTTTTTTCCTATCAACATATGAATGTATGTGTGTGCGGGGTTATATTTCCTTCACTATATCATTCACTACTGACAGGTCTTTTTAATCTGGTTTGATCTCGCTCTGCATTTACTACCGCGGATCAAAAGTGATGCTTAGTTATGAACGTATATTTCTTGGAACGTATATTTTTTACAAGTTGATGTGGCAATGGGCAGGCCACATCACTCGAAGAACCGATAACCGATGGGGAAGAAAGGTTCTTGAATGGAGACCGCGAACCGGAAGACGCAGCGTAGGTAGGCCTCCCACTAGATGGACCGACGACATCGTGAGAGTCGCGGGCATCCAGTGGATGCAGATGGCAGGTTGTCGTTCAGTGTGGAGGTTAAAGGGGGAGGCCTATGTTCAGCAGTGGATGTCTTACGGCTGATGATGATGATGATGATTTCTTGGAACGATGTATATTCAAAAATTGTTATAAACTTACGAGGTGGTGGTTCTGTTGTTGTTGGCGCTGGTGTTGTTGTCGTCGTTGTTGTAGTTGTTGTCGTTGTCGTCGTCGTGGTAGTTGTTGTGGTTGTAGTTATTTTTATTTCTGTTAACAAAAATAAAATTTATTCTACAAAATTTGAAAATAAAAAACAGTTTTCCAATTGTGTTGTTATTGTATTTTGATGATTCAAATCACAATATAATTTTATTTTCATTTTGACGAAAGCAACTAACAAGAACTTTCTGAAAGTTATTGCACAAAGTATTTAGTGCTGAGGAAGCTTTGATTATTTACATTTAGAAGGCATGCCATTTATTGCAGTATTCAGCTTATAAAAGTTTTGTTACAGATCTAGTAATTGTCAGAAAAATTGTCAGATCACAATGTCTCGTCACTTATATGGGCATCAGGCCTTTGCTTACCGTAAAGTCTTAGTGTTCCCTCGGCTTTGCCCATAGTGTTAGTGGCGACACATGTGTACGTACTCGTGTCTTCTGGACTGTACTCTGTTATGACGAGTACTGTCCGTATTTGGTACTGCGATATGCGCTCTTCGGATATCTCGTGCTTACCTCTGAAAGCAGTAAAAACTAATATTCAATCAATACGTACTGGGTCACACGAAACATTGGTATTAAACCGATTATTTTATGATGTGACTTTTTGCTGTTGGCCTTGCGGCCTCTACAGCTTGACCGGACTAGTTGATGAACGCAGAGGGCGTTGGGCCAACATGATATAGATTTTGTGGGCGACAAGCACAATGGCCTCTCGGAGGTACGAGCCTCGGCTTGGGCCGTCACCGGGAGTGGGGGATCAGACTTGCCCTGGCACCCCAGATGGGTATGCTCTGGGGCTCTAGTAGGTTGTTGAACTGAATGATTATTTGGAGAGAATCTAACCGATCTTCTAAAAGATCCTGAGATATTAAACCGAAACGAAGTCAAAGCACTTATAGTTAAATTATGAACAACTTTTACTAAGACACACCTACTACAGCCCTGAAATCACTATAAAAATAGCTGTCCTGTAGAAAAAAGTCATTCACACTTTCTTTTCGAGATTTCGTGGTTGGCCCCATAGTAATAGTTGTTCATAATGATTAGTACCATGGCTTCCTTTAGACTTAGGTACCATCGTTCCGTGTAGGTTTGTCTATCTAATGCTGTTAATGATAATTTGATACGGAATTTCTACTGGCATCGATATGAGCATAACAATAATATAAATAAAATAAAAAACAATCTCATGTAATTCAAAATATAAAATGGTTTTTTTTTTGACATCACTACGTCTGGCCAATAACTTGCCTGATGGTAAGCAAGGTTAAGAGTTTAAGGTTTTCATTAATTTTTTCTTAGCACCTACATAAGTTTAAAAAAAATAAAAAAATGTAGCTAGTTATATTTACTAGTTTATCTCGTTTAAAGTCACGCATAGGCGGAATACCAACTTGAACTTATGTTTTAGTTAGTTGGTTAGTTAGATATTCAGCCGAAGATTTATGCTAACATTTTCTCGAGTGTTGTTTGTTAGTGAAAAGATTTACCCGAAACCACGAAAACCCGAGTCTCATTATGACTGTTTGTATCTAGAATGTAAACGTGGGTTCACCCACAAGCCCCCTGATTAGAAAGGTCAACTTTACTAATGAAACCACAGGCTCTACCCCACGCGCAAATCTAACTTCAAATAAAATTAATAGAGTGATTCTCCAAAACGGCACCTCGGTTTCAACGAATTTGATGCCTCATAAACTTCGTAACGGCCTCAGATTAGGTAAATATCTGTCATAAAACAAAAGCAATCTGCCGGATTACCAATATACCGGGTGACTTATTTAACAGAACCGGAAAAAAAAATAAAAAAAAATTGCACAAAACACCAGTATATCTTACATACTTATATGTATTTAAAAACGCATGTACAAAAGATACATGACTCCACGGTTTTAAACTATCACGGTTGCCACGGTGCTATTACGGTGGTCACGGTTGGTCGGGAGCTCCTTCCATAACCTTACCACGGTAAATATCCCGTAAATAATCAAATAACTTTACATGACTTGTTTTCAAATCAAAACAAATCAAATTTCAAATATGTTGTAGTTGTCATATTCTAGTTGCAGCCTCATGCAGTTGTCATATCTTATTTTCTGATAGTCTAAAGCATTGGAAACTGATCTGCGTGAGCTCCAGAGCCATTAAGTCATTAGATTTGATCTCACACAGTGTCGGGAAGAGTGGCATTTTTTATTGCCGGAGGCCTAGATGTGAATCTTGGCCTCCGGCCACCGCATCTTTGGCGTCATCGCACAGCCACATTAAGTAAGTACTAAGTATGTCATAGTTAATAGCCAGATTATTTTATTATTATATTTAGTCCTCAATTGTATTGGACGATAGACAGACTATTGATGATTTTTTTAAATAGCAGAAAACTTTTACACAAAAAATAACGTAAGCTAGGTTCAGCTATATACTTAAGTTATATATATCTACGGGTGTATCTCTAGATGACAGACATATTGAAAGATATCACTGTACTCATCATTAACAACTTCTACTATGGCATCAACACTGATATCGTGAAATAAAAAACACTGTTTCATACACTTTGTTGAGTGGTAACGTTTTTTTTTACTAACCAACAATTTTTTACGATATCAGGATTGGTTTTAAAGTTAAAGTTGTTTATGTCCGTCGTCTAGTCCAGAGGTACATCCCGTGTAGGCTTTTCCACTCTATGTAACTTCTTGTCACACCCTATTTATCCGTTTCAGTTAAAGCTCGGTATACGAACATTTAGCTACTGTTGTCGATTTTATCGCGTTTCCGCTACGTTAAATAGTTCGAAATGCTATTTGTTCAAATGATACGAGTACTTATACGTTTTATAATCATCGAGGCGGAAAAACTGAAACTGAAGCCAAAGTAAACATGGTAAAATTGACTGCGTTTATTATTGGAAGTTATCATGATTTGATTTTGAATAAAATTTGAGAGATAATGTAGTGATTTTTTTGGAAGCGTATCACGAAATTGTTACAAAAATACTTTAGCAGTACAGCTTAGATATATATGTAACTAGCTGTACAAGCGAATTTATCCGCGATTTCTTAAAAAAAAAAACCTGTGGCCGTTCTCATGATACATGCTATTACCTCGCAAAATTTTATAGAGATCGGTTAAGTCGTTTATTCGTGATTACGTAGCAAACAGACAAAGTTACATTCGCGTTTATAATATTAGTATGGGGTATGGATGGATATAGAACCATCAATCAACTCTATTGTTCACACCATAAATTACATACGATAAAAACAGCTTAAAAACTGGTACAACAATTAATACAAATACAAAATTAATTTATTTGCCACAATAATAATATGCACAAAGTAAATTCGAACCCATTGGCTCCGAGCTAGTTTTCACTGTGTTTCTGAGCCAACAACAAATTGGCGGCTTTTTTAGTTGACAGTTCTATAGATACTAAAAGTGTCGCTGTCCTTATCTAATATATAGACTACAATGAAAAATTCAATAATGTTTTTAGTAAGTTTAAATCTGTCAACTAACACTTTTAGAAGGGACTATCTTGCGCTCGCTTGCTGGGCTGTTATCGGAACCGTGAATTTTCAACTCTTTGACAGCAGTATCAAAATAGAAAATGTTATTATTTTATTTTTAACCGGCTTCAAATAAGGAATGCGGGAAGAGGAAGGTTCTCAATTATTAAAAAAAAAAAATTATTTGCTACCTCAGAACTCCGTCCAATTTATATACCTATTTGGTTATTTAAAAGGATCTTTTAGATTAGACCAAAATATTTTTATCCTATATAATCGGTTCAGTAGTTTGGTTTTTAAATCAAAATAATTGGAAATAATATATCATCCAAGTATTAAACAAAATTGCGTAATTTTTTTTTTATTGATAATTATTTTCTTACAGATAAAGCCATTTTAAAATAAATAATGTTGTTTTTAACCGACTTCCAAAAAGGAGGAGGGTCTCAATTCCACTGTTTTTTTAATGTTTGTTACCTCAGAACTTTCGACTGGGTGAACCGATTTTGATGTTTTTTTTTAAAACCTAGTGCTTCCCGTGTGGTTCCATTTCTATTTGGCCCAGTTGTGACATTTTTATGAAGTATGTTTTTTATATTAATAATTATAAAATAAATAATGTTGTTTTTACTATATTCAACATGGGGTTCTTCAAAAGGGCTATTAATAGTGTCTTTAAGGGTCGGCAACGTATCTGTGATGCCCCTGGTGTTGCAGGTATCCATAGGCGACGGTGATTGCTTACCATCAGGCGGCTTGTCTGGTTGTTTGCCACCTATGGGATAAAAAAAAAATATTCAACTTACCCAGAGAGTATCATTTCCTCGCCGCCCTTAAGCCAGTAGTTGATGGCTTGAGGGTAAGCTTCTACGAAGCACTCGAGCTTTGTCTGCCCACCAGTTGGCACTCCTATCACCTTCGTCGCTACCAGGATCGAAGGTGGAACTAAAGAAGAAACGTTTCATTATAAAACATCGTATTTTTATTATTTTACCGACTTCAAAAAAGGAGTGGATTCTCAATTAAGTTGTATTTTTAATGTTTGTTACCTCAGAACCATTTATGAACCAATTTAGAAAATTCTTTTTTTTTATTGAAAGGATATACCTACTTTCAGATTGTTCTTATTTCATCAAAATCGGCTCAGTAGTGTGACTTTTAAATCTAAATAACTGGAAAATTTGGTTACTTTGACGACAATATTACTTATGTCATTCGAGTAACCAAAATTGCATATTTTACTAATTTTGTGAAGTCGAATTTTTTAAATTGATAATTATTAAATACTAGCGACCCGTCCTGGCTTCGCACCGGAGTAAGCTCGGCCTTCAGCCTCCCGCTCCAGGAACACAAAATTTCATCCAAATCGGTACAGCCGTTTTTAAATTTAAGAACCTACGAAGTATTAGAAAACATTGACAAACAAAGAACCAGAGTCACCGACATAGCTATTAAAATTTGCAAGTTGAAGTGACAATGGGCAGGCCACATTGCTCGAAGAACCGATAACCGATGGGGGAGAAAGGTTATTGAGTGCAGCCCACGAACACAGCCACAGACACAGCGTAAGTAGGCCTCCCACTAGATGGACCGACGACATCGTGAAAGTTGCGGGCAGCCAGGGGATGCAGATGGCAGGGTGTCGTTCAGTGTGGAGGTTAAAGGGGGAGGCAAATGTTTAGCAGTGGATGTCTTTTGGCTGATGATGATGATGACGTTACCTTACCATATCTTCCTTGTTAGTCTAATTTTAGGTACTCACAATTAACACTAAGCATGATCCTCTTGCTGACAGAAGGGGGTACGTCGTTGGATGCTATGCAAAGGTAGGCGCCCATCTGCCGTCGCTCGACTTTCGTCAGGTTGAGAGTCTGGCCCATGTACATGTCCACTAGGAAAAAAAAAACATTTTATACACGTATATTACCTTATACAAATCTTGGAAGTAAATTTTAATCTAAAACACTGTTTTAAACTATCACGGTTGCTCACTACAGTTATATGATTATTTACGGGATATTTACCATGGTAAGGTTATGAATGGAGCCCCCGATACTTCGGGGCAGTTACATGCACCATGTTTACGGGAAGACACACGTTTTCCCGTGAACGTGTTGCATGGTGCATGGTGTTTTTTAGTTTTTTAATCTAGAATTATACTACTGGCAGGTTATTAATTTAACCACAATCCCACATCAATATCCAATGTTGTACAAAGGCCATAATCCCCACGCTTGGCAGGCGGCTTGGGGATCGCAGTACGTTCACCGTGTACTAATAGGACGCTGTTATCCATCCTCCGGTACGGTCCGACCACAATCTCACCTGAGATTAAATAATGATGTGGTAGTAAATGGTGAACACGCTCAGTCTAGATTGGGCTCTCAAGTGAGGCCACCGAATTATTTAAAAAAAACTTAATGGAGAAAGACATAAGTGCGGAGAAAGACATAAGAGTAGTACCTATATAACTGTCTCTCAAAAGGCTTGCATAGACGAGGAAACTCGTGTCCGTATTTTGTTCGGATAAATAAAACAGGCTCCAAAAAATTGTAGACTACAGGTTTATTTTTTTTGTAACGGAATACGGATATGACGTTTCCCTGAAAATCTACTGCCAGCTAGCCGCCATGCCACAGTCAACCTCGCCAAGCCTTTGAAGGGGGAAATGTATGTACCTAAGCTAACCAGCCAGACATGCCATTCTGTATATTTCGATTGCCAAATAAATGAAGTTAGTCGCCACTCTTAGTGTTTCATATTTCATCACATTAAAAAATTAAAAAGGTGAGAACGGTATTGTTTGCATCATATTTCGTATACCCATTCAGTGATACGTATCACGAAGTTTTTTTTTTCATGTCACTTTATGATGACGTCACCTACTATCCCTTAATCTTCACTAATCTATTGACCACTGAAGTGAGAATTTTTTCGTTTAGTCTTTTCTGTGCTATTGACACCTCACTTGCCAATCGATCATTCAATTTGGCGTAAAGTTAAATAAAATAATAGTAAAAAAACATATTTTTAATCAAGCTTTTAGCCTTAGCGTATTTAATTTAATAAATATCCATTTAACATATTTTATGGGTTATCTTGTTCAGTCCGTAGTTCCTATGGCCACCTTCCGTCATAATCATCAGACCTTGGAATGACTTTTGAATGAACATCACCTAGGGGTAAGTATAGTACTCATCAAGACCATTCTAAAGAGCCGAAACACGATGAGGTTATTTTGTCGTTTTCCTTAGTTCCTATGACCACCTTCCGACTCCATCATCAGAAAAGCTCCATGGTACCATATTAATACATTGTCATCCAAGTTACATAGGTGTACCAAAGTTGCACTCAAAAGTTGCGCAGTTGTTTTGTGGGTCAAATTACGCTTGCAAGATTTACTTAACATACAAACAATTTATAAGTACTAAATACATACAAAAAAATTATAAGTACTTAATACATACAAACATATGAAGTTAAATTAAAGCTTGTAAAATACCAGCATACATACATGCTTAATAACAACCCTCCTTTTGGCTTTGCGTTGAGGTAAAAATCAATAACATGTCTGTTATAAACCAGATCAGTTCATCGTCTACGTATTCCGTAAAGTGGTCCAGCCACTAAAAACTAATTTCGAATCGAATTCCCCGCAGTATCAGTTGAATTGTTGACGAAACAAAAACAAACAATTTCAAGCAGAAACAAAAGTTCCTGGTTAGAGAAATAACTTGCGAGCGCTCAGACCACTGCCAGCTGACAATGAAGAAAATTAAAGTAACACGAGAAACCAGTTTTAGCCGGGCTCCAGGTGAAGTAATATTTTCAATACGGCTTTTAATAGTTTTCGATAAAAGAAGTCGTATTTTCGGCAAGAAAGTTTAGTAAAATATGAGTAAATACCTCCTTAGGCATTTACTCATATCAAGTTTGGGAACCTTCTATTTATATTACAAAATTGAATTCAGCTTGTATTGTTTAACTAAAGCCGGGTCCGCTGCGGCATGTTATTGTGTTAGCTAACACACTAACTATTAGCTATCACCAAAGTCACACCCACTTTTCGTGTCAGTTACATGTTAGTGTGTTAGCTACGAGTAACACGAAAACATGCCGCAGCGGACCCAGCTTGAGCCTAACCACAGAAAAGAGAGTTTTTTTTGTTTAAATTTGAACGACTGTCAAGGCATTTTTGTAAGAAATTTGTTGTAGCCAGTTGCACCCATTTAAACGAAACGTCAGTCATTCGAAATCAGCAACTGTGATGTGGAGTTCAACGCGTTTATCTAAAGAAGAATGTTCAATCAAGGTTCTTTCACTCATAATGCCTAGTAAAAGATTTTCCTTCTCATTTTCGTTCTATTTACGTCTATTTTCTGTGAGCCTAACCTACGACGAATCACGATTGAATCGGTTTCTTCCAGGCAAGCGTCGTCCATCGTAGATCGCATCATCAGGCGAGTCGGCGGTCAAACGCAAGCCTATTATGCAATACATTAATAAAAACCTTATCAGAAACCCCCCCCGGTACTTGCACTATTCGTTTTGTCACTTTCGTGTGGAGTGTTCCAGGAACAGAATCAATATCTCTTTTCATTATGAAAAACGTTTACAATGGGCCAATCACACTAGAGGAAAAATTATTCTTCTTTCGGCTTACACCCTTCCCTGTACGGATGATTTGAGACTCAATAATAAATCTCTCAAAACGTTGGTAACGCAATTACGGGGTTTTGTAAGTAGTTGGTACTTATGTACTACTACGTGCGCCCCGCGGTTTCACCCACATTCCTCCTTGAAGCAATCTCCTTGGTAGTGTCAGCAACCTCTTTGAACTTAGATGACAAAATCTTTTTTCTATGATGTAATATGCTAATGTTTAGACTTCAATTCTTGTTCTTGTTTTTTTTTTGGGCATATATTACAACACCAAAAAATATGTGTTAAAATATACATACCTACATACACACACATACATAAACACATTATCATTTATATACATATATATATATATATATATATATATATATATAGATTAAACTAATACAAATAGGAAAGAAATTTTGAACGTAGCCACAAACTTTTATAAAAAGTTATACTCCAGCGATGAACAACAAATAAGACAAACCACTTTTTCGATAGATGACGTACCAAGCTTCCTAACATTTGAATTAGAGCACGCCATAGCACGCCTCAAGAAAAACAAATCACCGGGAGAAGATAGAATAACTACGGATGCAATCATTGCAATGATAGAGCCCCTGGCACCACATTTGAAACATTTATTTAACCAAATCATCGCACAAGAAAAAGTTCCAGAGGATTGGCATCAATCTATAATAACACTGCTCTACAAAAAAGGTGACCCGAACTCTATGGACAATTACCGACCCATCAGTCTCTTACCTACTATTTATAAACTGTTTTCGTCGGTAATACTAGCAAGAATAACAAAAACCTTGGACGAACAACAGCCTCGGGAACAAGCCGGGTTTAGGAAAGGATTTTCTACAATGGATCACATATTTACACTGACGCAGTGTATAGAAAAGTGTAACGAGCATAACAAAACACTATATTTAGCCTTTGTAGATTATACCAAAGCCTTTGACTCTATCTCGCACGCACACCTGTGGAAAAGTTTACAAGAACAAGGCATCCAAGACAAATATATAAATATGTTGAAGATCATATACGACAGTTCATCTGCACAAATAAAACTAGAATCAATTGGACATCATTTCAAAATACAACGAGGCGTCAGGCAAGGGGACCCTATCTCGCCGAAGCTGTTTACAACAATATTGGAAACAATGTTCAGGAAACTGGATTGGGATAAGCATGGAATAAACATAAACGGAGAACGACTTACCCATTTACGTTTCGCAGACGATATAGTATTACTCGCTGAAAACCATGAAAGCCTTCAATCGATGATAATGGTTTTGGACAAAGCAAGTCAAGAGGTGGGTTTAAAGATGAACATGTCCAAGACTAAAGCTATGACAAATGGAGAACCCAAACCTATACAAGCGAACGGTATCATCGAATACGTCAATGACTATATCTATCTGGGCCAAATAATATCTTTCGAGGACGCCACAACAAAAGAGGTAGACAGGAGAATTGCCCTGTCTTGGAAAAAATATTGGATGAATAAAGACGTGTTTAAAAGTAAGCTACCCATACATATTAAAAAGAAGTTGATGGATAACACCATACTTCCATCACTTCTTTACGGATGTCAATGCTGGGCCTTAACGAAAAACCTTATATCGAAAATATCAATTTTCCAAAGGGCAACAGAAAGGTCAATGTTAAGAATTAAGCTTAAAGACAAAATCAGAAATGTTAACATCCGGAAAACCACAAAAGTGCTAGATGCCGCAAGCATGCTTTGCAGACTTAAGTGGAAGTGGGCAGGTCACGTCGCGAGAGCTACAGATGGGCGCTGGAGCGAACGAATCCTGCACTGGTACCCTAGAGAAGAAACCAGGTCAAAAGGGCGACCCAAAACAAGATGGCGCGACGACATAGTCGAAGCCGCCGGAATCACCTGGACGCGACTGGCGCAAGAGCGACAAGCATGGAGCTGCATGGAGGAGGCCTATACCCAAATTTGGGTGCCCAAAGGAAACAAATAACTAATAACTACAACTACCCAGTGAAATTGTATATAATTATTTGGGAATAAAGGCTTTATTATTATTATTATTATTATTTGCCAAACATGCAAATCAGACAAATGTTTGATGTTTGCAAACCACTTATTAAAAACATTATTTGAAGAGGTCTACCAAAAGCATATCTCAATTCTTGTGGCTTAGTCCATTTCAAAGTAAGCTTAAATCTAAAGTAGTTTTTCTCCTTGAACGGAGACCTCACGCCTCCTATACGCCTTCTTCTCCACCGACATGAAGATCAGATGATCGATCCGCAAGAAATCGACGAACAAAATAAAAACATACAATCATACATGCCCTAGAAACGCCGCCTTGGCCATAACAATCTGAGACCTTTCTACGCTTGATCAGAATTTGGTTTTTATGTGTACATTTTTCAAGCTAAAATTAAAATTGGCATCCCTTATCAAAATACCACTAAATAAAGCTTCCACCGCCATAAATTGGAACTGTCAGGACCATTTATAAAAACCTGCTTCTGGCTCCCCCAGCCCAGTCCTCCGTTACAAACAATTATTTTATGAATATTCATATTTGGGAGTAAGCGAGGAAGACAGGGGCCGGATTCGGTACTTCTATTCGTTATAACTCGATTATACGGTAAACTAGCTGTAGCTGAGGACTTTAAACGCGCGGATTACACTAATCGAACCTTTAAGAACGAATTCTGCTACAGCCCTAATTCTGTATGAAATCACGTAACACGCCAATAGCACGCCATAAACGTGTTATATATAACACTGTAACCATGCTTGCAAATAACATGGTAAATGTGGTTACAAAATTAAACAGCGTTCCGATTGGACACTAATTCTCTAAGCAAACTTGCGCGTAACACGCTAGATTACTCCACGTTATTTTTCTAATTTAAAATGAGCGTTTATAACCTCATCGCGTTAGCATACCTACTTGACATTGCCAATTCCACGCAGATAACGTAACGCAGCCGCGTTAGAAGTTTATGTGGTCATAGAGACTAAGGTCACAGAGTCCATAATTATTTCAACTACATTTTTCATGTCATGACGTCACGCGTTTATGGCAAGGAATCTCATGTGAATAACGGCCCAGTGCCATCTTGACTCACACGAAAGAGCTCGTTTCGACCGATAAACATAACGTGAGTGTAAGCAGTGTTGTCATAGTTAATAATGGATCCTTACGCGAGTTCTTATAATTTACGTTAGTTTTTTAGTTAGTCTACGTTATTTTATTAATACTTATCAACCATATATACGTTTTGCCTCAGTAGCCAAGTTGTAAAGATTGTTTGCGCGTCAATATTAGAAAAAAGAATTGTCGCGTTGTCTGCATGCCAAACTTTCGGATAAATGTAAAGTTTTCTTTTTAAATACACTTGAGTGAAATAACAACCCTTGGTTTAGGCTTGAAAGAAAAAGTTTGTACACTTTGGAGACTCAAATATTTTAAGCACTCAATTTACATGATTTTGTGTAAACTAAGAGGTTATTCTAAATGACATTACAGACGATAAGATAATGTCAAAATATAAATTTAATAGTATTTATGAATATTATTTATTTTTATATAAATATTATAGTATTTTTCAGTCTGCCCATCGTTAATTATTAGCCATAATTTTCAAGAATTTCACAACTAATTTGGGTAATATTCCTCATTAGTACCAATAATGTTTAATTAGGCAGCTTTCTTGTTAAGTCTTCAAAATATTATGTTTTAGTTACTCGAATAAGATGTTGTGATACATTTATTAATCTTTCCCTAATGATACACTTCAAACGAAAACTAATTGGTTCCTCTCACGCTTGAAAATATAATTTACTAATGAATTTATGGCACAAAGGCAGAAAATGTATTTTGTAATAACTAGCTTTAAATTCTTGTTTGGGGTTTATACCCCGAACAGGAAATAATACATATTCAGAAGAATTGGGAGGCTGACAGGAGGTTGATAGAGCGCTCGAGACGTCACAGGTTGGAATCCTGATGGTCGTCAATTCTTAAATTTTCTATATTATTTAAATTGTAAATTCCAATCAGCACGATCTTCGGCTTTTCGATTCCAATAAACTCTAACATTAACAGTAGCCCATCAGTAGCCACTTGCCAGTAAAAAAAACTATATCAAGAAATCTTGGATCTCAATTTTAACCTACTTCGAATACGTTGTATCGATTTAAACGTTGCTCATATTATGTAATACGGATGATAATACAGAAATTTGGTACCTGCACATCTATTCTGCAAGCTAAGTGACCACGCAAGTAGAGTGATAAGCTAAGTGAATATGATTTTTTCTTGCCTATTTCTGCAGATAAATGACAATATATCGAATTATAGGGTCACAAAGGACTACAGTCAAATGTAATCACTTTACATTTATCTGCAGAAATAGACAAGAAAAAATCACATTCACTTAGCTTATCACTTCACTTGCGCGTTCACTTAGCTTGCAGAATAGACCGGCTGATCAAGGATCCAGGAACTGGATAGTAGATTTTTTAGGACTATCTACTAGTAAATCTTTCAATTATGGGCCCATTTCACATCACATACATTACGTGACGTGGTGACGGATGGTCACTTGGTGACGGAAGTCTGATGAAGGAGCCAGAAGGTGAATAGTAGAACAGACTCTTCAACAGTTAAGCATGTATTTTTAACCCTTGACTTAAAAAGTGTGTTTGTATATCTGTGTGTCCGTGTGTCTATGTGACTGTGTGTCTGTATGTGGCATAGCTTCCAAACAATTTTGATATTTTTTGTTAGTAAGATGACTTGATCGAGAGTGTTCCTAGCTACTTATTAATGAAAATTGGTTCAGCCGTTTCAACATTATCAGCTCATTTATGAAAGGTTGATTAAAAACTTTTATTTATACTTGTAGTAACATATTTATGCTCGGTATTCTCACCTTTCCTCAACTCTCCAGCTTCGTTCCTCAGCTGTATGTTGGAGCCATCCTCTCTTCTCCAGAGTATCCTGGGCAGAGGCCGTCCTTCCGCCTTGCACGATAAACTCGCATCCTGCCCTTCTCTTGCTACCAGGTCGCTGCTGGTTCCTTCATCTACTATGTTTGGAGGCACTGTGAATGAGAAACTATTCTGTCAATCAAATTTTAGTACAGTCATTGTAGAAATATAGGACTAGATGAAGGACACTAATGAAATCACATCTAAGTTTGGCCACGTTTAAATATACCTATAAAGATAAACTGGACCTGGGGCGCCTCATGAGGGAGAAGGGGCTCGATCCACGATCGGGTTGGTTCCTGGGCCAGCGGATTTCCCTCGCAATTCAGCGGGGGAACGCGGCCAGTGTATTGGGGACTTTCGGTCAGAGTTTGGTGCGCGGAGGACTTTTTGATTAGGTAATTAGTATTAATTGGCTATTTATTGTTCTATAATTTGACGTGAAGATTTGTCATTTAATTTTTTTTGAATATTTTAAATTATAACACATGTAATTATAGTAGGCAACAATAGTTTTTATAAGATAACATATTTGTACAAAATACACAAAATGTTGCACACCATGTTGAACGACGCGCAACTTTTGTTTTTTAGTAAGTTTGCATTTGGCAACATCTGGTGTTGTTGTGAAACGTTGCGAAACATATTGAGTAATTTATTATCCTAATTCATGGCTATAAAAAATTCAAACACAAAATTAACAAAAGCTATAAAAGATATATTTTTGAAGGAAACGTTTATGTACGATATTCGTACTTCAGGAGTACCTATTATTATTGCTAACCTAAAATATTTGAGAGAAACAATATCTAATTTATTCGCTTTATCTTTCATATTTATTCTGCCTTCTACAAAAGGCCGTATAATAATACTATTGTTAGTAATTTCCGTTGGCTCTTCATCCATATTGGCTTACATTTTATGTATGCATCAGTATAAAAGACTGATATTTGACTTCCGATGATTGACGCCCCTTGTTTATCCAATGAATTTCCATCTATCTAGTGATGAAATTATTTGGGGAAAAATCATAACAGTCAGCTCTTTTTGTTTAACTGCTGGATATTAATAATTATACGTATGTACGTGTGATGCAAAATTGGTACATATATATAAAAACATAATAGTGTATTAACAAAATAAATACATCACATAAAAAACTGATTTAACACAGAACCTCAGCCTTATTAGAAGTTAGTTCTAATAGCCTGAAAGAATACAGCGATCGGTCCATACGTGCATATAATTTTGAAAGAATTATCTTTCAACTCCTAACCGTTGAGGAGTTGTACCTTTCATCATCAGCTCATCCATATGAGATGATGATTATCAGACCCAAATACATGTTTTGAAGAAATTTTCTTTCAACTCCTAACCGTTGAGGAGTTGTACCTTTCATCATCAGCTCATCCATATGAGATGATGATTATCAGACGCAAATACATGTTTTGAAGAAATTTTCTTTCAACTCCTAACCGTTGAGGAGTTGTACCATTCATCATCAGCTCATCCATATGAGATGATTATTATCAGACGCAAATACTTTAACAGCTTTAGAAAATATATGAAAAACGTAATAAGTGCCCATACATTTTAAGTGTTGCCCTCGATTTCCCTGTCGTCCCATCAATCAGATCCTGACTTGCGTGACAATGGGACCAAATTGGAAGTATACCATACCGAACATTTTTTTTTCAATCGATCAGCTGTTCGCACCACAAAATACATATATGTACAGAAGATTCCCTTTGCAAAATGATTTAAATAATTAACGACTCTTGCTACTACACAATAAAGTGTAATTCAGGACGTGCGAGCGCTAACACCTACAGATATATTAACCTAGAAGTTGCCTCTCTGTCTATCGCGTAACTCTTGCCGCATTATCTCTGTCTATCGCGCGGCAGCGGGCACGGCAAGTCCGACAAGACGACTACTTGTAGCTTCATATCTATAGTACGGGGTGTGCCAGGCCTGTCCGCACTCAAATTGCGTAAACGGATTTCAATGAAATTTGTGATGGAGGTAATTTATATACCCTGAATCAAAAGTTAGGCTTCTTTATCTCGAAAACCTAACAAACAGATCCTGTAGGATAACGGATGAAACTACGGGGCGTAGGTAGTGTTTCATGAATATATTAATTATTGGCAGTAACTCTGACTGTAATGGAACATCAAAGTCATGTTATAACTAATGATATATTAGATACGTGCGTTATATTAATGGTAAGATATTATACCGCTAGTTGCTACTGGGAAGATATTTCGGAAAATATAAATATTTAGGGTTACAGGAATGATGGTACCTATTAAGCCAAAAGGATATTGTACTCGTTATTATGAGAAATTGTTACTACGAGGCCAACCCTCAAATCGCGAGAAAATCAACAGTTTCATAGCAAATATCATTCACACTCAACAAAACGTATAAAATAGCAGATTTTTTTTTTTGCGATTTCTGGGTTAGCACCACAGAAAAGAGAAGTAAATAGAACGGAAATGAGAAGGAATCTCTGTCGTCAGGTATTGTGACAGATACTTGATTGAACATTCTTATTTATGTCAACGCGTCGCACTCCGCATCACAGCTGCTCACACAGTTGCTTTGGGTTTATATGGGTGCAAGTGGCTACAACAAATTTCTTACAAAAATGCCTTGACAGCCGTTCTAATTTAAACAAAAAAGAAATTATTTTCTGTAGTTAGCACCATGGTAAAACATGATATTTTTTTCGCGATTTCAGTGTTGTTTTCATAGTAAAAGTTGTTCATAATGATTAGTACAATGACCTCTTTTCGGATTAGTAGTCCATATGTGTAACCCTGTATACTAGTGAAAAATATTTATTGACAAATTAGTTTTTAATAATTTTTAATGACATGTAAAATTATTTATTGTACTTCATCACAGGCCTTCTCTCAGAGAGAGAAAGAGAGAGAGAGAGATAGAGAGAAAATGGACCTGATCAAGCATGCTGGTCCAGTGAATTCTGGTGAATGTCATTTATGTCTTTGATATTTTGAGGTTCTCCGACATACCGGTTTGGCTCGCGATGTTTTCCTTCGCCGTTGTTGAGCGATGGCATCGACACTGCACTTAATTTATTAAAGTACCAGTCATTGCTGCAGAGGCGAGGATCGATCCGGGACCCGTCAGTTTGTAAAGCGCACATGCTACTGCCCAGCCACCATCGCTCTTATAATGTACCTAATTATGATGATGATATTTTAGTGTATTTTTTTGTAATAAAATTTACACTATAGTAATAATTTAACACTGACATTTATTTATTATTTTTTTAATTAAAATAGGCTTGCGTTTGACTGCCAGCTCACCTGATACGGTCTACGATGGAGCACGCTTGCCTAGAAGGAACCGAGTCACTCGTGATTTGAACACATCCAGATTGTAACTGCAGGGGAACACCCATTCAGGTAGCGCATTCCACAGACAAGCAGTTCACATAATAAAAGTGGAACCAAAGCGCTTCGTACGGGTTTTCGGAATATCAACCATAAAGCGGTGTCGAGTTTTCATGCCCGCTCTGGCAGTCTGATAGAAAAATGGGCAAGCGGGAATCAGATCATGCAGATCCGATGCACACTCTCCGAAATGTATCCGATAAAAACCGATAGACCAGCAACTTTACGCCGATGCTCAAGACTAAGTAACTTAGTCTGAACTATGGCTTCGTTGCTGATGATATATAACTAGTTGTTATGAATAAAGAGTATGTGCTTAACAATAACCTTTTCATAATTGTTTTTTTTTTTGCTTTTGTATCACCTTTATAGTTAAACTTACGCCACAATATAATTTTGCTAAAATACAATATTTTCTCGAAGGCTACTGTCATTTTTGTCAAAAAACCTTTTGACCCATTTCAAAGATGTCAAAACCACGTACCCATTATTTGAAACCGCAGGGTATGCGTTTGCAATATCAGACGCATTGCGTAATTAGCTGAAGAAAAGTCAGCAAATTCAAGCAAAACTACGTTAAAGTTAATCAAGGGACAATCTGGTCAACAATTGTCTTCGGATGGGTGACCGTGTGATTTATAACTGAACGCCACCGTTGGTATGACGAAAGAGGTCGCCCGAAGAATCCAACTCGGATGGGCAGCATTCGGGATATTGCGTGACATCTTCTCGTCAAAAATAGCACAATACCTAAAGACAAGGGTCTTTGACCAGTGTGTGTTACCAGTGATGTCATATGGTGCTGAGACGTGGTCTTTAACTGTTGGCCTTTCTGAAAAACTCAGAGTCACACAACGGGCAATGGAGAGAGCTATACTCGGAGTTTCTTTGCGCGGTAGAATCCGAAACGTGGACATTCGCCAAAGAACCAGAGTCACCTAAATATCTATTAAAATTTGCAATTTGAAGTGGCAATGGGCAGGCCACATCGCTCGAAGAACTGATAACTGATGGGGAAGAAAGGTTCTTGAGTGGAGACCACGAACTGGAAGACGCAGCGTAGGTATAGGCCTCCCACTAGATGGACCTACGACATTGTGAGAGTCGCGGGCATTCCGTGGATGCAGATGGCAGGATGTCGTTCAGTGTGGAGGTTAAAAGGGGAGGCCTTTTAGCAGTGGACGTCTTCTGGCTGGTTATGATGATGCTACCGTTGGTTCGATACCCACTTACTGGCTGTGATGATGACCCTAAAGTGGCCTCCGACTACAAACAAGTATAAAATATTTTTTAAGCCTCCTATAAAAGAGCTAATAATCTTTAAACGGCTGAACAAATTTTCTTGAATCATAGCTTAGAACAATCTCGATCAAGTTACCTTTCCAATAAAAATAAAAACTAAATCGAAATCAGTTCAGGCGTTTAGAAGCTACGATGCCACAAACAGACACATAATATAAACTTCGTTGCACTAAAAAACTTCGCTAATCCTAGCATTGCAAATAGTAGCATCAGCTTTAGTAAATCTCTTGCCTAATTAAGGTTTGTTTCTATTTTCCATGACCTCACGATCAGAATGTTGCCTGTAAATCACCGATGTACAAAACGGTAGTAGAACGTGCCGGCACGTAGACATTACCAGATGTTGGGAGATTGCGCGCTTCGTTGCCGTTAGTTTTCTAATTGTAAAAAGATTCGCAAAACGTGATTTTGAACTTTATAGAAATTGTAATTAGCATCTCTTTTGTTTGGCGAACAGGGAGATTTAAACGTAAACGAGTCGCGGTAGTGAAATAAAAGTGGAGTGGGCCAGGACACGTTGCTAGGCGCAATGGTGACAGGTAGAGTTAGGTTTTGACAGAGTTGCGGCTGAGGCAAGGTAAGCGAAACGCCAGCTGCAAGATGGGTCAACGATATTGTGACCATCGCGGGACAAACCTGGACTCGATTAGTACAGATTCGAGGTAGATAGCATAGCAAGAAAGAGGCCTGTACCCAGTAGTGGGCTAAGGCAGGCTGTGGATAAGGATAATCATGTACTACCTTGATTTTGTTCACAGAGTCATGTGTGAGCGTAAATGTAGCACTTATATTAGTACGCATGTCAGAATCACAAGAATTATATTGACATCCTGGTATTAATAATAATTTAAGATGGCAACTCAGCGCCTAATACTATATAATTATATTTAGTCTAATATTATAAAATGTCTGCTTTTTTGCCATCAAAAAACAGCTTTCAATAATAAGCTTAACTCTCTTTTCGTTTCTCCGATAAACGATTAATAGTGTTTCACGGCATTTTAAAATTAAGAGATGAAGACGTAAAAACATCATCTGTGTATTTTTGTTGATTTTTTCAAAGAGTGCTAAATCTATTTCGATAATATGTATATGGGACTATCTCTGAAGTATGACCTAACAAACAAATAAAAAATACATTTAAATCAATTCATAATTGGTGGAGTAATCGCGTAACAAACTTAAAAAAATAACAGTCAAATTGTAAACCTCCTCCTTTTTTGAAGTCGGAACCAAGAATTAATTTTGTGCGTCAAACGATGCGTAACAAAAGTTGCAACTACACTTAGGTAAGATGGCTACAAAGACTTTCTCGATCATAACATTTTCTAGACGGAAAACTTTCCAGAAAAGTCGGCAGATAGCTTCATAATTCAATAACCGTAGCAAATAAATAACGAACTTAGCGTCTGTGCTGATGTGGCCGCCAACTTTACGTCTCTTCTGTGATGGAGTATTATGATTTACTGGTGGGTGTTTGAGAACAATTTGATATAATGTTACTTATATTTTAGGCAAAAAAATAAGATTTGAAGTTTGAAGACCGTAGAAATTAAATACTTGACTACACGAATCGGTGATACTAAACTAAAGGAATATATTGTACCGACTGACTATGTTTGACTGACTATTGTAAACAAGTTTTATAGGTAATTACTATGATCTAATATATAACTATTATAAAGGCGAAAGTTTGTAAGTATGGATGTATGGATGTTTGTTACTCTTTCACGTAAAAACTACTGAATGGATTTGGATGAAATTTGAAATATACATTGCTTATGTCCTGGATTAACACATAGGCTACTTTTCATCATCATCATCACCGATTTTCATCACCACGCGGGTGAAACCGCGGGGCGCAGCTAGTAATTCATATAGGGGATATCCCTGTTGGTCCAGTTGGTAGTCAACCTGCCTTCTGCGCTTGGGGGCGTGGGTTCAATTCCCATTTAGGACAAATATTCATGTGATGAACATTTGCATTTGTTCTGCATCTGGGTGTTCATATCTATTTGAGAACTATCATCATCAGCCATAAGACGTCCACTGCTGAACATAGGCTAACCTCCACACTGAACGACATCCTGCATCTGCATCCACTGGATGCCCGTGACTCTCACAACGTCGTCGGTCCATCTAGTGGGAGGCCTACCTACACTGCGTCTTCCGGTTCGTGGTCTCCACTCAAGAACCTTATTCTTCCCCATCACAACTGTGTTGTATTGTCACTCCTTATTGTACTTGAAGTGTATTTGAGTATATATGAAAAAAGTATGTATATCAGTCTCTGGCAGCCTTATTACAAGTTTTGCTTAGTTTGGGTTCAGATGATCGTGTGTGCAAAAAATACCTGTTTTTTTTGACATTTTCATTGCTAAGACTAAAAAGTCTTAGCAATGAAAATGTCAACCACCTTCGAGTGGAGGCCAAGAGGAGGAGGTGGTTTGAATTAAGCGTGATGTCACTGCATACTTTCCTACTCATCAATCTCTTTAATTTGATAAACAGAAAAACATACACCATCCGCCGTCTTGTGTCAGCGGCCATTAAAAATAATTACTATCTCGAATATTGCATATTGTATTGTCAGTCCTTATTGTACTTGAAGCAACGTAGAAGCGGAATTTCACTAGATATTCATCAGAAAAACAATGTTGACTCGGTATGAAGTTTATTCCTGCAAAATTTGGCTAAGTAATAAGGCTTTTCTCACCACCGGATTTACGACTAATCTAACAGTCATACTCGTAATTCAATGGTACGTAAGTTCCCCGTTCTGCCACCCTAGCTGACGTTATAGATTGCCGCCGACCTAAGGTTAATATCGGGAATAAAGACGGTTGCTCGGGCTGCCAGCCAAGTAGGTCGACAGAAGTATTGGCAGGTACAGACAAAGGAAATGTGGCCGTGCGAAGAAAGAAACGTTTGAACTCTTAAAGGAATGTTAGTTTTTATTGTATAGTTTGTGGTAGCGGTTGAACTCTATCATTTGAGTAAATGTCACATAACTATATTTCTTTTAAGACGATATCTTCAAACATCGCATGTACGCGACAGCGTCCATATAAAACTAAGTCACAATCTTGCGATAATCTTGCATTATAATAAATGATCATCATTATCAGCTTATCATAGAATAGAATAGAATAGAATAAACGACACAATAAAAGTTTATTCTATTCTATTCTATTTTATTCTATTCTATCATGTTTTCACCGCTGGGACACATGCCTTCTCTCAGAGAGAGAGAGAGAGAGAGAGAGAGAGAAAGAGAGAGAGAGAGAGAGAGAGAATGGGCTCTAATCACAGAAAAGAGAAGTAAATAGAACGGAAATGAGAAGGAAACTCTGTCACCAGGTATTGTGACAGATATTTGATTGAACATTCTTATTTATGTCAACGCGTCGAACTCTAGGTCTAACACAGTTGCTTTGGGTTTATATTATGGGTGCAAGTGGCTACAACAAATTTCTTGCAAAAATGCCTTGACAGTCGTTCTAATTTAAATATTTTTTTTTCTTTTCTGTGTCTCTATTCAACCATGCTAGCCCAGGAATGTATTTATAATATGTCTTTGAACTTTTGAGGTTCTTAAACATATTGGTTTCCGTACGAAGTTTTCCTTTACCGCATCCAAACTGGACATAGTTTATTTAAGTACGAAATAAATAAATCATTGTTGCAGGGTCGAGTAGAACCGAATATAAAGCATAGTAAGAAACACAGTACAAGTTGTTAATAATGTTGAGTACAAAAACCTTTTCTGCTTAGTACAGTATATTATTGTACTAAGCTGAAAAGGACTGCTCTGGTGGGTCAGTTGGTAGTGAACCTACCTTCTGTGCTTGGGGGCGTGGACCTAGGACAAACATTCATGTGATGAAAATGTGTTTTTGTTATATGTTTTTTTTTTATTGTAAATAGGCTTGCGCTTGGCCGCCAACTCGCCTGATGTTAAGCGATGATGCGGCCTACGATGGATCACGCTTGCCTAGAAGAAACCGATTCACTTTTGACTTGAAAACACTCGGATTGTAACTATCGGGGAACACCCTTTCAGGCAGCGCATTCCACATACTAGCAGTTCGCACAACAAAAGTGGAATCAAAGCGCTTCGTACGTTTATTTAAAAATATATATATACGTATATCAGTCTCTGGCAGCCACATTACAAGCTTTGCTTAGTTTGGGGTCAGATTACCGTATGTGCAAAAATGTCCAAGTAAGTATATATAATATATATTGTAAGTAGCCCAGTATAATATTCATACAAAAACCACCTAACCACAGAATGATACAAACTTAAATACGATACAGCAGGGCTGCAGCAATAGTTTCCCTATAGCTATACTCGATTCCCATTACCTCCAGACGTTGTTTTCCCCATGACTCATGATTACGGAGCTCTACGATGGATGGCTCAAATAAACAAAAGTAATTGGCGTATTTATGTTTCTTTATATCAATGGAGATACTTATCTGCAAGATATTCTTCGATGAAAACGTGGATTGAAAGTATGTTGTGTTTATTGAGTAAATTATACCTAGAATTAAGGTATATAAATAAAATAAGAGATTGGTTTTCAAACTGTGGGCACGCGCTTCACTAGGGAAGCGCCGTAATAAGCGAATGAGGGCGCGGGCGCGCGTTGAAATCTGGTAATGTTCTGTCTGTCAGAAACATTGAAACTGTATTTTAACTTTTCAAGTACTTATTTGTGCGATAGAGTATTTTCAGTAGTTCTGGCTCAATTATATTATGAAGTACAGACTCAAACTCAATATTGTTGGTGATCTACGTTGTGCACTGCCTGTTATTCAAGCCAGAATTGGGAATCATGTCAAAAATATGTAGGCTCCACCCATCGTACATCGTAGGTACATTGATTGTACCAATTTTGTATTTCTATTTGTTATTGTTATTTTTAAATTAAACATTTGAATGTAGGTGGATTTTGAACTCAATTCTGAAACCTTGGTGCACGTATTTTAAATACATGGCGTGCTACATGGCTTTTTCTTACTTACGCCTTGGAGAGCGTAGGTATAATTTCATTTTAGGCAGTAGGGAGGTGTGACGAAAAAGACTTTGGAAACACCTGAGATAAGATACAACAGAATTGATAACTAGTCCAGTCATTATAGTAAGTTCACCTCGGAATTCGAGATACCCAGCTGTAAGTCTGTAAATTAAATAGTTATTTCTTTGATCATTAACTCAAAAATGGTCGCCATAAATTATAAATTATACAAGATTAAAAGCTTCTTGGAAATTTGTGAAATATAGACTGATGGCCACAATGTATTTTTAACTTGAAAAGCCCAACTTTTTCTATTTTACAATACCGGTAAGAATATTCGTGACATGTCCGCTTATGAATGTTGTTTGTTTGAAACAAGACAATAGAATCATTTCGTTTGTTACCGCATGTAAACAGCTTACAAAATATTGTCACGTACCGGAAGAGAAACAACTAAAGTTTCAAATGCGAATATATTCTTATTGTGAACTAAAGTTTCAAATGCAAATAATTTCTTATTGTGAACTCTTTTGTTTTGGAACTATGAAATAAAGAGCAACTGTCTTTTTATATGAATTTCCTTATCGTTTATGATGTATACAATTAGTTTCTTTTGTGCGTTACTTGCTAAGAAAGACTTTTGTAATAAATTTTCTAGTTTTTTTTTGCCTAAAATAAGGTAAAATAACTGTAATAAAAGGGATTTTCACATTCATATCATCATCAGCCAGTAAACGTCCACTGCTGAAACAAAGGCCTCCCTCTTAGAGAGGGGTGAATTCCCAAGCTTGGCAGGCGGCTTGGGGATCACAGTACGTTCACCGTGTACTAATGGGACGCTGCTGCCCATCCTCCGGTGGTTCTGGTCACAGTTTAAGGACATACCCGCATCCAACAGGGACTTTATCATGTGAAAATTTCTAACCGCATCAACTAGATATGAGAGGTCAAACGCAAGCCTATTATTACATTAAAAAATCCACAAAAACTCTACGTAAAAACGAACGACATGAGTGCTTAAGAAAATTACTTTAAACCTGAAACTCACCCAGCACGTCAACACAGCCGATCTGTTTCTTCATAGTGCTGGTATTGATCTGGCACATGTAGCAGCCCCGGTCTTCCACCTTCAGCGGGCGGATATGGAGCTGCCACGAGCGCGGGGAGTCGTTGGAGACCGCGTACCGGGAGCTGTGAGTTACCAGCCGCGTGTGTAGCGTCAGGATGGTCTGGTCATCCGCTCGGATCCATGCAACCTGGGACGAAGACAACGTACTTTTATTTTTACCCGACTGCTCAAGAAAGAGGGTTAAGTTACTTTGCGGAAGTTCATGTTCAAAACCGTTCCTTTGATAAATCTCTAGTTTATTTCCGCTTTAGCGTCGTATTAAGTACAAACATGTATTTAACTATAGAAATTAGTCAATGATAAAATTATACTGTGTCACTCATCAATTAACTTAAATATGTTGGTAACTGATATATCTCTTCTGTGGTCGACTGAGATATTTCAGAGAATTTTAGTCTACTACAGTTCGTAACTGAACCACGAATGTAGCAAAATTGTAACGTTAATTTCATCACAATATTTTACACCGATGGGGTAGAAAGGTTCTTGAGTGGAGACCACGAACCGGAAGACGCAGTGTAGGTAGGCCTCCCACTAGATGGACCAACGACATCGTGAGAGTCGCGGGCATCCAGTGGATGGCAGGTTGTCGTTGTCGTTCAGTGTGGAGGTTAAAGGGGGAGGCCTATGTTCAGCAGTGGACGTCTTCTGGCTGATGATGATGATTTCCTGTCATTAATAGTTAAATATAAGGGCTTTACAATTGAGGTAATAAAAAGAAGGGCTTTGTGTATTCAAGAGAAAAACATACTTAAAAGCTATGAAAATGTGGTTAGAAGTGATCAAAAGAAATTAATAATACGTAGCGTTTGTATGATCAAACAAATTCCTATGTCACATAAAAATCAAAAGAAAAAGGCGGAGGCATAACATTTCAGGGAAATGATTTTACTCTAATGCTAATATCGTAAAAGAACGAAACAAAGCGAGTCTTTATTCGAGAAGAGGTCCAAAATCAAGTGAAATTACGTTAAATAAATCGAAAAATGTACTGAATAAGGAATGAAAAATGTAGAGAGTACAAAAAGAGAAAATTATTGTCTTTCTTTTGTACTTTATTCGGCTTATTTTAATCCAATATCAGATACAAGCCGTCTCTCTGAGTGGGATTAATTTTGGAAGTACTCGTATAAGCGCTCTCGTGGAATTGATTTTGGATTTCGACAGAATCGATCATAAACTAATTTGCCATAGAGACAAAAGTCTTAATGGGAAATTGATAACAATAAAATAATTATATAGAAATTATAATATCATTGAGTGTTTTACATTATTTTAATTTCTGATGTTTCGACCACTTTGCAGTGTCCGTGCTCAGAGGTAAGCTAGATGATGGATGACCACAGAATTGTTATGGTCCATAGAAAATGGAATGGCAGAAACGACATCAATATAATACTTCTTTTGGATTAAAAACGTAACTCGGCATGCAGTCCCTAATTTACACACTAGTTTGAGCTGCCAACATTTGAAAAAACACCTTTTTTATTACTTTAACGATACTAGTACGGTAAAACCAATAAACAAAAGGTATTCTTCATCAAATAAACCAATCAAATATTTTTTTATGCCATAGTTGTCAAACAAGCAGACTGGCCGCCTGATGGTAAGCGACCACCTATTAGCCTTCGCCTATTAGCTGGATACTTGCAACACCAGGGACGTCACAGATATCTGGGACATTATTAAAGCTACTCGGAAATAATATATTAAGGTTTAAAAAACTTAAAAAATCGCCAATTCGACTCATTCACAAACCATGGGCGTAATCAGGTAAGGGCAGCGAGGGGTAGATGCCCCACTTAGGAAAGTTTGGGTTAGCGCTCGTTCAAAGAGGTTCCCAACCTAAAAGTAAATAATGTTAAATAACGCATTTGACCTCAATTGCCCAACCCCTCAAGAAAATTCTAGCTACGTCCATGTCAGCAACCAAAGCATTACAAACTCGAGGGCTTCTGGCAACTATTGATTAGTTTCACTATCCACCTCTCGGCTTCATCATGAGATCCTCATAATGAGACTAGAGAATGATTAGACGTGATAATGTGTGGGACTTATTAAAACAAACCAAACTAACCCAATATCGGGGGTTTAGTAGTAGCAATGACGATTTATATTATCTTGGACTAGCTTAGCTATTGAAGAGTTCCACTTTCCTCTTTTCCAAGTCCTGGTTCCATCACCGAATCAGTTTGAAAGTACCAAATTACCTATTGTATTGTAATTCAGATTACATACCTGCAACGTTTTAAATCAATACGATAATTAGAAGTAGGTTACAACCAACTTCCAAGATTTATTTCATATATAATTACAAGTGAAACTGATGCGCTCTCTGAAGGAATTTGATATTCAAAAGATTCACTTCAACCACTGATCACAGACTAATAATAAGATACAAATTTTCATTTTGTTTTTTCTCAATAATATCATGAAATATATAAACGCCTGAACACATTTTCTTGAATCATAAGGACACTTTCAATCCAGTCACCTTTCATACAAAAAAAAAACTAAATCAATTTCGGTTCAGACGTTTGGGAGCTACGACGCTACAGACAGACACTCAGATATACGGACCAAATACACGAATCGTTAAACTTATCATACCTTTATTTTTGCGACGGGGGTTAAAAATGTTTGTGAAAAAAGTTTTTGTATTTTGATGTTATTTTGATTTTCTGCTGAAAATTAGGCGTTGAACATTATTTTTCGCAATAATCTACATAATTCTTGTGTGAACCTCGGTGTGAAAATTCAGTGCGTAAATTCAATTTTGTGCTCGTGATTCTTCTGAATGATGAATGAGTCTGTAAAAGCGGCTTACACACTTTATTTACTTAACTTAATTGAATTTTCGCCAAACGGCTGATGGACAGTAAGGGTTTGTTCTAATATTTGATAGTATAACATTTATTTACATAAGGTTATATGATTATTACGGGATATTTACCATGATAAGGTTGTGAGTGTGTTTTGTCGGGATTAGGTTTTAGTTTGAGTTCCAGTGATAAACGTAGCAGAATACTAAGAAAGAGGGTAGATCGTTTTTTCTGAACTTTTCGACCAACCACCCGCATTCTTCTGTCTTCCCGTGAACATGTTGCATGTAACTGTGTCGAAATATTGAGTGCTCCATCCATAACTTTATTACGGTAAAAATCCTGAATCATGCATATAACTGTAGTGAACAACCATGATAGTCTAAATAGTATTTAATTAGGTATATAAAAACTAAACATTTTTGGAAAAAGAAAAGAAAATATTAAAACGAATAACATACGTGTATATACTAGATGTGAAAGAAATGTTCCCGAAAACTAATACTGGTGATAGTGCTGGTCAACAGAACTGGTCTGATAAGATACCAACGCAACGAACGAGTTGGGAAATACAGCACGAAACGTGTTAAAGAAATTGTCTAGGTGCACAAAGTGACGTACTATTGAATGTTGACCTATAAGGGATTGCAACGAAATAGCTAGCTAGTGTGACGAAATGGCGACGGAACCATTTTCGCTTCGATGTCGTATCAAAAACATTTAGGAATACACTAGAGAATACATTTAGGAATACACATCAACAAAACAGTTTTTAAGATGAATTTCCCCACCGTTATATAAGTAACACTTTTGCAAAATTTAATTTAATTTATTTATGAATTAATAGGCGTGCGTTTGACCGCCAACTCGCCTGATGTTTAGCGATGATGCGGTTTACGATAAAGCACGCTTGCCTAGGAGAAACCGATTCACTCTTGATTTGAAGAGACCCAGATTGAACTTTCGGGGAACACCCATTCAGGCAGCGCATTCAGCAGTTCGCACAATTGAAGATTCATCATGATTCTATAAAGACATGTGTGGTTTCAGCTGTGCGTGGTCCGTCAGTGAATGAATAAATGAAGTAGATAGCTAAATAATCCGGTTTCCGCATTTATGCTTTCAAATAATTTAAAGGACTGATTTAAGCGTTACCTCATCAAGAATATTTAAACGGTTCATAACTCACATATAATTATAACGGTAGGTATGTAGTAGGCTTTTAATTATGATGAGTAGGTACGTGCAGCTCCTAGCTCAAGAGAGCGAAAATAGCGAGCGAGGCATCTCTTTGTGAGAAACGCTGATCGTGGATTCATTTTCAAGAGGGGTTTAGTGAACTTAATTTTATGCAGAGAACATGGTGCCTTTTTCATGTCATACACATTTTTTTACCTGACGACGCAGAGCTAAAAGGGTGGTAGTGCTTAACGTGTATTTATCTATATATAAAAAAGGTGATTTGAATCAAATGAAATCATCACCTTTTTACATTAAAAAAAAACCCTAAATCAAATTATTTATTTGTCAGAACATGGTAGGTACACATACATATAAAGAAGCCTACAGGGTCGTTAGAATGGAAACGTAACTCATGTCCTTGCCAGGTATGGCGTACAAATGTTAGTTTTTTTAATGGATTTTAGACCCTCTTACTTTTTTGAAGTCGATTAAAAACAAGAGTTTTTTAATGTAAATTGATATTTAAGTAAGTATTCAACTAACATGACATTTTAATTTACGTGGATAACAGAACTTGGGTACTTTTGTTTACGAATTCCCACGGGTTTGTAAGCTCATGAGAGCCAAACTGCAAGACCATCCGGGTTCTTTGTGAGGCATATTCCGCGGATTTAGCTCGTCTCGAACATTGGATCTACGGGGAAATAAGCGAGCGAATACATGCAGGTAAATCTGATTTGTAAGGAATAATGACATGACATCAAGAAAGCCAGGAAACTATTCAAAATATTGTGATCGAATTTTATGACCTACTTTTATATTTATTTAAAAAAATAATATTTATTTATTTATTGAGATAAAAACAATATGATCAATTACATTTACCTCACACACTAATAAAGGTTTAAAAAATAATTAGTGAATTCATAAACTACAATTGCATGCATATAATGTCAGGTTATAATCTAAATGACAACTAAAATAATAATCAATACAATTTCCTAAATGTCACAATATTAGTATAAAACAATTTTTTAAATGTCAAACAAAAATTCAATTTGGTCTAACAGTCCAAATCATTATCAAATATAATTTTCCCTACGTAATTAGTGCATTTAACTCGGAGGAGTGCGACCACAAACACTGTGACACGAGATTTTTATACAATATATAGAAGACTAGCTGCGTTTCGCGGTTTCACCCGCGTGGTGATGAAAATCGGTAATGATGATGATGATGAAAAGTAGCTTATGTGTTAATCCAGGTCATAAGCAATGTATTTTCCAAATTTTATCCAAGTGCATCCAGCCGTATCTGCGTGATTGAGTAACAAACATCCATCCATCCATCCATCCAAACTTTTATATGATATTTGTAGAAGTAGTAGAAGATAGATAGTAAAAAAACATTAGGACACGCCTATTGTCGTGTCTATTTGAAACTGCAAGTGTGTTATCCTGAAGACGATATAATGATTTGGTTCCATCGAGCTGATCTGATGAAAGAATCAAGAGAATATAAGAGAAACGATTCAATGACTACAGGGTTACGCATAGACCCTGTACAAAGTCGAAAGGAGGTCATTGCAATCATATGAACAACTTTTACTATGGGGTCAACCCTGAAATTGAAAAAAGAAACAGCTGTTCAATACATTCTGTCGAGTTCCAATGATAGTTTTCTATGAAACAGCTGTTTTCCTCCGCAATTTCTGATTTTGTCCATAGTTAAATTTGTTCATAATGATAAGTATAATGACCTCCTTTCGGCTTAGTACCGTTTATATGCGTAACCCTGTATATCTTTCGCTAAGCCTGTTATTTGTATTAAATAAAAAACCATTCAAGTAGCCTAATATAAAATATAAATTAAACAGCCAAGTGCGAGTCGGACTCGCGCACGAAGGATTCCGTACCATTATCTATAATAAGCAAAATAGTACCTATTTATAAAAAAAAACTATTGCCACGACATCTATGTGTAAGTAGCGGCAATAATACAATGTCTCCAAATGTCTCGAACGCATTAGGAGACATCTAGTGTTGAGTAGCAAAATCAAGGTACTCGAATGTTAGAAATCAAGTTTTTTTTTTTGTATGGGAGCCGTTTAAATATTTATATTATTTTGTTTTTTTAGTATTTTTTGTTATAGCGGCAACAGAAATACATCATGTGTGAAAGTTTCAACTGTCTAACTATCACTGTTCTTGAGATACAGCCTGGTGACAGACGGACGGACGGACGGACAGACGGACATCGGAGCCTTAGTAATAGGGTCCTGGTCCCGGTCCCTGGGTACGAAACCCTAAAAACTGCCTTTCGAGATTTGTTTACATTGACAGTTAGAAAGTTAATAATAAAAGCACGTAAATAATACAAAAAATTTCAGTAACACCATATTAACAATAAAAAGGTTATAAATTTATTTGTTTGGTAGAGATTCAGCTTTACGAAAAAACCTTGGAAACTCTCATCCGAAAAAAAGATTTACGCTCTTATTTTGTGCTTGCATTACACAAAAACGTACCAAATATAAACTTCCAACATTTCTGGTGCAGAAAAAACTGCTTACACCTCTAATATGGAAATGAGCCTGTGACCTACTTATCACGAGGTTAACCAGAACAACTTCCCAAAATAAAGTAAAAAAAAACAACAAACAATAAGCCGCGTTGTATCGATGTCGATGAATGCTATAAATATGTATCGGCTTTATCGCGTCACTTCGCGGTGTTCTTCGTAGCTTATGAATTATTACAAGATTTATGGCGGAGAAGGAAATCGGGAGATCGTAATGAGATAACGCCTCGGCGATGCAAATGAATTTGACGGATGGATGGGCCCGGGACGGCTGGGGCCGGGGATTCGGAACAAATTGGAGAAGACGGAGTTTTCACGCTCATTTACGGAAACATGAGCACTCCGCTTGATCTACTATCGACCACTTTTTGTAGCTGCAAGTGGTTCAATATACTATGTCCATGATTTTTGGCTCAGCTATAATAACAATGTATTAATAATAATAGCCTAAATGTGTCTAATGTATGTCCTAAAACGGCGACCAGAACCACCAGAAGGTGGGCAGCAGCATCCTACTACTGCTCGGTGAACGCTCTGCGATCTCCAAGCCAAGCGCTTGCCTAGCGTGGAAATTGTGGCAAATCCCCCCCGTGTGGAGTTCTAAGGCTCGTGTTCCCCATTGGACGTCTTCTGGCTGATGCTGTTCTTGATGACCCTAAGTGTATTTTGTGATGGGAGGACAAGGCAGGTGCCGTTTCTCATCCTATAGATCTATTCTCCCACCCATAAGTCCGCCCACCTCAATAGCCCAATTTATTTATAACCCCCAAGCACCAACTTCAACTTACTAACATTATCCCATTCCTAATATAGTTTAAGAGATATTTAGCCAGTTATTATATACCAAGTACCACAGAGGCAACTGTACGATTTTAAGCTTTGTAAAGTATTTTGTGGTATCTATTGATGTTAGTAATATAAAAAAAATGTCATGGTTTTACTTATTTGTGCTGGTTTTCATCAATGAGATGCTTGTAGGTTGTTGTCTCTGGAGCACCATTTTGGAAACCCCTTCAAACGAAGCCAGTAAAGCAACTGAGATAACATTTCTTGAAAATGGAAACGAGGTACGGAACAAAATGTACTCAACACAGAAACCATACTCTCTGAAGGTTTCACAATAATTCCAGTAGTTTCAACAAAACGAAACTGAGAAAAGTTTCAGATTTATCTTTTTACGTGGGCAAAAACTGGGCTAGGTTTCTCCAGTTCTGTTTTATGATGCTCGTAATAAATCATATTTGTTGACATTTCAGCCTCCGAAAGTTATTTGGGCACATAATTTTTCCAAAGAAATACGACTAGTTTGGGAAATGTTGCCTTAGAAAAATATAAAATACCGCAAGGCAGGCTTTTCGGCGAATATGTTCAAAGTTTTGTAATACGTGATCGCTAAATGCGATAAAAAAATAAGGAATTGAGCCCAGGCGCAGGAAGCCGTTAAGTATATATTCCATTAATGTTGTGGGAGAAGTTTTTCGTTTAATCTGTGTGTGTCACAAAATCTATTAAAAGCCGGCGCCTAATTTCAATATTAAATATTGTACCACCAGAATAATTTTTAATATACTTATTAGTTTTTATTTTGACGTTCTATTAGTTTCACTATAATTAATAACATGCCGTAAATTGGAAATGAATAAAAATATCGCTATTTACTCCAACAATTTGCCTTTTTGATTTATTTTTACATAACGATATCTACGAAGTAAAAGGTAAGTCAAGGGCTGCTGGTGCCCTGGTGCTGTAGTGTAAGGTGCCACTTTTATATACGATTGTACATCTTATCGATACTGATAACAGAGCGTATGCATACATATATGGTCGGACTGCTATTTATTACTAAAGCGATGTAGCATTTAGAGATTTTGTCGGAAAGCGATCCAGTCATATTATCCCTCCTGCCAAATTTTCTATCGGCCTACCAGAGTGCGCACGAAAAAACGACATCGCTTTATGGTTGATAGTCCAAAAACCCGTACCAAGCGCTTTGTTCCACTTTTATTGTGCGAACTAGGGCTCGATTATTGCATCGCTCGTATGATTTCAAATGGTTCACACCACTCAAATGGTTGCGTTAGTGATATGATTATTTTAAAAATGCGACTTTTCTTTTGCGAAATATCATACGAGCGATTCAAAAATGGAACTAGTCTCCGGAATTCACTGCCTGAAGGGTATTCCCTGATAATAACAATCTGGGTGTCTTCAAATCACGTGAATCAGTTTCTTCTAGGCAAGACTGCTACATCGTAGACCGCACCATCGCTTTACGTTAGGTGATTTGGTGGTCAAACGCGAGCTTAATATTAAATTAAATAAAAAATACTTATCGAGATGTAGTCGTAAAGCTTCTAACCCAAAACTGTTTCAAGGCCCCTGTATTTCTTCCGCAAGTCACTGGGCCCAGGCACTGTTTAAATGTCATTACGGATTGATAGATCGCTTCCAAACGGAAAGAAGCTCATTTGTCATCGAGGACACTAAATACGGCCTCCGTAAACGAATGTTATTTACAGACCACTCAGCTGCTACAAAAACACATGAATGGAGAAACCGACGGATAAATGTCTCGGAGTGTTTCGAATTGAAAGATCATTAATTTTCCGCCCTTTTTCCGTAACTTTTACTAAGTCTTAGGTCGACGCTTATGAATGGGTTTATAGACCGAAAATAGGTCAGCGTAGAAATGTTTTAACGCAAACCTAATAAATCCCTTATTGAAATAGATTATCTTCAAAACCACCATGCTATATATAAACCAGGAATTTAATTTAACAACTTGCAAACTACTTCAGCGCTCAACTTTCGAGTGAACATATTTCATTAAAGTTTTAAGAAGCAACTCTTCTTAAACGTCTTCTAGTTATAATAGTGACCTTAAAGTTTAGTGTACTCGAAGCTTAGAAGCAAATGGTGCCCAGAATCACGCTCTTAAAGGGAACTTTGTTAAGCTCTTCAAAGGTGTCTTATTATCTCTAAGTGAGAAAATATAAAACACACAAGTTGGAGTTAAGCTTTGGTTGTGTGCTTGCGCCATAGAGCTAAATATTAAGAGAAGGCGATCTGACCTTTGCGGCCCAATTTGATAAATACTTGAAAAAAAATGTGATTTCTGTGAAATCTCTACCAACTATGTCTCGTCGTAGCGTACCTATACGTGTTTGTAAGATAGTAGCTGCGCCCCGCAGTTTTAACTGCGTAGAGAACTCCTGCGGGGGACCAACCCTCTTCATCTCAAAAGCTATACCCATGCGAAATTCTACGTCGATCAATTGCTCTGTCGCTAAAAAAATTGGAACCAACAAACCTACAAACAAACTATCACGTTTATAATATTACTATTATTTGCCCTAACATCTGCAACAACATTTAAATAATCTGAATAAAAACTTTTTAATATTTCACTGAAGGATATCGGGAACAGTTTTACGTTCAAAAACCTATCGAAAGTGATCAGAATTCATGCTTTCAACTCGGTTTTTTAAAATATTATTGCCTCCATCAGAGCAAATAAATACCTAGACCTTTAGTAAGTATGATATTATATGTAAATATTCAGGTTTGCTCTCAAGAATGACGCGATGCGCTACGATCGCGCGAGTAATGACTTGTTAGCACCACTGAGTTGGTACCGTTGGAAAAGTTATCTCATCCCGTCCTTATTATAAGTCAATGGTTTATGACGGTTGAGTTTTGCGTTTATTTTGTACTTAGTCTTAAGCTTAAGCTGGTGTGCTGGTGCCAGATAGTTGGATGTGCTGTGTGGCGCATTAGCGGAATCACCGCGCTTAGCCGACTCGTCTACGTCATCGCTAATCTCGCTTCGACAAGTTGATCCTTTAGTCTGGTAATCTCTCAATCGGTCCAAGAGTTTTCTCTCACCAAAACAGTAAAAAGAGCCATTAAATGTCAGTTCTTTTTTATTCTAAATGGAGAGATTATCACATCATTATATTTTATTGGCGCGGTTTTACCGAGGTACAATTTCTGAAAACAGAATTACTCGCGTAAAGAAACAAGTACTTAAAAATAAAAACTACCTAAGTAAATACAATTAAATAAACTAAACTAAATTAAAATAAAGAAACAGACTTAATTATTATAAAATAAATTAAATATATTAAACTACACTAATCTAAAAAACCGCTGCCTGTAGGCAACGTGCGCAAAATGCTGGCCGCATTGCCGCGTTGGATTGCAATACTAACACGTTGCGCAAGATACCGGCCAGCATTTTGGTCACGAGATGCTTCGACCAGGCGTTTGGATAAATCTTTAAAAATAATCAAATCATTGTATTATTTTGTTACACACGCAGGTAATACTTAATTGAAATTGATTTAGAATTTATGTTATTTTTTATCTGGCTCATCATGTAAGCATTGCCATTTTTTAGGGTACACAAAGCGTAAAACGGGATTCTATTACTAAGACTCCGCTGTCCGTCTGTCTGTCTGTCTGTTGACTGTCACCAGGTTGTATCTCATGAACCGTGATAGTTAGACAGTTGAAAATTTCACAGATGATATTATTTCTGTTGACGAGATAACAAGAAATACTAAAAAACAGAATAAAATAAATATTTAAGGGGGTTCTCATTCAACAAACGTGATTTTTGCCGTTTTTATAGATAATGGTACCGAACCCATTCTACGACGTTTATAAAAAGAGACTGGAAAGCGTGCAGAAAAGGTTCATGTGGCATTTAACATACTCGTGCTATCTTGGTAAAGAACTTAAGAGCTACGATGCTAGACTCCGGTACTTTAAGATGGAATCACTGGCACATCGTAGGCAGACGTTGGACCTTTTATGTCTTTACAAACTCGCCAACGGCATTTTAGACACTCCGGACTTACTTTACCAATTACCCCTGACAAATCCTCGATCGTTGCCTAGAGTATCGCGATTCAATCTTTTCTCTGCTCCGAGTTCAAGCTCTAACCTGGGATTCAATGCACCCTTGTCTAGAATGGTGCGTCAGTATAACACTCTGTCGAAGACAACCGATATTGACATATTTGGCCACAACTTTCTTAGTTTTAAGAAGTCTCTAAGGTCTCTGACTATCTGAACAGTTTTTAATTATTTGAATATTATTATTATTTCTTTGACATTTATTACTTGACTTTTTTAATTTTAACAATACTTTAAATTTTAATTTGTTTGTTTTATGTCTTAGTTATATTTATGTTTAACACTACTTAATTATTTTGTTTTTCGCTCAATATTAATGCATGCTGTCTTCACCTGTAATTATTGTGACATTTAGTTATATTTTTGTTTGTGTTTAACTGTTTGATCGAATTGATGTACACAGTGTAGGTGGACTTAAATAAATAAATAAACCCTTTGTGTGCAAGTCCGACTCGCACTTGGCTGTTGTTTTTTAAGTAACTAATATGTTAAGTATTTGGCAGTTCGTTCAAATTAAGCTAACTAGACGTCTTAAGTTTGTTACTTTCAAACATACATGAAACATATATTTTTATTTTGTTAATATATTTAGGACTTTGATCAAATCAAGCTAGACTAAGGTCATAGGTTCGTTACAATCAAACGTACATAAATCAGTAGTTACCAATAGTAAATTCACAACAAAAGCAGATTTAACGTTTGGGTATCCAGGTCAGAATGGGATTTGAGTTATTAACTAGTTAGTGACTTGGACGTTGAGATAGGATCGCACAAACACACAGACCCGATGTCTGCGGTTGCTACAGAATTGTGTGTATAGATGATTGTATTAGCGTAGTGTGTTCTCCAGGGTGAGATAAGATGTCAAGCTAGGCGTTACTATTGATCGTTTGCGACATAAATTTATGGATAATTGTTGTTTGGACGCTCGGATTATTCAAACAAGGGAGATATGCGTAGGTAGCGTTGCCCTCCCCTAAATCCGGCCCTGCATCAAATCTACATGTGTCTGGGTGCCATTGTTTTTATCGCGAATAAGTCCTCGTTGGAACACCAACTCGCCTGTTGGTAAGCGACGATGTGGTCAAAGATGAAGCACGCAGACTTAGAATATACCAATTCACTCTGGCCTTGAAAAGTCCTAGATTATATAATATATTTTAGGAAACAAGGAAGTGCTGGCTTCCTTTCACTTGACGGCACATGCCGGTTGTTATCAAACTCACCGACGACCTAGCCGACCTTTTTTTACATTCACTGCAAGATTCTTAAAGAGAGTGTAAAATGAGTAAGTCAGCCGTACTTACCGTTTTTGCGTTAAGCGGTTTACCGGTATAATGTTTTTTTTTAAAGGGGGACAATTTGACCATGAACGATATTTGCACTAAGGCATTTATAATCTCTCTGCTGATCTGAGGTTGAACATAAAAGTTAATCAAACTACATACTATTTTACTTTAGTGTATTTTCTCTGATAGCTCCAATAACATCGTAAAAAGCTGAATAAAAATATTATCTTTTAAACTTTCACTGAAGTAGGTACCTGCTACATTCTTATATTCAAAAGTACAAAGCTAAAGTTTTTTTTATTTTTTTATTTTACTGGGTGACGATACGAGCAAAGTCGCTCGCCTGATGGCTCTTCACGCTTGCCCATAACAGCTTAACGCCACTCAGAATTTTGAACTTCAACAGTTCAAAACCCTGGATGGCAATGCACTGCGCTCGTCACCCCGAGATATAAGATGTCAAATCTCTGTGTGACCTGTAATTTCGCTGGAAACATTGCCCTTCAATCCGGAACACAGTAATGTTTGCACACTACTGCTTGGCGGTTAAATAACTGGCACAGGTGTGGTACTTCCCCAGACGAACCCCTGCAAAAGAGTCCTACCACTACAAAAACAAGAACAACAAGACTACAAGTGACTACATCACATCACACACATCATCAGCCAATTAACGTCCACTGTTGGACAAAGGCCTCCCTCATAGAGAGGGGTGTTGCCATAATCCCCACGCTTGGCAGGCGGCTTGAGGATCGCAGTACGTTCACCGTGTACTATTAGGACGCTGCTGCCCATCCTCCGGTGGTTCTGTTCGCAGTTTTAGGACATACCCGGGTCCCAAGTGACCCACACAAGTACCCATACAAGTGACTACAAGTGGTCAGAATTCGTGAAATTAATTAGGTTTTTTTATTGCAGCTGTCAGAGAAAATAAATATTTAGACTGCGTTTATTATTTTAAATGAAAAAGTGTGTTATGTATTTCTCTTTTTGCATTGTTACAGAGCAAAGATATAATTTGATTTTTGGATATTATACGGGCCGAAATGACACAGGATACCTTTTTATCCCGGAAATGTTTAAGGTTTCCAAAGGGAATGTCCCGTGACCAAAATGCAGGTTGATATCTTGCACAACGGGTTAGAACCTATAATGTTTAAGGGTCGCCGTCATCTAAATCGATGAGGACTATATTATATAATGCAATCTAACGCGGCAAGGCGTCCCGCATTTTAGGACGCTGCGTTGCAAGCACGCATCGTCCTAAAATGCGGGACGCGGACGTAGATTAGTTTAGTTTAGTATTTTAGTCCAAATTCTTTTATCTGTATATTAATTTTGTTGCATATGTGACATCGTTGGGTATTCCATGCCAATGCATCTTCAATGATGCCATTATCTTCGTTCCCAATTGCATCCTGTTGCCTTTCGTTGAATATCGTCGAACCTCATTATAGGTTAGAATTTAGAAATAAACGTAGAAATGATAAATTGACACCTACTTATTTAAAAACTAAACTGACCTTGTAATCTCCAATATCGGACACAGAGCATGTGAGCACGGCTTCCCTGCCCAAGGCTACGGTAACGTTCTCTATAGGACCCAAGAAGTCGGGCTCCACGTCCCTGAGTGACACCGTAGGTCCTACTCGACTGAGAGGAGATGTGGTCTGATGCCTCATGCTGCTCTTTACAACTGGAAACAAGAGAAAATAACCATTATTATCAAATCTATCTATCTATATCTATCTTCTATATCTATACATCTATCTATCTATCTATCTATACATATAATAAAAACGTAGAGATAAAAAAATCTGTAATTGCGAGATAACAAAAAAAAAAACACACAGGTCGTCTTAAAATAAGCAGCTGAACACGATAGGACAGTTTTTAGACTTTTTGTCTGTTTGTTTGTTTGTTTGTTTGTTTGTTTGTTTGTCCGCGAACATCTCCTAAACCACTGGACGGATTTAAATGCGGTTTTCACGAATATGCTTAGAAATTACCAGATTAAAACATAGGCTATGTTATATCATTTATTTTAATTCTTTATTTTTACATAAACGAAAATAAAAATCAATGATTTATTTCTTCGTTACCCGAAACGTAATATGAGGATCGTCACATAGCCTCAAGCAAGGAGATCCAAAGTAAAGAGAATGTTATTGACATAGCCATTAAAATTTTCAAACTGTCAACTGTCATTCGGTTAATCAGTTTAAATTTAAAGAAGGTTCCTTAACCTTCTTAGATGAATGAACGTGTAGATCAAGCATGTTATAGGCCTTACAACCTCTTTGGTGATTCATTCCAGTGCATGGAGTAGGAGTATTACATTCTCTTGGTTTTATTCTATGTTAGCATTTAAAACACAAAATATACTGCATCCTATTTTAATTCAGTCCCCCGAAAAGAAATATTCAAAAAAGGCCCTTTGTACATGAAAATAAACCTATACAACAAAATTCCGGACGCAATAAAGAAAGAAAGAAATAATAACATTTTCCAGAACCAACTTCGTAAGTTTCTAACCCAAAATTTTATCACGAGATAAAAGATTTATTCGACGAAATTTTTTAGAAAATATAATATTTATGTAATAGATTTAACTATACTTAAATTTATATGTTTATGTCTGTGGTCTGGTTTTGTGAACAGCCACTACATAAGTCATTGCTGCATCCTTTATGCAGGGTATATAAACTTAGCTTTTAGTAGAATACAGTGTATATTTGCAATAAGAATAAGAATATAGAAATAATTTTATTTTACTGTGATATTTTAACAGATAAATAGAGTAGTTCCATTTCATGGCTTTTTAATCAAGGTATACATACAAATGCACGCGAAATAAGAAATAACTAGCCAAGAGCGTGTTAAGACAAGCATTATGTCAGGGTTCCGTGGCCTGCGAAACTGGACAGTCAAATTTCAGAGATGTATATCATCCCGACATGACATGATATACTTTTAATGGTTTAGACAAAAAGAAAATTTCAAAACATGCTCTGCACTGTGGTCACATTATCTTTTTGATTTGAAAACTGTTGACGGTGTTATTTATTACTTTTATGCTTCTATCAATACTTCACACAGGGCGACTTAAAATAAGCAGCTGAACATGTTAAGACAGTTTTTAGAATTTTTGTTTGTTTGTTCACGCACATCTCCTACACCCCTGGAAGAAAATGCGGACGGATTTAAATGCGGTTTTCACGAATATGATTAGCTATGACCATATTGAAGTAAAGGCTATGTTATTTTGCGCAAGGGCCGGATTAAGAGAAGAAAAAAGGATTGAAGGTTTATATGAAAATCTACGCGTACGAAGTCGCGGGCAAAAAAACTAGTATTCAATAAAAGTTAACATTCATCGTTTCTGAAGTGTTGATTGGTAACAAAGACTTTCTATAACTAGACATTTAATGCAGCGCGAACATATTCAGACACTTCATCAGTTGACATTACTACTGATATAAAAAACACGCCCACTGATTCTACTAAACCTCACGTCATTTCACCAATACCGTAGGTACGCCATCACGATGCTTTGTTTACATTTTGAACAGACGTTGAATGGGCCACTCAACCCCTCACCCCGCCCCTCAAGTATTTGACTGAATTGTTTCCATTGAAAATAGTCGTAACTACAAGTCTGAGCTACGTAGTAGCTATACCTAGTCTGTGATTGGTAAGGAAAAGAGCGTGTTAGTGAACCTAAGTGCATTAATAATTTTGATGTACGATATCCATGTTGCAAATCTTACATATTATAATCATCATCATTATCAGCCGGAAGACGTCCACTGCTGAACATACCATTTGCATCCACTGGATGCCCGTGACATAATAAGAATATATCATAATAATATAAATAATAATGACACTCGACATACAGTGTAAACTAGTTCGAGATCCAGAGGCTTCACTATATTAAATGTACTGTTACTATAAGTTTAAATAAATAAATGATTGATTGAATTATTGATTGATTAATGTCAATGTAATTATCAATACAAAAACTCGAACAATTTGTAGTTACAAATCAACAGGCGCTCGAACAATATAATTCATACAATAGTAATAGTAATCCAATAGGATCTGGTTAAAAAACTACTAAGCCATAGTTAATGAAATTTATGTGGAACCAAGTCAAGAGTTTCCTTTGCATAATAAAAAGAACCACGTAAATTGGTAAACTTCCCGCCTGCAGTTATCAGTTGTGGGATTTATATATATATATATATATATATATAGGAACTGTTTATTGTGTACACCAGAAATAAAAATTACAAACAGATTAGAAAACGCTAGACACAAGGTGCTGTACACTCCACTATATACAAGGTTGTAGATTTAAAGGCTTATTTATCTAAAGGCTGTCTACAGAGGCAATGGGCTACTCTTAATTTCAGCACAAGTTAATGATTATCCAGATAATTATTAGAAACTAGCTAATGCCCGCGACTTCGTACGCGTAGCGCAAAGTAATTAGTGGGTGGACGATTAGACTGACATATCCAAATATAAATGTTACACTAACGAACACGAATGGAACTTTAAATAGGCACAAATCCATCGGATTATTTATACTGAATATTTTATAGATAATACCTACACATATGACATGATTGTAGATTTATTGCTCTCCATTTTAATGCGGATTGTCATACTATCGTCATAGTATGATTTTAGTCTAGTTTTAATCTGACTCGATACAGGTATCCCGACATGTCCATAGTTTCAAATATATTTCAAGCAAATAATATATTACTTTCACTGGTTAAATACGTTGGAAGTGTGGAGCCATGGAGCCAATAAGGAAAAAAAATTGGTATAAATCAAGCGAAATGTCATGCATGACAAACGTTATTATTGAATTATTAGTAAATAGTAAGTAGGAAGCATGGAGCGGTATCTATAATTAATCGCTGTTATTTAACATTACTCCGCGTAAAGACTGCCAATCAATGATGTCTAAATAATTTTTGCCCGCCTTCTGCGCCTCGACCCTTCCAACAACTAAACCGCTTTCGTTACCACCATAACATCCAAAATAGCTGCTAATCATAGATCAGTAACAGATTAGATGCCGCGAGTTCACCTACTTTGCGTGTCTGTTATTGGTGTCAAGATTGATCCTGGCAAAAAAATGTATTCATATTAATCTCCGTCGACTTGGTATATTAGCACGTCAGAAGTCAATACAAAAATAAACGTACTTTAAATTACGCCATAATAAACTGTAAAACCTCTTCAAAAGCAGTTGGCTGTCCTAAAAAAACAAACACAAAAAAAACTATTTGGTGCAGTCTATCGGAAGTTATGCGGGTACATACATTTCGGCTATTCGTTTTTATTTCATCATCATCATCAGCTAGAAGACGTCCACTGCTGAACATAGGCCTCCCCCTTTAACCTCCACACTGAACGACATCCTGCCATCTGCATCCACTGGATGCCCGCGACTCTCACAATGTCGTCGGTCCATCTAGTGGGAGGCCTACCTACGCTGCGTCTTCCGGTTCGCGGTCTCCACTCAAGAACCTTACTTACTTTCCCATCGGTTAACAGTTCTTCGAGCGATGTGGCCTGCCCATTGCCACTTCAACTTGCAGATTTTAATAGCTATGTCGGTGACTCTGGTTCTTTGGCGAATATCTTTATTTTTATTTACATATATAGATTATATGGCAACAGCCGCTTCAGTCTTCCTACCTACCATGTCTGCGAGTAGAAGTCTGTCATTACGACAACATTACTATAAAATAAGCTAGATGGCATTATAAATAATTATTAAAAAAAAATTTTTTTACTATTTATTATCATAAATTAATATAGCCTATGTTTCAATCAGGTATTTTATAAGCATATTCATGGAAACTGCTTTGAAATCCTTCTAGTAGTTTAAAAGATGTGCCCGGACAAACAAACAAACTGACAGCCGTCAGATTTGTAGTTCCATAGTTTGAAAATAGATTGCGTACTAAAACGATGTTTTGCGAAAAAAAAAAAAATTTGCTTAAACTTTACGAATAATATTATTAAAAACGTAATAAGGTATTCAATAATTCCTAAAATAATGATTGTAAATGGATCGTAGTTTCACAAATATGAAAAGTGCGTCTATTATAGGTAAATACGACACTTTACCTGAATCACGCAAACGGGATTTTTTTTGCAAGTTAAACCGATATCTGGTATTGCTTCTACTTAGTTAGAAGTCATGTGTGAAGGTATTTGATCTACACATTTATAATATGGTAGGGATTGTATGAAAATTTTCCCCTTATTATTATTTGATTAATTAGGTACTCTTTTCTATTCTGAGCCTGAGAACGTGACAGACGTTGTTTATTAGGTTTAGTATTACAAACTAGGTAATGGTGACAATAACAAGATGGATTTCTCTAGAATTTTATTGATTTAGTATCAAGATAGTAAGTAGCTTCTTAGAAATAAGTAATCTTACTGAAAAAGATTTGACGGCTAAACTCACTCAACTTGCATTGGTTTCTTGTAGGGAAGCGTGCTACATCGTAGACAGCATCATCGCTGACATCATACGAGTTAGCGGTCAAACTACTCTATCTACACTAATATTATAAAGAGGAAAGATTTGTACCTATTTTTGTATGTTTGTATGTTTGTAATGAATAGGCTCCGAAACTACTGAACCGATTTGAAAAATTCTTTCACTGTTGGGAAGCTACACTATCCCCGGGTGACATAGGCTATATTATATTTTGTAGCGAGGCCGAAGGCCGAGCTTACACTCGTCCGAAGCCGGGGCGGACGGCTAGTTATAGTATAAAGTAAAGTCACTTTCCGCGTCTGTCTATATATCCGCTAACTCCTCCTAAACCATGCAATGGATTTTGATGCGGTTTTCCACCGTTGCGCGTCGTTAGTTATAATTTTTCACGGAGACTTTATAAATAATATAATTATGATGAAATCTCTACATAGTATAAAATAAAGTCACTTTTCACGTCTGTCTGTCTGTATATCCGCTAACTCCTCCCAAAAGATGCAACGGAATTTGATGCGGTTTTCACTGCCAGTTAGAAAAAAATCACCGAAGGTTTATATATTATAATGAAACTTAAGGCGGGTGCTAGTATTGTTTAAAGAAAACCTGGACCAGAAACATGAACCGACAAAACTCGAAATGTATTTTAAAAGTTTCTGCGATTTTTATATTAATTTTTAGGTAATGACGGAGTTTTAAGAGTACACAGCTATAAAATAGAATAAAATCTAAGTATACATATTATTAAAGTTTTAGCGGGTAGAAGTTTTATGAAAATTACAAACTAATGTTAGGTTAGGTTAGGTTAATAAATACTAACAGTTGTCACAGTAGCATCAGTAAGTAAAAAAAAATACAATAGAAAGTTAAATTTTGCTGCTTTTCGCATAGGGTTTTAAAATCAGCGCACATTTTTCACATACATAATACCAGCATATCACTTACGTCCGTTTTTTCAAAAATTTCAGGCGCACCCTTCAGTCCCGATTAACCGGACATATAAAGAAGTAATTTATGTCATATTGTCGACCCTCCGTCAAGTGGCAGTCGACCCTTGCCTATTCATACCACACCTATATGCGCCTATTTCACATGAGTTCCGACATTATTTAAGTGTTTTTTTTTCATTGAAACTGAACTACGAGATAAGTACGTCGCTCGTTTTATGGTAAGCGTCACGTTTGCGTATTAATAGTTTAGTGTCACCCAGGATTTAGAACTTCAGCCGTTTATAAAACCCTGCGCGGCATTAAACGTCGGTCATCTGAAATGTTATACAAATCGGTCCACCTTTCGATGGATGACCCTTAATGACACTTGGACGCCACCGTGAGTTGGATGATACTTAGGTAGACTTCCATGAATTGCGGCCGATCACACCGGCGCGCGTTTGATCCCGTGCGGCTGATGCTACAATATTCCCAGTATAAAAATGTATAGCGCCTCTTCCAAGGACTGCGACTGACGCGTGCAGCCGACGACTGACGCGTCTGTCGCAGATTTTGGAGTCGGCATACATTTTGATTTTATTTTCATTTGAACTCAACGCCATCAAGAACTTACAACAATAACAAACGAACGAACTTATAACAAACAGAATTTTTCAATCCTATAAAAAAACTGTAGTAGAAAAAATTATGTACTTATTTTTTTATATATATTTATTTTCAGTTAACAGTTGTTATGTGAAACTATTAGTATCTATACATATAAAAAAAACTGTAATTGCGAGATATTAAAAAAAACAAAACACAGGGAGTCTTAAAATGTGCAGCTGAACACGTTAAGACAGTTTTTTATAACTTTTGTTTGTTTGTTGAATATGCTAAGCTATGACTAAATTGACGTATAGGCTATGTTATATTGCGCAGCCGGATTACGGGAGGAAAAAAGGATTGAAAGTTTATATGAAAATCTACGCGTACGAAGTCGCGGGCAACAGCACTAGTGATCAAATAAAATAAAAATGTTGAACTTAAGTACTTTCAAATTATAATGGATCTAAGTGGTGTGATAATATTTTTTTTATGCATAGATAGGCTTGCGTAATGATTGAGCGTTAATTTATCACCTTAAGTGATATTTTATTTGATCAGATTTACTCACACAAGACATTAAACGAGATAATACCTACTCCCAAACACTCTGAACGAAATTGTTTTCAAACATGAAACACAAGGTAAACAAAATCACCTTACGCCTTATTTTTCTAGTGTACGTAAATAACATTATGTTATCAAAATATAACGCTAAAAGCTTTTGAGAGAGATAAAGGAAATTGCGAAGAATGAGTGAAAATTGTTTTGATGGTTTATGTTTATCATGATATATTTAGATAGATCTACAACTTATCTAAACAGATACAGGAAAACGTGTTAGGTATCTATAACAAGATAGAAGGTAGGGTGAAATGATAAGGTGAAATAAATAGACTTTCATCTTGAGGGGATGGGGTGGGTGGTCTAAATTTGTATTAATTCTTACCCCGTATCAAGATAAAAACATCTAAAGTGTTTATATATACTGTGTATATTCTGACCGTCTTGATTGAAACTCTGTTCTACCGATAATATTTTTTTACCGAGTTAAAAAAGGAGGAGGTTCTCAATTCTGGGACATTTTTGCACACGGTCATTTGACCCCAAACTAAGCAAAGCTTGTACGATAATATGACTGCCAGAGACTGATATACGTACATATACGTATATTTAATAAATACATTCAAATTCAATTTATTGAGCTCGTGAGCCTGGATTACAAAGTTGGTAATTAATTGTGTATAAAATTATAGTGCTTCAGGTGTCCTTGGTCACACATACTAAAATATATATTTTCACCCAGACATAGAACAAACACAAATGTTCATCACATGAATGTTTGCCCTAGGCGGGAATCGCACCCACGCCCCCAAGCGCTGAAGGTAGGTTCACTACCAACTTGGCCAACGGGGCAGTCAATCAGTCACATAATCTGAGCACTAAGAAAATTCTCCAACAAAAACTCAACATACAGATCGACCAATTTAAACTTACCAATTATTATTAATTACCAATTTTATTTTAGTAAAAAATAAAATTATTATTTTAGTAAAAAATAAAATTGGAAAGATTCCATTTTATACCATTTTGGTATGAATATAATTAATTGGATTACCTACCTGCCTGTAATAAAATGTTACTAAGAATTACTAATAAACCCAAATTTATTACGTAAAAGTGTCAAAAATCTCAAGAAAATTTAATAAAGTCTCACAAAATAAAGCTGTAAGTACGTTCACACCGATAGCCCGTTGGCGAAGTTATTTGATTCCCAAAATTATATTTCACAATAAGCCTTTCATCATTCATTCCAAAATTAATACGAGTTTAATTCAAATTCCCGCTAAAGCTAGCAAAAGTATCGGTTTTTTTCACCGTCTATCTTCAGCTCTAAATCCTTCGGGTCATAATAAATTTAATGGAGGATTTAGAGGAAACATTTAGGGCGATTCTATAAATTTTGTATTCACGGCATCAGTATTGAGAGAATGTTAATTTAGTATCTACTGTATTTGAAATTATCTTTCACGAGTAGAATTAAATACTCAACTCTTGTTTATCAGTAATTAAGTTTCCAATTCCAGTTAAGCCTCGCTTTTGACAGTTGTTTGGAAATATATTAGTACCAATAACTGGCCAAGAGCGTGTGACACGCATATCCCTACCATATGCGTTCCGTAACCAAAGTCATATAATTGTAGGAAAAAATCGAACAAACGAAGCTCTGTGCACTTAGCCAAATTTCAGAGATGTATCATCCCGACATAGCATAATATAATTTTTATGGTATAAGTTTTACCATATAGAAAACTAATTGAGAAACATTCTTTGTTTAGATCATTTTACAAAAAGGTCAATGACGTTTGAGCTAAAACGCCTCTAATTTATTACAGTTTTATCACCGTTACTCAAAAAGTCATAATAAGATAATGTTCAAAATAATTTTGAAAGAAGGATTTAAATATGACCTATCCGTATTGTAAGTTACAATTATTATTTTCTATGTCTTATAGTAATACGGTTTAGAAATACGGAGGGGGGCCACTAACTATTTGTCACTTTGGCGGGCCATATTTCGCAAAGGATAGACTTTATAAAAAAGTGATGTATGAAACCTTACCTTCATATTAAAAGATCTTTTCATACCCCATACGAGGAGGATCCCACACGAGGTTTAGTGAAAAAACGAAATTCATCCCCATTTCACATGTAGCAGAGCCAACCCAATATGCAATACTAAATCTTTTTCAACTTTTGAAATTGAGTTTTAACTTACAAGTGTCATTTTGCAAAGTTTCATGCATCTTAATAATTATAGAAGTTAAAAGGTTTAAAAAAAATCGGACGAACGGACGGATGGACGGACGGACAGACAGACAGACTGACAGTCAAACGGACGGACAGAACAATTTTATAAGGGTTCCTTGTCGGGTAACGGAACCCTAAAGGCCATTGAGTTATTGTAAACGTAACAATAAAAGCTCGATGCCAAAAACTTGTTTAGTGACGTTAGAAACTTTTTATATGTCTAATAACTAACTGATTATGTAACGGCTTTTTAACTAAATTAAAATTATAAACCGGCTTTAGTTAGAGGGGCGTTCTCAATTTGGTCAGTTTTTTTTTGTGATTATATAAACTCAGATAAAATAAAAAATACAGATGGATTACAGCGTACTGCCAATGTGAAGTCAAAATCGCTTCCAAAACTACCTAAATTCCCAGTATAAATACACGAACTCACGCACACATACATTTAAAACTACGAGAATTTCATACTGAAAACGTCAACCATACTACGCACACAATCATGTTTCAAAAAGTGGCTTCACTTTTAGTGTTCGCCGTAATCCATCTGGCTATTATTATTTGATATGAGTATATAAATTGCGTACTCTATCTACCATTTGATATTTTCCAAAAACAAAACAACCTTATCAAAAAGATACTAGCTATGCTAAAGTTCCATCTCATACCCTGTAGATGTTTTACCAGCAAACGCCGTTTCTCAGAAATTAATGACGTAACTTATGCATATTTTGTTCTGAATAGGGCTAGAAAATACTTGATTACACTGGATTCTGCGCGCATACTTACAAAAGAACAAATTTCCATGAAGGAAAAAGAACTTTATACCACTTAACTAACAAGGTACCGTCTCTTTTCTTTTTATAATTGTTGACCCTTTTTATCGTCATTGACCGAAACGATTTCCTTCCGAGGGTGGGCGAAGTGCGCCGAGTTTGACACAGTTCATAATACCCAGATAGCTTACTTCTTATATGAATGCTAATAGTTTGGTCTACTAAAGTTGCAGCCGGCCAAAAGGTGTTTGATGATCGATCATTTAAAATGTGGGCTAAAAACCAGGCACATATAATACAATGGCTTCGATTCTGTCTTAACATTCTCTAAATGAAACTAATCTGACAGGACTAAAATTATCGGCATCTTTTTTCATCACAGTGCGGTAGAATAGTATGGCAACCACTTTCGTCTTTAGAGCTGTCAAATTTAGTTTAGTTAGAGCATGGTGCATCAAAATCGACGTCATTATTGTAATTATTTTCTGCAACATAGCGAGGATTTCAAGACAATAATGAGCTAATTAACTTGAATGTTTAGACAAACTTTTTTGCTTGTGGGTTTTCTGATTGTTTTTTTTTACAGATCTGGTGGTTACTTACAAAAGTTACAAACTACATGTACTTACTAATACATGCAGAGCTTGTAATTTTGTAAGTTTTTTATTATTTGTAGAATGTTAAGGGGTTGTTACAGAACAACAAACGGTACCAAAAACTAAACGTGTTATCCGACCCACAGTAGTTGGTCACCTTGCAGTCACCCGTCCAAAGACTGACCGTGATGTCCGTTGCTTAATTAGCTCTAATACTTTAAATAATTTTCTTCGGTCAGCTGTTAATTTGACAACATCAATTTTGTTCGAGTGTTTACTAATTTTGAAGTCGGTTTTTCAAATTGATGATTATTACTATTTGTACAACTCTGCGGTCTTGCGGCTTTGCGGTTTAGCTGCATCGTTCCTTACAAAGAAGATTTTTATACTGTACCGAAAGAACTGAGCGACCCCATAAACAACATGAATAATAACGCGCTCGTAAACTTACTGGCTGCATTACACTGTGACAAGAGCCGATGTTTGGTACAATCTAATCTCACCTCTGATTGTAGATCGTTTCTTACAATTTTACGATGCTATTACCAAGAGGGCCAGTGTGTTAAAATGTGAAAGCCAAGGAAATCCCACCCGTTGTTCGAATTAAAGGGTTTTATTTAATTTATTAGGGTAAAGCTTCTGAGATTGGGCTGCAATTTGATGTTAGTTTTAAGGCGCTGTTCACTTTTTAGAAATAATAGTCACTTTAGTCCCGAGATCGGAAATATGTTAAGTTGCAATTTTCATTTATGCATCATGGCTTGGAAACAGAAAAGTAAGAGTACCTATTAAAAGTACAGAAGACTCACTTTGACGTGACGATGTGACAATTATCTAGCCAGCAAAGAACACGAGTGATATCCGGGGCCTTACTAGATACAGAAAAATTCAAGACTGTAGCATTAGAGGCTAGATTTTCTGTTATGGGAGGAGGGGGTAGAAGTAGAGAGAAATAGTTTATGTGAATCTAAACATGGTTGCGTCGGCTTGTCGTTTCGCCGTCGCTTGGCTCGACACACTGCCGTGAACTAGACTTTTATATCGAATCTCTCGCTAAGTCGCAATAAAGTTAATTTTGTTATGCATAGCTAAGCATACCAAATAAAAAAAAACATACATTATACAAATACGTAACGGACACGAAAAAAAAATACAATCTATACAACGGTTCAAAAGATAAACATAAAACTATTTTCAATATTCTACAGTAAAATATCAATTTCATTTTTAATTTTTTTACGGAATAACATCCAGGCGTGTTCACATGACATCTTTGCTATTCGAGTTATAAAATCTATCGTCGGAGCGTTTAACCCAGTTTCAACGGAGAGAGATATCGCACGAAACATCGGAGAGATATTTAATGGTGTTGAAATGAATAGAGCTGCGGTCTGGCAGACCCTTTCCAATGCCATCATCAATCAACTGAAAAAGTTTTACACCAAGACTAAAGCGGTTAACGTTGTGGTCGAAAGTTGAGATTATAAAATAAGAAATATAGGTACCGAATGAATTTTATATTTCTTAATCATAAGTTGTATTATACAGGGTTACGCATAAAGACTGTACTCAGCTGAAAGGAGGTTATTGTATTCATCATTATGAACAAATTTTACTATGGGACAAATCCTGAAATCGTGAAACAGAAATAAAATAAAAATAGCTTACAGCTAGGTACAGTCCATCGATCTAAATGTACTATAGTACAAATAGGTCTATGGTATAGCCTAACATAATCCTGTATAGTTTTAATTTTAGATAGCTATAGATAGATATGTAATACCTTGTAAACCTTATTATTATGACTGAAGGACTAATGTTTCCATAGTCATGAAAAAAATAAAATATAAATTAAGCTAGCTAGATCAACTCTTTATGGTTCACACCATAAATACGCAAACACGTGATAAAACAGCTATGATTTTTTTTTGTATTTATTTCTTATTCCTAAAACCTATTTATGATTTTATTATGTAAACAATTTTTTTGTTCTCGAACTGGATATTCACACATTAAAATAATTAAGGCGAGGTATTCCTACTTTTAAGCAACGCTTATAGATGACCATAATTCTTGGTTTATAGTATTACTAGCTTCCGCCCGCGGCTTCGCCCGCGTTGTTTGAGAGAAATATAATCGAGTTCTCTACAAAGTAGGTACTTATATTTTAGGACGATATAAATATTTCAGCCTGGCTATTGACGACCGGTATGGCTAAGTACTAACCCATGTGCCTTATGAGCAGGAGGTTTCTGGTTAGATCCCGGCCTGGCAGATGTTTAAATGGTGAATTTTATTAAATATTTATATGCTTTGGGTCTCAGTGCTAGTTATCTCTGTTTTTTTTTTTTAGTTGTTTTTACGTCACCTTTCCTTGACACTCGAACTCGCGAGCTGCTTGCGGCCCAGCGAACCGCGCGACATCGTTTTTTTTTTTACTTTTTTGTACGTCACCTATTTTTGACACCCGAACTCGCGGGCCGCTTGCGGCCCAGCGAACCGCGCGACATCGAAAGTTTTTTTTTTACTTGTTCATATGTCACCTTTTCTTGACACTCGAACTCGTGGGCCGCTTCAGGCCCAGCGAACCGCGCGATATGTAAAGTTTTTTTTTTACTTGTTTGTACGTCACCTTTTCTTGACACTTGAATTCGCGGGCCGCTTGCAGCCCAGCGAACCGCGCGGCATCGTTTTTTTTTTACTTGTTTGTATGTCACCTTTTCTTGATACTCGAACTCGCGGGTCGCTTGCGGCCCAGTGAACCGCGCGATATTGAAAGTTTTCTTTTTTACTTGTTTGTACGTCACCTTTTCTTGACACTCGAACTTGAACGCGGGCCGCTTGCGGCCCAGCGAATCGCGCGATATCGAAAGTTTTTTTTTTACTTGTTTGTACGTCACCTTTTTTGATACTCGAACCGTGCGGTATCGAAAGTTTTTTTTTTACTTATTTGTAAGTCACGCTTTCTTTACACTCAAACTCGCAGGCCGCTTGCCGTCCAGAAAATTACTACTACCTACATCGAAAGTTTTTTTTTTAAACTTTTCTTCTATGTTTTTCCACGGGAACCGGGAACCATAATTTGTTACGGGGTCAAAAGTATTGTGTATTTTAATATGGCCCATTGCTTATCTTTAGATCATCATTTCATTTATCATTCATCATCATTCAGATCATTTAGTAGTTTCCGTGGAAAAGTCTACTATAGTCCTTGAACAATCTCAATAAAAAGTAGTTAGTAGTATTAAATAGCCTATGTGTTAATCCAGAACATAAAAAGCCTCCGTACAAAATTTCATCGAAATCCGTTAAACAATAACGGAGTTTTGATTGAAATTATCCTACAGGAATCTTTTATTTTTTCGGGATATAAAGTATGCTATGTGATAATGCTAGGATAAGCTACCTTCATATCAAATTTCATCGAAATCCGTCTAAAACTTACGAAGTTGATTTATTGAAGTTATCCTACAGGAACGAAATATTTTTTCGGGATAAAAAGTAGCCTATGTGTTATTCCAAGATATAAGCTACCTTCATACCAAATTTCATTCAAATCCGTTCAGCCGTTTCAGCGTGAAGGAGCAACAAACATACATACACACACACACACTCACACACAAACTTTCGCTTTTATAATATTAGTAGGATTTATATGCTTTGGGTCTCAGTGCTAGTTATCTCTGTTTTTTTTTTAGTTGTTTTTACGTCACCTTTCCTTGACACTCGAACTCGCGAGTTGCTTGCGGCCCAGCGAACCGCGCGACATCGTTTTTTTTTACTTATTTGTACGTCACCTATTTTTGACACCCGAACTCGCGGGCCGCTTGCGGCCCAGCGAACCGCGCGACATCGAAAGTTTTTTTTTTACTTGTTCATATGTCACCTTTTCTTGACACTCGAACTCGTGGGCCGCTTCAGGCCCAGCGAACCGCGCGATATGTAAAGTTTTTTTTTTTTACTTGTTTGTACGTCACCTTTTCTTGACACTTGAATTCGCGGGCCGCTTGCAGCCCAGCGAACCGCGCGGCGTCGTTTTTTTTTTTTACTTGTTTCTGGACGGCAAGCGGCCTGCGAGTTTGAGTGTAAAGAAAGCGTGACTTACAAATAAGTAAAAAAAAAACTTTCGATACCGCACGGTTCGAGTATCAAAAAAGGTGACGTACAAACAAGTAAAAAAAAAACTTTCGATATCGCGCGATTCGCTGGGCCGCAAGCGGCCCGCGTTCAAGTTCGAGTGTCAAGAAAAGGTGACGTACAAACAAGTAAAAAAGAAAACTTTCAATATCGCGCGGTTCACTGGGCCGCAAGCGACCCGCGAGTTCGAGTATCAAGAAAAGGTGACATACAAACAAGTAAAAAAAAAACGATGCCGCGCGGTTCGCTGGGCTGCAAGCGGCCCGCGAATTCAAGTGTCAAGAAAAGGTGACGTACAAACAAGTAAAAAAAAAACTTTACATATCGCGCGGTTCGCTGGGCCTGAAGCGGCCCACGAGTTCGAGTGTCAAGAAAAGGTGACATATGAACAAGTAAAAAAAAAAACTTTCGATGTCGCGCGGTTCGCTGGGCCGCAAGCGGCCCGCGAGTTCGGGTGTCAAAAATAGGTGACGTACAAAAAAGTAAAAAAAAAAACGATGTCGCGCGGTTCGCTGGGCCGCAAGCAGCTCGCGAGTTCGAGTGTCAAGAAAAGGTGACGTACAAACGTCACCTTTTCTTGACACTCGAACTTGAACGCGGGCCGCTTGCGGCCCAGCGAACCGCGCGATATCGAAAGTTTTTTTTTTACTTGTTTGTACGTCACCTTTTTTGATACTCGAACCGTGCGGTATCGAAAGTTTTTTTTTTACTTATTTGTAAGTCACGCTTTCTTTACACTCAAACTCGCAGGCCGCTTGCCGTCCAGAAAATTACTACTAACTACATCGAAAGTTTTTTTTTTAAACTTTTCTTCTATGTTTTTCCACGGGAACCGGGAACCATAATTTGTTACGGGGTCAAAAGTATTGTGTATTTTAATATGGCCCATTGCTTATCTTTAGATCATCATTTCATTTATCATTCATCATCATTCAGATCATTTAGTAGTTTCCGTGGAAAAGTCTACTATAGTCCTTGAACAATCTCAATAAAAAGTAGTTAGTAGTATTAAATAGCCTATGTGTTAATCCAGAACATAAAAAGCCTCCGTACAAAATTTCATCGAAATCCGTTAAACAATAACGGAGTTTTGATTGAAATTATCCTACAGGAATCTTTTATTTTTTCGGGATATAAAGTATGCTATGTGATAATGCTAGGATAAGCTACCTTCATATCAAATTTCATCGAAATCCGTCTAAAACTTACGAAGTTGATTTATTGAAGTTATCCTACAGGAACGAAATATTTTTTCGGGATAAAAAGTAGCCTATGTGTTATTCCAAGATATAAGCTACCTTCATACCAAATTTCATTCAAATCCGTTCAGCCGTTTCAGCGTGAAGGAGCAACAAACATACATACACACACACACACTCACACACAAACTTTCGCTTTTATAATATTAGTAGGATATTATTTATGGGGTATTTCTCATATTTTTCGAAAAGTATAGCTGTAATGTAAAATGTACCTCACCGGTTTCCTTAATAATTATGAAATCTATATATCAAGATATCGCAGACATAATTTAATAAATAGGTAATTGAATAAATCCAAAAAAAACAGATAAAAGCGCAGTGCTACTTTTTTTTTTCTATCGAGCGAAATGTGCTTATTCGTTTTTCGGTATCATGGGCCTCCTAGATAAAACATTAAATTTTTCTATGACACCATTTTTATAATTTTAAGCTAACCATGGAGGAATGCACACTTAATCTAGAATGGCCATAATTGTTAAAAGTCGGAAAAGAGCGTCTGACGTAATTATTACAAGCTTTTATTTAACTTGCATTGTTAGTTTGTTTGTCAAATCTTGCAAGCTGAATTAGAACCAGTTCCTCATAACAGATTTTGCTGAACTTTTGCATACACCTTTACTTCTGGTGATGGTGATATTCATTACCAGGCATTACCCTTGACAGGCCCGGTGGCTCAGTTGGTAGTGAACCTAACTTCTGTGCTTGGGGGCGTGGGTTCGATTCCCATCTAGGACAAACATTTGTGTGATGAACATTTGTGTTTGTTCTATGTCTGGGTGTGAATATCTATTTAAGTATGTATTTAAAAATATACATGTACGTATATCAGTCTCTGAGAGCCATATTACAAGCTTTGCTTAGTTTGGGGTCAGATGACCATGTGTGCAAAAATGTCCCAGAATGTCCCAGACCCAATATTGTAATATTTTCAAAATGGCTATATCTATTCTATACATGTATATTATATATAATATATATATATATATATATTATATATAATATATATATATATATTATATATAATATATATCTATACATACATTACATTTTTATTACATGTATGTAATAAAAATGTAGAGATTAAAATCTTTAGTTGCGATATATAAAAAAAAACACAGGGCATCTTAAAATAAGCAGCTGAACACGTTAAGACAGTTTTTAGAATTTTTGTCTGTTTGTTTGTTTGTCCACACACGTCTACTAAGAAACTGGACGGATTTAAATGCGGTTTTCACGAATATGCTTAGCTATGACCAGATTGAAGTATGGGCTATGTTATTTTGCGCAAGGGCCGGATTAAGGGAGGAAAAAAGGGTTGAAAGTTTTATGAAAATCTACGCGTACGAAGTCGCGGGCGATAGTTTTCTTAACTATGATTAAAAAAAAACTTATCAGCCGCTTGAAGACTATCAGCTCTATTATCGTTTTTTTTTAACTTACTCAATTTATACTTCTTTTCAGTCTTATGATCTTAGAATAGGTACTTATTCTAAACTTATGATCGTATTTTATTTTCTTTAGTATTAGCTTACTAGTCGTCCCTTTATCATTCGATCGCTTTTTCGGTAAGGTTTCAAGCTGAAAATAACAAGAAAGAACGACGCATCTTCCAAAACATCGCTTGGTTTTAATGGTTCCGCATTGAATGGGGCCTTTCAAACCTTCCAAACGGCACCATCCATCAGCGGATAAACTTTCGCACTACGGTAAAGGCTTCTGCACAATGACAGCAGGTCTAGAGCAGTGCGTTCATATTGATGTATTGCTATTTAATTTTATAAACATTCGTACGGGTGTACGTTTGACATGAAAACGCGAAGCAGTTCGTTAATTTACCCACGACCGACGTTCATCGCACCACGCTTACATTCGAAGTAAATTAGTTCATATCATTCTTCAATTCCTAGCCAAATTTCTTCATGGCTTTTCTTCATCATGGTATGACTTCATGGCTTTTGTCGGTTTATTCTTCACGTCTGCAGTTCTTTTACTCGTGCATTTTCACACTATTGCAGATATTAAGATACTGAAATTGCAGAAAGTAACAAAACTTTTTTTTTTGACGGACTAACATGGTAACTTGCAATAAAGAACTTGCAATATACATGCATACTCGTATATAGGTCTATATCATTATACTGACTCATATATAAATATATATTTTTTTGTTTGTAATGTTATGATAGAAAAATATGCAAGTATTATGAAAACGCGGGGGCACGCAACACTGCTTCTGACTAGCTTTCGGTGTGTAGAAACCTTTAAGCAAGGGTTAAGCTCTGCTTAGACTGCCGACAAACACTGTACAGGGTTTATTTTAGAAGTGACAGTGCAATTTGTTTCACTGACTGAAAAAATATATTATAGTAAATTCTACGATCTTTATTCAGTTAGAAGCTGCAAACATGTAAAATTGTATAAAAACCTAGCTTGACGCATATTTTGTACGTCGTGACAGTAATATAGTGATAGTTTAACTCTATTCGCATGACCCATTGCTTTCAAAGAGTTTTAACAGTTTCATAATTATCATTTTCAGCCAATCATGTTCCCACAGGGATACAGGCCTTCTCTTGGACACAATTTTTTCCTTCAGTTTTTGAGCGATGATATCGAAACTGCAGATAATTGTATACATAAGTACCTACTACTAAGTAATCCAGTCACAATCGCTCTTCGTACAATTACAGTGCAGTTACTTTTTTACAGTTTACTATAGCGCATTGCATGTTGACATGTTGGTATTAACGTCTGACATGCTACAGCCAGGACGACAGAGATCGAACTTAAGACGGGAAACAGACACGCAAAAATGGTGAACTCGTGGCATCAAACCCAATAAAGATCTGTCTGTGGTAAACTCGTACAGGCTGACTAGCCTAATGTCAAAGTTGTTGACAAACAACCGGGACTTGTAATTTAACATGTTATCCGACCCTCGTTAGCGTTGGGCGCGTAAATATCAAAAAGATTGTTAATAAAAACAAGGTAAGTATTTAAATTTTGCTCAAATTTAGGTTCTCGTTTTTTATCGCTTACCTGTGTGGGTGAATAAAGTAGCCTACCTCGAAATGTTAGAGGAATCTTTGAATAGGCTTTGACATCAAAATATAGGGGTACAATGACGTCACAAGTCACGCCAGCCACGGTCTTAGACCGTTTCGGACGGCATCATCAATCAACGGATAAACTTTCACAGTGCGGGTAAAGCCCTTAGGTTGACAGACAGGCTATGGGTACCTACCATTGTGTATTTGTGGGATACGTTGGAAGTGAGATAGACTTTTTTTTTACTAGGCTAGGTTTGAACTTCAGACAGATCAGACAAACAAGGGAGGTATGGCGAAGTTGCGTTGCGAGTGCGAACGCCTAATCATTATTAATGTGAATTTCTGCATTTAGTCGAAGTTTCTGCCCTTTTCACGGTTAAAGGGAGTTTGCTTTTGCTACATTGTTCAAGATTTCAGTTTTTACAAAGTCGAAGTAAGAGAATCAAATGTATATTTTTTCTTTCAATTTATGTGTAAGCTAGTAACAAAATATGTTAAATAGATAATTTAGCTGTTCCCCAGGGAAATAACATACAAATGAATAATATAGCTTCAGGGCTGAGTTGTGAAAAACTGCCTCAAAATAACCCAGTTATCGCTTGCTATAAAATATAGACTAATAACTCGCACACGGTACCTACATATTGCGGTGATTTTTTAGCTTTTGACAGTTTTGTTAGATAATAGAGTGTATAAATCTCGACTGAAAATACGATAATATTATGAATAGTGGAAAGGTTTCGTTACAGCATGCAAAACTAACTTTATTTGTCGCTAACCTGGTAAATTTGAAAATAGTTATATACTTTTATTTAGTTTGTTTGCTGTTGCTTGTTTTTAGGGTTCCGTACCCAAAGGGTAAAACGGGGCCCTATTACTAAGGCTCCGCTGTCCGTCCGTCTATCCGTCTGTCCGTCCGTCTGTCACTAGGCTGTATCTCATGGACCGTGACAGTTAGACAGTTGAAATTTTCACAGATGATGTATTTCCGTTGCCGTTATAACAAAAAATACAAAAAAATAGAATAAAATTAATATTTAAAGGGGCTACCATACAACAAACGTGATTTTTTTGCTCGTTTATGCTCGATATTGATAATGGCAACAGGTAGATGCTTCAAATATTCACAGAATATTTAGTTATATATTAAGATTAAAATTAAATAAAAATAAAATTAATATTTAAGGGGGGCTCCCATACAAAAAAAACGTGTTTTTTGCCGTTTTTATAGAAAATGGTACGGAACCCTTCGTGCGCGAGTCCGACTCGCACTTGGCCAGTTATTTTATGTGGATGAAACCTGATGAAAAGTAATTATACTGTTACTTATATCTGTAATAATAGAGGAATCACCGATACTATTCTGAGCTATCAAACGGTCTATTAGATTAATGTAAGTTTTTATTATATAAGATTAGGTAAGTTCGTTACGTTTCCCAAAATGTATAATTTTCTTGTTAATTAATAAATACTTACGCCATTTCAGAAGTCCGGCTGTGGCTGACTTTGATTTTAATAACCTAGTCGCAACCATAGCATTAGGGCTGGCGTAGCAACCATAATATTCTCTGAAAAGTTTCTTTTTGGGATATTTTATTAAAAACAATTTAATAAGTAAAATGCTACTTAAAATAATATTTATTTCTAATAGAATAGGGTAACCAAATAAAAGTCTAAAAATTCATTACCGAAAAGTACTTTAGTTGATTATGGCATGTACGAAAGGCACGATCATTTTATCTTAAGTATAATAAAGCTTTTTTATCTATTTATCTCAGTGAATAACGTACATGCATATAATACACAACTCTGGCAAACTGCGTAACAAATCTTAGCAAAAACAAAGTATTATAATTATCTAACCTAACCTTAACCATTACGGACCATGACGTCACAAATCAACAAAATTATGTCGTCAAAACTCGAGGTTCATAATTAAGTAGGCATAGAAAAGGTAAGCGGAACCCAAAAAGGCTCAATGAGCCATTATTCGTAAGGCGCCATCTATCACGAAAACTTTGAGTAATCTGCTGGCCCACTTTATAACTCGAGTGGTCGCTCACAAAATGCTAAGTTTTCTTTCTCAGCTACAATAAAGCTGATCGAGCTGATATTTTGTGAAGTAGATAAAGAAAAGGACCTTTAAAGATTATTAAGGCCCAGAATATGGCAGTATTTTATGGGATTTTCCACGGAAAGTGTGCAATGGATCATCACGAACTTGTTCTCCCATCACCTTTTCATTACCTGACATCCAGACAAACGGCAAATCATCACCCATAACATGTTCGAAATGCCATTCATTCGCACCAAGCGATTTACCTCCTCTAGAACGGCAAAACAATGGAATACCTTGCCTATGTTTGTTTTTGAAGCACATTTTTCAAAAGTACACACAGTTTCATTATTAATTTATCTTGAGAAAAAAAAACCATCAAAAGCGAAAGCGAGATCGTTGCACGTAGTATTCTGGCCCTTATTAGAATATTTTAAGAAACAACTTGTTTTATGCAAAGATATTTAAAATGATGGATATCGGGTCTGCGCTTAACGCTCACAAATAACCGAACACAAACCTATTTTAATTATTATTTTTAAAAGCTCGAAGCCATCTGAGTAATAATAAATAAATAAATATCTGGGACATTATTGCACCCCAAACTAAGCAAAGCTTGTAATATGGCAGCCAGAAACTGATATACATACATATATATTTTTAAATACATACTTAAATAGATATTAACACCCAGACATAGAACAAACACAAATGTTCATCACACAAATGTTTGTCCTAGATGGTAATCGAACCCAGTGAGTGTGAGTGACCTGACACATGATCTGCCAAATTTTCCTAGCGCGTAACCTGTTAATTGTGCAAGTCAATAGTGCATACGATACGAAGTGCAAACATTGGTTGCGTATTCACTATTAATGAAGCAAATAAAACTAATTAGTTGCATCTGCACCAATGATGGTGCAAGAACGGTACTAGGTGCATACGCTAGTAAGTAGTATATCGGCTACCAGCTATATTCTTACGTTTAAAAACCTAACAAAAGTGATCAGAATTTACAGCTTTCCTTCAACTTTTTATGACCGTATTCAAATAAAACTTGGACTGACTTTAGTAGGTTAATTTAGTTTCGGACCCTAGGCTTTATGTATAGAAATTAGTTTTTCATGCACATTCAAAATATCTGATTTTCAACTTAAATCCGATTACTTTGTAGGTGGGTTAGTTTGTAACACAGATCAAACAAATAAGAGAGATATGGTATAGTGCCGTAGCGGGTGGGAACGCATCTGGCGTAAATCAGGCTGAATGACTTTTTATCCGTTTTTTACCTTTGAAAGCAGTTTAGTCGAACTCAGCCTGCAGATCGCCTTGCCGTCCTTTTTTAACCGACTTCCAAAAAGGAGGAGGTTCTCAATTCGACTGTTATTTTTTATATATTTTTTTAAATGTTTGTGACCTCAGAACTTTTGACTGGGTGAACCGATTTTGATGATTCTATTTTTATTTGAAGCTGGTGCTTCCCGTGTGGTCCCATTTTATACCATCATACCATTTGGTCCAGTTCTGACATTTTCATAAAGTCTGTTTTTTATATCGATAAATTATTGCTTGTGAATATTAGTTTATTGGTGTCGATGCAAGTGAACGTGAAAAATAAGTATATACAGTTTTTGCGTTATGCGGTTTAGCAGTTTAGTGAAAAAAGTGGTAGAAACATATTTGAATATATTTGATTTTGAGATATTTGAATTCGAACGATAATTGTATTGAAGCATATCTCTCTTGCTTGTGTACTCTGAGGCTTCCAAAATATTGACCCGACCCATTCCAGCAGTTTGAGAAGTTAATGTTCGGCAAAATCCCTATGTAATGAGTTTACTGAGCTAATACTAAGTATTTGTTGGGTTTAACTATGTTCAGCTTTGTCAGAATTTCGAGGACCGGACGCTTTGAAATTTTTGGGGATTTAGTTTGGAGTAAGTGCCTATTTTATGGGATTAGTACCTATTTAGAAAGACGCGTGATCGTTGCGGAGCGTTAGCATTTGCGGTTTACAATCTGACAGCACCCGATTCAATCCTCGACGGCCAGATACTAAATAAATTATGTGCAGTTTCGATGCTACGCTCAAAAATGGTGAAGGAAAAAAACATCGTGAAGAAATCGGTAGGTATGTCCAAGAACCTCGAAAGTTCTTAGACATGACATTTACCAACATTTACTGCACCAGCATGGTGGATTAGCCTGGTACCGGGGCAATAGAATACGGCACCGGTAGCCCCTGCCTGTAGTAAGAGCCTACTAAAAGGGGACCTATGGGTTCGGGATGGTCAAAGTTGGGGCTCTGACCATCCACTTAAGCGTGCCCAAGGGGAGAACGACAACGTTGTGTGACCAACGTTGTCTCGAGCGGAGGGGCCGAGACAACACGCAGTTGTCTCGGGAGGAGCCATAGCGCAGTGCTGAGGGCTCCAGTGCGTTCCTCTGGAGATCCCGGAGCCCTCTTGTCAAGCACTAAGGCTGGTCACCGAGGGGGTTTTAGTGGGTATAACCCCACATAACCTGGCTGCACTCCAATGCAGCCGGGTATCTTTGGAAGATTTCCCCCTCGAAAACAAAAAAAAGGGCCCAAGCTCTCTCTCTGAGATAATGCCTATGTACCAGCAACATGATAGGCTGAGAATGGTGACTATTAAACTTATAGTTATATCGTGTTATAGTTATATACCTAGTAAGATAGTTATAAACTGCTTATGTACAATTATGTTATGGTATATGTATTGCTATATACCTAGGCATATAATTATATCACGACTAACCAAATTACCGCGACATTTATCTATATTTAAATCATAGGAAACGCATTTCAGACAATGTTTATGTATTAATCTAAACGTAAATAATTAAATATAGTTAAAATTTACATTGGAAAATACCCTAGAGATTGTTGTCTTCAAGTTGTATTGTCTAACTTGAGATTAACAAACTTGCAAACAGAACGAAGTTTCTAATTAATAATTATGTTAAGACCTACTTCCTTGGAACTCGAAGAAAACCACGCAACTCAAGCAAAACTTCGGCGAAGCACGTGTCGGTCCAAGACTTGTGTGGTTCCGTAGAATAAAATAAATTCTAGCAAAATGTTTTTTATTTTATTTATATTACACGGGAATTACTCACGTAAGATTAGGCTGGTTACTCCGACAATAGTTTCAACCGCATTCGGCGATCTTTATCAAGGTAAATGCGCGCGCGCGGCTGCGTCTCGCTTTGTTTTTTATTATTTACTGATTTACTCGCAATTAAAAGTTATAAAAGTTGTTACAGTCGGGCCCACAGATCAGATAAACAAGTGAGATATGGTAAGGTGACGTGGTGGAAGCGCATCAGGCCTAAATCAGGCTTGATGCCTTTAGACGAACTCACGCTGCATATGACCTTGTTGCACTTTTTTACATAATAGTTCGTTTATTGGTGTCGCGGAAAGTTGCTTAGTATGCGTGAAAAATTTGTAAGTGTGTAATACTTACAGTTTAGCGATATAGTGGAAAATGTGGGTGAAACACACATCTGAGGATCGGTGAGACATCTGAGACAAACCTTTGTTTGTCTTATTTGAGATAATATCTCAAATAAGACCACACATTTAATACCACACAATAAATACCACACATTTTTCGTGGTCATATTTTTCTAGTTATTTTTGGTAGTCACCCCCATCTAGACCTATATTACATCAATACTATAATTATATATATCAACTGTGATTAATTTTGACTCCGAGTTTTAGATAAATTGCGTTCGTTCTGAAGCTCGCTTCAAAGCTCACTCAATAGCAAAACAATCATAACACAAAGAAAGAAAACAAACAAGTGCCGAACAGGAAGCAAACAAGTATACCTATACGGGAAAACTACTGTACGAATGTCAGTCACAAGAATTGGCAAGTAAATCACGCACCTACGTATATGCGTCAGCTCAGAACACGTGAGAAAAATAATGTTGCTTGTTTAGTGGGCCACGTTGATATCTGAGATAGGTATGGATATATTTGACTTAGACCAGATATCGTGCTACAATATATTATTCGGTATATAATATCACCAAGGTAAATGTATAATTTTGATATGGATTTGGAGACGTTTATATTTATTTATTTAGTAGGTAGATAAATGGGACGATGCCGGAGATAAATAAATAGTGCTTTCGAAATTTAACTAAGTAAAGTCAATATAATTAAATAATAATAAACGTCATACATATTTAAACTTTTTTTTGTCTCCTCCAAATCGTGTGTTAGATAATGAAGAGCTTCAACTCCACTATTAAAAGAAATAATTAACATGATATGTTAAAAACCAATACTCGAATCTCTCGGTGACATTCAACCGTTGAATTGTAAAATGTCACAGAAAGGTAAGTTGGACCGACGAAACTTTTTGTTCATAATTCCTACTTACAAAGAATTGGAGCAAAAGCTCCGCAAAAGAGTACCAACTTTTTTAGGACTTGACAAACATTTAGCTTTTCATAAGCCCAGTGAATAAACGACACAAAATAACACAGAATAGGTAATAATTTTTTGGCAGAAGTGTAATGAGGTTTCCGTTGGATGGTCTTGAAAACTTTTTGACGTTTTCTTACAGAAATGTATATACGTTTTTTTAAATTGATTTAGTGTGCCAAGTTTGTTTTATTACCTAGATTAATGGGAACAAAATTAACAATGGTTATAATATGAAAACATTTGTTTTAAATGTGATTTTTAAAGGGCTTTGTCCATCATATATTATGCCAGCTCCGTTTTACAACTCTACGGTACCGTCAGATCAAAAGAGACTGGAATGCTTTGGCTGTATGTACCAGTACATCCGAGACCATGTTGCAGATGGCCCTTGCTGCTTCACACGAGGATTCAGCCAGTATGCCTTGAAACTTGCCAACATCTCAAGAGTTTGACGTACACACTCGACCAGAAGGTAAGGTAAGGGAAAAAAGTTACGAAACTGTTTTCAGAACTTGTTCATCCACATATCATAGAACGGTTGAAATCGGACACTGTGCGTTTTACGCGTTCTTTTTTGCGTTACACCTGCAATTTGTGGAACGAGCATCCTGCGGCATTTTCGAGTAGCTTTAATATGGGGTTCTTTAAAAGGGCTGTCAAATAGAGTCTTTAAGGGTCGGAAACGTATATGTGATGTCCCTGGTGTTGCAGGTATCCATAGGCGACGGTGATCGCTTACCATCAAGCGGCCTGTCTGCTTATTCGCCACCTATGGCATGCTCCATACATTTTGTCGAGAGAGAATGACCGTTTTGAATAGCAGACAAAAAGATGCGATTTCAGAGTTGGTCCCATAGTGTAAGTTGTTCATAATGGTGGGTATTATATTATGGACCCCTTCCGGTTTAGTACACCTTTTATGCTTTACCCTGTATAATCTACAAGAGATGATATAATGTAGCGTCTTTTTAACGAGAATAAGTCCGCGTTTGACCACCAACCCGCCTGTTGGTAAGCGACGATGTGGTCGAACATGAAGCACGCAGACTTAGAAGATACACCTATTCACTCTTCTGAAATACATCTGCATTTCCACAACTACCTATATAGTAAATTTCACCAGTGACGTTTGAGTTGTTACCGATATTGGTTAAATTTCACTCAAATTGTGAAGATGGACAAATAATACTTCTTGTCCTGGAAACATGCGCTAATCTACGGGAGGCAGCTAATAACACTAAGGGCGTATTCCAAATCACGCCAACCACGCGAAAGACGGCACGCCAATAAAAACCAACATGGCAAAAGTTTTTTTTTTTCGAGCAGTGTCTTGGCCATTTCCCATTAGCGCTGTTGGCGTTGTAAATAAAATAAGTAAACATTTAAAAGCAGTAGGTATGTTATAAAGAATCTAGCTTGATTTATAATTTAGACTTGTTTTTTTAAGCTAATTTGCAGACTATGTCACCAACTATGTTAATATCCCCATATTAATAACCATTATACTAAACTAATTCCCTCAGCAATAACGACCTCGAAAATTGCTCTATGGGATTACGAAACAAAACGAACCCATGAATAATACGAAATGCACTAGGGCGAGAACAATAGCCAATATTAATACAGGGTTGGGTGATGACAGTACGCGATGTAATCCAGAAGCATTGCCTAACATCTCTGTTAAGTTTTTCTTGTGCATGACGTTGCAAAAACCTAAGATGCATTAGAATCGTACCAAACAAAAAAGAACAGTAAATTATTGTTAACCATGGGATGAAAATTATTTATTTTATATATAGCTGCGATAGATAGATATTATTTGCGTGTTTAGCTTATTTTATTCTTCTAATGTTTTTACTGCTGGCCTTTTGAATGAAACTCAGAGTCGCATAGCGGGCAATGGAGAGAGCTAGCTCGGGTTTCTTTGCGCGATAAAATCTGGAACGAGAATATTCACCGAATAATCACAGTCACCGACATAGCTGCTTAGATTTGCAAGTTAAAGTAGCAATGGGCAGGCCAAATCGCTCGAAGAACTGATAACTGATGGAGAAGAAAGTGGAGACCACAAACCGGAAGAGGCAGCGTATGTAGGGGTCCCCTTAGATGGACCGACGACATCGTGAGAGCCGCGAGCGCATGGATGCCCGCGACTCTCACAATGTTGTTGCAGATGGCAGGCTCTCGTTCAGTATGGAGTTCTAAAGGTGAAGCTTATGTTCAGCAGTGGACGTCTTCTGGCCGATGATTATGATTATGAATGTTTTACTCTTCTGTTAATAGTCTCGTAGACTCTATAGACTGGTCCGTCTCAGAAGGTCGGTGCTGAAAAACAACACTGCAGGATATGGACCTCGTATAGCATTATCGCTGAGTACTACACTTTTTCTTTAATTGTATTTTCTGTATCAAAATACTATTGTATGTGTATTTTGTCCTCAGTCTTTATTATATTTCACACGAAATGTTTAGTCTAAAGAGCACGAAGGTGCCTTAATATTTAGTGTGAAATGGGTGGTTTCTCTAGAGGACTGCTTTTCATTTCGATTGTGAGAGAACTAAAATTAATTAATTATATAACTTGACACTGGCAAAATACATTAATCGTGAGCATCAAAAGTAATAAAATAGAATAAAACACAGGAAAATAAAGTACTTACTTAAAATCTTTTTATTGAAATTATAATTAAATTGTTTCTTTATAGAAATCACCTTTAAGTTATGAAACCAACGAATAATTTTCCCTACACGAAGCACATTGATTATACTAACTGCGTTATGGTACATTGAATTCATTGTAGAAAAATGAAAAATATTTTAAGCTTGAATGTGATCAGATTTTACTTTCCCTTGACGCTATTAATTTACAATAATTACAATTACCTGGTCTAGCTACAATTGAGCTACAACGACAAAAATAAAATCTGTTTGAAAACTGATTTTCCCGCCATTGGTGAAACGTTTCACTTTAAAGATAATGTCCCATCAGGTTTTTTTTATTCCCACTCAGCGTCCTTAAATCTTTTTTTTTTATGTGCAAAAGAGACTCCACCGTCTGAGCGCTCCCACCCTAAAACAACACAACGATGGTATTGTAGAGTACATAGAGGCATTATGCCCGAGGCGTCCAGGGAATGACATAATCAAATTGTCCCCGGCACAGATGCGATGCACCTCAGCGGGCGGCCGGTAACAATACGCACGGATGCCCATGATAATAAGCTGAACGCATCGTACTGGCTTTAGGCAGTATCGTAACTTGACACGTGTTTAAATTAGTTATAAGCTGAGTAAGTATTTGAAAAAAAATACCTTTAATTCAGACATGGAACCCCATATGTTACAAAATATAATAATTTTAAAATTTTGTAAATAAAAAGATTAATGGCATAGCATAAACATAAAAGGTATAGACGTCCACATGAAGTCGGCTAAAAAGGTCTAATTACAACGTTGATGGACATTTCTTTCTTGGTGAAAATTAAAACTTTTCTACTTAAAAGTTCTAACCAATGATATCACAATATGGGTCATAAAAACAATTGGTACCGTTTCCTTATCTGGGGGGCCACAATGTTTTTCATTTATATTAGTCATATTCAACGTTGGGCCAACATTCACAATTTATTTCAAAATTTTAGGTATATCTTATTTCGTTTAGTAACTATAGATAGATATACACGGACAGACGGACGGACGGTGAAGTGACAGAAATATGGACTCTGGCCGTTTGCCTTTTGGGTAGGTAATCCTAAAAAAATATTGACTTGATTTACTGCCACTATTGTAGTGATTATAGTCTCGATACAGGGACGCCGGGGGAGCGAGGGTGATTTATTACATGTTAAACGGATTGGCTGTTGAACTCGAGATTCGCTGTATCAATGCTCTAATGGCGCCCCCTGTGCCTGATGTGCAATCTATATGCGATTTATGATTTCATTCGATAAATGAACCTTCATAACAACATTAGTATTCAGATTTAATTGCGGTAAATATCATAAATTGTTCCACGTGTTTAATATTAAAGCCTCCTATTAAGGTCTCCTGTAATGTTTAGGGAATAAAAGCTCAGGAGACCCTGCTATTATATGCGCACTACTTTTTCTCGACAGGTCAAATTGTCTTTTTACCGATCGGCAACTTTTCGACGTTACATCATGTGTATTGTATTGTCATCATGTGTATTGTATTATATGCTTACATCGCACATTCAAATCACAAATTTTAATAAAATCAAATTGTTTCTCCTTGTCCCCAGTTAAATATTACGAATAATGTGGCGGAGCAAAGCAATGAAACTTCAAGTCGGTGACACAACTGGTTTATTTTCCAAAGTACCCTATAGACGGAAAGAACATTTCGCCAAGTACCCGCATTTTGGCTACATACTTTACACCATTGAGCTATTTATTATACGTAGCATAATAGCTCAATTATTTAAACACATTTTTGATTGCATTGTAAAATGGTTGGAACGTTGAGGTAGAGGTATTTTCAACCGACTTCAAAGAGGTTTTTAATTAGACTGTTATTTAAGTTTTTAAATAATAACGTAAAATTTGCGTTATATTCGTTGATTATGAACTGATTTTAGTGATATTTTTATTTAATAATTAATATCTTGAGGGTAGACCCATTAAAGTTTGAAAAAAAAAATACACCTCTAGGGTAACAATTATGGGATGAATCCTGTTTATAGAACTTCCCGCGAAGAAGTATTTTTTTTTATTGTTTAATAATAGTGTGAAAAGACACGATAGGCAATTAAATATAGATAAAAATGTTCAATGTTAATTTAACAAGTATAAATTTCATTTGTTTAATAACTCCCAAAAAAAGAACTGACAATCTGTAAACGGCTGAACAAATTTTCTTGATTCATGACTAAGAACACACTTGATCAAGTCACCTTCCAAACAAAAAAATAATAATTATCAAAATTGGTTCAGCCGCACACACAGATACACGCGCTACATTCTGGTAAGTCTACATCTTCTACTGTGTGATTGCTTCTATGGCATTATGAAACTGACAGGATTGTAAATTTCGGAGTTAAATAGGTTCTCTACCACATCTACAAACTGGAAGGAAGTAATAGTAGATTGTTTACCAAGGCTTGAAAGCAATCTATTTTACATGAGATATTTATTTATATTATAGGCCTATATATCTCATGTAAAATAGATTGCTTTCAAGTCGGGACAAAAGATCTAAAAATATTGAAGACTTAAAATATTATTTTAAGTTTGAAATAGATCTTTTAAAAGAGAATACTACCCAAGTTAAATACTCTGTTTTTTATTATTATGTGAGGAAAATTACGAGAAATACAAAAATATAGCATGACATCTTTATCAGACACGCTTGATTTTTGCAAGAACATAATAATAATTATCTACTATTGCAATTGGGAATTACTCTTATTTTGTGACGAATGAAAAAACAACTCAAGAAATATAAGCCGACGTCTTTGTTTGTACACATCGCAGTAAAACATCACTAGCTCCGATTTTTCTGAGGGCGGATCTGCCCATGCACAATACAAAGTGAGCGGAAAGTGAGCCCCTGTACCCACTCTTTGTCCCGGACGTATGAGGTCACTAAGAGGGCCGTTATCCAGAACGTACTGTTGTTGGTTTGCGACAATGAGGCCATATATCAGCCGGCGGGCCATAGCCGCCGTAATGAACGCACGCGATCGCCGCTAACGGCAGACAGATGAACCCACCACATCACTAATGCCCTCATCAACATAATGCCCATGTTTTGCTGTAATTGTCCTCTTTACAAAGGGTATTGTTTCACGCGGAATGGCGTCTTATGAAGTGTTTTGAGATAAGGAAGTTTGCTTAGAGTTGGAATTATGCGAAATTGCGGGAAGCAGGTCAGGGTCTGTTTATGGAAGGTCGTCAGAATAATTTTCTCGTGATTCAAAATGGAATAAGTTAAGTTACAGCAGCGATCAACGGTCTATGGGCAATTTAACTGCTTTATAACATGGTTTTATTACCTTCTCTTGTAACAAACAAATCTTGGAAGTCAATTTTAACTAATTGACGAATCGATTTCAAATTATGCAAGTACCTACGAGTACATGTAATATGGATGACAAAACCATAATTTGGTACCATCGAACTGATCTGATGGCAGACGATGTCACCTCGAGCCCTTGATGATGATGGAAGCATGAATGACGATGGAGACAGAAATGTGGATAGTGGAATTCTTCAATGACTAGTAAACTAGGGTTTGGGTTTTGGATAATTTGGTTTGTGACGTGACTCCAATGAAGGATCCGGGAGGTAGTAGTGGAACTTTTTAAAAGAGGGTGGGCTCTTATGGGGCCAGCATGGTGGATTATGGCACATCCTCTCTCTCTTTGTCTGAGAGAAAGCCTGTATCCCAACAGTGGGAACAGAATAGGCTGATAATGATGATAGTTTAAAAACTAAAAAACTCGTACGAGACACAGCTAACAGGGTATGCGCGTAAATATAGGTGATGAGAGACGCGAGAAGGGGAGGGGTTGATACCGCGTCCCTCGGCTCATGCAGCATGATATTCTGCCCTTATAAGCCCAAGAGCGATAACTCAAAAAAAAAAGAGATTTCTGTTTTTTCGCGCATCTGATAGCTTACAAAATTTTGCACCAGATGGAGTAAGCAAAATAATCTACATTGGAACATTGAAATAAAACACGAAAAAATATTTTTTTCTTTTAAAACTCATGTTTTAAAACTATTAATTTTAAACCAAATGACGGTTTTTCATAAAAAAAAACACAAAAACAATAATATTGGGTTTTAAATATATATTTAAGAAATATATTGGTCCTAAACATAGGCACATAAGTGAAAATAAATTAAATTGTATTTCATTAAGGTAACGAAAAATCAACTTTCACAAAAACTCGATTATCTCGAAATACACCTAGGCTGAGATACCGCTTGGGCTTATGAGGGCAGTATTGGCCTCATAAGCCCATTAGATGGCTCTGTCATTGTGATTCACCTTTCAAGTTCCTTTATCAACCTCCTAAATCCATCACCAGACCAATTCAATGGTAACCAATCTATTGTATTGTCATACTAATTAAATATACTTTCAAAGTTTCAAATTGATACGACAGTAGTAAGTTAAATGGACTTCCAAGATTTGCTTATAATATTAGTTAGAAAAAGTAAATTAATATAAAGCGTGTAAAAATAACTGTGTTGCTCTTTTTATGGTAATGATTAAAACTATCCTACAGTATCGTACTTTGCTATAAATATAATAGCTATATATAGAAACTTCTTAATAGCCTTTTAGAAGGAATTTCCTTGTAACTTATAAACACCCCAAACATTCGTATAAAAACGGTCCCGAAATAGCCACTTGCAACAACAACGACAACAATAGAGTGCAGGGGAGTTAATGGCTGCACATGCACAATGCACATGTTTTCACTCGTTTCTCAATAGAGACGTGCCATGAACAACTGTGGTATCGATAAATAACCCCTTACACTCATAGCTCTTCACTGTAGGTTTTTCTATGTAACGGAAGCCATCGTATACACACACCTATACACACAAAGAACACAGACCTAGAGCAGTGGGCGTACCACTATCTCAAAAGCATTCTTCTTTTCATCATCATCAGCCAGAAGACGTCCACTGCTGAACATAGACCTCCCCCTTTAACCTCCACACTGAACGACACCCTGCTATCTGCATCCATTTGATACCCGCGACTCTCACGATATCGTTGGTCCATCTAGTGGGAGGCCTACCTTCGCTGCGATTTCCGGTTAGTGGTCTCCACTCAAGAACCTTTCTTCCCCATCGGTTATCGGTTCTTCGAGCGATGTGGCGTACCCATTGCTACTTTAACTTGTACATTTTAATAGCCAAGCAGTATTGTGCAAACACTACTGTGTTCCGGATTGATGGGAAATGTTTCCAGCGAAATTACAGGGCACAGAGAGATTTGACATCTTATATCTAGGGGTGACGAGCGCAGTGCATTGCCATCCAGGGTTTTCAAAAGGGTAAGAAAATCATCCAGGGTCCAAATAAAAAGCTATGTCGGTGACTCTGGTTTTTTGGCGAATATCCACGTTTTGGATTCTAAAGCATTCTTATATTAATTTTATATTGACTTTTGTCTCGCTCTTGTGGTCAATGAGACAGCAAGAGAGAATTTAAAGTAACATTAAAATAAGAATATTTTGAAGCATGTCGTAGCCCTCCAGATGTTTATATATTCATCATTCAAATACCTGTCCAGCCAGGAATCGAACTGAGAACCTACTGCTCAGAAGGCAACCGCTCAACTAACTAACCATACACGTTATAATAATTTGATGTAGATGTTAGTAGATATTAGCATCATAGAAACAAGGTAATTGCCCGGCATTTGCTTAGTCACGCTGAGTGCATTGTAGCGGGTGGACGTCATTTCACTAGGTGATCATAAATATGCTGTTTTAGTGCAATGCTTTGGCATATAACGCGTCTATACAAAAAATGGTTTATCTTTAGACCTTAAACTGCATATAGGCAGTCCGAGTGTTTATGTATAACTATTTCGCCAAGTAATTTAAGTTTTTTGTGTTAGCTTGTATTACTAAAAATATATAAAGAAAAAGAAAAAACATTTAAGCAACCAACCCATTAAAATAGTATACAAGTTTATAGAGATCCCTTCTAGTGACTTGTTGCAACAAAAAACAACGGAACCTCTAAAATTATAACTGTCTCGCAGTTAAAAGGACTATAACCTAGCAGTTCAGACACCCATAAAATTACAGGAAAACCTCGTAATGCGATTTCAAAACAAACGAGGACTTTTTGCCAAGGAAACAATTGAAATTCAAAATTCTATTTCCCTCTAACTGTCAGCCACGTAAACTTTGCTGAGCTAAATGAAATGTAACACGTGCAGTGCAGTTCAAACACAATGTACAATAACTTTGATAGTGTCACGAATGGGGCACGAGTATATGCAGTTCACGCTAGAGATGCAGGTATAACTTATTTTGTCGATAAACTAAGGCGCAATTAACATCTTTTATTAGCTTGGTACGAGTATGTCTATGTAACGGAATATTTGAATGTGATTTTCACCCGTTTCAAAACGACGCAATGACTTGAAACTTTGCACACTTATCCAGGACCGATGACAATGCAATAATTTAAATAGTTTGTCCCATTATCCTTGCCAGGATTTTCAGGGTTAGCGATTTTAAAGCGTGTTTTTTTAGTTTATTTTTTACTGCGAGTATTATTTTATAGCATAACACCGACCTAACGTACGTAAAGTAACACACAAGCTTCGACCAAAATAAAATGAATGGACGGGCCCAGTAGAAGCGCATTTTTGAAGATTACAAAATGAGCGCCAGCTCTCATTTCGTTTCAGTCTGTCTCTAGCCGTAGGAAGTGAAACACGAGTCTATTGATACGCGATAACGAAACATCTGACAAAATTATGAATTTGTATGCTTTACCGAAGTGTAAATACACAAATAAAACCGATATCAATTTTTTTTTACAAATATACTGTACATTTTTATAATTAGGTGTTGAAGTATATGTCCGACGATTTTGACTCGTTTTTACTGATCAAGTTCAATGGTTAGGGCCCGTCCATTCATTTTATTTTGGTCGAAGCACACAAGTATAAATAGAAAAACAAAACTTTATAAAAGAACTGATAATCTACAAACGGCTGAACTGTTTTTTTTTTCAAAGAACATCCTCTCTCGATTATGTCACTTTTTAAACAAAAATCAAAATTGCTTCAGCCGTTTGGGAGCTATGATGCCACAGACATAAAGATACACAAACACACACGTTAAGCTCTCTCTTTGTGTCGGAGTCAAAAATTATATACCTGAAATAAACACTGTTGTGTGTGTTGACTGCCCCGGTGGCTCAGTTGGTAGTGAACCTAACTTCTGTGCTTGGGGGCGTGGGTTCGATTCCCATCTAGGACAAACATTTGTGTGATGAACATTTGTGTTTGTTCTATGTCTGGGTGTTAATATCTATTTAAGTATGTATTTAAAAATATATATGTACGTATATCAGTCTCTGGCAGCCATATTACAAGCTTTGCTTAGTTTGGGGTCAGATGACCGTGTGTGCAAAAATGTCCCAGATATTTATTTATTTACTGTTACGTTCAATTGAACCTAATCAAACTATATGTACCTACAAGTAGTTCCATATTTAAGCCGTTTGAGGTCTAGATATTAGACCATTGGAACCGGGGTTCACCTCATTTTTAAACAATCTTTCAGAGAGCCTGGTGAAGCGACATGTGACTAAAATGCTGACGTGTTTACGTTTCAACGCATAAGCATTGCCATTCAACATCTTAATGCCGCCATTAAGCTGGATACGCTGCCAAATGGTAGTGGGCTTGAGCATTTAGATTATTTTTAGACCTTCAAAGGTCTATGAGCGTTACAACTGTTTATGTATAATAGGTCTCTCATCATCACCCTAGTTTTCTCTATATTTTTATACGGGGTTGAGACATGGACTCTTAAAGCTAAAGACCGACAGGGCATAGACGCCATTGAAATGTGGGGCTGGAGAAAAATGGTTCGTATCCCACGGACTGCGCATAGAACAAACCAATCGGTTCTCAAAGAACTCAAACTCCATAAGAAGCCAAGGTTTTCCAACACGTGCCTTCGGAGAGTTTTTGAGTTCTTCGGCCACATAGCCCGTAAGCCTGGTGACAACCTCCAAAAACTGATCGTCACCGAAAAAATAGAGGGTAAGAGACCGAGAGGAAGGAGCCCAATGCGTTGGACGGATCCAATCCTCACCACCCTCAACATCAACGTTGCCGAAGCGGTTCATGCTGCTGAAAGTCGGAGCAGATGGCGGAACATCGTAAGGGAGAAGTTGATGCCGTGATGGTTCACGACCCCCAGCATTGAGGAATCGACGCAAGGAGGAGGGATGTATAATATGCCATGTAGTTTAGGTATTTAATATTACTCAGGCTAAATATTTTTAGTTAATAAAGGCACTTGCCAGTTTAAAAAAAAACTAAATATAAATAAAAATAATATAATAATAATATGTGTTTTATACCGTCTTCAGAAGGGACATTTTTCAATTCTATATATATTTTTAATTTTATAAGCCGATTACTCTGATATTTTATGAATCGATTTATGTGTTTCTTATGAAGTAGAAGGTAAAGGCGCTTAAGCTCGAGGTGGTCCCACTATAATTTTATCAGTATTAATAAGTTTAACCAGCTTTAATAATAATCTAGGAATAATTTTGTTTAAGCGTTCATTAATTTAAGTCGGTTTCAAATTAATATTTTTATTATTTAAAAACAGGCTTATAATTTCAATTTCCCATATGTTCACAAAATAGCACCAGTACACGTTTAACGCGATAATCGCTTCTAAATTAGAATAATTCCATTCTATTCTTTATCGTACCTCAGTAGCTCTAAAGCTTTCGTCAAAACAAACATAATGTTGCCAAAATATGTACAACACTGTGTATAGGACGTACCAGATCGATAATACGATTTACGATTAAACAAATTAGATCTTGAAAGTGATTGAAACTAAGGCGAGAATTAAATAAACTCTGTGAATTAAATTATCATGTCAATCTGTGTCTATAATCGGAACGGGCCTAAAATTTAAGCGCAATTTTAAACAATTGTTATCAAAAACAATCAATTCTTAAAATAAAGAAACCGAGCATTTTTATTTAACTAAAATCGCCACCGCGGGAAAACAGCGCAACTCAGTTACACTGAAACTCAATCCTCAGTAGGTTGTAAGGTAATCAACAAAGCAAACCCACGAAGTGCAAACATCGACATTCTCGTCAGCATCACTAGTAATACTCCGGAGGCTGAACGACCCCGAGGGAGACGAGAAATGTGCAAACAATTAGAAGGAGCGCTTTTTTGTGCCCTCTCCCGGCCCCACAATGGCACTCTATGTCAACGCCAGTTCACCTCTATTTAAACACTCCGCAGATCCAATCTACCTCTCAACACATCTGTTACTTTCACACCAATAAATTACTCTCTAATATCAGAGGAAAAATCACATATTTCTCCAAACAATATTTTAACAGGCTCAACACAAATAAAGGGTGACGGTGAAGCACGTAAATCTATTCCAGAGATTCTTTTGATAAGGCGCCTTTGTAAACGTCGAAGTACAACCTGAAGCTCCATTTTTCTCCTAAATACATAAGCACTGGCAATCGGAAAACTCGGGCGGGATCCACTCCCTGCGTGAACCTATTCGATCTCATGCATTTAAATTCAGAATTAGTGAAAAGCCTCGCCGCAGACCGACTTTTTGCCGAAGGTAAGCAAACGATTCCTCGGATTTCTCTCTAATGCCGCTTTCATTGAAAACGTGATTGATTTAATGGTCTTTTGTATACGATAAGAAAACATTTTTAAGGTGGAAGTCGTTTTAATAAACGCGATACTCCCGGATAAAGTATCGCATTGTGCGGTCGGTGCTTGGAGTTGTTTTTAATTTCCTTTTTTTCGGCGGACTCCAGTAACAATCAACGCGCCTTTCCGGTTCACAAAGGGCTCGAGGTGACAACATAAATAATCTATCCGAAGACAACTCGTCCCATCTCTGGCAGGCAGAAAAATGTATCTGGGACATAAAAGGATGGTTGGAGCTCGGTTCGTTACGTTTTGTCGCTCCCTGGGGTGCTGCTCGCGCCATGCGGCTAGTCTGCTTGCTCCTACATGAATGTTTTATGTTTGCGTCACAATTCAGATTTGTTCACTGCTCCAGCCGGTTTACGGCCGGCTGTTGTCCCGCGTTGGCCAATAAAGGGTGTGTTTATTGTTTTTCGGATTCGACGTTCAAGGTTCGGATGATAGTTACGATCCCAAATTGTTCTATGTCACTATGCCGCTCTGTTTTATGTCATGGCCTTACTATTTTTGTGCTCCCTGACTTTTATACTTTAGTGACCAGTATGGCTTAATGGGAGCACGTCTGCCTCATGAAAAGAAGTCCAGGGTTTTTTCCTGGCCAAGATGCTTTTGAATGATGTTTTTTTTTTGAAATATCTACTCTGGGTCTAGGTTTTTTATGAATGACTACGCTGTTGGCCTCAAATAGCCTAGACAGCTTGACCTGGTGGTTGGTAAACGCAGAGAGCGTTAGGCCTAACTTGTTTTGGGGTGACTAGCTCAAGGGCTCCTCGATGGTACGAACCTCGGTTTTTGCTTTAGCCAGGAGTGGGGAATTAGATATGACCTGCCGCCCCAGAAAGTGTGTACGCTGGGGCCCAGCAAGTTGGTTCTGGGTATTGTTTGCCCGTGTCTTTTTGTGTGTACACAGAGAATCCTAGTGAATAGTAATTTTTAAACTTTCGCGATTCGAACACATGTTTTCATATTTATGGGGACTTATCGCGCACTATTAAATATAGGTAAAAATAGATACCTAGTGAATAGCCATGAGTATGACGCCGTAAGCTGTATTTATATAATTATAGGTTTTATGAAGCTTTAAATTAACTTCAGACGTGCTGAAAAGAAGACCTCAAGTAATATGTTAACAATAGCGCAACTAATTGGAACACCGAGCGAGTTTAATTAGATAGCATGTCTTTTAATTAGTTGAGGTAAAGCCAATTAATTAAGCAATACAACGTAAGGATTTAGCGAAGGTTAATGACGGGTCACCTTAGTTATTATACCCAGGAACGACCTGCCCTACGTAGATAATCACTATAATAGTTATCTAAGTTTAAATAGCTCTAGACCAGCTACAGCAACTTAACAATAATATATATAAAACTACCCTCTAATGCAGAAACTCTCGAAAATCTAATCTTAGATAAAAAATGGTCTGTCAATTTCTCGGTGATGATGCGTGTGCACGCATGAAAGCTAAATATTTTTTTATGTCAAATTAACTGTTACAGAATTTGTGCATAAATTTTTAGTTAAGCCCTGACTAGACAAATAAGGTCCTGATCCCATGGCTTGTGTTCAAATGTCTCAATTTTTCACATTTACATTTTACATTATTTTAACTATCTAGCGCAATTTCACGCCAATCATGAACGTCCAGTTTCTGCAGATCTTTTCCCACTTCAAATTTACATCTATACCTGGGACGGCTGACAACGGGCCTTCAGCCCTCCAGCTAACCCCATTAAAAAAAGAAGGTTAGGGAAGAATGCTTCTTTTAGTATCGGAGTTCAAAAGTCAAAGATTGATATTGGGTTGCTGCGTCGGCATAAGGTAAGTATATTCACTATACTGCTAAACCGCTTATTCACCTATGATAATGACGATGATTATGAATGTAAAAATGAAAGTATTTTTTACATATTTTTTTGTGTTCGTTACCTCAGAACTCCTTCGTTTATGGACATATTTAGAAAATTATTGTTTTAATTGATAGTATATGCTCTCATATTGGTCCGATAGAAATTTTATTCATAAAAAAATAATTTGGCTTTTCAATTAAAATAACTGGAAAATGTGGTTACTTGGATGACATAATACTGTCAGCTAAGTCACATGAATTGCATATTTTACAAATGTTGTGTTTAGTCTGTTTAAATTATATTGATAATTATTATACGCCCCCTTTACTACACTATTGTTATTTGTCGTTCCGAAAAATACTCGAAATATAGAGAAATTGGCAAATCAGATGCAACGTTACCGCATCATAATAGTAGAAATATTGTAAGTAATGAGAACACATCTCATAGAAAACATCTTAGAAAATACGGTAGGAAAAACAATAGGTAATTGATTGTAATAATAGGTCGTATATCAAACGAGGCGCCCCATGTAGCAGAAATATTGAGGATCTGAAACTCATTGAGGAAAACAAAGGCGTGGTCTCATTATGATAGTTATAGGTATCCATCTATATTATTGTATTTATTATCTATTATGTGTGTTGGAGAATGATAGAAGTTATGGATGATATTTATATAGCATTTAGAACGTCAGCAAATAGTATAGCAATTTTATTAATTTAAAAAACTAATTTCTAAATTAGTAAAACACTGTTTTAAACCATCAGGTTGTTCACTACAGTTATATGATTATTTACGGGATATTTACCGTGGTAGACCGTCTTCCTGTGAACATGGTGCATGTAACCGCGCCGAAATATCGGGAGCTCCTTCCACAACCTTACCACAGTAAATATCCCGTAAATAATCATATATCTAAATTAGTAATTGCGCAACTTTATAATTATTTTCTGTATATACATAGAAATTTAATTTGATACATTGGGGAAACGCTTATCAAAGTGGGAGACGGAAGAGGTCAAGCTAAACGTCTATCACGTTTGTTTTACGCTAAGTAGTAAAAATAAGTATATTATTATCTTAACAAAATGTCCTGTAAACTCGGCATTATTTTTTCAGGCAGTTTCAAAAACATTCTCACGAGAAATGAAAGTTTGTAGAGTGTCTAGTGCGAGTTTTTACTTATTCGATCACGTTTTCATCTACGATTTGTATTAAATACGAGAAAGAGCAGTGCCAAAGAGGTGGCACTAGATGGCGCTGCTCTTATTCCATACAAATCGTAGTACGTAATTGGAAAAGCTCGCACTAGGCACTCAAAAGCTCGCACAACTCCGCATAAAGAATGATCACGGTACTCACCGTCCTTTACCTAAACTCTACCGACCTCTTTATTTTTATTATAACGAGAGTTGAGTACAGCTTCTACAGCGAGCTCAAAGTCGAGTCGAATGTGGAAAGCCAGAAAGATCCAGTCTAAGAATGCGAGTAATATTATCTCTCAAAGCAGACGATGTTCCTGAAAGATATTTCGAATTATTTGTCTCGAATTGAGACTGCGATATGATGTTCGCTCGTAAACTGTGGCGCTCGTTTTCGTATCTTAAAATCTCTCCAGATATAAAAATAAAATTGTTTGGCTTAGAATGAGAAGGGTATTTTGTTTTGCTATAAAAATAACAAAACACTATCGCCTTCCACTCTTTGTCTCCCTCAACTATTCAAGTATATGCTATAATGTAAAACGTTTTACCATAATAAAGCTTAACTACGCTAGATTTAGCACAGCATATTACTAATGAAGATTTCTCAGCCAATAAAAAAAAGTAAAATCGCCAAATTCGTCGTTATTTTTTTTACTGTTGGCAATGTCACTGTCAAAGTTGTTTTCTAAATTAAAGTTTTGACTTCACACATTTTGTACAGTTAGCCAATATCAAGTAGAATAATTATTCTTTTAACTAAAGTAGATAATATAACCAAAAGCAAGATCCAGTCGCAGCTATCATCCAATAACATTTAAATTCCGAAGACCACTGGTAAAGACAGTGACATTTAAAATAAAAGAGTAGGCTATAGCCTCCTAATTAGTTAAAATCTACAACATTCTGACACCTAAGTTAGTTAAGCAATCTAGAGAAGATTGAACGAAATATACTGTGTGTAAACGTGAGCTATGTAGTCATACTGTAGTTGATGATGCTTTATAATGGTATTAGTTAATAGCTCCCTGGAAGAGCCTGGAACGTTTAGCGATAATGCCGCCACTTGTCGTACTTGCTCGAAAAATTCTCTTTTATATATAATTTTTATTTCTGGTGTGCACAATATATAATCCCGTATAAATAGTCTTAGTCAATATATAGTCTTCCCGTGAACATGGTGCATGTAACTGCGCCGAAATATCGGGAGCTCCTTCCACAACCTTACCACGGTAAATATCCCGTAAATAATCATTTAACTTTAGTGAACAACCGTGATAGTTTCAAACAGTGTTTCACAATATATAATGTCTACAATTATATGATTATTATTAAGGGGATATTTACCATGTTAGATTGTGGTTGGAACTCCCGATATTCCCATAACATGTGAGCCCGTAAACATGATACACGTAACTATGCCTAAATATTGGAAGGTCCATCTAAAACCTAATCACGGTAAATATCCTGATGATAATCATAAAATTGTAGTGAGCAACATGATCATTTATAACAAATAATTTTAGCTGCCTATTTTGCCAGGATGGCTTTGGATAGTGCAGAAAAGTTTGTTGGTAAATATATAATGCAATGTGGCGTAGTCTGAAAATGCCTGGTCTCCCTCAGCTATTCTAGGTGTGTGTAACATAAAAGTGTGTGACAGGTCTGGGGCATCGAATACACGCAGTTATTACCTTTGGTGCTTTCGACGACACAGTCTATCCTCCAGAGAAGCAGCGCCGTGAATAGAGTTAGTAGCATCTTGCCACCGCGGAAGCAGAATAACTCAGTTTTATGGGCCATCCTCATATCTACTCAAATTCTCGGCAACGCCGCCTTTTATAAACGAAACTGGCAACATCACAGCACTTTGTTTTTCTGAACAGAAGTCGCATCCGGCAGTGAACGAAATGTGACAGTAACTGCGAGCAATTTTTTACTGTTGCGGCCTTATTTCCCGCAGTAAGCGTTCAGTTATGATGCATTGACACTGGGGTTACGAGATGGCGGGAAGATAACCTGAAACAAAGGAAAATTGTATTAGATTTTTTTGTCGTGTTCTTTTACTTATTTTAGGGTTTGCAATATGACTTTAATTGTATGGGAAAGTTCGACAGATGCCATCTTCATCCACTGCATGCCCGTAACTCTCACAATGTCGTTGGTCGTTCTAGTGGGAGACCTACCTACGCTGCGTCTGGTTATCGGTTCTTCGAGCGATGTGGCCTGCCCATTGCCACTTCAACTTGCAAATTTTAATAGATATGTCCATGACTCTGGTTCTTTGGCGAATATCCACGATCCAGATTCTATCGCGCAAAGAAATTGCCCGTTGCCCGTCATTACCCGTTGTTATACACTGAGTTTTTCCAAAAGGCCAACATTTAAGGACCACGTCTTAGTGTCACTGGTAATACACACATATACCTAGCACCATACACATATTACATGATGTTACTAAGCTATCATTCTGCTCTTTTTAATCTTGTGAAATAACGCAATCCAAAAAGATTTCAGTGTTGTTAGTGTGTAATGTGTATACCGGATGTATCTGGATGATGGACATATTCAAGGATATCATTGTAGGTACTCATTATTAAATAAATATCTGGGACATTATAGCACACATGGTCATCTATATTATAAAGAAACTTTTATTTTGGGATTAAAATTAAATTCAAATTATTTATTGAGAATAAAAACGGAAAAATTCCACTAGCATTTATCTCACATATTGTTAAACTAAAATAGATTTCCTAGTAAAAATAGGAATAATATTATAAAATTACTAATATAATAAATACAACAAATTGCTGTAAAAATATGTCAACATAAAATTAGTATGTCATACAAATTGTAATTATAGTCAACGGCTTTTTTGCCCCTGTCCCATTGATCAGTTAAATTTTCACAAAAAGTCAAAAAAACTTTCGTTACATTTTTCCAACTGTCACAAATAATATCACAATCAGTGTTGGTAGCAAGGAGTGCATTGAAGTGGCGGCGGGCGCGAATCAGCGGAGGCATGGAGCGCGCCACGGTGCGGCTGTGAGCCACGTGGAAAAACTTGGGCAATTTTCCACGCCTATTAGCCGGAACCCCGGGTTTATCTGGCACAAACAAAGTGCACAATAAATTGTGCAGATGCAAGGAGTCAACTGATCCTCTGAGCACCTTGCAGCAAGTAGCAAGCTGATCCAACATCCTTCTCACTTCTAGTGAGTTGTAGCCGAGCTGGCCGAGCAAGAATTTAGTTGGGTACATGAACGGGTAATAACCGTGAAGCTTCTTATACAGCGATCTTAAGAAAGCTTTTTGAACCTTTTCAAGCATCCGCACATAGGTGACGTGGTGCGGGTTCCAGACACATGCGCTCGACTCCAGCTTGCTTCTGACTAACGAGTTGTACAATGTTCTAATAACTAACGGATTTTTAAAATCTTTGGCATTTCGTAATACGAAGCCCAGACGATGATAGGCCTCTTTGGCGAGATCAGAGATGTGGTCATGGAAATTCAGGGTACGGTCAAATGTCACTCCCAGATCCTTAATGCTATTTACCCGATTTATACATAGATTGTCAAGATGATAATTATAATTGATGGGATTTCTTTTGCGGTCAAACGTCATTACATTACACTTGGTCACATTAAATGTCATTTTGTTTTTCAAGCCCCATGCACAGATTCTATCTATGTCCTCTTGTAAGGTAAGGTAGTCACAGGGAGATTTTATTTCGAGAAAAAGCTTAAGGTCGTCGGCATACAAGAGACATTTGGCAGAAGTCAGCACTTTAGGTAGGTCGTGCACCATCATTTTAAATAATAACGGACCAGTGATGGAACCGTGGCTTACACCAGATCAAACGTGGATACCATGCTTAACATACTGCCGCCGGTCTCTCATAAAGTCCGCAAAGAAATTTAGGAAGCTGGGAGAAAAGCCGAGGTTACATAGCTTTTTTAACAATATATCGTTATCAATTTTATCAAAAGCTTTTTGAAAATCAAAATATATGACGTCGACCTGAGAACCACGATACATGGCATCGGATATATAATCAACTAAGCCTAACAAGTTCGTATTTACGGAGCGACCCGGTCTGAAACCGTGCTGCTCTTCACCTATTTGTTGTTTCACCTGTCTCTCCTTATGTAGGATGTACTCGAAAACTTTAGCGGGTGCGCTTAGAATGGCTATTGGACGGTATTCTTCAACCGTAGATCTATTACGACTCTTAGGAATTGGGGTCACCCTGGATAACTTCCACTGGTCAGGGATCAACCCTGATAACGCGCAAACAGCTGTTCTATTAGACGAACGTACATGAATCAGATACTATCACCTTTTATATGCATAACTATACAAAATTCACCATAAAAGTAGTTAAACACTAACTACTGCTAGTCTATGGAATGCGCTGCCTGAATGGGTGTTCCCTGATATTAAATCTGGGTGTCATTTAATTACGAGTGAGTAGGTTTCTTCTAGGCATGCGTACTCCATTGTAGACCGCATCATTACTCACTTAATTCAAAGCTACAAAATCCGAAGAAGCCAATAAGAAACCGACTGTAGCTCAGCGGCTATAGCACTCGGGGTTTACCCGGATTGCACAGGTTAAAATCATGCAGGTCGTCCCATTTTGAATTATGTATAACATTTTAATAACATCCTAAACAGAGAAACAACTCTTCAATATAAAATTTTCTCTCTTCTTTAGTTTCTGAATGTCTTTAGTACATTTATTTGTTACATTAAATCCTTTAGACTTTTAACATGAACATTCCAGCTTAAGTAATTGGACCAATTCAATCCCGTCACTAGGTAATGTTTGTGGGTATAAAATAAAATTGCTCACGCAAGTAGCTGCTGCCATTCCCTTAATGGGATTCCCCGGTAAATGACGTCTGAAAGCCGAGATTCTTGGATCAACGGACAAGTAAAAGAAAATGTTTTTACAGGCACAATAAGATGACTATAAAAATCTTGATGTCGGACGGCAGCGGATTGTTGTTATTTTTATTTGTTACGCGGAATTTATTTGAATAAAGACTTTCGAGTGGGGTCCGGAACGGATATAGCATCGGGTGAAATGTTTAGTGAAATTTGCGGTTGCGGGTAAATTTGTAGAATGTTTTTTATTATTCATGATTGGTATTCGTTTCTCCGCATCATGCCTAAGTGCGTAGTGCAAGTTTCAATTGCATTTACTTATTCGATTGCGATTATCTATTATTTACATGAAATCAAATCAGCGCCATGTAGATGGCATTGTTATCTTAGTTAACGCTACCACGATCGAATAAAAATACGCGTTTGGAGAAACTTACTCTAGGACACGGAGTAGGAAGGACGTTTACTAAGAATAAATCTGTTTACTCTCGATTTGAAGACACTCATATTATACTTTTTTAAGAGACCTTTTATGGTATATTATTTAGATATTGTAGTAAATAGTTAAACGCCTGGTTGAGAGTAAATCGCATGCGTACCTTTTGCGTAGGTTATGCGCATGATAAAAAAATTTGCTATTTGTAAGTTTTGGCGGACCAATTTGTGTAAAAAATCAGGCGCTGATTTACTAAGTCCTTATCACAGTTACTTTTATATTATGATTTTATACTAATATGGATTTCAAAGACACGAGATACTGTCAATCAGTTGCTAGTATATCACTAAGGAAATGCATTAAAGCATACATTGAAACGTGAATCTCATACCACATATTATCGCTCGGATCCAAATGAAAGAAAGAGGATATCATATGTCATCACACCGTTTCAGCCTTAACAAAACAAATATGATGAATGCACACATGTTTACGGTTCTGACAAACGAAACATATCGTGGGATACATTAGGACAAGTGATGTTTCAATCAGGAGAAAAGACAGATAAAAATTTGTTTTGGAGAATCGTAATTGGTAACAGCTTTATGGTCTTCTTCGCCAGTTACAGACCAACAAAATTGGTGTCGATCTCAGATCAGATAAAGGAATGAATAAAGAGGATATGACTTAGTACAATTTTATTTTGTGTTCAAATGTCTCCGTTTTTCATACATTTTTTGAAAGCTTTTATTTTACTTGTCCTATTTGTATGTATGTGTGTAGGACAAATCTTGCACCTGAATGTTAAACCAGTTATCTCTAACCGATTGAGCTGAAACTTACCAGATATGCACTCTCGGTTCCTCGGATGATTCCATAATTGTCATCAAAGTAACACTATTTTCAAGTAATTTTGATTTAAAAGCCAAACTACCGATTCGATTTTGATGAAATTTCTATGGGATCATTCTGAAATTATATCCCTTTCAATAAAAAAATCGAGAACCCGTCCTTTAATTGAAGTCAGTTAAAAATAGGCCTCGCTTTCATGCGTGAATATTCGCAACAGGGGAAGGGAGATAAGGAGAATTTTTCATTTTAAAATGAATATTATCCCAACATATGTTTACGTAAATGCTTTCAGTTTATGTGAAAACTACTATAAAACTTTGATGTTAAGGTACTTTGGATCGCGTTTTGCTGCCTTCGGCTCATCACGGCCCACATTTTAATGTACGCCAATTTAAAATCAAAGATTTTAAGCTTTCAAAAGTGAAAACTGTCTTCCACCTACTTGAATTATTCTGGTTACCGATTCACAGCCTTAACTTTACCTGGTAATTTCTTGAAATTTGATTATTTCGTCTAAGCAGACAACGACAACGCGATTTTCTCGACACCAGAACTCCTAAGCTCTTGTAAATTCCAACAAAGGCAGCTTTAAGCTCAGCAGATGTTGCGATAATTCTACCATTCCTGTTCATCAAAGTTTACTTTTTCTTATTCTGAATCGGTACAAAGGAGGTGTTATGTCAAATTTCTATTGGGATTTAACCTTATACAGTTCCAAGTTGCAAAGGATCTCAGGCGTAGGGGTTTGTACATCCTCAAAGGTTTACCTAAACTGTGTTTACAAGATATATTTTTATTGTTCTTTCATACTCTTCTAAGAAACTAAAGTACTCATTCTTGCGCAAAAGAAGAAAACAAGCGTGGGACGTAAATAATTTCTATGAAATATAAATGTTGCCTATGGAAATTTCAATAGCACAACAGTTCTCGTAAAAAGTTCTCGTAAAAACAAACACAAAGTTGCCAAAGTACACTCAAATGCAACGTGTGAAAGAAACAATGAAGAGAAATGACGCGAAAACTAAATCAATCAATGCATGAAAAGCGTCAATCTGTGAACTTAGTGTGAGGTGATTGTTATGTTTGAAAGATTATACTGCAAAAAATTTATTCTGCAAAGAATGGCAGCGGACATAGCATAGAGATGGGGAAGGCTTTTGTCAAGCAGTGGGATAATTAAGGCTAGAAAAAAACCTTCTGCAATTTCGTAGAACTCTAGAAAAACCGACAGACCAATGACAATGTCTGAATTTCTCCCCGTAAAATTCACAAAGTGAATGCACCGAATCAAAGCTAAGCAATTCGAATATTCACATCAAGCACAGAATAAAACAAACGCAAGTTCCCAAGGGAGCTATTCTCGTGCTGGCGGCTGCGCACGATATTCTTAGATAATTAACTCTTTATTTCTAGGGACATCTGTTTACAGATGCAGCTACTAAATCTACTACAGAAGCGAGCGTTTGGAATAGTTCCATCTACATTGAAGGGAATCATAAAAGGAATTTCGGTTCAGGTTTGGCTTTTTGGGTATTGAAACTTAAATACGGCTAGCTAGGTACACAGTTATATTATATAGTTAGGTAGCTATGTGTAATGGATCTCTAAATATATCTATGTACATAAATCAAACCAATATTATAAAGGAGGTAGTGTATTTGTTGGTTTGTTTGTAACGCATTTACAGAACAATGAATCGACGTGACTATGAATAGAGATAAAATGGAGATAGATTGAAGGCCGGAAAGTGACATAGCATACTTTATATCCTTTTCAAGCACTAGGAATGGTCACTGGGGAAGATTTATTATGGGCAACGCCGACACTGGGGTAGAGTGAGAGAAGAAGTCGCTCTAGGCGCCAGATAGGAAGGGCGCCAAAACAATAAAAGCAAAAAAATGGTGGCGTCTTGCGCCTTGGCGCGGGGGTGGCAGGGCAAACTTGCATTATTTGTAATCAGTAAAAAAATATAGAAATACTTTACATTCTGGATTAACAAATGGGCTATTTATTATTCCGTAAAATGATCTATTCATGTAAGGTAGTTTTCAGAAAAGAATCGTGCCTAAACACAACCTCGGTCTACCCTAATCAAGGATAGGCCCAGAGCTGATACGGTTATAGTCTCATATAACTTTGCTGCATCCCAATGCACTCAAGTATCTTTGAAAGATTCTCACACTTGACAACAAAAAAGACTTCTACATTCAAAGAGTTCATTTCAAGTACCCAAATTCCCTGTAGATTCAACTTCACACAGAAAAAGCATACTAATATCAAATAAGTTTCTACACGAACCTTTACGAACGTATAACGACTGGCTTTCGCAGTTGCTCTTTAATTTCCTCCCGGGCTCATTCAAAGGTTACTCTCCCGTACATTACTTTGCCATTCGTCCCATGAATAAAAAATAGTTCCTTTGTCTTGTGACAAGGATCGTATGGATTCAATTTAATCCCAGTACCAAAAAGCGTGGCCATTAGGAAAGTAATTAGTCTCCAGACATCCCCTTGCTAATAAATATTGCATCATTTGATTCGTGGGGTAATGAAAGTAGACCCCTTAGGTACGGAACTGACAGATGGCGTACAAAGTGAAAACTTGATTGGATGAAACCTTGTTGACCGAGCAAAGTGAAGGTTTTAGAGTCTATGAAACGTTCTGTTGACGATTGTTTATTATTCGTCAGATCTTCAGGAAATGTTGTAGGCTAGTAGTTAATTTTGATACAATTTTTTAACTGTAATATGAATAAAATTGATTCAGGGGTAGCGAAGACATAGAGTTTGCGATGTCACAGTTCGAGCCAAATAACTACATATTACATTATTGGACTTTTATTCTGTAGTAATACTATGTAGTTCATCACCATCATCATCATATTCTGCTTTTTACTGTCCACTGCTGGACACAGGCCTCTCCTAACCTAATGCACGTCATCGGCAATTCTTCGTATCCAATTTTTACCTGCCGTTTTATACAGGTCGTCACGCCACCTGGCCGCAGGGTGTCTTACACTACGTTTGCCTAAACCACACTATAACTCATCTAACTAACCCATTGGTTAGCGGTTCTTCGGTCAATGTGACTGGCCCACTGACTTTTCAGCTTACTTATCCTTTGAGTTCTGTCGGTGTCAGTTTAAGGTATGTCGTAGTCCAACACCGGTACACCTTAAAAGACACCGACGTGATGATGATGAACTACATATGAAAAGATGAATAATATATTTTTATAAACCAACGAGAATACCTGATAGTTAATGAAAGTCATTTTGACCCAGCTCGCATAAAATGGGTTGAAATATATACATACTTGTTTCTTTTTACCCCTACTGCTGCGATCATGGGGTTTGCGAGTTAATCATGTAAGACGGTACTATGTAATTTGGCGGAGTCTTTGTTCCTTTGAATTTTTGGCGTACTCAGCTTTAGTTGAAGTGCGAGGTGACATTAAATTGATCTTTATGTCCAGGTCATAAGCTACATTTTGGTAGTTGAGTTTTTGTTTAAATATAATTATTTTATCATAGCAATTAATGATCTTAAATTTCACAACATTGAAAAGGTATTGCTAACTCATTTAATGAAGCCCTCTAAGTTTTCCCTGCATTAAATATACGCGTAATAAAATTAATATTGTTTGAGAAAATTCAGGAGAAACAATTTAAAAAAGTTCCTGGGCTCTACTTAAATTTAGGTATTCAATCCTGCTTAATATTTGAGACATTCGGGTCTAGGTAACAAAAAATCATAATAATGTTTATTTCAAATGTTCCATTAGTAGGTATAAAGATAAAAACATATTAAGGAGAAAAAAATGTGATCGTTTCTAACGACTGTATAACGAATTTTTTAAAGACATTGCAAAAAGAAATTGAAAATCATAGGTAACTGATAATGATGTTTTAAATACACATCGCGACTACAATACGCCTAATACGACTATTTTAGGTCTGTTGGTGGATCGGGTGGACTTTAAGGGGGTAAGAGAGAATTTCAAGCGATTCAGTTTATATGATTGGTTATTGTGTGTGCAAAACAGTTGTACATACTCTAACTGTTTTCTCAGAAGGTTCAATATGTGCCATGTCCTCATAATGACTGACCATGTGATCCATCAAATTAAGCAGTTGCGTGGCGAGTACATCACTCACATTCAGTTTGCCGACGATTGTGATCATGGTTGAATCGATGGAAAATCTCAGTATGATGCTCGAAGGCCCTAATCGAGTCTCCCAACAGGTGAGCCTTAAGATGAAAATAGACAAAACAAAGGTCATGTCAAATATCCATGTTGTGCCTACCCCAGTATCAGTTGGGAACTCAGTTCTAGAAGTTGTCGATGCGTATGTCTTACCTAGGACAAGGCAACCAACTAGCCAAGTCCAACTTCAAGAAAGAATTCAATCGGCGAATCCAACTCACTAGGCATCGTTCGGTAAACTTCGCAACGCCCTCTCGTCCAAAATACCTCAGTGCCTTAAGATGATAGTCTTGGACCAGTGATGATGGATAGAAAGAAATATGTATGTATATATTTTAACATATTTATGAGAGCTGGCTCAAAATGGTTCACATACAGCACTGAAACGTGGTCTCTCACTATGGGCCTCATAAACATGCTCCAATTCGCACAGTGAGCTATGGAGAGGGCTATACTCAGGATTCTTCTACGAGATCGAATCAGAAATGAGGAGATCCGTAGACAAACAAAAGTTACCAACTGATAGAACCGAAAGGTTCTCAAATGGAGACCAAGGACCGATAAGCGCAGCCTAGGTCCAACAGTAAGATGGACATACGACCTAAAAGAGGACGCGGGAAAACGCCGGATTTAGGCAGCTTCCAACCGGTCCTTTTGGAGATCCACGGGGGAGGCCTATATTCAAGCAGTTGAAGTCTATGGCTGAAATGATGATGACAATGTGAGCCATTTTGTATCAGGACAATTTTTTCTTCCCTTATTTATCACAGTATTCAGAGTATTTCGCGATAATCGGTGACAAGCAATCGTGTAACGAAACCAGGTTTCGTTTATAAATAAATTCGCAATTTAATACCGTTTCTGGTATTAAATTACCATCGATTCCCGTTAATTATCCACCATTTTGTTTCATTAAAACAAATCGGTATTATTTGGGGTCGCTTAATTGACCTGTGATTGCTCGAGATGTTGGATTGCTGGTTTTTGGCAAGTTGTTTTTGGAATCGGATATTTCCGATTTACGAAACGGTTAAGGAGCTTACTCAGTGCCTGATCTTCACCCAACTTGCTCTGTTTTAATTATGATGTTATCCTACTATTATTAAACAACAAGGAGACATTAGAACAGGAACGATAAAAATATACAAAAGCATATCTACCTGTTTGTCTGATTTGAGATCAAGGAAATGCCGTAAACTGACAATGGCAAAAAGTGCTCAAACATTTTTTTACTGCAAAACCTTTCTTGTGTGAACCCGTAGTAGGATAACAAAACTAAATCAATAATGTATACCACAATCGAGAAATGAGAACATGACAGCTTACAAAATAGTTCTTGTATATAATATGATAGTGGAAAATCTTACAAGAATTGTAGCAAACAGCCCACAACCTTTCTATCTGCCAAAATTTCTCATTTTGTATTCATTCCAGGCAAAAAATCACTACTTACTAACAACAGAGAGGATTACATGACCCAAATACCTGAAATAACATTACTAGGGTCAAAAAAATTCATGAAAAAATGAATAAGTATCAAAGAAACATAAAAGCCTCGTTTGGTCCCAAAAAATCCAATAAATAACCAAATATAATACATTCATAGAAAAAATAAACTGATTTCTATCTCCTTACCGAAGGAAATTGGTTTTTTATTTTTATGTGGACCAAAATACCCCCCGTGAAGCCCGACAAAGTAAAGGCTTATTTAATTTATTTATGGTGCCATTGAGCTATTTCTTTTGATTTTACATGTTATACATTTTCTGCTACTTATTTGTTTGTATAGGGTTGTTGATAATTAGCTAATAACCTCTCGCAGGCCTACGTCTATACTTAACAACTTTATTTTTATGACTTTCAATAATTTGTGTTTTATTTCTTCCATTGTAAGGATAACTTACTCGTATCAATCATCATCAGTCTCTTTCCACATTCTTTCTGTTACATAATATAACTTTTTTCGCTACAGGCCACTTCAAGCGTTTCAAATTAACAACTCGATTTACTGACATAACAATTTTATAAGCCTGATTTAGACCTGATGTGTTCGCACCTGCAACGCCACCTTACCATAATTATTTCCCTTGTTTGTCTGATCTGAGGTGTATCACATGCGTTCAAATATTTTATTTTATTCCAATTATTTCAATCGCCCGTAATTTATTTGCATAATCGTTAAGCCGTTGTTTTTCTCGCACATAGTTTTTTCCACAGACCTAAAAAAAATACATCCTAAATCTATGGTTTTTTTCTTTACTGTGCTCATTTCAGTTGCAAAAAAAATTGGCTTTACAGATTCACTTAGAAAAAAAGACAAAAATGTAATATATACGAAATTCATATTATGAATTTCGTGTTTATATATGAGAACAGTAACAGACGCCAAAGTTTGCACGGGATCAAGTACGAACCAACTACTCCTAGAGCAAACAAAACATTTCATACAATTAGGGATCTGTCGACCCATGTTCATTTCGCTTACTAGCGGTCGAGAGGGCTTGCTGGTGGTAAATTCGATTTCTATTTGCATCCCAAATTAGGTAAATGTGCAATAATAATTGGATCATGGCAAGAAATTTTTAAATACATCCACCCATATAAGTCTTTAAAGAGTTTGTTAAAATAATTATCAATAAGAATAACTAACTTCATAAAAATGTCAGAACTGGACCAAATTGAAATGGTACCACACGGAAAGCACCAGCTTTCAAATAAAAAAGAATCATCAAAATCGATTCACCGAGTTAAAAAAAGAACAGGCGAGTTGATAACCTCCTCCTTTTTGGAAGTCGGTTAATTATTTTTTATGATGTAGCGCTGCATTCACATATTTTGTATGACATTTAAATTCTAATTTAGGGTGCTTTTGATGAAAGAAGTCCCAAGGCAAACAGTGGAGCTAAATTTCCATGTTGTAGTTGTTAGGTGTTGTTACTGTGTTTGGACGCTGATATTTTTTTTAATTTGCCATCGTTAAAGAGTCGTGTACGATACTTAAACTTGTTAAAAGTGCTGCTCGAGAAATTATACTGATAGTGAGCGATGATAGGACCACGTCTGGGGGACTTCTTTCATGAAAAGCACTCTACCTAAATAAGAATTCGTAAGTTTCCGAAAACTCCGCAGGATTAGTCACATGCAACGTCTGACAGTTGCCATAACATCTAACTACGCAAACAAATCTTGGCAGACAATTTTACCTACTTTTAATTGAATCGGTTAAGTAAGAAGGGGAACAAGTCAGTTTTTTTCACATTATGACAATTTAGATGGAATTCGATTTTTATAAGTAAGACCAACGAAACAGTTTGTCATCATCAGCCAGAAAACGTCCACTGCTGAACGTAGGCCTCCTCTTTTAACCTTCAAACTAAACGACATCCTGCCATCTGCCATGAAACTTTGCAAGGATGTGCAATCCGGATGACAATACAATAATTTGGTACCATCGAATTAATCTAATGATGGAGCCAGTAGATGCAAAACTCTGGAATGGCTACTAGCAAACCCCGCGAGTTTTGGGTCATTCATAAATTATACTTTGTCACGGAGTCTGATGATTTAGCCTCCGAGTTGGATTGTGTAACTTTTTAATAGCCACCAGTAAATTCTTCGAGATTGGGCTTCTTTGGTTCGTTTTAACTATTCACACAAGCATATTATGTTTATTAGTTTTTAACTATTAAAATATTTTTTTAACCGCCGCGCAAATATAGGGTTTTTTTATAAGTTTAACGTGTGTATCTGTTTGAAGCATCATTGTTACCATAAGGCTGATCCGATTTTAATTCATTTTTTTCTTTTGAAAAATGACTTGAATGTATACTTTTCAAGATTAAAGAAAATCTGTTCAACTGTTTGTAGATTATCATAAAAAGTCTTTTACACGATGTGGTAACTTAACACGTTATTAAAATAAAACTTCACACCTCACAGGGGACCTTTGCAGACACTTGAGGAAGTTTTGGGCTAAGTTTCGTACGGGAAATATGTTGGGTAGTACATATTTAGGTATACGTTATCGCGCCGACATAATTGAAAAACTTTTTGACAGGGGTTAATCCTCCCCTACTAAATGTTAGCCTTATGCCACTTTAACCCGTTAAAATTTTAAATTATTTTTACTGAAAGTTTTGAACCTGGGGAATCTGCCGTTGTTTCCAGAGTCTTAAATCATCATGATAATGATGCGATTAATCTTTGTTGACAAGTGTTTGAATATGGAATTTTAAAAGTTTTTAATTATCAAACCCTTTCTAGGCACTTTGAGAGACGTCATTAGGTTTTTAATACTAAAATATCAGGTTTTTTAGGCGCTGTTTGAGAAACATTATCCTTCAATAGTACCAGTCTCAGTTTATTAATTTTTTAACGAAAAAAAAACTTTCGACAATATAAGTACCTACGAATAAGTAACATCGTAATCATATTCATTTTATTGCGTACTAGTTTTTTTTGCTTGCGACTTTGTACTCGTAGATTTTCATATAAACCTTCAATCCTTTTTTCTTCCCTTAATCCGGCCCTTGCGCAAAATAACATAGCCTATACTTCAATCTGGTCATAGCTAAGCATATTCGTGAAAACTGCATTTAAATCGTTTTTATTATATGTATAGATAATAAATATGATGGGTACATGGGATTCAGATGGAAAAAAATACAGTAAAAAACGCCAAAATCGACCTTTTGGCATGCTAACAAATTTAAGGATCTTAGGAAAAATATTTTTTTTTTTTAAATAATATACATTGCATTTTATCAAACTACAACTCACTCTACAACTCTCTCAACTTATTTTAATGGCTTTTATCAAAATTATTATTCAAATTATACAAGTCAACTCAATATACAATTATATAATATTTAGTCAGAAATTAATGACAAGTTTAGCGTATGACGCTTGTGATTAGAGAAAACAAAAGTCATTCGCTCCTAGGGTTGGCCCACTTGAAAAAGATCCTAGACAAAATTCAGTTCATTTTCATCAGGGCGGGTATAGGATGAGCTGTCCCAGTCAGGGCCTCTCTCCTGATATGTCTTTTGCCTCGGTCCTGTGCTCATCGATTACAGGTTTGACACGATAGTGATTATATTGTTGACCCATCTTGCAGCTGGACGACCAACGCTCCACGTACTAACACAGATCAAAATATACAGGGTTACGTGGATAGGGTGTACTAAGTCGAAAAGGTTCCGTTATAGTCATCATTATAAACAACTTTTACTATTGGACCTCTCCTGAAATCACGAAAAAATATATCACCTGTTCCATAGACTTATAACAGCTGTTTTTTTGCCGTACATTGTTAAAGTTGTTCATATTGATACTACTATGGGTATTATGGACCAATTTCCGCTTAGTACACCCCTACCGCGTAACCTAGTAATCATGGATTTCTGTATTCCTAGGACAATTTTGTAATGCAAATAAGGTACATTCAAAGGTAACGAACTCACGACCAAAACCAATATGGCAATGTTCTCGGAAGGTGCACAGTTGGCAAATCGAAAGGAGTATACGGGAAATTGGACTTTCTAAATATAGCATATACACACCGATATACGTACCTATTATTAAGGCCGGGTTGTAGTGCGACGCGAGCATGTTTGTTAAAGCAGTTGATAACAAACGTGTAGCTGTAATTTCGTATTCAACGGAGCAATAAGTATGGCGGTTAGGTAAAATCGCAAATATCGATCTTCGATTTTGAAGTTTTTCTCATATATTTTTATAAGTGCGAAATGAGTACAATGGGTGGTTTTCTGACCGCTGAAATAACATAGTTTTGCAACCATCGACAGATGGCGCTGACGAGACACGGCTTTAGTTTTTTTCGCATTTGTTCAATGAAACCTACAATACAAGGCAGAGGTGACATTTTATAACATGTCTAGGCAAGGCACACTTATGTACCTACTATTTTGTGTTGTGTTGTGAAAAAACAAGTACTTTCTTAGCAAACAATAACCACAAAATACTATAATACGAAATAAAATAAAACAAAAACAAACATGAAAGACAGTGTCAGACAGACAAATATGAGAATAAGCATTTTTTTTATTGACTTTTCTTCGTCTGTGCTTTTTCAAAACTTCATAACCATGTCTCTTCAACGCCATCTATCGCATTTATATAAACAGTTATTTTTTATTGCCTATTGGTAATCCGCTCATTTTGATCTTGACATGTTTAAAAAAATAAAAAGCCTTGTCAATCGGTGTATTTTTTTATGTTTTCATGATAGAATCTCTTATCAGGGCCGTTATTCTGCACGGGCAAAGGCGCGCTAACGTGGCCACGTTAACATAAAAAAGTTGGCCTCTATTCCTTAGGAAATAGAGACCAACTTCTTGAAGTTAACGCGTCACGTTACGAGCGTGTTTGCCCGTGCGGAATAAGTGCCCAGTGTAATTATGTATTTGTGTACGGGGTAGGTACTACGAGTAAATGTTTCGAAGTCAAGATGTCAGTGGGTAACATAAGTATCAAAATATTCTTATTCCTGGTGCCAAAATGTCGCAGCTAGTTGGTACATATATAATGTTCGTAAATTAAGTAAGTGAAAACTAATAGATATAATACTTTTGATACATTTTATAATTTGCAGACGAGTACATGCGAGGAAGCCGTACGCGACATCTCCGATAAGGTGCAGGACAGTAGGATGCGATGGTATTGGCATGTAAAGAGACTACCTGACTAGGTACGTATTTTCCTATAGGGAACATGACCCAAGATAAGATGGAAAGATGTTGTGCTAAAGAACATGATCAGGCCCCTCTTTCCCACTGGACACTCTGGGCACTTGCCCAGGGCCCTGCGATCGATAGCCCCCTAGTTCCCACCATAACCGATATTTATTACCGAAAAACTAATTTATTTTGAAAAAAAAAAGGATTATGAATGTCTACAATACCTACTTGCTTATTAGCTTTTGCATGCGCGAAACTACCTAATCTCGCCCGAAAATTGGGCTCTGTCAAGGTCCTATTAGCCTAATGTGCCCAGGGCCTCCAATAGGTTAAATACGGCCCTGGACATGATAGAGTGTATGGTTTACAAAGACGATGTCAAGAATAGAGCGAAGTGGACAAGAAAAGAGGCACACCATATTTTATTTTTATAATCTTTGAGAAACTAACGGTCTTAAATAACTAGCTAATATAATAATGAGTTAATAATTAGCTAGAGACAAAGGGGCCATTTAAAAGTTTCCACTTATTAAAACAGAGTACATTATATATACGCTAAAACATGTGAATAAAAATACCGACGACGAATATGGAATTCATAGTCGGGAAGATAGAGCTAGACAAGAATAATTATTCAATAATTTAAATTTATCTGAACTATATCAAATACGAGTGAATTAGTCCATCTATACGTAAACGTTTTTATGACGTCCGATCCGATGCAAAATGTTGTAAACAAGATAAAAATTTATAATAACTGCAAATATAGGTCAGCGTCGTTTATCCCGAACTGATCTTAATTAGGTTGAAAATATTGGATGCAGCGCTCATTTATTAGTTCAGTAATTATAATTTTAAATAATACTTACAGACCTCGTCATGCTTTAAACATCAAACGTAAACGCTTGTACACACATTTTCCGCCAAGTTTTTCTTGTGACCAATAGACGCGGCCGGAGCATTGGCATCAAATATTTATTACATGCTACATTTCAAAACGTATACTTTTTAATGTACTAATATAACATAATGTATAGACTGTACTATGCCGAAAAAACTCAGATTCACACAACGGGCAATGGAGAGAGCTATGCTCGGAGTTTCTTTGCGCGATAAAATTCGGAACGTAGATATTTATATAGATATTCGCCAAAGAACCAGAGTCACCGACATAGCCATTAAAATTTGCAAATTGAAGTAGCAATGGACAGGCCACATCGCTCGAAGAACGGATAACCGATGGGGAAGAAAGGTTCTTGAGTGGAAACCACGAACCGGAAGACGTAGCGTAGGTAGACCTCCCACTAGATAGTTTGTATATATGTACAAATTAGCACTAAAATATGTTTAAGTAGAGCTACTTTAAATATATTTTATTTTAGTTTGTTTTTAAATAAATAAAATGTATATATAAAGTAACTGAACAAATTTTTTTTATGAAGAAGAACACTACCTATATTCTTACAGTAAGTTACTCGACTTCGTACCTAATTAACATTTTGGACATTGATTTTGGAGTTGTTATAGGTGAAAGGTCAAAGGTAAACCGTTTGAAATGGCGTTCGTACAAATTCTCCTAATGATTTCTAGCTGGTCGTAAGCTCATAGATCTGGTTATACGTATATTATATCTACGGAAACGATATAAAAGAGAAATACGAAGAAAATAGGCAATACATTTTTTTATAATATAATTTATAGGCTTTCATTTGATCGCCAACTTGGCGATGATGCGGTCTACGATAGAGCACGCTTGCCTAGATGAAACAGATTCACTCTTAATTTGAAAACATCCAGTTTGTAACAGAACTATCGGGGAACACCCATTCAGGCAGTGCATTTCATGGACTAGCAGTTCGCAAAATAATAGTGGAATCTAAGCACTTCGTACTTGGTTTTCGGAATATATCAACCATGAAGCGGTGTAGATTTTTCGTGCCCGCTCTGGCAGCCCGATAGAAAAATGTGCATGCAGAGCCCATGTATACTCTCCGAATTATATCCGATAAAAAACCGATAGACTAGCTATTTTACGCCGATGATCAAGACTAAGAATGTTACTTAGTCTGAAGAAGGGATTCGTTGCCAATGAGCCTCTTAGCACGTTTCTCAGTAGGTACAATTTCAATGATTCTTAACTGATGTGAAACATCTATTGGCGCGCCTTTGCAGTAAAACTGACTCGTATGCCGTGATGGCAAACGACATGACGCTCTCTTATGCCGTCAGGCGACAGGCGACATTGACAGGCGACCCGTTATGGCCAACTTAATAAAAAATTATGAGCAAAACATTTATGTTTATTTTCTTGATCAATTTAAACCTTGAATTTAAACGTGAGTAATCCATGATGAAGCAGTTTTTAGTCAGTTGAGTGTCAAGGCGAGCAAGGCACTTGCCTGATGGTTATTGCCACGCTTGCCCATAAAAATCAATGTCATAATTTGGAACTTCACCTGTTCTAAATACCTACTGCGCTTTTCACCCTGAGATATTAAATTGTGAAATCTACATTTCCCTAGTGATATATTATTGCCCTTTAATCTGGTACATAGTTTTATTTTATTTTAATTGTCAACAGTAAAATTATTATCTGATTAAATTAATTCAACAAACACTGGTAATCTAATAACTCACTCCGTCAGAAGTCTTTGTACAAATATTTATTAAAACATAAAACCAGTCTACTTCTTACGAAACATTATTAATTACATTCTAATTAATTATGTTTAAAGAAGATAAAACGTAAAGGCATGCAAACAAATTTTAACGTACAACATTTTTGGCGACCAAAGGGCCTGGCCGTAAGGTAGGCCATCGGAACAACGGGGCAAATTCGCCAGCTTTTTAGGTACCTTTGGAGCTCTGTTTTCTATCTATGATATTTTGTCCGCAATACAATAAATAAAAACAGTTCTATTAAATCATTTTAGTTCCTCGGATATTATAAATTTTATGTTTTCATTATTAACCCCTAATTTTGTATTTCACGTGTCTTTGCGATGAATAAACTTTAGTTTTAATTTTAAAATAAATAAATAACGTTAATTAAAATAAAGAATAAAGTTTGTTGACTTACATTAAGACGCCAGCGAATCTTAACAAACTTTGTTATATAAACTGCGCAATCCATCACAAGTCACAGAACAAACACTTTAATTAGTTATGAAAATTTTCACCACAGAATTGACGTTTAACTTTACGTCCGTCACAAAATTTTCGCCCGTCAAAAAGCGTCTGTCAACTTTCTGTTTACGCGACGTAACCACTCAGTTTGTGACGCATCGCGATACGTCCCAGCCTCCGAGCGAATGGGGTTCATCTAAAAAATCAGAGTCCTGGAAGCTCATTGCCATACCGTCTAGAGTTCGAGCTTCATCACATCACTACGAAACAAACCAATACCAACTCTGCAACAACAGGTTAAGATTGTAATTGCAGTTCAGCTCTACGGAGTTTTACGTCGTTTCAAATTTGAGAGTAGTCGAAGATAGGGAAGAGGCCAGATGCTGCGCGCATGCGATTTTATGCTTACACACATTCGAATTGATGTCCTTGTGTGCGTCTGTGTATGGTGGTCGACGCTACATTGTTTGAGGAGGTGCCGGACATACTATTGTTGTGAACAGCGCTGGCGATAACCGCGAGCTAACAATCGACCGTGATTAATCTACCTAGATACAATTTAGGTCCCTTTGTGTAGTTTAAAAAAATATAACCTCTTTTAAAGGAACGATGGTGGCCAAGGAGTAGCATGTGCGCTTTACAATCTGATGATATCCGTTTCAAACCTCAACCCAGCTAATAACTTATTTAGAAATTACATATATGCATTTTCGATGCCATAGCTCAACAACGGTGAAAGAAAACATCGTGAGGAAACTGGTATGTCCAAGAACCTGAAAAGTTCAGAAAAATATTATGACATGCATTGGGCCATCGTGGTGGATTAGGGCCCAGCCTCTCTCTCTCTCTATCAGAGAAAAGGCCTGTGTCCCAGCAATGAGAGCATGAAAGGATGATGAAATGATGAACCTCGTTTTACCATACTTTTCTGATACATGGTATTTAATGCGTCAGTTTTTTTGAAAGAACGCACTTCAACGAAAATTGGAATACTAAAGTATATTTTTCCCCCTTCTAATTATTTCGTACTGACATTTGTTTCAAGTAGGTTTAATTACGTTTTTCTACTAAAAATGCGAATACACAGTGGATCATAATTAAGAATTTACTTTTTTAAATATTAGGATGCTCTCCTATGCTCTTAGTACCTACAAGTCATATATAGCTATCTGGCCATAGTTTATCAATAGTCGCTTCAGTTATTTAGTTAAGAGGCGAGCGCACGCGCCGACTCGTGCGTATCTCTTCCTGCAGACGTAGATCGCATATTTTTGTCACTGTTTCGTGCAGAGCAAAACTTGGATTTGAGCTGACGACATATCGACACTTAAGTGATAAAAAATATGCACACGAAATAATTCTCGCAGTTTAAAAAACTAAAAACACGCTTATTTAAAACTTATAATCCTGAAGATCCTGGCAAGGATAATGGGACAAACTATACAAATTATTGCATTGTCATCTGTCCTTGATAAGTGTGCAAAGTTTCAAATCAATCCATCGTTTTGAAAGGGGTGAAAATGACGTTCAAAGATTCCGTTACATAAATACACACTAAGCTAATAAAAGCGTGTTAAAAAAATAACCCTGTTAGCCTTAACGCAACTAAAACACATAGATTTTTAAAACGCTGTACATTTTTATTTGAAATCCGTTTGTAAATTGCTAACTATGCTTCAAACTTGCCAGTTAAAGCTTACGAAATAGAAATGTTTATGAAACGAAAAAGCTGTGAAAATATTAACGTTTCACGCTTTAGGTGAAACGCTCAGAGTTATTACGTTATGTAGGTCAATAAACGCATCTCATTGAATATTATAAACATTGCTCGACGATTTGAGGACAGAAAAACTTGATATAAATACAGGGTTATTATAAAGTGTATGCAAAGCCGAACGGGTATCATTGTCCTCATAAATAACTATCATTATGACCTCTGCATGATTTAATTCCCTCATGCGCATTTCTATCGGTCGACAGGGAAAGCACATTAAGATGACACCGTTTCATGGTTAATATTCCGAAAACCCGTACAAAGAGCTTTGAGATACGAGAATTTGGTAAGCGTTGCTTGAATGGGTGTTCCCCGATAGTTAAAATCTAGGTGTCTCGAAATAATCATATTAAAATAAAAGTATCTGTAGTATAACAAACTAGTAGAATGATAATATAAAAAATAATAATGTGTAGTTTTTCCGAAGCAAATTTGTGTTAAAAAATTATGCGTAGATCTAAAATATAACTTGCTGTAAGGTTATTGTTACCTGGAATTGATTAATTATTTGTTAAGTTTCACCGCCGTCACAAAAAATACCATATCTGGAATTTCATCAAATACGATCGATTTGATAAACTGTAATAATTATAAAGTAGCAAAACATATTTTTTTTGTTTTGATATCGATAATTATACAATCTAGATAGTTGATTATAAACAAGCCAAAATATCTATCGTGCAATACTTCGAAATTCTTAACTGTATTTAAATACATGATTCGCCGAATTGATTGATTGGTTTACTTTGAAATTCTTAATCTGGTTTTTTATTTTTATTTTTGGTTATTGATAATTGATCACGAATTCCTTTTTAGGGTTCCGTAGCCCGACAAGGAACCCTTATAAATTCATTCCGTCCGTCCGTCTGTCTGTCTGTCTGTCCATCTGACCGAATTTTTTAGAACCTCTTAACTTCTATAATTATTGAGATAAATGCATGAAACTTTGCGAAATGACAGTTGTAATATAGATCTCAATTTTAATACATTACTTTTTTATAAAGCCTAAATCCTTTGCGAAATATGGCCCGCCAAAGTAGCAAAAATTGGTCCCCCCTGCATTTCTAAACTATAAGACTTAGAAACTTGTAACTTACAATACGAATAGTTCATATTTAAAACATACTTCTAAATTATTTAAAACATTATCTGATTATGACCTTTTGAGTAACAGCGATAAAACTGTAATAAATTCAAGGCGTTCATCTCAAAGGTCCTTTATGGAAAATGATCTTAGTAAAAAATGTTTCTCAATCAGTTTTCTGTATGGTTAAATCATAAAAAGTAAATGCTATGTCGGGATGATATCTCTGAAATTTGGCTAAATCCACAGAGCTTCGTTCGTTACAACTATGACTACAATTATATGGCTTTGGTTACGGAACCCTACCATACGCGTGTCTTGACACGCTCTTGGCCAATAATTAAAAAAATATAAAAAAATATTTGTACTTAATGCGACGTTGAAGCGGAAAAACACAAGATATTCGTCAAAGAAACAGTTTTGAAGATGAAGTTCCGCAAAGCAACGCCTGATTCAATTAACTATTTTGAGTTTTATTTGGCATGAATATTTTTTTCCTAATTATATTTCATAGAACTCAACTTAAAAACTGCTAAGGAACGTCAAGAAAGAGTTCTAAACCCCATTCATAGTCCGTGTCCGTTCTCAGGTGGATAAAACGGCTTCGATTATCCGTTTACAAAAGTCCCGGCTCAATTCTCACCAAACTTGTTTAATTAAAGTTTTCGCACTCTTTTTCCCTTTAGGCGGGGAAATAATCCGTTGTTTAGAACAAAAGTGCTGTGGAGTTGCTGTTCTTACTCTGTTTATTTATGTCCGTAAAAGGTACTTCTGACGCAACTTCTAGATCTGAAACGATTACATTAACATGTAGGTATTATTGTTATTTTTAATTATTTTAATTCTGTTTTGTAATGTTGATGTTGTAGTGTCTTCTGCGTAAAATAAATGTCTTTTCTTTTCTTTCTTTCTTTCTTCTTTCTATAAAAGAAATTAAATCAATCGCAAATATACATAACAGTACTTATACGTTGCTTACGTATTTAATAGGTACTGGTTAAAACACTCTTAAATAAATATCTGGGACATAAATATCTGGGACATTATTGCACACATGGTCATCTGACCCCAAACTAAGCAAAGCTTGTAATATGGCTGCCAGAGACTGATATACATACATATATATTTTTAAATACTTACTTAAATAGATATTAACACCCAGACATAGAACAAACAACAATATTCATCACACAAATATTTGTCCTAGGTGGGAATCGAACCCACGCCCCCACGCGCAGAAGTCAGGTACACTACCAACTGAGCTAACGGGGCTGTCTTAATCCAATCAAACTGATTGATAAGACAAGATACTACTATTTTTATATGACTATCTTTAATTATTTTGCAATTATAAAATTGCAGTGGTAATAATAGCTAGTTATACAGCTATTATTACCACTGCAATTTTATAATGTGGCAATTAAATAGTAGATCTATTTGTCGGTTATTTTTATTTTTATTTGCGTATTTCTCAAACATAACAAAATGTAAACAAAAAGATCATTGATAGATTAACATTTATTATCTTGACAAAAAAAAAACTACCCAAAAAGCCGGCCTAAAAAGTCTACCCAAAAATATAATACACACAAGGTATTATACACAATGGAAGCACACCGCCAGCAAAGCCAGCAAGGTTACTACAATACAACTGCGATTCACCAATGTAGACAAAATACATACCTACAATTTAAAGCTAACTGTATGAAATACCCTACTACGCATTTAACAGTTGCACTGTCCATAGATTGTTGAAGGTCTACAGATGACTCAAATGTAAAGCCCACCTATCACACCACAGGCAGCAGTACACTTAACATGCTGGTTATATGACCAGGCTGAGTGGTAATTTTTATATCGCCAGGTAAACACATGCATCTTGAACACGACTGACATTTAAATACAAATATTATGACTATTAATTCATGTATTTTAATATACTACCAATTCCTAATCTAAGCCTTTTATCAAAAGCTGACAATACACTTGAATACAATGTTCAAAATCACCCCAAAAGTGATCAAATTTAGATAATGGTCCAATCCAACGGCATAATATCTTTTTTCTTCTCGTTCTTTTTATCACAATGCTTGTTGATGACTGCTTGGACTAGTTTAGGGGTGGATCTTTCAAATGCCAAGCCAGACCTAGTATGGTACAGTTTCTGATTTAAAAAAAAACGCTCCGTTAGGATTCGTTCGGGAGGTTTAAGTTTTTGGTTGCCTTGTAGTTATTGGGAAACGCGTGGTGATAGTTGTACCATCCCTCTCTCATTGTGAACGTGCAAACAAAGCGCTCTGTGTAGGATTGATAGTAGATAATAGATTTATATAATATATTTATACTAAATATCCAGATGATAATGTTATAACTGTAGTATTTTTTAAATGTTAAGAGTATTTCAACTCTTAAGGGCTGAGTTAAGTGTGTTAAACTCTCCACGCCATTCTGTGTTCACAACATGTTAGTCCAAGTTTTTGTAGGCACTCAGTATTTGCTTTCGGGATTCGAACTGGAGTTCCAATATCGCTGAAAGTATTCTTGCATTCACATGCTCCTCGTGTCAGAACATCCGGGTATAAGTTTAGACGATCAGATTGTAAACTTCGGCAGTAAAGAATACTTGATGTAGGACTGAGTTGTAAAGGTTTTTGAGTTTTTTATTTTTTATCTGAAGTGTTATTTCGGTTATTTCACATTTGAATATTTTACTATTTAAAAAGGCGGCCATAGCTAAGTGGATAGAGCGCTCGGGGAGTATACCGGAGGGCGCAGGTTCGAATCCTGCCGGTCGTCAAATTTAACGCAATACGCGTTTTAAGCCAACGCCTAAAGGTACCAACCCATATTGCTTTAGCTAATAAAATTAGTTTATCAACCACTGCGTACCTATATTTTCGATTACAAGTTGTGATAAGGGATTGCGTTGTTGGCAAACTTGGCTGAAATGGAACTCGAGCTGTCACCGAGTACGCGTCATTATAACAGTAAGAAAACTTAGAGGATTTAAAATTTAAGCTCGTGTCGTTCACGTTTGCGTGATTTTGCGCACTGCACTGATTTAGCTCGTTAAGAGGTACGTAAAAAAAACATGGGATTACCTTTTATATATAGATATAAAGCACTCATATAGGCACAGATAGATATAGATATGCCTTAGTACAATTATTATAGTTCGTGTTCATAATATATGTCTCCGTATTTTACCGACTTTTTCAGTTTTCAGTTTAGTGTGCCGTATTGACAGTTTTTGCGTTAATATCGCTTATCTACGAATTTTTCACGCACACTAATGAAATATCAGGAGCTCCTTCCACAATCTAATCATGGTAAATATCCCGTAAATAATCATATAACTGTACAACTGTGATAGTTAAAAAGAGTTGTATAAAAAACTACGCCTGTAACTTAATGTTGATTGAATCAGGCGTGACTTTGTCACCTTCAAAACTGTTTTTTGACGAATCTTTAGTATTTTCGCTTATACGTTGCTCTAAGTACAATACGGAATTTGGAATAAACTATTTTATTGTATAGAAATTTGTATATAATTGTAGTTTAGCCTAACCTGAAACAAAAATTAATTAAATAAAAAAGAAAACCTGAGACTCGAGCATTTTTGTTATTGGAACAATTTTAACCTAACTTGACACAAATATGAATAAAATTTGATACAAATTATTCGTTATATATACCTGATACTAAGTTGTAGGTAATGTAAGAAATCATAATAAACTCCCCTAAATTCGATCTATTGTCTGGTTTATGGTTGACTGTATATTTTCCCAAAGTATATTTACTGCTCTCATGTTGTACTGAGTTCTCTATAATACGTCATATAACTTTAATAATGTTTGTCCCACTTTCGGAAACCTGGTTATCATAGAAATAAGTACTGTCACTGTCTGTCACCTGGCTCGGGAGTTCTGGTAAAGTTTATTAAATATACTCACTCATCATCATCATCATGGAGCATGCTAAGTTATATTGGTTTTCATCATCATCAGCCAGAAGACGTTCACTGCTGAATATAGGCCTCCCTCTTTAACCTCCACACTGAACGACAGCTTGCCATCTGCATCCACTGGATGCCCGCGACTCTCACAATGTCGTCGGTCCATCTAGTGGGAGTGGCTGCGTCTTCCGGTTCGTGGTATCCACTCAAGAAACTTTCTTCCCCTTCGGTTCTCGGTTCTTCGAATGATGTGGTCGATTGCCACTTCAACTTGCAAATTTTTAGAATATTATCGCCCTTGAATAATACTACCATGAAACAGATGCAGTTTTGCATAATTCTATGGTCGGAATCCACTATCATAAGGATTATGTCCTATGGCACACAGGCAGGCTGACGTCCTAAGAAAACACTCGCATAGAATGGACTTAATGTCACTAAATTTATTTATTTAAATCTAGATGACGTTTGGTTAGATTTTTTCTCTAGAACACGTCTCCTCCAAGCAATGCTATAAGAAAACTGTTTTAATGATGAATTTCTAGTGTAATTCCGCTTCTAGAAGCGGAATTACACTAGAAATTCATCATTAAAACAGTTTTGAAAATGGACTTCCGCAAAGTAACGCCTGATTCAATCAACAATGCTATAAGATTCTAATAAAAACGACTATGAAAGTAGTCATACAGGGTACTTAATGGTTTTATAAGCTTTTCTTGTAAGTGTCTATATATGCCATGGGATGGGATATACTTTGAGTGACACATTAGTTCAGAGAAAGGTAATGTTTATCCAAGTGCAAACAAAGCTGGTGTGCAGTTTGCTAAAAAAGCTAAAAATGCACAAGCGTAGTGTAAGTCTGGCTTTACGAGTCTTTCGCCGTTGATTTAACTCTGCGCAAGATTACCTAGAATCTCATTGAGCTCGGCAAAGACGTCGGCTCACGGGCGATAATCTGCGGTGTAATATCAAAAGCGCTCGCTGGCGTGTAGGTATTATGTAAATTTTACCGATAAGAGAACCATTCAGTCTCCACTATAGCGTAGTTAAAATATGCAGCTCCATTGTGCCTAGGCCGAGACTTGAGCGTGGTGATAACGGCAGCTTAATTTAAAACCATAGGATTTTTCTTGGTCATTTTAAATTATGTAAGCATTAAATATTATACCTTATTCTACAGGAAAATAAATAATCAATATTCGCTATGACTAGTCACTCTTTTCTTAATATATATATCTTTATATATATATATATATATATTCGTCAAAGTAATTAACTTTCAATGTACTTGGCAATACCCGATACGACGAACCAGTTCTAGTCCACGGGAAGAGTCCAGACTTAAAAACCTACTTTGAATAAGAAAAAATGCTGATTAAGTATTGTAGACAAAAAACTTGCAAGTGCCTTCGTAAAAAATTATCGCAATAATAATTTAGCTTATATTATAACACTAGCTATTCGCCGCGACTTCGTAAGGGTAGACTATCATAGAAACTTTAAATCTCCTTTCATCTGCCCCCCTATTCAGCCTTTTCACAAAATCTTTTTAGTGGACCTTTAAAGAATATATCTTCCAAATTTTAACTTCGTATATCAAGTAGTATTCGAGATTTCGTGATGAGTCAGTCAGTCAGCGAATTAGTAAATAGTATTCCGTTTTTATATTTTATATAAAAGATCTACTTATAATTAACTCATAACATTATGATTTCAAGCCCTTAAGTTTAATGCGAACATAACTTGCGTTAAAATTTCAACTTTAATTAACTTTTGACGTAATGTTGTTAAAAAAGTAACACAGAATAGCTAACTTTATAATTTAGTTTGCTAACCATCCTATGCAAAAATTCATAAAAAAAATTGCCCATAATATGTGAAATAGGCTACCGACTGATTTGTTTAAGGTCTTATAATAAGCTGACCACATTTAATGTCAATTATCGAAAACGAAATTTAAATGTGTCCAAAATTAAGGGAGATAATTAAGAAATTTTATTTCTTGCTAGGCAAAGCTGCTATTTATTTATGATATTTATTGTACAGGGTTACTGTACTTACATCATTTTCAGCCCATAAAATATACAAATACCAAAATCGCTCAGAGTGCATTATACTGATACCAGACTGTCGTCCGAGTATAGTGACCGTAGTAGTAGAATATACCAGCCAAGTGCGAGTCGGGCTCGCGCACTGAGGGTTCCGTACCATCACAAAATACAGAATGTAGCGCAAAACAAGTGGATCATATAAGGTCGGGGAAAAAGTTTCTTCGTATTTTATAAACAAATTCAAGACATATTTTTTTCAAGTTTAATTACATTTAATTATAATATATATGTACCATTTTATTCGATAACTTGTTGCCATCTTTTAGGTAGTGACATGACCCCGTTGCTGTAGAAATTTTGGGAATTCTGATCAATAAAATGCAACAAGTAGTTTTGACAGTCCTCTCTTGATGTTAATCTAACACTACCCAAAGAATTCTGAAGAGATCGAAACAGGTGGAAATCTGAGGGTGCAAGGTCAGGGCTATGTGGTGGATGCATTAACACTTCCTAACCAAGCTCTCTAAATTTTTGCTGAGTGGCCAAAGATGTGTGCGGTCTGGCGTTATCATGATGAAAGACCACACTCTTTATGTTGATCAATTCCGGCCGTTTTTTCTCAATTTCTTGTTTGAGTCTCATCTGCTGTTGGCAGTAGAGATCCGAATCGATGGTTTTGCCCGGCGGTAAATGCTCATAATGAACGATGCCCTTCCAATCCCATCATACACACAGCATCACCTTATTACGTGTTAATCCGGGTTTCGCTACAGTCTGTGGTGCTTCACTGCCCTTTGACCATGATCGTTTGCGCACATTCTTGTCGTAGGTGATCCATTTTGCATCACCAGTGATCAATCTTTTAAAAAACGGTTCGGTTTCTTTACGTTTCAATAGAGAATCGCAAATGAGTACACGATTCATTTGGTTTCTTTCAGTGAGCTGGTGTGGCACCCAAATATCGAGTTTTTTTGTATACCCAGTTATTTTCAAATGGGTCAAAACTGTTTTGTGGTCAATCCCCAGGTCTTCAGCTACGTCGTAACTACTAATATGCCGATCTTGGTCCACTTTTTCAGAAATGGCATCGACTTTATCCGTAACAGGGCGACCAGAGCGAGCTGCATCTTTGACATCAAAATTCCTGGACTGAAAATGCTTGAACCAACATTGTGCTACTCTTGATGACACTGCATTAGGTCCATAAATGTCACAAATTTTATTCGCGGCTTGTGTCACATTTTTCAGTTTTTTGTAATAAAATTTCACAATATATCGAATTTCTTCGTTAGATTCACTCATTTTATCGAACAAAAAAACAATTGAAAAATGGCGGGAAAATGCTTTTTACTTTTTATATTCCTTTTTTAAAATGTCATATTTTTAATGGTATCAAAACCAGCCAGATACAAACAGTACAACCGATGAGATTTTTACTACAACTTTATACATACAAAATACGAAAAGACTTTTTCCCCGACCTATTATTAAAAACGCTTCAAAATATATGAAAAACATATAAATGCCTATAAAATGTAAGGGTTGCCTTCAATTTCCCTGGGATCCTATCATCAGATCCTGACTTGGTGGTATGCCATAGGTGGCAAACAAAGCAGATGGACTGCCTGATGGCAAGTGATCACCGTCACCTATGGATACCTGCAACACCAGATACACCTACAACTCATTTCGCCATTATCTACACTAATATTATAAAGAGGAAAGATTTGTACCTATTTTTGTATGTTTGTATGTTTGTAATGAATAGGCTCCGAAACTACTGAACCGATTTGAAAAATTCTTTCACTGTTGGGAAGCTACACTATCCCCGGGTGACATAAGCTATATTATATTTTGTAGCGAGGCCGAAGGCCGAGCTTACACTCGTGCGAAGCCGGGGCGGACGGCTAGTTTATTATATTTTGTTGTAATACTTTAAAGTGTGTACTATAATAATGCTAAGTTTAACTCTTGTACGAATTACCGTTTTTACATTAGAGCAAATACTAAAATACGATGAAAAAATGAAAAATACGTTTTTTGTATGGGGAATTGGAGACCCCTTTAGTTTAAACTGTTTGACTTTTTCTTATCTGCCGTAAGATTACACACGGCATTTGTGTTTGATATTTAATTAGAATAGTAAAAAATATTATAGTTGTTATAGCATCGCTTAAGTTTATCTGTAATGGTGTTATAAGTGTTTTTTAATAAATAAATAAATATACTGTGAAAATTTTAACTGACTCTCTATTAGACTTCGAAATATACAGCCGACATACAGATGGATGATACAGATGGCTTAGAAATAGGGTCCCGTTTACACGCTTTGGGTACGGAACTCTAACAAGAAAAACATAACAAAATTGGACTATTCTAAGAAAAAATTATTAATTAAAAAAAAACAACGCATTGTCAGTTTGTGTATACATAACTAGATAAACCAATAAATATAAATTTTGTCACATTAGTTTTTTTATTTTAGTTATAGATTTTGTATTATTTTTAATCATATTCTGTTTTGTTTTTATTTTATTCATGTTAGTTCAAAACGTTTTATCGTAACGAAAAAAATTATTAAAAGCATTGCCATTCAGCATGGTGATACCGCCAGCATGTTGGGTACACTGCCAACTAATAGAGGGCTTGAACATTTGGATTTTCTTTAGTCCTTCAGCAGTCTACGGGGCAGTCTAACTGTTCTGTATTGACAGTGTCAGCTTGTACTTTGTTTAGTTAATAAAGGCACTTGCCCTTCTAAAAGATTAATCAGATGCAGGTAATCAGCTGCATTATCTAAATAATCTGTTTCACAATAATCAACCACGCCGACAATCAAAAGTAAAAATTCTTGCTAATCAAAAGGAAATCTAGTAAATTGTTATCAAACTGATCATTATCAGTCACTCCAACAATAACGCTGAGGTATAAATTTACCACAATTACTGTACCATCTTCAGTTAAAGAGCTTCATTTAAAGTGAATAGTGAACCGAAAAACCTACGACAATGAAAGGTAGATTAAGTATTTTGTATTCATTAATGTTCTAAAGCAAATAGCACAGGATAGAGATAAGTGGGCATCATTGGAGGAGGCCTTTACCCAACCTGGGGACCATGCTTATTAACCAAATACCTAATTTAGTAAATAATAGTAGCTAAGATGAAATGTATAATAGCATGGTAAAATAAAGGTTTTATTATTTATTATGACACTTTATTTAATGAAATTCTCGGGTCTAGCCCGGACATTTGGTAGGCATTGGTGGAGCCGAAGCCAACACCAAGAGGCCCTGTTGAATATAAAAAAATACAATTATGGAATATGTATAAAAAGGAATATGAAACTATTGTACAGTATAGGATTAAAAAAGTCTGGGCTATTGAGGTGAACAACTTGTGGATGGAATAACAGATCTATAGAATGAGAAACGGCACCTGCCTTATCCTGTCTCATCTCAAAATATATTTAGGCAGGTGATGACTTGCCACCCACTGAATGGGCCCCCCATAAAGGCTGCCGTATCTTGGCACCGGAGGGGCAACATTGGCGTGGGTGGCTTAGGGTGTAGAGAGGTGTGCTGCACTTTCACTAAGAGCTACTTGCGGCGTTATGCCCTTTAACACTTCCACCCTGGAGCTTAGGTTATTAGCTCTTGCGGTTTCCACCCCTGGACGGCCGGTTAAGGCAAGCCAGGGATCAGGGGTCTCATTTAGCCCCATGGAATTATTTATTATTATTATTATGTTCTAAAGTCCCTGGTGTTGTAAAGTTGCACCCGGGTATGTCCTAAAACTGCGACCAAAACCAACGAAGGATGGACAGCAGTGTCCTATTAGTACACGGTGAACATACTGCGATCCCCAAGCCTCCTGCCAGGCGTGGGTATTAAGGCAACACCTCTCTAAAAGGAAGGCAGTGGGTATTTACAGGCTGATGATGTGAATTTTGTAAAGCCAAAGGTCATAGTTGCAATTATTTATTCATAAATTTTCCTTAAACAAGGTACATATTTAATATGTCCATAATTTGAAAAATTAACAGAAACGAAAATTTGCCTCTAAAATCTTGACCATAAACTAATTTGCGTCCATTTGTTTGTCTACTATAATAGTATTTTGATGCACTTATAATATTTTAATGCGCAAAGAGGTTAAGTTTTTCCCAAATAATCCGAATACACAGATCATACGCTAGAACTTACAGACAAAAAATTAATATCATTTCTAGTTGACTATAGCTTGGTGACCTGTTATTAGCTCATAGTGCAATCCATAAATATCAACGCAATGTTTGAGAAAAGTACTATTTGTATAGTAGTTTCCCAAACGTTGCGCCTTGCCAGCAACCGAATTTTATGTATAGACTTCTGTAAAAACTTCATGTTCATCCAAAATTGTTGTAAACATAACCATGTATACAACAATCGGTTATAAATAATACATTTCTGCAGCGGCAAGCAAAAAGAGATGATTTATGCACCCGCATAAATTCTTCGTTTTTGTCATTTTCCGGATCTCTTATTAGCTTTTCAGCTAGCCATCCTTTTTCTAAAACCACTTCGAAATTTTTAATGACATTATTGTCAGTTGTTTTATTTGCCTATCAAAAAAATATACCTACTAATTTTTATACTTTTTCTCACAGGTACGGCACTAATTCTCTTTATTGCTTTTGCATTTGCTCTGAGCGACGATGTTGAACTAAATGCCAACGGTTGTCCAGTTGATTACGAAGTCCACCAGACGCTGCCTCATGACACATACTGCAACCTCTTCTACAGCTGCGTTGGTGGCGAACGCGTTGCGCTAAGATGCCCTGGTGAACTTATGTTCAACGCAGAAGAAGGCGTCTGCGACTGGCCCATAAATGTTGACTGCGAAGGCAGAGGAGTTTCTGAGCACGAATCAGAAGAGGTTGAAGAGGGCGAAGAAAGCAACCCAGGTGGCAATAACGACGCAAGCGCTGCTCCCGAAATCTGCGGCCAAGAAAATTCTGACGGTGTTTTAGTAGCGCATGAAAACTGCAACCAATTCTACAAATGTGACAGAGGGTACCCAGTCGCTTTGGATTGCCAACCTGGCCTCTTGTATAACTCCGAGGCTGGCTATTGCGATTGGCCCTTCAACGTTGAATGCGGAGACAGAGTTCTTCCTGCTAAATAAACAACTTTTATGAACCAACTTTTCACCATAGAGAAAAAAATACGAACACATAAATCATTAAAATAAAATTTAATTTGTACATACTTAACTTAAACAAAGTTAAAATAAATAATTTTTGCAATTAATTGGTGTAGGGCTCATATTATCACTTCCAATAAACATTGTTACCAAGTACCTGACTTATTAGGCTATGCATCTTCAATGAAATCGCTCTAAATTTTGATTTTTATGAAATAAATTTATGTTAATATTCTGTCTATGCATTTTATCTACATTTCCTTTACTAAACTTCCTCACCATACATATTATATGAGATATGTAATTAATCATTTTATTCATTAGTTTTGAACGTTACATGATGTGACCTCACATATCTATTTAAGTACAAATTAAAAAATATATATGTATGTATATCAGTCTCTGACAACCATATTACAAGGTCTGCTTAGTTTGGGGTCAGATGACCATGTGTGCAATAAAGTCCCAGATATTTATTATTTTATTATACACGTCTTATAAATCCAATGCGTGGTTGCTCTTATCCTGTCGGAAGATGCTTTTACGCTCTCCTCTGACCTCCATAACAGGGGTCTTGGATAAAGAACTTGTAGCGCGGAGTTTCTAACGCCCGACAAGCGTAGCCCCGGTGCGCGGTATCGCCGTGATTCCTTAAGGAAACAAGGGTAGAGGGTATGATCAGAGTATATATCGGGAAAGGTGGAAGGTAGTTCTACCCTTGAACAGGGAAGAGTCCGAAAAGACCAGCGTCATCGGGATGAGTGGAAAGTGTCCCCAAAGTCCCAGCAGGTGCCAGGATACATCCCAGTAGGTCGTCATTCTGCGGAGATTACAGACATAACTACTCTGGAGTTATAAGTAATTCTCTAAATATCGCACTGGATACCACACCATAAGAAAATATGCTACTAGATAACTAATTTGCTATTGTAACATATTAGTTTAAACCTAAATCAGTAAGGGTATAGATTTAGGTATATGAGGTAAATATTGACAAAATTGCCAATGCGAACCCATTACACAAAAATATTTCAGTTGCTAAACTTTGGAGCTTTCCCAAATAAACGGGGTTGTGACTCAAATTCATAACGCAAAAGAAAGTTGAAATGGTTTCTACATTGTTTATACTAACTAGCAAAGAAAATACCACGCTAGTATTATTATTAGGTTTTGTTAAAAAAAACTTAGGCGCAACGAGGCGCTCAAGCTCTAGTATACAACGAAAAAAACTGCTGTTCCATAAATTTTGACCTTTTTCTGTTGAAAAGCTGATTTCATTTCCCCAATTTAGGGTTGATCACTTAGTTTAATCGGTAAGTATCGATATCTTCTATTGCTCAGCAACTGCTGGTCCATTTGTCACTTCAAAACCGGTATAATTATGGTCTAAAAAAGTACATATGTAGTACCTAGGTATATATTTCGTTTTTTTATCGATGATGTAACAATGAAAGCTCCAATACTGTTTTGCACAGTGTCGATAGGTTGGGGCTCGTTTCTTTATAGACGCCATTACTCAGATTCCGCAAGTTCGGCCACCTGAGCTCCTCTGCGGAATCTTTTCTGCATTGCAGACGTACAATTATTTGCGATATTCTCTGATTTAGCCATTTCGTAACATTTTTATTTAATTAAATTACTAATAATATAAAAAAAAAATATAACTGAATAAAACGCTTTAGTGACTAACAAATAGTGTATGTATGCGTGTGCACACGGTAGGAAGGGAAGTAAAATTATAAATAATATACCCATTATCTGGGGCATTATTGCACACACATTCATCTAACCCCAAACGAAGCAAAGCTTGTAGAGTATGACTGCCAGATACTGATATACGTACATATAAATTGTTAAATACATACTTAATAACTAACTTAATTTGACTTTATGATAAAACCTTTATGATATGTGTATTTGTATCCACAAAGCAAAAAGAAACATTGTATACATAGGAAGTCATATAGTTTGAATGCTTTAGTTGAACTTATCAAGTGCAGTGAATGAAGTTCTGAACCCTAGTATTGAAGGCGAATCTGATAGAGAATGTTTATGGAAACGACGTATTTGGAACTTAGTCAAGACGTTCTGTGAAATTATCAGTGTAATAGTTAGATATAGTAGGTATAGTATTGTTAAGTATTCTGTGGGTTTATACCTAAACTGTTTTTTTCATCTAATATTTATATCTATTTGTGGAAACTTGTAATGAGCCTTAAGCAACCTACTCTCTTTTTTATCTTCCGTGATTAGCTGGAAGTTTTCCTAAAATTATAAAATAAAATAAATAATTTCATTTTGAAGTACTTTATGCATGATTTGTTTACTATTTTCACATAAAATAAACTTATAATAGCTAAGGAATCTATATATGGTTGATATTTTGAAAACTCGTACGAAGCGCTTTGATTTCATTTTTATTGTACGAACTGTAGTACTTGGTTTGGTGGTCTTCAAATCGCGAGTGAACCGGTTTCTTTTAGGCTAGCATGCTCCATCGTAGACACCACATCATCGCTTAAAATCAGGCGAGTTGGCGGTCAAACGCAAACGTTATTAAGTATGGTTATATTAATGACCTAGCTTTATCTGCGTTTTGATCAAAACATAGCCAATATACCTACTCAGTGATGGTGTAGCTTTCAATAAGTTGTAATAAGAAACGCAGTAAAAAGCAACATTACGCGATGTTTCCAGGCGGTCACCCATCCAAGTACTGATCGCGTCCGATGTTGTTTAACTTCGGTGATCTGACGAGAGGAAAAAAAAAGAACCGTTGTCGATCGTTCTCGATAGAGCATTTAAAATGAATTATAATTATATAGTGACATGGACCCAAATTGCCGAAAACAGAGACAAGTGGAAGGAGGGAAGGGAGGCCTTTGCCCTGCAGTGGGACGATACAGGCTAAAATAATAAAGTGACCACCAAAAAATAAAATATAGACAGAAATTAGCACAAAAAATACATTGTGATAGGTACAAAGATAGTAATAAAAAACACAGCAAAAGGCAAAATTAAGCGTTGTTCCCAGCAAGTCGTCTATCTTACTAAAATGTTTCAAACTTATATTAACATGATAAGTGTAGATTTTGTTTTTCTTATCAATTCATCATTTAATTACATCATTAGTCAAATTTTATATTCCTGAATATTATTCTAACTGGTTCGAAAATTTGGTCGTGATAAATTAGGAACCTTCCCTTTATGTTCCCTTCCCAATTTTATGCGCCTACAAAAATGATAATTGCCTAATTACTCACAAAACAATTATGATAATTTGCTATAATAATACTAAACCTTTTACCTTTTACGTTTAATATAGCATTTAATATTATCTGCAGCCTCAATTAGCTCGACTAGGTTTTCCTTTGATCACCGAAATTAAGCAACGGTCAATCCATATCCATCCATGTGGACCGGGAATGGCACCGGGAATAAAGATTGTGAGTGTGTTCAGCGCATGGCGAGAGGTCCTATGAGCTAGTCTTGTGTAGTTCGCGAACGAACTAGGTCGTTAGAGCACTCCCGCAGAACTATGCGAACTACTTCCCACTTCCCAGATCCCTCGCTCCTTAGTGCGTCCGATAAAAACCAACTGATAATAAGAGTCCGTAGCTGCCACCCGAGCTAGTCACGTCACTATACTGCAGCAAAGCGAGCGAACGATGATCTGCCTTTCTGTTTCTGCGTAATGTTGGCTCCCCTGGGCGCCAACATTACACAGAAACGGCGAGGGAACTATTTGGTGAAATGCACTATACAACAAAAGCTATGTCTGGTATAACTTCAGCATCATCAGCCAGAAGACGTCTAATGCTGAACATAGACTTTCCTCTTAGATCGCCACACTGAATGACAACCTGTCATTTGCATCCATTGGATGCCTGCGAACGCTTACAATTATTGCAAAATGTCAGCGTTGCTTATGAGGCGAAGGGTTAAGAATGGTGGAATAGCGTGATATGAGATAATTAGCTTGTCACGGTGAGAGAAAAAATGATTGTGCTGCCATTTACAGAAGAGCAAAAGTGTATGTGCGAATGAAATGTATTAACAATGCTTTGCTGTTATGTTTTGTACAGTACAATTGCTTAGTATTATTTATTGATTAGCGTTTGTGATATAAAAACACAAAGTAATGATTTAAGTGCCTAAATTTCTGCTATAAATAGGTAGATCCATTAAAAAAATAATTATAAAGTAAATTAGCGTGAAGAGCCATCAGGCGAGCGACTTCGCTCGTCTCGTCACTCAGTATCATAACAAAAAAAAAATGTGCATACTAGTTAGAAAAGTTTTTTTTTTTGTTGGTTTTTATTTTATTTGCATGAAAATTTGTTTAATATTCTAGGACATTATTATGGACTTTTAAAAGGTAATGCAGCGACCTGTATTGTCTTAAGTGTCGTGATTTACTTAACACAACTTTTTTTTTGCTTATTATAGTTATTTTTTATTTTTATTTTATTTATTGAACAAAATCCACAGCCCTTTAAAAAGTTAACAATAAACTAAGAACTTAACTTACGGCCAATAATGGATTTACATTATATTACTTATCTAATTAATACCTACAGTCGTATATTATAATCAATTTACTATGTGTACATGTTGTGGCTATGCGTGGGTCTGTGCGGGAGGCGGAGTGTGTGGGGTGATAGTGTATGCGTGTGTACGCGTGTGTGTGTGTGTGTGAGAGAGAGAGAGAGAGAGAGAGAGAGAGAGAGAGAGAGTGTGTGTCTGAATGGATATTTAACTTGCATTTTTGTCATGTACTTATAATTTTAAAGACATCATCAAATAATATAAAGCAAAAAAGTACTACTACAGTTTTCTTCGAATGTTTGAAATTTGTGAGACATTATATGTCTAAAAACTTGTTACATTACATGCCAGTGCCACGTTGCTTACACATCGGCCCTTACCACAAAAAAGACAAGGGAAACTAAACGAACTGTGTGCCTAACAGTTCTCGAATGCATATCACTGCGTTTACCTTTAATTTGTGACGTCACGTTCAATTCTAAATTTTAGGCAGTTTACAAGTAAAACAAATTAATAATATTATGTCACCTGACATTTCTGCTTTCACCAAATTATATAACGTTTATTCTAAAATACCTCTTTGAACTTTGTAAAGACTTTGTATTGACTTCTTGTTATTAAATTTTGGATTTGAAATGTATAGAATAAAGTCTTAACTTTGATGTGATTTGAACGAAGCAAAGCGACAAACCTTAGAAGAAAGACCATCAAAAGGAATTGACGATTCACTAATAGGCATTCAAATAGGCATCCAAATAGGGGGTGTAAATCCGGCCTTAGATAGCAATTTTCACGTCTGCAACTTACGGGTACAAAGGGAATAGTTTTGTTAAGGAGTGACAAGGGTGGCAACATTCAAATTCGAAAGTATTTATTTGCAAACAACTAAATCCATAGTGTTAGTGCAAAAAACATAAATGATAATAGTGATTTTTTTTCCACCAGAATCAATATCAAATCACACTAATATCGTATGTGAATGTTTGGATAGATGGATGGATATTTGTTATTCAATAACGCAGAAACGGCTGGATGGATTTGGAATATACATTGCTTATGTCCTGGATTAACATATAGGCTACCGTACTTTCACCATCATCATCATCACCGATTTTCATCACCACGCGGGTGAAACCGCGGGGCGCAGCTAGTATCATATATGTGAAAGTTTGGATGGATGGATGTTTGTTACTTAATCACGCAGAAACGGCTGGAAGGATTTGGATGAAATTTGGAATATACATTGCTTATGTCCTGGATTAACACATAGGCTACTATCATCACCGGTTTTCATCACCACGCGGTTGAAACCGCGGGGCGCAGCTAGCATAAAATATTTAATAAATAGAGGTGCAAAAATTCTGCAAAAAGAATGACTGAGTAAGAAATAATGCAGAGCGACGGTGTTTGAGCGGTGGCAGATGCATTTTACAATCTGTCGGCACCCAGTTCGATCCTCGGCCCTGCACCAAAGACTTATTTAGTACTTATGTAAATTATGTGCAACTTCGATGCCATCGCACAAAAATGGTAAAGGAAAAATCGTAAGGAAACCGGCATATCCAAGAACCTCAAAGTTCAAAGACATACGACATTCGCAGCAACATGCACTGGGCCAGAATGGTGATTTAGGGTTCATCGTCAGCCTCTGACAAAAGGCCTGACTCCCAAGCAGTGGAAACATGATAGGTAATGATAAATGAAGAAATAATATTATTAATATATTTACCTCCCTAGTAAAGTAGGAGGCAAACTGATATTTACTGCCACCATTTTGATCAACAATGACTCAGTTACCGAGCGATAGTGAGGAAAAACAAATTAAATCATAATTACAAAAAAATAAGTGTTAAACCGCTACCAGTGGGAATTGTACCTAAAATGCTGCCCCATTACCATGTTGTAAGGCAATGCTCACATCTTTAAGCATAGTTTGGTGGTGTTGCATCGACCAGACGTGATGTCAACTCTATAAAATAAAATTTGGCTGGTTACAAAGGTAATTAAATTTTTGTAGGACAATCTTGAGAGCTTCCTCTAGATAACAAAAAACTTCATCCTGAAGTCGATTATAAATTATGTCGTTCCTTTGCTTTGTTGCTGCGTGAAAATGGACCTTGTTGGTTACAACTCAACAAACAATCTGACTTTCGCGTCTAATAGACTAGTATGAGTAGTAGGATAGATAAATAATGCGAAAAAGTGCACTTTTGATGGTTAAGCATATTTGGCGAAATTTGATGCTGAATTAAACCCTTAAGTGTGATGTTAGGCAAAAAAATGTGGTCTCTTTGTTAAGCAATCTATCTTTTGAAGACAATAAACTTTATTTTGAACTGTTGTTTTGAGTGACGCGACTTGTGTGGAAAATGTCCATTGAAATATCCAGCTTCATACATTTTCTTATTTTGTTCTTTAAACCTTGGTGTATCTTCCATTTAAGCCTCCTTGGAGGCCTTCATTATTTTGATAACTTCATTATTATTAGAGCTTTTGATTTCATAGTTCGAAATGTTTTACTGTTTCTCACATGAGTAAAATATGAAGTGACAACCCTAACATTTCACGTCAGATTCCATAAATCCAAATAACACTATAAAAGTAAAGTTGGATTTTAAAAGTTCAGTCTCGAAATACATTTAAACTCGACGTGAACTGAAATATTTTCTCCGAAATATAACATGGAGATGCCCGACTACGAAGATCTTTTCAAACAAATCAAATTAAATTTTTGGCTAATAGGAATACCGTACGGCAATTCCAAAATAACTTGGAGATATTACATTTTCCTTGTAAACCTCATTCTAATGATCATTGAAGAAACAGGTTTTCTGTTTTCCAAGGTGAATTCAGTAAACATGTTGGAAATTACTCAACTGGCTCCTTGTACATGTGTCGGAATATTAGCCGGTTTAAAAATCACTGCTATAACACTAAAAAAGCAGAAAACATTTGAATTGTCTGAAAACCTCAGCCGTCTGTATGGAACCATTACAATTAAATCGGAAACGGGGCCGGTTATAAGATCTCAAATGATTACTTTGAAGAAGTTGGTCCGATATTTTTTCATCTTGAATGCGATGCTGATTTCTGTGTACAATTTTTCATCGCCGGTGATTATGCTTTTCATTTATTGGAAAAGTGGGGAGGCGCCGTATGTACTGCCGTATCAGATCCTGTTGCCTTTTGAAATAAACTCATGGACAATTTGGGGACTTGTTTATACTCATTCAATTTGTTGCGGTAAGATTAAACTTTTTTAAATATTATTTCACGTTCGGTAAAGCAACGAACAAAGTATCGGACCCATCCCTGCTGCGGATGGGTGTAGTCGATTGTTCGGGTTTGTATTCATTTAGCTGGCAAAAATATCCAGTACGCCAAATCGCCTTTGGTCGTCCGCTCATTCAAAGCCAATCCAAAGTCACATCCTCGACTTAACCGATTAGTATACTCAGATTAGTATTAGCAGTATGAGCTAAATTGCGTCCGTCAGCATTAGTTTATGGACGTATCATATAATGTGTTTGCAGCTTGAGTGAGTCATTTGTGTAAAGCTACAAACAAATTTTTGGACGCACAGTTTTCATGCAGGACGTGCACAGTTTAAGCTTTGAAGATCTCGAGATTTGAACGGCAAGGTTTTCCCACATTTAAGCAAAGCTTATTACTACAGACCACGAACAGGATGACGCAGCGTAGGTAAGCCTCCCACTAGATGGACCGTCGACATTGTAAGAGTCGCAGGCATCCAGTGGATGCAGATGGCAGGATGTCGTTCAGTGTGGAGGTTAAAGGGGGAGGCCTATGTTCAGCAGTGGACGTCTTCTGCCTGATATATTGTATTAAAGTCGCGTTTAGTGGAGCAAAACCATGGCGCTTATCACAATCGTTCTATTTTTGAGGTTTTTCTCATATTTCTCGAAAAGAATAGCTGTAATGTAAAATATATCTTTGAGTTTCACTCGATAATTATGAAATCTGTATACCTATTAAGATTTCAGAGATTTCATTTTATAAATACGTATTAATGAGAATAAAAAAAAATTGGGAGAAATGCGCAAATCAGTGTTACTTTCATATATAATTATTATTTTCTATGGAGCGAAATGTCTTTAATCGTGTTTTGGTCTTTACGGTTTCCTAGATATACATATTAACGGGATATTTAACGTGGTAAGGTTGTGGAAGGAGCTCCTGATATTTCGGCGCAGTTAGATGCACCATGTTCACGGGACGACACACACGACGTCTTCTCGTGAACATGGTGCATGTAACTGCGCCGAAATATCGGGAGCTCCTTCCACAACCTTACCACAGTAAATATACCGTAAATAATCATATAACTTTACTCAATATATACTTACTATCATAATAAGTATTATTAATATATTATATTAATACTAAGCAAATAATACGAAATAATATATCGTATTTTTTGTTTAGTATCAATATAATATATTAATAAGAGATTAAAACTATCACGGTGGTTCACTACAGTTATATGATTATTTACGGATATTTACCGTTGTAATTATATGCACCATGTTTACGGGAAAACTTCCTGTGAACATAGTACATGTAACTGCGCCGCAATATCGGGAGCTCCTTCCACAACCTTACCACGGTAAATATCCCGTAAATAATCATATAACTGTATAAGAGATTTGTTGATCCGTACCGTCGTGCTACTGAATAATAATAATCATTGTTATAAATTCCTTTGCAGGTTTTATATGTGTATTATATTTCACTACAGTCGATGTGCTGTACTCTGTGTTGACCACACACATTTGTTCAAACTTTATTAACATAAGTATTCGGCTGAAAAAAGTCAATAACACAAATGTCGAAATTCTGAAGGACATTATCAAGGATCACCAATATATTTTAAAGTACGTATATAATGTATTGTAAATAGTTAAGAAAACTAGAAATGAAATTAATAAATAATATGTTTATTTGGAAAAAGTTAACCATGTGTTAACTGTGAACCTATAGCTCCTTAACAACAATGGAACAATGTTACTTAACTGTATCCCGGGTAACAACGAAAATGTACATTAAGGTTCATAGAGAAGTTTAACACTATAAAACAATAATAAAGTACAATTCTAACCAATAGTGAAGATATAATTTTTGTTCTTTTAGGGAATTTACAATCAATCTATATATAGGTAAATTCTCTATGTACATATCTACATAATATATATATTATATATATATATATATAGATTAATTGTAAATTCCCTAAAAGAACAAAAATTATATCTTCACTATTGGTTAGAATTGTACTTTTTATTATATTATCTACACTAATATTATAAAGAGGAAAGATTTGTACCTATTTTTGTATGTTTGTATGTTTGTAATGAATAGGCTCCGAAACTACTGAACCGATTTGAAATATTCTTTCACTGTTGGGAAGCTACACTATCCCCGGGTGACATAGGCTATATTATATTTTGTAGCGAGGCCGAAGGCCAAGCTTACACTCGTGCGAAGCCGGGGCGGACGGCTAGTATTATATATATACATAAAAATCAATTGCTGTTCGTTAGTCTCGCTAAAACTCGAGAACGGCGGGACCGATTTAGCTGATTTTGGTTTTGAAATGTTTTTCGTAGTCTAGGGAAGGTTTAAACGGTGAGTAAACGGCTGGACTGATTTAGATGAAATATTGCGTTCCTGGGACGGGTCATAGTAGCGAGGCTGAAGGCCGAGCTTACACCCGTGCGAAGCCGGGGCACGTCGCTAGTAATCAATAAAAGAATAACTTAAAAAAAATAAGCTTTTATGCGTCCGCCATATTGAATTGTGACATAAGTCTATCTTTCATATGTTTCTCAGTAAACCCTTTCATTCGATACCCATATTAAGGGGTACATAAAAATTACTGATCCGCCATCTTTGGAAGTCCACCATATTAAATTTAGAATGACGTCACTTAGCTATCCTAACTAAATAATGTATGCAAAATTTCACTGTTTTTATCCACGTGTAGACACGACAAAGCTAGAATATGGATATGTCTGTATCTTTTTCGCGAGATAAAAACGGTGGAAAGACTATTTGTCCACGGCCCGTGCTAGACATGCAGGAGTACAAAATATTCCCCGCCTTCTGATGACTTAAAAAATTCGACCACCACAAGCTCACGAGAAATGTAAAAAGCGATTTTATGACAAATCCTTCTTGGGTTACCTTGATTTTAATGATGCTGATAGAACACTGTTAATATAAGCTTTTCCGTCAGAAGATTCAGGAAGTTGGAGCGAACAAGAGATACCAATTCGAGTGAAGATAATGAAGCGGATACTACTAAAAAGAAGAAAAAGAATTAGAAAAAACCCTAAAAGAAGCTGAAACATAGTAAAACGTCAGAAACAAACACAATAAATATTACTAAAGATAAAACAAATAGAACTTTAAAAAAAAGAAAATGATGCTAATAGACAAATAGGTATATGGTATCTCACTAGTCAAAGAAAAGCTTATTGAAGAGCAAAAATATTTACCTAATCCCTGTATAGGAAAGACATTTAGAAACGGATGTGGTGATATCCCTGAAGAACATTGTCAGCGTTTATTCAATATTTACTGGAATCTTCAAAGCAATCAGAGACGTAAGGATTAGATTGTATAACTGGTTGATAAAAATGCTAAAGGAAAATGCTAAAGCTGATCCAAAGACATCAAGGCACACACGAGTATCACATACGAATATTATATAAATGAGGGACAAGTAATGCGACAAGTATGGCAAAAAAATTGTATTGCTTAAATTAATGTCACTCAAAGATTCATGATGGGTTTGCCAAACAAGATGGTAAAGGGAAGCATGATTCACACAACAAGACACCTGAAGAAGTGACTCAGTATGCACATTATTTTATTATGTCACTACCTCTGATGCCTTCACAGGATTCAAAAAGGCTTTGTTTGCCAGAGGATGTTAAGAATGTAATTAATCTGTATGCTATGTATTCTAAGCGCTGCAAACAAGATAAATTTTTGCCAATTTCTTTTTAAAAGTACAATGTTTTAAAAAATATGGTTGAGAAGAAAGTTATACTGGGTAACCGTGCTAAAGAGTACATAATTGGCTTTAAAGTACAATAAAAACACCGTCGATTGCTTGCCTAATACTGATGAAGAGGACTGAAATGGGAAAACTCTTTGATTATTTTATTAATCGTGATTTGAGTTGACGTTTCCTAAATTGTACTATTTTACAATTGTGTGATGTTTGATTACTCAGTTAGTAGTTTAAAAAATGTTTCCTAAATATTGTTGATTAGGTTGCTTTAATACCTACTACTTCTGTAGTTTTAATTTGATTTTTCGTTTGTTGGAATTATTTTGGTACATGTTTGCTCACAAAAAACAATAATTTTTGATAAATAAAAATAAATATATGATAAGACGCAGTGTTAAATACATTTTTTATGGCATGGGTGGCAAACAAGCAGACGGGCCGCTTGACGGTAAGCAGTCTCCATCAGCTATGGACACTTGTAACACGAGAAGCATCACGATTACGTTGCCGACCCTTTAAGACTAATAAATAATTTGAAAATGGACCTACAGCATTTTAATTACACTATACATTCGGTGTTTTATTCTTTTCATACAGTATTTAGATATTAGCTTATTTATTAACCATTTGTTACATCTTTTTAATGTTACCTATTATTCATAATATTTTGGGTACAGCATTTTATGCATCAGCATATGTATAGAACTAAGCTTGTTTCATACAATTGTGTCAAATATTTACGACATTCTTCATGTTTATGAATAAAAAATTAATTGCTGTAAGTACTGAAAAACATGCTTCTAATAACTTTAGGACTAAGATATTAATATAGATACATAGACAATGATAAAACAAATATACTTTCTTTTTACATCATCTTTCTACCAGGCACCGTTTTTGAATAATATTTTTTTCCAAAAAAAAACAAACTGTTTTTTGGCTCTGGTGTAAAGTTAGGGTTCGGCTACTTACAGCAGTTTCGTTTTCTTACGTCGACATATTCCTACTATTTAGATCAACATGTTCCATTCTCAATCACAAAAAAAGTTACATTTTATAGATACAGACAATCGTAATAATACTTACATACACCCAAATAAAATATATATTACCCTGCTTCTTAGGGGTACAAAAAATTGCTGTACCTATGTTAATTTCTACTACCTACACTTATACCTAAAAAAACCTATGAATAATGAACATGAATAAAATTTTACGAATTGTTGCAGGTTATCTGAAGATTTGGAAGACATTTTTACGGGGCCGAATCTTTTCAACGTATTGATTGGGTCTGTCAACATATGTGCTCTGGGATTTAACTTGGCGGTAAAACCGTTGTTTATTATTATTATCTGCACAATTCGCCAAAGAAAAGCCGAAAAATTATTATTTTTGTGTTTCTCCCTATAAATAATAATTACTGACATTCTCAAATTAATCATCTATTTTAAAAGTACTTATTCCATTAAAAATAACTGGGACAATAATAAAACCCACATTTCATGTCTTATTTATTAATTATTTCTAGTTATTATTTAATTTATTGATTAATTCTAGTTTCAAGCCACAAAAATAAAAAAAACTCAAAACTAAAATTCTGAGTTAATATTTTGCTAAAAGAACAAATAATATTTTGTACACGGTTTCAGAAGTCGGGTGGGGGGGGGGGCAGGGTTTGTATGTAAATTGTTCCCCCCTGACTTCAAAATCCTTAGTATATTTGTAATTTTTAACTGATCACCGTTTCAAAAAGGGGGAAGACGCCTGACATCCTAACATTGTACCCATTAAGTATGGCGGCTCGGTACATATTTTTTTTACAAATACTTCACGTGCTATCATATATCGTATCGTTCGCGCAAAACTTTATGAGCCCTCTGAAGTTAGGCGCGAGGCCTCCCCGACGCCCTGTAAAGTCCCTCGGATACCTATAATATGCGTACTGCGCAGCCACTGGGCCTAACTTCAGAGGGCTCATAAAGTTTTGCGCGAACGATACCTACGCCAGTTCGATTGTGACTAAAGTCGATTAGGCTAGTGCGGCGGACTTTGTGCGGTCCACGTCAAGGAGTTCGTCCCGTATCTTCTCACTCTTTCCTTACATCGATGCTGATCCCAATATTTTTCTAAAAACTAAACTAACTTCTTTTTATCATTTTTTTTGTATACAAAATATGTTTTACACAGAAAATGTTTTGTTTTTTGTTATTTTATTTTGGTTACCATTGTTTTGATTTGTATTGTGTTCTTGTAATAGATATGTTAGTTAGTTCTAGAGGTTGTAAATATATCTGTACTCACCATATTTGTGAAATTGTCTGAGCAAGCAAAGTAATACTATTTTTTTAAATATTCAATTTATAATTAATTTTCGTATTATTTCTAAGGCCTCGGTTTATGCACAATACACCCCAAGCGGGATATCAGTGCAGGTCTTATCACTCCCACTTTAAGGCCTCGGTTTGCAGTTCTTACACTGCGCGGTTCCTTATTTCGTCAAAATTTAATTTCAGATGGGAGATCTCAAACAAATACCAGGTTGTATTTTGTTTCTCGCTTCTGTACTACTGCAGATATTAATGATGAGCGTTTTTGGAGAAAATATTATTACACAGGTAAATTTAAACCTTATCAAATTGTTTGTTCTTCGAAATGTTTGTTTACTCTATTTTTATAAAGATAAATTCTAAAACACACACATCACATCATCAGCCAATTAACGTCCACTGTTGGACAGGGCCTCCCTCATAGAGAGGGGTGTTGCCATAATCCCCACGCTTGGCAGACGGCTTGGGGATCGCAGTACGTTCACCGTGTACTATTAGGACGCTGCTGCCCATCCTCCGATGAACAATAATTAGACATATTCAAAAATTAATAATTTCACTTATCATTATAAAAAATTACTACGGGACCCACCCTGAAATCGCGAAAAAAACACTAAAAATGTTCCATAGAAAAATGTCATGAGCAATAACAAAAATATCTGCTCCTTTTTCTCACGATTTCAGAATAGTCCCATAGTAAAAGTGGCTTCTAATGATGCCTACAGATGTAAACCTAATGATGATATCCTAATACCCACAGTTATATGATTATTTACAGGATATTTATCGTGGTAAATATCCCGTATATAATCATATAACTATAGTGAACAACCGTGATAGTTTAAAACGGTGTTCTAATATCCAGTATAAAAAGTTAAGAAAAAAAATATACTTGAGAGGTGTCAAGGGTCACCCGGATGGAACGAAGTTCCTTTTTATGAGAGAGAGAAAGAAAGACAGACAGAGAAACACGCGCACGCCTACAACTATAGCAAAAAACGTCGTTACAAATGTTGGTCTTAATTTTTTCCGTCTAGCCCTATTTCGCAACGCGCGAAAGGGAACTTCTTTCCAAAAACAAAGTTATAAAATTATTACTAAAGCTTGGAAAATATTAACATTATAGACCGCAGTAACGGTCAAACTCTAGCTTAAATTTAATACAACGTAAAAAAAAACTTTCAATAATGCGTATTGTTTAAAAAAAAAACACAAAAACATGCATATGTGACTAGTTATAACCAAGGAGCCCGAAATCAAGGACTTTACTGGTACCCATTGAAAGGTTCCACTATCCATCCACCTCCTGGCTCCATCATCAGAACAGTTCAATGGTACCAAATTATTGTATGTTGTATGACTATAATTAGAAGTTGCTTAAAATTTATTTTCCAGATTTGTTTACATGGTTAGTCAAAAGTGAAGGTATAATAAAAGTGAGTTAACAAAAGAATTCAATACTGATTTTTCTTAAAACTAAATTATTTAAATTTCAGAGCACAAATGTTGGAGAATCAGGATATACTTGTAAATGGTACGAAATGGACGAAAAAACAAAAAAGGTCATACTGACTTTGATGATAAGGTAAATCTGCGCGTATGCTTTATATAAGTTTAAAGTACAAAGTAAATAATAATAATCGATTAGTTCTCGATTATTCCTTTGTCAGTTTTACGTATTACACAGTAGATAGTATTTGATTAATTCTTGATTATTTTTTTGTAAGTTGTATCAACTTCGATATCTTGGATAATTCATTTAAATATTTTAATTTCAGATCTAAAAAACCTGCCAGACTAACTGCTTACAAGTTTTCTGTCATCAGCTATGGCAGTTTCTGCACAGTGAGTAGGACATGAAGTCCTTTGCCCATTAAACCAGACCATACCATGCCCATGAACGTATCAAACACGAAAAATAGCGCGACGGTCACAACTTTGGCCACCAAAACGTATCATAATTGTCATTTTCTTTGGATAAAGTTTATATAAGCGAGAAATAGCGTATAAGCTGTTTCTTCGCCAAATTTTATTTACAGTGTCGAGTGCAGACAAACACACAATCACGCACAAACTTTCGCATTCTTAATATTAGTGCGATATCTAAGTATGTGGCAAAAAATAATAATTATTTAATAATTATTGTATGACCTACCATACAGTTAAAGTTTGACATAAGCTTGAACAAGGGCGAAACGAGTGGCTTCTTTTTGAAATTGGAAGCCATGCCATGCTAATTTCTAAAAGAAACTAAAAATAATACTGTCGAATTAATCAATACTATACATAATACAACTTTTATTTTAAAATAAATAAATCAAATTATAAATATATCGTAAAATTTATTTTCAGATTTTAAGCACATCTTGGTCGTACTTTACGATTCTACGTACCGTATATACGCCATCAGATTCTCCTCAAGGAAGATAAGAATTCCAAGATTTGAAGAAGAAAAGACAAGAAAATAGTTGTCGATTATCACACATTTAAAGTAAGATCAGCACTTGTAAATTTTTCTGAAGTTTTGTAAAGAAGTCGCCGATTTTCATTTAAAATTAGATAGTTTGTACTATCTAATTTTCAACAATATAATTCTAATATTTTTTATTTTCAATCTAATGATCTCTAATTTCAGGTAACGTGTCCAAAATCATAGCCGCGTGCCTCGCTGGATTGCGAAGCTAACTTTCTGGCCAAAATATAGGCCAGCATTTTAGCCACGTAAAGAACGTTTTAGTCTCCCCGACAAATCCGATGATTTGATTGTTTGAACAATCTTTAGGCCTTCGTAGTCTATATAATAATATATGAACAATCTTTAGGCCTTCGTAGTCTATATAATACGATCTTGAATGATTTAGTAATTTTGAAACTTTCGCAATTTGTATTTTTGAAAGATTTAGTTTAGATTTAAGTGTTGTGTTTGGTTTTTACCGACTTCCAAAAAGGAGGAGGTAGGTACTATGTTCGTCTGTATGTTTTTTTTTAAAGTATGTATTTAGTTTTAAGTGTTGTGATTGGTTTTTAAGTAGGTATTTAGTTTTTAAGTGTTGCGTTTGGTTTTTAAGTAACAGGTGTTGAATTTTTGCTGTAGGTAATTAATGTTTAAAACTTCTGAAATTTGTATTAATAATATGACAACAATAAGATTTCACAGTTTTGTCTTTGTGAATTTATCTGATATTGTTCTGAAAACCTCGCATTGGCAAATAATATTTAAAGATAAATACACCCGTGATATAAGCTAGTAGCTCTATACGGAGCATAAAAACAAACTTAGAATAACGAAGGATTAATTTGAATTGAAGAATTTGATTTTAAGAGGAAAAAAGGCACAAATACAAAAATACGTAAAAAAAATTGGTTTGTAGTATTGATTTTTGATTTTATTATTTCTTAGTTATCCCACCGTACTACATATTCTTGCAGGATAGACGGACAGGCAGATAGCCAGCGTAAGCTGCGTAATAAATTTTGATTAGGTACCCCGTAATAAAAATTAATCAATTTCACTTCACGACTTAATCAATGATACGTCACAGGAGGAGTTGCAGGTCCAAGGTTTCAGGGTTAGTCCTGTTTAGTCCTATATTTTTGAGGCTGAAGTAAAATGCTAGTGGACTGTATAAACTGGGATATTGGTAGAATATCTACACTAATATTATAAAGAGGAAAGATTTGTACCTATTTTTGTATGTTTGTAATGAATAGGCTCCGAAACTACTGAACCGATTTGAAAAATTCTTTCACTGTTGGGAAGCTACACTATCCCCGGGTGACATAGGCTATATTATATTTTGTAGCGAGGCCGAAGGCCGAGCTTACACTCGTGCGAAGCCGGGGCGGACGGCTAGTAAGGTATAAAATAAAAGCGCGCTTGCTTGGCGCTAAGGAAGCGGTAGAAAACGGTGAAGCCGAGGTCGAGCTCTGTGCGCCCGCTGGCACCCTCACGGCACTGAGAGTGTTGGTGCTCCAACACGTCCTATAGTAAAAGTTGTCATAATGAAGAGTATAACGAACCCCTTTCAGCTTAGCATCACATCATCAGCAAATTAACGTCCACTGCTGGACAAAGGCCTCCCTCATAGAGAGGGGTGTTGCCATAATCCCCACGCTTAGCAGGCGGCTTGGGGATCGCAGTACTATCACCGTGTACTATTAGGACGCTGCTGCCCATTCTTCGGTGGTTCTGGTCGCAGTTTTAGGACATACCCGGGTCCGCTTTCAGCTTAGCATACCCTGTCCTTAAAACCATGTCTGGTTACGTCACATACCCCTCACCAGCCAATCCACAGGTCCATTACCTGTGACCATCTCCAAACGTAGAGGAATCAGTTGGTTGACTTAAATGTTCGCCGACTTAGTGCACGTCATTCTTAGTACCGGTTTCCTCACGATGTTTCCCTTCACCATTTTTGAGACATGGTATGCACATAATTTACTTAAATATTAAATAAGTCATTAGTGCAGGGCCGAGAATCGAACCAGGTGCCGTCAGATTATAAAGCGCACATGTTACCGCTTGGCCACCATTGATCAACCTATGTTTATCCATAAACACCTGTTAGATAGGCGCGCTAGATGCCAATCTAGTTAAGATTTCGACAGACAACGCACATAAATTTCAAGTAGGTATTAATACAAGAACATAATGTTTGGATTGTTTTAGGATTAATGTATCAATACAATACAATACTTTACTATTAACTCCATAGTTACAAGTATACTATACTTACTATACTTACTCAATTACACTTTTCTAAAACATTGTATCGACAATGGATCGATGGTGGCCAAGCGGTAACATGTGCGCTTTATTGAACTTATATATAAAATGTATTTTACCTATATTTAATATTGCGCGATAAGTCCCGATAAATATTAAAACAACTTATATAAAAATTAAAATTCAATAATATTATTATGTAGATAGGTACTAGGTTCAAATTAAATAATAATTTATAAATTATCTGAATGGTTTTGCTTTGGATACGAGATTGAAGCTTCTGTAGCTTGATTAGATTTAATAAATCAGGAAATATTACTACGTATTTGTATATTTTAAAATTAAATTATAAGGAAAGTACAAGCATGCACAAAGTTGGGTTTAAAATAATTATTTTGTCGGAACACAGGGCAATTAACCGATATTAAACGCACCTGTTTCTTGTGGCTTGTACAAAATATTGCTCGCGGGAAATAACAAGTTCCCCAACATCTGTACCTGACAAAATTGTGCTGGCATTTATGTGTTTATTAAACCTGTGTGCGCTATCTTAAAATGCAGCGTAACGTGTTGTCAGATTGTATTACAAATTACAATTCACAAGTCGCGATTTAGTCGCAAATTTGACAGTTTAACTATGACTGAACTGTATATATAATTGCTTTAAGGTTTTGTGTTCATTCTTCTTGTATTTTCTTGGCCATCAAAGTTTATTTAGTAAATAAAAATAATTTTGAAATTCAGGTATTTGGTATTTCTGACATTTTCATAGTCCACCACTTTTCACACTGAATAGTTTCAAAGGCATTCTGCCGAGTCATGATATTATAAAAATATTTTACTTTAGACCAGCTTAATAGCATCAAGAACGCATCACAATAGCCCAGTTTTTTTTATTCTATACTGTATTATAATTTCTTGTACCTTTAACACGCATTCAGTTATTGTATTTTATATTCAACAGTCTCTTGGTGTTGACTTCGGCCCCACCAAAGACTCTTACATGTTCGGGCTAGACCCGAAAATGAAATAATATCTAGTAAAAAAAAAATATAACACGCTTAACAATAACTTACGAGCATTAGCTTAAATTTTTTATTTTAAAGTTGTATTTAATGAGCTCAAACTTGACAGGTTTCGTAATATCCATTCAAAAGTTTCGTAACCTTCATTTCAGCTTAGACTCCAGACTAGCCCAATTATATCATCTCATCATTGCATCTTATTATTGGTTTGGCATCAGGGCTATACATAACAAAATTTGAAATAGATATTATTTTTCAGAAAATCGTTCACATTATATTTTTGTTTACCCAATGAAATACCTACCTATATACAATAAAATTAACATAAACTTAAATATTAACTAAAAACTAAAACTTAAAATAATAAAGTAGCTAAATAAATACCTAAATTAAATCTAAATTAAACTGAATACCTATCCAAAACTATAATCTACAGGTAAAAAACTGCATTAAGGTCACTGTCTTCGGGTAGGGTACCTAAAAAGCTAGCGACATTACCACGTTTCAGAAAATAATTGAAATAAAAAAGTTTACGAAATATAAAACAAGAAATATTAAAAACATGAAAACAGGGAAGTAGGAGAAAAACAAAAGTGGGGATAATATACGTCCACACTTTTGCTTTTACAGTACAGATAGTAGGTACTGATTCTTAGATTTTCCTACGTAATCACTAACCTGCATCTGTCTTTAGACTTTCAACAATATATGGGTAATCAGACAGTTTCTATTTAGGGTTCTGTACCCAAAAGATGTGAACGGAACCCTATTACTAAGCCTTCATTGTATATCTGTCTGTCCTACGTTTTAGCGGCTGTATCGTTCAAACCGTAATAGATAGCAAGTTTTCACAGTATATGTAGTGATACGGTGGATTAACTAAGAAATAATAATAAAGTCAAAATGTATATTCACCTATTAGCACTACTTTGTTTGTGTTAGTTTTTGTATGTTTGTATTTTATGTGGTGGTACGAAACCCTCAGTGAGCGAGTCAGACTTGCACTTGGCCGTAAACCATGTAAAAAAAAATTAAGGGGTGCCAATATCATATTATTGTGTACATGACAACAAGTAGATAATTAATAGCTTTGCTTAGTTTGGGGTCAGATGACCATGTGTGCAATAATGTCCCACATATTTATTTATTTATTTCATTTTATTTAAAAGAAAACAAATACCCGACTGCAAAAATGTTGCCTATGGCTATATGATATGAAGACTAATCTAACGACCCCTCACATATCACAACTAGTTAAATCGCACATACACGTCCGAAATATTCCCCTACTTCTTGGGCAGTCGGGTCAAAATAGAACAATTAACAGTTATCTTTTACATATTTAATTGATATCAGTTGTTTCGCAAAAATAATAAAAATAGACAATAATAATCAGGGCTAATTGATAGATTTATCAAGATTATGGGAGTGGCAGATTAACCTTTGTATCCAATCAATTAGGACCTATCAAAATTTATCTAGATCAGGTACAGGAGGTCTGGTATGGGGGCATTTTTTACACAAATAAGGAATTGTATCAATACCTAATCTACTATATTAAATTTAGTAGTCAGAGGAAATGTTTATCTACACAAATAAGGAGTATACCTTATTAGTAGTGAATGATAAGATGTCTCTACGAAAAAGGATATCTATATATAATAATATAAAACTCGATGTATGTCCCCGATGGATTCCAAAATGGCTGGACCGATTTTGTCGAAACTTTCACTGGTAGATAACTGATTTTATAAGCAGTAATGTATTCACGAGGGTGAAACCTCTGGGCGTACCTATGTCGTTATAAATAGCGACACCTATTTTTAGAGTTAAGTACCAACATGATAAAATGAACGTATATGAAATTTCGTTATCTGTCTTCCAGTATGTTAAAGCTTTTATTTTTGTATCATTTTTTTAATCAAATCATATTATTTATTTGTCAGAACATGGTTGGTACACATACATATAAAGTAGCATAAAGGATTTTAAGAATGGAAACGTATCTCATATCCTTGCCAGGTGCGACGTACACATGTTAGTTTTTTTTAAATTTATTTTATTCTTTATTAGTAAGTTAAAGTTAAAAAAGGAATTATGTCTATATTGTCAAAATTTCCGCGTCTTTTCCGCGTAACCCAGTATCTAGATAGATAGATTATGAAATTCACCTACTGATTTTATGTAGCATGTTTAAGGTAGGTATCTCATAATAAACATGATTGGGGATATCAACAAAGTCGAGCGCTTCGATGATAATATTTATACTCGTATGAAGTTAAAAATTATATATGTACCATATAAAAATTTATTACAATAACTTAAACAACATTCCAATAGTAAAAAAAAATAAAAAAAAACGATATGTTAATACCTAACTACTAAACTAATCTATTAAACCGCTACCAGTGGGAATCGTTCCCAAAATGCTGGCCCCATTACCACGTTGTATGGCAATGCTCACTCTTTGAGCGAAGTAGAGGCCAGCATTCTGGTCACGAGTTGCATCAACCAGACGGGTCACGAGTTGCATCAACCATAATATATGTACCTAAGTTTATGTTTAATTTGAAATACAAAATAAGTAGAACAACATCCTAAGCTTTCGAATATAATTCAATAAAAAAAATATATAATAATATGTAATCTATTCAATGTTTAAGTCCAAGCGAGGAAACTTTCGCGATTTAAATAAAATATTGGCAGAAGTTCAACTCATGCGCCATTCGATTCGAGGATATTAAATTTGATTTGAAAAAGAAATTTGTCTTCTTTATTTTTCGTGACACTGTGGAATAGATGTATTGTTATGTTTGTCAAAAGAAGCGTTTGACTCACCTGATGTTAAGTGATGGTTTGGTCGATGATTTTTAACATTTTTTAGGTTTTTTTTTTGGGAACTGGCTCTCAAGTGAGGCTGGCGGAACATACCGTTAGGTACTTAGTGACAGATTTTTAACTTGAGGGTGGTAGCTAGCCAGAACTGAGTGCTAGTTAAAAAAAAATAAAGATTAATAGGTTTGCGTTTGACCTCCACATTGCCTGATGTTAAGCGAAGAGGCAGTCTTCGATGGCCACGTTTGCCAAGAAGAAACCAATTCTGTCATAGTAATTTTTAAACTTTCGCGATTCGAACACATATTTTCATATATTATTTATCGGGACTTGTCGAGCGAAAGGTATCTATTTTTACCTATATTTAATAGTGCGCGATAAGTCCCGATAAATATGAAAACATCAATTCTGTCATGATTTGAAGACACCCAGAACTAGAACTAACTATTGGGCAACATCTATTCAGGCTTGTTGAAGTGGCAATGGGGAAGAATGGTTATTGAGTGGAGACCACGAACCAGAAGACGCAGCGTAAGTAGGCCTCCCACTAGTTGGACCGACGACGTTGTGAGAGTCGCGGACATCCAGTGGATGCAGATGGCAAGCTGTCGTTCAGAGTAGAGGTTAAAGAGGAGAGGGAGGCTTATATTCAGCAGTGGACGTCTTCTTGCTGATGATGATGATGATTTGGGCAGGGTGTTTCTAAGACAAGCAGGTCGTACAATAAAAGTGGAATCAACGCTCTTCGTACGGGTTTTTGGAATATCAATCATAAAGTGGTGTAAATTTTTCGTGTTCACTCTAGCAGCCCGAAAGAAAAATGGCCAGGCGGGAATTAGATTATGCAGATTTGACTCTGCTTGTTATCACCGTGCTGTTGGTTTCTCACGATGTGCTCCTTCAGATCAAGCTCATTGTTGAGATTTGAACCCACGCCTGCGACATGGAAATTGATCGCGCCAAACATTGAAATATCAGTGCTACAAAAGTTAGAACCTATAATAATTATCATACTACTAGGTGCGCCCCGCGGTTTCACCCGCGTGGTGATGAAAATCGGTGATGATGATGAAAAGTAGCCTATGTGTTAATCCAGGATATAATGGGGTTTTTAGTGGGTAGGACGCCCTTCTGGCGAAGAGAAAGCAATGTATATTCCGAATTTCATCGAAATCCATCCAGCCGTTGCTGCGTGATTCAGTAACAAACATCCATCCATCCATCTATCCAAATTTTCACATATATGATATAAGTGTGATTAGTGAGATGAGATGATATCAGTGTGATTAGTGTGATTTTCAAACTTATGACGATATATATTCGATATTTTATGACGAGAAAAAGTACTAACCTCGGCGGTAATTAGCATCGTTTGACTCTTTTTATGTACTAGGCCTTCGGCAATTTATCACGATCGTCCACAAAATGTATTGTTTGCCTTCGCTGCGGTAATGTTTGTAGTACAATATGAATGTTTTTTTATATCCTTTATGGCAAACCAGCTAACGGGCTGTCTGATGGTAAGCGACCACCGTCGCTTTTTGATACCTGTAACACCAGCGTGATACGTTGCCGACCTCTCAGGATTACTTATATCCTTTTTGAATAACTCTCTATTATAGATTCTCAAAAATGCCGCAATATTCTCGATCCACATATTATCGAAAGGTTCTCAAGGGAAGACCACGGACCGGTAATCGCAGCGTAGGACGTCCACCCACAAGATGGACAGACGACCTAAAAGAGACCGCAGGAAAAAGCTGGATGCAGGCCGTTTCCAATCGGTCCTTTTGGAAATCGATGTGGGAGGCCTGTCATGTGTCCAGCAGTGGACGTCCTATGGCTGAAATGATGATGATGATGATTACATATAAAAGAAAGAGAAGTAAGTAAGAAGTTTGGATGTAAGAAAAACAAGATCGCGTAAAATGTGCACACAGTGAGCAATTTTCAAAGATTAACACGTACACATGCATAATAATACCTACGTTAAAATTAAATATCATAATATCATGATAAGGCGACACTGTTTTATGGTTGACTAGCCGTCCGCCCCGGCTTCGCACGAGTGTAAGCTCGGCCTTCGGCCTCGCTACAAAATATAATATAGCCTATGTCACCCGGGGATAGTGTAGCTTCCCAACAGTGAAAGAATTTTTCAAATCGGTTCAGTAGTTTCGGAGCCTATTCATTACAAACATACAAACATACAAACATACAAAAATAGGTACAAATCTTTCCTCTTTATAATATTAGTGTAGATATACCGAAAACCCGTAAGAAGCGCTTTGATTCCACTTGTATTAGGGAAACCGCTAGAATGTGGAATGCGCTGCCTGGTTGGGTGTTCTCCAATAGTTACAATGTCAGTGTCTTTACGTCGCGAATCAATCAGTTTCTTCGTAGATCACCATCATCTCTTAACAACATTAGAGACGAAGTAGCGATACAATTACGTATTACACAATAAAAAGCGGGCAGTCCGGGAATGGTTCCCAACTTTGTTATTATGACACAGAAAACTTAATTACCCGGATTCGTACTGAACAGTGAGCATTTCATTTCATCAATCATTCAGGCAAAGTCAAACACAATCACGAAAATCACATGCATACACACTTGTCTGCTTTATATTTAGTGTACTTATAATTTTGTTAAATTCTTGTCATATAAAAATAATAATTTGTATTGTTTTTAGTTTTGTTGGTACGTGCGTATATTACGGGCCTTGAGCCTAGTGACCGCCTAGGGACCGCAAGAATGTCTGCGAACTTTCTCCTTTATTTAAAGTGTACTTACAATTTTGTAAATTTTTTGTTATGTAATAATAATACGTTGTATTGAATTCGCCGTGACAAAGATATTGCTGTGACAAAGATATTTAAAATGCTTATAATTAAAAACAAGTTATCAAGAGCAGGTCGGGACTCGTAAATGTTAAGGTTTCGTTAAAAAAGTTGAAGTTTTCATTGGATTAACCAGACAAACATACAAATTGATTGTATAAGGATTCATTGTTAACACTAGAAACTGATTTGGAGAATGATAACAAAGTTGCATTTAAAACTAATCGAATGAATTCTCAATCAAAAATCATTATCGTTTCAATTGACAAGATAATAAAGGCAAATTAGTGATTATCAAAACAATTCAATGCAATAAATAGGGAGTCGAGTAAAATTTGGCGCATATTCACAGAAGCCATAGTGAAGATCATGAAGGGAGCACTGCTAGTCTTGTTAATTGGCGTGGGTGAGTCTAAGAATTAAAATATACTATTAACATGCCATGTCAACAAGAATTTCTAAACGTTTCCTATTAAAGTAAACCAACTAATAAATAACTAATGATTTTGATTCAAGGTTTCATATATTTATTAACGTATAATTTATGTCCAGTGATAAGATTGAGCATTTCCTAATGTAAGCTACTAAACGGTGAATAGCGTACCATAGGAAAAAAAATCTTCAGTTTCCTTAAAGTAGTTTTTGCTCACCTTTTTATGCAGGTCGAAACACGGGTGCAATTTTCAAATATTTGTATAAATAGATATGGTATAATGGTATTTAGTTCTTAAATTAACTAAAGAGACAAACATGGCTGTTTCTTAAAAAAATATGCTCTAAATTTTCAGCGTATTTCGCCTCCGCTGTCCCCGTAACCGAGCCTGAGCTGTATAGCCTTGAGCACAGCTACCCTCGCTTCATCAAATTCCCTGACGGTGAAGGCAACTTACATGATGTAGATCTTGAAGCCGAACCTGACATGAATGTCATCGATGAAGTCACCAGGAACCCTGCTAACAACTTGTACTTACTGTACACGAGGTATGAAACAGTTTGAGTTATTCAATTATTTTCTAAAATAAATAGCACTGACTATCAGAAAACGTTTTCTATGCTTCTTGTAATTTATTTTTACTTATAGGCGCAACCCAACCTCGGCTCAGACCTTGGTCATCAATAACGCCAACTCCATCAACAACTCTAACTTTAACCGAAACGTCCCCACCGTCGTGATCGTCCATGGATGGCTCAGCAACCAAAACACTGAACCTAACCCCTCAGTTCGTAAAGGTAAGTAAAATATTATTCTATGGAAGCTCATTCCATTCTTTTTTCTTGATTATCATTATTGTCATCTACCTTCTTTATCTCATTACAAGGGCTATCGGTTTCAGATTTAACTCAATTAAATGTGATTAAAATTAATTAAAATGATGACCAATAAAAAATCCACTAATCTTAATTGGGGCACTACTGCTTTACTCCATCTATAATCACATTAATATTTATTTTCTTAGCAAATTACTAATTACTATAGTTAAAAATTTATGGCACCTAAAACTCTAAATATTTTGCAGCATACCTTGACAAAAGTGACGTCAACGTTATCGTTATGGATTGGAGACGGCTTGCTCTTTCTGATTACGCTACCGCTGCTCTTGGAGCCCCTGCTGTAGGCCGCGGACTTGGCCAGTTCATGAACTTCCTACACACCACCACTGGCGCTCCTTACAACACCATACACTTAGTTGGATTCAGCTTGGGTGCTCACATCGTTGGTAATGCTGGCCGAGAAATGGGAGGCAGAGCTGCTCGAGTCACCGGTAAAATAATAAGAAAAATATGTTTAAATATTATTGAAATTTTTAACTCGAAAGACATTCCAGAATTAGTTTATTTTATTTAATGTAATTCTTATATCTCACAGGTCTGGATCCCGCTGGTCCCATGTGGAACTATAATTCCAACCGTCTGGGCCCCAATGATGGTGTCTACGTTGAAGCTATCCACACGGATGGTGGTTACACAGTTGGTGGTCTCGGTATCGGATCTGCTATTGTCAACGCTGACTTCTTCCCCAATGGCGGTATCTCGCAGCCTGGCTGCCTTACCAACATCTGCAACCACAACCGTGCCTGGGAGCTTTTTGCTTCCACTGTTACCAACAACCACCTGGTTGGCCAACTGTGCACCAACACTCTGCAGATTACATGGAATAATTGCCGTGGAAGCAACTTCCACATGGGCAACGACATTTTAACCAAGTGGGGGTAAGTGCCAACTGTCAAGCACCAAGATTTAATCAGTAGTAACAAAGATTCGCATAAATGTATGAAAAGCTCATTTATTGGTTTACGTATTGAAAAGGTACAGAATGCTAAAGGCGAAAGCTTAGAAATAGGGCTCCGTGTACCCAAGAAGGTGATGGACCCAAGGACCCGGGTATGTCCTAAAACTGCGACCAGAACCACCGGAGGATGGGCAGCAGCGTCCTAATAGTACACGGTGAACGTACTGCGATCCCCAAGCCGCCTGCCAAGCGTGGGGATTATGGCATTACCTGTCTCTATGAGGGAGGCCTTGTCCAACAGTGGACGTTAATTGGCTGATGATATGTGATGTGTACCCAAGGAGCTCTATTACTAAGCATATATAGTCTGGCTATCTCTACTTCTTTTGAAAAGGCTGTATCATTTCATTTTCGCAGAATATGGTGTTATATTCTAATGGAATTCGGAATTCTCGGAGCACGAGCCCGACTCACACACGTTATTTTTTCTCCGTCTTATAATTGGATAATACGATTTGATCTTCACAGCCATTAAAAAAAACGGGCCAATCAATTACCTTTTTAACCGTTGAAGACAAATTGTATTAAATTTGACCTATGCTATTTATTGATTTCATTTAACTTCATAATGTATTTTTCAGAACTGGCATGTACCGCTTGGACACCAGCTGGAGATACCCGTACTAATTTAGAAGATACATACTGAACGACTGTGAATATCTAAAACATAATAAATGGAATTATTTATATCAGAATATAAACAAGGTTGTTTCTTCATTAAAAAACCCACAACGGCATTTCAAACAAATTTATTACGTAGTTTATAAACCCAGGGTAAAGCACAGATACGACACATGAATAACTATATTTTGGGGTGAGGAGGAGGGATTAGTTATGTACAAGGGGTCAGTTATTTTTAACCCCCGACGAAAACAAAGAGTTGTTATAAGTTTAACGTGTGTATCTGTGCGTTTTGTCTGTGCAATCGTAACTCTCAGACAGCTGAACTGATTTTTTTTATTTTTTTTTTGTTTTGTTTGAAAGGTGACTGGATCGAAAGTATTCTTAGCTATTATATATTAGCTTATATGATTCAAGAAAATCTGTTCAACTGTTTGAAGATTACCAGCTCTTTTATCGAGGGTTTAAAAAATGTTCTTGTTATACCTCGTCATCAATGTCAAAATCGGTTTTCACGTGACCGGTTGTGTTTTGTAGTTTGTTAACAAAGCACGCAGAACATAAAAGAAAAACGCTAGCAATTATTTTGAGAATCTTTTCGTTTAGAACATACACATACAGATAATCTATTATTTTAATTTTATAGAACCATTTTTTGTTGTTGTTATGAGATAGTAACCTATTATTAGATGGGGGATAAGATAAACTGGACAAAACTAGTCTAGAATCAGAAATTAAATCATCCGAACAACTACAGAAGTCGATATAGTTAAATACTAAGATTAATATGTAATTCTGTAAAATAAAGACTAATCAAAATTTTGACCAGTGACTGGTTCTATCTAGGTAGAGTTATTTGCAGATAGCAAGAATTATAAGATGGCTTGACCAACGCTTAGATTGATTGCAAATATAGCTAAAAAGTTCAAAGGCCAAGAGTAGGGTGGCGTAGCTTAGAGAACGCTTGAGGCGTATAACCGATGGCGCAGGATCAAATCCTACTGGTTATCAAAATTTTCAATAGTCTATATTACATTTATAGAATTTAACGTTTATGATCACTGAGCCATTTAAGTAATCCCTTTGGCTGTTTGTGGACTCTGGTGATCATAATGTAAACTCTATATTTTGTTAACTATTGATTCATGTTTCTCTTCTTTGCCTTTTCTCCCAGCAGCAATGTGCGAGTGCAAAATTTTAATCTACTTCTGGTTATTTTAGAACAGATTATCGTATCATTATCATATATCATTATCAACCTATCATGTCCCTACTGCTGGAACACAGGCCTTCTCTCAGAGAGACAGAGAGAGAGAGAATGGGCCCTGATCCACCATACTGGTCTACGTAATGTTGATGAATATCGTGTGTATTTGCACTTTTTGAGGGTTTTTTGACATACTTGTTTCCTCTGTTTTCCTTCATCTTTTTTGAGCGATGGCAGTGAAACTGCAAATATTTATCTAAATTCTAAATAAGTCATTTGTGCAGGGCCGAAGATCAAACCGCATACCGTCAGATTGTAAATTGAACAAGATAGGTACCGCTCGGCCACCATAGCTCATTAATCGGATCTCAAATTACCAGAAATAGCTAAAACTTCCAAAACGGTACGTGAAGGGTTATGGATAAACTACATATATAGTGACATTGCGCGACCACTGGAGATGAAAATGTGGGTATACGTAGACGAGATATCAACAGGTGAACCAAGGTAGTTAGTGGTATCTGCGAAACGGACAACAACGTAGAAGCATACTGGTCATCAGCTCGCTCACCACCAGATAGTCAAACGACATTGTCGATGACGTGAATGAAAAGCTTATACCTAGCAGTGACTTTTTAACTCATGACATAAAAAGAATCTTGAAATAATTAATGATGGTTTTTCATTCAAGTTCATTGTGAATTCCCAGCAACTCTAGCCTTAACGACATCATCTGCCAGGTTATTACCACTGCTAATAGCGCCTTCGTACTCAAGCCGAGCGGACTCTTACGTAGCAATGTTAAGGACCGGGCGGTATGACCTTGATTCCATGGAAGATGGGAAGGCCTTTAGTATAGGACGCTACTTGCGTTTTTCACGGTACGCAAAACCAGGCTAGTGCAGTGGCTGAATACGCAGAAGGTCTCGAAAGGCGCAAATATAGTAGCCTAGAGAATGGTTATATTATGTTTCAGCCTTTTGGGGTTGGGACTTTAGGACCGTGAGGGCTAGGCGCCATAAATGTTTTTAAGAATTATCTAAACGTCTGGTCGTAGCATCCCGTGACCGCAAAGATCGCTGGTTCCAAAGGTCTTGCGCAACGGGTCAATATTGCAATCCAACGCGGCTATGCGGCCATCATTTTGGGAACTATGCCTACAGGCAGCAGTTTATTAGATTTGGCTACGTATTTATAAAAAATTATAATAATAAAGGTAAGTTCCAATTATGTATACTTTTCTAAACAGTTAACCAAGTTTATTGTACATAATTTTTGTCTGATCGTACTTCGTAATGTGGTTACCTGGTTCAAAAATAACGAATCAAACCTCACTTTCATTTTAAAATATATTTTCAATTAGCTGCGCCCCGCGGTTTCACCCGCGTGGTGATGAAAAACAGTGATTATAATGATGATTATGGTTAAAAGTAGAGCTATCTATATTCCAAATTTCATCGAAATTTGTTTAGCTGTTTCTGCGTGAAAGAGTAACAAACATAAACACTCACACACAAACTTTCGCATTTATAATTTATAGCGACCCGCCCCGGCTTCGCACGGGTGTTAGCTCGGCCTTCGGCCTCGCTACCATGACCTACCTCCCCTATGAATACAAACGTTCATCCAAATCAGTCCAGACGTTTTTAAAGTAGCTTAGGTATGTGCTATTCCAGTACTATAATCTATCTCTGTGCCAAATCTCATCTAGATCCGTTCAGCCGTTCTGGCTTGATTGAGTAACAAATAATTCATCCACCCATCTATCCAAACTTTCACTTTTATAATATTAGTGGGATGATACATGCCCTAATTTTCATAAATTCTTGATTGTTTTGTTTTATTTAGTCCCCACTTCACTACGGCTAGCTAAGGTTACCTTAGCTAGTCTCAATCTTATATGAATGATAACGTTACCCAGTAATTACCTCTAAATTTAGAGCCCGATCTTGATAATAAAGCCGAATTAAAAATTTATCAAGTAAGTACCAAATCAAATATCGTTATCGTGTCAAATAAGTGATTATCAAAACAATTCAACGTAATAAATAGAGAGTCGTATAGAAATTGGTGCATATTCACAGGAGCCATAGTGAAGATCATGAAGGGAGCACTGCTAGTCGTATTAATTGGCGTGGGTGAGTATATGAATTGAAATATATCACATGCCATATCACCAGAAAGTTGTAAACATTTTCTATCAAAGTTAACCAAACCAATGATTAACCAATGATTTTGATAAAGGCAGTCCTAAATGACGCGCCAAATAATTTAATATTTTATCAAGGTATAATTATTTCCATTGATGGCGATGAGCATATTCCAATAACTACTACTACTGACCCAAGTCTTAAGTTTTCTGAATCCAGATTATTTGAAGTATTTTTTTAAACGCAGCCTCTATTTTCAAATATTTGTACAAATATATATGGTATATTATTTATATACTTGTATTAAGTTTCAAAATACCTACAGAATTAAGATTGTAATTTATGACTATGACTAAATTTTTATGTTTCATAATTTTAGCGTATTTCGCCTCCGCTGTCCCCGTAACCGAGCCTGAGCTGTATAGCCTTGAGCACAGCTACCCTCGCTACATCAAGTTCCCTGACGGTGAAGGCAACTTACATGATGTAGATCTTGAAGCCGAACCTGACATGAATGTCATCGATGAAGTCACCAGGAACCCTGCTAACAACTTGTACTTACTGTTCACAAGGTATGAAACATTCATTTATTTTCTAAAATAAAGTAAAGTAATAACCCTGACTATCAAAAAACGTTTTCTATGCTTCTTGTAATCTATTTTTATTTATAGGCGCAACCCAACCTCGGCTCAGACCTTGGTCATCAATAACGCCAACTCCATCAACAACTCTAACTTTAACCGTAACGTCCCCACCGTCGTGATCGTCCATGGATGGCTCAGCAACCAAAACACTGAACCTAACCCCTCAGTTCGTAAAGGTAAGTAAAATATATAAGTAATATTCTATGGAAGCTCATTCCATTCTTTTTTCTTGATTATCATAATTGTCATCTACCTTCTTTATCCCATTACAAAGGCTATCGGTTTCAGATTTAACTCAATTAAATGTGATTTAAATTAATTAAAATGATGACCAATAAAAAATCCACTTATCTTACCTGGGGCACTACTGCCTTACTCCATCTATAATCACATTAATATTTATTTTCTTAGCAAATTACTAATTACTATAGTTCAAAATTAATAGCACCTAAAACTCTAAATATTTTGCAGCATACCTTGATAAAAGTGACGTCAACATTATCGTCATGGATTGGAGCCGCCTTGCTCTTTCTGACTACGCTACCGCTGCTCTTGGAGCCCCTGCTGTAGGCCGCGGACTTGGCCAGTTCATGAACTTCCTACACACCACCACTGGCGCTCCTTACAACACCATACACTTAGTTGGATTCAGCTTGGGTGCTCACATCGTTGGTAATGCTGGCCGAGAAATGGGAGGCAGAGCTGCTCGAGTCACTGGTAAAATAATAAGAAAATATGTTTATATATTTTGGAAATTAAGGAGTCGAACGACATTCCAGAATTAGTTAACTATTTTATTTAGTTTAATTCAATTCCGTTATCTCACAGGTCTGGATCCTGCTGGTCCCATGTGGAACTACAATTCCAACCGTCTGGGCCCCAATGATGGTGTCTACGTTGAAGCTATCCACACGGATGGTGGTTACACAGTTGGTGGTCTCGGTATCGGATCTGCTATTGTCAACGCTGACTTCTTCCCCAATGGTGGTATCTCGCAGCCTGGCTGCCTTACCAACCTCTGCAACCACAACCGTGCCTGGGAGCTTTTTGCTTCCACTGTTACCAACAACCACCTGGTCGGCCAACAGTGCACCAGCACTCTGCAGATTACATGGAATACTTGCCGTGGAAGCAACTTCCACATGGGAAATGACATCTTAACTAAGTGGGGGTAAGTGCCAATAGTCAAGCACCAAATTAAATCAGTAATAATAAAGTTTGGCATGTATTTTTGAAATACTTTGGCGGACCATATTTCACCAAGAATACTCTTGATAGTAATGTGTGAAACATTATCTTTATTTTAAAATACACATTTAACAATATTTCACATGACGGGCGCAACGAAATAAATTCATTCCCATTTCGCACGTGTGAGATACAGTCCTATTTTTTTTAATAATCTTAATATTCAGATCTATAACAAAACATTAATTGTGCTACAGTTTCATTATTTCCCTGAATAACTATTTTTATGTAAAGGATTAGGATGAATAGACACACGGACGGACTGAACGAACTTATTTGGATTTCTTGTAGTAATACGGAACCCTAAAAACTGGTCAGGTATGAGTCCAACTCGTGCTGTGCCTTTCTTGTAATTTCGCAAGACAAAGTGCTCTTTACTTTCTTCAAAAGTTTAATAGTATAATAAAAAGAAATCAATTGTAATTTATTTATTTTATTATTTAACAGCATTTTTCAATTTATTTTTCAGAACTGGCATGTACCGCTTGGACACTAGCTGGAGATACCCGTACTAATTTTGAAGATGCCTACAATTGAGATTTTACCTAATGTACCTAGCTGAACTTACTGAATAACTGTAAATATGTGTAACATAATAAATTGAACTCGTTACTTTAAGACATAAACAAGTTTTTATCTGCAAAATATCCTATTCCGCAAACCCTATAGCGGTATTTCATTCAAGTTTATTATGCAGTTTGATGCCCATGGAGATGCATAAAGACTTTGTAGGTGTTGGCTACAGATTTTATTAGAATAGATGCCGCAAGTTCACCTTTAGCACTTTGCGTGTTCGGGCCTATCTTAAGTTGGATTAATGCTCTAACGTAATTCAGTTCATAGATCAGAGTATAAATATCGTGATTCGGTTCAATCTCCGTCATCTTTGTGTGAGTGGTGTGCCTTGGTAGAGACCTATGTCCAGTAGTGGACTAGTATTAGCTGATTATGATGATGATCATGGGGTTAGAGACACTGAATAAAATCAAAAATAAGATTATCTAACAAAGATCTACAAGAGTAACCAACATAGCTCATAGATAAACAAGCTGATGTGGCAATGGGCTGGTTTTTGAAGACCCAGATTGTAACTATCGGGGAACACACATTCTAGCAGCGCAATCCACAGATTAGCAGTTCACGCAATAAAAGTGGAATCAAACCTTCGTACGGGTTGTCGGAATATCAACCATGAAGCGATGTTGATTTTTCGTGCCCGCTCGGGCAGTCCGATAGAAAAATGCGCAAGAGGAAATTAGATCATGCAGATCTGATGCGCACTCTCCGAAATGTATCCGATAAAAAAACTGACAAACTAGCAACTTTGCGCCTATGCTCGAGACTAGAGTTTAGTCCGAACCAGGGATTCATTGCTGATGAGCCTCTTGGCACGTCTCTCAATAGACTCTAACGCCTCAAGCTGGTACTTAGCTGATTTATCCCAAAGGTGAGAGCAGTAGTTACTCCATGCACGACCGAACTTGTGCTTGGTACAGTAAAAGCAACTGTTCCGACGTGAAGTAGCGACGCACCTTCGATAGCTCAGCTACCCAGCGTTTTGGCAGCCATTTGAGCCTTGTCCTCAATATATGAGCCTAAGTTGAGGGTAGAAGATAGAGAGACGCCCAAAAGCTCAAGCCAGTCAGTTATCGGAATAGATACATCCCGGAAAGTAGTAATCAGTTGTAATGGTGTTTTTTTGGCGGAGAACAAACATGCCTGGGTCTTAGCGGCATTGAACTTGACCAGGTTGGCATCGCCCCAATCGGAGACTGCCTTAAGTGACAAGTTCATGCTCGACCATAACCTCTCGGAGAGACTAAATTTGTGGTCCTCTGGTTCGTGCATTGGATGTGTAGCTCTCTACTACTATGCTTTCATCTGTGTACTCAAAGGTACCGGGCTTTAGCAGATTGTTGATGTGCAGCAGGAAGAGCGCTAACCGACCCCTGGGGGACACCGGCATTAACTGCCATTCGATCGGACGAGCAGCCATCCGATGACAACTCGAATTGATCTATTCCTCAGGAAGTCTGATATCAACGCAACGAAACCTTTGGATAAGCCAAACGAGGAAAGCTTACTAATAAGGCCGTCATGCCAAACTCTATCGAAAGCTTTCGAGATGTCGAGGGAAACGGCAAGCGCTTCTCTGTATTTCGGTTATATCTGTAGAAAACCGGAAAATTAGATGGTAAACTAGTTCTAAAATAAAGACCACGTGACGGCAAACGTAAAATAGCCCAGCTTCCATATGGAGTGGTGACCTGCCTAAGTCAGCTGGTTGCAGGTGTATGCGTAAAACCAAAATCCATTCCATATGACATTATTTAGGAAAGGCCGGCAACAAGGAATGGTAGCAGTAGACAAACATTATTGGCTGATGATAACGATGATGGGATAAGAAAAACTGGATACCATAGTGTCCCTTGCCTATTTTATTCTTAGTTTTTCAACACACCAACTTCCTCACGATGTTTAGTTCACCGTTTTTTGAGCGATGACATCGAAACTGCACATAATTTATTTATGTACTAAATAATTCATTGGTTCAGGGTCAAAGATCGAACCAGGTGCCTTCAGATTATAAAGCGCACATCTACCGCTCGGCCACTATCGTAATTTTAGATTAAAATATCATTATTTTAGATTAAAATATTATAATTTTAGATAAAAATATTACATGACGGGTTATTAAGAAACAATAAATATAGTAGCAATGTGTGAGCACTAAAGATGAAGATGTGGGTACATGAAATTACAAGCTTAAGTGATGATGGCACTTGGCTAGAAGAGATTTCAATACGTAGACCTGCATCCTGCGGTCTCTTTTAGGTCGTCTGTCCATCTTGTTCTTCGCTGCGGTTACCGGTCCGTGCTCTCCATTCGAGAACCATTGGCGGTCAAACGCGAGCCTATTTCTAATATAAAAAAAGGTTTCGGCCCTGCGTGCGATATGCCCAGCCCACTGCCACTTAAACATGATAATCTGGTGAGCTATGTCGGTAACTTTGTTCGTTACTGACATTATTTGTCGGTTCGTTCATCTACAGATCTCCTAATTTCTGATTCGATCTCGTAGAGATACCCAGAGCTTAGCCCTCTCTTTAGCTCGTTGTGCGACTTTGAGCTTGCTAATGAGGCCCATAGTGAGAGACAGCGTTTCAGTGCCGTATATCATCACTGGCAACACACAGTGGTTGAAGACTTTCGTCTTAAGGCATTGAGGTATTTTGGACGAGAAGACGTTGCGAAGTTTACCGAACGCTGCCCAGCCGAGTTGGATTTGCCGATTGACCTCTTTCTTAATGTTGGACCTGCCTAGTTGGACTGTTGGCTCTAAGTAGACATACTCATCAACAACTTATAGAACTGAGTTCCCAGCTGATACTGGGGTGGGCACATTATGGATATTTGACATGATCTTTATGTTCTTCTTAAGACCCACCCATTTTGGGATACTCAATTTAGGCCTTGACATCTTGACATCTACTCTTCTACAAACATTAAGGGGACATATTTACGGAACCCTATCGTTTACACGCTTTTGTTTTTTTTTTACCAGCATCAGCATCAAATCTTATGGAAATTAACGAAGAAATTTAAACTACTCTAGCTACGAACGCGGTTTTATCCACTAATTATACTTGTCATATTATGTCTTTAAACTTTTAAGGTTCCTGGAACGAGTCATGTGTCGTAGGGTCAGAAACGTATTTGTGATGCCTCTGGTGTTACAAGTATCCTTAGGTGACGGTGACTGCTTACCATCAGGCTACCAGTCTGCTTGTATGCCACATACGGCATTAAAAACCATACGGGTTTCTTCACGATGTTTTACTTCACCGTTTATGAGGGATGGTATCGAAACTACATATAATTTATTTTTAAGTACTAAATAAATAATTATTGCAAGGCCGAGAATAGCACCGGATGCCGTCAGATTGTAAAATGCACGTGCTACCACTCAGTCAACATCCCTTGCTGGTGGTGGTAATGTTTCCGTCACTGTATTGTAAATACGTCAAATTGGAAAGAACGGAAAATTCCCACACCCTGTAATTTTATCAAACCCAATATGCTTATCATTACCACGGGATGGATGATTCGTGTACTCACCTCAAAAAACTGCATAATAAAGTATTTAATCTACTGAAATTCGGTATTATCGAATGCATTTATGATAAAGAAACCAATAAAACCAGAAACCCAATGACCCTTTGGCATATTCACTCAAGTTTTAGTGCTAGTGAAAATCATGAAGGCAATACTGCTACTTTTACTCATTGGTGTGGGTAAGTTAAGTTTAATCATAATTTCAATCAAGATTCCAGGGAAAGGAGTATTTTTTTGAACTATACCATTCGGCTGCTGGGAAAAAGTTTCCCCGAACCTTGAACCAAGCCTGAACCGGGTGAACTTCTCAGAAATGTCGCGCCAGCGTTTTTAAGGCCTTTTTTGACTGATCGTCCATCAGGCCCAAACTTTATGATGATTTTAACCTATTGGTCCGTATACGTGCTATATGTCCTACCCAATTCCATTTTAATTTTGCGTTTTTTTCCCAACTTCAATCAAACCTGTAATGGAAGTGCTTTTGTGGTTTGTCCATTTTATTGAATCACGCTCTTCTTTCAAAATCACGCTATGTTGGACTTACTTTACAAAATTAATATTTTTAACAATTTAATTTTCTTAGCGTATCTCGCCTCCGCTGTCCCCGTAACCGAGCCTGAGCTATATAGCCTTGAGCACAGCTACCCTCGCTTCATCAAGTTCCCTGACGGTGAAGGCAACTTACATGATGTAGATCTTGAAGCCGAACCTGACATGAATGTCATTGATGAAGTCACCAGGAACCCTGCTAACAACTTGTACTTACTGTTCACAAGGTATGAAACATTCAATTATTTTCTAAAATAAATAACCCTGACTATCAAAAAACGTTTTCTATAATTCTTGTAATTTATTTTTATTTATAGGCGCAACCCATCCTCGGCTCAGACCTTGGTCATCAATAACGCCAACTCCATCAACAACTCTAACTTTAACCGTAACGTCCCCACCGTCGTGATCGTCCATGGATGGCTCAGCAACCAAAATACAGAACCTAACCCCTCAGTTCGTAAAGGTAAGTAAAATATTATTCTATGGAAGCTAATTCCACTATTTTTCTTGATTATCATTATTGTCATCTACTTTATTTATCCCATTACGAGGGCAATCGGTTTCAGATTTAACTCAATTAAATATGATTTAAATTAATGAAATCCACTTAACTTGCCTGGGGTACTACTGATTTACTCTGTCACGGTGTTACTCACGGTGTCACATTCATATTTATTTTCTTAGCAAATTATTAATTACTAAAGTTCAAAAATAATAGTACCTAAAACTCTAAATGTTTTGCAGCATACCTTGATAAAAGCGACGTCAACATTATCGTCATGGATTGGAGACGCCTTGCTCTTTCTGACTACGCTTCCGCTGCTCTTGGAGTCCCTGCCGTAGGCCGCGGCCTTGGCCAGTTTATGAACTTCCTACACACCACCACTGGCGCTCCTTACAACACTATGCACTTGGTTGGATTCAGCTTGGGCGCTCACGTCGTCGGTAACGCTGGACGAGAAATGGGTGGCAGAGCTGCGCGTGTTACTGGTATGTTTTTTGTAATTTTTTAACTTAACTTAACTTTGAATTATGATTTTGTATATTGTATGTATATTTTGAGTATACACCAACTAGCAAAAAACTTAAAATTAACCGGCTCTGTTGTCTCGCAGGTCTGGATCCCGCTGGTCCCATGTGGAACTTCAATTCCAACCGTCTGGGCCCCAATGATGGTGTCTACGTTGAAGCTATCCACACGGATGGTGGTTACACAGTTGGTGGTCTCGGTATTGGATCTGCTGTTGCCAACGCTGACTTCTTCCCCAATGGTGGTATCTCGCAGCCTGGTTGTCTTACCAACATCTGCAACCACAACCGTGCCTGGGAGCTTTTTGCTTCCACCGTTACCAACAACCACTTGGTCGGCCAACAGTGCAGCAGCACTCTGCAGATTACATGGAATACTTGCCGTGGAAGCAACTTCCACATGGGCAACGACATCTTAAACAAATGGGGGTAAGTGTTGAAAAAAATGACAAGAACATTGGTTAAACTTTATTTCAAGAAATCTCATACTGTACTATACTGTACACATATTGTACTCCGTGTTACCAGTGAATTTATGAACTTATTACCTAGACATTCTTTCAGTCATAGTAAATAAGTGCTTTCTAGGTAGATTTATGTGCCTCATCTTTCATCTGATTGTCACTCACCATCAGGCGAGTTAGAATTTCAGTAAAATCATAATCCTAGTAAAGTAAAAAAATAATATTTGAAATTATTTTTTGCTTCTGTCTTAGCAGCGCACTGTTTACAGTTTACAAATATTTAACACTAACTGCGCCCCGCGGTTTCACCTGCGTAGTGATGAAAATTGGTGATGATGATTATGATGGAAAGTACCTTATGTGTTAATCCAGGACATAAGCAATTTATATTCCAAATTTCATCCAAATCCATGAAGCCGTTTCTGCGTGATTGAGTAATAAAAATCCATCCATCCATACATCAATCCAAACTTTCACATATTATATGATATTAGTGATATTATAGTTATATGATTATTTACGGGATATTTTGTGGAAGAGGAAGAAGGAGGTGGTTGTGATAATCATATAACTTTAGTGAACAACCGTGATAGTTTAAAATAGTGATATTATGTTCATACTTTTTCATAATTATATTAATTTATTATAAATCCATACATCCATCCAAACTTTCACATATATGATATTAGTGATATTATGTTCATACTTTTTCATAATTATATAAATTTATTATTCATCCATACATCCATCCAAACTTTCACATATATGATATTAGTGATATTATGTTCATACTTATTAATAATTATATTAATATTACTCAATACCCATATTTTTATCTGACTAATTGTTATTTGTTTATAGAACTGGCATGTACCGCTTGGACACCGGTCGAAGATATCCTTACTAAATAAATGCTCCAGAAACAAGAAATTAAGCCTGAAAGTTCTTCTGATATTCAATTTTTAAGACTATTATATTCTTATACAAAATTGTATTAATTATATATAATTTATAATTGCATATAATGTTTTTTTCATTCGTTGTACCTACTTAATTGTATCAAATTTATTACCTTGATCAGAATTCAGATCTTAAAAATTAACTAAAAAATATATAGGCATATAATAAATTTATTATATAAACGATTTGTTTACCCGTACCATTGCACCATGATGTTTAATACACAGCTTTATTTACCTCACCATTGCAAAAATGATGTAAGAGACGGTGTCTCATACTTAAATTTTCCATAAACAGTCATTAATTTGCGTAAAACCAAATAAATCAAGTAAATTATATACAACAAAGAATAACATAAAAATACAGCAAAAATATCAAAATTGTATTCTATCATAATGATATTTAACGATGTTACTCTTGAATAAAATTATTATCACATTTATCTGCTTTATTCATAGGGAGGTACTTATCAGTAATTATTTATACCACATGCTACCAACTAAACACTCACTAATTAGTACTAATCAATTGCGCGAAACGTATTATCTAATCAATTGGTAAAATTGTCGTGCAAATATTTATCAAAGAAAAACAATAATTATTTGTAGGTAGTTAACACATATGTTTAATAACTAAATACAAGATAACACTAAATAGGTACTTATACTACTAGGCCCATTATAAAAAAAATGCAGTTGAACTACCCATAGACCACTGACTGGTCTAAAGACAATCCAAATGCCCAAGCCCACAACCAGTTGGCAGCAAACCCAGCATGCCAGCAGCATTACCACGATGAAAGGCAATGCTCTGTTTTTTTGTTGTTCGTAAAAATGAAGTCAACTTGATTCTCCACGGGCCCAACGTCTCGAACCCAAAAGGCTCAAATATATAACCACTGCCGAGGTTAGCATATTTGCGCATTTTGTACTGCTCCGCCGAAACAGTCGCCTAAAATGGTATTTCATTTTACCAATTTCCAAAACCATTCACTAGTACTTACAAGAACCTGCAGTGCAAGTACCGTTCTTTATCGATCTACAAATTTGACAGATAAATCGTCAAATTCGATAGATCAATGACATTTGATCCGTACTCGCTATGATCGATTCTATGGCATTTTATCGAATTTGTCGATTTAACTGTCAAATTTGTCGATCGATAAAGAATCGACTTGCACTGCTGGTGTTACATGCATAATTGACGGTGATTACTTACCATCTTCATGAAAGGTTCTTGAGTGGAGACCAAGAACCAAAAGAAGCAGCGTACCTACGGCCTCCCACAAGATGGACCGACGACATCGTGAGAGTCGCGGGCATCCAGTGAATGCAGATGGCAGGTTTTCGTTCAGTGTGGAGATTAAAGGGGGAGGCCTATGTTCAGCAGTGGACGTCTTATGGCTGATGATGATGATGATGACTTACCATCAGGCGGTCCGTTAGTTAGTTTGCCACCTACGGCATTAAAAAACTTGAGGTTCTTTAATTATACATTCCTGAAGCGACCGGCTACTGAAGCATTTATGGACAAACATGACAATGTTGGCTGAAACTTAGCTAAGGCCAGCATACGTGATAGACAGCTAGTTGAACTTTTCACTGAAGATGTAATGCCCCCTACCCCTCGTACCCCTGCCTATGAACGCTAGTCAATAGTCAGTTCCGGTGAATTGACTAGCGTTCATAGGCAGCTATGAACGCTAGTCAATTCACCGGAACTGACTAAGAAATAATAATAAAATCTAAAAGGAGGAAAATAATAAAAACAAAACTCAATATATTGCAATAAAACTCACGTATTTTTTTGTACTCTATCTGGTGTGTAAATACAGTACAAGCGTCAAACTTAAATGATTATAGTACAATGTAGAGTAAAACAACAAATAATAATCACCTGCCAAGTGCGAGTCGGCTGCGTGCTAAAGATTCCGAAAGGAATGAAATAATATATTTTAGGCGCGGAACCCCCAGTGCTCGAGTCTGCAGTGATTCCTTAGCAGTTGGTGGTGATGGTTGGTGATAGTTTCTTAGCTGATCAAAATCTGACCAGCAGTTTGAATGTTACCTCTTTTTTTACAGATTGATCGTGTTCTCTTTGTTAAAATCTCAATTTAATTGTATTCTAGAAAGTATTTTCGAATCACCTGGCGAATAATTACCTTGATTGATTAGTCGGATAAAATAGTCTTTATCATTTTTGTCGATAATTATACGTGCGTGCGATGTAGGCAACCTGCTATCAAATCAACAAAACAATTATAATACCTAACATAGATATCTGTCACTGTGGACCCATCATATCTGGTCATAGTGGTATGGTGGTGGATCCCATATCACCAACCCTTGTGGTATGGTGGGTCTCATAGTAATACCCTTGGTGGTATGTTAAGGTTGATTTTCCAGTCCGCAGCTCTTTCGCTTGGATAATATTTTCACATTACTGAAAATACAAAATAACTGAGTGTGCATTTCCAAGATGTTTTTGCTATTTATCACCACATTACAAAAAAAGAAGTTTTTATTTTTAACCGATCAAAAAAAGGTAGAGGATAATTAGTCATCGTGTTTTTAATGTAAGACGATGCATTACTTTTTACTGAGCAGTCCAATTTTGATGATTCTTTTCCTTTTCTTGATACATATTAATTTGACGCACTGAAATGGCATCAACTGAATTATTTTGCTGTTGCATCTCACTGAAGTGAGAGTTTTTTCGTTGTGCATTTAATTAAAATATAATAACAGAACAAAAAGGAAGGGAACTGGAATTTTTAAAGTATGTGTCCTCGCCTCACTCGCTCAACGTCGCCGGACAAATGACTTGATATATGTGAGATTGAAAGATGGATAAACTATTTTGTTCACACCACAAATTACATACACATGAAAACTGGTGTTATACCATTGGCGACCTTATCGCTAATAAAATAAAAGTTTTAAGTTTTTAACACTATTAATTGATAATAATTGCTGATAATGTGTAGAACACTCAGGCAGATTCACGTTGACCTGGGGGCTTTAATCTAATCTATCAATAGTTAAAGATATAAAATAATAAATAAATACCAGGGATTACCACAACTGAAGTGTTTCATTCAGTGATTTAAGACTTACAGATATGAAGGGGACGTTCGTGGTATTACTGCTTTGCACTGGTTAGTATAACTCATGTAATATAAGGTCGGGGAAAAAGTTTCTTCGTATTTTATAAACAAATTCAAGACATATTTTTTTCAAGTTTAATTACATTTAATTATAATATATATGTGCCATTTTGTTCGATAACTTGTTGCCATCTTTTAGGTAGCGACATGATGCCGTTGCTGTAGAAATTTTGGGACTTCTGATCAAAAAAATGCAACAAGTAGTTTTGACAGTCCTCTCTGGATGTTAATCTAACACTACCCAAAGAATTCTGAAGAGACCGAAACAGGTGGAAATCTGAGGGTGCAAGGTCAGGGCTATATGGTGGATGCATTAACACTTCCCAACCAAGCTCTCTCAATTGTTGCTGAGTGGCCAAAGATGTGTGCGGTCTGGCGTTATCATGATGAAAGACCACGCCCTTTCTGTTGATCAATTCCGGCCGTTTTTTCTTAATTTCTTGTTTGAGTCTCATCAGCTGTTGGCAGTAGAAATCCGAATCGATGGTTTTGCCCGGCGGTAAAAGCTTATAATGAACGATGCCCTTCCAATACCGCCATACACACAGCATCACCTTATTACGTGTTAATCCGGGTTTCGCTACAGTCTGTGGTGCTTCACTGCCCTTTGACCATGATCGTTTGCGCTCATTCTTGTCGTAGGTGATCCATTTTTCATCACCAGTGATCAATCTTTTCAAAAACGGTTCGGTTTCGTTACGTTTCAACAGAGAATCGCAAATAACTACACGATTCATTTGGTTTCTTTCAGTGAGCTCGTGTGGCACCCAAATATCGAGTTTCTTTTGTATACCCAGACTTTTTCAAATGGGTCAAAACTGTTTTGTGGTCGATCCCCAGTTCTTCAGCTACGTCGTAACTACTAATATGCCGATCTTGCTCCACTTTTTCAAATGGCATCGACTTTATCCGTAACAGGGCGACCAGAGCGAGCTGCATCTTTGACATTAAAATTCCCGGACTGAAAACGCTTGAACCAACATTGTGCTACTCTTGATGACACTGCATTAGGTCCATAAACGTCATACATTTTATTCGCGGCTTGTGTCGCATTTTTCCCCTTATTGTAATAAAACTTCAAAATATATCGAATTTCTTCGTTAGATTCACTCATTTTATCGAACAAAAAAACAATTGAAAAATGGCGGGAAATTGCTTTTTACTTTTTGTATTCCTTTTTTAAAATGTCATATTTTTAATGATATCAAAACCAGCCAGATACAAACAGTACAACCGATGAGATTTTACTACAACTTTATACATACAAAATACGAAAAGACTTTTTCCCCGACCTATTATTATTTCTTACTTATTAAATATTTAGAATAAGTTTTTTTTAATAGTTGAAGACCATTTTTTTATTCTATTTAATAATAGGATTGCGTTTGACCGCCTACTCGCCTGATGTTAAGCAATGATGTTGTCTTCGATGGAGCATGCTTGCCAAGAAGAAACCGATTTACTCATAATTGGAAGACACCAGGGGCCCTATTTTTGCATAGCTCGTAGGATTTTACACAAAAATATCATAAGAAATGAAACATTTTCTATTGATACAAAGCAAATTTGAATGGTTGAAACCACTCGTTGCGTTAGTGAGTGATTTGATTATTTTAAAAATGTGACTTTTGTTTGGGATTTCATTTGAAAGTCAGTCATTTCATATGATATTTGTGTTGCATACTTACACGTTTAGTTAGTTTGGATGACAATGCATGGTTATCTAAGTGACGCCATTTGAAGTCTAATTTGACGGGCTCCCAAAGATGGCGGACCAGTAATTTTTTATTCACTTCCATAATAATTATGGTTATCAAATGAAAGGGTTTACTGAGAAGAATAGGAAAAATTCAATATGACCGATGCTTTATAAAGTATTTTTTAAATTAATAACATTTATTTATTCTTCTAATTTTCATCTCCATAAACTTCGAAATGCGTGTGTGTGATAGCCGAGTGTGTGGATCGTATACGTGAGTAGAACATACTTATGTGAATAAGAGGCACAAAAAGAGTTTATTTTAATTTTCTTGTGATTAGAGGCATAGCACAAGCCTCGAAAATTTGGGTTCACGAAGATATATACTCATGGGTGTAAAATATTTTCTGTTAGTAATAAAAGCACACAGTATAAATGCAAAGTTCGTCCTTAACCTAACCAAACCTAAACCGAAAATTACTTACTACTACTTTTTACATTTTAGCATATACTGCATCTGCGGTGCCAATTGAAGAATTATCCCGCGACCCATACCCGAGGTTCATCCAGTTCCCTGATGGTGAAGGCGTAATGCACGATGTTGATCTTGATGAGTCACCTGATGTAGAGCTGCTGACCGAGATCGCCAGAAACCCTGCTAACAACTTGTATCTTCTCTTCACCAAGTAGGTATCTCAGATTGGGGTAGAGCCAGGTTGTGTAGTCTTACACCTACTAAAAAATCCCTAAGTGGCCTGTCTCTTTGCCTAAAAGAATGAATAGAGATCTTTAAGGAAAAGCATCAGTTCCCCCTATCAACATCCCTGAGCCAACGCTCCCGGGCAGGCTTCCGTTGTCTTCCCTGAGCTCGCTTGAATGGGAAGTCAGATTTTGAAATCTAACCATCCACAAGCCCTCTTTTTATCGATCGTCTTTTGCGGTAGGCAGGGGATACCGAAGTCGTAATCTAAGACCCTGGTTCCAGGGTCAAAGAAACTAACACTAAATACTGGTGTTAGCTGAAAACGGATTATTCCAGTTTACTTCATCAACTTTGCTTCAACATGGATTGCTGGACGCTCATACTGTTATCGATATGCCCCCAAGCCATGGTAGGTAAAAAACAGCATTGCCTCACTTACAATATATCGTAGCCATTATAAAGGTTGATGCTGAAGCTTAATTAATTGAGAAAACGTAAATATTCGCGTTATCGGGATAAGAGTAGCCAAATCTTCGCGTAGCCTTCTCATACATCAGATGACATTCGCGCTAAATTTCATCCAAATGTCGCAATGTATGAGGCCTCAGCATAAGAACAAAAGCGTAACGTGGTCGGACGTCATGCTGTAGGCTCCCTAGGATGATACTTCAAAGTTCATGAAAATACTCCTATGGATTTTAACAACTGGTATGTCGAAGTATTTGGACACCGCAAATAGTCCATAGCGTAGTAATAGCGCTTTCTCTATCAAATTTATTATCAAACGCGCCTTGGATAGTTATTGCGTGTATTTTCTTTCTCTATTTTTTTTAACTTGCACTCAGAACACAAAAGACTGAATAATTATTCCATAGCAACACGTTTATTAATAAGTGGGTAAAACTAAAAAACTGTGATCCCCTCTAAGATGATTGTACATTCGTTGTAAGCTAGTTCCACAACCAGTTTAGGCATTTTTTCTTATTCATTCTGTTTATTTCAGACGTAACCCTGGGTCAGCCCAAACACTGGTCATCAACGACCGCAACTCTATTACTTCATCGAATTTCAACCCCCGCGTGCCCACGGCAGTGATTGTCCACGGTTGGCTGAGCAACCAGAATACCAACATCAACCCTATCATCAGAGATGGTTAGTATCATAATATTAAAGTACACGAAGTACAGATCATATAGCTGAAACGCAACTACGCAAGCAGCATAGAGTAGGTATTCCATAGGGAGTATTATTGGTATTGAATTTGTGCCATATTTATGTCATAAAACAATCTTCGAATGTTTTTTTTTTTTGTAGAAAATTTAAGGGCAAAATAATGCAACCGTGGATCTGATAGAATAGTAACTCGCATAGACTTCACCGTTATCATCATCAAACATATCAGTATTCTTTCAAGATGGTTAATTTGCACACTCAAATTTTCTTATATTATGTTGATTAAAATGTTTCTTGTTGAATTCACGTAAATAGCATGAATGCTTCATGGATAATAGGTACTTACTATGACTGTAAAAATATAACGTTAACTTTATTGTTTCAGCTTTCCTTGGCAAGAGTGACGTGAACATCATCGTCTTAGATTGGCGTAGATTGGCTCTTTCTGGATACGTCACAGCTGTCCGTGGAGTGCCAGACGTAGGCCGTGGTCTTGGGCAGTTCCTGTCCTTCCTCAACTCTGTGACTGGCGCGCCTTTCGACTCCATGCACTTGATTGGCTTCAGCTTGGGGGCTCACGTCGTTGGAAACGCTGGTCGTGAACTAGGAGGCAGAGTTGCTCGTGTCACTGGTAAGCCTAAATCATCATATATTGAATAATTGAAGAAAAGTTTTTATCCCCGTTAGAAATTAAGTTCATATATTTTTCAATTTAATCAGGCTTGGATCCCGCCGGTCCTATGTGGAACTTGAATTCCAATCGTCTGGGCCCCAACGATGGTGTCTACGTTGAAGCTATCCACACCGATGGTGGTTACACTGTTGGAGGCCTTGGTATTGGTTCTGATATTGCCAATGCTGACTTTTTCCCCAACGGTGGTATCTCCCAGCCTGGCTGTCTCACCAACATCTGCAACCACAACCGTGCCTGGGAGCTCTTCGCTGCTTCAGTTGAATTCAACCATCTGGTTGCGACGAAGTGCTCGTACTCTCTTCAAATATCTATGAACACATGCCGTGGAGAACAGTTCAGAATGGGAAACGATGATCTGAAAAAATCGGGGTGAGTAGACTTAATGTTAATTTTATACTATCTGCATCCTTAGATTACACCAGCGTAGATCATCACTCGTGGCAATTTGCATGACTTAATTCTTCCCTGCCTTTTTTAGTATCGGACTTCCAGAGAGCGCATTCCAAAAACCCGAACGAAGCTTTTTGATTCTGTTTTTACTGTAAAATGTACTATGCTAAGCTGTAAAATGCTTTGCCTGAGTTGATGTTCTCCGATAGATACAATCTAGGTGTCTTCAAATCGCAAAGTAATCGGGTTCTTCTTGACAAACGTACTCCGTCGTAGGCCGCATTATCAGTTAATATCGAGCAAGGTGGTTTCCAAACGCAAGTTACTTACTCGCACGAATTAAAAGGAAGTCATAAAGAAATCAAATTTTATCCAGCAAATAAAAGTTTGACTGTTAAAATTTGAACTATACCCATAAAAATATTACGTCGCTATTGTTGAAAATTATTAGTAAGTATTGTTTTACGTAGATCTCCAAAAGAATAAATGAAATGTTGTGTAGAAATCAGTAACCTTATTACATTAACTGTCACTCGCAATCGCAATCATAAAATGGCATAATCACGGTTTTTGACGTGGTAATTGACATCTCCTGAAAGTGGCTGCAGCCGCAAATTTTCAGTTCTTCCTGCCGTTTGAAGTTCACACAGGTATAAGGTCCTGGGGCAAGAAGTGGACGTGAAATCCAGCGGTGTCTGAGAGGCTCACCTGGCTGTCGATCTCCCATTATTTCTAGTCAATATTACAGTTTTTTTAATTTATTTTCTTTTTCTTTTTGCAGAACGGGCTTGTATCGTGTGAACACAGACAGAAAATATCCATTTTAAATAACTATATGACCTATTCACCACCATTATGACTCAGATCTTAATAAAGTAATAATAACCTATTTCTCTTTTCTTTCTTGTACTAGATCCCAAAAATTTACATTTGTAAATAACAGGTATTTAAATTAAGGACTAAATCGAAAATAAAATTAATGTAGGCGACTTTTATTTTAACCTTTAAGAGTTTAAGTAAAATTTCCTGGAAAATCGCCCTTACCACGCGTGTTTGCTGATGGTTCATCAGTGGCTTCGAATTTTGTTATGCAGGTGTGGCGTTATTGACGGCGAAAATCAAATCAAAGCGATCAGTTGGAAATCCGTCACTGTCTGTTAGACCATACGTCAGTATTTACGTAAGTTTAAAAATATTTTTTGAAAATAAACAATGGAGAAAGCTTCTCTACGTCTAGATAGCAATAAATGGAGTTTTTTTGGTAATATATTGAAGATAAAATTAACATGTGCTCTAATGTGCGAAGCAAGTCTGCCCAGGTTGAGCGTAAGTTTTATGAAACTTGCTGGCCTGTTCTTTTATTATTACAAGTCAATGTTTATTATGGTTAATTTTTACAGTAGACTTCTAATTCATCTCTAAACAAATATTATTGTTGTTCATTTTATATTCATTTATTGTTATTTAGTTCTAATAAGTTAACTTATATAATTTTGATCTTGAAAATATCAGTCTGGTTTGTTTAATTTAAAAATAAAATTATCAATATATTTTATACTTATATCATAAAACCTAGCCAAAATCTGAATATATGGATTTGTATTCAAATCAATAGATACTAACCGATTTTTGATATCTGTGTGTATTTTATCGCGGTCTGTGAGACCGCACGTCTGACTTTATGTTAGAATAATTTCACGTCAGCTATTAAAGTTAAACAACAATGACGTTTATTTTATTAAATGAAAAATAAATCGACACTGATTTTATCGCTAATATAGTAATCCGATAGTAGGAATCGCAAAAGGATTAAATTCACTTAAGACGTCAAATCAGTATCAATCACCTTGATAAGATTACAATTGATGGGTACAAAAGATTATTTACATAATAGTGATAAGTACTCGTAAAATCATATAATATCGCCATCTATATATTTAGTTATATACCTATATTATTTTTCACTTCAGTCTTGATGATTGTGAACAATGATCCACCATTATTACATACTAGCTGCGCCTCGCTGTTTTACTCTCGCGAATCACTAAACATATAACATCAGATATCTGCTAGTGAAAATACCGTCAAAATCGGTCCAGTCATTTCGGAGTTCATAGGGAACATACACACATACATTTTTTTATATCTTTCACTCAAGAAGATATTCTATTTATCTTAATTACGCGTTTTAATGAAAAACAAGATTCCAATATATTGGAATCACTGTGGTCACATGTGGTCTATGGTGCTATATTGAAATGGAGCACCATAGACCACATACACACGCTCCGCCAAATTATACAGAAGACTGAGGAGTATAATCGGCCATTATGTCTAGCGTTTGTGGACTATGAAAAAGCCTTCGATTCAATCGAGACCTGGGCAGTGTTGCAGTCCCTCCAGCGTTGTCATATCGACTATAGGTATATCGAAGTGATGAAGTGTTTGTATAGAAACGCCAACATGTCGATCCCATTACAGGACGAGAGCACGGAACCAATCCAATTGCATAAAGGCGTGAGACAGGTAGATGTTATCTCTCCGAAACTGTTCACTAACGCATTGGAGGACGTTTTCAAGCTCTTGGACTGGAACGGATTCGGCATCAACATCAATGGCGAATACATCACTCACCTTCGTTTTGCCAACGATATAGTCATCATGGCAGAGTTGCTGGAGGACCTCAATACAATGCTCAGCGACCTCAGTAGCCTTTCCCAACAGGTGGGTCTTAAAATGAACATGGATAAGACAAAAACCATGTCCAATGTCCATGTTGTACCCGTGCCGGTCAATGTTGGGAACGATACTCTCGAAGTTGTTGACCATTACACCTATCTTGGACAGATTGTTCAGTTAGGTAAGTCCAACTTAGGCAAAGAGGTCGCCCGAAGAACCCAACTTGGATGGGCAGCGTTCGAGAAATTGCGTGGAATCTTCTCGTCCAAGATACCACAGTGCCTAAAGACAAAGGTCTTTGACCAGTGTGTTTTGCCAGTGATGACATATGGTACTGAGACGTGGTCCTTAACTGTTGGTCTTTTGAAAAAACTCAGAGTTGCACAACGGGCAATGGAGAGAGCTATGCTCGGAGTTTCTTTACGCGATAAAATTCGGAACATAGATATTCGCCAAAGAACCAGGGTCACCGACATAGCTATTAAAATCTGCAAGTTGAAGTGGCAATGGGCAGGCCACATCGCTCGAAAATCTGATAACCGATGGGGAAGAAAGGTTCTTGAGTAGAGACCGCGAACCGGAAGTCGCAGCGTAGGTAGGCCTCCCACTAGATGGACCGACGACATTATGAGAGTCTCGGGTATCCAGTGGATGCAGATGGCAGGATGTCGTTCAGTGTGGAGGTTAAAGGGGGAGGCCTATGTTCAGCAGTGGACGTCTTCTGGCTGATGATGTTGATGACCTTTGGATGGATATGAACTGAAAGAGGAGCAGTATTTATTAGGATCTACTGCGGACACATCACCGTACAGTAAAGTTTAAGATCTAAGTTTTCTACTACTTTAACTTCGTCTCTAATAAACAATAATGATTCGCCTTGCAAAAAATATCTTCTACAGTAGCTCGAATCTAATTTGTATCCATCTATACAAACACTTTTGAGCTTTTGGTCAATCGAACGTATATTTTGAAGGCATAACACCAGTCGTTCGTTCGATGGCGCGCTTGCCACGTTTGGTTGGAGTCAGACTAATCTAACAGTGGCAATGATCGGCGCACGCGCTCCGTTGGACTCGCTAGTTTGGTTGCCCCGTTCAATGCAGGGCCTACTCCGAAACCACTTCGATATCGTCACCAGTTTTTAATAGTTTAAACAATGGTGGCAGTGTGTCTTAGACGTGTTTCAACGTAACTGACTAATCTCAACAATGAATGTAATAAATAAAAGGCAATGGACTTTTCGTTATTGTTTGGACACTGGCAGGAGAGCTTTATTAAGTAAAGCATAATAAATGAATTAATCTAATTATTGCGGCTTATTATCTAATTCATCATCATCATCATTTCAGCCATAGGACGTCCATGGTCCACGTATTATCTAATTATGGAATGCAAAATCACTCACATTTCCATCTACCTTGAAACATATGGACTGAAAATGGCTTACTTAGTACTCACTAGGTGTGCGTTTAGTATTTTAATGCAATAAAAATTATCTAGCAAGTCTGTTGATTTATTTAATTAATCCGTAGTGGATAATTATAGTGATAAGACGTATAACAAATATGAGACCCAACCCTGACTGATAACATTGATTATCAACCTAAATATAAACAACACAAGGTAATGTAAAGCTATTAAACTTTAGTTTTCAAGTATTTTACTGACTTCAAAAAATGAGGGAGGTTCTGAAGTCAATCCGCAAACTAACCCGATTACTACAAAGGCGATATATGATTTTGAAAGTTTATGTATGTATGTTCATTCATACTAATCTCATGAACTACCTTATTTATTTTGACCAAAGAGGTGTTTATTCACGCGTCTTAAGAGTCTTGCTTCGCGTGTTCTCTCCTTGCTTGAAATGCTTGCATTTCAACAGTTTTAAAGATATGAAATTTATGCGGAACGATAAAAAAAACATTACAAATATATTCAGTGAAACTTTCATTGTAGGTATTTGCAAAACTGGCTTTCGTACTAATTTTATACGAAATCAACCCATTCAAGTTCAGTGGTGTGTAAGCTAGTTCTACATAATGATAGAGCTGTACAGACTGTAAATACTACTACCAGTATACGATCCTTAACCATAAACAGGTCTCGGTGCAACAAAGTTTTTCACATTAAAAAGTTTGTTTTCGATTTCATAAAAATAGATAACAAAATTTGGCAGTTCCTTTAAAATCGTCATTCCAATCACGTCCTTTGAAAACGACAACTCTTAAAATGAAAATGAAAAAGTTCTGCTTTAATCAGTGTCTTTTGCCCGATAGTTTCTGAATAAGCTTTTGTCTGCCACTGGAGTTTTGCAGCCACGGGTCACGAGTTTCCTTCATAAGTAGGTATACAATTAAATTATTGGGGTTTCGATGGAAATATTATGGTTAAAGAAAACATTGTGCAGAAATCATATGGCATGACTTTTAGCATTTTTTACCATGACAAACATGGTAAATTTTCATTGAAACATTTTAATTACAATTAAATTAAAGGTTTTTTTTTTGGCTCTATCGTCAGGCCTGGCGCACTCCGCACTTTAGGTATGAATTTACAAGTAGTCATCTTGTCGGACTTGCCATGCCCGCTGCTGCGCGATAGACAGAGATAACCCAACAAGAATTATGTGATAAACAGAGAGGCAACTTCTAGTTGAATATAGCTGTAGGTGTAGGTAGTTAGCGCTTGCACGTCCTGAATTGCACTTTATTGTGTAGTAGCAAGAGTCGCTACTTATTTAACTGATTTTGCAAAGTGAATCTCCTGTACTGCTACTTATATGTATTCTGAGCCAACGTGAAATAACGTCGTCTCATTGTATCACTTTCCTAAAATTTTGTATTTTCGAGTGTTCATGTGTAATAAATGTATTATTATTTATTAAATCTTCGTGAACGTGTTTGTGTGATGGATAATTATATAACGAAACATGTGTATGTAGTTTCGTTCCAAAACTCCATATTATTATAAACCTCATGTCTACCACTACTAGGGCATGAATTTGCTTGACTTCATCTATGAGATGGCTTGTTTGACGATATCTTGAAAATATTTTAATAATTGACACTGGCAAATGCACAAGACGTGTTTTTTTAAGAATAAAATGGCATGCACTAGGTTTGGTTACTATTTTGACAGTTAGTTGCTGACCCTATTAATTATAGCTAGTGATTTCTGTGAATATATTTTAAGTGTTTATTGAAAAATCGTGGCGAAGTTCTCAGCCTCTTCGGAAACAAATCGGCGTTTTTATGTATGTTTGTGACTTTTATATTTCTTTGACTGTTGGCCTTTTGGAAAAACTCAGAGTCACACAACGGCCAATGGAGAGAGCTATGCTCGGAGTTTCTTTACGCGATAAAATTCGGAACATAGACATTCGCCAAAGAACCAGAGTCACCGACATAGCCATAAAAATCTGCAAGTTGAAGTGGCAATGGGCAGGCCACATCGCTCGAAGAACTGATAACCGATGGGGAAGAAAGGTTCTTGAGTGGAGACCGCGAACCAGAAGACGCAGCGTAGGTAGGCAAAGGGGGAGGCCTATGTTCAGCAGTGGACGTCTTCGGGCTGATGATGATGATGATATTTGTTCTATGATAATTTAAGCACCATTGATCTCACTTTTGTGAAATTTTGTGAGCAAGTAATTTATTACAATACAATGTGCTCATATTTCAAAAAGTACAAATATAGCACAACACCGATTTTGTCCAGGGGTTTTGAAGATATAGGGGTCGAAGGTTCGGCGAACAACTTCCAAAGGGGTGATCCCAAATACGGAGTGACTTTGGAGTAGTTACTGCGTATTTTGCTTTTTATATACTTACTCGCTTCGCTCGCTCCTCTGGCGCAGCGATTCAAAGTGGGTCTTGGCCTCCGACACAAGAGAGCACCATCGGTCCCGGCCTTGCGCTATCGCCCCTAGTTGCTAATAGAAGGCTCGCGCAAGTCCGATCTTTCTTATACGAGTTCAAAAATTGTATGAGCGAATAAAACCAAACGCTGCTTATCCATTCCAAACGTAAAGGGGACAATCACTGATAATCTGAGTTGCCTGCAAGCACAAGCGCAGAACATATTTCTTTTTCATCTATTCTCATTTCTGTGCGCCTACAAGCTTGGCATTCTGATAGAATATTGTAAGTTTTATAACAAAATCAATAGGACTAAAATGTAATATTATGTGTACAGTAAACGTGTCAAAAGTGTCCCTCGAACCTTACCCTGCAGTCACAGTACTTCAACTACGAGCAGAATACGAATCGTCTCAAATGAGCCCGTGAAAAACACTTGCTCATGACATCTACAAACCATCAGCTACGAAACGGAATATTTCACGAATACGCAATTACAGCCTCTAACTCAAGGGAGGTAAAGAATATTCTGGTGTGCGAGTAAAATAATACTTTGCTTGCCGTTTGATTTGATATCCGGGTTACATTTTTGGGAAAATGATATGCGATGTGCCAGCTCATAACTGAAGAAGCGTTTGAAACAGACATAACTTGAAGAGTTTTCTCTGAATTATATTTTAAGATTTAATTTTTAAGCTTGAGAACTAATAGATAAAGATTTGGTTGCTTTTACAACTACGTCGATGGTTTGGCACCTAGAACTAGTAATGGAACAATGAAAAGTAAAGCATCTTAATACATATTGAAACTAGCGACTCTGGCTCGACATGTCTGTGTTTTTCTTAATTAGAACCAGGGAGTCATATTCTTTTTACTGGCAAGTGCGTTTATCAGCTAAACAAAATACAAGCTGATTAATACTAAAAACTTAAACTATTTGGCCAATTATCCAAAAACGTAATATGTACTGCCCGCATAGACCGTCGAAGTTCTGAAGGCAAACCATTTTTTATTAAACGCAAACAAGCATGCGGTAAGCAGAAACGACCGCGTATGGACACCTGCAACACTAGCAGTGTTCACGGTGCTTTGCTAACCCGAAGGACAGTCCACACCTTGCAGGAAGCCTTGCTTTTGTAGTGGTAGGACTCAAAAAAAAACTCAAGAAAATATATATTTTTTTGGTGGCAATGGTGATCGCTGGGGTGATCGCATAAGACTTGATGCCTTTAGTTGAACTCTTGCAGATGACCACCCTTTTTTGAATGTGAAGAGTTGGTCACATAGTAAAAGTTGTTCTTAAAGATGAGTACAATGATATCCCCGAATATTTCCAATGTCGAACCAGTCATCCAGTATAAAGTTGTGTTCTTTTGTGCAATATTCTGTTTAAAGATATTGCTTCCAGTAAATATTCCCGATGCAAACTTGTAACTCAGTGACTGTTATATTTGATCACAGAAAGTCGAATATTACATTTCATAGCGGGAGGAAAAATTGCGAGGAATGTAAAACGTTCCACAACATCGATGTCCCTGATGCACAGACTGCCTTCATTCGATGAAAATGGCAGTGTGGCCAAACTGGTCTTCATTGCTAGCAATGAAGACCAGTTTGGCCCAGAAGTAGCAGGTCTGTTTCATAAGTAGGATGGATTCATAACCGAATCCTGGGTTCGGTCCCTGGCTGAGCAGATATGAATGGAGAACTTAAATATATGTTCTAGGTCTGTATCGAGTCATCCATGTCTTTATGTGTGTTCTATAGTATTCCCAACTCAAAGAAGGAGTGTGAAGCGCTGACATATTGGTGAAAGGTACCACTTAGGAGCATAAACAAACCCACTCTCGACTAAAGCTATCTCTTCCGCAAATTTCAAACATTTTCGTAGATAATAAATCATTGAGTGATGGTGGCCGAGCAGTAGCATGTGTGCTTTACAATCCGACAGCATTAGGTTTGAACCCCGGCCCTGCACCAATGACTACACCTACCTTAATAATTTAGGTGCAGTTTTGATGTCAATGCTCAAAAACGGTGAAGGAAAACATCATAAGAAACCGATACGTCCAAGACCCTCACAAGTTCAAAGTCATTACATTCACTAACAAGCACTGGGCCAGCATGATGGATTACAGCCTAACTTCTCTTTCTAAACTCGGTAAGGTCAAAATACTCGGATTTAATCTCCTTCGCTAAAATAAAAATACCAACATGAATGCTTTAAAAAATGTCGCACCTAGTAATTTTGTAATCTTCAATGCAAGACAGCTACAGCGGAAAGCGGAGGTGAATATGGTGGTCTGGTTTTCAGTGACGTAACATTTTCAAGCGTCTACCAAGATTCGGTCTGAAAATTTTATTTTCTCTAAACCATATTCGATGCATCGCAATAAATATTCATGAACGCTGCGCAGTTCGGTCACGACTATATTATACTTGATCGTATAAGAAAGGGGGTTGGTGAATGCAAAGTGCGCCTTGGCGACTATCTCAGAATAGAAAAGAAAGAGAATAGACACAAAATAAATAAATAGTAAAAACATTATTTTTTACAAGCTTTTTAATGCGTATACAACATTACGTGTCTGTGCTGTTTGATGAGGAATCCCTGGTTAGGAGCCAACCTTGAGAGCAGTAGCTATGTCATGGTGACACTTAAAATTGGTAAACATAATTGAATGCGTATACAACATTTAATGTCTGTGCTGCTAACCATTGTTGAGTTTCCTAGTCAGGACCCAAGTTTCCTAGTCACTGAGTGCAGCAACCATGTCATGGTAAAACTTAAAACTGGCTATCGTGATTAAATGCGTAGGTTCACAAAATTTCGTGTCTATGCTGCAGACCGTTGAAGAGTTCCCTTATCTGGAGCTAGCTAATCCTGGATATTGATTCATGTCATAGTAATTTTTAAACTTTCGCGATTTGAACACATTTTGATTTTTACCCATATTTAATATTGCGCGATAAGTCCCGATAAATATAAGAAACATGGATTCATGTCATGCTTATCACAAAAATGGATTGTCATCGGATCAACATGTAAATATCCAACTTCGTAGGATAAGAGGTAATGGTTTTAATTTAACTTGCAAGATTTGACCTAAAAACAAACATTGCAAGCATAAAATCTTGAAATAAAAATCATCTAACAGGCATCTAATACGACAGAGATTCTTATTTCTAGTTATTTGCCTCGAATTGTGACTCTGCGACCTCTATACTAAATCTTAACACACGAAACTATTTTAATGTTTCTTGTTATATTGAATAGGTTCTCTCGAGGGTGGTCTCATTTAACATGGAATATATTATTTAGAAAGTTCCTGTGACGTATTATTCTTTCCAGAGTTGCCAATCTGTTATTTTTAGTCTGTATAGTTTCTATCGAGTGCCATCGCCAATGCTCGAGTGCGTACGCTGCAGGTTCAGCTTTTATCCTTCCTTTAATGTCCTTGTTTAAACATTACGAACAAAGGCAAAAGCTTTCTGTATAATTATTTAGATTTAACTTTTTAGAAAAGTGAAGAAATATTTTGAAATGAGGGTTTTTAAAACGTGCTAGGTATACGTACTATACCACTCCTCAACGTGCGAATATTATGTGATACTAGGGCTAAATTTTGTTGGGGGTGGTAGCGGGGCAACTGCCGGGGATTTTCACACCCCCTGCTCCACCGTTACCTGGCCCACTGCCTCGGCCAGGGATAGAAGAGCAGCCGGGGGCTGGGGGCCGTAGTTTTCGTTTTTCTGTTATTTTGGGGCATAATCCACACGCTTGGCAGGCGGCTTGGGGATTGCAGACTGTTCCACCATGCAATTAGGAGGATGCTGATGTCCATCCCTTTGGTGGTTCTGGTCGCAGTTTTAGAACATGCCCGTGGATTTTTGCTTAGACAGCTGCAATTAACATTCTAAAAAACTGAAGGGAAACATGTCACTGTTGAATTTCAGATGCTCACACCTTACACAGTTCATTTTAAGCTTTCGCGATTTGAACACAATACATGTTTAAGTTGCAGTTTTCTCTTGTCGAATGTCGGATTCATGAGCTGAGGGCAATAACTACCGAATACCTCGCTACAGGTTATACTGGAAGAACTAGTCCACCTTTGCCAAGCAGTTTGACAGTAAACAATAAAAAAAAACTCCAGGTAGTTTTTGCGCCAAAGTGGAAAAGATATTTCCTCATAATGTTATTTTCTGAACAGTTTTTTCGTTAATATGTCATAATGGTGGATAATTGTTTTGTTAAAAACGTGCTCGAGTGTAACCAAGTGATATAATGAATATAATAAACAATCCAAAAATATAGCCTAGATCCCTAACGATTACTACGGAGTTTATCACGATAATACATGTATTGTCATGATGTATTTTCGTGGTAGCTTCTAGTAAACTCTCTACTACTTTATTAAGGCATGACATGGACGGTCAACGTTACTTACTTTGCTTGACTCCGACTGACTCGTTTGAGTTGACGACATTTCATCAAACTTGTTAATAATTTAATACTTGACACTGGCAAATGCATAAAAAGTACGACGCCAAAATCCTCACAAAAGAAAAAACAAAGAGAAAAAACACAAGGTTTATTGCCAACTCAGTTTTATTTTAATCCTGCGTGCCATGTGCCTGTACATTTCAACCTCACGATCTCTCTAAGTGAAAAGTAGGCCACAGGCATCGTAGTAATAGACAAGGATGTGCATCACGTACCGTATCCAAACACCAAATGGGCTCACAAGGCTCGGCAATAGGCCTGGGAGTCACGTCGCGGAAGTTATCGCCCGTGATTAGATAGCAGCAACTTTGAGAAGTTAAACTGGGAACTGTTGTTTCCTAACCAACGCTTTTTGGAACGTTTACTGCAATAAATATTAGATACAAGCCAAAGCCGGTCCTTGTGAGTGTAAAAGCCCTCTCCCTGGCCAGTTCCAGGGTTTTATCTCTTTCGCATAGTTAAACATTAAAAAATTCAAATTTTTTTTAAGATAAAAAAAAATACGATTGGGCATTATATAACACTATCTGTTGCCCGTGGCTTGGCTCCACTTTCCACTAAATCCACTTTACTCCCGTCCAGCCCTTTCAGTAAAAAAATGTTATTTTCTTTTATACTAACCTTGTCCTGACAATAATGAACACAAAAAAATGAATTATCCAATTTGATGCAGTCGTTCGGAAGTTATGCACGTACATACATTTCGGCGATAAATTTTTATTCAAAGAAGATAAAGAAATATTGGGAATTGTTTTATTTCAGGTTAGGCTAAATTAAAGTTTATTAAATTAACTTCATTAACAAATATCTATCGTTTTAAATTTATCCCAAATTCTTTATTGAACTTGAAGCGACGCAGATTCGAAATTACACTAGAGATTCACCAGTAAATTATTTTTATTTTACTTTGAATTAAGCCCTTAAACTACGAATATTTTGCCAAATGGGCCAAAGTTTGTTCAACACTTCAGTGCCTAAAACATGTACCCAAATACCTAACGTTGAAAGAACTAATTATGCAAGAAAGTGTCATCTATACTAAATAATGAACTAACGATAAAACTTAAGTTTCTTGTCAAACAACGTTGTCTTTGGGACTTAAAGTTAGCTTTGACAAAGTTCCACAAAGAACGCCACCTCTTATTAAGTTTCAAAGATTTGCTAAAATAACTTTGATGTAAGAGTCTACTTAGGCTCATTATATTGCGTAATTCAATTGTTTCATTTAAAACTGACCTCAGATCAAACAATATGGGAGATATGCCTTGGTACAATTCAATTCTCGGTTCAAATGCCTCCATTTTTCACCCACTTTTTTCACTCTACCGCTAAACCGCCTAACGCAAAAACTTACAAATTTTTCATGCATACTAAGAAACTTACAGCGACCCCAGTGAACTAAGTAATAATACACATGTCAAAAAATGGGCAGCGAGGTCGGGTTAGGTGGCAGGTCACCCTTCAAGTTTAATTCTTTTTACCAAGAATCTCATGTGATGGGTGAGTTGACTACTGTCCGATTTTCGGAATGGTGATTTCACCCAGAGTTGGCGTAGGTGAGCTACTAATTAGTCCACTAATTTTGAAAGGTCAATTCACCTAGATTGTTTTTTTTTGGTACTTTATTGGCTATACCTCTCCGAGTCTAGCAGTGTTTAGGTTTGTAAGTATATGTAAAAATTGTGGTTTTGGTAAGGAGCCTAAAATAAGTGAACTCAGCCAAAAATGCATACAGCTGGATTTAGGTGTTCGCACCCGCCAAACCACCTTACTATATCTCACTTGTTTGCCTGATCTGATAATAGGCACAGCTGCTTTCTCCCAAAGAATTCACTTCAAGTGCCTACTAGCATTAAATATTTTCGCAGAAAGTACAAGTTACCGATAGCAGTCTGCAGACAAATCACTAATGTTATTTTTTATAACATACACACGCACACACACATACAAAACATTCAAATTGAAAACCTTCTTTATTGAAATTGATTTAAAAACCGACAACTCTATTTTTAAGTATTTCGGAATACTGAACTGAAACTGAAATCATGTAGGTAACAAACCTTACTTTCATTACCTTATTCAATCATACGTCATATAATAATAATAGGTCGGGGAAAAAGTCTTTTCGTATTTTGTATGTATAAGGTTGTAGTAAAAATCTCATCCGTTGTACTGTTTGTATCTGGCTGGTTTTGATACCATTAAAAATATGACATTTTAAAAAAGGAATACAAAAAGTAAAAAGCAATTTCCCGCCATTTTTCAATTGTTTTTTTGTTTGATAAAATGAGTGAATCTAACGAAGAAATTCGATATATTGTGAAATTTTATTACAAAAAAGGGAAAACTGCGACACAAGCCGCGAAAAAAATTTGTGACGTTTATGGACCTAATGCAGTGTCATCAAGAGTAGCACAATGTTGGTTCAAGCGTTTTCAGTCCGGGAATTTTGATGTCAAAGATGCAGCTCGCTCTGGTCGCCCTGTTACGGATAAAGTAGATGCCATTTCTGAAAAAGTGGACCAAGATCGGCATATTAATAGTTACGACGTAGCTGAAGAACTGGGGATTGACCACAAAACAGTTTTGACCCATTTGAAAAAAACTGGATATACAAAAAAACTCGATATTTGGGTGCCACACAAGCTCACTGAAAGAAACCAAATGAATCGTGTACTCATTTGCGACTCTCTATTGAAACGTAAAGAAACCGAACCGTTTTTGAAAAGATTGATCACTGGTGATGAAAAATGGATCACCTACGACAAGAATGTGCGCAAACGATCATGGTCAAAGGGCAGTGAAGCACCACAGACTGTAGCGAAACCCGGATTAACACGTAATAAGGTGATGCTGTGTGTATGGTGGGATTGGCAGGGCATCGTTCATTATGAGCTTTTACCGCCGGGCAAAACCATCGATTCGGATCTCTACTGCCAACAGCAGATGAGACTCAAACAAGAAATTGAGAAAAAACGGCCGGAATTGATCAACAGAAAGAGTGTGGTCTTTCATCATGATAACGCCAGACCGCACACATCTTTGTCCACTCAGCAAAAATTTAGAGAGCTTGGTTGGGAAGTGGTAATGCATCCACCATATAGCCCTGACCTTGCACCCTCAGATTTCCACCTGTTTCGATCTCTTCAGAATTCTTTGGGTAGTGTTAGATTAACATCAAGAGAGGACTGTCAAAACTACTTGTTGCATTTTTTTGATCAGAAGTCCCAAAATTTCTATATCAACGGGATCATGTCACTACCTACAAGATGGCAACAAGTTATCGAACAAAATGGCACATATATATTATAATTAAATGTAATTAAACTTGAAAAAAATATGTCTTGAATTTGTTTAAAAAATACGAAGAAACTTTTTCTATGAAGGGCTGCAGCCAACTTAATTTTTTCATCCCTACTTAAGTGATCGTGTCTGAGCTTATAGGGAGTATGTTTATCATGATTATATTTGTAGAGTACCGTCAGAATTTACGTAAACTGACACAATTTACGTAAGCTGACAAAATTTACGTAAACTGACAGAATTTTCATCAACTACTAGAATTAACGTACCGCTACAATTAATATACGTAAAATAAAAATTTCAAAATATATCTTTTTACAATACTTACAATTCTAATAAAATCATATGATAAAACCTTTGTAGAGTTTTTTTTTAAATATATCTTTATAAATTAAAGGCCTTCGTTCTCAAATGTATTGTAATTTAGAAGTGTCAGCCGAATGTATACGGGCTGTTACACTGGCAAGTGTGTGGAGCTCCGGCGTGAGAATAGCGAACGAGTTTTCACGAAGATTGAACGCGGGGCCAGCAGTTTAGATTAGAAAAGTTCACGGAAAGCGGACCCGGACTCTGGACAAATTGCTTTACTAATACAACAGATTTCCGGACTTCGCCGGAATCCGACAAAAACTAAAACGCGATAGTTCTCGGAAAAGGGACGCTGCCAAATTGTAATTGTAATAACTTTAGATTCGTAATGGTTTTTGTTTAGCAGCCTAATATTTTTTTTATGATACAGTGTGACGAGACGAGCGAAGCCGCTCGCCTGATGCCTCTTCGCGCTTGCCCATAACAGCTCAACGCCACTCAGAATATTGAACTTCAACAGTTCAAAACCCTGGATGGCAATGTACTGCGCTCGTTACCCCGAGATATAAGATGTCAAATCTCTGTGTGCCCTGTAATTTCGCTGAAAACATTGCCTTTCAATCCGGAACACAGCAGTTTGCACACTACTGATTGGCTACTGGTTGGCGGTCTATTACCATTTTCTTGGACTAGGTATATTATATACTAGCCGTCCGCCCCGGCTTCGCACGAGTGTAAGCTCGGCATTCGGCCTCGCTACAAAATATAATATAGCCTATGTCACCCGGGGATAGTGTAGCTTCCCAACAGTGAAAGAATTTTTCAAATCGGTTCAGTAGTTTCGGAGCCTATTCATTACAAACATACAAAAATAGGTACAAATCTTTCCTCTTTATAATATTAGTGTAGATATTTGCGAGTGAAAAAATTAAGTTATTTCAAACGTGTGCTGCTAAGAGATTTCAATATGAAGCCTTGTGAAAGCTATACTAATGTAAGAGGACTTTCATGTATTCAAACTTGTAAAGAAGAAAATTGGGTTTCGTTTCTTATTTATCGATAAATATGAGAAAAAGTCAATTATTGTTTGATGCGTGCGACTTTGCATTACTTCTATACTTTTGCTTAGCTAAATGCGACCCTATATGATAGGTATTATTTTTCGACTAACATTGCAAATGGAATAAAACAATTTTCTAGTTGAAATTTTAAAAGATGATGGAGGAGATCGAATGAGACTTGAAAAAAAAACGGTCTTCTCCGCTAAAATAACACATATTACCATGAAAATATCTTTAAGATAGTGAAATTCACTTTCTTTGAATTTTTAACCGACTGCAAAAAGGAGTTAAGCTTTCATCTCAATTCAATTGTTTTTTAAATGTTTGTTACATCAGAACTCCATCATTCATGAACCGATATGGTAAATTCTTTTCTTAATTAAAGGGATATACTTTCAAATTTGTCTCAAATAAAATTAATCAAAATCTGTTCAATAGTTTGGCTTTTAAATCAAAATCCAAATAACCGAATTTGGCCATTTTATACTAATTTTGTGAAGACGGCTTTATAAATTAATTATTATAGCTTTTTAAATTTTATTTTTGTTAATGTAAAAAAATTGTGGTTAAGTTAGCTTAGTCGGCAAGAGATCTCTTTTGGCGACGTTGCTGTGGAATGTATAAAGTATATAATAACCGGAGTCGATCGTTTCAACTGTACTCAATCTCTTTTTTGCTATCCGCACTGATTTTTTATCTTCAAAAATGTTAAAAAAGGCTGACTTTGACATAACTTGAACCACAGAAAATAGAAGTAAATAGAACGGAAATGAGAAGGAAACTCTGTCGCCAGGTATTGTGACAGATATGTGAACATTCTTATTTATGTCAACGTGTCTAACTCCGCGTCACAGTTGCTAACACAGTTGCTATGGGTTTATATGGGTGCAAGTGGCTACAACAAATTTCTTACAAAAATGCCGTGACAGCCGTTCTAATTTAAACAAAAAAAATATTTTTTCTGTGACATTAACCAACGACCCTGAGACTGATGCAATCTCTATCAAGTTATTAAATTATGAAAACGTATTTGTACACTTGTTTCCATCCCCGATCAAGAATGTTCTCTCTAACCCCGAGTCCACTGACACCTATCCTTGAAAATGTGAACAAGTTGGAATTGCACCGCGCCGAGATCCTAGTCTTTGTCATGATGGCTACCAATTTACTCGAGCACAGAAACACTTGTAGAAATGAGAATCCTTGTTATGGGATGTTTTTATCGACATAGAAAATAAGAATGAATTTGTCAAAACTCTGAACTGCTAGCAAAATGAAAATTAAAAATGGGGTTTGGTTGTATCGTCGAGATGACTGTGTGTTTTACGTGAATAAGTGTACGAACTCTGATTATTTAGCTATCGATTGGTGTAATCAAATTTTGTATTTAGATGATAAATATGTAGCTGCGGCATCAAATTGTATCTCCCGTTTTTTTAAGTCCCTCAGACTGTGGACAGTGGCGTAGCTATCGGAGGGCTTTGCGGTGCCGTGCACCAGGGCCCTCAAACTCAGGGGGCCATCGGACCCTGGCAAGTGAACCTCAAACTGAATAGCGAAAATTGTCCCCACCTTCGGAATACCCCAAGAATAATGACACAAGTAACTTTGAGCGCAATAATGAGCTAATGATAAAGTAGCTTTGTACCTTTAAGGTATTTACATGAATAATTATAACTTACTTGATTTACTAACCTAACCTGTTTAGATAGGGCCCCATATTTTTTTCAATTTTGCATCAAAAAATAGGGCCCCAGGGGTGGTTACCTAGCTACGCCCTGAGTGGAAGTAAATTTAAAGACGTCATAATTAAAATGAAAATATTACAAGTAACACAACGACAACCCAAACACGACAATAGTACACACAACTACGTCAAGGAGAACGACAACAAAAATGATAATGTCGTTCACGTCATAAAATTTTACAAAAATGTGTTCCTTAATTAAATAACACTCCAGAATGGCCAGCCTTGTTACCCAAATTAGGAATTAACCTGTGTTACGGTGTAACAATACCCTCCGCCATACAATATACTCATTTTAATGATTTAATATTATAAGACAAAAACGAATTATACAATACCAAACAATGATACCACTAAATGTGAAGGAGAAATAAATTCAAATTATTTATCTATACTAATATTATACAGAGGAAAGATTTGATTGTTTGTTTGTTTGCATTGAATAGGCTCCGAAGCTACTGAACCGATTTAAAAAAATCTTTCACTGTTGGGTAGCTACACTATTCCCGGGTGACATAGGATATATAATATTTTGTAGCGAGGCCGAAGGCTGAGCTTACACCCGTGCGAAGCCGGGGCGGACGGCTAGTTGAGAATAAAACGGACGATTCTACTAACATTTATTTCTCAAACTTTGTCATTCGACATAAAAATAACAGTCTAATATTTATTCTGACGAAAGCGGAATCTGACCTAAGTGAACCAAATCAACTAAAATAGATAGAAGAAATAGATAAAGAAGAAATAATTTGCAATATAATATAAGGTCGGGGAAAAAGTTTCTTCGTATTTTATAAACAAATTCAAGACATATTTTTTTCAAGTTTAATTACATTTAATTATAATATTTATATGTGCCATTTTGTTCGATAACTTGTTGCCATCTTGTAGGTAGTGACATGATCCCGTTGATATAGAGATTTTGGGACTTCTGATGAAAAAAATGCAAAAAGTAGTTTTGACAGTCGTCTCTGGATGTTAATTTAACACTACCCAAAGAATTCTGAAGAGACCGAAACAGCTGGAATTCTGAGGGTGCAAGGTCAGGGCTATATAGTGGATGCATTAACACTTCCCAACCAAGCTCTCTCAATTTTTGCTGAGTGACCAAAGATGTGTGCAGTCTGGCGTTATCATGATGAAAGACCACACCCTTTCTGTTGATCAATTCCGGCCGTTTTTTCTCAATTTCTTGTCTGATCCTCATCAGCTGTTGGCAGTAGAGATCCGAATCGATGGTTTTGCCCGGCGGTAAAAGCTCATAATGAACGATACTCTTCCAATCCCACCATACACACAGGGTCACCTTATAACGTGTTAATCCGGGTTTCGCTACAGTCTGTGGTGCTTCACTGCCCTTTGACAATGATCGTTTGCGCACATTCTTGTCGTAGGTGATCCATTTTTCATCACCAGTGATCAATCTTTTTAAAAACGGTTCGGTTTCGTTACGTTTCAATAGCGAATCGCAAATGAGTACAAGATTCATTTGGTTTCTTTCAGTGAGCTCGTGTGGCACCCAAATATCGAGTTTTTTGTATGCCCAGTCTTTTTCAAATGGGTCAAAACTGTTTTGTGGCCGATCCCCAGTTCTTCAGCTACGTTTTAAATACTAATATGCCAATCTTGGTCCACTTTTTCAGAAATGGCATTGACTTTATCCGTAACAGGGCGACCAGAGCGAGCATCTTTGACATCAAAATTCCCGGACTGAAAACGCTTGAACGAACATTGTGCTACTCTTGATGACACTGCATTAGGTCCATAAACGTCACAAATTTTATTCGCGGCTTGTGTCGCATTTTTCCCTTTTTTTGTAATAAAATTTCAAAATATATCGAATTTCTTCGTTAGATTCACTCATTTTATCGAACAAAAAACAATTGAAAAATGGCGGGAAATTGCTTTTTACTTTTTGAATTCTTTTTTTAAAATGACATATTTTTAATGGTATCAAAACCAGCCAGATACAAACAGTACAACCGATGTGATTTTTACTTCAACTTTATACATACAATATACGAAAAGACCTTTTCCCCGACCTATTATGTAGGTGGAGTGGGGGTGGGTATATGTAGAACCAGAGTCATCGACATAACTATTAAAATCTGCAAGTTGAAGTGGCAATGGGCAGGCCACTTCGCTCGAAGAACCGATAACCGATAGGGAAGAAAGGTTCTTCAGTGGAGACCACGAACCGGAAGACGCAGCGTAGGTAGGCCTCCCACTAGATGGACCGACGACATCGCGAGAGTCGCGGGCATCCAGTAGATGCAGATGGCAGGTTGTCGTTCAGTGTGGAGGTTAAAGGGGGAGGCCTATGTTCAGCAGTGGACGTCTTATGGCTGATGATGATGTAGGTGGGAGGGTCAGGGACATGTAAAGTGTAAATGGCTTTTAGTGTGGGGGGGTGTATTTTCGTGTGTTTTATGCAACTTGGGCCAACGGCACAACGAATTTAGACGAAATGTTTTAACTCTTTGTATCTCAAAAACAGATCGATTCCTCTAGTATAATGGGTGCAACCGCGAGGCACGGTTAGTCTATTATAATATTCACATCAAGAGATAAAATCAGGTAATTTGTTTTCATTGCCCATTGGTATTCTGTAAAATGCTCCGATTGCAGAAATTATAATGCTAACTCATTTCAAACATGTCAAAAGCAAAAATTGCCAGAGATATAAAATAGAAAAGAAAAGTTTGATTAAAATATAACTTTGCGAAGCAAATCCTTTGATTTCTCAAAGAATGCTCGGCACATTGCTTGTTTTTTGTACAGCAGAGAATTTCACAGCATCCCAGCTATAGTTTGACGTTCTTTTATACGTTTTGGGAGTTCGATGGGTATCACTTTAGCGTTCCAAGCACTCTAAACTAAACCACTTCTGTTGGTCGATCGTACGTCCTTGTTCTGTTTATCAGTTCGGTAACTTTTATTTATGCATTTACTTCTAACTCGAATGGAATAAAATTTAAACTCGGTGACAGAAAATAACAGATGTGACGTAGAATAAGTAGGTGGATCTGTGTACCTTACAATGTCATCTTAACAATTTTTATTGCATTATTAATTTGACACTAAAATAGTCGTCCCATAAGATTAATAATAAAATTATCAATCTAATAGATCGACTCAAAAATAAATGAATACCTAAGCAATCGAACTCAATTGTCAGCCCCGTTAGCTTAGTTGGTAGTGAACCTACCTTCTGCGCTTTGGGGCGTGGGTTCGATTCCCACCTAGGACAAACATTTGTGTGATGAACATTTGTGTTTGTTCTAAGTCTGGGTGTTAATATCTATTTAAATATGTATTTAAAAATATATATTATGTATGTATATCAGTTTCTGGCAGCCATATTACAAACTTTGCTTATTTTGGGGTAATAATGTCATGTAAAAATAATGCCCCAGATATTTGTTTATTTAATTATTCGTATTATTGGAGCTGGTCAAAAAACAACTAAACCCAACTCAATTAAATTATGAACACCTAAATAAATAATTTATAATTCAAGTCACAAGTCAAATTCTAAATCGATTCGTCTTTTCTCTCTCTCAATTTTTTTCTTTCGACAATTGATCCGTCTTACAGGGAGGAGGAGATTCCCTCATCTCTTCTTTTCCCTTTACTTCGTTCTATTATCGACATCATCTTTGGAAACCATATAGCCATATACATTATACACTTCCTCGAGTTCTATTCTATGCCACTATATCTTAACTTTACGACGTATTCTTATATAGTTATTTGACAATCCGTTTAGAAGAATATAAATGACGGAACCCTCTGAGTGCTTCTCTCTTTTTTTTTATAATAAATAAAAAAAATTAGAGAAGTACAGGAAGCGGAAAGAAGCAGAAGCAATGCTCCTAGAAGATTTGTTTTGTCGCTTTTGCAAATAACCTGGTAAAAGGAAATAAGATCCGCGCCGAAACACAATTGCTTGCTCAAATTAGTGTTGTGGCTAACGAGCGTTTTTCGGCGCTTCCTTTTGCATTGCTATTGATAATGCGTGTTCTAAACAGTTTGTTAAATTAGCGAATCTTTTTAATATACGGTTAAAGCAAGTGTGATTTTTTGTTTTTTTGTAGAATGGGCAAGGAAAACCGAAGTAGATATTTAAAATTAAATGTTTTACTTAAAAAATAATTTAAATTTATTTTTGGGATAAAAATGTCTGTAATCCAAATATTTAATCCAGAGAATCAACTTTATGTAATTCTATAAATTTTATTTTATTCCGTTTATTTGTTACGGATTTTTTCCCCACATAACATTTTTACTCCTGAATCGGAGAGATTCGTTTCTGATATGAGCATAGATAGAATGCTTTTATACCTAAATGTTAATGCAATTTGATATTCTTAACAAACCATCATAGAGATTATTCGTAGACCAAATAAAAGAGAAGGCAAATGTTACGTCGTACAGGGAGGTAAAAACACTGGCAGAAGACCGTCAAGCCTGGAAATTACTCCACCGACATGAGCTAACGCTCTTAAATGTGAATGAATCTATCACTATAGTAAACTACGTCTTACAAAACAGATTGATTGTCATAAATACTGACAGCTTATTTATGTTGTAAAGTATCAAAACAATCAAATCAATTCTCGTACCGATCGTCATATGTTTGGCAACACAATAAAAGTTGGAAGCGCTGTTTCTGTCACGCTCCGATGATATACGACACATCTTGTTTGTTAGGATATAACAGCCCTTAAGTTGTCTCAAATGACGGGAGGGTCCTTCTATTGTGTGTACACACCTATATTATATATAGCAGACAATGTTTTCATCGAAGATTTTATACCCAGCTAGCTACGTACCGCGGTTTCACCCGCGTGAACATAGCCGTAACAAACCGTAAATTTTTCGGGATAAAGTCTTCTATGTAGATTGATGTGTGAAAGAGGAACAAACAAACATGCTTTCATAGTTTATTACTAGTATGATGTATGTAGTATCTGTAGTACCCGTTTAGATCCTCGGCCCTGCACGAATGACTTATTAGTACTTTAATAAATTATGTGCAGTTTCGATGGCATAGCTCAAACAGGTGAAACAAAGCATTGTGGAGAAACCGGTATGTCCAAGAACTTCAAGAAGTTTCAGACATATGACATTTACCAACATACTGGGCCATCATGGGCCCATCCTCTCTCTCTCTCTCTCTCTCTCTCTCTCTCTGAGAGAAGGCCAGTGTTCAGTAGACACTACGGACATAATAGACTGATATTGTATGATTGGATAACATAAATAAAAAATCAAATAGACTATAATGAACCGAATAGAAATAACATTATCGATCTAAACAGAACACAAATAAGTAAACAGTAAACACTAAAATAAAAGACGGTCAAAATTAGATAGATAACCTGAGAGCCCTCTGTCTTTTTCTGGTGGGCATGGCCAATATATATTATGAGCAAATACGTTGTCATATTTAATAATACTTATTACGATTTTCCGAATGAAAGAGACAGATTCCACTCCGATCGTCGCACCGAAATTCGATTCTATGTACGCATTTCAGTATTAATATTATGTTTCTTGGCACATAAAGGTCTGGTAAGTTTGGTTGGTTTCTTAGTAAAACAACGAAATAAATGTCATTCACAATCCACAAAATGTTTGGAACAGCTGCTTTTTTGTGATTCCAGGGTATGTGCGATAGTAAAAGTTCATAAAAAAACTAGGTATAGTCAACTAGCTCATGTCGGTGGAGTAATTTCCAGGCTTGACGGTCTTCTGCCAGTGTTTTTACCTCCCTGTACGACATGACATTTGCCTTCTCTTTTGTTTGGTCTACGAATAATCTCTATGATGGTTTGTTAAGAATATCAAATAGCATTAACATGTTTAGGTATAAAAGCATATCTATGCTCATACAATGTGACCTTATTTCGGCATATTTCCGTAGTTCCCAGATGATATCCATCAAATGTGGTTATGATATACTCTACCAAACCTAGAAAGGAAAGCATAGATAACAGATTGGCACTTGCGGCTGCCCTATAGCCCAACACAAACGAGCCTTAAGATGATCGAGGGTTCAGTACACGCCGCTAAATGCGACACAGGTGCGCCACACGACCCTTCCTCGCTAATTGTTCCTTGTTTATGTAAACAAATTGGCTGTACGCATAACTTCCGTCATTCGAATTAGTTTGTAAGGGCGAATGGGGCGAACTTGAATAAGCTTGGGCGCAACTTGCGCCGCCTTAATTGCGCCACATGTTTCCGCTGATGGTTAGTGATGGTTGGTGAGGGTGGTAAGTTATTAGGTGAGTTCAAAGATCTTAAAAGTAAGGATGTGCTCACCCGAACCTTTGCATCTATTATAATATGGATCTATTTTCAGTATCTCCCTTCTTAGTCTAATCTGAGATTTGAAACCACAGTCATCATCATCAGCCAGAAGACATCCACTGCTGAAGATAGGCAGGCTGTCATTCAGTGTGAAGTTCTAAGGAGGAGGCCCTAAGAACTCAACTGAACGACAGCCTGCCATCTGCATCTACTAGATGTCCGTGACCCTCATGATGTCGTAGTTCCATCTAGTGGAAGGCCTAACTACGCTGCGTCTTACGGTATATAGTCTCCACTCAAAATTCTTTCCCAACGGTTGTCAGTTTTTCGAACGATGTGGCCTGCCCATTGCCTTTTCAACTTGCATATTTTAATAGCTATGTTGGTGACTCGGGTTCTGCGGCGAACATCTTCGTTCTGATTTTTGTCGCAAAAAGAATCTCTGAACAGGTCTCGCCCTTGCCCGCTGTTCGACTTAGAGTTTTTCCAAAAAGCTAGCAGTTAAATACCACATCTCAGAACCATATGTCATCACTGGCAACACACACTAGATAAAGACCCTTTCCATTAGGCACTGTGGTATTTTGGACGAGAAATTGTCACGTAATTTCTTAAACCACACTATGACAATACAAATTTCATAAAACTAACAACCTTATACCGTCTTATAGCGCAGGTTAGTCCAAACAAGACGAATTCCAGTGAAAGCTTATCCTGGTTGAAACTGAACTTCACTCAAGTGCCGACTTCGACAACAGACTCCAATTGTCTTGAACTGTGTAAGCCTGCACTGCAGTTTGTATTTGCACTAAATGTACCTACGGTAAAATACCCGGTCTGTAGTAACTAGGAAGTATACTCGTTCTAATTTTCTTAACTCTGTCAGTTGAAGTAAATTGTCAAAAAAACAATGGACTGTAACATCTACGTAACATATAATTTTCGCGATTTGAACACGTTTTAATTGTCTATCTTATATTTTTAATGGTTTTTTAATAAGTCCCGATAGGCAATTAAAACATAACTTAGGTGTTATTAAGTCGCATGTGAATTAGTTTCTTCGAGGAAAGTGTGCTTCATTTTAGACCGCACCTTCGCTATGCATCAGACGAGGTGAGGGTCAGCCTATTAGTGCAAGTTAGTTTTTCAATAAAATTCTCAGCTCACGACGTAGCTGTAGGGGTGACATGGTAGACGTAGAGCTTACGACGTAGCTGTAGAGGTCACATGGTAGCCGTAGAGCTCATAACGTAGCCGTAGAGCTCACATGGTAGCCGTAGAGCCCATGACGTAGCTGCAGGGCTCACATGGTAGCCGTAGTGCACACGACGTAGCTGTAGCGCTCACATGGTAGACGTAGAGCTCACGACGTAGCTGCAGGGCTCACATGGTAGCCGTAGTGCACACGACGTAGCTGTAGCGCTCACATGGTAGACCTAGAGCTCACGACGTAGCTGCAGGGCTCACATGGCAGCCGTAAAGCTCACGACGTAGCTGTAGGGTTCACATGGTAGCAGTAGTGCTCGTCACGTAGCCGTAGTGCTCTCGGGGTAGCTGTACCGCTCACACCGTAGCTGTAGACTCACGGGGTGGCTGTAGCGCTCTCAGTCCATTACCAGTTAGGCAGCGTATCTGGCATGCTGGCATTAACATACCACGCTTAATCATGATGCAACGATTAACTGATGGCCAAAATGATGATTAACAGAGCCCTACAAGACGGCACATATTTAAAAATAACTAAATTTTAATAACTAACAGTAAGGTGGACTATTGCCAGGCAGTATTCATTGGACTATTGCTATTCAGACACAGCATAGCTGCTGGATCTGAACAATCCGGTTTAAGACTAAGATGGATCTTTTGTGGTTCTTATGTAACTACTAAACTTAGGATCAAATATATTTAATTCTGAATTATTTAATAAGAACTCGTTATATTGACGAGCCATTCTTACAATTCGTGGTGTTACATAAGCACGTAAATTTAGTAGCAAAAATATACGAAGCTATTCCAACGGCAAGTCATTAAGAACGGTTAATCTTATGTCCGACTATCGAAACGCTTAGTAAATAAACCTTTTTCTGTAGGACTGAAAACGGCAGATCATAGATTTTTACCCGGTACTTTAAGGTACCGGGTATGTAAATAAGGGTACCGTTAAAGTATAATTTCTCGAGAAATAATATCAAATGTGTATTAGAAATATATCCTAGGTGTACAATCAATATACCATGTGGACTATTATAATGTAAAATATGAACTAAAATAATATCCCGTGTGTATTAATGGAGTATCTTATGCGCTATAATATTAGAGGCTCGAGAAAATAATAACCTAGAGAAACAACTTGGATTATGCCAACTTTCTTCCACTTCGTTATGGCGTGATAGCAAATCAAACAGAAATACATCCAACATACATCCTATGTAAAAATATATAAGTATTTAGATTTTGTAAGGGCTTATAACATTTTTTTTATCACAAATGAGTCTGCGCTTGACCACAAACTCTCTTTTTTATTGTAAAATAGGCTTGCGCATGGCCGCCAACACGCCTGATATTAAGTAATGATGCGGCCTACGGTAAGTTGAATTCGCTTGTTGGTAAGCGTCGATATGGTCAAAGATGAAGGACGCAGACTTAAAAGATACCTATTCACTCTGATCTTGAAAAAGGCCCAGATTATATCTCTCAGGAAACAAGGATGATGTTAAGTCATTACATAATATTGTACCGAGAATTTCGGGTTATTCAGTCCTTGCATCCAACATGATGCGAAAGTCAGAACTCGTTAGCTGGTCTTTATATAAACTTTTTCCGCGAACACCCACCGAAATGCTGATAACGAAAAAGTTGGTCTATACGTGATCCTTTCGAAGTGAGTTTGGGACTTCTGCAAGCGTGAAACGTTTTATCGGTTTTATTAATTTGCGGATAGAACTTTACGTCTGAAAATATTTGTAAAAATGTGTTTGTTTGTTCTAGTATACCGTCTTTAAGAATACAATAATACTGTCGCAAAAAAGTTTTGCACTTATGGATTATCTTGAACCCCAATTTTTAGGACTTGTCCATTTCAAAATTGTCACACTTTTTTTTGATTTGACAGCACAAATATAATTATATAACCCATGGTCACAGATCTACTACCTAATATCTGTGCCCATGGTATTTGATGTGTTCTGTAGCACCAAAGCGACTCATTAAAAATAGGTTATACTGTATCATAATCATAGCTCACCCGATTAGCAAGTCGAAGTGGCAGTACGCAGGGCACGCAGAACAGATGGCTGATAGGGCCGAAAGGTTCTTGAATTAAGACCACGGACCGATAAGAGCAGCGTAGGACCACCCACAAGATGGACAGACAACCTAAAAGAGACCGCAGGAAAACGCTGAACGCAGGCCGCTTCCAATCAGCCCTTTTGCAAAACGAAGGCCCATGTCCAGCAGTGATCCTATGGCTGATATGCTGTGATAATGGTGATGACTGTATCATAAAAATAGGTCAAACTATAATAATAAAATAAAAAAAGCCTTTTATTTCCCATCTAACCAATACAATAAAATTAATATAAATGAATAATGAAATTAATTAATATACATTGTCACTTTTTATGAATTATACAATTACTTATTATGAATTAATTACCTACTACAATCTAATTGTTTTGAATTTATTTTACGTCATTTATTGTTATATCATATTACATGTTAGAAGATGAGAACCCCTGTAGGGTGTAGGCCTCCTCTAGAGCTTTCCACTTGTCCCTGTCCTTTGCTCGGTTGATCCAAGATGATCCCGCCAACTTACTGATGCCATCTACCCAGCGTGCCACCGGTCTGCCTTGCCGCCTTTTGCCTTTTGGTCCGCGCCATTTAGTCGTGATGTGAGTCCACCTCTGGTCCGGCAACCTGGCTATATGGCCTGCCCATCGCCATTTTAGCCTAAGTGTGTGTTGCAAGATATCAATCAATCTTGTTTTGTTTCTTATATCTGCGGCACGTATTTTGTCTTGTAGTTTTAGTCTCATAATACTTCTTTCCATTGGACACTGGCATGTAGTTATCTTTTGTTTAACATTTTCGGAGAACACCTAGGTCTGTGCCCCATAAGTAAGACAAGCAGGTCAAACTATACAAACACATTACGATGAGTCGAAATAAAACAATCATATTGAAAATTATAAAAACAAAACAAAAAATAAACACTCATCCGTCCCTTTCACAATAATTTAAGCACATTGATCATCAGAGGTTAACAAAGCGCCGCGCCGTCCACAATACTGCCGAGCGCAAGCTACTAACATAAGCCCCCGTTAAAAGTTGACCCTTATCTAGCTTACGTAGGTACGTTGCTTACTGAAAGTAGTCAACTTACATTGGACCTCATGTCAATTAACTGCTTTATACATTGCACATGGCAGAATAGGTGCTACAAACATTGTATTATGCAAAAAGTTGCGTGTTCCCAGGAGTGGAAGATACCTACATCAAGTAGATTACATGTCACGATTTTAATACCCGCGTTATTTCTTCGCCACGGAACAAATTTGAAGACACAATTTCGAGAATAGTTTTGCTTATTTTCAGAGTGCTGCGACGCTCATTTTCACAAAAAGCTGAGAAAATTTAAATAGTTTTCTAGTGCTTAGAGCATGAACTGCACATTTAATTTTTTACAAGCTTTATTTAACTTGCCTTTAGTTAGTTTGGGCATAGAATACATAATAGTTTTGGGTCAAATCTTGCAACTGAATTTTAAAACTGTTGTCCCGAACCGATTGTGATTGAAATTTTGCTTACACGTTTAATTTTGATGACATTAATAGCGAAATGACGTCATTTTAAATCCAATATGGCGGATTACTTTGAAACAAAAGAAACAGTTTAAAAAAAGGAATGTCCAATTTTTCAACATAATTGCTGGTATCTATAATTGAGTAGGTAGTCAGCGAATGTGATAATATTTAATTATTAATACCTACAACCTAGTATCATAATAGGTACCTTATTGTTTCGTCGCAATGGTTCGACCATTTTAGGATTTTGAATTCGGATATCCTTTGATTTGAAAACGCTTGACCAGGCATCTACCTACCTTCACAGTTCACGGAACAGGTATAATAATTTCTTGTACGAATGAACTTCAATCAATCTATCAATCAAAGGAAATTGATCAAACTGCCCTTTAGTAGCCCTTAGGCCATAAATAGAATATCTAATAATATTTTTTATACCAAAAAGGTACCTACTCTTTTTCTGTTGATTAAAATGTTTTTTAACTGATTTAGATTTGATTTTAAAAGACCTTTTCAACAATACCCCACACGAGTAAGTGGAGTGAAAATAAATTTCATCCCCATTTCACATGTACGAGTGCCACCCCTAAAATGCAATATTATATATTTTTTATACTTTTAAAATTGAGATCTATATTATTACTGTTATTATGCAAAATTTCATTCTATTATCTTAATAATTATAGAAGTTAGAAGGTTTTAAAAAATTCGGATGGACGGACAGACAGACAGACAGACAGAGAGCCATACAGACAGACAGACAGATAGACAGACGGACGGACGGACAGAACGAATTTATAAGGGTCGGACTACAGAACCCTAAAAACGGTTGGACGGCTGGCCTTCTACAAAGCATTAGAAAATTTAGATGAATGAAATCGGTAAAGCCATTCTCAAGTTATAGCGTGACCAGGAGAAATAGGGGTTCATTTATATATATATATATATATATATATATATATATATATATATAGATAGATAGATAACACATTTTTGTCAGCAAATTTGTAATAGGAGGTTCAGACTGCAAAGTTTTAGCCAGTAATTTTAATGATGCACTTACCTAAACGTACTATATTGCAAAAACTATGCTTTATACTACGTGGGTGTCAGACAAGATTGAGCTATAATCTGGCTTCTCTTCGTCTGGTTTTTATTGATTCCGTCTACGCTGTTTTGAAACTCAAAGTGCTACACGATTATTCTTGAGAGATGTTTATTATTTTCGAAAGCTCATTGTATTCATCATTATCAACAACTTTTACTGCGGAAACAACCCGGATTTTACATAAAATTTTCTGTTTCACAGTCATAAAAATGTCATTTTTAGTCTGTAAGTCAACAAAATGTATGGAAGATTATATTATTTACAGTCTGGGTGTTTTCAAATCACGAGTGAATCGGTTTCTTCTAGGCAAGCGTGCTGTATCGTAGACCTTTTCATCGCTTAACATCCGCTAACTCTTAGCGGTCAAACGCAAGCATATATTTTTATTACATAAAAAATAAATAAAAATGCGATTACAAGGTTAGTCGCATCTCCTATAGTAAAAATTTTTGTTCATAATTGTGAGTATAATGACTTCTTTTCAGGGTGTTGGGTTTTCGGGTCACTCCAGTTTGTGTTTTAATTACAAAATTCTAAAGAAGTAAACAATTCAGCAAAATCAAATTTTAATACGACATTTCCTACTACAATTCTCAGATAAAATTATATAGAGCGTTCAATAAAGTTCTTCTATCGATGGCATAAAACTTTCCGACACATGAGAGCTTTCCTCACGAAGTTTGCGTTTTTTAAACCCCGCCGAAGTTACTGGTGGTATCGATTTCTCAGTGGTCGTACTTGTGATCTTTTGCTTTGGTACTTTCTTCTTATTTACTTTTCTTTTCATAAGTATCAATTTGCTTTCTTCAGTCTCGCAAGGATAAGCCTTTTTCACGCTGTAAACTTTACAAGTCGATTTACCATCATTTGGTCCCGATATTTGATTATTTATTTCATTGACCTTTATGGCGTATACCTTCTCCTCTGCGGTTCTATATTTTGTTACTCTTAAACTTTTGAGCTTGTTGTCTTCCACCGTCTCTGTATTATTGAAACTGAAAGGTACACTTCTTTTGAAATACTTATTGGTACTTGGCTGTGATTCGCTAACCCCTGGATACATATTATCGAAGGTGTGCTTGTAATTTTTGTGAACATTGAGTACTTTATCCATGCAACTAGAGCAATGTTTGCAATGATCGTCTGGATACAGTTCAGAAGTCACGTTAATATTGCGAAAAGTGATATTCAAATTCTTTTGGTCCATATCAGGTATAGCAGTAGAGTTTAGACCCGAAATAGTATTGAATTTTACTTGTAAATCCAAATCCGACTCACTCGGCATACCTGCAAAAAACTTTCCTTCACAAACAGCTCGTCAAAAAATGTTTTTCAATCAGTGACAGGACCTGAGGCTAAAAACAACTGTAGCGTGAACTCTTGTGAAATTGATTTTCATATAAATTGGAATGTTTTAAAAACTTCTGGTTTTTTGAACCGTTCAGTATCGTAACGAGAATTTTGTTTTGTCAATACCAAAAATGAAGTATTTCCAATTAGCTATTTTTGTTTGAATAACAAAGTTGAAGGTTATCAAAACTAACCTCAGCCAACCTAACAAACACTTTTTAAAGTTTAAGTAAAAAAAAAGTTAGTAAAAACCTTTTTTTTTACAATCTTTCAGACTTAGTAAAGAAATGTTAACCGCTATGTTAGAGCGGCAGCCATATTGAATTTAGTGTGATATCACCTCATCATTTCTTACTCTCCGAGCACTTTCATTTGATTTCCATATTCACAGGGTTGGCAAAAAATAATTATATACCATAAGCCATCTTGTAGCGGCGGCCATTTTAAAAATATTACTTTGTTTTCACCAGAAATAAAGAGGTATACAAAATTTCGGCAAAATCGGTTAGGAGTAACTTGTTCTAATTCAGATTGATTTTTCCATCCTAAGGTTGCCTGATCTCGCTCTTAGCGATAAGGCCGCCGATTGTTGCACTAGTTTTAAGCTGTTTTATCGTGTCTTGTGTATGTAATTTGTAATGTGAACAATAAAGAGTTTATCTATCTATCTTGCAAGATTTGACTAATCAAACAAACATACAAACATTACAAGTTATATATGTAAAAGATTGTTATAAAAGGAACCTTTTACACGTTCAGCTGATGACATGCAACTACTACGTCTACGAAACAAAAGCTGAGCACTAATAAAGTCGTTGTTCTAAATCTGTGCACTCACCTAGCGCCAGCGGGAGCCTAACGAAGGCGCAAAACAACACCATGCTCATTAGTTCCATTTGCTCGCTCCGTCTGGAGGTGTCTTCGCCTCCAAAGTCTGCAGACAAGCTCCTTACTAAAGTGCGCTAACAAGGCGCGTTTAGTAAAACGGCACGCTACCGCGCCTCCGGACCCGACGACTCGCGGCTCCTGTTAAATATTTTCAAGTATATCTTAGTTTTATAGTGAGAAACTTCCGTAGCATGTTTTTATGTGCTACTTCACAGTGAACACCACAGTTTCGCGAGCATATTTACTTTTCAGTGCACATACGTTTTATCTTAAATGTGTTCGTTTATCTTTGAACCGTGTTGCATCTCGTGCGATATGCTATAACTTTTGAGAGTAGAGCTCGCTTTCAAGCGTTTTGTAGCATCTATTTTTAAAGTCTCGCTTATTTATTTTTGTTTTTGACTCGACGAAGCAAAGCAGAAAGTAGGGTATAGTGTTTAATGTTATATTATGTATGTTTGTTCCCTCCTACATTCTAAACGCCTTAACTAATTTGATCATGATTTGATAAATAGGGTGTCGATATGGTGCTGGTTTTCGAATAGACACTAGGTTGGTACGTCATTTTATATACAAGAAGTAAACAAGGGATAAAAAAATGTAATAGATTTCATGGATTTAATTGAGATATATATATTATCTTACCATCCTCTGTCCACTACAGGACAAGTAGGAAAACGGCCCATTACCACCCATATATTGTAGACTTTCCTTGGATATGTACCATACTAAAGTTATATGATTCTTCCCGTGAACATGGTGCTTGTAACTGCGCCGAAATATCGGGAGCTCTTTCCACAACCTTACCACGGTAAATATCCCGTAAATAATCATATAACTTTAGTGAACAACCGTGATAGTTTAAAACAGTGTTTATGTACCATACGTTTCGATTCTACGTTTCTAATCCGTACGGCCAAGGAACTAACTGCCGGCTTCCTTGTTTCCTGAGAGATATAATCTGGGCCTTTTCAAGGCAAGAGTGAATAGGAATTCTGCGTGCTTCATCTTCGACCACATCGTCGCTTACCAACAGACGAGTTGGTGGTCAAAAACGGACTTATTCACGATAAAAAAAATAGATTTTATTATAAATGTATATATTCATGTCTGTGGTCTGGTTTGTGACCAGCCTTAACATAAACCATTGCTGCACCCTGTATGCAGGGTATATTACATAATGTACTCTAACATTTAGTTTTTAGAAGAAGAAAGTGTACATATTTGCAATAAAGAATAAATTATAAAGTCTGCACACTCTCATGAGATTTTAAAATGAAAGTGAGGCCTTGATACGTAATTTTCGGGGAGTAATTCGGGTGTAACGTATGCTTAATATGCCTAATTTGCACAAAATATAGTTGTCGTCTTTTTACCTAAAACCTTGTTTGAACTTTACATAAATTAAAAAAAAAACTATTCGTACCAATGCATAAAAAAATTGTCAGCCACGTACTTAAAGGTAAGAGTTAGACACACTAGCACAAACAAATAAACTTTGTGACCTAGCGACACAATAATTCTTTATAGGACTCCGTAAGAACCTTTTAGGCACTGGCCCTCAAATAAAAAGAAGGGAAAGCCATGCCACGGAGATAAAGGAGTCGGTGTTGGTTTATGTAGATACTCCGTGCGGATACAATTCATAGAATATGTGCATAAAACGGATCAACGCTCTTCTTACTTACGGATCCCAGTAGATCGATCGAACATTCAAATAAATAACACCAGCAGCACTTCCAACTTCAGAATATACACTTTATTTTGATGCTCGATCCTCAAGTTTAGTATCGAAGTATTCGAAGAAAATGTATCGCAGTGTTCGAGGTAGTAATGCCAATGGAAGCGAAAGATCTTGCTTATATCACACGAAATGTTTCTTTTCGTATACATGCGCCTATTGTGTCTCGGTGTGTTTACTATTTCTGTATTATGTAGTAGAAGAGATGTGGCAGGGTTGTGTTAAGAGGTTCTTGATTTAAAATATACATATAAAATGCATATTAAAAAAATCTTCAGGATATTTGTAATAAAGCGTCTGTTGTGAATTTATGGCTTAAAACATTACTGTCAAATAATGCAAAAAAATAACCGGAAGACGCAGCGTAGGTAGGCCTCCCACTAGATGGACCGACGACATTGTGAGAGTCGCGGGCATCCAGTGGATGCAGATGGCAGGATGTCGTTCAGTGTGGAGGATAAAGGGGTAGGCCTGAATGTTGAATGATGAATGCAAAAAATGCTTTGTCATTTTATTGCAGACAATAAACTTCATGCGCAAAAAAAAAATTCAAAAAAAATCTGTAAGATCGTGTGTCTAATGGCACAGCCAACTATTTCAGACATTCTCAGAAAGTCTTTATTTTATTACATTATTTCCTTTAAATCTTTTTTAAATCTCGTTATTGATCATAAATATTAATAACTGTAGTTATTGTACAACCGTAATAGTTTAAAACTACTAATTATTTTCTTCGTTAAATTATACACTCTCTAGTAATAAAGCCAAACATGGACTCGCTGACTATTATGATGTTTACGCTCTGGACTACGGATGTCGGTCAAATGTTTGCCTCAGCTTGAGTCTGCACTATTGTGTGTTTGATTATAATATACAACAACGACATCCATAATTGTAATCAGTGGCTACTGTTATATAACAATATGGATACAAATTATAAGATAGTAATCTAATTATTCACACCGGAAATGATATACCAAGGACAACAAGGTGGATCACATCAAAAACTGACTTCAAAAATATATGAAATACGTATGAATAATAAATGCCTATAAAATTTGAGGGTTGCCCTCGATTTCCCTGGGATCCCATTATCTTGATGACAATGGAACCAAATTGGATGTATGGTACCGAATAAAAGTTTTTTTTTGCAATCAGTCAACAGTTGGCGGAGATATCGGTGAACATACATTTAAAAAAAATACAGTGGAACATAGATCCTCCGCCTTTTTTGAAGTCGGTTAAATAGAAACTTTAAACTAGTGAAATAATTGGCATTATCACTATAAGCGATCTCTTAATATAAGTTTCGTAACTACCTCTACAGGACTACAAAAAGTGGCAACTGAGCGTCTAATTTTTTTCAACAAAACATGAAGCTTTATTTTTTTCCTAATTCTAGTTTCACATAATCGTCAAGCCGTTTTTTGAAAATAATTAGAAAAACATTCAGATTTTTTAAGGTCTCTTATAGCATTATATTAAACTAGTAAGATAAAAAAATGGTCAAGAACGTGTCAGACGTATAGTAGAGTTCCGTAATCAAATTTCAAAGCCATATAATTGTGGTAACATTCATTGTTCAGGAATTGGTGATTTGGTTAAAAAAATCAAACAAACGAGCTCTGAACTTAACCAAATTTCAGAGGTATCATCCTAACATAAGATATATTTTTACCATTTTTCTGCAAATGGCTGGACCGATTTTAATGTGCTTTACATCGTTCCCTCGTACTACAAAGAACCTATATAAATTCATTGTCTGTCCGTTATAATTATTTAGAACCTTCTAAATTCTATAGTTATTAATCAAAAACTTTATTCAATACTATTTCAAAAATTTAATTTTACGAACAAAGAATATTTCCAATGGTTTTTTTTGAACTATAAAAAGTATATGTTACGTCAGGATCTCTGAAATTTGGCTAAATCTATCGAGGTTCATTCGTTCGATTTTTTTCTACTACCGCCATTTTCTGTACTTTATATTATACCGCAATAGTTCTAGGTTTTGCCTACGGAAGCTAACCATATGCGTGTCTCGACACGCTCTTGATCAGTTATTTTTAGGAAGCAGGTTTTCAGTGCAGTGGTTTTAGTTTTGTTGGATCGTTTAAGCAGGCGAGTTGGCGGCCAAGCGCAAGCCTATTTAGCAATTTAAAAAAAAACAGTTTAAAATACATATTAAGTTTATATCAAATTGGTAGTTTTTTTATAAATTAACGGACTCGTAAAAGAATTAGGTAAGCTTTGTCTGTAGTGATTAATGTCATACAAGCGTGTTACTGAATCGATGAATAATTAACTGAATGTTTTCATGTTGCTAACATAGCGGCAACGTATAAACATATAAAATATTAACTTGATTTTTATTTAAATTTATTAAAGAAACTCAATATGACAGTTCAATTTCCAAAATTACAGTAAGTGATATTCACTGGTTCGCACTACCACAGCTTCTACCTCAAACCTGAGTTATTGAACTGAGTTATTCAAAACCAATAAACGGACGTTGGAGTGTTTGCCACTGTTGATATATGAATTTCTACGTAGAATGTAAACGTAAACAAATCTATTGAAATTCATATTGATTTAAGCAATTAAGCAATGTTTACTTAGGTCTATTTCAGTAAATCTGATCGCTTCAATCACTAAATATTAAGTATTGGATTTCTAAGTGAATAAGATTATGATAGTTATTTAACTAAAATAATCCTAGCACTTATTACCTCTTAAGTCGTCAAGTCATAAATAATATATATTTCTTTTATGCTCGCACTCACAGGGGCCTTACGTCCAACTCTAATCATGGGCCCGAATAGGTGCGATTTGCAAAATCACGCGAACGCGAACCTTAACGCGCCGAGATATGATTTGCGGTCGCGTGATTTTGTAAACTGCACCTATTCTGGCCCGCGTTTCGAGTCGAGCGTAAGGGCCCAGTTGGATTAGTACGAGAACTTGCGAAAAAGTTATCGTTACGTAAACGATAGCAAATGTATGAAAAATTCAGTTTCCTTTCACATCCGATAGAGGCGCTGTTCAATTTTTCATACATTGTGCTATCGTTTACGTAACGATAACTTTTTCGCAAGTTCTCGTACTAAGACCACAGCTCTGTTTTTTTTTGCCATAGGTGGCAAACAAGCAGACGGGCCGCCTGATGGTAAGCGATCACCGTCGCCTATGGATACCTGCAACACCAGGGGCATCACAGATACGTTGCCGACCCTTAAAGACTCTATTAACAGCCCTTTTGAAGAACCCCATATTAAAGCTACTCGGAAATGCCGTAGGCCCGCTCATTCCACATATTGCAGGTGTAAGGCAAAAAGGAACGCGTAAAACGCACAGTGTGCGATTTCCACCGATCTATGATATGTGTATGAACTTTCAGGCGGTGGCGGCTGGTGCGATGATAAAACCGCGATGCCGGCACCAGATCGAACAGTTCGCCAGAACATTCCCCGTTGTATATGCGATAAAAGACACAAAGAGACCCAACGTCTCTGCGCATGCTGAGCGGCTCTAGGTGTTTGGAGAGCTTGGGCTCGTCCACAATTCTTATAGCTCTACCTTGTAATGCATCAAGTGGCTCAAGCTGATACTTGGGTGCTCCGTTCCAAAGATGGGAGCAGTACTCCATGTGATGTCGGACTTGCGCTTTGTAAAGCAAAAGTCTTTGTCTCGACGTGAAGTACCGTTTCGCCTTGTTGAGCACACCAAGTTTCTTGGAGGCAAGCTTGGCTTTACTCGCAATGTGACCGCGAAACTGTACATTTGAAGAAATGTCGACTCCAAGGATTCCAATACTATCCGAAAAGTTGAGGGGAGTGTTTTGAAAATGAGGAGCTACTATAAATGGGGCTTTTTAGCGGTAAACGCGCAAACTTGCGTCTTTGTTGGGTTGAACTGAACCAGGTTCAGTTCAACTCAATCCGAGACCTGCTCAAGAGAGGCCTCAACTTCAGACAGTAGTTTGTTCCTACTTTCTTCAACTACGGCATGAGGGGTTTTTAAACGACCGGTATACTGTGCATCGCCTGTGCTATCATCCGCATAACAATGCATATTGCTCGAAAGCAACATGTCATTGACGTGGAGAAGGAAGAGCGTTGGTGATAACACAGAACCCTGCGGGACGCCAGCGTTGATTGACATGCTGTCAGAGCAAGAACCGTCGACAACGACCTTAATACTCCGATCAGAAAGGAAGCTGGTGACCCAGGCGCATAACCCCTCGGGAAGGCCGTAGGATGGTAGCTTGGAAAGAAGTGCCCTGTGCCAGACCCGATCAAAGGCCTTGGCTATGTCCAGGCTAACTGCAAGCGCCTCCCCTCTACGGCTTCAGCCCAGCGGTGAGTGAGGTAAACCAGAAGATCACCAGCTGATCGGCCGTGACGGAAACCGTACTGGCGATCACTGATAAGCTGGTGTTCTTCCAGGTACCCACTGATCTGTTTTAATGTTTACTTATCGCGCAATATTTATATATGTAAAAATAGATACCTTTCACTCGACATTTCGATCATGTTACCATGGTCAACCGACGACCATGTTGACATAAACTACTGTTCCACAAATAAACAATAAACATTTGTGTTCAAATTATTTTTTTACTTCCAACGTAATTTACGTATATTAAAATCAATCATTTATCAATCGTTGATTGAATCAGGCGTTACTTTGCGGAAGTCCATTTTCAAAACTGTTTTGATGATGAATTTCTAGTGTAATTCCGCTTCTACGTCGCTTCAAGTACAATAAGGAATTTGTGATAAATATTTGTTGGTAATGTTAATTTTATTGAGTTTAATTTTGCCTAACCTGATATAAAATATTAATTACATAAATTGAAAATTAACGTAACCTGAAACAAAAAGTAATTAATTCTGAATTATTTTTAATTATAAAATTATTAAAGTAATCTGAAATAAAAATTAATTAATTCTGAAACATAAAATATATATTAATTGGAATTACATGTATTTTAATTGAATTTAAAAAAGTAATAAATTATACCCGTTTCCTTAGTGCACTTTGTCGACACGTGTTTCGCCTCTTCACGAGGCATCCTCAGGACGTGTTGACTCGTCGAGCGCTTGGCCGAGAAATAATAATAATAATGGGTATAATTTATTACTTTTTTAAATTCAATTAAAATACATGTAATTCCAATTAATATATATTTTATGTTTCAGAATTAATTAATTTTTATTTCAGATTACTTTAATAATTTTATAATTAAAAATAATTCAGAATTAATTACTTTTTGTTTCAGGTTACGTTAATTTTCAATTTATGTAATTAATATTTTATATCAGGTTAGGCAAAATTAAACTCAATAAAATTAACATTACCAACAAATATTTATCACAAATTCCTTATTGTACTTGAAGCGACGTAGAAGCGGAATTACACTAGAAATTCATCATCAAAACAGTCATTTATCAATCATTTATTTATTTAAATTATCACCATCAAATACGCAACTTTATAAAAAAATATAGTTTAGGATGACGAGTGTTTTTTTTTTTTCAATTACCATGTGTACAGAGTCTTTCAGTCGCAATATTAAACAATATTACATAGTCTTCAATAGCGTCAAACGAGTCATAGTCACAGTCAGAGTCAAGCAAAGTAAGTCACGTTCAAGTCAAACTAATGCCCCAGTAAAGTGGTGGAGGCTTTCCAATAGGCTTCTATGGAGTTTTGGAAACAAAATGAAAAGACATGTTTCACCTCATTATATCACTTGCCTACACTCGAGCACGTTCACGAGCCCTTAATAAATAATAATCCATCATTATTACACATTAACACTCGAAAATACACAAGTTTAGGAAAATAATACAACGACATGTTTTTTCCACGTTGACGCCAAAACTCGATGACGAGTGAAACCACAAGGAGTTGCCAGTTCGTTACAAATATCGAAAAAAAACTATAGGTAACTGTTAAAGTCAACATTGCAATTAAGTTCTTGTATTTGTTATTAAGCTCATTCGAGTGTAAATCTGTTTGCAATGTTCATTTTCCAGTTCGTTCCGTCCCGCAATGTCTGCACACGCCGCAAATTCAATGTTTATATTTGTACAGAAAATGAGTAAAACATTTTTGAGAAATAAGATGAAGACTCAAAAGAGTTAAGCAATATTTCACGTGTTTTAGGCAAGCGTGTTCATGTAGGTTCAAATAAAATTATCATAAAATATTATGGAAAAGTGTAGCCGAGCAAAAAAGCGGGGCAAAACTTATTTTTGTAAGTTATCTCGTTATTCACGACGATGTGACTTTTATGACAGAATCGGACTTTAGGTTATTTGTATGCTTCGTGTTTTTCGGGATTTGTTCTTATGTTCGGGTGCAAGTGGGGAGATAAGGATTTTATATGGTCGCAGATTTCTATCTGTCAAATTGATAACGTGTTCCAGTCGGGTCGAGTAAAATGTACAAGTTTTGACTGAATACGACTAGGGGTTAGCATTCCATGAAAAAGGTCGAAACAGGTGAAGTTAAAAAGATGGCATGTCCCTTGCTTCCACGATTTTGATACAAACTTCAATCTAAAATGTCCGAGTCAGTGTAAATACAGCTTGAGTTGTACAAGTCCCAAAAGGTAAGCATGCCCAACCGTAGACCGCACCATCTTTTTCAACCGACTTCCAAAAGAGAGGAGGCTCTCAATTCGACTGTTTATTATTATTTTTTATATTTGTTACATTAGAACTTTGGTCTGGGTGAACCGATTCACTTCTAAATTTAGTACAGTTCTGTAATTTTTATGAAGTCGGTTTTTTATATTGAAATAGGAACTCACGGGAAGCACCAGCTTTCGAATAAAAAAAGAGTCGTCAAAATCGGTTCACCCAGTCGAAAGTTCTGAGGTACAAACATTTAAAAAAAAACACTCGAATTGAGAACCTCCTCCTTTTTGGAAGTCAGTAAAAAAATACGGACTGAATCGAGAGATAGTCTTTTTGTTTTAAATGAAGTAAGATGTATAGGTATTTAAGTAAAAATCAATCAAATACTTTCTACTTTCAAAATAAAAATACCTCTGTCATTTCAAATATTATTTGGACGACAAATCGTAATAGAAGAAATGTTGGTGGTGCCCATTAAACGAAATTAAATCCCGACCAAATAGGCGTCATTCCTCGGGGATTGTGCTTATTCCGCTTATCGAGACCAAGTGATGCCAACCTGCTACGAATAATACCTACAATCCTACCAACTTATCCGAAAAATTAAATGGGAGCTACTATCACATTTTCTGAGAAAAACTGATATAATCCCGAGAAAAACTATAGTTCCTTCAATTGGCCAACTTTTCGGATTAGTTGGAAGGTCTGTACCGCAGAAATACACACAGGGAAAAGTTTTTTTTTTCTACATCTACAGCTGTGTTTGGATTTAAACGGAAGGAGAAATAAGTTTTTCAGAAGCATTTGTGTTTTGGTTTTATTTGTGTGTTGTTTGTAGGTATGTAAACGAGTCTTGATTGTTCAAGACAATTGCGAGTCAAAATAGTTCATCGAACTAATATTAAGAAATGCAAGGGCGTGTTTTTTTGTTTGTTTCACTTTTACGCTGCAACAGAGCAACGGATCGATGTGATTTTTGTATAGAGATAGATGAGTGACAAAGAATATTATTTGTCCCAAAATATGTAATCGAGGGAATATCCACGAGAGTGAAACTGCGGGGTAACGCTAGTTATTTTTAATTTTTAGAGTTTTGAAATAGTTTTTTTTTTATACGTTTTATATTATTTCAATTTTTTATTTTATTAAAGTACGATATCTATAATTCATTTATTTATTTGCGCAGCTAAACAAACATAAAACTCAAAAATGTTTTTCCATGTCTTTAAATATCTACTAAGAATTTTTTCATCTTTTAAATCATAAAGACAACACAAATCTAAATCAACCAGACATAGCCCAGCACAGCCGGCTAATTTCCCTACCAAATAGCCACCCCAGTCGCATTTTAAGAACCCCCCTATAAAAACCTTCCTTATTAAAGATCCGAGTAAAAAATTAATTCTTGGCATGAAATTGGTCACATTTTATCAGGCTGCTCTTGAACGAGCGTGTAATCGCCTCTTGATGCTAATCCAATGGGCCATCGAGGAAATTTAACTGGGACCTTACTGGGGTTCGTTGCCATTCAAGCAGATATAATATCGAGCCAGTCGAGGATTCAGCTCGTGGATGACTGTAGACTGACGGCGTTCGTGTTCGCGGAAGAAACGGATCTTTTAGTGATGTCCTTTTCGCAAAACAGCAATTATCACTTTTACTATACGGAACCAATCTTGAAACTGTTTTCAATGGTGATTTCAGGGTTGGTCTCATGATAAAGGTTTTTTTTTATATTTGTCAACGTGGCAAAGAATGTAAGTAGGTACTGAATTCTTTTGGTACTTTTTTATCACATCATAGCAGAAAATGAGATGCAATAATGGTATGTACAATGAGTTCTTTTCGGCGAAGTATATTCTTTTCGTACGGTCTGCTTAGTCCAGGGAAACGTACTACATCCTATCTCCGAGTCGCTCACAGTGAAAGCGTAAAATATTTTGCACCTGATTTTAGCCCATTTAAGGTGATACGTTTCACGTACATAATTATATATGGCGGGAAATTCAAATTTCAATATATTTTTTTGTCTTGTAGCTAGGCTGGGTAACTATTGTAAATGATCGTGATGTTTGCGCAATTTGATTATTATTCTTTACAAACTCACGTAAAGCTATTTATCTCTAATGTACATTATCTGTGTATAATATAATATAAAACGAAGCTATCGACTCGCGCCCCTGTTCACGGCCGATGCGAACTGGAGACTAAGTCTCCAGTCCCAGTCTCGAGAAATCGTACGTACTGGTACCATTTTTACTACGAAAATGTCATCACTTCATAACTAAGCGAAAGATACGTACCAAGTATCTGAATATTGTTTATAGATTATCTATTCTACAATATTCTAACATTGAAATAACAGATAAATACTAGGTAGTTTATACAAGCCACTTCTTATCTCTTAAAAAAATGGTAGCACAACGCCAAAGGCCACTTAAGAACCCGTCACGTTTCACGCCTTTCATGCTGAAGAGCTATTTAGCAGAGTGGTCTCTCAGCGTTGTCTGTAAATAACTACACTGTTACGTTAGATAAGCAGATAATAAACTCGAAAACTTGCACCAGTGCATTTTACTAATAAAATATTTACCACATTTCACAAAATAAAATCTCATTCACGGAAAGTTCAATGAACGGGATTCATCTTTCATATTAAGATTTTATTTTTTATTTATTTCTATAAGTACCTAATTCCCTTTTTTTTTCCTTTGATTTCCTCTTAGTAAAAAATTCTCTTTGGACTTTTAATGTATAATGAAACTTATTAATAACAAAACTTTAACTCTTGTTTTTCTAAACGCATGTAGTCTGCACCTATAATTGTGATGACGTTTAGCCAAAATATTGCGCCTTGCCTCTCCTATGCAATGTAATGGCGTACATCATGTTGGTGTTCATTAAATAAATATTTGATTTTCCATCGTTATATAGAGGTAAATCATTTTCTTCAATTTCATATGAGACCACCCTCGAAATTATAGGCCATTCATTAAAAAAAAACACTAAATAATCAAAGAGCTCATAATGCTAACTATTTAGCTATTTCATGAAGAAAGTTATTGCTTTTTTTAAATGATACTGGGTGACGAGACGAGCGAAGTCACTCGCCCGATGGCTCTTCACGCTTGCCCGTAACAGCTCAACGCCACTCAGAATTTTGAACTTCAACAGTCCAAAACCCTGGATGGCAATGCACTGCGCTCGTCACCCCGAGATATAAGATGTCAAATCTCTTTGTGTCCGGTAATTTCGCTGGAAACATTGCCCTTCAATCCGGAAAACAGTAGTGTTTGCACACTACTGCTTGGCGGTTGAATAACTGGCAAAGGTGTGGTACTTCCTACTTTACTTGTGCTTACTAAATTATTGCTTGCTAATTATCAAGCAATAACTTGCTTCATCTCATAATACCGCTCCTTTTAGATAGATAGATAGAAACTCTTTATTGTGTACACCAGAAATAAAAATGACATACAGATAGAAAACACTTACGAGCTAGTGCCACAAGTGGCGGCTTTTATGAAGGTTAAGAGTCAGTCTCATAAAATTTTGACTTTCTATGGAATCTTCTGTTTCTGTGGAAATACAGGGTTACGTGGCAAGAGTTTACGAAGCTAAAGTAGTCCATGGTACCCTTAATTTTGAACAACTTTTACTTTGGGACCAACACTGATATAAAATAAAATGAAATGAAATAAAAAACTGCTGTTCCATACATTTTTACAGCTGTATTTTTATTTCGTGATTTCTGAGTTGCTCCTACAGTGAAAGTTGTTTACAATTATGGGTATTGTGGATCCCTATCAGCTAAGTACAATCTTTCCACATAATCCGGTAGGTATAATGATTATGATTTAAAAATTATTTGGTCTTAAAATCTAAAAGCGCAAAACCACTCACTGTCTGGCTCTTCGCGAAATCTGAAAACTACTTGACCGATGAAGCTTAAATTTGGGAGTTGGATTTCTTGGGGTGTAAAGATTCGCTAAGTAAACACTTTACGAAAATACCGAATTAAGAGATGCAAATGTAGTTTGAAAGTTTACGCTTACGAAGTCGCGGGCAACAGTTAGTAAATTTTTCTCATCTAGCACTTTTCTGAATAGTATGACAGTATACCTTTTGTATTAGTTCACTAACTGATGCAGGAGGGATTATATCTTAATTGTGTCTTCCGACCTTACATTTCCCAGATATTTTACCTAGCAGGACCTGCGATATTATTATTATCTTCCTCACTCTCATTCGGATTGATATAAGTGCAACACGGACAGCAACAATATTGCATGCACAAGAATGCGCGCCAGTAGCCTAGGGTACTGTTTCTAATTCCATACATCGTCCGCGTCTTATATAAATGGGATCGAAGCTCCACGTCTTCAGTATAAGGCAAATAAATGACCCCACATCGTTCGATAAAATGAGAAAAGAATTTATAGGTTGTGAATAAAATGCATAGCTTCGTTCGTAAGTGCTCTTTTAAAGTAAGTAAACCAAAGTTAAATGAAAATGATTAAGTCAATTTGTTTTGATCAGTGCGATTATCTGGATAGTAATAGTCTTAAATAAATTTTGGCTTTTTTTGGTCTGAAGATTCCTTTTCCGAGTGATCTCAAGATAAGAAATGTATGCAGCTGAAATCTTAAGTTCTTTCATACCTTAGGCTTTATCGGGTTTTTAAAAAAGTTGAAAATTCCTTTTGCCAATTTATATACTTAGCAAGTTTAATCAAAATATAATTAACATGCTTTATCAGCCTAACAAATTCTCACTTTTGGGACACATACCATCAGAGAGAGAGTGGACCCTACCATCATGCTGCCTCAGTGAATGTTGATGAATGTCAACTTCTGAGGTTCTTGGACATACCGGTTCCTCGCGATGTTTTTCTTTGCCGTTTTTGAGCGATGGCGTTGAAATTGCACATAATAAAACACAATACATAAGTTCATTGTGATCGTAATTGCATGCCATCCCGTTCGCATCTACTTACTCGCACAACGCGCGTGAGCGAGATAGCAAGTGATCGCGATCACAATCTGAATTACAAACGGAGATCAATCATGGGCAACGTTGGCGTCGGTAACGACGTCTTCTTGAAATACATAAGATTCTAATTGAAACAAACTTAACACTTCGATTTTGAAATAACTGAGTGGATTTGTGCTAATACAAAAACAAAACAAGGTTGCCTGCAAGGTTGGTTGGAAGAGATCGCTTATAAGGCCGCCAATTGTTTCACTAATTTTTTAAGTTGTTTGTATGTACGTTTGTAATTTTTGGTGTGAACAATAAAGAGTTTTCTATCTATCTATCTAACAAGATCCATCGTTCACAAAACAAGTAATCCATAATACAATCCATTTCAAATGATCCCAAACAATAACACAGAAAGCAATTTCAGAATCGATACAATAAACCGATAAATACCTAACAAGGGGCACGTCAAAGGGCAATAACTGACAGCTTTTAATAAATTCGCGACCAAAGACCGACATGGCGGCCGATTGGGAGCTAATCCGCGACCCTATTCTGCATTCCAGTTGATTGCCACCGCTCGCCGCTGTCAATTTTGTACCCCGATAGAATAGGAGACAGTTACTAAGACTCACCTGGAACCTTCATACAAAAATACGACCAAAGTATCGTATACTCAGAGCTCGAGCAGCGTAGCAACTCGTAGGTACCTAGTAGCTTCATATCACACCAATATCATACGAGTATATGTGAAAGTTTGGATGGATGGATGGATGTTTGTAACTCAATAACTCAGAAGCGGCTGGATGAATTTAGATGAAATTGGGAATATACATTGCTTATGGCCTGGATTAACACATAAGCAACTTTTCATCATCATCATCACCGATTTTCATCACCACGCGGGAGAAACCGCGGGGCGCAGCTAGTAGTCTTATTTATTATATCGTTAATAAATTTAATTATCGATATTAAGGAGTATAGTGTTAACGCTTCGAAAAACTATGTTAACGTCCTTCTGACAAAGAAGTCATGGTGCACTATTGTAATATTTTGCTATCATAGCCGGAGTGCACAAATTTTAATTATTTGCAAGTACTAACAGTCTTAATGCTGACAGTTATCATTTACTGTATTGGATTAGGCGGCCATTTAGTCAATATATATTATGTCCATTACGCGTGTATACAAACGCCAAGGTAAATTCAAGGTATTCACAATCTCGAGTGGGGAAGAGCTCCAGTGCGCGCCGGCGCAGCATATTTCTCCGCGCACCCTCACCCCCGCACCCGACCAGCAACCGTTGTCGTCACGTGCGCGTCGCGCGGCGGCCCGTAGTGCAAAGCGAGACGCAACCGCGCGCGCGCATTCACCTTGATAAAGACCGCCGTATGCGATTGAAACTATAGTCGGAATATCCGGCCTAATCTTACGTGAGGAATTCCCGTGTAATATAAATAAAATGTGTGAAACCCACGTCAGTTTCCATAATAAAATATTCACAATCTCTGAGTTCCTGACGATTAGCAACATAAGATTCTAAGGTTTTATTAAAACTGGACGTAAAAAGGAACATGGTCATTGTAAACCTCAGTAACTGTTATATTTATTCCCAAACACTGCCCGACAGGACAGTGAGCTCATAAGCTTCCCATACAAAAGTCATCAATCCACATCGATCCATTTCAGAACAGCGACATTTGACCCTCCCATGTAATATGCACCTACCCTGGCTGATAAATGAACTGGAGCTTAGATACCAAAATAACACCAATATGTATGTTTTAGAACTGCTTTCCCTGCAGTCTGTATCGGTCTGTATATTTTCCCCATAGTTTAGAATATAAGGCGTTCTCACCGGAAAATGCTTTAATGTATAATGTTTGCTTTAATGTTATTTGTCATGTTATTGTAAAGAATGCCTAAATTCTAACTTAATGGTTTTTTATTTTCAAAAATGTTGATTTACACGAGCAACGTAACCCAGCAAAACAGAGATTTTCAAGTGATGTTAGTTCAGTTGTTGGCACGTTCGAATTCAAAAACGCTGGCTGTAGATCCAAATCCCAACAATGTGCTCTGCTGCCGTTAAATGAAAACACCGTGAGGCAACCATAACATGGAAGTAGGACACTTTCTAAATCCCAGCTGGTTAGCTAGAGTTCGCGCAAAACTTTATGAGCCCTCTGAAGTTAGGCCCTAGTGGCTGCGCAGTACGCATTATAGGTATCCGAGGGACGGGACAGGGCGTCGGGGAGGCCTCGGGCCTAACTTCAGAGGGCTCATAAAGTTTTGCGCGAACTCTACCACACTAAAGTTGAAAATCTGTTGCCAAGTACCTAGCCAGTAGCCACAGAAAAGAGAAGGGAAGATTTTTTTCTTCTCTTCGTTCTAACCTACGAGTAACTTAACCTAACCTAACCTAATGGTGTTTTCCGATAGTTTCGCTTGAGAGACAGTTTGCATTGCAGACAATGCGTGCTTACCATCTTCAACCACACTGTCATTTAAACATCAGGTAAGTTTTAGTCAAATGCTTAGTCATTCGATTACTACCAATGACTTATTTAGTACTTACATAAATTATATACAGTGTCGATACTATTGCTCAATAACATTGAAGGAAAACATCGTGAAAAAACTGTATGTCCAAAAACCTCGCAAGTTCAAAGACATGACCAACACGCACTGGGCCAGCATTCCGTTTGTTTAGGGCCAATCCTGTCTCACTCTGAGAGAAGGCCTGTGTCCCAGGAGTGGGAACATGATAGGCTGATAATGTTGATATTGTGAAAATTGATATCTATTTTAAAACTGTAATTGTTCAAACTTTCATGCACTTACCTTAAAAACTACAGAAGGTTCTAAAAAAATTGAACAGATGGATAGGCAGAACGAAATTATAAGGGTTCCTTGTATTACTACAGAACCCTAGAAAGGGAGAGTTAAGCCTTCAATAGCTCTTTTACGTGACTATTAATGTTTCAGACAGTTCAGACTTCAGACTAAGTGATAGTTTTCTATTTATTTTGATGAAAATAAAGGTTTATTGCGAACATCATTTAAATTAAAAGTTTTGCGATTCGCAGGTGGGTTATTCATTATCGGCTTCGCAGTTGCTGAAACTGTGAAAAATACTGAAGGATCTATTCATTGTGAAAGTTTTTTTCAGAGAGTCGACTCTATTTTAAAATGATTTAAGTATATCTAAGTTTTGAAAGTAATACTGAGATTGAGCATTTGGTTAATTTTTAGACCCACATTGGTAATCCAACCGTTTTGTGTATGTAATTTGTATTAAAAAGATTTTTACGGAAACGGCAGCGTTCAGAATCAAAACAGAAATAATTATTATTTTGACAGTACGAAAATTATTACTTCTTTATATATATCTATACGCATAAACAGATATCAAATAAAATTAAGGCCCAGAATATAGCGCGCCGCTATCTCACTCACAAATAGTTTTTTTTACTGACTTCAAAAATGGCGGAGGTTCTTTGTTTCACTGTATATGAATATATTTTTTAATGTATGTTCACCGACATCTCCGCCAACTGTTGACCGATTTATTTTTCTTCTGTTCTGTAGGGTTATACCTATTTTCAATTTGGTCCCATTGTCACCAAGTCAGGATCTGAGGATGGGATCCCAGGAAAATAAAGGGCAACCCACAAATTTTATTAGCACTTATGTCATTTTTCACATATATTTGTAGTCGGTTTTTAATGTGATCCACTTGTTTGTAATGACAGTCTGTTTTTAGAAATGTTTAGAACAAATTCTCATTATATAATATTTTTTATTATGAACAAGAAAAATTAAATAAAAAAAATTCGAGGCAAGGTGGCGATCAAACGCAATCCTTTTTATTTTTAACGGATCTAATTGAGCACCTCTCTCTCCTGAAGTCGGTTAAAACTGCTAAAACTGCTTATCATGTATAAATCCAAAAACAATCAACTATAACTCATTCACAACAAAGAAATTAATTTATTTCGTATCAGATACATAAAAACTGCATTATATCCATCTAGTCTACTAATTGAGTATCCCTTATAGGCTATAAACGTAATTGATAGACGCCGGGCTGCCATAAATTGGATATATCGTGTGTGTCACCCCTGTACGACCCACGTGGCGCCCGATCCGGCGGGTCATCTCAATGTGAGGTCAGACTGCAATGGCTAGGGGATAACAAAAGCCTTGGCCATCAATATGTTAAGAGCACAGAAAAAAAATGTTTAAATTCAAACGCCTGTCAAGGCATTTTTGTAAAAAAAGTGTTGTAGCCACTTGCACCTATATAAACCCATAGCAACTTTGTTAGCAATTGTGACGCGGAGTTCGACGCGGTGATATAAATAAGAATGAACATTCTTATTATATAAATTATACTAGCTGTACCCGCGACTTTGTCCGCGATTTCTTCAGAAAAAAATAGCCTATGCCCGTCCTCATGATTCATACTATTACCTCGCAAAATTTTATCGAGATCGGTTAAGTCGTTTAGCCGTGATTATGTAGCAAACAGACAGAGTTACTTTCGCATTTATAATATTAGTGTGAAGTGTGATAAATAAGAATGAACATTCTTATTTATGTCACAATACCTGGTGACAGATTTTACTTCTCATTTTCGTTCTACTTACTTATCTTTTCTGAGGTTAAGAGAAACATTTATATGACGTATAGGTACTTATTTTGCTACAAAACTATTAGGAAGCCTGCACGAGAAGTGGTGCTATTTTGCTGAAACTACAAATACCAAAACATCGAAGTGTTGAGATTATTTCCTGTGAATAATTCTCGTACTTATTTAGTTTCACGAATATTATTTTGCTACGTTTTAATGTCTTAGTTTGGTAAACTTTACAACCTTCCTTTGGGGGCAGTCAGGTAAATATATTATTTAATTTTGTGTTGCAGTGTTTTTGCTAACTCTGCAAATCCTTAGACCTCGTTGGGAAATAGAATACTTACTTACATTTTGATATTAAACTTTGGAGCTGGTGGGAAAAATTTGGACTCGTTTGGAAATAAGCTATAATTAAAAGAACGGAACGAAACAGTAACGGAAAAAGATAATAATTCAAAACGAGATATTTTTAAGTGAATTCTTTGCATTGAGCGATTTTTGATAAGGGCAAACTTATGGATTCGCGTCACCGATATGCTAATGTGACGTAGTATTCACTCTACAGATATAGTAACATTAAAGTCTCATGACTGTATTTTTTATAAAAAAACTGTTTTAATGATGAATTTCTAGTGTAATTCCGCTTCTACGTCGCTTCAAGTACAATAAGGAATTTGTGATAATATTTGTTGATAATGTTAATTTTATTGAGTTTAATTTTGCCTAACCTGATATAAAATATTAATTACATAAATTGAAAATTAACGTAACCTGAAACATAAATTAATTAATTCTGAATTAGTCAGTTTTGAAAATGGACTTCCGCAAAGTAACGCCTGATTCAATCAACTATGTATTTTTTATGTCTGAACAATAAACCTGGAGGCCTTCCCATTGCCACTTCAACTCCAAAATTTCAGCTCAATCGGTTGGGATAACTGTTTCAAAATTCAGTTGCAAAATTTGACCCAAACTAACAAGACAAGGTAAATAAAAGCTTATAATAAAAATGTTAAAGTACTTACTGCCATGCTGTTTACCACGCGTAATACAGAAATGGTTCCTTGAGAACTACATCAACCTCTTGTCCCTTGTGTATTCCGCGGAAGTTTATAAATAAAATACCAAGACCTAACGCGCTTCCAGCAGCTTACCAGCTGCCATCTTGTCAGCCCGACACTTACTTAACTTCCTTTTAATATTCTAGGAACGCGTTTAAAAGAGTTTTTTCAAATAAGTGATGCTACAGGGAGAAAATGCTTCGTTACACACAGCTATTATAATTGTATAATGAAAAATATTTTTATTTGCATAAACATAGGTACATAAGTTTTATATCAACTAGGAACACACTGGCTTATGTCTATGAAAGCTTTGAAATCTTGCTGCGATTCCTGCACTAGGCTAGGCCTGTATCGCAGGAAACTAAGTATTTATCGGATACATTTCGGAGAGTGTGCATCAGATCTGCATCATCTAATCCTTCCTCCCCATTTTTCTATCGGACTGCCAGAGCGGGCACGAAAAATCGACACCGCTTCATGGTTGATATTCCGAAAACTCGTACGAAGTGCTTTGATTCCACTTTTATTGTGCGAACTGCTAGTCTGAGGAATGCGCTGCTGGAATGGGTGTTCCCCGATGGTTACAATCTGGGTGACTTCAAATCTCGAGTGAATCGGTTTCTTCTGGGCAAGCGTACTCCATCATAGACCGCATCGCGCTTAACATCAGGCGAGTTGGCGGTCAAACGAAAGCCTATTACCGAATTTAAAATAAAAAAAACTGATACGGTTTATTTAATCTTTTGTTAGCCTCTAGTTAGCATAATATTTTGTTTATGTTATTAAATAGGAAGTTAAAGGTAATAAGTGTTGTCAGTGTAGTTCTTTCATCGTCAAGTGATGGCGCTCGCGTAACTTTTGGTTTTTACATTTTAAACTTTATCATGGCAGCAGATAACTTCGTGTAGCTAACGTAAACAGTTAAACAAATACCAAATCCTGTAAAATTATTTAATGATTAGGTACTAACTTTGTATTAGTTACGTATTTTGAAATATTTACGTACATACATTGCTATCCAACCAAACTTTTTTCTGTCATTCGTATTTTTTAAACGAATGATAGAAAAATGTTTGGTTTGGAAGTTTGTCTGTCATGTCATGTTGTAGTATTGTATAAAGAATTAACGATACACGTTCATTCTTAAAAATTATCTTCTAAGTTATTGCTCATCATCATTATCAGCCTATCATGTCGCCACAGGTGGGAAACAGGTCTTCTCTCAGACAAAGAGGATGGGCCCTTATCTCTCATGCGGCCTAATCCATGTTGGTGAATGACATTATGTTTCTGAAATCTTCAGGTTCTTTGGACATACTGGTTTCCTCACGATGTTTTGTTGAGCATAGCATCGAAACTGCACATAATTTATTTAAGAACTAAATAAGTCATTGGTGCAGGGACGAGGATCGAGAGCAGTAGCATGTGCGCTTTACAATCTGACGGCACCCAGTTCGATCCTCTGACCTGCACTAATGACTTACTTAGTACTTAAATAAATTATGTGCAGTTTCGATGCCAGCGCTCAACAACGGTGAAGGAAAACATCATGAGAAAACCGGTATGTCCAAGAACCTCAAAAGGTAAAAGACGTATGGCATTTACCAACGTGCACCGGGCCAGCATGGTGGATTAGGGTCCATCCTTTCTCTCTCTCTCTCTCTCTCTCTCTCTCTCTCTCTCCGATAGGAGGCTTTTGTCCAAAACAAATTAGGTGATAATGATGATGATGAAATAGAAACGCCGACTTGTCCCATTATAATCTGTGACCTCTCTTCGCTCGGTCCATTATAAATAAACGTAGACGGAAATTATAAATGTGAAAGTTTATAATTCAGATATGTCAAACTGACGGTTGTCAAAGTGATGACGGAATCAAGATGCGATTGAGATACGATTTAGATGGGATCGACGTGCGATCGATGCATGATCGAAATACGATCAAAACACGAAAGAGATGTATTCCAGATTGGATAAAGCTGGGTGGGTAGAATTGAGAAATTATCACAGCAATAATACGAGTATCATATCTAAATCATGACAACTCGACTCCTTGAAAAGAATACGACTTCAATGCACATTGAACTTTCTTCATATAAAAATATCTATGCTCAGTCAATAGGTGCTCTTTGTTTATGCATTGCCAAATTCTTATGCAGACTCTATGGATGATCCGTGAAATATGAAACAAGTTAATATAAAGCTAGTATGATGGATGCAGACGTCGAGGCTGCGAGATTACAGCTATTCATCACTGCATCGAACACTATTGTTGCCTTAAGACGAGAAAAGAGTATTTTGTGATCGATCTCCTTGACGAGCACTGAAACCTTGAATAACTGCTTTTTTTTGTAGATAGGTAAGTAGGTAAGTAGAAACTTTCTTTTTATTTTACCCTACTACTTGAACATTGACTAAGAGTTTGATACACTATTTCCATTTAACACATTTCACAGGTTTTCCTAGTTTTGGTGGTTTGGGTACTAAATGCTCTTCCACTAGGAATATAATTACAATATATTTAGAAAAAGTTTGTTAACATTTTCATTTGATTACTAGGTCTGACATGCGGCAATAATATTGTCAATACCTGAATAAAAATAGTTTCAATGAAGTACTCGTAAATAGGGTACCTGCTACAGTTCATAAATATTAAGAAAGCGATCAGAGTTTGTGGTTTTCGTTCTACTTTTTTATTTTTTTATTGCAACTGGCAGAGCAAATAGATGTATTGAAATAATATATATAATAAATATATTAATAATATTTCCCATCTAGGACAAACATTTGTGTGATGAACATTTGTGTTTGTTCTATGTCTGGGTGTTAATATCTATTTAAGTATGTATTTAAAAATATATATGTATGTATATCAGTCTCTGGCAGCCATATTACAAGCTTTGCTTAGTTTGGGGTCAGATGACCATGTGTGCAATAATGTCCCAGATATTTATTTATTTAATATAGATGCGTTATAACGCCTGTTTTCCTACCGGCATCTAGTTAAGTTTTGGGAGCACTTTAAATGTTTTTTAAAACTAGAAATAAAAATACGTGTTGCCGATTTGGAGGCTTTAATCCTAATGAATCAAATATAATGTCTTAACGCTAACTTAGTCTTACACGGTGGCCCGAGAGGTCTTACTCAGCATTACCGAGAAATACATTGGTATGCTGAGTAGTCTGTCTACATATATGTATACTAGTCTAACACAGACGGGTGTCGAGGATGCATAACTCCTCCCTCCCTAAGTGAGAAATTATCGGAATGTTCGATTTGAGGACTTTTCCGACAATTTCGTAAAATCGAATAACCTTAAAATTAAAAGCATACACGAAAATTAAACATAAACTTAAAATTACGAGGCCTAATGTGGCGTAACCTAAAACACTGATGCTAGTAGAGTCCGTTTCTCTTTTAGTAACACTTTCAAACACTTCACTATTCTTTAACGCAAACGACAAATATTTTACTTCATCCAAGCCGATCTCGTGCATGTTAAGTGCTTGTGCAGTTGTGCACTTGACAAACTCGCGTTCGTACGAAGTTGCGGTATATTGATGATAGGCAGCGGTGTCGCCATATCTATCTCGGTGTAAGTACGATGGTAACGGATCTTGATTTCGTTAATCTCAACGTCACATGGCTCGTCGAGTGTCATGATGTATGTCCCGTGTACTGGGTATTTGGAAATTTCATCACCACATCGTTTGGTAAGCAGTGTTTCCAATCTTGTAAAAAGTATCCAATTGTCCTCGGTAATTTTCTGAAGTTTTACATCTTCTAGGTAGACAGGATATCGTTTGCAGCTGGTGAGATTTTTCTCATATTTCAAAAGTTGCTCTTCACAGGTAGGCCCACTGTACAAGGCTCTGTTGTCATCATTGCATAGGTAATGGTCTCCAGCGCCAAGAGGGTGGCAAGGCTTTACAATCGGTAAGTATTTCATCCCGTTCGCCAATAGGTAAGGGTATTTGGGAAATATGGCATAGGTTTGGTTTTCAGGTTCGTGGAAAATTGGGAGTGCGTACATTTTAAAATAGTTATAGGTACAATTATCAGTTAGAGGAATTTCCATAATGAACGTGATCTGGTTTTTCTTAATATATGATTTTACCGTAATAGTTTCTTCCATTCTGATTAAATTTGATTCGGTAGGCTCATATACCAAATTTCCAACATTAGATATTAATTGCAAATGGTGCAAAAGTTCAGTAGAGTTTACAATAGACTGGTGTAAGATAGAGCCTTTACTTAGTGCTAATGCGGTCTCGATTTCACTTAATTTAATAAATATAGTACGGAAGTTACTTATAAATAAGCTATACAATCCTAAAACATAAGAGGACACGGCTAAATTGTTTTCTTTAGTTAATGTTTCTTTCAAAGAGGTTTCGACCCTTTTGAGGCGTGTATCAAGAGTTAACGTATCCTGATGGATTAACTCAGTAATATTTAAGAGGCTGTCCAACATTTTGGAGGCGACAGTAATTTTCTTTGAGACAATAATTTGGTCGTGGTTAATTTCGGAAGGTAATTTATCATATTTAAGTGCGTCATCATGATCTAGATTTCCTGTGATAACTTTTATAATAGAGCCTAGTGGATTGAGGATGCCTCTCTTGAAACGATTTGGAAATAGTTGACGATATTTATCTATGGTTATATCGCGTAGATGCTCTGCGTGCATTAGTATCCCGATAAATTCATGGGGAAACGTTTTGTTTAGAGAAATCAATTTCTTAAACTCGGTGAATTTTGCTATGACGATATTCAAATCAGTATAAACGTTATCTAATTTCAGGGTTTTTAAAATTGTCCAATTATCTATTTCCACATATGCTTGGCCTTCTTTTACTGGCAGGACTCCTGGATTACCTTCCAGTGATTGCAGATGAAGGGCAGCAGCCGATGTCGCTAGCACCAGGATACACCACCTGCGGAGGGCGTTTTATGTTTTTAATCGGAGCCTTTGTGTCTCCCCTTGCTGTTTCTACTTTAATAGGGGCAACGTTCCTTTCAGTCACACCTACGACTTTCGCCTTTTTATATCTAGCCTTATCTTTACTTTTCCTTTTATTGATGTCTTTCACGAAAACAGTCTCTTCTTGTAGAAGTTTAATATTAGTCTCACCACCTCGTTTTTTCCTACTAAGTTCCTTATTAGCCACTATATTTTTCGCCAATTGCTTGTACAAGAATTTCGTGCGCTTTTCATGATCTTTTACTAGTTGCTGAGTATATGCTTTTTCAAATTCTACGTTAAATGGATTGTCTGTATCTGTATGACCGAAAACGACTTCGAATGGAGTTAGGCCTGTCGTCGTGTGTATTGTATGATTATATGCCATAACTGAGTACGTCATGATCGACGCAGCGTCGGTGCATTTCTGTTCATACTTGCCTAATCTGTATATTTCAATAAGTGTTGAATGGAACCGTTCGATTAGTCCCATTGAGTTCGGATTATTGATTGTCCCTATGTGACGTTCTATTTTGTGGAGACTGAGGAATTCTTTCATTAACTCGTTATTGAATTCCATGCCGGGATCAGAACTTATCCTTTTGGGAATTCCATAAAAAGAAAAGTACTTCATTAGGGCTCTCACAACTTCCGGTGTTGATTTGTTTGGTATTTCAATGGCTTGCCCTAATTTACTGAATGCATCGATTAGAGTTAAGTAGTATTTGCCTTCTATGGAAAACAGATCGATGAATAACTCCTGGAACGGCGCATCTTGTGTTTGTGTTAATTGCAAGACGGGTTTTAGGGGCTTCCTGTCGTACTTCATTTTCCTGCATGCTTCACAGGCATTTATAATTGCTGCTACTATCTCTTCCATTTTACTCCAATAATAATTTCTACGAATCCTGACTAATGTTTCCTTAATACCACGATGGCATGTCTTTCCCTCATGATATTTCAGAACTATCGCCTTCTGTTCACTTTCTTCCTCAACATATACAACTCGTTCTGTGCACTGATATAGGTTAATCATGTCCTTTTTAAATAGTCTAACAACTATGTTACTAAACTGTCGGCGATGTTCATTTTCTTCGAAATAGATAAAATATTAAATTTTTGGCCTGATGTACTCTTTGAGAAATGTTTTAACTAATTCTGGGTTATTTTTAGGCATGAAACCTCTAACATTTTGTGTTTTTGCGAGAAAGGTCCTTTACATGCAATTCATTTTTAAGCCATGAAAATACTAAAATTTGGTTAGGCTTGTTGTCAATAGCCTCGTGTAAAATGGGTATTCCTGTTGATTCTAAATCGGCAGCTGAATGAACAGTTTGTGACTTACTACTTTCAGATGCTGATTGGATAACCGGGCGTTCTATCTGGAGCTCAGAAAACAGTACAGCGGTATCTGAAGAGTCTGAAATATTGCTACGACTAGCAGAAATTGTTTCACTCACGTCTGATATCGTAATAGTTGATGAATCGTGTCGTTCCCTTTTACCACCTGACAATTGTATGATGTTTTGAACTACCTCGTCCATTTCTTTCTGTAATTTACGCTCTTTTCTATCCAAGTTTACTGCCATTGAGTTTCCTTCATCATCCGAATCTAAGGCATTAACCTTAATCCTACTTAGGGCGTCTGCATTCGTGTTTTGTTTGCCATTTTTATATATTATTTCAAAGTCAAAGTCTTGAAGGCGTAATCTCCATCGTGTGAGTTTACTATTTGGATCTTTTAGGCAATTCAGCCATGATAACGGTCGATGATCGGTGTATATGTAGAATTTTCTTCCATACAAATATGGCCGAAAATGTTTGGTCGCCCAGATAATAGCGAGTAGCTCTCGCTCTATAGTGCTATAACGAGTCTCTGTATCGCTCAAAGTTCGGCTTGCGTAAGCTATTGGTTTGTCACTGCCAACTTGTCCTTGTGAGAGAACCGCCCCTAAAGCTACGTTTGAAGCATCTGTTGTTAAAATGAACGGTCTTTCGTAGTCGGGGTATTGCAAAAGCGGTGCGTTTGTCAGGAGTTCCTTGCATTTATTAAATGCGTCGATATAATTTTGATCAATGATGATTTTATTGCGTTTTTTCAAACAGGCAGTCAATGGTTGGGTTATTTTTGCAAAATTGGGTATAAAACGTCTATAATAGCCAACCAGTCCAAGGAAACTTTTAATTTCGGTCGTGGTTTTTGGTATTGGGAAGTTCATTACAGCTTTGATTTTGTCGTCATTAGGTTTCAGCCCGTTTTTTGTAATAGAATGCCCAAGATACAATACTTCTTTTCGCAAAAATTCTGATTTGTCAAGTTGTACCTTGAGGTTGGTTTGTCTGAGCCTATCAAAAACTAGCCGCAGTTTTTGGATATGCTCTTTGAGGCTAGCCCAAGTAGCACACGAGGCTGCTTATCAGCCAAATAACGGATTTCCATCATGCTTAAAGCTGAATAAAAAAGCTGCATAAGGGCTGTATAGGGCCTTATACAGCTCTTATAACTCTTAAATGGGCACAAATTATTCAGCCTTAAGTTCACGTAGTTGCTTAGGAGCTGTGTAGCAGCAATTTAACAGTGTTATAAAGGGTAACGACAGTACTATGCGCTGAATATCGACTGACTAAGAGATCACGAGTTACTGTTTATTCAGTAAATATGTCACATCTACGCTCTTAATAGATGTTTTAAACCGGGAAAGGCTGCTTGCGGCCAGTATAAAAGTGAACATATTCGATGTAGCAAACATATAGAAGCAAATAATATAAACCTAGCTGCCAATTGAACACTTGTTTCGTGGAGTGAATTATACGTGGATAATATTCATATTCCCAGGTAAGTACATTGTTTTACATATTAATAAAAGAAAAATGATTGGGAATGTAATTTCACTGACATTATACATATATATTGTCTAAGAAAATTTTAGTGCGCCACGAAAATATTCTATTTTTAATTAGTTTTGTGATATAAATAAGCCGTGATGAAAACTTGAACAAACAATTTTTTGTGCTTTGAATAATTCTTTAAGATAAAAAGTTATTATTATGTTATCAGGAAGTAAAAATTAATGCAAATTTTCCTAAATCATACACAAATTATCATAAAAGATGAAAAATTAATCAGTATATTTAATAGTTTATACAATACAATGTTAAACAGCGACGTGAATAGTTAAAACACTTATATGCTGCAAAAGGCTGTCTAATAGTTCACTAGTGTACTGTTAATCAGCAAACATCTGAATAAAATTACACATGTGAACTGTATGCAGCTATAAACTGTTTTATTTACTTTTAATGTTCCACAAGCTCTACCGTTAGCCATAATGTGAACAATTAAACAGTTGTTATACAGACTCTTTAGGGATCCGTAGTATTATATCTAAAACCACCGCATGGATAACTTCTAGTTAAAAATTTTTACACACCGTTTTACGCGCGGGCGAACCTTTCAAACTGGGTAGAAAGATATTAATATATAAATCGATATATTATTTTTTATTGTAAAATAAATTGTACAGCAACATAAACATAAATGCAATATTTCATCCTCAACATATTTTAATTTCCTAGTTTTTACATAATCTATTATCTATCTATTATACTTATTTTTCGTTTAGTTAAACGATAACTATCCTTGCGTTTGATGTCCTTGTAATTGAATTTAGAACTTTGACGCTCATTTCTGACTTTTTTATTGTATTTACGAGATTTTAGAGACATTTGATCCTCCTATTGTATCGGATCGAGTGATAAACTTACCGCTGCGCCACGTGGCTGCGTAGTCCGCGCGCGCGGCTTTCGTTTATAAAACTGTGTGTTGTCACTTAGCCTATTCAATTTATACATGGTATACAATGGCCAATTTATACAATGGCGACTTATGGCGTTGTTTGTACCTAATGCTATTATATGTTGCAACTGTTGATTGAAATAAAGAATCGAATTGAAATAATGAAGTACTATATGGAATTCATATAATTTCTTTCAAAAATATTTCTTTAAAATTACAGAATTTGACCTACTAGTATTGCCATATCATTTTTTGCTCAGAATATCACCAGCAATTCATAGTTAAAATTGTCGTCGGGTTGCTCGGGCCCATGGTGGACATGTGTACATAGGAGTATAATATGTGTTATTTCATTTATATGTTTTTTTTTTCAGACGAACACCAACTCCATACCCAGAAACATAACAAATATGTCCATCAATAATACGCCTAATACTGGAGAAGTAATTTTACAAGTTTGTGAAGACCAGAATATGGTTTCGGACAAAATTGATACGATGGTTAATATGATTCATAATCAAAATAAAATTATAGAAAATATGGTGAACAAAATCTGCATAATGTCTGTTCAATTAGAAGACATATCAGAAAAATTGGCCAGCGAAGAAACGAACAACCTGTACAAGTGACTTTATTGAAAGATGCCCGTCAAGATGAAGCCGAGAGCTTTTGCTTTAATATAATTGAAGACCAACGTCAGTTGGATGCGTTAGAAGTCAAACTAGCAGATAAAGCCGAATACAAGAAACTTAAGAAACATTTGTCATTTTTATGCTCGCCTTCCACTGGAGATGGTAAAACATTTGCTTATCGATTACTTGACACATTGTTTTCTCGGGCATTTATCTGTTTGTGTTCGTGGTCTGGTGGAAGCCGAGGAGAAAAATCGAAAATTGCTTTGAAAAACTACAAATTATTAAGAAAGTTTTTTTTTGCCATAGTTGCCATCGTCATCATCTTCAGAACTCAATATTTTTTCTGAGTTATAATTGCCGGTGGAACAATTAATATTATCACCGAGGTACTGGAAGAAGAACTTGGACACACATAATTTGTTGAATGTACAACATCTTCTGAGCTATTGCGACTAATATTTTGTACGGAACCATCCTGTTTCAAACTATTTGTCACGCTTTGCGTTACTTCCCGACTTGAAGGTTTTATTTCTTCTGTCTTCATAATTCTTTGGTACTCTTTCGATAATTTTCTTCTAATTCCCCCTGTTCTAGCTTTCATTTTCCAAGAATTAGTCGAATTCATATTTATAAAGCAATAAAATATATACGTCAGTGATAATCGCCGTCTGCTTCAACTAGTTACACTGACTGGTTACAGTACCACATGTTACTTTTATTCAGGTAAAGTCTGAGTAAAGGTACTTATGCGAACCACTATAGAAAAGAAGCCGTTAATTCGATACACTAGTGAGTATTTAAGCAGCAGCGAGGCATCTAGTGAATAGTTAAACAGCTGCTATACAGACACTATCAATGGCAGTATAAAGGCTGATAAGCGGTAGACATATTCAGCAATAAGCTGTAATGTGGGCCACAAATCATCCATTATACAGCTATTAACGTCATAATAGTTCACACGTGGCCCTTTAATAAGTCAGTGTAATAGGAGTTCACAAATACCTTTTTATACAGCATTTGGCGTAATTTCATCCACTAAATAGCCCTTACTACGCTTAAGGCATTAGAAAAGGTTAAAAGCTGAATAGAGTCGTTGAAAATATACCTTTATAGCACTCTTAGCGTATTAATGGTAGTTTTGTCGGTCTTAAAAAGCCTTAATGCAGCTCTTAATCAGCCTAAGCTGTTTAAATATCACTGACAGCTATTATGCAGCTATAGGACCACCAGTGTACTCTTAAAAGAGTCTTAATACGCATAGAGTTTCAAATAGGTCTAAAAGTGAGTAGCTAAACAGCTATCTGTGCTACTTGGGAGATGAAAAAATGATGACGTCATCAAGGTATACCATACAGTGTAAGCCTTGTAGTCCTCGAAGGACATGGTCCATAGTACGCTGAAAAGTTGCGGGAGCTGTCTTTAAACCAAACGGCATTCTCAAAAATTCGAAATGGACGTTCTGCGAGCTGAAAGCAGTCTTCTGTCTGTCCTGTTCCTCAACTTCAATCTGATGGTAACCGCTTGCTAAATCGATTGTACTGAAGTAAACACTTTTACCTAATTTATCAAGCAAGTCGTTAATATTTGGTAAAGGGTATTTATCGTCGATGGTAATTTCATTGAGGCGTCTATAGTCTATAACCATACGAAATTTTTGCTCTCCAGACGCATCAATTTTCTTCGGCACTAGGTGCACCGGAGCATTCCACGGAGAATGTGATTCTTGGATAACATTGTCTTGTAACATTTTCTGCACTTTTCGATTTATTTCGTTTGCTTGTGTCGGAGCCTGTCTATATGGTTTCACAAAAATCGGGTCTTCATTTTTGGTACGAATTTTATGCTTTACTTGGTTGGTAAAAGTTAAAGGCAACAGGTCACAGTGAAAAATATCTTTGTATTCTCTACAGAGCTTAGAAATTTTCTTACGTTCCTCGCTGTTAGTATGGTCCAATCTGAGTTTATTTAAATTTTCTTCAAGTATTTTGTCCGTTTGTACGCTTGTTACGTTTGTAGAGAAGGAAAGGTCAGAATCTGTATTTAAATGATTCAAAACTTGCAAGGGTTGTTTAACTGTGAGAATTACTCGTTCGTCAGAGGCATTTTGGATAACTGTAGTAGCGTATCCGTTGATACAATTTACTAATGCACTTGGCATTCGTACGCCAGGGCCAAATTCCCTATAGTTAATTATAGCATCGCCTGAATGTTGGTCTGTAGGCAGTTTGACGCGTTGTTCAGACCGAGGTTGAAGTTCAATTACATAGTCCAGATTTGTGTTAATTATTGGAATGCATGTGGTTTTCGTTTTTAAAACTGAGTGTTTGAGATCGATTACTGCATCCAATTGTCTTAGCAAGTCATTTCCGATTAAACCATCGTAGCGCGAGTCGACATCGTACAAATAAAATTTGTGAAAATCATTACTGTTGAATGTCGGTAACAGTGGAATTTCGATAACCTCACTGTGTCTACTGGATGCATGAGTACTGACAATTTGGAAAGGTTCATACCTGATATCATAGTAAAAGAATTGGTATGCTTTTTGAGGGCTCAAGAATGACCTTGTACTACCAGTGTCAATCATCATTTTTGCATCTATTTCCGGGATATAAATGTGAGGTAATTTAAGCGTGGGGTCACAATTTAGTTCTACGATTTCTTGTCTATTTGTCGAGGCCGGTATAGGAAAATTTTCAGTTAATTGTTCCTGAGGCAATTCTGTTTCGCTGTTGTATACTTCGTGTTCAACGTCGTCCGTGCATTCGTATTGACCGTAGTCAAACTCGTTATCATCGTAATATTCATGATACTGTTCGTCGTCATATTCAGTCATCTCGTTGAGCTTAAAACCTTCGCGTGGCAATGGAACGGCTGTCCTCATAGTTACGTCTGAGGTTTGCAAGCGTGGCGGCTGGACTTGGGGTGGTCTGTATCCGAATTGTTGGGGTGTCATCCCTACATTAGGGTTTGGCCTAAAGCCTAATGGTTGCGGCTGATTGTTACCAAATTGTGGGCGGTAGCCTAACTGTGGTCTATAACCGAACTGTGGTGGAGTATATCTGAACTGAGGTGGACGTAACCCAAGCTGTGGGCGATAGCCGAAATTTTGCGGTTGACCTTGAGGCATCCTAAAAGGTGTGGGTTGAATGCCGAAATTAAATTTAGGCGTTGCATTATTATTTGGTAATGGAGTAGGGAATCTAAATCCACTGGGTTGTGGGTTCCCGCCAAATTTAAAACCTAAGCCAGGATTTTGCGGTAAGGTCGGCCTCGGCACTGAACTGTTACTATTAATACCGTGCATACGTATTCGCATATTATACTGGTCGTGGAAGTTCACTTCTTCAAGCACTACACTCAGAGCATCTTCCAAGGTCGCCGGGGCCTTTAGTCTTACTATGCGCACCATATCCTCGGGCAAGTTGTAAAGAAATACATTTAATGACGTGTTATTATAAATAGTTGTTTTTGCGCGTTTTAAAATGACGTCATCTAACATATTCACTTTGTGAACATTGTCACTTTATATTCACAAATTCCAAATAACTTTCGCCTGATTTAATTTTCATTGATTCAAGTTCAATATTTATGCACTGTTCACTACGCGGATCTCCAAAATGTTGTTTCAGTAATTCTTTTAACTGAGTCCAGGTCGTAACATCTTCGCGTTCAGATAATAAAGCAGCCGCTTTATCATTAAGTCGACTTGTTACAGATTGATACACAAATAAATCCTGCGCAACACTGCCTCTATACCTGCTAATTACATATTCACATTTTCTAATGTATAAATTTAATGTGCCCTTATCTCCTCCATAAATAGGAACAAGGTTCAAAATTTCGCGTGGAATCGGTACGACCTCTTCTACTTGGGCCATTTTTTTTCGTAGTGTAATGAGCAGGTTAGAGAATACAAAAATTCAATTCTAAAATATTAATTGAGTAAGATGTGGCTACGTTACTTCACCCTATAAGGTTTTCTCAGAATTCTTATAAGTATAGAGTAATGAGCAAGTTACAGCATGCAAAAATTTTATTTTAAAATATATTTTTTTTCTAACATGTCTCTACATTTACTTTACTCTATAAAGTTTACTCAGAATTCTTAAAAGTACAGAGTAATGATCAAGTTACAGGATGCAAAAAATTAATTTTAAAATACTTATTGGCTACGTTGTCTCTACATTTAGTCTACTCTATAAATTTTTCTTAGAATGCTTATCACTAACGGTGAACTAAACAAAGTTTTATATTGAGTCACCAGACACGTTATAATGAGCGAAGTCTTATCTCAATAATAACAATATTCGTGGAAGGTTAGGATTTGGAAAGGATGGCGAAAAGTTTTACTCACCAACCGACCGGTTCCATCCTGCGTGTCCCGTTCATAACAAATTTATTTGGTTTGAAGATTCACTCACGCCGCATTCCCGCGATTAGGTATATTTGGATACCCGGATAATCACGAAAACTAGCGCAGCGCTATTACGAGCGAATCCTACCGGCTGCGCCAGTTAAGTTTTGGGAGCACTTTAAATGTTTTTTAAAACTAGAAATAAAAATACGTGTTGCCGATTTGGAGGCTTTAATCCTAATGAATCAAATATAATGTCTTAACGCTAACTTAGTCCTACACGGTGGCCCGAGAGGCCTTACTCAGCATTACCGAGAAATACATTGGTATGCTGAGTAGTCTGTCTACATATATGTATACTAGTCTAACACAGACGGGTGTCGAGGATGCATAACTATCTACCTGCTAAATGTCAGTTTTGTAAACAAGTCAAACAACAACAAGTTGTGTCAAGTAGGTTTAGAGATTTCGTGATGAGTCAGTCAGTTATATTAGTCAATGTTATCGACAAAAAATGCCAAAACACCCCTTGAGGGTGAGGTGAGGATTCGAAGTGACTTTGTTTACGTCTATGAATATGAGGGTAACACTACAATAATAGATATAGCGAAGTGCCAAGTCAGTTTTACGCCGCTTGAAGGCCACGTCAAAAGCACCCGTAACCAACGAGCTTGTTTGAAAACATAGAAGAATACTACGAAAGTAGAAGAAACGAAAGATATGTGTCAGGACCGTAGCAAGTGGGGAGATAAATTTGGTCTCTACATACCATAATGGGAAAGAGGCGGGATTATATGTATGTAATGAAAACATATCTTAATTTCACGAAACTCGCGTGCCCGAAACGTTATTACGTGTGAAGTGTGAGCTACATAGCTACCTATAATACCTATAATGTATGATTTTAGTTGTCTAGTACAGATGGCATGGTTTAGGATGTGATGTATCGTTGTAATTTGGCCGGCTGTATGGAACTGACCGACGTAACCTTTCAACTACTGACATTTTCCTACTGCTAACAGACACGGGAATATAATCACACTAATTTCATTCTAGTAGTACTTTGCGGTTTCACCCGCTATCTTACAGGAGCCAAATTTTTCCGGGATATAAAGTAGCCTGTGTATTAATTCAGGGTTAAAGCTGAATAGGTGTTCCCCGATAGTTACAATTTGGGTGTCTTTATGTCGTGAATGAACTTGTTTCTTCGATGCAAGCAGGCTCCGTCATAGACCGCATCATCACCTAAAGTCAGGCGAGGCAGTTCGAATCAGTGCGAACTGCTAGTCTGTGGAATGCGCAGCCGGAATGGGTTTTCCCCGATGGTTACAATCTGGGTGTCTTCAAATCTCGAGTGTATCGGTTTCTTCTGGGCAAGCGTGCTCCATCGTAGACCGCATCGCGCTTAACATCAGGCGAGTTGGCGTCAAACGTCAAAAAACGTCAAGCCTATTATATTTCAGAATAAAAAAATGCATTTATTATGCATATATTATGGTTAGCGTGACCTGAATCGAAATCCAGGATTAGCTCCAGATAAAGGAACTCTTCAACGGTCAACTGCACATACGAGAAATTTCGCATTGAAATGACAAGGTTGCTGCACTCAGAGTTGGGTTCTGATTAGGGAACTCTTCAATGGTTATCAGCGAAGACATGAAATGGTGGATACGCATTAAATTATTATGAAAATGCACTTGTAGCGACACCAATTACACCACAATAAACAAACTAATTGTTCACAGGAAAAAAAGGCGGCAGTGACCTGCAGGGTTCGGCATCTAGCCTGATTTAGGCCAGAAACATTCGAACCTACCAAGCCATATCTCCCTTGTTTGTCAGATCTGAGGTTGTACCTAATAAATAATGATTATGTATTTTGCACGCTTAATAAGGGATGCACTGTACTCTGTACCTGCCTATATTCAAGTAAAGAAATGAATCTGAATAAGGAGAATCATTCATACACGTTAAACACAATACAATTTTTTGCATCGCAGGGTAAAATAGTGCCAAGTGCGAGTCGAGTATTGCGCATTGCGGCCTACGTTGGTTAACATGGTGATGAACAGAAATTTGTCACCGACCCGCACTTGGCCATATTTATTATTTATTGTTTTACTTTACAGTGTGTACTACAACCTTGCCAAGTTTGCCGTTTGTAACTATTACCGTTTTTACATTAGAGCAAAATACAAAAATACTTAAAATCACATCTTCCCTTTAGTATTTACTTTACTTTTTGAATGTATTATTATTAATTAGTTAGTTCGACGTAACCTTACTTACATATACTGTGAAAGTTTTCAACAGGCTATCTATTACGGTTCGAAAGATTCAGCCAGCCAGACAGACAGACCGACGGAAAGACAGACAGCGTAGACTTAGTAATAAGGTCCTTTTTACACCCTACCCTAGGTACCCTAAAAAGCATCCCTGTAGCAACTGTTATTATACTGTGTCTATAACAAGACCTTTAGGATATTACAATAAATATTCTAGTAACCGAAGCGTTTGTGCAAATCAATTTGGATCCACTCCTGATAATATCATAACGCTTATGCGTAATAAACTCTTCGTCCCGGGAGATATTAGGCGTGAAGCTCAACATTCTTTAGGCACTTCCACGCATAATTTGTTACGTAAATGTAGGACCTCCATGATTCCAGATAAATTCCGGATAAATATCTGGGACATTTTTGCACACACAGTCATATGACCCCAAACTAATCAAAGCATGTAATATGGCTGCCAGAGACTGATATACGTACATATATATTTTTAAATACATATATTAACACCCAGACAAAACAAACACAAATGTTCATCACATGAATGTTTGTCCTAGGTGGGAATCTAACCCACGCCCCTAAGCACAGAAGGTAGGTTCACTACCAACTGAGCCACCGGGGCAGTCACATAAAAGAGGACAAATGTTAAAATATATCATAGGGTTTATTTTTTACACGCTATTAGTTTCACTTGTTACTGACTAACTAACTAGCTAGCTAACTTAGTTTCAACAATGTATTCAAATCTTGAACGATAACCGATGGGGAAGAAAGTTTCTTGAGTGGAGACCATGAACCGGAAGACGCAGCGTAGGTAAGCCTCTCATTAGATGGGCCGACGACATCGTGAGAGTAGCGGGCATCCAGTGGATGCAGATGGCAGGATGTCGTTCAGTGTGGAGGTTAAAGGGAGAGGCCTGTGTTCAGCAGAGGACGTCTTCTGGGTGATGATGATGATTCAAATCTTGGATGTCGATTTAACCTATACCTACTTCTAGTTGTCGAATCGATTTGAAAGCATTATAATGTAATTTAGTTAACGATATAATAAATTGGTACTATCGAACTGATAAAAGACAGAGTATCCCTTCCCGATCTGAACAAAATTTTAAACTCTTATATTAAAGAAATTTATCAGGCGATTTAAATAATTTCTTCAGTAGTTGTATATTAATTTTATTATATTTTTTACTAAGCCTGTTATTTTTAACAAATCAAACACCCGTCTAGTATCTAATTCTAATTTAAAGTGGAGGTGATAATACCTGCACTGACATCTCGCTTGGGGTGTATTGTGCACTTGCCCGCCAACCTACACAAACCAGCCGAGCTCCTTAAGATAACGGAGCACGGCTCTGCACGCGTCTAGTATCCTATTATAATGTTATTACCAAAATATTTTACACTATTGGAGCTGGTTTCAAAACTTAACCCAGCTCTGTGATTTTTTTTTTGAGTGCCTGATCTGATTTGGCGACATCAATAATTTTGTTCGAGCGCTTACTAATTTTAAGTCGGTTTTTGTACTGATTATATTATTTATATTGACAGCTGTAGCTTCAAAAAGTTATAAAACTGAGCCACATTATTAATAATTTTTGTGGGACTGCGTTGCAAGTTTCCTCTACCCATAATAAGAAATTAACCACGTAAATTGGTTTAACAATTTCAAAGTAATCAAAAACATTAAAAAAATAATTAAAATAATATGGACCGAATTGGGAACGTCCAATCTTCCTCCCATCCTGAAGATGGTTATATACTAGGTACTATAAAATCTTGATTTTCTTTTTTTGTGGAAATATGAGTGGTTCTAACTGAAGCTTAATTTTTTTTTTTAAGTTTACCTTTTCTATGAAATGATGCGCACTCTACTATAAGTGGAATTTTATTACCTTTACTTGTTCGAGATTCAGATGATATTGAAAAAGAGCAAGTTTGAAATAAATCATAACTTTTCACACATTTTATGAGGTCATTTCGATAACTTCATAAGAAATGCAAAAAAATCGCTGACTAATTTTCTTTCTTATGTTTTAACCGATGTAATAAAGGGCATTTGCACTAAAGTCGATTCAAACGAGTTAAATCATAATGACATGGAGAAGGCGATAAGGCCGCCTGTTAAAATCTTAGATAATAGTAACATTATAATGTATCTGTTTTTCTTCTTTACATCTAATATTTTAATAAATAATGATCTTCTTAATAGTTTACAATGAAAAACGATTTTAATAATATAAAAAGTACAATATAAACAATACACACTAAAATAAATTAAGTAAGAAATAAACTCTACTTGTACGACATAAAACCTGCGAGCCGTAATTATGCGGATTCATGCTGGATTATTATGGATGCTGCCACTCGCGAGGAATTGTTTACGTAATAACACCGCTAGTAATTACTTTCGGTGGTCAAGTCCAGTTATATCCTTCATCCTAGATCCAACAGAATCGACAACTTAATTCTCAAAGTGGCTACACAATGTGTACAAGATGTGCCAATGTATAAAATATTCAGTGCAGACTTTTGCAAAATATGAGCTCGAGCTTGCAGTTCTAGAATCCCCAATGGCACCAATATTCATATTGACATCCTACGACAAAGTAGCGTAAAGGACATACAGTTTCCAAAGCAAAACACCCGGGACCCATGATTGCTGTGAAATATTGCGGAAACGTAGTTTTAAACTGAATTTAGAATGGTTTAGAAGTGGGGCTTTATTTGGGTGGCACTTGTCCAACTTGCGGGTGCGGACTTAAATCGAATATACGTCAAATGTAGAACGTGTGGTGAAATCCTTGCAATAGAAATACCTACATTAGGTTTCTTTTTTGTTTTATTTTGCGGTCACAACAAACTGCACCTACAATAATAGCCCTGATATTTTCTTAAGACTGCACTCTCTGCCAGAGTATGGCAGGATGTATGAAAGTACGGCACACTTTTTTTTTTTTAAGATGAAATTTACTAAGACTTTTTTTACAAATTAACTATCAGGTATTTATTATCTTTAAATAATATTGTAAGTGTTCAGTGTTTTAAAACTATGTTCTGGTGGTAGGTAATATTTTGGTTTGAGAAGAAAATATTATCATTAGTGCCACCTAGAATTTCGAATTCAGAACTATAGTTCATAACCCTGCGTAGAAATGCGAGTACTTAATACAATATTCGCAATTTTACTTGTATGAACTTCACTCATATGGTATTCTCTGGTTTCTGTGGTTTCACACTTCGCGTGCAATATAGGTAATTAGGCTAACAATCAATTAATTATGTGTAAGCCTGACAGAGGCAGACACCATTTCACCACAATTCATGCCGACGCTCCAACAAGTAACAACTACGTAGTACATATATATTGTAGACTACATAATATAGGTACATTCCACATTATTTATTGAAAGAAAATATGTGTAAATACAATAAATGAAAATGTCTTATTATCACTTAACTTTTAATAATAAATATTAACTTTTAATAATAATTACTCGTATACTTGTCCCGGAATGTCTACCTTTTTTAATACTGTAAGGTACATGAAAACTATAGATTTCTTGATAAATTACTTTTTATTGATACAATTTAGTTACAGCACAAGGTGCAAAATTGGCCGTAGCCGCTAGCGCTAAAAGAAGGAAGGACGCTACAAAAAAAATTGCCAGCTTATTTCTAATTTTCATGTCTATTTGAGACTATGTAATAATTCCAGACGGACGAACGGACGTACAGACAGAACGAACTTATAAGGGTTCTTTGTAGTTTTTTTTTATCATATTCTTTTATTCGCAATTAAGTATACAATCACTAAAAAAAAAGAAAAAAAATACACAAAATAATTTAAAAGGTGGATCACTTGATCTGTGGGAGGACGATTGCAATTTGATACCACCGGACCCGGGTATGTCCTAAAAACTGCGACCAGAACCACCAGAGGATGGGCAGCAGCATCCTCCAAATTTCATGGTGAACGCTCTGCGATTCCCAAGCCGCCTGCCAAGCGTGGGGATTATGGCAACCCCCCCCCCCCCCCCCCCCATGACAGACAACCAAAACTTACGGCCCCCAGTCCCCGGCAGTTCCACTATCCCTGGTCAAGGTAGCTGGCCAGGTAACGGTAGAACAGGGGGTGCGAAAAATCTCCGGCAGTTGCTCCGCTACCACCCCCCACGAAATTTGCCCGTGGCAACACATAATATCCGCACGTTAAGGACCGACGAGAAGATTATCGAGCTGGAGGAAGAATTGAGCAAAATACGTTGGGACATCATGGGACTATCTGAAATCAGACGAGAGGGCCAGGATACGATAGTTCTAGATTCCGATAACATGCTCTTCTTCCGGGAAGGAGAACGAAAGTCCCAGGGTGGTGTAGGTTTTCTCGTCCGCAGGTCCGCATCAAAAACGTGGTTAAGGTCGATAGTGTGTCGAGCAGGGTAGCATACCTTATACTCAGAATAACCGATCGTTATTCGCTGAAGGTCATACAGGTATAGGTATGCGCCGACCTCGACATACCATGACGATGAAGTAGAGGCGTTGTATGAGGAGACATCTGAAGCCATACATACCTCCGAAACATACTTCACCGTTGTTATGGGTGACTTCAACGCAAAGGTGGGCACGCGGAATGTCGATTAGTTAAGAGTGGGGTCATATGGGTATGGACAGCGGAATCCGAGGGGCCAGCGCCTGGTCGACTTCATGGAGAGGGAGGAACTCTATTTGATGAACTCCTTCTTCCAGAAGCGACCATCCAGAAAGTGGACGTGGATGAGCCCCGATGGATCGACCAAAAATGAGATCGACTTCATCATGACGACCAAGAAGCAAATGTTCAATGATGTCTCCGTGATCAGCAAGGTAAAAACCGGTAGCGATCACCGAATTGTCAGAGGCACATTGAATATCAACATCAAGCTCGAGAGGTCTCATCTGGTGAAGTCCACGCTCCGTCCTGGTCATGCTCAAATCCAAAACCCCAAAGACTTCCAACTCGAACTGCATAATCGCTTCCAGGGCCTAGCCGAATGCGGAACTGTGGACGAATTAAACAATGGACTGGTGGAAACTGTCCAAACAGTGGGGTCCAAGTTCTTTAAGACCCCACGCCGAAAAAGACCTCAGAATCTCTCAGACGAAACCATTAAGATAATGGAAGACCGGGCTGAGATGAGACTGCAATCTTCAGCTGATATGTCGGAATATGGCAAACTTAATAGACGAATCTCGAAATCGGTGCCACATGATCTGCGTTCCTATAATACAAGATGTATTAGGGACGCAATTGAGCGGAACCAGGGCTCAAAAGTGTTCGCGAAGAATTCGTCTATTGGGAAAAGCCAAATGACGAAGCTGAAGATCGAGGATGGCAGTATCATTTCATCAAATCCGGAGATTCTGAGAGAGCTCGAGAGGTTTTACGGACAGTTATGCACGACAGCCTATTGTCAGCGCAGCTCAGGACAAGAGAGCTAAACTGACCCGACACTACACTGAGGACATCCCAGACATCAGCTTGTACGAGATTAGAATGGCTCTGGAACAACAAGGCGCCGGGTGATGACGGAATCACGACAGAACTTCTGAGAGCGGGTGGAAAACCGGTACTTTTGGTCCTCCAGAAGTTATTTAATTCCGTCATACTCGAAGGTACTACGCCTGAAGCATGGAATAGGAGTGTGGTGGTGCTCTTCTCAAAAAAAGGTGATAACACCTCGTTGAAGAATTATACTTCCCATCTCTCTCCTGAGCCATGTGTACAAGTTGTTCTCCAGAATCATTACGAACCGTCTCGAAAGCAGGTTTGATGACTTCCAGCCTCTCGAACAAGGCGGTTTCCGTAAAGGCTGGAGCACCATAGACCACATACACACGCTCCGCCAGATTATACAGAAGATTGAGGAGTATAATCGGCCATTATGTCTAGCGTTTGTGGGCTATGAAAAAGCCTTCGATTCAATCGAGACCTGGGCAGTGTTGCAGTCCCTCCAGCGTTGTCATATCGACTATAGGTATATCGAAGTGCTGAAGTGTTTGTATAGAAACGCCACCATGTTGATCCGATTACAGTACGAGAGCACGGAACCAATCCAATTGCATAAAGGCGTGAGACAGGGATATGTTATCTCTCCGAAACTGTTCACTAACGCATTGGAGGACGTTTTCAAGCTCTTGGACTGCAACGGATTCGGCATCAACATCAATGGCGAATACATCACTCACCTTCGTTTTGCCGACGATGTAGTCATCATGGCAGAGTCGCTGGAGGACCTTAATACAATGCTCAGCGACCTCAGTAGCCTTTCCCAACAGGTGGGTCTTAAAAATGTCCATGTTGTACCCGTACCGGTAATCGTTGGGAACGATACTCTCGAAGTTGTTGACCATTACACCTATCTCGGACAGATTGTTCAGTTAGGTAAGTCCAACTTAGGCAAAGAGGTCGCCCGAAGAATCCAACTCGGATGGGCAGCGTTCGGGAAATTGCGTGACATCTTCTCGTCCAAGATACCACAGTGCCTGAAGACAAAGGTATTTGATCAGTGTGTGTTGCCAGTGATGACATATGGTACTGAGACGTGATCCTTAACTGTTGGCCTTTTGGAAAAACTCAGAGTCACACAACGGGCAATGGAGAGAGCTATGCTCGGAGTTTCTTTGCGCGATAAAATCCGAAACGTAGATATTCGCCAAAGAACCAGAGTCACCGACATAGCTATTAAAATCTGCAAGTTGAAGTGGCAATGGGCAGGCCACATCGCTCGAAGAACTGTTAACCGATGGGGAAGAAAGGTACTTGAGTGGACACCGCGAACCGGAAAACGCAGCGTAGGTAGGCCTCCCACTAGATGGACCGACGACATTGTGAGAGTCGCGGGCATCCAGTGGATGCAGATGGCAGGATGTCGTTCAGTATGGAGGTTAAAGGGGGAGGCCTATGTTCAGCAGTGGACGTCTTCTGGCTGATGATGATGATGATGATGAATCCCCCCACAGATCTATTGCTATCCTAAACCTACCCTACAAACTAAGGTTAACCTAAAGGATTGAAATATATATAAACATGCTATGAACTAATTTTGCCCATGAGGCTATGGCTGATTCTTTTCTGATAAGTTCTTCAATATCGTATGGCGATACATCCAGGAAGGCACATAATGCTTCATGTGTAAATCTGAAAGCGCTGAATTCGGAACACTCTTCTAGAAGGTGTTTCACTGTTTGGATGGAGGTATTATCGCATGGACACTTATCAGAATCAATAATTTTAAAACGATACATGACTTATGGTACCCATGACCTGTATAACCTGTAATAATCTATGTAATAAAAGTTCCTTGTAGTTGAACACATAATGCAAATTTCCTGATACTACTTATAGCTCCTGGCATCGACTTGCTCTGACATAAAACCTGCTGTTGGCAGCATGTTAAAAGCTATATTTAGATATTGACCTTTCAAAAGTATAAAAAAAAACTTTTTCCAATATTACCTGACATTTCTCATTATTTGGAAACCTGCTAAAATACGATTAGGAAACTTTAATACGTTTTTCTTTACGGAGCTCGTTGTTTAGACAAAGTTTTTACAAATAAGCGCGTCTTTGAAAACTGTCGTTTGTGATGGATTCGTCATCCAAGAGTACACAAAGAAGAAGTTCTTCTGCAGAGAAAATATGGGTGAGTTTGGGCGTGTAGTATTAGAAGTTTAAGTGCTTAGTTTCTGCGCCGCAAAGAGAAAAGAGACCGCATGATTACGCTAGATGCAAGCCGCTTTTAACCAGCTCTTTTGGAAATCGATGATGGAGGCCTATGTCCAGCAGTGTACGTCCTATGGCTGAAATGGTGATGATCATGATAGAAAAAAGAACTCCCTCGCCGGTGATATGAATCTGGCTACCTTAAACTTGACTATTTGTTCTTAGTTCCTGACTAACACGCCATTCATACATAGTGGCGTGTTAATTGTTCATTACTAAGAATATTAACACCATAAGACATCAAGAGCGGCTGTTGTACAGACGGAAACCCCCAAACAGAGAAAATATAAATCTCATAGTGAGAGTACACATTTCATTTCATCTACTCGTAAAAACTTGAGGTACGGCCGCTCAGTTTCATCAAGGTTTCATAAAAGAGCTGTCCAGACACCTGGTCATTGTAAGATGTGAACAAGGAGATGGCACAAACCTCGGCGAAAGAATAATATTTGCCATTCAACGTCGCAATTTCGCCATCTTTTTGGACAACTTACCCGCAGACAGCAACCTAAATGGAGTGTTTATAGTACCAAGGTTATGTATATGTACTTATAGTTTTAGATAGTTTATATCAGCAATTTAGTTAGGTATTTGTTTAGTTGTGTGAAATGTTATTAGTTTTACGTAGTTGGTCTAGTCTATAGTTTTAAATGGTATTTTATGTATAGTTTAATAGTAAGATAGTAATAAACAAACGTTAGAATATTAATGTATGATCTATTAAAAGTTCTGTAAGGCCTACACGCATCAGCACTCTAAGCTTCACACAAATCTCATAAATATCTACGTATACAATTTTCACTAAGGCCACAACTGCTGGAAGAGTGGAATGTTACGTTTTACGATGCTCGACGCCCCACCATATTGTAAATTACACTAATGGCTTATTTGATGTGATTTACTCGTCGCAAAACACCCACCGAAATGCGGCTGATATCTCGGATGGCTTTTTCATATCTTTGCACGGTGTGACGGAAAACGCGGCCGTTTATGTAAATAAACACAATTATGGTGAAGTATCCGTGAAATATCTGACATTGATACGGGTAAGAGACCAACAACATGCAGGTACTCGTAGGTATTAGCAATATTGTTTGCTCTCAAGATGGCGGAAAGCGGAAACCCGTGGCCATCTTTTCTGCTGTCACTCTAAGAATGATTGATGTCACCTTTTAAAGAATTTATCGATTCGGTGCATACTTTAATTTTCATATATATTTAGTAACTGAGCAGACTGCTCGCCTAATAGTACGCAATCACTGATATATGTAACACAGGCATCAAACATATTGCCAACTTTTTAAGATTCAATGCCATTAAAGGACCCCAAGTTGTGGCATCTCGGAAATACCACGGGAGGACACGCACATCCACACGCTCATTCACACATACATCATTCCACATTTAGCATTCATTTTAAGGAAGTTTTCTGTACTTATAATACAGAGAGCTAAGTTAAGTCCGGGAGTTTTTGTAGGACTTAATCGATCTCTCGAACAACTTATATTGTCTTGATTTGAATATGTTTTTTTTTTCACTGTTGGAAAGCTGTCATTTTTTTTGTCTACGGATTTCCTTATTTCTGGTTCAATCTTGTAGAGAAACCCTGAGCATAGCCCTTTCCATATAGCTCGTTGTGCATTGACAGCGTAAGACGTCCACAAGATAGACAGACGACCTAAAAGAGACCGCAGGAAAAACTGGATGCAGCCCGCTTCCAACCGGCTCTTTTGGAAATCGATGGGGAAGGCCTATGTCCAGCAGTGGACGTCCTATGGCTGAAATGGTGATGATGATGGAAAAGTGCAATATATTGTCCTGTATTGGGAGGCCTACCTACGCTGTGTCTTCCGGTTCATGGTCTCCACTCTAGAACCTTTCTTGCCCATCGGTTATCGGTTCTTCGAGCGATGTAGCCTGCCCATTGCCACTTCAACTTGCATTTTTTTTTTTATATTATTATTAACTTTACAACAGATCTGTTCTAAACATTCTGTTCTATCTATGCATATAATAAAAACGTAGAGCAAAAATATCTGTTATTGCGAGATATCAAAAGAAACATACAGGGCCTCTTAAAATAAGCAGCTGAACACGATAAGAAAGTTTCTAGAATTCTCTGTTTGTTTGTCCACGCACATCTCATAAATCACTGGACGGATTTAAATGCGGTTTTCACGAATATGCTAAGCTATGACCAGATTGAAGTATAGGCTATGTTATTTTACGCAAAGGCCGGATTAAGGGAAGAAAAAAGGGTTGAAAGTTTATATGAAAATCTACGCGTACAAAGTCGCGGGCAACAGCACTAGTCGTAAATAAAAACATTAATTAAATAAATAAATATCTGGGATATTTTTGCACACACGGTCATCTGACCCCAAACTAAGCAAAGCTTGTAATATGGCTGCCAGAGACTGATATACGTACATATATATTTTTAAATACATACTTAAATAGATATTAACACCCAGACATAGAAGAAACATAAATGTTTGTCACACAAATGTTCGTCCTAGATGGGAATCGAACCCACGCCCCCAAGCACAGAAGGTAGGTTCACTACCAAATATGACAATAATCATTCACTATTCAATTCGAATACGAAATAAAGTTGCATTTTAGTAGTTTTTATTGCTAGTTAAATATTTTATACAACTTGTAATGCGTCTGAGTGATTTCAATTTACACAACGAAGTGTGAAATGTTTAGCTGCAGGTTCTCTGCAGTGCCGAGATTGGATTTGCTTCTTGCGAACCAATGAACATGCTCGCATCGGCATAGATTATCTTAACGCAGGCGGGTTGTTTCGATTAGCTTCATCTCTGCATCTGAAATTTTAAGTTCAGCTTGCAAAAGCTTTCATGTGTGCATTTTTCCTTTAATCGTTTATTACTTACTTGTGATACTCGTATTATTACACCGCATTAAAACACGACTTACGAATATTAGAAATATACATTAGTAGAAAGCCTTAAATTAACTTTTAAACTTTCGCGATTTGAACCCAATATATTATAAACTAGTCGACCGTCCCGGCTTCACACGGGTGTAAGCTCGGCCTTCGGCTTCGCGACAAAATATAATAATATAGCCTATGTCACCCGGGGATAGTGTAACTTCCCAACAATGAAAGAATTTTTCAAATCGGTTCAGTAGTTTCGGAGCCTATTCAATGCAAACAAACAAACAATCAAATCTTTCCTCTTTATATTATATTATATTATAGTGAGTAAGTATAGATGTATATTGGAATAATTGCGTATTAATTTGTTAGTGCACGATAAGTCCCGATAGAAATCTAAAACAAACATTAAATTATTATTATATAAAAAGCGATGTGTATGTATGTATGCATGTTCCCATGGACTCCGAAACGGCTGGACCAATTTTGATGAAATTTTCTACCAATCAGATTAGTTCAGCGAGTGATTCTGTTTGGTAGCAATCGAAAAAACATATATTTTTCTTGGTGTTTTAATATTTTCCTAAAGTATTTGTAATTTCCCTACCAAAAACAAGAACAAGAATTGAAGCATATATTATAGTCCTATATATATATATATATATCCCCCGTATATTATAGTACTCTTTGAATTGAAGTGTATATGTACATTGACATATTACATCATAGAAAGAAAAGAAATTGACATCTACATAAATCAAAGGAGGATGCTGTCGCTCGCTACCAAGGAGGTTGCTTCCAGGAGGTATATAACATGGGTGAAACCGCGGGCACAGGTAGTTATAATTATAGTTTAAAAACTAAAAAATACTCCTATGTGCCCCGTTAAAACAAACCAAATGAACCCAAACTCGAAACGTTTAGTAAAAACCAAGAGTTCCACTAGCAGCGTCTTGGTTCCGTTATTAGATCAGTTGGAAGGTACCAATATAAATATAATTGTCAATCTAATTACATAATTAAACTTTTAAAGTTTCAAATCTATATAATTAGAAGTAGATTAAAACTGACTTTCAAGTTTTTTTAAATATTGTTCGTAATACAAGTATAAGCAATAAAAGTAAAAATATTATTAAAATTATTAAAATTAAATTATGGGCGTTATTAAAATAGGCACAAAAGTTAACTAAGTACCACCCCATATTACAAATACATTAATGGATTTGATTCCACTTTTACTTCCACTATAATCCATCTATAGATTTGATTCTAATTTTCTTCTGCTATAATCCATCGATGGGTTTGATTCTACTTTTATACCCACAATGATTTTGATTCTACTTTTTATAACTCTATAATTAAACTTGACTTAAAGTATTGTTATTTTTTTTTTTCTAATATTTCGAAAAGTAACACCTACTTATTAATTAAATTCTAAGTAAGTAGGCAAATTAAGTAACTTAAGCATACGAGATATTAAAAATACTGACAATATAGTTTTCTTTTCCGCCATGCTTAACAAATGTTGAAAACGTGCGAAAGACATAGCTGTGGCCTTAAAGGTTAGGTACCGAAGAATGAAATCTTATTCAAAACTTAGTCTGTAAAGATAGACCGGAGCAAAGCGAACCCAACCACTTTACTCAAATTGCTCGTTTATCTCGACAGGGATCCAGACTCAGGCGAGGTGTTTGTCATGTTCAACCAAAGATGCTGGAGAGATTATTTAAAAATTCAAGATTATTCTAGCATTCTAAAGTGTTTCGGGAAAATACCTTCCTTACCTATATACGTTGAAGTGGGATTATTTTGTAATTACTATATATTCTGATTGTATTAATAACTATACAAAAATACCTAATAAAATTAAATATACAATAAAAAATCTAAACAAGCTCAATACAGTAAAATTAAGGCTTGTGAAATATAAAATCTTAGGCGCGCCACAAGCAATAGCCACTTTCCCCATGTATTGTATACACCCGTCCGATGAGATATTAATAGCTGTTTTCAGTATAATTAATCACTTTATCATCACTCGCGTGAGGATTCACGTGAATTTAGGCTGGTTTCAGAGAAAATTAAAATAAATTATTGGAAAAAGACAACCTCATGCCCAGGCGCTGAGAAACCGTAGTGAACAGAAATTTGACTCCAACTCGCACTTCATCATCATTTCAGCCATAGGATGTCCACTGCTGGACATAGACCTCTACCATCGATCTCCAAAAGGGCCGGTTGGAAGCGGCCTGCATCTAGTGTTTCTTTGCAGTCTCTTTTAGGTCGTCTGTCCATCTTGTGGGTGGACCGCCTAAGCTGCGCTTACCGATCCGTGGTCCGTGGTCCGTGGTCCGTCTGAACTGTAGGGTATTAGGTTAAGCATAATTTATATATAGTAATGTAAGGTAGTTAGGAATCTTTAGTCGTAATAAATGGAGTACGCTACGGACGTGTCGTCGTATTATTTATAGTAAATAAGTACATTCTCCTTAATACTTCTCAGTGGCGACGATTAAAAAACAAGAATCCGCGTGTGTTTAACTAATAAACAAGTTATGCAGTGTAAAACAATGTCGATCGGCAAGATTTCGGAATTTAATGTGACGACGGATAACTGGCGTTTATATGTCGAACGAATGGAACAGTTTTTTCTGGTGAACGGCATTAAACCCGAGATGCAAGTGCCGACGTTGGTGACGCTGATAGGGTCAGCGGGCTACGAGTTGCTGGTGAACTTATGTACTCCCGAGAGACCCGCTACCAAATCGTTCAAAGAGTTGACAGACATTTTGGAAAAACATCTACAACCACGGCCGAGTGAACTAGCGGAACGTTTCAAGTTTCATCATCGGAAACAAAACAGCGGCGAGAAGATAGCGGATTACGTCGCTGAATTGAAAAAAATGTCCAAAACGTGCGAGTTCGGACAGTGGCTGAATGAGAGTTTGCGGGACCGGCTTGTTTGTGGATTGGCAAGCGAGACGATACGTCAACGTTTATTTGCAGAAGATAGTCTAGATTTTCAAAAAGCCTACAGATTGGCGTTAAATATGGAAGCGGCAGAAAAGGATGCGGCCTTGGTGGAAGCTGCAGGCGGGAGCAGTACCACAGGCAGTACGTCGGCGCAGTGTCAGGCGATGACGAGCGCGGCCCCGATGACGTCACACGGCCGAGGTATGTGGCGCGGTGCATCGGTGAGTGGCACGGGCGTCGCCGGCGCACGGGGCGCAGCGGCCAGTCGTGGCTCGACAGGAAGAAGGAACGTGGGCCCGCGGCACGAGTGCCGGATCTGTGGCGGGAATCACGACGCGGCTTCGTGTAAATACAAACGTTATGTCTGCAGGGTCTGTAACCAAGAGGGACATCTGCAAAAGATGTGTTCGAAAATGTCGAAATGGGGCACGAACACAAGCGCCGGCGGCGCGTACCGGCACAACTACGTCGAGGAAGCGGACGAGTTGAGTAGTTGCAGCAGCGAAGAGGTACATACCGTTAATCAATTATCGTTGGATGAATGTCCACCTATTATAATATCTATCAGTGTAGACAAGAAGATTTTAAAGATGGAGTGCGATACCGGGTGTGCAGTATCATGTATCGGTTACGAGATGTATCTAAAACATTTTAGTAATATGATTATAACAAAGTGCAAACTGTCGCTCAGATATTACACGGGTGAAACCGTTCGACCGGTGGGCGTGATTAGACCGCTCGTTAAATATAAAGATAAGGAGCGCTATCTTGAACTGTATATTATAGATAACGGAAAAACAATGTTGCTAGGTAGACACTGGTTAGCGGAACTGGACATACAAATACCTAATGTTAGCTGTGATGTAAACAGTATCTCGCATGATAGATTTAATTTTGGAAAATTCAGTTCCAGATATTGTGAAGTGTTCGCGGAGGGTCTGGGTCGGTTCACCGGCGGTAAGGTCAGCATCCACGTGCGCGAGGGTGCGCGGCCCGTATTCATGCGCGCGCGGCCTCTCGCGTACGCGCACCGCGAGCCCGTGGAGCGCGCGCTTGAGCAGCTCGTCGCCGACGGCGTGCTCACCCCCGTGCAGCGCTCCGACTGGGCCACGCCGATCGTGGTCGTGCCCAAAAAGGACGGTAACATCAGGATATGCGCCGACTATAAGGTGACCTTAAATAAAGTGTTAGACGTCGACCGCTATCCTCTGCCGCGTGTTGAGGATCTGCTGGCTAGGCTACATGGCGGGGAACGATTCACAAAAATTGACCTCTCCCAGGCCTATGCGCAACTTGAACTGGACGATACTAGGGAATACACGGTGATTAACACTCACAAGGGGATGTTTCGCTACAATAGATTGGTATACGGTCTCGCATCAAGCCCGGGAATATTTCAAAAGATTTTAGAACAATTGTTTGCACGGGTACCGGATGTAGGGGTGTTCCTAGATGACATAATAATAACGGGGAAAAATGAGCAGGAGCATCTGGAGAATCTGCATAAGGTATTCGATATTTTACAGTCGAACGGTCTCAGAGTGAGGAAAGACAAGTGCACGTTCTTTGCGGAGTCAGTGACGTATTTAGGGTACGTAATTTCTAAGAACGGTACACATACTTGTCCAGAGAAAGTCAAAGCTATTAGGGAAACCCCGGTACCGTCAAATGTTACGGAGTTACGGTCATTCTTAGGAATGGTTATGTATTACGCGAAATTTATAAAAAACTTGAGTACGATTGCGGCGCCATTGTATTATTTACTGCGAGCGGGTGTAGATTTTGCCTGGTGTGAAGAGTGCCAGATGGCGTTTGATAAAATAAAGCAGTTACTGGCTTCTAGCGAGGTGCTGGCGCACTATTCTATTAACTTACCGATAATTCTAACTGCGGATGCTAGTGCTGTCGGCATTGCTGCGATTATTTCGCACGACACGCAAGCTGGGGAGAGACCGGTCGCCTACGCGTCGCGTGCTTTAAACAAGGCGGAACGGGCGTATTCGCAGATCGAACGAGAGGCACTCGCTATTATCTACGGGGTTAGGAAATTTCACCAGTATTTGTATGGTCGGAAGTTCACGTTGAGAACCGACCACAAGCCCTTGACTTGTATATTCGGCAGCAAGGTGGGTATACCGGTGATGGCTGCTAGTCGTATGCAGAGATGGGGAGTTTTACTGTCGGGATATAACTATGACATAGAATATATAAGGTCAGCAAAAAATTGCGCAGATGCCATGTCACGATTGCCTGCGGGAAACTGTCATAAAGAGACCTCAGAAGTAACGTACATAAATTTTGTAGAAAATTTTTTACCTGTTTCACACAGCGACGTCCGGAAGGCCACAGCCACAGACCCGTTACTCAGCCGGGTACTCTTATATGTACAGTCGGGCTGGCCTTTGAACTGTACCGACGACGACATTAGACCTTATCATAATAGACGGAACGAGTTGTATGTAGAGGCAAACTGTATTATGTGGGGCTACCGCATAGTCGTTCCGCCGTCTTTGCGACCGCAAATTTTGAAACAATTACATAGTAGTCATATGGGTATGGTTAAAACTAAATCGCTGGCTCGCAGTTACGTTTACTGGCCTAAAATAGATACGGCAATTGAAGAAATGTGTAGGAATTGCGATACTTGCGCTATGGAGATGCCAGAGCCGGCGCACGCGCAGCCGCAACCATGGCCTTATCATGCTCAACCGTGGTCCAGGCTGCACTTAGATTTTCTAGGTCCCTTGCATGGCTTAACGTTTTTGGTGGTAATTGATTCAACCTCGAAATGGATGGAGATATTCGAGATGTCGCGTACGACAGCCACCGCGGTAATAAAAGTATTACGAAGCTTATTTGCAAGGTTTGGCTTACCTATACAAGTAGTATCGGATCAAGGCCCCCCCTTCCAGAGTACGGAATTTGCGGATTTTTTAAAAAACAATGGCATTAGACAGGCTTTTTCACCAACATATCATCCAGCATCAAACGGCGCGGCGGAAAATGCGGTAAAATTATGTAAAAGGGCCATTAAGAAAGCGATCACGGATAATATAGATATAGATGCCGCTTTACAGACATATCTGCTAGCTTATCGGAATTCGATTCACAGCACGACAGGGGAGACCCCGGCTTTTATTTTACAACGTAGACCGCTACGCACACGTCTGGATCTTCTGCGTAGTGATAGGGCAGTACTAGACCGAGTGAGCGAGGCACAACAGAAACAAGTAGAGTTCACAGGTGGTACTCAGCGTCAGTTCCAATCAGGCGAAAAGGTATGGTCTAGGAGTTACAAGGGGCGTGATAAGTGGGAAAAGGGCACTGTAATTAACGAATCAGGGTCGCGCAGATTGCTTGTGAGAGAGGATAACGGTCGAGAAACTACTAAACACGTAGATCAAGTGCGTCGCAGGTCACGCATGTCCGATGTACCATTTTCGAGTGAGGTAGTGGTGGCGCCGGTCATTCAAGATAGTATAATCGAAGAGAGTGGCTTAGGTACACCTCAAAAATCAAGTACAAAGACCGGTATAGCCAAGGTGACTACTCCTCCGTCAAATAAGCCGCTTTACTCGGAGGGTGAGCACAACGACGGTTTTAGCGCGCCGGCGGTAGATGCACCACAGTGCTCACCGGGGCGCCCGGCTTCCGGTACGCCTGGACCGAGATCGCCGCCAACCGAATTGCCGATGAACCGTCCCAAAAGGATCCGAAAACCGATAGTTAGGTATCAGCCCTAGCTAATGTTAAATTAGTTTGTAAGTTCTTATATGTATTATTTTGTGTAGAGGTGTAGGGTATTAGGTTAAGCATAATTTATATATAGTAATGTAAGGTAGTTAGGAATCTTTAGTCGTAATAAATGGAGTACGCTACGGACGTGTCGTCGTATTATTTATAGTAAATAAGTACATTCTCCTTAATACTTTCGGCCCATCGGTCATCTATTCTCCATGTTCTGTGTACTCACACTTGGTCATTATTTGTAGTTTTACTTTAGAGTATTGTACTATTAATCATGGCAAGTTTGAGGATTGTACGTATTACCGTTTTTAAGACTAGAGCAAATACAAAAATAAGTTTGTAAAAAACGTTAATTGTATGGGGAATCGAAGACTTTCCTTTCGTTTTTACATTAATAGTATTATTTCTTGTTAATCCGCCGTAACATTACATTTTACGGCGGATTAACAAGAATTTGATTTTCTGAGAATATTTCAACTGGCTATCTACTACAGTTCAAGAGATACAGCCGTTTAAAGGTAGGACAGACAGACGGACTGACAAGCACTCAGACAGTCAGCGTAGGTTTAGTAATAGGGTTCCGTTAACTCCTTTTGGGTTCTGTTGATTGACATAATCATTTCTGAAACTAAATAACCTACGGAAACTAAAAATTATCAATAAACATTGTTAAAGTATGAAATAACAAAGTTATATGATTATTTGCGGGATATTTACCGTGGTAAGGTTGTGGAAGGAGCTCCCGGAGGTGTCTTCCCGTGAACATGGTGCATGTAACTGCGCCGAAATATCGGGAGCTCCTTCCACAACCTTACCACGGTAAATATCCCGTAAATAATCATATAACTTTAGTGAACAACCGTGATAGTTTAAAACAGTGTTTATGAAATAACAGTAACAAACAAAAAATTTACTGTAAAAAACAACCTGCCTCCCGCCATGCATTGCAGCACCAGACACGTTTCTGACATTTCATTTCCCCGTTAACTGACAGTTCGCAGGTATATCTAGATATCCTTTATTGTGCCAAAATATTGAACAAAACAATACTGAATAAACCATTGGTAGTTTTCATTGCAAGAATATATTATATAAGGTTTTGACGTTGGTTCGCTCAGCTTGTTCTACAGGTATTACGGGTCCCGTTTTACCCGTTTTTTTTTTCGGTACGGAACCCTAAAAAACAGCGGTTTCATACAGTCGAGTGTCAATTACCGTTTTCTATAGAACATTTGATATTTTTGTCGCGATTTCAGGGTTAGTCCCATAGTAAAAGTTGTTCATAGTGATGAGTATAATGATCTTCTTCCGGCGTAGTACAGTCTATATGCGTAACCCTGTAAATGCTCCAGTTCTGTGACATCCAATTTTTCGTACCAGTTGACGGATCACAGGTGCACCTGTGCTGTGCAATACGTTGCATTGCACCGAACTGTGCACAAACGACGTTTCATGTGTCACGCCGATGGAATTGAACGGAAAAATTACTTATGCGAAACCTTTGACACCAGACACATAGGACAATTTTGTTGATGAAACTTCTTTTATAAGCATGATAAAATAGTACATTGTTATCTTAGGGGTGAAAGTAAGTTATTTAGTCCCGGGACGGGGTTTGGCGTCCGAGCGTAGCGAGGGCACTAATAGTTCGAGAGCCTATTATCTTTAACCCCGAGGTAAACACTGTGCTTTTCATTACGATTACAAGGAAACTAAAAATAAAAACATGAACTGACACTGGCAAATGCATGAGAAGTGCAGGACCTTAATCGATTGAGGAGAAAAAAAAGTTGGAACATGGTGCAATACAAATGTGAAAAAAGAACTAGCTTTTTTAATATAATTTGAGTGTCTGTCAGTTGTCAACTGTCACTGTCAGTTGAAAGTGATTCTCCCTAGGGCTGAAATGTATTACTTTCAACCCGCTCCTCAGGCAACTTCAGACCTACTTTCCGAGTATGAGTAATGAAAAATACATTTTCAAAAACTATTGACGATGTTCGTACGTTATCTACTATTTCCACAAATAACGTATCATCATCATCAGCCAAAAGTCGCCCACTGCTGAATATAGGCCTCCCCCTTTGACCTCCACACTGAACGACAGCCTGCTATCTGCATCCAATGGATGCCCGCGACTGTCATAATGTCGTCGTTCCATCTATTGGAACACCTACGCTGCGTCTTCCGGTTCGTGGTCTCCACTAACCTTTCTTCCCCATCGGTTATCGGTTCTTCGAGCGATATGACCTGCCCATTGCCACTTCAACTTGCAAATTTTAATAGCTATGTCGGTGACTCTGGTTCTTTGACGAATATCCACGTTCCGGATTCTATTGCGCAAAGAAACTCCGAGCATATCTCTCTCCATTGCCCGTTGTGTGCCTCTAAGTTTTTCCAAAATACTTTATATCCACAAATAAATCCATATTTTCCGCCTATATGGCATACTAGTTGTACCCGCGGCTTCACTCGTGTGGACCGAATAATTGTGTGCACATGACCACACTGTACAAAACAAAGTAACGTCAAAAAGGCTCTTAATTCGGCGATTCTTTTATGTGTAGGTATGTTAGGCGATTATCTTCATGAAAAATTTATTCTGTAGATAATTATAAAGTTTTATCACGTTGCATGCTACAATGTCAGATTCATAATTCAATTCATAAGGTATAATCACTAGAAAAGTTTATCAAAACATGCTAAAGATACCTAGGGTTAATAGTTTTTACGGAAAAAGAATGACAGCATTTTTAGTTCCCACTTTCATGAATAGAATACCAAATGACATTAGAAACATTACGAGTAGTAAAAACTGCAAGAGATTATACAAAAAATAATTTAAAGCTTAGAAGCTAAATCAGTAAATATTAATAAGAGTTTCATTACCTAAATATAACAAACAAACAATAACTTAATTATAATACGTATTTAAAGAAAGATATAACATATACTAGCCTTCGGCCTCGCTACTATGACCCTCTCCAGAAACACGAAATTTCATCTATTTCGGTCTAGCAATTCTCGAGTTTTTTAGCGAAACATACAACATCAATTGATTTTATATATATACTAGCCGTCCGCCCCGGCTTCGCACGAGTGTAAGCTCGGCCTTCGGCCTCGCTACAAAATATAATATAGCCTATGTCACCCGGGGATAGTGTAGCTTCCCAACAGTGAAAGAATTTTTCAAATCGGTTCAGTAGTTTCGGAGCCTATTCATTACAAACATACAAACATACAAAAATAGGTACAAATCTTTCCTCTTTATAATATTAGTGTAGATATATATATATGAATATTTTACCAATTCTGAATGGATATCATTAAGTCATAGTTATTCATATGATAAACAGCGACCTGCATATGTGTTTTTATTGCTGATGTACTAGACTGGAACAGCGGGGCTATTATGAATCTTTGATCGGGATCGCGACTTGTCAAAACTTTGTAAAAAAAAAAAGCGTTGTCTATTTCCAATTTCGTTTGAAAATTGGAAATAGAAAACGCTATGTTTTATTTATTTTTGCGTCAAAACCCCTTTCAAGTGTCAAAATTCTGTCAATTCTGACACTGACTGATCCCGATCAAAGATCTATAATAGCCCCGCTGGTTCCGAGCGTGCACTGCGGCCGAATCCTAGCGATTTGTACGTGATGTTTTTTTTTCGTAGAATGAGGTAGGAAGGTAACACTTATTACTGAACTAATTTTTTATTTATGTTTATTTATGCTTTTTTGTGTATTAGTATTGATTATGTTACCAGGATAAACAGATGCTTGCTCGGCAAATTATTTCAGGTACTTACTTATTTGTAAATAATTATAAGTATTGATTTAAAATTTATTTAAATTTGAGATATTATGTCAGTGCGTGTAGTGAAGCTAAGCATCGATACTAACATCTTAGTTTTTCGATACTTATTGTTCAAACTATTATGTATACATATGAAATAAATAAATAAGAAAAAAATAAAAAAAAATGTGCCGTCTAAAAGAAATTTTTTTTTTCCATATCCACTAATTTCTAAACTATGAAGTTGGCCACTATTATATTGATATGGTCAGAAAACCTTACCATATACGTGTCTAGACACGCTCTTGGCCAGCTATTATTTTTATATCAGTCTCTTTACCATGCTCGGTCTATGTTTTTTTGGTTCTAAGAAATGCAATTTTACTATTAAAAGCTGAATGAAAGCATTTTTTTGCTACCAGCTAAAATCTTACCACATCTTAGTTTCCTTAGCTACACTGCTACAGTGAAACGAATATACTGCTCTTATTCAGTTCTTAATCGACTTCCAAAAAGGAAGAGGTTCTCAATTCGTTTTTTTTTAATGTTTATTACCTCATAACTTTCGCCTGTCTGGACCAATTTTGATGTTTTTTATTTGACAGCTGGTGCTTTCCGTGTGGTCCCGGTTTAATTTGGTCCAGTTCTGTCATTCTTATGAAGTTGGTTTTTTGTATTTATTTATAATTATATTAAATCTATTGCAGCTGTCAAAGGTAACAAATACTTTGAACATCTTAAAGGTACCTACTAAGTAATTTTAGAACTATCTTCTCATTAGGCACTCGACGAACCGGACAAATACTGTTAAAGATTATCTCAACACAATAGGTCGGGTCACTGAAGTGGAAACGTTTTTCTTCGTACATTTTGCCGCTAACTAAAACCAACACAGAGTTTTAACACACGGACCATTTTGCTGAGTACCAAAACGATGCTATAGCAAATATAAGTTATATTAAAGATACTTGAAGTTTTAAAATAATCACCTTTTTCTGATTCTTCTCATAGATAAATTATTGGGATTATGATATAATTGAGGTTGAAGCTAATATTTTTTCTTGTTATTTTATTTAACGTGAAATGCAAACAGCTGCTTATTAACAGGATAGATATAAATGGTAACTCAAAAGCTAAAAAAGTTTTTAGTACTACAAACTTGAATAGTGAAGTGAATCAGTTGATAGTTGAATAGTATATTTTAGTTCTCAGTAAAGATTACAAACGCTAAGGCAGCAGGAAAGCAGTGGACAAGACCAGCACAGGACCGGTGAATATGGAGAAGAGGTGACCAATACCCAGCAGTTGGTGGTCAATTGTTGTTGATGATGAAGAAAGTTTACAATAATAGAAAAATAAGAAAACATTTGTATCCGACACCCACACTGCCTGTTTTCACGCGCTCATGCGGACACGAGCCGCATCCTTGATTTTTTTAATGCCATAGGTGGCAAACAAGCAGACGGGCTGCTTGATGGTAAGCAGTCTCTGTCGCCGATGGATACTTGACCAGAGGCATCACAACTACGTTGCCGAACCTTAACCGAAAGTAGCGCGTAAATGCTGTGGAAATAGTAGGAAGATAAAGGAGTAGGTACAGCATAGTTACACAATGTTTTTACATAAATCTAACTATTACTGCGCCGGCAACGTATCTCTTTTGCGCCAGTCACAGCTCGGACAGACTATATAAATCATATTTATATATACTTTGTAAATATATACCACTAATCTGTCGGGTCGTCTTGTGCTACATAACACACGCCATTGTTATTTATTGTGAGTGAAAGAAAAATTAATACACGGACAGAGCAATTACTCAACAGTAAGCTGCGAAGATGTACGACCAACTTGAGCTATAACAGGCATATTGGTCTGGCCCAGTAAAATACTCAATCCTAACTAATATTATAAAACCGAAAGTACCTATGTCTCTCTGTCTGATGGTAGCGTTTTCGTTGGCGTTTTCGTTTGTATGCTTTTCACATCTAAACGGCTAAACCGATATTAACAAAAATTGACAGGAAGATAGTGTGAATGATGAGGATATACATAGAGTAGTTTTCCTCTCAGAAGAAAAAAAATACTGTATTCATACCAGTGTAATCCTATGAAAAAATACTAAATAAAAGTATATTTTTCATTGAGAATTTTCCACATAAGTTTATAAAAGAAGGAGTTCTAACATACATAAAAAACTAATTGCGAACCCTTCTCCTGTTTTGAATTCGGTGGAAAACAGAACGTCCATTGTAATATGAGATTTTTGTATGAACTAAAGGCCTAATAAACTTATTTTGAATAAAATTTGACAGAACAACGCCTATTAGATCAGCTAGATAATAATAATAAATAAATACGGGCCGTAACCACAGCACAGTGGCTACCTCAGGATGACAAACGACCTCCGGGATGGCCTAGATGGAGATGGAGGGATGAACTGGACTCCTACGTGAAAGACTGGACCCAAATTGCACAAAACAGAGACGAATGGAAGGAGGAAAAGCAGGCATTTGCCCTGCAGTGAGATACAGGCTAAAATGATAAAAATATGGTCCGAATAGAGAATGTCAAAGATACCACAGTGTCTAAAGACAAAGATCTTTGACCAGTGTGTATTGCCAGTGATGACATATGGTACTGAGACGTGGTCCTTAACAGTTGGTCTTTTGGAAAAACTCAGAGTCACACAACGAGCAATGGAGAGAGCTATGCTCGGAGTTTCTTTACGCGATAAAATCCGAAACGTAGATATTCGCCAAAGAACCAGGGTCACCGACATAGCTATTAAAGTCTGCAAGTTGAAGTGGCAATGGGCAGGCCATATCGCTCGAAGAACAGATGACCGATGGGGAAGAAAGGTTCTTGAGTGGAGACCGCGAACCGGAAGACGCAGTGTAGGTAGGCCTCCCACTAGACGGACCGACGACATTGTGAGAGGCGCGGGCATCCAGTGGATGCAGATAGCAGGATGTCGTTCAGTGTAGAGGTTAAAGGGGGAGGCCTGTGTTCAGCAGTGGACGTCTTCTGGCTGATGATGATGATGATGAGAGAACGTCCAGTTAGTAAAAATAACTTTGCTTTTCACATATTGTACAACGTTAGGCGCTTTTCAATACCCGGACCGTGTTTGCGAGACAGGAACTTATCCGAAAAAGTAGTTGAATAAAGTAAGTTTTATAAGTTTCCTATGCAACACGGAACTTCGATTTGGTTTCGATAATACAATAACATGCTGCAACGAAACTGTTAGTTCCTCTCCAAACTTTATTCTTTAAGTTGGCATGAAACAAATTTTATTAATGTATGTTTGCTCAATAAATAGTTTGTGTTGTGACCATACGAAATAAATTCTGCAAGGAGAACATGGTCAAATGAGCAAATACGACTGTAAAATCCGTCTATATCCGTCCAATAAACGCATTTCTTTAGTTAAGTTCCCCATCCTCTAAACATTGCACAGAAGAGGTCTGGAAGCTGGCTTGATTTGCGGTAGAATTTGCAACACTGGTAAAGTAATAAATACTATAACTGTTTGTACCTTTCCTTTTGTAAGAAAGAAAGAAAGAAAAAAATAATATTAGACATTACTTAAAAAAATGTATATTTAAAGAATACAAATAATGTCGAATGGGTCCATCTCGGCATTAATGCTGAAAGTCAAAAACATTCAGCGCAGGTTTTCAGATGAACCGTTGAGTTTACAGTTATAAATACACACAACACCAATAAAAAATATATTATAATATGCAATTTATACAAAGAGGACACAGAAAATAAAATAAGGTAGGACACATAATATTTATACGTAATTTACAGTAGGTACTATAACATAAAGAAAAAGAAACGGATGAATAAATAAGATGACTGAGTAGGTATATAATAACAATGATCATAATGACAGCAGGAACGAAAAATTTATTGAAAGAAGAGAAAAATATAAGGAAGGAAATAACTGTAGAAAGTTCCTACAAACTATTTCTGTTAAATATGATGTCTGTGTCTAAAAGTGTATACTGTTCAGAAATATACTTTAACGAATGAAAAAGTACGATACATTCAACAAATAATAACTTTCGACAAAAGAACAATTTCCGAACTTTAAATAGATTTCACGATTCAATAAAATATCACTTACGTACTTAAGTATAGTTTAGTTGTACATTTTGTAAACCCGGAAACTAGAACAGCGACCGAGGCGCCGCTGGAGGGCGTCATTATCGGTTTTAGATAGGTTCAAACATTTGCATGAAGCAAGCTTGGACAGCGTTTTGGCGTCAGTCCCCCCTGTAGCTGATTAGCATAACTGCTCAATTATTTCGTTGGAAATAGTCACTTTACAGACAAATTCTGCGCTTCGCGTTTGCGCTACATTGTACGCGGTATTAAGCGATGCTCTTTTGAAAATATTTGTGGCAAATATCTTTTTTAGAAACGTCGTTTTTCCCTTTTAACCTTTAGATTACTAAAAAAGGAACGTAGCCAGTTCTAAAACGGGGACATTAAATTCCCAGAAGAAAAGGTTTTCGTTTTTTTATCAAGTTTTGGCTAGTTGTGTCATCAGCAGGAAAAACTTCCCTTTGGCACAACAGGTAGTGCTTAAGGGAATATCAATTCCCCTTGGCACTACTGGCATCGTTTGGTTGTGTCATTGGGATAATTTTATTATATTTCCCTTTGGCATAACAGGTACGTACTGCTTAAGAGAAAAAGTACCTAGTAACAGCAGTCCTATGGCACTACTGGTAGTGTCATGCAGTTGTGCCACGGGTAAGTCACGGAAATTACTGACTTAAAATAAACAATTTTAATGACAACTATGGTTTACTTGTTCTAATATCGTCTTGACAATTACGGCTTTATTTTTTAGTTTTATGCCCAAAAGTACGCATTTATTTTGTAACACTGCTCTTGTGGTGTCGATTTATTCCTAATAAATAAACTTTGAGATAATCACTGACTAGGGTGTCATCATGAAAAATATATTTAAACTGCTCTCCCATAAGTAACGTTTCAATGAATAGGTTTTTTTTAAATATAAGGTTGAGGTTTGGTAAGTACATATTTTTTGTAAGCGCTTCATTCATTCAACATTTAAGAGCGTAGCTCTTGTCGGTGGAGTAATTTCCAGGCTTGACGGTCTTCAGCCAGTGTTTTCACCTCCCTGTACGACATGACATTTGCCTCCTCTTTTATTTGGTCTACGAATACTCTTCGTGGTCTTCCCGGTCCTCTCTTTCCTTCTACCTTTCCCTCTATGATGGTTTTCATTAATTTGTCATGTCGTACAAGGTGGCCAAACATCTTCCCTCTTCCTCTGTAAGCGCTTAATAACCTTGTATGTGCTAACATCTAATTATTAGATCTCTACATTGGCATACAAAACTAGAACACGAGTACGTATGTTCAGTGAAATCTCATTAGTCTGGCACTAAAATCAGCGAGCTAGGTTATTGGAATGTTGGTAAATATCGTGAATAGAAAGTTTTGCAAAACAATGATCATCCATTTAGACAAATCCTGCTTATGACATGCGGGTCACAAGTTTCGTCTTTATATAGATTATGTATGACGAAGCCTTTAGTATATTTTTGGTAAAGTCGCCGTCCCCTGGAATATGCAGCGAAGCTTCCACACGACCAAATTTCCTCGCAAGCACTTCCCCTGAGCCGTAATAAGAAAAGATGGAGATATTTTAATAACGTATGAAGCTCTAAAACAATTTAGCAACATTTCTGCCACCAATATCTCAACTGATATGCGTGTTACGTCCAATTTTAAACCTTACGCCTATACTTACAGCATATAAGCACCTTTGATTAATACAAGCAGAAGATACGTTAAAATGAAAACACAACACAAAAAAGTAAGAAAATTGTGGCCACAGAGAAAAAACAAAGTAAAATTACGCTATTAAAATTATTAACGTTTTCGCTTTTCGCGATTATATACCTACACTTAACGGATTCAGCCGTGTGTACTTTACATTATTTAAATTTCCGACGTGTTGTAGACCACTTTTCAGTGTCCGTGGTCACAGTAGACTAGATGGCGGATGTCTAAGAAATATTATGAAATGATTTATAAGTATCACCAATGATTTTTCATCAAAATGTTTCCTTTGTGCGCTGTAGTCGCTCACGGTTTCCAGAGGTTTGATAGAATGCGTTTAAAGGGTTCATCAATAGGTAAAATTATAGTTTTATAAACTCGGACGAGTTCGGTAAAGGGAATCTAATAACTATACAACCACTAGACAGATTTTGATCAAACATATCTATGAATCACCGTAATTAATCCTGCTTTTAAATAAGAAACGCATTTAAAACGGTGACACCGTTTTAGAGACAATGCTAATAGACCTAACGAGTACCAATATTAACACTACTCACTACACAATCTCTTGTGCAACCCCAAACACCTCAAATGTCTACGTTCCGTCGTGGGTAAAAAATAACTTTTTTAGTATTGTAACAACGTAAGCTAAACATTGGTAATAGTGGTTTTTTTCAGCAGTAAAAAACAGTCGTAAACCAGTAACTCTGAGCCATAGCAGACCTTCTTTCTAATTGTTCTAGTTTGTAAACATCAAGCCGCAAAGATTAAACAAACTTATCTTCTGTTAAATGTTAAATCCAAGAATAATATCCATACCCGAAGCATCAATTCACATCTTCTCAACTCCAGAGCGGCAGAACGCAGGGTCGTATTGTGGAACGACCCCTTGTGAGGGCTACATTATGAAAATTGCCTTCTTGGCGTAAATAGTTATTGTAGGAGATGTTTCCTTCTCAAACAGCGGGAGGGGTTGAAGGAAATTTAGCTGCTTTTTTGAAGATGGAATAGAAGCTATACAGGTAAAAAGAGATTCATCACTAACACGGCTCTAAATTGCAATAAATACCTAAAATAACCTTGAAATAATTTCAAAACACACCTGAGATACATAACGTGCAACGCCTGTCAAAAAAAAACAATGGGACATTTTCCAAAAGGCAATAAAAAAAACAATAAAATGCGATAGATGGAGTTGAGAGATCCTGTCACAGTGTAACTCGTAAGGACTTTTTAACCCATCGAGTTTTCATCTTTATTCCGTGTATTTAAATTGATGAAATCGTGTCTCATTATCTCTTTAAGATGACTTGTAATCTGGCACAACACGTGTTCTGTGCGCCTTTTTGGCGTGTGCGTAGCAACGAACAAACGTCAGCCCTGATTTTTGTGTACCAAGCTACTAAGACGAGCGATGTATGTATCTTGGTACCACCATTCTCGCGTCTCGCCCTGTACACATCGCATCATTGCTCTGTCTAGACGGCTGTTGGATGACTGTATGGATTTACAGACTGTGGTAGAAGTAAACGGATTGTAAATCCTCTCATAGACGTGTACAATCACGGCTTGCAGTAAAGAAAAGAGTAGTTATGGCGTCTCTATACTAAATATACTTTGTGACGTTACAGCATATGTCCCTGACATAGTATGTCAAACTCAAAAGCAAATTAAGATTATAACTACCAACATTTACAAGTTAATTGGATAACGAAGCCTTTAATCCCTAAAGAGGAGCTATAATGGACAACATCTATTTGTTTCAAACACAAACACGAGTAAATTGCATTACTTAATTTGATTGAAAGCCAATTTTGGCAAAGTTTTACTATAAATGAGTTTGCTTTGAGCTATATTATTTTAGTAAAATTTAGTTTATTTTATGCGTATTATTACATCGTACTTATATTGCTCACCAGCGAACTTAGTTGTCTTCGTACTGCGACTAAGTTAGTTAAAGATTCTAACAGACCTGCAGATATAAAGCTAATTTTTCAAGTGATATTATATATATATATATATTCAAACTTTTAAGATTCATTGATATAATAGGTCGGGGAAAAAGTCTTTTCGTATTTTGTATGCATAAAGTTGTAGTAAAAATCTCATCGGTTGTACTGTTTGTATCTGGCTTGTTTTGATACCATTAAATATATGACATTTTAAAAAAGGAATTCAAAAAGTAAAATGCAATTTCCCGCCATTTTTCAATTGTTTTTTGTTCGATAAAATGAGTGAATCTAACGAATAAATTCGATATATTTTGATGTTTTATTACAAAAAAGGGAAAATTGCGACACAAGCCGCGAATAAAATTTTTGACGTTTATGGGCCTAATGCAGTGTCATCAAGAGTAGCACAATGTTGGTTCAAGCGTTTTCAGTCCAGGAATTTTGATGTCAAAGATGCAGCTCGCTCTGGTCGCCCTGTTACGGATAAAGTCGATGCCATTTCTGAAAAAGTGGATCAAGATCGGCATATTAGTATTTATAACGTAGCTGAAGAACTGGGGATTGGCCACAAAACAGTTTTGACCCATTTGAAAAAGACTGGCCATACAAAAAACTCGATATTTGGGTGCCACACGAGCTCACTGAAAGAAACCAAATGAATCTTGTACTCATTTGCGATTCTCTATTGAAACGTAACGAAACCGAACCGTTTTTGAAAAGATTGACCACTGGTGATAAAAAATGGATCACCTACGACAAGAATGTGCGCAAACGATCATGGTCAAAGGGCAGTGAAGCACCACAGACTGTAGCGAAACCCGGATTAACACGTAATAAGGTGATCCTGTGTGTATGGTGGGATTGGAAGGGCATCGTTCTTTATGAGCTTTTACCGCCGGGTAAAACCATCGATTCGGATCTCTACTGCCAACAGCAGATGAGACTCAAACAAGAAATTGAGAAAAAACGGCCGTAATTGATCAACAGAAAGGGTGTGGTCTTTCATCATGATAACGCCAGACTGCACACATCTTTGGTCACTCAGCAAAAATTGAGAGAGCTTGGTTGAGAAGTGTTAATGCATCCACCATATAGCCCTGACCTTGCACTCTCAGATTTCCACCTGTTTCGGTCTCTTCAGAATTCTTTGGGTAGTGTTGGATTAACATCCAGAGAGGACTGTCAAAACTACTTGTTGCATTTTTTTTGATCAGAAGTCCCAAAATTTCTACATTAACGGGATCATATCACTACCTACAAGATGGCAACAAGTTATCGAACAAAATGGCACATATATATATTAATGAAATATAAAAAAAAATGTCTTGAATTTGTTTATAAAATACGAAGAAACTTTTTCCCCGACCTTATATTTTAATGGATGCAAGTTATGCAAAGCAATATTTGTTACTTTATTTATTCATTCAATACCCGGGGGTATTTAAATTTTTCTTAATTTTATATTTCATATTCATATAATAAGTATTTTTTCTTAATATCGATAAAATTAGATTACGAATTTTGACAGATTTGGTATGTTAAAACTTCACATCAGACTAACAAGGGAAATATGCCTTAGTGCAATTATCGTTCGTATTTAAATGTCTGCTTACAAAAAAATTACAACCAACAAGAAAGTTCAATAAACGGGATTCATCCACTAATCGTCCAGCATGTCTATTCTGCAAGCTAAGTGAACGTGCAAGTGAAGTGATAACCTAAATGAATGTGACTTTTGCTCGCTTATTTCTGCAGATAAATGTCAAAATATCGAATTATAAGAGGGGACTACAGTCAAGGGTGATCACTCGACATTTTGACATTTCTCTATAGGTAGTAATCGATAATAAAAGTATACGTTCACTTAGCTTATCACTTCACTTGCGCGTTCACTTAGCTTGCAGAATCGACATGCTGTTTTCGTTGCTTTTTTCGACAAATAGTGTGAGAGGGCTCTTAAGAGCACGCTCTTTCTCACACAAGCTTTCATAAAAGCTACACTTATCCGCATTTGCTCTACCATCGCGCTCACATTATAATAACTTAACGGATTTCGCAACTCCTGTAATTCATAATTTATCTGCCAACTCAGTTTAAAGTTGGCATTAAACATAGTTAAGCCCTCATCTGAGTATGTTGGTAGTTGTTGCATTTTGTTGCATCACGCTACGCCTACAGAGTTGCCATGCTTTATGTTTTCCTGGGCATTTTTATGGCATAAATGCACTTACACACTTTTTAAAGAAATAAAAAGTGTTTTTCTGATGAATCTCTAGTGTACCTAATTCCCGTTCTACGTCGCTTGCTACATTGAAGTTCCAGAATGACTCACGTCCTGAGGAAAAGAGGTTTGTATTACATACTTCAAAAGAAATACTAAGTAAATTCCGGGTATTCAGTTTTGGGAACCAAATATTTAGTACACACATTTAGTACAATATCGTATCACAGAGAACCCAAGTCAAAGAAACTTATCAAAACTTTGTCCAAGAAACAAGCAACCGATCGTAACCCTACAATACATCTGGCCCGTCCCGGACACCATTTACATAAAACACCCGGAACGAGTGCCGTCCGGGAACCTTCCTGGATTACCATAACCGCTTAATTATTTTGTTTATCTGACCACTAAACTGCTCTGACTGCTGTCTGTGAAACGTGGACTTGCGCCAGCTCTGATATGGCAATTTTTACTTTAGAGATACAGAAAAAACACCGTTGAGATTTTCATTGTAATCATAATACTAATATTTTTAAAAGCTTTTTTTTTAAATTTGAAAGATGAAGATAGTGTTTTTGGTTTGTTTTTGTTCCTCTTTCACTTAGCAACAGAACGTGGATTGATTTTTTGCAGAGATAGAGAGCCTGAGAGTGACTTAGGATGCTTTTTTTTTAAGTTTACGGTTTCTAAGGAAATTTCCACAAGGGTGCAGCTAGTATTAGGTAAAAAAGACACTGACCACTTGTATGTAGCGCGAAATTATCCTATTAGTTCAAATATTTTCTTGGCCCAACGCGGACAGATATCATAAGTTCAATTGGTTTCTTGACCCAGTGTGGACAGATACCTACTATTAGTTTGATTTTTTTATACCCCTTTTTAAACAGATCATCATCATCATCCGGATGACATTCACTGCTGAACATCTTTAGATGTCCACACTGATTGGCAGCCTGCCATCTGTATCCACTGGATGCCCGCTACCTCTCACAATGTCGTCAGTCCATGTAGTGGGAGGACTATACGCTGCGTTTTCCGGTTCGTGGTCTCAAAACCTTTCTTCCCCATCGGTTATCGGTTCTTCGAGCGATGTGGCCCACCGTTTTTCACTTCAACTTGCAAATTTTAATAGCTATGTCGGTGACTCTGGTTCTTCAGTGAATATCCACTTTCCAGATTCTTCAAATACTATCAGTACAATTGTTTTCTTGGCCCAACGCGGATAGATACTATGAGTTTTATTTTTTTCTTGGCCCAGGGCGAACAAATTATGTTAGTTTATTTGTTTTCTTGGCCCAACGCGAACAGATCTTATCATTTCAACTGTTTTAATTTGTACTTGCTGTTTTCAGAGCTTAAAGTAAGTATAGTAGTTTGTGAAATACTATTATGTTGTAATAAAACTTTTTCTGATTCATAGCACCATGGGAAGTCATTATTATAATTACAAGTATTATGGATAAGAAAGTAAATTTCATTATCATGATGTTAGCTTTTTACAACTAAACGGCTGATCAGAACTTGATGATATTTAGCAAAAAATATTGCTTCACAAAGAAAAGCATAAAATATATAAGATTTTATCATTGGAAAAATATAAGACAGTGGCAAAACCGCGCGACGCTGCTAGTCGAAAATTATTTTAGCTTTGCTATTTGATTCGGTCTAAAATCTCACATAAAGTTAAAGAGGTGAGGTAGAGTCAAGTAGTTCTTTGTAATAGTTTCCATGGGTTTACCAAAAGTTGCGTGGTACAAATTTTGCCTCATAAGTATCCCCTAATTAACTGACGGTACAGTAGTAAAGTTGTCAAAACTATGTCACTCATCCAAACACCCAAAAATTGTCAAGTTCCCACACTGAACTAATTCAAGATGGTTCTCGTCTTTGATCAGACAACATAGGGAGATACAAGGGAGATATGCTAGTAAAATTATCGTTCGTGTTCATTTCTTATACCTCTTTTCAAAAATCATTTAAAACAAAAACTGTAAGTACGCCACTTACAAGTATTTCACGCACACTAAGAATTATATAATACTAGCTGCGCCCCGCGGTTTCAGCCGCGTGATGACGAAAATTCAGTGATGATGATGAAAAGTAGCCTATGTGTTAATCCAGGACATAAGCAATGTACATTCCATATTTCATCCGAATCCATCCAGCCGTTTCTGCGTGATTGAGTAACAAACATCCATCCATCCAAACTTTCACATATTTGATATTAGTGTGATTAGTGTGATAATTGCATTATATAATTGTTTGCTTAGGCATAACTATACTGATAAATAATAGAAACCACTGGCACCCGACTCAGAGTCTCAGACTAGTTCGGGAGCCTTTGGAAAAGCAAATTATGTTAAACATAATTTATGTCAAAATAAATTACTTTACCATATCTCCCTTGTATTTCTGACCTGAGGTTCTCACCTCTAATGTAATTCCATTCTAACACGGGTTACGTGTCAAGTAATTAAATCCTTGTTCAACAATCCCTAAATTAAAATAGTTTTGATTTATAATGAACCTAAATATGTTTACGAAACTGTCCCGACGAAATACGGCCCAAAGTTAACACAACTAGCCAAGCGTGAAGTTAATTTAGGAAATTTATATTAACTGTACACCCACGTCAAGTTATTTAGAATTAGCACCTTGAACTCACGAGTTTTAGTTTTCTTTATCTCCATTCTAGTTTCACCCTAATCTCAAAAGATTACAGAATACTGAAGCAGATTAGGTGATTTTTCATTCTCAGGCGTGTTCAACCTTTGGCTATGTCACAAATCCTTTTTGATTCCATCAGTGCCAATAAATTCTAAGAAGCTGTAGATATGTATGGATGATAAAGGCAATCAAGTGAACCCCTATGTATTCTCGTCTTGATTTTACGAACAAGTATTTGCATTAGAAAAATCCTTTGAAGCCCCGAAAGTTCTACGCAAGCTTAGCAAGTTTACTTCAATACATACTCATTTTTTATTAATCTGAAACCCTGCGGGTTTTATTAGATGAAAAACTTTTTCAATTTTAACTTTGGAAGTGATTACACTCATCCTGTTTACGCATTACCGAATTCATGCCATTTAAATACATTAACTTGAATCCATAAATAAGTAGGTACGACAATTATGTTACAATGATTGCCCTGGGTGGCCCAGTTGGTAGTGAACCTGCCTTATTCGCTTGAAGGCGTGGGCATGATTCCCACCTAGGGCAAATATTCATATTATGTTGAATTTGTGTTTAGCACTGTTTTAAACTGTCACGGTTGTTCACTACAGTTATATGATTATTTCCGGGATGTATATCCTTCCACAACCTTACCACGGTAAATATCCCGTAAATAATCATATAACTGTAACATTTGTGTTTTTTCTTTATCTGGGTTTTTCTATATCTAAAATCCAAAGTTCGCCATTTTCCTAATTGTGAAGAAAACAGGAAAACGAAATATAGTAGAGCGCTAATGTATTCTCTAAATTAGGTTAAAGGTCACTTCATTTATCATTAGCTAATTAAAAAACCAACTACTTAACCCGTTTTAAAAAGTCAGTGTAACATTGTTTAAATTACCAACAACCTTGCAATATTCAGCTTAACGAGTCAACATTTGTTTTGCGACGACCATTGAAACAATAGAAAGATACGTTAAAATAAAGACTATAATAAATAAATATCTGGGACATTTTTGCACACACGGTCATCTGACCCCAAACTAAGCAAAGCTTGTAATATGGCTGCCAGAGACTGATATACGTACATATATATTTTTAAATACATACTTAAATAGATATTAATTATAATAAACGTGTGATCTGACGAGGATTGCACCTACCCAGTGGACCCAAAAAACTAAAAAAAACTAATAGGTACGTAACTTTTGACAATATAATATTTAAAACGTAAAAATCAAGCAGCATTAAATGTGCCTTTTCTTCTGTACTAACTGCGCCCGCAGTGTTTTTGCATTGGCTAAAGGACTTTCTACGCGATTAAATCCGAGGGCGTACATTATTCCATGATTAGTCAAATAGTATTTAGCGGCATTTAAACTCCATCCAAGCAAAAAATCACATCGCTCTGTTACTCTATTGATTTGTGAAAGAGGAACAAAGATACACATTATATACACATAAAAAAATAGTATTTGCTACAGATGGCTTAATTATAATGAGTTAAAGTCGCATTTAGTGGAGCAAAACCATGGCGCTTACATACAATCGTGTTTATAGCAACTTATATTTTTAAGGTTTTTTCATATTTTTAGAAAATTATAGCTGTAATGTAAAATGTACCGTTACGGTTCCCTCCATAAATATGACATCTGTATATTATAATTATCAATATAAAAAAACTGACTCCATCAGAACTGGACCAAATTGAAATGGGATCAAATGGAACGCACTAGCTTTCAAATAAATAAAAAATCATCAAAATCGGTTCATCCAGTCAAAAGTTCTGAGGTAACAAACATAATAAAACATTCGAACTGATAACCTCCTCCTTTTTGGAAGGCGGTGAAAAATATCGTAGACATCATTCAATAAATAGGTATTTTAATAGATCCAAAAAACATGGAGAAAGGCGTAAATCAGAGTTACTATATTTTTTCTTCTTTTATGGAGCGAAATGTCCTTTATCTTTTTTTCGGTCCTTACGGTTTCCGAAATAAAACATTCAATTTTATTATGACACCATTTTTATAATTTTAAGCTTACCATGGAACTAGACAAACTAAAACTAGAATGACCAAAATTGCTAAAAGTGAGAAAAGAGGGCCTTAAGGGGAGAAAATTATTTCAACGGAAGCCTTATCTCAGAGCCTTTATTCTGCACGGGCCAAACGCGCTTTATCGTGGCGCGTTAACCTCCAAAAGTTGAACTTTATTTCCTAAGCAATAGAGGCCAACATTTTGACGTAAACTTAACGTGGCCACGATAGCGCGCGTTTGCCCGTGCGGAATAAGGGCCCAGAACACGTACCTATTTGTCGCGAGCGAAAGCCGTTTGTTTACAAGTGCTGTAAGGCAAGTCCTATATCTTCTTTTTAAATAATCAAATGGTAAAATTAATTTGTTTAGCGCTCCGTGACCACTGGCCCGCACACAAAGACACGTGATATGGGTTGTTAATGGCAACACAAAGCTACGCCTTCATGTGTAAATTAGATGGAATTAGTTTAAATAATTAACCGCCTAGTTTTCTCGTAAACTTTGTTTAGTACGTTTTCATTTAATTTGTCTAAATAGGTAATGTAGGTTGGCTGCGTTGTAAATATACAATTTTCAATCAACTTCAAAAGAAAAGGTTTTATTGATTTTTTGAACAAACTAACACTTTTGCGTTTATAATATTAGTAGTTTATCACACCAACAGACAGACGACCTAAAAGAGACCGCAGGAAAACTCTGAATGCAGGCCGCTTCCAACCAGCTCTTTTGGAAATCGATGGGAGATGCCTATGTCCAGCAGTGGACGTCCTATGGCTGAAATGATGATGATATCACATTAGTTAGTATATAACACCTATATTTGGTTGCAAAGGTTGTCTGTAAACGTCCAGATAAGCCTGCGTCACTCCACTGAACGTATCTCAAGCTTTGATCATTACAAGGTTACTCCGTAATTTATATTGTCTAGCCCACAGCGTTACACGTGAGTTTATGTGGTTTACAAACCTTTATTGCTAGATTTAAGGCTTTAATTATGGAGCTAATAGGCTGAAATTGTAGTAATGTTTTCTAGTTAAAAGCCAGCTTTTCAAAAAAAGCTATATTGTTTACGTCATATGAATAAAAATAGAAAACATATTGGGAGATCGCCAATCGAATATGATTTGGATATGATTTTAAGAAATTCTTATGTATTTATTTATATTTTATTTTGGCGAAGGACTTTTTGATTATTTTTTTGTTAATTTTTTGAAATCGGTCAACAGTTGTCAACTTTTTTTTGGACTTGGCCAGGCCAGTCTAAAAAAAATTGGTAGAGGCGTTGGGTACTGGCTTTTCCCTCCACCACAAATGGTCACAATGGTCTTTTAGTTTTTTTTTTATTAGTAGTTATTGAATTTTTGTTAATTTTCTGTTTTATAAATCCATGTATAATTATAATACATTCAATAAACTGATTATAATCTTAATAACAAAAAGATTTTAAGTCAATGAAACACAGTTTTTCCAAAATTAAAACGTCCAAGCCAGGAATTCCGGGCAACCTGATGCACATTTCTATTGTAACGTTGCCATCAGAAATTTAATTAACTTTTACTTCAAAGCAACTGTGGGTCAATGTGGCAGGATTCGCCGTTCGAGACAAAAAGGGCAACCCCACTTACCGACCGGAGTGGACCGTTTTATGGCAACATTTTACCTCTTATTATAACATTATATCGCTTAATTGAGGACATATTAATGCAAAGAGACTGAGTTTGCATTTTCAGGTTTAACGTTTATCGTATTTTAATCGTGTTTGTTTTTAATTACGAGTGTAATTTGGAGCGCACAGATTAGGTGAACAGATTGTCCTGAATCATAGCTAAGCACACTCTCGATCAAGTCATTATTCAAACAACAAAAAAACTAAACCAAAATTCGTGCAGCAATTTGGAAGCTACGGTGCCACAAACAGACACACAAGTACACACGTTAAATTTAGAACACGTCTCTATTTGCATAGGGGGTTAAACATGCTGTAAAAAAACCAAAGGTCCTCAAACTCGAACTAGTATCTATTTAACTATTGAAGAGTTTCACTATCAAACTTTTTTTTATGCATAGACTTGCGTTTGACCGCCACCTCACTTGATGTTAAGCGATGATGCGGTCTAAGATGGAGCACGCTTGCCTAGAAGAAGCCGATTCACTCGTGATTTGAAGACACCTACATTGCAGCTCTACCATTATACCGTCATCTGATGATGTCGTCTGTACAAATCGATTTATAAAATATATATGTATTTAAAAAATATATATTTATGTATATCAGTCTCTGGCAGCCATATTACAAGCTTTGCTTAGTTTGGGGTCAGATGACCATGTGTGCAATAATGTCCCACATATTTATTTATTTATTATTATTTATAAATTTTATTTATTTATTTAGATACACAAAACGGATTACAATCAATTACAATGAATACTAACTAAAATCTTAACTTGATTGTAACCCAAAACATGTATAAATAAAAGATTATAATTAGGGAATTAGGAATAGACGAACGTGATGAAAGCAATGAGCTTGCTGGAAGGCACTTCCATCAATGTTGTGCCATCGCACAACAATTTTCCAAAATCTAAACTTTTTTATGATACTGTGTGACGAGACGAGCGAAGTCGCTTCACGCTTGCCCATTACAGCTCAACGCCACGCAGAATTTTGAACTTCAACAGTTCAAAACCCTGGGTGGCAATGCACTGCGCTCGTCACCCCGAGATATAAGATGTCAAATCTCTGTGTGCCCTGTAATTTCGCTGGAAACATTGCCCTTCAATCCAGAACACAGTAGTGTTTGCACACTACTGATTGGCGGTTGAATAACTGGCAAAGGTGTGGTACTTCCCCAGGCGGACCCCTGCAAAAGAGTCCTACCACTACAAAGTTTATAAACTAACAGTGAGATGAACTATTTAGACGACAAGATGGAGGATACCTTTTATGGTTAATTTTACCTCGTAACTACTAAACTTAGGATCAAATATATTTAATTTCGAATTATTTACTTTTAAATTAAGTAATTTAACTAAAATATTTAATATTATTAGAAGTACGTTAAATCAACTTCCAAGTACTTTATTAACTCGATCCCCAAGCCGCCTGCTAAGCGTGGGGATTATGGCAACACCCCTCTCTATGAGGGAGGCCTTGTCCAACAGTGGACGTTAATTGGCTGATGATGTATGTGTGTGACTTTATTAACTAAACAAAATACAAGCTACGAGTAACTAACACAAAAAAAAAACAGCTGGACTGCCCATACCGGACCATAGACCGTTGAAGGTCTATGGGCTGATTTGTTTACATAACTCGTTAGTTTTTTTGACAGCCCCGTTAGCTTAGTTGGTAGTGAACCTGCCTTCTGCGCTTGGGGGCGTCCGATTCCCACCTAGGACAAACATTTGTTTGCATGAATATTTGTGTTTGTTCTATGTCTGGGTGTTAATATCTATTTAAGTATATATTTAAAAATATATATGTATGTATATCAGTCTCTGGCAGCCATATTACAAGCTTTGCTTATTTTGGGGTCAGATGACCATGTGTGCAATAATGTCCCAGATATTTATTTATTTTATTAAGTGAAGCTAATATAAACGTTTTAAAAAGTATCCTTTTGTAAAACAAGAAAAAAAAATCCTGTTTTAAACTATCACGGTTGTTCAATAAATTTATATGATTATATACGGGATATTTACCGTGATAAATATCCCGTAAATAATCATATAACTTTAAGAAAAAATATATTTAAATAATAAGTTTCGTACTCTGCTCAGCAAACCCTTACATTTAATTAATCCTGATAGTACATTAAAAAGTTTTGTCTGCCATCTTGGGGTGACTGCCATATCGAATTTAGTGTGACTTAGTAATTTTTAAACTTTCGCGATTCGAACACATGTTTTCATATTTATCGGGACTTATCGCGCACTATTAACTTATTAACGTCGAGCGAAAGGTATCTATTTTTACCTATATTTAATAGTGCGCGATAAGTCCCGATAAATATGAAAATTAGTGTGACTTCATTAAATTTTACATATTTTCTCAGCAAACTCTTGCGTTTGATACCCATGGCGGTGCATAAAAAATACTTAGTCCGCCATCTTTGGGAGTCGACCATATTGGATTTAGAATGACGTCATTAAGCTAGCCATGCATTGTCATTCTAATTAAACGTGTATGTAAAGTTTCAGCACATTCGGTTGGAGATAACTATTTTAAAATTCAGTTGCAAGATTTAACCCATACTAAAAAGGCAAGATCTATAAAATCTTGTAATAAAAATAACTGGCCAGGATCGTGTCGAGACACGCATATGGTAGGGTTTCGTAACCAAAGCCATATAATTGTAGTCATAGTTCAGAAACTGATAATTATAGACCAATTTGAACGAATGAAGCTCTGTGGAATTAGCTAAATTTCAGAGATGTATCACTCCGACATAGCATAAATACTTTTTATAGTTTAAACATAGAGAAAACTGATTGAAAAACATTCCTTTGGACTAGAACGCCTTGAATTTATTACAGTTTTATCGCTGTTACTCAAAAAGTTATTATTAGATAATGTTCAAAATAATATTGTTTGAAGGTTTTAAATAAGACGGTTAGGTCTTATATGACGGTTATTGTAAGTTACAAGTTTCTATGTCTTATAGTTTATAAATTCAAGATGGGACCAACTTTTTGCCACTTTGGCTGTCATATTTCGCAATGGATAGTCTTTATAAAGAAGGGATGTATGAAACCTTACCATCATTTTAAAATACCTTTTCAGCGATAACCCTTACGAGGAGGGCCAGTAAAAAAAATAATATACATCCTCATTTTACATTTTACCAGAGCCACCCCTAAAATGAAATATTTTAAAATTGAGATCTATTATATAACAACTGTCATTTTGCAAAGTTTCATGCACTTACCTAAATAATTATAGAAGTTAGAAGGTTCTAAAAAAATCGGACGGGCAGACAGACGGATAGACGGACAGACGGACAGACGGACAGACGGATAGACAGACAGATGGACAGACGGACAGACGGACAGACGGACAGACGGACAGACGGACAGACGGACAGACGGACAGACGGACAGACGGACAGACGGACGGACAGAAATAATTTATAAGGGTTGGGCTACGGAACCCTAAAAATGAAGGTATCCATAACGAGTTCATCAAGTCGTTTAGTTCTATAGTAAGGTTTCCACAAATATTTTATGATAATCACGGACCAGAGAACCGCAAAATGTACCCCCGGCTCCCATGTAACCAGAACTGTGCTCTCCATTCACATGCTAATCAGTAAAAAGGGCCGATTTTTTTCTGTCCAGTAGACATTACAAGAGTCCGTATTAAAGTGGAATGTAATATCTAGTGGTTTAACAAAAAGGTATGCCCGTAAATCTGTGGGTCTTTACGGCATCGTGGAGTGGTTGTAAAGCTTCAGCGCTTTTTGAGATTGTCGTAAAACTGGAGTAAACTGTTCATTACTGCTTGGTCAATAGTTATGAAAAAATGTTAGAGCCATCAAACTTGGATTAGCATTCTGGAGGACTCTAGTTCATATGAGAAGGGACGAAACTTGCATACGAATGTGAGTTAAATTAGCACGTAGAACATTCCATTGGTGCTGTGAAAAGTTTCCCAACTTGTGAATTTGTAGGTAATGTTCTCGAACTAAAAAGTCATATCAAACTAAGAACTCATTCAGTGCTCTGAACCACGAAACCGATGACCTTGAAATATTTACGGCACAATCTCTAATGTACCTCCTTTCTAACAAAAAAAGAATTAAAGAAATCAGACTACGCGTTAATGAATTAAAATTAAGTACGCATTTTGACTTTTATCCCCTCTCCCAAAGGAACCATAGTGAATTTCTGGATAAAAAGTATGCAAGAACCTACCTCGAAGTATAAACTCAAACCATGCTAAGTTTCATTTGAATCCATTCAGTAGTTTCGGCGTGATGCGCGGTCGTGATACAGACAGAGAGACAGACAGACAAAAATGAAAAAAGTTACAGTTTTGGCTTCAGTATCGATTATAGAATGCCGTCCAATATTTTTTTTCAAAATATCTTCAATGTACAGAATTGAACCTGTTACAGTTTTATTAAAAGTATAGATAGATGAGATATTTTTTTTTGCACTGTTGCTGCGGGAAAGAAGAGCAAATAAATGTACTTAACAAGAAAAATCTTTTACATTTATAGTATTAGTATATTAAAATATATAGGCTTACGTCTGGCCGCCATCTCGCTTAATGTTGAGTGATGAAGCAGATGAGATCATTGGTGTCACTGCAAGTTTATTAGTGTGAGTAAGTGTGCCCCACCTACAGTTTTTGCGTTAGGTATAGTGAAAAAAGTCTGTGAAACACGCACATTTGAACACGAGCGATATTTATTCCAAGGATCTCCTTTGTTTGTCTAATCATACAATAGAGCACGCTTGCCTAGAAGAACCAGATTCACTCGCGATTTAAATACCCAGATTGTAACCATCGAAGAACTCAGCATATTCTACAGTCTAACGCACCGAGCGTGGATAGAAAAACTTTATTGTAATTTAAGATGACCAATCACACTTCACACTAATATTATAAATGCAAAAGTAACTCTGTCCATCTGTCTGTTTGCTACATAATCACGGCTAAACGGCTTAACCGATCTCGATAAAAAATTCGAGGTAATAGTATGTATCATGAGGACGGACATAGGCAATTTTTTCTGAAGAAATCGCGGATGAAGTCGCGATTACAGCTAGTTTTTAATAAACTTACATTATCATCCTGGGAAATATGTAATTACTGAACCACTATCCATGCGAAGAAAAACGTGAATGCAGGTGAAATAAAATAAACCATTATTTGCAAGAAATGAACACTAAATCGTTATTCTCACGTAGAGGAATTGCAAGCCAGTTTCTTGCTAACTGCAAACTATGTCCTCATTATTATTGCAACAGCTCTCAGGTCCCTCAGAGACGGTACTGATAACTTGCAAAAGCAGATTAATGGTGAGAACTGCCTGAAAGGGAATTCCTGGAATTCTGTTATATCCTTGGTAGACACTGAGTTCATTATACGTTCGTAACCTATCGAACTGCTAAGGGCCTCGGCAGACTAGCGACTTTTAGCATCAGCGATCAGCGATTCAGTCGGCTTTTGGAAGCTGGATGCCGCGACCGAACACTTCAACCCGCACTCATAATAATAATTAGTCAGTCACGGTTCAGTCGCGGTGATCAAGTGGCTTTTTGACGCTCGCAGCAGCGACCGCTACACTCCGCACACATCCGGATGCCAGTCACAGCAACTTTGTGAGGCTTAGGCATCTGCGGAACATGGCTCAGTGTTGCACAATACGTACCTATACTTTATGTGTGTTTCTTCTATAGTTATTAAGGCAAGTGCATAAAACTGAACAATTACTCTTTTAGTATTATTCTCAATTTTAAAAGTATAAAATAAAATAAAAATTTCGCTGCACCTCTTCGTGTGTGGGTTTTTATAAATAAAGGCAAGCTTTAATACATCACTTTTTTTTAGCAAAATAGCTTAATGTACGTTTGATAAAAGAAATATAATTTTATAAAATAATTATTTTTTTAAATATGATCCGCCAAAGTGGCAAAAAGAGGTATAGAAATGCAGGGGAGCTGCATTTCTATAACTCTTGTCCAAATATTTAAATATTTTTTTTCTGTAAATAAATAAATCTGTATACATAGTGATTCTTCTGCCACTGGTCTTATTACCTTTGACAGAAAGTAAAGCTAGATATTCATGTAACTGGGTACAGTATCCTTGTATGTACATACATAGGTACTCAACGCATAGTACAGAAGCATGACCGGTATTCGCAGTTTGTTGTTAAAAAAACATATATACTCGCGCTAAGCTCGCAAACCACTCTGAGATTTTTGGTAACTGTAACATGCAACAGTTTCAGTGGTTGTATATTGAGTACCCACTTCATATTTTACTTTCTATAGTAATTAAGCTGAGTACTCAAACTCAAATAACTTCTGGAGGTACCGGTTTTCCACCCGCTCTCAGTAGTTCTGGACGTGATTCCGTCATCATCCGGCGCCTTGTTGTTCTTAAGCTAAGTTTTTTAAGTTTCAGAGCCTTTCTAATCTCGTACAAGCTGATGTCTGGGATGTCCTCAGTGTAGTGTCGGGTCAGTTAGCACTCGTGTCCTGAACTGTACTGACAATATGTTGTCGTGTCAAGGTGTACAACTGTCTGTTAAACCTCTCGAGCTCTCCGGCTTTGAGGAAATGATATTGCCATCTACGATCTAGAGTTTCGTCATTTGACTTTTCCCGATACCTAGACGAATTCTTCGCGAACACTTTAGAGCCCTGGTTCTGCTCAATTGCGCCCCGAATACATCTTATATCGCAGGAACGCAGATCATGTCGCACCGATTTTGAGATTCGTCATACAATAGTACACAAGCACACCATGATTCTCGCTAAAAAACATATACTTGCGCTACCCTCGCGAACCATTCTGAGATTTTTGGTAACTGTAACATGCAACGATTACAATTACGGGTCGCATATTGAGTACCCAGCTTTAAATTTACTATAGAAATGCTCGCAAAGTTTTCACTGCAAGAAGCAAAGTATTTTTCGCAATTCTGACGTGCCCGAAATACTTTTCGCTCAAGTCTTTGCAAAACTATATTAAAAATTTCCAAGACTGCAGCATGTTACTGTAGTTGAATAACATTTAGAGATATTCTCTGAAAGAGTTGAGGTAGACGAAGTTGAAATTAGTTTTAATAATAGCATTTAAGTTAAATGTGTTTTGCTGAAAGTTAGATACGTTATTTTTATGTGTTGTAAGTATTACAGATTACTAAACTTGGGCTTTACCTGCTCGTGGCGAACCGGTTAAGTTTCACTTTATAAACCAGCACGCTTCGAAGCTTCTCTCGCGTAGATATTTGACAATCGTATTTGTATTAATTTTTCTGTAAAATAATGTATACCTACGTAATTAGGCCTTTTCATATTTCAATCAATTAAATGTCTATACGTATATAACAAGTCATCATCATCAGCCAGAAGACGGCCTCTGCTGAACATAGGCCTTCCCCTTTAACCTCCACACTGAACGATAACCTGCCATCTTCATCAACTGGATGCCCGCAACCCGATGTCGTCATTCCATCTAGTGGGAGGCCTACCTACGCTGCGTCTTCCGGTTTGTGGTCTCTATTCAAGAACATTCCTTTCCCATCGGTTATCGGTTCTTCGAGCGATGTGGCCTGCCCATTGCTACTTCAACTTGCAAATTTTAATAGCTATGTCGCTGACTCTGGTTCTTTGGCGAATATCCACGTTCTTTATACTAAGTTTATTTTTATTTTTATTACCGGTAGAGCTGATTCAAACGGCTGAACAGATTTTCATGAACAGGAACAATCATAGCTAGGAACACTCTCGATCAAGACACTGCTTGAAACTATCACAGTTGTTCACTGCAGTTATGTGACCAGACAACCACAACCAACCCATCACAACCTTACCACGGTAAATATCCCATAAATAATCACAACTCTCAACCAACTCACCTTTCAAACAAAAAAACAAAATCTAAGTCGGTTTAGCCATTTGGGAGCTACGGTGCCACAGATAAACACACAGATACACACGTTAACCGTATAACACCCCTCTTTTTGCGTCGGAGGTTAAAACTTGACACATCGTTTGACACATCTATCAAGATGAGCACAAGGTTATTTTAAGTGTTCTTTCCCTGTATTGTCTTTAAAATTGAAGTTACCTATCATCGTATCTTCTCCTACACCAAAGATCCATCGATTGGACGAATTATAGCGATCCCAATCGCTTCTCACAGCAGGGATAGGACAAACAGTAGGTACTTCTCAAGGGTACTTCACAGCCTATACAAACCGTAACAGCACCCAGCTATTCCAGACATCTACAGTACAAACACAGATTGTCGTATTTGCATTTGAAACGGGGCAGTGTTTGTGAACAAATAAGCACTTGATACACGTCATTGTACCATTTAATCATAATAATATTATATATTTCAATCTATGTGGTACTAGTTGCGCCCCGCTGATTCGCCCGCGTGGAAATTGATTTGTCGCAAGTGGAAAACGAAATCAGATAAAAATATAACTAGATTAGACTATGTGTTATTCCTGAACCTAAACTATCTACATTCCAAATTTAATTACTTTAGTAGTTACGGCAATACGTGGTGACAAACATTCACACACACAAACTTTCGTATTGATAATATTCTATAGGATGATTACCGTCAGTGCTGGATTTATATTTTTTTCGAGTGTAGGCCACTTTATTTCCGCCGCCCCATGTACCTTTCTAAAATAATAATTTTCCATATGTAGTAAGAAAGGAACTAAAATATCCGCCGCCTTTAGGCCGCGGCCTTTATGGCCTATTGAATCTAGGACTGATTACCATAGACTGTAGAGGTAGACCGATGGATCGAACCACGCGGTCAAACCACGCGCCCACAGGCTTTACAAAAAGAACAGTTAATATGTTTAAGGTCGTAGTCCGCTTAGCAGCTCCGCACCGGACCAACGCCATCTCGCCTCACAATCATGTGAATGAAAAACAATGTTGTACTATTTGGCATAACGTCAATTTTATATTCGTAAACAAAAATAGTGAACCGCACGATGTCACCGCCCTGTCTGTCTACTCGACGTCGATTTTGCTAATCGACACCAAGCTGCATGTATACGGTCCGTGATCCTAGTCCTACCCCTCGTGCACTGAGCGCGGCAGGCAAGCGGCCGACTCGTTGACAGCGCGCAGGCCACTTGTGAGAAGTGCGCGGGCGCCTCGGCGCGGCGTTTGCGCACCTCGAGGGCGCCTGGGGAACAGCGTGCGAGCATCGGGCGACCGACGGGTGGACACCGCGAGGACGCCTGATGAACAGCGCGAAGTTTTGAGACTATGCTGACCGGGAGCTGCTCGGGCGCTGGTCCAGGACAGAGCTGCTAAGTGCACTACGAGCTTTAACGTGCACTTATGTTTGACTTGCTATTTTGATACATGGTATGATCACTGGGTATAAATATGTGACATCATCATAAATCCAAGATGACATCTAGAGTGATAATAAAAAGATAAATTAATTTGCTGCAATTTCTTAAGTGACATAAGCATCATTATAATATAATTACAACAGGCCCTTAAAAATTAAGCGAGGTATGGTAGATTAAAAGATCTATGTCCAGCAGTGGACGTCCTATGTCTGATATCATGATGATGGTACATCATTTCTTATTCAAGTGTACCGTTTGCGAAATATGATGCTCCTAAAATACCGTTGTCGTGTGTAAACTTTAAAAAAAAAGTACAAATAAACTTGTTTTACGGAACTAATTAATCCCGAATCGTTAAAACACAATAAAAAATTGCTCATTGAAATTTCCGTACTTGTTAATTAATTTTTGCTTTTTTCCGCTCGTAAACTTTGGAAGTAAGGGCTGTATTTCCGAGAATTAAGTACCTATAAAAATATCCAAGTACGTACAATAATAAGTCTTTTCTAGTCCGGGACAACAAAACAACTGCAAAAAATACAAAGGTACGGAAACCGGACAGGCCTGGCTAAAAGAACGAAAAAGTCGAAAATCTACCGCAAAACCGTCACGCATAGTTGAGGTCCGCTTTCATAATTAAAAAAGCGCTGAAAAAAATTGTACTGGGAGCAAAGCGGTTCTCAGGAGTGTACACACGTAGCAATATACATAACTCACAAAATTAAATGCATGCGTTGACTTTTACGATGCCAACGGGACCGGAAAGTCATTCCGCTTATCCTGTTCCGCAAACCACTTCATTTGGGCGGTTGGGCGGCGCGCTGGGCGGCCTCAGTAAGAGGTGTTTTTTTCCGTTTGTTGACCTTGATTCACAGATTAGACTTTTACATTAGGTCGTGATTTGTTTTTTCCTTTTTAGGGTTCTGTACCACAAAAGTTAAAAGTTCTGTACCACTGTAAATTTTTTTGCTATTTAAACTTGCTTCAACGTCGTGTTTTTAATTAAATTTATTAAAAACAATACTATACTTCATTATGAGAAAAATACAGATTCAAAACTCGGATGGATTAGCCCGCAGTACGCTCGTGCTGCAAATGTCGCATCGTCTAATCGTATGTTCGTGAACTATAATGTAAATTGATGTACTATTTAGTGTATTTATAAAAACATGAGTTTTATCACGAACGTCTAGTCATAAAAATTAATAATAGGTCGGGGAAAAAGTCTTTTCGTATTTTGTATGTATAAAGTTGTAGTAAAAATCTCATCGATTGTACTGTTTGTATCTGGCTGGTTTTGATACCATTAAAAATATGACATTTTAAAAAAGGAATATAAAAAGTAAAAAGCAATTTCCCGCCATTTTTCAATTGTTTTTTTGTTCGATAAAATGAGTGAATCTAACGAAGAAATTCGATATATTGTGAAATTTTATTACAAAAAACTGAAAAATGCGACACAAGCCGCAAATAAAATTTGTGACGTTTATGGACCTAATGCAGTGTCATCAAGAGTAGCACAATGTTGGTTCAAGCGTTTTCAGTCCGGGAATTTTGATGTCAAAGATGCAGCTCGCTCTGGTCGCCCTGTAACGGATAAAGTCGATGCCATTTCTGGAAAAGTGGACCAAGATCGGCATATTAGTAGTTACGACGTAGCTGAAGACCTGGGGATTGACCACAAAACAGTTTTGACCCATTTGAAAATACCTGGGTATACAAAAAAACTCGATATTTGGGTGCCACACCAGCTCACTGAAAGAAACCAAATGAATCGTGTACTCATTTGCGATTCTCTATTGAAATGTAAAGAAACCGAACCGGTTTTGAAAAGATTGATCACTGGTGATGCAAAATGGATCACCTACGACAAGAATGTGCGCAAACGATCATGGTCAAAGGGCAGTGAAGCACCACAGACTGTAGCGAAACCCAGATTAACACGTAATAAGGTGATGCTGTGTGTATGATGGGATTGGAAGGGCATCGTTCATTATGAGCATTTACCGCCGGGCAAAATCATCGATTCGGATCTCTACTGCCAACAGCAGATGAGACTCAAACAAGAAATTGAGAAAAAACGGCCGGAATTGATCAACATAAAGAGTGTGGTCTTTCATCATGATAACGCCAGACCGCACACATCTTTGGCCACTCAGCAAAAATTTTGAGAGCTTGGTTAGGAAGTGTTAATGCATCCACCACATAGCCCTGACCTTGCACCCTCAGATTTCCACCTGTTTCGATCTCTTCAGAATTCTTTGGGTAGTGTTAGATTAACATCAAGAAAGGACTGTCAAAACTACTTGTTGCATTTTATTGATCAGAATTCCCAAAATTTCTACAGCAACGGGGTCATGTCACTACCTAAAAGATGGCAACAAGTTATCGAACAAAATGGTACATATATATTATAATTAAATGTAATTAAACTTGAAAAAAATATGTCTTGAATTTGTTTATAAAATACGAAGAAACTTTTTCCCCGACCTTATATACATAAAAAAATATTGTACATAGAAGCATCTAAAAATCCTTGGAGCGTGATTCAAAGATTTATGCAATAAATATAGTTTCTGTCACCTGCCACTCTTAAGTTGGGCATATTATAGGAGACGAGGAACAGTGCTATTTCTCTTGATAAGAATTATGAAATCTATGGATATTAACGAAAACGGCTACGTAGCGTACCTTCAAGAATCATAATTTTATTCCTTTCTAAAATAAACTATATGTAAAGATTAATAAATTTAATGATAATCAAGTTTTAGGTTTTAAATATCCATGATAATAGGTACAAAATTTATATGAATCATCTAGGTACTCATTATGTAAGTACTTACTATCGATACATTCCTTGCCCACCATACTATAGATGCAACATAACACAGCATTCAATAATACACATTTAATTTTATTCAGTAATATTAAGCGACTATTAGAAGAGGTTTTTTTATATAACTCCCGACAGCTGCCGTGTAACAGACCGATGTGGATACGTCTACTCGAGTTTTTTAATAATTTTTCCATTTTAATCCAATATATTTTCAACCAATTTAAAAGATAGGCCAGCGTAAATATTATTCTGGTCACAATGGAGTTCAGATATCTGACGTTTCCACAACATAAAATTACAACGGTTCCGCGAAAAAACCGTATAATGCCATTATTAAATTGAACGGTCTCGTGTGACGGGGGATAACTTGGGTGTTGGTGAATATAATAAACTAAGATGAAGTATATAACTGGATCTGGCATCTGAATAATAATACCGAGTATAAGCGAAACACAGCAGCGAGGTACAGAAATATAGTGAACAACCGTGATAGTTGCATTATTGTATTGCGTAACGTTCCATGATCGTTACCGACTTCCAATACATGGCAAATGGCACATAGCTAGAAGCCAAACTTAACCAATAAAAAAGGTCACTACTATGACATAAACATTATTGACAGATGAAGGTGATTGACGTAATGTCAATCACTTTCATTTCGTTAAGCGAAAAATCATTGTTCTAACCCTCGGAAATATTTAATTGCATTTTAAAAGATTCGGGTATGTAAATATCATATTCTTTCTAGAAGGAATAGGTTATATATAGAACCCGAACTAAAAATCTCGTCTCATTGGTGCAACGGTACTCCCGTGTGGAAGTCGTTCAGACATAACTTTAAACTTATAATTATAATCTTGTAGCCCCGTACTCCAATCGGGCTCCTACCCTCTACGTTACTACGGCCACGATATTGACAACAGCGTCGTGACGTGCTGACCTTACTCGCTACCACGTTGACCGTACTCCGGTCACGTCTCCAACAACAGCGACGTGACGCGCTGACCACACTCTGGCCACGCCTGAAAACCTCGGACGGAGCTGTCTCGTCGCTACACTGCCCAGCTGACATTCCACGTGCCACGAGCCGCGTCGAGCTACGCGGCGACCGGCGCCCCAAGCTCTTCAAGCTAAGTCTCCAAACAAGGGACCAACATTTTTTTATCGCCATCACCTTCCGAGCTCACGACCCTCTGTCTGATTTGTAAATTCATTCGCTTGCTTTATTAAATCTTAACTTATACTATAATAAACTCTTTTCTTTGAAACACCTACCCACTGCTAGGTAGAACTTCACCAAGCTTCACTTGGTGAACGTTTCAGTGGCGCCCAGGTATTAAGCAGGAAGGTTGATTAAAAAGGTGTTGATCTCTCTGGCGTGGTATATTCACGGCTCCTTCTTTGTAAACTTGTGTCTGTCTGTAGGCTGAGGGGTAAATATAGCCTGTGCTGGTGCGGGGACTTATTTGTTAGAATACCCAGCTGTAGCTTCCATGCATGTCGTAAGAGGCGACTAAGGAAGACAAAGGTTACACCTACAGAAGTAACGCCCTTCTGTCCGCGTCTTAAACGCACTATAATATATTTTTTTACTTGATTTTTTTTTTTATTATAGAATAATTAAAATCATTTAGTACTTTTATACTCGACCTATCTTAAAATCTTGTTCTTTAAACTCAAATTACCAAACTTACCACCCAACCTACACTCGGAACATCTAACTTGTATTATTGTAAAACTTGCTCTCACGGAAACTTACCCGATATCTCTCTTAAAACTAAGATTCTAAACTCTCTTTGACGTAGGTATATAAAATGGCGTACCCCATTTATACCTTTTTGTCTCTACAAAAAGCTGAACTTGCATATGAGGTTGCCCTCCGTGGTGGTTCCTCAGATGACTCTGTGCAGGAACTACGGAAACAGATAATGAAACTTGCAAAAGACTTGCCCGCAGAAGCAATATTAGAATCACATTTAGACCCGGATACAGACCTAAAAGAACTAAAAGATTCAGTTATAAAATCATATAACAATTTAACCTCGCTAAAATCAAAATATGAGAAAAACCTATACCAGAGAACGGAAGTTCTACTGTTCCGGACAGCTGCACCGAACATTGCGTCATCACCAAAATAAAGAACAATATCTCAGCGTGATAAAAGGTGTAGTGCTGTGTGTCCGTGAACATTATACGTCGATTGTATATATATAAAGAATGTAGTATATAAGGAACAATGTGAAAACTTACAAAATAGCTTAAGAAAAACTGTACTACATAAATGTAAAATTCTGTAATAAAACTTGGGCCGCTGACATCTTTCACTACCCCTAGAGCTTGCTTGCTATAAACAGAACAATGTATAATAATAGGAACACTCCAAAACGGAGAAAAATAGGAAAAATCAGGAAAATTAGGAAATTGAGGTTCGTTCCATAAGAGTGAGGCGTACATCGCTGTCTATCTCACCTCACATTTATCCCCGTCTCGCTCGCGCCTAGCCCGTCCTGCTCGCACGGCCGCCGCCGGCGATTGGTCCAACGAATCAGACGGGCGCGACATGCCCCGTAGGACCACAAGGCTCGGCACGAGTGGATAAATATACGGCGGTGTGCGCCGATGAGGCACTGACACTTCGCTTCGCGCCACCGTACCGTACGGACGTGCCCGACCGCCGCTCGCTGCCCCCCGCCTCAATCCGCCGGAGGCCCTGCCCCCGCGCGGGTCGCATCCCGCTGTGCCGCGCGCGCGTGTTCGTGTGTGTGTGTGTTGTGCTCGTAGTGTCCGCCGCCGCTGCCGTTTCTAGCGTGCGTGCTAGTTCATTGTTTAGTTCGCTCCAGCCGTTGCCGTTTTCGTGGATACCAGGTACTCACCTCACGTTATCACTCACTTATTTTTTCGTGTACTCATCTCACATTGTTGTTACTCACTCACCCGGTACTCATCTCCCTGCCCCGGTAGGGAGACTACATTCACCTTAGCCTGTTGGGGGGACCCTTCCCCCCAACCCAATATTGACTTTGTTTTGACTCTGTTTTTAACTTTGTTTAATTAAGCCTTCCGCTAATATGGCGACCAGGAAGGATCTCGAGACCGCCCTCGAAGCGTTCGCAGGCCCCTTCCTGGCTCAGCTTATTGCCAATCCGGCAGACGCGGAGAACTTTCTCCGCTCCCCAGCGACGTTCGCGGCCACCCTTTTTACCGGGAAAGCTTCCAAAGCCTCCCCCTCCCCGTCCTCCTCCCTTACCCGTAAGGCTCCACCCAAGCCCAAGCCTGGGCATGACCGCACCGCGGCGGCCAAGCTGACGCCTTCCTTTAAAGGCCCAGCCTCTGCTCCCAAGTCCCGGGCTCCCTCAACGAGCCGCTCTCGCTCGCGCTCTCCCAGGTGCATCCGCTCTCGCTCTCGCAGAGGTCGCTCACGATCCGTGGCACCCCAGGCGAAACTCGACCTCAGGAGCACCTCGCGTGCCTCCCTGAAGGTCAATCATCAATATGGCCCGCTAGACAGCCCTCTCTCTCCCGACCCCATCCCCTCGCAGGAGGAGATGGACACCGACGGTTTCACCGTCGTAGGTAAGGGCAAGAAGCGCCCCGCTCCTTTGGCCTCCCCCCCTCCTCCGTCCAAGGCCCAGTGCCCATCTTCTGGAGCTATGCCTCCCACCGATGCTGCCGCCGCTCCTCCAGCGCCCGCGACAACATCCTCCAAACCCCCCCCTCCTCTTGTTTTACGACGAAGAGAAGACTGGGAGCGCGTCTCTCAGATTATGTCCGACAATGACATAAAGTTCGTCGCAAAATCCGTCAGTGACGGAATTAGCATCAGGGTTACCACCTCTGACAACTACCGTCTCCTGACCAGAGTCCTCCGGGAAGAGAGCCTAGCCTTCCACAACCACCCGCTTGAGGAAGAAAAGGTCCTTCGCGTCGTCATACGCGGCCTTCCCAAAGAGATCCCCGTGGATTCGATCCGCGAAGATCTCAAGGACCAGGGTTTCCCCGCCCGAGAGGTCCACCGCATGTACCGCGGTAGGGCCAAAACTCCTCTTGACCTCGTTTTGGTCATCTTAGACAAAACACCAGAGGGGAAAACCATCTTCAATCTGAAGGCGGTACTTAGCCTCTCCGGCCTCAAGGTCGAGACCCCGCACCGCAAAGGTGTTCCCGGGCAGTGCCACCGCTGCCAGCTCTACGGGCATGCTGCCCGCTTCTGTCATGCTGCTCCTCGCTGCGTCAAGTGCGCCGGCGAGCACAGCACTTCCGAATGCTCGCGGGAAAAGGGCGACCAAACCCCGCCCAGTTGTGTGCTCTGCGGGACCACGGGACACACCGCGAATTATCGTGGTTGCCCCAAAGCCCCGAGGGCCGCAAGGGGGCAGGGCAAAACCCCTCGTCCCCACCAGCTTTCTCACTCCAAAGGAGCCGGCTCTAAGTCGAAACTCCCCGTCACGCAGGCTCCCAAATACGTGGACGCCCCTGCACCGTCAACCAATGCATGGACCAAGCCCCTGCATGCCCCTCAGGCCTCCCAGCCGCCCATTGCAACTCCGGCCACCACATCTGCTCGCGTCCAGAACAAAGTCCGTCCCTCTCTCGCGCCCCATTCAGCCCCTCCCTCTTCAGGCCATTCTGGTCTAAAGTCGGACCTCGCCTTCCTGGTAGAAATTGCCACGACCCTCGACTGTGAGGAAGTACGGCTGGTAGCCCGCAAAATTCGGAATGCTGACATCACCGACGTCTTCGACGTCCTGGCAGAGCACTCCACTCTTCTTGATTCAATCAAGCGTCTGTCCCCTCGTCTTAATTCTGGTAACTATCATGGATAGTACACCAAAAAGACTGAGACCTCGTTCCTTATCGTTGGCATGGTTCAATGCCAACGGCCTCTCCACTGAATCAAGGGACCAACGCCCCCTGATTCACCAATTCCTCTCGACCCATCAGGTCGATGTTATGCTTGTGAACGAGACTTTTCTAAAACCAAGCAAGAGGGATCCTAGGATCGCAAACTACTTGCTGGTACGTAATGATAGGACTACCGCCATGAAAGGCGGGACTCTTATCTATTACAAAAGGTCTCTTCACTGCATTCCTATCCCTACTCCTCCGCTCATAGCTATGGAAGCGTCCTGTTGCCGTCTCTCGATGACCGGCCACCAGTCCATCACACTTGTATCTTGTTACCTCTCCGGTAACAAGACCCTCCACAGGAGCGACCTCGAGGCCCTCCTGTCTCTAGGAAGCGCCGTCATTCTGGCTGGCGATTTCAACAGCAAGCACCTCATGTGGGGATGCAACGTGTCCAATGTGAAGGGTAACCTCCTGAACTCCCTCTCTGACGAACTCAACTTTGATATCCTCCCTCCCAGCACCCCGACCTGGACCTAAGACCTGATGTACTCGACATAGCGCTTCTTAAAGGCGTAACACTTCGTTTACGCTCGCTAGACGACGCTACACGAACTTGAATCTGACCACCGACCCGTCCTTATGCGACTAGGCCCCGACCCGACTGACAGACCTCCTGAAACCAAGACCGTGGTGAATTGGAAGCAATTAGGCGAAGCCCTAAAGGCGATCAATTCTCCAGACTTGGACAGAATCCCCGACGACATCGTGACCCCTGACGACGTCACCACCTCAATCGACGCTCTCACTAGCCATCTTCGCACCGCTATAGGTACATCCTCCAAGCAGGTCCCAGCCGAGGAAGACCAACGCTGGGTCCTGCCGGAGGACGTGAAGGAGCTTCTGAGAGCGAAACACGCTGCCGCTAGGGCCTTTGACTGGTATCGCACCGAAGATAACAGAGCTGCTCTGCGGTATTACGAGCGTGCCGTAAAAAACCGCATCAGTGAGCTCTGTAATCAGAGGTGGGATGACCTACTTTCAGGGATTCAGCCAACCCACCAGGCATACTGGCGGTTGGCTAGATCTCTGAAATCTGACACCGTGACTGCCATGCCCCCCCTCACCCGACCTGATCTCCCCCCCGCTTTCGAAGACGAGGAAGAGGCCGAATGTCTGGCCGAAAGTCTCGAGCAGCAATGCTGCCCCTCTTTAGCTCAGGTCGACCCTGCCCACCGCGAAGCGGTGGACAGCGAAGTCGAACACAAATCCTCCACCCCGCCCGTTGATACCCTCGAGCCAGTCACGGCTTCTGAGGTCGAGTCGATCATCAAGGGCCTCCAAGTCAGGAAAGCCCCTGGTGCCGATGGCATCTCAAACAAAGTGCTCAAGCACTTCTCAGTCTCGCTTGTGTATCTTCTAGTCAGCATCTTCAATGCGGCCATCAACAATTCTATCTTTCCCGATGCCTGGAAGTCTGCCGACGTAATCGGCATTCACAAACCAGGTAAAAAGGCCTCTGAGCCCTCCAGCTACCGTCCCATTAGTCTCCTCAGTACTCTGGGGAAGATTTATGAGCGCATCCTTCTGAAGCGCATCTGGTCCCACATCAGGGACAACAACCTCCTCCCCGACGAGCAGTTTGGCTTTAGAGCCAAACACTCCTGCGTCCAACAAGTGCACCGCATCACGGAGTACATCCTTGAAGGTTTCAATAAGAAACCATCCCACGGCTTCACCCACAAGCCCATCTATCAGGGCACAGTTGCGGTCTTCCTCGACGTCGCAAAAGCGTTCGACAAAGTCTGGCATAACGGGCTGATATACAAGCTATATCAATTCGGAATGCCAGACCGTCTTGTACTCATCATACAAGACTACCTCACGGCTCGAAGCTTTCGCTATCGCGTCGAGGGAGTTCGCTCCTCACCTCACTCCATTGGTGGCGGTGTCCCTCAAGGCTCCGTCATGGCACCTGTTCTCTTCACGATTTTCACAAGCGATATTCCCCGATCTCCCAACGTGAACATAGCTCTCTTCGCTGACGACACCGCCCTCTACACCAGAGGGTGGAACAAGATCATCCAGCGGGCCCACCTTCAACGAGCCCTCACTCACCTAGGTGACTGGTTCAAGAAGTGGGCCATCACGGTCAATCCTGACAAAAGTGCAGCAATGTACTTCCACCCATCCAAAAATCCCCCCGCTAAACCCATCACGCTTCACGGGAAGCCCATCCCTTGGACACACTCCACCAAATATCTCGGCGTGACCCTCGATCGTCGCCTCACTTTCTCAAAACATATCCAGATAGTCCGCAACCGAGCGGCTTTCTTCCTAGGCCGTCTCAGCCCCATCCTTGGCGAGCGTAGTAAATTGTCACTTAGGAATAAGCTGACAATTTACAAAACTTGCATTCGTCCCGTCATGACTTATGCCTCCGTGGCGTTCGCCCACGCATCCCGCATTGACCTGGACAAGCTTCAGGTCATCCAAAACCGTTTCATACGCAGAGCGGTCGGCGCTAGCTGGTACATGCGAAACGCCGATTTGCACTGCGATCTCGAACTCCCGTCCATTCTTCAATATATGAAGCACACTTCCCGCCGCTACTTTGACGCGGCGCCCCACCATCCCAACCCTCTCGTAGTCCAGGCCTCGAACTACTCGACAGACACGACAAACACTCCACCCCTCCGTAGACGCCCCAGAAATATCTTAGGCGACCCGGACGACCCCATCGCCGTCGTCACCTCGGCGGCGTTGGGCTCGTCCGATCCGACTGCTCCTGGCAACAGGAAATATTCAGTTTTTGGTATAGGCGTCGGTTACCACAGGCACACACACACACAACGATCCCGCCGGCGGGATCGGAGACCCCCAGGATCTGTTAGAAGATCGGTTAGATTCTCTCACACACCGGGACGGAGACATCGAGGAGCAACTCCGAGAACACTTTGCCATCGAAAGTCTCACGGTGACACCGAAGGCGCCACGAAGCGACCCCGACCGACGCGCCGAGGAGATGCTACGAGAGCACTCCACTCAACGTCCAGACGGACACTACCAGACGACCCTGCTCTGGAAGAACGAAGATACGAACATGCCAGACAACCGGGACGCGGCCTTAAGACGTCTCGTCTCAATAGAGAAGAAGTTACAGAAGGAGCCGGCACTCGCGGTCAAGTATGAACAACAGATGACCGCCCTCATCTCCAAGGGGTACGCCGAGCCCGCTCCACCGACGAAGACACCCGGCCGCACCTGGTATCTGCCACACTTCGCGGTGCGAAATGCACTCAAGCCCGACAAGCTTCGCATCGTACACGATGCCGCCGCGAAGACTCAAGGAAAAAGTCTGAACGATTTTCTGCTCACCGGCCCGGACCTGCTACAGTCGCTACCCGGGGTCTTGATGAGATTTCGACAGCACGCCATCGCCGTGACCGCCGACATACGAGAGATGTTCATGCAAGTGAAGATTAGACCCGAAGACAGAGACGCGCTCCGGTACTTGTGGAGGGCGCGCCCGGACGACCCGCCTTCGGAATATCGAATGACATCACTCATCTTCGGCGCGACAAGCTCACCGGCGACAGCGATCTTCATCAAGAATCTCAACGCAGCGAAACATTCCGAGGCATACCCAGAGGCGAGCGCTGCCGTACTTCAGTCCCACTACATGGACGACTACCTGGGAAGCTACGAGACCGAAGACGCCGCCACGACAGTCGCCCGCCAGGTGAGAGATATACAGGCAGAAGCCCGTTTTGAACTAACTAAGTGGACTTCAAACTCGACAGAAGTACTACGGAGCCTCACGGAGGAACGAGCCACGGAGGAGGTCACCATCACGGGAGGGCCGAGCACCGAACGAGTCCTTGGCCTGGTGTGGCGTCCCGACGCCGACAAGCTGACCTTCAACCTGGACTTGGCGCGGATTTCGCCCGAAATCCTACAAACCGACACGCCAACCAAGAGAGAAGCGCTCAAGATCGTCATGTCATTGTACGATCCGTTGGGCCACGCATCGCTCGTCACCGTCCAGGGAAAGAAGATCCTACAAGAATTATGGCGCCGGGGGACACCATGGGACACCGCCATCAACGCCGACCTCTCCACACAGTGGGTCGAGTGGATGAGCCACCTCCGCACCCTTCGTGACGTCACCGTGCCGCGCTGCTACCCCGGCTACACCAACGCAGCGACACTACAGCTTCATGCCTTCGCGGACGCGAGCGAGACCGCCTACGCCGCCGCGCTCTACTGGCGCGCGGTCATGCCGGACGGCCGCGTCCACACATCGCTCGTCCTCGCGAAAGCCCGCGTCGCACCGGTGAAGCTGACGTCCATCCCGCGCCTCGAACTTCAAGCCGCGGTCATGGCAAGCCGCATGGCAGCGGCGGTGACCGAAGAACACGACAGGAAGCCCGACTCCAAGTACTACTGGACCGACAGCAAGACCGTACTAACCTGGCTGAAAACCGGATCACGATCGTATCGACCGTTCGTCGCGCATCGCATCGCAGCGATCGAGGACGGTAGCAAGCTCTCCGAATGGCGCTGGGTGCCAACAAAGATGAACGTCGCCGACGACGCCACTCGCGACGTCCCACGGGACTTCGCATCCGATCACCGGTGGTTCGTCGGCCCCGAGTTTCTGCACCTGCCGGAGGAGGGATGGCCCTCCGACCAACCTCCACCCGCCGAGACACCGACCGGAGAGGAGCGATGCGCCGCCGCTACGACACGCGACACGACGATACAAGACACGATCCCGCCTGCAGAGCGTTTCAGTCGATGTGAGAGGTACCTGAGGTCAACGGCCCGCGTTTTACAGTTCATTGAACTATGCCGAAAAACGCGAGCCCGCGTGCAGTACAAGAGGACACGTAGAAACAAGGAAAACGACCCGACTTGGAATTCGACAACAAGCAAGAAGTCGATGACGTATATAAAACGGGACACGAAACAGTCGCCACGCTTCGTAGAAATACCTGCGGACATGCTACGACGTGCCGAACATTTAATTTGGCAGTACAGCCAACATGAAGCATTTTATGAAGAAATGAAAGAACTTGAACGCGGTCAACCGGTCGCGCGTCACAGCCGCCTCCACCGTCTCGCCGTGACCTTCCAAGATGGCCTGCTCCGACTGAAGAGTAGGATCAGCAACGTCACAGGAGTCGACGTCGCCCGCCTGTCGCCGCCTATCCTAGACGCCGACAGACATGAGGTGAAGCTCCTGCTGGACTACCTTCACCGACGCCTTCATCACGCCGGAGCAGAGACCACCATCAACGAGTGCAGACAGCACTACTGGGTACTGCGGCTGCGACCCGTCACCAAGACCGTCATCCACAGATGTATCCCGTGCCGCATAAGAAAGGGAACGCCGCCACAACCATCGACCGGAGACCTGCCACCGTGCCGACTTGGACACCACCAGCCCGGTTTCACCTTCACCGGGGTGGACTACTTCGGCCCGCTGAACACCGTGATGGGACGCAACGTGAACAAACGATGGGTGGCGATATTCACCTGTTTGAGCAGCCGCGCGATACACCTGGAACCAGCATGGACCCTCTCCACAAGCTCAGCGGTAATGGCTCTTCGACGCATGATAGCGCGCCGTGGGACCCCGACGGAGATCTGGTCAGACAACGGCACCAATCTCCGAGGCGCCGACCGAGAACTACGAGAAGCGATCGACCGAGCCACAGAACAAGAAGCTGCGCAGAGGACCATCAGGTGGCGCTTCATACCACCAGGGGCACCGTTCATGGGCGGGGCATGGGAACGACTCGTCCGCTCAGTGAAGACAGCACTCGCCGCCATCGAACAACCTCGTCACCCGACGGACGAGGTGCTCGCGACGCTCCTGGCGGAGGTCGAGTACACCGTGAACTCCAGACCGCTCACCCACGTATCGGTGAGCCCCGACGATCCTGAGGCGCTGACGCCGAACCACCTTCTCCTTGGTGGTTCCGCTCGCGTACCATCCCTGGGCACGTTTGATGACAAGGACCTCTTCGACCGCGCCAGCTGGCGCGCCTCCCAGCGACTCGCCGACCTCTTCTGGGCCAGGTGGCTCAGGGAGTACCTGCCGGAGCTCCAACACCGGCGGGAGCCCCACAGCCGTGGGCCCGCCGTGACCATCGGGGACGTGGTGATCATCGCCGACAACAACCTGCCGCGGAACACTTGGCCGCGCGGCAGGGTCATCGCGACCTACCCCGGAGCCGACAACATCGTGCGCGCAGTTGACGTGCGCACCCAAGGTGGAGTCCTGCGGAGACCAGTCAAGAAGCTGGTCGTCATCCCGACACAGAAGACCGACTAGATGGCTGCCCTTCACCCAATCATCTGCAGCGACCCGGCGGAAGCTGCACGGCGGGAGAATGTTCCGGACAGCTGCACCGAACATTGCGTCATCACCAAAATAAAGAACAATATCTCAGCGTGATAAAAGGTGTAGTGCTGTGTGTCCGTGAACATTATACGTCGATTGTATATATATAAAGAATGTAGTATATAAGGAACAATGTGAAAACTTACAAAATAGCTTAAGAAAAACTGTACTACATAAATGTAAAATTCTGTAATAAAACTTGGGCTGCTGACATCTTTCACTACCCCTAGAGCTTGCTTGCTATAAACAGAACAATGTATAATAATAGGAACACTCCAAAACGGAGAAAAATAGGAAAAATCAGGAAAATTAGGAAATTGAGGTTCGTTCCATAAGAGTGAGGCGTACATCGCTGTCTATCTCACCTCACATTTATCCCCGTCTCGCTCGCGCCTAGCCCGTCCTGCTCGCACGGCCGCCGCCGGCGATTGGTCCAACGAATCAGACGGGCGCGACATGCCCCGTAGGACCACAAGGCTCGGCACGAGTGGATAAATATACGGCGGTGTGCGCCGATGAGGCACTCCCCCCGCTTTCGAAGACGAGGAAAAGGCCGAATGTCTGGCCGAAAGTCTCGAGCAGCAATGCTGCCCCTCTTTAGCTCAGGTCGACCCTGCCCACCGCGAAGCGGTGGACAGCGAAGTCGAACACAAATCCTCCACCCCGCCCGTTGATACCCTCGAGCCAGTCACGGCTTCTGAGGTCGAGTCGATCATCAAGGGCCTCCAAGTCAGGAAAGCCCCTGGTGCCGATGGCATCTCAAACAAAGTGCTCAAGCACTTCTCAGTCTCGCTTGTGTATCTTCTAGTCAGCATCTTCAATGCGGCCATCAACAATTCTATCTTTCCCGATGCCTGGAAGTCTGCCGACGTAATCGGCATTCACAAACCAGGTAAAAAGGCCTCTGAGCCCTCCAGCTACCGTCCCATTAGTCTCCTCAGTACTCTGGGGAAGATTTATGAGCGCATCCTTCTGAAGCGCATCTGGTCCCACATCAGGGACAACAACCTCCTCCCCGACGAGCAGTTTGGCTTTAGAGCCAAACACTCCTGCGTCCAACAAGTGCACCGCATCACGGAGTACATCCTTGAAGGTTTCAATAAGAAACCATCCCACGGCTTCACCCACAAGCCCATCTATCAGGGCACAGTTGCGGTCTTCCTCGACGTCGCAAAAGCGTTCGACAAAGTCTGGCATAACGGGCTGATATACAAGCTATATCAATTCGGAATGCCAGACCGTCTTGTACTCATCATACAAGACTACCTCACGGCTCGAAGCTTTCGCTATCGCGTCGAGGGAGTTCGCTCCTCACCTCACTCCATTGGTGGCGGTGTCCCTCAAGGCTCCGTCATGGCACCTGTTCTCTTCACGATTTTCACAAGCGATATTCCCCGATCTCCCAACGTGAACATAGCTCTCTTCGCTGACGACACCGCCCTCTACACCAGAGGGTGGAACAAGATCATCCAGCGGGCCCACCTTCAACGAGCCCTCACTCACCTAGGTGACTGGTTCAAGAAGTGGGCCATCACGGTCAATCCTGACAAAAGTGCAGCAATGTACTTCCACCCATCCAAAAATCCCCCCGCTAAACCCATCACGCTTCACGGGAAGCCCATCCCTTGGACACACTCCACCAAATATCTCGGCGTGACCCTCGATCGTCGCCTCACTTTCTCAAAACATATCCAGATAGTCCGCAACCGAGCGGCTTTCTTCCTAGGCCGTCTCAGCCCCATCCTTGGCGAGCGTAGTAAATTGTCACTTAGGAATAAGCTGACAATTTACAAAACTTGCATTCGTCCCGTCATGACTTATGCCTCCGTGGCGTTCGCCCACGCATCCCGCATTGACCTGGACAAGCTTCAGGTCATCCAAAACCGTTTCATACGCAGAGCGGTCGGCGCTAGCTGGTACATGCGAAACGCCGATTTGCACTGCGATCTCGAACTCCCGTCCATTCTTCAGTATATGAAGCACACTTCCCGCCGCTACTTTGACGCGGCGCCCCACCATCCCAACCCTCTCGTAGTCCAGGCCTCGAACTACTCGACAGACACGACAAACACTCCACCCCTCCGTAGACGCCCCAGAAATATCTTAGGCGACCCGGACGACCGCATCGCCGTCGTCACCTCGGCGGCGTTGGGCTCGTCCGATCCGACTGCTCCTGGCAACAGGAAATATTCAGTTTTTGGTATAGGCGTCGGTTACCACAGGCACACACACACACAACGATCCCGCCGGCGGGATCGGAGACCCCCAGGATCTGTTAGAAGATCGGTTAGATTCTCTCCAAATAATCATTCAGTTCAACAACCTACTAGGGCCCCAGGGCACACCCCTTCTGGGGTGCCAGGGCAAGTCTAATCCCCCACTCCCGGCGACGGTCCAAGCCGAGGCTCGTACCTCCGAGGTGCCCTTGCGCTTGTCGCCCAAAATCTAAACCATGTTGGCCCAACGCCCTCTGCGTTCACCAACTAGTCCGGTCAAGCTGTAGAGGCCGCAAGGCCAACAGCAATAAGTCACATTAGAAAAAAAAAAAAAAAAAAAAACCGATGAGGCACTCTTTCGGAAGCACTCGAGCGGAACGGATCTCAAGAAAAGAAGACAAGAAGAACAAGCAAGCTCTAGGAAGAAAGAAAGCGCCGTTTAGCCGTACATCGAGTTTCACTGTCTCGGCTCTCAATCCCAGCTCACGTGCATATAGGGACGGTAATACGACATACACACGGGCGCAGGGTTTATCCCGGGTTGGCTCTCTCCGCATCGTGTCTACAGTCCACTACGAAGAATATCGTCAAGGGCTGACTCGGGCCGACCTCTACCTTGCGCCTGTCCCGCACATCTACTAAATCATATTCAACATAGACTATCTAGGATAAATGCATCGGATAAAGAACTTCACAAAACTTGCTCAGTAAGTATAGCATCTCAATTAAAAGACCTTGACCAACTTAGACCCTATTCAGAAACAGTACAGGTACCAAATCCTACCAACAAAGGCGATGCTCCTTCAGAGCCAAAAGTAGTCTCGGTGACTTGTGAGAAGGGATTGCATTCAGAAATTTACAAACTTAAATATAACGGAAAAACTTGCGTAAGAGCTTTTATACAAAAAATTGAAGAATTCGTAAAGTCTCGCGGAATAACCTTTGAAAAAATTATATCATTCTCATACGAGATATTTACTGACGAAGCACTCCACTGGTATCGCAATGTTAAGGACAGTATCACCACCTGGAATGACTTAACTAAATTACTAAAAGCGGACTTCAGCCATAGTGATTATGACTATAGGTTACTTAACGAGATACGCTCGCGAACACAAGGGGAACTTGAGAACATTTCAATTTATATCGCGATTATGCATGGCATGTTTTCCAGACTTACCGAACCACTTACTGAAAGCAGTCAACTAGAAATACTGTTACACAATGTCAGACCGATTTATGCTAGTACATTAGCGGCTTCACCGCACATAGACACTATTGAAGATCTTAAAGCGCTATGTAGGAATTACGAAAACATACAGTCTCGCTTAACTCAATTCCATGAGCCGCCACAGGTCACATCTCAAACTTTAGCACCGGAATTTGCATACACTAAACCAGGTAGCTCAGGAACCTACCAAAACCGAACTTCAACATTTAACAAAGGACAACAAAATACAAGGTATACTAATAACTACAGGAATTTTAATAGGGTGTCAGCTGTCACTCAACAATCAGTACAAAACAGATACCCATTCGCATGTCCTAGGTGTAGGTCAAACACTCATGAACTTCTCTATTGCAAAGAACCAAGAAAGATCATATGTTTCAAATGCGGCAAGAAGGACTTCCGCTCTACGGAATGTCCAGTTTGCAACACCAACAATACTTATAACACTCAAAAAAACTAATAGGAAAGGATTGTAGAGCCCGTGTAAGCACTAACTACACCAATCAGTCAGACTGGGTCGACTGGTTAAAAACGGTATCAAAATTCTTTTCCTGCTACACAGTCTCTTCAATCCGTACTAAACCAAACACTGCACGACCGTATGTGTCAGTTAAAATAAACACCCACGATATAGTAGGTCTTCTAGATACCGGATCTAGTATCTCGATCTTAGGAAATAACTCGCATAAAAAAATTCTAGATCTACACTACCAAACTCACAATGCTAAGCCCACACAACTTATAGCAGCGGGAGGTCAAGAGATGACAACCCTAGGCGTCATACAACTACCAATTACTTTTCAAAATCAATGTCACATGTTAGCGGTTCATATCGTCCCGGAAGTACAGAATGAATTGATACTAGGCATGGATTTTTGGAAACTTTTCGGATTGTTTCCAAAATATCTTGAGAGTATAGTACTACAACGCCCAGATGAAATGCAACTAGCCAACGTTAAGCTTGACGATAAACATCTCAGTTCATATGACCATCTTTCCGCTGATCAAAAAATAACCGCAGATGCTATAATTACACAATTTCGTGCTATCTCATATGAGGAAAAAGGATTAGGTAAAACAACTTTAATAACCCATGCTATAGACACCGGAGACGTTACTCCTATACGACAAAGGTACTATAGAATGTCCCCTGTAAAACAAAAAATTCTTAGTGAGCAAATAGATGAGATGCTAGCAGACGACGTTGTTGAACTATGTGAAAGCCCATGGTCTTCTCCGGTACTACTGACCCCTAAAAAGAACGGTGAAATGCGTTTCTGTCTTGATAGTAGGAAACTTAATGCCGTAACAAAAAAAGATGCTTATAGTCTACCATACATCACAGAAATCTTAGATAACCTAAGGGACTCTAAATACCTATCAAGTATAGATTTATCCAAAAGTTTTTGGCAAATTATGATTAGACCAGAGGACCGCTGTAAGACTGCGTTCTACATTCCGACACGAGGAACTTTCCAATTTAAGCGAATGGCTTTCGGATTAACAAATGCTCCAGCTACTCAACAGAGACTGGTTGACTCATTGTTCTACGGGCCAGATTTCGAGAATAGGGTATTCGTCTTCGTGGATGACGTTATTATCATAGCACCCTCATATAAACAGCATATCTCCCTACTTACCAAAGTCCTCGATAAACTAAAAAATGCAGGTCTCACCATAAACTTTGGAAAAAGCAAATTTTTTAGGGAAAAACTAAAATATCTCGGATACATTGTAGATTCAGAAGGTCTACATGCCGACCCTGAAAAGGTTGAATCTATTGTAAACTACCCTTGCCCCACGAATAAGAAGGAGGTTCGTAGATTCTTGGGCACAGCTTCCTGGTACCGTAGGTTCATACCAAACTTCAGCTCCTTAGCAGCACCTCTTAATAAATTGACTTCACAAGGCAAGAAGGTACCTCCCTTCACTTGGACGGAAGAAGCCAATATATCCTTTCAAAAACTCAAGGACTGCTTAATTTCATCACCAGTCTTGTCTTGTCCGGACTATACACAGCCGTTCCAACTTCATACTGACGCTTCGGATACTGGAACCGGTTCTGTACTCACACAACTCCTCGCTGGAGAGGAGAAGGTCATAGCCTATATGAGTAAATCACTCTCTGCCCAAGAGCGTAACTACAGCACTACAGAAAGGGAAGCGTTGGCTGTTCTACAAGCTATAGAACACTGGCGTTGTTACTTAGATAACGGACTAAAATTCATAATATATACTGATCATTCATCTCTCAAGTGGTTTCTAAACCTGAATAACCCAACTGGTAGACTAGCCAGATGGGGTGTGCGACTCTCAGCATTTAACTTTGAAATAAAACACAGGCGTGGCAAGGATAATATTGTACCAGATTTCTTATCGCGTGCATATCCGGTATCTGCTATCTCTAGCACAGACCAAGCTATTCCTGTAACATCAGACCCTTGGTATCTTAATATCTACAACGGCTGTCAGGTGTCCCCTACATCTTATCTCAATTACAAGGTAACAAACAACAAATTATATCGATACATAAAAGACCTAAACCCATTAATACGGGAATTTGAATGGAAAGAGGTCGTTCCTAGCGAATCTAGGCGGGACATCATAATAGAAAACCATTCGATCCTAAAGCGGCGCACTTAGGTATTTTCAAAACCAACAGACGAATAATGCAAAAATATTTCTGGCCGGCTATGATAAAAGATATCACAAACTTTGTAAATAACTGCGACGATTGTATCTCCCATAAACATGCAAATCATAGTACTCTAGGTTTTATGGGCCGTCCTAAAAACTGCAACCGTCCTTTTGCCATGATATCTACGGACCTCATTGGTCCCCTTCCGATGTCATCAAAGCAAAACACCATGATCCTAGTAGTAACATGTTGCTTCTCAAAATATTGTCTGTTATTTCCTATACGCCGAGCAACGGCAGAAGTAATTACACAAATAATGGAGGAGCGTGTCTTTCTAGTACACGGAGTACCTACCACTGTCATAATGGATAACGGAAAACAATTCATAAGTCAAAAACTACAGCAACTATATTCGAAATATAAAGTTCCTAATGTTCGATACACCCCAAAGTATACCCCACAGGTCAACTCGGTAGAACGCTACAATAAAACAATTATGATAGCTGTCTCAACATTTATCGAAGACGACCACCGGGTCTGGGATGTAAACCTACCAAAAATACAATTCGCACTAAATACAGCGGTTAGTGAGGTTACAGGCTATACACCATCATTCCTGGTATTCGGTAGAGAATTAGTAACATGTGGTTCTCATTACGTTGATCCTGATCTTACTGACAAATTAATATTCTCACCTAGAGATGAATACGCAGAAAATGTAGGCAACTTAAGGAAAATCTTCGATCAAGTGCAAAGCTCTCTCATCAAATCACATTCTAGAAACTCAGGACTTTACAACCTACGCCGTAAGAACGTTGAATTTAATGCAGGTGACATCATATGGAAAAAAACTTATTATCAAAGTGACAAGGACAAACGGTTCTCAAAGAAACTAGCACCGAAATTTATTAAATGTACTATTAAAACAAAACTATCACCTCTAGTATACGAACTTACGGACATGCAGGGTAAAAATATAGGCTCTTGGCATGTCAAGGACTTCAAAATAACAAACTATACATCCTAACTACAAACTAAAAAATAATTTACCACTATAGCTTCCCTCTGAAGAAAATCTAATTAATCTTGCAACTAAAACTTGATAATGCAACTCTAAAAATTTAAAAAAAATATAAAAATACCTGACTTGAAAAAAATACTTAGAAATATTTTTATTTACATATATCATATAATATCTATTTATGTATATCTTATAAATATCAGAAATAGGGCGGTTAGTGTACTCTAAAACTGAAAGCCTTCACACTAAGAGCGGTTATTGCAAACTCTTTAAAAATAAGCCTCTAAAATGCTAGGAGCGGTACTCGTGAACTCCATAAAAAAGCCCAAAACACGAATATTAATTAATATAACCTTTAGCATACTAGGTAACTCAAGTCAGTCGTCACCACAGCTATAGCAAACTAAACACTTATAGTTTACTGATAGTTTAACTCTATCGTTACCCTGATAACTTCTCTAAGCTCACCTAGACTACAAATCGCTACCTACAATCTTATGGTCCTATACTCGTATACCACTACTATACTCTCTTTGACGTACTAACTAGCAAAATAGTTCCTTATTTTGTTAGCTTTTCTTTTATTTTGCTGCTTTTAAGTATTGTATCTAACATTCTTAACAGCAAAAGGAAGAACCCACCGGTATTCTTGCCGTCTGTATAGGTGCCACTATAGCATTTATACAGCGATACCGGACTCTTAACACAGTACGCCACAAGTCTTATTGGGAACTTCAGACCATAGCATCCTGATTACATTAATTTTACACTCGAGCCTACTTAATGTTAAAATATTAGACTCAGCCCTGGACGGGGAAGGTGCAATTTTATAACTAGGATGCTAGAGGTCAGCGAATTTTCTTGAGCAAAAATTCTTAACTGAAAAAGGGGGTATGTAACGTTCCATGATCGTTACCGACTTCCAATACATGGCAAATGGCACATAGCTAGAAGCCAAACTTAACCAATAAAAAAGGTCACTACTATGACATAAACATTATTGACAGATGAAGGTGATTGACGTAATGTCAATCACTTTCATTTCGTTAAGCGAAAAATCATTGTTCTAACCCTCGGAAATATTTAATTGCATTTTAAAAGATTCGGGTATGTAAATATCATATTCTTTCTAGAAGGAATAGGTTATATATAGAACCCGAACTAAAAATCTCGTCTCATTGGTGCAACGGTACTCCCGTGTGGAAGTCGTTCAGACATAACTTTAAACTTATAATTATAATCTTGTAGCCCCGTACTCCAATCGGGCTCCTACCCTCTACCTTACTACGGCCACGATATTGACAACAGCGTCGTGACGTGCTGACCTTACTCGCTACCACGTTGACCGTACTCCGGTCACGTCTCCAACAACAGCGACGTGACGCGCTGACCATACTCTGGCCACGCCTGAAAACCTCGGACGGAGCTGTCTCGTCGCTACACTGCCCAGCTGACATTCCACGTGCCACGAGCCGCGTCGAGCTACGCGGCGACCGGCGCCCCAAGCTCTTCAAGCTAAGTCTCCAAACAAGGGACCAACATTTTTTTATCGCCATCACCTTCCGAGCTCACGACCCTCTGTCTGATTTGTAAATTCATTCGCTTGCTTTATTAAATCTTAACTTATACTATAATAAACTCTTTTCTTTGAAACACCTACCCACTGCTAGGTAGAACTTCACCAAGCTTCACTTGGTGAACGTTTCATAAAGTAGTGCTTTAAAAAGAAAGAAAGAAAATCAATTTATTCGACATACATAAAAAACACCTTATAACTGAAAAACACAAATTATTGTCGAATGGGTCCATCTCGGAATTAATGCTGAAAGTCCAAGACTATCAGCACCGGTTTTCAGATGGACCCTTGAATTAACAGATTATTAAAACTAAACAATAAAAAATAACTATAATATGCAATTTAAACAAATAGGACATTGTTAGCAACACCTATTAGTTATCTATGTAGATACATTATGTTCGTTCGCTCTCTTCTTCTGCGACCACAATAAACTACACATCGAATCCAGTTGTTTTTATTATTATAAAACATTACCTGCACCCGGCGACCATCTAAAGCTTCTTACATATGGTCCAACGAGCCCAGCACCAAATCAGCGACGAGGTGTCAGGTAATTTTCAGGACAACGCGAGAAAAATCGGCGTGAAAATATCGTCATAGAGACATCGAGACGCCATTTTTGAACAAATTCGCCTTTCATTCATTTGGATTTCATCACAGCAACGCTGCAACATAGTTTATTCAGAAGCGAGCAACAAGCGAGCAATTTCACTCACTCAAGTCACTCAAAAGGATTCAACAAACGAAGTAAGTCGCTCCAAGTTCATTCCGCAAGATACTCTGTCCTTTCAAATATCTTCAAGAACCAACTTCACTTTAGTGGTTTTGAATTTTTCGCGCCGCGCCAGTGCTGCCAACAAAACAACACAACTCGTGGTGTCAGCCAACCAGCGAGCAGCGTGAATCAAAAACTTCGCAATTTTTCAATCAACCAATAGGAAACGTCATCATAGCGTCATTGACCGAACCAATTGTTTTTCTCGTTCTTCATTCATACGAAAACATCGTAAAATTCCAGTTGTTGACAAATTGTATTTGCAAAATCCTAAAATTAGCTACAATTTCATTGAAAACAAGCGAGAATGGAGGAAAGGGAAGATGTACGCCGCCTCCTCGCTAAGAGGGCGGCATTCAAAGGAAATATAACCAGGATGCAAAACAGAGTGAACTCTGGATACCTTGAGGACGCTTCCTTGCAAATGCTACTTCTAATGGAAGAAAAAATATTAACGACGTTCAAGGCAAGAGCTATGGCTCTCGAGTCTGATGAACCAGCGCGCACCACACCTACTGCAAGTTCAATTGGTAAAGTTGCGGCAAATATAATCCACGTAAAGCCTATCAGCTGCATGTTCTGCGGCATTGTTACCGGAGGATAATCGCACACAACTAACACAGGACGAGGATGAAGGTGATGCTGCACAGCCAAGGCTTCTACACACCCAGTTCGGTTACGTTGTAGCAGGTAGTGTCCCTGATTCATATACCCAGAGTTCTGCAGTTGCCCTGTTCTGTCAGGAATGTGAAACCGACATAAGTACGACAATTTCCAACTTTTGGCAATCTGAAAAAGTACCTGAAAAGTTTGCTGAACATACGTCTGAACAACAGTATGTAGAGAAGTATTTCAACGATACAGTTAAGCTGGAAAACAATCAGTTTGAAGTCTCTATGCCATTAAAACTACCTCTTTGTGATATGAACAATGATTTAGGTGATTCACTCGGACTAGCATTAAAAAGATTTTTAAATCTCGAAGTTAAATTGCAAAAAGATAAAAAACTTCATGAAGAGTACAAAAGCTTTATTCACGAATACCTTGAATTAGGCCATGCCTCATTTGTAGACATTACTCTCTATGACCTTTCGAAAGATCCAATTTATTTCTTTGCACATCATGCAGTGATAAAACATGATGCAATCACTACAAAATTAAGAACAGTATTCGACGGTTCAATGAAAACAAGTAACAAGATTTCCTTAAATGATTTAATGTTAAATGGACCCATAGTCCAACAAGAATTGTTTGACATTTTATTGTTATTTAGAGTCCACAAATACTTCTTCGTCTGTGATATCAGACGCATGTTCCGCAACATAATAATTGAAGAAAGCCAAAGATCTTTGCTAAACATCCTCTGGAGGGACAGCCCAGATGAGCAACTTAAATGCATTCAACTATCAACCGTTCCGTACGGACTGAAGTGCTCATCTTGGCTGGCCACTCGATGCTTACTAGAGTTAGCCAAAAGATTTGGCGAACAATACCCGCTAGCTGCTCCAGTTCTGCTTAACTCAACTTATGTTGACGATGTGCTTCACACAGACAATAGTTTGGCAAAGATTATTGCTACTAAAGTACAGTTGGTTGAACTGTTAAAAAAGGGAAGTTTCCATTTGCATAAGTGGTCAGCAAATCACTTGGCAATCCTGGCAGAAGTACCAGAGCAGCATCGGAGCTCTGGAGATTTGGAGTTCAATAAGGACATGAAAACTTTAGGTTTGAAATTTAATATACAACAAGATTCCTTCAGAATCACATGCCCTGTAGCTTGCGATATTCCTAAAACAAAAAGACAAATACTGAGCTATATCAGTCAATTCTATGATCCACTAGGAATAGCTGGTCCCATTTTTGTCCAAGGCAAGATAATAATGCAGAAGTTGTGGGATGATAATCAGAGCAGTATGTCTTGGGACACGGTTGTTTCACCAAAAATACAAAATGAATGGCTGCAATTTTACAATAGCTTACAGCAAATGGGACAAATAACTGCACCTAGAAATGTCTGTCCAGAAAACAGTAAGTCAGTTCAAATCATCGGATTTTCCGATGCTGCAATATCAGCAATGGGCTGCGCAGTTTATTTACGCGTTGTTGACAACCAAGGAAAAACCACCGTGTCTCTACTATGCTCAAAGTCCAAAATCGCGCCTAAAGCGAATAAATTGTCTGTACCGCGGCTAGAGTTAAACGCTGCACTCCTATTAGCAAAGTTGAGTATCAGAGTGCATGAAACTTTAAGTAAAAAGATAAAAATCGATAGCGTGCATTTATATAGCGACTCACAAGTAGTCTTGGCTTGGCAAAAAACGGACCCAACAATGTTGAATGCATATGTTGCAAATAGAATCAAAATTATTAATGAGCTCACAATGTCTTTCAAGTGGGGATATGTAGCAAGCAATTTAAATCCAGCAGACTTTCTTACAAAACCTTACTCGCCTACTGAGCTGCAATCTAACCAGCTGTGGTGGTCAGGCCCGTCCTTTTTAAAAGACTTCGATTATAGCTTCAAAGAATTCAATCATGAATCAACAAAAAACTTACCAGAAATAAAAAATTTGGCAAGTACCAAATTGGTGTGTGCAGCATCACAAGAAAAGGCCAAGTCCTTTATAGATTTACTAATAGAAAAGTTCTCTGATATTGATAAACTTGTTAACGTCTTAGCATATATGCTCCGGTTTGGTAACAATACCAGGCCAGGTTCAAACAAAATCAAAGAAAACTTTGTAACATATGCAGAAGCAAGTAAGGCGCTGCGGTTATTAATTAAAAACGAACAGGAAAACTATTTTCCACATGAAATGGCTTTATTGCGGGCAGGCAAACCGGCTTCACCATACCTAAAATCACTCAATCCATTTATCGATGCCGAAGGCATGCTACGAGTAGGAGGTAGGCTTCAACATTCTGCACTGCCGTACAGCCACAAGCATCAAATCATTTTGCCGAAAGAGTCGACCGTAACACACCTTCTTATCCAGAATGAGCATCTTAAATTGTTACACTCTAGTCAAAAGCTAGTTTTAAGTAGCCTTCAACAACGATATTGGATTATTAATGGTTTAAGATTAGTTAAGAAGTTTCTTCATAAATGTATGACCTGTTTTAGACACAAAGGTGTTACTGCTAAGCAGCTGATGGGATCATTACCTGCTGACCGAGTTAATAAGAGCCGATGCTTCCAAAGGGTTGGCGTTGACTTTGCGGGCCCCGTGAAATTAAAGCAATCTAGAATGAGAGGGGTCATAACGTCTCATGGCTATATATGTTTGTATGTATGTTTTGTATCTCATGCTTGCCACATCGAACTTTTATCAAATTTGGAAACAAAGACATTCATAGCATCGCTTAAACGGTTTATAGCACGACGTAATGTCCCATCTGAAATTTATTGTGACAATGCAAGCACTTTCAAAGCAGCTAATACTCAACTGTCAGAATTGTACAAGCTAAATAGCTCAAAAGCCCACCAGGCTCAAGTTCAAACTGCGGCTTCAAAATTAGGAATAAACTTTAAATTTGTGCCTTGTTATTCACCAGTTTTTGCTGGACTTGCTGAAGCCGCAGTAAAAAGTACAAAATCTTTATTAAAAAGAGTTCTTGGTTCACATGTCTTAACCTACGAAGAACTATACACTGTGTTAGTGCAAATTGAGGGCATATTAAACTCAAGACCAATAACTCCAATGTCATCGGACGCTGAGGATATGTCTTATTTGACACCGGGTCACTTCTTAACAGGTGCTCCTCTCAATTGCATACCTGAGCAGGACTTCACCATAGTACCAGAAAATAGACTTAAATTTTGGACTAAATGCTCAGCAATCCAACAGCACTTTTGGAGATATTGGTCAAAACACTATTTAAATATACTACAAAATCGCTCTAAATGGAAAGATAGCCAGCCTAATGTTAAAGTTGGTGCGTTGGTACTGTTAAGAGAGATAGATACTCCCCCAATGACTTGGCCGATGGCACGAGTAACTAAAGTATTTGAGGGGGCAGATGGCCTAGTGCGGGCCCTAGAAGTAAAAAAGGCTAACGGTAGGGTACATAGAACCTCTATCACAAAGATTTGTATACTTCCGCTAGAATTAAAATAAATACTAATTAGTAATAATACTAATAAATTTCTCAGATAATTACCTAAAATACCCTAGATGGAATATTTGTAATCATGTGAGTCATGATTTCTAACAGTTTGTTTGTGTCTAGGGTCTGGAGATTTTAGTTAAGATACTATGTAATATCTAGGTGTCGGGAAAATTTAGTTAAGATACTATGTAATATCTAGGTGTCGGGAAATTTTAATTAAGATACTATATATTGTAAAGTACAATCATAAATATAAGAAGTTTAACCATAGTTATACCATAGCTATACCTACCTATTGTATAACGCTTGTTCATAAGTTTTTACCTAAACAACTAGGAGATCCATGTGATTCATAGTCTTGAGACTCAATAATGTTTAAAGTAGCTTCTATACATATAGATTCAAGTATGTACTAAATAATCTCAAAATGTATTTTGCCTACCTTTCTTTAGTTTTGTTCAACATAGTATAGGTATTATAAAAAATTACAGTCCACTCTCGAAGCTGATACTATACAGGGTAGGAAAGGTAGACTAAAATAAAATGATAAATAAATTTGTAATGTTTATAAGAAACTCCTCATAGTTCTTATAGGGGAGTATGTTAGCAACACCTATTAGTTATCTATGTAGATACATTATGTTCGTTCGCTCTCTTCTTCTGCGACCACAATAAACTACACATCGAATCCAGTTGTTTTTATTATTATAAAACATTACCTGCACCCGGCGACCATCTAAAGCTTCTTACAGACATAGAAAAATAAAAACAACACTTTACAGAAATATTCTATGGTTAAGAAACCACAGAAAAGAGAATAAAATAGAACGGAAATGAGATGGAAAATCTGTCGCCAGGTATACGCGTCGAACTCCGCATCACAGTTGCTATGGGTTTATATGGGTGCAAGTGGCTACAACAAATTTTTACAAAAATGACTTGAAAGCCGTTCTAAATTAAACAAAAAATATGCTTTTCTGTGGTTAAGACAGAGGCAAGTTTCACCTCTTTGTTCAGACAAATTCTGTTTGAAATTGCTTTTGCTATGGACAGCTGCTATAGTTTTTTTTTTACAATCTTGAAAGCGATTAACTTGTCGTGTTTTGGGTGTGTGCAACACGAGACATAGTGAACTGCAATAGCCGGAGTGAACGAAACTGGTAATTTTAACCTATCATTGTAATATTAACCGTCGCACGTGATCCTTATGTGTAAGTCAATGTCACACGTTTCGTCGTATATTAAATTTGTCGTCCTGTATCTGTCGTACTGATTTTCGTTGCACTGTTTTTTCGAGCCTTTCGTGACTTCACTGAGTGGCTTCAACGGAAGATCAGCGCTGTTTGGTAAACAGCATTATGCTGAGTTGAGACCATTTTTGTGGCACAACTTCACTACCTGAGGACCATATTATATCTAAGTTAAGTTGCTGTTACAATATAAATATTTCTTTCTTCCTTCTTTCTTTTCTTCTAAATGCATAAAGTAATTATTTAGATCTTATGATCAAGCGGCCATTTTGTACAACATAATAAATTGATCGGTTATGTTTATGGCTGTCCCTTATAGATTTACCCAAATGTCAGATCCAGAATGTACAAGATCCTAGATGATAAAGGATTTTTTTCATAGCAATATCGCCCATGAGACCTATTTATTAACCGAATACGTAAAGAGTTTGCGGTGTTCAACGAACCTTTTAATTGGTTTGTTTAGAGTTTTAACATGGTCGTATATTTTACATGAACTTTGCAAATATATTATATAATGTAATTTTTTACACACTCTGTAACATTTTTTGCATACTGATGTTATATATTTTGTCTTTAGTTATGACAAGTATAAAATAATTTAAAAAAATCGCAGATTTAGGAAAAACTCATTACTTTTAAAAACGTGAGTATGTTGTAGATTAACATGATTAAAAATAAAACAATATAGTTTCAGATTTCAATTAACGTCATATCATTAGAATTATAGGCCAGAGCATTTGAATTGACTTTAGATCTTCAACGGTCTATGGGCAGTCCAACTGTTTTTACAAGCTTTATTTAATTACATTCTCGGGTCTAGACCGGACATTTGGTAGGCATTGGTGGAGCCGAAGCCAACACCAAGAGGCCCTGTTGAATATAAAAATACGATTATGGAATATGTATAAAAAGGAATATGAAACTATTGTACGGTAAGTATATGATTAAAAATAAAAAGTGGGCTATTGAGGTGAACAACTTGTGGATGGGATAAGAGATCTATTGGATGAGAAACGGCACCTACCTTATCCTGTCACATCTCATAATTAGTTAGGCAGGTGATGACTTGCCACCCACGTACGAGTTATAGATAACTGGGACTTAAATATCCGCCCTCTCGCCGGCTCGGGCTGATAAACGTCTCGGATTACATTACTTGTTTTATGGACTAGTTTTACAATCTAATATGTAGTTCCGGCAACTGACATTACAAAAACTGTTTTTTTTTTTTGTTTGGTATATCGACTATCTGCTCTATCTTCGCAAAAGTGGTCAGAATTTACCTTTTCAGGTTTCGTTCGGCTTTTTTTAATCTACTGGAGGAATCTGGCCTACCACGATTACCACGAATTTAAATTAATATCCAATTGGGTAAAATTGGACAAGATGGGCAGACGACCTAAGCTAAGCTAAGAGACCGCAGGAAAACGATGGATGCAGGCTGCTTCCAACCGGTCCCTTTGGAAATCGATGGGGGAGGCCTATGTCCAGCAGTGGACGTCCTATGGCTGAAATTATGATGATGATAATGGGTAAAATTATATACCTGTTGACTTTGATTTTTAAAATAATTGAATTTTATTATTATATTTCACAAAGCCTATATACAGCTCATTTAATGTTACTTAGCTCCTATACAGCCTAATTTTAACTATGTTATGTCATCGTATCCTGCATTTCTATAAATAATAGACTATTTTGAATTATTCTGATGATTTGTTTAAATTGTTTGTGAACTGACGAGACATAAATAATAACTGTTTTATACAAGCTATAATAAAAGTATGCTTTTATGTTAATAACCAATATCATGTCATAAAATAAACTTGGACCGCGTATAGCGTGAAACCTCCAATACGAAGACGTCTTACTAGTGATAACAGTAGCACAATAAACAAACAAACTAGGCGTTCGGAAACGGAAGTCAAATATCTCAGAGTTGTCAGCTCCTTTAATTACCCCTTCCGGCGCGATTTGAACCGCTTCAATAAAGCCTTAGATTCTATAGGCGCGTGTTAGATGTAAACAAAGATATTTTCAGATTGCACTATAATAATATTTGGTTAACTAAGAAGAAAAGAAGGAAGACCAAGAAGATTATTAGACCAAATAAAAGAGAAGGCAAATGTCATGCCATACAGGGAGGTGAAAACGCTGGCAGAAGACCGTCAAGCCTGGAAATTACTGCACCGACAAGAGCTACGCTCTGAAATGTTGAATGAATGAATGAAAGACGAAACGGAGAGAAATGGTGTCCTAAGCCGAAAAGAAGTCCATAGTACCCATCATTATAAACAACTTTTAAGGGACCAACCCTGAAATAGCAAAAAATATCAGTTGATCCATACATTTTGTCTACTGTGAATGACTTTTTTCTATCAAACAGATGATATTTTTTTCGAGATTTCTGTTGCTCCCATCGTAAAAGTTGTTCCTGTATAATAATGGGCACTATGGACCCTTGTTGGCTTAGTCACTCTTTCCACGTAGCCCAGTAGAACCACTAGTTGTGTCCCACAGTTTCACCCGCGTGGACAATTTGCAGAAGATGTATTTTTTTCGGAATAAAGAGTACCTACCTATCCTTCATCGTTTCGATCCTCGAACTAAAGCTATGCAAAAAAATCACACCGACTTTTTCATTCGTTCTAAAGGACAAACAAGCCAAAATAAACACTTTCCCATTTATAATATTAGTTATTTGGAGGCAACATAAAAACATAGGCCTCCTTCTTTAACCTCCACACTGAACGACAACCTGCCATCTGCATCCACTGGATGCCCGCGACTCTCACAAACACACAGACACAAAACACGTCACCTGAGTGTATGTATATGTAATTATGACAAATTGTTATTTATTAAGATAAATGGAGTGATGTTATACAAGCGGTAGCATGTGTGCTTTACAAACTGACGGCACCCGGTTCAATCCTCAGCCCTGCACCAATGACTTACTTAGTATTTAAATAAATTATGTGCAGTTTCGATGGCATCGCTTAACAACGGTGAAAACATCGTGAAGAAACCGTTATATCCAGGACCTCATAAGTTCAAAGGATTTATGACATTCACCAACATGCACTGAGCTAGCATAGTGGATTTAAGACCCATCCTCTCTCTACTGGCCTCGCTCTATAGGCTGATACTGATGAAGATAACGTGCTCATTACAGGCAAGTGGTATACTCGTATAAGGTAAAACTTAACTTGTCATGTTGTTTCCAAAACTCATTTGGAGATGTAATGTCATTAGTGACTCCAGCGCGCTCCCTGTCTAGGAAGACAATAAATTGCATAAAATCTTCCTTAATTTTGATCACATTTTAATTTTGTTATCGGTCATCGACGCTATTTATGTTCAGCTTTTGTAAAAAACAATAGCAAATAATTCGGTAGGCTATTGAAATTTTATACCATTAATTTATCTAAAAAAAAAAATAACACACATGCCCTTTAAAGAAGTACCTTAATTCTAAATACGGAGATGTTTATTCTGTGACAATGATTCACAACTATCTATTGTAGCGTAGTCTGAAAGAGGCTTTGACATGAATGAGCCAGTAGGCTCGTTTCAGACGTGAAGTGAAGTCATGTTCGCGAAGTAGCAACGCCATTAACTGCTTTAGTGGGATTTACTGATTTAGATTGTAGTTTGTTTGAAGCGACGCGGCATTTGTACCGATTCAAGTTGCTTTAAATTCAAGGCTACGGGATATTGGTTTCGTAGCTTTTGCTCTACGATCGTAGCAGTCATAGCATAGATCTTCTGATCTCTTGTCTACATTTGATAAAATGATTGCAATGCTATTCTAAAGATAATGCCCGGTAATTTTTTTTCCTCTTATCTAATGTTTGACAGCCCCGTTAGCTCAGTTGGTAGTGTACCTGCTTTCTGCGCTTGGGGACGTGGGTTCGATTCCCACCTAGGACAAACAATTGTCGTGATAAACATTTGTGTTTGTTCTATGTCTGGGTGTTAATATCTATTTAAGTATGTATTTAAAAAAAAAAAATGTATATCAGTATCTGGCAGCCATATTACAAGCTTTGCTTAGTTTGGGGTCAGATTACCATGTGTGCAATAATATCCAGAAAAATAAAAAACAAATCGTTTTGTTTTAAAAAAAAATGCGCAAGCGAGGTAACTGTATCGGTACTCTGAATATGGCCTTTGGATTGCCATATATCTCCGGTGTTGTAAGGATACAGCTGAATTGATTGATTACGTTGTAAGATATCTATTACATATGATCGGTTACAGATCCGTGTAACAGACCGTGGCTAATCTCCAGATCTGACGTCACAAGGTCGTACGTATTATTGTCACTCGGGCGGAATCGATGTGAATATATTAGTTGGTTGTTATCTCAGATCAGACAAACAAGGGAAATATGCCTTATTACAATAATTATCGATTGTGTTCAAATGCCTCTCCGTGCTTCACAACTTTTTTCACTATACCGCTAAACCGCTTAACGCAAAAACTATTAGATCCATGTTCACCAAAATTTAACATGATGGTTATTTATATTGACCTGTTACTCATGGAAAAGTTGTCAAAGCAGTCGGTTAAACACTATAATCACTCTGTTAAGTTTTAGATGAACTTGGTTCTCTCGCAAAATTAGATACAATTTTTTCACGCACACTAATTTACTCGCAGAGACACTAATGAGTACCTAAATAGTCCACATGCAAAAAAGGACGGCAAGGCCATCTCCAGGGTGATTTTGACTAAAGGCATCAGCCTGTTTTGCTGATGTATTCGAGCCCCGCCACGCCTTCTTACCATATCACCATTGTTTGTCCGATTTGAGATTATTAATAAGTTAGTTATTGATAGAGATTTCTAGTATGATATCAAATTTCCCAGGCTTTAGAAAGAAACTAGGAAAAACTAGGAAACTACTAACTTAGACCTACCCCTGAAAGGACGAATGGGCCATATTCACCACGCTGGCTCAGTTGGTGGATTCACATAAGCCATTAAATTTCATCTGCGTACGTACATATGCAGGTCACCTCAAGAGCTCATTGGTTTGGGCCCGGGATTCAAACATGCTACCTAACGTTTTTAAGTCTAGTGGTCTCAGAAATAGGCTACCACAGCATTTTAGTCCGTACAAAAAATATAAATAAAAAGCTTTTTATTTCTTACTTTTTACAAAATATATGTAAGTACTTATATCATAAGAAAAATAAAATAGGTATTAGTATTTTAATCTAATGATTGGTTAGTAAAAAAATATATTTTATAATTTTTTCGTATATACCTTTACCTAAATCGACACTTGTACTATTATTTCTCTTGTGACCGTAGCTAAGTTACTTGAATAATAATTGTAATATACACCAAAACTTTACACAGTATAATTTTGTTAGTTAATCTTACTACGTTCCTACCTACTCTAAGTGTTAGCCCAGCACTAAACTACAGCCAATCTAGAGTACCAACATGGAGCTCAAACAAAGCAAATAAATTAAACTTTGAAGTTCGCTAGTGATTCACAAGAGAAAGTACCTACTTAAACAGGGTGTTCGGTTAAACGTTGGACATACTTTGGAAAAGTGTTCTGTACAAATTCTAAACCCATGAATAAAATATGACCTTCGACAGCCTTCGACCTATCTCGAACAAAACATGACATTGACAGATAACATAATTTCTAAGTATAGTATCTTCTATTGTATTCTCTTTGGTATAGTAAATTTCACGGTTTCTGCAGAATGACGGGTTTCCTTATTTGACTAGCTTACAAAATAAACACAGTTTAGAAATTATAGAAAACAGTAATATTTATCAGGCTAAATTTGCTTACTCTTATAGTGACTACAAGTTAAATTACTTTATTACATAGTAAGCCAAAATATAAATTTGGTTCGTTGATAAACTCCTCAGTTTCCACGTTTCAGTAACTCTCGTTTTCTCTTTGAAGGAGGATCTTATCGCCGAGCCAAAGTTTATCAGACATACCAAAGATCTATTGGACATACCAAAACCCAAAGACTTCGCTGGACAGGATACCTGCTGAGAAGGGGAGAGGATCGCAATGTCAAGAAGGCAGGAGTTTCTAATGGCCAGGACTTGTGCGAGCTCCAAGACACCAACTGGCGAGAGACAGCGTGAGACCGGGGCGTTATCTTGAGTCAAACCAAGACCCACATTGGGTCGCTGTGCCAGTGCAGTAAGTATGTACTAAGATATGATACCTATAACCTACAAATAATCTGCTAGTATGTGGAATGCGCTGCCGGAATGGTTGTTCCCAGATGGTTACAATCTGGGTGTCTTCAAATCTCGAGTGAATCGGTTTCTTCTAGGCAAGCGTGCTGCATTGTAGACCGCATCACGCTTAACATCAGGCGAGTTGCCAGTCAAACGCAAGCTTATTACGGAATTTAATTTTTTTTTAAAGTATAGGCACTATTAAAAGCCTATTGAGCTAAACTATGTTTTCTTAATGCCACTTCACATTTTATGTATTAAAACTTAAAAAATTCATTCCCAGTTTGATCCTTTCATTAGGTATTGTGATTTTATTATGGAAACTGACATGGTTTTCACACATTTTATTTATATTACACGGAAATTAATCACATAAGATTAGGCCGGTTACTCAGACAATAAAAAAAACACTGTAAAAAGGTATTGTGATGAAAATACCTACTGGCGGGCAAATCCGTGGGGCGCAGCTAGTAATATCAAATTACAGTTAAAGAAAACTATGACAAAACGGCTTACTTACTCACGTTATGTTTATCGGTCGAGACGAGCTCCCGACTGATTTCAGAGTCAAGGCTCCTTCATTCAAGGGTCCATCTGAAAACCGGCGCTGATAGTCTTGGACTTTCAGCATTAATGCCGAGATGGACCTATTCGACAATAATTTGTGTTCTTCAGATATATGGTGTTTTTTTATGTATGTCGAATAAATTTATTTTCTTTCTTTTTTTTCTTCATCAAGGAATACGCGCGCTCCCGAAGACGGTCGCCCACGCACACGCTCGCGTCAAGCGCGCGGGAGTGTAAGCTGTTGTGTTATAGTTTATAATAGAACCTCACGCGAATTTTTAAAGCGACAGAAAAATATTCAAGTATCCTCTAATAGGTCCACCTTTTATTATAACATCCTGTAAAGTGCAAGCGCTCATTCTGTGGGCTTAAGCTCAGCAATCTGGATGCGCTCACACTGTTTACTGTAACTTAGTTGCATTAACTTACACTGAATAATTGGTAGGTACCTCAGCTGCATCAAAATTATTCCTAAAGACAAAAAGCAGAAGTTCGAGAATATTTGGTCTTATTTTTTAGCAAGATAAAGTTATATGTATGTACAATCATCTTTTTTATAATGGGAGAGGCATGCGTTTGATCGCATTTTTACTACATGGGAAACGATGATTTGGTCGAATATTGCCTAAGAAATGTTTATTCACTTGTTTTTATACAACCCCGTATTGTACCTGTTCTGACAATCCGGGAAGACAAACGCAGGTAAGTAGTACCATACCTCTACTGTTCGGTTCAAAAAAGTTATTAGAAATGCTTAGTGCGTCTGAATGGAATTTCAGGGTATGGAAAAAAGCACTTTCACCTTTTCTCAAATTTTCCAAATTATCATTTTTTTTCTCTAAATAACCCCAGTATTCCGGCAAACAAAACAAAAAACACAAATTTGGTCAAGCCATTTTCGAGTTTTTGCGAAACCACGGCAATAATAATAATTGATTTATATAGATTTTATCTATACCTCAATCTAAGGATCTCACATTCTAAAAAATTAAAGTAAGATCTTGCAATTTAAACACTCGTAAAATGTTAGCTTAAATATGACAAACTCAACTAAACAATTCATCATTTTTTTACCTATAATGTGCCACTGATGAGCAAGGGTGCCCAATCATCATCATCAACTATTCATCCTTTTAAATTGAAAAATAACGCCACTATTGTATCTCGCATCCTTACGTTATACACACTTTCTAGCGTAGTTTCACCTTATACACAACTTTTTACGTCTTGCAGTTTCGCATCAAGCATATCAACGAGCACAGCTCGATTCAAATTCCAGAACTATAGCCGATCTGTGTCCGGCCAGGCGTGAGACCGAATCATTCCGTCCGCCAGACGGACCGGCCGGACCATGCGATTCTAGTCTTTAGCAAGTTGGGGGCATACTGATGACTGTACTACACAGTAAGCTCTGAAAGTCGAAACAATTATGGTACTTCGAAAGTATCATTACGAAACAAGCTTTTTATGCTCAGGGGGTGCACCGTCACCTGTTATAAGCGATTCAGTTTAGGTCACTGCGGAAAATCATGCGAACGTGAACCTTAACGAGCCGAGAAATGGTTTGCGATCGCTTAAAGCAGGTGACGGTTCAATTATACATTGTACTCATCATACGGTACCAACTGATATCATGAAAATCAAAAGTTCAAAGACATTATGACATTCACCAACACGCACTGGGCCAGCCCATTGGATTAGGGCGTAGTAGGTTCATGATTAGGGCCCATCCTCTCTCTCTCTCTCTCTCTGAGAGAAGGCCTGTGTCCCGAGAAACCGAGAAGTGGGAACACGATGTTCTGATAATGCTGATGATAATAATGACCTGTTTTTAAGATCCATTTTGCTCGTATATTTATAAAGATCAAAATTACTACGTAGGAATGTAAAAAATAATTGGTAGGGCATTGAGAAATATAAATAAGAATATTATCTTTATATAAATTTGCAATATTTTAAAGCAATTTTCATGTATGTACGAGTATTATATAATGGCGGAGAAGATCAGCGATTTTATTTTTTTCGTTTGTTCGCCGTCCTATAAAATATTAACATGAACATTATTTTAATCCACTTTCCCTTGTTATTTAAAAATGTATCCAATCCAATTTATTTTTTAATTTTAGTTAAGCGATGATGCGGTGTACGATGGAGTACGCATTCCTAGAAAAAAAAATGATTTACTCGTGATTTGTAGGTACTAAAATTGTAACTATCGGGGAACACCCATTCAGGCAGTGTATCCACACACAGGCTGGCAGTTCGCACACTAAAAGTGGAATCAAACCGCTTCGTATGGATTTTTGGAATATCCCTACCATATTATAAATTTGTAGATCAAATACCTTCACACATGACTTCTAACTAAGTAGAAGCAATACCAGATATCGGTTTAACTTGCAAAAAAAATCCCGTTTGCGTGATTCAGGTAAAGTGTCGTATTTACCTATAATAGACGCACTTTTCATATTTGTGAAACTACGATCCATTTACACTCATTATTTTAGGTATTATTGAATACCTTATTACGTTTTTAATAATATTATTCGTAAAGTTTAAGCAAATTTAAAAAAAAATCGCAAAACATCGTTTTAGTACGCAATCTATTTTCAAACTATGGAACTACAAATCTGACGGCTGTCAGTTTATTTGTTTGTCCGCGCACATCTTTTAAACTACTAGAAGGATTTCAAAGCAGTTTCCATGAATATGCTTATAAAATACCTGATTGAAACATAGGCTATATAATAATTTATGATAATAAATAGTAAAAAATTTTTTTTTAAATAATTATTTATAACGCCATCTAGCTCATTTTATAGTAATGTTGTCGTAATGACAGACTTCTACTCGCAGACATGGTAGGTAGGAAGACTGAAGCGGCTGTTGCCATATAATCTATATGTAAATAAAAATATAGATATTCGCCAAAGAACCAGAGTCACCGACATAGCTATTAAAATCTGCAAGTTGAAGTGGCAATGGGCAGGCCACATCGCTCGAAGAACTGTTAACCGATGGGGAAGTAGGTAAGGTTCTTGAGTGGAGACCGCGAACCGGAAGACGCAGCGTAGGTAGGCCTCCCACTAGATGGACCGACGACATTGTGAGAGTCGCGGGCATCCAGTGGATGCAGATGGCAGGATGTCGTTCAGTGTGGAGGTTAAAGGGGGAGGCCTATGTTCAGCAGTGGACGTCTTCTGGCTGATGATGATGATGAAATAAAAACGAATAGCCGAAATGTATGTACCCGCATAACTTCCGATAGACTGCACCAAATAGTTTTTTTTGTGTTTGTTATTTTCAGGACAGCCAACTGCTTTTGAAGAGGTTTCACAGTTTATTATGGCGTAATTTAAAGTACGTTTATTTTTGTATTGACTTCTGACGTGCTAATATACCAAGTCGACGGAGATTAAAATGAATATTTTTTTTTGCCAGGATCAAACTTAACACCAATAACAGACACGCAAAGTAGGTGAACTCGCGGCATCTAATCTGTTACTGATCTATGATTAGCAGCTATTTTGGATGTTATGGTGGTGAACGAAAGCGGTTTAGTTGTTGGAAGGGTCGAGGCGCAGAAGGCGGGCAAAAATTATTTAGACATCATTGATTGGCAGTCTTTACGCGGAGTAATGTTAAATAACAGCGATTAATTATAGATACCGCTCCATGCTTCCTACTTACTATTTACTAATAATTCAATAATAACGTTTGTCATGCATGACATTTCGCTTGACTTATACCAATTTTTTTTCCTTATTGGCTCCATGGCTCCACACTTCCAACGTATTTAACCAGTGAAAGTAATATATTATTTGCTTGAAATATATTTGAAACTATGGACATGTCGGGATACCTGTATCGAGTCAGATTAAAACTAGACTAAAATCATACTATGACGATAGTATGACAATCCGCATTAAAATGGAGAGCAATAAATCTACAATTATGTCATATGTGTAGGTATTATCTATAAAATATTCAGTATAAATAATCCGATGGATTTGTGCCTATTTAAAGTTCCGTTCGTGTTCGTTAGTGTAATATTTATATTTGGATATGTCAGTCTAATCGTCCACCCACTAATTACTTTGCGCTACGCGTACGAAGTCGCGGGCATTAGCTAGTCAACCATAAAGTGATGTTTTGTGCTCACTCCGACATTCCGATAGAAAAATGGAGAGGAGGGAATTCGATCATGCAGAACCAATGCACACTCCGAAATGTTGACCATGTGAAAAACAAATATAGCTCTGGCTGTTGTTGCCGAAAATGTTGAATTAATCTTAAGTAAAGTCGAACACGAATAGTATTTATCTATAGGTTTACCCTTAATCTGTATTAATTCTCTTGTTTCAATAGTAGATAGATTGAACACTACACCCGATGCGTACCTAGACTTCCGATACTCTAACGGCAGCGTCCGATTTGATGACGCGTCCCAGCGAATAATCTCATGTCCGTAAGTGCACAGGTACGGATGTTGATCGGGCTGTTACGGAAATCGGATCGATGGTCGGAACAGCCCGGAGGTAGGATAGCAACCGGAGGCGGGAGTATCGTTGTTGAAAATGAAAATGCAATGCGAACGTTTCAAGGTTGGTTAGAGTTTTGCTAATGGTTTGTCTGTGCTTATCTATGGCTGAAAAAAGCTGGTGATCTGATAGCGTTTTCTGTTAATAAAAAACATTTTACCGAGAGATATAAAATACAATTTGTAGTATCTTCTTAATTTTCTTATATGTACAAGGCGATGTGTGTATGTAGGTATATAATTATGTATTATTTCCTGAATAAACTCCTATTGACTGACTTTGACTAAACTCTAGTAAATTTAGAACCTTATTTTGTCAAATTAAATCAACAATTAATTTTAAATTCCAGAAAATGTTAATGATGAACAACAGTATCTATTTTTTCACACGTAAAAACATTCATTTGTTTCTTATTATTTACTCTAAACAGCATATGCAAACCAGTTCAAAAAATAAAATCTTGGCCCCTTGGTTACCGTGTTTCAGAGTAAAAAGTTCGTTCCATTCTTATATAACACGACTGTAATGATCTTCATAGTGATTTATTTGACCTGCTAAACACGAGAGATATTATGTTTTATACTAACTTTGCCGGCCGCTGCTTACGTGTATTTGACTGATACAGCAATTTTAATTTACCTTGAAGAAGTGTCAAAATAATACACTGTTTTAAACTATCACGGTTTTTCACTAAAGTTATATGATTATTTACGGGATATTTACCGTGGTAAGGTTGTGGAAGGAGCTCCCGATATTTCGTCGCAGTTACATGCACCATGTTCACGGGAAGTCTTCCCGTCTTCCCGTCTATGTATCGGGAGCTCCTTCCACAACATTACCACGGTAAATATCCCGTAAATAAGCATATAACTTTTGACAAAATAATGATCGAATTTCCAAACATATTCGAAAAAAAGTATATTCGAACTTCGTTTCAATCCCGTTGAATATTCTGCTCTTTTTTAGATATGCAGCTTTTACTACAGTACTATGTTACCATTCCAGGGTGTATAGCTCTCAATAATATATTTCGGCAAAACAGTAAAAATGTAATCTTGGCCAGCTATCTGAAATTCAGGTGAAAAACTTTACCCAACCTCTATCCTGGGCGGGGGATATAGAATAATTTATGTACGCTCAACACATTTGGAGATTTGGTATCTCAATCCGTAAAATAGAGTATCGACCTAAGGGGACGTAATTAGAATTTTAGGAAGGGGAAATTGTAGTAGAAACTGTTGTTTGCCCTGAACTGTGACCTGGCAACCCTTATCACTATCCATCAACCGATATTTCTCATATTCGTACTTGAATTACAACATTTTATAAAGATCAATGTAGCCCAAAATGATTATATAAGAGCTAAAAGAGCCTTATTTTTACAGCCCTTGTCTAAAATTATTGTGAAATAATGGTAGTCGTAAGCTTCTATACAGCTTGTAGCCAGTATTGGGTATAGTTGTACACAACGTTACTGCTGTATGCAAGCTTTATAGTAGAATAACTGCTTACTACATAACATTTATTTGACTGAACCCTTGTATACTTGTATAGATGTTAGTTTTTGCAGTTTGAAGTAATAAGATGGAACAAGTTTTGAATGTACTTAATACAATAATCACTAAATCATAATTAAATTAAAACGTTTATTTTCAAAATGGGGGTATTGTTCAAAGGGGCAATAGCTCCACTCTACTTCTCTCTAGCTACGCCCTCGTCGAACAGCTCTCCTTAGGGATTGTAAGTTTTAAGGTCGCTAGTTTGGAGGTCCGTTCTTCCGAGCCGATAGTTTGCGCTCAATCTAATCAAACATCGCGCAGAACTTTCATACGGTTACCTTAAATGACAGTCTAATTATTGTTTGAAATGTAATTTTGTACATTTTAACTAAGCTAATTCGATGCCTATAAGTTATTTATTGGTACTGTATTAGGTCTTCTTCAGGAACGGGATAAGTTCTCAATTCAGATGTTTGCATGTTGCGGAATCATGATAATAGTGGAGAAATCAGTTTATTTGCATGAAAAAGTGAATTTACGCTAACGGAGAATACTTTGAGAAAGAAAAAATTGTGGAGCCATTTAAATGTTCCCTGATTTTCAACCGAATTCAAAATATCAGGTTCTCAATTAAGGTGTTTTTTTGTTGTTGTTGTAACATACACACAAAAAAAAAACATAAAAAGCGATTATCGTCGTCGATTGTTTACTGTTTTTTTTTATTTATTTTTTTAATGAACAGCCCATAATATCATCTAAAGTTGTTTGAATTTGAAGAAATTGTTTCACTTCTAATGAAACGGAAAATTACCGGATGAATAATTAATTAACTTTCCGTAAAGCTGGTTTTTTATATGTAAAGAACTTCAAGGATTGATAAATTTTATAAAAATTAGGATCGTGGACTACGACGATTTCCTATGCAATTTTCTACCTAGGAGTATAAATTGAAATTTGTTAGTTAAACCCCTGATAAAAGAGCTAATAATCTTTAAACAGCTGAACCGATTTTCATAAATCATAGCTAAGAACACTCGATTAAGTCACCTTTAAAACAAAAATAAACTAAATCAAAATCGGTTCAGCCATTTGGAAGATACGATGCCAGACACAGACACACACATATATACAGATACAGATGATGATGTTAAGCGATGACGCGGCCTACGATTTTCGCACGCTTGCCTAGAAGAATTCACTTTTGATTTGAAGACACCCAGATTGTAACTATCAGGAAACACCCATTCAGGCAGCGCATTCCACAGACTAGCAGTTCTCTTCTTGCGTCGGAAGTTAAAAACGCTGGTCGAATAGACTCATATCGGTGCTTTATGTCAAATTCAAATTCGTATGTACTATTTTGTGTAACATTAATAATTATATAAATAATCAACCTTTGATCTAAGAAGGCATTACAAGTACCTTTCAATTTTCTATCGAGTTATCAGTTAAGAAAATACCGTGAGCTGTGGACTACAAACATTTGTACAGAATAATTGCGCGTTTAACTTATTTGTCGTGCTTCCGGAGCTTAATCATTCCATTCATTATTTGATTGACGTTAATTTAGAATCAAAATCTCGCCGGGGTTGAATTGAAGCGACGAATTCCGCTTCACGATTTCTGTTTCATTAATTTTGTTAAAATTAATAATCGTTCGTGCATTCCGGGATTAATGAATGCTAATCGAAAAGGAAAGCACTTAGGAAAGTTAAAAGGTTAGATATGTTTGGAATGTAAGCAATCAGCTAATTTGAGTCTCGAGTATTTAATGATGAACCATCATTCAACTAAGTTTTTTTGAAGTGAAAACTTCTTTAGGCGCGTGGAGCACTTTTTAGGTGAACAAAAATCATGGAACTCTCGTCCTCGTCACGCTGTACCGTATAATTTGAAACAGCGCCATCTCTTGTAGAATAGGTGAATTACTATTTAAGTTTTCACTTCTGACGTGCAGTCCTATGACTGATGTGGTTTTTTTTCTTCATTCGATGGGTTTCCCTTCAACTCCAATGGAACATGCTTATCCAGAAAGACATACTATTTACTCTTATTTTTTAACATCAGCACGGCTAACGAGCGCACCGCGACGAAATCTTGTCATCACCGTGTCGAGCGAGAACGTGACAGGCGCCTACGTTTTCCTTTGGTTTTCGTATACGTCTGTCTCGCTTCGGCACGATAAAAAGAATTAAACTTTAATGCTGTGTACATAGAACTCATTAGTTTGATGTATATACCTGATGTATACGACGAACACTCATTATTCCGATTGTTTCGATGTATGTTTCGATCTAAGTAGTACCCTCTACCTGTCTTTTTAATATTAGGAACCTAAAAATAATGCCTACAAAATCGTAAGGCGCAAACTCTGGATCCTTTTCCAGGAAAGAATATAACCCATGTATCGTACAGTACTTCTGTAGAGAACAAATAGCTATAATTCGATCCAGCACTGCCCCGCTGAGAGTCGTACGTTAACCTACCCCTCTTCTCGAGTACTAACAGCCTAGTGTTTCTAACTACGCCGATACCGGTACACTTCTGTGAGATCTTTTAGTTTTAAGATGAATATAATGTGTGCTGCTTCAAAAGAAGGGTGAATAGAGTCCTCAAAGGTAGGCAATGAACTAATCGCCGCCATTTATAGGCACTAGGTATATATTTGTATTAATTTGTTTTGTGTTTGATAAATATGTATATGGATCTCTGTCATCTTTATTGTAGAACAACCGTTAAACCATGTCAAAGGTCTTTCGGACAGCAAATTTTCAAAACTTAGTTCCTTATTATTGTTCAAAACCGTTAAGCCATGTCGAAGTTATTTTAGGACAGCTCAGTTTCAAAATTTACTTTCTTATTGTACAACAATCGCTAAGCACTGTCGAAGGTCTTTTAGTACAAGTCAGTTTCGAACTTACTTCCTTATTGTACAACAACCGTTAAGCCATGTCGAAGGTATTTTAGGACAGGTCAGTTTCGATCTTACTTCCTTATTGTACCTTGTTTGGTTGTGCCCTAGCTCTTTACCTCGCGCATTCAGCAGGGAAATTTTCCACTTGGTGAATTATAAAGTCTCGACCATTAATGTCTAGTTGAAGACCTTAAATGTGAATTACTTTATCTCAATCTCTTCTTCTCTTAGAGCTGTAAGCTTAACTGGCGCATTTACTTTTAAGGCTAGGCTTTTTCATCCACACATCATAGATCAATGGAAATCGCACACTGCGCGTTTAACGCGTTCCTTTTCGCCTCACACCTGCAATTTGTGGAATGAGCTCTCCCTCCTGCGGCATTTCCGAGTAGCTAAATATAGGGTTCTTTAAGGTTTGGCAACGTATCTGGGAACAATGTCCAGCTCTTTTAGTATTAGCGACAAAGTAAAGGTGTTATTTTCAACCTGAGAGTGGTAACTAGCCAAAGTAAGTACTAGAGAAAGCCTATTTTTCTCACGTTATCACCACTACTTTTTTTTTTCTGTTTCCTATGTCTTATTTGTTTAAATTGCATATAGATAATTAAAAATATATATGTAAATTTGTGTTAAGAGTATTGTAAGTGTAAACTCAAGGGTTCGTCTGAAAACCGGCGCTGATAGTCCTTGACTTTCAGCATTTATGCCGAGACGGACCCATTCGACACTGATTGTATCCTCTAGATATAAGTTTTTTGTAAAGGTGCCGAATAAAATTTATTTTCTTTCTTTTCTTTCTTTCTTTCTTTCAACAACTCAACCTTATTGTTGGTTCAATTATTTAAAAAGGTGCTGTGTAACACTCAAGTTAAATACCATAATGTTTTAGTAAAACTGAGCTCATTCATATTTTCACTACGTCTGTTCATATTTGAAGAAGAAAAAGTATGATCCTTATGGGGTTAATTTAGTGTCTAACTCTCACAAAACTTTGTCGAAATGTTTATACATTTTTGTTTAGCTTTAATTGTTATTCTACATTATGGTTTAGACCTCTGGACAACCAGAGCGTATAGAAGGAATTAGATCATGCAAATCCAATGCACACTCACCAAACTGTATCCGATGTATATGTAATCCGGATGACAATACAATAATTTGTCAAACTGATCTGATGAGGAAGTCATAAGGTGGATAGTTGAATTCTTTAATAGCTACCCCTCGAATTTAAACTTCTTTGGTTTTTAACGGGTCACAGAAGCATGTTTTTTTAAACTATACCTAATACTTAAAAATATGAACTTATTAAAGACCCAAGGCTCATTATAATATGTCAGTGATGACCAGTTTCTATAAACAACTGTATCACAGACGAAATTAAAATATAAGGTCGGGGAAAAAGTATCTTCGTATTTTATAAACAAATTCAAGACATATTTTTTTCAAGTTTAATTACATTTAATTATAATATATATGTACCATTTTGTTCGATAACTTGTTGCCATCTTTTAGGTAGTGACATGACCCCGTTGCTGTAGAAATTTTGGGAATTCTGATCAATAAAATGCAACAAGTAGTTTTGACAGTCCTCTCTTGATGTTAATCTAACACTACCCAAAGAATTCTGAAGAGATCGAAACAGGTGGAAATCTGAGGGTGCAAGGTCAGGGCTATGTGGTGGATGCATTAACACTTCCTAACCAAGCTCTCTAAATTTTTGCTGAGTGGCCAAAGATGTGTGCGGTCTGGCGTTATCATGATGAAAGACCACACTCTTTATGTTGATCAATTCCGGCCGTTTTTTCTCAATTTCTTGTTTGAGTCTCATCTGCTGTTGGCAGTAGAGATCCGAATCGATGGTTTTGCCCGGCGGTAAATGCTCATAATGAACGATGCCCTTCCAATCCCATCATACACACAGCATCACCTTATTACGTGTTAATCTGGGTTTCGCTACAGTCTGTGGTGCTTCACTGCCCTTTGACCATGATCGTTTGCGCACATTCTTGTCGTAGGTGATCCATTTTGCATCACCAGTGATCAATCTTTTCAAAAACGGTTCGGTTTCTTTACGTTTCAATAGAGAATCGCAAATGAGTACACGATTCATTTGGTTTCTTTCAGTGAGCTGGTGTGGCACCCAAATATCGAGTTTTTTTGTATACCCAGTTATTTTCAAATGGGTCAAAACTGTTTTGTGGTCAATCCCCAGGTCTTCAGCTACGTCGTAACTACTAATATGCCGATCTTGGTCCACTTTTTCAGAAATGGCATCGACTTTATCCGTAACAGGGCGACCAGAGCGAGCTGCATCTTTGACATCAAAATTCCTGGACTGAAAATGCTTGAACCAACATTGTGCTACTCTTGATGACACTGCATTAGGTCCATAAATGTCACAAATTTTATTCGCGGCTTGTGTCGCATTTTTCAGTTTTTTGTAATAAAATTTCACAATATATCGAATTTCTTCGTTAGATTCACTCATTTTATCGAACAAAAAAACAATTGAAAAATGGCGGGAAATTGCTTTTTACTTTTTGTATTCCTTTTTTAAAATGTCATATTTTTAATGGTATCAAAACCAGCCAGATACAAACAGTACAACCGATGAGATTTTTACTACAACTTCATACATACAAAATACGAAAAGACTTTTTCCCCGACCTATTATTACCATAAAATTAAGTTTTAAATTTAAAAATCTAGTTAAATTCTTATTAATCTACACAATGAGAAACCGTCTGAAGGCGGTAACTATTGTATAATCCACACAGTCAATTTCTTTCTTAACTAGGAAAACCGATTCCTGAGAAAAATCTCGTTAAAGATTTAAAAGAACTCCCGGTTGAAGCTTGTTTATTACCTCATTTAAAATGCTTTATAACGCAGTGGGTTTGTATTAGTACTTAACGCTGAAAGCACATAAAGATTCAGTGCCTCTATTCTGATGCAATCGAGATTATCTATCACCTTAGAACTTTACAAACAACACTCTTATAAACTTCAATTACAACATTACATATTCTTATAAACCCGAGGACATATTACGTGCCCTCTTGCTCACACAGTAAATATTTTAAATTGTATTAAATCTAAATCAAAATAGAAAAAAGTTTGTTGATTATTGGTAGTACCATCTAGGATGTCTTAAACTAACTTCCATATTGATCTAAACAATTAATTGATTTAAATTTATGACGAAATGCTTTCTATATCGCTTAGTTGGTATAATATAATGAAAATACATGATATTATTAAGTATTTAAATTAAAATGAAAATATAATTATGGGGATCTGATCAAACTTTTGGTAAAGGTGATTGATGACCGTAATGGCTGACGCCTACTTTGACCAAAAACTAAGCATTGATTGCCATTCTGTCATTATCGTCTCTAGATAGATAGATAAACTCTTAATTGGTCACACCACAAGTTACATATTACACGACAAAATAGCTTTAAAAAAAACTAGCATAACAATCGGCGGCCTCATCGCTAAGAGCGATCTCTTCCAGGCAACCTTAGTATGAAGAGGATTCATACAGGAAGTAGACGGCGGGGCGTGAAATAGTAAAAAACTTTCTGACTTTTCCATCCTCCTTCTAGATTACTTTTTTCTAATCTATAAATTTTAAGTAGTTTTAGGTTTAAATTTTATTGTTTTAAATATTTATAATTTGCTTGTCTATATAAATTAAAATAAACCTATAACATTCTAAGTGCGTCAAGAAAGAAAATGAAAACCAAACATGTGTTAATCTCGCACTCTCAGTTATTTATATAATTAAAATACCGACTGTGTGAAACAGTGTATAATGCGTCAGCACTCCAATGAGAGAGACAATGACCGATATGATCTCGAACGCTCTAGAATAGGGCGCCTACGCTTATGGCTGACATTAATCTGACTCCCTTTTACCCGTGTTTGCATTAAGTCGGAATTAAATGGAAATGTTTCGGCTTTTGGACGACCGCAGTAATAGAATATTTTGAAAACAAAGGAAACAAAATTTATCATGAAATAATAATATCAATCAAATAAACGTAAAATGTCCCGGGACCCAGGTATGTCCTTAAACTGCGACCAGAACCACCGGAGGATGGGCAGCAGCGTCTTAATAGTACACGGTGAACGTACTGCGATCCCCAAGCCACCTGCCAAGCGTGGGGATTATGGCAACACCCCTCTCTATGAGGGAGGCCTTGTCCAACAGTGGACGTTATTGGCTGATGATGTGTGATTTGTGTGTGAAACGTAAAATAATTATTGGTCATTTATATTTCCCATAATTCATATACATATCGTTTTGTTTTGCCACAAAAAACTTGGATTGTTATTTGGGCACATAGGGTATAACTCAATCATATATATTTGACCTGCAAAAACTTGACAGTTGCTAGGTTTTTATTTTATTTAAAAACTCTAAAAGTTCTACAAGAATGACCTTATGAATCCTCTTCAGTCTGGCTTTCGTCCGGGGCACAGTACGGTTACAGCACTTGTCAAAATCTCTGACGACATTCGTCTAGGGATGGAGAACGGTAACTTGACCGTGTTGGCGTTACTGGACTTTAGCAGTGCTTTTAATTCTGTCGACATTGAAATCCTCCTGAAATCCTTCGCTCCTCTAACATATCTTCAATGGTTGTTGACTGGTTCCAAAGTTACTTGTATGGGCGTCGGCAGAGGATTCGCCTAGAAGAGAAGTACTCTTCATGGTGTGCCATATCTGCCGGTGTACCACAGGGAGGCGTCTTATCTCCGTTACTCTTCGCTATCTTTATTAATGCTGTCTCTCATAACCTTTCTTCTTCTTACCACCTATATGCAGATGATCTTCAATTGTATTGCCAAGCCCAACTGGGCTGGCTATCAGAAGCCGTTGAAGCTATAAATGATGACTTGCGACGTATCTTACAATGGAGCGAATCATATGGCCTAAAGGTAAATCCTCTGAAGACGCAAGTTATCGTCATAGGTAGCTCCCGCACTATCAGCCAAATTGATTGGAGTTCACTTCCACGAGTAGTTTTTGATGGAGTTACTATCCAATATAGTGACACAGTCAAAAATCTGGGTGTTATCTTTGATCGATGTATGTCGTGGGGTCCACAGCTTGTCGAAACAAGTCGGAAGATGTTTGTTACTGGAGGTTCTTTACGTAGGCTTCGTAATTTTCTGCCCACCACCACTAAAATTGCACTTGCACAGTCTCTCTTACTTCCAATTCTTGACTATGCTGACGTTTGCTATCTAGATCTTACAGAAGAACAGCTGAATAAACTTGAGCGCTTTCAAAATTTTAGCATCAGGTTTATATTTGGCTTGCGCAAATATGACCACGTTTCAGAATTCCGCAATAAGCTCAAGTGGCTACCCATTCGTCGTCGCCGGGATGCTCACATACTTTCCCTTCTTTATAGTATTCTTTATAATCCCGCTTCACCTAACTACTATCTTAGAGACCGTTTTAAGTTTCGCTACTCCCTTCTCACTAGGTTTCTGAGATCATCAGATAATTGCACTTTAGACATTCCTCAGCATAGCACGACTTTTTATTCCTCATCATCCACGGTGAAAGCAATCATTGGAATGACTTGCCGCTTGAAATCAAGCGTGACCCTCCCTTGACGTTTTCAAACTCCGCGTAAAAGCACACTATCTCGGACTATAGCTGCTATATATTCTCTAACATCTATGTAACAATATAATTATGTATGTTATATTATGTGTATGTATCTTTGATAACAGTATGTTAATTAATGTTTATGTAGTTTATTGATTTTATATATATATGTAGATTGTATGTATATATGTGTAGTATGATGGTTTTTATTATGTAGTCTATTATGTATATATATGTTGTATTTATTTCTAGTCTATTGATTGTTTATCTTTTGTATTTTTAGTTAAGGCCACTATTTTTGTTTATGTAATTCCTTTCCGTGCACGGTTGCCTGGAAGAGATCACTTTAAGCGATAAGGCCGCCTGTTAAAAGCCTAGATAATTACTGTAATCTATAATGTTATCCTTGTTTTTGTGGTTTTTAATAAAGAGTTATTGTATTGTAAGAACGCCTTAACTGGGCCCTTTCACTTCCAATACTTGTTACCTTAGAAATTCATTAAAAACAATAGTCTGTACCGCCAGCAGTCTTACTAATTATAATTCCGCCTAGGGCTTCCGAATCTCGGAACGCTGCTCATGCTCGCGAGGTCACGTTTGTAAAAAGTTTACCCGGGAAATGCGAATGAATTCAAAATTCAATTGGCTGCCAAGTTTTTAATTGAAATTCATAGTCCAAGGGCGCTTTTGGTGCAGAGTTGGTAGAGCTCTGCGGCTATACCTGCCATTAAAAAGAGGTGTTTAAGCGTTTAAATGGAATTGGTAAATTGAGGCATTTACGTGAAATGCCTGTTGGAATGTTTTGTGAGTCCTTACTGGTATTTAAGTTCATTAGAATTAGACATATTTTTATAGTGTTGAGTTTATATTCATATTTTTTCATTATTGATACAGAAGAAAAATCGAGATCTTAAACATAATGTCGATTTATCATTACAAACATATTGATAGTATTCAAATTCGACATTTAGGACGTTTTACTAGTGTTGTTAAGCCTTTGCGATGTTCTTCCCAGTGAGATAATGTTCGGATAAAGTTCGGCTATTTTGCTAGATTGTCCTTCTGATATGGAGCGGTTGAAACATCCCTCAAAATTAAATAAAAATTATTTGATATATTATACAATTTATTGTTCATTAGGTAAAAGTCTTGTGGTTTAAAAATAACCGGCCAAGTGCGAGTCGGACTCGCGCACGAAGGGTTCCGTACCATTATCTTTAAAAACGGCAAAAATCGCGTTTTTTATATGGGAGCCCCCCTTAAATATTAATTTCATTTTAATTTAATAATTTATTTTTAAAGTGAATCTATAACTAAATATTCTGTGAATATTTCATGCGTCTACCTCTTGTCGTTATCAATATAGAGCGAAAATGAACAAAAAAATCACGTTTGTTGTATGGGAGCCCCCCTTAAATATTAATTTTATTTTACTTTAATTATTTATTTTTAAAGTGAATATATAATTAAATATTCTGTGTTTATTTCAAGCGTCTACGTCTTGCCGTTATTAATATCGAGCGAAAACGAGCAAAAAAAACTTTTTTTTTTTGCTCCTTAAATATATTTTTTTATTCTATATTTTAGTATTTGTTGTTATTACGGCAACGGAAATACATCATCTGTGAAAATTTCAATTGTCTAACTGTCACGGTTCATGAGATACATCCTGGTGACAGACGGACGGACGGACGGACAGACGGACGGACGGACAGCGGAGCCTTAGTAATAGGGGACCCTATTACTAAGGCTCAAGATCCCACATGGCCCGGCAATGTTCAACGCAGCTCATAACAGAGCAGCATAGCTCAGCTGCCTTCAGAGGCAGCTTCCGCTATGCTGCAACCAAGTGTTGGAACAACATCCCGCCGCCGATAAGGAATCTGCAGAGTATGTACGGTTTTAAAGCAAAACTAAGAGATTTTTTGTATAAACATCAAAAAAGCGAAGAGCTCTTAAGGAACGACACCAGCGCAATTTAAACTTTAAACTTTTAATTAATTTTCTATATTTTAAAGTTCTAATTCCATCCTGCATCTAGTTTATTTACCTACACAATTTTGTTAGTATTTATGTAATATGTTTTATGTTTAGTTTTAAATATAAGTAATTAATAATATGTAATTAATAATATGTAAATATATGTTTTATGTTTAGTTTTAAATATAAGTAATTAGTTTTAAATAATTTTCTTCTTTTATGTTTAGTTAGCTAGTTTTATATCACTACCATATTAGTATTAGAGAGTTGAGCACACCTGCTGTTTCACGACGTGCGTGACGTCACCTGTCGGTTCCAACGGAAGACCAGCGCTGGTTTTATACCAGCACTATGCTGAGTTGGGACCGATTTGTGACAGAAACTATAATTTTATTTTCCTGTATTTAATATTCTATATAGTATTGTTTCTGTCATTAATAAATATTTTTCTTTCTTTCTTTCTTTCTATTTTGTTTTACCCTTTGGGTACGGAACCCTAAAAAACAACAATTACAAGTCAAGTTTCAAAGTAAACGAAAAAAACTTTCAAACATAATGAAAGACAGATTAAAACAGTTGTTTCGAACTTAGTTAAGTTAATGTAGCGCATAATTTATGAATGCGTTGCGAATTAAATTCCGTCGTCGGTTGCATTTTCTACGTAAAATTGGAGATATTTGCAATGCAGATGCGAAACTTCGCTATTACTTACTTCAAATTCGGGACAAAATGGTTTCTTTTGAGTCCGACCTTCTGTTTTGAATGAAAACGTCGGTATTTTATGATTTTCTTTATGGATATTTTGTTTGTGCCCGTTTTGTGGTTGTTGTCTGAAACTTTGCTAGAGGAAACATTCTTAGTACAGTTTTAAAGTGCGGCTGCTGAAAGAATGCATCTGACAGTTGCCATAACAATGATAAAAACTACAAACAACAAAAAACAAAAAATGCAAATTATTTTTATTTACAATGCACATTTACATACTAACTAATCAACTAAACGATTTACAAAATTTAATTGAACTTAATGAAAACACTAAATTTTGACCATATTACTAGCTTTTTAACTTAAGATTGTAGCTGGTAGCAACTACTACTGTGCAATGTAGAGATAATACTAGTTATGACACATCATGATACATTCTGAATTTTGTGTTATAACTTTTTTAAACTAACCAGACGTCTCTTTATTTTCATCATTTTCATCGTCAGTCCCATCTAGATTTGCTATAAAAAATACTTGAGCACTATTTTCATACTAAATGAGCTCAAATACTTAGCTGCTTAAAGTGCTGCTTGGTATCACAAAATCTCAAGTCGAGTGTGTTTTTTAAGCAGATTGTTTTAATAAATCTAGTTTCAAAAGAGACTTTTCAACTCCTTGGGATTTAATAGAGTCTAGACGCGTCATGTTAAAATTAATAATGATTTTTATTTATTGACTGAGCGAAGAGTGGTCACTGATTATCTGTTTCTATTGGGAATGGTCAGCGTTTCTATGTATGTTTGTATATTTTGACGATAACTGGCGGTCTATTCTGCAAGCTAAGTGAACGTACAAGTGAAGTGATAAGCTAAGTGAATGTGTTTTTTGTTTGCTTATTTCTGCTGATAAAAATCAAAACTTCGAATTTTAAGGGTAAGGGACTACAGTCAAGTATGATCACTCGACATTTTGACATTATTCTGTATAGTAATCGACAAGAAAAATACGCGTTCACTTAGCTTATCACCTCACTTATGCGTTCACTTAGCTTGCAGAATAGACCAGCTGGCGTATTGTTGATCCGATCTTCTCAAAATTTCGTACGCAAATATTTTATTCCAACACATATTTTAATTTCAAATATGAGCAAAGTTGGTTCAGGAATTGCTGATATATAGCGTCGTGAGGTCACAGTGTGGGGAAAACAACTAGTTAAATCAACGAACTAAAATCATCTCTGATTATAATGGGACAAGTCGGCGTTTCTATTTGTATATTAAAATTAGTTCGACGAAAATTCGCGAATCTTCATGAAATTTTGTAAGAAGTTCAAGCAAATAGAATGTTCAAGTTCAAATATGTGCAAAGTCGGTCCTTGGTTTGCAAAGATTATAGGGGTCGCGGGGTTCAGGGCGAATTACTTATTATATTCTAAAGTATATATTATGTTTTATATTTGAAGTGTTGTTTCACACTTGCCAACGGTGCTGTTCAGTAAAACAGCTAGTTATGTAATTCAGCTAATTAAGCAATCCATCTGCGACATTTACATATATATAAAAAGGTGGACTCACTAGTATTTAAGTTCAGTTTAAGTCCTAATGTTGTTAATATTACGATTAATCATCATCATCCAGAAGACGTCCACTGCTGAACATAGGCCTCCCCCTTTAACCTCCACACTGAACGACAACCTGCCATCTGCATCCACTGGATGCCCGCGACTCTGACAATGTCGTCGGTCCATCTAGTGGGAGGCCTACCTACGCTGTGTCTTCCAGTTCGTGGTCTCCACTCAAGAACCTTTCTTCCCTATCGGTTATCAGTTCTTCGAGCAATGTGGCCTGCCCATTGCCACTTCAACTTGAAAATTTTAATAGCTATGTCGGTGACTCTGGTTCTTTGGGGAATATCCATTGCTCGTTCTGAATTTTATCGCGCAAAGAAACTCCGATTATAGCTCTTTCCATTGCCCGTTGTGTGACTGAGTTTTTCCAAAAGGCCAACAGCTAAGGACCACGTCCCAGTACCATATGTCATCACTGGCAACACTTAAATAAAGTTTTTTTTTATGCCCAAACAAAGGCATGGAAGATTTTGTCCATGGTGTTAATGTACTATAAAAAAAGTTACTCTGTTTCTCTGTCTGTTTGTTCGCTTTTCACGACTTATCGACTAAGCTGATCTTAACGGAATTTGGCGGGATGATAGTGTACATCATAAGGACGGACATGTGGTAATTGTTCCCGCAGAAAATGCAGAAAAATTGAAAAATTGCCGGTAACACCGCGAGATTCACCTTGTTAACTATATATATAGTTAACAAGGATTATAGTTAACCGTTTCAAATATACAAGCAAGATCAAAGATAAAAGCACTTTCTAATATGTATTTAAAAATATATATGTACTTATATCAGTCTCTGGCAGCCATATTACAAGCTTTGCTTTAATTTGGGGTCAGATTACCGTGTGTGCAAAAATGTCCCGAATATTTATTATTTACATAATGCTTTGTTCTTTCGATAAGGAGTAGGTAAAGTTCACTTTTCCGTTTCATTAACATGATGCCACCACCTCTATCAGTTGATATTGCATCAACTGATTTTGATAAATGAGGTTTGATATACTTAGATCCGCCAAAAAAGTCGTAGTCGAGTTGTGTTTTTTTTTTAAAGAAATAAACTTAATGCCAATTTATTTATAAGTACTTTAAAATCTTTAAAATAGTTATATGACTATTTACGGGATATGTACCGTGGTAAGGTTGTGAAAATCTTAATTTTCTTTACATTAACTTTTATTAAAACAATGTGCCGATTACCGACTGCTTTTGAAAAGCTTAAATGAAACTTCTAAAAGCGATCGCTGACTAATCTCTCAAGTCAGCCAGACAACAAATGATTGAACGTAAATTAAACGCCATCTATCTTCGGTTTAGCGAGTTGCATAATTTAAGGGCCAACACCGCCGGCCGTACTTAAAGTGTTAAGCTGCGTCGTGATCGCCGTCATTAATAACTTACAACACTTAAGCCAGTTTACTTATTCAAGGGTAACATTCTGTTTCATAGTGGTAAAGGATATTATCCAAAGTTCAAGGTGGCAGGCTAGATTGCAAGTCACTGGTAAAACATTTTCCACTTGACGTTAAGACGCGAACGACTGATAAAGTCAGCCGCAGAGAATCTCGCAGGTCGAGAGAACCGCATATTCTATTTAAATGACAAACTTGAACACCGATGTAGCGACTTTTTACATAAGCTACATTCTTATGTACATAGTATTTGATTTGAAATTTTTGATAAAAATCACATTATGATCTCACATTTGGATATACCCATAAGCGACACCCAAAGATATTTTATTATCTTACAAATTAAATTATAAATAACCACCTGAACGTAAAATATACAGTAAATAATAACTTCTGCATTTGGTCGATTAATACTACAATGTACTCGAATATTATAATTTCCAATGTTCGTTCTCCAAATAATGCACAATTTCTCCTGTATTATAAATAATATCAGTAAACACTATTAAAGCAATAAAATGTGGCGTAATCTTCCTCCTTTTAGAAGTCGGTAAGAAATAATTAGCGGTACTTTAAAAGAAATCATAACATTTCTATAGACATCCGTCTAGTCTACCTGTGACCACGTACAATATAAAGTGTTAAAAAACTCAGGAATTAAAATAATCTATACTAATATTATAAAGAGGAAAGATTTGTATTTTTGGATGTTTGTAACGAAATAACTCAAAAACTACTAAACCTAAAGTTAAATGATTATTTACGGGATATTTACCGTGGTAAGGTTGTGGAAGGAGCTCCCGATATTTCGGCGCAGTTACATGCACCATGTTCACGGGAATATCGGGAGCTCCTTCCACAACCTTACCACGGTAAATATCCCGTAAATAATCATTTAACTACTAAACCTATTTAGAAAATTATTTCACTGTTAGGAAGCTATACTATCTCCGGGTGACATAGGCTATATTATATTTTGTAGCGAGTCCGAACTACAAAATATGTAGTTATGTATATAAAATATGTAGTTAGTTATAGAGCGAAGCCGGGGTGGGCGGCTAGTGTAAAATAAACATGATAAAATTCATAGTGTTCACTTTCAATGTTATTTTTTCCGCTACGGCCCTTAGAGATTAACAAAAAAGTACTAAAGAATCGCGGAAAAGCTTAATAATATCCTTAGATATAGCTCATTTTTCATTCCCAAAATGTTTGAGTAAGAGATCCATCATCTCGAAATTGGATACCGACTTGAAATGTTTTATAAACAGTCTATTTTGAGAGCGCTTCGCAAAAATACGTGACTTCGATATCTTCAATCAACTTTAGCCTTTGTTAAGTGTAAATTAAACAACTCTATTAGAAGGATTATTTTTGCTCTCAAGAAAGCAAAAACGAAAGGTAAAATAAACTTTTTTTGGCTGCAACGCATAAAGTTCTCCCTACCTTTTGAAGAGATTACCAGATATATATCTTGTTAGAGCCAGCCAACAAAAAAGTCAGCATTTTCTTGTAACCAGAAAAGTATCTAGTATACAAAGTTACGCGGAAAGGATATACTAAACTGAACATGGTCCATAATAGCTACCATTATGAAAAAAAAAAACTATGAGGCCAACCCTGAAAATGCGAAAAAATATCAGCTGTTCCATACATTTTGTCGAGTGTGAAAGACCGTTATCTACAGAACTGCTGTTTTTTCGGGATTTCAGGATTTGTCCCATAGAAAAGTTGTTGAGAATGATAGGTACTATAGATCCCTTTTGGTTTAGTACACTTTTTCCATCTAGACAGTTAAAACGTGCGATGTATACCTACGATATTTAAGATTTCGATTTAATTACTTGATCAATGCATCATTGATATACAAGGTTACGAATAGTGGTACTAAAGCAATAGAAGGTAATTTTACTTCACATTATGAATCACTTTTATTATAGAACGAACCCTGAAATCACAAAAAAAACTTCTATTTAACAAGTAATTCGTTGATTATGAACTAAATTTTTCTACGGAACAGCAGATATTTTGTGATTTGTCCCATAGTAAAAGTGATTTATAATGTGGAGTAAAATTACCTTCTTTCGGTTTAATACCACCGTTATGATTAACCTTCTATACCTAGTTATCAATAACTAGAAGAGTCTCGCGATATTGCTGGCTATCCAAAAGATTTGTTTATTTTTTCGGGATAATCGTAACAAGTGTTTGTATTAAACCACGTAAAACTACTTATCTACCAAATTTCTTTCAAAGTTGTTCAGCTGTTACAGAGATGAGTGAGGACATACACATACAAACACACATACAAACTTTCGCATTTATAATAGATATTGAGTAGGTATGTGTAATGTCTTAGTGAATTTTATACCTTGCAAGCTATAACAATAAACACTGTTTTAAACTATCACGGTTGTTCACTAAAGTTATATGATTATTTACGGGATATTTACCGTGGTAAGGTTGTGGAAGGAGCTCCCGATATTTCGGCGCAGTTACATGCACCATGTTCACGGGAAGACCCGTATAACAATAAACTTGGTATAAGAACAGGAAAGAAAAAAACTATTCATAAAACAGTTTGTGATGTAAGGATACATATTCGTATACTGTGACTTAAAAACATCCATATATATTTTTGCTTACACTTTTGATGAACTAGCGTCCCTACTCACCAAGGAGGTCACGACCTTAGGCCCGAAAAATCTCAAGTTTCCGTTGCGTTATGTATTTTTTGGCTACAGAACACCGCCCTGTGACCAATATGAATGTGATACAATTTGTCAGGTTTACGTGGTTATTTGTACGAGCGCAGGTGCGGGATCTGGCAACGGGGCTGGCAACCCTGTTCCATGGAATAATAATGACGGATTCGACTTAGCGGAGACTTAGCGAGTCGCCTGAGGCGTCTGCGTACCCTTCAGTATTCCTCATTTGCACGGCTTAAGTTACTTTACCGGATGTCGGCGGTACGACGCTTGTTCACGTCTTTAACGAAGTTTCTAGTGTGTTTCTATTTGATTGTGGCACTTTGCCACTGCAGCGGTAGAGAGATTTCGTAGCAATGCTACGTGATACGTAGAGGTCTCGTAGCAGAGCTAAACTACACGTAGGTAAAGGATTTATAGCAACATCATACTAATGTTATAAATGCTAAAGTGTTGGTTGTTAGTTTGTTTGTGCAACAGAACAAGGGATCAACGTGTTTTTTTTTTGTTGCAGAGATAGCCAAAGAGCCAAAGATACTTATTGTTCTGAAAAAATAAGCACGGTCCCTGAAGGCAGTGAATGAAACCACGGGTAGTAACTAGTTGACGTTTATTACATGGATCGGCTAATTAATTTTTTTATGGTATTCAGTCGTGCGCTTTAGTGTCAACTCAGTAGAACGCCGGTTTCGTTGGTTGCTTGACAGCGGTGCTTTGCTTATAATGCTTTTTTTATGTAGAACCATCGACAATCCATCCTTGGTAGAACTAACTTCCCGCGACTTTGTCCGCGATTTCTTAAAAAAAATAGCCTATATCCGTCCTCATGATACATACTATTACCTCGCAAAATTTTATCGAGATCGGTTAAGCCGTTTAGCCGTGATTATGTAACAAACGGACAGAGTTACTTTCGCATTTATAATATTAGTATAGTATAGTAGTATAGAATAAGTGGCACAGAAATTACGGGCCTCTTAATCGTAAGCGGTCATCGCCACCTATATTATACTTACAATACCCGTGGCAATATCACTGTGTTCCCTACCTTTGAGGATTCTACCCACCCTTTGTTTAAATCAGACCAGATTATACCATAGCTTGAAAGCGGAAATTTTTCAAATACTTGATATCTAAGACGCAATGAGCATATCTTTATATTTACATCTTTGGTAGGAACACTATACGTAAAGTTATTGTAGCAACGCTACATTTCATGTAGATGTCTCTGTAGCATTGCTACGTTTCACGTAGCGATTACAAAACAGGATATTATAATGCTACGCTACATAATATTATAGCAAACCTATGTAAATATAGGCCTATAGAAATATACAAAAACCAGTATAGATATTATAATTCACACACATCATTATTTAAGCAAGCCAATGTTGAAGACCTATAACAAAATATAGTAACAAATATAGACTTCTAAATCGATAAGCTGAATTTCATAGAGAATCATGAACATTGATATTGGAACAAGAGTTCCCTGGAGCTTGCAACTTCAGCTATATTTAAAATCTGCATTCCCAAAGCACTGCACGTATCCGAGATTCAGTAAAAACTCTCTGGCATTGATGTGAAATTTCTGCTCTACGAAATGTCTGTTTTATTTTAAACTAGCTACCCGACAGACGTTGTCCTATCAAAATTTAAATAAAGTTTGAGTTATGGTCTTGAATTCATACAAAATACCATAGAAAAAAGACAGTTCAGTTTTTCCCTAATTTGAAAAGTTACCGCGAAACTTTTCCAATTTTACTTTGCATTAAACCTAGTTTTGATTGTTACGAACATTAAAAAAATGTCCCGCTGTTCTCCAGCGATGCGCTTATCAATTAACAGCATTTCATTTTTATTAATTTGATTTGGTTTTGGAACGTCTTATTCTCATAATAATTTTCAATTTTGTATACTCGGCAGTAGGAGACAAATTTACAATTGATCTTTAATATATAGCATTTTGCAGGATAGAATCGTCTTTTAAAATTTATTTCTACACATAATGTTACGAAATTATAGATTGAAGAAAATGTACGAGTATAATATGTCAAGATGAATTTGCGATAACAGGCTACTTTGCTATTTCGTATGTGTCGTGGAGAACGCCACGAACGCTAGTAGCCAAATCACGGTCAAGCTTCCATCGTGATTTGGCTACTAACGTTTGCGTTTGCCCATTTTAGATTTGTATTTTAATATTTTAATCGGGAATATTCCGAAGTGCTACATTTTTAATGTTTATCGGGACTTTTTTTACGATTTATTTTATTTAGGTAAAAATAAAATACCTTTCGCTAGATGTTTCAACCATGTTACAATGGCCGCGGTCACGAGCTTACTGAAAACAGCGGGTGAGACCGGCGAGAAGAGCGGGCGTTTTGCAATTTCAGCGACAGTAAACATTGTTTATAATCATGAGTATAACAAACCCCTTCCATTTTAGTACACCCTTTCCGCGTAACCCTGTGTTAACGTAATATTTATGAATAAACATGCATAAAAGATAAATCAGATAAACAGGTAGCAGATATGGTGTTCTACAAAGCAATTTAAGAAAATGCCATGAATTTACAAAATCGATTAATATGTAAATCTGTTGTGCGGCGTGACATTCTGGCCAATAGTATTGAAAGCCTAAAATGGCAAAAAAAAATAAGTTTTGTCCTACCAGCGAGGCTTTGTTGGGGAAAGCTCAGGTTGTTTAAATTCAGTAGGCGAGTTGGCCTGGCCACGGATTGCGCCGCTGTGACACCCGTCCTTATTGTATTTTCACTGAGAGCACTGCCAACAGAGCTATTTCAACAAGATTTCAATGGAAATCTCGCAATAAAAATGTTATAAGAGAGCTTTGAATGTTAGTTGCGCGCAGCGGTCAGGCAAATTGTTAGTGAATTTTCTTTTGGACCTACTGAATAAAGTCCAGTCTTTTGGAGTTATTTTGTTTCGTACTGTCTTTATTAGTGATGATGTTTATTTTTTTAACCTATTTCTGTAGGAAGATTATACAATGCTGCTGTCTATAAATTGGCAACATTAACTTTAGGATAATTTGTAAGGAGTTTCGCGCCAACGTGAAAAATAACATTTTGGCTCGTTGTATTAATTTCCTAAACTAAAATTGTTCCTTATTTTTTTATTTGTATATAGGAAGATATAGATTAATTATTTTAAATGCCACCCAGAATTTTGGTCTTCGACAATTCAAATCCCTGCGCTGTAACACTGCACTTGTCACCCTTAAACAAAGACTTTCTAGTTGCTTTACCTAGTATGTGCACTGAGATATTAGATGATAAATATATACCCTATAATTTCACTGGAAACATAACCCTTGAATCCAGAACACACTAACGGTGGCACACTACCGCTTGGTGGTCAAATAACTGGCAAAAGCGTGGTACTTCCCGCCTCCTAAGCCAAACTTTGCAAAAGAATCCTACACTTTTACGTAATGATTCGACCCAACATCTGTTTTTTTAAAGCTACATAATATTTTGCCATTAATTTATCCACGTAATAAATACTCTGCACAAGGAAAGTAAGAAACATACATAACATTTTCGATGGGTTTTGATCTAATAAAAGCACTCATCCCGTGACTGGTCGGAGTTCTAATTGCATGTAAAGTAGCATGGAACCAAAAGTAATACATATTAATCTTTTCGCGGTATTGCCTTAATAACAAGGCTTGCACTGAAATATGCAGGCTTAATCTTTGAGAAAAATACTAGGTACTTAATACTTGTATTTCAAACTATTGACTCACACATTCCGTAATAAGAACTTCGGAATCTTTGTCTTGTATAGCTGCATAGCCAATTGAGTCCACTTTGCGTTGAAGTTAACAACTACTCGGTTCTCGATCCAGAAATTACTGTAAATTAGCAAAGATATTCGCGAAGTTCTGAACTATCTGTTCAGGAGTAGAGAGCTGACTCTGTCTTAATTAACAGGGTGGTCCGGATATTAATTCCTAGCAATTTAGCTGAAGCTACCGCCGGACGACCTTTGTGGCAGGAAGAGATGGAATGTCCCTGACTCTAATGAAATTTGGTTGAAGAAATTGGTGCTTAAACTATAAATGGTGGATAGCTAGGGCTTGATGAATTGCAAGTTTGAAGTATCTTACGTTAGCTATAAAATTTCAGTCAAGTTTAATGGCAACGCTTGTAGGGTAGAGAATCCTAGAGATAAATTCGTATAATGTATTGTTAGCAAAATACTATTCCAATTTCAACAATACTTTCATACTAAGTACATAACACTTACTACAAATGTTCTTTACTCTGCGAAATCTTGACAGCAAAAGTAGCTAACCATAATGTAAAATAACGAATTTTTACGTGTTTTCCTTTTTCTCACAGATGCATTTTCCCGTGATGGAGTTGGTATCTTCTAGGCAAGCGTGCTCCATCGTATCATAGCTTAACATCGCAAGAAACGAAACGCAAGCCATTTAATATTTTTGGAATTAGGCGTTCTAGGAAGTCGACGTGCAAAAGGTCAACATTACGAGAATTCAAAATTTTGAACATTCAACATTTATCAAAATAGAAGTTACGAACCTAAAGGTTATTTAAAAATATCACAGAGATAAAACAATGAAACCAACATTTCGATGGAAATAACAAATAAACAGTTTTATAGCCAATCTATCTCTTAAAATTGGGTTCACATTTCACAGTTGAATGTTTTGTTATTTTTATGTCTCTCGTCATCAGTGACATGCTTAAATATTTGGCAATTGTGCGTTATATTTTATTCAACAATTGAAAAAGTAATATCGAATTATGATGTTCATAGCCAACAATTATTATTATGACAGCTGCCCATTTAGCTGATGATTAAATTTTCTTAGTATATTTTTTATTTTTAAAGAGCGGCAAACAAGCATGCGGTCCACCTGATGGTAAGCAAAACCGCCGCCTCTGGACACCTGCAACACTAGTGGTGTTGATGGTGCTTTGCCAGCCCGGGAGAGGTAGTTGTAGACACCCTTTTTGAAACGTTTCATGATGATTACCAGGGTAGCAAGTCAAATGTGACCTTATTTACCCCAGATGTATAGCTGTAATTATATTTTATGCATCGGACAGATATTTAACTTTAACAATAACACTAATTAGCGAAGCGTGGGCAGTTACGGTTAACGTTAAGACGTCATTTTACAATTGTAAAAAGATGCAACATTTTTTTTGCCTAACCTGTATTTTAACTGAAATATCGATGTTTAAAGCTAAAGTAAGTTGGTGCAACCCACCCTAAAATTGTATGTTGTTATGGAAACTGTTGAACACAAAACTGCTGTATCATTCAAATTGCTTGTTAATTCCACTTTTCTGTAAACAAAAGTTATCTAATTAGAAAAGCTCATTACATTCCGTTTTTCTAATCGTACAATAAAGTGCCAGGGGCTTGCTAATTATACGGAAATGCCCCGTGTGTCGTTATCAAATTGTATAATGAACTAATTAAAAGAATATTACCGCTGTCTGTGCTCGCCATTTGGCAAGTTTAAAAGTGCTTAAGTTTTGTTTTCGGAACAAAAGAAAACTTTCTTACATTTGGTTCATATTTGGGATGGATCTGCTAAGTACCAGCTTGGGACGTTAGAGTCTATTAAGAAACATGCCAAGAGGTACATCAGCAATGAATCCCTGGTTCAGACTAAGCTCCTTAGTCTTAAGCATCGGCGCAAAGTTGCTAGTCTATCGGTTTTTTATCGGATACATTTCGGAGAGTGTGCGTCGGATCTGCATGATTTAATTTCCTCCTGCCCATTTTTATATCAGACTGCAAGAGCAGGCACGAAAAATCGGCACCGCTTTATGGTAGATATTCCGAAAATCCGTACTAAGCGATTTGATTCCACTTTTATAGTGCGAACTGCTAGTCTGTGGAATGCGCTGCCTGAATGGGTGTTCCCCGATAGTTACAATCTAGATGTCTTCAAGTCTATAGTGAATTGGTTTCTTCTAGGCAAGCGTGCATCGCTTAACATCAGGCGAGTTGGCGACCAAGCGCAAGCGTATCACTGAATAAAAAATTATTTAAAGAGGTACTTTTTGTTCAATACTGCTTTCGAAAGCGTTGAATAAACACTTCTAAATATTTGAGTTTTAGTTTTTAACAAGAGTGGTTTTATAAGTTCAACGTGCCAGATAATGTCCCAGATATTTATTTGTGTTCTTAGCTTATGATTGAATAAAATATGTTTAGTCATTAGAAGATTATCTGCTCTTTGAAAATATCTGTATTCAACACCTTTTTTTTTTGAAGTGAAAACTTCTTTGGGCGCTTTAAGCAACTTTGGGTGTGCCATAATCATGGAACTCGCGTCATCGTCACCAAACGCTGTACACTGTATTTTAAAACAGCGCCATCTTTTGTAGAATAGGTGAATTACTACTTATTTTTTTTTTTATTATTTATTTATTAAAAAACACTACTAAACACCAACTTAAGTCTTCACTCTTGACGTGCAGTCTTGTGACTGTTTTTTTTTTTTATGGAATCAAGATAGAAGTAGATGTCAAGATATGGCAATCAGAATATTTTAGCCCCAAACATGGAGCACCTAGAAGATAACGCCACCTGTCGAAATCTCTACTAACTACAACGCTTAGTTTTCTACGAACGACTGCGCATTATTCACGAGTACGATGACCGTCGTGATAGTCGCGCTGACCAACATAGTCGGCGTGATACTGACTTCAGCTTGGTGCACTTTATTGACTGAGTGAGTGCAGGTTTCAGATTCTAGTGAGACAAGTCAGCGTTTCTATATATGTTTGTATATTTTGTTCGACGATAACGTTCGTATCGTTTATTTTATCGTCACGTATTTTTAAGGAGACCAGGTTATTTCAATACAATATTTAGATTTGAATATGAGCTAAATCCGTTCAAAGATTGCAGAGTAGGAATACTAATAATTATCAATATAAAATACCGACTTCATAAAAATGACAGAACTGGACCAAATATGCGCCCTCTATCCCATAGCGCGTGCATTAATTAGGCACTATCGTTGTTAGAGAGCGCATGCCTGATTTAGTACTGAGGTGTTCCGACAGATGTCTCTTATAATAACTTTTGTGTGGAAATGACTTTTTAATTGTTACATTGTAAAAAATAAAGCATGGTAGAACTGGATTAAATTGAAATGGAACCAAACGGGAAGCATTGGCTAATAATCAAAAAACATCAAAATCTGTTCACCAAGTCGAAAGTTCTGAGGTAACAAACATTAAAAAAACTGTCGAATTAATAACCTCCTCCTTTTTGGAAGTCGGTCAAAAATGGAAAGTTTATGGGGGAAAATCTTGACCATGTACAAAATTACTATTCATTATTTTTATGAGGACACATTATTTTTCTTGAATTTACGAAATTTGTTCTTCTTTGATGGGTAGATCAACCTTCTTAAGCGATACTAAACCGTTCTGTTACACCCCTTAGAACGTGTACCTCAACGGTTCTGCAGATATGAACAACCCACTGCCATTTCAGCTTACTTCCTTTTTAAACTATAAATATTTATGCACTAATAAATAATGCTTGCAACAACACTCCCAAATCAGGAAAAGCACTACAGTTTTTTATCCGGAAAACTATGTATTGTTCTATGTTCTTGCGCAATTAAGTTTGAACAAATAATGTATGTGTCATGGATGCGCAGGGATTTATGTCACTTTGTTTTTCAATTTCATCGATGTTTTTAGTAAAATACGAGTAGAGTTTTTTTTATTGGCAACACAAGTGAAAACTGCATTGATGTACTTTTTATTGGGGTAGAAAATTAGCAAAAGTTTCTTCATTGGCCTATTTTCATTATAATACATTTATTGATTTGATAATTTTTTTCAAGTGAAAACTTGTTTAGGCGCGTTGAGCACTTAGGTATAAGTGGCAGTGGCAGGGCACATAGCACGCAGAACAGATGGCCGATGGGGCCGAAAGGTTATTGAGTGGAGACCACGGATCGGTAAGTGCAGCGTAGAACGTCCACCCATAAGATGGACAGACGACCTAAAAGAGACCGCAGAAAAACGCTGGATGCAGGCCGCTTCCAACCGGTCCTTTTGGAAATCGATGGGGGAGGCCTATGTCCAGCAGTGGACGTCCTATGGCTGAAATGATGATCATGATGACATGTTCCTCATGTGCCATTTCCTGTACTTTCAAAATATACAAATATATTTATTCCCAAAGACTTACAAAGCATTGTTTTACCTACGTACACTTTTTTTTTAAAGAAACACTATTACATTTAGAAAGTCTTGTAGGTAGCTTTTGCAGCAGTAGCTGCTGCGAACAAGCCTCCGGCGTCTGTCCTATATCATATTATAATAAATTATTACCAGCTATTTGTAACAACAGGTGCAACAAACTGAAACTAATACATCGCAGGTCGGACTATTTGGAAAATTGTTACGTGTGACGTCACATCGCAGCCGTCAACAAGCGCTCGCTCGCAATCAAACAGATTTATTCCTGAGCTTTGTCCACCATTCGCCGTATCTCAGATAAACCGACCCGCAATTGTGTTTGGGCCCGAAATTATGTGTTGGGAATTGCTCCAAACTCGAGTTGTTGTGCCATTGTGCTTAGTTTGAAGTGGACATTAGGTTCGGATTTACGATTTACGGAAAGGCTCAAGATTCTGACTCTTACAGCCTCAGCCTAAAACAAGGACGTCCTTTGAGATTAATTTATTCAGAGCTCTTCTAAGCAGCCCATCTTTTACGCTGAAATTTGCAACGCTCGCAAATGTATAGCACTATCAACATCACGCTCGAACGGACGAAATCACTTCTATAAGGCTAAGCTATTCAGAAACCCTTTTTCAATATTCGTAGCAGACTCCGTAGTGGCTTAGACTAAAACCTTTCAGCAAAATGCTAGCTTTTGGTTAGATGTTTGTTGAAAAGGAACAGTATTCACTCTAGTAGCTAATCACGGATCCTGAAGCTTATTTATCTGTGTTTACAACTGATTCTCTCTGTGAGTTTGGAAAGTCATAAGAAGTGAAACCCAGTTCGTTTGCTAGCATGCAGGGACTGGGCAAACGACCCGCATATTCTAAAGCTTTAACATTCGATTCATGCGGAACTCTATCTGAAGAGAACTCGATTGAAGTGCGGACTGAGTTTCTTCGTACTCACATTTTGCGAGATGCACGAAGTTAGCCCCAAACTTTCTTACACGAGCGCTCTGAACATTGAGTTTTACCTGCAGTTTTGTACGCAAGCAATCGGTTTCCACTTCGCTATCGACTCTCTTTTGTGATCACAATCGCAAGCATCATTTATTTGAAAGCAGCTAATAGTTTTATAGCCGTTATTTTTATAACAAGGTTTTAATAAAACGATACCCTATACGGGTATTATTTTATCAAAACCTTGTTAGACCTTGTTGTAAGAGCTGTACGTTATACGTCGTACAACCAACTAGCATCCTCCGTTCTTTGAACGATGTCCTCTGGCAAATGGGAGGCTGCAATAGTGTGTTCACTGTAATATTGCAGCCTAACTTGGCACGGGACATGATCGCAATCAAATAGTTGCGATGACGTAGTCCTTTGTTCTAGGCGCACTCCATTATCATGCAGCGAACATCTTCAATAGCGCCACATCGGTCACAAGTGACTTGACATACTCGACTTAGTCCGTGCCATGCAACTGTTAATTTCGCTTATTCGTTGCAAAAACCTAATAAAAACATGCTAAATAAATTGCCTTTATTCACGGCAACGCTATTTTACTCAGTATTAGACTGTGCAGCTCGCCTAATCGCCTCGTAAAAAGTTCTTTGAGTATGCGCTTAACTGCCTTAGTTTTAACGTGGAAGAAACGATAGCTACCATGATTAAACCACGGCTCGTATCTTTTGTTTGGTTCTCGTTAAACTCTACTTTAAAATGCCGGTCATCAAATACAGTTTAAACAGACTTGAAGGCTAGTTAGGGTAAACACGGTGTTGTAATATCTCCGCTTCATTACGATGCAACGTGGCATACTGCATCGCCAGAGCGTGCAATTACCGCACACCTGACACTTCATACTTAAACCGCTAACCTCTATTAAACTTGTAAACCCTAAAATCCGCACAGCTTAATTTCTTTCCACGTTCAAGCTCCGTCGGAAAGTCGTTTGGGCAAAGTAATTGCTTATGAGTGGAAGCGGATAAACGAAACGAGTTTCACTCTGTGGGGCATCGTAAAATGGACTCAGGGGCTTGCATTTAATTAATACGACTACTACAAGTACGTGAGAGCACATCTACTGAAATGGAATCATTCCTTTTGACCGCTGAACTGACTTTTCCGGCGACAAATTACCTAAATTAAAGTCCGAGTCAGCGATCCGACGAGCGGATGAAAAGGTAGAGGAAATGCATGTCGCGAATGCGATTCACTCTATTACGAATAGTTTTGGTCTTTTAGCTCAAGTTTCATGTGTAAAAGGCGGACTTTAAACGTAAAACATAGACGAAAGCGTCTAAGGTAGATAATACCCACAGAAGTGTTTCCTTTAATTAGACAAAGTACTTGAGTTCCTAAAAAGTTCGAGACAGACGACGGGAAAAGTTAGGGTCAATAGTCTTTAATTTAAAGCCAGAACAAAAGGGACGCCAATAATAAAGAGACAAGAGTGCGATTACAAACGACTTCCTTCACTAACTTTGAATTTTATAGAGTAGCTCGGAGCAATGCAAATGGGGTTGTATAATTTCGGTATCTATCGTTCGTTATTGGACTATTTGATATCAGTTAGCTTTACCTATACTTTTTAGCCGACGACGTAAAACAAGAAGAAGAGTATTGTGTTTATTTGCATCTATGTTTATATTAGACCATATGCGTGTCTCGACACGCTCATCAGCATTATTTCTTTCTTACCTTTGTTGGGTTTTAAACGGTAATTTTGGCAGATTGCGCTTAGGTAGGTATGCGGAAAGTGCGTGAGCCCGACTCACGCTTGGCCGGTTTAATAAGTAGGTAGTACTTAGTTAAGATATCTAACTACCACGTTTAATACAAAGTAGCTCGGTAATGCCTTCAACTTCAACAGTAAATTTTTATATTGTGTTTTATATAAGCGATAAAAAAGCGCGCCATATACATATATTTTATTATAGAAGTTTTTAGTAGTTGTTCAATTTTCCTAACATAGGCACAAAGTATGTTAAAAATTAGATTTATATTTTGAAAACTGGCTATAATTTTCGTAGTTCTTTACTGTGTTTCTAATAAAATTAAGCAGCTGCCAACAATCTAGATAGGTACCTAATTATTGTATCTGGCTAAAGCGACACGTCGTCGTAACCAAAATGCCAGCGTTTATATTTAGCTCAACCTTACAAGCATTGCCATTCAGACCGGCAATGCCGCCAGCTTGCTATGTACCCTGCCAACTGGTAGTGGGCTTGACAATTTGGAATATTTTAAACCTTCAACGATCTATGGGTAAGCAGTTTTTTTTTCTATTAAAGGCTAAGTAAATTAGTCAATGAACCAGAGTCACCGACATAGCTATTAAAATCTGCAAGTTGAAGTGGCAATGGGCAGGCCACATCGCTCGAAAAACTGATAACCGATGGGGAAGAAAGGTTCTTGAGTGGAGACCGCGAACCGGAAGACGCAGCGTAGGTAGGTCTCCCAATAGATGGACCGACGACATTGTCAGAGTCGCGGGCATCCAGTGGATGCAGATGGCAGGATGTAGTTCAGTGTGGAGGTTAAAGGGGGAGGCCTATGTTCAGCAGTGGACGTCTTCTGGCTGATGATGATGATGAAATCAGTCAATTTGATATTAATTTGCTAGTCGTTTATTTAGTTTAGTGAAAAAAAAATCAAAGTCAAAGACTGATCTTCATACCTCTGTTGCTATCAAAAAAATTTTTAGGTCTATGGTTGCTATTGTTTCAAAGTAGAAAATGTCATTTTAGTTCAAAAAATACAGCTCTATACACGTCTCTTTTTTCCAAGGGTCGTCGCCATGCAAATTGTAAATTCATTTAATGATTGTACGTCCGGAGTTTTTCTTTATTATTTTTCCTCCCGCGCTTGTTAAGTCTCTTGTCCACTGCTTAATAGACGCCTTTAAATCTAGTAATAAAATGGTCTATATCGTATATTTACATTTCAAAGTTCATACCTTAAAATCTTTGACGTTATGTTTGCCGTCCTTTTACAATATTAGCGTGACTTTTAGAGGATAAAATGAATAAAAATTTAATATAAGGCCGACGCTGCTGCGAATAAAAAATCATTCGTGAGGTATTTACATATCATACTAATATTATAAAATAATGCGAATGTGTGTTTGTTGCTTTGTTTGTTCTTGAAACACTTTTAACGGAAGCTTTTATTTAACTTACCTTGTGAATGGATATGGGTCAAATCTAGCAACTGCAATTTAAACGTTATCCCCAACCGATAGAGGTGAAATTTTGCATACACGTTTACTTTGGGAGACAATGCAAGGTTAATTAAGTGACGTTTTTCTAAATCCAATATGGCGGAGTGCCAAAGATGGCGGAATAGTTACTTTTTACGCATCCGCATGATATGGAGATCAAATGAAAGGGTTTGCTGAGAATAATACAAAATTAAATGACGTCACAGAAACTCAATATCAGACTGAATATAGCGGACGCTTAAAAGCTTGTGTTTGAAAAGTTTTTTATATATTTATTTTATTCTATTTTTTGACGTTCCGAATCAAGAATCCGTCTACAAGTCTACCTGGGACTAAGTATAACTATAACTGTTTTAAACGACAGGAATTAAAATAATTATAAACACAAATTCGTAAAAAAAATACAATCTATGTAATAAAAACGCAATAAATCATTTTGTTTGTCGTTCTTTCTCGCAGGAAAGTTTTAACATGATTTTTGCATAAATAGATAAAGTAAATAGTAGGGGGCTGAAAAGCAACCATATAATACTTTTATCACGAAAAAATACAATTCCTGAGAGACTGTGAACGCAGGTGAAACTACGGGGCACAGGTAGTAGATAAATAAAAAAGGTCATTATTTCTCGAAGAATTAGGCTCTATTTATTTTGAGTAGTCGTAAATCATTTGTTTTAGATGAGAATGTTTGCATTTGTAGAAAGCTGATGGGTGGCTTTTAGGTGCTTTTATTGTACCTAGGATTCGTTTATTCGTCTCAGCTTAGGTTAGAAGGTTTCAGGTCAAGTACACTTGACAGATAAGGATCATCGGTCGGGTGGAGTAAAATCATAAGTAATGTGTACACTCAAATATACTCTCTCTCATGCTTACACAAATCTAAATTCTGGATGGTACTGAACTGTTTTAATCAAGCGCAACGCGTGATGGTAAGTCTTCAAAGCTAGAGTGAATAGATTTATTCTAGATCAACGTGTTCTTTCCTCGGCCACACTGTCGCTTACCATCAGGCGAGTTGGTGCCAGGCGATGAGTGACTTGCTCGTCTCGTCAAAAACCTCACCAAGAGCGAGTCGGACTCGCGCTCTGAGGGCACCCAAAAAAATACTTGTGTTTTATTTCATTCAGTACGGGATCTTTAGCGCACGTGCAACTCGCACTTGGCCAATGTTTTATTTTAGAGTGTGTACTATAAACTAAGCAAAGTTTGTAATATGGCTGCCAGATACCTACTGACTGACTATCTATTACTTGTGGCACTAGCTCGTAAATGTTTTCTATCTGTATGTAATTTTTATTTCTGGTGTACACAATAAAGAGTTTCTATCTATCTATCTATTATATTTCAAAAGAAGGTACGACAGACAGACGGACGGTGTAGGTTTAGTAATAAGGTCCCGTTGAAAGCTGCACCCCGCGGTTTTACCTGCGTGGTCATTCCCTAAGCAACCGTAAAATTTTCCGGGATAAAAAGTATCATAATTATACTGTTTCTCCGGCTCTCCAACTATGTTTATGCAATGACACCGATCCGTTGCTATGTCGCTGCATAAAAAAGGAACAAACAAACAAACACACTCCCCTTCGCATTTTTTTATGCCACAAGTGGCAAACAATCAGACGGGCCGCCTGATGGTAAGCAGTCGCCGTCGCCTATGGATACTTGTAACACCAGAGGCATCACAAATACTTTGCCGACCCTTTAAGACTATTAACTCGCCTTTTGAAGAGCCCCATGTTGTAGCTTCTCGGAAACACCGCGGAAGGTAGCTCATTCCACATTTTGCTGGTGTGAGGCAAGAAAGATCGTGTGTGAAAGTATAAATAGTAAAATTATTAATTTAAAAAAACTTTTTAAAAACCAGAAAACCCTTTCTTTTGTTACCCATATCATATAGTGGTGCATAAAAAATAACTAGTCCGTCATCTTTTGGAGTCCGCCATATTGGATTTGGAATGACGTCACTTATCTAAACATGCATTGTCATCCTAACTAAACGTGTATGCAAAACTTCAGCTCAATCGGTTGGGGATAAATATTTTAAATTCAGTTTCAAGATTTAACCCATGCTAACAGGGCAATTTAAATAAAAGGTTGGAAAATATTATTTACTAATTTAGTTAGTCTGTTTATGTCGTGCTCTACTTCTATTTAAACAAAAATTCACAAAGAAATATTACATTTAAAACTATGAAATATTAACGACAATTACACAAGAAAAAGAATCGTCTGTCATTTTCTTTGTATAGTTTTCATTTTCCATTATACTCGCGTATTAATAGAATGCAGGCAAAACGTGCAAGCTCGGGAAGAAAAATACAGAAATGCAAATGTAAAAAGACAATGGCAAACGCTTCAAGTCGAGCCAGATGAATACTAAAAAGTGTCGGGCGGAATATATACTGACACTCGCAAATAATGATTTCAAATTGGAAATTCCAAACTGTTTAGGACTCCTACTAACATACTGTATAGAAAATTTACAGAGACGCTAAGAAATATCTTTGAATATTTTTTCTTTTATCTAGATGCGCCTGCGGTTTCGCCCGCTCTCCAAGAGAAACCGCACTTTTTTCGGGATGAAAAGACTTTGAAATTACAATATTATCGGTTTTTATTCTAAAAACTCCCGACAAAAGTGCTGATAATCTTATCAAATGGCTTAACAGATTTTCTTGCATCATAGCTAAGAACATTCTTGATTTGGTGACAATCTAGACGCCGATCATTTTAGTCCTGTCAAATTAGTTTAGTTTAGAGAACAGTAAAACAGAATTCACGTCATTATTTGATGAGTGTACTGTTTTAAAACGGAGGTATCAAAAATGTAGGCTTTCTTACGTTCAACTCGGAGAGCGCTTGCTAGAGTAAAGGATGCTCATATAACATCATCCTTCTTTACTAGCACAAGTATGCACGTAAGAATGTAAGACGCATGCACGATAGAACCTTGCACTGGTGACCCCCTCACACATTTGGTAGGAAATTTTAATTTGATATATTTTTTTTTGGTATTAAGCACTTTTCCATATCTACACAATACGATGACGTGAACCTGATGATTAGGCAGAAGGTGGGTTTCTCGTGCTATGAACATGTTTACATAAAAATTTCACAAGTGGATCACATTAAAAACCGACTTCAAAAATATATGAGAAACGTAATAAGTGCCTTTAAAATTTGAGGATTGCCCTCGATTTCCATGGGATCCCATCATCAGATATTGACTTGGTGACAATGAGATCAAATTGGAAGTATACTCTACCGAAAATAGTTTTTTTTTGAAACCGTTCAACAGATGGCGGAAAAATCGGTGAACATACATAAAATATATATATATATATACAGTGGAACATAGAACCGTCTTCCTTTTTTGAAGTCTGTTAATAATAGCCCAAGCTCGTTTAAAAATTAATGTTCACTATAATTATTGCTAAAATGGTTTTTAGACATTTCCTCTTCGTCCATTTTGAAACGGAAATACAGAGGAAGACCACAAAATATCACCTGATTAAATCATGCAATAATGATTGTTTCTGTACTATTCGATAACTATTCTATACTAGCTAATGCTCGCAATTCCGTAGAATTTCATATGAACTTTCGATTTCTCCCCCCTATTCCCCGCTGTATTCATCTCTATCGTAAAATCATTTCTTACCTGACTACACCCCATAATCAATCTACCTGTCAAATTTAGCAAGTAGTTCTTAAGATTTCGTACACACTTCACTTTATTATACATTCGGCTGAATTCTTATTCCGTTCGATCATCCGCACCAAACTTGTGTTAAGTCAATGGTAACCCCTCAACATCTGGATAGACGTTGGAACCCGTTCAAACGTCACATCAGTCCGTGAAATTGCATTCTGCCTAATTTGTATTCAAGGACCTCTCAGAGCATATTTGTTCATAAGGCAGGGCGCGCTGATAAGCGTTCCCGACAGGCGGTCCAAATGACATTTGACAGTGGATGCCTGAAGAAAACGCGCGTAAAAATAAGAGGAAAACTGCCTTATATTGAAAAACCAGGGGAATTTGCTTAGTACGAAATTTAAAACTCTGTACTTGTGAGGCTAAAGCTACTCAGCTGCGTAGCACCAACCTTACAAAATGTAGAGTTATAATTTTACACAATATTTATAATTTTTAATTCATTTAAAACAAACTTTATAATATCTACATGGGCTATATTTTATACTAACGTTTTAAAACAATTTATCAATGTCCAAAAATAAAAAAAAGGGAACGGAGAACCTTCCCTGTTTTTTTGAAGTCGGTTAAAGATAAAATGTAATACGCGTCGCACGAAACCCTGTAGATTTGGTTTATAAATCAAATCTCACATTTAGGACGGGAAATGCAAACATCTCATAATGAATGTCTGTAATTGTGTGCTCGAGAAATTCGGGACCATGAGGAGTCACATAAAGCCAACATGACTTAACTCCTCCCTTGGAAGGACCTTGTCACACCAAGTCACTTGTCTCAGTACTTGGCACCTTTAGACAAACATTTTCTTTGACAAGGTGCCTACTTTTCCTGCCTGCATCTCTTAAGACGTCGTCTGTCTTGTCAAATAAATTATATCCTAGGGGATCCCAAGGCGAAAACATCGCTGACTCTTTGACTAAGTTAATGCGTGTAGTTAGAACGACTGCTATTAATGCTCTGATTTACTTGAGTTAAAGTTAAGTTTTCCACGATGATATATTTTTTATGGTCACCAATTATAAATACAACAAGCTTAATTGGATTGGCTTGTAAGTTTCACTACGCATAGACGCAAGGGACATAGAAGAGGTTTTTAGGGTTCCGTAGCCCGATAAGGAACCCTTATAAATTCGTTCTGTTCGTCCGTCTGTCTGTCTGTCTGTCCGTCCGTCCGAATTTTTTAAAACCTTCTAACTTCCATAATTATTTAGATAATAGAATGAAATTTTGCATAATAATAGTAATAATATAGATCTCAATTTTAAAAGTATAAAAAATATATTATATTGCACTTTAGGGGTGGCAATCATACATGTGAAATGGGGATGTTTTTTTTTTTCACTCAACTTACTCGTGTGTGGTATCGTTGAAAAGGTCTTTAAATGAAGGTCTAAAATGAAGGTAAGGTTTGATACATCACTTTTTTATAAAGTCTATACTTTGCGAAATATGGCCCGCCAAAGTGGCAATAAGTTGGTCCCCCCCCCCTGCATTTCTAAACTATAAGACATAGAAACTTGAATCTTACACTACAGATAGGTCATGTTTAAAACCTTCATTCAAAATTATTTCTAACATTATCTGATGATGACTTTTTGAGAAACAGCGATAAAACTGTAATAAATTCAAAGCGTTCTAGGTCAAAGGTCATTGATCTTTTTGTGAAATAGTCTAAACAAATAATGTTTCTCAATCAGTTTTCTCTATGTTTGAACCATAAAAAGTATATGCTATGTCGGGATGGTACATCTCTGAAATTTAGGCAAAGTCCACAGAGCTTCGTTCGTTCAAATCCACACTAATATTATAAATGCGAAAGTAACTCTGTCTGTTTGCTACACAATCACGGCTAAACGGCTTAACCGATCTCGATAAAATTTTCTAAGGTGATATTATGTATCATGAGGACGGACATAGGCTATTTTTTGCAAATCTAAGCAACAGAAAATGTTTAAAGTTATTATGGTAATGAAATGGTGTACGAAAATTGTATGAATATTTTCCGCATGCTCTTTACGTAGAAAATATAACTCGATACGTTTAGGTCGATAATTTGGGGATTATAGTAATAAAACCTCAAAGAGGTTGGTCAAACAATGTCAACGTTATTGCCTAGCAACTGATTGTTGATGATGTCAAGAGAGTTTTCTAATCAAAGCAAGCTGTAACTTTTGGAGACCCCGCGCAAAGAGAATACAATAGAAGAAAGGAAAAGGACGGAGCTCTGAAAAGGGACTAAGCCGCGCAGTTGCTTTCCTTGCGGTCGCACTGGATCCACTTCTCGAGGTGGGAAGACCGCTATAGCCTGCAGCGCGCCCAGACTTACACCGTCGGATAAACAGCGACTGCATCGCGGCGACCCTCTACCACCCACCTGACCTGAACCACAAGAATACCCAACCAGCAGTAGCCAACCGGCAGTGCGACTACCACTGAAGTGAGAATTTTTTTCGTTTAGATAACCCTTCTCTTTTCTGTGGCGACTACCTACCCCACGATCACCAGTAGTAGAAGGGTGTAGTACACGGGTGTGTCTTTTAAGGGTGAGTGACTGTACCCACGGGACTGTCACCGGCTGACAAGGAGTATGTGGCACCGCTCCCATATTGCCATCGCGTCCAGCCGTGCCACTGTCACTACTAGATACCAGGTGTAGTGTCCAAGCGGTGCGCTGACCCACTGACGTGAGAATTTTTTCGTTTCGCTGACCCATGGATGAATGGTAAGACTGGAGCACAAGACGCACGACGCTTCTCCACGCTACATCCAGCGCACCGGATCCGGTATATATGTGGATAGTGTAGATCGGTGCGTAGAACCCCGTCGATGACTAGCGTGGCAAGGAGCATGAGAGCCGTTGGCGCATGCCTAAATGGAGACCTCCGCTATTGTGTTTGGTATTTAGAGTGTTGTTGTTAGTTATATTAGTTGTTACATTTTGTTCTTTGTCTGGCTCTCTCTGCTAATGAGCAAGACAAAATTCAATGTAAGCTTATTATATCTTTGAGATAGTAGTACCCCAACTGTTGTTTTGTTAATTTATCGTTGTTATTTTTTTGTTTTTCCATTGTTAATTACAAATTGGTCTAATGTGTTGCGTTATCTGTTGTTTTACGTTATGATAGGCTAGTAATAATCATATAGTAACGGTGTTTAAACTGCCAATATGCCTACTAGAAAGAGGACTAATATAGGACGATACAGACGTACGGTTAAATAAACGACCAAAAGGAGGCATTACGGTGCTGTTTAGCAGAGATTTCAGACAGACACTGCCTCGCCGAAGTAAACGCCTGTCTCAAAAGTTCAAGTCTCTGACCCATCATCACATGGCTGCATTAGAACTCTTTGTGCCCGTCAACACATTTTTTTTAAATTGTAGAATTGCCTTGCTCTTGGCCGCTAACTCGCCTGATGTTAAGCGATGATGCGGCCTACGATGGATCACGCTTGCCTAGAAGAAACCGATTGACTCTTGACTTGAAGACACCCAGATTTTAACTATCGAGGAACAACTATTCAGACAGCGCATTCCACAGACTAACAGTTTGCACAATAAAAGTGAAATCAAAGCGTTTCATACGGGTTTTCAGAAAGTCAACCATAAAGCGATGACCTGTACCTGACTGAGCCCACGGATTCCTCCTCATTCCTCGAATACCGCTAATACCCAACAACTTCCCTTTCTGCTTGAAGCATGTGCAGTTCCCTGTGCGCTTTAGTTTCGCCATGACAATCAACAGTCCACAGGGACAGACGCTGCCAATTGCGGGCGTGGATCTCTCTACCAGTTGCTTCAGTCACGGCCAGCTGTACGGCCCTGTCTAGAGTGAACGATGCCACAAATTTATTTGTGTACGCTCCAGGAAATTTAACTAAAAATATTGTTAGTAACATATTACTGTAATTTCCGGCGCCTTCATCTCTTGGGACAATTTAAGGTTCACGCAAACGAAGTTGCGGGTACAGGTAGTTTGTCTATCGGCCGTACTCATAAACGTTACTAAGTTAAGCAATACTTAAAATTGCTCTGTTAACTTCTCGTTGACGGAAATTGGCAGACATGAATACGAGAGAGAGCAATTTTAAGTATTGCTTAACTTAAGTAACGTTTATGAGTACGGCCGTAAAACTATCAATTTCTGAACTATGACTACAATTATATGGCTTTAGTTACGGAACCCTACCATACGCGTGTCTCGACACGCTCTTGGCAAATTATTTACGACATCTATTCGAGTCAATAGTATAGGGCGGACTGGCCTCCAAACAAACATAGCATATATACGTTTATATTAACTCATTTGGTAATAATTTGCTAAGTATTCTGTTTTTACAAACTAACTATCACTTATTCTATGGTACAGGGTGCCGTTACAGACATAGATAATCGTATACCTGTTAAAGTTGTGATATGTGTCCATGCGTTGCAGATTTTTTTAAGTAGGTACAATTAACCCGCGCACTAAACAACGAACCTTGATTTACTTACATAACTATTTAAGTACGAGGATATTCACCGACAGCAGCCCAGATTTGTAAGTTGAACTCAAGGTGGGCCACATTGGAAGACGCAGCGTAGGTAGGCCTCTCATAAGGTGGACCGACGACATCGTGAGAGTTGCGGGCATCCAGTGGATGTACCAGTACCTACTTTTAGCATAAACTTTTATATGATCGGTCCTGGGGCCTTACGGCTACGTCTTAACGCGGGCTCAAAACAGCGGTGAAATAGCGCAGTGGGGAAAATCACGCGAACGTGAATATGGTTTGCGGTCACGCAAATATTGGCATCACCTAAACAGAATCGCTTAAAACGGGTAGCTGTAGGGCCCCCTCATTCTTGCCTAACCTATAACCCGTCATATCGATTTAATTCCAACCATAAACGCATTAACTACTGTCCATTTCCATAACTATCTTCGCTTATCGGTTGCACGTTTACGATTTGCTCCCTAACCCTATCGATATCATCACGTATTTAGGCAATAAATTCTATAGAAGCTGTTTATGTGTTTATTGCATTAATTGCCCCGTTAAACCTCTTGGACACCTGAATAGTGTTCAGACTTAAGATATGGTTTATGATCCTCGTTTATGGAGTAACGTAAAAGTGTCAGTGGCAATTTTCCGCCAGGTTTGCGAAGGCAGTTAGGGCTGAAATGGCTTGTTTGAATGTCTTGAATGGCTGGTGGAATGATGCATTAAACGAGGGGAAGTGAGAAGGTTGACACATAACTCATTGTGCGAGTTTTTTTTCCGGAGACTTTTTAAAATACAAGCAAGGCCTCATGGTTTCACCCGCTAACGGACAGGAACCGTTTTTGGATAAAAAAAGTAAAACATATTTATATGCATTTTTTTATATAAACTGCTTTTATAGGCTACTTTTCGGCGGTTTTTTTTTCGGTCTCATACTCTTGTTAGCTACCTCCATGCCAAATTTTATCCTTCTATGTTCAGCCATTACGGAATTCATTAGAAACAAATAAAGACACGCATATAGGTACTCACAAACATTCCCATTTATAAAATTAATGAGATAATAACAGGCTTGCTTTGGACTACAGTAAAGATATAAACTGTTGTATTCTGAACACTAAGTTCCAGGACATAATTATGACATTCACTAACATGCACTGGGCCACCATGGTGGATTAGGGCCCATCCTGTATCTCAGAGAGAAGGCCTAATTCCGAATAATGGTAACGTGATAGGCTGCTACTGATATTCTGAACCCAATCGGGAAATTTCGAGATCTACATTCTCCGCCTCTGTAAACGATAATATTACCACTCGTTGGTCTCTGTCATCTACGTTAGAACGAAATAGATGGAGAATATAGATCTCAGATCAAACATTTCGATTGGGTTCAGAATACAGCGGCCATCTCTGTCATCTACATTTAGAATGACAGAGACGGAGAATATTGATTTCGAGTCGAAACTCTCCGATTGGATTCAGAATACAGCAGCAAGCATGATGTTCTAGAATGGAGAACATCCATATAAAAACTAGGATAAGGTACGAATTCCTAGTAGAGATTATTAAAGAAGAACTCTACAATGTTTTAAACTGTGAAAGACAGAGAGTAAGAAAGAAAGAAATATTTATTTTGTAACAACAAATTAACTACATATATTAGGTGTATCTCTCGACGACGGACATTTTCGAAGGTAACGTAATGGTACTCATAAATCTAAACAACTTTTACTTTGGGACCAACCCTAGAATCGCGAAAAAAATATTTTGTTCCATACTTCGTTGAGTGTGAATGACATTTTTATATGGACAACTGTTTCTTTGATGAATCTCTAGTGTATTTCCGCTTTAACGTCGCATTTAGGTACGAGTAAGGAATATGGGATCAATTATTTTTGTCTTACTCTACACACTGACATTCATGGCCTTTGATTTGAGTCTGTTAGGTGCACAAAAAAGGTTTTTTTTGTTTATATTAGAACGGCTGTCAAGGCATTTTTGTAAGAAATTTGTTGTAGCCACTTGCACCCATATAAATCCTTAGCAACTGTGTTAGCAACTGTGACGCGGAGTTCGACGCGTTGACATAAATAAGACGGTTCTACGGTACGGTACGGTAGTGTTATGATACTACAATGATCTGAAATGTAGTACTTATAGGTGGATGTATCTTTACTTATTTTTTGACTTCATTTAGTTACCCCTTAATTTGACACGTATAGTAAAGCTGACAAAAACCATCATGTTCAAATATGACAATAAGGGCCGATATGTGATGAAGTCACATAATTAAATCTACATAGTTTTGTGCACACAGAAAATTGAAGTCCGTGCGATATACCGAAATACCCTTCACCAATAGAATGATTCATCTATAATACACCCTTTTTTACGAAAATATCTTACGCTGATAGGTATAACGTTGTACACACTTACCGTTAAAAATAATAAAGTATCCCTAGCTATAAAGTAAATGCCTCCAAAAGAACCTACAACCCGAAAAAAAAACCTACGAAAACATAAACTATGCCCCATATACATACAAACACGAAACTGTTACATGGAAAAATGAAATAAAAGAGCTATAAAGTTGGTAATAATAGTCATATTTCAATGTTACAGCTCTCATGGGCTTTCCCAGATTGAGACCGGCGTGGACAAATCCCCCAAGTTTAGAACCAGGCTTTACCGAAACAAGATATTCAATGTACGGAAATGTAGGGCTTAGAGGTGTTGCTGGTGGTTCTGGAGAAAATTTATTAAGGAAGGTAAGCAAAGCTAACAAAATAGTTTTTTTTTATAAATATAAGTTGCGCTAGTAATAATTAGCGCCCCTTAATTTAATAACAATCTAGCCTAATTTTAAGCTAATAAGTAATTTAATTCTAACTTAAATTTCTAAGTATGATATGTTAAAAACTAAGAATGTGTCCATTAACACGTTTTTTATTGTCTCTATTCAGGCGAAGACACCTTGTTCCCGTGTCCTTTATAGGTAGCACTACATTACTTAGCACTAACACTTTGTTTTTCAGTACACTAACTCGAACGGTTTTGTTCTTTTAATTCTTCTAATAATGTTTGTGTGGTCGAGGAGCTGGATGGCCTCGACATTCACATGATGATGAAGTCTGTTTTCGTGTGCTTCGGCGTACTTTTGAATTAGCTTTTCAACGAACTTAAGATAGATATATAGAAAAACTCTTTATTGTTCACACTACTTCACACTACATACACAAGACAGTCATGATAAAACAGCTTAAAAACTAGTGCAACATCGACCTTATCGCTAAGAGCGATCTCTTCGGGGCAACCTTAGGATGAAGCGGATTCATAAAGGAAGTAGAAGGCGGGCGTGCAATATTGAATAATGTGATACTTATTTTAACCGTACATTCTAATGATAATACATACTAAATAGTGATACTTACTAATACTTAAGAGTGGGCCTAATGGCAGGATAAATTCTGATTTCCCCCGCGCATCTCGCCACACCCAGCGCATGTACGGATAACAAACACGGGCGGCGCGACGACGCGCGGAACCAAGCTTGCGTACTCGACGTCTGAACTGACATGGACTACCCGTCTCAACAGAGCGATGGTTACTGATCGGTGCAACAAACCGATGCCTCAAGCTTGTGTCACGCGAGACGAAAGACAGCGTATTGCGCGGATTAAAAATGTTGTAAGCGCCAAAAGCTTTCTACTCTCATAGCTTATAGAATAGACAATATTTTTAAAAATTGCCAGGGTCAGCTCTAGGTTATACATGAGTGATAATGTTTACATAATTTATTGTTCAATAATATGTACCAAAACAGAATGCAAACCAAAAATGTTGAAAAATAGAGGTAACTTTGTGATGGTTTTCTATCGAGAAAATTTTATCCTACCATGTTTTCGTCAGGGTCGACCTTTACTTATATATTGAAGTTTCCTAACGTATTTTTTTTTTCGATTTTGGACATGATTTACTACTGTGAAAATCTAATCAAAGATTGAAGATTTTGCTTTAGGCCCACTCTTAAATTACTTACAATTACGAGGTTGCCAGGTGCCTAATAGTATGCTTTCATCATATTTTTTGCTTAATTTATAAACTAAACTTTGTTATGCAGTTTTACGACACAATTCAAATTTTTAATACATTGTTCACTGCTTGTAAAATTATCTTCCTAATAGGTACTTTCATATGATTTTTATTTGGCGATGGTGGCCGAGTAGCAGTGAGTTTTACTATTTGATGGCACCCGGTTCAATCCTCGGCCCTGCAATGGCAATGGCTTACTCGTATTTAGTAATTTAATAAATTATGTGCCATTTCGATGCCATCGCTTAGCAACCTCGCTTAGTGAAAACATCGTGAAGAAACCGGTATCTCTCCCTCTCTAAAACAATAAAAACATAAAAGGCTGATAATGATGTTTGCAAAACCACGCGACCGCAAACCGTATCTCGGCGCGTTTAGGTTCGCATTCGCGTGATTTTGCAAACTGCACTTATTCGGGCCCGCGTTTAGAGTTGGGCGTAAGGCCCAAGGATTTTAGTTTTGTCACCGTTATTCTTATTCAAATTTACATAAGTGGGACCGGGACAAAAAATATCACATCTAGTAGCCGGCAAGAAGATTGTCAGAGTAATGAACCATCACTACAGGGTTACGCTTCGACTGTGCTAAGCCGAAAGGAGGTCACTGTACTCCTCATTATGTACAACTTGTACTATGAGACCAAACATGAAATCACGAAAAAAATATCAGCTGTAGGTATACTTTCCGCATACACTCTATCAAAACTCCAACTCCGAAGAAGACTTAGATAAGAGTACCTAATCAAATAGTCTTGCAGCACTGTATTTAGATAAATAAATAAATATTTGGGACATTATTGCACACATGGTCATCTGACCCCAAACTAAGCAAAGCTTGTAACATGGCTGCCAGAGCTTGTAATATCTGAATGGAATATGTATAATTATGGCATTTTAAAACTGGTCTACGAAAGTTCCTGTGTTCCCAAGTATTTTATATGAAGCTATAGATAAGCTGAAAATAATCCGCCAATATCACAAAGGAATACAGCAAAAGAACTGATATTTAAGACGCGATCCAAATGAACGCCAACAGCGCTGATGAGAACCAACACAGCATGAAGAAAATTTATTTGTGCCTTGTTAGTTCTCATTTGCGCTATTGGCACCCTTAGACTAATCCATTTCTACTAGGATTCATCGCGTTGACCCAAAAGCGGTCTGGATGAACAAAGACGGCTTAGGGTGCCTAAGTTTATATTCAACTTGTGGTTTAGAAGATCTAGTCAATTATTTAGGTCACGACATCACTTTATATCTTAGAAGGTATTATTGGTATTAATATCTATCTTCTATTACATAAAAAAGTTTCCACTCATAAATAGGCACAAAATGTGCACCCTATTCTACGTAAGCTAGCAAAAGCACTGTAAAAGAACGCTTAAAAAAACTATTCACCAAAAAACTTACGAACTCCGACCGCGAACAAGCAGTTGCAGATCTGCAGATAAAATATGTAGGTCGCTTCAAGTAGGTAACTAGTTAAAGTTACTAGGTACAAATTCCACCATAAAACACTTGGAGATAACTTTGTTCGGACAGCACTCGCTTTATACGGCTCTTACCAAAGATTTATATGGCGAATCTACGGAACAAAAGAATATTAGAATTCTCTGTTGATATATGGTACACCTGCGTTGACTGACGCGAATGCTGGGAGATAATTTAGTGCGAGTGTAATGCAGAGATGCCGTCATTAGAATCAGGCGCCATTGAAGTGGGGAAACGCTTGGAATATGAAAGGTTAGTTTTTAGTTAGTCTGTTTTAGAGTTTATAGGCTAACGAGGGCATTTTTTTATGTGAGATAGAGTAGAGTGCTTTGGGGCTCAGAATATTTTCTTGTTATGTAGTGTGTGTGTACGAGACTATAAAAGAATAAATTGGGTTTCACGCACGAATTAGGTTTTTCACTTTATGTGCCAGGAAATGAAACAAGGATATTATAAGTAAACTCTATTTAATAACATTAAAACTGAAATTTCAGCAATGTACAATTTTTATTCGATAAATGATATGTAAGTACGCCTGGGTCTATAATAACACCCTACTATATAGATATAAGTACTCTATACTTATTATAAATTTTTATTTATTCATATATTTCAGCCGTGGTTATCCCATTGCAGGGCAAAGGCCTCCCTCCCTTTCTTCTACTTATCTCTGTTCTGTGCTATGGTGTACCAGTGTGTTGCGTGTGTAGGGCCTGTGAGTCCCACTACATCACAGATTGTTATTAATATAATATAAACATTTTAATGAAGCGCACCGACATTCAACAGTCATTCGCTGGCGCTCAAATAAAGCGCACGTACTCAATCTATCTACCGGAGTTTCAATTACCCATTCACATTATTTAGGATAACCTTCTGCATCATATCAAGAGTCAGATAAATACAATACACAACCACAACACAACATATAATCCTAAATTGGTGACCCCGACGTGTACCCCGAGTCAAGCTCCCGCCCTCGCTCGTCCCGCCATCCTTTTCTGGACCTTCCAAGGGGTCGTATGGCATGCGGCAGCCATTCTGTAGTGGTTCTAACCCACAGCTCATCCGACATTCTACTTACGTGGCCGGCCCAGTTTCACTTCAGTTTGCCGGCTTTTTCTCCAACGTCGGCGATTTGTGTCTTGGAGCGCAGTATATTGTTGCGTATGGGGTCTGTCAGCTTGACACCTAAGATGCCGCGCTCCATCACTCGCTGGCAAACCCCGAGTGCGGACTTCTCCTTTTTGTCAAAGACCATGGCTGTGCGCCGTAGGTGAGAATAGGAAGGATACATACTCGTACATACGTCCATGAGTTTTCGCTTGAGAGATTTCCTTTCATTATTATTAAAGAACCTGGCAAACTTCCTACATTAAATATATTACAAACAAATAGCAGACTTTTATGACTAGAGAATAAAAAGCAATTTAGTCCACTTACACCGACCATAAACAAGAATTTTACGAACAGGAGAAGTGAAAATACTCATTTTCGTAGATACTGTAGCAATTTATAAAATAATAATACCTGTCTAATTTTACTAGGTACCTAAGTAAGGTAAATAATTGAACGTCAAGACATACCTATCCAGACATACCGAGGGTTAAATATCGTTATGAGTAGGATAAGCATAACGGCTACATAGCATATAAGGGCCTTACTTAAAAACGTTACTCAAGTTACCATACGCTTAAATATTCTCCGTCTTGTTTTCGCGTGGGACGATTGCCGTCAGCGAGAAGTAGAGAGAGCATTTTAAAACATAGATCAATTTTAACGTTTTTAAGTAAGGCTCTAAGTTTTTACAAGCTTTTATTTAACTTGCAAAGTTTGTACCTACTTATGTTAGTTTGATTGTTTAGGTCAAATCATACAAGCTTAATTAGAATCTATGGGGGAGGGTTTATTTAGCCTATCATTAATAAGCTTGCGTTTGACCGCCAACTCGCCTGATGTCAAGCGATGATGCGGTCTACGATGAAGCACGCTTGCCTAGAAGAAACCGATTCAATCGAGAACGAAATTTGAAGACTAAATTGTAACTATCGGGGAACACCCATTACGGTAATTGCATAGCTTTACGAGTCTCTTTAGGTAGGTATGTACCTATTGTTCAGCGTTGCATGCATTCTTAATTCGTGTTTCCTCTTTGTTTGTTGTTTGCTAAAGAGTAATTAATTAGACACAAATTGTACCTAAGTATGAAGAATATACTTATTTTGATTGTTACTAGTAAATATATTTGAAGTAGTACCTACCTTCAACACAGTATGGTAACAGTATGGTATCTATCTATATCAGAAAACAGTTTTTTTTCTCTCCTGTAATTTATATGGTCAACTCATAGAAGATACTCTCTTTTTTTCGGGAATAAGTCCTCGTTTGACCACCAAACCAACTCGCATCAACATGCGAGTTGGTGGTCAAACCAACCAACGTAACCAACGTAAGCGACAACGACAATGTGGTCGAAGATGAAGCACGCAGACTTAGAAGATACCTACTCACTCTTGCCTTGAAAAGGCCCAGATTATATCTCTCAGGAAACAAGGATGCCGGCAGGTTGTTCCAATCCTTGGCCGTACGTACGGATTAGAAATGTCCTAAACTGCTCTTAGCCCTAACTTTCTCAACTGCAGGCCTTTTGGAAAACTCAGAGTTGCACAGCGGGCAATGGAGAAAGCTATGTTCGGAGTTTCTTTGCGCAATAGAATCCGAAATGAGGATATTCGCCGAAGAACCAGAGTCACTGACATATGAGTAAGTATGAAAATTTGCAAGTTGTAGTGGTAATGGGCAGGCCGCATCGTTCCTAGAACCGGTAACCGATGAGGAAAAAAGTTTATTGAGATCACGAACCGGAAGACGAAACGTATAGGCCTCCTACTGGATAGAGTACCGTTGTCGTTCAGTTTGGAGTTCTAAGGGGAAGGCCTATGTTCAGCTATGAACGTCGTCTGGCTGATGATGATGATGACTGTCCTAAAATTGTGGCAGTGTCGTGGACACGGCCGTGTGTTTTACGTGCAACAAGTACGTTTTACTTTGCGCTACGCAAACGAAGTCGCAAGTATCAGCTAGTATGTCTCACTCAACGTTACGAATTCTTTGATCCTTTAGCTATCGAATGGTGTAATTAAATTTTGGATGTAGATGATAGATATGTAGCTGCAGCATCAAACTATATCCAAATTATTATTTAATGTAAATTCTGAATGTAGATAGATAGATAGATAGAAACTATTGTGTACAGCACAAATAAAAATTACAATCAGAAAACACTTACGAGCTTAGTGCCACAAGTGGCGGCCTTATCGCTAAAAGCTATGTATTATTTTAAGTAAATATAAATTTGTGTCTTTTGTCCAGTTCCCCTCCAACTCATATGTGTTTGTTTATAATTATGTTTGTGTTCGTGATTTGATATAGATAAAAAAACTGCTTTACGAGCCAACAGTAGGTACAAAACAGTACAATAAAAAATCCGTCTATCTACCTACGTAATAGCGGCGAAGTTGTGAAGCATCTTCACTTCACAATAGCCACAAATTAAGAGTTGAAGGTGAACTCATCTTCCCAATCAGTCTATTATTAACCAACCAATTTATACCTGTATCTATATAGAGTTGGCCAAATGTTGCAACTAAAAGTGTTCTATGGATAGCTGTTGAAATTACAGTGATGGCTCCCTCATTCAATTTTACAAATAAGTTGGTCGTTCTACATTGTATGGTACGAAAATCATTTCCCCGTAACCAGTTAATAAAATAAAGCCTCATTCACACCGCGGCTCGCTCTCGACATCTGTAATTGCTCTCTAAGCATTCAGCTTGAGCCTTGCTTTGTTCGAATACCCTCCCTTTATTATTTCCGTCTTTCCAACACCACTCCTATACACAATAACTGGCACAGTAAATGTTGTAGCAGTAAGGATTCTGGCTACGTATTCACTTATATGCAGCTTTTCTTCACCATAGCACGACTGTTAGGTACGTAAAACCATTTGCATTAGGTAGGTACGAGCAAGTATCACCGAGATACAATACCTATAGAGTTACATCTCTAAGTGAAAACAGACAAAAAACGTCCGAGCTTCGTTTTACATAGGCCTAAACATCAATTATATAGTTCACAATGACTTATTTACTTCAATTTAGAAGTTATGTCGCTTGCATATTGTTAAACGTCGCTTGTCCGATAGGGCATCATAGCACTGGCATCGCGCGGCGTTGTAGTCGGATCGCGGTTGCCTCACAGCTAACTATAAAGTCTGCAAATACTTAGCGTGCGCCAAGTTTTGCGTTTTTTTTTGGCTCGAATGTGACTCTATATATTCTATAGTCTATAGACTATAGTATAGACTATACTATAGACTCTATAGTATTGTATCTCGATAGTTAGGTATACACTAAACGCATTTTTTTCTCTTCTGTGGATATACAGACTTTGTCATTGATATGCCGAAGAGGCTCATAGAACATTAGATTCTGTTCAGCCATTGATGTATAAACACAACACATATAATTGGTTGGAACTACTTAAAAATAGGTGTCCTGAGTAGCGAAATAATATCTAGTTAATATTTAGCTGGTGATGACATAATATATGGTACTGAGACGTGGTCCTTAACTGTTTACTGTTAAAATCTCAGTCACATAACGGACAATGGAGAGAGCTATGCTCGGAGTTTATTTGCGCTATAGAATCCGGAACGTGCATGGATATTCGCTAAAGAACCTCGACATAGCTATTAAAGTTTGTAAGTTGAAGTGGCAATGGGCAGGCCACATCGCTTGAAGAACCGATAACCGATGGAGTTGAAAGGTTCTTGAGTGGAGACCACGAACCGGAAGACGCAGCGTAGGTAGGCCTCCCACTAGATGGACCGACGACATCGTGAGAGTCGCGGGCATCCAGTGGATGCAGATGGCAGGTTGTCGTTCAGTGTGGAGGTTAAAGGGGGAGGCCTATTATTATTATTATTTATTTATTGAGATATTACATTATTATCGCCTATGTTCAGCAGTGGACGTCTTATGGCTGATGATGATTATGTATATCAGCTCACTGAGCTGGATTATATCTCTTTTAGAATACAAAAATATCAAAAAGAAAAGTAAAAATTGAAAATCAAACACAATTTTTAAAGCATTTTATTAATTTCAAAAATAACTAGCATGTAATGTATCATCAATTCATCACTCAATATTTATTACTAACCAAATATACTATGTCGATATACACACAATAATCATATTATACACGACGATACATCATCGCGATATACAAACAAAATAATTAACATTTTATAATCAGTTCTAACAATTTTACCCATCTAGTTTAAAATTATTATACAATTCCAATTTTATATGTATTACAATATCGATTATCCTAGAATATTATGATAATTTGTTTTATATCCAGAAGTAGATAAAGATTCCTTTATGTGGAGCGCCTAGAGAATAATATCTACTCGTATGTTAAATGAACTAATAACATTAATATTTGGACTAGAGGTTGTGCAAGCGCAGGAACATGCGTGGGGTTTCTAGTCCATAACCACGCCTTCGCAGCAGCCTACCTAACAATACTTAACACGGTCACAACGGAATTTCCGTACGAAAAGCGCATGTTCAAACCGACACCGTAATCTTATCAAAGTGGCTACCGGACTTATTATTTTCATCTCTTCTCTACATAATATAAAATGAATATCTAAATAGTATAAAATGAAGTCGCTTTCCTAAACCACGCAACGGATTTTGATGCGGTTTCACCATCAATCAGATAATATTTCACGAAAGGTTTTTTAGATGAGAAACTTACACCCATGCGAAGCCGGGGCGGGTCGCTAGTTGCCTTATAAAAAAGGTGTTTTTTTTTACTTTCTGATAGCAATTTTTTTTTATTGGCATGTACCACGTGTGATCAGCAAGGGGGAGGGGGTTTAAATTGGGGGTTAAAAATGGGTCACGTAGTATGGGTGTCCCCTTATTATTCCAGATATTTTTCTTATAGTAAAACTGAAGCGCGCATTTCCTAATTCATACAAAAAGACACTTTCGTATATTTTGCGTATACATGAATTCACTGGATGCAAAGCTTAGGGGAGACAACTTAGAGCATTTTGTGCCATATTTGTGTTTAAAGTCTGATTATTTTTATTAAAAGTCTAATGTTATTTTGAAGGAAACCCAAACGACGGAGAACATTCCAATAAAAATGATTTAGACTTTGTTTAAGACAAATATGGCTCAAAATGACGTGAGCTACTTTGTCACAGCTTTACACCAAATACACTTTTACTTGGTGTTACACTATACCTACATCGTCATTTTGACTCGTGAGCAGCACAGGAGCTTTTTCCCTCGCTTTCTCTTATGTACATAGAGTGAGAAACAAAGTAATGCTCTGGGAGATTGTCGTAGGCCTTTTTGTGTCACTCGACCCACCCACAGGCCTCCGATATGACCAATTCAACTGGGAGCTGTAAAAGCCACTATCGGTCACCCATCCGAGTAGTTGTCAGTCTGAACACCAATAAATGAATGGCTAGCAAGAACTAATTATTGAGGTGTACAAAGCAACATTAAATAATATTGCGTTTTTTTATTGTATTAGGCGTTTTCAAATACTTATATGGATTGAAATATAAACCTATGAGAAACATTAATTATATCACGTCTCGTTAGTTATTCATTATATTTTATGTATTGCGTAATATGCTGTATTATTATTTAACTATTATCAATAATAGTGGACCTTAAATAACAGCTATATTTTAATTAATTTTCTTATTAATTTTAATTAATCTACCACAGCACTAAAGTTACTTTCCGAGTCAGAAATTTTATAACTATCAAAAAGATTGTGACACAGTCATACATTTCGTGATAAATACAAAAATATGTCTAAAATTTTCGTTACAAAATTAGATAGTCATCTCAATTCCAGAAAGTATTTTCATATAAATTTACGTATTACGATAATATATACAATTCGGTTCTACAAACAAAATGTTCAAGACGAAGTTCACATTGAGCATTTTAGATATAGGTAAAAGTAAATTAACCAATTAATACGGTGGTTTTAAATCGAATCACAAACAAAGTACACGTAGCCTCGAAAAATATAATAGAAAATAATTCGAAATTTGAATAATGCAAGTACGGCAGCCCGGCATCGAAAATGGCACACTCGCATTCAAATAAAAAAGTTGCCAAGAATGATCAGTCATAAAGTGGACCTCATTTGTTCTAACTCTTTGTTTGTCGTGTCTATGGCAATGACAAACAATAGTCGCGCATACGACGAACATTCGCATCTTCAAAACCACAATAGAGGTAGTTATTTACACTATCACTTGCCCGCGTTTTCTTAACAATATTTTTTAACAATATTGTGTTAAAAGACTGCGAAGTCCACTGATTAATAACGTTTCCATTTAGAAACAACACGAGGAAAACCCGGGTTTCATAAGACAGCGTCAAATGATCCTTGTAACTATTCACTTATCGGAGATTCAGATTGAATCGATTGAAAATAACTCGATAAATCACCAAGTTATCGATAGCAAATTTTCGCCAGTAGCATCATATCGTAAGCGTTCAGTGATTGTGCTCGAGCTGAAGCAATTTCAACTTTTTGCCACATTCTTAAAGTACAGTTTTGCTCGCAGCGAACGCCTGATGCCAACAGTGAATTTGTGTCAAACTAATATGTTAAGTTCAAATTATCAGATTCCCCAGCATTGGGTTTATTCCCATAAATCCGCAATAGAGTTGAACGATGCAAATAAGGATATTCAAAATGAGCCCTATATGAGTCCTCTACCCCAGCGCTGCTATTGCATATTCGATGAAACTTGGACACTGAAAAGTTCGTTTCCAAAAAATCCGCAATAAGTTGAACTTACGACTCTGAGCCAAGTCGTCGAGTTGAACAGACTAATGTGGCGTAGTTCAGTGCGCAATGACCGTGGCGTGCAAACAAGCTGGCAGTATATGTCTGTAATGCAGACGGTAGTTCTTGACTGTGCGCGCGGCGAGACATTTGAGGGTAGTGTGATGAAGAGGATTGACTATTGATGAGAGGTTCTGTCCGCTGGCTCGTAGGACTGCTTCGGGGGTTTCCCCCGCGTAGTTAACAGTGTCAATGTGAGCGCCGTGAGAGAGGAGCGCGCGGACGACGCCGGCCGGACACGGGTTCAACTGAAAATAAAGTGACGTTTAGTAAAAAGCTTCTTAGAATTTATTCTATTTGTTCGTACAAACTGTGACCTCGCGACCCCTATGACTTTACAACACCTTAACCGATTTTGCTCCTATTTGAATTTGTTTTTTTAATTGACATGAACTTATACTAGGGTTTGGGAAGTCTCGACATTTACAAAGTCCCGGGATACGAGAAATCCCAAGGTCAATGTGCTGGGACTTAGATACTTCTAAATAAACAGGGTAAAATTGTAGGGCAAGGGTTGATAACTAAGGCATTACCTCAAACTAGTTACTTACTGGCCTCGCCGTTCATTGAAATGAAATTTGGAAAGAAACAATATTGAAAGTTGGGAGTTTATATAGATCGCCGCCAAGCGCTGGAGCGCTCTTCTTAGTGCTTCTGAGCGCTAGATCTTTACTACACTGTCGGCTCTCGAGGGTACGGTGGCGAAATGTTATTGGTAAGTAGGGATCGCCCTGCGCTACTCCCCGTTCACTGTAGGCAAGGTGCCAAGACCCTATTCTGGCGAACGCGGCCACGCTATCCCACCTACTGACGATCAAGAAACGTCCCTTCGGTATGACGTCAGGCAAATATCTTGCTATGATACCTTGGCGACGAGGTGCAGCGGCGTGTCTCCATGCGCGTCGCGTGCATCAGGCGCAGCGCCCAGGCGCAGCATGAGCTCTACGAGGCGCGGGCAGCACGGGGACGCGTCACCCGGCGCCGCGAGCCACGCGCGCGACCCGCGCCGCGCTCCTTCCGCCGAGCACGCCACGTGCAGCGCCGAACGCCCCAGCCGCACCTGTAATAAACACACTTGCCATGTTAGTTCGTTTGTTAAGAACAAATCTTGCATACACATCTAGTCCTGGTAACAATACAATATGCAATACCCAATATTGTATTATTTTCCACTCACAAAATGACGGATGGTGTATTCTTTTTGCCGACTCTGTTTATATGGGTATCAAATGAAAGAGCTTAGAGAGTAAGAAGCGATAAAGTGACATCACACTAAGTCTAATACGGCCGCGCTTCCAAGATGGCGAGAAAGCGACATCTATATCGGGTTTCTGGTCTATAAAAGCATCTGTAATATTCTAGAAAACGTTAGCGTGTCTTCGAGGGTTGCGTATCTCATAATTAAATAAATATAGATGTTATAGCCGTAATGTAGTTGTGGTTTACACACTCTGGGAGGTGTACCATGATTGCAAAGTGAAAACTCTGTACGAGGACACATCTCATCATCAGCCAGAAGATGTCCACTGCTGAACACAGGCCTCCCCCTGTAACCTCCACACTGAATGACATCCTGCCACCTGCATCCACTGGATGCCCGCGACTCTGACAATGTCATCGGTCCATCTAGTGGGAGGCCTACCTACGCTGCGTCTTCCGCACACACACACACACCCCTAAGACTAGCAAAACACCTCCCTACCTCACTTCAACAATGTTACGGTGGCCGAGGCAAGCATACCTTGACGTCTAGTTTGACTAGTTCGTAGACCGCCTCGTGTATCTGACGTTGCACGGGCGGTGGGAGGTCATCGTCGAGTAGACGCGCCAGCAGCGCTGCAAGATGCAAGCAGATCACCAGCACTCGCTGTAGGGCCGCTAGCGACGCATCCTGCAAAACAACGAGAGGTGTTATAGCAAACATAGTACCAAAGATGATGTCAATCTACGTATCTTCAAGTTTTTTTTGGTTTTTTTTTTATGATACTGGGTGACGAGACGAGCGAAGTCGCTCGCCTGATGGCTCTTCACGCTTGCCCATAACAGCTCAACGCCACTCAGAATTTTGAACCGTTCAACAGTTTAAAACCCTGGATGGCAATGCACTGCGCTCGTCACCCCAAGATATAAGATGTCAAATCTATGTGCCCTGTAATTTCGCTGGAAACATTGCCCTTCAATCCGGAACCCAGTAGTGTTTGCACACTACTGCTTGGTGGTTGAATGACTGGCAAAGGTGTGGTACTTCCCCAGGCGGACTATGCAAAAGAGTCCTACCACTACAAAAGTTGTAAGGGAATCGGGAATCTACTAGGCACAAGCGTGCTTGATCATAGAATGCATCATCGCTTAACATCAAAATAAGATTGACCATCACCGCTCCTAATGTTAAGCAATGATGTGGTCTATGATGGAGCAAGCTTGCCTAGAAGAAACAACCCCCCCTGGGTTGAACAAATATAAAAACCTGACATAGAAACACCTTAATCTATATCTATCTAATTTAGTCTACCTATAATGTAATAACTTTCAACGAGCAATTCTTGTATACAAATTTATTTCACGTATCTAGGAAACGGCTCTAAAGATTAGGATGAAATTTAGTGTTTGGATAAAGTCATAACACAGGTCGCCCAGGTACTGTTTCATTATAAGCGGAGACCTCTAAAGCCTTCGTCAAACTGGCGCGGCGTCAAGGCATTTTAGCATCGTTTAGCGAGTGTGCAGCGTGCCCTGCAGCCTGCACACTGGACGACCCGAATGATGCCACGGAGAGTGCCAATGGAGTGGCGGAATTTTGGCCAAAAATTTAATTTAAAATTAAAATAAGGAGCGAAACATCAACACGAAAGAAGAAGCATCGTTTAGTACCACTACCGAGCGCGTTGTTTGGCTGGTATCAACTTGAATAGTTCAAGACAAAGCAGCTCTATAGTTCATAGTTAATTTATGCATATCAGAAAGATACATATAGAGCGGCGTCAGGACGCGACTCTATAACGCCTTAAATGCTAGGTAAGCGTTGTTTTTAACCGACTTCCAAAAAGGAGGATCAGATCTTTTGACTGGGTGAACCGATTTTGATATATTTTTTTAAAGCTACTTCCCGTTTAGTCCCATTTCAATTTGGTCCAGTTCTGATGAAGTCGGTTTTTTATATTGTTAATTATTGAGATAACTTTAATAAACATGGCAATGCACGTGAATTGATACAATAGTAATACACCAATACAATGTGTTTTTATTTTGCCGGATGTAGTATTAAAAATATCTCATAATCATTTCAGTCATAGAACATCCACTGCTGGACATAGGCCTCCCCCATCGATTTCCAAAAGGGCCGGTTGGAAGCGACCTGCAATCAGCGTTTTCCTGCGGATGTGTGTTTTAAAAATATCTAAATCGTTACAAATAAGATGATAAGTGTTTGTTACCTGGTCGGGCGCGGGGTCGCGTGCGCGCGCCGACACAGCACCGCGACGCAGCTCGGCCAGCGCCTTGCTGAACACCGGCGCTGCGTCCTCCCAGGACACTGGCGGCACTACACGCCCGCGGTGCACGCCGCGCGACCGTTCTGACACCATGTACGAAAACAGCTCCGCGAAACTGGAACCAATCGTGTTTAAACATTTATTAACCAACGACAAGGAAGGTTCTATATTCCACTGTACTTTTTTTAAATGTATGTTCACCGATTTCTCCGCCAACTGTTGACCGAGCAAACATTTGTTCGGTAGGGTAGGGTTTAGGGTATCCCAGGGAAATCGAGGGCAACCCTCAAATTTTATAGGCACTTATTACGTTTTTCATATAGTTTCGAAGTCGATTTTTAATGTGATCCACTTTTTTTGAACGCAACTGTAATATTTTTCATAATGTAATATTACACAAACAAGCGACGAGGCACCTGATGGTAAGTAGTCACTATCAAACTATGAAATCAAATAAGTACAAAATTGTATATAACATTTTGTTATTTGCCTAGTTCCTCCAATTAATTTGTGTTTGTGTGTTTTATAGTTAAGATAACGTGTTTTTGTAACAGATGAAAAGTGCATTTTAGCCACAGGCCAACAATGAAAATCCTTGCGCTTGACTGTCTATTTACGTGACATAGGCGGAGTTGTGAAGCATATTCATAAAAGCCATAAGGTATGAGTTAAAGTTGAAGTTATTGAATTGTACAAAAAACAATCAGCTTAATAGTTCACGATTGTAACAAATTCGTATGAAACCACAAGTTGCGGTCGCAGACTAGACTATAGTGACTCGTATCGCCCGCGCGAATGGAACGAGTGACAATCTACCCTCCGATTGATACAATCTGGGTGTCTTCAAATCAAGAGTGAATCGGTTTCTTCTAGGCAAGCGTGCTCTATCGTAGACCGCATCATCGCTTAATATCAGGCGAGTTGGCGGTCAAGGGCAAGCCTTTTTTAAAGTGGAAACTTCTGTAGGCGCATTGCGCACTTTTTGGGTGAATAAAAATCATGGAACGCGCGTCATCGCCACCAAACGCTGTACCGTGTATTTTAAAACAGCGCCATCTCTTGTAGAATAGGTGAATTACAACTTAAGTTTTCACTTCTGACGTGCAGTCCTATGAGTAATGTTTTTTTTTACAATAAGAATTTATGGTAGAATAGAACATAAATAGAGCGTCACGTGTGTAAGGTACCTATAAAGTGAAGAGTGTGTGAGAGGTGAGAGTGGCGGCAGCACAGCCCGCTGCATATCGAGCGCGTGATGCCACAGCTGGCGACAGCGGGCGAATCTGCCCGCATCTGCGTACACTGCGCCGCGATAACGCACGTAGTATGATGTGTCGGGGTGCGCCGGACCTACAACACACACGTTTTATTATGACAGGGGCGACATTTACAAACGAGCTGAAAGTCGGGCGGTCAAATGGGCGTGTGGCGATCGCAACTCCCAAATGTTGAGTCTTGATCTGCAGGCCTAGCATGGGCCGTGGAAAAATTGTATTTCCACCGTTTTTATCCGCGCGTAGACGCGACAGAGCTAGAATATGGATACGTTTGTCTCTTACTAGCGGGATAAAAACGGTGGATAGACAATCTGTCCACGGCCCGTTCTAGGCCTGCTAGGGAGGCTCATAAAGAACGACAGAATATTCCTTCTGAGCCTCCTCAGGCCATACCAATCCCACCAGAAGAATACCTCCTCATTCCATACCACAGTTTGGAGAGGTAAGCAACATAACTTAAGAAAACACATAAGTGCAGAGCAAACAAGTGCGATCAGGTTACGATCCAAGAGTCTTATCACAGTCCATGACGTCACTATCTCCTGATCGTCTCCGATAGCTACGCCTTTAGTTACGGGTTCCTATTTTTTGGTAATGGAGGGGGTAATCTAGATGCTTGGTTGATTGTGGTACAGCCAGGTTATGTAGGATTGCAACTACTAGTATCCCCTCAAAGGCCTGTTCCACAGGAACGCACCGGTACTTTCCTGGCACGTTGCCTGAGGTGACGTTCCTGGGCAATGCTCAAGGCATATCCCTCGGGCCCCACTACGTTATTTTCTTTCCTAGGCTCGCTTGAATAGGTCATATCCATTACAGGGTTATCGCTCGAAGAACCGAAAACCGATGGGGAAGAAAGGTTCTGAGTCCGGCTGATGATGCTTAAGGGGTTACCTAGTATCCTCTCGCGTATGACGAGCGCTTGCATGCGCATAGCGTCGGGATCGGCAAGCAGGTCTTCTAGTGCGCGCGAGTCAGTCGGCTCCACAGCGTAATCGTACGCTTCGATGCGTGGAACATCCTTTGGTTTGGGAATTGTAGGGCTGTCATCTCCGGGGAACCTGCCAACAAACGCAAGAACACATCAGTCAAATTTCCTCAAGCTTTTCGTAAAGCACTTGGTTTGAGTTTTGAGGGGTTTGCGACTTTTGGCTGGTGCTTCGATTATTGTATTTTTTATTGTTATGATGCTACCTGTACGAAATTTTGGTTTCATGTTTTTATTAGAATGCTATTGATTAGTTTGTTTTTGATATCAGCAGTACAGAGCCCCACTCTGATATTCCAAGGAAGCTCTGTTGATTCGGGTAGATGCTGGCAGAGGAAAATGCACAATACACCCAAAGCGCAGTCATTGAAGTCTGTCCACTTGCGAATCTAAGTTGCTATAAACTCTACCCACTACAATGGACCAGACAATAAACGTGCTATGAACGTACCAGACCCAAAAAAAAATACAACAGGCCACTAGTAACCGTATCAACAACACTATAAAGTCGTGAATTCACTGTCATGACACGCTATGGTGTTGGTCGGTGAGGAAATGGTCTAATTAGAGTGTTGTTTCATATTAATTTATTCATGCCGACACGGTTACAATCATGGCATAAGCCAAGGTAGTGAGCAGAGACCTTCAACTCCCCCATCTCGAATAAGAGCCAAGCTACTGAAATAAATTAAATATAAATACTTCCAACAATAATTATTTTAGAAATATAATTAAAAGCTAGCTTTTAGGCATCCGCCATATTGAATTTATATGACGTCATTTTATTTTTAGATTTCTTAGCAAACCCTTTCATTTGATACCCATATCATGGGGAGATAAGGGCATAAAAAATATCTGGTCGACCCTCGTTGGGAGTCCACCATATTGGATTTAGAATGACGTCACGCTACGCGCTAACCATGCATTGTCATCCAAGCTAAATTCTTATGCAAAACTTCAGCTCATTCAGTTGGGGATAACTGGGGATAACAAAATTTGACCCAAACTAAGAAGGCAAGTTACATAAAAGCTTGTAATAACAGTGGAAATGTTACACACCTGTCGTCCATAGCTCTTTTCCAAAGCGCCAGGGCGCCCACCATATCTCTTCTTTTGTCGACATATGTGGCGCCGAGAAGCTCTAAAGCGTCTATTCTTTGTTGCCTAGTAACTAGTCCATATTCTACGTTAATTAAATGCTCAACTATATGTGTGTGGCCCGTCACTGAAGCCGCTAATAAGGGTGTCATTCCTGGAACATAGAAAAGTATATTGTTAGTCATTCTCATCATTATCCATAGTATATAAGTGTAACACACAACACTGCCTCAACAAGACAAAGTTAAATCTTCAGGCTACTCAGACACCCCAATAAATTTAATTGAACTAGGATATATAAACCCAGGCTAAAGGGACGGCTTGGTATCCCCAGAGATTCACAAAGGGTCATCTAGAAAAAACATAAATGATGTGAGTGAAATAAAATCAGCTGTTCCATGCTGCAGTGGAGTTGCTGTGCGAAACCGGACATATTTAAGATATTAAAAAAAATACTTTTATTGATTAAAAATTTTTTTGCCCGCGACTTCGTACGCATAGATTTTCATATAAACCTTCAATCCTTTTTTCTTCCCTTAATCCGACCCTTGCGCAAAATAACATAGCCTATACTTCAATCTAGTCATAGCTAAGCATATTCGTGAAAACCGCATCTAAATCCGTCCGTATTTTCTTCCAGGGGTTTAGGATATGTGCGTGAACAAACAAACAAAAATTCTAAAAACTGTCCTATCGTGTTCAGCTGGTTATTTTAAGACGCCCTGTGTTTTTTTTTTTTTTTGTTATCTCGCAATTACAGATTTTTTTATCTCTACTTTTTTATTATATGTATAATAAATGACAACTTTCTATGGCACATCAGATTTTTTTCAAGATTTCAGGGTAGGCCCGTAATGTAAAAATGTAACTAAAAAGTTCTTCATAGTTAGTACAATGACCTCCTTACGGCTTAGTACATTATTTCTGACAACGCTATATATGTATACTCACCATATGAATCTACATCCATAGTCGCTCCGTGCCCTAATAACATTTTGAGTATAAGTAATGAGCCACTTTCCGCACAGTCGTGTAACGCCGTGTTCCCTTTGACACTCTTTCTATTCACATCTGCATTCAGGGAGAGGAGGTACTTGGCAATCCGGATATGGCTCTTGTAGCAGGCTATCATTAAACACGTGTGCCCGTGACGGTTCGCTATTTCTATATCTGGAAATACAGAAAAAAATGCTATTACTTCATATCAAGCAGGGTTCTTATTCTTTATGAGCTCCAACTACCCGATACTGATGTTGAGATGTTGTAAATGGTGTCCGTGATCAGCTAAAGTGAACCTTAAACTCCATTGTCCCATTGTCATGAAAAGTGGCCTCTTAATAACAAGGCCGAGATTTAATTTTAGGATATCACGATACTCCAGTACCTAAGTAAAAGTATGACCAATGCTAAACAAAAAGATATTGTAAATGAGGACAGTGTTAAACTAAAGTGAACCTTACCGGCTCCATTTTCCACCAGGAATTTGACTATATCGTAGTGTCCATCGAAACAAGCTGCGCGCAGAGGAGTGCTGTGCGTGCGCGTTGTCGAGTTTACGTTAGCACCGGCGCGGACTAAAAGCTTCACCAGCGGCAGATGGCCAGCGGCGGCGGCGCACCACAGAGGAGGAGCTCCTTCTATCGTCTCGCCATCGAATGTCACTGTAATATGGAAGGCATAAAGTTAAGACCGGACACTCCACAGCTAGTCTCCATCGATACCATAACATCTGCCAAAATGTCAGTGGATTAATTTGGGTCTCTTCAAGGCTTGTGGGCAAAAATGCTTCATTTTAGAACGCATTGTTACATTTCATCAGTAGATTTGTAGACAAACAACTCCGTTATATAAAAAAACATTCCCGAAGGCATTTAAAGAGCTAGGCTGGCACTCTATCGGTTCAATACACCTCAAGAGAATGTCAATGCATGGTATTATCACCACATCCAATTTAACGCTAAGCTCACGCCTCACGGGTGACGTAAGCCAGTTTTAGAGGCCTAATTTGTTTGTACATTAAACAAGTATTGAAATGGTTGGAGAGTCACCTGAGCCAGGTTGCTCGATGTCTGCCTTGCAGCGCTCGATGAGGTACTCAGCCACGTCGTAGTGTCCGTTTCTGCAGGCGATCACCAGCGGTGTGGCGCCGCCCACCTTCGCACCCACCAACATGTTCAGCTCGTCAGCAGAGCGCCAACTGTGCAGGTACGCCTGGAACAATACAACAATATAATTTTAATCCGGGAATCAAAACTGGCGGAACAGAGCAGAGAAATTGTATTGCTATTGGTAGTGCTGCAATAATACTTAATCATCTGTTGGGATCCTCTCGAACTATGTAATGTAGCTTAATCTTCTAATTAAGAGAACAAAACTCTATTTTGTTTCTGCTTCGCACAAAGTCGAAATCTCATTTGATATACATAACATTAGTTTGGCAAGAAGCTGACCGTAGCTACATAATACTCTGACTAACAGCACAGGGCCGTTGCCAGTGGCGTAACCTATGCGGCGTAGTCGGTGTCGGACTCTTGCAAAACAATAATTGCCAACCAAAACTTGGATAAAATCAGGTCGCAAACTAAACCGAAATGAGATATAGGTAAATCTGAGGTATTTCGCTGAACTTATTATTCAGCCGCGGAACTGGGAGGGACGGGGAACCGGGATATCTTTTCAGGCGAAAATTTAAGAAAGCGTCAAACATGTGTTGGTGATCAACATCACAACATACCAACGACTATAAATAAGACTGCCGACCAATTATTTTACTAACCGACTTCCAAATAGGAGAAGGTACTCAATTCGACTGTTTTTTTTTTTAGATGTTTGTTACCTCAGAACTTTCGACTGGGTGAAACGATTTAGGTGATTCTTTTTTATTTGAAAGCTGGTGCTCCCTATTTGGTCCCATTTCAATTTAGTGCAGTTCTGATGGAGTCGGTTTTTTAAATTGATAAATAATTATTGTTAGTCTGACGATAGTATTTAATCATGTTAATTGATTCGCATTATTCATTGATTACTCAGTCAATCTTGACTTTGGTCAGAATCAAAGACATTGTGTTGTGACTACTTGTGACGTAGCTACTGTGACACATATTTCGTCTAGTCATGCCACAACACAATCATTTCTTTGCGAAATAACTAAATGTTTCAATCATTATATCTCTGCACCCCAATACAGCCGGATATCTTCCAAAAAACAGGTGTTCCTAAAAGATCACCAAAATTAAGCAACGGACGAACCCGTGTTTAGATCTGTGACCACGAGTGGCGATTACAACTAAACACTACCGTGGATCGTATATAGGGTTCCCATAATAAAATAAATAAATAAATATCTGGGACATTATATTGCAGACATGGTCATCTGACCCCAAACTAAGCAAAGCTTGTAATAGCGCTGCCAGAGACTGATATACATACATATATATTTTTAAATACATACTTAAATAGATATTAACACCCAGACATAGAACAAACACAAATGTTCATCACACAAATGTTTGTCCTAGCTGGGAATCGAACCCACGCCCCCAAGCGCAGAAGGCAGGTACACTAACAACTGAGCTAACGGGGCTGTCAATAATGTATATATAAAAAAAGTCCTGACCAATAACAAATAAATAATAATGATGAAACATGACAAACACGCCCTTGAAGCAAATGCTTGAAGGACCAAATCTTATGACGAAAGGGAGGAAAGGAGGGGGAGAGCAGAAGAAGGCCTGAAAGATGGTTTATGTGAATATGCACGTCATGGGCAAGCGTGCCCAGTCTTAGACCGCATCGTCGCTTACCAAAAGATGAGTTGTGGTAAAACGCTAGCCCATTCCATCATTTAAAAAAAGTTTTCTGCAATGGCAAATTGTAAATAATAATTAAATATTTAGTTTAAAACTCACAGATAGAAATAAGTCTTCGGAGATAGGACACTATATATCTTTATACTTCAAGAATACTTAATATTATTTACGTAGCGAATAACAATATTGCTTCAAATTATTGTATTCGTAAATTAATCGATCGCATAGAAGCTTATCGCGATACTGAACCAGATTCACGTCGATCGGCCCACTTTTATACAATTCATCAATTAATTGAAACAATGCATGTACAAGGTCAAAGTACTAAATATTTCACAATTTCTTATTGTTATTGAGTGACCCGAACCTTAGACTCACGCAAGAGACACAAGACGGAGTGCGGACGGGGCCGGTCTCCTTCAAAGCAATTTAAACACACGTTTCCTTTCAACCCGAATTTAAAATGAGTTTCTCAATTCGAATATATTTTTAACCAACTACAAAAAAGGAAGACAGTTCTATGTCCCACCCTATATATATATATTTAATGTTTGTTCGCCGATATCTCCGCCAAGTGTTGACCGATTAAAAAAAAATCTTTTTTCGGTAGGGTACACTTCCAATTTGGCCCCAATGTCATCAAGTACGGATCTGATGATGGGATCCCAGAGAAATCGAGGGCAAACCTCAAATTTTATAGGCACTTATTACGTTTTCCATATAGGTATTTTTAACCGACTTCCAAAAGGAGGAGGTTCTCAATTCGACTGTATTTTTTTATGTTTGTTTTCTCAGAACTTTCGTCTGGGTAAACCGATTTTGATGATTTTTTTTTTATTTGAAAGCTGGTGCTTCCGGTGTGATCCCATTTCAATTTGGTCCAGTTCTGACTTTTTTATGAAGTCGGTTTTTTATATTGATAATTGTAATTTTTTAAGTCGGTTTTTAATGTGATCCACTTGTTTCTACTTCTACATATGTTGAGTTGGTTCTTCTGCTCGAAACATTACACATAAACACGTAGGTATACAAAACATTGCTTCGCTACATATTTTCGTTGATAAACCGGGTCTCCGTGTGTGGTTTTGCCCTAAAATCTGCAGCAAAACAGTAAAATGACAATCTGTCACGTGCACTTCTTGTTACAACCCACATAGGACTATGGCCATATATATGCCTTTAAAATCATTCGCGGAATTCGCTACCGCTGTAGGAAGCGAAAAATACCGCGTGGTATTCCGCTGGCAGTTCAGACAAATACCAGGCGGAATAGCGTGCGGTATTTTTCGCTACCTACTGCGGTAGCGAATTCCGCTTAGATCTGAACAGGCCTTTATGATGGGAAAACAGAAACACCAAATTGTGATACATGTGGAGTGGAGGCAAAATGTATATCACGTCCTGGTGGAATGTGTCCGCCTCCAGCATGAGAGAAGGAGACTTGAGGTGACTTACCATCTGAACAGACTAGATGTGGGTCAGTTTACCAGACTACTGGCTGAACCCGATTCGGGCGCAGCCAGGGAGCTGTTCGCATATTATTTGAGTCACCTCAAGTGGCCATGAACCCTGTGTTTGTTTGTTGTCTGTGTTTCGTGTATTATTTTGAGTCTTCTAGATTTGAACATACAATGGGACTGCCATGTAGAATGCTATATCAGTCTCAATTTTTTAACAAAATCTGATCATGAGTAAGATAGGCTTTATATCGCCCAGGATTCGTTAATATCTAAGGCGATTGACACTAAGGACACCGCACGCATAATCTCTATCTCTATATGACATAGATAAATCCAAATTAGCAAATACTGGGCATGATGACTGATTTTAAAAAAACTATTCTGCGCCGTTATTACCCATCTACTGTTTCCAAAAGCAACTTAATACTGCAGAAAATAGCTATTACCTATTTTCTGTTTTTCAACCGTAAAAATCTTTTTTTAGTCTACTTCAAAAAAGAAGGAGGATCTATATTCTATTTTTTTTATGTATGTTCACCGATTTCTCTGCTAATTATTATGAATTGATTTTGATGATTCTTTTTTTGTATGATACTTCAGAGGTCCCATATAAATTTCATCAACATCGATTTAGTAGTATAGTAATAGCTGAAAAAAATATGTCATCCAAGTAAACGAAATTGCGTATTTACTAATTTTGAAGTCGGTTTTTTCATTGGTGAATAAATACATTAAAAAAAAAAACAGTGGAACATAGAACCTTCGCCTTTTTTGAAGTCGGTTAAAAAGTTAGGTAATGGAAATATATTTAACTAGCTAATGCCCGCGACTTCGTACGCGTAGCGCAAAGTAATTAGTGGGTGGACGATAAGACTGACATATCCAAATATAAATGTTACACTAACGAACACGAACGGAACTTTAAATAGGCACAAATCCATCGGATTATTTATACTGAATATTTTATAGATAATACCTACACATATGACATGATTGTAGATTTATTGCTCTCCATTTTAATGCGGATTGTCATACTATCGTCATAGTATGATTTTAGTCTAGTTTTAATCTGACTCGATACAGGTATCCCGACATGTCCATAGTTTCAAATATATTTCAAGCAAATAATATATTACTTTCACTGGTTAAATACGTTGGAAGTGTGGAGCCATGGAGCCAATAAGGAAAAAAAAATGGTATAAGTCAAGCGAAATGTCATGCATGACAAACGTTATTATTGAATTATTAGTAAATAGTAAGTAGGAAGCATGGAGCGGTATCTATAATTAATCGCTGTTATTTAACATTATTCCGCGTAAAGACTGCCAATCAATGATGTCTAAATAATTTTTGCCCGCCTTCTGCGCCTCGACCCTTCCAACAACTAAACCGCTTTCGTTCACCACTATAACATCCAAAATAGCTGCTAATCATAGATCAGTAACAGATTAGATGCCGCGAGTTCACCTACTTTGCGTGTCTGTTATTGGTCTTAAGTTTGATCCTGGCAAAAAAATGTATTCATTTTAATCTCCGTCGACTTGGTATATTAGCACGTCAGAAGTCAATACAAAAATAAACGTACTTTAAATTACGCCATAATAAACTGTAAAACCTCTTCAAAAGCAGTTGGCTGTCCTGAAAATAACAAACACAAAAAAAACTATTTGGTGCAGTCTATCAGAAGTTATGCGGGTACATACATTTCGGCGATTCGTTTTTATTTCATCATCATCATCAGCCAGAAGACGTCCACTGCTGAACATAGGCCTCCCCCTTTAACCTCCACACTGAACGACATCCTGCCATCTGCATCCACTGGATGCCCGCGACTCTCACAATGTCGTCGGTCCATCTAGTGGGAGGCCTACCTACGCTGCGTCTTCCGATTCGCGGTCTCCACTCAAGAACCTTACCTACTTCCCCATCGGTTAACAGTTCTTCGAGCGATTTGGCCTGCCCATTGCCACTTCAACTTGCAGCTTTTAATAGCTATGTCGGTGACTCTGGTTCTTTGGCCAATATCTATATTTTTATTTACATATAGATTATATGGCAACAGCCGCTTCAGTCTTCCTACCTACCATGTCTGCGAGTAGAAGTCTGTCATTACGACAACATTACTATAAAATAAGCTAGATGGCGTTATAAATAATTATGAAAAAAAATTTTTTTTACTATTTATTATCATAAATTAATATAGCCTATGTTTCAATCAGGTATTTTATAAGCATATTCATGGAAACTGCTTTGAAATCCTTCTAGTAGTTAAAAAGATGTGCGCGGACAAACAAACAAACTGACAGCCGTCAGATTTGTAGTTCCATAGTTTGAAAATAGATTGCGTACTAAAACGATGTTTTGCGAAAAAATTGTAAATTTGCTTAAACTTTACGAATAATATTATTAAAAACGTAATAAGGTATTCAATAATTCCTAAAATAATGAGTGTAAATGGATCGTAGTTTCACAAATATGAAAAGTGCGTCTATTATAGGTAAATACGACACTTTACCTGAATCACGCAAACGGCATTTTTTTTGCAAGTTAAACCGATATCAGGTATTGCTTCTACTTAGTTAGAAGTCATGTGTGAAGGTATTTGATCTACACATTTATAATATGGTAGGGATAAAGGTATTCAAAACACTCGAATGAGCAATCGACAACAAAGTCAACGTCAAAGTCAAATTACAATAAAGTGCATTTTGCACCAAATAAGCTATAACTAGAATTAAATTGGAATATAAATCTACACTAATAATATTATAAAGAGGAAAGATTTGTACCTATTTTGTATGTTTGTATGTTTGTAATGAATAGGCTCCGAAACTACTGAACCGATTTGAAAAATTCTTTCACTGTTTGGAAGCTACACTATCCCCGGGTTACATAGGCTATATTATATTTTGTAGCGAGGCCGAAGGCCGAGCTTACACTCGTGCGAAGCCGGGGCGGACGGCTAGTACAATATAAAATTATTAATTTAGAAACAAGCAAACCCTTTCATTTGATACCCATATCATGGGGGTGCTTAAAAAAATAACTGGTCCTCCATCTTTAGAAGTCCGCCATATTGGAATTGACGTCACTTAAATAATCATGCATTGTCATCCAAACTAAACGTGTATGCCAAATTTCGGCTCAATCGGTTGGAGATAGCTGGTCTAAAATTCAGTTGTAATATTTGTCCCACACATACTAACAGGACAAGTTAAAGAAATTTATTTTAAATTAGTAGATCTGGCGTTTCCGTACATCCGTAAGGGACAGCCATTGATATATATCAGACTAATTATTGAAGAAGTTGTACAAAAAGGTCGCCTGCACGTAAAATCGACAGTTAATGATGACTTCTGCATTTAGACCGTTAGTACTACAATGGTAGTAATGATGATAGGTTATAATTTCCAATTTTCGTTCACTCCGGCATGCACAACCAAATAACACACCTGTGCAGTGTGCACCGATCTCCTGTGTTATAATAACGTAAAACACTGTCAGTAATAACCAAAATGAAACCGTTTTCTGTGCTCAACTGCAAATTTTGATAAAGATACTAAATATTGTCTTTGTTTGTGTCATATTTTAGCATTTCTGTATTATTTCGCTCATTCTCGACATTGACATTCGACGCCAGGCGTTTGATTCAGGGTGTTTTCTTTTATATAACTTTACTTTTACATAACAATGTAACCAAATGTTGTAAGTCGATTTGAACCTTACTTATAATTTTACTGTCGTATCGATTTGAAACATTGCATATATACTTATATAGCTCGGATGACAATAGAATAATTTGGTACCATCCTACTGACGAGGACCAGGGGGTGGATAATGGAAATCTTTAATGGCATGAATCATACTGACAGAGCCATCTAGCGGGAAAGACGCCTGCTTTTACAACGCATGATGCGCGGCGCAATGTCGACCCCCCACCCCTCTCCCATCTCTCGTCGCCTCCCCGTGTCACATGAGCGTATTTATAAGTTTTTTGAAGTATAATATTAATACCTTCTTTAAACGTCTAAGCAGCCTCCGCTGCCGCCGCAGCAACGTTTTGCCGCAGTATCTCAGGGTTTCGATCCACCGGCACCTCACTGGCACTAGATCCCACACACCAGCTGACATCTTGTCTTAAAACATCACTTAAATAACTGATCACTTCAATCCAATTAGACCTTAACACTTCACTCTATTTTTTTATTTATTTTTATCACTATTTACTTTTTATTATATTTACAGTTGTGAGAATATTTCAAATGTAATATCACAAATATTAATATTTTAGTTTCTGTTCAAGAAAGACAATTTTAGAATTCAGATCAAGACGTACCGGACTGATTCGTTGTGATGATCAACCAAAACTAAACGGACGACTATATAGGTGTATTTGTATTTTGTAATAAGTATGTGTCATAATTAGAATGAAAAATTTACTGAAACGGTCATTAATAACAACATCAAATATCCTTGTTGGTAAAACGCAGGGACAAATATGACGTTGCCTATTCTAGGATTTGTTACAAAATTATTTAAATAGGAACCATTTGCGAACTACGTCAGATTATTCTTAAAATTAATTTACATGTCAAGTGATTGAAGAGTCTAGAACTATTATATCAATGTTAACCGCAGAGTAGCATTAATAAAAGAAACGAAACGACACTAATCATGCTAATTAAAATGTGTGAATGGTACAGTCAGGGCTATATTTTATCGGGTCTAATACAGGTTAGGAATGCACTTATGTAAAACTTTGCCAAGCAAAAACAAAATTCAAAGCGGACGAAGATGCGCCGCCGAAAGCGAAAACTATAGTCGGAGTGACGAGTAATACCCATGAATTATAAACATATGTACTAAGCCAAGATATGTCAATTATTTAACACATATAAAATTAACACAAAATGCTTTTTTTATTCTTAATAAATTGCAATTGGATAGGTATTTACATTTCTTACGGAAGTGCATCGGTATCAAAACTAGGAAAACATGTGAGATGGCCTACCGATACCTTCCGCCGAACAAAATCGGTTGGTGGCGTGACTGCAACGACAATTACGAGGCATGCCTTTTAAGTTTTGTCGTTTGAAGAAAAAAACACAACTAGAACCTTATAGTACTTTTTATTGTTTTTCAAAGTATTCACCACGTAGCTTTATACACTTTTCCATTCGCTCAAACCAGTGGTTATAACATTTATTCCACTCTAAAGTGGGGGTGTTCAAAATGGCTGACTTGAAAGCGTCGACTGCTTCTTCACCGGACTGGAACTTTTGACCACGAAGACTTTTCTTAATTTTAGGAAATGTAAAGAAATCGTTAGGGCTTGGGTCAGGACTGTATGGAGGATGGTCAAGAATTTCTACTTTTTCCTGCTTCAAATACTCAATCGTTTGACGAGCGCTGTGTGAGCTTGCGTTGTCGTGGTGCAGGATGATGCGTCGCTTTGAGTTAGATTTTCGAAGTTTGGCGATGACTTGTGGTAAACAAACTGTGGTATACCACTCTGCGTTAACCGTTCTACGATCTTCAAGTGCAATAATCGCAACATGGCCGGTTTTTCCAACGAACGTGGCCACCAACTTCTTTGAAGTGCTTCGAGAACGAACAACTTTAGTCGGCTTTGGCTCGTCTTGAAAGATCCAGATTGCAGATTGTTGTTTGGAATCAGGATCGTAGGCATAGATCTAAGATTCGTCACCACTGATGATGTCGTAGACGTGATTTGACTCTCCTCGGTTGAACCTTTGCACAGTTTTCTTACACCATCTGACGCGGGCCGCCTTGTGATCGTCGGAAAGCAGATGCGGTATCCAACGGCAAACTACCTCTCTCACACCAAGCGCTTCATGCAAGATCTTCTGAATGGTTGTCCCCGAGATGTCTAATAGAGCCTCTATCTCTCGATACGTCACATGACGATCTTCGAGAATTAGTTGTCTCACAGCAATGATGTTATCTTCAGTGAAGGCGAATTTTGGGCGTCTTTCGCGAGATTTGTCACTAACACTAGTATGTCCACGCTGGAATTCCAAGCGTATACCAGCAATACCAGCGTTCGACAGTCCGCAGACATGGGGCTTCATCACTGAACACAGATGTTAGGTCTTCAAAACACTGAAGCCGCGTCAGGCCTCTTCTAAACTTGTAGAAAATTATTACACGAACATTTTCCTTAGAAAGATTCATTTTCGTACGTAACCAGACATTCCAATCGACGCTGTAACTAAACAATAACATTAAATCTAATACTTTTAACTGTTTTGAGATTCAAAATTTAAACACATTCGAATATAGAACAGTTCCAAATTCAAAATTCCCGGGAAATATGGAAACGATAGAACTTAAAAGGCATGCCTCGTATGTATGACAATAGAAAAAGCATTATTTTTTTGTTTACAATAAGTAACATTTCAATGCGTAGTAAAATAAATCTATTACGTACCTACGCGAAATGCGAAAGAACCAAGGTAAGTTCCGCAAATGTCTGCGTACGAAGATTTATGCCGACGATTTTCTACTATAAATAACCCATAAGGTCAACTTGTGACTCGTAAGAAAGTAAACAAGAACATCAGTCTGATAAATACTGAAACAAGTTTTGGGTGTGACAAGGATGATGTAGAAATAATTACCAATTTAAAAACAGACATCGCAAAATTACTAAAATTTAATTTTGGTTCCTCAAATGAGATCATTGTCAGCAAAGTAACAAAAAATACGATTAGTAAAATACGAAATTTGTTGACTGTTCCAGTACCTAGATATTTCCAAGTGTGATAAATTCCAACCAGCGGGGCCAATTTATTATGAAACTTTGATCGGGATCAGTCAGTGTCAGAATATTGACACTTGAAAGGATTATGACGCAAAAAAAAAAACGCGTTGTCTATTTCTAACTTCATACTACGAAATTGGAAATAGACAAGGTTTTTTTTTTTTGACATAATTTTGACAAGTCGCGATCCCGATCAAAGATTCATAATAGCCCTGCAGGAAAATAACATATTACTCTTATGAAGAAGACTTGTCTTGATGCATTTTATATTCATAAGCCGGAATTAAAGGCTGCGATAAAATCAGTAAAAAGGTATAAAGTATCAGAATTGATGTAAAACGGACCGTTGACTTGCAACATAAAGGACAAACACATTATAGATTTCAAGGATATCATTGATGCGTTGGATATTTCCAAAAACACAATGATAAATCAACTATGAGTTTGATTTGACGTGGGTAGTTTAAAGTAATCGTGTTGTCATTTGAAGTGATTAGTAATATAAGTGAAGTGTAAACAAACGATACAGAATACTCGAGAGTATATCTATACATCTTATAAAAACGTATGGAGATTAAAAAATTTTGTTTGTTTGTCCACGCACATCTCCTAAACCACTGGACGGATTTCAATGCAATTTTCACGAATATGCTCAGCTATGACCAGATTGAAGTATAGGCTCTGTTATTTTGCGCAAGGGCCAGATTAAGTGAGGGAAAAAAGGTTGAAAGTTTATGTAAAAATCTACGCGTACGAAATCGCGGGCAACAGCACTCGTTAAATAATTTTTACGCCTTCCACTATATGGATCTACGACAGCGTGAGAGTCACGGGTATTCAATGGGTGCAGTTGGCAGGCTGTCGTTCAAATGGCCTATGTTCAGTAGTGGACGTCTTCTGGCTGATGATGATGATAAAGATTTAAAACTTGCAAAATAGTTGTCATTAAGATCTGGGATCTCAGGTAATATTAAAAGAAAAAAGAACGTGCACATATTATGATTGTGACGCACATAGATTTATTGATATATCTTTATATGACCATAACAAAAGACTAGATGATGATTAAAGATTTTTAAACTTGCAAAATAGTTATAATTAAGATATGGGATATCAGGTATTATTAAAAGAAAAAAATTACTTGCACATATTATGATTGTGACGCATATAATTTTGTTGATATATTTTTATATAACCATAACAAAAGACTAGCTAATAGGTTAGTCATTCCGTGAAGGTAATATACAGACATATTTTTTTATGAAATTTCAACCGATTTTAAAGTGTTATTCGAAGAAACCGCAATAAATATTTCAACCACGAGGTCTTTTCTTGCACGACACGTACATTCTAGAATAACTAGTAGAACTGTCATATTGTTATCACAAAGATCACGAATTTCCACTTAAACGTTATACATATTACTAGCATTAACATCGTCAGAACGTTAGTCTTTTACATTTTTCTATATGCGGCCGAGACCTAACATATGAACCTATAAAACTGCTGAGCCAACGATGCACAGATGCCTCCAAAATGTGGTGTTGTTAACGGATGCTTCGTATTTCATGGATAAAACAACTGTTTCAATCCTCAAATAAGTAAAGATCACAAAGAGACTCGACTCGGGTATTTCTCTTCATAGAGTGCTGCAATACTTCGGCCACATCTCCAGAAAGCCTTCCGACGACTGGAGAACCTGATAGTGACAGGAGAAATAGAAGGAAATGATCCAAAGGCGCAGCCCAACAAGATGGACCGACCAAATGTCAAAAGAGCTCACGAACATCTCGGACGCAATTTACCAGGCTGTGGACCGTCACAGATGGAAGCAGATTTGTCGCCATTTACTACAAGATCGGGAGCAACTGGAACCTCAGTAGTGAGCGAACGAACTGAGAAGGAGGATTACTAGCATAAACCTTATTAAATCACAAGGTAAACTTCAACACAATTTGCGTGCAGAGAACACCGAAAATATTGGCATCAGAATTACTCAGTCAGGAAACAATCTTAAAACCTAAACAATTAGAGTTCCAATTAAGTTTTTCCTCAAGTTTTACGTTATTAACATCACTGATATTTAACGAGGACCGTATGTTTAGACACTCAAACGGAATGTGCCAACAACGGATATTTGCTAAGCGGAATACACGAATTTGAACCTCGGTCGTACTTGTAAACAACGTTGACAAAAATATAAGCGCGTATTAAACAAAAATTTGGTAATAATATTTTGAAATATGTCCTTTTAACCGACTAGGAAGTGGAAGTAGGAAAACTATAAGAACAAACGCATTCGCTTATACAATTATTATAACTGTTGTTATTACATAGAGTAATAATTTTCCGTATTATTGTTATGATGGACTATACGTGGTCACCGTTGAGTACCTAATCTCACAAAGAGGTTATTTTCACTTTTGTATTGTATTTACTTTTGTGATTACATAGTTGTTATTGGTTGGGTCAAAACATATTGACTGTCAAGTAACTTCTCCCATAGTAAAGTGCTTGATGCATTCTTACTTATGTGGAGAGAGTTTGTCTTAGACAAAGAATAGGCTGAACAATAGGGTATGATTCGTCATCTACACCTTAGAATGGCAAGAATTTTTCTTTTTAGGGTTCCGTACCCAAATGGTAAAAACGGGACCCTATTACTGTGCCTACACTATCTGTCTGTCCATCCTACTTTTAAACGGCTGTATCTTTGGAATCGTAACAGATAGCCAGTTGAAATTTTCAAAGAATATGTAATGTTACGGCAGATTACCTAAGAAATAATAATAAAGTCAAAAAGAAAAAACTCAAGAGGGGTTCCCATACAACAAAACGTATTTTTGCGTGTTGCTCTAGTGTAAAAAAGGTAATACGAACAAGCGTCAAACTTGACATGATTATAGTACACACTCTAAAGTATAACAATAAAAATGGCCAAGTGCGAGTCAGTGACAAATTTCTGTACATTAAATATTGTATTTTGTGATGGTACGGAACACTCAGTACGCGAGCCCGACTCACACATGGTCGGTTTTATTTACTGCAACGTAACTAAATTACTTCTGATTACTTGCTATTACAATACTGAGTCATAAGGTAAATGCAAAGATAAAGGTTACCTACTTTCTTATTGTTTTCAAAATTACAATCGAGGTGAACTTTTCCATTAATTAAATGATGTTAGCTGAAGTTTTAATGAAAACATTTAAGAATGTACCTAGGTAATGAAATGAGATTTCGTATAATGTTCCCATAAACTGCTTTATAGTAAAAAGCTCTCTTACTGAGTTACTTTAATAGAATCAAATATAATTACTACTTTTCTCATTATTAGTGCTACAAGTTTTAATTTAATTTTGCTGTTCCGTTTCATTTAATAATTGCTTCAACACAATAAATATTTACTATCACATAAGTGCAATAACCTAGATAAAATATCAGAGCAACTGGTACGCCATAACTGTTAATTCGAGACAATTTATCAAACGTTTCATTACGAAACTAACTTTTCATCGTAACCATTTGGTGGAGGAGTTATTGATCATCACAACGAAGTTCACTTTCCGATTGCACAAACACAACACTTTTTAAGTTAATTCACTTCATACATCGAGCGGCGCGGCACATGCGTCCGTGATGAGGGCCAGTGCAGCACTGCAGCGGGCGGCGAGTAACTCTTTCACCGAAGGCTTACACAAGCATTAATTGCGTAACTGTCTTTTGCCTTTCCAATGCTGCAACTTACGTGTGTAGCAATTGCTGTTCCGATGATGGATGCCAGGTGCGTGCTGGCGCTGACTGTATGGCTGCTGATTGGGGTCGCGGGGTTGACCGGGCTTTTTGTTTTGTTGTCGTCTTCTTTGCATCGATGTCTTATTATGGGAACTAGCGTGGTTTTGAGTCTTAGCTTTTTGGTATTTTTACGGCAGCTGACATCTTAAGTGCATACCCGTCTCTGCTACTTTTGAAATAGAAAATTGTAATTTTCATGTTAAAAATTTATAGTTAAATTTTTCTCATATAAATAAATATTTTTAATTATAGTTAAAAATATTTATTTATATGAGTTAAGTATAGCAATAAAACTGTCATTTAGGAGATTTAAGACGTTCTAAGTCAAAGGTCATTGTCCTTTTTCTAAAATTATCTTAATAAAGAATGTTTCCTTATCCTTAGTTTAAGAATGTAGAGCTGGCTGTATGGTTGCTGACTGGGGTCGCTGGGCTGACCGGACTTGTATGTCTGTTAAATTTTTGTCTTCGCAACAATATCTTATTATGGAAACTTACGTGGTTTTGAGATTATGCCTTTTAGTAATTATTATGGCAGCTATTTTCTTAAGTAGTTAAAATTCAATATCAAATAGTCCGTTCTTAGATTTTCTTGGCCCGGCAAGACGTCACATACTCAACATACATGTTGACACATTCTAAGACATATATAAGTACTTAGAATTCTTTATACTTTCTTGACATTGGATAGAAATAACCTTCAAGAGGAACGGGTTTTTATGACATTACATGGACATCTATGTACATATTTAACCTTACAATTTGACAATATGACGTAGAATCAGTGTGTCACCTTGAGTTATTTGGGAATTATGTAAAAGGACTTGGTTATATAACTGATGAAATTGATGGAAGCGTAGATGTTAGGTCTAGTACCTCCACTAGTTACGGGATAAGCGTCGTCCGTTTATCTATAAATTTAGATACGTTATAGAAATACCGATAAACTAATTTCTATTCTATTGTCTAATTATGCAAGAAGTGTTTTCACGTACACCCAAATTTTCCTGTTTCTTTAAAATTACCTGGTATATACAGGGTGGATATTATAATCGGGATAGTGAAGTGAATATCAAACCAAGGTTGGGGTCGACATCGATTATTTGAGCAACAACTTAAATTCCACCTTCAAGCTATCCTATAGTTGCGTGTGGGCAGTATAGTTTATGTAATACGGGTCGGGTTGCGTATTCTACACGCGCAATATGCTCATCCCCTGATTATACTATAAGCGGATAGGTGAATGCTCTGTCCTTGGCCGACAGCAATATTTAAACTGCGTTATATAACTGAATCATTTGTAATAGTTACGTCATGAATATCAATATTTAAAATAAAAATAAACCATTAGATAACTTTACCTACAGATTTTGATCTTGATCTTGCTGAGAGGGTCTTTCACACCTGTGATTTCAAGATTTCTCTTATTTTCCGGACAGAAGTAACCAACTCGTCTCATTTATCTTTCATCATGTTAATTGGACAAACAATTGTAAACATCCAGATTGTTACTATAGGGCAACACCCATTCGGGCCATTTCACCCATTCAGGTTAGCATAATAAAGGTGGAATCAAAACAATTCCTACGGGTTTTCGTTATCAACCATGAAACGGTGTCGCCTTTCCGTTCCCACTCTGGCAGTCTGATAGAAAAATGTTGCACGATATCTTTGTCGATTTGGACCGATTTTAATCATTTATAACCGACTTCCAAAAAGGAGGAAGTTCTCAATTCGACTGTTTTTTTAATGTTTATTACCTCAGAACTTTTGACTGCGGGTGAACCGATTTTAACGATTCTTTTTTTATTTGAAAGCCGGTGCTTCCCGTGTGGTCCCATTTTACCTTGGTCCAGTTCTGACATGAAGTCGGTTTTTTATATTGATAATTATTGAAGTGAAAACTTCTTTAGCCGCATTGAGTTTTTTTTGGGAGGGGCAAAACTTATAGGTTATCGTCACCGACATGAAACATGAATGTGACGTGCTTTTGAGAGATGACGTAAGTTTTAGAGAGAGAGATAGAGATGGTTAAGTTCTTTCGCATTTTAAATGTCAATTTAAGGTATGATGTATTTTAAGTAGAACAAAAAAGTGAATCAGATTACGACTGCAACCTGATTCACTTATATTTCAGTTATCGTTGCATCAGCCCAGTTAAATATCAATTTGGTTATGTAAAGAGGCGTTAAAAAACTGCAACAGATCGCAGACACAATACAACCAAAATGAGTTCAGTGCACTCGCGATTCTGAAGACAACTTTTTTTTTTTCAATTACCACCTTTAAATTTATGCGATGAAACCTGAAGAAGTTATGCGAAGTTGCATAATTTTTTCAACAAGTGCAAATTAATGTAGTAGATAGCTAGTAATTTTCACGTAATATATCATGTTACGGCGGATTAACTAAGAAATTAAAATATCAATAAAAAGTAAAAAAATAAGGGTCTCACCCTCATGGACACAACATATTTTAAGGCACATTTGTCTTTGCTCTAGTGTAAAAACGGTAACACGTACAAGCGTCAAACTTGGCATGATTATAGTCACACACACTCGACTGATGTCTGACTGAAGTCACTGTGTGCTCAAGTAGACTTAGAGCTTCTACAGGGAATCATGACTGTATTCTTCGGTTCTTTCTTATTCTTATTCAAGATGGGGGCGATAAGTCCTGCACTGACGTCCCGCTTGGGGTGTATTGTGCATTCCCCCTACCAGCAGTTACCCGAGCCAACCCAACTCCTTGAAATATCGGAGTGATTCGGTTCTTTATTTTGTTTTATAATAAACGTTGGAATTCAATAACATACGAGTATTTACTAATCACGATAAAGCAAAGAAGCCAGCAAACCGCACGTTCAAGCATACCGACTGTTACTTAAATAATGCCCGTTGTAGACGATGCGCAAAAGCACGAGCCACAAAACTTTCTGCTTAGTGCCAGCGGCAGTGGACGATGCTTAGTAGTATCGCTCTAAGCAATAATTATCAATATAAAAACAGACTTTTAAAAATGTCAGAACTGGACTAAATTAAAACGAGACCACACGGGAAGCACCAGCTTTTAAATAAAAAAAGAATCATCAAAATCGGTTGACCCAGTCGAAAGTTCTGAGGTAACAAATATTTAAAAAAAAACAGTCGAATTGAGAACCTCCTTCTTTTTGGAAGTTGGTTTAAAGTGCTGCAGTTTGCCTCAGGCGACGCACAGCAATCGCGCGAGCACCACTTGCGCGAGTTTACTGCGCATCGTCTGTAACGAGCTTTAGCGGCAGTACATACAACATTCGATACAGGCAAGACACGTAACTCGTTTCTGACATCCGTTACAGACACGTAAACTCGCGCAAGTGGTGCTCGCGCGAGGGCTGTGCGTTACATGAGGCAAGCTGCAGCACTTTTTGCTTAGAGCGCGACTACTAAGCATTTTCCACTCCCACTGGCACTAAGCATAATGTTGTGTGCGCGCCCAACACTAAGCATAGTGTTGGGCGCGCGAGAAATGCTCATCGTCTGCAACGGGCTTTAGAAGCAGTACATACAACATTCGATACAGGCAAGACACGTAACTCGTTTACGACATCCATGGAACGAGGGATTTGTGCAAAATATCTACTTAACCAGATGATGGAATAGATAAGACGATGTTTCAGAGCTGTTTCGATAATCGATAAAGTAAAAGATAAACGTGCTTCAGACAAATCTACAGGGTATTAAGATATTAAGTATAATTATTAATTTAGAAAACCGACTTAAAAATTAGTGAAAACGCAATTTCGTTTACTTGGATGACATATTTTTTGCAGTTATTTTGATTTAAAAATCTAACTATTACTTATACCGATTTTCATTAAATTTATATGGGACCTCTGAACTATGGCCTACCAAAAAAACCATAATCAATTCATAATTGGCGGAGAAATCGGTGAACATAGGTACATAATATAAATATATATATATATATATATATAACAGTGGAACATAGATGCTTCCTCCTCTTTTGAAGTCGGTTAAAAAGGGGGCGATGCTAGTATTTTATGTGAAACTTGAAAACCGTTTTATGATAATTTGTTCGTTCCCAAAAATCCCGCAGGACTGTTCAGTTGTTCAGAATCTACTATTGATTTGGTCACGGAGTCCTTTTAAGTTTCGATCCCAATGTAGATATATTTAAGGCGGAGGTCTAAGTTCGGTTTTTTTTTAATGTGTACCGATATCTCCGTCAACAGTTAACCGATTTCAATTATTTTTATTTTGTTCTGTCGGGTATACTTCCAATTTGGCCTCATTGTCACCAAGTCAGGATCTGATGATGGGATCCCAGGGAAATTCGAGGGCATCCCTCAAATCTTATAGGCACTTATTACGTTTTTCATATATTTTGAAGTCGGTTTTTAATGTGATCCACTTGTTAACCAATCTTTCAAACCGGTGTACAAATATCATTTGGTACATTGCACATGGACTACTTATATAGTTGCATGCATGTTACATAATATAAATACTGTTGGTTCTGAACAAACATTATGAAAGCGAACTCAACAACCTTGAAATCGCGCGACCGGTGAATGACATCGATTTCGAAGGCTTGTAAACTCAGAATTCTATGAATAACATACGAGTCACTATTTCGTATTGCAAAATGAAGCGACTGGTAAATTATCTGTCTGTTCTTTCCTACTTATCCAGTTTTTAACGGACTTCAATAAAGGAGACGATTCTATGTTCCACTGTTTTTTTTAAATGTATTATATTCGCCGATTTCTCCCCTAATTATAAATTGATTTTGATGTCTTTTTTTTTTTTGGTAGGCCATACTTCAGAGGTGGGCCATATAAATTTCATCAAAATCGGTTTATTAGTTTGGTTTTTAAATCAAAATAACTGAAAAAATATGTCATCCAAGCAAACGAAATTGTGTATTTATGTACAAATTTTGAAGTCTTTTTTTATAATAATTATTACTCGTAATTTATCTTCTAAATGGTTTCACATCATCAGCCAATTAACGTCCACTGTTGGACAAGGCCTCCCTCATAGAGAGGGGTGTTGCCATAATCCCCACGCTTGGCAGGCGGCTTGGGGATCGCAGTACGTCGTAAAAGAATGGTTTAGTAGGTACTCAAATATAAGGTTCTCGAAATCTTGGATAGAAGAACCTCAGTGTGATATTTTCCTAGGAACTGCATTTGGATTTATTCTCTATGTGGCGCATGTTATAGAGCCTTGCCAATCGTGTCTGATAACAAGATTTTAGGTAAAACCGTTTTACTGATGAATTTCTAGTGTAATTCCGCTTCTACGTCGCTTCAAGTACAATAAGGAATTTGTGATAAATTTACCTGGTAAATATTTGTTGATAATGTTAATTTTATTGAGTTTAATTTTGCCTAACCTGATATAAAATATTAATTACATAAATTGAAAATTAACATAACCTGAAACAAAAATTAATTAATTCTGAATTATTTTCAATTATAAAATTATTAAAGTAATCTGAAACAAAAATTAATTAATTCTGACACATGAAATATATATTAATTGAAATGACATGTATATTAATTGAATTTAAAAAGTAATAAATTATACCCGTTTCCTTAGTGCACTTTGTCGACACGTGTTTCGCCTCTTCACGAGGCATCCTCAGGACGTGTTGACTTTTCGAGCGCTTGGCCGAGAATTCCTTATTGTACTTGAAGCGACGAAGAAGCGGAATTATACAAGAAATTCATCAGTTCGGTTTTGAAAATGGACTTCCGCAAAATAACGCCTGATTCAATCAACCAAGATTTTAGGTATTTTAACCGACTTCCAAAAGAGGAGGAGATTATCAATTAAACTGTTTTTTTTATGTTTGTTACCTCAGAACTTTTGACTGGGTGAACCGATTTTGACGATTCTTTTTTTTATTTGAAAGCTGGCGCTTCCCGTTTGGTCCCATTTCAATTTGGTCAAGTTCTGATATAGTCGATATTTTTTTATAGATAACTATATCCGGTCGTCTCTCTCTGTCTACCTGACTACGAGTCTATGCAGGTAGGGACAGCGTTCTTAATCTTTCTTCTTTCGCTCTTGCTTCAACATCTTTCTCGGATAGCTGGCACTCCTTCACGTGTATTCCACCAAGTCTCACAAGTCTCCTACCAAATTGTAATAGCATTGCTGATAATTGAGTACAACGTTTGCGTTTACTTACAAAATGTAGAAATTTAACAATAACATTTTATTCAAGTTTTGTTCCAATTTCTATTTACCTACATTCCAATTTAACAACTTGATTGGGTACAACGAAAACAAACAAGATTAGTAGGTCATAATGAATCACACGGATAGTTAGCACAGTCATAGTTTTCCCACTTTTTCGAGCGTCAATCGATCGACAAAACAAACATTTCTAGGTACTTGTGCAAGACTGAGAGGCGGCACTCTAGGACTCGTTGCATAAGAACGCACTAACGGTTTCTTTTCCTCTCACATGTTGAGAAAACATCAATGCTTGCATTACTAAATGCACAGAATGCAATAACTAGAATTGCCAATAGAATTTCGTTAAAGATTTGTTAAGCTTACAAATTAGTAAAAGTTAATTTGTGCGGACATAGTCGTGGTAAGGTACTTACTCGTAACTGATGTAAAATTTGCGTTTGGTCAGGTAGACATTTAAAAGACATATAGGTGTATTAGCATATTGATTGATTATAAATCAGATATCCAAAACAAAATAACGGTCATAGGCTCAGAACAGACAAACAAGTGATATGGTAAGGTGGCGTGGCGGGTGCGAACGCATCTGCCTAAATCAGGGTTAATGTCTTTAGTCGAACTCACCCAGCAGTCTAGCACCATCCTTGCCGTCCTTTTTAACCGACGAAAAAGGGGGACGGTTCTATGTTCCACTGTATTTTTTTTTTAATGTATGTTCACAGATTTCTCCGCCAACTGTTTGACCGATTAAAAAAAAACTTTTGTCCGGTAGGGTATACTTCCAATTTGGTCCCATTGTCACCAAGTCAGGATCTGATGATGGGATCCCAGGGAAATCGAGGGCAACCATCAAATTTTATAGGCACTTATAACGTTTTTCATTATATTTTTGAAGTCGGTTTTTAATGTGATCTAGCTGGTTCCATCATCATCTTCATAATTATCAGCCTATCATGTACCATCCCACTGCTGGGACACAGACCTTCTCTCAGAGAGAGAGAGAGGATCGGCTCTAATCCACCATGCTGGCCCAGTGCATGTTTGTGAATGTCATGTCTTTGTACTTTTTATTTTCACAGGAAATTAATTGAACGGGATTCATTCCTCAATCATCCACCTTTAGAAGTGGATTATATTCTTTAGTTTTATATAGGAACACTTACGAGATATACTATTCAAATTAAAAACATTAAAATCGGGTCACAAAAAAAGTAAGACATCGCGGTCGTATCATACAAAAATAGTCGAAATGAGAATCATCTTTTTTTAAGTCGGGATCACTTCGAATTAACTTAAATTAGTTGGTTTGTTTGAAAGAATAATCTGAGTGATTCAGATAGCTCTTAGCAACGGCACAATACGTATTTGCGGGCCTAATTCCATCAGGCGTTAGCTCTGAGTTCGATGTACAGACCTAGTTTGCCTTGTTTACTATGCACATAACGTTATACAGCGCAGCGAGGCGGCAGGATGAGGTGTCTACTCCAAATTGTAGGGTGACTCATCTGGGTGAATATTATCAAAGCGTTATGGAATTAATTGAAGAGGAAAATACGACCGATATTTGCGCTTGATCGTTATAAATTATTTTTATCCAGTAACGTAAATAGTTATGTTCCAGAAACGATGGATAGTTGATATCATCGACAAAAGATAGATCCATACATCCTTGTTGATATTAAACATTTGAACTGCTCTTTGAATTTAATACAAGGCAAGAAGGAATACAATATTTTAGCGGTGACGTTTATATTGCGGAAGACGAATCAAAAAGCTATGTTTATTCAAATAGGCGCTTTGAAACCTCAATATATTTTGAGATTACTAAAGTAGGGCCAATTTAATAGACCACATTGACATTTCATCAAAATTCAACAATATGTGACCTTGTAACGGTGGGCACACGCAATTATTTATTTTTCCACGGAATAGGGAAGTAGGCTATTCCGTAGAAGAAAAAAACACGGAATTGGGAAGTAGGATTTTTTTCAATGTTAGAACTGCACAATTGCTTAACTTTTTTCAAATAAAAATACATATTTATTGTAATAATGACAAAAGAAGGCAATATTACGATTTACTTTCGACTTAATAAACAATCATCATCAGCCAGAAGACGTCCACTGCTGAACATAGGCCTCCCCCTTTAACCTCCACACTGAACGACAACCTGCCATCTGCATCCACTGGATGCAGCACGCGACTCTCACGATGTCGTCGGTCCATCTAGTGGGAGGCCTACCTACGCTGCGTCTTCCGTTCCGTTCCGTTCGTGGTCTACACTCAAGAACCTTTCTTCCCCATCGGTTATCGGTTCTTCGAGCGATGAGGCCTGCCATGGGCAGGCCACTGAAAAAATTATGCCATCAAATTACATGTAAATATTTCAGAAGAAGAATATACAATGCTTTAATTCTAAGCTTTGTATTTGTAGCAATAAAGATACTAATTTTAACTTATTTATTTAGTTTATTGTTAAGACGCTAAATGTTAAATACCAGGCCAAGCGCATTGTTCAAAAGTGGCTTCTATCCTTATCTTATGAAGATACTGAAAACTTTCTTAAAATTATTACTTAATGTAATGTTTTTTTATTTTTGTTATTTGTGAGCTCTTGTCGTATTTTCGTAGAATATAGTTAAGTATATTATTTTTGTTAATTTGTTTTAAGGCCCCCACTAGACAGGCTTTGTCCTAGTGTGGGGACCAATAGTAAAATATTATTTTAAGGTGTTACTTTTTAAGCAATAAAAATATCATTAAATCTTTTAAACTACTAATTATTTATATACCTATTAAACTTACCCATAACAGTATAACTATTTTAGAGAAATAGCATTTCCGCAACACATTTGTATATCAGCATGAATTGCAACTTTAGCAACAAAGTCAGCCAAGAAAGTAGATTTACAAATCGAGTTCTATGAAAGCATGCCAGAAATAGTAGAAAAACAGTAAGAAGACCTTGGATAATTGGATAAAGAAGGTGAAAATGTTTCGACCGACAGAGAAAGATAAAGCCGATTCAGTGGAGGGCAGTAAGGGCAAGGTCGACGCTAATGACTTTGGCATTGACAAACACTAATATAATTTTCTACAACGTGACGAGGCTTCTTTTATAGTAGATCATCATCATTATCATTCACAGCCAATAATAACTCACTGTTGGGCAAAGGAAATAAGGCTTTCATTTTAACCACCGACGCAAACTGAGCGGTGTCATAAGTTTAACGAGTCTGTCTATGGCAGGCATTGCAGCTCCGAAACGGCTGAAACGATTTTGAGTTTGTTTGTTTGAAAGGTGACTTGATTGTAAGTGTTCTTAGCTAAGATTGACGAAAATCTGATCGGCCGTTGTTTATTTTTTATATAATAGGCTTGCGTTTGACCGCCAACTCGCTTGTTGTTAAGCGATGATGCGTCCAAAGAAGGAGCACGCTTCCCTAGAAGAAATTCACTAGTGATTTGAAGACACTCAGATTGTAACTATCGGGGAACACCCATTCAGGCAGCGCATTCCACAGAGTAGCAGTTCGCTTCACACAATAAATGTGGAATCAAAATGCTTCGTACAGGTTTTCGAATATCAACCATAAAGCGGAGACGATTTTTCGTGCCCACTCTTGCAAGAGATAGAAAAATGGGCAGGAGGAAGATTATCAGCACCTTTACCGGGGTTAAAAAAAAACAATGTATACTTCACTCTTTCCTTCATACCAATGCTAATATTATCAAGGTCACACGAATCTGAACATTGTCGCACTCACGGTAATCACGAGCTGGTTAATGGATGAAAAGTATTTCATATTTAATTAAATATGTCAATAAATATATTGCAAATGGGTTGTCTAAAAAAATTCAGTCCAGAATATGATTATTTAACAATTAAAAAAGTTTTTTTTTTTCACTGGTTTGGTTAATAGACAATTATGTTATTGGTACTATACTTACACATAATAATAATATTATCTACACTAATATTATAAAGAGGTAAAGTTTGAATGTTTGTTTGTATGAAGTAATCTACAAAACTACAGATCCGATTTTTAAAATTCTTTCACTAATAGTAAATTACAATATTTCTGAGTGTTACGCTATGTTTTATAATAATAAAAATTAATTTTCTATACTAAATAACCGTATTAGTAAAACATGTCGAAGATAAATAAGCTGATTTGCTTCTTTATCTGCGTACGCTGATCTAACGGTTTGAGATAAGTAAATACAATGTTTGACCAATGCAGGACTGGCGTGGTAAATGCGGGACAGAAGAATAGTAAATTACGGGACGGATTCGGGCCTCGAGCGGCAAGAGTGGAACGGAAGTAGAGTGGCATATAGGACAGATGCGGGAATGAAACTGAAAGGGCGGGAACGGAGTAAAATGGATTGATATACTACGCGAGCGAAGCCGCGGGCAACAGCTAGTATTTGATAAAAAGAAATCAATAAGTAGACGTAGCTGTTTCTGACACCCAATCACCGTGGATATAGGTCAAGCGCGGCTTCTCTTAGCTCCGAGATGTCTATTTTTGGAATAATATTTATACAGGAAAGAAAAGTAATTATTATAATAGACTGACGTAGTTAAAGAGTGGTTTAGTTAAAGCGCAAGGTAATAAATGTCAATATCGAATAGTCCAATAATACGGCACCGCTTTTAATCATCTAGGAGTACGAAATTGTCACGCATATAATGAATATATTATGTTAACGGCAATGTATATAATTCAGGTATTGTATACAATACCGGACTTCTTTAGGGAATGTATAAAACACATTTTATTTATATTACACGGGAATTACTCACGTAAGAGAAGAGATCACGAAGTACCACACCTTTGCCAGTTATTCAACCGCCAAGCAGTAGTGTGCAAACACTACTGTGTTCCGGATTGAAGGGCAATGTTTCCAGCGAAATTACAGGGCACGAGCGCAGTGCATTGCCATCCAGGGTTTTCACCTGTTGAAGTTCAAAATTCTGAGTGGCGTTGAGCTGTTATGGGCAAGCGTGAAGAGCCATCAGGCGAGCGACTTTGCTCGTCTCGTCACTCAGTATCATAAAAAAAAACTTAGTTTCAACCGCATTCGGCGGTCTTTATCAAGGCGAATGCGCGCGCGCGACTGCGTCTCGTTTTGCACTGATGTATAAAACAGTTTATTATTCTACAATTTAACTAGGAATTGTACACATTACCTAGGTAGGGTATAGAATACCTAACGTAGATATTTTTCTTGACACACAAGCACTTTTTGATGTCACATTGCTTTGTGCTATCGTACTACATTTTACAAAGGCCTTCTATACAATACCGGGCTTCTTTAGGGAATGTATAGAATAGTTTATTATTCTACAATTTAACTAGGAATTGTACACATTACCTAGGTAGGGTATAGAATACTTAACGTAGATATTTTTCTTGACACACAAGCACTTTTTGATGTCACATTGCTTTGTGCTATCGTACTACATTTTACAAAGGCCTTCTATACAATACCGGGCTTCTTTAGGGAATGTATAGAATAGTTTATTATTCTACAATTTAACTAGGAATTGTACACATTACCTAGGTAGGGTATAGAATACCTAACGTAGATATTTTTCTTAACACACAAGCACTTCTTGATGTCACATTGCTTTGTGCTATCGTACTATATTTTACAAAGGGGCCAGTCCTCGGTGACAGGTGTTACATTTGTACGCATTCAAACTGTTATAATTCCTAAATAAGAAGAAAAACGTCTACGTTATGAATGTAGTAAAATTAATTTTAATGATTTTTCAAATTAAAACAAATAAACATAAGAAATTATTCAAGCGTTTAGATGAAACAATAGATTTAAGCCCTGTGACGGGTGTTACCGAGTACTTTGCAAAATATGCTACCTTGTCGACCAATCATTAAAAGTTCAGCTAAATTAGATATTTTTGTCGCAAAATTTCTAGCTAAGTAGAGAGTTAAAGAATCTTCCTTTCAGATAACTCCGAAGTATTTTGTGCATATATTATTTTTCATGTCTTTTTTTACAAGAAAAGTTTGTGACGGGTGTTACAAGATTTGTGACGGGTGTTACGAGTGCAAATTAAACAAACAAAATTGTACATTTTGAGACTTATTTACTATTATAACAATTAAAAACTGGAATAACTATTTTTATATATGACTTTTGGCCATTATCATCAACCTATGAGACAAATTTATAAAAAAAAACATGTTCTCTATTGTAAATGGAGTGGGAACAGGCAACTTCTCTAAACTATACACTCTCTTCGCTCTATCTAATATCTGGTTTCTTGAACTATCATATTCTGTAATTGTCTCATCGATGTCTTTCTTCTTTTTACGTTTCCAATCATTTTCGTTGCTATTTTATGTTTTTTTTTTTATTTATCATTTTTTCTCTGCTCTTTTCTTTGTTGGTTTTCTCCACTTTCGAAATAACCTTTGAACGTAACTTTGAACAAAATACATTTTTGGGTGCTTGAACTGCCTATAAGACCATATGAAATGTAGTTTCTTCCTAATTAACTGAAATAGTGCTGTACTTGCAGTCCAACTACATCCACACTGCAAAAATAAATTATTGATAAGCCAAGCAAGCACTCCAAAGCCATTTTACAAAAAAATTATGAATTGTTGCGGCAAGGCACACCTCGAGGACATTATCATCAACATTTAAGCCTAATATTGTCCACATCTGAACTTATTACATTACTATTGTACACTAAAAAAAGTATAACATTAGTGAAAGAGATTATGACGGGTGTTACTTGTGACGGGTGTTACACAAATAAACCCAGCCTGTATTTTAATGTGAAGTCTTTTTAAAGCACACAAATAATTTCAGGTATTGTTTAATCACATACCCTTACTTTCGCAAGGTCCATTACAAAATAAGTGTTAGTATGCTCATGTAGCATTAACTTTTCTATGCATTTTGTGACGGGCGTTACACCAATACTTGCGGCTACAATTTTATCAATAAAATTATTACTACTTTTTTACAACAAATAATAATGAGTCGCAGCATCGAGAGCAAATTAAAATAACAGGCTGTCAATGTAATTGACTAAAAAAAAACGTGTTAGCATTTTAGTTTTTTTTTCGCTGCTTCACTGACTTTGGATTCTTCAGACTTTGAACAAAATATTACGAAAATTGGCGAAAATATTGAAAAAATTCTTTTAAATTATGAAAATTAAAAACATAAAGCCTATTAATTTTCTATTTTGGTATACATATTCGCTACTTTATTTTTTTACTTTCTGGTATCGATTACCGCGGATTGGGCCAAAGGCCTTCTATACAATACCGGGCTTCTGTAGGAAATGTATAGAATAGTTTATTATTCTATTCTACAATGGCATTCTTCTTTTTATGGCATAAAAAAATTGAATTTTACAAATGACAGGTATTGTATAGAAAACCTAACATAGATATTTTTCTTGACACATAAGCACTTGTTTGTGCACCTACATTTTACAAAGCCCTCAGTGCCTGTCAATTGTATAATTGCAATGGAACGGAGGGAAATGCTACTATATTTAATACATTGCCAACTATACGTTCGCCATTGTATAGAATACCTAGGTCGACTATGAAATAGAGTTAATTTTATATTTTGCCTGCAAGTTTTAGGCTATCTATAGAATACCTAGGTCGACTATAAAATAGACTTTTTTTATACATTGCGTGCACATTTTAGGCATTTTATAGAATATCGAAGTATTTTACAGAATACCGTATTTTTTTTACTATTGTAAAATAGGCTTGCGCTTGGCCGCCAACTCGCCTGATGTTAAGCGACGATGCGGCCTACGATGGATCACGCTTGCCTTGAAGAAACCGATTCACTTTTGACTTGAAACACCCAGATTGTACACATACACATTGCATTTGCATTGTGTTGTATTATACACATTGCCGCTAGCACATAATTATATCAGCAATCTTATAGCAAACTCTTTTAGGAACTTCTTGACTGCTCCGGTGGCTCAGTTGGTAGTGAACCTAACTTCTGTGCTTGGGGGCGTGGGTTCGATTCCCATCTAGGACAAACATTTGTGTGATGGACATTGGTGTTTGTTCTATGTCTGGGTGTTAATATCTATTTAAGTATGTATTTAAAAATATATATGTACGTATATCAGTCTCTGGCAGCCATATTACAAGCTTTGCTTAATTTGGGGTCAGATGACCGTGTGTGCAATAATGTCCCAGTTTTTTTTTTTTTAAACTACATTACAGATTAGGTACAATAACATTCTAACCTATTAAGCGACCTCCTCCAACGTTATGAAAGAAGGAGAACGTAATAGTTTATGCCCAAAAGGAGAGCCGTTGATGCAAGCAAGTGATAGGACTTTATGCCTTGCCCACCATCATTACACAACTGGGCAGTCAAGATTGGTGAACTGAAATCCATCCTACTTACAGCGAAATCTCGGACACGACCCAGATCATTATTACAAAATAATCAACAGCAATTGAACTGAATTTATAAATAAATATGCAATTCAATAAATACGATATGTATCTTCACATTAATTGTACATAAGAGACATGTTAATGTGGAAACTAAAATAAAAATATAATGCAACATTGCCGATTTAAATGCCAATGATTCCTGGCATGACTTGGCATAATACTACCCGGATCGTTTTACATACGATCAAAGATTTTATACGACTTGTTGATTAAACGTCACCCAAATATGCAAAGATTAAAAAACATATCTAATAAACCTAGCCTCTTCATCATCATTATCAGCTAATCATGTCCCCACTGCTGGGACACAGGCTTTCTCTCTGAGAGGATGGGCCGAAATCCACCATGCTGGCTCAATGCTTGTTCGCGAGTGTCGTATGGCTTTGAACTTTGGAGGTTCTTGGTGTGTTGAGCGATTCCATCAAAACTGCACATATTTATGAAAGTACTAAAATTAAAGAATTGTCTAAACGCCTGGTCAAAGCATCTTGTGACCAAAATGCTGGTCGATATCTTGCGCAACGTGTTAGCATTGCAATCCAACGCGGCAATGCGGCTAGCGTTTTGTGAACGTTGCCTACAGGCAGCGGTTTATTAGATTAGTGTAGTTTAATATATTTATTTTAATTTATAATAGCTAAGTCTGATTCTTTATTTTAATTTAGGTTCGTTTATTATGTTTCTAAATGTGTATAGTTTTCTGATAAATGAATAATTATTATTAACTAGTAGTCATAGAAAAAGGGGGGACCCAAACAAAAGGGAGGTACCCATACAACAAACATATATTTTTAACGTATTGAAATGGGACCAAACGGGGAGCATCAGCTTTCAAATAAAAAAACGAATCATCAAAATCGGTTCACCAAGTCGAAAGTTCTGAGGTAACAAAAATAGTCGAATTGAGAACCTCCTTCTTTTTGGAAGTCGGTTAAAAATTGGCATAGGTATGTTGTCGGGGTGAATTTCATTGCAACGTAACACTCGATTTATAAACTACGAAAGGAATGTTCGTTGGAAATAAGACCAATAGTGTTGCCGTGGCAGAATACCGCAATGTTCGGTGCATAGTGGTACCAGTTACGTGATAACCCAAGTTATAAGTTTATAGAGGGCAGTCTTACTAAATTTAACTATTGCCGCACTGACGTTGCAAGTTAAAGTGGCAATGGGCAGGCCACATCGCTCGAAGAACCGATAACCGATGGGGAAGAAAGGTTCTAGAGTGGAGACCACGAACCGGAAGACGCAGCGCAGGTAGACCTCCCACTAGATGGACCGACAACATTGTGAGAGTCGCGGGCATCCAGTGGATGCAGATGGCGGGCTGTCGTTCAGTGTGGCGGTTAAAGGGGGAGGCCTATGTTCAGCAATGGACGTCTTCTGGCCGCTGATGATGATGATGATGCTGCACTGACGTTCCCCTTAGGCATTATATAAGCACTGTTCCCCTGCCAGTAGCCTAGGTATAGGATTGTCGTGTCGAAATATCTGGAATAATAACGTCTTATCCTTACTCTACACTAATTTTGTACCTTGGACTAGGCTTTTCCCGGGAAATGTAAAATTAAAAAATTGCTGGCTAAGAAAGTAGGTATTTTATGGACGCTAGAGAAAATAACTTGTATACTACTCTGTCCGCTTGCGCTTCTAAAGTATCCCAAACAATTTTATAGGATGGCATAAATAAACGCTGCTGCTTTGGGCAACGACCACGTTGCGCCAACCTCCCGCTATGAAATAATCGACGCTTAAATACGTTTTTTAGTCGTGCTGGTACTACTGGTCTTACAATTAGTTACCTAATTACAAAATATTACAAATGTTATTTTTTCTTGTATCATTATCAGCAAGAAGTCCTTTGCGGAACATAAGCCCTTAGAACCCCACTCTGAACGACAGCCCACCATCTGCATCCACTAGATGCCCACGACGCGCTTACGATGCCAACGGTTCATCTAGTGGGAGGCCTCCTACGCTGCGTCTTCCGGTTCGTGGTCTCCACTCAAGAACCTATTATTCGCCATCGGTTATCGGTACTTCGAGCGATGTGGCCTGCTCATTGCCACTTCAACTTGCAAATCTGAGCAGCTATGTCAGTGACAGTTCCTCGTTTCGGATTTTATCGATCAAAGAAACTCCGAGCTTATTAAAAATCTGACAATTTTAGGCGGCTTTTTTTTGTATTAATACTTGCACCTTGCACATAGATCTAAAAAGTATATTTTCACGGATTCTTGGGAATCGTTTTCATCTGCAAATAATCAAGGAATATAGACTTAGTATAAATGGATCTTAGACTCTAGTATATATGGATTCTTGATATAATCGACAACAAAAACTCTCGACTTCTCTGCTAAAAATAAACATTTAATGACTGGCGCTCAATATTTCAATACAATTGTGCAATTAATGCGATTACATCAGAACTCAGATTATGTATAAAGTAAAACAGACCAATGTAATCGGGGTCTAAGTCTAATCGATTGCGGGCTGTCAATCGTGTAATTATCCGAATTAATTCGCCAGAGCACACCCTGAAAACATAATAATTAATAATTACTTAATTCCACCATTGCGTTCATAAAAATGACAGAAATGGACCAAATTGAAATAGAACCACACGGGAAGCATAATAAGCATACATTTCAATACCTCATTACCTATATAGCGAAACTATATAGACGAAGGAGATTGTTGACGTTAACTTACAGATGCTACCATTATATTTTCCTTGCATTTGCGGTCTTGCACGCATCTGTCGCCGTTTTCAATTTAATTCCGGGCCAATTTATTTAATTCAGGAGCGTTTGGTGTCGTCACGGAAACGTGACCGGGTCACGTGAATCAGATTTCCTTTGACCGTGTTATTGTTTTACGCGATTGATTTATATTGCGGAGAATGAAACTGTTTATAAGGTCCTGTATCTCGTAATGAAAAAAAGATAAAGACAGCTATGTTAGCGACCTATGGACAGCTATATCAGTGACCCAAGGATAGTTATTCCACCGACCTATGGCTAGCAATATCAGCTACCTAAAGTTATATCAGCGACCTAATTACAGTTCTCCCAGCCACCTAATTAAAGCTATGTCAGCGTCCCAAAGACAGCTTTTGCCAGCCGACCCGAGGCAGAACTCCGTTATTTTAAAGAGCTAGGGTTGCCATGGTAAGCTCGTAGCTGAAAATACAATGCACCCTAAATGTGACTCAGGGTTCATCTCCTCCAGGGGGTGCGTTAATTGTAGTTTAAATTAAGATCAATTTCTTTATCATCAATCTTGATCTTGATCAAGTTTATGTAAATCTGTAAATCCCCCGCGGTAAACACAAACGAGCGCCGTGAAAATTTCTAATTTCACGTGGTCTTTTTCAACGCTGACATAAATTAACCTGAATTACTTAACCGTTGCTCTACCGATCGGCGACAATACTGTTGAGGCCCACTTTCAAATTGTGCAACGTTTTGTTTCGGTCGCGGCTCGGATGCCGTTGGGTTTTGCGACGCGGGAAAGTGTACCGCGGAAGTTGACAACTACGAGTATGTCTGCGGTCTAGTTACACCCAGGTTACGAGGGTTCAAAGGTTATCATTGATGTACTGACTGACGCTTTGTCGCAATTAGTTTCAATTGCGACTGAGCGTGCTTATCCAATAATTACTTTGTGACGCTTTGGACATGGTTGCTTTTTAAGGCTCCGTACTCAAAGGGTGTCAACGGCACCCTGTTACTAAGTCAACTCTGTCTGTCTGTCTTTCCTACATTTTAACGGCTGCGTCTTAAGAATCCAAAATATAGCCAGTTTAAAAGCCGTAACCATGTTTTCGTGGCTTCGCTTAGCAATTTTGTGACAAAAGAAGCCACGATGAAAACGCGGCGAAAGTGCAGTTACATAAAGCTTCCTATGTTCTAACCAGGAACTGAAAATAAATCTTGCTGGTAGTTACAAGTCTTACGTGTATTATGTAGAATTGATATAGACTATAGGTGGTGTTGTTTAGGCGTTTATATCAACGACATTAGAATAGAAGCAAACCCGGCTACGTTACTCTTGGTGGTTTATATTTCCCAAACGCTACATCTGAACAATAATTAATTATTTAAAAACAGACTTCAAAATTAGTAAATACGCAATTCCGTTGACTTGGATATTAGTTTTCGCCGAATTATCCTATCGAGAAAAGTTTCATTAGTCATATTTCTAATATTAAACTTATTTGAATTAATTAACTTCCATTTCCATGAATATTTATCTAGGCATTGGTACTTACTGACCGAGCTTGTTTGTTTTATCGATTCTATTCCGCATTCGTTAAACCGAATAATCGAATTAGGTACACAAGTAGGAAGTTCTTCAGGGGTTAGGTTTCGTATAATGCTTAGAATATTGACTATTTTTGTATTTGTTTATTTAATTTGTACGACTTACACCAATTACACTTATTAATTACATAATTATATTAATATTATTGAAAAAAAAAGAACAGAATTTAAAACATAAATTATTGTCAAAAAGGAAAACAATTCTGTCAAATTAATAAAAAAAGGCAATCTTAAAAATAAATTTGTAAAGTGAAGTTTTTTTAAGGTACGGCCTAACTGCTTTGTGTATTTGATGGCAGAAAGAAAAGACACACCCTTTTTTTTTAAATAATAGTCTTGCGTTTAACCGCCAACTCGCCTGATGTTAAGCGATGATGAGGTCTGCGATGGAGCACGCTCGCCTAGAAGAAACCGATCCACTCGTGATTTGAAGAAACCCAGATTGTAACTATCGGGGACACCCATTCAGGCAGCGCATTCCACAGACAAGCAGTTCGTACAATAAAAGTGGAATCAAAGCGCTTCATGCGGGTTTTCGAAAAATGGTTGATATTCCGAATAAAGTGACGATTTTTCGTGCCCGCTCTGGCAGTCCGACAGAAAAATGGGCAGGAGGGAACTAGATCATGTAGATCCGATGCACACTCTCCGAAATGTATCCGATAAAAAACCGATATCTAGCAACTTTGCGCCGGTGCTCAAGACTAAGAAGCTTTGTCCGAACTAAGGATTCGTTGCCGGTTTTACGGCCTAACTGCTTTGTATATAGGTATGATGGCAGAAATAAAAGACACACTTGACCCCAATTAATCCGGTACGGCTATTGCGGTATAAATGGCTTATTTATTTATAGACAGTGCCATTAGCAACCGTCGGCAATAATCGTAACCAAAAATAGTCGTGTAACTGTCAGAAGTCAACGTCAAATGTGCGCGATTAACGATTTGTTGATAGCGACGATAGCAATTAGCGAATACCGGAAAGGCACTAAAAGACCATAGTCAATGGGAAGTTTTCCAAAATGCAGTAAAAAAACTTCGTAAATGCGATATATGGCGTTGACGTTGACTATATGAAGTTTTACAAAACCACAGACAAAGAAAAGTCAGTAAACTTGCTAAAAAAAACCTTCCTTGTTCTCATAGACAGACAATATCTCTCTTTCTATCTGACACTGTCTGTCATGCATGTTTTTATTTTATTTCGTAGTATAGTATTTTGTGGTTATTTTTTGCTAACACAGTACTTGTTTTTCCACAACACAACACAAATTAGTAGGTACATACATATATGTAAGTGTGCCTTGCCTAGCCGTGTTATAAAATGTCTCCTCTTCGTTGTATTGCAGGTTTCATTGAACAAATGCGAAAAAAAAAACATGTCTCATCAGCGCCATCTATGTTTGCAGTACTATGTTTTTTCAGGTGTCAGAAAACCACCCATTCTAGCCCAAAAGCATGCTCATTACTATCAAGCTTTAAAATCCACCGCGGTTAGATTTTCGAGCATCCTACTTGAGGCTCGGGTGAAAGAGGTGTGCATGTCAATTCCTGTTAGTAACTTAGACATGTGTCTAATTGACTGCTTTAAGGCAAGAGCGCGCTGAATCAAACCAAATGTGTACGGCTGAAGAGCATGCTAGTTGTATGCATGTTATTTTATAAGCATGTCTACCAGTAGCCTTGCGGGATAGAAAGTATCCCGTTTCTTAGTCACTTGTCAGCAATAAAACGATATTATCTTTGCCAGCCTTCCAGCTGTATCTCTGTGCAAAAAAAAATACGAAGGGAAATACTGAGATGAAAATTTAACCGGTTCCCTTTAAATTTGTATCGTTTTGTTCGTAGACGACATTTTGGAGTCAAAACAAAGCTGATATTTCTTGCACGACTATCCTGGAGGTATTGACAGAATATGCAAGCTGTCGACACGATGATTCTGCAATATTTTATCAGCCAATCTAGACTCGTGTAAACAGGTAGCGTTCGGTTTTTGTGTAAGCAATTGCTGATATGCTGGTTTTTATTTCATTCACGTTTATACAGGATTATTTATAAATTAGTTAACAACCCCCCCCCCTTGCCAGCTCGGAGGGGTATTTTTTTGTTATTATCAATTATTGATAATTATCAAACTGTTATTAGTAGTGTATTTATTTTCACTCACAGGTCTAGCTCGGACCTTTATAATACGGCATCAATGGGGCCAAAGCAAACACCGAGAGCCCTTTTCTGTGTATAAAAAAAAAAAAAAAAAAAAAAAAAAAAAAAAAAAAAACTATGTGGATTTGGATGATGTTGGTAAATTTACTTGTGTTATTATGGATACTTGTGGATAAAACACTGTTTTAACCTATCACGGTATTCACCACAGTTATATGATTATTGACGAGATATTTACCGCGGTAAGGTTGTGGAAGTTATACATGCACCACGTTCACGGGAAGCACAACCACAACCTTACCACGGCAAATATCCCGTCAATAATCATATATAACTGTAACTTGTGGATAGGAGAACAGATGAGATGAGAGATACGGCCGCTTCTTTACACTGACTCATCTTAAAATACTCGTACTTAAAATACTCGACGGGCGATGACTTGCCACCCACTGTGGGACACCAGGATAAAGGCATTATTAATTATTAAGGTTATTGTTACGATAATTATCTGCTATGCCTTTCAAACCCAGTACATTAATTGGTGTGTTGAGTTTAAAAAAAGTCATGAATCAAACATTTTTAAGTCTGATGTAGGGAAGCTGCCTGCGTATGGCTGTCAGCTAGATATCAATAACCCTGTATTGTTCCTATACATATTTGACCTTTTGCTACTTAAGTTAAACAGTTCTTAAAATTGATCTGGAAATTCACATGCACTGACGGAAATTGTAACGATCTAAAACTAGACAGAGCAATTTTAAGCATTGTTTAACTTATAATGTTTTAGGTGAACAACATTGGAGAGGCAAAATTTTGGTTCAAAAACTTAATTAACTGTTTATATATATATATATACTATGTCTGTATAAATTTAATATAATAAACAAAAGAGCGGTCTCTCCTAACGCAGGTTGTCAAAACTTAACAGGAGAGGCCAAACACTTGTAAATTAGAACAATCATTCAAATACTTAAAGTTTATTTTATTTTATTTTTTGTTAAAAAAATAAAATAAACAACGAAACATCGCGTCGAAAAGAAGAAGATGAACAAAATGGTTATGATTAGACTTAGGCTAGTGAAGACTGGTCAGTGTACGCGTATGCTAGGTAATGCCGCCAGCACAGTTAGATACCAGAGGACTGTTACAATAGACACCAATCAAGACATGATTTTGTCACTTTTTGGAAATTCACACTCACTGATGTTATATCTTCAATAATGTGAAAATACAATACAATACAAGAACACTTTATTAAAAACCACAAAAACAAGGATAAAAAAAATAAACAAAAAAAAAGCAAAAAAATATATACGCAAGCGACAGAGCTGCAGACGAGAACAACCTTATTTTAGGCAAACTTGATCGGTTCTGTCATGATATACGCCGATACGCCTCAATAATTATAAGAGGTGTAAATCAAGCCAGACTCGACCAATTCCAACAGAGCCTTGATCTTTTCTTCTAGTACAGAAATTTCAGTACAAATTCTAGTTATATAAAACTAGTTGCACCCCGCGGTTTCATGCGCGTTATATACCTCCTTGAAACAACCTCTTTGGTAGCGACATCAACCTACTTTGATTTAGGTGACAATTTATTTTTTCTTTTTCTATGATGTAATATGTCAATATATAGTATTCAATTCTTGCCGTTCCATACAAAATGTATGGGAAAATGAATTTTCATCAAAGAGAATTAATTATATTCTTTTTGTGTTTTTTATTTCGATATTTTAACTTTAATTACTTATTCTGCTATATGGGCGGAGAGAAATCCAAGAGATCCAAGATCCAAGAGAAAACAAATCGCCGTTATTGAGTTATAAATGGTTTATATAACCCGGCTTTGTTTTATACACAGATTTTGTCTGACCAATCAAAGACGACTTTACTAGCAGACTAGATGTCTGGCAATGGCTCACACGATATTCATTGACAGGGACAAAGGTCACAACAAGCTTGTGACAGAAACCATAATTTTATTTTCCTGTTTTTAATATTTTATATAGTATTGTTTCTGTCATTAATAAATATTTTTCTTTCTTTCTTTCTTTCTTTCTTTCTTAGATTACAATTTTTTTTAACACTTGATAAAAGAGCTGATAATAAAAAAAAAGATTTTCTTGAATCATAGAACGCTCTCGATCAAGGCTCTTTTGAAACACAAAGACTAAATCAAAATCGATTCAGCCGTTTCGGAGCTACGATGCCACAGAAATGGCGGTCAAACGCAAGCCTATTAATATTTAAAAAAACAAATACTCACCCCTCTTTTTGAGTCGGGGGTTAAAATTTACATGCCTCGTGCAACCTCTATCTCGCACATTTCAAAATGTTCGAAGATATTAATTGATTGAAGCAGAACGAATAAAGAAAATTACATTACAAATGTTCAGTAAATCATTTACAAAAAAAAATATTATACGTATAATAGTTGATTTTTAGGGTTCCGTACCCAAAGGGTAAAATGGGACCATATTACTAAGGCTCCGATGTCCGTCGGTCACCAGACTGTATCTCAAGAACCGTGATAGTTAGACAGTTGAAATTTTCACAGATGATGTATTTCTGTTGCCGCTATAACAACAAATAATAAAAAAACAGAATAAAATAAATATTTACGCGGGGCTCCCATACAACAAACATGATTTTTGCTCGTTTTTGATAACGGCAACAGGTAGACGCTTGAAATATTCATAGAATTTTAATTTTATTCATATCGTTTTTATTTTTATATTAAGTTATTGTAATAAACTGTAGTGAATTCATAGAATATATAAGTTGTACTAATATTGTAATATTGCTGGTGAAAACGTCATAGCATAGACAGATATTTATAGGTCAATTTATGTTGGCGACCGCAGACAACCCACTCGGTAGACCGGCTATTGTAAAACGATTTCACTTTGAGTTATTCACCAGTGAAAGTGCTAAGCTGCTTCGGAACAATACCGGAGGCTATTAATTATCATCGATGAGTGATGGTTGACTAATCCTCATCCTCAAAACCTTTATCCTATCTGTCCGTTATAAGAATTCAACGTATGGTGGATTACAAAATATAGCTCTGTGATTGGTCGGTCGTTTTTAATCAACCAATCACAGGGTTTTGGTAGATAAATTAGCGCAAGGATTATAAGCACAAGAGTCCACAGGTCCGTAGAGAATACCACTACCAGGTAAGCTAGGAGTGAGAGAAAAAGGCAAGTGGCCGACAAAGACAATATTTTTTCTCAAACGTGGTATATAATTATAATGTGTTTATGGACTCGGTCTTTCCTCAAATAATTGGCCAATTTTTGTATTGCTGAGGATTTTTATACTATTTGCGGTGTATGTTGGTGCCTGTGACATTAGCCGATTAGCACCTTAATTATGTAACTTGCAACTCGCGATTTAGTCGCAAATTTGACAGTTTCACTATGACCGAAGTGTCAAATTTTTTCCAGCCGGGTTCGACTAATGTCACTGGCACCATTCTACACCGCAAATAGTATAAAAATCCTCATCAAAACTATTACTGAAGAAAACCACAAACCAAAACGTCATCGGTGTAAGTATTTTTTTTTCGCGAATATGTCTGCGTTAGATTGCCAACTCGCCTGTTTCATTTTTATCAAAAAGCGCTGAATCGATTTCGATAACATTTATAACAGGACCACAAACCTACCAAACAAAAAAAGAATCATCAAAATCAATTATTCAAAATTGCCGGAGTAATCGCGTAACAAACCTTTTTTGAACTCTGTCCGAAAAATCCGTTGCAGATAATGAACATGCTTCTTATACGCGGTTAAAAAGACTATTTTGGAAGTATAGCGACTTGTTCGTTCAAAATGTGGGAAACGACATTGGCCCGTTTTCTTGGTATCTTTGTTAGCGTTTGTTTGGTGTGTATGTGATTTTGTACAACATTAACATCTCATTGTTACAGAATCACTGCATTATGATTCTGTAGGTGTGCGTTTATTTATTTTGTAACAAATAGGTTCACATTCTGCGTATTAATAATAGCAAGTAGGTACTTATTTTCATTGTTTTACCTTATCAATTCTCTAAGTAACATAATCTAAGTAATAAGTATTAGTTTTCTAAGTATTTGAGAGAACCTAGCGGTAGCATGTGTGCTTTACGATCTGACAGCACCCGGTTCGATCCTCGGTCCTGCACCGATCACTTATTTAGTACCTAGAGAGTTAAATTATCGCTCAAAAACGGTGAGTGAAGGAAAACATCGAGAGGAAACCGGTATGTCCAAGAACCTCAAAAGTTCAAATGATATTCACCAACATGTACTGGGCCAGCATGGTGGATGACCTATCCCTCTGAGAGAAGGCCTGAGTCCCAACAGTGGGAACATAATAGGCTTAAATGATGATGAAGATATTAAAAAAACACTTTCATTTCCTTTCTTGTAACTTTGTCTCTTATAAACAGAGGAGACAAAAAAACTGGCCACCAATTACTTCAGCAACGGTCGAAACCTTAAGTCAAATTTTAGTAGTAACGTTAGCGTTCTTTAGTTAGTAAATATACCTACAATTTAAATAAGTACCCTGTTTGAGGAAAAACATATTTTTCTTAGTAATCTTCCATAATACAGTTATGAACTCTTAATTGATATAAATCGACGTCTTCTGCGCCCTTCAAAATCAAATCAATACCCCACAAATCATCAATCATCACGCAATTATGTTAAACGTCTGATTCGATTCCATTTAGCCCGTCACCACGAGATACGACGCGTTTGAAACTGGTAAGACTTTTTTTATAAATAGTAGGCTTGCGGTTGACCGCCACCTCGGCGGTCTACGATGGAGCACGCTTGCAGAGTAACCGATTCACTCGCGATTTGAAGACACCCAGATTGTAACTATTTGGCATCACCCGTTCAGGCAGCGCATTCCACAGGCTAGCAGTTCATACAATAAAAGAAAATGAAAGCGCTTCGTACGGCTTTCCGGAATATGAACCATGAAGTGGTGTCGCCTTTTCGTGCCCACTCTGGCAGTCAGATAGAAAAATGGGTAGGAGAGAATCAGATCATGCAGATCCGATTGCACACTCTCCAAAATGTATTCGAAGTAAAACCGACAGACTAGCAACTTTCCGCTGATGCTCAAGCCTATGAAGCTCAATCTGGATTAGGGATTTGTTGCTGATGAGCCTCTTGGCACGTTTCTCAATAAACTCCAACGCCCCATTTATCCCATAATTGGTTTATTTATCCCATAAAACCTTTTCAAAATAGAGGCGGAATAAGAATATTATAAATAACAGCAATGTCTAAGCTGTACTGGGCATTGACCGTGAGAGCAGATGAACTAGGCCATAAATTTCAAATCGAGCAGCAGTTTCGAACGCGTCACATTATTTGTGTAGGGCCTTAAAGGTTTTGTACTTAACCTAGAAGATGAAATTTGAATACTCTTTAAATAAGTGGATCTAGGCTCCAATTATGCTGATAAATATGATGTAATAAGAAACAAATGTTGCGTTACTACTAGTTTCAAGTTTATTTATCACAAGCCCTTTAATTATGGATTCGATTTTGAATCATGAATAAGGAATGGTCTGGGTATATGTACCGGCAAAGTTTTATGAATATTCTTTTCAATTTATGATAGGCTTGCGTTTGTCCATATCATGCTTCTTCGCTATCATAAGTACATCATCTCCTCATGCTGTCATCACTGTGTCTGTATTTTACTTTTTTCTTCTTCATATGATCCCGTCCTTGTCCAGGGTCGGGTCAAACTCTAACAAAATGTATCCACCCACTGGTCACAATCTTTTTTAACCTATTATCGTAATTAACAGCACTGTTGTGCAAAACTTTTGTGATAAATATATAGCAGTAGTAGGACTATCCCCCAGGGAGGCCGTTTCTGCACTTCTGGGGAAATACCACTTTTTGTCAAATATTCGCCGATCAGTAGTATGCGAACACTACTGTGTTTCGGATTGAAAAGAAATTATTCCAGTTATATGTGGGAAGCGTAGTGCAGTGCACCATGCAGTTATGAATGCCTCAAGCTAAACGTTTGGATGGCACTGGACTGTTATCAATTAAGCGCTGTAGCGACTTGCTCATATAACTCATATTAGCACTTAATACTTCAATGGAAAAAGAAATTAAGAAAATCTTACATGGCTTATAAAAAAAAAGATATTTGGAATATAACAATGCAATGCGACACCTGAACCACAAACCACAACATTACAGCTGTTTTAATTTTGTGTCATAACCAGCATTTGCAATTCGAATTCCTGTTATAAATGTACTTTCTCTGCAATACTAAATGTATTGCAAACAATGGAGGAAACAAAGAAAATTTACATCTCTCATATTCGGTAAGTAGGTCCTTATTACCCCCAAATGGGGCTTGTAGGTGACCAATTAGCGCTCTAGGGTAATAATGTAGCTAGAAAAGCCCTATATAGGGCGGTAAGTAATTTAAAAAAAAAACTTCACTCTTTAAAAAAGTTCGCGTACATCTAACCATCATACTGGCAATAGACATCATGCATTCAGCCCAATGACAAAAGAGGTCGCTTCGCTATTCAGCCTTGTCTTCGTATGAGTATAATAGTCATCAATTTTAAATATCGAACGGCGAAGATCAATTTCGTTTTTGAAAAAAAAAAAAAAAAAAAAAAAAAAAAAAGGCAGGAATAAATTGTTCTCATTTCACTATAAATTTTAACTAATAAAATGTTTTATTCTTGTAATGCCGGTTTTTTTCTACTTACCTCACAATCGAGATGTAAAGCAGAGTAGTTAGCTCGGGTGTAAGCATCAATTGCACCCTCGAACTATAGGCGCCCTCGCTGCGCTCGTGCACCTAAATATCTCGGGTTGCAATTGATGCCTTACAGCCCTTGGCTACTAATCTACTATTATGATTGACATTGGTATTGCGCAACTCTACTTCAGTGAGGTTTTATTTTTAATCTCTAGGTCACATATAACACTATCAATATACTAGAATAGTCAAAATTTTTACATGGGAGCTTTCATTTATAAAAATTACCAACTAAACTATTTGGTTAGGTAACTGCATTGGGGTGCAGCCAGGTTATGTGGGATTATACCCACTAAAACCCCCCGGTGACCAGCCTTAGTGCTTGACAAGAGCGCTCCGGGATCTCCAGAGGAACGCACCGGAGCACCGCGCTATGGCTCCTCGCGAGACAACTGCGTGTTGTCTCAGTCCCTCCACTCGCGACAACGTTGGTCACACAACGTACTTCCTCTCCCTGGGCACGCTTAAGTGGATGGTCAGAGGCCCATCTTTGACCATCCCGAGCCCATAGGTTAGGTTTTAGTAGGCTCTTACTACATGCAGAGGGTACCGGTGCCGTATTCTCTTGCATCGGCACTAGCGGGGGTATTATGGATCTTTGATCGGGATCAGTCAGTGTCAGAATTGACAGAATTTTGACACTTGAAAGGGGTTATGACGCAAAAAAAAAACAGCGTTGTCTTTTTCCAATTTCATACTACGAAATTGGAAATAGACAACGCTTTTTTTTTACATAATTTTGACAAGTCGCGATCCCGATCAAAGATTCATAATAGCCCTGCAGGGCTATTGGTTAGGTAACCTAACACGGTGATTATGGTGTCTGTCACAAGATGAAGATGAACATGCCCTCTGCATGCAGATAAAGACAGAGTTTAAAACTTTTCTCTCTTTCTTTTCGTGACTATGTTTGCCACAATCTGAAATTTATTATCTCAATATCAAGTTTCACAAAACAATTACACTAATGTGACTAAGTTACATTCTCCATTAATCTACTAATTACAATACGTTGTTTTTTGTTTTGCCGTCGTGAATATTCATTACCCAACACCTAGACACTTTATCTTTCTGCTGATCAACAGAGGTGGTGCAAAAAATTGCACCATACGTTGGTACCGCGGAACTTTACAAACAAACAAATATGATTGATACGATTGCGTATTGCGATCACGAAACCCAAAAAAATATATACAGTGTGCATAAAATTATTATTTTTGGCAAGCAGACTTCCTTGATATTGTTTAAAATGTATTCGCAAAAATCGGCGCAATCAGCGACATGGTATCAGCAAAATTGATATCGGAGAACATACATAAAAAAAAATGTATACAATGGAACATAGAACCTCCGCCTTTTTTGAAGTCGGTTAAAAAATAAACCAGACGTGGAATTGTCTCCTTTCCATCGATCTTTTCTTCTAGAATATCATTCAGGACATTAATATTGTGAGATGCAAGTAGAAAAATACAGGTTATTATGAATATTTACGGGAAAATCAACAAGAAAAAAATCATTAAAAGAAACGTTCTTGCCTACTTGTAGTGAACATACCCTTTCATTTTCATACCATGGTATGATGTCCGTCCTCGTATATATAGAGACTAAACTTCCTTTAAACCAGGGGTCTCCAAACTACGGCCCGCGGGCCAAATCCGGCCCGCCACTGCCATCAATCCGGCCCGCGACAGGAATTTAAACTTGCGGAATCGTCGGTGATTCAGCCCTGTGGATCTGATAAAATTAACAAGTGATATGACTGGTCTTAGAAATTCAGACAATTCCAAACATTTTCCGCACAAGGACAGAAGACTGTAGCTGAAATAGATAGTACCTAGAACCGTACATAGTATCACTACTCGGCACTAGATGTAGTTACGTGTCACAATACACAATCAATAGTAATTGAAATGCAATAAAAGCCTATGTTTGCTTAGGTGGGCAGAAAAATTAAAATTGTTACGGCCCTTGCAACATACCGAAAAAAATATTATGGCCCCAAGGCTTCAAAGTTTGGAGACCCCTGCTTTAAACTGTTACTTTGTTAGGTTGTCTTTTAGCTAGCGTAGTTATGGTTCAGAACCGGGACGTGAAGAGGAGAGGCTTATGCTCAGCAGTGGGCGATTATGGGTTGAAAATTATGTTAACGAATGGAGATAAGTAAATATTCTTGCAAAGAGTACCAATTACTGTGAAACTTCCAGCACGTGTTGGTTTCACGTGCAGCCGCTACCGTTGGTCGCACGATTCGGGCCGAGGCAAACCTGGTGAAACGGAACGCCACGCGATTGTCACCGGCAAATAAATATCACTGTTGATAAAGTCAAAATAACGACCAAATTGAATAAGCTGCCTCTATCCAGCGAGAACATCAAAGCGAATAGAGACATTAATAAATATTTACTTGACCTATTTATTTTAAAGACAACGTTTGAAATCGAAATATGTAGACGTAGTGCTATATAAAATTTTGAAAGTCAATTATGAAAAACGATTTAAAATCTTTGAGCGACACATAGAGAGAGAGAGAGAGAGTTGGAAACAGAACGAAGTTGAAGAGGAAGACAAGGAAGGGAGGTTTTTATGGTGGAGAAATGATCTGGAACAGTGAATAATAACTGATTCTTGACCGTGTTGCAATAGCCACGAGGTTGATAATTATTGTGTGCGAGAAGTAAACTGCGCAGCGCTCCGCTACGTTTAGTGTACGTCGGACTTTATGATCATCATGCTTTTAGATTCCTAAGAGTGATTGAAGCTGAAATTAAACACATTGAACATAGATCTATGTTGGCAATTGAGATGAAATTAAATGTTTTATCTAGGAAACCGCAAAGACCGTAACACGATTGAAGACATTTCACTCGATGGAAAAAAATATGAAACTAACACTGATTTGCGCTTTTCTCCCTGTTTTTTCTGGATTCATTCAAATACTCATTTATTAAATGATGACTACGAAATCTTAATATACAGATTTCATAATTATGGAGGAAAACACAAAGGTACACCAGCGCGCGGCTACGATTAGCCGCGATGCACGGAAGACAACTTAAAAAGGCCAAATTATATAACAAGTTACTCCAGGAATATTGGATTTGCTACTCAATATTGGATTTCATATCTTCATCTTTGATAAGCTTGCGTTTTTCCACATCATGCCTACCAAGCAAAGACGCTGAGAAGCATGAAGCACGCTTACCTAGAAGGAACCTGTTTACTCTCGATTTGATCTATACGAATACCGTGGACAAAATGTATAAATTTTCAAAATTAAGGCCAAGACTTTTGCAACATTCAATTTACCAAGCACTTTTAATATGTTGATATCGTGTCAAACTTAATGTTTTCGGAGCTTAAAGGTCGTAAGGCAATAAAGATGAGAATTTATTATTTTTAGAAATTGAGAACCGGTATATGTGCATTTTCAAAGGTCTATTTATGTCTCTTGTAATATTCGGGGCGCCGCAAGTTATTTATATTTGTTATGTGTACTTTAATTGGCCAAGCAACGTTTCTCTATTCTCTTTATAATGTTGAAAGGCTTGCCATTCGACCTTTTTTTTATCGCGTAAAATACCGCGTTCGTCAACTTGACATTAGTGATTAGGTGGTCGAAGATGGTTATCATGTCTATAAAGTGAAATGGAGTACTAAGAATCTTATCATGTCTAATGAAGAAAGTAATGCTTGTAACGTGAACTTTGCATGCCCGCAGGCTTTTTATCAAGTATACCGGTCTAACGGCTTTCTACGTCTAGAAATTCTAAATCATTTACAATTTCACGGACTCTTCTAACTTTTGTTTTAAGTGTACCTAATATAACCGCGATAGTCGCTTAATAAAATCATTTCGCACACAGCTTTCTATTATAGAAGTAGCGATCGACAAAAGTTATCGATGCCGAGGAAAATCAATTACTAAACGATTCGATTCACGATTCGAGTTAGGTAGATTAAAGGCCTTAGTAACTTCTCCATTATATCCTAATATAATCTAAAATAAATCTGAGGCAGACATTTTAATCAATTTATAGTTAATTATTCTAATTTACAATTATAACAAAATCAATATTTTTTTAGATTTCCTTACGCTGATTGATTCGAGATTCGAGTTAGGTAGATTAATAATTGAAGATTATAGGAATATTACGATAATTTAATTTAAAATAAATCTGAGGTAGACATTTTAATCAATTCAAAGTTTATCCTATAAACTACCTTAATCTAATTTAAAATTATAACAAAAACATATAATCTATTTCTTGGATTACATTACGCTAATGACGGTTAAATTATTCAGATGAAAAGTGTATAATAACCAGACTTGGCAATTGGCATGCCACACAATAATGCCGCCACACAATATTCTCCGATATTCCAAGGGTGCCAATAATAATTTTATCATATTTCTTGAATTAAGCATGGCTTTTCATCTGAAGATGTTCTATAATAATCGATAGTAATATTAACTAAATAACCACACTATTGATTATTTGAAAAATAAATTTTATTGACACATTGTTCAATAAATTGGTACTTATATTTATTTCTGAAACCTATCGATTGATGTAGAACGTAGAAAGCCGTTTACAGCAGTCTCAGAAGTTTTTCCTTATTTCTAAGATAGATCAAGGTGAATAAGTTGATTGATTTACGTTGTATTAACAGCAGGCAGGTTTATTTACATATTACGTGGTGATATTTTGGTTAATATTTATGTGCCCATTTCAGCACTAACGCAAGCAGTGTCATAGAAATCGTTACTAATATTAGAAAAGTTTACGTAAAAACTGAAATGCATCTGTGTTTATCTGAGAATCGTTGTACTAGATAAGCTAAAGAATTATACACCTTTTAACTAAAACCTTTGCGACAAATCACACGTCATAACTAGGAAATAAATAAATTTTGCTCGAGTAGAAAACTAAGTGACTCTTCCTTTATACTAAAACCAGATACGTTTTATGGTTGATCAGCAACCGATAACATGTCACATATGGCCAAATAATCATAGCAGTCAAGGTCTAAATAATTAACGTTTCTTCCGTGGTATCATTTAACTTTTGACCTCTCTCTCGCGCTCACAAAGAAGGACCGGCGAGTGAGTGAAATGCACGCACTGTCACATAAGTTCATACGATTATAATACTGGATGTGAACAACACACCATTAAAGGAGAATCTAATTACGAAGTCGTCCATGTATGCCAGTAAGTTATTGCAGCTACGCATGAGGAAATGTGTTAATCTGTCCCTTGCTGCTATTGGTTACACTTGAATTCTACATTAAATGTAAGTACATATTTACTATAGCAAGTAAATATTATTGAAAATAATAAGGCACTCAAATTGTTCTCTCTCTTCTCATCTGAAAGTAGCCTTCTTCAATATCTATATTATAGGGGAAAAAGAAAGAGTACGACTCTGCAAAAAAGAACATAAGATTATGACGGTAAAAGCAGTACAATACAAGTCAGCGCTCCTTGCCGGCCTTCGAAACGTCCGATTAATCATCATCAGCCAACCATTAACTGCCGAGTCATTACAGTCCGATAAAAGTTCCGAATCTAGTAAACCAGGTCCGAAAGTCGATCGTGATAAAGGTCGCAACAACAAAGTGCCGCGATGCGTCTCCTTTTGGGCATTGCACGTGTGGTCGTACTTCCGTGGCTCATAATCTGAGACTACAGATACAGAAAATTAAGACTGAAGGCGACAAAAACGCCATACTCACTGTTTAGGTTCGATAATAGTTAATCTTGAAGCGTTCGGTAGCGCTTGTTTTATTAGCTCTATTATCTGCTTTTGATAGCAAAGCTATGCAATGTTCGGCCTGACGAAGTTTTGGAAGTGTGATCAACTGACCACAGACAGCAGAGTTCTTTCTACCATGCTGCGGTACAAATTCGTAAACTTAAATCACGCAGGTAATCTGATGTAATTTATGTGTACTACGTTAATTTACCAAAACAATTTTGTAATTAGGTGTCTCTACGGCGTATGTATTTCATTGTCTTGGAGTTTTACCTCTGCACGTTTCTTTTTTTGTGGTAGCTTAGCACGGTGACCTCCGCCTTTGCGTTCCGGTCGTACTGTATTCGAACTTCACAAAGAAGTTATTTATGGATCATGCTTTTGCCGGATAGCTAGGTACAGGCAATTTAGACATATCACAGGGCTCGTTCTTTAATTTCTTTTTTTTTAGAACCTGTTGTGACCCAGTCTTGTCATAGATTTAGGAAACTCACTTTTGCTCAGGGTTTACTACAACCTCTTTACATTACGATTTTATTCGAATCTTACACTAAACTTTCGCTTTTTCTACAGAAGATTTTATTTATGAATTATTATTAAAGGTCACAATCTGCCTTATAGGTTTATTTTTGAACGCATTCTTTAGTAACTATTTATATTCTTTCCCTAACTTTGATCCTGGATAAGTAACCTCACCAATTAAGATTTCTTTTTGTCTAGCCCGCGAGAAATAAGCCATAATTAGCAAATACTGACAAAAACTTTTCCGCACAAAAGCTAAACTGGTTTGTAATATTCGTTTTTTTTAAATGCAAACAAGCAGATGGGCCGCCTGATGGTAAGCAGTCGCCGTCACCTAATTCTAGTGACATAGTAACTTTTGACCTCTACTACGGCGCACTTGCAGAATATATAATAATAAAGCACTTAACGGTAAGTTTTGATTTTAAGCTCTAACGGTGGAGTTAACTGTTAACGGTGGACATAAGTACTTAATATTTAGATACTTCATAAAAAAGGTTTAAAGAAAAAAGAAACACCGGGATGTTTCCAAAAGCAAGAAAACATTTATAAAAATTATATAATTAAAATTATCTGAATGGAAATGTTGTAAGGTTATCTAGCCATAAGCTGCATTGTAAAAGTGAGCTCTCTGGAAGTGTAAACAAATAACAATGATAATATAAAACTTTTACATTTTGTGAAAACAGCTATACCTACTTAGTTAACATAAAAGTTAACTTAAATTTATTTACGTCGTTATTTTTTTAATACCATCTATTTAGACATCTATGTCTATGTAGTTATGATACTACAATGTTCCGGATTCAACTTACCTGCAACAAATTGAAAACACAAATTAAACTTCAAATTTCATTCCAAAATGATACGAATCGCAGAAATCTGTTTTTATAGAAAAGCTGTCAAAATTCGTTTTTAAAATATCGTTACGAAAAATCTGAGCATGACCCCCAGCAGGCCTAGCACGGGCCGTGGACAGATTGTCTTTCCACCGTTTTTATCCCACTAGAAAAAGACAAACGTATCCATATTCTAGCTCTGTCACGTCTACGCGCGGACAAAAACAGTGGAAAGACAATTTTTCCACTACCCGTGCTAGGCCTGCTGGAAGATCATAAGAATATCGATTATGTGTAAGATTTATAACCTCTAATCTTAAACTGTATACCCAAGAGGAACAAAGATACTATGATTTGAATTGTGGTTCTTGAATTGTGGTTGAGTGCATGCCATATTTACATAGTTTTTTTACCAACTCAAATATAATCAAAGAACAAACAAAGGTGAAGTACACAGTCAAAGCAAAATATACGCAGTAATAGTATAGTGACATTCAATTTATTTTATTGATTTCAAAATAAACTCAGTTTGATAAAAAACATTGTATGGTCACTGATAAAAACCGCATAAACATAACAACATCAATGAACATAGAACCGGTGCAAATCCTGCTCTACCTTAAAACATGGTAAACAAGGCTATTAGGCAAATGTCGTGATCAATTTCTATTCCATTCATCAAAATCTTAATCTCTAGAACATTCCGCATCTTATATACGAGTAAAAGAATATAATCTTCACATCCGAGATTAGTTTTAAATTCTGGAATTCATCATCATCATTTTTCTACCATTTTATTTTACCCCTTTCTTATTCTTATTTGCGGCGATAAATTCTGCACAGACGTCCCGCTTGGGGTGTATTCTACGTTTCCCACCTGCCAGCATCTTACCCGAGCTTACCCAGCTCCTTGAAATACCGGAGCAAGGCTCTGGGATCCTGGGGTGCCCCAGTGTCATACACGGGAGTATACATGACATGTACATGTGTTTTATCATCATCTGGGCTAGCTTTATGGTATAATGATAAAGCTATTTTACCCCTCATCCTTAATTTCATTTCAGTTTCATCGTGCAAGACAAATGTAATGTATTCCTATGTATTCCTAGAATAAGGGCTAAGATAAGACGTGTTAAATCTGCTGTTCGTGATATAGGGCTCACATTTCACTGCTTGGTTCTAGCTGGGTTAGTGTACAGTGGGTCTTCAAGAGCGACGATTTTTAAAAGGTCCCAGTGTATTAACGCAAGAACCTTAAAAAAATCGGCGCTATAACACGAAATTTCACCAATATCAGATTAGTTGTTGTGGCATAATTGATCATACATTTGTTTTAAAGTCGAAGACTTGAAGTCAATTGTCTCAAGGGCAGTGAATAACGAGATAAAAGCTTTTCGTTAAATAATGATGACTAAAAGCTTTTTATTTGAAATCGAATTGATGATCATTATTCCATTGCATTTAATTTTTATATTCGTACCTATACCGACCTTGGCATTCAAAATGGAACAAAATTTCCACAAATAGTTGATTGAATCAGGCGTTACTATGCGGAAGTCCATCTTCTGAACTGAATTACACTAGAGATTCGTCGGAAAAGGTTTTTTAGCAATAAGTGTTCCGAAAATGTGTTAATCCTTCTGTTGATTATTCATTACTTAACTTACAAATAAAATTATATTGGTTTTAGTAGAATCCTGGCGAAAATGGCGAAATACGACCAATCCTAAAAATACATTACAGATTACTATATATAAGTAACTGCACCTCGCGGTTGCACCAGCGGGGATTACTCCTTAAATAACCTCAGCTATCTGCCAGTAAAAGTCCCATTAAAATCGGTCCAGCCATTTCGAAGTCCAAAGGGAAAATATACATACATCGCCTTATATAAATAAAAGTAGGACATATTTTCTGAATATACTTAATATTGTAGAGAGCTTCTCTAGTACTTCACGAGCTCAGCGTCCGGGCTCCACAAGTAGAAAGTCAACAGTAGGGCAACGGATACATTCAACTGGACAAGTAGCATTTAAAGGTCGCTCATGAACATTACCATCCATTTAGCTACTTTACGAGGCAATTATAAATCTAAATACCTAGCTATACGGTATGAAATGGCTCGCCTTTAATATTAGCAATATCTATGAGGTTAAAATGTTTGGTCTATTTTTTGCGGTAATGAGGAAGACTGTATGGCGCACATTTGGACAAAGGTTTGGAGTCACAATATTTGCCTTCCTAGTAGGTAGTTTGTAACGTCATCAAGTAGAGTCGTGACTGATTTTGCCTTGCAGGCCTCATCAAGACCCCGATAGAAAGATTTGTGAGTCAGAGCATACAACGCTATCAGCAAGCCGACGAGGAAAAGAAAATTATGCAGATATTGCTTTTACGATCTAGAAATTACAAATTGGTGCTGCTGTTCAAAGAATTCATTTTAAAAACACAGGTGGTTTTAAAATAATTTTAGTATCATTTTTTTATCTTCGTCACGAAAACTTTGGAGCAATGTGATTTCAATGCAAGTAGTCGCCAAAGTAATGGTGAGGCCTATGTCAGCAGTGGACGTCTTCTGACTAATGATAACGATGAGTCGGCAGAAATGCGGAGATGCATTACGATACGACGACGAGGTTGCCTCTATAACGAATCTGTATACTATCCATGTAAATACGACCACTCTAACAAGTGTCCCCCGACTAAGGTGTAATTAACAGCAGCTTGAGGAAATCTTAGTTATACGAGGCGCGACGACTAGGTCAGAGTTAAGTGGAGAGAGATAAGGAAGGCTGACTCTACCACCGTGTGGGATGTATGCAGGAAGCAAAGAACTTAGAATACTAGTAAAACCATTGGCAGAATGTTGTGGCTTACACATTTTTCCACAGTCTTTGTAAAAATAATGTGACACCATTGCGATAGAGATACGAGGGGTTATTGTGTTTATTTATCTTATCAACGTACATAGTACATCTACATGCACTACACACTAGGTAAAACTACTATACATAGAAAGACTTTGATACATACCTAACATATTACAAGCTTTGCTTAGTTTGGGGTCAGATGACCATGTGTGCAAATGTCCCAGATATTTGTAGGACGAATCACAATGAAAGCTATTAAAAGTATTGCAATAGTGTGTGAAAATAAAATACACATTTATGTTTGTCCCTACTCATTTAGGTTATACAGGGATACGCATAAACCCTGTACTAAGTCGAAAGGAAGTCATTGTTCTCATCATGAACAACTTATTACTATGAGACCGACCCGGATATCACGAAGAAAATTGGCTGTTCCATACATTTTGTCGAGTGTCAATGACCGTATGGAACAGCTGTTTGTTTTTTTTTCGCGATTTTATGTTTGGTCTCATTAGTAAAAGTTGTTCATAATGATGAGTACAATCACCTCCTTTCGGCTTAGTACAGGGTATATGCGTAACCCTGTATATAATGTGTATACATGTGTTTATAATGTGTATCCATTTATTTATTTATTATCTTTGTTTTCTTTTATTATATAAGGCAACAGGTTGTTACTATTTAAAGTTGTTTTTGTACACGACAAAAACAATGTCATTATGTACGTCATTTCTGGTGGACAAAAATGTTATAATATATATATTCATATTCATATATATTTATAAAATGTTATTTTACATGTCAAATTATTAATCATAATTATTATGAATTTGGTTAAAATAATACAAATCAAACAATAAATTAGACCAAATACAAAGGAATTAAATAATACAAAATTATAAAAAATTGGATAATAATAAATTGAAATTATGTCATAGTAAAATAAAAAATACAGTAAAATATATATATATATATATATAATGTACAGTGCAGAAGTGACGTTTGTAATAAACCTACAGACGCATATGAACCAATATGCATAATGTCATGAAAACCCATAAGGAGATGACTGATCTGTTATTAACCCCAATGCGCAAACGCATAAAGACAAATCGCAACAGAACCAATACCATATTGTGTAGTTACTGGTCCTATTAAAGAATAACAATTAATATACAGAAGAATACATTTTGTCGTCATCGTGGCTATTGATCCATATGCGTCTAAAGGTTAACAAAATAAGTGGAACAGATTAAAAACCGACTTCAAAAATATAAGTATGAAAAACCTAATAATTTGCCAATAAAATTTAAGGATTGCCCTCTATTTTCCTGGAATCCCATCATCAGATCCTGACTTGGTGTGGAGACAATGGGACCAAATTGAAAGTATACAATGTAGAACCATAAAAAAAAACTCTGTCTACATTTGGCGGAGAAATCGGTGAAAATTCATTTTTTTTAAAACAGTGGAACCGTCCTCCTTTTTTGAAGTCGGTTAAAAATAAACTTTTTTTTTCGATGTGTATAAATGAGTTTTGAATGTTATGTAGTGCATCTAGTATCTAGAGTAATATAATGCGTTTTTCTATAACTATGACCACCTACACTACGCGAGGCGTTTTAATCGTTGTGCGTATATTGGTAGTCGTCTTTATTTAAAGGGAATGAACAGCTTATCCGAATTGGTCGTCATGCGTATTGAATATTGTTCAATTTTAGACCATAATTGCGTCTAAATGGTAATTAATTATATTAGATACTGCAACCTTAAATGCGGAGAATCAAACCAATTTGACATAATTTGATAGAAACAACTTATAAAATGGCACAAGTAAACATGCTATAATCCAGTAGGTTGGTAGTAATTACTTACTTAATAAATAATGACCTAATAAACAACTAATCCACTAATTGCGATAAACAAGACACGAAGTAACATAAACAGATTATTTCATAGTTTCTAATAGCTTACCCGAGAATAGAGTTGAAACGTCCAATAAATTCGCGACGCCCACTTAAAAACTTCCGTAATCTTTAACCAAACATTACTTAAACCTATTGCGCTGGGTTTAAACACAAAACAGTTCTAACCTGTACATGAAAGAGTGTTGTAACGGACACGCAATAACGTTTAGTTAAACCAGCTATCGCTGGCATATACGTCTAAACATAATACAGAATAAAACAGCAAACAAATCTATAGCAGTCAGGTACGTTTCGTTAGGGATTCATAATATGTATAAGATAAATTCTATACCAAAAAAAAAAAATTTAGTTTCTTAAAACATACCTAGTTACATTAATTTTCCTTTTCTATTTTCTTTTAAGTTGGAAAATATTTAATCGTACTATAGTCCGGTCAATTTAGACATTCGAAGCTACATAAATTCCCACCAAGTTGAAAATCAGTAAGATTATTTAAAATATGATTAAAAATAAAATTTGAAAGTTCCCCATCTTTCCCCTGTATGGAAATTTTAACTTTACTTTTTTTGTAACTTTCAAAATTTATTTTTAATCATATTTTAAACAATCTTACTGATTTTCAGCTTGGTGGGAATTTATGTAACTTTACTCATATTTTTTGGTCTAATTTGACCTGACTACTAGCTGAATCCCGAGGTGTATTGTGTATTGATACCCGCGATTGTATAGTTTTTCCCTACTTATGGGGTGAAAATTACCTCATGGTGCATACTATCTTACTGCTAATTTTCGTTTGGATCAGCTTAGCAGTTTAGTCGTGAAAAACGAACACACAGACAGAGAGAGAGACAAGAGTTACTTTTGCTTATTGTAATATGAGTTAGTTTTTTTTTTTGTAAGTTGATATGTGAATTATCCACATTCTTAATTAACCTTTGATTGCAATACGTGCGAATACAAAAAACAACAACAATTTCGGATAAGATACATTAACATATATTTATATATAGATAAGAATCGAATTTAAATAATCCTGTCTACAAATCGACCTTTATGTAGACCGTAGACTAATCGATCGATTGCAGGATAGCTATCTAAAAACAGGTGAAAGCCGATATCAAACAATACAACAAACAAACAAGTCAAGAGTGAATCGGTTTCTTCTAGGCAAGCGTGATCCATCGTAGGCCGCATCATCGCTTAACATCGGCGAGTTGGCAGTCAAGCGCAATGCTATAACTCTGTTTTAGAAGAGAAAAAAACATGTTAGAGGCTATTGGACAGCCTGAAATGAAATCTACTTAGTACCAGAATTTAGCCTGCCCAATGAGCTTGGGCGCGACATGTTATGCGACTAGCAAGCAGCAGGAGGAAAACTGAAGACTGACCAGAATATTAAACGCTTGATAAAGTTTTGTTGGAAACAAGAAGAATGAAGTGTGTGAATTTGTATGTATTCCATGAATTACACGCCAATCTAACTTCAAATTACAGTCTGGTTCAATGATTGGGTAATAGAATTGCATACATTCATCTTATAGACCTTATACAGCCAGTTCTAATGAGTTTACGAGTAATTACGTTTCAAAATTCGGCCGCACCATGAACAAAACCACTAACAACCTGATGTAGTAAATTGTACCTACTTGGTATCAAGAAAAATATTACAAGTGATTTCGTTTAGGAAACATTGGAGATTTTAATCTGGTAAGCAAAGCATGTCACAAGGAAACGCTAGTCGAAATGAGGACACCGATAGGACGGAACCGTCGTCACAGGTAGAGGAAAATCTTGAATGCTAAAAGGTTTATTGCTTTATTGTTCCAGAAGCCAGGTCAATGACTGAGCGACCTCATTCAATAGACACGGCTATAAATATAAAAAAAGTAAATAATTAAGTAAATAAAGCTTAAAGGAAGCCTTCAAAACAATGGGTTTTATTAAAATATGATACATTTTGCGTGTAAAATGTTAGAATAAAAAGCAAGTCACATTGTCGCCATGTCACTTGTACGAATTTTGGCGCGCGTCCAACGATGAAGCTCACAAAAAGCGTGTTTAGTGTTTATGTTCTAATAACAAAGGCCAATTGTAGGAAAACATATCAGAGACAAAAGCAGGGCTCTTCCTTGTTAGATCTTCCGTAGGCGCATAAAGGCGCGATTGACTCATTGCACACAAAGAAACCGCGAGACAAAACGAAATAGAGGAAACGACAAGACCGCGAATCACGATGCTGTGTCGCGATTTAATTTTAGCATGAAAGCAATGTTGCCTTCTCAGAATGACCACAAAGACGTTGTTTCTGAAACTGAATTTAGGACCTGCAATCTCGATCCTAAACGGAATCCTTTGTAACAAGTCTTTTATAACATTCTTAAAAATTAGGTTTACAATTCGAATACGTTTGTTCGTCGCCTGTGAACCGATTTAAGTATATATAAGTATACTAGAGGACCTGGCAGACGACCTGCCCGCTACCGGGTCCAATTGTGTTTTCAAACCATCCAGGAACCCATTGCAATATACACACAAAATTACATCCAAATCGGTCCAGCGGTTTAAGAGGAGTTAGGTGACAAACACGCGTACAGAAGAATTATATATATTAAGAAGATATACACATTAAATTTAATATCAGTCCCGTTATCGGCGAATACTATAATACTCGATTCTATCGAAGTTTTTTACGCCTAACAACTGCAGATTATTGTAAAAAGCCTAAAAAGAATAAGAAAAGTAAAATTCTGATTCAAATTTCACGTCTTCGTTCGGTTTGTTAGACCTAGAAATTTTTTTGTTCTTATAATTTAAGAATATTCGCGCGCTTTTATTTAACTTGCAATGTTTGAAAGTTTGTTTAAATAGGTAAAATCTTGCAAGCTGAATTAGAACCAATTTTGCTGAAATTTTGCTCACCAAAACTAAAGGCGTAAGTAAACTATAGTCGTATAATCTATCTATATCTTCTATTATACATAATAATAAAATCAAAGAGATTAAAAAGTATGTACTTAATTGTGATATAAAAAAATCACACTCATCGGCCAAATAAAAAAAACATCATTTAAGTATACAAAAGCTAGTATTTTTTTTTTAACTCGCGGAACCACGCGCATCATTACAGATCTCCAAACGCTATGCAGTATTGATAACAACATTCACATTTATTTCTCGATGTGATTGCTCCTAGACGGTTTGGCTTCGTACCAGGAGTACCAGCGCATCGCGCGGTTAATTTTATCGTCAGTCTTGAAGATGGCAAGTTGCAACGCATCTGCGAGCGTGAGCAAGCACGAAGTCACGAACCAAGCTCCGAGCTTATTTTAAACCAGTAAAGGGGGCAACGCGCCGTATACGTCAGGTCCGAGAGTTCTTTCAGTACTACAACTGTTTTAAACTATCACCGTTGTTCACTCAAGTTATGAATGATTATTTACGGGATATTTACCGTGGTAAGGTTGTGGAAGGAACTCCCGATATTTCGGCGCAGTTACATAGTTATGTGCCAAGCAGTAGTGTGCAAACACTACTGTGTTCCGGATTGAAGGGCAATGTTTCCAGCAAAATTACGGGGCACACAGAGATTTGACATCTTATATCTCGGGGTGACGAGCGCAGTGGGTTTTAAATTGATGAAGTTCAAAATTCTGAGTGACGTTGAGCTATTATGGGCAAGCGTGAAGAGCCATCAGGCGAGCGACTACGCACGTCTCGTAAAAAAAATAAAAAAAAACACCAATTTTATGTTTATTTACTTACGCATGGTTCGCCAATTGGGTGAACCAAGGGCACTACATTTTATACATTTACCCATAATGTAGTTTATCTAATTACTGGGTAGACTACGGGTACAAAAGGTACCCGTGGAACACCTAGGCGAACCACGTAGGTGGACCACGGGTAAGAAACGAACGATCAACGCCCACGTAAAACATTCATCATCCTACTATATCTCTTTCTCTACTCTCTACTTGGTATAAAATAAAGTCGCTTTCCACGTCTGTCTTCCTTCTCCTAAACCACGCAACGGATTTTGATGAGCGGCTTTCACTATCAGTTAGTTTTTTTTTTTTTTTTTATGTATATAATTAAACTTACACCCGTGCAAAACTGGGGCGGATCGCTATTATATATTAAGTACTTTATAGAAGCTTTTTAATCCTGTTTTCTTTTCATTTAGTGAAACATTAAGAACGTTTTCACTCCGAAAAACTATTTTTGATCGAAGCGTTTTCACTACAAAATAGATTTTATGGGTCACCAAGCATATTTCAACACTACGCATAGCGTATCCAAAACTATTTTTGAATAAAAAACATAACATACGTTGTCCAAATAGATCTGATACAACTATAAAATCGCTATAAAAACACAGTTTAAAATGATAGTTACTACGCGTAAAGCCACAGGTTACAATGATAGTTACTACGTAAATCAGGCGCCGATTCTCAACACGAGTCTCAATCATCCGAGAATAGAAAACAGTGTAAACAGAGTTGATTTCTCTACATTCACTTTTGGAGGATTCTAGATTTTTCTCGATCATAGGTTCTATAACTATGTCAGGTTGAACGCCCACGTGGGTGCTTGTACACAATGAGAGCAACGTCCTCAATTCTACTTTCCCTTTGGAATAATTAACGTGGATTTGAACAACAATCAACCACGAATGTCACAATAGACGAAAATCGGGCAACAACAACCTGTGAAATGTGTGTACTGGGTCATCAGAGGGATTCACTATCTCTTCTCTATCTCTCAAGATCTTTTACCTATATATACCTACCTTTTTTATGTATAAGTTATCAATGATATCTCTACATACTTAGTATATAATTATCAATTTAAAAAACCGACTTGAAAAATATATGAGAAACGTAATAAGTGCCTATAAAATTTGATGGTTGCCCTCGATTTCCCTGGGATCCTATCATCAGATCCTGACTTGGAGACAATGGAACCAAATTGGAAGTATAACCCTACCAAACTAAAAAAAAAAATTTAATCAGTCAACAGTTGGCGGAGATATCGGTTAACATACATAAAAAAATACAGTGGAACATAGAACCTTCACTTTTTTGGAAGTCGGTTAAAAATTAGGGACAGACTAAAAAAAAATTGCATAGGAGGTAAACAAGCAGATGGGCTTGTTTGACAATTCATCATGATTTCAATTTTCATTGACTAGCTTTATCTCAAATTGATGCATTTCTTTGTTTAGCCAACTGTGATCATTTCCAATATCAGATTGAGAGGTCAATCGCCCTCAGTGAATCATGATCCATGCTCAACCCAACTCCAACCCAAGAGGTAAGTAAAAAATACCGAACGTGGAATTTAAACTGTGACGTGCATTGATTTACAAATACCTGGATATTGGGTCTAGAACATAATTCATAAAAAAAGTCCTTGATATACTCATACCTATAGTAAACTAGTTTCGAAGACACCGTACAAGTAAACTTACGACATTACAAACTTACATAGCTACAAGCAGTATCTGTTTATAATATTAGTGTAGATGTAGACACATTTTAAAAATACCAAGTAATTTAAATATTGTATCTAAAAATAATGTCTAATTTAGCTTACAACAAATTTTGACTATTTGCATACATTTTACCTTACTTAATTAATTAATAGATAGATAGTTTTGTTTAGGTCTGCCTTTGGTACGGACATTTTTGGGTACTCACCCTATACTTATCCATAGTTTTAAATATATTTAGTACTGTGGCTTATAATGATGGTAGTCAAAATTAGAAAGCAGATCTATGTATTTTTAACCGACTTCAAAATAGGAGGACGGTTCCATGTTCCACTGTTAATTATTTAAATGTATTTTCACTGATTTCTCTTCGAACTGTTGACCGAACTTGTTATACTTACAAAGAGCGGCAAACAAGCATGGGGTCCGCTTGATGGTAAGCAGAAACCACCACCTATGAACACCTGCAACACTAGCCGTGTCGACGGTGCATTACCAGCAAAGAGAGGTAGTTGTATAGACACCCTTTTTGAAACGCTTTTTTTTCTTATTTACTCTGTCTTACTTACTCTATGGAGTGTTAAAGAAAAACAAACATATCAACAGTGCCATTATACATATTAGTCCAACCCTATGTATAATGCAAACACAAATCACAGTGTACTATCACATACACACATTAGCCGTGTTTGGCCCAGATCATTCTCGATATAGTTTTTTTTTTTTTGTTTTAGTGCCTTAAATTTTTGGCCTGTCAAAGTGTCCCAACTTACTTGAAATATATTTTATGTAATTTTTTTTAACTTAGAGTTTATTTGCAGTATTTGTAAACAGATAGGTCAAAAACTCAATATGCAAAAAATAAATTGCCGATGTAAAAACAAGCAATATGTAAAGGTTGTGCGTAAGACTCTTTTAAGGATTCATTCTGCGATGTTTGATGTCATTTGCATATTTTTTGTCATATAATGTTTATGCTTTAGTGGCGATGTCCCACTTTGTTCGATTTCTGATAAATGTTTTAGTCTCTTACCAGAGCTATCTCAACCCCTTAAAATAGCGCACAGCTTGGAGCTTCTTTGTTCAAACTCGGACTTTAGCTTTTCTTTTTTTCTAGTTTTATTGCTTATTTTATGTTTAGTTTTGTAGTAAAGAAACATAGAATAGACGCCAGGTACAGTCAGGCCTGTTTTTTTTTTTAATGTTACCTTCAAAAAGCTAGTGAAAACTGATCAAAACTTATTGTTATTACTTAATACAGTACACTGCCCCGGTGGCTCAGTTGGTAGTGAACCTACCTAAAAAAAAAAAAAAAAAAAAAAAAAAAAAAAAGGCGTCACAAATTTTGAAAGCGCTCGCCTTTCCTCATTGGATCTCAAACGCCAAACTCGTAAAAACCAACCAAAACCATCCTACAACTACACATACAACAGCGCGGGTCAGCTGTACTGCACAACTTGTGACCGGGTGTTCAAGACGAAGTTTGGACTTGCCAGCCACATACGAGCACACGCCAGGAAATAGCCAGAGTCGCCATCGTCGGATACGACGCGGACGACATCATCATCAGTGAACCTACTTTCTGTGCTTGGGGGTGTGGGTTCGATTCCCATCTAGGACAAACATTTGTGTGATGAACATTTGTGTTTGTTCTATGTCTGGGTGTTAATATCTATTTAAGTATGTATTTAAAAATATATATGTATGTATATCAGTCTCTGGCTGCCATATTACAAGCTTTGCTTAGTTTGGGGTCACATGACCATGTGTGCAATAATGTCCCAGATATTTATTTATTTATTTTTATTCTTACCAGTAAAAATTTGCAGTTAATTTAAATTAAGTACTTATTGTATATTTTGTTCAATCTACTGTTTACTTAAAATACCTTTTTACAATGTTATGGCAACTGTCTGATGAATTCTATCAGCAGCCGCACTTTAATATTGGCAATAAGTATGTTATTTTAGGTTTTCTATATTATGCTTATAACTATATTATTACACATTAATATTAAACATTTTTAACAGATTTTATCACATATCTACTTACTTATATTATAAAAATGTTTGATATTTGCTTTGCAGCATCCGTGTTTACAGGAGGACCAGATAATGGATGTCTATAGATACCTATGCTATGAAATTATTTACAAATTTCATACTGCAATTATTTTTTGTCAAATCATTTTCTATGTATGCAGTATTCGCTCACGGTGTTTAGAGGTATTGCAGTTCTGTGCAGGGCCTGATACTTTATTAATTTGATGACCCCAATCGATCCCAATCAGGTGGTCCGGGATTCCCCGGATTTGTCCTAGTTAAGAAGATGTCCGAAAGGGGGTTTTCAAAAAGTGTACTCTATGTATCAGGGGAACCCCGTGTATTAAAAGGAATCTGAGTTAGTGTATTATTCGTAAACCTAAGCTGCCTACAACAAAACTCTGGCGCTGCAAAATCGACGACGAGGACCGAACGTCTTGTTCTCAAGTGTCCAGGAAAAAAGCGGCATACCTACAGATTCCCCTTTAGCACTTGCACCTCGCCTTCGTTGTCCGTTCGTATACATTTAAATCACATGGTTTGCAGATGTGTGCGCTAATAGTGAAGTGTGCGTTTTTAGAACTAGCAAGAATATGTCAGTGTGTGCAATACGTGTTTACCTCGCCCCTTTCAGTTTTTGGCAGACTTTTTTCGGTACTAGCTCGAGTTTAAAGGCAGATCCAAACTATATATTATCAAAGTAAATTTAACATCATATTTTTTCTTACCATGTACATTACTTAATGCCAGATATTATGTTTGGAATGCGATAGCTAAAAGTGACGTATCATACTCACATCATTTTATACTAAATGCCAAAGTGTGTATGTTTGTGAGTTTATTTGGTTGTTTGTTTTTCTTTCATCCAGCAACAGAACAACATGATTTCTTGCATAGATAGTTGGAGAAGTGTAAAGCCGGGTGCGCCCAAATTCTAACAAAACAAATTATGTTATGCTAACATTTGGCTTATTATGGATGTCTGTTTGTATGGGATGGCATGCGATCGTGATCACAATACAAAATTAGAAATGGACTTCACAATAAGCCAGATGTTAGGTAAACATGTTTTGTTAGATTTTGGGCACAAGACACCCGGCTTAACATAGCTTATATATCAAAACGGTTGAAACAGCAGGGTGCACTGTGATAAAGTTTTTTTATAATTATTATACAGGATTACGCGGAAAGAATGTATTAAGCCAAAAGGGGTTCATAGTTCCTATCATTATAAACAACTTTTACAATGGGACCAACCCTAAAATCATGTAAAAATATCAGCTGTCATACAGACATGGAACAGAGGTGATATTTTTTTCAAGATATCAGAGTTTCTTCCATAATGTAGTAAAAATGTATTTATAATGGTGTGTACTAATTGACCCCTTTCGGCTTAGTACACCCTTTAACACAACCCAGATTACAAAACAAATTACTCTTTAAGGCATTTTTTTTTCTTTAAATTTTTACATCAATATTTTCCACATTTATGATTTAATATATAAATGTAATAGACAAATCTCAGCTTCTCTTTAATTTCTGTATACTGTCTGCATTTTTTATTTTTTTGCAATAATTTATCCTGATGAAAGTCTACAACATGGAGTACTGTCACAGGTAATGTTAGGCTAATTTGTTAAACATAAAAAGAGACATTTACTTTATTTACGAGGACTTGTTCAGACTTCGGCCTTTTGTCTAGACTTTTAATTTGTTGGCTGCTTTCTACTTTTAAAAATAATGAGATGGATCCAGTGTAGTTTCATTCATGCCAGAAAAAGTTATCTCTCTGTAAAATGAGCAGGGTGCACCAAGTTTTTTTTACAAAAAAAAATTCGGCCCTTTTTGATGTCTGGTTTCTTTTTATGACATTTTTTTTTTTTACCTTACCTTATGACCTTACACTTGATACCTCTAGAATATAGATCTCTTAGGTTGGAAAGAATGCTACTATAAAAAAAATTAGTAAGTACAATTTTACGATATGGTCGATATAATTTTTAACTATATTTAGCAATTGTTGTATTTAGGCAAAACCAAATGTTTGTTATCGCTATCAATATTTTTTACTGTTTTCTATCAAACTGTGTTGACTGTTGCCCCAAATCGCGAGATAAAAACGTGGAACGAGCGGAACGAGTAACTGTAATTTCTACAGTTACAAAAACTCGCGTATAAAGGAAACCACGACCGTTAACAAGTCTACGGAACAGAGCTCAAATAGCATAACAACAAATAAGAAAATACTTACTTTTAGTCGAGTAAGATTCCCATCCCGGGCAGCGTTAAAAACGACTGTTTTGAAATCCATGATGGTTCTCTTTGCTGCGCAAAATACACTACAAAAGATATCACTTCAGGAACAGCACTTTCTTCTGAATATAATCATTGAAGAAACACTATATCACGAATTAACAAAGCAACCAGTCAGGTTCTTTTTCAAAACACTTCGACACTTCAAGCAAAATCTCACAAAATTAACAGCTGCACGGCGACGACGGCAATCTGCTACTTCTGCTCGAAAATCTTAAAATGTTTGTCCACCTGTGCGACTGCGACACACTGCGACGACGCGACGCGACTCTGCTCTGTGGCCTGTGGGCTCAGGCGGGCTGCGTGCGCGCGTCCTTGTGCGACTTGTATAACCAGCGACTTTGACTTTCGGAGCGACAGCAGTTGCGTTTTTTTTTGGACGTCAATGTCATTTAACTGTATGACGGTATTGTCAAAAATTTTTTTTTTTTTTTTTGTGACCATGTATACAAAATCCTTCAGTAGTCATATTAAACAAGTTTGTATGGTATTACATTAAATAGCGTCAAACAAGTTATAATTAACAAAAGTTAACAGATTCAAGCAAAGTAAATCACGGTCAAGTCAAACTCCTGCCCTAGTAAACTGGTGGAGTCTTTACATTCTTGTATGAAGTTTTGGAAACAACACGAAAAGACCATGTTCTGGTTTCACCTCGTAATATCACTTATCCACACTCGAACACGTTCTAGAGCAATTAATAAATTTAAAAAAAAATAGTGTTCATGTGTAATACCATTATTACACATGAACACTCGAAAATACACAAGTGTACGAAAGTAATACAATGAGCCGACATGTTTTTAACCACGTTGGCGCCAAAAAACAATTATCAATGTCAAAATCAGCAAGCAGTGTTACTAAGTCTATATTCAGAAAGACTACCAGTCGTGTTCTAAAATACACAAAATACCATTCGTGAAGCTGCTCCTTGGAGTAATCGTGTTCCATGCTGCTACCTACAAAATGGAGTGACACTATAAGGTCTTTAATCGCAGAAGCCAATAACCCAAGAAGTCAAGTCTTACTGAGCCCTGATACAATAACACGCTCGTAACGCGGTGCGTTAAATTAAACTCTAAACGTTGGCCCTTATTTCTTAAATCGAAATGTGCATTTGTAGAACTAGTAGGATTAAATACGTCAGTGTGTGCAACACGTGTTTACCCCCATAATCAGTGTGTTTACCTCGCCGCCGCGCCGCGCGCCGGCTCACCCCCTTCAGTTTTTGGCAGACTCTTCGGTACTAGCTCCAAAATATATACGTTTAGATTATCCAATTCGCTGCATATATATTATGATCAATATGGAACATGATATTCCAACAAAGCTCACTGTTTACAGAAAACTGAATGGGTGTTCCCCGATAGTTACAATCTGGGTGTCTACATGTCAAGAGTGAATCGGTTTCTTCTAGGCTTCACTAGGATCACGCTTATCCACCGTAGGCCGCATCATCGCTTAACATCAGGCGAGTTGGCGGCCAAGCGCAAGCCTATTCTACAATAAAAAAAATATGGAGTGTGTTTTGTATTATTTTCTTGTATTTTCAAGTTTTAATGGGTACTTATAGTGAATTATGTCTATGCGTTCGTCGACATGCTAGAGTTATAAAAATTGATATAATACCGTGAAACATCTATTTTTGTGTTGTTTCCATATAAGCTTCTTGTAAAGTCTCCATTCTACTATAGCCTACTACTATTAGTGACTACGACTTGACTATAACTTACTTATTACTTGACACTGGCAAATGCACAAGAGTGTGACGCCAAAACCAAAATTCTCTCAGAAGAAAGTATTAAAAAAAGAACATGGTGGGGTGACACTGACAGTGATATATTTGTTAATTGTGACAGTAAACCAAAGAGAATACATTTTAATATTTTTAATCTAAAGAAAGAGTGACAGTAAGTAAAGGTAAACTTCGAAGTGGAACAAAAAATTACGGCGTGGATTTGTGGTTACGATTTTTGATAGAAATCTGTTGATTGTTTCTCGAAATTGTTGTTTTTACGACATGCATGTACGGTAATCGTGTGGCTGTTCATCATAATTATAATTGAAAGTGATTATTGTTGAAATAATGAGTATACATTCAAAAGTTTGGAAGGAAAGTTTGTGCATATCATCGTTAGCGCGTAAGTCGGGCTCCCGGGTATTTAGTGCATTATAGCAGCGGTGGATGCCAATATTATGAGATGGTGCTGATCGTGCTGGTTAACGGATCAAAAGAGAACAATATTTAATTTTGTGTAGTTGTTAAAGCAAGTTTGCGATCATGTATAATCCGGCTGCTACGCGGCACCCAGCGGCCGCTGTGAGGGTTTGTATCCTTTCTGTATTTTTTATGTGTTAGATCATAATGACCGAATATTATTAATTAGTCCTGTAAAAGAGCCTTGTCCAATAGATAGGCCCAGTAAAAACAAATTCAGAAGTAAACAATTGAGCTGATAGCATTTGCCTATGCTTGGCCAACACATCTATAAAAGTGGACAGTGTCTTTTGAGCTATTTTACTAAACACATTTTTCCTGTTCAGGGCCCACAACCCCCTGGTCAAATTAAATTTACCATAGCTGAAACATTGGAGCGTATAAAAGAAGAATTTAGTTTCCTACAAGCACAGTATCACAGGTAAGTACAGTTAATGTTTAATTTGCATTGTTAAAATTTTTGTTGCTTGACATTAATTCATCTTATTGTTTTCAGTTTAAAATTGGATTGTGAGAAACTGGCCAGTGAGAAAACGGAAATGCAGAGGCATTACGTTATGGTAATAACACTTTTATGACTGCCACAGACAAATAAAAAGATTATTTGGCCTCGTAAACTTGATTTGCATGCAAATATTAACTATGATTGTTGAACATGAGCAAATAATGATAAAAGTAGAAAAACAAGATTAGAACTTCAAATATTGAATATGTATTCAAGATAATGGGTGCTGTTTGTCTTAAATGAGGACAATTTTGAAACTCATTATTAGGAAAAGTGTAATTTTCAGATTTAGATATTGCATCAAAATGACATGAAATATTACTATTTTAATTTATTACATTTGAGAAAAGATCTGTTGTGTTTAAATACATCAATAATTTTTGCTTATGTTGGGGTGTTAGTTATAGACAGTCTATGCTTTAGGCTAACATGAATAACAGAGGTTCCTTTACCAAGAAACTCTATAGCCTAGGCTAAGGGTAATATTCCACTGAAACAGACCGATGAAATGAAATACCAATAGATTTGTAAGACATCACATAGAGGTCTATTTTATGTACATTAATTAGACAACAACTCAGCTCTGCCTTGGTGGAGTGTCACCCTAATGTTGTGTACAGACTGGTGCAACATACCATGTGATAACTTACATGTACACTGAAAAGCTGCAATGTAACACATGTTATAACACATTCCTATATTCTGGATGTCTTGCACACATGAACATCTTTGGTTGTGCACCCTACAACCATTTCAAGTTTTGTGTAATCACCATCATATTGGTTTGTGCCAAACACAATGTGTGTGCTCTTTGTGTTGCATATGTTACACATGCATGAGGGTCGGTATCTTTGTGTTCTCAGTAGATTGGCTATGCCAAACAGATATGCATACAAAGTTTATTAAATACACAGTGCCACAGTTTATGAAATACACAGTGCCACCATGTGATGCATTCACACTGATCTAATATTATGTGTAGAATGTTATTTTACATTGCACCAGTCTATATATTGCTCAAGAATATCTGTCTATCAAAGCTAAGTGAGTAAACACGTGAGGTTTTATGTTAGAAGTTTTCTCCCAATAATATGTATATAATTATATATGAATCATAAATATGTGTAATGTGTATATTTGTTAAAATAAAGTTCAATAGTAAAATTGTATTCTTTGTTTTCAGTATTATGAAATGTCATATGGCCTCAACGTAGAAATGCATAAACAGGTATGTAGCAAGGTCTCGAATACAGGTAGAGTTTAATTTTATGATTGACTTTATTACTGCTCTGAACTATAGTAAACCCTATAGGGTGGATGTGACACAAAGTAAACTAAAAATAACATAATATAATCTAGGATATCCTTGCTCAATTGGGTAGGCTTCAGACATCACTAGTTATTACTCACCAAACAAAGCCTAGCCGTGTTCTGGCTACGCTATGTTGTCTGTAAAATATTTTTTTATTATGTTAGAAGAAGAATGCATATAACAAGGCTGCCAAGTCCTCGCTAGACTAGAATGTTTTGCCTGGGGAATGGTTGTTTCCCGATAGTTACAATTTGATCCTATATAATTTAAAAAGTTGTATCGCTGCCCAATAATGGTGGACAGTAACACAACTTTTTCAAAAATGTGTCACTGTCCACCTTTGGTGGGCAACGGAAATGATCATCTTTAAGTTGTGAGTAATCGGTTTCTTCTAGGCAAGCCTCCTCTGTCATTGACCACATTATTGCTTGACATGTGCAATGCCTTTTTTTTATCAACCTCATATTACTGCCAAGCAATACATGAGCAGTTAAAAAAACAGCCTTACATAAACATGCCACAGAGCAATCAACCTACTGTCAATCATGTGACCTCGTTTCCTATTGACTACCATAGATAATTTTTGGTAAGACTATATCTTCCTGTCATGCTAACACTTAAAACCGGGGTTACATGTTGTACGTTCTAATGACTATGTTCAGAGCGATCATGGAGTCTGACAAAGTCTATAAAACTTTTTTGGAACATTTTCTATTCAAGCTCGTTATTATCAGACAGAAGGCTGATAGTCTTTTACTTTTTAAATTATTTTTTATTATTAATACAGTTTTAACCAAATTTTGTTTATTACAGACAGAAATAGCCAAGAGGCTAAGTGCTATCATAGGTCAGGTGTTGCCATATTTGGCTCAAGAGCACCAACAGCAAGTCGCATCAGCAGTGGAGCGAGCGAAACAAGTCACTATGTCTGAACTGAATGCTATCATTGGGGTAAGACTTGACCATCTTATTTAATTTGTCAGTATGTGTGTAAGCTTCGGTTAATAATCTCTCTGGATTGGCTATAACTATGTCAAAAACTGAGATTTAGATTTTTTTCTTTTTTTGCAGCTGGATAGAATTAGACTTTGATTAAATAGCAACTATAATTACATTTTCCATAGGATGATTTTTGACAACTGCAGTTAATAATCTAAAAGCAATTGAAAATCCTAAATTCTTATTTGACTTTTTTGTTTTTTTCCCTGAAATACTACTGAATTAAAAAAAGTGATCATCTGCTATCGAAAAGATAATAAGCCAAAATCGCGTGCATATTCAATTACAGTAGATGATATTTCTGAGGAAATAAATAGCACAGATGTAATAATAGTTACTATGAAAATTGACACTCTTTTAACCGAAGTTCACATTCGCAGCTGCCAATCCAGAGATAAGTTGCCAATGGCAAACACACCGGTCGACTTTGACAAACCTGTAAAGATTTGTCAAAGTCGACTGTTGTTTAGGAACATTTAGGATGTAATCACAGAAAGTCGGTGCAATAATAAAACTCGAAAAAAACAAAAAACAAAAAAAATAAAATTGTTGGGTATTAAAAAAGATATTGATTTGAATAACAAATTGCGTTTGATTGCAATTTTAAATTGTAAATAATGGTTAAAATTGGTTACGATCACAATTAAAAACCAGCTTTAATTTAGTCACACATTAAGTGTTGTTTCGAAAAGCGCAGATATACAATTAACTATGAAGTTGCAGGTTGCTAATCATCTACTTGTTATGTTACCACCCCCCACTAAAGTTCAAAACAAAATCAACCACACAAATTGGACAGCTCTCTAATAAGCCGCCTAACCAATGCAAATTCAACTGCCATTGCATCCATACCAAAAATATCTGACACTATAGAACCACATTTTACAAAAAAATGCACTAATATTGTGGCCAGATTTTCAACTATACAACCATTCCCAAAAAACAACTACATTGTTATGCCATGACGCGTGAGTATTAGAATGCTTTTCAGTTATGTAAGCATCTTGTCATTATTGGCACATTGTATTGATTCCATAGTTTTAAATATTCTAGTATCACATTACACATTTATCTATGCTACAAAAAAACTGCATTAATATTGTGAAACGATTTTTAATTAAACATCCATAATCCATATAGCAGAACAGATGGCCGATGGGGCCGAAAGGTTCTCTAATGGAGACCACGGACCGGTAAGCGCAGCGTAGGACGTCCACCCACAAGATGGACAGACATCCTAAAAGAGACCGCAGGAAACTGCTGGATGCAGACCGCTTCTAACCGGTCCTTTTGGAAATCGATGGGGGAGGCCTATGTCCAGCAGTGGACGTCCTATGGCTGAAATTGTGATAATGATGATCCATATAAAAAAACATCTAAGTACATCTGCATGATCTAATACCCTCTTGCCCATTTTTCTATCGGACTACCAGAGCGGGCACGAAAAATCGACACCGCTTTATGGTCGATATTACGAAACCGTACGAAGCGCTTTTATTCCACTTTTATTGCGAACTGCTAGTCTGTGGAATGCGCTGCCTGAATGGGTGTTCCGTGGTAGTTACAATCTGGGTGTCTTCAAATCACGAGTGAATCGGTTTCTTCTAGGCAAGCGTGCTCCATCGTAAATCGCAACATCGCTTAACATCAGGCGAGTTGGCGGTCAAACGCAAGCCTATAAAAAAATATGAAATACAAATACGATTCATTTCTGAAACCGCCGTATGTGAGTATTGGAATGCTTCTCAGTTATGTTAGCATCTTGCTGTAATTTTTGGCGCGTTGATTTTCATTCCATAGTAAATATAATTGTACCATATTACACATTCCTGCAGAGAGAATTGTTAGAAAACGGCCTGCTATTATTTTAATAATTCAAAAGAGACCAACAGTAAATATATTAATTCAAAAGAATTTGTAAAACCTACAGCTACCATAATCACTGCACAGTTGCTAACATATTTTCAATGCTATGAATTTTATTGCTTTTCATCATGATAAAACCATTAGGTAACCAAAGTAATATCCTAGTAAATAGTCTATACAACAGTCAAACATACTTCAAAATATGTCAAGAAGAGGTAATCCAGGGTTACGCATATACCCTGTACTAAGCCGAAAGGAGGTACTCATCATTATAAAAACGTTTACTATGGGACCAACCCTGAAAACGGTCATTGACACTACATAATGTATGAAAGAACAGATATTTTTTTCGTGATTTCAAGGTTGGTCCCATAGTAAAAGTTGTTCATAATGATGAGTACAATGACCTACTTTCGGCTTAATATAGGATATATGCGTAACCCTGTATAGACAGACATACTTAAATACACCCGTGAAACGTTATCAAGCAGTTGGCAAATTATTTCATAAAAGTATAAGGTAATAATGTAAGTTAGTTGTAAATTAAATAAACTAAATTCCCAACGAGTCTGCTAGTCCTTAACATCAGTCTAAGTCTAAATTTAATATTCGCAGCAGCAACAGCAACAAGGCCTCCAACAATTGCTCGTAAGTCCGTTGACAGTTTCGCTTGGTGCATATGGCTCATAAAGTTTCATTCTCATATACATGGTCCGGGCTGAGCCTGACATTGAAGCGAGCCTTATATCGTGCAACATATCGTATCGTTGTTCTTCCTCCCTCATTGGCGGAGAGGTAGGGTATCCGGCCTGCGAGGTATGACCTTATTGCCGGGGCTGGGCTCCGAGGGACACCGCCCTCGGGGAAGTTGGAGGGGCAAGTACCCGACCCGGTGGCATCTCAGCCCCTCGTTGTGGATCCTTTTTGATCAGGTCCTGTGGTCGTCTGCATCGAGGGCGCGACTATCTTGCCGCTCCTCGAGCGCCCTCTGCTGGTCCGGTGAAGGGTGCGAGCAAGCTCTAGCACCCTCCAGATATTGCTACCACGCAGCTGACGGGGGCGCACGTCAAATCGCAACCCTTCTCCGGCGAGAGGTACTCAGCCTGGAGGTGCAACATACAGCAGATTCTGCTGATGATAAAATGCTCACTTCAATGCCAGGGCCCCATGTAATGTAAATGAATTATACTTACCGTATCAACCTAATACTGGACAGCAATACATTAAGCAAGCATGTTTAATTGTTTACCCTATATTGTATCAAGTACAACCGAATTTCGAATGACAAACTACGATTTGATGTATATTACACGGGAATTATTCACGTAAAGCAAAGCAAGTGTGCAAAGCGAGACGAAGCCGCGCGCGCGCATTCACCTGATAAACACCGCCGAATGCGGTTGAAACTATAGTCGGAGTAACCGGTCTAATCTTACGTGAGTAATTCCCGTGTAATATAAATAAAATGTGTGAAAACCACGTCAGTTTCAAGAGTGAATCGGTTTCTTCTAGGCAAGCGTGATCCATCGTAGACCACATCATCGCTTAACATCAGGCGAGTTGGCGGCCACCCGCAAGCGTATTTTTAAGTTAGAAAAAAACAGTGGCAGTGGGGCGCCAAAGTGGCGTGTAAACCTTGTATCGTGATACAATACAGTAAAATATTGTTTTAACGGCTCTAACAGGCACGTCAACTTAGCTGACGTCAACCAACGAGAAAAAAGAGAAGGAAATTATATTCTCACTCCTTCTCTCCCGTTGGGCAGCCAAGCTCGATATGTATGTTACGGCTATAAACTATCACGGTTGTTCACTACAGCAGGCCTAGCACGGGCCGTGGAAAAATTGTCTTTCCACCGTTTTCATCCGCGCGTAGACGCGACAGAGCTAGAATATGGATATGTTTGTCTCTTTGTCGCTGGATAAAAACGGTGGAAAGACAATCTCTCCACGGCCCGTGCTAGGTCTGCTGTTATATGATACAGTAAAATTTCCGAAACAAAAACAAAACTAAAGCATCGCCAAAGTGCCGCTAGCGTTTGAATGTGGTTGTATGAAATTGCTGTACGTAACACGATATAAAGGCTCAGCGCTTTAATTTTGCCTCATCTATTCATCTAGATATATTAGCGTAGCACCAAAGTTTGTCATTTAAAATCTGCTGTAATTAACATGATAAAGGGTTCAATTAGTCGATCCAGTATAGAGTTGGTGCAGAGAGCGATAGGCCATTAAACGTTGTGATTAACATTGTTTTGCAGTTCAGTGTTTTACATTCTAACTTCACATTTCATTGTATGCCAGCACCTTGATTTCTATGTCTAGTTTATTTAGCTTTGTGATCATTGATTTGTATATTATAGATGGTTTTATCAAATATTGTCTATTGGAACATAGATTTATTTGACAAAGGAAAAAAGACTGACTGAACAAAATACTTTGAGTTTGTGAATCAGAGACATATTCAGGCAATTTTCATTGATCATCACTTTGACATAAATCAAGTTTTCATCATATTTCATACTGTTGCGAGCTTCAGGTTTGAAAAAAAGTTTAAAAAAAACAATATAACAAAAAAATATGCACTTTTCGGGCTCAACTTCAGTTTGGCTGCACGGATTTTTGGTAACACTCAATCCAGGTTTCCGAGGTGTTTTAGTATAAAAAATAATGGTTATGGTTTAAAAAATAATCGTCCTATAGCGTGGCCTTTGTTGTAGCAACAGATTCACGCCTCAGGGCTGTCTCATGGCGTACCGGGCGCAGGGGGACTTTTAGGAGCGGGGGGACTTCTGTTCGCGCCGGGGGGAGGTCCCCCGCCACCACCGCATTTGCCGCCGCCCGCTCACAAGGTAAAATATTACTTTTTCTTTACTCATACTCGGAAACTAGGTCTAAAGTTACCTGAGGAGCGAGTTGAAAGTAATGCTCTAGGGAGAATCACTTTCAACTGACAGACACTCAAATTATTTAAAAAAAAGTGAAAGTGCAGCTTCTATAGAAATACTTATTTTCTTCTGTGCCATAAAACTTATTCATCTTACAGGTAGAGCTCCCCCCGCCAGCGGACATTAAGCCCCCGCTCCAGCCTGGGGGGGCAGCTCTCCCGCATTTGCCCGGGGGACTGACCCGAGACAGGGACCACGACAGGATAGTACCGTCCAGGGAACTGCAACAGGTATGGGTAAGATATTGCATTGGCATTCATTTGACAATCTATGCAAAAATCAGCAGGTTGATAATGCTTTACATCTAAACTCAATAGTTTGATTTGGTAAAAATAATAGGCTTAGTAAAAAATATAATTAATTACAATAATAAAGAAGCTATTTATATCGACTAATAAAGTTCTAAACGGGCAATGGAGAGAGGTATGTTTGGAATTTCTTTGCGTAAATCCGGAACGTAAATATTCGCCAAAGAACCAGAGTCATAGCTATTAAAAATTACAAGGTGTACCCTACCTAATCTGAACAAAAACTTTGAACGCTTATATCTCAGAACTTTATTCATCATCATCAGCCAGAAGACGTCCACTGCTGAACATAGGCCTCCCCTTTAACCTCCACACTGAACGACATCCTGCCATCTGCATCCACTGGATGCCCGCGACTCTCACAATGTCGTTGGTCCATCAAGTGGGAGGCCTATCTACGCTGCGTCTTTCGGTTCGCGGTCTCCACTCAAGAACCTCTCTTCCCCATCGGTTACAAGTCCTTCGAGCGATATATTATTAGGTTAGGTTCTACAGGTTATTAGGTATGTTAAATTAAATACTAATTTATTCAATTTCAAATATTACGAACAAAAATTACATAACGAAATTACATAGGGATTGAGTTTTGTCGTAGCAAAGTCGCACCTTTTATTTTCAACTTTCAAATAATGTTCGACGCCAGTAAAATTATTCATCTTTATTCTTTACAGAGAAGATCAGTGTCGCCACATGAGCGTGAACAAAAATATAGACCCCGGTCACCCGTCGAACCTGAAGCGTTGGAGGTGAAACGACGTAAAGAAGAAAAAGTACGTACAAATTTCCCTTCACATCATCAGCCAATTACCGTCCACTGTTGGACAAGGCCTCCCTCATAGAGAGGGGTGTTGCCATAATCCCCACGCTTGGCAGGTGGCTTGGGGATCGCAGTACGTTCACCGTGTACTATTAGGACGCTGCTGCCCATCCTCCGGTGGTTCTGGTCGCAGTTTTAGGACATACCCGGGTCCCAAATTTTCCTTTCAATCACCTAATCATCGAGATATAATACCAATAGAGTGACAATCTCTAAGTGAAACAGTCAAAAAACGTCCGAGCATCTTTGTACATACCTAGACATCAATTATATAGTTCACCATGCCACATTTAATTCAATTTAGAATTCATGTCGCTTGCATAGTGTTTAACGTCGCTTGTACGATAGGGCATCGTAGCACTGGTATCGCGCGGCGTTGTAGTCGCTTACCTTACAACTTAACAAAAAGTCTGCGCAATGCGTAGCGTGCGCTGAGTTTTTTTGGCATGATTGTGACTAAGTATTGTATCTCGATGCATCTAGTGTTTAAAAGGTTCACAAGTCGTTCAGGGATGATTCGTATAAGCGTCCATCTGTGACGAATCGCTGCGATATCGAATCGACTGTCAGTCCGCTTGGACGAATCTGATTTGTTGCATTGCAATAAAGCACAGTTGCGCTTAATGAACGTCGCACAGACTGAAAAATCGCCTGATTGCAATCGTGCTCTGCCCAAACCTAAACCAAGCTTTTTTGTAACGCAATAAAGTACAGTTTAGAACGCGTGGACTGACAATTGAATGGATATCGCGTCGCGTCTTGAGTAAAGTCTAACTCGGGGCCTGGCCCTGACATTGAAATGTGAAGCCTGTTTATTTGTTTTCACTAAAGGCCGTGACGTCTTTAATTTCGTTAGTGTTATATACGTATAGTAAAATATATAGTAATACTGAGCCTTCTCGAAGTAAATACTGCACACACGTGATTAATTACAATACTAAATAAACAAAATTAAAGTTATTGTATCTAATAAGGAACAATTTCCAATGATATTTTATTAATTGCGTCTATTAGAAGAGACACGCAATCTAGTCTGTCATTGAAAGCTCTACTATATGTAGCATGTTATAAGACTCAAATTCAGGGCTTAGACTGAATTGAGCCGTAGTTCAGGCGTGGGCCCTTATTCCGCACGGGCAAACGCGCGCTATCGTGGCCACGTTAAGTTTACCTCAAAAAGTTGGCCTCTATTGCTTAGGAAATAAAGTTCAACTTTTGGAGGTTAACTTAACGAGTCATGTTAATTTTTCTTTGAACATCCTAAAACTGTCTTATATATTGAATGACAAAGTCACTCAGTTGCATAAAATAATTATCTAAATACGCAATTTCGGTAACTTACATGACATATATTGTCATCCAAGTAATTTTAGTTATTTTAATTTTAAAAGCCAAACTAATGAATTTTTTGGACCAATCTGAAAGAATATCCTTTGCAATAAAAAAAGAATTTTCCAAATCGGTTCATAAATGATGGAGTTTAGAGGTGACAAACAGAAAAAAAAAAATTAAAAAAAAAAAAAATATTGGCTGTTTAACGCGGGAATGCAGCCAGCGTGCTTGGTACTTTAACACACGGACAACATCTTGTTTTTGATATTTAGTTTAAGTTTATTATTTAAGGCTTTTTTTTGTGTTTGCTTCATTTAATATACCTTTGTTCATAAAACTAATTAAAAACATTTCAACTATCAAAAAAATAAAATAGAATTCCCTTTTTGATGTCTGTTAAAAATTCATACAAAGTCCTAAAACACATTTTCGATTGTTTTAAGGAGACATAATTGTGTCGGACCTTTCCACTGTTAAATTTAAACAGGTGCACATTCAACGGGGTTTTTATAGTTAAATAAATGTTTGTACAGTTATATCAACAATGCTTTTGTTAAAATTTAACAACTGTATAATTTGTTTCTAGGATAGCGATGCGGAGAAAAGCGATCAAGACTTAGTTGTAGACGTAGCTAATGAGGTAAGAAATTTGTATTACTGTTTAGTAGCTGTGCCTTGACGGTTCACGATCATCAAGATACAATACTTATAGAGTCACAATCTCTTAGTGAAAACCATCAAAAAACGTCCAAGCGTAGTTGTTCATACCTAGACAATTATATAGTTCACCATGCCACATTTACTTCAATTTAGGCGTTATGTCGCTTGCATAGTGTTCAACGTCGCTTGTCCGCTAGGACATCGTAGCACTGCATCGTGCGGCCTTGTAATCGAATCGCGGTTTACAACTAACCAAAAAGACGGCGCAATACGTAGCGCGCGCAGAGTTTTCTGAGACATCTGGGACATTTTTGCACACACGGTCATCTGACACAAAACTAAGCAAAGCTTGTAATATGGCTGCCAGAAACTGATATACGCACATATATATTTTTAAATACATATGTATAATTTTGGTTCGGACATTTTATTGGCACCTGGCCTACAAGAACAAAAAAACTGTTTTAAATTTGTATTTCCCGCCACATGTGAAACGTATCACCTTAAGTTAAAACGTGTAATGACTATTTAGCCTTAAAACAGAGTCAACAATGCACGAAATTATTTACTAATTAAAAATTTATATAGTACTAGCTGCGCCCCGTGGTTTCACCCGCGTAGTGATGAAAATCGGTGATGATGATGAAAAGTAGCCTATGTGTTAATCCAGGACATTTGCAATGTATATTCTTAATTTCATCCAAATCTATTCAGCCGTTTCTGCGCTATTGAGTAACAAACATCCATTCATCCAAACTTTCACATATATGATATTAGTGAGATAACATGTAATGACGTTCTTTGCAGGAAGAACGAGGGTCGCCTAGTGTGAGGCCAGACGTTGAAAGAACAGAGAACGGACCGCGACCACCGTCACGATCCGGGTCTTCATCAAGCAGATCAACACCTAAAAGTACCAAAGATGTAAGTAAAATAATTATCAATTTAAAAACCGACATTATATATATGTTGGAACTGGAAATCCGAAGTTAGTCCGAACGCCGGGGGTACTATTTTCTTAAGGAATGGAAAGTTAAAGTTAGTTTGTGATATAGAGAACCAGTACAATGTGATGAAGTTCGAAGTTCATGTATGTCGAGGAATAGTCTACCTGAATTAATTTTGTGATTGTGATTCAATAATTATTAATACAAAAAACCGACTTCATAAGAATGACAGAACTGGATCAAATGGGACCACATGAGAAGCACCAGCTTTCAAATAAAAAAAAAATCATCAAAATCGGTTCATCCAGTCGAAAGTTCTGAGGTAACAAACATAAAATAAAAATACAGTGGAATTGAGAACCACCTCCTTTTTGAAAGTCGATTGATAAAAATAGTGTAAGATTTTACTTATTTCGAAAGGGAATAATAATTATTCTATTGTTTGTATCAGCCATATTTTTTATATAGAATAGGCTTGCGTTAGACCGCAAACTCCCTGATATTAAGCGATGATGCGGTCTACGATGGAGCACGCTTGCCAAAAATGTGAGGTATTCCAATCAGGTAAAACCGTTGCCCGAAAATAATCTGTAACTTCATCATCTTTAGTTTTTTTTTTTTTATGATACTGGGTGACAAGATGAGCGAAGTCGCTCGAATGATGGCTCTTCACGCTTGTCCATAACAGCAGAACGCCACTCAGAATTTTGAATTTCAACAGTTCAAAATTCTGGATGGCAATGCACTGCACTCGTCACCCCGAGATATAAGATGTCAAATCTCTGTGTGCCCTGTAATTTCGCTGGAAACATTGCTCTTCAATCCGGAATACAGTAGTGTTTGCACACTACTGCTTGGCGGTTGAATAACTGGCAAAGGTGTGATACTTCCCCAGGCGGACCCCTGCAAAAGAGTCCTACCACTATTAATCAGTTGCAATCTGATTTAATTATGATAATTTTTTTCCAGGAGAAACCCGGCACACCAGGTGGCAAATTAGGGCGGTCGTCGACACCGACGGGTTCATGCCGAAGTTACCCATTCCCGGGGTACCCGCAGACTCCATATCGACACCCCGCGGCGCCTTATGACTCCCACCATAGAACCAACGGAATAGCACCTACCAAGCCGTGAGTTTATAAGATACTAGCCGCCCGCCCGGCTTCGCACGGGTGTAAATTATAATATAGCCTATGTCACCCGGGGATAGTGTAGCTGAACGAATTTTTAAAATCGGTTCAGTAGTTTCGGAGCCTATTCAATGCAAACAAACAAACAATCAAATCTTTCCTCTTTATAATATTAGTATAGAAAACTAGCGCTAAGTATTTTCGAGGGCGTATTAAAAAAAAACGTACTTGCCTTGTGCCCGTGCTTAAGCACAGGCACAAGGCAAGTATGTTTTTTTTGCACTTAATGCACAGTGTGCCGTGACTGTGGATCCATTCTGGCTACGTATTGAGTCCAGCCAGATTGAGTATTGCCGCGATTAGCGCGTCATTGTGGCATCTTCGTATTTTTTTGATCGAAGATACTTGCTCCACCGATTATGTCTATCCAACATGAAATATCCTTCACAAAATTCTTTAAGGATCGGTAACAATCTTTGATGCACAATGACGACACTTGACAGCTCCTCCTTTACCCCACTGAGATGAAAAGGCACTGATTTTTCAGCAGGATCTTTTTCGACCGAGCCAATCCTAGACGCGAATTGAATGAATGGCTTACCAATTACAATACCTAACCCGGGCCATACCTTACCCCCCTGGTCAATATAGCGGGGCAAGTTGGCCCAGGCATAGACTCCCATTGGTAACAGTTGCTATTACTATTCCCGGAGCACTCGATACTATACCGACACCCCGCGCCTTATGTCCTCCATCACAGGACCAAAATACTAGCTTCTACCAGAGAATACATATAAGTATAGGAGATTCACTCCGCAAAATCATTTAAATAAGTAGCGACTCCTGCTACTACACAATAAAGTGCAATTCAGGACGTGCGAGTGCTATATACCTACAGCTATATTAACCTACAAGTTGCCTTTCTGTCTATCGCGTAACTCATGTAGCGTTATCTCTGTCTATCGCGCGGCAGCGGGCACGGCAAGTCCGACAAGACGACTACTATAGCTTCATACCTAAAATGAGGAGTGCGCTAGGCCTGCTTCTACCAAGCTATGACTTAACAAATCTGGTCTTTTTCATGCCCAGAGTGAATAGGTATCTTCTAAGTCTGCGTGCTTCATCTTCGACCACATCGTCGCTTACCAACAAGCAAGTCAGTGGTCAAACGCGGACTTTAAAAAAAAAACCTGTTCAAAAAGTGCGTTTACAGTTGGTATAAGGCTTGTTAGTCAAAGCCACTTAAGAAAGTTAACTAATCCCACGACTGCATAAAAAGGTATCAGAAACTCGTGAGTTGTAGAATTTAACCCTAACCCATTTCACATTACAGTGCATATTCGTACCACACATGCGGGGGCCCGTTACAACCTGTCCCGTTCCCCGCTGATGCCCTAGTGGGGCCCGGTATCCCCAGAGGGGCCCGTCAAGTGGCTGCGTTACCCCATGGCGAAGTCGTGTGTGCGGTTGCTCTATCACTCAGTAATGGAGCGAGACATGCATATACTGGAGGCAAGGGATGTGTGAAACTGTGGGATATAACCAATCCGGGATCGCCTAATTCGCTGGAGCCTTTGTCGCAATTAGATTGTTTGGTAAGTGTTAAGCCGCGTCTCCTGCGCCCAATTTCTAACAAAACAGATTAACAAAACATGTTTTGCTAACATCTGGCTTATTATGGATATCCGTTAGTACGGGATGGCACGCGATCGTGATCACAATCCAAATCACTAACGGACTCCACAATAAGCCAGATGTTAGATAAACATGTTTTGTCAATTCATTTTGTTAGATTTTGGGCTCAGGAGCCCCGGCTTTATGATGAATGTTTTATTAGGTCTGTACCCAGAGTGTTAACTTGTCCCTATTACTAAGCCTATGCTGTTAATCTCTATTTATAAATTCTACGCTGTTTATAAATTCAGTGAAAATTTCAACTGGCTATCTATGACGGTTCGAAAGATACAGCCGTTTAAAGGTAGGACGTACAGACGGACGGACAGACAAACAGATAGTGTGAGCTCAGTAATTAGGGTACGGAACCCTAAAAACGGTTAGAAGTTTATACGTCAAACTTGGCATGATAATAGTACACACTAAAGTAAAATACATAATAATAAAAAGCAGATGCATGTAGATGAATGATTTAATTCCCTCCTGCCCTTTTTTCTATCGGACTGCCAGAGCAGGCACGAAAAATCGACACCGCTTTATGGTTGACATTCCGAAAACACGTACGAAGCGCTTTAATTCCACTTTTATTGTGCGAACTGCTAGTTTGTGGAATGCACTTCCTGAATGGGTGTTCACCGATAGTTACAATCTGGGTGTCTTCAAGTCAAGAGTGAATCGGTTTCTCCTAGGCAAGCGTGATCCATCGCAACATCGCTTAACATCAGGCGAATTGGCGGTCAAACGCAAGACTGTTTTGCAATTTAAAAAAACCAGCCAACCACGAGTCAGGCGTGCATTAAAGACATACGAACATATTTTTGGGAGCGGAACTCTCGATGCGCGTTTTTTTTTCTCTCTTTAGATTAGAACGGCTGTCAAGGATTTTTTGTAGCCAACTTGTTGTAGCCAGTTGCACTCATATAAACGAAACGTCAGTCATTCGAAATCAGTTAGCAACAGGATAGCAACTGTGTGTGACGCAGAGTTCGACGCGTATTTCTAAATAATAATGTTCAATCAAGGTTCTGTCATAATGCCTGGCGATAGATTTTCCTTCTCATTTCCATTCTATTTACTTCTCTTTTCTGTGCTGTTTCACTTGGGTATAATTTCATATTAAATTATCTTCTAGCAAAGAGACAACTACATCCGCTCAGTGAAGTTGTTACCGGACGGTCGCACGCTTATCGTCGGTGGCGAAGCCTCGAACCTGTCTATCTGGGATCTGGCGGGGCCGACGCCGCGCATGCGCGCAGAACTCACATCCGCCGCACCCGCATGCTACGCGCTAGCCATCAGCCCCGACTCTAAAGTTAGTAACGCTTAATATGACAACAAAGAAGCAACACTATTATTTTTAACCGACTTCCAAAAAAGAGGAGGATGCCTAAAGAAGTTTCCACGTTAAAACCAAAAAAAAAAAGAAAAAAAAATTGAGTTGAGTTTTTTTTAAAGTGAAAACTTCTTTAGACGCGTTGAGCACTTTTTGGGTGAATAAAATAGCGCCATCTCTTATCTCTTATAGACAAGGTGAATTACTACTTAAGTTTTCACTTCTAACATGCAGGCCTATGACTTTTTTTAATGTTTGTTAGAGTTCGCGCAAAACTTTATGAGCTCTCTGAAGTTAGGCCCGACGCCTCCCCGACGCCCTGTCCCGTCCCTCGGATACCTATAATGCGTACTGCGCAGCCACTAGGGCCTAACTTCAGAGGGCTCATAAAGTTTTGCGCGAACTCTACCTCAGAACTTTTGACTGGGTGAACCGACCTTGATGATTATTTTTTTATTTGAAAGCTGGTGCTTCCCCCGTGGTCCCAAGTAGATTGGCATTTATAATTATCTATTCATGACAACAATTAAGTGGAGAACCATGAAAATGCTACTCCCGCCGTCTATCCCCCTTGGATAATCTATCCACCGGCGTGGATAGATTATCCACGGGAGATATTAACCAATTGTTTATAAATTGTTAATGAATTGCTTCAAAAATTGCCATTTTGACACTTTTGGTATATAGATAAAGAGCCAAAGTAAAAAATTGTTGCAATTCATTAACAATTGGTTTAGAAGAATCGGGGCCCAGAAGGTGGACAAAAATTACAAGGGGGAAACGATTTTTATCCTCTCCCCGTGGATACATTGTTTACCGCCCGTGCTAGGCCTGCAGGGGACTTACGGCTTCTTGTTATAAGCGATTATGTTTAGGTAATGAGAAAAGTTGTGCGACCGTAAACCGTAATTTGGTCTATTTCTCACATATTTATGAAGTCGGTTTTTTATATTGATTATTATCATCACTAGCACTCGGCAAGTGGGTCTTAATGTTTCAAAATACGGGCGGTAAATTGAAGCCCGTTCAAGTGAGGTCTAAAATAAGTCACTTTTCTCAAGTAACTCCTTTGCCAGTTATTCAACCGCCAAGCACTAACAAACACTACTGTGTTCTGAATTGCAGGGCAATGTTTCCAGCAAAATTAAAGGACACACAGAGATTTGACATCTTATATCTCGGGGTGACGAGCGCAGTGCATTGCCATCCAGGGTTTTGAACTGTTGAAGTTCAAAATTCTGAGTGGCGTTAAGCTGTTATGGGCAAGCGTGAAGAGCCATCAGGCGAACGACGTCGCTCGTCTCGTCACTCAGTATCATAAAAGAAAATGACATTTTGATACAATTTTTATGCATGTTTTATCTCTTTTTTAGGTGTGCTTCAGTTGTTGTTCCGACGGCAACATAGCGGTGTGGGACCTGCAGAATCAAACTTTAGTTAGACAATTTCAAGGTTAGTTGTTTTGGCATTTGTATTCAACATTAAGGACGCGTGTCCGACACGCGTAGGTATTTAACTCGTACTACTACATGCACACGGCCCAAACGCACACAGCAACGGGACGAAGGAGAAGAAACAAGAGTCAATCAAACCGTCTTGATACTTTTATTAAAATTATATTTTTAAACTTTTTTCGTACGTATATTTTATGTTTTCTTTTTGCCCAAAAATATTATAATATTATAAATGTTATTCGGTTATTCATTAATGTTGATGTTACTAAATAAAATTATATATCTTTATTTCTTTTAATCTATCAGGTCATACAGACGGCGCGTCGTGTATAGACATCAGCGGAGACGGCACCCGACTGTGGACAGGAGGACTAGACAACACTGTCCGGAGCTGGGACCTCCGCGAGGGTCGCCAGTTACACCAACACGACTTCTCCAGCCAGATATTCTCGTTGGGATATTGTCCCACAGGTGTTTATTTTTCACTGTTTTAAACTATCACGGTTGTTCACTGCAGTTATATGATTGTTTACGGAATATTTACCGTGGTAAGGAGCTCCCGATAAAGCCCAATTACATGCACCATGTTCACGGGAAGACTGAAGAATGCGGGTGGTTGGTCCAACAGTTCAAAGTAAGGTGCAGACAAAACGATGTAACCTTTTTTCTTGGTCCTAATCACTGGATTGAATTTCATAATCTTAAAATCCTGTCCACCGCCGCGCTGAAATATCGGGAGCTCCTTCCACAACCTTAACACGGTAAATATCCCGTAAATAGTCATATTACTGTAGTGTTTATTTTTATTTATTTTATTTAAATTAAATAATATGTTCATAAAATTCTGAACCCGTATGCAAAGTTCGATTCAAAATACAAACATTGGTTGTTTGCTGTTTCGTAAATACTAAGATACTTTCCTTATTCCCCAGGGTCGTGGCTAGCAGTGGGAATGGAAAACTCCCATGTGGAAGTCCTTCACGCAGGCAAACCTGACCGCTACCAACTACTACTGCACGAATCCTGTGTACTCTCGCTTCGGTTTGCATCCAGTGGCAAGTGGTTTGTGTCAACGGGGAAGGATAATCTACTCAACGCATGGCGGACTCCCTACGGAGCTAGTATATTCCAGGTATGCTAAACAAACCATACTAACTACACTAATAACACTAGCAAAGCCTGTTAACTACTGCACGAATCCTGTGTACTCTCGCTTCGGTGGTTTGTGTCAACGGGGAAGGATAATCTACTCAACACATGGCGAACTCCTTACGAAGCTAGTGTGTTCCAGGTATGTTAACTAAACGAACTACACTAGTAAAGCATGTTAACTTCTGCACGAATCCTGTGTACTCTCGCTTCGGTGGTTTGTGTCAACGGGGAAGAATAATCTACTCAACACATGGCGAACTCCTTACGAAGCTAGTGTGTTCCAGGTATGCTAACTAAACGAACTACACTAGTAAAGCATGTGAATTTCTGCACGAATCCTGTGTACTCTCGCTTCGGTTTGCATTCAGTGGCAAGTGGTTTGTGTCAACGGGGAAGGGTTATCTACTCAACGCATGGCGGACTCCCTAGGAAGCTAGTATATTCCAGGTATACTAAACCAATCACACTAATAACACTAGTGAAGCCTGTTAACTACTGCACGAGTCGTGTGTACTCTCGCTTCGGTTTGCATCCAGTGGCAAGTGGTTTGTGTCAACGGGGAAGGGTTATCTACACAACGCATGGCGGACTCCCTAGGAAGCTAGTATATTCCAGGTATACTAAACCAATCACACTAATAACACTAGTGAAGCCTGTTAACTACTGCACGAGTCGTGTGTACTCTCGCTTTGGTTTGCATTCAGTGGCAAGTGGTTCGTGTCAACGGGGAAGGGTTATCTACTCAACGTATGGCGGACTCTGTACGAAGCTAGTATATTCCAGGTATACTAAACCAATCACACTAACTACACTAATAACACTAGTAAAGCCTGTTAACTACTGCACGAATCGTGTGTACTCTCGCTTCGGTTTGCATTCAGTGGCAAGTGGTTTGTGCCAACGGGGAAGGGTTATCTACTCAACGCATGGCGGACTCCCACAAAGCTACAAAGCGGTTTTGAAGGCGGTTTTTAAATTGATAATCATTACTAAGTTTGTTATATTAAATATACACCTGTCCGACAAACTATCTTATTTCTCGTTTCAGTCTAAAGAATCGTCATCGGTGCTCAGTTGTGATATATCAGCGGACGACAAATTCATCGTGACGGGGTCTGGAGACAAGAAGGCCACGGTCTACGAGGTCATGTACTGAACTATAATCTCAATAGGCAATAATGTTACGAGGTCCAGTGTTAAGTGAGATTGGTTTTAGATGATGTGCTGAGCTGGCTGCTTATTTTTTTTAGTGCGATCACTCTAGACTCTATGTTGGGGGGATAGGTGTATTGTTATAGGTGCATTCTTGGAATGTATTGTGGATTCTGAGGGAGTATTCATTCTTGAGATGCATTGGACATTCTTGAGGTATATTGCACTATTGGGCTGTATTGTGAATTCTAAGGGAATTCATACTTGGGGTGTATTGTGCATACTAGGGTGTAATGTGCATTCTTGAAGTATATTGTGCATTCTTGAGGTATATTGTGCTTTATTCTTAGTTTATCAAAGAGACTTTATATCCAAAATTATGAAATAATGCAATCAAATGTTCGAATAAGAACGCAATTACAATTTAATTTTGTGTTGGTTAGAAAATGGTCTAAAAGGGTTGTTTTTATTGACTTACTAGCAGTGCCCCGCAGTTTTACCTGCTAGCGTACAGTAAACATACATTTTTAGGGTTTATGTTAATTAAGTTTACTGTGTTATGAGCTACCTCCATACCAATATTTCATTCTATTCTGTTTAGCTGTTATGGAGTTTTATAATATTGTGATACTTAGGCTGTATCGTCCCACTGTGCAGAAAATCTTCTCTTCTCTCTTTGATTACACAGAGACTTGATTGACTAGTTATTTAAGCAGCCAGCTTGCACGGAGAGCATTTGATAAGTGTAATTTAGTATAAACTAAATTAAACACAAAATTATAATGTAACAAAGCAATGTTGCACCGTTATAACATGGATATTTTAGTGTTATATATTTTTATAATGAAATATGGATAAATGTTTTTAAATACTTAAGTTTAGTTTGGGCGGTCCACTTTTTTATGTTAACCTGCCGTGTCCTACTGCTGGGCAAAGATGGGCACATCTTTGCCTTATTTTTTACGAGTATTTATTTTAAAATCAGATTGTGCACAGTAGATTCTTGCGGAGAAAAGAGTTTTTTATGAAAGACTAGAGTTATTAATTTACGTTTTATGTCGACAAGTTAAATTCTAATTTTAAAACTACTCTGACAGTTTCGTTACTTAAATTACCTCATAAGTTACAATGTTTTCGTAACTTTATTTATATCTATTATTTCTAGGCTGACCCAAAGTAAAAACAAATATGGCAGATTGGCTACCAATGACAGCTCATAATTTCGTCTACTATTGGCTCCCATTGGTGGTTGTTAAATGACAGCTCATAATGCCGTCTACTATTATTTGGATATGGTGGTTGTTAAATGACAGCGCATAATACCGTCTAGATGACTGTTTTTTTTATTGTCCCATTAAAATGTAGCCCATAAATATAGCTGATTAATGAAAACAAAATTAAAATATGACCAAAAATAAGCAACTTACAAGCATTTTAATATCATGCTAGACAGAGAGCGTGAACAGAAAATTATGACGTCACTTATCTGTAATCCATATAAATTTTATTCTGACAAGTAAGGTGCACAGAGGCCTGACGTAATTTTTTGTTTTGTGGGAAAGGGACAGTTTTCTCTACCAAATACAATAAACGCTTATATAGTTTTCTCTACCAAATACAATAAACGCTTATATATAACCGATTTAAATATTTTCTATAAACATATTATATTTACTTATATTCTTCATCAAAGCATATTGGTTTCAGCGATATTAAATATCAGTCATCTACCCTATTGGTTCTAATTGGTATTTGTAAAAAGACAGCTCAATATGCCGTCTACTATTGGTTCCAAATCGTTTGTTTTTTTATGATACTGAGTGACGAGACGAGCGAAGTCGCTCGCCTGATGGCTCTTCACGCTTGCCCATAACAACTCAACGCCATTCAAAATTTTAAACATCAACAGTTCAAAACCCTGGATGGCAATGCACTGCGCTCGTTACCCCGAGATATAAGATGTCAAATATCTGTGTACCCTGTAATTTCGCTGGAAACATTGCCCTTCAATCCGGAACACAGTAGTGTTTGCACACTACTGCTTGGCGGTTGAATAACGGGCAAAGGTGTGGTACTTCCCCAGGCGGACCACTGCAAAAGAGTCCTACCACTACAAAATGAAAGTTAAATGACAGCTCAGTATACCGTCTACTATTGATTCTAATTGGTTGACAATTTGCCATGTTTGCTTACACTTTTGAAATAATACTTAAAGTATTCAACTTAATTTGCTATTTGTTTTATAATTGTTGTGTACTAGAAATCACGGTATATTCACCATGCTGGCGGACGTCATGGTTTTGAGAAATAACGATAGTTATAAGCTCCCAAAATTTAGTACTGTTTTGGCAGGTTGAATGAATCCTACAAACTCTTTTTCGCACTACCCTCATTAATTATAAGTGATATTTTACTATGATTTGTATTCCATCAGACTGAGGTAGTTAACGCATAAATAACTAGCTACACCTAGACATTAGATACTATACAAGCGGAAATGTTGATGCCAGTTTTCAATAGACAAATTACAGGGTTATAAGCGTGGGGTGTACCTAGGCTAAAGGAGGTTATTTTATCATTATGAACAAATTTATACTAAGGAACCAACCCCGATATCATAAAAAAATTGTCTGTCGATAGAATTAGTCATTCACACTGTACGAAATTTATGTTTATCAGCTGATATCTTTTTTACGATTACATTTATTTATTTATTTATTAAAAAACACTTATAACACCATTATAGATAAACTAAAGCGATGCTATAACAACTATAATATTTTTTACTATTCTAATTAAATATCAAACACATATTTTACATTTATATTTTTTTTGCGTCAACAATAGATGTCACAGAGTATACATATAATACACCTAGTTTGTCCCATAGTAAAAGTTGTTCATAATGCCGAGTACAAAAACCTCCTTTCGCCTTAGTATACCCCATGCTTATAACCCTGTATAGTTACTACCCTAAAGCACAATAACTTAAAAGTTAGTGAGAATTCTTAGCACAATAACTTAAAAGTTAGCTTTTGACAAAAAGAATGTGATGGTTATGTCAGTAGGTTGTTTTAGATATCTTTACAAAGTTAAGGTGCTTTTAACAAAATTCTGGAATTGTGATCTCTGTCCGTCGATCTAGAAACACATGGATTTCGAGTCAAAAATGTCTGAACCAAAGCCAAGGGTAGACTAAACACTAAATATAATAAACCATGCCTGAATCTTCATAAGGTGGGAAATTGTAGCGAGCTAAAATTAGGCATTGTTGTGACAGTGTAGGATTAAAATTTTCTATCCTAAAAGTTTCAACAGGACACTCGGATTTAAAAAAAATTGCTCTTCTAAAATTGCGCAACCCATAGCGCGTGTACTTGTGTGCGTCTAGTGATATCAGTACACGCAACAAAGTACGCGTGGTTCGACACGCACGCACACAACGGGCGCTGGGCCACAAAATAAATAGGTACAGAAGGCCAGCTCCATAGGCTATTGTGGTTGCTCTTAGATGTGATTGCTTAGTAAACCCAAGCAATAAACATGCAATTTTTTCACAAATTCTTTGAAAAGCTGTATTTCAAAACTATTGGGTTTTCTGGAAAGCTGTGTGAACAAAAGTTGTTCAGAATTATGATTACTTTAACGGGTTTTCGGCTTAGCATACTCTTTCCTTATAGACCTGTATACATGTATCTAAAATTGAATAGGTAGAGGATATTTTAGTTGTGATTTTTGTATCAGACTCAACGCCCATATGTTTGTAGATCGAAGTTTCTATAAGTATTTTTTCTGTAAATCGGGTTGTTGTTAGATTTTCATATTCATAGATTTAAGCTTCATTCATTGTTGGACAAACCTTGACATTGAACCGTAAATTCTATATTATGCCGCATAAAGTGGATTTTCGGTTGTTTAAATTTGGTAATATAATGTGGAACAACAGGCTGACGTTCCAATGTCTGGGCTGGTTCGAGCCCAGACGGGCCCAGTGTTATGTGAATCGTCCTCTATATCTGAATGGGAGATTTTCCGAAAGGCAATAAAAAATTTATATAAAAATGCTATAGATGGCGTTGAGACATGAATCTGAAGATATTGCAAAACCACAGACGAAGAAAGGTGAATAAAAAAAAAATTGCTTATTCTCATAGACAGACTTTATATATTTGTCTGTCATGCTTGTTTCTGTGATTTTTTTTCAGTATTTTTCCGCACTCTTTCCTTTTTTATTAAACAAATGCGAAAAATATGAGAACCCTGTCTCTGAGCGCCATCTATAGATGGTTGTAGAACTATTTACCTGCAGCTGTCAGAAAACCTCCCATTGTCATAATCACAGAAATTGAGTTCATTAAATTAGTACAAGTTTAAAAGTTCCTGTTGAAAATATAAATTACCTGTGTAATTTGGATTTATAATATCAAGTAGGGCTGAAACACTACACATATCAAGATTATCAGTTTGATTTTAAATCATTTTGTGTCTAGCCTTATGTAATCGTGTTATAATAATATCAGGGGCCTTACCCCTAGCTCGAAAAGTTGACCGCATAGGTGTTATTTGTCTAAACGGTACCATCAACTACGATAAGCGGTAGTTGTTTGATAGCCGCCAAGCTTTGTTATTTTCACGCACACACGCATAGTAAAACGGATTATCGTTCATTCAAGTTAGACGCTTTTAAACGATGCAGCTTAAATGAGTTGGTTAATTTTAGGTACCTATCAGGTACCTACTAAAAGTTAGCTCGCCAAAGTGAAGCTAGGGGTAAGGCCCCAGGATGATTACATTGAATTTTTAACCGACTTCAAAAAATGAGGTGGTTCTAATTTTTTTATGTTATCTCCGAGCTCCGTCATTTAAGAACTGATTATGAAAATTATTTTGTTAGGTATTTGAAAGGATATACTTTCAGTTTGGTTCCATATAAATTTCATCCAAATCGGTTGTTTGACTTTTAAATAAAAAAGGGAAAATTTGGTTACAATGACAATATTGTGTCATCCCGAGTAACCGAAATTTCATATTTTACTAATTTTGTGAAGTTGTCTTTTTTTGTCAATTTTAGTATGGTTTTAAAATAGCAATGAACGAAATTCATTCATGTATAATGAAAAAGTATTTTTATTTGAAATTATGCAGAAGAGTTATACATATCAAAATATCTTAAATTCTATTTGCAAAATGATTGGATGAAATAACTAAATTTAAAATAACTAATGTACATTATTATGTACACTGGACATAGGGTTCTGCCAAGGCTCAGCACACCACAACCTGCTCGCAGATTATCTTCGGATCTCTTTATATTGGACGGATATAAGTTATCTGCATAGTTATATAATTATAAGGGTCACTATCAGGCGGCCGACCTGCTTACATAGGTCCTTTATGCTAGATACTCGCAATCAGGCGGACAACAAGCTTAGGCATTTTATACTTAGGTCAGTAAACTAATAGGTATTTTATAATTTGATATTTATTTTATAATTTAAACTTTTGATTAATCGTCTATTAGATCAAGCATAAATTTTGAGGTTTTGGAATTTTGAGCTTAGTACAAAATATAGTTAAGACTAAGAAAGAGGGTAGATCGTTTTGTCTGCACCTAACTTTGAACTTTTTGACCTGCCACCCGCATTCTTCAGTCTTCCCGTGACCGTGGTGCAAGTAACTGCGCCGAAATATCAGTAGTTCCTTCCACAATCTTAACAAAGTAAATATCCCTTAAATAATCATATAACTTTAAAATATTTTTATTAGTTATGTCAAATAAAATGTGAGGTATACCTAAAGGCATTGATTTTTTTTTTCATTAAAATGCGATACATGGCGTTGGCGACACATGGGTATGAACATATTGCAAAAGCACAGACGAAACAAGGTCACAAAAAAACTTGCTTATTCTCATCTAGACAGACAATATTTATCTGTCTGTCATACTTGTATTTGATTTATTTTATTTCGTAGTATAGTATTTTGTGGTTATTGTTTGCTAACAAAGTACTTGTTTTTCTACAACACAACACAAATTAGTAGGCACATAAGTGTGCTTTGCCGTGTTATAAAATGTCTCCTTTTCCTTATATTGTAGCTTTAATTGAACTAATGCAAAAAAAACATGTCTATTCAGCTCCATCTATCGATGGTTGCAGAACTTTGTTCCTAGAGCTCTCAGAAAAACGCCCATTATTTCGTCCAGTCATAACAAAATGTAGTCTATTTACTTTTAGATGTTCTGATACGTAACCCAGAAGAGAATAGGGTATGAAAATGTACCTACATAATATTATATAGACTCTAAAAGCCACATCATGGTATTGATCTGTTAATGTGATATTATGCATTAATGCAATATAATGAAATTAACTTAACACCAATGTGGTTAATTTTAATGCAACCGGAATTTGACTGTAGACTTCTATGAATAAATTGTTATTTTGTCTGAAAAATTAAGTGTATTACTTTGATTATATTTATTATTTCATGAACATGTGATTTTATTTCTAAATTGGATATAACCATATTATTCACTAGACTTTTCCCGCAGCTTCGACCACATTGTGATAGAAATAGCCTATGACTAAAGGTTATAAATCACTAAGGGATAGTGTAGCATTCTATATCAGTGGAAGAATTTTCAGAATTGATTCGGTAATTCAGAAAATTGCCCTCCTTATTCCTCCCTTTTTTATCGCGAATAAGTCCGCGTTTGACCACCAACTCGCATGTAACTGTATGCTGGGTAAGCGACAATGTGGTCGAAGATGAAGCACGTAGACTTAGAAGATACCTATTCAGTCTTGCCTTGAAAAGGCCCAGATTATATCTCTCAGGAAACAAGGAAGCAGGCAGGTTGTTTCAATCCTCCTTGGCCGTCCTCTCTCCTTCTTTCTTCTTTTTCTATTCTTCCTTATTTAAGTATATTTTTATTCGTAGGTATAGATTATCTCTTACAAACAACCTTTCAACTCGTTGTGTGAGACTACTATCAATCTCACAAAAGGTATAATACATCTAATTATGTGCAGTGCTGCCGTTACGGCATACAAGTCGGTTTTAGTGCCAAGGCGCGATGTTTCACATCAAAAAATGCAGTTTTATAAGTCAACACAGAAAAAATTACCCGTTTAGATCTTTTAAGGAAATCTGTACCTATGTTCAAGAACCGCAAGAAAAAACAAGGATATAATTATGCACTGGGCCAACATGGTGGTTTATAGCCTATCTTCTCGCTCTGAGAGAAATGTCCCAGCAGTGGTAACCCGATAGGCTGATCATGATGATGATAATTTTACTTTATGGAAAGTAGTTGCACAATAATCTATTTACAACAAGCTTAGAAATGCAATGAAAGGAACTTCCGTTTATTTTTGACTGAGCGACGACAGATCAAGATTAGATTATTTGGGACAATTGCGAGTGTGTGTAACAATAGTGAACTATATCGTGAATGTACTCGAGTGTGAGTAGTAATATATTGAATAAAACGTGTATTTTCATTCCAAAACTCCAAAAGAAGAGCCTCTCGAGTAATAGTCTACTGGGGCAACTTCTCATGACATGACAGTTAAATACAGAAGACTTGGCAGTATGGCCTAAATAACTTTAGCATGCCCAGCAACGGGTGAAAAATAAAAAATACAGAGGTGTATATAATATCTCTAAACTCTAAGTTTAGAGATGGGTCAACTCGAGTTAAGGTTATTTCAAGTCTCGAGTTACTAATTCGAGTTACATCCACTCCATACACTGCTATCATTGATAATAATTATATAACAATATTAACAATAAATTACTGCCATGCAAGGTTTTTCGGGGAGACTAGTAAATTTCTTCGTCCAGTAAACCCAAATTGACTTTCTCAAGCTAATACAACACATTTTTTCAATTCAAATGGATTCTTAAACCAGCCAGACTAGTAGATTTGTTCGTCAAGTTAACTCTAGTAAACATCTTTTTAGTTCAAATAGATTCTCAAACCGAGCAAACTAGTAGATTTCTTCGTCCACTCAACTCGAGTTACCTCGAGTTACTCATATTTCTACTCGAGGTAACTCGGTTGACGTTTGGTTGACGTTTAGCCTACCCCAGTTCGACATCTCTAATTGTGTTTATTTATTTTGTTTACGTTTGCACTGCGAAGTTTAAGAAATTATAAAAAATGCATAGATCTTCAGTTTAAGATAATGTAATTTTTAACCGCATTTGTGAAATCATTGTAAGGTACATAAAATATAACTTATATCTAAAAATGACGCAGCCTAACCTCTTAGACATTGTTCCTGATCAACTGTTCCAAACCCATTCAATCAGCGATGTGGACCAAGTGCAGAAGAAACTGCAGTATGAAATCGAAAGGAAAAGAGAGGAATTGCGTGCTATGGTCGGGTATGTATTATTCACTAGAAGGTTTAAACATCGACGCGATAGCTACGTATGCAAACTTTCAGATGTCATGTTTTCATTCAGTAAAGTTGGGCTGAAAAACCGTCTCAGACTTCTAATTCTTAGTGGGGGAAGGGGGAAGTGAGACCCAGACCGACGTCCCTCTTGGGGTATATTAAGGGTTGCCAACCCTCTAGATTTGACTTTGTTCATAATATAAGTAGTTTAGATCTGCCTTAAACTCAAGCTAGTGCCAAAAGTCTGCCAAATAAAAATTGATTCATGAGAACATAAGTATATTTTCGATAACCAAGGTGGTAATAATAGAAGTGTATAACTAAAAACATGTAAAAATGCTTTTTTACACGGCACTTTTTAAAGTTGACAGCCCTAGGCGTATTGTGAATTTGTACTTAAACTTTTAATATGGAACTATGAAATCACCAAAAAAAATTACCTGTTCCATACTCCATAATACAATTTGATCCATATATTTTCGCAATTTCAAGGTTGGTCCCATTGTAAAAGTTGTTCATAATGATGACTACAATGACTTCATTTCGGTTTAGTACCACCATGTCTGTCATGTCATGGCTGTTGTGTAGTGTGGAGGTTAAAAGGGGAGGCCTATGTTCAGCAGTGGACATCTTCTGGCTGATGATGATCATGGTGATGACCACCATGTCTTGTAATCCTGAATAGGTAAAAATATGTGTAACATTTTTAAATATCATTAATTCATTCTGTTTTAGAGAGAGATACAGAGATCTCATTCACGCCGCAGACACCATAGAAGAAATGAAGGGCACTACATCTAGCACTCTCAACCATATCGATGAAATGATGGGCGCATGTAGGAACCTGCATAATACACACTTGGTTGGCTTCAAGATTGAAGAGAAACCAGCTATGATAAGGTTTGTTCTACTATGGGTAAAACGGGACCCTATTACTAAGGCTCCGCTGTCCGTCTGTCTGTCTATCTGTCACCAGGCTGTATCTCATGAACTGTGATAGTTAAACAGTTGAAATTTTCACAGATGATGTATTTCTGTTGCTAAATTAATATTTAAGGGGGCTCCGCAAAAAAATTGATCCATATTTGGTTTTCTCTGTGACTACTTTCCAAAGAATTTATGTTGAATTCCATCTCATGATCAGTTGGTTAAAACCAAAAGTATATTTTTTTTATTTCATCATCTGAACACATGCAAAAATGGTGTGCTCAGTAGACAAAACAATAAATATATTTATTTCACGTTTCACTGACCACACACCAGACCAGTTTCAGTGACCAGATCCGTGTGCCATGAGCTTCAGAAAAATCCAGTGGAGATGTAGTTACTTGTGTAGCGGGCGTTTTCCGCAACCAGGCCAATCATTGGCCCATTTTGCGACACCCGGCTGCAGCTAGTTCAGTCAACCTGTCTCCTCCAGGAAAGCCAGCAGCTCGCTGATGCCTGTGCAGGCCTCCTGGAGCGTCCTCGGTGATCCGAGGATAGTATTTCGTTGTTCTTCCACGCTGCTGCACTCCAGCAGCAAATGCGCGGCTGTTTCTTCAGTCTCCATACACCCTCTGCATAGGGGACTGTCTGTAACCCCAATTTTAAAAAGGTGTTTGTTTAAAAGGCAGTGACCTGTCACAACCCCAACTACCTGCCGGAGCTTATCACGTTTTAAATTCAACAACCTACGAGAGTATCTCGGGTTGAGTTCCGGGAAAGCTTCCCTTGATTGTTTGCAGTTTTTGGTTGGGGGATTATCGGCTCGGGCCCTACAGGTCGTATGCTCGAGCCTCTCCGTGCTAGTTCATCAGCCGCATCATTACCCCTAGATCTGCTGTGCCCCTTGATTCATTGGAGAGTAAGATTATTATTATTTTGGTTGCTTACAGTCTCCAGCAGGTCGTGGCACTGTAGAGTTAGTCCTGAGGTATGCTCATATCGCTGTAACGCCTTCAGCACTGCAGCACTATCTGAGAGAATTCTGATGTTTTGGTCAGTTACCTGTCTTAGTAGTACCGCTGTTGCCGCCTGGATGATACCTACACAATCTGCTTGGAAAATGGAGTTATATTCACCCAGGGTCGTTGTTATATGTATGTTGAGGTCTTCCGAGAACGTACCAGACCCAGTGCCTCTATCTGTTTTAGATCCGTCTGTATATATCCTCACTTCCCTTATCCCAGAGCTATCACTGTGATCTTCATATAGTTGGATATCGTAGCTCCTTGTAAAGATGTGTTTCTTTGGCACTCTATCATATAGTGAGATCATTGCTGGGTTACAATCTGCATAGGCAGCTAGTATGGTGGTATGTTTGGCTAGATTATCTTGTACCCAGAGACCCTAACGCTTTGAGCCTGTATGCAGATGCTGCTGCTTCCTGCTGTACGTAGAACTGCAGCGGTGTCAGCCCCAGTAGGGCTTCCAGCGCTACTGTGGGTGCGGAGCTCATGCAACCTGTTGCCGCTACACAGGCTAATCTCTGTATCGTGGCTAGTTTATCTATTGTTGTACTTAATTTGGTTCTAGGCCACCATACTACTGCACCATAGGTCAGAGAGGGTCTGACTACAGTGTTGTACAGCCAAAGTGTTATTTTGGGGTTTAGGCCCCAAGATTTCCCTATCATTTTCCTACATTGCCAGAATGCATTGCATTGAATGATATGGTAGCCTTCTTTGTCTTATTTTCAATATGTTTTGCCCAATTTAGTATTTTATCTAGTGTAATTCCCAGGTATTTTACTTCTTCCGACAAGCAGAGCTGTTGTCCAAAGAGGGACGGTAGTTTATAAGATCCCAGATTTCTTTTGTTTGTAAACATTACAAGTTCTGTTTTACCCGGGTTGACGATTAGCTCATATTCATTGCACCATCTTTCTACAATTTTTAGTGCATTATTCATGAGGTTGTATGCTACGCTGGCGAATTGACCTGAAATAAGGATCGTCAGATCGTCAGCGTACCCCACCGTAAAATAGCGTTCTGTGTTCAGTCTAGTGATTAGGACGTTCACTACCATGTTCCATAGGATCGGCGATGCTACTCCACCTTGTGGGCAGCCCTTCATCACCAGTCCCCTGGTCGATGGAGATGTAGTGAAATATTAAAGTTTTTATGGGCTAAGGGATTTTCTATTTTTATTTCAGCTTTCACTACAACATGAATCCGGTACACAGTTTGTCGGTGCAAGTGAAGCTGCTGATGGAAATACCGGAGAAAATATGGACCTCTATTGAAGCTGAAGACTTTATTAAAGCCACTCAGCTGTTTATAATGGCTCGCCATATCAATACAGGTAAGGATTATATTCAATGTTTTAAATCCAAAATATATTATTATGGTTGGATACACAACCTGTTAGATAGATAGAAACTCTTTATTGTGTACACAAGAAATAAAAATTAAAAACAGATAGAAAACACTTACAGGCTAGTGCCACAAGTGGCGGTCTTATCGCAAAAAACGATCTCTTCCAGGCAACCATTGGTTGGAAAGAATTTACGTAATAGGATCGACGGGTGACGCTAAAACACTTTAATATAAATGCGAGATAAAAAAAAAACAACAGGGAAATCTCCTAAGCCACCGGACGGATTTAAATGCGTTTTTTACGAATATGCTTAGCCATGACCAGATTGAAGTACAGGCTATGTTATTTTACGAAAGAGCCGGATTAAGGGAGGAATAAAAGAGTTAAAGTTTATATGAAAGCCTACATGTACGAAGTCGCGGACAACATTACTAGTCTATACTAATATTATAAAGAGGAATGATTTGATTGTTTGTTTGCATTGAATAGGCTCCGAAACTACTGAACCGATTTGAAAAATTCTTTCACTGTTGGGAAGCTACACTATCCCCAGGTGACATAGGCTATACTATATTTTGTAGCGAGGCCGAAGGCCGAGGTTATACCCGTGCGAAGCCGGGGCGGGCGGCTAGTTGTTTAATAAACAAATAAAGTAAAGGTTTCAGTGTAAAACCTATTGTTCTTTTGTTTTAGGGTTACAACTTCAAATAGGTGGTAAGAACGTGAAGCCAGGGTTTCAGTCGTTACAGCGGCTGGTTCACCAACAGTGGAGCTCTATATCCAACTTCAATCAGACCATCATTGGCGTGTGCCGGCAGAAACTACAAGATGTAGAGATTAGCGTTGAAGTTAGTGCGTTATTTTATATCTACCAAAATGTTTAGTGGTACTGGGTGGTAACGGGAGACAAGATAATAATCTATATCTATACATATAATAAAAACGTAGAGATAAAATCTGTAATTGCGAGACAAAAAAAACCACACAGGGCGGCTTAAAATAAGCAGCTGTAGTAGAGACAGTTTTTAGATTTTTTATTTGTTTTTTTTTTGTTTGTCCACGCACATCTCCTACACAACTAGACGGATTTAAATGCGGTTTTCACAAATATGCTTAGCTATGACCAGATTGAAGTATAGGCTATGTTATTTTGCGCAAGGGCCGGATTAAAAGATGAAAAGAAAAAAATAGAAATAGAAAGGGTCAATTATGACTAGTGCGCGATCAAGTGGTTTTATTATCTTTGGGGAACACCTATTCAGGCAGTACATTCCCAGACTAGCAGTTCACATAAAAAAAAAACTGGATCAAAGCGCTTCAAAGGGGTTCGAATATCAACCATAAAGCGTTATCATGTATGTGCATGTGACTTTTGAAGCAAGAAGGAGGGATGGTAAAGAAAACATTCTATTCTCCAGGTGGCCTGCTCCTGCCTTGTGAGCCTGCATCTGTTAGACTCTCAGTCCATGGTGGAGCTCTTGGAAACTCTCATCGGGCTTCACACCAACAACAGCCTCCGTGCCACGCTGCAGTTCTCGCTCGCCAACATTCTCGATGGGGACGTCAAGACACAGATTAGGGAAAAGGTAACTTTACAGCACGCAGCTTAGAAGGCATGTTATGTGTGGTTTGGCTGCGTTTCAGCTCACGTTTTTTTGTCCATCAAACGTTGTTTACCGCCGCGACAGTAATGTACTATTGTCAGAGAAAAAAATAGAATCAACTAAAAAAAACAAATGAAACTCAAGGGAAACAAGGAACAGGGAATCGAGAAACAAAAATCGACTGAAAAGTATAATTATCAATTAAAAAAAAAACTACTTCATCAGAACTGGACCAATTTGAAATGGGACCAAATGGGAAGCACCAGCTTTCAAGTAAAAAAATAATCATCAACCGTCCGTTTGTCACCAGGCTGTGCCTCACGAACCGTGATAGTTAGATACTAATACTAAAAAACAGAATAAAATAAATATTTAATGGGGCTCCTATACAACAAACGTGTTTTATTAAACGTATTTTCGTATTAGATCTTATGTAAAAACGGTAATACGTACAAGCATCAAACTTGGCACGATTATAGTACACACTCAAAAGTATAACAACAAATAATAAATAATGGCCAAATTATTGTCTGTGACGAGACAAGAATTTGGCTGTGTCTTGTTCTGTTCATGAAAAGTTATACCGAACGTCACTATGTGACGGCGTAGCAATTGCTTGGCTATTTTGGTATGCGTTAAGTTGGACCAAATAGTCTTTTAAAATTGATAATTGTTGTATTTTGTGGTGGTATGAAACCCTCAGTGCGCGAGCCTGACTCTCAATTGGCCGTCTTTTTTATAATTATATTATTTCAGGTCCTTAGCGGCGTCAAATGCGTGCTGAAAACTATAGTGCTGGTTGTTGCTTGTTTTGTTGGTGAGCTGTCTTTTTTTCTCATTAGATACATAGAAACAAAAATTTAAGGCTTCTACAGGCCAAAAACTTGGCCAGCAGATAGGGTATAGTGGTGAGACATCTTATCATTGACTGACATACAAAGTAGGTATCTTCTAATTCTGCGTGCTTCATCATCGACCACATCTTCGCTTACCAACAGGCGAGTTGGTCGTACAAAAGCGGAATTATTCGCGACTTAAAAAAGGGGCAAACAAGCATGTTGTCCGCCTGATGGTAAGCAAAACCGCCGCCTATTGACACCTGCATCACTAGCGGTGGTATTGACTCAGGTCTGTTCTGTTTTGCCCCTCTCCGTATATCTCTCCACTCCGCGTTATAGCTCGCTGTTTTTCTCTTCCAATTCACTGGATACTATACCATCTTTTTTACGATGATATCTGCTCCTATCTGCTTTAGTAGAAACACACCCAAACAAAATGTGCTAGCTCAAGCTGAGCTGCTGCTGACGCGTGTTGGTCTGTGGAATTCTGCAGAGTAACTTAAACAACGTGTAAAATGAAACTATTTGAATTCAGATAATGATGGAGGTGCAGTACTGGAGAAACTTAAGGATTTGCTCCGTAAAGACTCGCAGCCTTTGGTGGAGTTAGTTAAATTCAGCGATCCAGCGGCTCTGAAGCTTCTGCCACCAGTCATTGTTAATTACAGGTGAAATTTCCTCCTTTTTATGTTAACCTGCCTTTGTTACTGCTTAACTGCTGGGCAAAGAACTCGCTCAACTCCTACAGGAGGTCTAGACAAGAACCACTTTCTGTTAGCGTTAACGCCTGCGGAAAGATAAAATTGTATGAAAATGACATTAGCTTGAGAGATGTCACGTGACTGCTAATGTCATTTTCATACAATTCTATCTTTCCGCAGGCGTTAACGCTAACAGAAAGTGGTTATTTTCTAGACCCCCAGGTCTGTCCTGGGCAAGCACCTTCCATCTTAATTAAACCTCCCGATTGCGCCATTACTAAGGGCACCCTGGGACTCTTTGACCGTCCGGTTTCATTCTTGGCTTGCGTGATCGCCATTTGAGCCCACGGCAGATTGAATTCCTACATCTGTATCGCCTGTCATGGAAGGCGGTATGGTGCTTGATGGATGCAGTCTTGCCTTCTAATTCCAAGAATACTGCGTTCAACTTCTAATGCCATTAATATAACTACACAATGGTGCCGATTCTATTCTACAATTAACGTAACTAAACTAAATTTGACAGGACTAAAATTAAACACTGTTTTAAACTATCACGGTTGTTCACTAAAGTTAAATGATTATTTACGGGATATTTACCGTGGTAAGGTTGTGGAAGGAGCTCCCGATATTTCGGCGCAGTTACATGCACCATGTTCACGGGAAGACCCCCGTAAATAATCATTTAACTTTAGGACTAAAATTGTTGCCATCCTCACTCAAAAAAAAAAAAAAAAATAGAGACGCAGATAATTTTAGTCCTGTCAAATTGATTTAATTTAGTGAATGGTATGGCAGAATCGACGCCAGTGTTGTGTTTGTTTTTGTGTAAATGACGTATGTGCTGAAATTAGGGCAGGCTTACTTTTTTACTGAAAAGTGTAGTATTTTTCGATTGCTGATGTTTTTGTACTCCAACCAAACGTCCCATAATGACTTAAACCGTATAAAGATCAGAACAAATAAAACCCCTTAAAAAAACGTTTTTGTAAATACCGACATTTTTCTTACACTGCAGTTTTTTTTTATCTGTAAATGCCTGCAAAATGTCTCCAAAATCTAGGTTCAATGGATGACCATCAAGACAGACCGCATCCAGTCTCTGACCGTTTTCATCAGCCAAGCTCATTAAAAGTAACGCAATCCAGAGTGTTTCAATGTTTGGTCACAAACACGCTCGACTCCTATAAAATACTAAGCGAAAACGTGGGTAGTGGCTACTGGCTACGACTGCTGGCCGCGTTTAAGCCAAGATGTAGTGGCTGGTGGCGGCGTCTAGTGGCTCGGCTACCAACGGCGTCCATTAGTGACCCCCTACCGGTGACTCAGTGTGCGGGAGCACTAAAACTTGACTTATTTCTCAGACTATCATCTACCACTGAGCCCCAACCTCTAGCGAGAGAGGACATTATCTCCAGCGTGCACAAATGGAATTCATGGGTGAAATCATACATCGATACCAACGTACAAGCGCTGCTGCAAAACGTTACCAGGGTTAAAGTGCTGCATGAGATCAGGGAGGAGGCTTTTAAAATTGGTTTGTAATCAAGTTTATTCTTGACTCTATTTTCTTAGTAATAAGATAAAAGTTGGTTAATCGCGATTCACATTCGAGTGAGTCGTAGTTTTATAATACACTAATACACTAGCCACCGCTGCATGAAAGTTCATCCACAATTCTAGATATAATAGATCTGTGAAAACCTCAACAGCACTTTGGCGCGCTCTATGTCTCCGCTGGTCCTCGCCTGCCGTCTTTTCAATACCCTCCTTTCCGCCTACACTAATTTTGAAATTATTTGTGACAATTGGAAAACTGTAACGAAAGTGTTTTTTACTCACTATGAAACTAACTGACCAATGGGACATGGGTAAGAATGCCGATGACTATGCTATGATGACAATGTTATGACATACTTTATGTTGACATATTTTTTCAGCAATTAGTTGTTTTTTTTTATATTTTTTTTTTAAACCATATTCCTATTTTTATTAGGATATATATTTTAGTTTTAAAGTTGTTTTAGTAGAATTATCCGTTTTAATTCTCAATAAATAATAAAAATATGACATTTACACTCAAATCCTAGATAACCTAAAAAATTCATTATCTCATTTTCCGCAGAAATCCCACCCAACTGGAGGTCAATATGCGCGTCTCTAGATATACCGGAAGTTCATGTATGGTGCCACTACTACCAGCCTCTGCTGACCTCCCGCGTGAAAGCAATCCTGCACACGCGCTGGGCCAACCTGTACGACTCGTTCAAAACTCAAATACTTATAGATTTGACTAAGGTAAGGTATTGATTGTCAGTTGGAAAGAAAATTTCCATTATACTGAAAGCAACTTGGCTTTCAAATTGACGTAACCTTGTAAAGAGGTATTGCTAGATCAAAATTAAATGTATATATTTGTACGGGATATAATTTGCTAGACGCTTTACAAAGTTATGTCATCAACTTTGTATGAGCTGTCAAAAAGCGGTTAACATGAGGTGTGTTCGGATTGCCCCGTATTGGCAAAAATAACTCTTACAAACACCAATAATGATCATATTGCGTTTTCGGAATGTGTGAGCAAAAGATGAATTTTTAACTGTTTTCGTTCACCATTCCTATATGTCGAAAACAGCTAAAAATGTCATCGTGAACTGCCCCTTTTGCCCACCTTGCGATATTGTGGGATCCCTGGGATCATTGTGATCAAGTTATAACATCTGGGTATATTTTGACGTTTGTTTTTAACGGAGTTTTCATGTTTTGGTTTTTTCGTGTTTTGTTTGCGCGCTGTAATAATTGTAAAGTTTCATGTTTTACTACACGGTGAACGTACTGCGATCCCCAAGCCGCCTGCCAAGCGTAGGGATTACGGCAATACCCCTCTCTATGAGGGAGGCCTTGTCCAACAAGGGACGTTAATTGGCTGATTATGTGATGTTTTACTACTAATCTAGTTGTTTATTTTTTTAATTTAATTTCTGTGGCCATTAGCAAAAATAAAGGAATTCCGCAGTAAGTACTGAAGAAGGCAGAATCGGTTCTAATTAAACATTTTTGCACACACGGTTTTCTGACCCCAAACTAAGCGAAGTTTGTAATATGACTGCCAGTACAGAAATATATGATCGAAGATCCGAACGCACCTATCTACACTAATATTATAAAGAGGAAAGATTTGTACCTATTTTTGTATGTTTGTAATGAATAGGCTCCGAAACTACTGAACCGATTTGAAAAATTCTTTCACTGTTGGGAAGCTACACTATCCCCGGGTGACATAGGCTATATTATATTTTGTAGCGAGGCCGAAGGCCGAGCTTACACTCGTGCGAAGCCGGGGCGGACGGCTAGTATAGAATAAACAGAGTATAGTCTATTGGTATGATTCGGTAAGGGAGCGTTCAAGTACTACGTTTTTGGACTCCTCCCCTACATGTAACGCGCCGTAACGTTTTTTTGGACCCCCCCCCTCTAGTAAAACGTTACGTAACAACCATGTGACCATTTTTACTTAAAAGCACAGAATACATAATACACAGTCACAATTATGCGGCGTCAGGTACCGGAAAGTCGTTAAAATATATTTGTTATATAAAAAATGCGCGAGAGACTCTTTACGCGACCGTTCTGAAGGGTTCAAAAAATAACAATGTTACGTAACGCGTAGTTCAAACACCCCCTCCCGCCCCTGTAACGCATCGTAACGTTTTACAAGCCCCCCCCCCCCCCACCCCCAAATGCGTTACGTAATACTTGAACGCTCCCTAAGACTGTCGGGAACGAGACGTAATTGTACGATTGACTTTTCATTATATTCTAGGTGTCTTCAGAAAGTGAGGTGGAGAAAGAAGCCGATATCAACTGGTTCGTTTGGAAGGATCTTATCGGCGAAACTGTCATTGAGAGTCGGGCCGATGTGGTCAAAGTTATGAACTCTTTGATGAAAGGTAACCTTTTTTGCATTTGTTTGGCAAGATACAGGGCTGACATTTCATCATACTTTGTCAGGGTCCGTAGATCATCATCAACGAGAAGAAATCCACTGCTGAATATAGGCTTCCCCTTTAGAACTCCACTCTGAACGACAGCCTGCCATCTGCATCCACTCTATGCTTGCGACTCTCAAGATGTCGTCGGTCCATCTAGAGGCCTACCTACGCTGCGTCTTCCAGTTTGTGGTTTCCACACAAGAACCTTCCCCATTGGTTATTGGTTCATCGAGTGATGTGGTCTACCCATTGCCACTTCAACTTGCATATCTGAGCAGCTATATCAGTGACTGGTGACGGCGAATATCCTCGTTCCGAACTTAATCGCGCAAAGAAACCCCGAGCATAGCTCTCTCCCTTGACATTTGATAATAATAATTATTAGCTAATACAGACCACGAACCGGAAGATGCAGCATAGGTAGGCCTCCCACTCGATGGACCGACGACATTGTGAGAGTCGTGGGCATCCAGTGGATGCAGATGGCAGGCTGTCGGTCAGTTGGTTAAAGTGGGAGGCCTATAGTAATAGTAATAAGTTTATTCAGTATACATCATAAGAGTTTAAAGCGATCAGGGTTTCTTTTTAGGCAAAAAATTACATTGTATTAGGAGTCCCTGCTCTTTCTTAATATAGGACATGTTTAACTTATGTGTGTTTTGAGTGTGTGTGTATGTGAGTGTGAGTGTATATTTGTGAGAGTGTGGGTGTGGGGTGTGTGTGAATGTGAGGGAGTGTAGTAGTGTGATTATGAGTGTATTAAGGGAAGGATGTACGTACATGTAAATGTGTAGGGCGGTTGTGTACTTAGTGGAATAAGTATGTAATTTATTGAACCTGTAGTAGTAACCTTTCTGTTTCATCGTAGCCAAAAGGTGTTACCCACTTGATAATACATTTTTTAACTTCATAGAGTTGTTTTTTATATACATACAAATCTTTGTTCGCTTTGTTATATACATTAGCCGAACGTGCAGTCTATTGCTTATAAGCAAATTCGGTTTTATATTTTGGAATCTGCACAACAGAAGCCTATGTTCAGCAGTGGATGTCTTCTGGCTAACAATGATGATGGTGATGAGGACTTACTTATTTCTAGGCATGGCCCATCAAGACCGTGGCTACACCCCAACCCTAGAGACACTTTGCCAAAGCTTAGACAGCGACCTGCAGAAACTTCTGGAAGATTTGAAAATCTACCTCTATCCTGATAAGAAGAGTGGAAACAAACTTCTGTTCTCTTATGAAGATGAAGAAGATTCCGATCAGATATATAGCGACAGAGCAGAAATTGAGATGTATCTGAGAGATGTGTCAGATAGTAATGTACAGAGGTAGGGGAATTTGTATGTTTGTTTGTAAATAAAAGCTTATTAATTATTAAACTATAATAATATGCTTAACTTTTCAATGTGATTTATTGTGTTTTGTGTCTTAGCTTCATTAAATTGAGACGTAATTTCAAGAAAAACATATTTTCAGCATGCTCCACTACATCAAAGCTTGCTTCGAAGAGCCGACCCTCCAGTCCACGGAGTTGCAACAGAAAACCACAGCGATCTACACCGCTCGGTTCATGCAAGCGATCACCATTCTTATGCCGCATCTGCGCAAGTGCTACATTCCCGAAAACGAATTGAACGTTAATGAAAATGCGATAAAGAGGTAAGATCATAAAATAAATAGGTAAAGAAGGCCGACTCCATACAACGAGTGTTGATAGGCGCACGCACACAGCGTACATGTACGGCGATCTCAGATCAAGTCGATCGAACGCCTTTCACGAGTGCTCTCGCTTTGGCACACGTAATTAAACGTTTCGTATGACAATTATAGTCATAATTTACAATGATATTTCCATTGTTATATTGCAAAAAAAAAATATAAGAATTAGGTTTTATTATACTAATCGTGTCTTTCGTATGTGCTGTAATCGACCAATGTTTAGACTTTTATTTTGTTATCTTTTTCTATTACAAATAAATGTGTTTAATAGTAACAATCTAATACATTGTTTTTAAATTAATCTTCCAAATCTAAACTTTGCACAGAACATTAAAGTTTCTTTGCCAGCCCTACTAGCGCTAAGGTTGCGCGTAGGTTATTAAAATTAAGGCCAGTAGAAGCTGGCCTTCTGTGCCTATTAATTTTGCGGTCAGAGCTAAAAAAACTTAGATAGAGTAAAGGCACAGAATACATATAAGTATAGGTACAGAATATTCACTCCGCAAAATCATTTAAATAAGTAGCGCCTCTTGCTACAACACAATAAAGTGCAATTCAGGACGTACCTACAGCCATATTAACCTAGAAGTTGCCTCTCTGTCTATCGCGCGGCAGCGGGCACGGCAAGTCCGACAAGACGACTACTTGTAGCTTCATACCTAAAGTGCGGAGTGCGCCAGGCCTGGTATAGGTGATATGTAAAAGTATATTTTTTTCCAAGGTGGAACGATCTGTGTGCAGTTCTAAAGATCCACTGGCTGTCTGGCTGGAACAAGTGGGTTGATATCGCGATGGTGAAAGTACAGGAGCAGACGAGGGGTCTCCCGCAAGAGTTCACCTTACAAGCCAATATTGACTACTTGATGATGGTCAGTTGAATATCTTTTTTTTTTAAATTATAAAATAGGCTTGCGCTTGGCCGCCAACTCGCCTGATGTTAAGCGATGATGCGGCCTACGATGGATCACGCTTGCCTAGAAGAAACCGATTCGCTCTTAACTTGAAGACACCCAGATTGTAACTATCGGGAAACACATCAAAGAGCGCATATATATATTATCAATATCCGTTTTTAGGGTTCCGTACCTAAAGGGTAAAAACGGGACCCTATTACTACCTTGCGGTATCTGTGAAACCGTAATAGGTAGCCAGTTGAAATTTTCACAGACTATGTAATGTTAAAACAGGCCGTACGGCCCTAGATTTAGGGCTGATGCGCACGCGCCACGCCACCGTTACTTATCCCTCTTGTTTGTCTGATCTGAAAGATGCAGCCTGTATACTAAGAAGGCCGTTTAAAATGTTTCTCACCTATTTCAGCAATGGGACGTCATCAAAATAGTCGAAAAAGACGAAACAGGCAACTCAATAGAGTCAACAATAAAAGTACCTGCCGGCCCGTCTTTAAAGCTACAAGAATACTTCTACTCTGTCAGTAGAATATTAGACGAAGTCATCCCCCACACTTTACCTAACGAAATCCACACAGCATTCATCGAGAAAGTGACAGACATCACTTTTGCACACTACAACAAAGTCATAAGAGAGAAAGAGACGGATATAAATCAGAGATGTGCGCTTCAGTTATTGATGGATGTTAGACATTTGACGCTGTTGCTGGTGCCCAGAGAGAGTAAGAAGTATATGGATGTTTCACAAGATATTTGCGAGTTTATAAGACAGAAGATTGATCCGTTTGATTATGACGTGTTCTATCCGTATATACAGACCAATTTGAAGAGGTCTGTGCAAAGAGTTCAGGTAAGGAATTAAAAAGTTCATCATTTAATAGCCAATCTACACTAGTATAAATCTGTGTTTTAAAACACAAAACTATGTAGGTATTTGAGTGTATTATGAGTCCGACTTATCTTGTCTGTCTATACATAAATATCAATATAAAAAACCGACTTCATCAGAACTGGACCAAATTGGACTGGACCAAGAGCAAACGGGAAGCACCAGCATTCAAATAAATAAAGAATCGTCAAAATCGGTTCACCCAGTCATAAGTTCTGAGGTAACGAACATAAAAAAAACAGTATGACGACACGATACGACAGTAACGACAATACGAATGTTCAGTAAAAAAAAAAAAAAAAAAAAAAACATTTAGTTTTTGTTAAAAAAAAATATAGTAAACATTGGTATTTTTTTTTTACCGCTTACATTTTATATAAGTCCGTTTGATAATTTTATATCTTTAAGAATGTCAAAGTGCGCGAGCGAGATAGAGGATGCACGAAGGGTCGACTACTAATCAAATACCAAGTTACAAAGTCAATTTTTTTGGTCTTCCTTACATTTTGTCGAGTGTGAATGACTGTTTTCTATGGAACAGCTGTTATTTTTATTTGCAATTTCTGATTTTCACCCATTGTAAAAGTTGATCATAATGATGGGTAATATGGACCACTTTCGGCTTACTACCACCGTTAGTAACCCTGTATTTGTTCATATTTGTCACGTTCATTACACGCGAGAGAGATAGAAAATATTTTCATAATGCATATTGTATTTGTGACGTCATAAATTTGAGTAGTTCTTAAACATCAGACACTATTCAAGTGGAAATGTTGATGCCAGTTTTGAATAGACAACTTACAGAGTTATAAGCTTGGGGTGTACTAATAGACCAGGGTAGAAGCCTTTAAAAATAATAAAAAGTGAAAAAAAAATATAGTAGGATGAAACCCATTAGAAAAGGAGGAGGATATTATAAAAATGAAAGGAAAAATAAATTACGGGCGATCTGAGTTCGGGAAGTGGGGGGGGGGGGGGATAAACCATTTTTTACCCTTAACCCCCCCCCTCCCCCTCCCACTTCGCGAACTCAGATCGCCCGTAATTTATTTTTCCTTTAATTTTTATAATATTCCCCTCCTTTTCTAATGGGTTTCATCCTACTATTATTTTTTTTGGTTTTAAAAATTATCGACCCTGGTCTTTAAGGCTAAAGGAAGTAATTTTTTCATCATGAATCGAGTGCAACCTTTCTGCGTAACCCAGTAATACCCATAGATAATATTATATTGGGCATATAATATTATCTATGGGTATTACTGGGTCTTTTTATAGTCTTCGACTTTCCGCTGCCAACCACTTCATTATGTACTATTATTACTCGTTAATTTCCAGACGCTTCTAGGCAGCCTGATTCTCCACCACGGTCAGTTGACCGGTATCATCGGCACCAAGCCCGTGTTGTCTGGAGGAAGTGGTGATAAGGCCGCCTCTATTCTTGCCTCGGGAGAGGCGCAGTGGTTCTCCCTGTTACCCGTTGCCGCGCCAGTCGTTAAGAAGCAAGACAAACCAGTAAGAAAACATTACAGGCTTGATGACAGGTCTAGGCTACTATATCTGCGCCTTTTGAGGCTTTGTGAACATTCAGCCGCTGCACCTGCCTTATTTTGCGTTCTGGGAAGATGAGACGGCGCTAAGGTATCAACGAAAGTAGCGTCCCATACTAATGGCCGCCCCATCATCCATATCTATGCTTATAATAATAACATATAAAAAAATCTGCAATTGCGAGATATCTGAAAAAAAAAACATACAGGGTGTCTTTAAATAAGAAGATGAACACGTTAAGACAGTTTTTAGAAGTTATCTGTTTTTTTGTCCACGCACATCTAATCCACCAGATTGACCAGATCAACTATGATCAGATTAAAGTATAGGTAATGTTATTTTGCGCAAGGGCCGGATTAAGGGAGGAAAAAAGGGTTGATAGTTTGTATGAGAATCTACGCGTACAAAGTCGCGGGCAACAGCACTAATAGTTTATAATATTAGTGGGATAATCTATCTATCAATTATTATAGGTATATGCTATCAGAAACTATTAAATATGATTATCATATCATAGTTAATGATTATGTTATCTTCTATTATCATAGCTTATTATTATCACCAATGTGTTCATACATTTTATAACGCCAATCTAAGATCTATCCATGAAGGAATTTATACGCCTATGCCAGTTCTGCATTCCATAGATTAAAACTTTATTTGACTTTGATTGCGATCATAAAAATGTATTATTATAGGAAAACACGCAAGTTGAGAGCCATTATGAGTGACGATAAAAAAAAGTTCAGCTGCAACTATTTGTCTATTGTATGCCAGCGCTAACCATCAGGCGAGTTGGCGGCCAAACGTAAACTACGCTGCCATTGATACCAAAAACATGGCATCAAAATTGCGTGTCTACCGATCATTTTCAGCCATCTTTTGATGATCGTTGGATGTTAGAAATGTCAAACTAAATAAAACTGGTTTTCAATCATCATTATCAACCTACCATGTTCCCACTGCTGGGACACAGGCCTTCTATCAGAGAGAGAAGATGGGCCCTTGTCCATCATGCTGGTCCAGTGCATGTTGGTGAATATCATGGTTTAAGGTTTTTGGATATGCCGGTTTCCTCACGATGTTTTCCCTTACCGTTTTTGAGTGAAGGCATCGTCGCTGGAGCACGGCTTTGGGTCGCAGGAGCACGGCTTTGGGTCGCTGTACACTTAAGTTCACATTAATTTATGTTCACAGACAAAGAAGAAGCTGGCCACATCGTCAAGCCCGGGTAGGTCGCGTGGCGACATTTCCGACATAATGACGTCATCTCTTCCTATCAACTTCGCGAACGCGCGCTCCGGAGCCGCTTCCTTCTTCAACTCCATGACATCAGACTGGTTCAGCGGCTCCTAGAATATTCGACAACCGCTTGATAGTGAGCGCTTTCTTCACTACGGGTTTGTTTCAGAATGTGCTATAATATATAATTATCAATTTAAAAAACTAATTTTGAAGTCGGGTTTTGAAACTTATAATTATATTTGTTTTTACTAATGATTTTGAAAGGCAAGCACAGTGTTTATTTAATAGATAAGTACTTATTAGCTTAGACGGAACATTAATGGGACGTTCTGAAACAAGCCTTATTGTTAAGACGCAAAGTTTGTATAACGTTTGGCATTTATGAGTATTCTATTGATAATGTTATGTTGTATTATTTTTTTAATAAATAATTATCTGGGCTACGAATAATGTGTTAAATAATTGAAGAGGAAACTTAAGTGAAAAGGGCTTCGATCATATGTAATATCAAGGATGATTTTAATGTACTTGCAAAATGTATGAAAAATTCAGTTTCCTTTCACGTCAGATAGGGGCGCTGTTCAATTTTACATACATTTTGCTATCGTTTACATAACGATAACTTTTTCGCAAGTGCTCGTACTAAGGCCACTGATCTAAAATTCAGTTGCCAAATTTTTCATACCTACATACCTAGGGCCTTACTTAAAAACGTTACTCAAGTTGATGTATGCTTAAAGTTGAATAAAAGCTTATAAAAACGTTTAAATTATTTATTAACAAAAATCAACGCACATCATTAACATAATAATTAACTAGCTTGAGTACCTTCTTCATCTTTTTTCACTTCTCCTACTTTCCTACCGAGTAGTCTAAAGTTGTCATTGTAACCGTCTCCGTAACCGCCGAAGTAGTTGCCGCCTTGGTTGTAAGGCCGGTCGTAGCCTGGCCGGTACGGGTTCGAACCGGGCCTGTAGCCCGGGTAACCGGCGCCGGTGCCCTGGAAACCGGGCCCGCTGTTGCCGGGACGGAAGAACGGACGGTTACCTAGGATAAAAACACGGTACAATTAATTACTGGTTATTAACGATATAACCTCTTCACAGCTCATCCTTTACCCCGCCGCGATGAAAAGAGACTAAATTTTCAGTAAGATCTTTTTCGAGCGGGCCAATCCTAGAGGCGAATTGAATGACGTGTATTTTTTTTATTGTACTGGGTGACGAGACGAGTGAAGTCGCTCGCCTGATGGCTCTTCACGCTTGCCCATAACAGCTCAACGCCACTCAGAATTTTGAACTTCAATAGTTTAAAACCCTGGATGGCAATGCACTGCGCTCGTCACCCCGAGATATAAGATGTAAAATCTCTGTATGCCCTGTAATTTCGGAAACATTGCCCTTCAATCCGGAACACAGTAGTGTTTGCTTGGCTGTTGAATAACTGGCAAAGGTGTGGTACTTCCCCAGGCGGACCCCTGCAAAAGAGTTCTACCACTACAAAAATATGGTATTCACCAATCACAAGCCATCGAACGAAATCCTAAGCAAAAGTAACATATTAGAAATTATCATATCACTAAAAAATTCAAAACTCAAATCACTCATTCGAATAGATCAAAGCAATCATTGCTAACGCATTGAAATTTGCTTCTATGAATAGAAAATCGTTCATTACGCAAAATATTATTATTATTAATTATTTTCTTGTGAAGTATAATACAAGCGATAAAAAAATTGAGCCCCTGTCTGTCTATTGCTCATACTTTGTTTGTCACACTTAGCATGTACGAAACTAAACCTACAAATCTAAAAGGAGGTCGTTGTTGCACTCTCCATAAAGAACAACTTTTTATTGCACACTAACGTTTGGAAAACACGTATTTTTATTTACATTAAATATTTCAAACAAATTTATAATTTTACGAATCATACGCAGTACCTACCTACCATACATAATGCATCATATACATTCGCATAATAATTTTGTATGCATTATGTAAACTCATTCAATACGATAACCATCGCGTGGGACACCGATCACAGTCTCGCGACCAAATTATGTAAAGTTAAACGCGGGAGCCACCATCGTATAATCTAAGTAAAACTAATAGCCAACCGAACAAGGTTTTTAGTTCCATAATTTGGCTAACTGCGGATAGGTGTGGTCGGTCTATACAATTCAACGCCCGATGGAAGTACATTGACTTTGTCTGCGGTACGCTCGAACGTAGACCTTGGCAGTCACAATAACCGGATGGGTCGCACAAGGGCTTGGTTATCTTTTGTGATTTTAGCTGGGTTATTAGTAAAAAGTAGGGCAGCGTGTATCAAGTTTCACTACTGGCAGTGCCGCGGGGATTTTTTCCCCTACTATGTTACTTAGATGTTATTTTTCTTGGAGCTGTAAGTAAATTTCAAAATTCGACTGCCCCGGTGGCTCAGTTGGTGGTGAACCTAACTTCTGTGCTTGGGGGCGTGGGTTCGATTCCCATCTAGGACAAACATTTGTGTTTGTTCTATGTCTGGGTGTTTAAAATATATATTTTTGAGCGAAGTCGCTCGCCTGATGGCTCTTCACTTTTGCCCATAACAGCTCAACGCTACTCAGAATTTTGAACTTCAACAGTTCAAAACCCTGGATAGCAATGCACTGCGCTCGTCACCCCGAGATATAAGATGTTAAATCTCTGTGTGCCCTGTAATTTCGCTGGAAACATTGCCCTTCAATCCGGAACACAAATAGTGTTTGCACACTACTGCTTGGCGGTTGAATAACTGGTAAAGGTGTGGTACTTCACCAGGCGGACCCCTGCAAAAGAGTCCTACCACTACACTACATATGTACGTATATCAGTCTCTGGCAGCCATGTTACAAGCTTTGCTTAGTTTGGGGTCAGATGACCGTGTGTGCAAAAATGTCCCATATATTAAAAAAAAAAAACATTTAAAAAGGATTCAATATAATGAAAGCCAAACCTCCATAGCCTGGGTATCCAGATGATCCGCCGTAGCCGCCGGGGTAGCTGTTACCGTACCCTGAAAAAGACAGACAACCTTTCAGAAGACTAAAATACATGAATGATATTCGTTTGTTAAAGGATCTTAAACCCCGTAAGAAATCTACCTGCCAAATTCAGCTTTTTAGGTTAAGTCGTGTTCGAGATTTTGTGATGAGTAAGTTAGTGTGAATGTAGTAGTAGGTATTTCCCTGCGATATAATTATAAATTAAAGTGATTATTGTACAAACTCAGACGATCTTTACAAAAACCATCTCAGAATAAAAAAAATAAAAAAAATGTCTAAAATAGTCTAAACCAAGTACCTACCTAGTACCTATAGTTATCAGCGGCGGCGCCGGCGTCCAAAAACTAGGTACTAATTTCATTAGAATATCGTTATTTTTTATCTATATATTTTTAACTCGTCTATAATTTTTCATAGATCTAGTGATATGAATTTAATTAAAACGTTATGAATACCGGCGGCGTCGACAAAGACTGATTAGGATCATAGATCATTTGAAGCCAAAACAGATTGAGTGTCTCACGTATTATTTTTAAGTCACAAAAGCGTTTATAAAATCTTTTATCAGGGTGTATCGGCTCATAGGCATATCAAAAACATAACTATATTCGAAAAAGAAGCATTTCTAGACTAGCTCTTGAGAAATAAGAAACTTGACGTTCCTTAAATCATCCGTCCTATATAATTATTATCCGGAATCGGATTAATAGTTTAGAACTCTATATTAATTTATTAGGCCATCTTTGGAAATGTGTCGACAGGGTTACACGGAACGATGGTATTAACCGAAAAGAGATTACTGTGAACATCTTTTTTATGTGGGACTAACCCTGTTATCGCGAAAAAGTCTGTTAAATACCTATTATACAAACTTAACAAAATGTATACTTAGAACCATTTCAGGGGTGGTCCCATTGTAAATGTTGTACACAATGATGAGTACAACGACCTCTGCTTAGTACCACATTTCCGTGTAACCTTGTATGACAATACAATATCACTTTATTATTATACACCGAACAAAATACGTAGTAACTTAAAATGTATAAAAAAACAGGCAGGATAAAAAGCGGCATTATCGCCTTCAGCCATTTCTTCCAGTCAACTTTTGGATGGACATAGGTAAGTGAAAAAAGAGGAAAGGGTCGGTGGTGTAGATAATAGATGCACAAAATATACATACATAATAAATACTGAATATACAAATAAAATGATGGACTTACCAATACATACAATAAATTATTATTGTAGACAAGATTATTAAAAATAGGAAGAGATTTGGCCGGCCTGATAGAACCTGCAGCGCATTCCACATCAGGACAGTGAAAGATTTACTGTAGGAAAGGTTAATAGTATAAGACGAAGTAGGAATCTTAAGTTGAATAGTCACCTCCATATCCTTGGTTTCCCTGTCCCTGATAGCTGGATCCGTATCCAGAACCGCCGTAGCTGGGATAGTTGTTGTTACCCCCGTAACCGTTGTTGTAGCCCCCATAACCGTTGTTGTAGCCTCCGTAACCGTTGTTGTAGCCTCCGTATCCGTTGTTGTAGCCCCCGTAGCCATTGTTGTAGCCCCCATATCCGGGTCTCAGAAGGCCGTAGCCCCCGCTACGTCGCTGACCATCGAGCAGGTCTGAGCTCGAATCAAACCTTTGCGCTGCTACCGTCACGGCCAAAGCGCATGACAGCAAAAATATATGCTGAAAAAAACAGTGTTCGTTGCTTTAACAAAAACTTTTACCTACTTATGTTCAATTATTCATTGGTATAAAAATACTTTGTTTATAATTGACTAGCCGCTCGCCCCGGCTTCGCACGGGTGTAAGCTCGGCCTTCGGCCTCGCTACAAAATATTATATAGCCTATGTCAAATTGGAAGAATGTAGCATTCTATTGGTGAAAGAATTTTTTAAATCGGCCCAGTACTTTTTGAGCCTATTCATTACAAACATACAAAAATAGGTACAAATCTTTCCTCTTTATAATATTAGTGTAGATAAGCGATCTTGATAAGTTTTTTAATTATTTTGTTTTCATGATCATTGTAATTTTTGTCGTGTTCTCTTTGATCTAAGCGTTCCACTCGGGTAACCGTATCTTATTTTTTATGTACGCGGCTATTTCCCGTATGTTAAATAGATACTAAAGTATCTTTTTATTCATATTTTTTTGGCACTTTTGATATTAAAGTTGTAAATGTTATTAAACAAACGAAATGACTAATGTTATAAAAGCGTTGTTTCATGAGACCTAGATGGCTATTGCTGAGAGTTATGTGACTGGCTCATAGTACAAGCATTTGGTTGTTAAAATTACCCCAAAATATTACTGTATATATGTATTTTTACATTTATATCCACGCAATAATTGAGACATGAGGATGGCCGATGGGGCCGAAAGGTTCTCGAATGGAGAACAAGGACCGATAAGCGCAGCGTAGGATGTCCACCCACAAGATGGACGGACGACCTAAAAGAGACCGCAGGAAAACGCTGGATGCAGGCCGCTTCCAACCGGCCCTTTTGGAGATCGATAGGGAGAGCCCTATGTGAAATGCTGATGATGATGAATGTTTGAGGCATTCACGGTAGCATGTGCGCTTTAATTTACCGGCACCCGGTTTGATTCTCGGCCCTGCATCAATGACTTATTTGGTACCTAAATAAATTATGTGCAGCTTCGATGCCATCGCTCAAAAACGATGAACGAAGCACATCGTAAGGAAATCGGTATGTTCAAGAATCTCAAAAGTTCAAAGACATGTGACATTCATCAACACGCACTGGGCCAGCATGGTGGATTAGGTCCCACTCACTCTCTCTCTATCTCTCTCTCTCTCTCTTAGAGAAGACCTTAGTAGTGGGAACATGATAGGCTGAAAAGATAATGATGAATGTTTGAGAGAAGTATCATAATATTAACCATTCTGTTGCCTAGCGCTGCAGTAATGTGGTTTGCTCGAAGCTTGCGTTTTATAAATCGAAACAATTTTCTATAGATAGCTAAAAGGTAAAGGTCCGAAAGGTAGCTAAGAACGATAACTAAGTATCAAACGAAATACCTAGATCATGTTCACAAAGAAATTGCATTTGATACACATCTCACCTAGTGATAAAGTGATAACGCGCTCAATTCAGTAGTTGATAAGAGCCACTAAATAGATGCCGACAAGAAATAGTTAATATCGAATATTACTTATCTACTTAGGCATCGTTTAATTTTATCCACTGTTCGATCGTTGAAAATGCTTTAATTGTATGTTTGAAAGACAATTGCATTGAACTTCATAATTACGTCTGTATTTAGAAATTAGCTGACCCGATAGACGTCCTGTCCAAATTTTTATAAATTTGTTTGAGTAGGTCTTGAGTTTATGCAAAAATCCCATAGAAAATAAGTCCTTGAGTTCTTAACGAATGTGAAATTTTTCCTGGAAACATTTCAATAATTTTTTTCCTTAAAAACCTAATTGAACTATTATGAACATTGCGAGATATAAAAAAAACCCCCAGTTTTAAAATAAGCAGCTAAACACGTTTTTAGAATTTTTGTTTGTTTGTTTGTTTGTTCACGCACATCTCCTAAACCACTGGACAGATTTAAATTTTGAAAACGGTTGATGGTGTTTTTACTTTTATGCTTCTATCAATACTTCACACATGGCGACTTAAAATAAGCAGCTGAATATGTTAAGGCAGTTTTTAGTATTTTTGTTTGTTTGTTCACGCACATCTAAACCCCTGGAAGAAAATGCAGACGGATTTAAATGCTGTTTTCACGAATATGCTTAGCTATGACCAGATTGAAGTATAGGCTATTTTAATTTGCGTAAGAGCCGGATTAAAGGACGAAAAAGGGTTGTAAGTTTATATGAAAATCTACGCGTACGAAGTCACGGGCAACATCACTAGTATATAAATAAAATGCACGAGACCGCCTGAACACTTTCACATATTTTTTTACAATTTAACCAAATCACTTTACCAAAATACAAATATCTCACCGTTAAATTCATTTTGTTAACAGTATCACAGCACGGCACTGAGTCTGCGATCGCACTGTGATGAAATCTTGAAATCTCGCCTTTATATGCGAGAAAGAAAACGCAAGGTTTTTGCTTCTGTATAATTGTAATCGTATTAGTTTAGTCTTCATTGTTTGGCTCATCAGCTGTTATATAAAATTGATTTGGTGTAGGGATTGACTTTGTTGTTTATTACCTATTAAGTAGGGAATCATTTATTTTGACCAAGGATGGAAAGAAGGTAGGTATTTGCGTTGGGGTACGGTACTTTTACCCCAACCCTGTATGTTAGAAAGAGAATTTTCTAAATCGTTTCATAAATGACGGAATTCTAAGGTAACAAAAAAAAAACTGAATTGTGAACCCCTTTCTTTTTAACCGACTTCCAAAAAGGAGAAGGTTATTAATTCGACTGTTTTTTTTATGTTTGTTACCTCAGAACTTTCGACTGGGTGAACCGATTTTGATGATTCTTTTTTTTTATTTGAAAAGCTGGTGCTTCTCATATGGTCCTATTTCAATTTGGCCCAGTTCTGAAATTTTTATGAAGTCTGTTTTTGTATTGATAATTATTTAAACTCGGTTAAAAAGAACGACATCGGCTTCTCCTCAGGATTATTTCTATTTTAAAAAATCTAGGGAGATACTTATTTATGTACTTGTTTTTGTTGTTTTTTTTAGTTGGCCATTTATTTTGACTCTACCTACCATTAAAAAATTAACAAGGCCGAAACAAATATTAATATAACTTTCAAACATGGCACATCTCTATAAAAGTATTCACCTAAGTAAGTCCCATATCCGTCTGTGAAGGAAATAGAAGTAAACTTAGGAAGTGGGTTATTAACTTATTACTACGTTTGTACAGAAGCTCTTTTTCACGTGTAAGGGTTTGTTCACACTAGCGCACGTCAGCGCGCGCTGAACGCAGGTGCGTCGATTTTGTATGAATCGCAACGGACGCAACGCTAGTGTGAACAAACCCTTAGTTATTTCTTGATTGCAATCATTTATATCGACATAATGATCACGTATTGCGAATTTTGATTGATAATACCAACTATAAAGTTAAAAATTATTACCTTATCTGAAAGTCTATAGATACGATTGCAGATTTTGACGCGTGTAATTAATATAATAAGAATGATAACAGGAACAAAGAATCACTCAAATTATGATTTATAAAAAATATCTGAGATTATTTTTATGGAAACAAAAAATAAAATCGACCTACAAAGACCGTCCTTGTTTAGTCAAAATTAATATAAAACAATACGCATTCTTAATATACAGTTATATATAGTTACTTAATTATTGTTATGGGTGAATTTTAGGCGTCATATCTGCAGTTAGAAGATAAAAAGTTAAATGTAATTTTGAATATTTTATCGTTCATCAGTTCTTGTTTCGTTTGACGCGTTCCATTTATCAAGGTGAAAATCTATACATAATCGCTTTTAATCGATTAGATATAAAACTATGTTGATTTTAGACATGTTATTTATGTACTTATAGCTTTAGGAGGTATGTTATAGGTGCTCGTTAATGGCTGAATAATCTAGAAGTTTATAAAATCATTTTTGTACAATTTTTATCTGACTTCAAAGAAGGCGGAGGTTCAATATTCCACTATTTTTTTAATGTATGTTCACCGATTTCTCCGCCAATTATGAATTGATTTTGATGATTCCTTTTTTGTTTTGGTGGGCCATACTTAAATTTCATCAGAATCGGTTTGGTAGTTTGGTTTTTAAATCAAAATACAGGAAAAAATATGTCATCCAAGTGAACGAAATTGTGACCCGGGTATGTCCTAAAACTGCGACCAGAACCACCGGAAGATGGGCAGCAGCGTCCTAATAGTACACGGTGAACGTACTGCAATCCCCAAGCCGCCTGCCAAGCGTGAGGATTATGGCAACAACCCTCTCTATGAGGGAGGCCTTGTCCAACAGTGGACGTTAATTGGCTGATGATGTGAAGTGAACGAAATTGCGTAGGTATTTACTATTTTTAAAGTCGGTTTTTATTGTGGTCCACTTGTATCTTGTAGATATTGAATGGGTACTTATTTGCGTATTTTTTCTAAGTATATAATATGAGCATTTGTGCTAGTGGGTGGTCAGATTTCGGGATACTCCTCAGTCGGCGCTAGGCTTTAAGTCACTTCGTGTAGCCTCTTGTAAACGGCTTGACAGATTTCGGACTTCTTCTTGAAAGACTGGACTTAGATTGCGTAAAAGTAAGAGGTTTTTTTTGGCGAATAAGTCCGCTTTTGACCACCAACTCGCCTGTTGGTAAGCGACGATGTGGTCGAAGATGAAGAAGAAGCACGAAGATTTAGAAGATACCTATTCACTCTTGACTTGGAAAGGCCCAGAAGGAAATGAAGGAGAGGAATTGAATAAGAGAAGTGAGGCCTTGCAATGGGATGGTGCTATTATAAATAATATAAACCTACCCAGATCAGACTACTTGATGCTTTCATCGTTTTGCCTTTCTAGAGATCATTTAGTCGCATTGCAGGAACGCATACAGAACTACTTAATAGTAGTATATCAATAAAGTTTCATAAAGGGATAACCTAACACTTGATACGTTCCTTAAGAGGCAAGGATAATCGCTTCTGTAAGTCATGAATACGTAATTTTTGTTTGTTCTATTTTTGTAACGGTCTATTGGGAATTATGGTCTAATTTATGCACCCGCAGTGCGCACCCGTGAATATTTATTGCTAATAATAGGTTCTTAGGCAAATCTGTATTCATACTAGTAAGTACAGGATAGGAAGGTACCTACCGAATGATTATCACGCATTCCAGTCGTTTTTTTGTCGCCTGGGTTTATTCAGCCATCTTCACGCGTCTTTATATAACTTTGGTCTTTTACGTTATCTCTTAAATTACATGTCTTATTAAGTGTGAGTCCCATCATTAAAGTCTGCTATACCTACCTTTTTGATATAATTACGAAAAATTGCCTTCTGTATCATCATCATTAGCCAGAAGACGTCTACTGCTGAACATAGGCCTCCCCCTTAGAACGCCACACTGAACTGCCATCTGTATCCACTGGATCCCCGCGTCTCTCACGATGTCGTCGGTTCATCTAGCGAGAGGCCTACCCATGCTGCTTCTTCCGGTTCATGGTCGTTACCTTATGATTAGCGCCTATATAAAGTCAACGTCTAGTGTCCAGTATTATTTTCAAAGGATTTAGATCAGAGAATACTGGACGTTGCACTCAAATAAATCTGGGCTTGTGCAAAAATTTGCATATTATTACTTTTTCTTGTTATTAATTATGGCTTTTCGGTGTGTAATAAAATGTTTTATCTTTGTATAGAATTACATAAACCACATCCTAATAACATTTTATTATTCAAATAAAGACTGTAAACGTAGGCGGGAAGGTCTACAAGACCATCATGCAAAAACGGCTTATAAAATACGCAGTCCTTGGGGTATTCCTTGTCCCAGAGCCTTTATTTTATATATTTATGGGTGTTGAAATTTAATAGAAAGGTTATGCACATAAATACGTAAGGTATTGAGGTAAATATTTGCCTATAAAACTCAATTTCAGCACCTCTTTTTGTATGGTAATGTTATGGGACTATATTTTAGTACAAGGGTTACTCTTTAGGATGTTTGTCGTAAGATATTATTGAGATTGTCTTTGAATTTTGTGAGGGTAAAAACAGTTTTTTTTTTCTGGAATGAGCTAACGAATCTGATGGTAAGTGACAATGTGGTCTAAGATGGCGCACGATTGCTCATGAGGTGCCTATTCAGTCTTGTCTTGAAGAGACTCAGGTTGTACTTTATAGGAAACACAGAGGCATTTCATTCAATTGCAGTTCGTAGCAGTAATGAATAAAATGTAACTACAATACAATTTGGTAATTCAAGGTGAAAAAGTGTAATTTTCGCGGCGCTATTAGGTACCTACAAAATAGTTTGGAACACCGTTGTCATAATTATTAATTACTTCGTAAGGACCGGACCAATAAGTTTAATACTGCCGTCATAGGAGCGGTATCTCAACCTAGGTGTATTTCGAGATAATCGAGTTTTTGTGAATATTGATATTTCGTTACCTTAATGACATAATTTAATTTATTTTCATATTATGTGCCTATGTGAGGACCAAAATAACATATTTCTTAAATATATGTTAAAAATCCAATACTATTATTTTTTGTGTTTTTATGAGATACCGTCATTTCGTTTAGAATTAATAGTTATGAAAGATGAGTTTTAAAAGTTTTTTTTTTTGTGTTTTATTTCAATGTTCCAATGTAGATACGGTTATTTTGCTTAGTCGATCTGGTGCGAAATTGTTTAAGCTATCAGATGCGCGAAAAAACAGAAATCTCTTTTTTTTTTAGTTGCCGCTCTTGGGCTTGTGAGAGCAGTGGTACCAACTCAGTAGTATCAACAAGTTTATTTTGAATATCAGCGTGAAGATACTCGTAAGTTGACTTCGTTCGTTGAGATGGGATCACTCGGGAAGCACCAGCGTTCAAATAAAATAAGAATCATCAAACGTTCACCAAGTCGAAAGTTACGAGGTAACAAACATTTAAAAAAACAGTCGAATTGATAACCTCCTCCTTTATGGAAGTCGGTTAAAAACGATCAAAGTTTCTCATGTCCATCTTACCTAAAACATGTACCTAATCTTAACTTTAATCTTGTTGCATTTTAAAATGCTACACACAAGGCTATTTACAGTCTAAAAGTCTGAAATCCCGGTCTCATGCTTCACAAAACGTATATTCCCGGCATTTTCTGAAGCCACATTTCAGCAGGGTAATCTCTTCTGTCAGCGGCCAACAAAACAGAACAATAAGCATCACTGCAGAGAATTATCAGAGAGTTTTTGCTTTAGTTATCTGAGGGGCTCAGGCGGCTGACTGCACCTAAATGTGCCTTTTGTCTCCGGAGTCGACGTGAAGCGCGCTAGTGTTGGCTAGAACGAGGAAGAAATTGCAATTTTTTAATGCAAATTTTAAAAATAATTAATAAGGCGCTGCGATAGTTTAGGCGCATTGTAAGAGAGTATGCAACTTCGAAAAGGTGCAGCTCAGAGTTTTGGGGGTATAGTTAGAGGGATAATGTGTGCACGGTATAAATAATTTTTAACAAAAAAAAAAATTAAACCGATTTCAAAACCACAAATAGGCACTTTGATTTTTAGTTTAAGTTTATTTATTTAAGGCTTTTTTGTGTTTGCTTTAATATACCTTTGTACATATTCCTGAAATAAATAAGTTTCCAATAGGCACTCAAAAGCGAAAAATTAATTAATATAATTTATAATTATAAGCGCTACCCGCTCATCTATTTGAAGTCGGTGCCAGCCAAGTGTAATAGGTAGTAGATAGATACAACTGATGAAAACTATAAAAGATCAGTAATCTTCATACGGCTGAACAGATTTTCATGAGCTACTCGTAAGAACACTCTCGATCAAGTCACCTTTCAAACCAAAAAAATACTAAACAGATGCACGGACACACATACAAACACGTTTTACTTACTTAACACCCTTTGCATCGGGGCTTAAAAACGATACGCAAGTACTACAAATATCTTCCCAAGTCAAAATCACAGCAAAATTCGTGCGGAAACTGAAACAGCAAATTTCCTGAGAAAGAACCTCACTAACCCCGTTGCCTCGCAAAAATCACGCAAGCCAGAGAACAATAGCCGAGGCTGGCATCCTCGGTGAACTAATTAAGTGAATTCTATTCAGGTACTAGCAATGAATGCCTAATGATACCTAGAATAAAGCGCTTTCTTCCTGGAAAAAACAATAGTCAGTACCTATGTACTGACTATTGTTTTTTTAGGGATTACCATGATTAATGATTTTTTATTTGTTTAAAGAAAAATAAAATTAATCTACAGACCTTCAAGGTTTTTTTTTATGATACTTAGTGACGAGACGAGCGAAGTCGTTTGCCTCATGGCTCTTCACGCTTGCCCATAACAGCTCAACGCCACTCAGAATTTTGAACTTCAACAGTTCAAAACCCTGGATGGTAATGCACTGCGCTCGTCACCCCGAGATATAAGATGTCAAATCTCTGTGTGCCCTGTAATTTTGCTGGAAACATTGCCCTTCAGTCCGGAACACAGTAGTGTTTGCACACTACTGCTTGGCGGTTGAATAACTGGCAAATGATTCATTGGTAATCTGTTTATGTACCTACTTAGTACTTATCTAAGCTACGTATATGTGTAGTTAGGTAAATTAATTTGATTGTAGGCATGTATTTTGCTTAATAACTGTAAATGTCCTTTCAATGTCCAGTAAAAGAGAACTTAAACAATGAACAGCGAATGCTGGTATACGTTATGTTGGTATGATGCAGCTCTGAAGAAGAGCTTCGTTCCTTCGAATTTTCTGTATATAACCACCAATTTTTGAACTATGATTGTGACCATAATTATATGCCTTTGAGTATGAAAAACGGCACTCTACCATGTGCGTGTCTCGAGTCTCGACACGCTCTTGGCCAGTTATTTTAAAATTGAAATATAGACTTCCTCTTGACCGCCATCTCGCCTGATTTTAAGGAAAGTAGCGGGCTACGATGTATTTTAGCGTGTAAAAAAGGTATTCTTTGGCGACACACCCAAGGAAACACAGAAAACTGGAAAATCGCAGACAAATTCAAGGTATGCAGCCAGTATAATATGAAACCAGATTTATTAAGCCAAAACAGCGCTATCCTTCTCGGTAATATCGTAGGAAGCGAAAACAATTTCTCTCATATTACGGCGGGAAATTGAGTTTTAAGACGACTTTTTTCACACTCTGGAAAGGCCGCTGCAATATGAAAAATAAAAATGTTTTTCAACCTTTTACAGCAAGTTTGGACAAATAAAAATATGATTAAAATTACTTGAGACGATAATATTATACAAGTAAGTAACTATGTAAGTAGGTACATTTTTTAAGCACAATTTTTACCCACGACACGGCACTGAGAAGGTATACTTATGTGGCTGGGGCAAGAGATTGATACAATCAAAATCTGTCTAGCAGTTCAAAGTTACAAGCGCTTTCCAAATTGGTCGAGGGGTTTTTAACACGCTTTTATTACCTTCTTATGTATATATGTAACGAAATCTTTGTACATAATTGTCACCCCTTTCAAAACGACGGATTGATTTGAAATTTGCACACTTATCAAGACAAGAACCGATGACAATGCAATAATTTAAATAGTTGTCTCGTTATCGTTACCAGGATCGTCAGGATTAGCGAATTTAAAACTTGTTCTGTCGTTTTTTAAACTGCGAGAATTATTTAGTTTAGTTACATTTATACTTGTTTTTTGTTACGTTATTGTTTGTAAAGGCATAGAAAATACACAATTGAAACTTTTGTAATTCAAATTATTTATTAAGATTAATAAAAACGGACAATTCCATTAACATTTATCACACAAACCGTGAAACTAAAATACATTTTCTAATAAAAATAGTAATAAATAATTAAGCTAATAAACACAACAAATGCTGTAAAAATTAAGTCAACTTAAAATTATTGTCGTAAAATTGTCATCATAGTCATTGGCTTTTTTGCCCCTGTCGTCTTAGTCAGCAATAAGACAAAACAGTTTTGTTACAGTATTCCTATCGTCACAAATAATATCAAAATCAGTGTAGGCGGAAAGAAGTGCATTGAAGTGGCGGCGGGCGCGGATCAGCGGAGACACGGAGCGCGCCACAGTGCGGCTGTGATCCACGTGGAAAAACTTGGGCAATTTCCCACGCCTATTAGCCGTAAACACGGGTTTGTCTGGCACGAACAAAGTCCACAATAAATTGTGCAATTTACCGGAATCGCACGCGCCGACACAGTAACTTTTCAGTAACGTAGCCAGTGGACTGCCCAAACGAAGAGAAGAGAGAGATAGAGTGAGTAAGAAGCGCGGGGGGTACTTCTTCGCTAACACAGGTAACTAGACTTTTCAACCTCCCGTAATATCTGTCAGACCACACGTCGGGGTTGGTACTAAAAGGTTAATAAAATAGAACGATAAACAAGCTAGCGGACAATTTGATCGTAAATGAACACTGCAAAACCAGAAACGTTGCCAGTGCGTTACCTCTCAGTGGAAGAATTTAGTTTACTTTGTTTGTTAAATAAGTTACTTATTTCCTAAAACAACTGTTACATAAAACTTTGAAAGTATTGAATAAGTTATGGCTACCTTAAGCGCAGTCGTTAGCAATTCTACGCAGTTCCTCTTGCTTTCGAGTTTCCGCGTTTTCTTTAAAACAAGGACCGCAAACAATGCCGCAGCTTTCAAATACACCTCCATAATTTAAGTGAAAACATGTCCGGGGGTTGCCAGATGGATAAACGGTAAATATTGTTAAAAAAAAACGTAATTACTAATCATTTTTACGGCGTACTCTATGGGATTCGATCTCACCAATAATGTAGGTATCTATCTCTTCAATCTTCATCTTCTCTTCAATCTCTCAGTTTTGTCAGATCCTCCAAATGCCGTCATTTCGTTTGACTTAGCTAAATGTTCAACGCCGTCAATAATCAAGTCGGCAATAATCAAGGCCGTCTATTATTGATAGAATGGGGAAGTGGAATAAGATCTGCGGAAACTGAACGTTTCTTCTTAGCATAAACTTAACTAGATACAGAAATTGATTCCTTTTGGTATCGGAGGCCAAGTATCATTTTGGGTCAATGCACTAGCATTTTTTTATGTCAACAAGTAGACGGACCGCCTGATGGTAAGCGACCACCGTCGCTTATTGATACCTGCAACACCAGACCCCCATACCATAGCTACTCGGAAATGCCACAGGAGGTAAATTAACTCAACTAACACCAATTCGCTCATTCCACAAATTGGATTGCAGAATACTAAGTAGTTAGTAAAGTGAAATTTACAAAATGATTTTTACTGCCATAACAAAATACATGCTTACTAACATTATATAAAACCTATTAAATAGTCACAAAAAATAACAGACATTACTTATTGACCTTTCAAGGTCTAAAGATAATCCAAATGATCAAGCCCACTACCAGTTGGTAACGGATCCAGCATGCTGGTGGCATAGACACATCATCATCATCAGTCAGAAGACGTCCACTGCTGAACATAGGCCTCCCCCTTTAACCTCCACACTGACTCAACACTGAGGCATAGACACGCTGAATGGCAATACTTATGCAAAAATATTTTGGTATTCTTAAACTTGTTTTTCTTATTGCCCTGTGCTATGTTTAAAAAAAAGCTCGATTTATCGTATTTGGATAACGCCTAGCACGTCATTGAATTATGACAGTAGCCACGTCATGATAACATTATGAGTTAGAAGTCAACTCGGTGGTAAAAAAACTCGACCACAGGGTCGAGTTGTACCTATTTTATTTGACATACTTTTCTAAGGGTCAACTCGACCGAGTTATAATATATAAATGGGAAAGTTTGAGTGTTTCCACTCAGTGCCGTAACTAGCCTTTTATGCGCCCGGTGCAAGCTTCTATAACTGCGCCCTTGAAAACAAAACTTGGTCCTGATGTTGTAATTTCTGCGCCCCTCCAGAGTCTGCACCCTGTGCCTAGGCACCGTTAGCACAGCCCTATTTATAGCACTGTTTCCACTCAGCTCTGTATCTAATGGCTAAACGAAGTTCAATGAAAGTTGGTGTGGAGGTTGCAAATACTGCATAATCATAATTCTTTTTTTCTTTAATTAAATAAGGTTTCATAATTATAATTAATTTTGAATTACAGACTTTATATCTCTAAATTAATAGGATAATGTACGATAGCGGAAAAAACCTCAAAAAGCAGCCAAATTAATCCTAATTATTGTCATCAATGCTGTACGAATATTGAGATATACCTACTATTATGTGTACAAACTAAATATATATTTATAATCGTCTAAAACGTGAGCATGATGGACAAGTGGTCGATAGGTTATTGTTTGACCTATTGTTTGAATTTATTCTGTTTAAGAGTAGAGCAATAGGTTTACATAATATGTCTATTGTTTGAACATACTCTTTAATAGAGTAAATAGGTAGAGGTTTTAATATTAAATTATCCTGCCCAATTTTCTATCGGACGGTCAGGGTGGGCATGAAAAGGTGACATACCGCTTGGATTCCACTTTTATTGCGTCAACCGTTAGACTGTGGAATGCGCTGTCTTATTGGGTGTATCCGTCCCGATAGTTACAATCTGCGTGTCTTTAAGCCGCGAGTGAATCGGTTTCTTAGCAAGTGTGCTCCATCGTAGATCGGCTGATGCGTAACGTATAACAAACTATGGTTTCTGTACTAAAAATGTGTCAAACTTATGCAAATTTTCCGTTGCGATAAAAATATTAAGATTAGTCGAGAATAGGTACTATATTTTTGAAAAAGTATCTCCCACCACCGGACAACTACCAATCCCATCCACCTAACACCTCCCAATTTGTAAGGAAGAAGTCGTACACGGGCAACACTGAACGTATCCCTTAGTAGGTACAAACAAAGCATCCTAAGTGGCTCCTTAATTAAGAACTGCTGAAGTGTTTTGATGGCGGCACATTAATTTTATCTTGTTTTTCTGCCTTCGCGACCAATTATCTCGGAGTTCCACGGAAATCTTTGTTGGGAGTTTTAATTTTGCTGCCAGTCCTCATTATAAGTTTCTTTTTGCTGTCTCGTGAAGGATGGACACGAGTGTTTGGGGTAATCATGACTGAAGAGGGTGTGCCTTCATCAAGTACCACACCAGGCTGGTTGACAATAAGACACTGTAGGTTGATAAGCGATAGGTACTGCTTTTTTTTTCAGAATTTCCACGGGCGACGTCAATCGGTATCCTCTCAAGAGGAAAGAAGAAAAAAATTAATGAAAGGAAATATAGCTAGATTTTATTTATACGTAAAGGCTAGGTTTGTCTACCTACATACATCATCTTGACATGATGACTAGGATGGACAAACGAGGGAAATGTGGCGGTAAAGTAGCGTGGCGGGTGCGAACGCATTTGGCCTAAATCAGTCTTGGTGTCTTTAATTAGACGATCTGTCTTTGCAGACGACTTTGTCGTCCTTATTTACATGTGGACTATTTGTAAAGCCCGTAGTAGATGATGCACAGTACAAGCGCAAGTATTACTCGCGCCAGTTTACTGCGCATCGTCTGCGAAACGGGCATTAGTTCATTGGTGTAGCTGCAAGTTTATTAGTGTGCGTGTAATATGAGTACGTTTGCTTAACTGCAGTTTAGTGGTGTATTGAAATAATTCTCGCAGTTAAAAAAACTAAATAACACGCTTTAAAATCGCCAATCCTGAAGATCCTGGTAAGGATAATGGAAAAACTATTTAACTTATTGCATTGTCATCGGTCCTTGATAAATGTGCAAAGTTTCAAACCAACCCGACTTTTTGAAAGGGTTGAAAATCATGTTCAAAGATTCCGTTACATAGATACATACCAAGCTAAAGTGTGGGAAACTCTGAGACACATTTGATCACAAACGATAATTATAGTGAGGCTTACTCCCGTGTTGATGCCTATTATTTCGTTTAAATAAATAAGAATATTATATAGCGAGTGTTTTTTTTTGTAGTCATTGTGATGTCGGTATACCATTTCTAGGTAGAAGCTAGAGCACATATAACTGTTTTGTCACCTATGTAGCAAAAACTTACTTAGTTTCACAGATATCAAATTTATCAAAACTCGTGTAATTGAGGTCAATATTCAAAGCGTATTTCAATAAAGATCTATAAAAACATAGATGCTGAAAGAAATTGGGCTCTATCAACTTTTAAGATCCATTATAAATATCCGAACTCATTTATAATAACTGTTGGCTTCTTTTATTTTCCTGTGCCGCTAATTTCCTTTTGTCCAGAAGTTTTCTGAGAAAAAAAAATATAAGAAAAATTCGCTTTCAATTTCTGACCGTTAATTAAGAAGATATTAAAGAAGGTAAGCGATATACCTAATTAATTTTTTAGACAAGAAAAATATTGTTGCCATTCTAAAGCCATTGATTTTTTTTGCTCAAAAATAATGGCACAATTATGTAGTCAGTACTTAGGCTCACTAGGTATGTGCTGTAGGGTATGACAATATTATAAGCTCAGCCTCTTGTGTGTTTACTACCTTTGACTAAGCCAGGGCTTCACAACCAAGGGTTCACAGCCATAGGTCCGCGTGAACTAAATCATGGTCCACGATCGACACATTTAGGATGATTTCGCATGACATTTTCGTTCTAAAATAGAGCCCAGAAATCGATTGATATAAAGGTGTTGCATTTGTTAAATCTAGAATTGCCCAAATAACAAAAAGGATATAAGCTGAAAAGTCATATTGATTTTCAGTTAAAAATTCTCTTTTTAACTGACTTCCAAAAAGGAGGAGGTTAGCGATTTGACAGTTTTTTTTAAATATTTGTTACCTCAGAACTTCCGACTGGGTAAACCGATTTTGATGATTCTTTTTTCATTTGAAAGCTGTGCTTTCCGTGTGGTTCTCTTTCGGTCGGTTTAAGTCGGTTTTTCATATTGATAATTATTCCTTACTGTAATAATATATAGTATCAAATAAGTCACTGCCTCTTTTGGAGGTCAGTCAAGTTAAGACCAATCAAGTAGCCACGTATCTGCCGTGTTGTGGGGACAAAGACAAGGATTCCTAGCAATTCTTTAGAGATGTCACTCCAGCCCAATGACATCATCGCATATTGTTATTTAATTCATATAACTAACCTTGGTTAGTCATAATATTACCCCATTAAACCTTTCGAGTAATATTTGTGTCAAGAACGACGTGCGGTGGGTTTTTCTCGATCGCAAAAGATTGCCATTTTGTAACTAGGTAATTAATATTGATTATGCAATTGATATGGGCAGGCCACATCGCTCGAAGAACTGATGACTAATGGGGAACAAAGGTTCTTGAGTGGAGACAACGAACGGGAAGACGCAGCGTATTAGATAGGCCTCCTACTAGATGGACCGACGACATTGTGAGAGTCGTGGGCATCCAGTGGATGCAGATGGCAGGATGTCGTTCAGTGTGGAGGTTAAGTGGGAGGCCTATGTTCAGCAGTGGACGTCTTCAGGCTGATGATGATGCATTGATATTGTATCCCGCAAGAGATTGCCAAATGATAGCTCTCTGATTCTTACTATTGTATTAATTGACATCGTGCATAGAATATAATCATGGATAAATAATGCAGCAGATGATTAAAATGAGACCTTTTATTGTTGTATTCCGTGGAATTATATATTGATTACTAGATTCTCTCAGGAACCGTACATTTTATCAACAGTTCAACACGCAGACATCAGCTTGTATAATATTTTCTGAAAACATAATTTGAAAAACTTTTTTTATGAAAATTGGACTTTAAAGCTTCGACTAGGTAGGTACTATACCATAAATATGATCTTTTCACGCTATGATGGTGTGGATGCTGTTTTTTATGACGAACATTACCTAATAAAATTATACCAGCCTGTAAGTACTTTAGACAGAATAGAACGGAATAATTTTTATTGTGAAACTGTATGCAGCATTGCGATTTTGTAAAAAGTCATCTTACCCAAGCGAGCTCGCTTCTCCCTTCACGCACGATGAATCGAACGCCCGAGTGAAAATGAATTCGAATGAAGTCACCTACCAGATATAGTATGAGTTAAGGTTATTAAAAAAAAAATTGTTACAAACAATAATTTTAAGACTATTGAGATCTTATAAACCTAGCTAGAATAAGCGAATCAGATATTTTCAGGGAAAATCTTAAATCTTGTGATAAATTAATAAACTAACTCACAGAAAAGGAAAACTCAGTCTTTTATGAGCTTTATTTAGAAAAATAATCGTCAAAGACCATGCCCTACTTTTATGAGGTAACAATAAAACGCTACCTAAAAACCACATTATATTATGAAATGGCCACGTAAGGGAAATACCAGCTAGCCCAATGCCAGCTTACACCCACGTTTGGGCATAATGTGAGTCAAACAACCTTTAACTCAGCAGTCACAAGGTAAAGGTCACCTTTGTTTTGACCAATATATCAAAGGGCCTCAGTTTTTGTCTTTTTTGTACTTCCGCATTAAATAACGAAGGAGAGCTACGTCGAAGATAACGAAGTAGAGAAGAGAGATTAGAAAGGTTAACCACCATTTAAAGTTTATAAGGAAATAACTGGCCAAGAACTTGTAGAGTTAATGGTAGGGTTCCGTAGCAATAGCCATACAATTCTGTAGCCGAGAGGTAAATAATAATAACCGCTAAATGCTTTTTTTTATAGATGATCATTTATAAGTCTGTAGCGGGAATTTTGGTTTCTATATTCTAATAACTTGTAACGTTTTAATTAAACTTGAGATAAGGTTTTTATTTTATTTTTAGCTTACAGTTTTTTTTTTGGCGGTTTAATTTTTTACTGTAAAGTTTTTATATTTAATTGTAGCTAATGGTCTCTTGGCTTCATATTTTTTAATTATGCCGCCAAGTGACTAAGCAGCAAAAATGTGCCAGCAAAGTGAGCGCGATTATTTTAATATTTCACAGGAATAGTTTTTTCGGAATGAAAATAAAAATAACTTCATCCAAATCGGTCCAGCCGTTTACTCACCATTTAAATCTTCCCTGAAGTTCCACAAAATTAGCCAAACCGGTCCAGCCATTCTCGAGTTTTAGCGAGTCAAACAACATCGATTGATTTTTATATATATTACTACTAGCTGTACCCGCAATTTCTTCCGCGATTTCTTCGGAAAAAAATTGCCTATGTCCGTCCTCATGATACATACTATTACCTCTCAAAATTTTATTGAGATCGGTTAAGCAGTTTAGCCGTGATTATGTAGCAAACAGACAGACTGACAGAGTTACTTTCGCATTTATAATATTAGTGTGGATACATATAGATAGGGTCCCGTTTACTTTACACCCATTGGGTACGGAACCCTAAAAACAAATGAATCACATAGCTTTGCTCTAGCGCACTGGTTCAACCTTGTCGTAGCCAAAAACTGTATCAAAGGCCATTGACCATACCGGTGAAGGTCATATATGTTTTGCCCAATTTGACACGTTCGCAGAGTACGTGTTGACGTACCATTGTGGTTATTGACATTGGTGTTGTCGGATTTATTGGATACAACCTTAAATCAAAGAAACAAGGGAGTTATGGAAACGTGGCGTGGTGGGTGCGAACGCATCAGGTCTAAATCGGGCTTGATGTTTTTTAGTCTGTGCGGTGTAGCATGTTGCCTGTGACATTAGCCGAATCCTGATTATGTTAACTTGCAACTCGCGATGTAGGCCTAAATTTGACAGTTTCACTATGACTGAACTGTCAAATTAGCGACTAAATCGCATCATTGTAACCTGCAACTCGCGATTTAGTCGCGAGTTGCAAGTTATATAATCAGAGTTCGGCTAATGTCACAGTCAATAAAACAAAGTCACAATGTTGTCAAAATACAAAACAGAAAAATCATACATCTTTTAAAAAATTGCTGAATGTAGTAATTACTATTGCTAAACGTAATAATATTTGCGTGTGTGTGTGCACACGTACTTTTATTTTCTAAATTATTATTACCTACTATGTTATGTACTTATTATACTAAAGGACAAGGTCCCTTTACAGCCGCTTATAAAGTTATTTTTAAGAAATATTGATTAAATGAATCTAATTCTTTTGGTGACGTATCCAAGTGCTCTGTGTTTCAATGGAAATAAATAAATATGACTATAAAATAAAGCCCTTTCCATTAAAATAAAGGAATCTTACTCATGAGTAAAGCTATTGGTTCCAAAGACACAGTACTGTGTACCTACTAGTTTAGAGACACTAGTTCATATCACATTTTGTATAATTTTAACTGGTCATAACCTAATTCGCGTTTGCCCATTTTTCTATCAGACCTGTCCGTCTGAACTCGAAAAGGCGACATCCTTTCATTCTCTGTATTGCGAAAATCCATACAAAGCGATTTTCACTTTTATTGTACAAACCGCTAGACTGTGGAATGCGCTGCCTGGGTGGGTGTTCCCTGATAGTTACAATCTGGATGTCTTCAAATCTCGAGTGTCAATTGGTTTCGTCTAGGCAAGCGTGCTCCATCGTAGACCGCATCATCGAAGTAGCGATTAATCGCATAATAAAAAAAAAGGTTTGTTAACAATAGTTGTTAGGAATGATGTAAGTAGGTAAACTACTTATTTGTCAATGTATAACTTTTAGAGAAAAAGCTGAAACATGTTTTAGAAAGCCTGTTGTTGCCGAATTATTCTGTCTTATAATATAATTTATTATGCACAACTTAAAAAACAGAAAATTAACGAAATCTTAGAATACTAACTAAAAACGTAAACTTAAAATAACTATATAAAAACTTAAGCTGAAAGACCATTAGTGGAGGGAAAGGTCCCCAGAATGCTGGCGGCATTGCCACGTTGAATGGCAATGCTCAATTTCAACACTGTATAACACTGTAAAATAAATTGTACGTCGACAATCGTTTATCAGCAGTATTTATTTATCTAGATACCTTCGATGATTACACGTAACTTTGCGTTACGTGATAAGTTAATCTCAAGGGCCTCTGTATGTACATATGAGTGGCTGGCTACATAATTATTTGGTATCGGAAACCCAAATTAAACAGCAATGCAGCAAATAGCAATGTCCCAATAAACTGGGCTATGCGGAACGGTAGTAGATACTAAACTGAAAGGAGGTCATTGTACTCATCGCTAGGATAAGATCATTTATTTCATAGTAAAAATATAATTATCAATATAAAAAACCAACTTCATAAAAATGTCAGAACTGGACCAAATTAAAATGGGACCACACGGGAAACACCAGATATCAAATAAAAAAAGAAATATCAAAATGGGTTCACCTAGTAGAAAGTTCTGAGGCAACAAACTTTTTTATTTAAACAGTCGAATCGAATCTCTTTCTTTTTGGAAAGCGGATAAAAACAGCATTCCACCATAATAAGTGACGACCACCATAGTGGGGTGACGAGCGCAGTGCATTGCCATCCAGGGTTTTGAACTGTTGAAGTTCATAATTCTGAGTGGCGTTGAGCTGTTATGGGCAAGCGTGAAGAGCCATCAGGCGAGCGACTTCGCTCGTCTCGTCACTCAGTATCATAAAAAAAATGTGAAACGCCAATCAGAGCAAATGACGTCTATATTATGAAAACAAAACACCATTGTGTTTGAAAGATCGCCAACAGTTCAGCACTGTTGACATAAAGTGCTTAAAATCGTGACGTCATACAAACACGCCTTTAGTTGGTTGAAAATAAGCCAATATTTGCAATTTTTGAGTTTATTTTAACAGTAAATTTGTGTTTAAAAAAACTTTTAAATAAGTTGTTTTTTGAAATACTAGATGCGAAAAGACAACTTAGAAAACAGTTTTTGTAAATTAATCATCACGCCTATTCAAAATTATATTGGTATGGTTCTATAGTTCCTCTAACACGGGGCAAAATGTGAACTTTAGGTAGTTCTACGTCATAAACAACAGGAATTACTTTTGGAGTAACTTTAAACTTTCCTATAAAATAAGCACAAACTACAACCAAAGCTGTTACTGTGACACATCCAAGCGAGATGAGAGTTATTGCCCATGGCCCTAAAGCATTAGTGTCTCTAAAATGCGTATCTTCAAGTATTGAATAGTCATGTGTTTCTTCTTTTATGTTACTATTTAATTCATTTTTGTTCGAATGACTATCTACGTGTTGTTTAACGTGTTTTTCATTGATTATCGTAGTGCCTTTGTCGGTGCTAGAATCGATGTTTGTATTGTTATATGTATAACGAATAGAATCGATTAAAACCATTTCGTTGTCTCTGCTGTATCCTAGTAGATCGATCTGTAAAGATAAAAACGTTTAATTTACATTTGATGTAACAATTTACAGTTATTGTGAATTTAGATTAAATCTACAAAGATGTTCTTTTTTAACACGCTTTTATTAGCTTTGTATCTATCAATGTAACGGAATTTTTGTACGTGATTTTCAAAACGACGGATTGATTTGAAACTTTGCACACTTATCAAGGCCTAATGTGAATGCAATGATTTGTATAGTTTGTCCCATTATCATTACCAGGATCTTCAGGATTAGCAATTTTAAAGCGTGATTTCAGCTTTTTGAATTGCGATAATTATTATTTTTTTTGAACTGCGAGGATTATAATTTTTTACCTGCATTCCCTCTATGGATCCACGTGTTATTAATTTACCGCAGATAGTTTTGGCACCAACGTGAATTTAATATGTCGACTCATTATATTACTTTCCTAAACTTGAGTTATTTCGAGTGTTAGTGTGTAATAATGGTAGAATATTATTTATTAAGTATTCGTGAACGAGCTCGAGTGTCGGAAAGTGATATAACGAGGTGAGACATGTATTCTGTGATATTTCCAAATGTCCATGAAGGCCTCTAGTAAAGTATCCACCACTTTACTAGGGCATGACTTGGACTTGACCATGACATACTTTGATTGACTGCCCCGGTGGCTCAGTTGGTAGTGAACCTACTTCCTGCGCTTGGGGGTGTGGGGTCGATTCCCATCTAGGACAAACATTTGTGTGATGAACATTTGTGTTTGTTCTATGTCTGGGTGTTAATATCTATTTAAGTATGTAGTAAAAATATATATATATGTATGTATATCAGTTTCTGGCTGCCATGTTACAAGCTTTGCTTAGTTTGGGGTCAGATGACCATGTGTGCAATAATGTCCCAGATATTTATTTATTTATTGACTCTGACTGTGGTAGCATTGATTTGTTTCACGAAATTTATAAAAACTTGAAAATATTTCAATATTTGACACTGGCAAATGCTCAAGATGTGCGACGCCAGAATCCACTCACGAGGACAGAAAAAAACCAGCCAAGTGCGAGTCGAGCTGAGCACTGAGAGTTCCGTATCACCACATAACTTGTTAGCTACTAAAGTACAAAACAGTTGTGCAAACAGACAACATCCCATCAACGCCCAGACCCAGCATGTCTATTCTGCAAGCTCCGTGAACGCGCAAGTGAGGTGATAAGCTAAGTGAACGTGTATTTTTCTTGTCGTTTACTATAGAGAAATGTCAAAATGTCGAGTGACATGTGACCTTTGACTGACCCTTACCCTTATAATTCAATGTTTTGACATTTATCTGTAGAAATAGGCAAGAAAAAATCACATTCACTTAGCTTATCACTTCACTTGCGCGTTCACTTAGCTTGCAGAATAGACCGGCAGGTCACCAATCCAAGTAGGTACTGACCGCGCCTGATGTTGCATAACTACAGTGATCGTACGAGAACCGTAGGTGAACAGAAATTTTGAACCGACTCACACTTGGCCATTAATTATTATTTGTTGTTTTAGTTTAGATTGTGTATACTAGCGCTGGAGCGCTGTTAATACCATACCATATGTATACTCGTAATAAAATATTGGATAACAGTTTCATCTGTTATCCAATATGGGCCGTAAAATTTACCAGCTTAGAAGTAGCTTATGTCCTAATACAGAGTATAAGCTACCTGCTTATCTAACTTCATCAAAATCCGTGCAGCCGGTACGGGTTTGAGTGGAAACAAACACGCAAATTCACAGACTCATAAACTATTAGGAGTTTTTCACGGTACATACATAGCCAAGTCCACTTTGATTGACTTGCAAAGATATTTCTTTCCATCCTTCTTGAAAGTTATCAGTATTTCTATTGTAGACAAGCCTCGCAATAAGTCCATTTTCTTCCAACGTCACTAAGATAACTATTCCACTATTTATATCAACTGTTTTAACGTACACTACAAAATTTAATGTACTTTCGGGGTTCAGAAATATTGGAACACTTGTACAACTTTCTTCATTTGCACGTAAGCTTGAGAGACTGGAGTAAAGCGCACTTATGCCGATATTTTTGTACTCCACCCAGGTCCAGGCACTGGAGTTTTCACATATTTGACTGTACCAGTTTGTTACATTTTCTTCATTTACAAAGTGTGAAATTTCCTGACAAAGAATAAAGTGCACTAAAACTAGTACAGCTACAAATAGCATCATTTCATAGTATATGTTTTGCAAGTGCTTCTCCGACAGCAGTTTGTATGATAATGACTAATCATCAGACTAATATGCGTAAGGATTTCGCAGGCTGCTTTAAAGATTGATAACTATTGTATTCCTTTCGTGGATTGGTCAGAATTACATTTAGATAATCCCAGTTAAACCTAATCTTCGATAATATTGTGTGTGGTCGCGAATTTTCGCAACATTGTAATCTAAAATTATTCAACTATAGAGTGATATGATTAGGTTTGGTAAATACAATGTTTTACGTAGTAGCTTGTTTTCTGATATGTAACCTAGATGACGCTAGTCCAATCAGCTTCTCTATTTCACGACGTGGTTACCTTGGTGAAAAAAAAGAATGAAAAAGAGTATAAGATTTCTAAATTTTATAATAAATAATTACTCAATAAAATTACCTATTAGGCACGTAAAATAAAATTCTTAAATCTAAGCGGTGCGCTGATGATCTCTGATTTTTGTACATTTACAAAAAGATAATCTAAATAATGATTCAGTACTCACGTTAATAACCTAAAACTAATAATAATATCATAGGTAGTAAGTGAATCATATAACTTACATTTTTTAATGTATTTTTATCAACATAACCTTCGATTTCATAACAATGTATTTTTTTAATTCATAGATATATATCTACGAGAGCAATAAGACGGCAACTTTGTACTAGGAACTAAAAAACTAAAGAATAAGTAATGGCTTTACTTATTTTAAGTACGATATCCACTTACCATTAAAAAGATCTATAAGATACGGTACTGTGATGGTAGTAAAACGATCCACATGAATTAAAAGTGGCGTTATTTTTTATTAGTTCGAATGGTCTAATTGCCTTAATTTCAGTTAATATTTCATCCGTACCTTTTCCAAGTTACCATTCGACTTCCTCGATGGTGGTTTTAATACCTTACACGTTTACACATAGTGTAAATTCAAGTATTTTAATAATTATCTATTCTCATCCTCATGAAAATTGAATATAAGGATTGAAGCCAGTATCTGAATAAGCATGTCTTACTCGAGGTATGGTATTTGGCAGATTTTCGATATCCACATCTACCACATCTATTTCTTCAGTCGAGCTTGCTTTTCTAAGTCCTATATAATACGCAGTAAATGCTATTATAGTTACAGCAAGCAAACAGAGAATAACTACCATTGATATAGTCAGAGGAGTCCAAAAACTATAATTTGGTCCTATATTCGGGCTTGTCGTTGGCTCTTCATTCGGTTCCGTGGTACCAATTGGTTCAGGGTCTTCATTTGAATTAGAATCAGTAGTTGGTATCGATGTTGTTGTATCCGTGACCGTCGTAGATGGTGTAGTAGTTGTTTCGGTCACAGTTGTTTCTGTAACAGTTGTTGGCGTTGAAGTTGTTGTTTCTGTCACAGTGGATTCTGTAACAGTTGTTGGCGTTGAAGTAGTTGTTTCAGTCACAGTCGTTTCTGTAACAGTTATTGGCGTTGAAGTTGTTGTTTCTGTCATAGGCGTCTCTGTAACAGTCGTTGGCGTTGAAGTTGTTGTTTCTGTGACAATTGTTGGCGTTGAAGTTATATCTGTGACCGTTGTCGATGCTAGAGTAGTGGTTTCGGTTACTATTGTTTCTGTGACCGTTGTTGGTGTTGGAGTAGTTATTTCAGTTAGCATGGTTTCTGTCACTGTTGTTTCCGTAACTGTTGTAGCAGTTGGAGTGTTAGTTTCTGTTACTGTTGTTTCCGTGACTGTTGTTGGCATTGGAGTAGTTGTTTCACTCACTGTTGTTTCCGTGACTGTAGTAGGTGCTAAAGTAGTTGTTTCTGTAACGGTTGTTGGTATTGGAGTAGTAGTTTCTGTCGCTGTTGTTTCTGCGACAGTTGTTGATACTGGAGTAGTCGTTTCAGTTGTTGTGGTTTCTGTAACTGCAGATTCCATAACTGTTGTCTGTGTTGGAGTGTTTGTTTCAGCCACCGTAATTTCCGTGATAGTTGTTGGTATTAAAGTAGTTGTTTCTGCGTCAGTTGTAGAAACTGGAGTAGTTGTTTCAGTTTCTGTAGTTTCCGTAACCGTCGTTAATGTCGGAAGGATTGTTTCTGTGACAGTGGTTGATATTGGAATAGTCGTTTCTGTTACTGTGGTTTCCGTGACTGTTGTCAATGTCGAAGGAGTTGCATCAGTTACCGTTGTTTCTGTGACTGTTATTGGTGTAGTTGATTCAGTAGTTACTGTTGTTTCAGTGATTGTCGTTGGTGATTCGGTAGTTGTTTCAGTTACTGTGGTATCCGTGACCGTCGTCAATGTCGGAGGGGATGTTTCAGTCACCGTTGTTTCTGTGACTGTTGTTGGCGTTAACGTAGTAGTTTCAGTTGTTGTAGTTTCTGTAACAGTGGTTGATATTTCAGTATTTACTGTTGTTTCAGTCGATGTGGGAGTAGCTGTTTCTGTCACTGTTGTTTCCGTAACTGTTGTAGCTGTTGGAGTGTTAGTTTCTGTTACTGTTGTTTCCGTGACTGTTGTTGGCATTGGAGTATTTGTTTCACTCACTGTTGTTTCCATGATTGTAGTAGGTGCTAGAGTTGTTGTTTCTGTAACGGTTGTTGATATTGGAGTGGTAGTTTCTGTCACTGTTGTTTCCGTAACTGTTGTAGCTATTGGAGTAGTTGTTTCACTCACTGTTGTTTCCATGACTGTAGTAGGTGCTAGAGTTGTTGTTTCTGTAACTGTTGTTGATATTGGAGTGGTAGTTTCGGTCACTGTTGTTTCCGTAACTGTCGTAGCTATTGGAGTGTTAGTTTCTGTTACTGTTGTTTCCGTGACTGTTGTTGGCATTGGAGTAGTTGTTTCACTCACTGTTGTTTCCGTGACTGTAGTAGGTGCTAAAGTAGTTGTTTCTGTAACGGTTGTTGAAATTGGAGTGGTAGTTTCTGTCACTGTTGTTTCCGTAAGTGTTGTAGCTGTTGGAGTATTAGTTTCTGTTACTGTTGTTTCCATGACTGTTGTTGGCATTGGAGTAGTTGTTTCACTCACTGTTGTTTCCATGACTGTAGTAGGTGCTAGAGTTGTTGTTTCTGTAACGGTTGTTGATATTGGAGTAGTAGTTTCTGTCACTGTTGTTTCCGTAACTGTAGTAGATGTTGGAACTGTTGTTTCTGTGACTGTTGTTTCCGTAACTATAGTAGTTGTAGGTGTAGTCGTCTCCTGTGGTGCTTCATAAACGGGACAGTCATCCACAGTAAAACTCGGTGGGATGTAACGGAATGAATCGACTAATACTATTGAGTCTGCCGCTGCCATGCCCATGAATGAGACCTGAAAGTAGGAATATTTATTTAATAATTTATTTGGAAAATACGAGATCAAACAGATGTATTGTGTAATGTGTTAATAATAGCAGATTTTCCAAACGAAAAAATACTTAATAATAAAAAAATAAACGTATTTAAATGTTCATATTTAAAAGATGGGTCGATGATCTATTTAATGTATTTGTTTCTAACAAAACTCATAATTTAGGCATATTTGAGAAAGTGTTTAAGCCGTGTTTTCATGATATGAGTGCGCTGGTACGAGCTAGCTCGTATAAGAGTGCATGAGGTTTGTATTTTATACGTTACGGGTTGAGAATGTAAATAGTTTTTTAACCCCCGATAAAAGAGTTGATAATCTTCAAATGGATGAATAGATTTTCTTGAATTATATGTAAGAACTAGTCCAGTCATCTTAGGCCAAATCAGCTGAATATCTCGGAAAATCGACATACCCAGTACCACGTAAAAACTTGGGAAAATTAAGAATACTACATTCAGCCGGAAAAATATCAGGGACACCTCAATCATAGTTTTTCTTGTGTATCTATTTCAGTGGAATATAAATGTACTCGTATGTTATGTATAATATGAATCCTAAACACAGAGCACTCCTTTTTTAAGTCGTATAATCAAAAATCACTCTTTTTATTATAATAATAAGTATTTTAAAAAAACTAAATAAGTTAATAGTCGAAAATTATTTTTTTAAACAAGCTTTTAACCTTATGAAATTAAATGTAAACCGCCATATTTATCGTTTCCTACTCTACAATTTTTATTTATTTGATACCCATATTAACAAGATTGTCAAAAATATGGTGGCCAAGCATGTGCGCTTTATATTCTGACAGCACCTGGTTCAATCCTTGGCCAATCCTCCTGCACCAATGACTTATTTAGTACCTACATCAATTATGTGCAGTTTCGATGCCTTGATTAAAAAACAGTGTAGGAAATCATCATGAGGAAACCAGCCATGTCCATGAATCTCAAAGTTCAAAGACATGATATTCACCAATACCGGCCGGCATGTAGCATCAAATTGGTCAGAAATAGTTTCCATTAAGTGATAACTGTATTATTACATAATTACTGACCTACATTTGCTTCACTTTGACTAAAACATATGCATGATATGCTTAGCAAAAAAAACTGGCAAATGCACAATAAATGCAAAATAGGTGTAACGGAAAAATCCTCTCAGGAGGAAAAGAAAAAAAACACTGTCTTTGTTTGGACCTTTTTTTTTTTGCTCAAAAACTTTTAATTTGCTTACGTCAAGTTTACTCAAGTAACATTATGAGTTCGTTTAGAAATTATAATAAGGTTGCCTACAAGAGTTATAACATTTTGCAAATTTTGAGTAAGCCATATGGTATGGTAAGGGATGCCATAAAAAGTATAATATGCATATCTCATTATGGAGAGATATGAGTAGGTACTAGCCATAATTAAGTCGATCATGAAAGAGCTGTCGTGTAGTATCAAGTAGGCTGCTTTATAATTCCTTAGACCGCTTAGTAACAATTAAGAAACTTTTGCCTAAGTTGGAATGCGTATGTGAAATCAAAAGGTGAGCTCTCTATCTTTTTCGTTCAGAAAATCGAATTAAGTATTATCAAAATATGACGTACATTGCTTGACAATGTATTAGACAATTTTATACAGGGTTATGCGGAAAGACTGTACTAAGCCGAAAGGGGTCTAAAACAGAAAAGAAAGAAAGAAATTACAGATAGATAATATTAACTGTTCCATAGAAAACGTTCATTCACTCTCAAAAAAATGTATGGAATAGCTAATCAATACTTTTTTCGTGATTTCTGAGTTGGTCCATAGTAAAAGTTGTTCATAATGAGATCAAACTCTTGGTAAAGTCCATAGACAATGAATTCACTAACCATAGACTCAGATGGTATAAACAATACATTATTTATCTGTGATTTATTGTAATATTCATAATTGACATCTAACATTGTATATTTGGACGAGAAGATGTCACGCAATTTCCCGAACGCTGCCCATCCGAGTTGAATTCTTCAGGCGACCTCTTTGCCTAAGGTAGACTTACCTAACTGAACAATCTAATGTAATGGTCAACAACTTCGAGAGTATCGTTACCAACGATTACCGGCACGGGTACAACATGGACATTAGAGATGACTTTTGTCTTGTCCATGTTCATTTTAAGACCCACCTGTTGGAAAAGGCTACTGAGGTCGCTGAGAATCGTGTTGAGTTTCTCCAGCGACTCTGCCATGATGACTATATCATCGGCAAAACGAAGGTGAGTAATGTATTCGCCATTGATGTTGATGCCGAATCCGTTCCAGTCCAAGAGCTTGAAAACGTCCTTCAATGCGTTAGTGAACAGTTTCGGAGAGATAACATCTCCCTGTCTCACGCCTTTCTGCAATTGAATTGGTTCCGTGCTCTCGTACTTTAATCGGATCGACATGCGTTCGGGAAATTGCGTGACATCTTCGCGTCCAAGTTACCACAGTGCCTAAAGACAAAGGACCAGAGTGTGTTGCCAGTGATGACATATGGTACTGAGACGTGGTCCTTAACTGTTGGCCTTTTTGAAAAACTCAGAGTCTCAAAATGGGCAATGGAGAGAGCTATGCTCGGAGTTTCTTTGCGCGATAAAATTCGGAACGTAGATATTCGCCAAAGAACCAGAGTCACCGACATAGCTATTAAAATCTGCAAGTTGAAGTGGCTATGGGCAAGCCACATCGCTCAATGAACTGATAACCGATGGGGAAGAAAGGTTCTTGAGTGGAGACCGCGAACCGGAAGACGCAGCGTAGGTAGGCCTCCAGCTAGATGGACCGACGACATTGTGAAAGTCGCGGGCATCCAGTGGATGCAGATGGCAGGATGTCGTTTAGTGTGGAGGTTAAAGGGGGAGGCCTATGTTCAGCAGTGGACGTCTACTGGGTGATGATGATGATGATTGTATATTTGGACTAATTTTATTATTTGTAATAATGTAAACTAAATAATATGTGTAAGTGGCATTAGCCGTTCTTATTATCTATCTATATCTATACATATAATAAAACCGTAGGGATAAAAAAATCTGTAATTGCGAGATAACAAAAAAAAAAACCACACAGGTCGTCTTAAAATAAGCAGCTGAACACGATAGGACAGTTTTTAGAATTTTTGTCTGTTTGTTTGTTTGTTTGTTTGTTTGTTTGTCCGCGCACATCTCCTAAACCACTGGACGGATTTAAATGCGGTTTTCACGAATATGCTTAGAAATTACCAGATTAAAACATAGGCCATCTTATATTATTTATTATAATTCTTTATTTTTACATAAACGAAAATAAAAATCAATAATTTATTTCTTCGTTACCCGAAACGTAATATGAGGATCGTCACATAGCCTCAAGCAAGGAGATCCAAAGTAAAGAGAATGTTATTGACATAGCCATTAAAATTTTGAAACTGACAACTGTCACTGTTTTCGGTTAGTCAGTTTAAATTTAAAGAAGGTTCCTTAACCTTCTTAGATGAATGAACGTGTAGATCAAGCATGTTATAGGCCTTACAACCTCTTTGGTGATTCATTCCAGTGCATGGAGTAGGAGTATTACATTCTCTTGGTTTTATTCTATGTTAGAATTTAAAACACAAAATATACCGCATCCTATTTTAATTCAGTCCCGCGAATAGAAATATTCAAAAAGGCCCTTTGTACACGAAAATAAACCTATACAACAAAATTCCGGACGCAATAAAGAAAGAAAGAAATAATAACATTTTTCCAGAACCAACTTCGTAAGTTTCTAACCCAAAAATGTTATTACGAGATAAAAGATTTATTCGACGATAAATTTTAGAAAATTATAATTAGAAAATAAATATAGATATATAAATAGTTAAGAAAGTAGCGTCATAAGTTTTGTATCATCTCATATATAATTAAGTAACCTATCACACTAAGTATGTTTTTTTTTTTGTAAAATTACTTCACCCTAGGTTAAGTTTGAATAGTATATATAATATTTATGTAATAGATTTAACTATACTTAAATTTATATGTTTATGTCTGTGGTCTGGTTTTGTGAACAGCCACTACGTAAGTCATTGCTGCACCCTTTATGCAGGGTATATAAACTTAGGGCCTTACTTAAAAACGTTACTCAAGTTGATCTATGTTTTAAAATGCTCTCTCAACTTCTCGCTGACGGCAATCGTCACAGGCGAAAACAAGACGAAGCATATTTAAGCGTATGTCAACTTGAGTAACTTAAGTAAGGCCCTTAGCTTTTAGAAGAATACAGTGTATATTTGCAATAAGAATAAGAATATAGAAATAATTTTATTTTACTGTGATATTTTAACAGATAAATAGAGTAGTTCCATTTCATGGCTTTTTAATCAAGGTATACATACAAATGCACGCGAAATAAGAAATAACTAGCCAAGAGCGTGTTTAGACAAGCATTATGTCAGGGTTCCGTGGCCAGCGAAACTGGACAGCCAAATTTCAGAGATGTATATCATCCCGACATGACATGATATAGGTACTTTTAATGGTTTAGACAAAAAGAAAATTTCAAAACATGCTCTGCACTGTGGTCACATTATCTTTTTGATTTGAAAACTGTTGACGGTGTTATTTATTACTTTTATGCTTCTATCAATACTTTACACAGGGCAACTTAAAATAAGCAGCTGAACATGTTAAGGCAGTTTTTAGAATTTTTGTTTGTTTGTTCACGCACATCTCCTACACCCCTGGAAGAAAATGCGGACGGATTTAAATGCGGTTTTCACGAATATGCTTAGCTATGACCAGATTGAAGTATAGGCTATGTTATTTTGCGCAAGGCCGGATTAAGGGAAGAAAAAAGGATTGAAGGTTTATATGAAAATCTACGCGTACGAAGTCGCGGGCAAAAAAGCTAGTTATTCAATAAATAAATAAATGATGTGGTTGGTATGAATTGTGCATAATCACGCATATTATGACGAATGAGCTGTCATGTAGGCTTTCCTATAATCCCCTGTACTTCTAAGAGACAATACAGGAAGTTGGTATTAAGATAGTTACTCGTAGTAAGGTCTTTATTTACACGCATTAGCAGGAATTATAAGGAGGATCAAAATTATCATTTTGGATTAAGCATTCATTCATTAAAATGATAGAGCAACAGGGAGCGGCCCGTTCTATAGATCAGAACTAATAATTTTTATGATAAGTTATCCATTATTTTTCTGATTTTGTTATTATACATTTAATGTTTCTCCTCTGTTTTAAAATTGGCTGTATGACTAGAGTTTACTTTATTATGAGGAGCTTTAGAGCTAACTCTATTATTATTTAAGTTAAAAAATAATGTAGTAGTTACTTTTAACAAATTTCTTCTCTTTATTGCTCATAATTTTTAATATTCCACAAAATTTTGGTTATTGTATGATTGATATTAAAAAAAAAGGTACAACAACAAATAAAAGTTATAACCTAAAACTATTAAAAACAACATTAAAAAAAGTAATCAAATTAAGCCTACCATTTCATTTCATTTATCCAATAAACATACAAAACAGAAGGCAATAATTAAAAAAAAAATTGAAGTTGATTAATGAATGATCTGTATCACATTCTCAAACTATGTATGCCTACGTGCATTATAATATCTGGGACATTATTGTACACATGGTCATCTGACCCCAAACTAAGCAAAGCTTGTAATATGGCTGTTACATTATAATAAAATCATTGTGGGTAAATAATTAATAACATATTGAACCAGTACATTTATAACTTATACTAACATGCAATATATCCATTGAAAAATAATTTATTTATTATTTAATACATTAACTAATTTTTTTAATTAAAATGCTAAATCTTTTTTAATTGGGTGTACCTACTCCCCAAATTGCTGGCCCCATTATCACCCAAAATGCTCACCCTTTAATAAAAGTAGAGTCAAGCACTATGATAACCGATAATTAAGGATTATGCAAATAAGTTTCCACATAATAAAATTTACTTACATATCCTTGAAAAGTTCCAGATCCAATGAGGGTCATTCTGTGTGTGCTCCAGCCTCTAACAAAGTTCACACCACCAGGTTGCAGAATGATGTTTCCGACAGAGTTGTCGTTCCCACCAGCGATGTATTGGCTCGCTACGATCGTCAGTTGATCCACTGGAGAATCTCCAGCCATATATATGTGAAATTCCATGACGCCTTGTGCCGACATCGTGAACATAAACGAAGATACGCAACTTAACGCAGGCTGTGGTGATATATACGTCGTACTTAACTCATTGGGAGAGTCTATGGGAGCCAGAGAGTATAACCTCGCCTCCCAGAACGGCAACCCAGCTACGCATATTCCCACATTGCCGTTGAACAAAGTTTCGAAATCCTCTTCGAAAGTGTAGGTAACACACTCATCACTGCGCACACTATATATGAACAACACAATCAATAGCAACTTATGAACTAACATTTCAAATGATAACTTCCACCGACACTGACATGTGAAAACACTAAATCTCTATAGTTAAAACATTGTGTTATAATCAAATACGTATCATAATTATTTATAACATTATCATGGATAAGATACGCCGGTTCTTTGAATTGGCAAATTGGTAATTTGATAAAACAAATTCCGTACGTCACCGAATGTTTCACGCGGGTCGCTCTTCAACCTGTATCAATTTAATCCTACGATTAGGTAGAGAGGTCAGTACAATATGAACGGCAAAGGATTTTGTTAAAACGTTTTGGTTAAGTCCCAATTCTTGGAACAGATTTGTGTTAAAAGATATGATATAACACATTGCCAGATATAAATTTTTTTGTTCCATTAAAATATTTATTTATTGTATTTCATGAGAAAATTTAATCTTTATTTGTGCTTTAAATATACACAGTGGAATAAAAAGTTCACTAAAAAGTTAGAACAGCTAAAGCGTTATAGAATTTGATCGAAAATGCAGAGGAATTAGACACGTTAAGTTTATAACATACGTTAGACAAATAATTTCAAACAAACTCTGTAACTGAAAACAGATACAGCAGCTGCTGTTGGCATTCAGCTATTTGTAAATATTGTAAGTTTTTGAACAATCAAAGTTATTGACTTTTTAACTTTAGCTGTACGATGAACATATATTATTTTACGATACATTTTAAACATTATGGACTTATATAATTACTGAAGATGGTTTTGAAAAATAAACATAAAAAGCGGTCGTTGCAAGAATGCTTCTAGCGGTTGTAAAATCATATAATATAATTATGATAATAGTTAATTTTGATCACTGTTCCTAGCTTCTTGAACGATGTAAGATTGTAGTTGTTAGCGAATATACTACAGCAAAATGTTAAAAGAAAAATTGTTTTCATTCAGATTTTTACCAATGTTATTGTAGCTATCAGACGCAGACTTATTCTGACATTTTTGACAGACTGTATACCTCTTTTGTGACACTAATTTAATTCCGAAATTTTTGTATGTTTTTTTATGTAGTTATTCCTATGATAAGAGTGTATGACCAGTTTGGTGAAACAATAAAAAAAAATAGAGTTTCTTTTTCTAGATAGTATTTTCATTTTTAATTCCATACTTATTCATCAATTATACACTATATAGATATACACACACACAAACTCGACAGTAACGAATCTCATGGGGAACGTGGCAGGACACGTGGTTCAGCAAAGTCATGATAGATGCACGGTAAGCGGAATGTTACTCATCGGTTGCTAGATGGGTCAATTATATCGTTATATAACCGCGATTATAATGTCGTATAATCATATTATTATTATTATATAACTTGTATCGTGGGTTGAATCTGTAACCAACTAGTACGTGACTGAGGCAGATATAACAGCAAGAGAAAGCACTCTAAACCTTAGCAGTAAGATAAAGAAGGCATCGGCAGTGGAATACATTCATGATCATCACGACGTATACCATAAGGAACGGATGAACCGTTCAAGTTTCGGATGGGTGGCATTTAAAACTTCTCTGGATCAAATGATACGTTTAATTGTAGGTCTGCTTGTTTTCTCTAGAAACCGTGTACAAGGCCTATGGGCCCCTTAAAAACTATGCATTATTCAGATAGATGATTATTTACGGGATATTTACCGTGGTAAGTGGTGTTGTGGAAAGAAAAAATAACCATTTAAATGTAGTGAACAACCGTGATAGTTTAAAACAGCGTCTTCAACATTTTGTTTTCTATAAAAACTTAAAATATTAACTACGTTTTTGAATGACAATTATCTGCAAAAGTACGCCTAAGAGAGCACATGAATATGAAAGATCTTTTTAATTTCATTGTACTTAGATTTTGTTCTTTAGCTATGTGTTAAAAAAGCAGGGGTCTATAAATTTTTAAGGTATTTTATCCAGCAGCAATGGATAGAGCGAATCATATTATGAATTGAAAAGAAGAATCATAACAATAAAATGAACCTAACCAAAGCCAAGCTTCGTGACAATCCACCTCAGGCTACGTAGAATTATTTCTCCGCATAGATGAGACGTATTATGGTCTGATGATTTTTAGCGTACGAAAATTAAAACGAAGAGTTGGATAGAGACTATTATTTCAAAGCTTATATATTGTAATTTTGTGACTGTTGTAATTTATTACCTTAAAATACTTGGGATAACCTGAATGCATGTTTATGATAAGACAAAATTACAGACTAGGTAAAGCTGTTATATGACAGAATTAAGGACGGAAGGAATGCAATGGAGGCAACACATCAGTCTTCAACAGTTGTAATCTTCTTACTCTAATATATTTAACCTGTAGATGAATTGTGCCCACCATCATATTGACTAGACGCATACAAGGCATATTTCATTCTAAATGTGCACTCAACTACATTACGCATACAAAAACACGGTGGAGGAGCGTGCACAATTAGAATGAAAGATCTTTCATGGCCGTGATTGTTACAGCCGTCTCTCAGTCACGCACTCCAAGTGTTCGACTTAACATGGACGATAATTAGGTGTTTTAGCAAAAATGATTCTGAATGTTTTCCTGTGTCTTTATATATTGCACGAACTATACAGGCACTGCGAGAGACAAGCTCTTCGTAGCCTTCCATAAATTTGGTGGTTGGATAAATGTTTCTTGTTTTTCTTCTCCAATTTGCTCAGGCTTTTGCATCATCCTCAGATCTAGGTATCTCTCCTCTGATCCTGGGAGGATCAGTATTCAGCAACGGAAGCTACACTTTTACTGTCCTCTGCCTGCCATAAGAACCGATTTAATTGTTTTTTAAGCTCGTTGGTGCTTATATTTAGATATTAAACTGGGAGGTCAGATCCCCAAATCTGACTACCCAACGTCCCGAGCCATTCCGCACCGTTGTTGAAAGAATGAGAGGAAATACTTTGAGAATTTCGCAGGAGTGCTGTCTAGTGCCTGTACCTCAATGCAGCCAGGTATATTTAGAAAATTTAGGCCCTGTGACAAAAAATTATATCTGCCGTTATATTCTTTAGCACTACATAATATCATCGACAAAAGCTAGTACCATCCATCCTTGATAAAATTCAGCGTCTTTTGGGTCTACCTCTGGATTTATGACAAGGGAGAAAAGTGTACCTATGACACGTTGTCATAAAAGAAAATAGCCTACTAACCTAAGCCTATATCTACAGTTGGGTTAAACACTTAAAACTTGCGTTAGTACGTTAGAGAATAAAGAAGCAAATTCATTTGTTTCGCAAATTAATAAAAAAGTATAATTAAAAGTATCTAATTGAAGATAAGTACGTACTACATAGTCTTGGATTTACCCGAAAAACTTGGAAGTTGTATATGAGCGGCAGGATTTAGAAGCCAGTCGGTTGTTCAAGAGGATAGATTCAAATAATTATAGGTAATTTTACAGCCGAGTGCAGGGGTGCATTATCAGTTTTCAAACTTTCTTGATTATGACTTTTACAAACTGAAGAGCGCTAAAAAGTTATAATAACTAATAAAAAAATAACAATATTATAAAATATTTTTTTGCTACCTTCTCTTGAATAATTAATGTTTGTAATAGTAATATTATTATCTATTAGTTGTAACAGTGGTATGTTGTCAATAATTCGGTTCAAATCTCGTAATTTATTTTCCAACCATTTCATCGTTTTGCTGTTATTTGGCCGGCTTTTAATATACACTAATAATTTTATTTAAACTTTGAATAGATATTTAATAGAAGGTTTGAAAAAAAAATACTTTTTATTGTTTAAAGACGGTATAGTAGGAATTTTTAGTATTAATTTGAACAATACGGTAGATAAAATTTCGATACTATGCAAGTTGATTGCATTTAAAATAATTATAAAATTATTGTTTAACATATATTTTCTACGTATAATAGTATAATATAATGTATAAGTAATAGTATATATAATAGTATAATATTTACAGATTTTTTAAAATTTTATTCTTTTAAATTTCATACTTACCTACTCAAACAAATAATTTTTGCTCTTTACGAGCAGTATTGCCAGTTGATTCAACCTTTGTAAGCTATAAGTCTAGATCACGTTTTTAATAGAAATGATAAATAATTCAATGTTAAAATTATGTTAATAATTTTTTCCATAAAAAAAAGTAATTTTAAACGATCTCATAGCGTTTTAATGAGGTATCCCTAAAGACATGGATATATATTATTATCATTAGGTGTGTGGATTAGTTATCAGAATTAAATGCTTAGCTTTAGATTTCTCTTTTTCTGAGAATTTTAATAGGAATTCAGTAAAAGGTTTAGTGTCACTTTTGTAATAAATTTCATTACATTGACACCAGACCTTGAACGGTAGTTATCGGTTGAAAACAAAAAAATGAACACAGATAGATAATAAATGTTATAACACAAATATTATTTATTAATAAGCTATTAATAATTTGTTCATTTATTACTTACTTTTTTATTTAATCGCCCACTAAAGCTTAAAATAAAGTAAGTATACCAAATTCTTCAGTGTTTTCTAAATAGCATGTAAAGGTTTTACTGATCACGTTTTGGATAGAAGGTAAATTATTTTTGTGTTGTTTTTTTTATATTTTATTTGTTTGTATTCTGTGCTTTTTGTCATAAAATAAATAATATCTATGTCTATACGTAACACTAATTTTGACGTCCATATTTGTCTTCTGTGTCTATAGCTTTGTAGCACTAAAATGGATGCACCGGTTGCAATGTGGTTTAAAAATTTAATCTAGTATGAAATCAGGATGGTAAGTAATTAATGAAAATATGATACCTGTTCAAAAGTTATGAGCTCCATCACGAATCAATCTAGCTTTTTTTACCTACTACAAAAAAGGAGGAGTAAGTGTATATTTTTACTGTATATTCACCGATTTCTCCGCCAACTGTTGGCAACCCTCAAATTTCATACGCACTTATTAGAGCCGTAACAGAGAAAAAGAGAGGGACATTATACTCTCACTCTTTCTGTCCCGTTGGTCAGACGGTGGTTCGTCAGCCAAGTTCGATACGTCTGTAACGGCTATTACGTTTTTTATACTACATTTAAAGTTGGTTATTTAAATTGATTATTATTAAATTTTAAATTATATTGTAGAAATTTTCCAGATACACCTGAAGTTTTCTAAAAATAAATCCAAAACTTCTTATTATGGTTTTGTATACTAACAAAAAATCTGTTTCAGAGAGCAGAAAATTAAAAACTTCTACCAAGTTGCAAAAACAACGTGAGGGTTGTTTGATAGTAGAGTGGTTTAGAAATAAACAAAGAAATAACTAGATAACCAAATTAATGTGTCTTTGTCGGCTGCGGTCTTTTGAATCTTTATGACAGCTTATAGTAGCTATAATAAAAAACAATGTGACCATAAGCGGTTGTTAAGAAACGCTTCATTAGATATCAGTTGCGTTTATGCAAAGCAATTTGCAAAATATTACTTACTTCTTATCTCTATATTTGGAATAATAAAGAACTGAAATAAAAACCTTAAACTACTTAAAATAACTGGCTAAGAGTATAACGAGATATACCTATAGCAAGGTTCCGTAGCAAAAGGCATTTGTTTGCATCTAAACGAAAAAAATTCTCACTTCAGTGGTGGTATCATTCATAGTTAATGAAACAAGCTCGATGGACACAAACAGAAATGTATCAAGTATCATAAAAAGTATATGGTTTAGCCAAAGACGAAACTTCTTGGGAAATGTTTCTTGTAAAGAGTATTTAACTTTTTATTTAAAAGTTTCAATGACCTTTGAGTTCTTCTTGAATGAAAAGATTGTGAACATCTGGAATCTATGACTGTTTTATCGCTATAAACTACATTTTTGTGATCTCAATATGCTCGAAATATTTTTTAATGAAGGTTTTTAAAATAATATATCAGCTAAACTGCTCAGCATTTAGCTGTTCTCAGCATTTCGGTTACCAGTCGTCCCACCAAATGTCTGGCCAGATCCCATACTCTCCTTTTCTTAGGTGTGTGCTTCTACTTTAATGGGTGCTATATACAAGTACTTTATGCTGTCTTCTTTTAATTTTATTATTAGAAATTGATAAATGTTTGTCCATACACTTACCTGAATGTAAACTACGGTGTAATTGAGCACGGAGCACGTCAGTTTAGAAGTCTATTCACTCAAGCCTTGAAGATGAAGATTCTACTTCTCAGGAAAAAAGGAAGACAGCAGTAAGGTCCATTGTTGGGCAGTATGCATTATAAGTACAGAAACAAATCGTTGCATATGATATATTTTTTCCACGAGAAATGGATGGTAGTTTACCGCACTTCTACTTGTCTTATACAAGGGGTCTATCACCCTGATAAGATTATGGAGATCGTGCGAAGGTACACTCGCCGAAATCTTTTATCAAAAAATACATTTTCGGAGGGCACAATTAATTAAAGTGCCAAGCTATCCTAGTATAGCTAAGTTAGGAGATAAAGTAGGCATGTGCTTAAAAGAGCCCTAAAGACAAGGCCCAAGAAGGCGTAGAATAGAACGTGTGAAAAGAAACGTACTTACCAATAATAATAAAAAAGAACACTAACTGACTACAACTACAACCAGTCCTTGAATGTAAAAATAAAAACATACGCTTACTCAAAACTCTAAGGAAGAAAGGATATCAATGTAACGAATACAGCCCAAGAATATAATATTGTCCGTAAGGAAACGTGCTGTGCTGACGTCATCTGCTGTGGGAAAACTACAAGAAGATAATGCTATTGTATGTGTGTTTAGAGAAACAATTTAAAGACCCCATATTTCATCCCCCCTTGTTTCCATTGATTCCCATCCATTTCCCCTTATTGCATTAGAATTTTGGTGGTTATTTATGAAATAGCGAATGCAGTATTTTTAACGATGCATCATGAATTATAAACCGAATGATTATAGTTTTTGATATTATCATTCGATTCTATAATGACGTCATCTGATTATTTTATCTCATTTTATAGAGATGCCTGATTTATGTTGCTGATAGGGGGAAGTCTCGATGTTGGGCAAAGGTCTCATTTCAAATTTTCCATCTGACTTGAGATATCTCCTGCCAGTTTATTTCAGACGTTAAAAGTTCACCGCGTTAACTCTTGGCCCAGTTGTCTTTGGCTTATTACTTCAGTTCTCACGTAGTTGACTCAGCATAAATTATATCTGACCGGGTGAGACAAGGGCACCTTTGAGTCATCATGATTCATGACTTATTACACCGCATTTCGATTATAAAACGTATTTAAGGTGTGATAATACTGAAGGGTATGTATGTACTCATGATTATGTAAAATTTACTATAGAACCAAACCTAATATTGCGAAAAAACTGCTGTTCCATAGAAAACGGTCATTGACACTCGACAAAATGTTTTTTTTTTTTTTTTTTGGAAAATATGCTTGCGCTTGGCCGCCAACTCGCCTGATGTTAAGCGATGATGCGGCCTACGATGGATTACGCTTACCTAGAAGAAACCTATTCAATTTTGACTTGAAAACACCCTGATTGACCCTGAACTATCGGAGAACACCCATTCAGGCAGCGCATTCCACATTCTAGCAGTTCGCACAATAAAAGTGGAATCAAAGCGCTTCGTACGGGTTTTCGGAATGTCAACTATAAAGCGGTTTCGATTTTTCGTGACCGCTCTGGCAGTCCGATAGAAAAAGGGCAGGAGGGAATTAATGTATGGAATAGTTGTTTTTTACGTGATTTCAGAGTTGATCCCATAGTTGTCTGTAATGATGAGTAGGTACATACATGCCCTTCAGTATTACTACACCTTTTTGTTACACGTTGTATATAAAGTGATTATTGTTGGCTTCAAAATTATATCAGTAGGTCTATTCTGCTAGCTAAGTGAACGCGCAAGTGAAGTGATAAGCTAAGTTAATGTGATTTTTCTTGCCAATTTCAGCGGATAAATGTCAAAATTTCAAGTTATTAGTGTAAGGGACTACAGTCAAGGGTGATAACTCGAGATTTTGACATTTCTTTATAGTAATAGACAAGAAAAATACACGTACACTTAGCTTATCACCTCACTTGCGCGTTCACTTTGCTTGCAGAATAGACCAGCTGCTCGTATAGTGAAAATACCTAACAATAGACCTCTTAAAGAGACCTCTTAACTCTTCCTTGAGTTTTTTTTGAAGACTTGTAGAGAGCATGAATTTAACGCGAAGATCTATATTGTATAACTGCGACCAGCACAATTAACAACGTTGCTTGGAATCGTAATATTTGGATTTGTCACTAATATTGTCGGAAGCGCCTACGATTTCATTGCGAGCAAATAACGTGAAAGAACTTAAGAAAATGGTCAGTTACGAGAAACAATTTCTGTATAGTATTTTTATATTTTGTTTCTATATCTCTCATATTATTAATAAACGCGTAGTTAATTATTGTTGGAATAGTTACTCCGTGTTTTGTCATCATCATCAGCCAGAAGATGTCCACTGCTGAACATAGGCCTCCCCCTTTATCCTCCACACTGAACGACATCCTGCCATCTGCACTGGATGCCCGCGACTCTCACAATGTCGTCGGTCCATCTAGTGGGAGGCCTACCTACGCTGCGTCTTCCGGTTCGCGGTCTCCACTCAGGAACCTTTCTTCCCCATCGGTTATCAGTTCTTCGAGCGATGTGGCCTGCCCATTGCCACTTCAACTTGCAGATTTTAATAGCAATGTCGGTGACTCTGGTTCTTTGGCGAATATCTTCGTTCAGAATTTTATCGCGCAAAGAAACTCCGAGCTTAGCTCTCTCCATTTCCCGTTGTGTGACTTTGAGTTTTTCCAAAAGGCCAACAGTTAAGGACCACGTCTCAGTACCATCAGTCGTCATTGGCAACACACACTTGTCAAAGACCTTTGTCTTATGACTCTTTAAAGTTTTGGACTCACTCAATAAAGACAAAATACGGAGTATTACGGAGGAACTATTTCAAGCTATGACGATAGATTATACCTACTATCTTTGATTTAAAGGCGTTTATTAATAAAACTGGCTAAGTGCGAGTCGGGCTCACACACTGAGGGTTCCGTATCACAACAACATACAATAATTATCAATTTAAAAAAACCGACTTCAGAATTAGTAAAATATCAATTTTGATTCGGTGAAATAAATGATAAGGTCGTCCAAGTAACCGTCCGTTGTTTAACTCGGTAGTGAACAGAATTTTGTCACCGACTCGCACTTGGCCATTTTTTATTATGTATTTCATACTTTAGAGTATGTACTATAATCATGACAAGTTTGACGCTTGTACGTGTTACCGTTTTTACATTAGAACAAATACAAAAATAGTTACGTATAAAAATAGGTGTGTTGTGTATATCCATCAATTGATTTTTATCTTTTTTTTATTTCTTTTGTCATTCGCCGTAAAATTACATATTACAGACAGCATAAGCTCAGTAATAGGGTATCGTTTTTACCTTTTGGGTAAGGAACCCTAAAAAAGAGACTTGCTTCATGACGGTTTAATGGATTTGGATATAACTTGCCATAGAAAAAGTATAGTATCCTATGCAAGAATCTTATGTTAACACATTGCATTATTGAGTAGGTACTAGCAAGGATCCATTACTCTATTCTATACTATAGGATCGTTCTTGGTACTAGCTGTTGTCCGTGACTTTGTACGCGTAGGTACGCGACTTTAATGTAAAAAGAAAAAACTGAAGACTTCTGTAAAAAAGACCCGTGAATCGTTCTTTTGGAGTTAACTAAAAAGAAATGTCACTGACATCCTGTTTTACTGTAATTTTTACCAATTTTGTAAAACTTAGGTGAGGTCAATCATCTTACCGGTCCGCAGCTAAGGGGCCGTTCAAGTATTACGTATGCAGATTTATTACAATTATTTACCCCCCTCTTCCCCAAGTCAGCAAAAGTAAGCGAAGCTCTTACTCCCCCTCCCATGCTTACGTAAACATTGGTAGTTTTGGTAGGTATATGCATTTTTTTATTGATTTATGAGCAGCAGTGCCATAATGTGTAAAAAGTAAATAATTACACATAATAAGCTGCAATAAAGATGACAGTTTACCTACTTAAAATGTATTTTTTCCATTATTGATTATATTGTTACGTTACTAAATGTGAAAGAAAAAGAACAAGTAAAACACTTAAAAGGTAAGATAAGGTCTAGGTTAAGCACCCAGAGCCCAACAAAACTTTACAGGTCATATACATACATCAAGGTGACGAGCGTGTGCCGCAAAGAATTATAAAAAATCCAGGGTCACTTAAGTACAACCTAGAATTTCATCATTTATTTAAAATCCACAATTCAAGTTTTAGACAACGTTTTCGAAACTAGTCATTCTAGCTAGTTGAGGTATATTGTTCGAACCGTCATCATAAATAATGTTCTGCAAGTCCATGTCTTTACCAGAGAACTGACACCACCATATTCCAAAACCTGGCAATACTATCCCAAGAACACTACCTAAAGACACCATTACTATGGTAAAAGGGGTCCAGAACCCTAAGCTTTCTACTTCTGGATTTTCTGAAGCTGGCTCATTTGTTGTTGGTGCTGCAGTTATTGTTGGTTCATTCGTTGTCAGTTCTACAGTTGTTGTAGGCACGTCTGTTGTAAATGTTACAGTCATTGTAGGTTCGTTTGTTGTAAGAATTACTGTCGCTGTTGGTTCATTTGTTGTAGGTGCCGTGATCGTCGTAGGTTCATTCGTTGTCGATCCTACAGTTGTTGTAAGTTGGGTTGTTGTGGGTTCTGCGGTCATTGCCGGTTCATTTGTTGTTGGTTCTACGGTTGTCGTAGGATCGTTTGTAGTAGGTGATACAGTTGTTATAGGTACCATTGTTGTAGGAGCTACAATCGTTGTTGGTTCATTTGTAATAGGTGCCACGGTCGTTGTAGGTTCATTTGTTATCGGTACTATGGTTGTCGTAGGTTCATTTGTTACCAGTGCTACGGTCGTTGTAGGTTCAGTAGTTGTTGGTGCTGCAGTTATTGTTGGTTCATTTGTTGTCAGTGATATGGTTGTTGTTGGAACGTCTGTTGTAAGTGTTACAGTCATTGTAGGTCCATTTGTAGTAGTTACTACGGTCGTCGTAGGATCGTTTGTTATTGATGCTACGGTCGTTGTAGGTTCAGTTGTTGTTGGAGCTGCAGTTGTTGTTGGTTCATTTGTAGTCGGTGTTACGGTTGTTGTTGGCACGTCTGTTGTGAGTGTTACGGTCATCGTAGGTTCATTTGTTGTAGATTCCGCGATCGTTGTAGGTTCATTCGTTGTTGGTGCTACAGTTGTCGTAGGTTCACTTGTTATTGGTGCTACGGTCGTTGAAGGTTCAGTAGTTGTTGGTGCTGCAGTTATTGTTGGTTCATTTGTTGTCAGTGCTATTGTTGTTGTAGAGACGTCTGTTGTAGTTGCCACGATCGTTGTAGGCTCAATCGTTGTTGGTACTACGATCGTTGTGGGTTCATTTGTTGTCAGTACTTCGGTCGTTATAGGTTCACTTGTTATTGGTGCTATAGTCGTTGTAGATTCAGTAGTTGTTGGAGCTGCAGTTGTTGTTGGTTCATTCGTAGTCAGTGCTACGGTTGTTGTAGGCACGTTTGTTGTAAGTGTTACGGTCATCGTAGGTTCATTTGTTGTAGGAGCTAAGGTCGTTATTGCATCATTTGTTGTAGGTTCCGCGATTGTTGTAGGTCCATTCGTTGTTAGTGATACAGTCGTCATAGGTTCGCTTGTTATTGCTGCTACTGTCGTCGTAGGTTCAGTTGCTGTTGGTGCTGAAGTTGTCAGTGGTTCATTTGTAGTCAGTGCTACGGTTGTTGTAGGCACGTCTGTTGTAGATGTACTGATTGTCATAGGTTCGTTTGTTGTAGGAGTTATGGTTGCTGTTGGTTCATCTATTGTAGTTGCTATGATCGTCGTAGGTTCATTCGTTGTTGGTTCTAAAGTCGTCGTAGGTTCACTTGTTATTAGTGCTACGGTCGTTGAAGGTTCAGTAGTTATTGGTGCTGCAGTTATTGTTGGTTCATTTGTTGTCAGTGATATGGTTGTTGTAGGCACGACTGTTGTAGTTGCCACGATCGTCGTAGATTCATTAGTTGTTGGTACTACGATCGTTGTGGGTTCATTTGTTGTTGGTTCTTCGGTCGTTATAGGTTCACTTGTTATTGGTGCTATGGTCGTTGTAGATTCAGTAGTTGTTACTGCTGGAGTTATTGTTGGTTCATTAGTTGTCAGTACTATGGTTGTTGTAGGCACGGCTGTTGTATGTGTTACGATCATCGTAGGTCCATTTGAAGTCGTTACTACGGTCGTCGTAGGATCGTTTGTTATTGGTGCAATAGTCGTTGTAGGTTCAGTTGTTGTTGGAGCTGCAGTTGTTGTTGGTTCATTTGTAGTCAGCGCTACGGTTGTTGTAGGCACGTCTGTTGTAAGTGTTACGGTCATAGTAGGTTCATTTGTTGTAGGTGCCGCGATTGTTGTAGGTTCATTCGTTGTTGGTGCTGCAGTCGTCGTAGGTTCACTTGTTATTGGTGCTATGGTCGTTGAAGGTTCAGTAGTTATTGGTGCTGCAGTTATTGTTGGTTCATTTGTTGTCAGTGATATGGTTGTTGTAGGCACGAATGTTGTAGTCACCACGATCGTCGTAGATTCATTAGTTGTTGATTCTACGATCGTTGTAGGTTCATTTGTTGTCGGTACTTCAGTCGTTATAGGTACGCTTGTTGTTGCTGTTATTGTAGTCGCAGGTTCAGTCACTGTTGGTGCTGCAGTTGTCAGTGGTTCATTCGTAGTCAGTGCTACAGTTGTTGTAGGCACGTTTATTGTAGATGTTATGGTCGTCGTAGGTTCATTTGTTGTAAGAGTTACGGTCGCTGATGGTTCATTTGTTGTAGTTGCCGTGTTTTCTATAGGTTCATTCGTTGTTGGTGCTAAAGTCAACGTTGGTTCATTTGTTGTCGGTACGATGGTCGTCATAGGGTCACTTGTTATTGGTGCTACAGTCGTTGTAGTTTCAATAGTTGTTGGTGATGCAGTTGTTGTTGGTTCATTCGTTATCGGTGCTCCTAGTGTTGTAGGGATGTCTGTTGTAGATGTAACGATTGTCATAGGTTCGTTTGTTGTAGGAGTTACGATTGCTGTTGGTTCATCTGTTGTAGTTGCTATGATCGTCGTAGATTCATTTGTTATTGGTGCTACGGCTGTTGTAGATTCAATAGTTGTCGGTGCTGCAGTTGTTGTTGGTTCATTCGTTATCGGTGCTCCTAGTGTTGTAGGGACGTCTATTGTAGATGTAACGATTGTCATAGGTTCGTTTGTTGTAGGAGTTACGATTGCTGTCGGTTCATCTGTTGTAGTTGCTATGATCGTCGTAGGTTCATTCGTTGTTGGTGCTACGGTCGTCGCAGGTTCATTTGTTGTAGATACAACGGTCGTCGTAGGTTCGTTTGTTATTGGTGCTACGGCTGTTGTAGATTCAATAGTTGTCGGTGCTGCAGTTGTTGTTGGTTCATTCGTAGTTAGTGCTACAGCCGTTGTAGGCACGTCTGTTGTAGGTGTTACGGCCATCGTAGGCTCGATTGTTGTAAGAGTTACGGTCGCTGTTGGTTCATTTGTTGTAGGTGCAGCGATTGTCGTAGGTTCGTTTGTTGTCGATACTACGGTCATCGTAGGTTCATTTGTTGTCGGTGTTATGACTGTCGTAGGTGCATTTGTTACTGATGGTAAAGTAGTAGTAGGTTCGTTTGTTGTCAGTACCAAGGTCGTAGTAGGTTCATTCGTTGTCGGTGCTACAGTTGTTATAGGTTCAGTCATTGTAGATGCTGTAGTTGTTATTGGTCCATTAGTAGTTTGTGCTACGATTGTTGTAAAAATGTCTGTTGTAGATGCTACGTTCGTTGTAGGTTCATTTGTTGTCGATGATACTGTCGTTGTAGGTCCACTTGTTGTTAGTGTTGTGCTGGTTGTAAATTCATCATTTTTAGGAAAAGCGGAATCTGTTTTAGAGTCTACATTGGCCATAATTGCTGTTGTTATGTTTGTACTTAAAACAATTGGCTTAAGAACGTTGTCCTTAGTTGATTGAGATTCAATGTCTTTACTTAATTCAAAATTTTCAGTAACAGGAGCACCGGTTCCATATTCGTTTTCATCGGTTTTTCCATCAAAGCTAAAATAATCTATTGTTGATAAATAATCAGCATTCAAATTATTATCTGTGTGACTGGAGTTAATGTTTTGGTACTTTTTGTTCTGGACGTCGTTTTGTGCTATAAATCGGACTGATTTGACCATGATAGTGGAGGCAGCGGCTGATTGTTCCAAAAGGATGACCTAAAATAACGTGTAAATTTGTATTAAAAAAAATTAGGATACAAAATATTACATATGAGACAAGCTTAGTAAATCTTCAGTAAACAGTTATAATGTTTTTATAAGCTATATGTGTTTGTATATTTTCCTATGGACTCCAAACGGGTGGCCCGATTGTGACAGGACTTTCACTGGCAGATAGCTGACATAAGAAATAACTTGGGCTACGTTCATCATCGTGATTTTGCAAACTGCACCGTTTCGGGCCCGCGTTTAGAGTTGGGCGTAAAGCCCCAGGTATCCATAGGAGACGGTGATCGCATCACACTATTAACAGCCTTTATTTGCTCATACGATTATATGTTTTAGTAAGCTAGTTCCGTTCCAAATTTCATCCAAACCCGTCAAGCCGTTATGGAGTTAAACTACCAACACACGGTTACAAACTATTTGAAGTGAAAATTCTTATGCAACTTCCAACTAGGTTGCGTTAAACGTTTAACGCTATCATGGAGGGGGTATGAAGTTTCACATCTTCCGCGCGGAGGGACTCCATGCACAATTTTTTTTTCTTCTTTGACCACCGACACGCCTGATGATAAGCGCCGGTGTGGCCGAGGATCCGACACTGATTGTATCCTCTAGATATAAGTTTTTTGTAAAGGTGCCGAATACAATTTATTTTCTTTCTTTCTTTCTTTCGAGGATAGGACGAGACAAGAAATCTATTCACTTTAGGCTTGAAGATGCATAGATTTTAGTTCTCAGGAAACGAGGAAGACTGCAGGGAGTTCCATCCTTGGGCAGTACGTATCATAAATGATGACCCAAATCGTTGAGTACGAATCTTTGGAATTTTCAGTGTAATAAGTGTGCAGTCTTTCTACTTGTCCTGTAGTAAAAGGGGGAGGGTGGATTATGGTCACTAAGCTCATGCGCACACTCGCCGAAATGTATTAATGAGATAAGAAAAACTTACATATCCATAAAGGTCTGATTGTTTCACGGCAATCCTTATAGTTTTTATTCCGACTTCTTCTATAAAAGGAAACAAATCCTTTTTTTCAGCGAGAGTCACATTTCCTAGATTATTATGATTAATTTCATACAAAATAACAGAAATCCAATCCCGATGAGACGTAGAATTCAGATAAATATTTATTTCTATAACACCATCTGTCATGGGAAATACATTTGAACACGCACAAGTTAATATTTTCTCTGGAATAGTAATGATGTTTTGTAATTCAACTTTACTATTTGGAGCAAAATTATTGCTCCACATAATTTTCCAGGGCACATATCTTTCACACACTTTCCCATTGTGAAAACCACTCAGTTCTATAACGAAACTAAAAGTACTATTGATAAATAAACTTGCAAATAAAAAAATCAAAAGCATAATATTCGATTTTCGTGTGATGCCTACAAACGGTATGCCGCTCTTGAATTCTCGATAAACCCAATTCATGGGTATTGAAAATATTGAAATCTAAGTTTTATCACAATAGTACCTAATATAGATAAAAGTTATCATAGAATAAGCCGCGCGTGAAAAAAATATTTAATTAATCAAGTTCGTGGAATCTTAGACACTGATTTAACTATTTATGTATAACAATGTATGTAGGTACCTACTAAATGTTTTTTTTTGCACTTGTGTTATACAAGAAGCACCGCGTCGTTTCACCCGTTATCTGTTTAATTATTCGGGAATAAAAATGTGTGCGTATGTTAATGCAGTGCGTCAGTTTATCATACCAAATTACATCCAAATCGGTTTAGCACTTTGTACCTAATTGACGTCACGAGAGCAATTAAGCTGTACCCATGTTTTTAACCGACTTCCAAAAAGGAGAAGGTTCTCAATTCGGTTGCTTTTTTATGTTTGTTACCTTAGAACTTTCGATTGGGTGAACCGATTTTGATAATTCTTTTTTTATTTGAACGCTGGTGCTTCCTGTGTGGTCCCATTTGGTCCAATTCTGTCATTTTTATGAAGTCAGTTTTTTATATTGTTTTTTTTTTAACCTTTGCTTTTGACTGCCAACTCGCCTGATATTAAGCGATGTTGCGGTCTACGATAGAGCACGCTAGCCTAGAAGAAACCGATTCACTCGTGATAAGAAGACACCCAGATTGTTAACTACTTCAAAACGTTAGCAAAGTTATCCTAAAAATAATGCTCGATTGTTTTGTTATTCTTTCTTAGCAAATTTTTATCTCCTCTAAGTGAGCGCGGATGATAGACCACAGACATTATAATTATCAATTTAAAAACCGACTTACAATTCTTCGACCAAAAATTTGAAAGTTAAAATTAGTTAATACGCAATTTTATTTACTTGGATGACATATTTTTTTCAGTTATATTGATTTAAAAACCGAACCAATTTTGATTTAAAAAATCTATGGGACCAATTTGCAAGTAATTAAAAAAAAAAAAATATGCTTAGATTGGCTTGCGTTTGCCCGCCAACTCGCCGCGATGATGCGGTCTACGATGGAGCACGCTTGCCTAGAAGAAGCCGATTCACTCGTGATTTGAAGACACCTAGATTGTAACTATCGGGGAACACCCGTTCAGGCAGCGCATTCCACAGACCAGCAGTACGCACAATAAAAGTGGAATCAAAGCGCTTCGTACGGGTTTTCGAAATATCAACCATATCAGTTTATAAATGATAGAGTTCTAAGGTCACAACATAAAAATAAAAACAACTGAATTGAGAATTCCTTTTTTTGAAGTTCGCTAAAAGTTAGTACACCTACTACTAAGTACTAACTACACAGACTATCTTGATACATATATGTTGTTTAACCGTTACGGGCTTCAGTGCGAACAAACAATCATACTTTGCATTTACATCAGAGTAGTTTGCTACTTCGGCTTTATCAAAAATATCCATACACATATTCTATTCACAATTTTCTAAATAATTAATGTTTTGTTTGCAAAATCACTTCTATTGCTTAGTAGTTAAGTTGCAAATTCATAAAAAACTAAATAAATTCGAGTAAGTGATAATGATCTTATCTGATTATTATATTACCAAACAGATACAAATCAATTATTGCTTCTGAATTTGTGTTAACATTACCAGCACTTTTGTTTGCTTCTAAATTGAACTTTATGACTGAGTGTTTAAGAACAGAATGATATACTTATAATAAAAAATATCATAACCGACCCAATTGAGGATCTCTTTTTTAGAAACCGACATTTCCTTCATTTGATTGTATTTCCTGGAATATTTTTATCGCTGATTGAATAGATTGATTTGCTAGTTTGATAAATCAAATAATATACTTACTGACAAATTTTTTATTACTCTAATTTAGAATAATCACCTACATACCTACCTACCTATCTTTCTTATTCTTCATACACGTTTTATATTTGCCGAATCTCACACTTACTACCAATACATAAGATACATAATTCTTTACATCATTTCCGGTGGGTTGAGTTCTGGGGCCTTACGGCTAACACTAACAGCGGGCTCGAATTAGCGCAGTTTACAAAATCACGCGAACGCGCAGCGAGATACGGTTTGCGGTCGCGCAGCTTTTCGGGATCTTTATCTTCAGGATTAGCTATTTTAACAAATTTTTTTTAGATTTTTAACTGCGAGAATTATTATCATTTATGACGCACAATATTTTTTTTTTTTTTTTTTTTATTGTTCCACCTGTACTTCCCCCAATATAAGCCGGGGAACGCACAACTTTGTACTAATGCCTTGATCACACGTACCGAGCAAACGGGCGAGACAGTGGTCTCGGCCGAATACTCGGTACGTGTGATCAAAGCATAAGCAATCCAATTTTGAAGTATTTTTTTCATTTGTTTAGTTAATAAAAACCGACCAAAGCCCCTAACAAAGTGAGTGGAAACGCTGAACAAGACGTCTATGATATATCCAAATAAAATAAAGAAATACGAAATAGCAATATATTCCAGTTCCGTCGCAAGCTTTCAGCTAACTGTAGCCACGACACCTCGGGGAGACGTCACAACTTTCAAAATAAATATAGGCAGATAAATATTAGTGGGAGAAGACATAGCGGGGGAATCGGCACGAACAAGTTTGGGTAACTTTATTTAACAGGTATCCCTTAGAGGAATGAACAAGGAATTAAATCATCGGAAAATCAAACCCAAGCGCTGCGGTTACCTACGTGTCTATTTTGTTTTGGGTGTAACTTATTTCAATCAGCTATCATAATAAAAAAGTTGCGAAATGCATACACAAAATTTCATGTCTGTGCTCTGTGTCTATGTTGATCCTATATCTGAAGCTAATCCTGTATGTCGAGTCATGCTTACCATAAAAATGTATTGTAATCAAACTGAACCAATATGTAAAAATTCAACTCCGTAATATGAAGTTGTTCTAATTCAGCTTGCAAGATTTGACCTAAATAAACCTTTGATTATTTTTTGCACACGATCATATGACCCCAAACTAAGCAAAGCCTGTATTATGGCTGTCAGAGACTAATACATCCATGCAATCATACTTATTATATATTTTTAAATAGATATTAATACCCAGATATAGAACAAACACAAAAATGTTCATCACATGAATGTTTGTCCTAGGTGCGAATCGGACCAAGCGCAGAAGGCAGCTTCACCACCAACTGAGCCACCGGGGCAATAAAACCACAAATTACAAACATTGTAAGGTAAATAAAAGCCTTTTTTACCTCCCTCTTAAGAAGTTTTTCGCAGCGATTCTTGGACATACCGGTTTCCTCACGATGCGATGTTAGCCTTTACCATTTTGGGCGATGGCATTGAAACTGCACGTTTGTAAAAGTACTAAATGAGTCATTGGTGCAGGGCTGAGGATCAAACCAGGTGCCGTTGGATTGTCAAGCTTACATATTAGCGTTCCGCCACCGTCGCGCACATTATACTATACATAGTTTGGCAATGTTGTGTTTACTTTTGCGAAAACTTAAGTGCTAATGAATAGAAGTACCTACCTAAGAGTAAAATAAACGCAGAATGCATGTAAGTGCGTCTGTAATGTGAACGATCCGTTACGGAGTATACTCCGTGTGCAGTGTACGCACGCGAGTTACAGTAACAGGACTAAGAGGCCTGCATATACCAATACTAAACAAAAGCCTTTCTAAACTTGCCCAACTACGGCCAAAAAACAAATGCAATCCGTTCAATTTAACGACGTGTATTCGTTGTACTCGCGAAAGAATCGCTGCCGTCGATCGTAAATCGAGTAACGATCGAATAACGATCGGAGAACAATCGCGTGGTGGACGAAGGCCCGCTTGGAACGAACGCCGTTTCGCAATGATTGGTCATTGTACGTTGTTGCATGTATATGGCGATCATGAAATAAATTAGCGTGCTCGACTTTTTAAAGCGAATGATTTACCGCCCTCGAGCTACGGTTGTCGGTTTTGCGACCTGTTAATATTACGGTAGATAAACGAAAGGTATTATTCATGTGGTTATGATGACGTCAACGATGGCGATGTGTGTCTATGGAGAGGGCTATGCTCGGAGTTTCTCTACGAGATCGAATCAGAAATGAGGAGATTCGTAGCCGAATGAAAATTACCGACATAGCCCACCGGATTAGCAATTTGAAGTGACAGGGCACATAGCACGCAGAACAGTGGCCGATGGGGCCAAAAGAATCTCGAATAGAGACCACGGACCGGTAAGCACAGCGTGGAACGTCCACCCTAAAGATGGACAGACGACCTAAAAGAGACCGCAGGAAAACGCTGGATGCAGGCCGATTCCAAACGACCCTTTCGGAGATCGATGAGGACATTATATCCAGCAGTGTCCAGTACGTCCTATGGCTGAAATGATGATAATGATGATGATATTATAGTTATGGTAGTGTACCTGATTATTTTTAACAGCAATATCTAGTTTTGTTGAATTTGTACATATACGCCTGCGGCGTATTCTTTTATGCCACAGCTGTAGGTGTGTTTTTTTAGTTCAGGCGTTTGAACAGTTAATTCCAAAAAGGGTTATTAATCGATTAAATATAACTCTGCAACTTAAAAAAGTTGGCTACGAGGCATGTTCCTCTCTGCCGAGGCTGGGCACTGGGGCCCACTGCCCCCAGGGGTGCGTGGAGGGTCAGCGTCCAATCGGTACTGTGAACTGTCCGACCGGTGGCGTCTTAGTCCTCTCGTGGACCGGGAAGGTCCTGACTCCTGTGGTCATAAACATTACGTTACGCAATCTTTATTGCCTTTGCTCACACCTGTAATATGTGGAATGAGCTATCTCATTATCATAGACGATAGTGATTGCTTACCACCACGCAGCTTCTTAGCATGTTTACCATCTATTTTAGCATAAAGAGTTTTTTGGAAGATAACAGAAATAAAACACTGTTTTAAACTATCACGGTTGTTCGCTGTAGTTATGTGATTTACGATAATTTTTTTGTTGGCGGTGGTTGGAGCTTTCGATATTTCGCCTGAGTATGCCCGTAAACATAGTGCATGTAACTGCGCTGAAATATTGGATGTTCAATCACGATTTAATCACAGTAAATAACCCGTAAATTATCATATAACTGCACAATAGGAATCGGTATTCCAGTAGATACCTACGTCACCGTAAGCAACAAGAAGGCCACCTTTGTGACGGGCTCCCTCCCGTAAATCAGATGTGAGACATGTTATTGCCTGCGAACGGTTAACAGGATATATACCAAAATCCGTATGAATTTATTGCCAAGAGGGTAGAAAGCATTAGAGGGCAATGTCAGGTGCCCCTTCATCTTTGATTGGTTTCTTCAATCGGCGTTCAGTTTCCGGCTAAATTTAATTTAAAAGTGGATCTAAATCATATCATCGGTTAGATCATGACAACAAATTTTCTTCTATTATGCTTTTTTGATAATAAACCTACAGGGGTGTATCTCTAGGTGACGGTATATTTTAGGATATCATTGTACTCATCATTACAGACAACTTTTACTACAGGTAGGAGGAATTCTGAAATTGCGAAAAAACTGCTGTACTATGTATAAATTTCTTTGAGTTTGAAGTGAATACAAGTTTTTCAGCAGCAGATCTTTTCGTGATATCAGGGTTGGTGCCATAGTGAAAGTTGTATAAATGATGAGTAGGTACAATGATAACCCCAAATATGTCCGTCGTGTAGAGATACAATACAATAAACATAGATTCCTATTCATATTTTTCGTAACAACAGTCGAAAACTACGACACATAAAAAAATACGAAATATGGCAGATTTGCTGTCAAAAACGACGAAGTTTGTGAATAAATAGGCCCAGGATTAACAGGTGTTAACGCGCATGTCTTAGATTATGTAAAACTAGTAGAAAGCAAACACAATAATTACAGTTTTATCTTATTCGGTGGTAGAAACCATTCATAAACCATGCATTTATTTACTCTAAAGACCAGATAAAAACCAGGTAAAAAATATTGACTAAATTATCCGAGAGCAAAAATTACTGTATTGAGGCGAATAATTTTTTCGTCCTTAAAGCTTACATTGCCTTAACAATCTTAACTTTTTTCTTACTCTCTCAATAGTCGAGAGACCAAGATTTTTTTTAAGGTTGTTATAAGAATGTTTTTAAGATTATGATAATCCGACATGTATATTAGCTTGCAAACAAACAATATTTATATGTTGAGTGAAATAATTATGTTATTGTATACTTAAATAGTCAGATAATAGTAGGTATGGTTTTGAGTATAGTGCTCATCGGATATAATAAGTAGGAATATGTAGGTTAAAAACAGCGTTTAGAAATAAGGATTGTATGTATGCCTCGAGCATTCACGCTCACCATCGAAGACACCTTCTTGCGGCGGCGTCGTGTGTCGGGTCGCTCTCTTCCTTCAAATATGAATGAGGAAGGCGATGGCTGGCACATGAGTCATACTCGTGATCGAGTGCTGCTTGCGGGTCGCTGGTCTGCTCGCGGTATACACATAAACTAGTAATAACATAACTAAATTCTTTTAACTTTAGATAAAGATATAACTATCTTTCTTCTTACTGTATTGTGTATAACTAAAGTAAATTCGTTTGGGTTAACAAAATTGTAATTACGTAAGTATAACACCTAGGTGTCCGTGGAGAGCCATTTTAAATAAATAAAAAAGTACAAAAATTGGCTACACAAAAAGCAAAAAAGCTAAGCTAGCTTTAATTTAATATTATTGGCCTCAAATTGAACCTTACTACCTGAAAATAGAACAGAAATCAACGGGTAAGCTACATCGTCACATTCAAAATTATTGACGGCATTTCAAGCAGTTAAACGTACCACGTTGAACCGAGTTAGAAAACAAGACGTGTTATTTAGAACAGTTTGCAACACCTGTTTTATTATTATTAACAAAGTGTGGCGATAAATCGTTGGTTAACGCTGCGGTGCCGTGATTTAGCTTGTATTTATTAATTACATTATTATAAGCTTGAGCTGAGTTCTCAAGTACTTGCGACGTGAACAGAATTTTGTAAAGACGTTTTTGTAAACAGAATTTTGTGCCTTAGTGCAGTGTTTTTCAACCTTTTTCATGTCGCGAACCCCTTACTATGAAAAAAAAAAACCATTTAATAACACACAAATAAACTATTAATGTTAATGTAATATTGCTGATTGGTGTGCGTTGAAGTAAGGAATTATATACAAAGAATACTGAACGGCGGTGACAATCCGTTTCCGAGTTGATATGTGTGCTACAACCTTTAGAGCTAACGTCTTGATAATCTCCTTAGTGCTTAAGAGTACTAGAGTTACATTCTCTTTGCTTTAGGGGCTGTCTATTTAAACCCAAAAATATTTTTCACGTTCATGACGCATGGCGGGATGTAACGGAACGAATCAATCAATACTATTGAATCTGCTGCTGCCATGCCCATGAATGATACCTGAAAGTAAAGCTAACATTAATTTTACAAATTATTAGGAAAATATGGAATAAACAGTGAAGATGGAGGTGATAAAAGGTTTCAGAGTACACAGACTTATTTAGACTAGTAATAAACGGCAGTAATCATTAAGGCGAGTAGGATACGTTATTTCACTCAAACATTCTGAGAAAATAAATATATGGGTACATAATCATACTACAAACATTCCAAGTTCCCAGAAAATGATTAAATAGCTAAATTTATTATAAAAATGTCTAACTATCAACTTCCGCGTTTCTAACTTCAAAAAGTATGAACTTCCATACAATCGTACATTCATCTAATAGTAATGACAATTTTTGGCCAAGGGTGCTGTTAGACACGCATATAGTAGAATTCCGTAGCTGTAACAATATAATTTAAATTTAATTTTTATAAAACACTGTTTTAAACTATCACGCTTGTTCACTACAGTTATATGATTACTCGTATTTACGGGATATTTACCGTGGTAAGATTGTGAGTCTTCCCGTAAACATGGTGCATGTACCTGCGTCGAAATATCGGGAGCTCCTTCCACAAACTTACCACGGTAAATATTCCTTAAATAATCATAAATAACTATATTTTTTATACTTTTAAAATTGAGATCTATATCAAAAGTTTTAATAAAACGAAGTTTCATGTCCTTGCCTTGATAATTATAGAAGTTAGAAGGGTCTAAAGAATTAGGACGGACGGACAGATAGACAAATGGACAAAACTAACTACGAAACCCTAAAAAGCCAGGTAACAAAAGTCATTACGCAAATAAGCTTTCGCGTAATATTACTTACATATGCTTGAAAAGTCCCGGATCCAAGAAGGGTCATTCTATGCGTGCTCCATCCTGGAACAAAGTTCGCACTCCCAGGTTGCAGCATAATGTTTCCTATAGAGTAGTCATTTCCACCGACCACATATTGACTGGCCAGGATCCACAGTGAATCCGTCGGAGAGCCAGACATGTACACGTGAAATTCCATGACACCTTGTGCCGTCACCGGGAATATAAAAGATGATACGCAGCTCAATGTAGTCCGTGGCGAAATGTACATTGTACTGAACTGATTGGGAGGATCTATCTGAACTAGAGAGTACGACCTCTCCTCCCAAGACCGCAACACAGAAGCGCACACTCCCACATGGTCGTTGAACTTCTCGAAATTGTAGCTGAAGTACTCATCACTCTTCACGCTGTGAATGTACCACACGATCAATATGACCTTACGAATTGACATTTCAAAAGATTACTTCTGACGGCATGTGAAGACTAAATCTTCATAGTTAAAACGTTATGTTATAAATCAAATACGTATCTTACTTATTAATAATGATTATCATGGATAAGATAGGCTTCTTTGAAATGCCAAGTTGTTAGATAAAATGTCAATCAACTACCCACCCACGCGTCAGCTGAGTTGCCATATTTTATGGCATACCTCTCAAATATAGAGTGTGAATATTCACGTTATATAAACATACATATTTTGGGGTAATTTTTCAAATTGAATTATAACCGCCGACACACAAATCGGTCACCGCTAAGAAATTCAAAAGAGTTCACTAGGAGTTTTATGTATTTTTTTTTCAAACATCGGATTATTTTATTTTGAGAACCGGGTGGGTTCTTAGACAAAAATTGGATCTAAAGTAATTGGCTGCCAATCTGAGTGTCTTTAAATCACGAGTGAATCCTTCGACCAAAATAAAAGAATGGACGGGCCCTAACCATTGAACTTGATCAGTAAAAACGAGTCAAAACCGTCGGACATATACTTCAACACCTAATTATAAAAATGTACAGTATATATAATATGTTACAAAAAATAGATATCGGTTTTATTTGTGTATTTACACTTCGGTAAAAGTAGGTGATTATTGGGCATTCCAAATCATTTTTTATCTCCTCTTTAGTCGATAAAAATTTATTTAGAATGCCCAATAACATTTTGATTTTTAATTCCCAATCACATTTCTATAATATCTGTTTGATTATGAGATAAAAATTTATTTAGAATGTTCAATAACATTTTGATTTAGAATGCCCAATCACATTTCTATAATATTTGTTTACAGAAATGTGATTGGGAATTCAAAATCACTTTTTATAACGTTTTTAGTCTACAAAAAAGCTATTTGAAGTTCCTAATAACAGATAATGTGAACTTACTGCAGTCACTTCACTGTTATCAGTAGAGCAGTTTATGAATTGAATTAACCGAATCAGTAGGTACAGTTTTGTGAAAGATCACTTTGACTAACGATGTAGCCGGTTGCTCAGAAAATATCACATCAGCTGATTCCATTTTTAAATGGTTTGAGAAAGTTTTCTCACAAAGTTAGGGTGTATTTAATGTTGTGGCCGATTGCTCAGGGAAATAATCAATCTCTAGGCCGTTTGCTCGTGTTGAATTTTCAACACCTAGAGACGATTGTTCCCTCACAACACATATTTTACCTAAGTAAATTAATGTCGTGGCCGATTGCTCAGGGAATTAATCAATCTCTAGGCCGTTTTTACGTTTTAATAAATTTAAATGTTTTTCTCGGGCAAAAGAGCGAGATAAATGTGTAAAGTCCCCATCATCTAAAGTAGCAACTAGTTTTTCTAAACTACTGCCCAAAAATTTAAATGAATCTACAAAGCGGACAGCCACGACAGTTCGTTTTTTGTCTGCAACGAAAAACTTCGTAAACGAAATGTAGTTTTCTTTAGTTTTAGCAATAACTTTTATTGCGCCCTCCATTTCACCTAACTCACGTATAAATAAGTGACAGTCGTATCCAGACAAATTATGAAAAAACACTGGTATGAACTTGGGAAGCTGGAATCGTACGTTACAGTAGGAATGAGCAGCCCCGCGATATTTTCCCGTTAAGTGACAGTGATCTCTAACTTTATCATCAAACAACAGATTATTACATAGAAAACAAAACTTTGAATTCAAGTGTTTTATTGTGTCTTTTTCTGTAAATGTCATTGGAACGATTTTGCTGAGAAGGTTGTGTATTTTAGTTACATCTTCCTGCAGATTTTTCAAAAATTTACTCACACAATCTTTACCCCTATAAGAAACATATTTATTGAATGTGCTGTCATAGGAACATACGATGTAATAGCCAAACGCAGCAGGTATGTGTTTGTTCAAAGACTTCGTTTTGCTTGTACCTAAGTCATCGGAAGCGGTGGTTATCGGTTCTAAAAGTGATTCGAAATCTGCGTAAATAACAAAAGGCAAATCTTGCATCCTTTCGTAATGTTTAAATTGTATAAAACACCCCTCCTCTGGTAAAATTGTAGCGACACCCCCGCATATATGAGCGTCTATTTGACTTTCGCTTTTAAAAAACAGCATACAGTCATCACAGAAAAAATTTTTGCCATGATGCTTAGTAACTTGCGATCTAAGTAATCTACTTAAGTCTTTAATCAAAGAGTAATGATTTTGATTACCCTTCTCAATGAACAACAAATTAACATGATGTTTCCTTTTGCAGCGCGATTTGTAAAGGGGACCCACAATATCAGTTTTTTTTAATCCATAAACGTTTACACTTATATCTCGGTTATGTTTCTCAAACGTTTTTATATCAGAAAATCCAACAGGAAACGTCATGTTTTGGGTGTTCAAAATGTTATCAAAATGAGGGTACGAACATGTTCTGCTACTATTGTGCTTTGCAGGAAATAAAGCCGCCATAATCGACCATAAAAAACAGAAATTATCACGGTTTTTTATATTAATACATGCTCTTTTATTTATCAACCACCGCGGTAGGTCTATAAAACTAGAAGCTCTCAAAGGATTGTACTTATTGATATTAACTTCTAAATATAAGTTTCTAATGAAGCTCCAGCCGCTCTCTTTTTGCTCAAACTGATCAATCTTGGTGCATATATTACGAACTGCTTGAGAGTATAACTCTTTAAAATCAGAATTCCCGTAAAATATTGTATTTTCCGTAGCGAACGATTTTATTTCGATAGAATCGTTTTTCGGTAGTGAAAATTCAGCAAAAAACTCAAAGTTAAATTTGATTGTGTTATGCACGGCCTTCCTTGCCTCGATTAGGGCTTGCACAGATTTGCAGAGTTGACGCAAGAAGTGATCGGGTGGCGCGAACGCTGACTCCGCCTGTCTCGAGCTCGTATCCGGCGCCGCTCCTACTCTGTACGATGCTATTCGATTACGAAATGCGGTGCTTATCTTTTGAATGCCATCACTGATTTCAATAATACTATTATTTTTATGAGCACTACTTTTCAGATGCGCAGAAAAGCTTTTATTGTACACTTCTACGTCGCACACAGTGCAATGTATCTTAGTTTTCGACATTATTACCTGAACTATTTCCTTACATAAATAGTAAAAATAAATGGAATAAAAGTGAACTAAACAAGCGCTTCGCAAAGAAAAAAATAAACTAAAATAAAAACACTCTTAAAATAAAATCATGAACATCAGCCAGTGGTCACTGATCCATTTATAAAGAAGAATTGAGGAAAAAATGCATTAGCTCCCATTTCAATTGAGTATATTATTGATTCAATACGCGCGTGCGTACTGTGTGAGAAGAAGTACTAATTCTTTTTATCTGCAAAAAAAGTGCCTTCGGCCTTAAATGATGGTTTAATGTCAGCTAAAAAATGTTTTAGATTTTCTAGTTCGTCTTCGTTACAGCAATATTTAACGTTTACTGACGCTTTTTCCCATCGATTCTTTGGATCTACATTCTTTATATGATTGGTATCGTACACTCTTAACTCTATAAACAGTCTACCGTTGCGTTGCGCGGTGCGGCGCAGCACTCCGTCGGCGACGCGTCGCGTGTACGAGGACACCGGCGGCGGCGGGCCGTTCCGTGCTCTGCTCACTGCGGACTCGGACTCGCTGCTCCAGCCGCCGTCGCTGTCGTTGTTCAGCCAACCAAGGACGTTGCTCCTGCCCAATGCAGGTGTTCCCTTTGCTGCTGCATGAAATTTTGAACTTTTCTTCTTACTGTAATGAGAATGAGAATACATTATAATAAAAGACATTTAAAAACCTTTTTAAAATTGGTAAAAAACTAATTGTTTCTTGAGCCAATTAAACAGAATTAAGATAGGAGACGAGATAGGCAGGTAACGCAATAGGGTTCATGTACACGATAAAAATCATCGAATATTGAAAACTACCACGATAGGAATATACTATGACACATTGATAGAGAAAAATACATTGAGACTCATGTCATAGATGGCAGCTTTTATTTTGGCAAAAAATAATAGATTTAACAAATATTTACCTTGCTGAGACTTCGTTGTCCGAAACCGGGACGCTTGGGCTAGGCGCTTGCCGCCTTCGCTGCTTCGGCTTTGCCTTAATTTTCTTTGTTGTTTTCTTTGTAGAACTGTAATAAAAATATGTGTAATTTAAATAAATACTTGCATAGTTTTTTTTTTCTAAAACTGCTTCATAGTTTCATGTTAAAGCCGTAAGACCTTAAAAACTGATTCAACAATGGCGAAAATGTTTCATAAAATTCTCCGTAAATATATTGTTTCGTAATTACCGTGCAACGAGTTCTGTTTCTGAATCGGAGACGCTCAGGCTAGGCGCTCGGCGACGTTGAGGCTTGCTTCTAATTTTTTTCACGCTAAAACAAGAAAACTTTAATTAAGTACGTATAAGATGAAAATATATTAATCAGATAACAAAAAGATTTTACATTACCTTGCTTCAACTTCATCCTCCGAATCACTGAAATCCCTTTTTGCTTGGCGCGCTTTCTTGCGAGTATCGAAATATTCAGTATCCGACCTAAAAAATAAAGACAAAGTTTTGAATAACCAAACTATAAATGTTTTTTTTTGTGAATAATGATTGGCATATATAAAGATTACATAGTCTATTTTACTATTAGAAGAACAAAAATTATTAAAAACTTACGAACATTATATCAACACAGTGGATCCTTATCTTGCGAGATTTGTTTAGCAGCAGCAAAACTCAGTTTAGGCAGGCACTGAGCACTTGGACTAAATTCAAACACACGCGCGTATTGAATCAATAATATACTCAACTGAAATTGGAGCTAATGCATTTTTTCCTTTTATACGTAAAGAAAAAATGCAGAGTTGGCAAACATTTCAGCAAAAATGAATTTGTAATACTGTAATTTTTTGTGGCTGACAAGTAGTTTTCAACAAAATGATATATAACGCATAATTAAAAATAAGTGCATTAGTAATATAATTCTTATCCCACTAAATTATTTTTGGTATTGTATTCAAATATTTTCTTTGAACTAAAAGTTTTAATGGATAGTACCTAAGTTAATAGCTTGCAGAATGCAAAAACAGCGTTGGCTGAAGGGAATCGAAACCACAACGACAGAATGTCAGTCCATTACACTACACTCTGCTCCAACCAGTCTGTTTCTTACACAGTATAAATTGAGTGACACATTAGTTTAAAAAAATGTTTGCAACACCTTTGTTAAATTTTTCGCTGATACGAGTACCTACTCGTACATGCAACTTACCTATCCGATTGTGAAAAACAATATATCATATTTACTTCAAATACGCAGTAACTCGATATTATAACAACAGCTGCATTGCTTTTGAAGAACCCGCATTACCTATCGATATTATACTGGGGTGTCCATAATTTTCAAGAGACTATGATTTATTTGTCTTACTTTCAGGAAATAACAAAGGGGAATCGTAATTTTTAGAATTAAGTAACTTCGATGTATTCTTTCTACATAGTTTTATCATTGATTTTCTAGCATAATGATATGACGAGATAAGAGTTCGTTTACGTTAATTTTTTGATGAGCTGATCAATAAAGTAATAATATTAAAATGTAATACGAAGTATTGTGTGTTCTCTTTCTTTTATAATCATAAATTAGATATATAAATACTTACAAATACAAAGTGCATAAATATATTATAGTATCCAATCAAAATGTATCTCAAAACACGTGAAGTATGGTAATGCGAGTGCCGCACGGGTTATGCGCCGCATTCAACATCTTTACAGTTCATTCGGAATCGCGTTCCAGTGATCATTGGTATGATTGCACGATAATCAGTGCAGCTATAAATGAAAGATTAACTTTGATTTAGGTTTGCTTAAAATGTGTTGTGAAGGAACAATCATCTCTAGGTGTCAAAATTTGACACGAGCAAACGGCCTAGAGATTGATTAATTCCTTGAGCAAACGGCCACAACATTAAAGACGCCCTAACTTTGTGAGAAAATTTTCACGAACCATCTAAAAATAGATTCAGTCAGCTGTTGAAATGTTTTCTGAGCAACCGGCCACATTGTATAGCCAATTTAATCTTTCACAAAACTGTGTTGATTTGGTTAGTTGGGTTTACTTAGGTAAAATATGTGTTGTGAGGGAACAATCGTCTCTAGGTGTTGAAAATTCAACACGAGCAAACGGCCTAGAGATTGATTAATTCCCTGAGCAATCGGCCACAACATTAATTTACTTAGGTAAAATATGTGTTGTGAGGGAACAATCGTCTCTAGGTGTTGAAAATTCAACACGAGCAAACGGCCTAGAGATTGATTATTTCCCTGAGCAATCGGCCACAACATTAAATACACCCTAACTTTGTGAGAAAACTTTCTCAAACCATTTAAAAATGGAATCAGCTGATGTGATATTTTCTGAGCAACCGGCTACATCGTTAGTCAAAGTGATCTTTCACAAAACTGTACCTACTGATTCGGTTAATTCAATTCATAAACTGCTCTACTGATAACAGTGAAGTGACTGCAGTAAGTTCACATTATCTGTTATTAGGAACTTCAAATAGCTTTTTTGTAGACTAAAAACGTTATAAAAAGTGATTTTGAATTCCCAATCACATTTCTGTAAACAAATATTATAGAAATGTGATTGGGCATTCTAAATCAAAATGTTATTGAACATTCTAAATAAATTTTTATCTCATAATCAAACAGATATTATAGAAATGTGATTGGGAATTAAAAATCAAAATGTTATTGGGCATTCTAAATAAATTTTTATCGACTAAAGAGGAGATAAAAAATGATTTGGAATGCCCAATAATCACCTACTGGTAAAGCATACGAATTCATAATTTTGTCAGATGTTTCGTTATCGCGTAACAATAGACTCGTGTTTCACTTCCTACGGCTAGAGACCGACTGAAACGAAATGAGAGCTGGCGCTCATTTTGTAATCTTCAAAAATGCTCTTCTACTGGGCCCGTTCATTCATTTTATTTTGGTCGAAGAGTGAATCGGTTTCTTCTAAGTAAGCGTGCTCCATCGTAGACCACATTATCTCTTTAACATCATGCGAGTTGGATGCGATAAACGCAAACCTTATATTTAAAAAAATATATCGTTTGCTCTACATTTATGTACAAAATACGAACGTACAAATTTTTTAAGTGCAAAGAGGTTTAATTATTTTTTTACACTAAAAAAGTTATGTTAGTATTTAAAGACAAATCATTATCAATAATATCATTATAAGTGGTGGCTCAGTTGGTAGTGAACCTACTTCCTGCGCTTGGGGGTGTGGGTTCGATTCCCATCTAGGACAAACATTTGTGTGATGAACATTTGTGTTTGTTCTATGTCTGGCTGTTAATATCTATTTAAGTATGTATTTAAAATATATATGTATGTATATCAGTTTCTGGCTGCCATATTACAAGCTTTGCTTAGTTTGGGGTCAGATGACCATGTGTGCAATAATGTCCCAGATATTTATTTATTTATAAAAACCCGACAACAAAATTAGGTAAAGCTTGAATAACACTATTGATATTTCCAAATCAACAGGCGCTCAGATCAACTTGGATAGGCAGCGTTCGGGAAATTACGTGACATCTTCTCTTTAAAAAATACCACAGTGCCTAAAGAAAAAGTATTTAACCAGTGTGTGTTGCCAGTGATTATACCTATATGGTACTGAGACATAGTCCTTAACTGCTGGCCTTTTTGAAAATTCCAGAGTAGCACAGCGAGAAATGGAGAAGGCTGTGCTCAGAGTTTCTTTGCACGATAGAATCCGGAAGTAGGATACTCACTGAAGAACTAGAGTAGCTATAGCTATTAAAACTTGCAAGTTGAAATGGCACTGGCCAGGCCACATTTCTCGAAGAACCGATAACCGATGGGGAACAAAGGTTCTTGAACTGAGACTACGAACCAGAAGACGCAGCGTAGTTAGGCGTCCCGCTAGATGGGCCGACGACATTGGTTAGAAATAATTGAAGTAAAGTAAGTTGTCCAAGTCTTTGTGTGTTGCATTACATCGCCTACACACGGAGTCCCATTGTATTTGTCCGGAAAACCCATTGTTGTAACCCCAGATAAAATATTGAAGGTGACTTTGTGTGCAACAATTTTTTTAATATATTTTCTTTGATAAACGGATAAGATTACTTAATGTATGATTAACATGACCTTGAAACCAATCCCTACGTGATTTTTGTCTGTTATTCAAAGTTTTACGGTTTTACTTGCTCGTCTACAGGAAACATAAGTTTTTATGGAAATTAGAGTTATGTGACACCATGCTGGCCTACTGTACGTTAGTCTTTGAATGTCTTTAAACTTTTAAGGTTCTTGGAAATACCGAATTCTTCACGATGTTTTCCTTTACTGTTTTTACAGATGCCGTCAGATTATAAAGTGTACATGCTACCGCTCGGCCACCATAGCATTCATAAAGCTTGGAATGAAGCTGGCTTAGCCAAATTTTTGAAGAATGCCATTAAAACACCTGATTTTGTTTGTTGATTTAATATACTAGCTGACCCGACAGACGTTGAGCTGTCTAACATTGTCGTTATTTTACAGTATTCTTATTTTTTCTTTCTGTAAAAACCTCCTACAGAGTATTAGAAAACTTAAAGAAAAAGATGAATGAAATCAGTAAAGTCTTTCTCTAGTTATGGCGTGACCAAGATAAATAGGGATTCATTTTTTAACAGACTTCAAAAAAGGTGGAGGTTCTATGTTCCACTGTGTTTTTTTGTTCACTGATTTCTTCGCTAATTATGAATTGATAATAATTATTCGATTCTTTTTTGTTTGGTAGGCCATATTTTAGACGAGGTACCGTATAAATTTTATCAAAATTTGTTTAGTAGTTGGGGTTTAAATCAAAATAACTGAAAAAAATATGTCAATCCCAACCAACTAAACCAAATTGCATATTAACTAATTTTGAAGTCAGTTTTTTATGTGATCCACTTGTATATGTAGATATAAAACGTCCATGAAAAACTATCTAACATTATCTAACTGATGTCAAAAACCACATCAAAATCCGTTGCGGGGTTAAGAAGTTAGCGGATATACAGACGGACAGACGCGGAAAGCGACTTTATTTTATACTATGTAGAGCTGATAGCGCTGATTGAGGATTTAATAAAAATTTGCTTTGATTAAACTTTGTTTTACTTAATCTGCTCTTATGACACAAACTATGTGTAAACAAAAATAACTATGAATCTACCCTAGTTTTCTAGAAAACTACGTTTATTTTACAAGCTATGAATTAACATTATAAAAATAATAATTGAATACAACTTAATAATTATTATTTATTGTATTATAATTTTTATTATAAATGATTATTAATGGGATATTTCCCGTAATAAGGTTAAAGATGGAGCTTCCGATATTAAAAATTAAAAACGTTACGGTATCAAAAATTAAAAATAGTTAGCAGTCCACATGTTTTTAGTAGATTAAGATTTCAGTTAGGCTAGATTATATAATACCATATTATTCACACGAATAAGTTCATTTAAGTATAATAAATTGGTAATTCTTACATGATTTTAAACTTATTTTCTTGTATGAATCATAGTATTGTAACAAAATTATAAAATTATTGATTTTTAAACATAAATACACAGAACACAAAAGAAATAAAATTTGCATACACGCAAGAAATAATCCACACTAATATTTAAATGCGAAAGTAAACGGCTTAACTGATCTTGATAAAATTTTGCGAGGTAATAGTATGTGTCATGAGGACGGACATAAGCTATTTTTTTCTGAAGAAATCGCGGACAAAGTCGCGGTTACAGCTATTATTTTATATAACTCTAATAGAAGTGCACTGACTTCCTAAAAATGCCGAAGAATGCTTTTGAGAAGATTGCTTTTTGATATTTATTATGTCAGCATTACATTTTTTGTCGATTGAGAAATAAATATTTGATGGTTTTCAGTATATGTTACAAGATTCGTCTTCAGGAGGCGTCAGGGGCAGGATGTACCGGATCGAATCCACAAGCACTGTCGAGTTCTTGTCTGCGCTGCCGATGAAGATTATCTGGAATATAATGAAAAGGTCTGTTTAGCTATGTTATCACTAACGGCTCACTTGTAATTTATCTTGAAAATGTTAATTAATGAATGATACAGTAACACTAAAACTCTTATTTCGTCAAGTTTGAGTTTTTTTTTTAATTTAATGAAGAAAAAAAAAACATATTGAAATTTTAGAAGACTTAAAAAATACAAAATATTGGATGTTCATTGATCATTTCATACCAATAAAATGGTTAGTAAAATTTTTACTAAAACACTTTACAAAAAAATAAACTAAAAGTAGTAGTAGTTTTGCGGCTTTAGTATTGCATTTCAACGCGGCATTGCTCTTAGCATTTTGCGAAAGATGCTTGCTGGCAATTTTTTTATTAGTTTTGTATTTTACTGCCAGTAGTAAGTTATTTTGTCATTTTTATTCCAAAAAGAATAAAACAAAACATTACGCAATCATTATTTTTCTATGTGCATAATGCATACCATTTTTTTGCTATTAATTATGGGTTTCTGAGGTGTTAAAATCAATTTATAAACCCCGTTTAATAATTTAATGTAGCTATTCAGGACTGATAAAGTGTGCACTATGCAAGTACTTATAATTATATATTTAAAGGAAATACATAATAGTTGGGAGCATGTTGGGAAAAACAGCGAGCATAGCTAATATTCTTCATAGTATTATACTTACATAACCATCGAAACTCGTTAAATCCAGGAGAGTGAATCTAACTAGATTCCATCCCGTAACAAATTCTTCGTTCTCAGGGTGATACTTTTTGAAGCCAGCAATTGTATCAAATCCTTCATCTGTTACTTTCTGTGCTAGTATTATTATATGATCCAAATCTTGCACTGGTTCCATGAAAACTTTCGCCTCCACTATACCATCAGGTTCCATTTTAATGACGACTGAGGATATACAGCTTATAACTTCATGTGGTGTTATAAATACCGTGCTTCGAGGGTCAGGGCTTTCAATACCAATAGATGTATAGTTTTCTAGTTGCCAAGACAAGAGGCCGTCGCATAAGTAATTATTGGTAGAGAAGAGAATTTCATAATCTGATTCAAAATTGTATGTAACACATTTTTCTATTTCATCTATATGTTGCGTTGTGGTGTGTTGGGTTTCTGTGATGGTGTATTCTGTGATTGTCACTGGTGTAGTTTCAGTAATGGCTGCAATCGTCGTTTCTGTGGTAGGTTCTGTTACATTTTGGGTTGTTGTGTATATGATGGTTGTGGTCAATGACGGAATGGTTGTTATCGTTGATATCGTTGTTTCTGGGACTGTTGTTAGTGTTGGAGTAGTTATTTCTGTTATTGTGGTTTCTGTTACTGTTGTTGATGTTGGAGTGACTTTTTCAGTCACAGTTGTATCTATGACTGTCGTTAGCGTTGGAGTTGTTATTTCTGTAACTACTGTTTCTGTAAAAGTTGTATCCCTGACCGTTGTTGACGATGGAGTAAATGTTTTGGTTGTCGTTGTTTCTGTGACAGTCGTAGGTGTTGGAGTAGTTGTTTCTGTCTCGAATGTGTTTGTAATAGTTGTTGATGTTGGAGTAGTTGTTTCTTTTACTGTGGTCTCCATGACAATTGTCGATGTCGGAGTAGTTGTTTCAGTCACCGTTGTATCGGTGACTGTTGTTGGTAAAGTGGTTTCAGTAACTGTTGTTTCTGTGACAGATGTTGTCGATGGATTAGTAATTGGTTCAGTCACCGTTGTTTCTGCGCTAGTTGTTGGCGTTGAAGTTGTTGTTTCTGTCATTGTTGTTTCCGTGAACGTTGTCGATGATGGACTAAATATTTCAGTTGTCGTTATTTCCGTGACAGTTGATGACGTTGGAGAAATTATTTCTGTTATCGTAGTTTCCGTTACAGTTGTATCTTTGCCCGTTGTTAACGACGGAGTAAATGTTTCGGTTGTCGTTATTTCTGCGACAATCGTAGGTGTTGGAGTAGTTGTTTCTGTCTCAGATGTGTCTGTAGTAGTTGTTGATGTTGGACTAGTTGTTTCTGTTACTGTGGTTTCCGTGAGAGTTGTCGATGACGGAGTAGTTGTGTCAGTCACCGTTGTAACGGTGACTGTTGTTGGTAAAGTAGTTTCAGTAACTGTTGTTTCTGTGACAGATATTGTCGATGGATTAGTAATTGGTTCAGTCACCGTTGTTTCTGCGCTAGTTGTTGGCGTTGAAGTTGTTGTTTCTGTTGTTGTTGTTTCCGTGAACGTTGTCGATGATGGACTAAATGTTTCAGTTGTAGTAATATCTGTGACAGTTGATGACGTTGGAGAAATTATTTCTGTTATCGTAGTTTCCGTTACAGTTGTATCTTTGCCCGTTGTTAACGACGGAGTAAATGTTTCGGTTGTCGTTATTTCTGTGACAATCGTAGGTGTTGGAGTAGTTGTTTCTGTTACTGTGGTTTCCGCGAGAGTTGTTGATGTCGGAGTAGTTGTATTATCAGTCACCGTTGTATCGGTGACTGTTGTTGGTAAAGTGGTTTCAGTAACTGTTGTTTCTGTGACAGATGTTGTCGATGGATTAGTAATTGGTTCAGTCACCGTTGTTTCTGCGCTAGTTGTTGGCGTTGAAGTTGTTGTTTCTGTCATTGTTGTTTCCGTGAACGTTGTCGATGATGGACTAAATATTTCAGTTGTCGTTATTTCCGTGACAGTTGATGATGTTGGAGAAATTATTTCTGTTATCGTAGTTTCCGTTACAGTTGTATCTTTGCCCGTTGTTAACGGCGGAGTAAATGTTTCGGTTGTCGTTATTTCTGCGACAATCGTAGGTGTTGGAGTAGTTGTTTCTGTCTCAGATGTGTCTGTAATAGTTGTTGATGTTGGACTAGTTGTTTCTGTTACTGTGGTTTCCGTGAGAGTTGTCGATGTCGGAGTAGTTGTGTCAGTCACCGTTGTAACGGTGACTGTTGTTGGTAAAGTGGTTTCAGTAACTGTTGTTTCTGTGACAGATATTGTCGATGGATTAGTAATTGGTTCAGTCACCGTTGTTTCTGCGCTAGTTGTTGGCGTTGAAGTTGTTGTTTCTGTCATTGTTGTTTCCGTCAACGTTGTCGATGATGGACTAAATATTTCAGTTGTCGTTATTTCTGTGACAGTTGATGACGTTGGAAAAATTATTTCTGTTACTGTAGTTTCCGTTACAGTGGTATCTTTGTCCGTTGTTGACGATGGAGTAAATGTTTCGGATGTCGTTATTTCTGTGACAATCGTAGGTGTTGGAGTAGTTTTTTCTGTCTCTGATGTATCTGTATTAGTTGTTGATGTTGGAGTAGTTGTTTCTGTTACTGTGTTTTCCGTGAGAGTTGTCGATGTCGGAGTAGTTGTGTCAGTCACCGTTGTATCGGTGACTGTTGTTGGTAAAGGGGTTTCAGTAACCGTTGTTTCTGCGCCAGTTGTTGTCGTTGAAGTTGTTGTTTCCGTGAACGTTGTCGATGATAGAATAAATGTTTCAGTTGTCGTTATTTCTGTGACAGTTGATGACGTTGGAGAAATTATTTCTGTTACTGTAATTTCCGTTATAGTTGTTGTATCTATAAACGTTGTCGATGATGGAGTATAACTTTCGGGTATCGATGTTTCTGTGACAGTCGTAGGTGTTGGAGTACTTGTTTCTGTCTCGGATGTGTCTGTAATAGTTGTTGATGTTGGAGTAGTTGTTTCTGTTACTGTGGTCTCAGTGAGAGTTGTCGATGTTGGAGTAGTTGTGTCAGTCACCGTTGTATCGGTGACTGTTGTTGGTAAAGTGGTTGCAGTAACTGTTGTTTCTGTGACAGTTGTTGGTGATGGATAAGTAGCTGGTTTGGTCACCGTTGTTTCTGTGACAGTTGTTGTTGTTTCTGTCATTGTTGTTTCTATAACAGTTGTGTCAGTAACTGTCGTTGGTATTGGAGTAGTTGTTTGAGGCACTGTAGTTTCTGTGAAAGTGGTAGATATTGGAGTAGTTGTTTCAGTAACTGTCGTTTCTGTGAAGGTCGTTGGGATTGATGTGGTCGTTTCTGTCACTGGTATAGATGGTGAAGCGGTGGTTTCGGTAACCGTAGTTTCAGAGACTGTTGATGATGGAGTAGTACTTGCAGTCACTATTGTTTCTGTGACTGTCGATGTTGGAGTTGTTGTTTCAGTGACAGTTGTTTCTGTAATTGCTGTTGGTGTAGGAGTAGTTGTTATATAGTCAACTGTTTCCGTGACCATATTAGTTGTAGATATTGTAGTTTCCGGTGGTTTTTCATATATGGGACAATCGTCGTCACTCAATGTCGGCGGGATATAACGGAATGAATCAACTAATACTATTGAGTTTTCCGCTGCCATGCCCATGAATGAGACCTGAAATTAGAGTAAACATCGGAATCTTAAAAATGACAAATTGCGTACATTGCAAAAACTCTATGAAAGCAGTCTCGCACGCAACGATGGTAAAAGTCTGATGGTATGACACCCTGTGCCCTGGAAGTTGGGTAGCCCAGTGGTGTGCCCCTACTGGACTAAAATATGCCTTAATAGTTATATTATTTGAGTCGTTTGGAGTCGGTTCGCGGGACTGTGGCTCATCATAAAGCTCATCATCATCATTATCATCAGCCTATCATGTTCCCACTATTGGGACACAGGCCTTCTTTCAGAGAGAGAGAGAGAGAGAGAGAGAGAGAGAGAGAGAGGATGGGCCTGGATGCATCATGCTGGCCAAGTGCATGTAGGTAGGTGAATATCATATTATTGTCTTTGAACTTTTGAGGTTCTTGGATCGATACCAGTACCGATATAGGTACCGATACCGGTACCGGTTGATACCGGTTTTCTCACGATGTTTTCCTTCACCGTTGTTGAGCGATGGTATCGTAACTGCACATAATTTATTTAGGTACTAAGTTATTGGTGTAGGGCCGGCGATTGAACCGGGTGCCGTCAGATTGTAAAGCACACATGCTACCACTCAACCACCATCGTTCTTCATAATGCTCATCAAAAAATCAATTCAAAATTCTATATGGGCGCCTTGCGCTTGGCGCTTGACAAAAATGCTGATGCCGCAATGCCACCAACATGCTGGGTATAAACCTGGTAGTTGAATATTTTGATTATTTATAATTTTATTCGACGTATAAGTAAGGTAATCCAAGCATCCTTCGTTTGAAGCAATTGTGGTCATATTTTGCAGGAAAACCGAAAGTGGTAAGCAATTCCACAGTTTACAGGTACGTGGCAGAAACAATCGATCAAATCGAACTGTGCAAGACTTTCGCGCATCTATAATGTGTAGATGGCTTTTCTGGCGATTGCGGCCGGTTCGTAAAACCGCGATGGAGGGATGAGGTCAAAGAGTTCATCAGAGCATTCCCCGTTAACCTGTAGAACAAGCTGAGTGAACCAACGTCCCAGCGGAAGCTCAGCGGTTCCAAGGTGTTAGTTAAATTTATTAGTTCTTATTATGACCTTCTGTAACCTAAACGGCTTAAAGTTCAAAGTCTCATTATATTCGTCTTTATGTAAAGAGTATCAATGGCTGTCTCATGCAGTTGGAAGTTTTTGTTTCCTTTTAATAATATAATCTACATCCATTTAATTTACAAAATGAATTGTGTAAATAGGTAAGTATAAAAACTATCCTTGATGCTTATAATTTTTATTTTTTCGCTACTCTTGATATTTATTTTTATTTTTACACTACAGTAAAGTTTACGCAAATAAGTTTCCGCATAATTTACTTACATATCCCGGAAAAGTTCCTGATCCAATGAGAGTCATTCTGTGCGTGCTCCATCCTCTAACGAAATTCGCACCTCCAGTATGCAGGATGATGTTTCCAACAGAGTTGTCGTTCCAGCCGGTGACGTATTGACTGGCCACGATTGTTAGTTGATCCATCGGAGAGTCTCCAGACATGTACACGTAAAATTCCAAGACACCTTGCGCAGCCATCGTGAACATAAACGAAGATACGCAACTTAACGCAGGCTGTGGTGATATATACGTCGTACTGAACTCATTGGGAGGGTCTATGGGAGCCAGAGAGTATAACCTCGCCTCCCAGAATGGCAACTCGAGCATACTGCATATTCCGACATACCCGTTGAACACAGTTTCGAAATCTTCTTCGAAAGAGTAGCTAATGCATACATCACTACGCACACTGTAAACGGACAGCACAATCAAGAGGAACCAACGAACTAACATTACAAATGATAATTTCCAGCAACACCAACATGAAACAACACTAAATCTCTATAGTTAAAACATTGTGTTATATTCAACACGTATCGAAATTATCAAGGATAAGATGCGATTATTTGGATTGACAAATTGGAAATTTGATAAATTTTAATCCCACGTTACCGAATGTTTCACGCGAAACGTTCTTCCGACTGCATCGATTTAATCCTGAGATTAAATGGAAAAGTGAAATCTAACTCAAATTACATAAATTAATATAGTAATATAGTTTTAAATATTGTGCGTATACTCAGAGCACTCGAGCTAGGCAGCAGCTTCGTATGGCGGGTCGTTCTCTTCCCTCAAATATGGTTGAGAAGAGCGATTGCTAGCACATTCTTCAACTCATGAACGGGTGCTGCTAAGCTATAGATTTTTTTCATAAGTTGCACTTGTTAAAGACACTTCTTAACTTACTTATAATCTAGTCTAATGTTAGTAATTTAATTCTAACTTAAACTTAGCAATAGTTGACAAAATAAATTGTATATGTTGACAAAAAGCACGGACCCTGGAGTCATGGAGCTACAACAGAAACAACAAAAAAATACATAAGCTCACGTTAAATCAAATAACATTCCACGCACTGTTTCTGAAGCAAAAGTGTTCATAATACTGGCAGCATTCTCTCGCTGAATAGCAAAAGGCCAGCCATTGCAATGTAAAAACGGTAATACGCACAACCGTCAAATTTGGCATGATTATACACGCACTGGAAAGTAATATTACAAAATGCGACTAACCTATATACTGAAAACGACAAACTATCTGCAATAAGTACTCCAGATAACGATTTTTTTTAATTTATAAATTAGATTATAAAAAAGCTAAACATGACTTTTTAAACCAATTTTAATTTTAAACACAATAACTGGCACCGTTTTTCTGGCTTTCTTATAAAAGTTAGATATATGCTACCGTGGACTTTTTTGTAGAACTATTCAAGAAGTAAATCATTGTATTTACTTATATCCAATTTTTGGGTCAGAGTACACCGATAAAGCTTATTTGTCTCCGACATGTTTTATTTATACGGTTATTCAGTATATAAAAATAACTTATAATATTATGAAACATAGCCTATGTTACTCAAGGATAATGTAGAATTCTAATCTATGTTTCATAATATTTATTTATTTATTAAATAAATAAATAAATATTATGAAACATAGATTAGAATTCATGAATGATATTATGAACATATATGTTACTCAAGGATAATGTAGAATTCTAATCGGGAAATAATTTTTAAAATCGGTTGTTTTTGAGTTTTCGTTACAAACATCCAAAAATACAAATCTTTCCTCTTTATAATATAAGGTCGGGGAAAAAGTTTCTTCGTATTTTTTAAACAAATTCAAGACATATTTTTTTCAAGTTTAATTACATTTAATTATAATATATATGTGCCATTTTGTTCGATAACTTGTTGCCATCTTGTAGGTAGTGACATGATCCCGTTGCTGTAGAATTTTTGGGACTTCTGATCAAAAAAATGCAACAAGTAGTTTTGACAGTCCTCTCTTGATGTTAATCTAACATTACCCAAAGAATTCTGAAGAGATCGAAACAGGTGGAAATCTGAGGGTGCAAGGTCTGGGCTATATGGTGGATGCATTAACACTTCCCAACCAAGCTCTCTAAATTTTTGCTGAGTGGCCAAAGATGTGTGCGGTCTGGCGTTATCATGATGAAAGACCACACTCTTTCTGTTGATCAATTCCGGCCGTTTTTTCTCAATTTCTTGCTTGAGTCTCATCTGCTGTTGGCAGTAGAGATCCGAATCGATGGTTTTGCCCGGCGGTAAAAGCTCATAATGAACGATGCCCTGCCAATCCCACCATACACACAACATCACCTTATTACGTGTTAATCCGGGTTTCGCTACAGTCTGTGGTGCTTCACTGCCCTTTGACCATGATCTTTTGCGCACATTCTTGTCGTAGGTGATCCATTTTTCATCACCAGTGATCAATCTTTTCAAAAACGGTTCGGTTTCGTTACGTTTCAATAGAGAATCGCAAATGAGTACACGATTCATTTGGTTTCTTTCAGTGAGCTCGTGTTGCACCCAAATATCGAGTTTTTTGTATACCCAGTTTTTTTCAAATGGGTCAAAACTGTTTTGTGGTCAATCCCCAGTTCTTCAGCTACGTCGTAACTACTAATATGCCGATCTTGGTCCACTTTTTCAGAAATGGCATCGACTTTATCCGTAACAGGGCGACCAGAGCGAGCTGCATCTTTGACATCAAAATTCCCGGACTGAAAACGCTTGAACCAACATTGTGCTACTCTTGATGACACTGCATTAGGTCCATAAACGTCACAAATTTTATTCGCGGCTTGTGTCGCATTTTTCCCTTTTTTGTTATAAAATTTCACAATATATCGAATTTGTTCGTTAGATTCACTCATTTTATCGAACAAAAAAACAATTGCAAAATGGCGGGAAATTGCTTTTAACTTTTTGTATTCCTTTTTTAAAATGTCATATTTTTAATGGTATCAAAACCAGCCAGATACAAATAGTACAACGGATAAGATTTTTACTACAACTTTATACATACAAAATACGAAAAGACTTTTTCCCCGACCTATTATTATATAGTATAGTGTAGATAACTCAATATGAGATAAATATGATAAAATAATGACCCTCGCTCCGGCTCGTACCTTGTGCAAAGGTTGGCCATAGCCATTCAGCGCGGCAATGCTGCTAGTGTTATGGGCACCTTCGCACAGGGTACAGTTAGGGGCGGGTTATTTGATTAAACATATTTTTTTTTTGTTTGTAATTTTAATTAGTAGTTATTTTGTTTAGATTTAAGTTTTAATTTTTAGCTATTCATTTAAATTTTCGTTAATTTTCTGTTTTATAAGTAATTTTATAAGTCGATTAAGTCAGTAATTTAATTTGAATTTATATTCTTAAAAATATGAGATTAACAAAAATAAAATTTACTCAAAATTATCAAATTAATTTTTATTCACAGTTTAGCAGTCTAAATTTCTTTAGTAATAAATTAATACCATAATTAATAAACACGAATAAAATAAGTCGTTTTGGCACATTGATATAATACATTTTTACAAATTTTCACCTCGTTTTCTTGATATGTCTCACAATTTAATACAAGTCTAGTAATTGTAAAGCGTACCAAGCAAACGAGGTATGCATGTGGTTGTTCAATGTTTGATGAATTAAAAGCCGATGTAGAACGTTGAAAGAAAGAAGAAAAATAATCAAAATCGTTATAACTAAAAAAAAAAAAAAATATATCCGAAAGGATTTTATTCGTTGCGTAACTAAATTTTCAAGGCTATATAATAATTATAATACGAATAAAAAACGCAACTAATTAGTATTTTATCATTGCAGTTCATTAGATGAGGATATACATTTAGGTCTGTCAACCAAAACCTTCAGAATTACATTGCTATATTAGAGCTAATTTTCAAAAGTACATTATAGCTAGCAAAGCATTGCAGTCTATTAGAACGGTACATAAAAACTATATTTAGTCTGTCAACTAACTTTAGAATAAACTGAATTATAACCAGTTCTGAAGAAGTGAATTGACTTTATTACAACCAATTCTGAAGGTTTAAAGTAGCTGTCTGTTTCAATTGCAGTCTAACAGTCGCTAGACGAATACAGCGACACTTTAAGTAAGTTTAGGAGTGATACCTAAAACTAAATGTTTGCAGCAAGGTCAAGGCTAAATTAAAACTTTTTTTATCACGAATAATATCCGAGTTTGACCACCACCTCGCCTGTTCGTAAGTGACAATTTGTTTAGCTGTATTTTTCATTGCAGTCTATTATAAGACGACAGCTATACTTTTAAGTTAGTTTAAATCTGTCAACTTAAAAAACAAAAAAACAAAATTGCCTTGCTTTCAAAATTAGCTGTGAGTTTGTAAAAACAAAGAATAATGTATGACTTTTTGATTGTGTACAACGCTCTACATTTATACAACTATAGTCAGGCTTTTTTTAAACGTGTTTTTTTCTTTTAATGAAATTGGATACTTTTCAGTATGAGTTACAAGAAGCGTCATCAGGCAGCGTCAAGGGCGGGATGTACCGGATCGAGTCTACCAGCACTGTTGAATTCTTGTCTGCGCTGCCGATAAAGAGTAGCTGGAAAAACATAAAACGACTGTTAAGTTAATGATGCTAATACGAGTAAGTATTATAAATGAATCTTGTTACAACGTAGATGCTACCGGTCTATTCTGCAAGCTAAGTGAACGCGCAAGTGAGGTGATAAGCTATGGAAACGTGCATTTTTCTTGTCGATTACTATAGAGAAATGTCAAAATGTCAAATGATGACCCTTATAATTTGATGTTTTGACATTTATCTGCAGAAATAGGCAAGAAAAATCACATTCACTTAGCTTATCATTTCACTTGCGCGTTCGCTTAGCTTGCAAAATAGAACGGCTAATCTACGGTAGAAAGATCATTTAAATCTTTTGCAGTGATTTAAAAAAACAATATTTTTCGCCATATTTTTTTTGTACATGTGTATCTTAGTTCGTTTGGATGAAATTTGGTATGGTCGATTTTTTTAAATCCGTTTGACCAACATCACCATGCCTGTATAATTAATTTAATTTATCAATTAAAACGGCATTTAGCCACATTAAATAATTTCAGTTATTCATATTCGTAAAATAAAATATAAAATTACATGTCACTAATTCTTATATTTTATTACTAAGAAATACGTCAATTTCATCACGTTCTTATGTGCTGAGATTTGGCAGATATATTGTTTAGTCTAGAGGTCGGCTTAAGAAATGATTTTATGAAAATGTCGAATTAGAAGAGCTAATGGACATTGAAAGTTTAAATAAAAGTCTTTCGTTTTTGATGTTATAGGTACATGGAATTTAATAGGTTATTAGTTTAACATAAATAAATTTTTGTTTTCTTTTACCAAAAGAACGGATTATGGAGATGGGTTAGAATGTTGAACGTTACAAATTTTATAAATACGAAACTGAAATTATGCTACTCTGAATAATAAGCTTGCGATTCGGTCAATCGCAAGCTTATTAATATCGCATAATAAAAGTGGGATCAGATCGCTTCGTTGGAGAATATCAACCTTAAAACGGTGATGAAAATGCCTTTTTTTGTCCGCTCTGGAAGTCCGATAGACAAATATGGGCAGGAAGGAATTAGATCATGCAGATCCGTAACAGATCATGCAGATGAGTAACCTACCTAAAAAAAACACTTTTATTCCGATATTGGTAAAATCATACAAAATATTTCGAGAGATAATGGGAAAGTTAATTAAGAATCATACTTACATAACCATCGAAACTAGTTGAATCCAATAGAGTAAATCTAATCACATTCCACCCCGGAACAAAAATTTGATTCCCTGGATGGTACGTTATAGAACCAGCTACTGTATCATATTCTTTTTCCGTTTTCCTCTGTGCTATAATTATTATATGGTCTACAGCTTGCACCGGTTCCATGAAAACACTCGCTTCGACTATCCCATCAGGTTCCATTTTGAAGACGAACGAAGACATACAGCTTGTGGCCTCATGTGGTTTTATAAATACTGTGCTCTCGGGGTTTGAACTCTCAATATCAACAGATGTGTAGTTCTCCAGTTGCCATGTTAAGAAACCGTTACATAAGTAGTTGTCAGTAGAGAACCGAATGTCGAACTCTGATTCAAAGTTGTACGTGACACATTCTTCTGCTTTGGCAAAAACTATGCAAAAGTATATAAATAAATACACGCACATCGAAACACTAGCCATCTTGACTTTTCGTGTTCGACTACTGTTTCCTTCCAATATTGATTGTATATTAATAATTATTGCCATTGATAAATGGATAAGATAAACTTCATCGAATCGGCTTAGTGACGTTACTGTATTATTTATCTTTGCTTGATTCATTGCTTCGTTTGATGAGACGGAAAGATGAAAAACTTTTACATAGTTTGATACAAGCATATTATAATTCAAATAAACACCCACTGACTAGATAAAATAAATCTCTAGCGAAAGTTAGTTTGATCGATTTGAAGATAATAATTCAATTTAAATTGATCGAACGTCAGCCTGAACGACTCCAACCAAGCATTCTAGCACGTGATAATGGAAAGTGGCCTGACATGACCTTTGTTTCCTGGAAGTTGGGACGGCCCTAGTATATATGGAATGTGACATGTGTCGATACATTGGTGCCGTCATCCTGAGAAACAAGGTAGGGCTGGTGCAGCGGCCAATCCGGAGTAGCACAGACAGCGCAAACATGCCAACCTCAGCAGCGGTTACATTTTTGAACCGTTTGGAGTTGAGACATTGTTCCCTTGGGAACCTGAAGCTCACTTTATAAAAAAAAAATATACGCCTGGTTATGTGACGCGTTACCAAAATGCTGGCGTGTTTCTGGCTCAACGCTAAGTAATGCCATTCAGCGTTGGAATGCCGTCAACATGCTGGAGATACTGCCAACTGGCTTGAGCATTTGGATTATTTTTAAGCCTTCAACGGTCAATGGGCAGTGCAGTTGTTTTGCAGTGTTAGTTAGCTTGTATTTTGTTAAGTAAATATATTTTTTGATACTTGCCAGTAAAAAAAAAACTAATTAGACATGTTTTGGATAGAATTTGATCGAGGTGGTTATAGTTTTGAGTGTTTTATTCCTTTTCATTTTACGGTCCTTAATAATTGTTATAAAAATATAACAAAAAAGTTTTAGTTTTCCAGTTTGTTTTGGTAAGTCAAAGTTGTGAGAAAATCAGGCGATGATATAGCTCTCAAATGGGTTATGAAGGGTACTTGGCAAGGGTGTAATAAGCCGAAAGGGGGTCCATAGTACTCATCATTGTGAACAACTTTTACTAACTTTTTTTAAATATTTTTTTAACTTTTATTTTATTCAACTTTTTTTTTTAACTCTGAAATTGCGTAAAAATATCAGCCGTTCCATTAAAAACGGCCAGACACACTCGATAAAATATTGGAACAGCTGATATTTTTATCGTGATTTCAAAGTTGATCCCATAGTAAAAGTTGCTCATAATTATTTGCACTATGGACCTCTTTCGGCTTAGTACACCTTTTCCGTATAACCCTGTATTGTGGAATAAATACACAGACAATCTGTTATAGAGAAAAATATAGGAACATTGAATAAATCACGGATTAGAACAAGGCGTACCTAGTAACAAAAATATAGGTAGTGTGTAGTTATTATAGGGCACGTCTGTGGCCGGAAGCCAACGCGGGTGTCACGGCGCGTGCCGTCGCCATCTACTTCCGCTCGCCGACACGTACTGAAAGAGCGCTTTATAAGATACCGACACGATATTGGCTGCATTTATTTGCTCAACTCTCCATCTATATTTAGAAAACGATGTATAGGGTAGTTGAAGCCATAAGATGACAGGTAAGGCCAATTAGAGCATTTTGAGCCATATTTAGGATTAAGATTTAAAACGTTTCTTTAGACGAGTAAACCCCTTTTTTGACTTCTGTAAAAAAGCTCACAGATTAGTTGTATTTGACGTATTTTCAGAGTAATATACCACAAATATTACGGAAAATATAACAAATTCGAGTGTCTCGGCACATGACTAGTTTATTTTCCGATAAACAAAACGCTAGTGTATCTGTTATTTGTAGATGTTGTCACTGTTGTGAGAGTGATACGATGCACGTGTTTATTGTACAGTGTGCGATTTACACTGACCTATGATATGTGGATGAGCTTTCAAACGGTGGCGGCCAGTGCGATGACAAGACTGCGACGCTGGCATCAGATCAAACAGTTCTTCAGAACACTCCCCATTATAAACGAAATATACAGAGATTAAAAGATACAGAGAGACCCAACGTCTCTGCGCATGTTGAGCGGCTCTGTTATTGTGAACTTGGGATCGTCAACAATTCTTACAGACTACGCTGTATATGCATATGTATATGCATCAAGAGACTCAAGTTGATACTTGGGTGCTCCATTCCAAAGATGAAAGTAGTATAGCTACTCCATGTGGCGTCAGACTTGCGCTTTGTAAAGCAAAAGCCTTTGACTCAACGTGAAGTACCGCTTTGCCTTTTTGAGCACTCCATGTTTCTTGCAAGCAAGCTTGGCTTTACTTGCGATGTGACCGCGAAACTGTAAATTTGCAGAAATGTCGACGCTCAAAATTCCAATACTCTCCGAAGCGTTGAGAGGAGTGTTCTGAAAACGAGGAGCAGCAACAAATAAGTTTTTTGCGGTGAACGCGAAAACCTTTGTCTTCGTTGGGTTAAACTGATCAAGATTCAGTTCTCCTCAATTCAAGAACTGGTCAAGTGAGGCCTCATTTTCAGACACTAATTTGTTCCTACTTTCTTTAACGATGGCATGTGAGGTGTTTGCACGACCAGTATACTGCCCATCACCAGTGCTATCGCCCGTATACCAATGCATGTGCCTAGTTTGCAACAGATTTGTTTTTAGATAAAAAAAAATATTTTTTTTTGTTATATGAATAAGACACTAGTTTTTGGCACCAACGTAAAAAACCTGTCACCTCAAACTGTCCTAAACTTGTGTATTTTCGAGTGTAAATGTATATATAGTGTGTAAATGCTTGAGTGTGGTAAAGTGATAAACGAGGTGAAACAGCCTTTACGTGTTGTTTTCAAAAGTCTATAGAAGTCTGTAGTAAAACCTCCACCACTTGACTAGATCATGCCTTTGACTTGACCGCTATTTTCTTTTATTAACTCTGACTTGGACGACTTTGACGATGATTTAACATCGGTGTCGTATATTTTAAAAACAGGTAATATGACCTTTCAAACAATATCTTCATGTTATGTAACTAACGATGTTTGGGAAAATTTATAAGCGATTATAAAGTTTTTAGTTCTCTAACCGTAGCTGGTCACATGGAGACTTTGGTCCTTATTAGAAACAGGGTTATTATTAATCGAATAAAAAAAACTTGGTGACAAGGGACTAGGTAAAATGAGTAGGGCAGGTGGCAAACAAGTAGACGGGCCGCCTGATGGTAAGCAGTTACTGTCTCGCCTATGGATACTAGTAACATCAGAGGCATCACAAATACGTGTTAAGTTAGGTTAGAGGTTAATATCCAGGCAGGAAACACGGGAATAAGTTTGTATGGACTAAATGCTGCCCATTTATCCACTTAAGACTATTTCATGTAGTTATAACTAAGGTTGTCTTTACTGTAGCTATTAAAGTTGTCACCATGGTATTGATGTACAATATTTGAAACCGACATACTCGTACCGTTATGTGTAACATATGGGATCCGCCTTTCAGAAACCTTATCTAACAGAAAATGAATGAGTGAAAAACCCTGCACTAAGTAAGCAATACGAATAAATAGCTTCATGAATAATACAACTATCTTTAAGAATAGGACGTAGAACACTGAGAACATATTAAACATACTATCTAACATAGCCTAACAACATTAGAAAACATAACAATGTCATAACACATTTCTATGGACCAATGGACTGATAAGAAATTGATTCTCAAGTCTTTTTATCACAAGATTCGTACGGAAGGTTGCTCACTACCGCCGTCGCCGAGAAATGAGATTAATTCGGACCAGTTCAGAATGACAGCGTTTACTAAGACTCCGGGCCATAAGAATCAATTTCGTCTTTTTTTTATGCCATAGGTGGCAAACAAGCAGACGGACCGCCTGATGGTAAGCGATCACCGTAACTTACCTGCAACACCAGGGGCATCACAGATACGTTGCCGACCCTTAAAGACTTAGATTTAGAGATTAACAGCCCTTTTAAAGAGCCCCATATTGAAGCTACTCAGGAATGCCGCAGGAGCGAGCTCTTTCCACAAATTGCAGGTGTGAGGCAAAAAAGAACGCGTAAAACGCACAGTGTGCGATTTCCACCGATCTATGATATGTAGATGAACTTTCAGGCGGTGTAGCCGTTCTTTCCGCAATTTTTTCTCGTTCTTAGTGACTGCGGTGGACAACCCGAACCGAGACGTTTGCTTGATCCGTCATGTTGTCCTAGTAGCATTTTATTACGAGCTTTTCTGTGAATTTGTCATTATTGTTTGTGATTTGCTATTACTGTTAATTCCTTGGAGTCAAATTTCTATTCTTTTGATGTACCTATCTTTTAATTCACCAGAAACAGGCAAACGTAGCGAAGGGCGACCTGAGACTAGTTGGAGTGACGATGTACGTGAGACAGATGATAGTGGCTGGAAGAGAAAAGCCGAAAATCGGGCTAACTGGCGTGCCTTGGCCTATGTCCAACAGTGGACTAGTATAGGCTGATTATGACGATGAGGATATTTTATCTTCCCTTATATTTATTTAAACAGGCAAATCGCCTACCGAAAGATCTTTCAACTTGAAGTAGCGGCCATAATTTTTGGTATCAACTGTAATACTTTTAAAGGGATCCCCATTTATCTCTTCTTATGCCACTTACCTTATCCATCATAGATGTTACTCCTGATGACCCGTTCCTTTCCGAGATTCGGCGTAGACTTAAACTCTCATTCCCCTAACGTTTGATAGTTTATTTTCTGACAGACACCTCAACCACTGTAAGATGGATGCAGAAGCATAACTTGCTAAAAACAACGATAGAAAACGCTTTTTATGGAAAAGGAAAGCGTGGCCCATATTATCATGTCCTCTTGGTGCATTTTATCGGGAACACAAGACAGGCGATTAGTCGTGAAAAGGTAACAGCCAATTAGACATACATAGATTGAATTAAGGTCCACATTACTACCAAAGCCAGTATACTAATATTATAAGGGTTGTACGTCTCTGTAAACGTAGAGTAGGGTTCTCAGCAACCAGGTCGAGCGATTACCTGCGGAAGGTGGCTGGTAGCAAGTAGAAGCTAGAGCAGAAGATCGTGCCAGCATTAAATAAGCTGATGATACGTACAAAGCGCTTCGATTCCACATTTTTAAACTCACAGCGAGGGTGTGGAAATCTCTGCCAGTGTCTGTGTACCCCGAAATGTACAATATAGGTGTCTTAAATTTAGAGAGAACAGGTTACTCCTAGGCAAGCGTGCTCCATCTTAGTCCACGTCTTAGCTTAACATCAGGCATGATTTGGATTAAAAAAAACCTATGATGCATAACAAATCTCACGTATATACCTAGAGCCTCATGATAAGAGCTTGAAACGAACATTGCTTGACCATACTGGATTTAATAAATGTAAAAAAATAGTTAGGTTTGTGCTTGACCTGCTATGTCTATAATTTTTGGTCACTTACGGCCTAATTTTGAAACTTTAAAATGGTTCCAAAACTGTTTGACCAATTTAGATGAGTGAGGTGTCGTTACGTTTCTCTTTATATCAAGTTATAATTATATTAGGGTAACAATATATAAGTATATTGCATACAGAAGAGAAGCGTTTTTTTTATCACCTACTTACGTTAGTTGAAATCATTATGTCTGCTCTGAGAAGTACGAGCGCTAATTATATGCAAGGCTGGACTATAATTTCAGTGATTCTAGACGCAGTAGGGTTTTTTGGTTTTTTAAATATATGTATGTACTTGTCAAGTAAGGCCTTGACTCTTTTCTGACTTGTCATCTTCACTGTTTTATCAAAGTTACCAATCTGTGTTGCAAGTCTGCGCCCTTAACGTTAGATAATATTTCTTATGAATTGTTCTCGGTTTGTTGGGGCACATTTTATTACTGCCATAAAGTGTGAGCGTTTGTTGTGATGACGTAGGGCTATAGGTATTGTTTATCGCTCGATGTGTATTTTGGGCCCAGGTTTATTATTGCGGCGTTCAGCAACTTGCGGACCACAAAGGCGTTTAAGATAATAGCCGTTTTGTTAGGCGAGGGATTTATGTTTTGACCCTTTATTTAAAGTGGATGGTTCAACGCTAGGTTATCTAGAGATAGCGTTAAAGTCATATTTTTTATATACAATGTAAACTCTATGTAGCGACACTAGATTTAACAACAAATAAAACAATCCCTAAAACGTCGAGAATACATGACTTTGGTTGGAACTTGTTGTCCATACAATCATACACTCTATGTGGCATCACACCTACTTTAGAATAACGACAACAAACGTCATTATTAAGCAATAACCAGTACTTTCGAACACTTCGTATCCATACTAATATTATAAATGCGAAAGTAACTCTGTCTGTTTGCTACATAATCTCGGCTTAACCGATCTCGATAAAAATTTTCGAGGTAGTATGTAGCATAAGGACGGACATAGGCTATTTTTTTCTGAATAAATCGCGTACGAAGCCGCGTGTACAGCTGGTTTCAAATAAAATAAAATTCTGGAACAGCACAAAACGTTACACGAAGATAACAGAATACGTAATAAGTGTTGTTATTTGTATGAATAGTAATGTTTGTTGTTTAAAATTTTATACTTTAATAGTAAATACATGGTGAAATAATAGGTATTGATTTTTCTTCTCTCCATTTAACAACAACTCTTAATAACGCTAGAAAATGCGCAGACCCTTAAGTGTCACTATATTGAGTTCACACTGTATTTTTTATTAGCCGTAATTTTAAATCCTAAACAAAATTTTAAATCACGGGCATATAATAATACAATGACTATAAATTACTCATAATATTTCCGATTTCTAAAATAATTTAATAATAAAAAATATGAGTAATTTACTAGTCATTTACTTTGTAGAGTATTACTAATATATTTCTATGTAACAGCTGATTTTTTATAGCGATTCAGTGTTGGTACCATAGTAAGATTCGTTTTTTTTTAGTCAATATTTGGCTTGCATTTGACTGCCATCTGGGTGGATGTTCAGCGATGATGTGGTCTACGATGGAGCATGCTACCTATAAAAAACCAATTCATCCAATTCAATCGATTGATGAGTAGAATGGGCCCCCTTACGGCTTCATATCACCGTTATGTGTGCATTGTCTAGCCCAATTCTAACCCACATTATAATCGTCATGCTAGAACTAAGGCTCAGAGATAACTAACCAGTTAGAACTGAAAACAATTGATCAGTTAATTCAATCATCATAAAAACGTCTCCGGTAACGTGGCCCATGGAGTTTTACGAGCAAACGAACGGCTAACGTTGCTCCGTCAATACCATAAATTTAATTTTAGTACAGGTGAGTCCCTAGACATATTAAAATGTAAATCACACGGCCGATTTAATTTCAGGCTTGGAGAAGCTTAACATGCCGGTGCAATGCACAGGTGGCAGCGGGATGCAGTTTTTCATTTAAGTAAATAGTGTGGAAGGGTAAGGAAATAATAAAATAAATAGTTGTAAATCATCTTTAAAATTTAAGTCACAGATTGTACTACAGCTTATCTTGCCAGCGCAGTGCTGGATGTGTCTCGCGCCATGCTGCTTTGAACGTCATCCGTCGAGCCATTGCCACCGTTTACGTGCTGGCAGGTCTAGCACGGGCCGTGGACAAATTGTCTTTCCACCGTTTTTTTCCCGCGCGTAAACGCGGACAACAAAACTAGAATATACATTCGCCTGTCTCTTTCTCGCGGGATAAATACGCTAAAAAGACAAAATGAACCACGGCCCGTGCTAGCCCTGCTGGCTTGATTATAGCTGTAATGTTACTGCAGCGACGGAAGTGGCGAAAAACCTCAATAGGTGAAAATATGAATCTCTTGGCGAGGGTACATATTTCTACCATTTGGAGTTCAAGCCATGGGATCGTGGTATCCGACTGTCAGTTTGGTTAAATAGCTATATAGACGTCTCGTAGATGTCATGGGTGATCAAAGACCTGGTGCTTACCTCAACAAAAAAATAAGTTTGGCCATGCAACGAGGTAATGTTTTTAGCTTTTTGGGCACCTTCCCGGCAGACATTTGACACGATATTATTTTAGCATTTTATTTGTAGTTATTATAAATTAAACCGAATATCTAATATAATCTAATATCAAAATAAAAAAACTAACAAAATTGTGTTTATTTTTGTTTATAAAGGATTTTAAACATCATTCAGATTCTAGATCGTATGGTGTTCTGAATTTTACATTTTAAATTTAAATCATATCAAATTATTTATTTGTCAGAACATGGTAAGTAAACATACATACAAAGTAGCATACAGGGTCGTACAAATGGAAACGTATATTTTTTTCGTCAATAAGCAGTTATATTTTGTAATTTTAACAAAAACTCGTGCAAACATGTATAGTACCAAATTTAGTTTGATATGAAAAATAAAACCATTATATTTGCCCGAGGGTGAAATCGTTGGGGACATCCAGCAGTAAATTAATAGAAAGAAAAAAATAGTGATACCTATAGAACGATGTTGTCAATTTTGTAAAGTTAACTCAGAACTACGATTAAAACGCTGTATTTCTTGTTTTATACCACCGTCAGCAGCACTAGTTGGGCCGAGGGCGACGCGGTAACTGGATCCAAACAAATTGCACGGAATTGCTGACCCTCCAGGTATATTCGGCTGCAGCGGGTCTGACCGACGCTGTCCGCCTCCTCCGGCGAGGATAAATAGGCTTAAAACTTACAAGTAAACGGTATTGTGAATAATTTGGCATGGGTGCTAGTTGTCGCTATGTTTGTGTTACATGGCATCCCCGACACAGGGTATGTAGGAAGCTTTTAATATAAACTCTTTCTTCATGCCTCTTCTCAGGTCATTTAGGATCGGCTCTAGGTCCTGGGTTTAAGTGTAAAACGTTATTTATTATTTATTTTTAGGTACTCACAAAAGTATTAATATTTTTTGAGATAGGTCTCATTTAGAATTTTGCGAAATCATGGAGTCATGTGTGCCACTTAGCTTTATAACAAGACAAGCTTTTGTCCGCGTCTTCGCCCGCATTGTACACAAAAACATACTATCTTTTGTGACTCAGGGATAGTCTATCAGTTAAAAAAAAATTCAAAATCTGTTTAGAAATTGTAGAGTTTACACATACAAAGTCACAAACATACAAACTTTATAAATTTATAGTGAATTTGTAGTAAATATCGCATTAAATAAATGCAAACTTATGATAAATTTTAATACTTCAATCAGCTACATCAAATGTAGCTTAGCATTAAAACTGAGGCTTTTAAAATACCGGTAGAGCTTAGTGCATTAGCAAGCTAAAGTGGCGGTTGGCTGGTCATAGCTTTCGCAGGACCGGTAATCGCTTGGAAAGGCGTGTTCTAGACGAAACTAACAGTAGATACTACTAATCGGTAAACGTAGAGTAGGCTCTAAAACATGATGACACTTGAGACCTGAGACGGAATGTGGTAACGGTTTCTTCTTGCCCTATTTACTACGGGACAGCCGAGCTGGTCTTTAAAAACAAAAATACCAATTTCGAGACTATACCTAATTTTACAAACTTAAACTAAAAAGTAGAAAAATTACAGTTAAAACAGAGATTGAAAGTCCTCATCAAATTTTTTGCTGAAGGGAAATCCCAAACGTCATTTGTGTACATTTTTATTTTGTTGATTTTCTCTAAAAGCGCTGACTCAATTTCGATAAAAACTACTTAAGAAGTATGGACCTCTACCAACCAAAAATAATCATCATAATCAATTTTAATTGGCGGAGTTATCGCTTAACAAACATACAATATTTTTTTGAAGTCGGTTAAAAAGCGACATCGTTTTATGGTTGACATTTCAAAAACCCGAATGGAGCGCTGGGCACTAAATATGCAGGGCCGAGAATCAAGCCAGGTGCCATCAGATTGTAAGGCGCGCACATGCTACCGCTCAACCACTATATCTTCAATATAGTCTAGTCGGGATAGACATTTAAATAGAAAAAAATCCGGGGAGCAATTTTTTTTTAAACGTAGTTATTTTTTTCACCTCAAATTTGAGTATAAATCCAAAAATATTGATCGTGGAGTAAAAAAAAGTGCGAGAACCAAAGTTGAAGAAAATAAAATTCCACCCATTACGATTTTTTTGATAAACTTGATAGTATAACTCTGCAAATATTGATCCTAGCGTAAAAATGATCATGACTAAACTTGTGAGAAATTAAATTTACAACAACTTTGAACACCACCATTTTTGCTCTAAAGTTGAAAATTAACGAGTTATTTCAGAAAAACGAAAAAATTGTACTTTAAATCAATATGGCGGCGAATCCTCTCCGGGATTAGTTAGAAAATCGAGATTTATAATTCCAAGCACCCCCCCGACGTTTAAAAAAAAATCGCTCCCCGGATTTTTTTCTATTTCAGCCTAGTTTTATGTCTGCCCCGACTGGACTAATACGGCAATCACTGAGACGAGCTCGGGGAATAAATATTAACACAAAATAACATTTGCGATTTTCAAAATGATAAGATTATTAATTTAATTAAACAGATTACTGTGGTTTCACACTAGATAAAAGGTTGCATTTCTCCTTGTAAAATCTTATCGTGTGCGATAATCTTGCATAATAGAGATCCAATCAGTTCCACTAATTAGTTGCCAATTATCGTACTTATAACTACCTATTCCAAAAACTGCATTGTGTTTTGGTAATCTTTTGATTTAAATGTAATTAGTACTAGTATAACAAAATTTTAGATAGCTTGATGGAAAAGTCGTGTTTGATGATAATTTCTAACTCCGTTCAGAGTTTCAGGGTTACTGCATTACGCTTACAATTTCGTGGTCTGAACTCTAGAACATTTGTATACCCCAACGGTTATCAGTGCTGTGACTTTATATGACCAGCCCATTGCCACTTCAGCTTGAGAATACGTTGAGGTATGACGGTGGCTTGGTTCTCTAGACTGGACGATCAAAGCTCAGCTTTCCTGCATGCGCACCGTGACAGAATCTTGTCGTCTCTTTGTCTAGCGAGAACGCGACAATGTGCCTATTGTTTCATATACGCCTGTCTCGCTTTGGCACGATAAAAGGGTCGCCAAAATATTGTCGCGGTGCCCATTCTAGTCATGGTTGCCTGAGCCACCACTAAGCCACTAAGCGTTACTTTTTTCGTTATCATAAAAAGATCTGTCTCATTACAGTCATATGTTTACTGACGAAATATTTACCGTGATAAGGTTGTGGATGGAGCTCCCAATATCACAGTAAATACCTCGTTAATAACTGTAGTGAACAACCGTGATAGTTTAAAACATGTTTTTGTGTGCAAAGCGAGACATAATCGTGTGCATTCACATCGAAAAAGACCGCTGAATACTATTTAAACTATAGTTGATTAAGTCATACGGGTGTATTTCCCGTGTAATATAAACAAAATGTGTGAAAATCACGACAGTTTCCATCATAGACCAAAAATTTTTTTTCTACGCCAATCTATCACCTAAATCAAATCTATGGTTTCCATAATAAAAATAGATCAGTTCCAGTTTAAAAGAGACGATTTCAATGTTCAGATATTTTGCCTTAGTCTGTTTTCCTGTCAATCTCCGCGTTATCTGGGAGTGCGGCCGCGACAGATGTCTTGGTTCTTATCTCTTCGTTTTGTTCTTTTAAATTCATATTTCATTTGAAGACAACTTTGTGATCTTGAATGATGATAAAAACCCGCGTCTGAGGCAGTTTATTCGTACCTTAATCGTGTTCTGAATAATTTATCGTTTTATAAAGTATTTTGTGATAAGTACAAGGTTTGCTGACTTAGGTACTCAATTTTATGATTTTGCTTTCTACATAAAAAAAACCTTGTTGTTAAGTTGGTTAGTTGTAGATATTAATGAATGAACATCAGAAGCGACAATCTTGCATAACTTTTATAAAAGTTTTATAGTTTTAAAAGAAAATAAAAATTGATAAACACGAACATATTTTTTGTCTTGTTTGTTTAAAATATGAATTTGATAAACAATTTTGTATTCCTTCATTCGAAAAAAAAAGAATTCTTTTGAACTTTAAAATCAATAGGCATGCCAAAGAGAATACAAACGCTACGCTAGAAGGCATGCGTCGTAATTATTTTATATTAACCTTATAAAAAACTAATCATAATTATTTATGATATCAGCGAAAGCAATACTAAAATTTGTTCAAAAATAAATAAGTTCAAATTATTTTAATTTCATGCTAGATAGACATTGAATAATATTAGGTATAATATTGCAAGTTGTAAAGTCAAGCCTTTCGTCAAGCCTTGTGCGCCTTACAAATGCTATATGCTATACTAACACATGCTCTGCAGGAAAGGGACAAAACATCCTTCTCGATCCCCATTATCTCAGTTTATTAGCCAATTTTTTTCAGTACCTATGTGTAATGTATTTAACTAAATCGTTCATTAAACCTGTTATTTGTAATAATAGAAACTTTAGGACAAAGGCCTATGTACACGTATCATAACACGCATCCTGTTCTTACACGCCAGTGAAAAACTATTTTCATTCGTTGTTTTTTTCAATTTCTTCCGCCAAAATAAAAAATATCATGAAAATTGCTTTCAAACATTTGCAATGTTATTCTTAAAATTAAACAATCGATAGACCCCGCCCCGCTGTGATTGATTATCTTCAAAAATATTAAAAATGCATGAGAGAGATATAGAAGAAGAAGTTGCAAGAAGAAGTTTAATGAGGTTTTTTTTTCTTTTTCCGTACACTATGTTTATTTCTTGTGTGACGGCGGCAAACATCCATCCTAATGACGTCTAGTCCCGCAAACATGTTATCTTAGCACTGTCGCAAATCCACAGTGTTAATGCGTTTGCCGTGTACATTAGCTGGCAGGAAGGAACGGCATTGGACCACGCTTCCTGTCGATATATCAACGGTATTGACAATGCCGCCCGTATAACGCCGTTGAGTTATCCGTTCGTAGGTTGGTCCAGCTACTTAGCTTAGGCAGTTCTACTATTTATGTATGAATAAAGGTTTTAACTTTGTTTTTATTGGCTACACTTTTTTTTAACTAAGTAATAAGGCTTGCGTCTGCGGTCTACGATGAAGCACGCTCGTCTAGAAGAAACCAATTCACTCGAGATTTGAAGGCACTCAGATTGTAACTTCCGGGTAACACCCATTCACTTGTCACTAACGTCTAACGAAATATGGAAACAAAACGTTTCTTTGACGAATCTCTAGCGTGTTTTCGCTTTAACGTCGTTTTACGTACAGTAAGGAATTTGGGTTCGATTATTTGTTTCTCTTCAGAAATTCGTCACTGATGCTAAAAAAGTCAACCACGGAGCATAGATACTAAACAATGGCAGAAGTCAGACAAATACAAAAGTTCCACACAAAAATAGCGACAGAATATCTAAGATTCAATTCCGAAGAAACTTAAGAAACATGAAATAAAAATCAACACACCGCGTCGCGGCGAATGCAGTTTAACTTTGGAACAGTCTATTATAACTCCACTAGCAGTTTACAGAAACAATTCCAAACTAGTATTCGTTGAATCTAATATTTAACGTACCGTAGAAAATATTCCGTATTATTTATTGGCCGGCAGAAGTTTGACGCGAACTTGCGGGCACAAAACGCATTCGGAAAATGTGTTTAGTTTTAACTAGAGATGGTTGCATATCCGGCTAATTTTACAAAAATAAATTTTTATGGTGTATCAATAGACAAAGTAAATTTTTTTCACGATGTCAGTGTTGGTCCCAATGTAAAAATTGCTTATAATGATTATAACATTGACATCCTTGAACATGGCCGTCGTTTCGAAATACACCCGATATATAAAAGACACGGTTCAGTTATAGTAATCTAGCTACGCCATGCGGTTTCACCAGCGTGGATATCCTAAACCATCCTAAAAAAACTTATAACAGGCTTATGGTTTGACACAAGTGAGTTAGCTTAACAAATTAAAAAAAAACAGAGTTTTTGATGCATTGTCTAGATACATAGAATATATTATTAAGAATAATTCCCGCAGTTTAAAAAACTAAAAAAAACACTCTATCAAATGGCTAATTCTGGAGATCCTGGTAAGGATAATGGGACAAACTATTTAAATTATTGCATTGTCATCGGTCCTTGATAAGTGTGCAAAATTTAATTTTAATTCAACGTTTTGAAGTAGTTGAATATCAAGTTCAACGATTCCTTTACATACACACTTATCAAGCTAATAAAAGCGTGTTAAAAATAGCATCAATGAACGTGGCATAAACTCAGCACTTAAAGATACGAAGCTATCAGTGTATAGCAGTGACCGGATATTTCATCAGGCAATCGGCTTAAATATTCCTTTCCCATGTCTATCACAAGTCAACCTTTTGTAAGTGGAATATAATAGCACAATACATGGCAATTTAGTTAGACATTTTGTGAACATTCTGTGTAATTGAATTGTACCGGAACTTACACATTTTGTTTAACACATTACTACTGAACCAGTTAATTTGGGAAAGTTACTAGCGTTTGTTTAATTGTTTAAACTCTGTGATTATTTTAACCATGGGAGAGGCGAGCATTAAATCAAGCCAAGGGCCTCTTCCAAAGTATGAAGCCACATGGTCATGGAGACAACATAGTATAAATTAAGCTGTATTTTAGGGTTCGATAGTAAAAGATGTTCCACAGGCAGCGTAGGCTTAGTTAGGGTTCCATTCAAATTATTTGTGTTCGGAACCCTTACAGGTATCATTATCATAATTGTCAGCCTATCATGTTCCCATTGCTGCGACACAGGCCTTCTTTCAGAGGGAGAGGATAGCCCAGAATCCACCATGATGGCCCAGTGCATATTGGTGAATAAAATCTCTATGAACTTTTTTTTAAATTTTGTGGCATACCAGTTTGCTCACGATGCTTTTCTTCACCGCATTAAAAGTATGCTTGGGTAAAAACTACTAAATGTAAATTCTAATCCTTATAATAAATTCCTACAACCAAAAACTAAGCTTTATCTAAGCTTTTACAACACAAAAGGTCTCAAAAAAGTTAGAATCTAAACGGCTGAATCTACCCAAATTAATACCAAATTCTTTATTATACATTCCCACAAAATAAAGGATCCAATTTATCTCCAGAAGGTACCTAAACGTCAACCACCGGGCACGAAATAAAAAAGGGGAAGCCCCTTCATGTAACAATTAGAAGGAGCGAACAGAAAGGCCAACCGCCCTGTAAGGGACCCACAATAAATTATTAAGGAGACAAACTTTGCACGGAACATTTTTCGAAGGAACTCATTAATCTCGAGGTGCTCCAACTAATCGGACCAACGTGGTTTTTAGAACGGCAGAACTTTTTTACATGCTCGATTTAAAATAATCTTTCTGTTTTGGCATTTGGCCGTGAAAGGTGACAGGGGAAGAAAAAGACGAGGCTTAATTCTTGAGACAGCTTGCGTTATATCCTACATTTACGTGTAAAATAAAATAATAATAAGTAGTAATAATATAATTTCCTCTTTAGAAATTAATATATACTATACCAAGTGTATCACACTAATCCCATCCTACTAATCACACTAATATATTATGTGAAAGTTTGGATGGATGTATGGGTGGACAGATGTTTGTTACTCAATCACGCTGAAACTGGATCGATTTGGATGAAATTTGGAATATACATTGCTTATGTCCTGGATTAATACATAGGCTACTTTTCATCATCACCGATTTTCATCACCACGCGGGTGAAACCGCGGGGCGCAGCTAGTATCATATATGAGAAAGTTTGGATGGATGGATGGATGTTTTTTACTAAATCACGCAGAAGCTGCTGAATGAATTTGGATGAAATTTGGAATGCTTATGTCCTGGATTAACACATAGGCTACTTTTCATCATCATCATCGCGCGCACTTCGCAATTATTCAACTTGTAACTCCCGAAACAGAAGCGTCCGATACTGAGGACAACGAAGATGATAAAATGCAGGAACAGTTTGATGAAATATATTTCCAGGTTTTATCGATTAATCGTATAATCACAAAAGGCGAACCGTCTCAACTCCGCAGTGGGCAATCATCATCATCATCATCGAATATAAAATTGCCTAAAATCGAGTTGCCTAAATTTTCTGGCAACATTAAGGAGTGGCCTAAGTACTTCGACATTTTTAACGCGTTGATCCATTATTCAGAAAAACTTACGGACACGGAAAAATTCCACTATATGATCTCTTCTCTCAGTGGTGATGCGTTATTAGTAGCATGGATGTAATAATTTGTCGATGTTAGTAGTGAAGGCGTATCCTATGACTCATGAACATTATTACGATGCATACAACTCTCTCGTCTCGCGTTATCAAAGCAAGCGCACCTTAGCTTTTACATGTTGGCGCGACGTTTTAAATATTGAATTCAAAAGCAATAATCCGCGGGAGTTTCAAAAATCGTTAGACCTCTTCGAAGAAAACTTGAGCATTCTGAAAACAGTTCAGTTGCCAATTGCAAAATGGGACTTTGTTTTAGTTTATCACATTTTATCGAAACTAGACAAAGACTTGCGCCGCGACTTTGAAGAAAAACACTCAGACGTCGGGAGTTCGACGTCTGAGTGTTATATCTTATCAGTTATCGTTGTTGAGTTTTTTTTAAATAATAAAGAAAATAGATTTAAATAAAACTCAACAACGATAACTGATAAGATATAACTTTTGTTAATTCCTAGTATAGCTTGTTTAATTCCGACTTTGACGTTATGGAAATAAAGATGATAATAACAAGGACGAAAACGCAATGACCGAAACGCATCATCACCGATGTTCATCACCAAGCGGGTGAAACCACGGGGCGCAGCTAGTTTGTAATATTTAGTTTATAAAGTCCTTAGTGTATACCAAGGACTCACACTATAAAATAATATTACAAACTAGTTGCACGTAAAGATGGTATAAAAAAGAACCTGAAGGTCGTCCTAAGGTAACATCCTTGGTGTATACCTACTTGTAATCAAGCACATGGCAACGCCAACTGAAAAAGAAACCATGAATGGAGCTCTCTGCCGTCCTCCTTGTTTCCTGAGAACTACAATCTAGGCCTAGATGCCTAGATTGTAGTTCTCAGTCTTCAAGGTTACAGACATGAGTGAGAATGAGATTGAGTGATGAATGAGATTAAGTGTACAGATTTATTCTAGATCAACGTGTTCCATCCTCGGCCACACCGTCACTTGCTTGCCATCGGGCGAGTTGGTGACCAAACATAGATCTATTCGGGACATTTTTGCACACACGATCATGAACCCAAGCCCCCCAAGTGAACCAAACCAAGCGCGGGTTTACAACTGGACCAACGGACTTTATTTTTTTCGTTTTCTAGCAATCATGTCGGGATATATTAAACGAATTGTAATATGACAAAATGAAACAATAATTATCAATATAAAAATCAACTTCATAAAAATGTCAGAACTGGACGAAATTAGAAATGGGACCACACGGGAAGCACCAACTTTCAAATAAAAAAAAAGAATCATCAAAATCGGTTCACCCAGTCGAAAGTTCTAAGGTATCAAACATAAAAAACAGTCGAATTGTGAACCTCCTCCTTTTTGGAAGTCGGTTAAAAGGTATATTTTTCACATGAAAATTTTACGTTAATTATGCGCTAAGTTAACAATACTTCATATTGTCTAAACATCGATCTCAAAATCTCAACAACGAAGAATCTTTCTACTTTAATAACACGGGAAAATGCAGATAACATCTAAATCTCACCTTATCTACCTACCCAAAATTTCCTTCAACATATTTTATCGCCAAAATTAGCGCAACACTTTATTAGAGATACAACTTCTTATGATAAAATTAAATGATAGAAGACAGTTTATCAATCTAACAATAACATTACGTCACGAAATAATAATTGTTTTTATATATCTTCTTCAAAGAGATTATAGTTTATTAGGCGTGCTATAAATAATACTAAAATAATCTGATATTTGTGCAAAATAACATACTTAATTATATTGCGGTTGATAAGTTATTTATTATCATTTAATATAATTTATTGTTTAGTTTTTTTTTGTTTCAAAGTATGTAATCACATCACTCTAATATCATATATGTGAAAGTGTGGATGGATGGATGTTTGTTACTCATGCAGAAACAGCTGGAAGTATTTGGATGAAATTTGGAATATACATTGCTTAAGTCCTGGTAACACATAGGCTACTTTTAATCATCAACATCAACATCACCGATTTTCATCACCACGCGGGTGAAACCGCGGGGCGCAGCTAGTAAAAAATAAATTACCTATGAATGGTACGTAATGTTATATATGTGATAATATTTTTTTTTAATATTTAACTGTATTTTTCCTAATTAGTTATAATCTAATTTCAGAGTTCTGACCTAACTAACCGTAGTTATTATATACTTGAGAAATATCGCAGTCTGTTGAAATTCCAAATACGTCGCATCGTGGTATGTTTATAATGACGTGTAACATTATTAAGTCTATTTATTCTCTCAAGAATGACGCGACGCGTAATGACTTCGCACCAACGACGTCAGCCAGCGACTGACTTCACACGCTGATGCACAGTAGACTTGCTAGCACCATTGAAGGGAACCATAGGCAAAGTAAATTCGTCCCTTCGTCTACTATAATTATTATTATATGTCGCAAAATAGAAACTAGTCAGTTTAAATAAAATGAGTAGAATTCCTAGTTTGGTATTTTAATACCACGTTAGTTTTTCATACCCAGTTTTGTACAAAACTTAATGGCCTACTTCAGCTTACATAAGACGAAGTTTCTATTCTGCGACAGAACGATATAATGTTGCCACATGATACCACAAACTCCTTCCTCAGCGAATACTTGCCGCGTAATCCGAACCGCAAGTGGCCCGACACTGTCAGCGCGCGTTTTATCGCCAATACTTTAGATTTTATGGCCGATAATAAATTGAACTTATGGCTGGAGTTAATTAAATTTTCTTAAAACCTCGTGACTGTGTCTGATAGTCAGTAGATTATTTCCATGCAAACCGCACAAGTACCTTTACAAAACAAATCTTTCACAGGGAACCTTAAATAGAGTAGTGTTCAATATCAGTAAATCATTGACATAAATATATTAGTAAGGACGCGGCGAATGAACGTTTCCAATGGTACAAACCAGTGGTGCTTACAAGTATACTGAGCACCAATGTGAAGTCAAATGCTCTGCTCAGGGTATCAAAGAATTGCAAAAACATTTTATTTATATTACACGGGAATTACTCACGTAAGATTAGGCCGGATACTCCGACTATAGTTTCAACCGCATACGGCGGTCTTTATCAAGATGAATCCGCGCGCGCGGCTGCGTCTCGCTTTGCAGCTGCGTTTCGCTTCAGTGCCAAGCGAGACTCAGCCGCGCGCGCGCAACCACATTGATAAAGACCGCCGTAGGCGGTTGAAACTATAGTCGGGGTATCCGGCCTAATCTTACGTGAATAATTCCCGTGTAATACAAATAAAATTTCAAAAACGTTCAAAAGTTACATAATAATGGCAATATGATTTACTGACTGTGAATTCCTTGAGCCGGCGGGATTACCATCAAAATGTTTGGACTCCAACGCTAAAAGTTAACACTGTTTATGGCTCTAATATTTTTCTCGAAAGATTGTTATTACAACGTTAATGTTTTATCATTTTATTGCTGACGTCATTAAAGTTTAGTGTCTGGACCGCGATAATTATTTTCTTGGTTCAAGGTGAAAAAGGGAAGGCTAATCTTGTTAGGCAAATAAAAATTCGGGCTTTTTCTACCAGTACTTCAAGTATACATACTTAATTATGTAGGTTTATGCCTATTTTATGTTATAAATGCGAAAGAGTGTTTGTTGGTTTGTTAATATTTCGTTCATGCAGAACCAACCAACAGATTGACGTAATTTTTAGATGGTATGTATATGGTTTTATTTTATTTATTTTGGTGGCCCCATCGGCCATCTGTTCTGCGTGCTATGTGCCCTGTCCACTGCCACTTAATCTTGCTAATCTAAATTAAAATAAATAAGTAGGCAATAACTTTCGTTCGTCCACGGATATCTTCATTTCTGATTAGATGATTCTATTTAGGTAGGTACTGCAAATAAATTTCATCAAGTTTGATACAGGCTTAAATTGTGGTTTGAGCACGGTAATAAATAAACTGAGGAACAGAGGAGCAGGGTTGCTTTTTGACCTAAGGTTTGTGAAATATCAGTAATTTTCAAGTACATTCGGAAAATCTCTATTTTCCCGTTCTAAGTAATTTCAGTACCCTATATCCATATCCATTCCCATTATAGAGTAAGAACATTATGTTAAGCACGCACTTCCAGCCGTGTGCGGTTACAAAAAACATAAACAAGAAGACACAACAGCCCACTTAAGCACAACAAACACATAAAACCGACCCCTTACGTGTTGTAAGAAAATTTAATGAAACAAAGGATTTTCTCTCTCCATCCGGTGAATTATAGTCGAATAAAATACTGACGACACGAAAAAGTTACAGCCCTAAAGGGGCCAAGGATGGACGGCAGGACGTCACAGGATTTTATTACAAAGGCCATGCCCTGTCACGCTATTCTTTGGGGATAAACAAGAAGAAAATATTGCAACGCAAAGAGAAAAAGATGCGGAGTTTTTGACGTAAATCGTAATATAGTGGACCATTGTGTTCCTTACAGCAAATGATTTTTGTAAGGTGAATGATGAAACATTTTGGCAATCGAATTATACCCAGAATATTTTGCAACTACTCATGACAGATAACAATTTCTGCTAATTTTGACAGGTTTGACAGGGTTTATTCAGTCCATCTTAATACTAAAGAAATTAGTTTAAGAATACCAAACACAAAACTTAAAAAACTAAACTAATTAACTAAAGATTAATCGACTGCCCCGGTGGCTCAGTTGGTAGTGAACCTAACTTCTGTGCTTGGGGGCGTGGGTTCGATTCCTATCTAGGACAAACATTTGTGTGATGAACATTTGTGTTTGTTCTATGTCCGGGTGTTAAATCTATTTAAGTATGTGTTAAAATATATATATGTACGTATATCAGTCTCTGGCAGACAAATAACAAGCTTTGCTTAGTTTAGGGTCAGATGACCATGTGTGCAAAAATGTCCCAGATATTTATTTATTCGATATAAAGACGTCGTTAAGAAAATGTGAATAAATGACTATTCAGACTATATATATATATATATATATATATTTGAGAATTGAGAGGATATGATATATATTTCAATTATATTTCTTGTAGAAAATAAATAAATTTATGTAGACTCAAAATGCGAAAACAAATGTTTTAAAATAATATAAGTCTAAGAATAACACTCAGTTTTTCAAATAAAATCAAATGGATTGATAATAATTGATTGGTACGAAAAACCGCAGAATCCACGAAGAAAAAAATTGTGAGACGTGACGCGCGATTAACTTTTAGAAAAGATTGAAAAATAATCTTTAAAAGGCAAGACAAAATTTTAACAGTCATCGTTGATGTACGCGCACAGATATCGAGCGTGATGTCTTGACAGGCCCAACAGAATGACAGCGCTGGTGTTTACAACCACTGAAGAGAGAATTTTTCCATTTCACAATCAGTAACATGCTGCCAAACGCGCTCTATCGTGGTGCGTTATGTTAACCTCCAAAAGCTGAATTTTATTTCCTAAGCAATAGAGGCCATCTTTTTGAGGTAATATTAACGTGGCCACGATAGCGCGCGTTTGCCCGTGCGGAATAAGGGTTGGGGCCGGTTTTTGTGACAATAAAAAAGACATGAGACTTCCATTTTTTTTATAAAGCCTGCGTTTGAACGCCAACTCGCGTCAATGGTTTACGATGGAACATGCTTGCCTAGAAGTAACCGATTTAATCGCGATTTGAAGGCACCCAGATTGTAACTAAATACCTATACCTTACTTTTAAGTAAGGCTATTGGCTTTACGTTACTCAAGGTGACGAATGCTTAAATTGCTCTGTTTCGTATTCGCGTGTGACAATTGCCGTCAGCGAAAAGTTGTGAGAGCAATTTTTAAGCATAGATCAACTCAATTAACGTTTTTAAGTAAGGCTCCGTAATTTTAAATATATTTGGTTTTGTTTTAAATTTAATTCACAGAAAATATATTTCTGTACCTAATTCTTTTTAGAAATACTCGCATTCAGTTTCGGGGTTAGAATTAAAAAGGACGCAATTCACCTTCACAGAATTCAATCCTAGACTTATAAAACTGCATCAGTCCCACCTGACGCTAGACTAGACGTCTTGAAATTATTTGAATATGAATAGGTTTAATTTAGCCCACAGACTGATATTAAATTTACGTAAGACGCCTGTCAGGCGCTGTTCAGGGAATTGCATTGAAACTCAGCATTCTGCACTGCTTTTAGATAAAATCAAGGTGGAATTTGATTGGAATTCTAATGCATTTTACAAATTCAATTTTGGGTTGATACGTGAGTGTCAGGTTGAGTTTAGGAGAAAACTTTAAAAAATTAAGACAATCACAAAAATAGCTTAGATGCTTGTCCGGTTACTTTTCATAGTTGAGAGTGATCTGGTAGTTTTTTTAAGGATTGTGGGCCTTAATTGAAAACGTTACTCAAGTTGATCTATGCTTAAGGGGCCTCTATTCGTCTGCAGCTTTCTCGCTCGCAATCGAAACATTTTTTGTTTATAATGTTATGATAGTCAGCAAAACTTCAGTGTGTCACTTTTTGTAAATTTACACTCATTAATTTTATATCGTCAATAATGTAAAAATGTGCGAGCGAGAAAACTGTAGACGAATAGAGGCCTCTTTAAAGTTGCTCTATCAACTTCTCTCTGACGGCAATCGTCACACGCAAAAACAAGTCAGAACAATTTTAAGCATAGAACAACTTGAGTAACGTTTTTAAGTAAGGCTCTAAATGTTAGGATATCATTACTATAAGTAACTATGACCCTAGAACAAAACACATGGCTAATGAACTCGTTCCTAGCATTTTTTAGCTGTCATAACTGCAATAACATTGCAAAAAGCTGAATAAAAGCATTTTGTTGTATATCGGGTCGCTACAGTCTTACGTTCAAAAACCTAACGAAAGTAATCAGAATTCCTGGTTTTCATTTAGCTTTTTACAATGTTTTTGCAGCTGTAGCGGAAATAAAGGCTTGGACCTAGTTTAATAAAGTTGAACTCCGAGGTTTTACCGATACTATATTTCCGTTTTTTTCCCGTCTTCGGGGATAAAATGTGTTACGTAAATTTTGGTGATGCACATTATTTTTGTACGAAATTTTTCAGGTCCGTTCATTCGTAAAATTTATTCGGGAAAAGGAAGTAAAGAGACAAAAAGGCGGGCATGGTTATTTTTGCATTTATATTAGTTTGATAACGTGATGTATATTTTCTGTATAAAAATAGCTATGAACAATTAACAAGAATAAAAATTGCCAGATGGATTACGGCGAACACGAAATTAAAACCACTTTTTGAAACATGTGTTCGTAGTCGTCTGATGTTTTCAGTATGACATTCACGTAGTTTTGAATATGTATGCATAGTCAATGGACGTCACAAAAAGCACTAGACCGATCTAGATTATTTTAATCGCATTATAGATACATGAACAAACTTAAACTAAAAAGTAGAAAATTTGTTGTACAAACCAAATCGTCATCTGAGGCGTCATCGTCGTAGTTTTTGTTATTGTTGAACTTTTCAAAAAGCGTTGAATCACCAAAATAGTCATCAAAATCAATTCATAATAATTAAGAAGTGAGAACCTCCTCGTATTTTGTGAAAAGAAGAAAGAGGAAGTGAAAAATTCTTTGGTCTCATTCTCCGATACCAAACACAAATAAAGTCTATTATGTAATACCGGGACCATAAATTAAATATAGCATAAAGTAAAGCTAACGTAGGGAGGGCAAATCTACTTATCTGGAATTGAAATCATTCGCTGCGTCGGGGCCCCGCTGCAAGGAAGCCAAGATCCGATTTTAACTAAATTGAGTTTTATAAGATCTCTTTCCTTGGTACAAGTTCGGATATTAAAATGTAGTTTTGTTTTGTTGCGGTCGAATTATTTTGCATGAATCAAAATGTAATGCACACGCACTTTGTTCAGGTTTTCGGAATGTCAACCATGAAATGGTGTCGGCTTTTTGTACAATGAGAGAAGCATACATTCAGTCACAGAAAAGAGAAGTAAATAGAACGGAAATGAGAATATCTGGGACATTCTGGGACATTATTGCACCCATGGTCATCTGACCCCAAACTAATCAGAGCTTGTAATATGGCTGCCAGAGACTGATAAACATTTTTTTTTAATACATACTTAAATAGATATTGACACCCAGACATAGAACAAACACAAATGATCATCACACAAATGTTTGTCCTAGGTGGGAATCGAACCCACGCCTCCAAGCACAGAAGGCAGGATCACTACCAACTAATCTAACGGGGCTGTCAAAGGAAACTCTGTCGCCTGGTATTGTGACAGATATGTGATTGAACATTCTTATTTATGTCAACGCGTCAAACTGCGCCTCACAGTTGCTATTGGTTTATATGGGTGCAAGTGGCTACAACAAATTTCTTACAAAATGCCTTGACAGCCGTTCTAATTTAAACAAAAACAAATTTTCTTGTCTGTGCATTCAGTTGGCATTAACAGCATGATGATGATGGTTAAATAAAAAATTAAGTAATATCTCGTGCATACTCTTAAAATATGGTGAATTAGCGATAGTTCGGTATTGTTTTGATGAGTATCATACCTTAATAAGCTAGCAAATAAGGCAAATTACGAGTGGTTCGCAGCGGCCGAAGCAATATTGTTAATTGATTCAGGTACTGTCCACCTGAGCCCTAGAGCTGTGTACAGGGACGGCAGCAAGGAAGTGGGTAAATATCGTAATACCTACCTGTACATAAGGACTAACAAACATCGCGAATTGGCGGTCAAACGCAAGTCACCTAGTCAATAAATAAAATAAGTATCCTGATCTAATCCTTCTGATAATTTTAGAATTACGCACATAGCAAATTACCTTGCAATTTTACTTTAAATTTCAGTTGTTAAAAAATATACACAGGTTTATTTTAATTGTAAAATAGGCTTGCGCTTGGCCGCCAACTCGCCTGATGTTAAGCGATGATGCGGCCTACGATGGATCACACTTGCCTAGAAGAAACTGATTCACTTTTGACTCGAAAACACCCAGATTGTAACTATCGGGGAATACCCATTCAGGCAGCGCATTCCACATACTAGCAGTTCGCACAATAAAAGTGGAATCAAAGCGTTTCGTACGGGTTTTCGGAATGTCAAACATAGAGCGGTGTCGATTTTATATACATATATACTTTTATTTTATATACTTAATTATTTTTATTTTATTGATTTTTTTAGGTATATACTTGATTCCGGAAAAAATAACATACTTACTATGAAACAAAACTACATATTGGATTTTAACCATTGTGAAATCCAGGGCACTGCAACTGATAACTGATATTTGAATGGCTAATTTATAAAAAAAAAAAGTTTTCAATCAACAATTCAAATCAGAAAATTTGCAATATTACTTTTAATCATCACATTTAATAACCATAATAATAACAGCTCTAGTTTTGATTAAATTTTCCGTCCTTTTAGTCAACCTCCTTAATACGTCCAGCCAGTAAATTGTTAACGTGTGACTGTGAAACCAATCGAATAGTGGATGAATCATTCTATTTATTCAACGAGACTACAAAGGAATATTAGTGTGAAACTCGTTGACATCAGAAAAAAGCAATTTACGGTATAAAGCTTATCTCTAATGCACAATATTACAAAGAAAGAATATATTATGTACACACTAGAACAAACAAACATATCCTACAAAATATAAACTCCGTCGAGATATTGAATAGATATTTACGGTCTTAAAAATATAATTATTTTGTATTTAGGTTTCATCATCATCATCATCACCATCAGCCATAAGACGTCCACTGCTGAACATAGGCCTCCCTCTTTAACCTCCACACTGAACGACAACCTGCCATATGCATCCACTGGATGCCCGCGACTCTCACAATGTCGTCGGTCCATCTAGTGAGAGGCCTACCTACGCTGCGTCTTCCGGTTCGTAGTCTCCACTCAAGAACCTTTCTACCCCATCGGTTATCGGTTCTTCGAGCGATGTGACCTGCCCATTGCCACTTCAACTTGCAAATTTTAATAGCTATGTCGATGACTCTGGTTCTTTGTCGAATATCCACGTTTCGGATTCTAACGCGCAAAGAAACTCCGAGCATAGCTCTCTCCATTGCCTGTTGTGTGACTCTGAGTTTCTCCAAAAGTATTTAGGTTTACCTAAGTCTATTTATCTATCTTCTATATATATATATAAAAAAAAGGCAATGTATGTATGTATTTTCCCTATGGACTCCGAAACGGCTGGATCGATGTTGACGAAACATTCAAGCGATTTTCAGATTAGCCCAGCGAGTGATCCTGTGAAGTTTGGCCGCCAATCGCACCATCAGATTTTATTGGTGTTTTAATATTTTCCGCTATAAATTGACATTACATCATAGAAAAAAGTTATTGTCATCAAAGCCAAAGGAGGTTCCTGTCGCTATCAAGGAGGTTGCATTGTTTTCATCTTTCACTGGCATTATAGCTAATGTTATAAGAAGTAACTTAAGGCTACTGCCGCGGATGAAACTGCAGGACGCAGCCTTCGACAAATGTAAAGTAAATTACATTTGTCGAAGGACGCAGCTAGTGTAAAATATAAATACAATCTATATCTATATCTATACATATAATAAAAACGTAGAGATAAAAAAATCTGTAATTGAGAGATAACAAAAAAAAAACACACAGGGCGTCTTAAAATAAGCAGCTGAACACGATAAGACAGTTTTTTTAGAATTTTTGTCTGTTTGTTTGTTTGTTTATTTGTCCGCGCACATCTCCTTAACCACTGGACGGATTTAAATGCGGTTTTCACGAATTTGCTTAGAAATTACCAGATTAAAACATAGGCTATGTTATAATCATTTTTTTAAATTCTTTATTATTACATAAAATAAGTTAAAAATTCAATGATTATTTTCTTCGTCATTCTTCGTTACCAAAAACGTAATATGAGGATCGTCACATAGCCTCAAGCAAGGAGGTCCAAAGTAAAGAGAATGTTATTGACATAGCCATAAAAAATTTGAAACTGTCAACTGTCATTCAGATAATCAGTTTAAATTTAAAGAAGGTTCCTTAACCTTCTTAGATGAATGAACGTGTAGATCAAGGATGTTATAAAGACATAGGCCTTACAACCTCTTTGGTGATTCAATCCAATGCATTTTGCAAGACAAGCATATGTCAGGGTTCCGTGGCCAAAGCCATACTTGTGGTCGTATTGATATAGTTCAGAAATTGCATGGTCATAGAAAAACTCGAACGAGCGAAGCTGGACAGTCAAATTTCAGAGATGTATCATCCCGACATGACATGATATACTTTTTATGGTTTAGACAAAAAGAAAACTTCAAAACATGCTCTGCACGGTGGTCACATTATCTTTTTGATTTTAAAACTATTGACGGTGTTTTTACTGTTATGCATTCAAGCCCTCTCGATATCCTACTCATCTTCTTTTCTCAGAGTGCAAAATTCTTACAGTGCGTCAACTTTTTATACTATACCTTGTTCTTGCCCACCACAAAATTATTAAATACGATGAACTTACACTCCCTGAACGTTCTACAAGTAATAAAAATATCTGTGCAATCCAGCGCTGTAATACAACTTTTGCCCAAAGACACTTATACTCACGCAGTTCACACATCTATAATAAAACATGTAAAATTCTTAAGTTGCATCACATGAATCGATATGAATGTAAATTTACACTCAAGAATTGGCTACTCAAACAAGACTATGAATCCACAGAACAAATTTTAATCAATCTCACTTAGATATAACAAGGGTTTTAAACTTTTCAACTTTAATTTCTAATATAAATATGTAAGATCATACCACATTCACATACATAACATCATACACACGTTCTCACATACATAACACACACCCTCACACACACCCACACATACTAATGTCATTTACACTTCCCCCGACCCTCCCATTTACCCGATTCCTAATCATTGTGTACCAAGCATATTATATGTGCCAATAATTAATTTTTTTCTTTATTTCTCCTCACATTTAGTAATCTCATATTCTAGTATTATATAATTAGTTTTTTTGTCTAATAACATCATGTTATTAAATCATGATTGTATTTGTATACTGTCCGGCGGAGGGTATTGTTACGCCATAACACAGGTTAATTCCTAGCTTGGGTAACAAGGCTCTTCATCATGGAGTATTGTTTTTGTAAAAACAAACTTTTGTAAAATTATGACCGACAACGTTTGTAGACACCAAATATATTTTCATTTCATTTTCATTTCATTTCATTAATACTTCACACAGGGCGACTTAAAATAAGCAGCTGAACATGTTAAGGCAGTTTTTAGAATTTTTGTTTGTTTGTTCACGCACATCGCCTAAACCCCTGGAAGAAAATGCGGACGGATTTAAATGCGGTTTTCACGAATATGCTTAGCTATGACCAGATTGAAGTATAGGCTATGTTATTTTGCGCATAGGGCCGGATTAAAGGAAGAAAAAATTATTGAAGGTTTATATGAAAGTCTACGCGTACGAAGGCGCGGGCAAAAGAACTAGTCTACAATTAAATTTATAAAGAGGTAACGTTTGTATTTTTGGTATATTTGTTTGGGGTAATCGCCGAAAGTAATTACCCAACTTTTATTGTTCAATTCTATTATTATTCAAGGATGACATAGGCTTTATTTTATAATGATAAAGTTTAGTTTTCTATACTAAATAACCGTATTAGTAAATCATGTAAGATAAAAAAAGCTGATTGACTTCTTTATCAGCGCGCTGACCTAACGGTTTGAAGTAAATACTTTGACAAAAAATTTAGAAGTTCAGTGGCCCTAGTATGAGCACTAGCGAAAAAGTATTCGTTACGTAAACGATAGCAAAATGTATTAAAAATTGAACAGCGCCTCTATCGGACGTGAAAGGAAACTGAATTTTGCGTACATTTGCTATCGTTTACGTAACGATAACTTTTTCGCAAGTTCTCGTACTAACCCCACTGATCTTTTGCGGTAACGTGCGTCGCAGTGACATTACTCGCAGTAATATTATAGGTACAATCTACATAAATCGTTTGACAAAATAGTTTCAGGTAAAACAATACTTATGCAACTTTTATATCTAAACTTAACTTAAATTTGATATAAACCGTTATTGTGTTTAAAATTAAAATATCTTTCTATCTCTCTTTGAAAAAGTTGAGCTCTTTCAGAGCGACGAATTGGAGTAATTTTTATTTGCCTAGAGATAGATGGAACAAAATTGAGTCACAGATACTTTTCATCCCGGAAAAAATTACGGTTGCTGAGGGAATTTCCACTCGAATGAAACCGCTGGGCAAAAGTAATTAATTAATGAACTATTACAGTTCAAAGACAATTTGAAGGTGTTTGTGACGTAAACCTACACCTCGGCTTAATTAAACGACGCCCGACGCCATCGCTGCGGCTCCTGTGGCATCGTATAATAAGTACTTAATTAGATATATGTGGCCCTTATGTCGGTGATATACGGCCAAAGACTTTCTATAACTAGACATTTAATGCAGGGCGAACATGTTCAGACAATTCATCAGTTGACCACTACTGATATAAAAAACACGCCCACTGATTCCACTGAACCTCACGTCATTTCCGACCAATACCGTAGGTACGCCATCACTATGCTTTGTTTACATTTTGAACTGACGTTTACATTTTGAATCGGCCAATTAGCACTTAGTAACCCCTCACCCCGCCCCTCAGGTATTTGACTGAATTGTTTCCATTGAAAATAATCGTAACTACAAGTCTGGGCTACGTAGTAGCTATACCTAGTCTGTGTATACGGCTGAGAAAAATAACCTTGTCACCTCACAACCTCGGAAAGATTCTTTTCATCATTCGAAGTCCGATTGCAAAAGTACGTTTTATCCGCTAGCGTTGAGTTTTTAAAAGTCGAACTTTTCTATTCAGTAATTTTCTATACGGACAGTCCACTCAAAATGCATTAATACTTATTTCATGTCAGTGCACCAACCTCATTTTAGAATAATCGCACTGGCTAGAAGACTGCATGAAAAAAAAACATAAAAAAAGTATGGCGCTTTATCGTATGGCGCTTGTGATTGGAGAAACAAAAATTCATTAATTTCATTCGCGCCTACGATTGGCTCGCTTGAAAGAGATGCTAATCAAAATTCAGATTCCTTTTCATCACAGGGGTAAAGGGATGAGCTATCAAGTGAAAAAAAATAACACTGATAATATTGCCACTAGGTGAAATGCAAGAGAAAAATGCTTGCCAATTTTAATCTCTGTGTGTCCTAAGTCCTTGTTTTACTGTTATTAAATTTTGGCGATAACGTGGCATCCCCAAGCGTTTAAAACACCTTCGTTTATTTACCCCAGGTAAAGAAACGCTTCCCTTAATTCAACCAAGCACACGTCGTCAGTCCCAAGAGATTGCCTTTAAATTTAATTAAATTCGAAGAGTCTATTGTTTCACGCCTTTTCAAATAGTTTTGGTTGAAGCGAATTAGAATAGGCCCGATTAAATTACGATTTCATATGAGATATTAATAAGATTACGTAATGTTTTCATTTCAAATCGATAAACGAAAAGGGAGTATTTTTCTTAAAACCTAGGTTATGCACCAGTGTTATAGAGATTCATCTTCAAACATCTTGAGCAAGCGGCGGACACAATAGAACATCACGCAGACTCTCGCGGTCAAAATCAACTCGTACCCCCATAGATTCACCAAAGAGACATAAAAATAATACATTTCGGAGAGTGTGCATCAGATCTGCATGATCTAATTCCCTCCTGCCCATTTTTCTATCGGACTGCCAGAACGGGCACGAAAAATCGACACCGCTTCATGGTTGATATTCCGAAAATCCGTACGAAGCGCTTTGATTCCACTTTTATTGTGCGAACTGCTATTCTGTGGAATGCGCTGCCGGAATAGGTTGTCCCCGATAGTTACAATCTAGGTGTCTTCAAATCTCGAGTGAATCGGTTTCTTCTAGGTAAGCGTGCTCCATCGTAGACCATCATAGCTTAACATCAGGCGAGTTGGCGGTCAAACGCAAGCCAATTACTGAATAAAAATAAAATTCAAAATCCCGTCCCATCCTGTAGGTAGTGTTTCTCTAACGTCAAGTTTGTCCACTTCCGAACTTGTCCATTTCAAAACTTTTAACATGTTTTTTGTTAATTTTACCCTAGTTAAAAAGTAAATAAAAATATAAGGTCGGGGAAAAAGTTTCTTCGTATTTTATAAACAAATTCAAGACATATTTTTTTCAAGTTTGATTACATTTAATTACAATATATATGTGCCATTTTGTTCGATAACTTGTTGCCATCTTGTAGGTAGTGACATGATCCCGTTGCTGTAGAATTTTTGGGACTTCTGATCAAAAAAATGCAACAAGTAGTTTTGACAGTCCTCTGTGGATGTTAATCTAACACTACCCAAAGAATTCTGAAGAGACAAAAACAGGTGGAAATCTGAGGGTGCAAGGTCAGGGCTATATAGTGGATGCATTAACACTTCCCAACCAAGCTCACTCAATTGTTGCTGAGTGGCCAAAGATGTGTGCGGTCTGGCGTTATCATGATGAAAGACCACACTCTTTCTGTTGATCAATTCCGGCCGTTTTTTCTCAATTTCTTGTTTGAGTCTCATCTGCTGTTGGCAGTAGAGATCCGAATCGATGGTTTTGCCCGGCGGTAAAAGCTCATAATGAACGATGCCCTTCCAATCCCACCATACACACAGCATCACCTTATTACGTGTTAATCCGGGTTTCGCTACAGTCTGTGGTGCTTCACTGTCCTTTGACCATGATCGTTTGCGCACATTCTTGTCGTAGGTGATCCATTTTTCATCACCAGTGATCAATCTTTTCAAAAACGGTTCGGTTTCGTTACGTTTTAACAGAGAATCGCAAATGAGCACACGATTCAATTGGTTTCTTTCAGTGAGCTCGTGTGGCACCCAAATATCGAGTATTTTTTTATACCCAGACTTTTTCAAATGGGTCAAAACTGTTTTGTGGTCGATCCCCAGTTCTTCAGCTACGTCGTAACTACTAATATGCCGATCTTGCTCCACTTTTTCAGAAATGGCATCGACTTTATCCGTAACAGGGCGACCAGAGCGAGCTGCATCTTTGACATCAAAATTCCCGGACTGAAAACGCTTGAACCAACATTGTGCTACTCTTGATGACACTGCATTAGGTCCATAAACGTCACAAATTTTATTCGCGGCTTGTGTCGCATTTTTCCCTTTTTTGTAATAAAACTTCAAAATATATCGAATTTCTTCGTCAGATTCACTCATTTTATCAAACAAAAAAACAATTGAAATATGGCGGGAAGTTGCTTATTACTTTATGTATTCCTTTTTTAAAATGTCATATTTTTAATGATATTAAAACCAGCCAGATACAAACAGTACAACCGATGAGATTTTACTACATCTTTATACATACAAAATACGAAAAGACTTTTTCCCCGACCTATTACGTCATCATTCCCATCATTAATCTCAATAGATAATTTTATTTCACTAGTCCCTGCCACAATAATTCTTACTAAAGTTACGCCTACCAACTATTCGTGCACAGGTTATATACAAATCATCCTTTCCTACGCCTTTTTAATTTTGCGCCAAACCAAAATATCCATTTGTCTAAACGAAGGGTATAATGATCTTTCGTTTCGTTTTCGGTAGTGAAATTGGAATTAAAACTGAATTGTTTAGAACGGTCGTCTTGTTATTATGTCAGTGGTGATCGCAACGTCTGACTTTTGTTGATATGATATGACTGAACATGAAAAGTTTCCAAAATATCACCAAAATTTTATACTTAGTTAAAATTATCCTTAGTAAAGATCTCGGCTGCTTACGATTTCGGGAAATTTGAAGCTGTGACCTCGTTGAACATATGTTAGTTTATAAAAATAACGTTGTGATTACTGCTATGATCAACAATATTGCCAGGACATTTCAAAATTAATATAATTAAAGATTTATCAACACGTCTGGTCGAAGCATCTAGGGACCAAAATGCTGGCAGATAACTTGCACAACGCAATAATATTGCAATTCATTGGTACATTGTTGTGTATTATGTATTCTGGTGACAGCGTGACGATGGCGCGAGTTCCATGATTTTTTTTACCCAAAAAGTGCTAAACGCGCGTAAAGAAGTTTTCACTTCAATAATTCATCTCGGTTCTTGTATCTCTCGCTTCTTTCAGGATTCTCCTCTAAAATCTTTCATTTTTCTTTCTTTAGTCCCTCGAACTAAATTCCCTTTTTTCACTTGTTGTATAATCTACTAATGTGTAATTACAACCTGGGTCTCTTCAAGACAAGAGTGAATAGGCACCTCATGGGCAAGCGTGCCCCATCTTAGACGGCATTGTCGCTTACCATCAGGTGAGTTGGGGTCAAACGCTAGCCCATTTCATCATTTAAAAAAAATGTACAGAAAGTTGTGCTGTTCAAAAAACACGTTGCTTTTTTTAATTATAGAATAGATCTACGATTTATGCTTCTGATCTACGTTTGATCTCGCCTGATGGTAAACGACGGTGTGGCCGAAGATGGAATACGTTAATCTAGAAGAAATCTATTCAGCCTAGCCTTGAAGATGTCTACACCGTAGTTGCTAAAACTCTTACTCATCTGTCCAATTGGTCCTACTCAACTGGCCAATTGCTCTTATTATCATTTATTTGCAAGAGTAAATATTGTTATTAATTACCGAGCTCAGTTGGTATCCTGTCAGAACTCCCCGGGCCTCAATTACAAAATCCAGAACAATCCTACGCGGGCCCATTTATTTGATTGAATACCATTTATAGCTGAATTTCAAGTGTTTACAATTATGGAGACTCCAGTGAGTAATGAAGTGGCTTGGGGCCGTACCGCTAGTTTGGTTTTACTTTAATTATACTCTGTCCAAGTTTTTTTAATTCTGTCAGTTGCAGTAGGTTGTAAAAGTCAAATGTAAGTTTTGATGGCTTTTGCTACGTAAGATTGTAATTGTAACTGGCAGTTGATATAAAAAATATAAAACCTTTAATCTCAAATAAAATAAATATATAGAAGACATATCACATCGGGGATCAACACCAGCCTCGTTTAAGAGCCAGTTCCCAACCCAGGTTAGGGTGTTTACAATATTTGGCTTGTCACGGTTGTTTTCAAAAGCTTAGCTTATCAGCCATAAAAAAGATCGAATAATTGAGCCACACCACTAACACTTTTATAAATGTAGTGATTTTTAAATAGAACTTAGTTACTTCGCTGCTAATGCCTAGCTGCTGCAATGATGCTTCCTATTGAATGATTACCTGCTGATGGTGGAAGATTGCAATGTCAACAAAGCGTACCTTGGAGTTCCCAACGGCCACCGACCCGTCGCGGCGGCCGTCCTAGATAGATATCCCTGGAAAGATACCGTGGATTTAGAATTGCGCGAGCTCCAATTCCCAGCCAGAGACAGCGCGAAACTGGGAACTTGGTTTTGGGATGGCGTTCTCTTGTGTCGGAGGCCAAGGCTCACTTATGCCTTGATCACACGTACCGAGCAAACGGGCGAGACAGTGGTCTCGGCCAAATACTCGGTACGATAAACATAGCGCCAAGTGCTCGGCAAAGCGCTCGGCCAAACGAAGCGGCGAGACAGTAGCTCGGCTCCCGTTCTACCTACTAGGCCGAGTGTCCACTCGCCCGTTTGCTCGGTACGTGTGATCAAGGCATTTGGGTCGCTGCGCTAGCGCAGTAAATATTAGTAAGTTACTTAGCTATCAATTGTTTAAAGTGCTATCCAAAACACGAAAGCGTGATAGCTAAGTGTTGATTAATTGTATTGTCTGAACAGGAAGCTACGAGTATGTCATAAGCGCTACAGTAGCTTTAGTACGAGCACTTGCGAAAAAGTTATCGTAAAGTAAACGATAGCAAAATGTATGAAAAATTTAACAGCGCATCTATCGGACGTGAAAGGAAACTGAAGTTTTCATACATTTGCTATCGTGTACGTAACGATAACTTTTTCGCGAGTCCTCGTACTAAGGCCACAGACCTAAGCTAAAAACGCCATGCTACGTACAATAAATCATCTCGCGTCGAAGTTGAAAACTTGCCTTGCTTGAAATTGTCACACGCCAAGCTATCAAGGACACACGTACCGAACTTGTGAACTACTGCCATAAAGCAGGCTTGTCTCTAATATTACCCTATATTACGTCCGCCGGCTTAATTTATGTCGTTGCTAAGTCATGAGGTAGGACATTGCAAGATACCTGGATACAGATTTGTCTGGATGAGACTCCTAGGAGCTAAGTACCAGTTTAAGCTCGCTGGGCTAGCTTAGTTTGTTTCTTTTATAAGTTTGTTTTTGTACTTGGAAAATATAAAACGTCATATTATAGACATGATTTATTCGGGTACATCCCGTTTGGTAAGAATCCCATTTGGTAAACCACGTCACATACCTACAAAAAAGTTGCGTTTGGTAAACTTTTAAATAATTCCATGTATTATATCCCATTTAGTAAACTTTCTGTAGAAGTTAGTACAGTCAGGTTAAAAAAAGTAACAATATATTGTTATTATTTATCTCAGATCATTAAAACACTAATCAGCTACAAAATCACAGTTGGTATTTGACTATAAACTAAATATTATATAAAGATTTATTTCAATAAAACACTCGTATCATAAATTCAAGTACATGACAAAAATACAAAACATTTGACTGTCAACTGCCCCGGCGGCTTAGTTGATAGTGAACCCACCTTCTGCGCTTGGGGGCGACGGTTCGATTCCCACCTTTTCATGTAATGAACATTTGTGTCTGTTCTATGTCCGACAGCCACATTACAAGCTTTGCTTAGTTTGGGGTCAGATGACCGTGTTTGCAGAAATGTCCCGAATATTTATTTATTTTTTGCTAAGTTTAACATTTTATAACTCGTTACGTTTATTTAATTTAGCCAATTTTAAACTATTCGTTCTAAAATTACTGACCAAATGGTGTGCGTCAAGTTTTTACATAGAATCACAGCTGAATGGCGTTTTCTTGTACTCGCTAGTTATCTTATCCAAAAATCTTATTCTGGCAGTATCAAATCTTTACCTAAAAAATATTTGTAATTAATATATTTATTAGTTTAAGTAATATTCTTGAATGTGAGTACGGATCTTACACTCCTAGACCCTAGATACTTGCTTAAAGAAACCAATTCACTCGCGTACCTTGGAGATATTCAGATTGTATCTATTGAGAAACACCCGAGATCAGACAAAAAAGGGACATGTGCCTTAGTACAGTTATCGTTAGGTTTCCAATGTCTCCGTGTTTCATATTATTTTTCACTATACCGCTAAAACCGCTTAACGCAAAAACAGTAAGCACGACTCACTCATTTTTCACGCACACTAAACTGCAAAAAATGGTGACAAGGTCGCCTGTAGAGTGAGTTCGACTCAAGGCATTCAGTCTGATTTAGGCGAGATGCGTTCGCACTTGCTACGCCAACTTACCATATCTCCCTTGAATGTCTGATCTGAGGGTAGCACCCATTCAGGCAGCGAATTTGCGTAAAGGCCACCGTTTGCATGATGGAATTAATAGTTTGCTATTTCCACAAACTACAGAAATTCGTTGTGGTAATCGATCCTTAAAGGTATCATAAAATTACACGTTTTTGTTTGCACGTGTATGAAAAATGTGAAAGAGTAAGACAGGAGCCAATTCAGCGTGAATTGGAATGAGAGAGGGACGCCTTCTAAAAATGCATTGCATCCAGTGCCTCTAATTCCATGACACGACTTGCCAACGAGAAGAGGAACTTGACAATTTATTATCATACTGCTTTCTAAAAGTTTTATCTTAAACTGGCGGATGGCGGTGAGCTTACACATCTTGTACGTTAGGGCTTAGTTTTAATCACTTTAAACTTGTATCTTTTAAATTTTTCGCTGTAAATTTGAATACTTAAATTATTCTTTCGTTGTAAAACTGTGAAAACGAACGAAGTTTTGTAAAGGTTTTAAGCGGGACCCGTCGTCAGTCAGCTTACAAACTTTTATTTTTGCCTTCTTGCCTTTTATTCCAGCCATAGGATGTCCACTGCTGGACATAGGTCTCTCCCATCGATTTCCAAAAGGGCCGATTTGAAGCGGCATGCATCCAGCGGTTTCCTGCGGTCTCTTTTAGGTCGTCTGTCCTTGTGGGTGGACGTCCTACGCTGCTCGTACCTGTCCGCGGTCTCCATTCGAGAACCATTCGACCCCAACGACCACCTGCCGGTCTATTCTGCAAGCTAAGTGAACGAGTATTTTTCTTGTCGATTACTATAGAGAAATATCAAAATGTCGTGTGATCTCCCTTAACCCTTATAATACGATGTTTTGACATTTAACTGCGGAAATAGGCAAGAAAAATCACATTCACTTAGCTTATCACTTCACTTACGCGTTCACTTAGCTTGCAGAATAGACATCTGTTCTGCGTACTATGTGCCCTGCCTACTGCCACTCTCAACTGTCACTGTCTAATATAGACAATAGACAGTATCTATGCTGTAGTTCTTATTCATTTTAAAATGTTTGTAGTCTGGTTTTGGTTTTTTGCCTTCCCACTCAATTCCATAACGGCTGAACGGAATTTGGATGGAATGATTAAAAAAAATGTGTAGGTAGCTTATACCTTACATTACCATTATAGGCAATTTTTTTTCCGAAAAAATATTCGTTATGTATGATAGTGGGTGGAACCCCGGGGAAGCTGCTAGCGGTTCGTAAATCACAGTGTACAACAGAGTTAATCAAATATGTACGAGTACGTAGAAATAATTCTGTAATGTCTCGAGCGTGTGTTACAATACGAGTAACTCTGTTTCCACGAAAATCAAACTTAACGACACATTAAATTGGTACAAGGCGCATAAGTTAGACAAATCACAAGTCACAACTGCGCCAAATGTTGCGAATATTGTGATTGTAACCGACATTAGCATGAGCGTGAGGACTGTAGCGTACTTTATTATTTTAAGGCACAACCTCGATAAAACGAACTGTGTAACATTTGACTATGGAAATTGACGTGGTTTTCCATCGAGTTATATGTACTACTATGGTACTGAGGCGTGGTCCTTAACTGTTGACCTTTAGGAAAAACTCAGAGTCACACAACGGACAATGGAGAGAGCTATGCTCGGAGTTTCTTTGCGCGATAAAATCCGAAACGTAGATATTCGCCAAAGAACCAGAATCACCGACATAGCTATTAAAATCTGCAAGTTGAAGTGGCAATGGGCAGGCCACATCGCTCGAAGAACTGTTAACCGATGGGGAAGAAAGGTTCTTGAGTGGAGACCGCGAACCAGAAGACGCAGCGTAGGTAGGCCTCCCACTAGATGGACCGACGACATTGTGAGAGTCGCGGGCATCCAGTGGATGCAGATGGCAGGTTGTCGTTCAGTGTGGAGGTTAAAGAGGGAGGCCTATGTTCAGCAGTGGACGTCTTCTGGCTGATGATGATGAACAAAAGCTTGTTATTAACACACATAAACATTTAAAAAAACCCTTTGTTTAAGATACGGTAACGTAAAACTTTACGGTATGAAAGCAATACAGATAAAAACTCTCTGAAATACTCTCTGGGTCTTAATACTTGTGAGTAAGGATTCTTATCTTGTCAGTGTCACAGTACGTAACGCGTGTCACAGTGAAAATACGCTGTAACTTGACACAACAATCAGGCCTGTAACTGTCATGAACTTAGTGCGCCTCAGGCTCTGTGCGAAACCATAACGGTGCTATTCCAGAGTCGGCCGGAAACCGCAGACTGCAAACGAAAGCGGAATGATGATTTCTGCTTTGAAATAAACTCAACAAAAATAAATATTGTAAGTGGAACACTGCTGTGTTCCGGATTGAAGGGCAAGTTCCCAGCGAAATTACAGGGCACACAGAGATTTGACATCTTTTATATCTCGGGGTGACGAGCGCAGTGCATTGCCATCCAGGGTTTTGAACTGTTGAATTTCAAAATTCTGAGTGGCGTTGAGCTGTTATGGGCAAGCGTGAAGAGCCATCAGGCGAGTGACTTCGCTTATCTTGTCACTCTGTATCATAAAAATATATATATATATAATATACCATATTTAATAATAATATGAAAAAATTGTTTTAACCTTCGTTTAAGATATAACTAACTTTCCTCTCCCTGTATAGCTAAAGTAATTTCGTTTAAGTTAACAAAATTTTAGTTTCATAAGTATAACAAAAGTCACGGACCCCGGTGTCCGTGGAGTGCCATTTTAATAATAAAAAAAAAACTTTTAAGAAACAAGCTTTTAGGCGTCCGCAATATTGAATTTAGTGTGACATCGTTTTATTGTTCGTATTATTCTCAGAAAACTTTCATTTGATACCCATATCATAAAAGTGTAAGAGGCCCATAAAACAATTAGTGATCTGCCATTTTTGCGAGTCCGCCATATTGAATTAAGACTAACGTCACTTATGTAACCATGCATTGTCATTCAAACTAAACTTGTATGCAAAATTTCAGCTCAATCGGTGCGGGATAACTGTTTTCAAACTTAGTTGCAAGATTTAACCCAAACTTACAAGGCAAGTTAAAAGGTCGTAAATTTTGGTTAAAAGTTAAGTGTCATAGTTATAGTCCAGCTGCTGAGAGAATGCGTCTAAGAGCAGCAATAAAATTGTGAAAAATCTGAACCAAAACATTTTCTTTCGTTTTACTGTAATAGCCTATATTTGCTACTAGCTACAATCTTACGTTCAAAAAGCTAGAAAAGTCATCAGAATTTACTGTTTTCGTTCGCCTTTTTACAATGTTATGGCAACTGTCAGAAGCATTCTTTCAGTGACTGCACTTTAGGATCCTTATCTTGACAGTATCAGTAACGCAAATACAGTGAAATCTGGACCACATTCAAGGCATGCAAATTGGGTACGGCGTAGACCAAATCCATAATGGTCTAGCCTGTGGCATAAATCAAGCCCGCACGTTTGTTGATGCTTTAAAATAAACAAATATACATTGAACATTTTTAAAACCCCCGATAAAAGAGCTGGTAATCTTGAAACTGCTGAACCGATTTTCATTAGTCATAGCAAAGAACACACACACACACATCACACACACACACATCATCAGCCAATTAACGTCCACTGTTGGACAAAGGCCTCCCAACAAAGAACACTCCCAACCAATTCACCTTTCAAACAAACAAAAACGAAATCAAAATTGGTTCAGCCATTTTGCACTACGATGCTGCATACAGACACGAGTTAATAATAACTGTCAAATGTTCAAACGTTTAAAGGAAATTATATCTTTATGTATATTATAATCAATATATAAGGTCGGGGAAAAAGTTTCTTCGTATTTTATAAACAAATTCAAGACATATTTTTTTCAAGTTTAATTACATTTAATTATAATATATATGTACCATTTTGTTCGATAACTTGTTGCCATCTTTTAGGTAGTGACATGACCCCGTTGCTGTAGAAATTTTGGGAATTCTGATCAATAAAATGCAACAAGTAGTTTTGACAGTCCTCTCTTGATGTTAATCTAACACTACCCAAAGAATTCTGAAGAGATCGAAACAGGTGGAAATCTGAGGGTGCAAGGTCAGAGCTATGTGGTGGATGCATTAACACTTCCTAACCAAGCTCTCTAAATTTTTGCTGAGTGGCCAAAGATGTGTGCGGTCTGGCGTTATCATGATGAAAGACCACACTCTTTATGTAGATCAATTCCGGCCGTTTTTTCTCAATTTCTTGTTTGAGTCTCATCTGCTGTTGGCAGTAGAGATCCGAATCGATGGTTTTGCCCGGCGGTAAATGCTCATAATGAACGATGCCCTTCCAATCCCATCATACACACAGCATCACCTTATTACGTGTTAATCTGGGTTTCGCTACAGTCTGTGGTGCTTCACTGCCCTTTGACCATGATCGTTTGCGCACATTCTTGTCGTAGGTGATCCATTTTGCATCACCAGTGATCAATCTTTTCAAAAACGGTTCGGTTTCTTTACGTTTCAATAGAGAATCGCAAATGAGTACACGATTCATTTGGTTTCTTTCAGTGAGCTGGTGTGGCACCAAAATATCGAGTTTTTTTGTATACCCAGTTATTTTCAAATGGGTCAAAACTGTTTTGTGGTCAATCCCCAGGTCTTCAGCTACGTCGTAACTACTAATATGCCGATCTTGGTCCACTTTTTCAGAAATGGCATCGACTTTATCCGTAACAGGGCGACCAGAGCGAGCTGCATCTTTGACATCAAAATTCCTGGACTGAAAATGCTTGAACCAACATTGTGCTACTCTTGATGACACTGCATTAGGTCCATAAATGTCACAAATTTTATTCGCGGCTTGTGTCGCATTTTTCAGTTTTTTGTAATAAAATTTCACAATATATCGAATTTCTTCGTTAGATTCACTCATTTTATCGAACAAAAAAACAATTGAAAAATGGCGGGAAATTGCTTTTAACTTTTTGTATTCCTTTTTTAAAATGTCATATTTTTAATGGTATCAAAACCAGCCAGATACAAACAGTACAGTCGATGAGATTTTTACTACAACTTTATACATACAAAATACGAAAAGACTTTTTCCCCGACCTATTATATAAAAAACCGACTTCATAAAAATTTCAGAACTGGACCAAATTAGACGGGACCACGAGGGAAGCACCAACTTTCAAATAATAAAAAAAAAATCGGTTCACCCAGCGAAAGATCTGAGGTAACAAACATTTAAAAATAAACAGTTGAATTGATAACCTCTACCTTTTTGGCAGTCGGTTTACGAGATTTTTATCTCGTGTCACGGTGTTTGTGGTCGCACTCCTTCGAAACGGCAAGACCGATTATTATGAATTTTTTAATGACATGTATTGGTAGGTATGAGAACAGGTCGTAAAGTATTTGTCATTATCGTCATCATCATCACAATTTCTCATCACCACGCGGGAGAAACCGTGGGAAGCAGCTAGTTTTACTATATATTTTTCAACGCAAGTAAAATTATAATTTAGATAGCAGTCATAGCGGTGCAGTCAGCAGTTAGAAGTTTGCAGTCCGCATCATTAGAATAGTACTATTACGCAATCAAAATCAGGTGTTTGATTTGCCAAATGTTTGACAAATTGGACCAACTTTTAGCTTAACAAATTTGTCGCGTTATTTCATGTAGGTACATGATTTTAGTGTACGCGTAGTGTGCAAACTACGAATGTTACTACATACAACTGATAGTGGGCTTGAGCATTGGGATTGTCTTAGACCTTCAACGGTCTATGGACAGTCTAACTGTTTATGTAGTGTTAGCTTGTATTTTGTAAATGACTAAATACCCAGATATAAATGTGCTAAATTAAGCTGCACCCGTAGTCTTACCCGCCATTCTACCGGAACTGTGCATTTATCAGGATTATCCGGACAATCCTATCTGCAAATCCAGGATATGATATCATAATTATTATACTAATAATATAAATGCGTCTGCCTGTGTGTCCCTCTTTCACGTAGCATAGAGCAACGGATTATTTTTTCATAGAGAGCAGATGGATACAAGAAATAATTTTTCATAGAATACTTTTTTACCGGAAATGGGGGAATATCTACACAGGTGAAACTGCGGGTCACAGCTACTAGCTGTATCTATATTTTGGCTCCTATACTGACAACAAGGCCCAATTGGCTCTAAAAAGCTGGGTATCCTATCGAAGGTGCGACGATGCTTCAAGTCATGTCATTGATCTATTCATCTATATATGATAATAAAAATAACTGGCCAAGTGCGAGTCGGGCTCACGCACGAAGGGTTCCGTACCATTTTCTATAAAAACGGCAAAAAATCACGTTTGTTGTATGGGAGCCTCCCTTAAATATTGATTTTATATTAATTTAATTATTTATTTTTATATTCAATATATAACTAAACATTCTGTTAATATTTCAAGCGTCTACCTCTTGCCGTTATCAATATCGAGCAAAAAAATCACTTTTGTTGTATGGTATCCCCCTTAAATATTTATTTTATTCAATTTTGTTGTATTTGTTGTTATAGCGGCAACGGAAATACATCATCTGTGAAAATTTCAGCTGTCACGGTTCATGAGATACAGCCTGGTGACAGACGGACGGACGGACAGCGGAGCCTTAGTAATAGGGTCCCGTTTTACCCTTTGGGTACGGAACCCTAAAAACGAATCCCTATTTCTCCTGGTCATGTTATAACTTGAGAACGGCTGGACTGATTTCAATATATTTTTTTAAATATTTTCTAATACGTCGTAGAAGGTTCTTACTTTTAAAATCGGCTGGACCGATTGGGGTGAAATTTTTTGTGCCTGGACCGGGTCATATTAGTAGCGAGGCTGAAGGCCGAGCTAAAACTCGTGCGTAGCCGGAGTGGATCGCTAGTTATACTATAAAATATAATAACCGTGGCTTTTATTGTGTGCCGTAATCGATGAAAGTACTTTACGGTAACCAATAGGGTATTTGACTGATTTTACAAAACCATTTTAAATTGTTTATTACATTAAAATAAAGCAATCTTGTAATTTAATCCTCATAATTTTCAGTATTTGTTTTTTAAATGACAGATCAAAATTCAAATTATTAAACTACCGCGTAAACGCTACCTTTGACATTCATGGGGCCACGCGACATTAGTGACGTCACACATAAAAAAACGAGTTAATCTCGCCATACAATTGTTGCCTCTATTTACTTTTCTGTGACGACATAAGGACAGTCGGCTAACATAGAGCGTTTACAGTCAAGTCACGTGATCAGTGAAAAACATATTTTTATTACGTATTTTTCTAGAAATAGGGACTTTATTTTTTAGTTTTTAGTCATTAAATACTTTTTGAAAGTAATAATCTTCTAGGATTACACCAGTATTAATTATATTTTTAATATAGTCAAATACCCTATTTATAGACTTTTATTTGGTTACCCATTGGTTTGGTTTGGTTATTAGAAATAAATATGTTAAGTAACATAATACCTGTCTTAATAAATTGTTTTTAATTGAAACTTCTAAATCTAAACTTTTCACAGAATATTATAGGGACATTTCCTCTCCATACTAAGGTTGCGTGAAAGAGATCGCTCTTAGCGATTAGGTCGCCGATTGTTGCGCTAGTTTTTTAAGTTGTTTTACCGAGTATCATTTAATTTGTGATGTGAACAATAAAGAGTTTATCTATCTATCTATAGTTGCTTTGCCATCTTTAGCGTTACATTTACGCGTATCAAAATCAAGGTCGACTGGAGCCGGCCTTCTGTACCTATTTATTTTGTACTTCCAGTGGCCTATCTGGCTAGACTACCTTGAATCGTAAACGGCCAACCCCGAGAATTCCAGACTATTCTCCACACTTTGATCAAACGGTTCACTAATAGACTAGCATCTTCCAAGTCACAGTAAAACTTTAACATAAACAAAACAGTGATACAGCTTGATAAATCTTACTACAGTTTGTTCAAATGACTCGTATTGCGGTACTAAGTCGCCACAATTACTACACAAAGCTAATTTAATCAGAGGAATGGCTCGTAAGCCAATAATTCTATTTTATTGTGCTATGCGTCTACCTGCTGGTGCCTAGTTAAAATGTTTAGGGCGAGCTACACTGTTTGTTAACCAGCTGTCTATATTAAGCAGCTAACGGAGCAATTTAGTTTTTCACTGTAAAAGCCGTAACAGACGTACGGACCACAAACCGCCTTTTGACCAACAGGAGGGAAAGAGAAACATTTCATGGTCCGTACGTCTGTTACGGTTTTAAAACACATTTCAAAATTTTAATCAACATTTTGCATCCCAAATTTTAGAACTGTGATATGTATACAAATATATATATAGTAAATACACATCATCTTTATCAGAATTTCTTATTTATATTTAGAGTCATTAGAGTATAAACAGATATGCAGTAGGCATTGCTAGGATTATCTTTGTTTCCTTGATTATCATAACATAAACTCGGAGTTACTTATCATGTTATTCCAAAAAACTTTGTTAAAACATGTGTTTATCAGATTGATCACTTGTGTAGTGTTGAATTTGTAGGAATAAAAATCACTTGGTTAACTTTAAGACCGTGTTTAGCTAAACAGTGTGGAAATTTTGATAATTTTTTGTGTAGTTAGAACGTAACTGACTTACTTAGATATCATTATTTAAAGATTCATCACGTCTGATCAATGCAACTCGTGAACAAAATGCTGGCCTCTGCTTTGCTTAAAGGATGAGCATTGCTATATAACATGGTAAAGGGGCCACCATTTAGGGATCAATAGTTACTGGTAGTGGATTAATTGCTTTATTTATCATACCTACCACTCTTACCGTATTCATTTATTTCTTACCGTCAGGCGGCCCATCAACTTGTTTGCAACCTATGGCATAAAAAAACCTACAAAATTGGGGTTTTGGTAACGCGTTTCATTTTAAATTGTTGTTTAAACTCACCTGTATTTCGGTGTAACCGGTCCCAAAGCAAGTATTTGCTATTGCTTAGTTTTATTACTCTACAAATTATGTTAGTTTAAGTACGTTTCCAGGGCACAGCCTAACGCGTTTAACTCACTACCAACATGTTCTTGTAGAGAGAGTTAAGATTAATTTAGTTGTAAATGAAGTTATTACCTCTCTGGTACCAAATAGACCTCAAAAAGTTTGGTGATTTTACTTTGTTATGTCTATATCAGAACGCACAGATCTTTGATATTAAGATTGACTAATAAGCCTGTAGACAGGCTTAATGCTCAATCTTTGCATAATAAAAAAAAACGACATAAGGGCTGATGGAACAGATTTTCATCAATCATAGCTAAGAACAAACTCGAGTTTTTTACGAATAATAGTTTTGTTTTATCTCGTCCACCAACTTAAAAAAATTATGTTTAACAACATTGAAATGTGCCAGTGAGAAAGCCTTTAGCTGCTCCTTAAACAAAGAGAACACAACAAATTACCGAATTACCCGATCGATGCAAAAGAAAACCAACAAGAGTGGGGTAACAATGAGAAACGGTGTTAGGTAACGCCGCAAATTCGTACCACCCCTAACAAAGTTAAGGAAAGTGGTCGAAGTTTATCGGGATTTTGCTATTTTAACGACACCGCTTCGGGACGGGAAGAGCCATAAAAAGGCTAAAAGGTTGGATTAGAACACACTGGACAAATAGGTGTTCAACCTTCGTAGAGGTTTAAGGAGATAGGTGACTGTAGAGATTATTTTTTAGGCCTAGGTCTTCAACTCTGTCCTACGCTTTGTATTATTATTGTATTCTCTTGTTCTTACGAAGATTTTGACTAGTCAATTTCAAAAATGTGTCGCCATTATTACGACAAAATTTACGCCAAATCTATATTCTTTATGCGCCAGCTTTCATTGCTCTGATAAAACATGCTATGAATCCGTGAGGAAAGATCATTATAGGCTTCAGCCGTAATGTCAAAGTAAATTGGCCGTAAATTGTAATTAAATAAATAAAGTTATTAAGCCATCCTAAGTGCTATTATATGGATTAACGGTGGCTGTTCTAAGTGGAACAAACACGACTGATAGTTTAACATGTCTCCGATCCATAGTGCTCCGTTGTAAAGGCCATTGACAGTCACCCATCCGAAAGTTTGACCGGTACGGACAACACGCGTCGTAGTCAAGCCAAGCCACGACCGCTCGGTCCTCTAAATACACAAGCTTCTCCGGAGACACACCATTCCGTCCGATCTTCAACTTTTCGCTTCTAGCCACTGCCAAATCAACATCATCATCATTTCAGCATATGTTCCCACTGCTGGAACACAGGCCTTCTCTCGGAGAGAGAGGAGGCCCTAATCCACCATGTTGGCCCAGTGCATGTTGGTGAACGTCATGTCTTTTAACCTTTTTTTAAGGTTATTGGAAACTCTGGTTTCCTCATGATGTTTTCTTTCGCAGTTTTTTGAGCGATATCATTGGAACTGCACATATATGTAGTTCTAGATAAGTCATTGGTGAAAGGCCTAGGATTGAACCGGGTGCCGTCATATTATAAATCGCACAAGCTGCTCTTTCAACCGCCATCGTTCTCAGGGCCAAATGTCTTACGAATATCGTCACTTCATCAAGTCACAATTATATCCTCGTTTCATCATGTCTTGAACCTTGAGCTAAAACAGAGGTCAATTTACGGCATTTTTTTGGACCCATGACAATTTCACATAGGCACTCTAACTTATTTATTTTAGTCTTGGACTATTTTTAACCCCCCACAAAAAAGAGGGGTGTTATAAGTTTAACGTGTAGGTATATCAGTGTGTCTGTGGCATCGTAGCTCCCAGACGAATGAACCGATTTTGATTTAGTTTTTTCTGTTTGAAAGGTGACTATATCCACATATCATAGATCGGATGGAAATCGCACACTGTACGTTTTATGCGTTCCTTTTTGCCTCACACCTGCAATTTGTGGAATGAGCTCCCTCTCCTGTGGCATTTCCAAGTAGCTTTAATATGGGGTTCTTCGAAAGGGCTGTTAATAGAGTTTTTAAGGGTCGACAACGTATCTATGATACCTCCTGGTGTTGCAAGTATCCATAAGCGACGGTGATCGCTTACCATTAGGCGGCCCGTCTGCTTATTTGCCACCTATGGCATTAAAAAAAGAAATAATAATCTTATCTATGACTAAGAAAATCTGTTTAGCCATCTGCCAGTCTATTCTGCAAGCTAAGTGAACGCGCAAGTGAGGTGATAAGCTAAGTGAACAAGTATTTTTCTTGTCGATTACTATAAAGAAATGTCAAAATGTCGGCCGATCACCCTTGACTGAAGTCCCTTACCCTTATAATTCGATAATATGACATTTATCTGCAAAAATAGGCAAGAAAAAATCACATTCACTTAGCTTATCACTTCACTTGTGCGTTCACTTAGCTTGCAGAATATTATAGACATGCTGAAGATTATCAGCTCTCTAATCAAGGGTTTTTTTTTATCGTGAATAAGTCCGCGTTTGACCACCAACTCGCCTGTTGGTAAGCAACAACGTGGTCGAAGATAAAGCACGCAGACTTAGAAGACATCCCAGGTCTTGAAAAGTAAATTAAAAAAATTATAGGTTACTTATAGTAAAATTGACTGATTGCTCCTGAAACATAATGAAATTGTCTGCAAATATTGCAATATCTACCAAATATCTCGTGAGTCAATGATTCACGAAGTTCGTGAACCAATTACCCCATTAGGCTAACTCCGACGAGATATCGTAATTTGTTCCAAGTCCCAAGTCAACTTCAAAACAGAATCAAGACAGAAACTTCGAGAAGCAAACGCCAATTTACCACCCGCCCACATATTACGTACGGCGATGACGTCACATTACGTACGGTGGTGACGTCATTCATTGGTGTAACCCAGTATAATCCTGTGAAATATGCAAGGTGCCCCGGGGAGCGTTGTTAGTATGTGATTTGCATAATGGCCAATCGGCGTTGCGATTTGCGCCCCTAGTTCCGGAGACTACTTTAAAAAGTCGATCCATTCCGTGTCTGCGGCGGTTTTGGTGAAGGTGGTGGTGAGAATAGAAACAGCGTCCTAATTGGATGGGGATATTGAAATTAAACACTTAGCACGTATATTTTACATTATTTAAATTCTTGACGTTTCAAATACTTTGCAGTTTCCGTGGTCACAGGTAGACTGGATGACTGATGTCTAAAGAAACGTTATACAATTATTTACAAGTATATCGCCAATGCTTTTAATCAAAACGTTCCCTTTGTACGTAGTAGTCGTTCACGGTGTCCAGAGGTCTTGCATTTCTGGCCGGGACATAGGGATTTAGAAACAACACGAAAAGACACTTTTTACTGTTTTATGTCAAAATTACTAGACTCGTTCACGTTATGAAAAAGAGTGATTCGCAGTAGCAGCCCAAAGTTGTGAGGCGTCGGCGTTGTATTGACGTTGACGAGATATTCTCATGCTAAAGTAAAGTTATGATGATGGTATACAAAGGAGTAAGAAAAAATACCATTTAGAGCGCCTCCGACGATATTTTCCTTTTAAGACGAATTTCTTTGTTATAATTTCAGTTTTAATAAGGGAAACATTCTCATAAACTAAGGGAGCGTTCAAGTATTATGTAATGAATTTTATTTTATATAGTATTATGTAAAGACCCCCCTTGTCTTGTAAAACGTTACGATGTGTTACAGGGGCGGAAGGGGGTGTTTGAACTACGCGTTACGTAACATTGTTTTTTTTTACCCTTCAGAACGGTCGCGTAAAGAGATTCTCTTGCGCATTTCTTATATAACAAAGGTATTTTAGCGACTTTTCGGTACTTGACGCTGCATAATTGTGACTTTTAGGTAAAAATGGTGGTTACGTAATCTTTTACTAGGGGGGAGGGGGGGTACAGAAAAACGTTACGGCGCGTTACATGGGGGGGGAGTGGGTGACCAAAATCTCAAAAAATTGCGTTACGTAATACTTGAACGCTCCCTAAGACTGGTATTAGTGTTGGCGTATGCAGATACGATACAACAAAAAAAAACGCAATACAATGTTATGCTAATAAAATATCAGCCGACAACCCTAACACAACAAATTGACGTAAGGCAAATGGTTATTGATATTCGATTGCGTTTAGATAATATAATAATAGCGTTTAAGCTTCGGAAGTGTTTTCCTTACACCCAGTATATAAGTTTAATGATTACTTGTCCATGTCCGGTACACATGTTTGACAAACTTGTCTGTGTTTGATTGCGTTTAGATAGTATAATAGTAGCATTTTGGCTTCGGAAACGTTTTCCATACATCCGGTATAGGTGCATAATTATGAACGTTTTACGAATTAGTCTATATGAAATTTACGTGCAAACGAGGCACATTTGAGACTGGTACTTTGCGAGAAACGTATATCACAAAAAAATCACACTGCCGAGTACCACTATTATTAGCTAAGATATTTATCTGGATCTATCGTGTGGCCACTGAAAGAATGTGTCTGACGGTTGCCATAGCACAGTAAAAAAACCATAGACCTAAAAATGTTGACATCCTAAATCTATGAAAAAAAACTGATATTTTTAAAACCGTATTTTCGTTTTGCACTGATGTAAAAACAGTAATACGTACAAGCATCACGCTTGTACACACTCTAAACTAGAACATCAAATAATAATGGCCAAGTGCGAGTTGGTGATACATATCTGGTTATCATCAAGTTAAGCAATATCGGGCGTGGTCAGTACATGGATGGGTGACCGCCAGAGCGTGATGTTTCTTTTAGCACTAATTTTTGTATATTATGGTGCATGAAACCGATACGCACTTGGTTAGTTAATACTATAAAAGAACACATGAGAAGTGCACGTCAGAAGTGAAAATTTAAGTAGTAATTCACCTATTCTACAAGAGATGGTGTTGATTTAAAATACACGGTACAGCGTGACGATGACGCGAGTTCCATAATTTTTGATCACCCAAAACTCAACGCTCAACGCGCCTAAAGAAGTTTTCACTTCAAATATATATAAATCTCAAAAAACAAAGATAAACAACAATAAATCTAGCTTTCTCGAACCAACTTTCATTTCATTACAAAATCAGTACTTCACTAGCCAGCTGATGCATAAAGCAAAACATAGTTTCAAAGTAAACAAAAACTTAGTTGTTTCACAAAAAAGCACAGCTGATGCCTTTCCAAATCAATGGGTAAAAGAATCGGTTTTTGTGAATCGAGATTTAAGTTAAGAGTATAAACAGTAAGACAAATCGGCACTTTAATACATATAAATAAATATCTGGGACATTATTGCACACATGGTCATCTGACCCCAAACTAAGCAAAGCTTGTAATATGGCAGCCAGAAACTGATATACATACATATATATTTTTAAATACATACTTAAATAGATATTAACACCCAGACATAGAACAAACACAAATGTTCATCACACAAAAATCCTAGATGGGAATCGAACCCACACCCCCAAGCGCAGGAAGTAGGTTCACTACCACCTGAGCCACCGGGGCAGTCGCTATATATACGCAGATGCGTGTTTTTTTGGTCAGAACTAAATGAGACCTAAAACTAAATTGATTCATTGATTAAATAAAACAGTTAAGGTCACAGACCTAAAAAAATATACGGTTAAGGTACAAAACGATTGTTTACTCGATTTTTTACTGACTTCAAAAAAGAAGGTCCTCAATTTGACTGTTTTTTTTGTGTATATATATTTATGTTACGTGCAAGGTTACGATATATATTCGCAGATTGTGAACTTCGTTTGCAGAAGAAACCTATTTACTCTTCTTATGAAGTGAAAACTTCTTTAGGCGCGTTGAGAACTTTTTGGGTGAAAAAAAATCATGGACTCGAGTCACGCTGTATCGAGTATTTTAAAACATCGCCATCTCTTATAGAATTGGTGAATTACTACTTAAGTTTTCACTTCTGACGTGCAGTCCTATGACTGATGTTTTTTTTAAATACTATGGTTGTAGGTGACAAGAAAAATGACGACAGAAGAGAGTTCCACTTCTCTACACAGATAACAGTCAATAAACTGCTTTATACGAGTAGAGGGGCCCTTATTCTCTATCTCACATGATATTCCTTGCCATAAACACGTGACGTCGTAACATGAACGCGTAATTTAAAAATCGACTTTGCGTTCTTAGTCTCTATGACAACACGTTTCATTGTGTGGAATTGACCACGTCAAGTAATGCGCTCATTTTGAACGTACAAAATAACGTGGAGGAAGGCATTTCGTGCTCGTTTGTCAAAAGAATGTAGCATCTAATCGGAAAACACGTTTAATTTGTTGTTGCGTTTGAATTTCTTAACCATGGTCACTGTGTTATATGTATGCATAGTTAAATAACCTCATATGTGTTATACAATACAATACTTTATTAATAGCTCCATAGTTACAAGTCAAACTTCTCCAGTACACTCTTCTACAACAATGTATATAAAATTATATCTTAATAATATTATTATGTAGGTCTAGGTTCATTAAACACGTAGGTACACGTTTTCAGTATGTTACGAGGTTCCATACAGAATTAGGGCCTAGAACGGTTTTATTTTTGGAGTAGCATGGTAAGAAGTATAAGTGGGTTACTAAGGAAAGAGTTGAGGTACTGTTCTAATTTTCCCACCGAGATTACACGGACTTGATTTATCCCGAAGCCCATCTTTTCGGGACGATTTACAACCTATGGCTGGGATTACCACCATTTTTTATCAATGCCGACGCGCTTACGAATTTGCCGGTTATTTGTAATTTGTGATACGATCGTGATCTATGTGGTAAACAATATTGGGATGAAGAGAAAAATAGGAGATCACGGGGATCCTCTACGATCGGAAATTGAATATAGATCATGTTTATGGCAAATATGCCGATAGTAGCCTATTATAGAAAAAATGGTTCGATGTTGAAAAAACAAAGCTGTAATTGGTGGTAGTTTCTCAACTGTTGACGAGATGAGGACGTGAGACTAGTAAACATGCGTCGTCGTAATATAATAAATAAATAATAAAGTCTGGGACATTATTGCACACATGGTCATCTGACCCCAAACTATACTCATTGCGATAAAATCGCGAAATATCACGTTACTGTTAACGCGACTTCTCGCGTTTACGCGAATATTGTAAACGTGAATATTCACATGCCTAACGATTATTCACCTTATTCTGAATACAAATATTCGTGTTGCTACGATGTATGTATGAATTACTATCGTCGCTAAAGTAAAACTAATGGCTCTACAATGGAATCCTTTTTGTCGAAGGTGCCGTAGAAAAGATACACTGACACGGAATAGTAACACCTAGACCGAGAACAGCAAACATCAAAATACAATTAAAATGTTACACTTATTAATAAAAATAAAAAAAACAACATTTAATCTGTTAAAAATCTGCCGCGAATCGAACCTCTTATTCGTACTCATAAGGCAGACGCACTAACACTAAGCGATAAAGTCAATGATGCATATTTCATGGTGATGTCAATGTGTCCGTAGGAGGACCCTATAATTAGCAAATAGTAGTACGATCTTGTGATGATTGTAAAACATTGATCGCAAACACAATTAGATTTGCCTCGCAGCTACAAATTTTCCAGTTTTTCATCATTTCCTAGACAAAATTACTGTTTTGTCTTTTAATTGGCCAAATGTTTGACGTTGTATTTGAATATAATTTTTTTACAAAATAATAATAGAAAAGAGGACTTCACGGGAAGTTCAATAAAAAAGATTCATGCGCTTTATTTTAACCGTTAAGAGGTGAGGTGGAATATTTCTTCACATTCCTATGAGAAGCCTCTTAAAATATAGCCTATTAAAAACAAACATCAAAATTAGTTTTTTTTTTACGGGCACATGCCTTTATTAACTAAATAAAATACAAGCTAACACTACATAAACAGTTAGACTGTCCATAGAACGTTGAAGGTCTAAAGACAATCCAAATGCTCAAACCCACTATCAGTTGGCAGCGTACCCAGCATGCTGGCGGCATTACCACGCTGAATGGTAATGCTTATGCGTTGATCCCGATACACGGCAGCATTTTGGTCACGCGTTGTGTTAACCAGGTGCTCTGAAAGATTTTTTAAAAATGAGGTAAGCTCCCGGTCCCTAAGGACCTAATGTCTCGACTCCAAACGTCTCAAATATGTAACCACTGCTGAGGTTAGCATATTCGTTAATAATCTGCGAAGATAATCACGTAACATACACAATAAAATGCAGTCGAACTAGAACCTTCTTTGGGACTACTGAAAAGTCAAAAAAAATTATACGTTCAGACTCTGCAGCAGTTATTAGGTTTAAATAAATTGTATTTTTTTTTAAACTGACTTCTAAAATAAAAAATAATAATAATCAAAATCGGTTCACCCAGTCGAAAGTTCTGTGGAAACAAACAAAAAAAAAACAGTTGAATTGTGAGCCTCCTCCTTTTTGGAAGTCAGTTAAAAGAACAACTGTATTGATGAATTCACTGACAAATACCAAAAATAATTGGTAAAGCAATACAGAACTGAGCACAAAGTTTCACAAAGTGTATCAAATAACTATGCCCTTTCAAAGTGCAGTTTTCCCCTTTTTCTCTAACAAGGAAAAACTTGTAACAAGATGACATCAAAAGGCGTTCTAAGGCATCGTTATCTTTTAACTAAACTTTCATACCAAAGACCTCTGTAAGTTTATCCTTAGAAATGCTTTGTGTGTTTGTCTGCGAAAAAAATATGGGATTGTCCTTTTGTCTCCGTATTTATCGAGTCAAGTGTAAAAAGACGCCGACTTTAGCCAACGAAGATTTACACGATGTATATTTTGTTAGATAGCGATGGTGGCTGAGCGGTAGTTAGTGTGCTTTACAATCTGACGGCACCTGGTTCGATCCTCGGCCCTATACCAAATGACTTACTGACAGCAAACTCTTGCATTCGATATCCATATCATGGTGGTGCATAAAAATTACTGAGGCTCTATTTTTGAATCGCTCGTATAACTTTTTTCATGCGATGTGATTTACTTGTGAACTAAATCCCAAAAGTCGTATTTTTTAACAAGTCATATCATTCTTAACTGTTTGACAGAACTCAGGCAACGCAGAATTAAATCGATTTAAAAATACCAAAAAATAGGATCTCTCTCATTTGAAATCACCGGTGATTATTTGCGTATGCGAATAGAAATAGTCCTACGAGCGATTCAAAAATAGAGCCCCTGGTCCACTATATTTGGGAGTCCACCATATTGGATTAAAATGACGTCATTTAGCTGACCATGCATTGTCATCCAAACTTAACGTGTATGCAAAATTTCAGCTCAATAGGTTGGGGATAACTGTTTTGAAATTCAGTTGCAACATCTGACCCATAATAAGGCAAGTAAAATAAAAAAGCCGCGCAAGCTTGTAAAAAGCCATGTAGCGTCACGTCGTGTTAATCAACACCGGCCCTAATACCCTAGCCTGTACCATGTTTAACAACTAAAATGGCTCATTACGTAACTGACGTAATTGTCAACTCAGCACACAATCGTCAGGAAACATTGACATTACCGAAGTCTTTACCCATTTTATTAGAACTCTAGATTAACGACGTTGCTTCGCACTAAAAGTACTTTATAGCGATATAAAAGACGGTACATAAATTCTTCGGTATTAAGTCAACCGAGTCATTTTAAATTAACCAGAAAAAAAGATCTGACGACGTAGTTTCGGATAGACATTGTAGCTACATTATTTATTTAGGCTTGGTTGCACCATAGCATTAGTTAAAGATAAGGTTTATGACAATTTTGACAATACCAACTGCTGACGCTTGCAAGTCAAATGAGGCCTTTTTATCGCAGATGCAATGCTGGAATTATATTTTATGCATCTGACAGATTTACCAGCGCAGCATGGGCAGTTATTGTTAACAGTTAAAGTTGTGACGTCATTGGCAGATGGTGCAACAATTTATTTGCCTAACCGGTACTTTAACTGAAATGTCGATGTTTGTTAAAGCTAAAGTAAGATGGTGCAACCCATCCGTAGTGTTTAATCTTCTGAGTGGTATCTAAGTGTGAATTAAACATTGCGTCTTTCTTATTTTTATTTTGTAATCTTGAAATTGTCTAGTCACTTACATTATTTCAGAATCTTATTTTTATTACAGTACTGTATCAAGGCCAGAGGCCTTGATAAAACAAGATTCTGAACTGAACTGATTCTCGCCAGGCCTGAATAGGTATCTTCTAAGTCTGCGTGCTTCATCTTTGACCACGTCGTCTCTGCTAACAGGCGAGTTGTTGAGCAAACGTGGACTTATTCGCGATAAAAAAGGCTGATATTTTGTGTCAAAGATATCTCCACTGCTAAAATACAAGAAAGCAGACACTGGAATTTTACTCCTTTTCTTAAGTTTCTAGTATTATTTCAGACATATTTCTTGGGTTTATTTTCGTACTTAAAGTCTATGTGGCATTTTGAACTGGAGTCTACGCACAGATAAGGTTATAAACCGGCTTTTACGATCAGGTGAGAAGCGTTTTACTTTACCCAAATAAACCAGAGCAGCGACGCATAAAACTGGAATTTAACAAAATACATTTCCGTCCAATCTCCACGCGTCAAGTACGAGCGTGAAAATTTAAGGCACTCCCCTTATTTCACGCCATTTAACCCACAACCACCTGCGGCAATGAGAGGGTAGTGCGAAAATATTAGCCACGCCGTGTAACGTCATCAGCGCATACGCCGGATAAATCCAGTTAGTTCCAAATTTGAATATCGGCCAATCAGGGGCGACTGCCACTCGTTCGGGACGACCCAGCACGATTCGATTTATATTGCGTTTTATTGCCTAAAAATACGAGTCGGAGAGTTAAAAATACTGGCGTTGATATTTTTGGAGTATTTTTACGTACGTGTTGACTTTGGTTAGTTAGGGAATTGGTATTTCAGATTTTAACTTTGAACGAGGTACAACAGGAACTATTAATTGAACTTGCCAAAGTTTTGTTCTTAAATTGGATTTTGCTAACCATTATACCTATCTTGGACACACTGTACAGTTAGGTGGGTCCTAGTTAGGCCAAGATTTCAACACGGATTATGCGTTTGGGCCAGTGTAAGGGCGTGTGTTGCCAGTGATGACATATGGTACTGAGACGCGCTCTTTAACCGCTGACTCTTTTGTAAAACTCAGAGTAGCACAACGGGCAATGTAGAGAGCTATGTTTCGAGTTTCTTTGCGCGATAAAATCCGAAACGAGGATATTTCCGAAGAACCACAGTCACCGACATAGCTCCTCAGATTTTCAAGTTGTAGTGACAATGGGCAGGCCTGAGGCCACATCGCTCGAAGAACCGATAACCGATGGGGAAGTAATTAAGTTTCTTAAGTGGAGAGCACGAAGCGGAAGACGCAGCGGCCTCCCACTAGATGGACCGACAACATCGTGAGAGTCGGGGACATCCAGTGGATCCAAATAGCAGCAGGCTGTCGTTCAGTGTGGAAATCTATGGCAGTGGCCTATGTCAGCAATGGAAGTCTGTGGGCTGATGATGATGATGATGAAAAAGCAGTAGAAAAAGTAATTGCCTTCAAATCATTTGATTGCCAGATATCGGCGCGCTACACCACAGACGGCATAACTCGTTATTCTCCAATTCTTGTAAAAGCCAATCAGCCGTTATAGCTCCAAGCGAATGTCAATAGAGCCTGTATCGTGAGATACGGATCGCCTGGGAGAAAGCCGAAATGTGTTTTTTATTAGGGTTCCCGCGTCAAAAGGAGGTAAAAAACGGCACTTTTATTCGAAGAGTAGACATTTTGTAGAAAAACTGCTCTTAAAAGTCCGCTTTCCGGCAAATATATCTAAAGCGTAATTTTTTTAAACTTTTTAAGAAAAAAAAAACAGGATTCAACAGTTTCATACAACATCATCATCTGCTTGAACACAACCATTGCTGAACATAGGCCTCCCCATTAGAACTGAACACTGAACGACAGCTATCGATGGACAATGGGGCGACTACGAACCGGAAGACGCAGCGTAGGTGGACCGACGACATAGTGAGAGTCGTGGGCATCCAGTGGATGCAGATGGCAGGTTGTCGTTTATTGTAGAGTTCATCAAATAAAATGTCAGGATGATTACTAAAAAGTCTTAGATATTGTCTGGGAGTCTCATTATTCGATCTGGTAATTCTTGTCGCGGGGAACCGATGAGGCAAAGTGACGCTGATTCAGTTTACGTTGATATTTGTGTGTATGACTATTAAAGTAAGGCCAATTTACTAGATCACATCTGACATTACATCAAAATCAACAATGTAACCTTGTTATTTTTACGTATTAGAAATTATTTCAAAGTTTGAGCTGCACAATTTTAGTTAAAATATATTATTTATATATTTGTAATAATGACAATGAAGGCAATTTTACGATTTACTTTGAGTAATAAACAATAGTCTGACAGATATTAAAATGTGATTGAATTGGCCCTACTTTAGGAGCTATATTTCTGTTAGTTTTCTACTCCATACCTTTATAGGTGCACTCGTTCGAATGTTTGTGTAATGAAATTTTGTTGTGTGGGAAAATTAGCTAGGTAAGGGTTTAGGTGTGCATGTAAATGTAACAGCTACATATTTGATGCGTTAGTAAAAGTGAGGGAAGCGATCTTTTGGGTTTTTATAACAGGACTTAGTTAATTAATAATATCGTGTAAGAATGACTGTTTAGGGTCATCATCATCAGCCATAAGACGTCAACTGCTGAACATAGGCCTCCCCCTTTAACCTCCACACTGAACGACAACCTGCCATCTGCATTCTGCATCCACTGGAAGCTCGCGACTCTCACGATGTCGTCGGTCCATCTAGTGGGAGGCCTACCTACACTGCGTCTTCCGGTTCGTTGTCTCCACTCAAGACCCTTTCTTCCCCATCGGTTATCGGTTCTTCAAGCGATGTGACCTGCCCATTGCCACTTCAACATGCAAATTTTAATAGCTATGTTTATGACTCTGGTTCTTTGTCGAATATCCACGTTTCGGATTCTATCGCGCAAAGAAACTTCGAGCATAGCTCTCTCCATTGCCTGTTGTGTGACTCTGAGTTTCTCCAAATGGCCAACAGTTAAGGACCACGTCTCAGTACCATATGTCATCACTGGCAACACACATTGGTCAAAGACCCTTGTCTTTAGGCACTGTGGTATCTTGGACGAGAATATTTCACGCAATTTCCTCTGTATAGTGTAAATAACCCTAATTGGATTAAATGTGAGATTCAATCTTTTTATGTTGACGGTAATGTGTTAAAAAAAATCAGTCTTAGGACTGCACTTCAGAAGTGAAAACTTAAGTTGTAATTCACCTATTCTACAAGAGGTAGTGCTGTTTTAATATACACGGTAGTTCCATGGTTTTATTTACCCAGAAAGTGCTCTACGCGCCTAAAGAAATTTTCACTTCAAAAACAGGATTACGCACAACGGAAAGAAGCCGAAAGAAGATCATTGTACCAATCATTATGAATAACTTTTATCATGGGAAAAATTTTGATATCTCGAAAAAAAATATCAACTGATCCATACATTTTGTTGCGTGTAAATGACATTTTCATAAAAAAATGATTTCAGTGTTAGTCCCATAGCAAAAGTTTTTCATAATGATCTGTATCTACCATTCTATGTAAAAGAACTTCACATTATACATAGATACAGGTAAATACGAAAAGTTTTAAGTTTACGAAGTGAATTCCCCGGTGGCTCAGTTGTTAGTGAATCTAAACTTTGCGCTTGGGGGTGTGGGTTCGATTCCCTCCTAGGGAAACATTTAAGTGATTAACATTTGTGTTTGTTCTATGTCTGAGTGTTAATATTTATTTAAGTGTGTATTTAAAAATATACATGTACGTATATCAGTCTCTGGCAGCCATATTACAATCTTGTTTAGTTTGGGGTCAGATGACCGTGGGTGCAAAAATAAAAAAAAAGTGTACATTCTAAATTAATTGTCTATGGTAATATGAAGTATCAAAATAGTATAAAACGATACCTAAAGTTACTTTGTGTTATTCCAAAGAAAAGAGAGAAAAAGTAACCTTCCAAAAACATAGAATTACTTTCAAACTACTTTTAAAGTTTAACAAACCCCAGTACCACCTAGTACATCAATTCGCCATCTCCTTTCAGTTTTAAATCGTTCGTTTTACAATTCAAACAAATTCAAATACTTAGTATTTGAAGTTGGCCGCAAGAAGGTAAAAACTGCGGTAAAACATACATATTTTATTCTTCAATGTTTTTTTACAAGCTTTTATTTAACTTGCGATGTTTATTAGTTTATTTAGGTCAAATTTTGCAAGTTGAATAGATTGAACCAGTTCCTTAACCGATTTTGCTGAAATTTTACCAGATACATTTTTAGTTGACAATCCTTTTTTTTTTATTGTAAAATAAGCTTGCCCTTGGCCACCAACTCGCCTGATGTTAAGCGATGATACGGCCTACGATGGATCACGCTTGCCTAGAAGAAACCGATTCACTTTTGACTTAAAAACACCCAGATTGTAACTACATCGCAGATTATTCTTATTCTCCAACTTACATGAGATTCTTTGCTTTATGCATTGCCTTATTTGCATGTTAACACGTCGCGTGTTTGTAAACGCGACTTGTTGAACATTACAATTTAATTGAAATATGGACTCTATGCCCTTAGTTTCTATGACCACATAAACTTTTAACGCAGCCGCGTCACGATATCTGGGTGGAATTGGCAATGTACGTGTAACGTTTTGTCAACGCAATAAAGTTCGTAACGCACTCCTTTTGAACAATCAGAATAACGTGGAGTAAGCTTTAATAAGCGTGTTTAAAATAGCCTCTGCCATAAGATGATGGATGTTTTTTTTTTTTTTGTGAATTATGTTTATATGGGTATCAAATAAAAGAGCTTAAAGGGCAGGCAACGATAAAACGAGTGACGTCATTTAGCAATGGCCACAAAAATAAATGATGGCCCTTCCCCTGTCCCTGTCTTCCCTGCCTGCTTCGCCTGAAGATCAGTCAGGCTGAGTTGCTTTATGAGAACTCTCTGTTCAGCAGTGAACTAAGTTGGGCTACTTATGATGATGATCATGAAACCTCAGTGAAATACTTAGTTTAATGCCCGTTGCAGATGATGCGAGCTTCGCGCACCACCTGCAACGGAGTGGTAGTGGACGATGCTTAGTAGTCTTGCTCTAAGCAAAAAGTGCAGCAGCTTGCCCAAGGCGACGCACAGCATTCGCGCGAGCATCACTTTCGCAAATTTACTGCCCATCGTCTGTAACATCGTCAGGCTTAGATCTAAAAAAAAATGCGAGCTAATCTACCCGAAAACCAGCAAATTAGAAAACTGATGGTTTAATTTGCCACACTTTACTACTAATTACAACAAGAAGTTAACTTCAAAAATAACAACTCCAAAAACACCGCAATAAACCACTGTTCGAGATTTCACGACAGATTTTAACAAACAAAAATCTAGGTAGCAAAAACAGCGTCAGAATCATAAAATTGTTAAGCACACCGTGCCATAAACTCTCGAATTCAAACCCGCTTCTGAAATGCTACTTTATTGGCGTTGGCGAACATTTACAATGATTGAAACGGACAAACAAAAAGGACATATCTGGATTAGAGTCAGCGCGCACTTGCGACATCCTTGTTTTATTATCTTTGACATGAAAGCTTATTAGTAGCGTACGTCTTTATCATGACGACACAGAGTCCATATTACTTCGCTTGTATAGTGTTTAACGTCACTTGTCCGCTATGGCATTGTAGCACTGGCATCGCGTGGCGTTCTAGTCGGGTCGCGGTTGCGTTACAACTAACCATAAAGTCGGCGTAGCGTGCGCCGAGTTTTGGTTTGGAGTTTTTTTTTGGCTTTGTGACTATAGGTATTGTATCTCGATGGTACTAGATGCGAAAGTTAGTGAGTATAGGCAAGATGACTATTTTCATGTAATTTCATGATCTACATCGTTTAAAAGTTTTTTTTTTAATCCTTACCCATCCTTTACCCTTATCCTTAATCCTTTCCTCATTTCAAGAAAATAAGTTATTTTTGTAGAAAACTAATGTGCAAACATTGATTTAAAGTATTTTTTTTACAAAAAACTAGCTTTCTATTCGCGCTAAAACACTCACAGGAGTGCACGCCACTTCAAGAACACTAAACTTTGTGCGAACTATGAAACAAACGGTGTTAATTTCACAGACCTAAAAAAATGCTTAAATCTATGGTTAATTTTCATTATCGTGACATCATTTGCTCTGACTGATCGTTCCTTAACTTCGATGAACAGAAATTTGTCGCACCTGGTCAGTATTTATTATTTGTTATTTTACTTTAGAGTGTGTACTATAATCATGCCAAGTTTAACGTTGTAAATATTTCCATTTTTACACTAGAGCAAATACAAAAATACGTTTAAAAAATCGTTTGCCTGTTAGTTTTTACTTTATTATTTTCAACTAGCTACGAGTATCTATGAAACATTATGTGCCTTCCTGGGTGTTTAGCATTCGTTTTTAGGTAGGTATATATTTATAGGATAGCAATAGATCTGTGGGGGGATTGGTGGTATCAACTTGCAATCGTCTTCCCACAGATGAATTGATACACGTTTGAAATATTTTGTGTATTTTTTAATTTAATTTGGTGTTTGTGCATTAAATTGTGCATAAAAGAATATAATTAAAAAACAAGCTATCTATTATGGTTTATACAGCTGTTGAAGGTAGGACGGATGGACGGACAGAGAAACAAACATAAATTTTTTTTCGTGCGCAAATATACATGCGCATTCGGCACCATCTTGATTATATTTAAGTTGTTGGGTATTTGTGGGTAATCCTAAAACATTCGTCCGCCCTCATGTTTGGAAATAAATCAGTCTTTGTACCGCTCGATTGTGTTTCACTACGCAAATCCTTCTGGCGACGATTAAAATTAGTTTTAGCGTAATTATAACAATGCCGTTTGGAAAAATAGATAGTTTCGATTTATCTTCGCGAAAGTGGACGACATACGTCAACCGTGTTAAGCAATTTATATTGCTAAATACTATTAAAGAAACGTTGCACGTGGCCACGCTCATCACGGTAGTGGGCGAGGCGACGTACGATTTGATGTGCGATTTGTGTGCTCCGGATAAACCAGAGGATAAAACCTTCGACGACCTGGTCACCATCGTCAAGCAACATTTAGAACCCAGGCGTTCCGACATCGCGGAGCGACACATTTTTCGTCTGCGTCGTCAAGGGCCGGGCGAAGAGCTTAACCTGTACCTACAGCATCTCAAGCATTTAGCGAGTACGTGCAATTTCGGCGAGAAACTCGAAGAAAACCTTAGAGATCAGTTCGTGTCTGGCCTCACGAGCGACGATATGCGCAGTCGATTGTTCGCGGAGAAAGATGTAGATTACAGACGAGCGGTAGACTTGGCGCTGGCGCTGGAGGCTGCAGAACGGCACGCAGAGGCGAGCTGTTCGGGCGGCGCGGCGCCGGGCGCAAGCGTGGCGGCGGTGGACGCGGCCGCGGGGGCCTCGGCCGTGCACAGGATCGGCGCCGCGGCGCCGGCGGCGGCGGCAGGCTCGGCGGCGCCGTACAACCGGCAGCAACGCAACTGTTGGAGATGCGGCCGGCAGCATACTCCTGATAAGTGTCGTTACAAGCGATACAACTGTGACGAGTGCGGTGCCAGGGGCCATCTCAAGGCAATGTGTAAAAATGTGCGATCTATCAGTGATAATAATAGCAGTGCGTCAGCTAAAGTGCAGCGGAGAAATCAGTTTTACATACAAATGGAATCGGACAACGAAGACAGCGACTTTTACAACATAGTCGTAGACGGAGAGGACGATAAACCGTATGTAGTGAACATTTTTGTTAATGACATTAGTTTTGATTTTGAGATCGATACGGGCAGTAAAATTTCAGCTATTAATGAGTGTGATTATAAGAAGTATTTCAGTAACTGTGAATTATCAAAATGTAATCTAAAGTTGAAAGCTTACAATGGAGGCAGAATTTTGCCTATCGGTGTTATCAGTGTGTGCGTGCGTTATCAAGGCGCAGGGGAAAAGCGTGAGGCGCGCGGTCTGCCATTGTATGTGATCCCGGGCGGCGGGCCGCCACTTCTTGGACGTCAGTGGATACGTCATTTAAAGTTAAAAAAAATCGAAATACAGGTCAATAAGATCGAGACGCACGGGCCGACTGATAAGACCGATCATGCCATTGCCGCTTTAAAATGCGAGTTTCCAGATGTATTTTCACGCGGTTTAGGAACATGTACCAAGACGTTTTCGTTAAAATTAAAGGATAATGAGCCCATTTTTCACAAAGCGCGGAATTTGCCGCTGTCGTTAAAGGAACCAGTCGAAAAAGAGTTAAAACGTCTCTTAAGTGAGGGCACGATTATTAAGGTTGAAACTTCGGAATACGGAACACCCATCGTAGTTGTTTTAAAAAAATGTGGAAGTATTCGAATTTGCGGCGATTATAAAGTAACAATCAATCCGAAGCTAAAACGCGAGCCGTATCCGTTGCCGCGTATCGAGGAGCTTTATTCTGAATTGCGGGGAGCCCGGATATTTACAAAAATCGACTTGGCCCATGCATATGAGCAAGTGATCATATCCCCGGAGTCCCGCGCGTGTACCACTATAAGTACGCATATTGGCACATTCGAGTATGTTCGCACTCCATATGGATTATCTTGTATTCCGGAAAAGTTTCAGAAGTTGATGGAGGAGACCCTTCGAGGGGTACCGATGACTGCTGTTTATTTCGACGATGCCTGCACGGGGGGCGTCTCAAAGGCAGATAATATTAGGAATGTCCGTGAAGTCTTAAGGCGCTTGCAGGCGGTAGGACTTAGGATTAAGTTAGAGAAATGTGAATTTTTCAAAACCGCTGTATGTTACCTAGGGCACGTGATAGATAAGGACGGTCTGCATCCCGACGAAAAGAAAGTTAAGGCTATTTTAGATGCGCCGCACCCGACCGATGTACATCAGTTGAAGTCGTTTTTAGGTCTCGTAAATTACTATGGAAAGTTCGTTCCACAATTAAGTAATATTTTACACCCATTGTATACTCTATTAAAGGGCAAGGTCCACTGGAAGTGGAGCGCAGAGTGCGAAAATGCATTTATCCAAATTAAAAAGCTGTTGAGTAGTGACCAGTGCCTGGCTCACTACGATCCGACTCTGCCTCTGGTTCTCAGCTGTGATAGCTCTTCCTATGGACTCGGTTCGGTCCTTGCGCTCAAATATCCCGACGGCTCGGAGAAACCGGTTTGTTTCGCGTCGCGTACTCTCAACGAAACAGAGAAATCGTACAGTCAGCTCGATAAGGAGGCGTTAGCTATTTTTTTCGGAGTTGTTAAAAATCACCAGTATTTATTCGGAAGACGGTTTATTATTCGTACGGATCATAAGCCGTTGTCATACATATTTGGAGATAAGGTCGGGATCCCGCAGACGGCGGCTAGCCGACTGCAGCGGTACGCGGCGCGCCTGGCAGCATACGATTTTTCTGTGGAGTGGGTCAGCTCGGGACAGAACGGTCCAGCTGATTGCCTGTCGCGCCTACCGCTAGCGCGGGATGTTGCTAAAACTCAAAGTGTACCCGAAAATGAAGCCGTGTCGTATTTAAATTATATCGAGAACGATTTTCCCGTCAGTCACAAAGATATAGCTGATGCGACTAAATCGGATCCAGTTTTGCGCATGATTTATAAAAATATTTTATTCGGTTGGCCGGACCACACCGACGTGGAACAAGAAAAAGCATATTATAATCGTAAAAATGATTTATTCGTGGAGCAGGGCTGTATCGTATACAGTTATCGTGTTGTTGTGCCGCCGAAGTTCAGACAGTATATACTTCGCGAATTGCACGAAGGCCATTTGGGTATCGTAAAAATGAAAAGCACGGCACGTAATTACGTATTTTGGCCTGGGCTGGACGGAGAAATTGAACAACTCTGCAGGTCTTGCGAGGCATGCCGCCAGCAGCGTGACGCGCCGCCGCACGCGCCCCTCACCCCGTGGCAGTACCCCTCGCGCCCGTGGCAGCGACTGCACGCTGACTTTGGCGAGTACAGAGGAAAACACTACCTAGTCATTGTCGATGCGCATAGTAAGTGGATCGAAGTTTTTGAGATGAATAGTACGACTGCCAAAGCTGTTATCAATGTGTTGAGAGAGTTGTTTGCCCGTTTCGGCCTACCGTTGCAAATGGTGTCAGACGGGGGTCCGCCCTTCATGTCACAAGAATTGAAAAATTATTTTGAAAAGAATGCAATTGTGCATTCAAGAACGAGCGCCTATAGACCAAAAGGGAACGGAGCCGCGGAGAACGCGGTACGCACAGTTAAAAACTGCATCAAAAAGGCGTATTCCGAGGGAGGTGACGTGGCACAAGCCATAAGCAAAATGCTGTTTCAATATAGAAATTGTGAGCACGCAACCACTGGTGTCGGTTTCGTTTATAATTAGTTCGTAAGAAATTAACTAGATGGCGTTGACCAAGCTTAAAACGCGCAAACGTTTGGTCGCCGATATTACATACTCTGTCTAGTTATTTAAATAAATCAGATTCCTACCCATGCACGTGGTGTTTCATTCGGACCAAGGAATTCTCAACCATCAGGCGTATTATGAAACTTTGATCGGGGTCTGTCAGTGTCAGAATTGACAGAATTTTGACACTTGAAAGGGGTTATGACGCAAAATAAAAAAAAAAACAGCGTTGTCTATTTCCAATTTCATACTACGAAATTGGAAATAGACAATGCTTTTTTTTTTTTACATAATTTTGACAAGTCGCGATCCCGATCAAAGTTTCATAATACGCATGCTGATTCGAGCCGGATCCAGCAGGATCTGTGGTACACGTGACGGTCTTTTTGGAGGAGATTACCGGCACTTATAGCAGGCGCTAAAGTAGTGCACGCCGGAGGATTTCCAGCCTCTTACACCGGAGGCAATAGTTGGAAGTCAACAGCAAAAGTGGTTCAACTACTGGCCACCCAAGGGCGGCAGTGGGGGAACAACTCAACGGCGGGGCAAGAAATCAACCGGAAATCGACTCAAGTTGGAGCAGAACTGTGGTTGGCGCCAGGGGGCGCTTCGATCGGAGTTAAACAGAAGTGCACGAGATTGGCGCTTGAGGGCGCTGCAATCGGAATCAAAGTAAAGTGCAAAGAAATCGTGAGTACAATTTAATTCATTCAAAGTGATCGTTCATTCAAGAGTAAAGTGTTAAGTGAGTTTGACAGTGACAGAATTTAGGGACTTTAAATATTTGCATGCTAGTTTAGGACTTAGAATAATTTAGAAATAAGTGGTAGAAACGGGGAACCTACGGCCGATTTGAGAATTTTTCACTTCGACAAGGTTCCACACACTTGTAAAATTTTCTGTATCAATCCGAGACTTAGCAAATTCTCATCGTAAAAATATAATTGTGACAAGGTTCCATAGACTTAGTAAATTTCGTCCTAAAAATTATTTGTAAAGGTTTTGTATTTATTGATCAAAATGGATCAGATGTATAAATTACAATTAAATAAAAAAACAATCATTGAAAGGGCAATAATAAATTATAGAAAGTCACCCAAAGAACGCATCACACGTTCTTATGTACAAGCCAGATTGGATCAATTAGAAACTATATGGAATGGCTTTATGTCTACGCACACGTCTATAATTCAAGCGGCTTTGCATGAAACAGACCCGTATTTCACGGACAATGTTTATGAATTATCTGAGGAACTGTATCTAAATCATAAGAGTGATTTAATCGATGTTTTAGATAGGTTAAAGTCAGTGCAGCTGGTAGTTGATCAGTCAGTCAAGCGTGTCAGTAGTGTCAAATTGCCAAAAATACAGATTCCAAAATTTTCTGGTGTATATTCAGAATGGCCCACTTTTAAAGATTTGTTTAGTTCATTAATCCACAACAACAACACATTGGATGATGTGCAGAAGATGCACTACTTGAAAGGTTTGTTAACCGGTGAGGCTGAGCAACTTGTTCGCCACATCCCTATCACATCAACCAATTATAAGGAATGTTGGGAATTAATTGTTGTTAGATATAATAACAAAAGGTTTTTATCAAATTCTTTGTTAAAACGGTTTCTGAGTCAAACTAATGTGTTAGAGACCTCAGATGGCATAAAGGGTTTGTTGGACACCACTATGGAGTGTCTCAATGGCCTCAAAAATCTAGGAATTGATGTGACTTCCTGGGATGTCATCGTCATTTACATAGTAAGCGCTAAATTAGATGAAGAATCACGTAAACTGTGGGAAATGCAAACAAGTACTAATGATGAAATACCCACACTCGCACAATTCGAAGATTTTCTGGAGGCACGGTTCAGAGCACTCGAGTTTTTGAATGAGTCTAAATCCACCAAACCCAAAACATTCATTAGCAAACCATCGTCTTCTCGGCACCATGTGCATCATGTTGTCAAAAATGCTAATGTAACCAATTTATGTCCATTTTGTAATGAGTATCATAAGATTGCATATTGTAAGCTTTTTGCAAAAGAGAGTCACGATTCGCGCCAGAGTTTTGTTCAGAACAAGGGTCTATGTTTCAATTGTTTAGGATCAAACCACTCCGTCAGACATTGCCGCCAGAGTACATCTTGTCATATTTGCAAGAGACGTCATCATTCGTTGCTTCACCCAAAGTCTGCATCAGCAGTAATAGACACTGCCATTGAATCTGCCAACGTAAAATCATCAGTGTCTAATAATCAAGCAACGTTATCAGAAGGCCGACAATCAACGTTAAACGTAACGTCACATTTTTCAAAGGAGTCATCAGTAGGGACGCAAGTCTTGTTAGCCACGGCACTTGTCGAAGCACAGACAATGCATGGCTCAACACAACTGCTGAGAGTGTTAATGGACCAAGGGTCCCAAGCATCATTCATAACAGAATCAGCAGTGCAACTCCTTGGGCTTAAGAAGAAGTCAATCAAGTCAATAATATCAGGTATAGGTGGTGAGAAAGGCTCTTTAGCTTCAGATTACATAGTCACGGTGACTATTCACTCACGCCTAGATCGCAACTTTAGTGTGCAAGTACATGCGTATGTACTCAACAATATAACATCACTTTTGCCATCGGCAAAGGTTGTTCCTTGTGACTGGCCTGAGCTAGAAGTAGTTAGCCTAGCTGACCCAGAATATCACACACCAAACAAAATCAACATTTTGCTTGGTGCTGAAGCTTATGGCCAAGTTTTAAAGGAAGGTTTAATTCAAGGTCCGCCAGGGCTACCAGTCGCTCAGAATACAGCTTTTGGCTGGATTTTATCAGGAAGTGTTTCCTCAACTAGTGACACCGTCAATTGTCATCATGTTTCTATCAGTTCACAAAATCAAGCTGATGACAATGAACTTCTAAAGAAGTTTTGGGAAATAGAGACTGTCATTCCCGGAGTTCAGAAGAAGACTCTTTCAGAAGATGAATTGCGGTGTGAAGAGATTTATTCACAAACTACCTACCGTGATAAAGACGGTAGCTATGTTGTCAAGCTTCCTTTCCGCGATGAAGATCCGCAATGTCAATACGGGAACAGTAGAGAGCTTGCAATCAAGAGATTCCTGATGCTAGAAAATAAATTCAAGAAAAACAGGGATCTTGCGATGCGTTATTCCGAGGTATTTCACGAATACATTGACCTTGGCCATGTAGAACGCGTACCAGAAAAGGATTGTAAAGTATCTACAGCGGTTTATTTACCCCATCACGCTGTCGTACGCGACGATAAGACGACAAGCAAGGTCCGAATTGTATTCGACGCTTCAATGAAGAGCTCTAATTCACCGTCGCTCAACGACGACTTATTGGTTGGTCCCGCGTTGCAACAGCCGTTACGTCATATCATTATGAGGTGGAGAATGCACCCCATAAGCATCTGTGCTGACATCATCAAGATGTATAGGCAGGTGAAAGTGGCTCCTGAAGACGCTGATTTTCAGAGAGTAGTATGGCGCGACAATCCAGCATCTGAAATAGAAGAATACAAATTAGTACGAGTTACATTTGGTACAGCATCAGCACCTTACCTCGCAGTGAAGACTCTGCAGCAGGTTGTGGTTGATGAGGGTGCTCGTTGTCCCGAAGTAGCTGAAAAGGCAAAAAATGATTTTTTCGTAGATGATCTCATGACAGGGTGTCAGACAGTTGAAGAGGGAAAAATTATACATAAAGAAATGACAGAGTTACTTACCAAGGGTGGATTCCATCTGCAGAAGTGGGTGAGTAGCTGTAAAGAGTTAAATGAGGAAATTTCAGAGGAAGAAAAGGATAAGGTAGCAAGTGGTAATCAGGGAGAAGGAAGTAAGGACATAAAGGAAGATGGAATTATGAAAATTCTAGGAATTCGTTGGAATCGCGAACGGGACGAGTTCCAATATTCAGTCAATCTTCCGCCACAACAAACTCCAGTGACCAAGAGAAAGGTCATATCAGATATTGCGCGGTTTTTTGATCCACTGGGATGGGCAGCACCTTGCGTTGTTACATCAAAAATATTCATCCAGAAGCTTTGGCTCTCAGGTCTTGATTGGGACGAAGAACTTACACCAGAATTGATGACTGAATGGCAAACTTACCGCAACAACTTAACGGAGACGTGTAGTTTCAGTATTCCTAGATGGATCAATACTTACGATAGCGACGATTCTGTAGAACTGCACGGTTTCTCCGACGCGTCGTTATCAGCGTACGCTGCGGTGGTGTATCTGCGAACAAAAATAAAGAACGGAGAAATTAAAGTAAGTTTGATCACATCTCGAACAAGAGTAGCACCTGTTAAGCAGCAATCCGTACCTCGTTTAGAGTTGATGGGAGCAGTGTTGTTGGCTGAGTTGACAGAAGAAGTAGCTGAAGTCATGAAGATCCCGAAAAGTAGCATTCATCTGTGGACGGATTCCACAGTGGTCTTGGCGTGGCTTAGCAGCCATCCAAGCCGCTGGACCACCTTCGTTGGAAATAGGGTATCGACCATCCTATCTAGCTTTGAAAACAATCACTGGGCTCATGTCCAGACCTCTGAAAATCCTGGAGATATCGCATCAAGAGGATTAGGAGCTCGAGAACTAACTGGCAATGTATTGTGGACTCAGGGACCACCGTGGCTAAAGAATGATACTATAATTTACTCCAGACCTAAGTCAATAGCCACGAGCATGGAACAGCGATCAATCAAATCCCATGTTGTCACTGAGAACGCACAAGAAGATCCCATTTGGACTAAGTATTCAACATTGCAGAAGTTAGTGAGAGTGATAGCTTACTGTCGAAGAGTTTTGAAGTGGAAAAAACAAACTAGTAGAGATAGAAGATTTCAAATATATCTAGAGAAAGAAGAGTTAGAAGAAGCTATGAAAGTGTGTTTAAAACATGTGCAAGAACAAGAGTTTGGTGAAGATATTAAAGAAATAAAAAGAACAGGGCAAGTGAAGTCGAAAAGCAAGTTGAAATCTTTTTGCCCCATGACAGATGATGATGGGATTCTACGCGTAAGTGGTCGTATAGAAAGAGCCGATTTGGAGGAGAACTCCAAACACCCCATTATTCTGCCACACAGCAATCACTTCACCAACTTAGTGATTGATGAAGCGCACAAGAAGACCTTACATGGAGGTCCATCTTTAATGTTAAGTCATTTGCGTACAAAGTATTGGATTATATCAGCGAAAACTGCGGTTAGAGCTTACGTACGCAAATGTGTCAAGTGCAAGCGGTATTCTGCGGCTGCACAAACACAATTGATGGGTCAACTTCCATCTTGCAGGTTGAAACCAGCAAGAACATTTCGGCACAGTGGTGTCGATTTTGCTGGCCCAATCAATATTAGAGTCTCAAAGGGTCGCGGGCATCAGTCCTACAAGGGTTATATTTGTATATTTCTTTGTATGGTTTCTAAATGCATACATTTGGAGGCGATCAGCGATCTGACTTCACAGGGCTTTATAGCAGGATTTAAACGATTTGTATCCCGGCGGGGTCACGTCAGTGATATGTGGAGCGATAACGGCACCAATTTTGTAGGTGCATCAAAGGAACTTCGACATTTAGTTGCGGTAGAGCAGTCTTCTGTCGCTCTTGAGATACGCGAATGGTTAGGTAACAAGGGTACCTCCTGGCACCCCATTCCTCCTCACACTCCGAATTTCGGAGGCTTGTGGGAAGCTGGCGTAAAGTCTACTAAATTCCATTTGCGGCGTGTGATTGGCGATTCGACTCTCACCTATGAAGAGATATCAACTGTCTTGACACAAATTGAAGCATGCTTAAATTCAAGGCCGTTATCAATGATGCCTGGAACTCCAGACGAACCTACTCCATTGACCCCGGGTCATTTTTTGATTGGAGAGCCTCTGGTAACGGTGCCTGATCGTAATTACGAAGAACCCAACGTTAGTTGCCTTAAGCGATGGCAACTCACGCAGCGAATGGTACAGGAGTTTTGGCGGAGATGGTCTGGCGAATATTTAACACACCTTCTGCAACGTCATAAATGGACCAAGCAACTCCCAGAACCTAACATAGGGGATATTGTTTTAGTGAAGGAGGACAATTTGCCTCCCGCGAGATGGCTCTTAGGAAAGGTAATTTTAAAGCACCCAGGAATCGACAAAATCACACGAGTCGTTACTCTCAAATGCAACGGCTCAGTAATCAAGCGCCCATTGTCAAAATTATGCATTCTGCCTGTAACGAACTAGTTACAGTTTAAAATTTAGCATTAAATTCTTAGTTGTAATTACCAGTATCCGATGTACATTGTATAGATGTTTCATATTAATTAGTTTTCACTTGTACATTTATTAAGGACATGAACAGATGTCCTTGGTGGGCGATATGTCGGTTTCGTTTATAATTAGTTCGTAAGAAATTAACTAGATGGCGTTGACCAAGCTTAAAACGCGCAAACGTTTGGTCGCCGATATTACATACTCTGTCTAGTTATTTAAATAAATCACCCATACACGTGGTGTTTCATTCGGACCAAGGAATTCTCAACCAACTGGAATACCCCCAGCGGTAGCGTTGCTGGGGCGGCATCTGCGCGGGCGCCTGGACGTGCTGCGGCCGAGCACGGAGGAGCGCGTGCGCGACAAGCAGCGCGTACAAGTGGAGCGCGCGGGCGGTACGCCGCGGGAGGCACACCCGGGGAACACTGTTTATGTGCGTGATTACGGTAAAAATAGCGATAAATGGGTGGAAGGGCAGATACAGAACCGTGTAGGACCCAATTCTTTCTCAATTATGTTACCCAATGCTAATACTATCAGACGGCACATTGATCAAATGCTGATACCTAAACCAAATAAGCGATTTTCACTATCGGCTACTCCTATAGTCGCGGCAAGCGATAGTGAAACTATTACTGTAAACAACGGTGTCAATGACGGCGGCGCTGTGGCGAGCTCAAGCGGCGTTGCTAGTAGCCCTAAGCTTAGTCCTAAATCTTGTGTCAGTTCTGAGGGTGTCGCCTCGCCTAAGGACGATCAATTGGAGATGGCTTGCGCCTCTCCTGCACCAAACACTCCTCAGCCGCGGTCTCGCATGCGCCCGCGTCAGCACAAGAATTACAAAATGTATTTTTAGAAGTAATAATGTGTTTTCTTATATATCACTTAGTTAGGTACATTTAATTGCTACTTTTTGTTATTAATTAGATAAGGAGGTGTTGGGTATTTGTGGGTAATCCTAAAATCATTTATTTTTTTTGTATTTTTAGAAGTAATAATGTGTTTTCTTATATCACTTAGTTAGGTACATTTAATTGCTACATTTGTTGTTAATTAAATAAGGAGGTGTTGGGTATTTGTGGGTAATCCTAAAACATTCGTCCGCCCTCATGTTTGGAAATAAATCAGTCTTTGTACCGCTCGATTGTGTTTCACTACGCAAATCCTTCTTAAGTCATGTGCGCGTACTTTCTCAAAGGCAACACACGATTTTCTGCATTAATTTGCCACTAGCTGCCTTCTACAGGCCTTCCTGGCCATTGATGAAATCTAGTACCGAATCGCCAATACACGGTGTTCTTTATCTCACATTTGTACTAATTGAATACAGCCCATGGGCAACATATTTCCCGGGCTGCCGCGAATCTGCGACAGTATGTCCGGACAGGGAGCCAGTTGTTTCGCCAAACAACAATGTATGTACGCGGGGGACAGAAAAAACTGTAAATTCTGCGTGAGGACAGAACACAGTGTCGCTTGATATAGTAAGCAAACTTAAGAGAATAGTTTGATACGATACATGTATTTTTTTACAGCTCACCAAAAATACAGGGCACACAGCGATTTGACATCTTATATCTCGGGGTGACAAGCGCAGTGCATTGCCATCCAGGGTTTTGAATTGTTGAAGTTCAATATTATGAGTGGCGTTGAGCTGTTATGGCAAGCGTGAAGAGCCATCAGGCAAGCGATTTTGCTCGTATCGTCTCCCAGTATCATTAAAAAAAAAAAAACAATGAAGCTTAAACTAACATTATCAAAATATTTGGCAGTATTATGGGTGGTCTTAATCACTCAAATTGATTCGTTCCAGGCAATTTTGGAATGGATAGGATTGGAATATTGTCGGTGGTGCAGACATACCCATTTTTACATCAGACGGCCAGGGCGGCCACGAAAAGGCAACACCGTTTCATGCATCGATATATATGTACACACATTGAATTCATTGGTTTCATGGTTGATAAACCGACCCGTACGAAGCGCTTTGATTTAGTTTCTGGACGGGTATTCGCAGATAGTTACTATTTAGGCATCTACAAGTCGCGAGTGAATCGGTTTCTGCTAAGCAAGCATGCTCCATTCCTCCAGACATCATCAGAATGACCGTCTGAAAGCCTGTTTCCATTAAAAACTAATAAATACATAATATATATATCTACATGTTATGTACATGCAATACAATAAATACATAAAATAATGCTTTATACAACAGTAGTAGTGGGAGTGATAATATAGATGAGTTAAGTTTTTTTTCTGAGCAGGTCACCAACCACTGAGCTATAAATCATCGTCACAGAAAGTGAAGTTTGTGGTGTGAAGAAGTTCAGAGAAAATAAGGAGGAACAATACACCTTATTTTCTCTGAACTTCTTCACACCACAAACCACTTCATTTTCTGTGACGATGAAATAGCTCAGTGGTTGAAGCGTTCAATTTTGAAACCACAGAGTGTGGGCTCAAATCCCAATAATGAATAGTTAATTCCTAATTATTAGTGGATATGATTACTGTATCTAAAACACTGTTTTAAACTATCACGGTTGTTCACTACAGTTATATGATATTTTATTTATTTTTATTTTATTTTTATATAATTAGGTACAACAATAATCAGCAAACTATAAACTTAAAAACAATTAGGTGTAGAAGAAACATTATAAATTTGCTAACCTAAACATTGTACACAGCATTGTTAAGAAATAATGTTTTACATACAACGTCAACTACTTCAATATTTGTACTAAGTGATTTTTAAAGTGAAACAAATTCATATGAAAAATATCGAGTTCATCACATACGTTAGTGGATAATAAATCATTATATAACTGGCACATACGATGGAGCGGGTTGTTGCGCCCAACATTGTTATTTGAGGGAGGAATACTAAAAAGCGTACGAGTGGGTCTGCGTTTAGACATTTTACATGTAGCAAAGTTAATGTTCAAAAGTAATTCCTCACTTAGCAAGCCGTTCGCAATCTTGTAGAGGGAGCATACATCGGTAATTTTACGTCGCTGGGTGAGGCTATGGATATTGAAATGCACTAGACGGTCTTCATACTCAGGAAGAGCTTTTCTTAAGCCTTGTTTAACACTTAGCTGTCTTAGAAAACGTCGTTGTATCGACTCAATTTTATATCTATCAACATTGTAAATAGGCATCCAAACAGAAGAACAATATTCTAGTTGTGACCTGACTAATGATGTATAGAGTATCTTGAGCGACTCAACACGTTTAAAAGGTTTTGCTGTTCGCATTACAAAGCCCAACATTCTACTAGCTTTTGCTACTATAGTTTTATAGTGGAATTTAAAATTTAGTGACGAATCAAACCATACACCTAAATCTCTCACAACGTTGACCCTGTCTAGTTTGATTCCCTCAATAGAATAAGGATATTCTATGATGTTCTTTTTTTTCGTGAAAGTAAACACTGACATTTTTTTATGTTAAGCGACATGTTGTTACTTTTACACCACTCATTTATAATGTTAATATTATATTGGAGCAGTATGCAGTCATCTCTACTTGATATCTCTGTATATAGTTTTATATCGTCTGCATAAGCTAAACATGGACAAGTCATTTTTTCCAATAGATCATTTATAAACATTAAAAATAGAAGAGGACCCAGATTCGATCCTTGGGGAACTCCTGATAATGGCTCAAATGGAATGGATTCGAAACCATACAAGGCAACCAATTGAGTGCGACTCATCAGATAGGTACGGAGCCAGCGATGAAGGTTACCATGAACACCCAGGTGATGAAGCTTGGCCAAGAGTATATTATGATTAACACGATCAAACGCCTTCGCAAAATCCGTATATACTGAGTCCACTTGAGATTGTTTGTCGAACGCCCGGCATAAGTAATCTGTATAGTTCAATAAGTTAGATAATGTCGATCTGCCGCTAACAAACCCGTGCTGATAACAGCTACGCTGATGCTTAAAGTGATTATAAAGCTGATCGTACACCATACTTTCGAATATTTTAGCAAAACTATTCAGTATGCTAATAGGCCGATAATTAGTGACATCATTTTTGTCACCAGACTTGTGGATTGGAGTGATTTTAGCAATTTTCCATAAGTCTGGAAAAACACCTTGATTAAGTGACTTATTAAAAATAATAGTTAAGGGTACTTTGAGAGCTGAAAAACACATATGAATAAAAATAGCTGGGATTCCGTCAGGCCCGCTGCCCTTCTTCACATCAATTTTACTAATATGTTTATAGACGTCAAATTCGGTAAATCTCAAGTCAGTCAACGTATAGTTTGCAGAAGGAAAATCTGGAATGTAACTTGCAGACTCAGCATTAGAAGAGCTGTAAACAGTAGAGAAGTATTTTGCGAAGAGGTTCGATATATCCGTTCCAGAGTTAGCAGTTTCATTCATATATTTAACTGTCTTTGGGAGGTCGTTAGTAATACGCTTAGATTTTGTGTAACGCCAAAAAGCTTTAATATTGTTTGTAAGATCACCTTCAATAAGACATATGTACAATTTAAAACATTCACCCATTAAAAACTTTGAGCGAGTCCTTAGTAGAGAGTAATGATCATAATCACGAGGATTGTGATAGAGTTTAAATCTACGATGATATTTATTTTGCTCTCTCATAGTTCTGATAAGTGATTTAGAAAACCAGGTTGGATGGCGACTAGTTTTATGCACCGCGGATGGTGTGTACTTATTAATTATATCCCAGAGTTTATTATAGAAAAGTTCCAGAAAATCATTGCATTCTAGTGAATCAGCATGAGTATGCCATTCAATATCATTAATTTCCGCAATACACTTAACATAGTCAGTTTTTCTGAAGTTCAATTTTGGCAATAGGGTATTTTCTCTCAAATTCTTACTTAAATCTATTGTAAAATCAAGGGCAGGATGAAACTTATCTTCTCTGCTCATTGGGACAGTACGACTAACGTTAAGAATACTTAGATCTGTTAGAATTAATTCAAGAACGTTATTGCAGCAATTCGGAACATTATTAAATTGATTCAGATTAGTTACGTCCATAAAATCGTTCAGCAAAGGCAGCCTGTCATTGCTCTTCGTGGAAATGTTCAAACGACAGCTAAGCCATTGAGTATCAGGTATGTTAAAATCTCCCATAATTAAAGTTTTCGTGTTCGACGAAGAGGAGATAGTATGAGCGCAGCGATTCAAGAATGTTTGAAATGACCTAAGTGGAATATATGAAGGAATGTACACTGCACATAGATTTATAAACTGATTATTTATTTTTAAACGAACCCATAAATCTTCAATATCACGCTGCTGCTCATGGCAAAGTTCAAAATCAATGTTTTTTGATACCGCTATTAATACTCCACCTCCATGATCTTTACTATATAATTGTAGAAAATCAGCTCCCCTATCGCGCCTAATTACTCGATATCTTTCATCAAATAATTCAGAAGATAATAAAGAATCAGTTAACCACGTTTCATATAAGCAGATTACGTCATAGTTGTTACATAATACAGAGTTATATATATCTACACATTTCGTTCGTGTGCCTCTAATGTTCTGTAAATAAACTTTTAAAACCATAATGTTTGCTTAAATATACAGAAAGAACATCGATTATAAAAATAATAACTAACCAAATTAATAATATTTCTAAACTATTTTCTCCAAAGATTGGGTGGATTTAATCAGTATATAGCGAGAGTTTTCATCTTTTCGTACATAAATGTGTCCATCTCGAACCCACACAAATTTATATTTCTTCTCCTTTGCCTTCAGTCTAGTGGCAGCGTGAAGGGTCTTGTTCGCTGGTGACAAATGTTCCGCAACAAAGATCGGTGATCTTTCGCCTGGTATACCCACAAGACCTGTGTTGATTTTGTTTGTAGGGTTAGATTTATTATAGCGAGACACGGCAGAGAGAAATTCGTCTCGACGTCTACAGCTCACCAACTTGGCAACTATGGTGCGTGGATGCTTACTCTCTTTGTTGAATTTGGCAACTCTAGTGACCTTCATTAGGTCAATATCCTCGAGCTTAAGCGAGACAGTATCAGCGATACTCTTTACAATGTTACATAAATTTTCAGACTTAGCTTCATTAACGCCATGTATTTCAATGTTACAGTCTCTCAGGTGTTGCTCCAGAAGGTTAATTTTCTCGTTTAATTTCTGTATTTCTACATTATTGCTCATAAGCTGCTCCTCATGACGCTGACTGTCGAGAACAAGTTTTTCTACTTTGGCGCTGAAGTCATCATATTTATCACCAAGGAAACTGACAGAGTTTTGCAGCTCTTTCAGCTTATCATCAAGAGGTGAAACAACTATGGTCATTTGCTGAAGTATCATCTTGGGTAGCTCTTTCTTAAGTGCAGCAACAATATCATTTTTGAGAGTAACCATCTGCGAATCGGTCATTGAGTCACTTTCGGAATCAACTTCGACTTCACTCTGACAGTCAGGAGACAGGGCTGGCTTGACCGGGGTACTTGAGTTGTCGCCACCTCGCTTAGATTTTGCAGAACAATCGGGACATATCCATACCTCAACAACTTTCGCAGTTAGCGCCTTGTTGCATTGGTACATGACACATGTTTGGTGAAAAACATTTCTGCATTTTGAGCACTTTATCAACCCTTTGTTTCCGCGCTTAACCTCTCCATTGCATCCTCCACACGTCAAAGTCATTGTGAAAGATAATTAGTTGAGGCCGCCAGAAAACTAAGCACAAAAAGAGCTAGTCAGTAGATGGGATTCGATCCGATGTTCATGCGATCCACAGCGGTTTGATTCAACCCGACCGACCGCTAGGCCAGCGAGTCAGTCGAGTAATGTCGAAAATATTAGATACTTGCTGGTGCTTCGTGTTTTGTTTACGAATTAAAACTGGTTTGAGGGTAACATTCACTCAACACGGTAAATAAAGTTACAAATCTACCTGCAAGTTAATTTAACAAATCTACTGTTCACTTGTGATTTGCTTGAATTCACTGATATTACTGCCAAATTTTCACAGGATCACACGTATTAGTACTTAATCAGCGTAAAGAACACAAAAAATCGATTCAATGTTGACTTTAACTAGGTAAATTGATTTTTTATTTTACTAGTGATCGGAGAACACTTCACGCTAGCAGTGACGAGTGTGGAATTATATGAGTCTTCCCGTGAACATGGTGCATGTAACTGCGCCGAAATATCCGGAGCTCCTTCTCATATATAGCATAATCATATAACTGTACTAAATCTAAGTCCTAAACTACGTTTGAAGATTGTATCTACCTATGTGGATATGATGACTGATTCTAAAACATAAGCGTGATACGTATTGAAAACTTTAAGGGGATTACGATGAGTAAATTTAAAAACTACACTATATATTACAGTTAAAATCAATAAAAGAAGGAAGAAATTTGTTATGTTAGAGAAATATTAAACTTGTTATTGTTTCCGTCAACTGTTTCATACAGTGTTATGAGATTTAATTTTCAGCTGCTTCTTGAATTATGTTGTCAAAGTTTTCCTCTTCTGCTAAAGATAAGCCATCAAGTTTGTCATCGTCTGAAACATAAGACGCAGACGGCATTGCATCTGCAGCTGAAGTGCCCACAAAAGTCCAGTCACATTACAGAAGAAAATTATGTTGTTTAAACTCCGTTATAGCTTTTAGGAAGTTATTATGAAAATTTAAACATAAACATAAGCTTAGATAAGGTATAAATTTATCAGATCATCTAGTAACACACTATTGCTTATGTTTGTAAAGGATAAAAAAAAACTGAAGCTGATTGCCGCACTGTATCGCAGGAAACTGATATTCTGCGTAAATTGTTCTGTGGTGATGCAGAATATAAAGGAAATGAGAGCGGATAAAACAACTAAATAGTTGGAGTAAATGTGGCTGGATTGTTGAGTAGTTGGTTTATTCAGTGACTACCTTTGATAATATATTGTTTGGATCTGCCTTTAAACTCGAGCAAGCACCGAAAAAAGTCTGACAAAAACTGAAGGGGGCGAGGCCAACACGTATTGCACACACTGACATATTTTTACTAGTTCTACATACGCACACTTCAATATGGAGCGCACACAAACTTGTTAACGAATGGACGACCGAGGGGGGGGGGGGATGTGTAAGTGCTAAAGGGGAAACTAGGTATAACGCTTCCATTTATTTATTTATTCTGAGGTGACAGCAAACAATTATTTTCAAAAAGTTGCCACGTAGGTATGTGGACAAAACCAAAGGGTATGTGAGCAATTAATGTCGCTGACAGCTATTTTACTCGACATATATTGTATGACATTTACATCACGCGCATCGAGCATATTATACAGTCATCTCTATTATAAATTCAGAAGACACATTCTACGGTTACACTAAGAGCAGTCATAAATTCCACATTCTTTCTTTAAACGTAGACGCCATGTTGCTAACGTGGTCTATTTATTAAAGACTAGCCGTCCGCCCCGGCTTCGCACGAGTGTAAGCTCGGCCTTCGGCCTCGCTACAAAATATAATATAGCCTATGTCACCCGGGGATAGTGTAGCTTCCCAACAGTGAAAGAATTTTTTCAAATCGGTTCAGTAGTTTCGGAGCCTATTCATTACAAACATACAAACATACAAAAATAGGTACAAATCTTTCCTCTTTATAATATTAGTGTAGATAGCGAATAGCGTCGTTGATTATCTGGTGCTTTTGGAGCAAATAGGTAAGCCGATCCGTTTTGGAGACCATGCTCTCTTTTTTACCACCAGAGTAAGTAGTAATCACAGAAGCCATAGTTACCTGTCAAGAGCAAGCCGCAGTTTAAATGCTGTAGCTTCATTGAGCTATTTTTCACACCACCTGCTCGAAAATGTCGAATTATATGTCATGCAAACTAAACGTAAAGTGAACTGCGGTGTAGCCGGGCAATAATATTGAACTGAATTTGTTTATAACCCGCTGGTCAATAATATGATTTAAATTTAGTATTGGGCACCTCAACTATAAATTATATTATATTATATTAAGTATATTAATATTTTATTACGCACAATTAAAAAAAAAACAGTAAACTAACGAAAACTTAAATATTAACTACAAAAATTATATAAAACCAAATTCATAAAAAAAGGATTCATCTAAAAGCCCCTCGGTGGGGGAAAAGTTGCCAGAATGCTGGCAGCATTGCCACCCTGGATGGCAATTCTAATTTTTTGGCCAAAGTAGGCACCAGTATTCCTGTCACCTTCACCAAACGTTTGGCCAAGTCCCTTTTCAAATCACGGGCAGCTGGCCCCCATGGTCCTAAGGTCTCGACCCCAAACGGCACAAGCATGTACATCCTGTAACATATTACATATACGTTCAGATATATGTATCCGTAATTTTTTTATTCTGCAGCATCTCTTGTGGAATTGGTGAATTAACTTAAGTTTTCACTTCTGACGTGCAGTCTTACGACTGTTTTTTTTTTTTTTTTACTTTTGATCAGTTCAGCTGTATTTGTTATTTCACTAAAGATTTGCTAATCACAAGAATACTTTCAGTTAGGAGAGATATATAAATAAATATATAAATTTCTTTCATTGAACTATCTAATACTGGGTATTACATTTGTTTCTTTCACATTTCCAAATGTTCTATATTAATAAACGCGTTCCCTTGATGTTAATATGACTCACATATCTAATAATATTCATAACGAAACAAAGCACATGAAAGAATGCCATAACATAAATCAGAAGGTTGAAGAAACGGCGTAATGACCATCGCGAACAATTTTATTGCGTCTATATGAGTGAGAGAGAAATTCCAGTGTTTAGTAATAGACTGTCCGGGAATATAACCGACGTGTTAGTTAGACTGCGTTTTTTTTTATCTCAACATAGCAGTGGGAGTTGTAGCAGTGCTACATTGAAACGCTGCGTAGAGATCTTTAATTCTAAATGTGCTCGCCCCTCCACCACACTACGCATACAAAATACATTGGAGGGGCATGCACATTTAGAATGAAATATCTCTACATAGAGACTTGGCATGTATTGATGCTTATGCAATGCACTTATAATTATAGATATTATTTTAATTGTCATTGATTGGATTATAGAACGCACAGATCTACTACCTCATAGAACGTCTATGGTGACGTCTTAGGTGCAAGAGAGAAAATTTAGTCCGTATAAATGAAACTGACTTGAATGATCGATTGTCTGGAATGCCGATTGCCAGATCAACAGATAATGTTAATATTTATGTTAGATTCGAACAGGAGTGAGACGGTAATTAATTTGCATGAATTTGATGATTTAAATATTATGTTTTAACTATTATTATACATTAGAATTAAACAATTTTAACGGATTTCAACGCGTTTATTATTCAAAATTTAATTTCAGTTTTTTACGTAAAGACATTTCTCTTTGATTAACGCTGTGTTTTGACTAAAAATCATTGGCGGTACTTACTCGTATAAATAATTACATAACTTTTCTTTTGACATCCGTCATCTAGTCTACCTGTGACCAAGTACAAAAAGTAAAGTATTAAAGTGTTCGAAACGTTGGAATTAAAAATAATAAATAAAACCTATTAAAGGTATTTAATTTCTATATGAATGTGATTCTTACAAATCATGGATTAACACTTAGTTGCAAAAATCAATGATTATTCATTACATTTTCATGTAAAGCTATTCATCAGTCGCAAACCTTATTACATACAAGTCTCCAAAACAACTCTATTACAAAAACTAGATAATTATGGTATGAGAGGTCTTGCTTCAGAATTTTAGAATGGATACGAAACTACTTAGCAAATAGGTGGCAGGTATTCGTACATACGAGTCATTCAAATTTTTTTTTAATTTTGACCCTGACTTGCATGTATATGTACTTACTTCCGAATTATTTATTTTAACCTACCATTCAACTAATATTAATTTTGACCACGCATTGAATATTGAATTTTATACTTTCCATTTCTTTTTTTACAAGATTTTTTTAACTTGCACTGTTAGTATCTTCGTATGTAGGTATGGTTGGGACAAATGTAACAACTTTAATAATTTAGTTGTTTTAATTTTTTTCCAATGCTCAACTGATTGAACTGAAATTTGGCATATTTGTGTATAGTCCATTGAAATGTTAAAGGACCAAATATTGCATTTTTTAGAGGACGCAATTTTATCTATGGGACATTTGTGGGGACAAAACGACGTAACTGTTTGCTGAGAAGAATATGAAGATCTTGTTTTTTTTTAAATTAAATTAATCATTTATTTACACAACACATTTCTTTTTATGACTAAATTAACATTCGAAGTTACGGCAAATAAAATAAGAGAACTAAATACAAAATACCTAAGAACTATGTAACACCTTATTTTTAGTGAATAATTTGATTTTTGCTTTACATAATAATGTAAAGAATAATAATTATCTGGGACATTATTGCACACATTGTCATCTGACCCCAAACTAAGCAAAGCTTGTAATATGGCTGACAGAGACTGATATACATACATATATATTTTTAAATACATACTTAAATAGATATTAACACCTAGACATAGAACAAACACAAATGTTTATCCTAGGTGGGAATCGAACCCACGCCCAGAAAGCAGGATCACTACCAACTAAGCTAAAGGGGCTGTCATTATAGATTTTCGCACACAAAGTGATCATAAAAACATATTTTATTTAATCCTAGCTAAGAGCAATCTCGATCAAGTCACATTTCTAAGAAAAACAGTTAAATAAAAAATTTGTTCACCCGTTTGGGAGCTACGATGTCACAGATAGACACACAGATACACAGATGACAGATAGGTATACAGATACATACGTTAAACTTAAAACACCCCTCTTTTTGCATCAGAGGCTAAAAATCGGCTAAGACCTAATCCTAACACAATACACGTTAAATACAATACCTTAAACACTAACACGTTAAATACAATACCTTTATTATGTCTTTGCTTCGTCGGGTAAAATATCTGTTGCTAGAATTGGCCACTGATAATACAAACTTGCTTCACCGCTTCACAATGTTATGTCGTACTACATAGCGTAAGTTGGCGTCTTCAAGGTTCAAGATGTCGGTCGGTGTTCCGAACAAGTTGTACCGACGTGGTTTCGCCTTAGTTTTATAACCACGTTTAGGGGTTAAGTGTGAAATGGAATGTATATGTTGCGGGGAAAGCGGAAATTGGGCATTTCAAGGTTTCAAGGGTATCTTATAGTATATCGAAAGTTTCAGAATACTCGATAGAATTTCTAATATATTTGCAACTTTGAAAAATACGGGGTGACTTTGATCTGAAATCGAAAAATTTGGTTTGCATTTTTTTTTACAGAGGATTTACTTAATTATCAATTTAACTACTAATAAAACCAACTTTACAAAATTAGTAAAATACGCAATTTAAGTACCGGTAATGGTATCGATTTTTTTCTATTATTATGATTTAAAAGCTAAGCTATTACAACGATTTTGATGAAATTTCTATAGAATCAATCTGAAAGTATATCCTGTTAAATAATTTCCCAAATCAGTTCACAAATGACGGAGTTCTGAGGTAACAAACCCCCTCCTATTTTAAGTCTGTTAAAAAGTTGTAAAACAACTGTGGTTATAAGATAAGTCATAAGTAATAATATTTTTAGCATACAACATTACGATGACACGATTGCATTTTAGCATAACTTTATTTTTCAATACTGGTGAATATGTGGTCAAAAATCACACACCTTTCTCTCTCTTATCAAAATACAGTTTGAAGGCTTCATTGAAATCTATATACGAGTATAATGTAATACCACTTATTTACTGACTGACTCATAACGAAATATCAAAAACTAACCTATACGTAGCTGAAATTCAGCATTAAGATTCCCTAAAGAACGTAGAAGTCCGCTAGGATAGGGTTTTGCGAAAGGGTCGAATTTAAAGGCAAATGGAAAGTTTTTATAAAAGTCTACGCATGCGAAGTCACGGGTACAACTCAGTCTTTCTTGTCTTAGTGATTCTTGAAAACTATAAAAGCTATGTTTACCAGGTATAATGTAAAATATCAAATTTCAATGGCTCCCACAACAAAACGCATGAAGGGAAAATAGCTCACGCATGTTTGGTGATCGCAATTCCGCCATTAAGGGCACACATTGTATATTTGATGTATTATTTCGTTATGAATAAAGGCTATATACTGTAATATAGTACGTTCGCTGTCGCGTTTTGTTTTTGTTTCCCGTTACGAAGCGATGTATTGTTTTGCGTAGTCTCGTAGCATTGATGCTACGTAAGCGCGTAGGCTTACCGTAGCTACTCTCATTCGTAGCACAGTGGAATTCGTAGCTGGTAGTTACCAGGCACTAGCTAACTATAACTCTTATAGCATTGATAGGATCAGTTGTTACTTTACGAAAATCTATTTAGCTTTCACTTTACAGGAGTTTGTAATAAATCTCCTTTATCATAGCCTGAAACAAACATTTATACTAACATTTTTAAGTTACGCTTGGTCCAGTCATTTATTTGCTATGACAGCTGCAATAAAATTGTTAAGAGTTGAATGAAAACCTTGAATTCTGATTACTTTTATTACGTTTTTGAATATAAGGCTGTTACAAATACCAGATATACTTCAAAGGAATATGGTAAGAAAATGTTTTATTCCGCTTTTAGCATTGTTATTGCAGCTGTCAGAGCAAATAAATGATTAGACCGATCTAAAATTACTATAATAACAAAAAAAACTCGATTTTTTTATATTATTTCAAATTTTATAATTAAAACTATTATACTACTTTAAAGAAAGTTAATATTACAATGTCATCTAATTCTAAACTAGATAAAAAACATACTTCACGGCACCGGGGTCAGTGACCCTAGCTACGAGTATACTCAATATAAATCTGAATCTAAGGTTAAAACAATTTAGTCATGTTATTACTACAGTTATATGATTATTTACGGGATATTTACCGTGGTTAGGTTGTGGAAGGAGCTCCCCATGTTTCTCTTCCCGTGAACATGGTGCATGTAACTGCGCCGTAAATAATCGTGTAACCGTAGTGAACAACCGTGATAGTTTCAAACATTGTTATTACTAGTTTGTGTGTATACTGGTGTTCCAGGCATCGATAGGCGAAGGCTATCGCTTACCATCAGGCAGACCGTCTGCTTGTTTGCCACCTATGGCATAAAAAAAACACGAGCAAACCAGCGACCCTCAAGCAGCACCCGATCACGAGTAAAACAGTATAGCACAATATGTGCCAGCCATCGCTTTCCTCAAACATATCTGATGGAAGATAGCGACCTGACACACGACGCCGCTGCAAGGAGGTACTTTCGATCGTAAGCATGAATGCTCGAGACTCGAGACACAATCCTTTATTGCTTAACGCTTTCTTGTTACATTTCAATCGCCTACCGGCCCAGTGCGTCCATCACTGCCACGTTCCGATCTTTGATGGCCATCTGTAGGTTGTACTCGTTAATTCTGAACGAGATTTATAGATTCATGTTTCATTGAAAAGTTATTTTGAAATCAATCTTAAAGTTAATACTAAAGATAAATTACTGTTATAAAAAAACAGACTGACAAGACTACGGCTACGGCGTAGCGTACGCGTAGCACACCTTCGTAGCAACCGCTACGACATTGAAGCGCGTTGCTGCACGAGCTCTTTTTGCAGAATATTACCAATCGTCAGACAGAATATTCGCTCGTAAAGGCGGCGGCTAAACAAAAAGAACGATCAAAGAAAAACAAAACTAATGATGTCGATCAAAACCGACAGCACTTACATTATACATTCACTAAAGATAATAAAAGATATAATGAAACTTGAATGAGCGCCATCTATATTCAAATACACTCTTTATAATGTTTATTTTAAATAATGTTTGCTTTTTAAAAAATGCCTATTTTTATGGATCAATTTTAAAGTCTGCATTACTCTATTAATGTTAAGTTGTTTTATTAAACTTCGCTGAGTTGGGACCGGCTTGTGACAGTAACTATTATTATGATGTTTTAGACTCTTTGGGCTTTACTTAAAAACGTTACTCAAGTGGATCTATGCTTAAAATTGCTCTGTCTCGTTTTCGCGTGTGACGATTGCCGTCAGTGAGAAGTTGAGAGAGAAATTTTAAGCATATATCAACTTGAGTAACTTTTTTAAGTAAGGCCCTTAATGTCTATGTATTTTTTGTTTCTGTCATAAATAATTATTTTTCTTTCGTTCACGTTAAAAATGGAGGTTGAGTTGTACCTACTGAATTTATTTTATATTTGCCTTTATTTAAGTTTGTTCATTAAACTGTTTTGTCTCTCTCGCATGATGCGGATTCTGACTGCGGAAATTTTGTGTTTGCTTTAGCGAAAAGTTTAGTGGTGTTTAAATAAAGAGAATATATTAATATCAGTGAGGTTTTCGCGTAATTTAATGTGAAAGATGCGTTCCCAGTGCGCATCGCTTATAGCGATAAGGCTAAATGTTTAACTAGTTTTAAGTTGTTTTTAGGGTTCGGTAGCCCGACAAGGAACCCTTATAAATTCGTTCTGTCCGTCCGTCTGTCTGTCTGTCTGTCCGTCCGTCTGTCTGTCTGTTTGTCTGTCTGTCCGTCCGAATTTTTTAGAACCTTATAACTTCTATAATTATTAAGATAAGTGAAAGAAATTTTGCATTATAACAGTAATAGAATAGATATCAATTTTAAAAGTATAAAAAAATTATTATATTGCATTTTAAGGGTGGCTCTGGTACATGTGAAATGGGATTGTTTTTTTTTTCTCACTCCACTTACCCGTGTGGGAATATCGTTGAAAAGGTCTTTTAAAATGAAGATAAGGTTTCATACATAACTTTTTATAAAGTATATACTTTGCGAAATATGGCCCGCCAAAGTGGCAAAAAGTTGGTCCCCCCTGCATTTCTAAACTATAAGACATAGTAACTTGAGTCTTACAATACAGATCGGTCATATTTAAAACCTTCTTTCAGAATTATTTCGAACATTAACTGATTTTTGGTAACAGCGATAAAACTGTAATAAATTCAAAAAGGTCTTAACAAATAATGTTTCTCAATCAGTTTTCTCTATGTTTAAACCATAAAAAGTATATGCTATGTCGGGATGGTACATCTCTAAAATTTGGCTAAGTCCACAGAGCTTCGTTCGTTCGAATTTTTCTATAATTATCAATTTCTGAACTATGACTATAATTAAACCCGGGATCCGGGTATGTCCTAAAACTGCGACCAGTACCAGCGGAGGATGGGCAGCAGCGTCCTAATATACAGTACACTAATAGTACACGGTGAACGTACTGTGATCCCCAAGCCGCCTGCCAAGCGTGGGGATTATGGCAACACCCCTCACTATGAGGGAGGCCTTATCCAACAGTGGACGTTAATTGGCTGATGATGTGTGTGTGTATGTGTGACTATAATTAAATGGCTTTCGTTACGGAACCCTACCATATGCGTGTCACACGCTCTTGGCCAATTATTTCCTTATGTATGTCATTTCTGGTGTAAACAATATATTTATATATATCTATGTGGTAATTAATAAACTGGTTCGCGCACTGAGGGTTTCGTACTACCAAAAAATACAAAAAGTAGTGCAAAAAGACAACAACGCGCCTAGGGACCATCCATCCAAGTATGGTTCCAAACATACAGCTGTTAAAATGTAGGATCATCTTCCTAATCATTATTTCAGCTATAGGACGTCCACTGCTGGACATAGGCCTCCCCCATCGATTTCCAAAAGGGCCGGTTGGAAGCGGCCTGCATCCAGTGTTTTCCTGCGGTCTCTTTTAGGTCGTCTGGAAAACGTAGGATATATTTCGGAGAATATGTGCATCGGATCTGTATGATCTAATCCCCTCCTGCCCATTTTTCTGTCGGATTGCTAGAACGGGCACGAAAAATTGACAGCGCATTATGCTTGATATTCCGAAATCCCGTATGAAGGGCTTTATTGTGCGAGCTGCTAGTCTATGGAATGCACTGCCTGAATGAGTGTTCTCCGATAGATACAATCTGGGTGTCTTCAAATCACGAGTGTATTGTTTTTTTCTGGCAAGCGTGTTCCATCGTAGACCACATCATCGCTTAACATCAGGCGAGTTGACGACGGTAAAACGACAGCATATAAAAAAAGACAGCGTAGGCTTAATAATAGGGTCTCATTTACACCTTCTGGGTACGGAACCCTTACAATTGTAAACACGCTAAGTGTGGATTGAAAATTGTCTTCGATGTAGAATCGCTTCTTGGCGACACAATTTCGACTTCACATTGGTCTCAAAAATGCCCTACCAGCAAGATAATTTCTAAAAACAGTGACATTGTACATAAGTTATATAATTTCATATTTAGTTCATCAAAACTCGATTGTCGAAAGCAAATACACACATTATGACTGCCAGACTGACACATCTAGGTTATTTGTGTTTTCTGAAATTTATTTTAACCATACAGCAAAATAAATATGAAAGTCCATCAACAAGTTATCGTCTGAAAATAAATTTATTAAAATAAAACTCTGGAGTAGATATCTGGATAATGACTGCTATTCATCTTAACAATGGCAACCCAACGGATCCATAAAGTCTATTCAAGACGTAGGTGCCTCATTCACTGGTTTCTTAGACTGAAGCGCAGTTTAAAAACAGTACGGGCATACGTTATTGTGAAAATAATCTGAACGAACCAAAGTACGAGCTAAGCCTGTAGGTATATAATATGATGTCCAGTCTACGTAAACTACTACTACCCGTACGTAAACGTGTTTTTGGTGTACAAACGGTATCATGTGTACTATCAACCCTCGGCCATGCACGTTATTGATTACTTAAATTAATTATGCGCAGTTCTAATGCCATCACTCAAAAACGGTAAAGGAAAACATCGCGAGAAAACCGGTATGTTCAAGAACCTCAAGGTCAAAGACATATGACATATTGATTAGGGCCCATTCTCTCTCTCTCTGAGAGAAGGCATGTATCCAAGCAGTGGGAACATGTCAAGCTGATAATGATGATGAAACGTGAAACGTGACCAAGCTTGAATATCTATACCTCTGTTTCATTCTCATGGAACAAAAAAATAGAATTTTTTTTATCGCTTATTTACTCTATCATAGACTGCATCATCGCATAACATCTGGCGATGTAGTGGTATAAATAAATAAATAAAAAGCAGACCTCTTCGGCCATATGGGAATAATAGTCGTTGAGAGTTTCTTTACTGGCCACACTGCGACAAAAATAAACGTATCTCTATAACAATTCATTATAATGCTATTCAGATATAGACTATTGTGATGGAGCCCCATTATAGTCTCATTTACCTTAGATAGGGAATAGTTAGGGTTAACAATAGCAGTCTCAATTAAACTTCGATTATGTGATCGAGTATTCGAAGGGATGTATTATTAAATTTTGGGTAAGTCTATACACTATACAGAGTGGAATTTTTAATCGGGACAATAAGTTCAATCTACCGTTGTTCATCCCAACTGTGATATCGCGACCCCAAAATCTTCGCAATGCATGGACAAATTTTACTTATAGTCGAATTGTAAAATAAATAAATAAAAAAATGAATAAATTCCAATAATTAATTATCTATTTAAAAAACCTCAAAATTATTAAATACACAATTTCGTTTACTTGGATGACATATTTTATTCAGTTATTTTGATTTAAAAACCAGACTACTAAACCAATTTTGATGAAATTTGTGTGGGACCACCTCTTAAATATGGCCTACGAAACAAAGAGAATAATCGGAATCAATTCATAATTGGCGGAGAAATAAGTGAACATACAAAAAAAATACATTGGAACTTAGATCCTTCTCCTTTTTGGATTCGGTTAAGAAACTATTTGCTCACAAAACATCATTAAAATCAGGTTAGCGATGCAAATGTTAGTATACAAACTCGCAAAGATACGGACGACGATATGTTCCCGTAGGCTCTGATACCTTAACTTCGCCCGATTAACAACGATCAGTTTTGATAACGGCCAGGATTAGGTGAAACTAATTTAGTTAACAAACAAAAAAGTTTTTTTAACCGTATATTGTGGGATGAGTAGTTTTTTTTTGTTCTACCTATACCAAATTCGTTCTACTGTTTCGGAGTTGAGTAGGAAGAAATATACCTATACCTGTATTTTCCTAAATTTTGACTGCTCCGGTGGTTATGTTGGTAGTGAACCTACCTTCTGCGCTTGTGGGTGACGGTTCGATTCCCACCTAGGGCTAACATTTCATGTGATGAACATTTGTGTTTGTTCTATGTCTGGGTGTTAATATATATTTAAGTATGTATATCAGTCTCTGGCAGCCATATTACAAGCATTGCTTAGTTTGGGGTCAGAATAGATGACTGTGTGTGCAAAAATGACCAAAATAATTATTGTTTTATCTAAACAACGAACCTGCAATAGAGCGGGTAAAACCGAGGGCTAGAGTAACATTTTTAAGAACAGTTGTACAGTTATAATGTTTATAATAGCGCTATGCGTTATATCACTTACGTATTGATGTTATCTAATGATGTCCATAGAATTAATGGTGCGCTCAGCAGATTGGAATGATTAATCAACTATAGTGACGTGTGCTCCATATCATTAGATTATTACATCATCAATAATGTTAAAGAAAATTTGCGTATCTGTTTGTACGAGTTGAAATTCAATTGCGGAGAAAATGTACCACACAAAATTACCTTCTGTATATATCTTTATAACAAACACATTCGCATTTGAAATATTAGTATCAGAGCCAGAAGACTTCCACTGCTGACCATAGGCCTCAACTTAGAGCTCCACACTGAACGACAGCCTGCCATCTGTACCCACTGGATGCTCGCTACTCTCACGATGACGTCGATCCATCTAAAGGAAGGCCTACCTACGCTGCGTCTGCCAGTTCATGGACTCCACTCATATAAAAAATGTGTATAAAGATTGATAAATATGTGTGGTACCGTTTCTAAACATGAAACAGTCAAATCTTTGACTGCTATGTTTGCCTATTGAGAAAACAATGTTTTGGGTAAACTCGTTAAGTACATACAACCAGGCTTCACCAACGCATACCACTAATTTCTAAAGGTCACCACAGACCTAAGGTGACCTAAGGTTAATGGTATCAAATACCTCTTACGAATGGAATGTCAATCAAAATACAAATTCCATTGATAAATCTCTTGAAGTAGACCGTAAAATAACAATCAGATTGAGTAATAGTTCACATAATTTTGGATAATACATTAAACTCGTGGCTGTACTTAAAAGAGATAAAACATCTTGATTATTACTAGCAGGTTAGATGTTTGACCACATCTCATGTGGTTTGGACACGGTAACTTGTCCACTCAAATGGGACCTAGGCAAATAAACATTATAATATGAGTATCATCATTCATCATTATCAGGCTATCATGTTCTCACTGCTGGGACGAAGGCCTTCTCTCAGAGAGAGAGAGAGAGAGAGAGAGAGAGAGAGAGAGAGTGAGAGAGAGAGAGAGAATGGGCCATCCACCACACTGGCACAGTGTATGTTGGTGAATGTCATGTCATTAAACTTTTGAGGTTCTTGGATATACCGCAGGGATCCGCCTGGGGAAGTACCACACCTTTGCCAGTTATTCAACCGCCAAGCAGTAGTGTGCAAACTCTACTGTGTTCCAGATTGAAGGGCAATGTTTCCAGCGAAATGAGCGACTTCGCTCGTCTCGTCACCAAGTATCATAAAAAAAAACCGGTATCTTCAACTATGTTTTCCTTAACCGTTTTTGAGCGATGTCTTCTAAACTGAAGATAATTTATTGAAGTAGCAACTAAATAAGTCATATAGGTGCAGGGCCGAAGATTGAACCAGGGCAGGGACTGCCCTGGTGGTTCAGTTGGTAGTGAACCTACCTTCTGCGCTTGGGGGCGTGGGTTTGGTTCCCACTTAGGACAAACATTTTGTGTGATGAACATATTTTGTGTTTGTTCTATTTCTGGGTGTTAATATATATTTAAGTATGCATTTAAAAATATATATGTACGTATATCAGTCTCTGGCAGCCATATTATAAGCTTTGCTTATTTTGGGGTTAGATGACGGTCATCTCACCCCAAAATAAGCAAAGCGCATTAATTTATCAAAATAAGGCATTTAATTTAATCTTATCTAATTATTCTGAAAAAATATATAGGTAATAATGATTATGACCTAACGGTTCAGTAGAGCGAAGTCTCAATAGAAGCGAATTAATTTACATTATTCTAAACTAGTGCCTCCGTAATGATACAATAGTTAATTAAACACCAGTCACGTAATAAACTAATGCATAGCGCTCCACTTCGTTATCTCCATGACAGTTGATGATTAATTTATACCTGTGCATGATTCTGCCTGTACTACGTATATCAGTAGAGGTATTCCATTACGTTACTATTCACATATCTATTTATTTTCTTAATTTTTAAGTTTTTTACATCAAGTATAATTATAAAAACATAAATAATATAAAAAACTTAAAAACTAGGGTGCCGCCGGCAGCGAGGCAGGGCCCAAGCTACCGGTGGTTAGGGCTGCAGAGTGAGGAACCTCCTGACAATGCGTGCCGAGTCAAGAATTACTGCCTTCTGCATCTGACCCTTGACCCAACCGTCTAGCGAGAGCCTCTTAAGGTGGTGGTCGAGGCTCTTCGCTATAAGGCCGTTCACCGATACAACTATCGGGACAATGATCGTCGAGTCAACATCCCACATGGCGGTAACCTCGTGAGCCAAGTCAAGGTATTTGCTGAGTTTGTCCTTCTCGGCCTTCACGAGGTTCTCGTCATGCGGGATGGTGATGTCGACGAGCACTGCCCGGCGCTGGGACCGGTCGACCATCACGATATCAGGCTTATTGGCGACAATAGTCCTGTCCGTGATGATAGACCGGTCCCAGTAGAGCAACGCACGACCATTCTCGAGAACTGGTGCTGGTGCGTACTTATAGTACGGCACCTCAGACTCGACAAGGCCGTATCGAAGGGCAAGTTGCTGGTGGATGATCCTGGCTACTTGGTTGTGCCTGTGCAAGTACTCGCCGTTAGCAAGATGCGAACAACCGGAAATTATATGTCGGAGGGACTCTCCAGGACGGTGGCATGCCCGACAGATGTCGACCGTACCGTCCTTCATGATATATTTCCGGTAGTTGTTGGTCTTGATAACTTCATCCGCAATCGCACAGGCAAACCCCTCGGTTTCCCCAAAGAGGTCCCCGAAACGTAACCAGTTCACCGACGCAAGCAGGTTCACATCGGGCCCTGTTAAGACCCGATAGAACCGCCCGTGCAGCTCCTTGCCTTTCCATACGTCCTTGCGATCCTCGATGCTTAGCACCAATGGTTTGCGCCAGTTCTCATTTGCCAAGGAGAGCGGCGTGAGGCCCCTGTCAACAGCCACAACATCGCGATGCATCCCACTCTCGCTGTTACGGAAAAAATCCCTGAGACTGCACACCTCACGGTTGTGTAGGTTCTTGGCATTTAAAAAGCCTCGACCCCCCCCCACTTCCGCGGAATGTACAGTCTCATAACTGACGAGCGTGGGTGTAGCATGCGGTGTGATGTGAGCTGTTGACGGACCCTTCTATCCAGGGCGTCCAACTCAGTTTGAGTCCATCTCAATATGCCAAAGGAGTATATCAGCAAAGGCATCACCCAACCGTTGAAGGCACGCACCCTGTTGCCACCAGACAAAAGACTATTAAGTACTTTGGTCAGGCGACAAAAGAAGCGCTCCTTCACCGATTGCTTGATGTCCTCTACCAATACACCCAACGACTCTGACATACCGAGGTACTTGTAGGTCTCGGCCTCAGAGAGAGACCTGAGAGTCATCCCCTCAGAAAGTTGTAAATTCGGGGAATCTACAACTTTCCCCCGTTGCACATGCATGACCGCACACTTATCTACACCGAATTCCATCCTGATGGCGCTGCTGAAAACCTCTGTGATTTTTAGCAGCTCCACCAAGTCTTGGCATTTCGGTGTGAACAGCTTGAGATCGTCCATGTACAACAGATGGGAGATGACTTGACCACCTCTTCGAAGCCGGTAGCCTAGCCCAGAATCCCTCAGCAAAGTGCTGAGAGGGTTCAGAGCTAGGCAAAACCACAATGGACTGAAACTGTCGCCCTGAAAGATGCCTCGCTCAATCCTTATTAAGTCCTGCGGGATAGAAGAGCCATCTCCCCCGCCTGGTTGACGAAGAACTGTGGTCCATTGCCTCATACATGCACCTAAGAATGATTTTAGGGTTGTATCAATTTTATACAACTCTAAAACCCTCTCTAGCCATGAATGAGGCACTGAATCATAGGCCTTCTTATAGTCAATCCAGGCAGCGGAGAGGGCTCCTCTATTTCGCCGGACTTGTTGGCTGATGGCCGTGTCGATGAGGAGGAGCTCCTTAGTACCACGGGACCCAACCCTACATCCATTTTGAGCGTGGGCCAAAACATTGTTCGCGACAATGTGCGCATTAATTTTATTTCTCAAAATGGATGTAAGGAGCTTGTAGATGGTGGGCAAGCACGTGATAGGTCTGTAGTTTTTAGGTTCCGTGGTACTACCGGACTTGTGGAGCAGGAAGGTGACACCGGTGGTCAGGAAGCTAGGAAGGGAACCGAACTCAAGGGCTTCTTGGAATTGGGTCGCCAAGCGGTCATGTGAGCATCGAATCCACTTTATCCAGAAGTTGTGCAACCCGTCCGGCCCAGGACTTTTCCAGTTCTGTGCCGTACGGATCGCACAACTAACTCCTACGGGGTCTATTAAAATAGACCCCATGGGTTCGATGGACTCACATTCTCGCTCGACAACACGCATCCAATCACCCTCCGTGTGTTCGACAGGCACCGACCAGATACCGCGCCAGAAATTATTCATGGCGCTTGCATCCGGTAGCTGCCCGTCGCTCACACGTTGCTCAGTTCCCTCCCAGCATCGGTATACCTTCCTCTGGTCACTTTGGGAGAGGCGATTTTGCCAATTTCTATCCACACGCTCTCTGTAGCGGCGAATACGGTTTACCCATGCATAGACTTTTTGCTTCAGATAGTCAATACGTTCCGTGACTCTGGCTAGGTAGTCGTGGGGCCTTATACCGGTCCCAGCGAATGCCTGTGTCACGAAGCGCATGACTCGGGGGCGATTATTCCCCCGGCTGAAGCAGATTAGCTTTGCAATGAGAGTCCTGAATGAGCTGACACGCCGCTCGATCCGCACTTGCCATGCGGGCACCCCCCCGGTGGTTCGCGATGCACGGTTAGTGTCCGGAAACTTAACACGTGCAACGCGACACACCGCGATGGCGCCGCAGTACATGATCGAGTGGGTATCAACTAAATCTTCGCTAGCCCGTAAACATGGAGCTAGCAAAGCATTCAGGGCTCCCATCAAAGCCAAATTACGTCTATGGGTGGGCAAACGTGGTAGTCGCGGCCTAGAGTCGGGTGCAAACCGATACTGGGACATCGCGTCTTTCAAAGCCCCCCTCAGTTGCTCTCTCACCTGGTCTGTGACATCGCCACTCGTCGGAACACCTTCGCCGACTGCAGAATCTACCGGTGCCACTAGTGTCGCCTCCGACGTCGGAACTAAAGCCAAAGTCGGGGCAGACGACGCAGTGGGCTGATCCCGCATCGCGGTAGGAGTCGGGCGAGTAGAAAGCACCTCCAGGCGGAGCCGATCAAGTGCAGGCTGATCCAACAGCTTGCACCGATGGATAGCACGCACTTGATCCGATAGTCGCTGGGCGGACACGACGACGGTCGGCTCAAGGGTCTGAAACAGAGACAACATTCTGGGACGGTACGCCGTCAGGTTGATTCCCCCATCTGTAGCCTCATAGTATGCTCGCATGCAGTTCTCGTTTACAGTTGAAGTCCATCTCATGCGACACACTAAACCACCGGTAGCGGGGGCCTGGCGTGAGGCAGAATGCCTCACAGGCCCCAAGCGTGCCGGCAGCGGGGGACGTCCTCGCCGCGTAGTTATTCGTAGCGGCGGCGTCCGAGCCGCGCCCTCGTCACTCGACGCGCTTGTGTCACGGGGGGTATGGAACTCTTCATCCCCCGTCGAAGAGCTTGATGATGATAACGGAGCGGGCGGAGATGGTAGGCGTGTGGCTGTGTCCGCTGTTTTCCTTGTTTGAGACCGCGTGATCATTATTTATTTACCAAAATTCCTTGTTTTGTTTTGACAACTTGTGTCGAACTCAGTGTCAAAATATTATTTTCTCTGATTTTCATCTTATGGCTTTTATGGAGTATTGTTTGTAAATAAATTATAAAATAAATTGGTATATGTATTTTTTCTCGTTGTTCACCACAGGTTTTTGTAAAGTTTGGTATTAGTTACGGTAGAAAATAAATTTAAAATCACAACGGTACAAAAAGACGTCGGTTTTTTTTTTCGATACTATTATTATTAATTCATTTATTTCGGAAGAATATCCATATTACAACAACTTTAAACAATGCCATATATAAAGAAAAATAATTACATGTTAAAAAAGATCAAAAATGTCGAAATAATAGCTACGAACACAAAAACAAAACATAGTTACAATAAAAAATTAAGTTACATTGCACAATGCATGAAGAATAAATTAAATTAAACTAAATTATATCAAATTAGTTATAACTTCTCGCCCAACATAACATGCATCCATTTGGTTTGGAAGGGACAATCCATTCGGGTAATAACCATTTATAACTATGTGTGTGGAGAAGGTTCATGTCCCAGCAGTGAGACATAACAATGTTGATGATGGACTTAATTTTATTTTGTAGATTATTTATTTATTTATTATATCAAATAAACTAAAATTACAACCTTAAATAAAACTACTTAAAAATTCGCTCGCAGAAGAAGCAGAAGTTTGCTTTTGGAGTATGCCAGCGGGCCATGGAGCGCAAGTATGCATGTATGTAACTTACACACAAGACACAGAACTGCGCTCCAAGATTCAGATTTCCAACGTAGCTCAGAAGACCGCTTGCCTAAAGAGGGACTGAGCCGGTCATGTCAGTCGAATGACGGAGGATCGTTGGACCAAAACCAAACCACAATGGCTTCCACAGGATGGCAAAAAACCTCCACACGGCCCAGACGGAGGTGGAGGGATGATTTGGACTTTTATTTCAAAGACTGGACCCACATTGCCCAAAACAGAGACGAATGGAAGGAAGGAAGGGTGGCCTTTGCCCTGCAGTGGGACGATACAGGCTAATATAATATAATTAAAAAAGGAGATCGTAAAACTCAAACCATTAAATTATGAGATTTAAATATACAAACATGTACAAAAAACAATAACGTCGTCGAAATCACCACCGTGCGGCAGGGTTCTGAGAACACTGGCAGAATTGCCAGCTGTATAACAAAATAACAAACCAAATTTTCGTAGATTGTAAAAAGACAGGAGAAAGATAAAAAATAAGGATGTCTCTTTCGTGTCTACGTATACATTTTGCATTGAAACTTTTAAGATAAATTATACTCCCAGCACCCCTATCTACCGAAGCAGACGGTAAAACTCAGCAACCTATTATTCTTGCCAGTGCACCGTACAGTTTGCGATTTAAAAACATGATTCAAAACTTGGACTCTTCAATTCAAAGTGGGCTAGGTATTCAAATTTGCTAGTCTAAGAGTGGCGGATGAGCAGGCTAAGTCACTAGAATTCTAGAATGCGTTCGAAAATCTTGCAAAATTATAGAGTACTTGAAAGTAAAAATGCCTAAGTAGTTTTTCAACATTTCGCTTTCGGCAAAAAAAAAAAAAAAATAACTTAACGTAGCAAAAGACAATGCAGCTAGCATGCCATTTAAAAATCTGGACCATAGATGAAATGTTATAAACATATTTTTTGTTTTGTTTTACTAATAAATAAATAACATGCCGTGTATTGAAAAAAAAAACAATTTTCTATAGTTTTTATTAGAAAAATAATTCAAACGATGGTGACTGAATGGTAGCATGTGCGCTTTACAGTCTGACTGCACTCAGTTCGATCCTCGGCCCTGCACTAATGACTTATTCAGTACCTGAATAAATTATGTGCAGTTTTGATGCCATCGCTCGAAAACCGTGAAAGAAAACATCGTGAAACCGGTATGTCCAAGAACCTTAAAAGTCCAAAGACGTATGACATTCACCAAAGTGCACTGAGCCAGCATGATGGTTTAGGGCACATCCTCTCTCTCCGAGAAAAGAGTTGTGTCCCAGCAATGGGAACATGATAGGCTGATATATTAATGAATGATGAATTAAATAATTCTGTCGTTTTTTCATAGTTATTTTTTTGCGTAGAACACCCTAAACCTCGATGGACTGATGAATATCTACTAGCGGCAGCTGGCAGTGGCTGGAAGTGAAAAGCCGAAGATCGGGCTGCAGTGGCGTGCGACGTATATATCCAGCAATGGACTCATATAGGCTAATTTTAGATAGATTCTTAAGGGCCGACAACGTATTTGTGATGCGAACTGCTAGTCTGTGGAATGCGCTACCTGAATGGGTGTATTGTAACTACACCGATATTGTAACTATAGGGGACTGTAGTAACAATCTGGGTGTCTTCAAATTACGAGTGAATCGGTTCCTTCTAGACAAGCGTGCTCCATCGTAGACCGCATCATCGCTTAACATCAGGCGAGCTGGCGGTCAAACGCAAACCTATTTATAATTTTTTTTAAATGCCTCATGTGTTACAAGTATCCATAGGTGACGGTGACGGCTTACCATCAGGTAGCCCGTCTGCTTGTTTCCACCTATGGTATAGAAAAATGCTGATAATGAAGTAAAGTTTTGCTTATTTATTATTGTACTTAACTCGTAATAAAGTTCCCCAGTATCTTTTAGTCTACTCTGTGTGTTTTAGAGAACTTGCCAACTTTGAGTAGAAACTCACAGTCTCTAGTCGGGTGTGCAAATAAGGCCACTTCAGTGGCTAAGGTCTAATAGTGCATATGATAATAACGACTGAAAATTCTACTTGAATTTCTTATTTATAACAGGCTTCAAAAAGGCGGAGTGGTTCCACACAGTGCTGCCAACCTCAATAGCAAAATTGGTCAAAATCAGTATATTGAAATAACAAGTTTAAGGTGAAACGTTTCACTTTGGCGGGAAATTCAAATTTCAAACAGTTTTTTTGTTCTTGTACCTAGGCCGAGTAATTATTGTGAACGATAATGATGTTCGCAAAAATTTATTATTATTCTTTACAAACTCGCGTAAAGTTATTTATCTCCAATGCACATTATTACTTACATTTGTCAATAAACAAATTTTTGCTGTTTCAAACGGTTTATTCCCAAATGTAAGTAATATGGTGAGTAACTGATTAATAGCTGTACATGATAATGTAAAGAACGACCAACAATTTTCGCGAACACTATGCCATTTCACAATAATTACCCGGCCTAGCTACAAGTACAAAAAAAATGTTTGAAATTTGATTTTCCCGCCAAAGTGAAACGTTTTCAAAAAACATAAAACGAATTAAGTAATCTAATCTGTTTTTTTTTCGTTTGCCAGTACGATGTACGTATCTCATGTCCTTGCTAGGTACGGCGCACAAATTTTAGTTTTATTTTTATTATTTATTAGTAATATTTTGTTCAAGTTAAAAAAAGGAATTTTGTCAATGTTAAAATATTGTAAAATTATATTTTAGTTTATTTGTATTTTTTGTCTCAATTACTAAAAGGAACATGTTAATTACTACATATATTTGTTATTATTTATTTAATTTTCCTAGTACCAAGTCTTGATCTTATGTCAATTATTTAGTCTACATTACATATCAGAATTTTTATATCACTAAGGAATTTTGAAATTTCAAAGTAGCATTTTTGTGCTAATACAGTTTTAAGTTTATTTTTAAACATTCTAATACTTAAGTCTCTGATAATTTTAGGAATTTTAGTATATGTTATAGGAGCCATACAAAATACACTTTTTTGCATGAGTGCAGTTTTAGCCGAACTCAAAAAAAATCATCTCGGCCTGTGTGCGAGTTCGAATACCAGCATCAGTCCAGCTACCAAAGAGATGTGGATTTGATTTTACAAAATCAGCAATTTCTAATATGTACAGAGATGGTAATGTAAGAATACTGGGCCTTACTTAAAAACGTTACTCAAGTTTTTGTACGCTTAAAATTGCTCTGTCTCGTTTTCGCGTGTGACGATTGCCGTCAGCGAGAAGTAGAGAGAGCAGTTTTAAGCATAGATCAAATTGAGTAACGTTTTTAAGTAAGGCCCATAATGTTTTAAAAAGTACGGTTTACAACTATCAGTCTTGTGAAGATGAAACCTTGCCCTGATGCACCTCTTTTGGGCTTTGAAAGCAATTCTTTTGTCAGTAGAGTTCCCCCAGAAAATAATTCCGTATCGCAGAACCGATACTGCCATGCCATAATATGCCGTAATTAGAGCTTGTTGATTAATAACTGATGATAATTTAAATAGTGCGCTTGCCGTCAAACCCATTCTCTTAGTTAATGTATCTATCTGAGCTTTCCAATTAAGTTTACTATCGATGGTCAATCCAAGAAATTTAGTTGTGTCCACTTTCTGCATGACTCTACCATTATATTGCAAAACTACATTCTCACGTACTGTACGCTGCCGAAAGTGGATGATGTTCGTTTTCTCTAAATTAATTTTTAAGTTATTGCCATCTAGCCATTGAATGATTGATTTTAAACTATTATTTATTTCTGATGCATAAGTGTTTTTATTTTTACAACTAATAGTCACTTTTCTGTTGTCTGCGAACAAACACGTTAAATTTTGAACTTATAAGACACCTCCTTTTGCATGAGGGGTTTAGATATAGGAGGGTTAGATATAATACAATTTAAACCATACCTACCATGGCTTAGATTGTATAATTTTAATGCAAAGTAGAGAAGACCTAAGGTAATTTTGTGCTTAGAAAGTTTTACATTGAACCAGGCCAACGTTTGATTGCAATCTTGATGGAAAGTAATAGTATACCATACAGTTGAAGAAGTCTGTCTGGTCTATGAACCCTAGATATTCGCCAGTTATTTAACTGATGCTTAGTGTGCAAATATTACTGTGTTTTGAATTAAATCGAAAGGAATGTTTCCAGTAAAATTATTGTGCCTCAATGATTTAACATCTGAGAACTTTGGGTGACGGGTGCAGTGCTTTGCCGCGCAGGGTTTTAACTCTTGAAGCTCTAAATTCTGGGTAAAACTGACCTGTGGTGGGTAAGCGTGACGCTTACCATCATTCGAGTGATTTGCTCGTCTCGTCAACAATTTGCATAAACATATTGAACACCTTAATTTGTAGCGTCATAGATCATGAATATTTGAGTAATGGTTTTTGTCAATACATTTATCTAAAAAATAAAATAAAAAGCGGCTCAATTGAATATCCGTCAAACAAACATGTTTTTACCATTATTATTTTTAACATTTTGTTTGCATTTGCAACGATTGTTTTTTGTAACAAAGAGTCTCAAAAAAGCTATGGATTTTGAATGAAATACAAGGGACACGTAGCGTTGGCCAAGGCCATTAGTTATATGGAATCGATTTAATCTCCCGACTGACCCTCTTTCTACGCATCGGGATTCCAATTCTTGCTTTAATGGGAATTTTGGGAGTCCAGTCTCTGAATTTACGAGGTTTTAGCTTGACAAATTAGTGAGGAAATGGTGGAGGGCGTATGGAGTTTGAGCCAAGGACAATATCATAGGGTTTTTTTTATAAAAGAAGCGGCTAACAGAACAAATTATATTAAATAAATAAATATCTGGGACATTTTCGCACACACGGTCATCTGACCCCAAACTAAGCAAAGCTTGTAATATGGCTGCCAGAGACTGATATACGTACATATATATTTTTAAATACATACTTCAATAGATATTAACACCCAGACATAGAACAAACACATGTATATATATATATATTCGCCTGTTGGTGAGCGGTAATTGCTGTCTATGGACAATTGCAACACTAGCGGAGTTGTCAATAGTGAAGGTTTTTTTTTAAATCTTCTTATATAAAAACGATCGGTGTATGTATGTACGAGTATGTTCTCCATGGACTCCAAAAAGGCTAGACCGATTTCGATGAAACTTTTACTGGCAGATAGCTGATGATATAAGGAGTAATCCATATAGGTGAAACTGCAGGGTGCTGCTAGCTTTATTATATTATGTTTACAGTTATATGGTAATTTAAGGGATATTTACTGTGGTAAGGTTGTGGAAGGAAATCCCGATATTTCAGCGCAGTTAAACGCACCATGTTCACGGGAAGACTTATCGGGAGCTCCTTTATATTAATAATTATTTATAAGTTATGGTACTAGTTGCACTCAATGAAGGAAACTGGGAATCACAAAAAGAAACTTTTATTCACAGTTATATGATTATTTCCGGGATATTTACCGTGGTAAGGTTGCGAATGGATAACCGGACAACCGAACTAACCAACCAACCTATAGTGAACAACCGTGTTAGTTTAAAACAGTGTTTTAGACAAGTGTTTCTTCGTTTTGATCATTCTTCAGAACAATTTTGATTATTATAAGTTTTAAAAATATTTCTTCCAATTCTTACCTCTAAGAATGTTATATTATACATGTTTATTTTCCAGGAATGGTCAAGTTGCCACGTTCGAGGATACTTTAAATTGGAATTTGATCACGGTCAAAGCAAGGATTCTGAACATTTCCCCCGTATCCAGGTACGTAGAGAGGGAGGTAAAAAGGGTGAATTACCTCAACACCCCCCTATGTTTGTATTCTACCTACGTTATCTACTTTATCATGTGGCATATTATGGTACAATATAGGTACTCAATTGAATATTTAAATTTGTAATAACTTTAATTTTTTACCCTTTTCGTAATATTTAAATTTTGTACCCATTGACCTGTAACAACTGTTATTAATAAATTGATTATGATTATTCCAAGAAGTAGAAAGTGCGATTAACTTTTTTTCATGTAATCCAATAAACTAATTACAAAATATCAGAATTTTGAATTACTATATTTTGGCCTTAATTTTTTACCTCAGCTGTTAAGAACAAACGTCAATTTGCATTTAAAATAGTGTGAACTAAAATGTAAATAATGTAATTTGTATTGTTATGTATTTTGTAACGTGAAAAGTTCTTAAGTGGAGACCACGAACCGGAAGAAGCAGCGTAGGTAGGCCTCCCACTAGATGGACCGACGACATCGTGAGACTCGCGGGCATCCAGTGGATGGAGATGGCAGGTTGTCGTTCAGTGTGGAGGTTAAATGGTGAGGCCTATGTTCAGCAGTGGACGTCTTATGGCTGAAGATGATGAATGTAATGTATTTTAAGCATATTTTAATGTTATAATATACGATTTATCGTTTTAAAAGATATGTATTATTTATGTGAGATATGTATCGAAATTTAGTTATCTAACTTCGCTGGAGATCTGTAATTTTAATATGTTTCAGTATTTTAAAGCTAAGTTTTTGGAAAGACTTCATTGCAAAATCCCAGAGAGGCACTAAAGCAAAACTTGTAGTTGTGACGATGTATGGGTTTCAAGAGACTGGCTTGTAGAATAATTTATTATACCTACTTGAGTTACGAAAATGTTTTTTTTTTCAAACTAGTCAAACTTTTTTTTATAAGTTTTTGTTGCTATCTTTTACTGTAGTTTTAGGGATTTCAAATAAATAACTAAAATAAATAAATAAATTATCTGGGACATTATTGCACATATGGTCATCTGACCCCAAACTAAGCAAAGTTTGTGATATGGCTGCCAGAGACTGATATACATACATATATATTTTTAAATACATACTTAAATAGATATTAACACCCAGACATAGAACAAAAACAAATGTTCATCACACAAATGTTTGTCCTAGATGGGAATTGAACCCACGCCCCCAAGCGCAGAAGGTAGGTTCACTACCGACTGAGCCACCGGGGCAGTCAAGACAAGACGACAAGTAATAACCTACCTAGGTTAAGTTACTTACCTAACTAACCTAACATTATAACTACGATATTCTGTTTTTTTTCTCTATGTTTTGTGATGTTATAGTGTTCTGTGCACAAAATAATTGTTTTTTTTTTTTAATACAAGCTTGCGTTTGAACACTATGTTGCCTGGTGGGTTACCATAATCTCAACAACATTCTTTTAATTACACTGAATTTTGTCTCGCTCTTTCAGCTAATGAAGGTAGGTTCACTACCAACTGAGCCACCGGGCAGTCATGCCTTTCAAGCCTTGAGTACGTACCTCGGATCGGTTCGGCATCCCGCCTCAGTTTGCGCAGATACATTTTATTGGTTTCTCGACGTTTACGCGAACTTGCTTCACGTTCGCGGTTGCCGCGGTATTGTTACTAAACTGAATAGATACTTAGCAACACTTTATACGTTCATCGGGAAAGTTCGTGTTAAGTCTATTCTATAGGTAGGTTACCAAATACATCTGTAGGTATGTGATACTTCTATAATTAGTTGTTCGCCTCGAACTGTGATTTCACGACCCCTATATTATCTTCACAATCAATTAGAACATAAAAAATATCTGGGACATTTTTGCACACACGGTCATCTGACCCCAAATTAAGCAGAGCTTGTAATTTGGCTGCCAGAGGCTGATATATGCATATATATTTTATTGATACATAGGTACATAAATAGACTGATATTAACACCCAGACATAGAAAAAACACAAGTGTTCATCACATAATTATTATGTTTGCCCTAGGTGGGAATCGAACACACGCTCCCAAGCACAGAAGGTAGGTTCACTACCAACTGAGCCACCAGGGCAGTCAAAATTAAAATGCATTTTTTTTATGCCATAGGTGGCAAACAAGCAGACGCGTCGCCTGATGGTAAGCAATCACCGTCGTCTATGGATACCTGCAACACCAGGGGCATCACAGATACGTTGCCGACCCTTAAAGACTCTATTAACAGCCCTTTTGAAGAACCCCATATTGAAGCTACTCGGAAACGCCGCAGGGATCCCTCCTGTGGCGTTTCCTCATCCACAAATTGCAGGTGTAAGGCAAAAAGGAACGCGTAAAACGCACAGTGTGCGATTTCCAACGATCTATGATATGTGGATGAACTTTCAGGCGGTGGCGGCTGGTGCGATGATAAAACCGCGATGCCGGAATCACATCGAAAAGTTCTTCAGAACATTCCCCGACATTCCCCGTTGTAAATGCGATAAAAGACGCAAAGAGACCCAACGTCTCTGTGCATGCTGAGCGGCTCTAGGTGTTCAGTGAGCTTGGGATCATCGACAATTCTGACAGCTCTACGCTGTAATGCATCAAGTGGCTCAAGTTGATACTTGGGTGCTCTGTTCCAAAGATGGGAGCAGTACTCCATGTGATGTCGGACTTGCGCTTTGTAAAGCAAAAGTCTTTGTCTCGACGTGAAGTACCGCTTCGCCTTGTTGAGCACACCAAGTTTCTTAGAGGCGAGCTTGGATTTACACGCAATGTGACCGCGAAACTGTACATTCGAAGAAATGTCGACTCCAAGGATTCCGATGCTTTCCGAAGCGTTGAGAGGAGTGTTTTGAAAATGAGGAACTACAATAAATGGGGTTTTTTTAGCGGTGAACGCGCAAACTTGCGTCTTTGTTGGGTTGAACTGAACTAGACTCAGTTCACCCCAATCCGAGACCTGCGCAAGAGAGGCCTCAACTTCAGACAGTAGTTTGTTCCTACTTTCTTCAACTACGGCATGAGGGGTGTATGCACGACCAGTATACTGTGCGTCGCCCGTGCTATCGTCCGCATAACAATGCATATTGCTCGAATGCAACATGTCGTTGATGTGGAGAAGGAAGAGCGTTGGCGATAACATAGAACCCTGCGGGACGCCAGCATTGATAGACATGCTGTCAGAGCAGGAACCGTCGAAAACTATTGCACTCACTGCATTAATTTTAACAAGTATTCAATCAGCGTGTTTTGCCAGTGATGACATACGGCAACGAAACCTGGTCTGTCACTATGGGCCTCATTAGCAAGCTCATAGTCGCACAACGAGCTATGGAGAGGGCTATGCTCGGGGTTTCTCTGCCAGATCGAATCAGAAATGAGGAGATCCATAGACGGACGAAAGTTACCGCCATGGCCCACCGGATAACTATGTTATCTGACAGTGAAACATAAAAAAACAATGCATCCTCCTTGGTAGCAACATCGACCTCATTTGACTTAGATGTATTTTTTTTTTTGTTCTGTGATGTTATACATCAATGAATAGACTTCTAGTTGTTTTTAGTAGGGAAAATATTAAAACAAAAGCTTTTGATCCAATCGCTGCCAAACTTCGGGGGATTAATTGCTGGGCAAATCTGAAAACTTCATCATAATCGGTTCAGCCGTTTCAGAGTTCATAGGGAACATACATACATACATACAATTAACGTCCACTGTTGGACAAGGCCTCCCTCATAGAGAGGGGGTGTTGCCATAATCCCCACGCTTGGCAGGCGGCTTGGGGATCGCAGTACGTTCACCGTGTACTAATAGGACGCTGCTGCCCATCCTCCGGTGGTTCATACACACAATGCTAAATTTAAATTTTGTTTTCGGTTATTGGCTCTTTTTATAATCAGCTATATTTTAGAACAATAAGAAATATCAGTTCAATAGCGATATTATGTAACCAATAAAAGTGAAAAATATTTTAAGTTTGTAGGTTGTTTATTCGTTAAAAACGTATTGAAAACGAATTGCGATTCAAATCGAATTATTTGGAATAATAACTGAATATCCATTCTTCAAACAGTTTCCTTTCGTTGAAATGCTTTTCATAACAACAATGGCAACAGACGTTCCACTCAAAGAAATATCGTTTCCCACCCAAACGCGAAAGTTCAACCATTCCACAACAACAGCATCGATACCCAATTAGTTATTCAAGTCAATTGTCGCGGTGCAATAGGTACAAGACTTGAAGAAAAGGCGCCAACTGTGACGCATGCGCGGGAAAATAAACGTACCCTCTCAATCACGAGGGTTCAGTCTTTCCGCGGACGTCGTTCCGTCCACACGTCCTAATTGCTGGCGAGCCGCACGCGCGTGACTTCCCAGTCGAAGTAATGTCAAAGTTGGCGAGGTAGTAACGTGAAATGCACGGCGAGCGTGATGTTTGTGCTCGTAGTGCTATTGACAGTGCTGGACGTGTGTGTGCCGCTTTACCACCACCAGTTCGCCGTATATGTGCCTGGTGGTGCCGAGAAGGCTCACGAGCTGGCTCATAAGCATGGATTTGTTAATCATGGGGAGGTAAGCTTTGAGCATTAACTACATAACCACATACGTTTATAGTCATCATTAAAACACGCTTAACTGAAGCCACGGGTTCGGAGTAGGGTGCCGCTTCAGGGTGTCAAAGTTTAGGGTATCTAATTCAAGTGTTAGGTCAGACTGGGAGTACGGGCGTTGCGGTAAAAACCGGTCGTACATAAAATAATGTTGCTTTAAATGATGCCAAAGATAGATCGTATAATTCTATCTCGCCTTTAGCCGAGGTAAACACAAGGAAGAATAGATTTGATGTGACAAGTATGTATATGGAGTATATTCGCCATTATCGTAAATTGTAAGGGTGAGAATGTAGGTACCTACGAAGCAATTTGCTCTGAAAATGGGGCCGTACATGAGGTCGCGCGGTGCGAAAGTGGCTTTTGTTCTTATTAAAGGATTTATATTTTCAAAGGGTCTTTATGATTGTAGCATAATTTATCTCCAATTCAAATTTTATTTTTAGTTGTAAATGTAAAAATCTGGAATATCAAAAATATTTGGATGTCTTCAAATCTTGAGTGATTCCGTTTGGTCAAGGCAAGCGTGCTCCATCGTAGACAGCGTCTTCGCTTAACATCAGATGCGTTACCATAATCTCAAAACATTCTTATAATAACCTTGCATTGCTTTTTGTCTTGCTCTTTCATTAGCCGAACGAGCGAGACAAAATTCAATGTACCTAATTAAAAGAATGTTGTTGAGATTATAGTAACCCACCAGGCAACATAGTGGTCAAACGCAACCCTGTAATAAAAATAAACAATTATTTTGTGCACAGAACACTACAATATTACAAAACATAGAGAAAAAAACAATATATCGTAGTATATATTAGGTTAGTCAGGTAAGTAACTTAACCTAGGTAAGTTATTACTTGTCGTCTTGCCTTGACTGCCCCGGTGGCTCAGTTGGTAGTGAACCTACTTTCTGCGCCCCCAAGGGCGTGGGTTCGATTCCCATCTAGGACAAACATTTGTGTGATGAACATTTGTGTTTGTTTTAAGTCTGGGTGTTAATATCTATTTAAGCATGTATATATATCAGTCTCTGGCTGCCATATTATATACAATTATATGTTACAAGCTTTGATTAGTTTGGGGTCAGATGACCATGTGTGCAATAATGTCCAAAATATGTATTTATTTTTGTCGTATCTTTTTCTTACGTGTGTTAAAATTTAAAAGTGAATAAATACCTCCGTATTTAATATTAGAAAAATAGTAAGTAATCTAATCTCGACATTCTACACAAAAGTAATATATATGTTATTGTGCCGAAGAATAGAATAGCTTTGTATTATCTATTGTCAATACCACTAACACGCAAGGTTGATGCTTGCTTAATATTGGTTTTCATTTTACGCGGGAAAATGTAATACAGACGCTTAGGTTTAACTTGTATATAGGCTAAATGATAAATTCTACTTAGTGACACAGTAAAGGCAATCCAAGGCTTTTGACATGGTTTACAAATTGAGGTAGAGATCTTTTTGCCTCTCACTGGAAAATGTTCAATATGGGGTTCTTCAAAGACGAGTTAATAGATCCTTAAAGGGTCGTCATCGTAGTTGTGATGCCTCTGATATTACAAATATCCAAAGGCGACGGTGACTTTTAACCATCTGGCGGCCCGTCTGGAAAAAATAAGCCAGCGCAAGCCGTAATCTACCCGAGTTTGTATCTGTAGTTTCACAAAGTGATGTAGGTGCTTTTTACCACACCTACAAGAAAATTGCAGAATTGCATTTTCACCATATTATTTTGGAACAACTGTGATAGTTTACAATATTTGTGTAAATTTTCAGCATACTTTTAAAAGTTTGAATTATTAAAAACACAAAGGTCCTAACTCAGATGAACCTCTTCAAAAAGTTTCACATGGCGGAGTGTCTATTTAATTTTCAACTCTGCGTGGTTCTTCATTGATTTCCTCTTGAAAGGATTTTCGCGCCCAGGTCTTGTGCATTTGGCAGTCCAGTATTGAGATTTTTTAAGCTTTATTAACTTTCATTTATCAAGTCATAGCCACAGTCAGAGTCAAGTAAAGTTCAAATCAAGCCCTAGTAAAATGGCGAAAACTTTCTTGCGACAAAAAAAATATGTCTGACGTAGTAAATGGCACGCAAAAATGATTAGTATTAGAACCAAAAACGATTTTTTTATGCCATGAGGCAAACAAGCAGACTGGCCGCCTGATGGTAAGCGATCATCGTCGCCTATGGAAATAAAATAAATAAATTATAATAAAATATCATCCATTTTAAACTTTTAACTATTTTTGTAACTGTATTTCTAATATTTTTGAACCATTAAGAACCTTCAAAAATTAAACTTTTTCATTTTGATAACAAAAAATGCATTGCAACCCAGAGTTTGTAGTGAGCATAAGAACATTCAGAAAATAACATATTTGTTAGAAAACATAAACAATAAAAAAAAATTTTTTTAATTATTCTTAGAGGATTAGAGTAGGTAATAAAAATGCGAGGGATTTTTAGTTCCTCTTTCCCACAGTAGGTAAGCAACAGATAAACGACTTTTTACATAGAGGTAGTTGGAGTACCAGAGAGTGGCATAAGATATTTATTATCCCGGACAATGTTTTTATCCCGGAATATTTAAGGTTTTCCCGAAGAAATGTCAAAGCTGGCGAAACCTCGAGGCCCAGTAACCGATAAAAATCATCTGTAATAGGTCCATTAAAGTCTTAAGTAGGTACTAAAAGAATTAAAAAGTAATGAATGTAAACGTAATGCGATGTTTTGTTATTTCACCGACGCCATGTCTAAAGCCGTAATGCAGATGTAATGGCGGAAAAGGGACACCATTTTCAATTAGGGTGGCTGCTTGCCAGTTTGTTGACTAATACCACGTAAAAAGAAAATAATATAACTGAATGTTGTTGATATGAGGTTTTTTTTTTAATATAATTAAAATATCACTCCACAGACACCGGGGTCCGTGACTTTTGTTATGCTTTACTACTATTTTGTTAACTTTACCGAATTTACTTTACACAATACAGGGAGAGGAAGTTAGTTATATCTTCATATGAGGTTTGGACAGTTTGTTGACAAAATATCATGGACGTTGTATGTCATTAGGTTTTATAACACCCTTACATTACATAGAATAGTTCGCCCCGAACTAAGACTGCGACCCCTCGACGAATTTTGCTCATATTTTTTGAAAAACGACTTGCCTACAAAATTGAATGTGGATCGAATTAACAATCGTCAAACAAATATACAAACATACACAGAAACGCCGAATTGTTCCATTAGAATCTGAGACATCTTTTCGCTCGGTCGTTATTGATAATAATATTTTTCGCGATTTCGAGGTTGGTCTTTTTTTTTCGCGAGTAAGTCCGCGTTTGACCACCAACTCGCCTGTTGGTAAGCGACGATGTGGTCGAAGATGAAGCACGCAGACTGAGAAGATACCTATTCACTCTTGCCTTGAAAAGGCCCAGGTTATATCTCTCAGGAAACAAGGAAGCCGGCAGGTAAAAGTTGACCATAACGATAGGTACAATCTTCTTTTATTTGCTTTGCACCACCTTTTCTACACCTTCTATGCTATGACATAATACAAAAGCCACAAACTAGTATTATGGGTAAAAATTAAACTTAACCTCTGTACAATGTTGAACCCTTAAATAACAAGTTCTTGTAGAAAAAGAGAAATAACGACGTCCTCTAAGAAATTGTTACGGAATAATTAATACGACTGACTCCGTTCATAATACTAGAAAAGTTCCTTTAAATTTCAAAACTTGCCTTAATTTCCATCAGGAGCGTTCAATATTTAATTTAACCCAATTCTGTTCGTGAAAAATGCTGTTTTTCCACCGCAAAGTTTAACTTCATAAACTCCACTTTCATTTTCAACGCAAGTGTTTTCCATTTATAAAGCACAAAGTTTTCTATTAAACAGAGGAAAGTTAATCTATCTTTCTCTCTCACATCATAATTTTCCGTAGTCAGGAAAAGGAGCAATATTTTTCCAGGGTTGTGTTTACTAAAGTTATACATAAATCGCTGTAATGTTGTGCTTACATCAACGTTGGATAACTTATTTTGCGTTGCCTAAAATAAGAAAACTTCTATCGTCATGCAGACTGTGAGATTAGTTCAGAAAACTATGGCTTGGTTGCACCATAGTAGTTAAAGTTAAGATTTATGACAAATTTTACAATAATAATAACGCTGAATTTAGCAGTACCTGCCAAATGCGTTGCACCAGCTTTTTCACTAGCATAGTTAAAGTTACCAGGGTTGCAAGTCAAATGATACCTTATTTACCCCAGATGCATAGCTGGAATTATATTTTATGCATCTGACAGATATTTAACATAAACAATAACACTAACCGAAGCGTGGGCAGTTACGGTAAAAGTAAAAAAATTGACGTCATTTAACAATTATCTGATTTTTTGCCTAACCGGTACTTTAACTGAAATTTCGATGTTTGTTAAAGCTAAAGTAAGATGGTGCAACCCACCAGTCTATACTAGTAATAGATGAAGATGTTTAGTAGAAGGTTAGTCTTACGAGAAACTGACTGAAAGACTGTACAGTATACTTAAACTAGAAATAATAGATTAATACAATTTTCGTCTTGGGTTTGATATACAGGAAAGTAGCGGCGGCACATTTTCCAAGTATAAGCTTTTGCAGTCTTTACCAGTTAATTATCAGTTCCTAGATTACCTAATTTTAGTTCCTAGTTTTTATAATCCAACAATTTGGTTGAAATTGCAGAAATAAATTTTTGGTATATTTAATAGCTAATCATAGCTCAATCATGTATGACTAATAAGGCGGGGTAATGTATGCTACTTACATACATAGTAATGTACATTCGGTAAAAGGAACGTAGATTCGATTAAGGTGAAACGTTTCACTTTGGCGGGAAATTCAAATTTCAAACAGTTTTGTGTTCTTGTAGCTAGGCCGGGTAATTATTGTAAACGATAATGATGTTCGCGAAAATTTATTATTATTCTTTACAAACTCGCGTAAAGTTATTTATCTCCAATGCACATTATTACATACATTTGTTAATAAACAAATTTATGCTGTTTCAAACGGTTTATTGCCAAATGTAAGTAATATGGTGAGTAACTGATAAATAACTGTACCTGATAATGTAAAGAACGACCAACAATTTTCGCGAACACTATGCTATTTCACAATAATTACCCGGCCTAGCTACAAGATCAAAAAATCTGTTTGAAATTAGTTTTTCTCGCCAAAGTGAAACGTTTCACCGTTATGAAAGTTTCCTACAAAAAAAATGCGTGTTTTTTAGCAAATCATCAATCAAGGTAACTACCTTTTCCGAAAAATTATTTTATTTATAGAATTTTCCTTAGTCGTTTTTTTATTGACTAAGCCATCAAAAGTATACTATGTCGCGCTGATTTATCTTTGAAATTTGGCTAAGTCCGATGAGCTTTGTCCGTTCGAATTTTTCTAAAACCACAAAATTCTGAACTATGAATGTGACTAAAATTATAAATTAATAATAAATATCTGGGTCATTATTGCACATACGGTCATCTGACCCCAAACTAAGCAGAGCTTGTAATATGGCTGCCAGAGGCTGATATAGATACATATATATTTTTAAATACATACTTAAATAGATATTAACACCCAGACATAGAACAAACACAAATGTTTTTCCTAGGTGGGAATCGAACCCACGCCCCCAAGCACAGAAGGCAGGATCACTACCAACTAAGCTAACGGGGATATCAAAATTGAGCGTAAGATATGCATGTCTTGACACGGTCTTGATCAGTTATTTATTATTTATAAAGAAGATTAGAATGATATACCTCACTATAACTGTTATACAACTCTTGGCGGCATCTGAATATTTATCATGTATGCTGGCCTCAGCTACACCCCGTTCATCTACAAAAGTTTGTATTGTAGGCCGCTGCAATAATGTACTATTTATGGCCAGTTTTGTAAATGTTTCAATTCAATACATTTACCTATAATTGAAACCGAGCAAAATTATTTAACAGTATAGAGCCTGGTACGGGATCTAACGGATTAATACGAGGATTATGCCCCACAGTTTGTAGCAACAGGGTTTTTTTATGGAGGAAACGGTTGCGGGATATTTTCAACTCCCGGAAATTAATATTTCCTCGAAATTCGTTTTTATACCTACTCTTTGTGAGAAATAAAATTCTAAAAGATTATGAGGTCTCTACAAAAGTAAAGTAATCTTATGACTACCTCTGAGTTTTTAGGTAAAATATAATCAAATGTAAGGTAGGTGAATACTTTATTGTTAAGAATAGAAATTAGAGAATATTAAGTTTACCTTTAGTTTACATGTTGTTATTTTTTTTAGGATATATACCTAAGTAAAATAATGATCAATTTAAAAATTCGACTGTATTAAAATGTCAGAACTGATCCAAATTGAAATGGGACCACAATGAGCTTTCAAATAAAAAGAATCATTAAAATCGGTTCACCTAATCGAAAGTTCTGAGGTAACAAACATAAAAAAAAACAGAATCACTCACTGCATGGGCTAATCTAAAGATTGTCCGAAATTTTCGTCTAAATCGGTCCAGCCATTTCCGAGTCCATAGGGAACATATATAGGTACACACATCGCCTTATATATTGGATTTTTCAAGTGGGCATGAATGACTAAATCCGAAACTATAAGTTAAGTAAAAACTACTCAAAAGAGTCTCGAGCTCGATTTTGCTGAAAAATAAAACTGCATCATTGGATTTTAGGAAAATCAATATTTCTAGCCAAGAATCAAACCCGTTTATTTAGAATTTAAAAATCACGCTGTATTATTACACCATTCGATAGAAGAAAAAAACACTACGATTCGATAGTGTCGCTAATAAGGATCGAATTCTAGGAAGTAATGACATACGGCAAACTTTCCAGTTTGATAAAATTTCTATGGGACAAATCGGAAAAGTTTATCCTTTCAAATAAAAAGAACCCAAATGGAATTCTGGGGTACCAAACATAAAAAAAAACAACTGAATTGATAACCCTCTCCATTTTAAAATTGTTTAAAAAAGCAGCTGTCAACCGTGTTCCTAATTGACTCAACTATAGGCAATTATAATCATAATCTCGTAAGCTCTAAGCCTGTTACGGAATATTCCCAAATTAGCTCATAGCGATAGACATCAAAATCTCGGATAGAAAAAGTTCCCTCACTAACTTCGTAAGCACAGGAATTACTTCTCGGGAACTGTTAGAACTTCCCTCGGTGACAATTTATGTCAGATGACTGCTATTTCGAGAGATAATAATAAAATACAGAAGGAAATTTCAGTTCAGCACTTTTGTTCGGTGTAATGGTCCCGAATAGAAGTATATTTGGGACTATGACCTTAGGTCTGGTTCAGATATTGCGACAATCTTAACACAGATCTTTTGAGCCATCCGACATAATTTTAACTTAGGACCAACTACAAAGTCGTTAATTTAAAAAAAACTTTACTAGATAATAAATAATGTTTTCTCAAACATGGCATTCTGTTTCTCTATACATATTGTTTTACTTATAATAAAACTGAAAATGGTATTTTATGCTAATAATTTTGAAACACATTTCGATAAAAAACTTACTTTAAGGTTTAGACCTTAAACATCCTTTTGCCGGCATATTATATTATTCGTCCTCTATCATCATAAGGATTTAAATTTAAAATGAAGTTTAATCACGTTCTTCCACTAAAAAGAGTCATATGCATAGAGGCAATGTTAGAATTGGATACAAAAAGTCCAATAGCAAAAGTTCTCGCATTTTTTGAGTACTATGCAAGCATAGGTGACAATTATTGGACATTTATATGGAATGAACATAAATTGTTTATTGAAACAAAGGTTACTTAAGAAACAGAAAATTAACATAAACTTAAATATTAACTAAAAACTAAAACTTAAAATAATAAAGTAGCTAAATAAATACCTAAATTAAACTGAATACCTATCCAAAACTATAAACTACAGGTAAAAAACTGCATTAAGGTCACTGTCTTCGGGTTGGGTACCTAAAAAGCTAGCGACATTACCACGTTGAATGGCCAAACTAATTCTTTGGCCAAGGTAAGCGCCAGCTCTTTGATCACCCGTCACATCTATGAGGCGTCTGGACAGCACTTTAACCAAACCCCGAGCGGCCGGACCCCACGGTCCCATGGTTTCAACTCCAAATGGAAGAAATATGTATCCCTCGCCGAGAGATTCATATTTCCTCCGTTTGAGGCTTTCCGCCACTTCCGCTGCTGCACCAGCCGCTCTTGATGTGCTCTGGAGGTGAGAGGAGCCAGCGTATCAGCGCAAGTTGCGTCCCATACTAAAGGTCTCCCACGACTCCAGGGAATATATGGATGTATTCTGGCCTCAGTGACGCCTCCGCCAGCATTTTCATATTTTCCATAAATACGTCAGCTTACAGCTGCAGTAATATGTAGGCACACGAACAGTGTAAGTAAAAAAGTTAAAAGTGATTGAAGTGAGTTTAGAGTTTGACTTTATTTGCGAAGCCAATATCTTGAACTACTGAATTTATTCAGAAATTCTATCACTGATATAAAATTACGCTGCCTTTACCGCATTGGGCTACGATTTGTTTACTATATACAAATATAATAGGATACCCTGAATTGTAATGTAACGTATCATATTTGCGGGGTTTTTATTAACTTTTATATTTTATTTCTCGATTTCCTCGCGTCTATTTTATTTATCTACGCTTTTGAACAAAAACTTTTTATATGAACTTTTAAAACCCAGTAGTTAGGATGTGTCGCCAATACAACGATATCGTCAAAAATCATTATAGCTCTATATAAATTTTTGATCAATGTCTGCCCATATTCAAGAGGAATATATTAAAAAAAATTGCATTCACGGCTCATCTGAATGTACCTAGCTAACTGAAAGTAAAATATATAATTAATAACCTAAATTTAATTATACAACGAAATCGTCAAAAATCATTATAGCTCTATAGACATTTTTCATCAATGTCTGCCGAGAATCAACAGAATTATAAAAAATATTGCATTCACAGCTTATCTGAATGTACCTAACTGAAAGTAAAATCTATAATTAATAACCTAAATTTAATTATTATAATTTGTAATATCATAACTGCTTTTATAATAACCATGATGAGTACGCGTATTTTGGGATATGGCTTAGTACACAATTGTCAACACACTTGATTTAGTTTTATTATGACTGTATTCTGTTTTGTGTACCTCAATTAATAAATAAATATAACTCTAGGGATTCTTGTATGACTGGTTTGAGTAAAAAGTTACAATTAAAATTAATTACACATTTCAAAAGTTAGCCATCAAATACTAGGCCAAACGATATATACGTACCTACGTAATTCCCGTTGTACCTAACCTAACGTTTGATCATAGACAATAGGAATTACAGCAGTGTTATTTCAAAATTTTATTTATATACATTTCTTTCGTATGGTTCTAATTTTTCACGTCACTTTGTTTTATTCAGATAATTAGGGGCGCAAGCAATGTGAAAACGTATATATACTCAAAATATTAATATTACTTTACCTTGTACAACAAAGTGTTATTTTACCTTGAACATAGTTTTGGAGTTAATATGCCGTCAGGCTCATCACAAGTGGCTTCTTAAGATAACCTTAGTTTCACATCACATAAGTTTACTTTAGGTACGTTAAGCCGTGACAGAAAGGTAAACAAATGTTGTTTAGCCTGATAGCTGAACTAAGTTTCGATCAAAATATCTACATAATATTAATACTGACTTTTGAGTCGTTATGATAACCATTTGACATAGTTTACAATAACAATGTCAACCAGCGAGACAATCAAGGATTCTCCATTACAGGGGATGGGAAATAACGTCACGTGAAGTGCGGCACTTTGTAAGCGCAAAATGGCCTTTTATGAAGATACCAGCTTAGCCCGCAGTTTTACCCGCGTGGATTATTCCTTATATTATCAGCTATCTGCCAGTGAAAGTCCCGTCAAAATAGGTCCAACCGCTTTGTAATCCATAGGTTACATACATACCATGGCAGCCCCTTTAGATCAGTTGGCAGTGCCTTCTGCGCTTGGGGGCGTGGGTTCGATTCCCACCTAGGACAAACATTTGTGTTTGTTCTATGCCTGGGTGTTAACATCTAATTAAGTATGTATTTAAAAATATATGTTTATGTATATCACTCTCTGGCAGCCCTATTACAAGCTTTGCTTAGTTTGGGGTCAGATGACCATGTGTGCAATAATGTCCCAGATATTTATTTATACATACACTCGATAAACACAACCACCCTCTTTCTTGCGCTGTCGGGTAAAAAACCAAACAGTGAGATTGATGTTTGATGTTGCAAGAAATGCCGTATACTTTGAGACATCAATGTACTCTCACCAGACAGCTCAGGGGCCTTATATAAGCGATTCAGTTTAGGAGATTGCGAAAAGTTGCACTTCCCCAAACCGTATTTCGGCGCGTTAAGGTTCGCGTGACTTTGCAAACTGCGGTTAGAGTTAAGGCTAAGGTCTTGTACCCTACAGGTTGTCAACCAGCAGGCCTAGCACGGGCCGTGGACAAATTGTCTTTTCACCGTTTTTATCCCGCTAGAAAGAGACAAACGTATCCATATTCTAGCTCTGTCGCGTCTACACGCGGATAAAAACGGTGGAAAGACAATTTTCCAACGGTCCATGCTAGGCCTGCTGTAGGGTATAAGAATTCAAGATGGCGTCTTCGAAAAAAAGAGGAAAAAGTAGTCATTTAATTTAGCTAAATATGTCAATATTACCGTTATTATGTAGAGCTCACTAAATAGATTTTAAAATATTATGAAAATATTCAGAAGGTAGTTTACGAGATAAATGCTATGAAAGAGCTCTGTATTTACTACGAGTTGGTACAGATATATATGTACGCTGCGCGCCGCTGTTACTTCTTAGTTACTTACCTACTATTAATACGACGCAGTCGATCTTGTTAATGAATTTTAATCAGGTTACACGAGCTTGCTCGTAATTTTAACCTTCATCCTCAAAAGGCGCAAATATAGTACCTTGGACAGTGGGTACATTTTTGAGCCTTTTGGGGTCGAAACCAAGGGCCCGCGGGGATCAGGAGCCAAAAAGTTTTCAAAGATTTATCATCACGTCTGGTTGATGCAACTCGTGACCAGAATGCTGGCCTCTACTTTGCTCAAAGAGTGAGCATTGCCATACAACGTGGTAATGAGGCCAGCATTTTGGGGACGATTCCCACTGGTAGCGGTTTAATAGATTAGTTTAGTAGTCAGGTAATAACATATCGTTTTTTATATTTTTTTACTATTGGAATGTTGTTTAAGTTATTGTAATAAATTATGTACCATAAAAAAAAAACCTTCACCCTAGTTTAAATTAACTGATCTGCACCATTTTTCATTCTTCCACGTCCTTTTTGAATCTAAGGTAATCCCAGAAGCGCAATAAAAATATCGTCGAAAAAAAAACCTGCCAATTTTCCTACAATTGCCACTTATTATTTTGCAGCTTCACCAAGATTTACCCGTGAGCTTATATTTCACCAGAAATCGTTTTCTATTTGTTATTGGGACCCCACTTATGGCCTGTAAATAGCCGTTAAGGGTTGTTGTCCCTCTTGACAGGGCTTAGCAAAAATAAGCGAGTGTAAATAAATATAGCCGGAGGAGTATCCGTGTTTTGGGGCTGCGAGGCGAGATTTGCGGGGAATTCGGAGCATTGGGGACATTTTGCGTGCAATCCGAAATTCGGACGAGTTTTTTATTTTTATTTATTTGTGGTGTTCTGGCTTTCGGTCATTTGTCAAAGAGTGTAAAGTAAAAAGAGAAACTAGAAATGTCAAGTACGTGTGACACGCACACACAAAAGTTTTGTAGCCATGTCAAATATCGCTGTGTGTGCCAAATTATGCGTATACCTACTATATTATAGGCCTTATAATTTATGACCTGAATCCTAACTAATATCACAGAATACATATAAGTACAGTACAGAAGATTCACTCCTCAAAATCATTAAAAAAGTAGCGACTCTTGCTACTACAAAATAGAGTACAATGCAGGACGTGCGAGCGCTAACTACCTACATTACAGCTATATTAACCTAGAAGTTGCTTCTCTGTCTATCGCGTAACTCTTGTCGCGTTATCTTAGACGACTACTTGTAGCTTCATACCTAAAGTGCAGAATCCGCCAGGCCTGCTAATATCACAAATGCGACAGTGTGTTTGTTTGTCAGTTTGTTTGTTCCAAAAGAGTACCTATGTTTCGTTTTATAAAAATGATGTATGTGTTTAATTTAGTTTGTTTGGTTACAGATTGGCAACCTCAAAAATTTCTATCTATTATCACATCCACACGTCAGCAAGAGATCACCAAACGCGAGCATTGACTACATCAATAGACTCAAAAACGACCCACAGGTGAGTCGCAGCTGAACCGATTTTGACTAAATCTATTGTAGAGATAGTTTATACTAGCTGCGCCCGTAGTTTCACCCGCGTTGTGATGAAAATCGGTGATGATGATGATGAAAAGTAGCCTACGTGTTAATCCAGGATATAAGCAATGTAGTATGTAGTGGTAGGACTCTTTTGCAGGGAAGTACCACAACTTTGTCAGTTATTCAACCGCCAAGCAGTAGTGTGCAAACACTACAGTGTTCCTGATTGAAGGGCAATGTTTCCAGCGAAATTACAGGGCACACAGAGATTTGACATCTTATATCTCGGGGTGACGAGCGCAGTGCATTGCCATCCAGGGTTTTGAACTGTTGAAGTTAAAAATTCTGAGTGGCGTTGAGCTGTTATGGGCAAGCGTGAAGAGCCATCAGGCGAGCGACTTCGCTCGTATTGTATCGTTCACTCAGTATCATAAAAAAATGTATATTCCAAATTTCATCCAAATACATCCAGCCGTTTCTGCGTGATTGAGTACCAAACATCCATCCATCCATCTATCTACATATCCATCCATCCATCCAAAGTTTCACATAATTAATTATATGATATTCGTGTGATTTTAAAAGCATTTAGAACACTTGTGACAAGTGTCTGACGGTGTTTTCCGGTAGTTGCACTCGAGGGTCAGTTACAATTCTAGGTAGAGCATGTTTGCCATCTTTGACCACACAGATCAAATTATTTCCATCAGTAAAGATGTGGTCAAACGCCAAGATAACAATGAAATTATTGTAGACTGATTGATATACACAGGATATTTAGATAAGTATTAAAAAAGAAACGGGATCTTTTTGGCAGTGTATTCATATAATTTGAAATAATCTGGACATCGAGAAAATTCTCCAGCAAAAACACAACATACAAATCTATCAATCTGTCTATCAAGTTGACAAAATGATAGAACTAAGAATTTATAAAAAATCTGTCAGATTGTTATAGAAAATACGATGGTGGCTCTCTCATTTGGCTAAGATAAGTTGGTATTGGATGTCAGACGATAAAAGTGAACGTAGCGATAGTACTTAGATAAACTATTCATCAATCAAGTTGTGAAAGTTGACAAGTCTTATCGCTATGATTGAATGGGGCGAAGGAAGATACTTTTATAGTTTCTGAAAGTCAAAACATATAAAAATTTATATATAAAAAAAATTAAATTGTGGTTTAATTTGCACCCACAAACGACATCTATTTTTTTTATCGACTTGATGATTACAATGCGTTCTGTTTTTATGTACAGTATGTGCACCGATTACTCCGTGGACAGGTGTACGTAATTGTTTTTTCATTATTAAATTATGTAAAAAAAAACTGTCAAGGTGGTAGCTGCACCCCGCGGTATCACCCACGTTATATAGCTGACTCGACATTCGTTCTCCTGTCTTAGCTATGAATTAAATTCGAACTGAAATAAATAATAATAAAAAATAATGTTTTTTGTAATGTTTTTAATCATCAAAGGCACAAAGTAAAAAAATCCTCGTTAAGTTTTCTGAAAATTTCCAATTTTATGCACAATTTTCTTAATTTTTCTTTTCGTAAGAATCTACTACAAAGCATTAGAAAACTTAAAAAAAAAGATTAATGAAATCGGTTTATCTTTCTCAAGTTATGGCGTGACCAAAGTAAATAGGCATTCATTGTTATACATATAGATGTAAAAAAGCTGTCAAGGTGGTTCTTTTTTTTTTTACTCAGTAATTTATAACCAACTCAAAAAAATACGAGTAATTTTGTTCAAAAGCCTGTTGCTTTGGATCAATTATTTTGTTCGAGTGCTTACTAATTTTAAAGTTACTCCAAACATAAAAAAAAACTTAGGAGTCGGTAAAAAGTCATCATCTCTATCTTTATGCCAGCTTTAGGGCCTGTAAAGGTTCTAGCTGAGTAATTACTAGCAGGTAGCTAGAATTAAAGATGACTTCATTATCGCTTAGATTGGTTGCAGACAGTTCAAGAATATTATGGAAACTGACGTGGTTTTCACTAATTTTATTTATATAACCGGCCTAATTTTACGTAATTCCCGTGTAATATAAATAAAACAGTTCAAGAATTTGGAAGTTGACAGAGAGGCCATCGTAGCTTAGTGGATAGAGAACTTAGGGCATATAACCGATGGCATAGGTTCGAATACTGCCGCAATAAAGAAAAATAAGTTGTCTAGAACACTTAAATTATTTATAATAGTTTCAGATGTCAAGTGACCTTCAAAGTTTTTTTTACAGCGATTTATTTTTGTTCAAAATATTCCGAGCAAGCTAATTCATTCACTAACTATTGTTCTAAGAAGAGATATTATCATTAATGCTTAAGGTTATCTGTGTATTTTTCTGGAGCCAGCATGAAAAATCTCGCAAAGTTTCTAAGGCTCCTCATAATCTTAAAGCCGTCTGTGAAGTGCCCAAAATTTTTAATTAAAAAAGTTAATTAATCTCTTGTTCCTAGAAAGAGCCAAAGATGGCATTTTTAAAAGTTGGGGACAACCAAAGTGTAATGAATAAATCGATAGGTTAGAAACTTTCAGTTTTGAGAACTTGTAATTGATATTGGCAACAATAAATGATATTACAATATATTAGAGTTTGTAGATAATTTTATTATTTATAAGTTGAAAAGCCCACGACACATTTTTTGCAAAGGAATTCAAAAAATAAAAATAATCGTAGAACATGTCTGAGGATTTATGTAAATATAATTTGACTGTTATTTCTTCTTTTTTACTGGTAATCAACTTAATATCTACGTATGTCAAAAAATCTAAATGAGATATTGTACAATTATAATTTGGCCATGTAATTATTACTATGGATTACATAATAAAAAACTATTCAGATTATATGTTTGAAAATTATACAATAACAATATAAAATAATTTTACTATAAGTGATTTCTTTCAGAAAACCTTTAGATGGACATAACTGAAAGAGAAGGGTCGGCGGTATAAATAATACATAATAATATAATACGAGTACATACAAATAAACACTGAATATACAAGTAATATCATGTACTTACCAATACATACTATACAAATACATCCATACATAATTATGTACCAATTATAAAGAAATATAGTGATTTTAGACAAGATTCTTAAAAATAGGAAGAGATTTGGCCTGCCTGATAGAAGCATGCAGCTCATACCACAGCAGGACAGCTTGAACAGTGAAAGATTTACTGTAGGAAATATTAGTTGAAGAAGTAGGAATATTAAGTTGAAGGGCACCTCTAGTTTCCTTGCGATCATCTCGTGCAAACATTTTTTGCACTTTGTATTAACAAACTTGAAACGTTCTTTCAAGTACGGTGGGATGGTTGGATTGCGCAAAGCCGTGCTCCGTTATCTTATAGGGAGCTATGCACAATACACCCTAAGCGGGATGTCAGTGCAGGTTTTATCACCCCACTTTAAATTAGAATTGGATCGTGGGATTAAACAGAATTTAAAAAAGAAAGAAGAGGATGTGAGAATTACGGCGAAGGCGGATAGATAACAATTTGAGTTTTTGTCGGAATTCCGATCGGTCATATTTACGCAAGCCAAATATAAACCGAATGCAGAAATTTTGTAAACGCTCTAGCTTGTTCAAATGCTCTTCGGTAACCGAAAACGGAAGACTGGTCTTTCGGAAAACTTGTTTGAATCAAACTGAAAATTTAACTGCACATTTATTACGTAAAAGTTACATTTGTAATGTATTTTTTTTACATTCTGCTTAGATTTCACGTAAGTGCATTCGATCGTGTTATATCTTCAAAAGTGTTGAATTATATATCTGGAACATTTTTTGCGCGATCAATTGCTGAGATTGATGGTGCTCGAAGCATAGACATCATGTAAGTTGTGGTCATGCTTAGCTTGTCATATATGAAGAAAAAAAAAACAAGAAAGAATGGAGTGAGTCTTCTTGAATTGATCTCTCCAATTGAAATTTAACGATTGCCACCATCCAAAAATAACACATTTCAGAGGCAATATCCATCAGTTATTAAATTATCCATTAGAATAATCCTCAAAGTTATCGACTTAAGCGGATTCCGAATAATTGATTCTACTCCTCAATAATGTTACATCCTCAAAGGATCGGTTAGTTAATCTTCTGGAGTTAGCTTGACGATTAAAATAGCTCTCTGATAAGTGGCTTTGAAGATAAATGGTGTTATTGCAAATTTCAACTTTTTGAAGGGCCGTTGAAATATTACCTAAAGTTTAAGGCAAAGTTGTCGTTGGGCGAATTGTAATTAATAAGTAATATGAAACTTGAGTGTAACTTTTTAAAGGCCACATGCATAGGCCTTTGGGGCAATGCACTTTAAAAAATCTTTCAGAGCGCCTGGTTAATACGACGCGTGACCAAAATGCTGGCGTGTTTCTGTCCCAACGCATAAGCATTACCATGCAACGTGACAATGCCGCCAGCATGTTTTTAGTCCTTCAGCGGTCTATGGGCAGTCTAACTGTTTTTGTAGTGTTATTATAGCTTGTATTTTATTTATTTAGTTAAGTATTAACTGCGTAATAAACTGCGTTCGAGAAACTAGAATTTAAAACTTAGCCAAATTTAAGATAATGTATCATCTCGACGTAGCATAAATTATACTTTTTTATTTACTGACATCAAAAAGGTTATCAATTCGACTGTCTGTTATGCGATTATTCCGCCTATTATGAATTGATTTTGATGATTCTTTTTTGTTCGGTGGTCATACTTTAGAAATGGCTCATATAAATTTTATCAAAATTGATTCAGCGTTCTAAAAGAAAACAACATAAATATTTATTAACCAGATGATGTTTTGGTTTGTAATTTCCCTACAGAAAAAGATTTGACGAGGATTTTCAATCTCTGTTTTAACTATAATTTTTGTACATTTTTGTTTGTGTAGGTATAGTATGAAGACAGTTTTTATTTATTTTTTCAAAAAATTTACTATATTCATTGAATAATCATAGATTTTTTGCAAACACGTGATTATTTACTAAGCCTAGCTACAAGGACAAAAAACTGTTTAAAAATGAATTTTCCGCAATAGGTGAACTGTTTTAATTTTATTGTACTCCTAGCTGCGCCCCGCGCTTTCACCCGCGTGGTGATGAAAAATTGCGACGATAATGATGATGAAAAATACTTTATTATCATACCTACCAAATATACATAAAATTCATAAAAATCGGTCGAGCCGTTTCGGAGAAATGCGACCACAAGTACCGTGACACGAGACTTTTATATATCATCATCATCTGCCAGAAGACGTCCACTGCTGAACATAGGCCTCCCCCTTTTACCTCTACACTGAACGACATCCTTCCATCTGCATCCACTGGATGCCCGCGACTCTCACAATGTCGTCGGTCCATTTAGTGGGAGGCCTACCTACGCTGCGTCTTCGGGTTCGTGGTCTCCACTCAAGCACCTTTTTTCTCCATCGGTCATCAGTTCTTCGAGCGATGTTGTCTACCCATATATTTGTGATTTTTATGTATATAGTAGTCATATCTTACTTTTTTGTCCGATATGAGCATTTAGCTACTTGACAAGTCATCTCCATTTACCTCACCTCAATATTTCTACAACCAAATTTAACAAACGCTTTTAAATTACTTCGCGCAATACATTGTACTGCATAGAGTATCCAATTTGGCTGTTTTGGTCCCACATAACTGTAGCCAAGAGCTTATTGCCATTCTGACTGGGACGATAAGTTCTGTGCTTATGTCTCGCGGTTGTGCAATTCACTGGGAGCCAGCATTTATAACTCTTTGGCAACAGAGTCTTGTTTCCTTGTTGCGATGCGTGATATATGTTCTTGTATTATTGTATTCTGTATTTATTACTAGGTGTTTTTGTCTACTTTTAACGAGAAGTAGTGCTCTGAATTTTAGAGCAATTCTAAATGTCTCTAAACTACCATACAAACAAACGAGACATGCCTAAGCACAATATAGTTCGTGATAAAATATCTCGCATGTTTTTTTTTCTTCACTGTATAGTTAAACCGCTTAACGCAAAAAAATAGTACGGTAGCAATCTTATTATTTTTTAGGGTTTTGTACACAAAGAGTAAAAACAGGACCCTATTACTGAGCCTACGTTGTATGTCTGTCAGTCCTACATTTTAACGACTGTATCTTGCGAACCGTAATAGATAGCCTTTTGAAATTTTCACAGAATATGGAAAGTTACGGGGGATTAACTATGAAATAATAATAAATTCAAAAAGTAAAAACTAAAAGGAACAACAACAAAAGATTTATTTTAATGTTTTTTTGTATATTTTCTAGTGTAAAAACGGTAATAGGTACAAGCGTCAATCTTGCTATTATTATATAGTACACACTCTTAAGTAAAACAACAAATAATAAATACTGGCCAAGTGCAAGTCGGTTACCAAATTTTTATTCTCCAACGGTTCCCGTACGATCACATTTTTTTTTATTTGTTCAAAATCATATTCAAATCCTGTTACGGAATTAAACGGGGATAAACATACCCACTTAGTACATGCAAACTTTCGGATTTATGATATTAGTGTAGCCTTTGTCCGTAAAAATGAGTTAATGATTAAACAAATTAGATGTCACTGTAAATCTTCAACAGGTGAGATGGGTGATGCAGCAGCGAGAGTTAAGGAGGACCAAAAGAGATTTCGCGAGTCACCCTCGACTTGCGATGCGCCAAGTCGCCATGCCAGCATTCCCGGACCCTCTGTTCAAAGAACAGTGGTACTTGGTAAGTGCTTAAAACTTTGCTGTTTTGTTGTTATTTTAACCGCCTTCCTAAAAGGATGAGGATCTCAAATCGACTGTTTTTTTAAATGTTTGTTACCTCAAAACTTTGGGTGAATTGATTTTGATGATTTTATTTTATTTGAAAACTGGTGCTTCCCGTGTGGTCCCATTTCAATTTGGTCAAGTTCTGAAATTTTTATGATGTTGTTTTTTTTTATATTGATAACTATTTTATAGAAAGAAGCGATCGCTCATAGTTATTATTAATTACCATACTTATTGTAAATGTTCCTATTTTTGGAACACTATCTGCTGCATCACAGCTACCGCTAAAGCAGCAGGGTTACTTATTTTTCTACATTGTTGTTTTATAACAATAAATAAGTTTGTATTTCGTTTAAGACACCACTATTAATACTAAATCGTTAGTGTTTTCTATCTGTTTGTAATAGTTGTTTCTGGGGTATGCAATAGCTAAGAGTTTCTATCCATCTAAAACGTGACGGTCATACAAAAATTCTAAAGGTCACTGTAATTGTAATAAATCACTAAGTGAATACATACTCAACCTCATCATACTTTCATTAATCAAAACTTTCCACGAAGATCCGTACCGTCTGACATTAGAATACTCCGAAACATATAAAGACGGTTTAATGCCAGATGGTACGCATAATTTAATCAGAATTACAACTGGCTCCGTACTTGGTACCGTACTTGTATTACAAAGTCAATGACCTAAAGCAGACAAACGGCAAAAGAGACTTAGCTGTACGATGTTCGGGTTTACTGGCTACGTATTTTCATCGGACGCTTCCATTTGTTTGAGATTTTAGGATCTAACGTCGGTGGAAAAATTAACCGGTTTATTGTCTTAAGATTAAATTTAAGGCAGGGATAAAAGGCATTTTATTTATTTGACACATATTTGTGAGCTGATTTACGTAATTTTTTTACTATGTAGGTGTGAGCTGATTTACGTAATTTTTTTTACTATGTAGACTGTAGAGGCAGCTCTTGAGGTAGGTAAGGTAGTCCCACAAAAAATGTAATTACTTTGGCTAAGTATTTTTTTATCCATCTCTAATATACAAATAATTTTCTTCGAGCGCCTGTTGATTTGGCAACTGATTTTTTGAAGCATTTTTGATGATTCTCCTTTTTTTTTCATTTTAATGTCGTTGTTATCATCTAAAATGTTTTTAATTTCTTACTTAAAATTGAGTACGTATTGTGTAAGAAATAAGGTTGAATACACTTTTATACGCAGCTTACATAAAATACAGTCATTTAATGGTTCAGTTTATTTTATAGCCACCCCATAAACAGTAAAATGTATCCCGGTCAAAGAACGGATGCTTGAGTGAAATTACTAATTCAATAGTTCTTCAGATCCAGATGAAAACTTTGTTGTTTTATCGACGCTTATGATGTTTGTCGGAAGGAGATAATAAAAGGTTAGGCGAATTATCTAAAAGTTTTGATGGGAGATAGAGGATGAAAGAGGGTTCAGGGGACAACCCTCTTCAAGTGTTATAAGTAGGGATACCTATATTGTGTGTCGTACATTTATTGTTATTTGTTTATGATCCCTGATTGACCCTAGAAGTTTGACAAGAACTGGTCATTTGGAATAGGATTTCTGCAAGGTGCATGTGCTCTATCTATACAGAGATTAATTATCGATAATTAGTTAACAATCTCTTGTAGGCATGCTATTCTGTGCTGCTATGTTTTATTAGAGTCCACAGTATGTGCATGATCTTATTCTCTCCTGTCCATTTTTCTATCAGACTGCCAGAGTGGGCACGTAAAGAACACCGGTTGATTTTCCGTAGAAAACAAAGCACTTTGAATCTTTGAATCTACCTTTATTGTGTGGACTGCTAGTCTGTGGAATGCGCTGCTTGATTGTGTGTTCCTCGATAGTTACAATCTAGGAATCTTCAAATCGTAACTAAATTGGTTTCATCTAGGCAAGCGAGCTCCATCGTAGACCGCATCATTGCTTAACATCAGGTGGGTGATGGTCAAATGCTAGAATTTTATTTAATAAACAAACATCTTAATTAACAATGTCTATTACACAACTTTTTTTAGTTAAAAAATAATTTCTACACTTTCATTTGAGTCCATCATCCCTCGTTTTATAATACGTAATGGTACGTTATTACAACTTATAAAACAATACGTACCTATTATAAAAAGAAAGTGAGAGTTGATACGTAATTTTTAAATAGAATTTGAACGTAATCCCGTCACTTAAATTGTTAAATATGATCCGCCGCAAACAACATTGTAAAAAGAAAGATAAAATAGCATATTTATTATTTTCGGAGTCTTTAACTCTGATACTTTACTCAAACTCATACTCATTTATACATACGATCAGGATTATGTCAGATATAAAATAAAATATGTCAATATAAATTAGAGTAATTAAAAATAAGTAAAATCTAAAAGCAGGGGTGGCTTTGAGGCTAGCCGTCAGTGATTGGCGACACCTTGTACCCCGATTCAATGGGGATAAATGAGACCCCGATCCCTGGCTTGCCTTAACCAGCCATCTGAAGGTGGTAACAGCAAGAACTAAGAACCTACGCTCTAGGGTGGAAGTGTTAAAGTGCATAACGCCACGAGTAGCGTTTAGTGAAAGTGCAGCACTCCTCTCGACACCTTAAGCCACCCTCGCCAATGTTGCCCCTCCGGTGCCAAATAAGGCAGCCTTTATGGGAGGCCCATTTAGTGGATGGCAAGTCATCACCTGTCTCAATGTATTTTGAGATGAGACAGGATAAAGAAGGTGCCGTTTCTCAATCTATAGATCTGTTCTCCTATCCACAAGTAGTCCGCTCACCTCAATAGCCGAGATTTTTGAAGTGGAAACTTCTTTAGGCGCGTTGAGCACTTTTGGGTTTGGGTGAACAAAAATCATGGAACTCGCGTCATCGTCACGCTGTCACAGAATACATAATACACTGTACCGTGTATTTTAAAACAGCGCCATCTCTTGTAGAATAGGTGAATTACTACTTTTCACTTCTGACGTGCAGTCCCATGACTGACGTGTTTTTTAATCCTATACTGTACTAGTTTCATAAGTATTCCATTTTATACACATTTCATCATTGTTTTTTTATACTCAGCGTGGCCTGTTGGCGTTGGCTATGGCCCCACCAATGCCTTTCAAATATCCGGGCTAGATCCGAGAATGCTTATAAGAAAAATCTAATTATAAATACATTTAGGATGACATGTTAAAAGTAATTTTTATATTTCATTGATTGACAAGTTAAATCCACTCCTCCGGTGGGGAGAGTTAGATCGCTCGCATAACATGAAAATTGCTTTAAAACACAAGTAATGTAAAGATAAATCAAGTAAGCAAATCAGTTTTATTAAATTCACACGCAGTGTTTTTTTTTTCATGTTGAAAAGGTGCTCTGTTTGGGGAGCGGCTCTTCTCTTAATTACCGGACCATAAACATGCTATAGACATAATATAATTCGTCGGTAATATGTATAATTAAGGTGAAACTACATCGGTTTCAGTTTTTAATAAATGATTTCCATTTCAGAACGGGGGCGCTGCAGATGGCTTAGACATGAATGTGGGTTACGCGTGGCGGAAAGGATATACAGGGAAAGGCGTAGTTATTACTATTTTGGACGACGGCATACAACCCAACCATCCCGACTTACTGCCGAATTATGTAAATAGATCTAATTTTACTAATAATATTAAGCAAAATGTGTGTACCTAGCCTATCGAGCTTTCCATGTCTCTATTATGTTATGTATTTTCGAAGCAAGTTTTTGTGTTTTTGCCCTTGAAGGATACACATAAAGCGCTAGACAGTGTTTAGTAAACAAATGGTTCTATCATTATATACGCACCAATTTGCCCTTGATCGCTTTCCCTAACTTTATCACCACTCAAGTCTCAAATAAAAACCTCACTAAAATTGAACGTAAAGCCTTCATCCAACACAAAAGACCCCCTTTGTCGAGTGTAATGTATTGAATGGGGGATTGTAGGACCCCGCCGCTTCGACCGACATAAACGGGAACGACACGGACCCGACGCCGCAAGACAATGGCGACAATAAGCACGGCACCCGATGCGCGGGGGAGGTGGCAGCTGTCGCCTACAACCGCTACTGTGGCGTTGGCATCGCGTACAATGCCAGCATCGGCGGCATCAGGATGCTAGACGGCCTAGTCAATGACGCGGTGGAGGCGCTAGCGCTCAGCTTCAATACACACCACATAGATATCTACAGCGCTTCCTGGGGACCGGAAGACGACGGGAAAACCGTAGACGGTCCCGGCCCTCTAGCCAGAAGGTACGTTTAATTGCACGCTTAGATTCTATCTCAGTATATTTCATCGAGCTCATTAAAACTTTTTTCCAGGGCATTCATAAACGGGGTGACGAACGGAAGGGGCGGAAAAGGCTCCATTTTCATATGGGCGTCCGGAAACGGGGGAAAACACACGGATTCCTGCAATTGCGACGGTTACGCGAACAGTATATTTACGATATCAATATCGAGTGCCACACAGGGAGGGCTTAAACCGTGGTATTTAGAAGAATGCTCGTCGACTATAGCATCTACGTACAGCTCGGGGACCCCGGGGAAGGATAAAAGTGTTGCTACTGTAGATATGGATATACTGTTGCGGCCGGATCATATGTGTACATTGGAACATACTGGGACATCCGCCTCGGCGCCGCTGGCAGCTGGCATTTGTGCGTTAGCTTTAGAAGCGAACCCTTTATTAACGTGGAGGGATGTACAGCATCTCATAGTTATGACTTCGAGGTCGCAGCCTTTGGAAAAGGAAAAAGGCTGGATAGTAAACGGCGTCAAAAGAAAAGTGAGTCATAAATTCGGGTACGGACTAATGGACGCCGCTCAGATGGTGACGCTCGCTGAACAATGGAGCAGCGTGCCCCCGCAACACATTTGTAAGTCGCAGGAAATAAACGAGGACAAGACGATTGAAACATCTTTCGGTTATACGATATCCGTGCACATGGACGTGAATGGGTGCAGCGGCACGACGAATGAGGTCAGATTTTTGGAACACGTTCAATGTAAAATTTCACTAAGCTTTTTCCCGCGCGGAAATTTACGGATACTGCTTACGTCGCCGATGGGAACCACTTCCACTCTTTTGTTCGAAAGAAGCCACGACGCAACCAGTTCCAATTTTGACGATTGGCCATTTCTGAGCGTTCATTTTTGGGGTGAGAGTGCCGAGGGACGATGGACCCTTCAGATATTAAATACCGGAAACAAGCACGTCACTCAACCGGGAATATTGAAAAAATGGCAGCTAATATTCTACGGTACGGCTATCAATCCAATACGGTTACGAAACAAAGGGTATTTCAATTCAAACAACGTCTATCAGGAAAAAAAAGCTTATCATATCAACGACGTTTACGATGCCTCGGAATACTCGCAATTCCTCAACGAGATCGAGCTCGGCATTTCAGACAGACGCAATTACCCCAAAAACATTCCTTCGGCGCAGCGAAAAAACGTTTTGGCTGATGCGAACGACAAGCAAGTACAGAGAATGTGCGACCCCGAATGTGATTCGCAGGGTTGCTACGGGAAAGGGCCGACACAGTGCGTGGCTTGCAAACATTATCGTCTAGATAATTCGTGCGTTTCGAGATGCCCGCCGAGGAGTTTCGTAAACCAGGGTGGGGTGTGTTGGCCTTGTCATGAATCCTGTGAGACGTGTGCGGGCGCGGGGCAGGACTCTTGTCTCACTTGCGCGCCGGCTCATCTATTAATCATCGACCTCGCCGTGTGCTTGCAGCAATGCCCCGACGGTTATTACGAGGACCCGGACGCGAGTGCTTGCTTCCCTTGTGCCGAGCACTGCGACACTTGCTCCGAAAAGGCGGATATGTGCTCATCTTGCGCTCATAGCTACGTACTTTACAATGGCTCATGTTTGGCAGTCTGCCCGCCAGGCACTTATCAAAAAGATGATTTTGGCTGCGTGCAGTGTCACAAAACATGTGAATCCTGTCACGGTCCCGACGCCACTGAATGTGTCTCGTGCAAAATAGGCGATTTCGCATTCAAAAACCGCTGCCTACCTAAATGCCCTACAGGATATTACGCCGACACACAAAGAAGGGAATGTTTAGCGTAAGTGTTATTGTTATGATAATACATTTCTGCGAAACAGACATCTTTGAATGCTAATGTAATGTTGATGTTGGTTTCAAGTTACGAATGTATTTGTTCCTTAATTGTTATTACGTGTCGTGACATCTCACGTTCTTGCTTTATGTTTTAGGTGTCCGATCGGTTGCAAAGTATGCTTGTTTGGGATTTGTTCTATCTGTGATCAAAACTGGGTTATTACAAGAAGCGGGAATTGCTTGACCAGTGGCAATGACAAGTGCGACACAAGTAAGAGCAACAAGGCATGTAGGATCTAGTTCAGTGTCTTTGTAGAAAATGAAAACTTTAATGCGACTTTTGTTTCCAGGCGAGTATTACGAAGGAGGTCGGTGTAAAAACTGCCATTCAACGTGCGAGAAATGTAGCGGACCGAACGAATGGGACTGTTTGTCTTGTTCTAGTCCGCTGTTATTGCAGGGATCGAGGTAACTAACCCTATTTATACGCACGTTGGCTCGCGCCGTCCCTTAAACTAACCACGTTGTTTGCTTTAGGTGCGTGGCGGAATGTGGACAGGGGTATTACCAGACGGCGGGGAAATGTTCCCTATGCCCTCATACTTGTACTAATTGCGTATCAAGGTTGAACTGTACGTCTTGCTCTGGAGCTTTGAGGCTTCAGTCTGGGACTTGTCGGGCGACATGTGCTCCTGGTTATTATCCCGATGACGGAACATGCTCGAAGTGCTACCTCTCATGTGAGACGTGTACGGGTCCGAGAAGAGACCAATGTGCATCGTGCCCGCCTGATTGGAGACTAGCTGCGGGTGAATGTAGACCAGAATGCCCTCAAAACTTCTTTCCTTGGAAGGACAGTTGCAGACGCTGTCACCACTACTGTCAAGACTGTCACGGTGCAGGGCCCCAGCGCTGTAAGACGTGCCCCCCTCATTTTGCCCTGGATGGGGGTCTGTGCGTAGAGTGCCTTAGTTCTCAATACTACGAGGCGAGGAAAAGTACGTGTAGTCCTTGCCACGACTCTTGCAGGTCTTGTTCTGGACCTGGGCCTAGTAGCTGCGTTACTTGTGCACACCCACTTCGATTAGATAGGTGAGTGAAAAAAATATAGGAAAATTTACACTTAATGATAGACGTTGCCTGCCCGGATAGGTGTTTTTAAAAACCCTTTTAATTTTTCAAAGTAAGCATTTTAAGTAATTGTACACTGATTTAATTTGGATGAAGTTGTATTACGAAATTATGCAATAACTAATAACAAATATATCGAATACTAATTCAAATAATTCTATTCAATTAACAAAAATCCTAAATTCATTAAGTTACAGACAATACACAGCCTCAACCACTGAGTCTAGAACACAGATGGTTTTTTTAGTTTCCCTTCTCTTTGCTGTGATTAGAAAGCATGAAATTTTGTAGAACTGTTTCAGTAATGAAAATGAGCACAAAAAAGTATTTATGAAAGTTTATCGTTTAAAGGGATTGAATTGTTTTTTTTTTTTTAAGTGGATTATCGTGCTTTAGAAACGTTGACGTATTTTATTCAGTTTAAAAAGTAAAAGTTAGTTGTATCATTATTTTTTGAAAACTTATTCTCTGAGGGGGTTAAATAAGGGATTATTTTTTATAAGAAAGGTTTCAAGTTTAGAAACGTAGACGTTGCATTCCCTAAAGGATTTAATAGTGGACGAAACTTTGTAGGAGCTTTCGTATTTCCTGTTTAACTGATAGGAAATTTGAACGAGCACACGGCTTGCAAAGCTATAACTTTATTGATATTCTGTAAAATATAAAATTCTGTATTAACACTTTTTTTTTCATTACAAAAGTCCAATCAATTCAAATCTACGAAGTTTATTGCAAAGATAACGTATGTACTATTAATTCCTACCAAAATAGCAACACTTTAATTTAAATCAAATCTGCCACTGCTTCAATAAGTACCAATCTTACTAAAACTTGAGCCAAATGACCAACTATTACCAACCTTACAGGATAAACAACAAATGTCTACCGTGCTGTACAGAAAGTGCCTCTTTCTATGCCAGCACGAACGTTTCTGACTGCTGCCATTGTGATAAAAATATGGGTAAGTCAGCTTTTCAAACTCAGATTTGTAGAAGATTAACGTGCAGTCACACTTTAAATGTCCCAGTTTCAGGGTTTAACGGTTGTATGCGATCGGAATAGTAATTCTTTGAAAGATTTATAAGTCTCCTAACTGCAGTTTTACCTTCGTTTCTGTACATTTTCCGCGATAATAAGTAGCCTGTATTTAAATCTAGGGTATAAGCTAGCTCCAAATAAACATTGAAATCCTTTAAAGAGTACCAAAATTTCTTACACACAGGCATAGTTTTGCATTTTTAATTTCAGTGTGATTCTGTGTGCATATAGATTTGAAACAAGCGACGCTGATACCGGTACTACCGTTCTACGAAATATACTTGTTGTAGCGCTCACCTACGTAGCTCTACGTCAATCTACGACGTAGCTCTAGTAGATACAAGCTTTTTTATTCAGGCAAACACATTTGTGGTAAATCGAAACACAAGCAACTCGGATGATGAACAGTTACAAAGCCACCCAGAATTTTAAAATCCTGTACATCAAGGGTCCTGTGTTTGGATGTCTTCAAGTAGAGAGTGAATCGCGTTTCTTCTATATAGGCTAGCGAACTCCATCGTAGACATCATCATCGCTTAATATCAGGCGCAGTGGTGATCAAACAAAAGACTATTGATCAATTTACGGCCTTTACTTATAAACGTTACTTTAGTTAAGCAATGCTTAAAATTGCTGTCTCGTTTTCATGTGTGACAATTTCCGTCAGCGAGAAGTTAACACAGCAATTTTGGGCATTCTTAAGTAGCGTTTTTACGTAAGGCCGTTTAAAAAAAGACTACACTAACTACACTAACTAAGACACTAACCGTTATGGCATCTTGCAAGTGGCTCATCTAATTTGCGCAACTAGAGAAGGACAAACGTATCATGCACGTGCATCTTGCTCTTGCAGGCGTGCCTTTGTTCCAAGTTGTGCAGGTCACTTGCAATAAAACAATGAGATATTGATGAAATATAATGATTTCATTAAACCCTATGATTTCAAATTTATACATTATTAATTTATTTAAAACATTGTTATGTTTAAATACTAGTCTTGTAGCTTAAAACACTGCTTAAGGGCCTATGCAAGGTGCGTTTACTATCTCGGTCCAATTTGGTTCATATCTATTTTTTTTTTTTATATATCAAAACTTGTTTGGACTAATATGACATTTTTGTTGAATTTTTGGTACTGTTATTCTCGATGGCTTATGTTTTTTTTTCCGTATATTCTGTCATTTTATATATTCAGATATGTTGAAATGTGCAAGCGAGGCAGGGAACGCACATTGCCTAGGCCTTTAAGAAATGGTCCTTATCGGTAGACTTTTACATGAACGTAATATTTTGTTTGATTTTATTGCTGTAACCAGAACTACATAATTGACTTGATTAAGTTGGAGCCTTCTTTTTGGATTGAAAATTTACCCATAAGACTTCCATATATATTTTGTAATAGATACAGATGGAACTAACAATAACTTAAAAGTTATCGCTTAGTTTAGTTTACTTAACGCATTGTTTTGTTTTTCCTAGGCGGCTGTCTCAACGGCTCTTCAGCTGGCAAGAGGCGGATAGCAGACAATATCAGAACACGGGTCGCTGCGTCATTCTTCGTGGACCATCCCGAAGACCCTGGTCTACTCGACCAAAACATCCTTGTTGTTTGGAGCGTGGTTGCCACTACCCTCGCTGTGGCCGCCTTAGCTGTGGCTGTAAAGGTACATTTATTTTTAATTATATAATTATACTAGCTGCGTAGCCTCTGTTGCAGATTAGTCCCATATAATAATAATTTCATCAAATAGTTTGTTTTTATAAATCGAAATAACAGGGGAAAACTACCTGGCAAGGACATGTGATACGTTTCCATTCTTACGACTCTGATGCTACTTTATATGTATGTGTACCTACCATGTTCTGACAAAGAAATAATTTGATTTGATTTGAAACTACGTCATCCAAGTAAACTAAATTTCGTATATACAAATTTTGAAGACGGTTTTTTATTTGTTTATTCACAATATTAGTCTGATTTAATATATTTACGCTTAATTTTTCCTACAGCTAAGAACAAGAAAACGAAAGCTCCGCGCTTCGTTCCCCAAAACTCAGTACTCACAGCTGAACTCAATCGATGAGGACTTAATCCCCATGACGTCATCGACGATACTAAAAACAAACGTCGCCATCACTAAGCAAACCAACAGCGAAACTGAAGAACCAACATAGTTTGAACCCTAAGTCAATGTAAGTAGATTAATTTTACACCGCAGACTGATATTTAGAAGTTTCAATTAATTGTGTAAATAATATTGGAACTATTAAATTGTTTATTTTCTAGTCATTAAATGCTATATTTGTATCTATAAAGATTTGTGAAGTTAAGGCAGTGCTCTAATAGGCATGATGAAAGAAGAAATAATAACTGGAATTATTATTTAAATAATGTATAGGGTTTTTAATGCCATAGGTGGCAAACAAGCTAACGGGCTGCCTGATGTTAAACGATCACCGTCACCTATGGATACCTGTAATACCAGGGGCATCACAGATAGGTTGCCGACCCGTAAATACTCTATTAACAGCCCTTTTGAAGAACCTTATGTTATAGTTACTCGGAAATGCCGCTCATTCCACAAATTGCAGGTGTGAGGCAAAAAAAAAAACGCGTAAAACACACAGTGTGCGATTTCCACAGATCTATGATACGTGGATAAACTTTCAGGCGGTGGCGGCTAGTACGATGATAGAACCGCGATGCTGGCATCAGATCGAACAGTTCTTCAGAACATTCCCCGTTGTAAATGTAACAAATAAAAGACACAAAGACCCATGTTTTAAACTATCACGGTTGTTCACTAATGTTAAATGATTATTTACGGGATATTTACCGTGGTAAGGTTGTGGAAGGAGCTCCCGATATTTCGGCGCAGTTACATGCACCATGTTCACGGGAAGACTGAAGAATGCGGGTGGTTGGTGAAAAAGTAAATATCCCGTAAATAATCATTTAACTTTACAAAGACCCATGTCTATGCGCATGCTGAGCGGCTCTAAGTGCTCAGTGAGCTTGGGATCGTTGACAACTCTGACAGCTCTACGCTGTAATGCATCAAGTGGCTCAAGCTGATACTTGGGTGCTCCGTTCCAAAGATGGGAGCAGTACTCCATGTGAGATCGGACTAGCGCTTTGTAAAGCAAAAGTCTGTCTCGACGAGAAGTACCGCTTCGCCTTGTTGAGCACACCAAGTTTCTTAGAGGCGAGCTTGGCTTTACTTGCAATGTGACCGCGAAACTATACATTCATAGAGTTGTGGATTCCTAGTATTCCAATGCTTTCCGAAACCTTGAGGGGAATGTTCTGAAAGTGAGGAGCTACAACAAATGGGGTTATATAGCGATAAACGTGCAAACTTGAGCCTTCGTTGGGTTGAACTAAACCAAGTTCAGTTCACCCCAATCCGAGACCTGCTCAAGGGAGGCCTCAACTTCAGACAGTAGTTTCTTTCTTTCTTTCCTACTTTCTTCAACTACAGCAAGAGGGGTGTTTGCACGACCTGTACACTGGTCGTGCATCCTGTGGGTTAGAAAGATTCTAAAAACTATGTTTAACTCTATAAAAAATACAAAATAATATTTATTTTGATATAATATACAAAAATATCATCATCATCAGCCAAAAGACGTCCACTGCTGAACATAGGCCTCCTCCTTTAACCTCCACACTGAACGACATCCTGCCATCTGCATCCACTGGATGCCCGCGACTCTCACAATGTCGTCGGTCCATCTAGTGGGAGGCCTACCTACGCTGCGTATTCCGGTTCGCGGTCTCCACTCAAGAACCTTTCTTCCCCATCGGTTATCAGTTCTTCGAGCGATGTGGCCTGCCCATTGCCACTTCAAATTGCAGATTTTAATAGCTATGTCGGTGACCCTGTTTCTTTGGCGTATATCTATGTTCCGAATTTTATCGCGTAAAGAAACTCCGAGCATAGCTCTCTCCATTGCCTGTTGTGTGACTCTGAGTTTTTCCAAAAGACCCACAGTTAAGGACCACGGCTCAGTACCATATGTCATCACTGGCAACACACACTGGTCAAATACCTTTGTCTTTAAGCACTGTGGTATCTTGGACGAGAAGATTTCACGCAATTTCCCGAACGCTGCCCATCCGAGTTGGATTCTTTAACCCCTCTGCCTAAGTTGGACTTACCTAACTGAACAATCTATCCAAGATAGGTGTAATGATCAACAACTTCGAGAGTATCGTTCCCAACATTGACCGGCACGGGTACAACATGGACATTGTACATGATTTTTGTCTTATCCATGTTAATTTTAAGACCCACCTGTTGGGAAAGGCTACTGAGGTCTCTGATCATTATATTGAGGTCCTCCAGCGACTCTGCCATGATAACTATATCATCGGCAAAACGAACGTGAGTGATGTATTCGCCATTAATGTTGATGCCCAATCCGTTCCAGTCCAAAAGCTTGAAAACGTCCTCCAATGCGTTCGTGAACAGTTTTGGAGAGACAACATCTCCATGTCTCACGCCTTTCTGCAATTGGATTGGCTCCGTGCTCATATTTTATACAAAAATATTAAATACAGTAATCCGCCATGATAGGCGAAACACCAGTTAAAGCGAGTGATGTTATGATCATGAAAACAAACCCAGTTTTTTTTTTCAAAGGTTCTTTACGGTTGACATGGAGTTTTTAAGATCGTGAGGTCATAAGCAGACGCCATCGCCTGCGAGTGAATTTGGTATAAATTGGCGATTAGTAAAAAAATATCAATTATCGGTTGATTAAACAGTGTGTCTGCAGTTTTTTTAATAGTAGATGCGAAAAAATATCGTATAACAGTTTTTGGAATTGTCGTCATGCCTTATGATCATTGCTCGCATTACCAGACGATGCCATTGTGTACCCAAACAAACTTTTTACTATCTAATGATTCGAACATCAATTAGGCCACCCAAAGATAAATATACTTAGTTGAGCGTGTGTTCGTGCAAACAATTCGATGCGATCATTGTTTATTGGTGCAAGCAATAGTCTATTTGACCATTGCTTGCACCAATAAACAATGATTCGTTGTATGAAATCTTTTGCTATTTGAGTCCGAATATTGCCTTAATTTAAATAATTTATGTTGAAAAACAGAAAGAAGTAAAAAAAACAGAAATACTTAGTCGAAACAGAAATACGTCTTGTATGATTTTCAAACACATTTTCTGAGAAAGAGCAAATATTTATCGAGCAACTATATATTATTTAATGAAACAAATTATACGATGAAACTGTAAGTTCGTACACGAGGCGACGTCGGCGACTTGAATGGCGTCGCGACTTTTACAATAATTGACAGTGTAGACGTCTGAGTACAACCGCGTTTCTCACACGCGATTCGATTGTGCCTTTTTGGTGTAAAAAAAAAGATAATTTAGAATAAAATATTTGGCTTGTAAAACATAGAGTGTTAGCGACGCACCATCTGAGTCATATTTTTATGTACTTGTCTTGAGAAAGGGGAAGCGCGGGGTGCGTGATGAGGGGGGAGGTGGCCTGGATTCAGGCAGTCGGTGTTGCACCGCCTCGACGCAAGACGCACATTGCCTTACTATGTTTTATAATTACCTTCAGTGAAAGTAAAAGTAGTCAAAGGTGCTCAGTTGCATCATTTATCCTGGACCACAAGAATCCAACAGCAACAATAGAGCAATAACTAATTGCAGGCACTGATTATATGAGAGGTTGGATTTAAATACGACATTATGCACCGTCGTCCAATAAGAAGCTAGAATTGTTTAGCGCAGTGTTTTGGCCGTTGGAACATCTCACGCGTGGCTTTGAAAATTAGCAATCTGCGAAATTAAAACGCGAAATTTAGCTACAACATAACATTAATTAATCCCATAAAACGAACTTTATCTAGACCTGTGAACTATTCAAGATTTTATTTGAACTAGATTTATAACCAAAAAGGTTAATAACAATTCTCGAAAGATGAATTGCAAAATACTCCAATTAATTTAACTTTAACGCTACTCAAGTCGTCCAGTTTATGCTCAGATCATACAAACAAGGGAGATATGTTAAGGTAGTATAACGGGTAGGAATTAATCAGGCCAAACTAGGCTTGCACCTTGAACTTGTCGCCTTTTTTGCATGTTGACTATTGACTAGTTCCTAGGTATCGCTGCAAGTTTCTTAGTGTGCGTGAAAATAAGTAAGTGTGCCGTACTTACAGTTTTACGTTAATTGATTAAGCGGTATAGTGAAAAAAGTAGGTGAAGAACGAAGACAGTTGAACACTAATGATAATAGTACTCAGGATTATCTTCCTTGTTTGGCTAATCTGAAACCCGATGATTGGGTCACCTTCATGTACGAACGGTCTAAAACTAATGTTTGTAATTCGTTCTTCGTTTTTATTTTTCTAAGGTAATGTCATTGTATTAATATTATGTTACTCTGTAAGAGCTTTATGTGTTTTTCGATTAAGTATCTTGATGTTTTTTCCACGGCTCCGTGCAGCATTTTTGAATGTTTAAGTAACTGCTAGTTTTTAGTTTTTGAATGAAAGTGTTCTTAGATGAGAAAATTAGGTTTTCTTAACTAAAAAAGTACTTACTTATTTACACATTACCGGCTTTACTTAAACCGTTACTGAAGTAAATAAAACAATGCTTAAAATTGTACAGTCATCTTCTCGCTAATGGAAATTGTCACATGGAAAACGAGACTTCAGGCACTGATTGACTTAACTATCGTTTTTAAGTAAAGCTGATTTTTGGCAATGGCAACGCCCTTAATGTCTTTAAAGTTTTTATGTATTTTTAGACTTCAATAACTAATTTTCTTGACTCACCGACCACAGAACTCTAAACATTTTTTTTATTTAAAAATTGTAATGGGACCGAATTAAAAAAAGTTGTTATTTCCCGATTTGTAAAATCATATTATACATAATTAATTATATAGATGTCTACTTATTACGCTATCATTAAAAAATCTATGTAACCACAACATATCTTGGTGTTGCTGTTTTTTGTTGAAAACTTGTTTCAAAATGTAAATAAAATAAAACTGTTCAAAATATTTAAGAATACCGTGAAAAACTGCGATGTAAATATGTAAATAATACGGGAAGTGTAAATATATTGATGGTTTTTATGACGGATACAACTGGCGTTTTATTTTATATTTTCCTGTCTATAAGGGTAGAATAGTGGGCAGCCCTGCAATCTTATTTATCAGATTCATTCAACATTTGCTCTTGTCGGTGTAGTAACTTCTAGGGCCCTGATTCCATAACTAGAAACACGCTTGTAACGCGGCGCGTTAAGCCGGGTCCGCTGCGGCATGTTTTCGTGTTCGATAACACACTAATTGTTAGCTAACAACAAAGCTACACCCACTTTTCGTGTCAGTAACATGTTAGTATGTTAGCTAACACGAAAACATGCCGCGGCGGACCCGGCTTAAAGTAAAACTCAAAAAATTTGCCTTTATTTACTAAGGAATATAGACTTGAGCCCTTATGAAGTTACCAAACCGACGAGCAAAAGACGTATTAACGAGGGGAAAAGGCACTTTAAAACATCTCTTTATAAGGGTTTTATCATAATTATCAGCGGCAAGTGTGGACCTGTGTACGGAAAGCCATGTTTTTAAAATGAATAATTGTCTCACACTTAGCACACCACTGTCCTTAAAAACGTCTGTAATAGGATATCTAAATGGTTTCTTCATCATCACTTTTAGTACGGATCGCTGCGCCCGCTCCACTAGAATAATAAGTCATGGCAGCACTACCCCAATAGGGCATGCAAACCGGGTACCCGAGTACCCGAAAAACCCGATTAACCGACTGATTTGAAAACCGGGTTTTTAGGATTAAAAAACCGGGTTTTTCGGGTTTTTCGAGTTTTTTTTATTCACGATTGTTTATGTTAAATACTACCAGTAGAACATTAATAAACAATGAAACTTCATAAAAACTTACTGTTTCTCTATTTCTTCTCTACTGATCGAATAAATTTAACAGTTTGACCACAATCTATAATAATAATAGGGATTAGGGAGTAATATATGGTTAAGCTTTGGTTTGACGTTGCCTGAGTGAGGCGCTGTGAGCGCTACTAAGTGCTACTAAGTGTTATTGTATGGTATTTCTATGATTTTTTGAAAAAAATTCTAATACTACGTATTTTAATGTATAGTCTTTTTCTTTTTCAATTTTCATGTTTTTGTGTTAACATAGCTAAATCAATAACCATCATCATCCCTATTATTATTTTCAATATTTTGCTAAGCGTACGTTATACTAGTTCTTCGTATCAACAGAGATAAAAAAAATAAGAGGACTGCCAGTGCCGATTCAGCAACATTAAAATATATAGAGTATAAAAAATCTGCTTGTGATAAATCATCAGCGTGGTTTTAATCATTGCATGCCACGGATGGAAGCAGCTCCAAGGGTAAAGAATGTAATAAAATGCTGGAGATGACAGGCAGTTCTATTGAATAATCCGTCGCGGCTTTTTACACTAAAAAGTTTAACATGCCCCAACGTAGACTAATTAGTGACTCCCGCTGTCTATCGTCATCGTCATCAGCCAGAAGACGTTCACTGCTTAACATATGCCTCTCTTTGACCTCCACACTGTACGACACCTTGCCATCTGCATCCACTGGATGCCCACGACTCTCACGATGTCGTCGGTACATCTAGTGGGAGGCCTACCGACATTGCGTCTTCCGGTTCGCGATCTCCACTCAAGAACCTTTCTTCCCCATCGGTTATCAGTTCTTCAAGTGATGTGGCCTGCCCATAGCCACTTCAACTTGCAAATTTTAATAGCTATGTCGATGACTCTGGTTCTTTGGCGAATATCCACGTTCAGGATTCTATCGCCCAAAGAAACTCCGAGCATAGCTCTCTCCATTGCCCGTTGTGTGACTCTGAGTTTCTATAAAAGGCAGTTAAGGACCACGTCTCAGTACCATATGTCATCACACATTGATCAAAGACCCTTGTTTTTATGCACTGTGGTATCTTGGACGAGAAGATTTCACGCAATTTCCGAATGCTGCCCATCCGAGTTTGATTTTTTAGGCGACCTCTTTGCCTAAGGACTTACCTAACTGAACAATCTGACCAAGATATATATAATGTAATGGTCAACAACTTCGACAGTATCGTTCTCTATAACTACCGGCACGGTTACAACATGGACATTGAACATGATTTTTGTCTTGTCCATGTTCATTTTAAGACCCACCTGTTGGGAAAGGCTACTGAGGTCGCTGAGCATTGTATTGAGATTCTCCAGTGACTCTGCCATGATAACTATATCATCGGCAAAACGAAGGTGAGTGATGTATTCGCCATTGATGTTGATGCCGAATCTGTTCCTAAGCTGTCTAAGTCTACGTCTAAGCTTGAAAACAACCTCCAATGCGTTCGTGAACAGTTTTGGAGAGATAACATCTCCCTGTCTCACGCCTTTCTGCAATTGGATTGGTTCCGTGCTCCTTTTATCGGATTGACATGGTGGCGTATCTTTACAAACACTTCAGCACTTCGATATATCTATAGTCGATATGACAACGCTGGAGGGACTGCAATACTACCCAGGTGTCGATTTACTCAAAGGCTTTTTCATAGTCCGCGAACGCTAGGCATAATGGCCGATTACACTCCTCAGTCTTCTGTATAATCTGGCAGAGAGTGTGTATGGGGCTTATGGTGCTCCAGCTTTTAAGGAAACTGGCTTGTTCGGGAGGCTGGAAGTCTCAACATTATACCAAACGTTACTTGATTAATCTCTTGTTAGAGCTAAACAATAAGAATACGAAAGTCTAAATACATATATAATTACATTTTAGCATTTTCTTTACACTGCACACACTAAAACAATATTTTTAAGGCTTAAATAAAGAAAAACTCGAAAAACCAGAAAAACTCGAAAAAACCGGTTTTTGAAATTGAAAACTCGAAAAAACCGGGTTTTTTTAAATTACCCGAGTTTTGCATGCCCTATACCCCAACATGTAATGCAAATAACACTAATAAGTGTTGATCCAGAGTCTAAATAATACCAAATTATATGCATATCTGTCTAGCCGTTATGGAGTTTTTTTATTGATTAGATCGGCCACCTAACTTTCCTAAAAATACTTTTTTTTCTTCGAAATTTTCATTTTCAAGGTTGGGCAGCTTGTGGCTTAGCTAACTGAAAGCGAGGCGAGCGGCAAAAGGGTGAAAATCAAGCCAAAGGAGTGGCGAAGAGTAGAGTGTGGATCGCATTGCCGTGAGGCCCACGTTTCATAGGACGCACTTTTTTCTTAGCACATCAATCTCGATCGAAAAAAGTGCGTCCTGATGAGATGATCACGATATAATACCCTCGAACCTAAGGATAAACAGGCTGGTAAAAATGTGGCATCCTCAATATGGTCAGGCGGTATTTCTTACCGGCAGTTGCTCACTTGTATCAAGCATAAGTCCAATCGTGTGTTGATAACATCAGTAATTCAGGTTGACATCAGTCAACTATTCGATAGAGCAGCCAAATGTCAGTTGTAAGCTTTAGATTCGGTAAACCGCCGTGCTATGAGACTGATTGGTGACAGCAAACTATTCGCCAACAAATTGCAAACCTTCGAGCACCGCTGTAAAGTAGCTTGTCCGGCTTGATCGAGTGTTCTTAGCTATGATTCATGAAAATGTGTTCAACTGCTTGAAGATTATCAGTTCAGCGGTTTTCGATCTTTTATGGAGGTTTAAAAAACAAAAACAATTTTTATCTACCTATACCCCTTTAGGTTCAGTACACCTTTTCCACGCAACCATGTAAGTATATCAATAGGTGCATTTGATGAATTGATTGAATCGGGACTAAGGGGAGAATTCCGGGACGAGTTTTTTCTAAAATTTCCACCCTCTGCATTATAGCTATATGTATAAAATAAATAAATAATAACAATTAAAAAAAAAAACTTTTTAAAAACAAGCTTTTAGGCGTTGGCCATATTGAAATTAGGTCATTTCATTTTTTGTATTCTTCATTTGATACTCGTATTATGGGAGTGCATAAAAATAACTGGTCAGCCATCTTTAGGAGTACGCCATGTTAGATTTAGAATGACGTCACTTAGATAACCATGCATTGTGATCCAAACTAAACGTGTATGAGAAATTTCAGCTCAATCGGTTGAGGAAATTCAGTTGCAAGATTTGTCTCACACATACTAACAGGGCAAGTTAAATAAAAGCGCGTAAAAAAATTAAACGATTTCGTTTAATTTCATAAAATCAGTGAAATACCTTTATTAACGCAGCGTACCGGAAGACGCAGCGTAGGTAGGCCTCCCACTAGATGGACCGACGACATTGTGCGAGTCGCAGGCATTCAGTGGATGCAGATGGCAGGATGTCGTTCAGTGTGGAGGTTAAAGAGGAAGGTCTATGTTCAGCAGTGGACGTCTTCTGGCTGATGATGATGTCCTTTATTAACACTTGCTTTCGTATTGCGCCACATGATATCATCGTTAATTTGTTGAAATCATTTTCAATTGAAAATTTATCAGACTTTGTTACGACTTGTTAGGAGTAGTAAAAATTGTCAAAACGCGAGCAAGACTTGTTCGTCGGTGGTTCAGTATGTGTGAAGAAGTTTTTAAAAGCATTCTTGTGGTGTGGTTCTAAAAATGTGCGGTTCAAAACCCTTGTGGAATTTCAAGTCTATATCTTAAATAGGTTTACACTGAACGGTGGTTTATAACTGAAAAATAAGCAAATTCAATCTTCAGAATATCTTTTAGTATGAAACCAAACCTGTTATCACGAAAAAACATATCAACTGTTACATACATTTTGATTAAGGTGATACGTTTCATGTTTGGCGGTAAATTTCAAACAGTTTTTTTGTCCTTGTAGCTAGGCCGGCTAATTATTGTGAAATGACACAGTGTTTGCGAAAATTGTTGGTCGTTCTTTACATCATCATGTACAGCTATTAATCAGTTACTCACCATATTACTTACATTTGGTAATAAACCGTTTGAAACAGTAAAAATTAGTGTATTGACAAATGTATGTAATAATGTGCATTAGAGATAAATAACTTTACACGAGTTTGTAAAAAAAAAAAAATCTATTTTAGCAAACATCATGATTGTTAACAATAATTACCCGGCCTAGCTACAAGAACAAAAAAACTGTTTGAAATTTGATTTTCCCGCCAAACGTGAAACGTTTCACCTTAAACGTGTGAATGACATTTTCTATGTGTATTATTGTTTTTTTCGCTATGTCTGAGTTGTAAGTTGAGTTGATGAGAATGACCTCCTTTCGGCTTATTTGTCAGCGTTTTGAGTAACCATGTATATATAGCTCCTGAGTTAATATGTGGTAACAGACAAATGGCGAAATATACACGGAAGTCTCATTACAAGGTAATTTTGGCACGAAACCCTAAAAATCACAATGGTATATAATTCGGGCATAATATTATTATCTGCTCAGTCACAATACGCAAGCTCTTCGCAGTTTGTGTGGTTTAAAATTTGTAATATTTTTGCCACAAATAAAAACAGTGTAAATATTCGTTCTATACGTAAGTTCAAAACAGTGATTATATTTCCATTTCTGCATTTTTCAATCAATTCCGAAAAGAGAGGTTCAATTCGACTATTTTTTGTGTGTACGTTACGTGATATCTTTGCTAATTGAAAACTGATTGTAATGATTTTTTTAAGTATTTTTTTTTCTTATTCCAAGTTATTTTAATTAGGAAACGAATCCCTTTTCAAACTTGTAAAATCGGTTGTATAATAAATTATTATTTCGTTAGAGAGTCCCCTGGGTACGCAAACAAATTGATTGCAGTTTTTTAGACCCATTAAACTAACACGGAGCGTATACACAGTTTTATTAAGTATAAAATGAAATAAAATAAAATGGCGCAAGTTAATTTTATCTAGCAAAAACAGTCAAGATAGTTTACAGAAAAGTTTCTTTTTTAACACACTGTTAAGTTTGGTATGTTTGCATGTATGTAACGAAATCTTTGAACTTGATTTTCAACTACGTACTTGATAACGTCGAATTAGATTGAAATTTTGCACACTTTTAAGGACGAATGGAAGTTCCAATCTGTTTCATCTCATTTTATTTGTACTGATTTCGTTAATTTATTCATAGGAGTGCCTGAATCCGTGACAAGTAAATAATCAAGTTTTCGAACCCTACCTTGACACGCAATATTCGAAGGAACAACGATGCTGGAAATGTGAATATAATACGAGTACACGTCAATTGTGCAATAACGCAAAAGAAGACAATCCAACGAACTATCAATCCAAATCCTTGTGAGATTGTTAATCCGGAAATATATGTAAAGAAATAATAATATATATATTAAACACTGACTAATTATACTGTTTCACATAAAACATTTCATAAACAAATAATAAATATAAGATACATCATTAAGACCGTAAGTAAACAATATAAGAAATGAATACTTTTGGTTCAGTATTAACATTGGGATTAATTTCATTTACTTTAGTGAGTGCTGGCGAATTGACTGCATTAGGAAAGGTTAAAAGTATTTGGGGTACAATGATCGGCGAATATCAAGATTTAACTCAAATCACACTGTATACGGATACTGGAGAAAGGGCAGTTTGTACCGAAATTAACGGAGAACCATCAAAAAGAGTGGAGACATTTATAGAACTTGCAAAACTGGCAATTATTCTTAATTATGATGTTTCATATGATACCTCTATTAATTGTAATTTGCTTGTGTCAAAACCTACTCCAAATTGTCAATAGGCATATACGAGTATGTTGATAATTGGTTTTAACTTTCTACTATAGAAGCCTTAAACGCATTTTCCCGAGAACTTTATTAAATTACGTTTTTTCATGCATGTGTAATCACTTTTCAGAGATGCGTCACAGAATAATTTGTATACCCACGCTATTAATCGTTATCTCAGCTAGATAGTTGCGGCTATATCGCTATTAATATCGCGTTATAGTAATACCATATGCGTAGTAATTAGTATTTATTACACATATGATAGTACGATATGTAATACTATTTCGTCAGTTAAAACTTTTTTTTATTGTTTCAAAATAAAATCTTGTGTTAGAATACCCAGTAAAATTATAATTATAAACTGTGTTGTGAGAACAAAAATTACACTCTGAAATTTATAATAAACTTGTTTCAAAATATACATTTCTGTCTTGTTTTATATTAATACCTACAACATACCTACCCCCTTAATTATTCCCGACCTTCAGCGTTTTAACGTTAATAAAAACAAGATTAACATTTGAAAGTCAACATTAATAGGTACAAAAAATTCCTACATTACGTTTCGAGCGTGATATTTGCTCGTATAAATATTAATTTTTATAGTTATTACGGCTCCCGCGTGTAAAAACGACACCATTATGCGTTGCCACAATAAAAACAGATTACCTACCGGTACTCATGTTGGTAATACGTTTAATACACACGGTGGTAAAGATCTACCTAAAAATGCCATATGACCAAAGATCATTAGATCACCAATATTTACTTAGCCAAGCAAGCAAGTAAGCAATATTATATTAGAAACTTAAAAAAACACACTTTTGTATCAGTGATTTATTTATTGTTAGGATTCTCAAACACATCTAAATCGGTTTAGGTGTAAAAAGTAATTCACACATACATATGTATTCTGACAAAATATAAAAACAGTTGCTTCAAACTTTTCATTTTCGAAATGTTATGCATACCTATATTCTAGGTATCGTTTAATTTTTGAATGAACTACACTGAAAATGATTTTCCAAATAATTTTCCAAATGTAGAGTCGCAGAGAAAATTCAAGCCCAACAAAGCCAGTACAAACAATGAATAACATTAAAGCAGCGCCTGATTTACCTGACATCAGGAAAGGAAGATTCTAGAATTATCCTCCACTGTGTCACAAAAGCTACTAACTCCCAAGATAAACCTTCGCACATCTGAAATACATCTTCTGGAAGGGAACAAATGCTCCTTACCTGGACGTACTTAAGGCTGAGGGGAAAATATACTATTAACTATCTGCGTTCTGCAGTTTTACCTTTACATTTCAGGAAAAAATGTCTGTCCGTATATTGCACTCTACTTCCTTATCCAATAATCAGCGGGGTCAATTTTGCCGTTTAGTCTTTAAAAGGCAACAAACAGAGACAGAGACAGTGTTAATTTTAACCGACTTCAAAAAAGAAGGACGGTTCTATGTTGCACTGTTTTTTTTAATGTATTCTCACTAATTCGTCTGCCAACTGTAGAACGATTTAAAAAATATATTTGGTAGTGTATACTAGCCCATTCTCACCAAGTCAGGATCCGATGATGGGCCCAGGGAAATCGAGGGCAACCCTCAAATTTTATAGGCACTTATTACGTTTTTTTGAAGTTGGGTTTTAATTTGATCCACTTGTTGTATATAAATTTATTTTATAGATGAATAACGTAGTATATCAATTGGTGTGAAAGTATTAAATATAAAAAATGTTGTGAATACCATATCTACAAAATTAATATGGTATACAAAAATAAGCAAAAGGTAAACTTCATATTAAAAAATATATTTAAAACTACGCATATCGGATCAGAGCTCAAAATTTAGTAATATCGTATGTCGTATCGGGAGCTCCTTCTATAACCTTATCACGGTTATTATCCCGTTAATAATCTTATAACATCATGTTTGTAAAACTATGTTAAAAGTTCAAATTGTCTGTTTTTGTCTCGACATTTGTGCGAATCTGATTTTTTTGTCCCCCTAGTCCTGAATTCATCCGTGATTCAAGAATATAAGCCTTTATTTCCATTGCCAGCAAAACTCGAGGACAATGTGTTAAATGACTGCCTCGATGTGATTCGCTCTGAGGAAATCTAGAATTAGATTTGTGCCCTTTTGTGTTACTAACAGTGAAAAAGTACGAAGCGTTGCAGATAGCCTTACCCATTTGTGGAGCATGTTCTACTGCATTGCAAGGCCACAGACAGCATACGATTAAGGTCGGGAGTTCTTGAAAGAACTCTACAACCCGTCTTCAATACAATACCACAACACTTGGCAAAATAGGGTTGGAACAGTTAAATCAGCAGAATGCATCAGGTGAAATGACGGTCAAACGATAGCTTTTTAATGAATAAAAAACACCCTATAGATATGTACATTATGACAGCCTATACAGGACATACTCGTAGGCCTCTCCTAAGGTATGCTACTGAGCCCGATCTTCGACTTTTTGCCAACAGTTACGTACTGTTGCCGTTGTATTAGTGACTCCGGGATGAATTATACTTCGGGTCTCAACCGAAGACGATTATATTATTTACATGCAGCAGTACATGGGGTTGTGCTGTCTTCTTCACACTTTTAGATATTAAACTACTATAAAAACAAAATTCCATTTCCTGTCTCCCTCTATGGCCGGAGGATGGCGCCTGCAACTTTTCATTACGTGTTTTTGTGTCGTCGGAATCACACTGTAATTAATTGATTAAGTGAAAAAAGTGTTATCGCCTGATTTAAATACGGGATAAAGAAAACGTTTACGATCTAACTGTAGTAAATACAAAAATATGTGCAACAAAGTGAAGAAATTCGAGACAATACTCCAAAAATACAGGCGAAGTAACATTCCCGCCAACACCATGATGATTCACCATATTGCAATGGTTATTACGAGCCTGACATGGATGGTGAATATCGAGAGAAAACAGGTACCTAACATAGTCTATGATAATTGTATTAGGCAAATGCGCATACCTTGGACGAACTGAATAGTTTGTTCAAAAATAAAGTTTTTTATGTACCCTCTTACCAAACTTATCCCGATAATTACATAATTTAGTAATTAATTCATAAGATAATTTAGCGTGTGAATCTAAATGAGAATTTATAAGTAGTTAATAATGAACAAAAGGAAATTTTCACGAAAATAAGGTGGGTAGTTCTGCGCATGGCACAGTCGGAAGGATGGAATAAAACGTTTTATTATAAACATACTTAATACCTACGTAGATACTTTTTGGTTTATTTTTTCAACGTAGTTTTTTCCATGACGTTTTAAACGTGTTATGGCTAGGTGATTATATTCCCAGGAGATCAAAGTCGACTAAAGAGTCGACTTTTAGCACCCAGGTGATTAAAATGGAATAGACCACCAAGGACATTTTACCTCTTTAGAGTATATACCTATAATTTCGTTGATGGCTACTTATTCTCTATGTATATCATGTCGATACTTTTAATTATCTTCACACGTAAACCGTGTTAAGGTAACATATTCTCCACGTAAATCGTGTTGAGGTAATATCATATTCTCCAAGTAAATCGTATTGAGGTAACAGCATATTCTCCACGTAAATCGTGTTGAGGTAACGTATTCTCCACGTAAACCGTGTTGAAGTAACATCATATTCTCCACCTAAATCGTGTTGAGGTAATATATTCTCCACGTAAACCGTGTTGAGGCGCATTTACTTCACGTATATCGTGTAAGTTTTTCATTGCGTATATCGCGTCGATATATATCAACTTATTTTATTCTTCGATGAGACTTTCTCAAAAAGAAATGCTCGACCCTGTAATTCTGATGATGCTTGGAGAGAACCTTTCCACACAAATGGAATATAGTGACGATTTACATAAGGATATTGCTGCTAGATAATTATATTATGTAATGGCTTGCCTATATAAAGAGAGCAAAGCAGACTTGCTGAAAGAGTATTTGCCCTCTAAGAATAGCGTTAATATAAAGGCACCGAAGCTTAATTTAGAATACAAAACGGAATTGTCTTCCATTAATGTGAAAAAATACCTGATTAGTCAAATAAAACATAACTAGTTAGTTACATAGTAAGATACATAGTCTAGTTGTTTAGCAGCGATAGGGAACGTCCTTAATTGGGATTTATCGTCAAGGAAGTTTTCCCACAAGCACATAATATAATAATATGCTCATAATATAATCGTCGCTTGCCAAGTCATTACAGAGAATCACAGGCGGTGCGATATCAATAAACAAACTTGAGATAGTGTTAAAAACACCTAAATCGATAAGTTTGTATTCGGCACTAATCTGGCCGAGCACCTCAAGTCTTCGAAGGCGATTTCAAAGTCAGGTTCAGAGATGAATAGCGTGTCGCGCTCCATTCAAACCACCACCTCCAATGACTGCGGAGAGCTTTAAACGCGAGGGGGAAAACGTGAGCTGTAAGCCCACGAGCCCTGCCAGAACCTTGCTCCTCGGAGGTAGGCACCAGTGTCGTGGGATCGCCACCAGAAATACAATCGCTGGAACGGTTCTTTGCGCAGAGGAGCCAGGAGACAGTAACGCCGATAGCTGAGGTACCTATTGCCGGCAGAATGCAATTTTTTTATGACTAGTGGTGTACCATAACAAATGACCCTATTGTTTTATCTTGGATACAAGGGTACAGTATACCACTTAAAGAGCAACTGGTACAAAATAACTCCTCCCCAGAACTTATGTAAGTCTGCATCTGACAGTATAATCATTGATCACTGTATCATAGATTTATTTTGTCTAAATTCATATCGACATGCGAGTCGTGTCAAGTTCATTTTATATTTACTATACCCAAAAGCTAACGGCGATCACCGATTCAAAAGCCTAAATAAATTCATTGAATTAGAGCACTTTAAAATGGCATGTTTTTACTGGCTATAAATGAACATGATAAAAAGAAGTTATACGTTTCATATAGAAGTCACAAATGTACCAATTTTGCCGTGTGTGTTTTGCCGTTTGGTTTTTATTCCGCACTGTTTGTGTTTACAAAACTGTCGAAGCCAGATTAAAATACCTACAATTCAGAGGTCTGATTTCTGTAAATTTCTTAGATGATTTTATTGCTATTGGACAGTCTTATTCGGAGTGCTCTCATAATATAAATACAACAATTAATGTTTTACAATAATTGGGCTTTAAAATAAACCGCGATAAGAGCTCTTTAACGCCTAACACAGCATGCAAGTTCCTAGGGTTAATTTTCAATACCGAAAATATGACTCTTTATTTACCTGAATGGAAAAAACAGTGCATAATCGATAAAACAGTAGAACCTTTAAGAACCAACAAATGTACTAAGACAACAACAAATGTAATAAGATTCTTTGCAAAATTCATAAACATTTTGACTTCTTCGTGTTTAGCTGTTAGATACAGATGGATGTACACTAAATTGTTTGAACAGGAAGATTTTAACATTTAGTAACTTCAAAAACTATAACAAAAAGATGGTTATAGCAAAATCACTTTAAAAAGAGTTGAGATGGTGGAATTTAAAGATTAATAACTCGTTTTGCCCTATACGCACTAAAGATTACTGTCTCGATATCTAACATAGTGATGCATCAAGTACCGGTTGGAGGGTAGCTTGTGGTGGTCAAAGTTCACACGGCAATTGGACCGACTGGAGCTCAGTATGGATATCTTGGAATTTAAAGCCGCTCTTTATGGGCTAATATTTGAAAATATTTTTTTTCTGAGCTTCAATCTTGCGATATACTTCTTATAGTAGATAATGCGACAGCAATTGATACACAAATCGAATAGGTGTGCAACACACAGTTAAATGACTTAGCTTGCACTATTTGGCAAGAGTGTGAGCTTAGAAACATTCATGTATTTTCATCATCTGATTACATTGTTGCTGATCATGAATCCTATAAGATAAATGTGGTAAACACATAATGGGAGCTTGCCGATTACGCATTTACTGAAATAACTGGATAATTTGGTGTACCTGCTATCGATCTTTTTGCAAGTTCACAAAGCTATAAATGTGATCGATACGTGTCATGGAAGATCGATCATTACGCAGAAATTTAAACTGATAAAATACTTGCGACATTCCCCTTTCAGAACACGCCACCCACTATGTGTAGACCTTACCCTGGTGGCAGCGAGATTATCAGACAGTCGATGATAAAACTAGATGTTCCAGGGGCGTCATTATGTATTGTCATGGCCTCATTTGCAAACCAAACATTAAAGCAATACGATTCGTCTATCAAATCATGATGGTTCTTTTGTGAAGAAAATAATTATGTACAATGTGTTTAATGCAAATCATACTCAACTAATGTAATTTCTAACAATGAAATTCGATCAAAGGGTCAGTTATAGTTTAATTAACACACATAGGTCGGCTCTGTCTGAAGCGTTAGGATCTGAAATCACACTAGATAATAGTGTCAACAGATTTATAAAGGGTGTCTATCGGTTAAAACTACCTACACCTAAATACTCGGTGACCGGTGGGACACCAATAAAGTTCTAAATTTTGTCTCAAAGTTATATCCTTATACAGATATTACCCGTGAATATTTGTCAAAAACCAACTCTCTTCAAACAATTTACCTCTGCAACCAATGCAAACGTTAGTTTAATAATATTAAAAAACATAATAATATATACTACATATAGGAATTTATAAAATTATGACTAAAGTTAAAGATTTAATAAAAATCTTCGCAACCTGTAGCCTTCCAACGACTTAGTAGATTACCTCTTATTATAGAACAACCGTCTATAATGACCTGCGTTAGCCTTACAAGCTTATATTGAGAAAACGTTACCCCTAATGTGTGAGCCGTTAAATGAGCACTTCTTTATTAGCATTCGAAAACCGAATAAAAAGATAGGCAAACTGTACGATAGCGGTATTGACATATCGATATTTGGACCGCATACCCACTTGCTATGCTTCCGCATCGACAGCTCATCGACTTGGGATTTATCTTGGAAGTGGCTCGGAAGGCTGCAGACTGGAGAAAATCCTCTAATAATTATATCCTTAAAATATTATAATGGATATGTTACCAATCCTGATGATAATGAATTTGCGATTTGCGGGAATTACTATATTTAATAATTTTTGCTGAATATGTATATCATAATAAGCTAACATGACTATATGGAATGAATTTATAGGATTGAATTCATTCAATGATTACTATATAATATAGATATATATATATATAATACTTATTAGTTAAAATTAAAGCATTACTATATAATATAATATCTTTATTAAATTGATTGACAAATACAAATAAATGCCAGAATGTATATACATTAAACATATTTTGCTTTTCATTTCTTTATCGGATGAAAGCTCTCTAAACATCTGCATGTAAATAATATAATCGTCTTCGGTTGAGACCCGAAGTATAATTAAGAATCAAACGATACTTACCTTGAAGTTTGATTCCAATTATGCGAGGGTCTCAACCGAAGACGATTACACTCCCAACCCACCCAAAACGTAAGCCCCAAGTAAACAGACAAACAAAAAGCAAAACATTATGTATATTTATAGAGTGTATACATCCTTATATCTCTAAAAGTAATGAAAAGTTGCAGGCGCCATCCTCCGGCCATAGAGGGAGACAGGAAATGGAATTTTGTTTTTATAGTAGTTTAATATCTAAAAGTGTGAAGAAGACAGCACAACCCCATGTACTGCTGCATGTAAATAATATAATCGTCTTCGGTTGAGACCCTCGCATAATTGGAATCAAACTTCAAGGTAAGTATCGTTTGATTCTTAATAATAAAAGACCGAGCACGATTAACTTTTTATTTGGCTGAAGGTAGTTGGCGCAGAAAAAAATACGAAGCAATGGGCGAGGTTATAGGCGGCGCGATGACGAATCCTGCAAAAACTTGGTGACCGGGACCTCAGTACGCACCCTGCGTATCCCATTACACAAAACAATTACAAGACCAGTTACAAAATGTAACATAGATGGGTCGTTAACAGCTACTGTCTCACGTCATTCCATTGAGTCACAGGGCGTTCTACTCGTTCACTCGCAGTCACCTATCCGTAAATTTTGTTTAGTGTCAAAAAGAGACAAACGTAGGTACCTTCCCACCTCTAATCCTTACATACACATCATGAGCCATGACGCACTTATTTACGGGATATTTACCGGGATACCGGGATATTTTACGGGGTAAATATCCCGTAAATAATCATATAACTGTAGTGAACAACCGTGATAATTTAAAACAGTGTTTTACGTATACTGTTGATTGAATCAGGTGTTACTTTGCGGAAGTCCATTTTCAAAACTGTTTTACTGATGAATTTCTAGTGTAATTCCGCTTCTACGTCGCTTCAAGTACAATAAGGAATTTGTGATAAATTTACCTGGTAAATATTTTTTGATAATGTTAATTTTATTCAGTTTAATTTTGCCTAACCTGATATAAAATATTAATTACATAAATTGAAAATTAACGTAACCTGAAACAAAATGTAATTAATTCTGAATTATTTTTAATTATAAAATTATTTAAAGTAATCTGAAACAAAAATTAATTAATTCTGACACATGAAATATGATAATACTAAATCTGAAAACAAAAATGTATTAATTCTGAAACTTAAAATATATATTAATTGAAATGACATGTATTTTAATTGAATTTAAAAAAGTAATAAATTATACCCGTTTCCTTAGTGCACTTTGTCGACACGTGTTTCGCCTCTCCACGAGACATCCTCAGGACGTGTTGACTCTTCGAGCGCTTGGCCGAGAATGAGTAAATTAAAAATGAATGAGTAAATTTATCACAAATTCCTTATTGTACTTGAAGCGACGTAGAAGCGGAATTACACTAGAAATTCATCAGTAAAACAGTTTTACGTATACTGTATTCTCTGTATAAGCGATGGCGGCTAAGCGGTAGCATGTGCGCTTTAAAATCTGACGGCACCCGGTTCGATCCTTGGCCCTGTATCAATGAGTTATTCAGTACATAAATAAATTATGTGCAGTTTCGATACCAGCGCTCAATAACGTCGAGGGAAAACATCGTGACGATATCGGTTATGTCCAAGAACCTCAAATGTTCAAAGACATATGACATTCACCAATATGCACTGGGCCAGCATGGTGAATTAGGGTTCATCCTCTTTCTCTAAGACAATGAATGGTTCTTAAACTTTTTGTAGCCACGGACCACTTTCAATGTTTCAGTAACACTACGGACCCCTTGCGAAGAGAATTTTAAAATAAGAAAACAGTGTTTCTTGACAATTACTTGATTTTTGGTTTTGTTTATTTAAATAACAGAACTGCATACTTCAAACGAATTGTAGTAAATAAACCTCGCGAATGTGGACCCCTAGCACTCACGACATGGACCCTACTTTAAGAAACCCTGCTCTAAGATAAGGCCTATGTCCCAGCAGTTGGAACATGACAGGCTGGTAAGTATGAATATATAATACTGTATTCTGTCAAATTCCAACTAAAGAAAAATCAATGAAGTCATTGTTGAGTTTATCTACAAGGTCTGTTTTTTCCAATATCTTAGAAGAATCGTCTATCGCTTCTACACAAAAAATTTATAAAACATCAAAATACCTTTGCGATATTTGTATAGATTTTAATCAACGGCCTTCAATCGAACCTCGGGCCGATATTAACAAAAAAATTGTTTCCAAAACAATAGTCCCTCGCTCCAATGTTCACCATCGCAAAAGGAAACCTACACGAGTAAATCTAGAACTATGTATTTTAATTTATTATTGAGAGACAAGTTGCGTACTGCGGTTTCAGTTTCACCCGAGGGACCAATTCCTTAGTAACCATAATTTTTTCCGAGATAAAATTAAGCTATAAAAATTGTCGATCCGTTGCTCCGTTGCCGTCAAAACACAACATAATACTACATATACAAATATCACTTACTGAATCATCATGAAATCTTGATTAGTACTTGACCTACGAAGTTGAAATTTTGCAGGCAAATTTCTTATGGGGTGTAGAGATCCGCTAAGAAAAGCTCGTGAAAGGAGCGAATTAAGGGGAGCAAAATATGGTTGAACGTTTATATGAAAGTTGCTAGCAACAGCTCTGCTAGTGTTATTATAAAGATAATGGCCAAATAGTTTATTAATTTTAATTCTCACTCAGTGTTTTTTATCTTCAAAAATTTTACGCCGCGTCGAGTTACGTCGTGAATTAGTCTTTAAATCTCCGTTAATTACAAACGAAAATTCTTTCATTACATAATAATTAACCTGCTAATTTTAGGACTTATATTGCGATAACTAAGCGTTGCCATTTTATCAAACCAAAAAAATACTATATATAATAATGTTGTATTCGTCTTTTTAAACAAAACTTTTTGATGTGAAACATCTATTGATGTTTTAGTTAAGGGACAAACTTTACGTCGAGTTTGCGTATACTCAAACTTTTTATTTATTTAACGCCACCATTAAAGTCGGTCCTATTTTGAGACTCTGCAAAACAAAGTCAGTATACAAAACAGAAACAAGTGAAGCCTTCGCAAAATTTATTTTAAGCTGTCGCTAAATTAGCTCTGAAATGTTATTCCTTCCCTATTATTATATAACACCAGTCAACAACAAAAGCAAAGAATAAAATTAGCAACCAGGGTAAGGAAGAATTTCTCACGACTAATTACCTACATAAACTAATATAAAACCCGATATATAAAAAGTCATCGCCATATTGCTGTCGCTGTGCATTGTCTGCTCTATCCATTGTTCAAAATCCTAGGATCAACTCCGAAGAGAGCTCAAATAGCTTGAAAATTCGATGAAACATAGCTATAGCATATATAGCCACCGAAATAAGACCTGTATTTAAAAAAAAACACACTCAAATCGGTTTATCTGTTTAGACGCTACGATGCTACATTCAGACACAATCAATCTCAAATACAAATCCGCATAGGTTCAAAATAATACTCATTTGCGTCAAGGCTAAAAAAGAGTCAAATTTATGGTGGCACTAAACTGAATGGAGATCACTGTATTCATCATTATTAATAGCTTATAATAAATGTATATGTAGGACCAATCCTAAAATCGCAAGAAATAATTGCCTGTTCCTTAGAAAACGTCTCATTTAACTAAATGTATGTACCAGTCGAATTTTAGTCTCATAGTATAAGTTGATTATAATGATGGGTACAATAATTTAGATGTTTTTTTTCAGAGATTTATTGCAGAAACGGTCCATATCATAATCGCAATAAATTGCAAGAATATAATAAAATAAATAAATAATAAATAAAAAGACTTTCACACCGAACGACAGCCTGCCATTTGCTTTGCATCCACTGGATGCGATACTCACGATGTCGTTGGTCCATCTAGCGGGAGGCTTACCTACGCTGCGTCTTCCGGCTCGTAGTTTCCACTCAAGAACCATTCTTCCCCATCGGTTATCGGTTTTTAGAGCAATGTGGCCTGCCCATTTCCACTTCAACGTGCAGATTTTAATAGCTATGTTGGTGACTGGTTATTTGGGGAATATCCACGTTAGTCACGTTACAGACGTTTACACGATAGAAAATGTAAAAATGCTACACTAAGTAATAACAATTTTTCTAATAAGTAAATAAATTATAACAATAGGTGGCGATTATCATCCACCGTCTACGTCTATACGTATCAGTCAGCAGCAGCCTATCGGGTAAGCTTCTTATAATCGAATCCTACACGAGTCAAAACTGGACATGAACGATGCTATTCTTTGTCGCTGTGTAGCGTGAAATCATTTTTGGCTTTTGGCTCAGTAGAATTTTATTGTTCCTTATATATGGCCCCGTATTACAAGCCCTGCCTAACCCCACAATTTTACCCGTGATTATTATGTATTCCTCACTTACACATACTGACAGTCAATACGGCATCGCTGGATAGACTCGAGTAGGATACGGCGTCACTGAAGAGACTCGAGTACTCGAGACTTGAGTCTCTCCAGCAATGCCGTATTGACTATCGGTATGTCGATGTGTTGAAGTATTTGTACAATAAAGCCACCATGTTGTACCGAGTACAGGAGCAGAGTTCGAAGGCAATTTCAATGCAAAGAGCTGAGACAGGGAGACGTTTTCTCTCCAAAATTGTTCACTGCCGCATCGGAAGACACCTTCTAGCTCCTGGAATGGCAAGGACTTGGCATCAACATCAACGGCAAGTATATCACTCGTCTTCAGTTTGCCGTCAATATTGTGGTCATGGCAGAATAGATGGAAGAACTCAGCATAATTTACGAAGGCCTTGATTGAGTTTCCCAACAGGTGGGCCTTAAGATGAGCATGGAAAAGACAAAGGTCATATCAGATATCCATGTTGTGCCCACCACAGAAAAGAAAAAAAAAACGCTTAGATCTTTTCTGTGGTGTCCACCCAAATATCAATTGGAAAGTGAATTCTAGAAGTTGTTGACGCGTACGTCTGCCTAGGACAAACCGTCCAATTAGGCAGGTCCAACTTCAAGAAAGAGGTCAATTCAGGTTTCAAATGCTGGCAAGCCGAGATGGACTTGCCAGCATTAGGTAAACTTCGCAACGTCTCTTTGTCAAAAATGCCTCAGTGCCTTAAGACAAAAGTTTTAAACCAGTATATTGTGTTGCTAACAATGACATACGGCACTGAAACGTGGTCACTCATTATGGGCCTTATAAGCAAGCTCAAAGTCACTCAAAGAACTATGAAGTGGGCTACGCTCGGGGTTTCTATAAAAGATCGAATCAGAAATAAAGAGATCCGTAAACGTACGATAGTTACCAACATAGCCCACCAGATTATCAGAAGAAGTGGCCGTGGGCAGGGCACATAGCACGCACAGCAGATGGCCGACGGGGCTGAAAGGATCTCGAATGGAGACCACGGCCCGCTAAGCGCGACCACGGGCCGGTGAGCGCGACCACGGGCCGGTGAGCGCGACCACGGGTCGGTGAGTGCGACCACGGACCGGTGAGTGCGACCACGGGCCGGTAAGCGCAGCGTAGGATGCCACCCACAAGATGGACAGATGACCTAAAAGAGAGGAAAACGCTGGATGCCGCTTTCAACCGGCTCTTTTGGAGATCGATGGATGGGCTCGATCTATGTCCAGCAGTGGACATTCTATGACGATGAAGGATGATATCTCCCTTGTTTGTCTGATCTAAGGTTAGAACATACTCACATACACGTTAAACACAAACCCTTTCACCACCCTCCCCCTACTTTTGGCTGTGCGTCGTCGGGTAAAAAAACTGTATGTTAAAGTGTATGTAGCTTTGTAGCTCCTGAACTGCTGGACACTTGCCTCGTCTTACTTTTCTCATGTAATATACATACAAAAAATAGCTTCGAGAATTTTCTAACACTTCGGTGTGTTACATTTTCAGTATACAACGCAATTGCGTATTCCAAGACGCACTCTGTGTGCCTTAAAACTGTCCTACGCGATGTTTTCTTCACACATAATGTTTTATTAACACGTCTCAAGGTGAAAGATGGTATGTTTGGTGAGAATTTATACTGGTTCTCACGATGCGTATCAGCATATATTATCTGTTCAGAGAATTATATTTTTGTACCTACCCGTCACTCCAAATTCCGTTTTGTCAGAAGTGATCGGACGTCTAAAATAAGTATGTATGGCAAGCTTTTACCCATAGGGGATTCAAGTATTAATTAAGTTTAGTTTATTTAATTATGTTCCCATTTGTATGGAATATAAATAAAGCTTTATTATTATTATGTATGGCAAAGATCTTAAAGAAAGGATATGCTGGTCCGAGAATTTCAGTCCTTATGTGTACCTGGCAAACCTGAAAAAATTGCGCCATTTAAAAAAAAAAAACGAATTCGCGTCGCATCGTACCAACAAAAACCTCGTACGAATGCATACTGGTCAAATAAGCTTTTTGACACTTGACAATTAATTTAGTACTATTGAAGAAGTTTCTTTGCCTATTCTTAAACCGAATTTTGTACCTAGTGCGTTCGTTCGTATAAAAATGAAATAAAAATATTATAAGTCTTTGATGTATTGCGAATAAGTTCTCTGAACATAATAATATCTGAACAACATGGCGCCTTACTTAAAAGCGTTACTCAAGTTAATCTATGCTTAAAATTACACTGTCATGTTCGCGTGTGACCATTGCCGTCAGCGAATAGTTGAGAGAACTTTTTTAAGCGTAGCTTAACTTGACGTTTTTAAGTAAGGCCCTTAGTGTTACAGGTCGTCGCATCAGAAAGTGTACATACGTATGCTATGCTTATTTACTTGTAAGTTCAAGATTTGGACGGCATAGAATTAAAATACTTTAGCCAAACTATATATATATATATATACCCGTTATATACCTGCCGGCCCTTATATACACGTGAAAGCATTGAGGATAGGTTTAATTTTAAGGTAGCACTTATGTGCTACCCTTAAATTAAACTTACTAATTATTCTGTAGGAAAGCGGGTAAAACTGTGTGGGTTTTTTACTCAAACAATAAGACAAGCGATACGGTTAGTGTATACAGAAAGTGAGGAAGTCCTACCTGTCTCGTTTTTTCACGACCCGTGGTACGCACAATAAATATTCTGTACGCAACTTTTAAAAAATTCACACTACCATGCGCAGGGCCGAAGGAGCGCAATAATTCAGAAGATTAGAGTTCTTGGGAACGGCCATAATAATTCTCAGACACAGCTATGTTGCTTTACTAGCATTAAGAGTTGAATAACAGTGATTATAGTCTGGTTAGAACGCCTGGAATATTCTAGAATACTCCAGAGAATGAGACGTCAGTTTCTAGCTCAGTTTAAACTGTAAAAGTTTGAGTACGAGTGTTCTGTTAACCTCAATTAAGGAGCTTATCTTCGTTTCAGTTTAATGTGTATTTTGTCTTAGTGCGGAAGCATCAAGTTACCGCGCGTTGACAAATTCGCAGACTTTAGACGATCTTGCTGCCTTTTTTTCCAGTATGTGGACTATTAGATAATTAGTGTCACTGCAAGTTTCTTAGGGCCAATTTCACCATCAAAGTGAACGCGATCAACGCAAAACTAAACTGGTATAAAGTGGCTTATTGAGTTCAAAACGTCAATTTGGGTTTCACGAACATAAACTTACCTGCGATCAGTTTATGTTCGTGAAACCCATATTGACGTTTTGAACTCAATAAGCCACTTTATACCAGTTTAGTTTTGCGTTGATCGCGTTCACTTTGATGGTGAAATCGGCCCTTAGTGTGCGTGAAAAAGCAAGTGTGCCGTAGAAAAATGGATGAAACACGGAGACATTTGAACAGAAACGATAATTGTACTAAGGCATATCTACTTTCTTTAATGATCTGAGGTCCACCTAGAAAAGAACTATGCCTACCTTTACCAGTTATTCTACCGTCAAGCAGTTGTGTGCAATTATAGCCGTGATTCAGATTGAAAGGCAATTTTTGCCAGTGAAACCACCAGCCAGTGACCAGTGAAATTACTGGTCATAAATATTGACTTATTAATGATTACTAATTTTTTTATTGCATGACACGCCTTGGCGTAGCTGTGAGTGTGGTAGTATTTGTCAAAAAAATATTAATAAGAATAAAATAAGAATATGATACATTACTATCTAGTTATTATTATTTTTTTAATTATTCATAATTACATAATTGAACTTTTCAGACCAAAGTTTGGGTGCATCGATGGTTGGTCTTTGTGGATTGAGCTTTCTGTATACAAATTGTTTTTAATAATATTTCATTGTACCAAACAAAGCGTTTGTTTAATTCTTTGAGCTTAGTTCAAGCGGGCAGTTAAAAATATACCGAATACTTCCGCAAATGTAACTGTAAGCTATTAAGGGAAATACTTAAAGCGAACACCGGCGTATAAACGTAAATTTCTGTTATCAAGGCAGTTACTGCCCGCTGAAGTTATAGCGGCAAAATTTTAATTTCTTCAAAATATTCTTAGTCAGTATAAATGGAGTGTCGTTTCTAAAACAGATTATGAAAAGTCAGATGGTAAACATTGCATTTTAACACACGATATGTTTTTATGTACTTTGAATCGTGGTCATTTTACTACGCAATCTGTGTTGATCACTTAGCTACGAAATGGCCATCCATGACAATTATCAAATAATATCAACAGCCACTCCATAATCTTCCTACCTACCATGGTTTTAGTAGAAGCTGGCTACTTTAATTCATTCTGTACTAAAGAGTATTTTTTGGTAGATTTTTGGCGCCAATGTCAAAATAACATGTCGCACTATACTTATGTATTTTTGAATGTTAATGTGAATTACTTATTGAGTGGTCGTGAACATGCTGTAGGTTTTGTGGACATGCGATATAACCAAATAAAACATGTTTATTTCATTATGTTAACAATATTCTATAGAAGCTTCTAGTACTAAAGTCTGCACCATTTTAATACCGCTTGACTTGGTGTGACTGTGACTTATGACAATATGTGGTCAAATTTGAAAATATTTCTGTACTCACTGGCAAATTCACAAGACATGCGACGTCAAAATCCTCACATTTGCTTCACGTAATTTACAATGTACGGATCATGCAGCGAACCATCACTAAACAATAACTAAGAACATAGGTTTCATGCATTATGCTTTAGTTTAGCATAAAAGCAAGTTACATGAGCATTGCGCCGACTTTTTCGTTACCGCTTTGGTAGGTAATGTATCTCGACGCAAATGATTGCTGTCATACCTAATTGCCTCTATGAAAATTTGAAAAAAATATTTATTGTAGCAAACGTGGTACTTTGTGATGTTACAAACTAAAGTCCGTCACGTTTGGACGTTCTAAGTACGTCATACAATATTAAATCTACATGTTATACATGGTGTCAGTTATTTTAGCACTACAAAGAACAAGGAAACTCTCACGTGATTACAAACCATAAAGGCCTTCTGTCAAATAGTACGTAGCCTTTGGAGTCTTTTACAGGTCTCTAGTATATTAAAAAAAAATTACAACCACAAGCAATAAAGAGCATAGAACCCGTTACATTATTTACAAATCGTACAAGGCCCTCTGACAAACAGTATGTAGCCTTTGACTTGATAATGGTGTACAACGCTACAACTTTCCATCCTGTTAAAAAAAGATATCTGGTTTGTACAGGTAATAACAATTTTGGCATGTGAGTAAAGAAAGTAACATGTTTAATTCGTTTATGCTAAATTAGCACTACTTCTATGCTTTAGTCCTACTATTGAGAATCTACTATTAATTAATTAATTTATTATATTACATGTGTGATATGAAAAAAGATAATAAAATTTATGTCAGAGGGTGAAAATTGTCAATTTTTTTTATCTAAGAATTCCTTGATATTATAAAAACACTTCTCAACGACCCATTTATGTAGGTTAGAACGTTAGTATAGACTTTCTGCTTCGGAAAGTTCCCCATCTGTGTCTATCTAATCAATTTATTATAAAGACTAGGGTAGACTGGGGTAACGTTAGTCGGTTGGCTCCCTTTGTCTCGAATATTTTTGGGTCAAATGTCACTTACAGAAATGTCGCGTTCAGGGGAGGTTTGTGTTTTCTATCTCGTGAGAGCGGGATGTAAAAATGTATTTTTAGATATTTTGCAGTACCCACTGCTATTAAGTAGCTTTCATATTTACGAAAAAACACAACTGCACTGCATAATAATATAAATACGCATGTTTGTGTGTAAGTAGCTTAAACACTGAATTTTGACGACCGGTGGTAGCAAGCCTGCCTCATAAGCCGAAAGTCCTGGTTTCAAATCCCGGCCGGGCAAATATTTATTAGATGAATATGAATATCTGCTTTAGGTATGGGTGTTTGCTGTTGTCCATATCTTTATGTATGTGCCATGCATCCCTGACACAGGGAATCCTACAGAAAGCTATGAGTATGAAACTTTACTGTATCAATACATAGACTTAACTAGCTTTTTACAAGCTTTTATTCAACTTTCCTTGTTAGTATGGGTCAAATCTAGCAACTGAATTTTAAAACAGCTATCTACCTCATTTACAATAAATAGGCTACCGGAAGAAGTGATAAATGCTCCATCGAGAGAGTCGTTCAAACGAAAATTAAAAAATTGGTTTGTCGAACAGGCATTCTATAAATTAGAAGACGTGACAGTCATTTAAGTTGTTATTTTTTATTTTGTATTGATTATGAATTTTATATTAGTAATTTTATTTTAAATATCCTTTATTAATTATTAATTTTTCTGACATGTAACTATTTTTTGTTATTAATAAAATACTATGACTATGACTACCCAACCGATTGAGCTGAAATCTTGCATACACGTTTGAAGTTTGGATGATTGCCATCCAGGGTTTTGAACTGTTGAAGTTCAAAATTCTGAGTAGCGTTGTGCTGTTATGGGCTAGCGTGAAGAGCCATCAGGCGAGCGACTACGCTCGTCTCGTCACCCAGTATCATAAAAAATATGAACAATAAAATGGAGTAACACTAAATTCAATATGGCAGAAGCATAAAAAAGCTAATTTTTTTTTAGTTTTTTAATATATTAATTTTATTAATTTAATTTGTAAAAATGAAAGATTTCTATACTATAGCATAGGCTGATACCGTTGAGCGGAACGAGTAAAATATCTTTTATACTACTTTTTGACTCAGTCTTTGAGTTGCATTTATTTTAATATGCTAAATGTAGTAATAAAATCACATACTACATACAGGATTATTCATAATTAGGGGACAACATCTCGCTGCTAACTTCTGTACATCATACTCATCAACACTTGTGCTATGACTTTTTACAACATCAAATACACTTTTTTTCAGTTGCAAAAGTCTGCTCTAAAGCAACCAACAATCTTGAAACAACCTGTAGCTTGCAGCCACCTTGCTTCTCATTAGTAACAGTGTAAAGTTATAGCACAGAACAGTTTATTCTGTGGTTATAGCCATTTAAGATGGATTAGATTTACGGGCAAGCGTGCTCCATCTTAGAGCAAATCGTCGCTTTCCATCAGGTGAGTTGTGGTTAAACGTAGTTGGCCGTTATATCATAAAAAAGAGGTTTAGTTCGGAGTTTTTTTTTAGGGCAGAAAAAAGACTAATTAAAACTCGAATATAACTTTTATGTCGAAGTGTTGTTCCACACTTTAGGGTTTACTATTTAAATGTTGTATACAACGGAAAGTATACCCGGATGGCGCTAGATCAAGTCCAGTCTTTGTCTGTAACATTAAAAAAGCTTTTACGAGTTATATTGACGAGACGTGGTTTTCACACATTTGATTTATATTACACGGGAATTACTCACGTAAGATAAGGTTGGATAATCCGACTATAGTTTCAACCGCATACGGCGGTCTTTATCAAGGTGAATGCGCGCGCGCGGCTGCGTCTCGCTTTGCACTACGGATGCTGATCGGGTGCGGTTGGGGCGGAGAAATATGCTGCGCTGGCGCGCACTGAAGCTCTTCCCCTCTCGAATCTTCATATTATGTTTCTTTTACGAGTTGTTTGATAATTATCATGATCTCATATTGTAGTATTATATAATTAGTTTTTGTCTAATAATATCATATTATTGAATCATGATTATATTTGTATATTTTCCGGCGGAGGGTATTGTTACGCCATAACACAGGTTAATTCCTAGCTTGGGTAACAAGATTCCTCATCCTGGAGTTATATTTTTCTAAAAACAAACTTTTGTAAAAATTTATGACCGCCAACGTTTGTAGACACCAATTTTTTTTTTTTTTTTTTTTTCATTTTCATCAATAACTCTGAATACATATTTAAACAACATAAAATACTCGTATATTGATTTTAAAACGAGTGTCCAAATATATCCAAATTATATCTACACTATAATATTATAAAGAGGAAAGATTTGTACCTATTTTTGTATGTTTGTAATGAATAGGCTCCGAAACTACTGAACCGATTTGAAAAATTCTTTCACTGTTGGGAAACTACACGGGATAGTGTAGCTTCCCAACAGTGAAAGAATTTTTCAAATCGGTTCAGTCCGTCCCCGGGTGACATAGGCTATATTATATTTTGTAGCGAGGCTGAAGGCCGAGCTTACACTCGTGCGAAGCCGGGGTGGACGGCTAGTTCACAATATTTTTGTAATAACAGTTAACTCGAAGAAAAATAAACATTCGACAATAATTTACATTTTTTGGAACAAAAATACGAACTCGAATAAACAGAATCGGATTTTTGAGCAGGCCAATTAGGCCTTTTATTTCATTACGTTAAAGCTTTGCTTCTTATAAAGAGGTAAGTAACTTTGTTACGCCAATCGGCTTTGTCTTTTAAATAATGTTAAACAGATTATATTGGTGAAGTTTATAAATAACACTGTTTATTGTCCTGAAAATTAATTAAAAGTGGCTGATTTGACAAAGGGAAGAGAGGATCACTCATTTCGACAGTCATTTTGATTTTCTTACTCAAGTCGGAGTGCTCTGCGCTAGATCTGTCACTCATTTCATTTTAGAATCTTTTAACTTGCCCTTTTAGTATGTGGGATAAATCTTGCAACTGAATTTTAGACTAGTTATCCCAGTGAGATGTTATAATAGAGATGTTATAAGCGAACACGGCTCGCCGCCGGTCGTGGTGATCGGCTGAATTCGGCTTTGTTCGTCAATTATGCTGCGAGCTCTTTCACTCTCTCACTCATGACGATCTACACATCTCGCTCATCCATCATAGTGACAACAGCCGCCTAAGATAAAACTTTTTTTTCTGTTTCTATAAAAAATACAGTACTTACGCGTGAAATAAAATATTTTTCTTGTCTCTCAAAATGCATGTGTAGTTTGTGCAGTTTATAAAGACACAGAAAGCATTTTATTACAATTATTTTTGCTAAAACATTTAATTAGCTGCGATGTGTAGCCGGAAACTCGTAGTGCGTAACTGAGAAACGGCTGTAACGAGTACGGTAATGTATCTTGCATTCGTCTAGTCAATATGGTGGCGGGCACAACCTATTTAAAGGTAAAAATATTTTAGATTCAATCGATTGAGCTGAAAATTTGCATACACGTTTATCTTGGATGACAATGCATGTTTTGTTAAATGAAATTCAAAATCCAACATGGTGGACTTCCAAAGATGGCGGACAAGTATTTTTTATGCACCTCCATGTTATGAGTGTTAAATGAAAGAGTTTTTTTGAGTAGAATACGGAAAGTAAAATGACGTCACTAAATTCAATATGGCAGGGCGGACACCCCACGATGGCGGACACAATTTTCATATCTGCCATCATGATATGGGTATCAAATGAAAGGGTTAGCTTTGAAAAAAGTGGTCAACGAGGCTGGTATCACAACTAGCTAAAAAATTTCTTTACTTCTGTAGTTTTATATCTTGTTGTACTCGGATACTGTGTGTTGATCCTTAAAAAAAAAACTAAATGTTTGTTTTTAAATTTATTTATATTAATTATTTTATTTGCGGTTGATGTCATACATATAGGTATTATGTATTTTTACAAACATTTGTGTAGAAGCTTAAGATTTAAGACAAATTATGTTGCTATAGTATATCATACTATTTCGTTCACAGGTGTAGAATTATAGATCTCTGCATGGTGCATTAGGGCCCATCTTGCTTTGTTTAAAAACAAGCAATTTATTGTAGGTGGATTCCTGACCTTTTCTCGTAAAATAAGTGAAACATTTGGAGTATGAGGGTCAAGCCACGCGTTTCCAAGCAACGAGCCAGGGTAGAGGATCAAAGGTTGACCAAAAAATAAAGGTAAATTCCAACGTATTTTTCCCACGAAAATTTTGGGTTTAAACAAAAAGAAAAGGACGGGACGTTTTACCTTGAAACAACCTGGCAATGTTTCTATGGAAAAGTAGATAATTATTGTACATTGGGAACATTTTAGGAGAATGTTTGAAATACATATAATTTGATTTTGTTTGATTTTTTTGATTTTTCTCTCGTAGATTCCTGGGCCAAAAGATTACCAGCGCTGGTTGTGTACAACCAGCAACATGCTGAGTCTTGATTTTATTCGTTGTCACAAACTTTTCTGATTTCTGATTGAACAAACGCCCGGCAATTTTTAAAATAATTTACTAGGTATTATTTATATGTCATGATAATCTTGATAGTGATGAATTTAAATATCTGCTAACTATGATGTTAGTTGTCCTCGTCTTTGTGTGTAATAAATGGCATCATATGGCAATAACAAATGACATAAAAAATCCAAATAGGGAAGCTATGACTTCAAAGCTTTAATGAGTCGGTAAACCAGCATATCATGATGAGCTAAGTTTACCTCATATACCTTAGCCTTTGGGCTTGGTCACATTACCACGCTGCGGCACCAGCAACGTACCATGAAAGTTTGCTACACGACGTCACCGTTTTACGTCGTGTCAATTTCTGCATTAGTGACCTGTGAAATGGCAAAGAATGATACATCAAAAATGAGGGTCGCAGCTGTAGCGACGGCGCCGTGTCACGTCCTTCATTTCCATGACACGGCAACGTGCACCGTTTCATAGTGCTGGTGCCGCACCGTGGTGATGTGGCTATGCCTAGGTCTAAACTTCTAATGCCGTGTACAAACCTAACAATCGCAGGCAAACAAACACTACCACTCATGAGCGCACGAGTTGGTGTGGTCGTACCAGGGAAAGTGTTACTCTCACTTTCGCTGATACGTCAATACCACTCCGAACGTAAGGAAGGACTTGTTCGCGTGTGTCGGTGTCCACTGAATGTTGGTACATTGCGAATGAAAAGGCGACCGTCTGGGGGTACTATGACTACGTAGCGTCTAGCGGCGCATGCGTTTATTAGGTATAATTATTATCCCGTATTTGTTAATTTGCGTTTGTTCAAAACAGTTTCAAATGCTTGTTTTAATTTAGCTCTAGCAAAAAAATCTATACCTTGGGTTGGGGCTAGACTGTGCTAGACAGTGTAGGTGCAATTAGAATTGGTACTGACATTGGAAAACATATTACTATTTTTCAACATTCTGTGAAATTTAATGCAATTTTCAAATCCATTAAATGCAAAATATTTTAATAGTACATAGTAATCTCATTCTATTAATAAAACATCCATCCAAATGTATTATGAAACTACTACCAATGATTTTATCCTAGGAACATTTGACTACAGATCTCAAATTATATGCCTGTTCTATTTACAAAGGCAACTCGCAAATATATTGAACAATAAATTTTGTTATATATAAAGTAATACGATGCTCGGGACTAAAAATATTCCTCGTTAAAATTAGAAATAAATCAACATGAAACGAATTTTCATGAACAGGCTAGGCGTTTTAACCACAACTCACAAATTAATTACCTACTAGACTAAGATAATCTGTTTGATAGTTTAGAAGCTACTACGAGTAGAAATGACACGGCGTTCATGAAATTATACGTATGTACATTTATGTTTGACTGCCCGGTGGCTCAGTTGGTAGTGGACCTGCTTTCTGCACGTGGGTTCGATTCCCACCTAGGGCAAACATTCATGTGATGAACATTTGCGTTTTTTCTATTTTTGAGTGTTAATATCTATTAAAGTATGTATGTATAAAAAATATGTACGTATATAAATTTCTGGCAGCCATATTACAAGATTTTCTTAGTTTGAGGTCAGATTAACACTACCAATATTACATTTATGTCTAAAATTTCTAAGACAAATTGCAAAAACTAATGATAAAAAAGCATGAAAGCAAACAGTTCGATAATCTGTCTTGATGACAAATACCAGAAACGGACTTCCAATAAATACGCAGCCCGAGCATTGTTTCCAGATTTGCGCCATTAATCATTTTTATGTTCCTAATTAATATAAAGATTCTGACGACAATAGGGGGGAGAGTTATTATCTTGAAAACTTTTGGGAAGTATAATTTTTGCGGATGGCCTTTCTCTGAATACTTGGATTGCTCTTTGGGACTGCTTGATGTCTGCCATAATTCTAGCTTATGTTGGTGTATTTTTCGTTTCTTGTTATTCTGGGTTGACAATAAGATATATTTATTTTATCACGAATAAGTCCGCGTTTGACCACAAACTCGCCTGGTGGTAAGCGTCGATGTGGTTGAATCTTTCCAGAAAGTCAATATTAAAAAGTAGTCAAACATTTTTGTGATGAACATTTATGTTTGTTTTATGTCTGGGTGTTAATATCTATTTAAGTATGTATTAAAAAAAGTATGTATATCAGTCTCTGACAGCCATATAACAAGCTTTGCTTAGTTTGGGGTCAGATGACCATATGTGCAATAATGTTCCAGATATTTATTTATTTAGTTCCAGCTGTCTTGATAGATGGCAGTAAATGTTGCTTATAATAATGAGTATTACATCCTCGAATAAGTCTGTCTTCTAAACGTACATCAGGTATAGAACAAGCAACGTTCCATTTAAAGCTAAGCACAAAGTACCCTCATTTTTTATCATAACATTCTTGGTAGTACAAAAGGATCGGCAATACTTAACCTAACATTACCTCGAACAGAAAGCTCTTGCCTGCTCATGCTAAGTGGTTTCGAAGGGTACATCATAACGAAACAAAATGGTCCGAATGACAAGGGTCCAGCTAATCGAGTCAGTTTGGTGAAGTTGATTTTTCTCTACGAATATCGTTGAGTATGGATTTGGGTTTGTCATTTATTACATGGATAACCAGTTGTTTCCCACGACTTTGTCCGTGTAGATTGTCATATAAACTTTCAACCCCCTTTAATTCCCCTTAATTTGGCCTTTTCCCTAAATCCTTTTGTAGCGGACCTCTACTGTACACCCTCGCAGACTGCCAAATTTTAGATTCAAAGTGACAGAACTTTCAACACAAAATTCAAACCTAAATTTTATCTCATTAATTCACTCCTGTTTTTAAATCTCACAACATTATTTATTCAATATAAACCATTAACCTAAATACCTAATTTTATATCCCTTACATAAAAATATAGGCTTTCATTAAAAAAAACTTTCGCCCTCCATGTGCCCAGCGTGATTCGGCTCTTTTGCATAATAGCAATCGCTTTCTTAGAAGACCTCTACACCTCATAAGGAAACTGCCTGCCTAATTTTAGCTTCGCAGGTCAATAGATATATCGAGATTTCATGAAGAGTCAATCAGTGAATAAATAATTAAAATCTCAAGCCCGGCACAGAACAGTGAGACCTCTTGAAACCATGAGTGACTACTGCGGTCTGTGTACATAGGAAATGTTTAAGTTAAAAACATTAACAATACTTGTAAATAATTTATATAGCATTTCTATACAAATCCGTCATTTAATCTACTTGTGACCACAGACACTGCAAAGTATTCGAAACGTCAGGAATTAAAATAATGTAAAATATACCTACCGTTAATATTTAATGGCTAAACGTGCTTTGATTGATATTGGAGTAGCTTTACAAATCATAATAATCCATTGAACCAATGAATAACTAAAATTTAACATACACATTTACACTCACGATCATAAAGTTTTGCGATTACTATTCGTAAACAGTAGGTACAGTCCACAATGAAATAATGGTTCCTGAAGGAAACCCATTCTTTGGTTCCGGAGAACGAATCAAACTGTGAGGCAAGGCTATAGATAAGGAAGAAATTTGACCCACTACTGCTGATACAGTCTGTTCACTTTGACTGCCCCGGTGGCTCAGTTGGTAGTGAACCTACTTTCTGTGCTTGGGGGCGTGGGTTCAATTCCTATCTAGGACAAACATTTGTGTAATGAACATTTGTGTTTGTTCTATGTCTGGGTGTAAATATCTATTTAAGTATGTATTTAAAAATATATATGTTTATATATCAGTCTCTGGCTGCCATATTACAAGCTTTGCTTAGTTTGGGGTCAAATGACCATGTGTGCTATAATGTCCCAGATATTTATTTATTTACTTTAGCAGCTGTCATAAAGATTACTTGTCGCTTCCATGTGTTACAAAAAAGAGGGTACTTTATAACTATGCACAACTCGTTGGGGAACGGATTTAATAACAAAGTAAACCAGGCTTCTATTTACGAACCAGCCCATGCGTTGAGCTACCTTACTAAGTAAAACTAGACTACGTGATCTTACCTTTACACAAGCTTCATCAGCTTACTGGCTCTATGCTTTTATGTGCAAACGCTGAAACCCAAGATAGCAGCAGTAAACGTCATAAAAACTTTATAATTTAAAATCAACCAACTGAATTCATAGCAATCCGTTGGTTAGGTCGAAAATCGAGTGGTTTGCGCCATCAAACACTCGAATTTAAATCATAGGATTGACGAATAAACTCTTTATAGGCCTGAGAGTTAGCGCGCGCTCGATTGCAAGGAATTCATTTTCATTTAAGATGAGGTTTGGTCGGAGTGAACGCGATCATAACTACGTAGGTACGCGCAGATATCGTTTATTTGTACCAGAAAAATACACAACATAAAAAAAAAAATATCCAAAAGGAAGACTATAATTGTTTTTCATGTCACAACTGGCCCAACCTCATCATGATGCCGGTTATACACAACCAGTCCTGGCTTCCATTGGAACCGGCGGGTGACGGTACGCAGATTCCTTTATTTAGAAAAGTTACGAAACAAACTGAGCAGATAATTAATTCACTGGTCGGATGAATTTGCGAGAGCGGCAAGAAAGCAGTAGACAAGACAGTGGAAAGACTTGGATAAATATCAGATGTGTGGGTGGAAGATTGTTGAAGGTTGTGAATGAGCATTTTAGTTACTGGTACGTACATAAAGAAGCAGGCTCCCGATACAACTAAAATTGTAAGGGTCGTTAATAAGGAGTTGAGTAATTAAATTTATCATCCAACTAACTGGAGGCCTTGATAGTAACAGCGAACCGATTCACCGAAGTTATCTTTATGTGGGTACAACTGTGACATTCGGTACACACCCAAATACCAAAAGCTTGTTTCTGGTGATACCCTAATACGTTAAATAGACTATAATACAGTTATTTCAACCGTAGGTACGAAGTGTAATTTTAGTCTATGACATTGCGATTTGTGATTGATATTTTGTGTGAGTATCGTACAGTTTTCTCTAAAGTTTTTTTTTTGCTATATATACACAACTTTGCCAAACTGCGTAACAGTTTGTATGCAGATACCTACTCGCATTACAAAATTTAATAAAAATTATTACTTAAGTTAATAAAAAATATTATTTATTTTAAAAAGTTTATTGAGTAGGAACACATTTTTGACAAAACCTTATCTAGTAATATTAGTATAGTATCATTAATAGTATCTTGCTTTGTCACTGTACAATTTACTTAATAACTTCAATAAGTACACCTTGCTTCAACAGTCATCAATTTTAGAATAATATTTCTAGCTCAAGCCCTCCAACACACCGCTGTCACTCAGCCCCTCCAAGATAATAAAATTTAAAAGGGCAAACTTCTGGCCCACGATGGAATGAAAAGTGATTTGCCTAATCCACTTCTCAATTTTCCGAGCCTGTGGGGTCGGCTTTACTAACTATCGGCTAAAACCGCGAGGGTGCGATAAAAAAATAACCAGTGTTTTATACACAGCTTTTTTGGTATTATAATAGAGGCCGGAGTGATAAGTCTGATAAAATTAAACTAGGAATATAATAATATTTTTAAATCCATAAGTTGCAAACATCAGTCGGGCTGCCTGATAGTAAGCAGTTACCGTCGTCTCTAAATACTTGTTACATCCATAGGTGATCGGCATCACAAATACGTTGCTGACCCTTTAAGTTTCTACTAACTCGCCTTTTGAAGAAATCTACGTTGTAGTTTCTTGGAAACAATGAAGGTAGCTTATTCCACATTTTGCAGGTGTGAGGCAAGAAAGATCTTATGAATCGCACAGTGTGTGATTTCCACAGATCTATATGATAGGTGGAAGATTTTTCAGGCGGTGGCGGCTAGTGCGATGATAAAACCGCGACGCCGGCATCAGAACAAACAGTTCTTCAGAATACTCCCCGTTGTACTACTTTAGTTTCCAAGACAGTTTTCTCCTAGCTCAACACACTTCATGCAACGTTTCTACAACTTTTTGATCCTTACAATATAAAGATTTTTAGAAAAGTACTTACAATTAACTTTTTCCACCGTGTATTTATACCATTTATAAAGTGAACAACCACTAAAACGACATTGAATTCAAATTAACTTTTTAAGCTAAATTACCATAAAGCAGTAACCCTCGAACAATAACCAAACGCTTTAGAACTGTTGACATTAGCCAGATCGTAAAAGTATACGATTCTCATAACATTTAACATAGAAAATTCTGTTGAATACACCAACCACACGGTTAAATAAGTTTTAAGTATGTGGTAACGCTGTCTCTGCAGTTTTTTAATATTACATTTGTATATTAGCTACACTAACTTGTGACAAACATTTGTATGAATAATTTTCGCAGTTTGAAAAACTAAAAAACACGTTTTAAAATCCTGAAGATCCTGGTAAGGATAATGGGACAAACTACACAAATTAATGCATTGTCATCGGTCCTTGATAAGTGTGCATAGTTTCAAATCAATCCGTCGTTTTTAAAGGAGTGAAATCACGTTCAGATTCCGTTACATAGATACATACCAAGTTAATAAAATCATGTTAAAATTTGTACATATATGGGGTATGGCTGTGTCGTAGACACGGCTGTGTTGTTAATGTGAATACAAGTACGTTTTACTTTGCGCTACGCATACGAAGTCACGGGCATCAGCTAGTATGTCTTACTCAACGTCACAAATTCTTTGATACTTTAGCTATCGAGTGGTGTAATTAAATTTTGGATGTAAATGATAGATATGTAACTGCAGAATGAAACTCTATCGCCCGATTTTGTTATCATCCGTTTTTTTTTATTGCTTCCCACTATGGAAGCGTAAACACAACCCACAAGATACCACAACACACCAATACCCACAAGATGGACAGACGACCTAAATGAGAGCGCAGGAAAACGCTGGATGCAGGCCGCTTCCAACCGGCCCTTTTGGAAATCGATGAGGGAAGCCTATGTCCAGGAGTGTACATCCTATGGCTGAAATGATGATGATAATGGAAGCGTAAAGACGTTTTCACTTCAAAACTTGAAACAGAAACAAACAAACAAAAACTAAATAAATAATTAAAATAACAAAATAAAAAAACTTGTAACTAACGATCTATATGCAAACAAACCTCGAAACGACGCGTGACCAAAATGCTTAGCATTTAGATGCCGCGATGAGGGTTGTCATTCAATTTGGCAATTATGATTATCATCATCAACCAGAAGACGTCTACTGCTATACACAGGCCTCACCCAAGAAACACCACTCAGGCCGATCTTCGGTTTTTCTCTTCCAGCCACTATCAGCTGCCTAATCGTCACCCCAAAGAGTCTCAAAGCATCCTATTCGTGGTCTCCAAATTGAGGAGCAGGAATTGTTATAGTCAAATCAAATTTAAATACAGTCTCTCTATTATCTCTAACAAGTTAATTCACATTTATTCAATTCGCTCCAACTTTATTAAATTGTTTGATGAATTTCCAAAAAGATTTTCGTCGGGTTTACGAGTAATTAATTAATTTATTCGAGCTTCCGCTGACAAAATGGTCACAATTACTTTGGTAAGGCTTTGGTAGGAATTCAAATGGAACACAAATAATAATTTTATTATATTTATGTTATGTATTGTTTAACGTACTGCTTTGATGCGTCCGTTCTTTTAAATATAGATAATTAAATTTCTATGAAAGAAGAAAATAAAAGGTTAAAATTGATCCTTCAAATTCAAGATTTGCATGTGATAGAGAATAAAGTCTAGGCCAGGCTAAGTCAGAGGCCTTCGGGTTGCTTAAAAACTTTGACATCTGGGCCATTGTTCACAAATTAATTTATGATGTTTTTTCACATCTTCATCATATTACTACCAAATCTGTCGAAATTACCGATTTAAGAGATATTATTGTTTTTCTGGTTTTAAAGCGTTGTTACTGACCAGACATACTTTAATATCGGTATAAGTGTTGGTCAATCGTGAACCTCTGTCAAAATAATTAAAAAGCCGCTGCAGAATTATGTAGATCAAGTTTTTTAATCACAGCGGACGCGTGTTATGAATTTCAAATATTTTACAGTAGCGCTGCATGAGCGAAATTATTACGCTTTTGATGTTATTTAAATTGAATCTTTTGATGTCGGTGTCGCTTCGACGGGGCTCGGTGTGAAATCACTTTACGCTGTCAAGTTATAAGAACTCGATTGTGTAATTTAGAATGCTGTATAAATTTGTAGAGAAAGGAAAGGTATAGGTAGTACGATGTATGGAAGGAGTGGGGAGGGGGTATGCTATATTATCAAATCAAATTAATTATTTGTGTGAGCATGGTAGGAACAGATACATACAAAGAAGTATAGAGGGTCGTAAAAATGGAATCGTATCTCACGTCCTTGCCAGGTACGCGGTGTACAAATTTGAGTTGTTTTTATTAGTTTGTTTTTGTTAAATTAAAAAAAGATTTCGACCCCGAAATGCTCAAAAATGTACCCACTGCCCATGGGGGCCTACTATGTAAGCGCTTTTTGGTGTCTTTTACAAATTTAGCCGCCCACAGACATGCAATTTTTGACATCCTAAATCTATGCGCCAGCCATAAACCGCTTTCTGGAAAAATGTGACGGTGCAAAGAAATCAACGCAATTCGCGTCCCGTTACTAATGGCCACCCCATCTTCCAATTGTTTTTTAATTTCCCATTCAGTATACTTTTTACGTTGAAATTTAGTTATGACACTTAATACTCAAGATAGTAGAGCTTATTTTAATTTGGTAGTGACGATATAAACATCATCAGAATGGAACTATTAATAAATTTATACGTCAACTTCATTTCCAACAGTACAAAGATCTATGACAAAAAGCGGTCCCATGCAAATTAAGTCCAATGTAGGCACCTATTTATTCCCAAATAACATCGTTTGGATTATTTTGACAAGGGTCGAAATGGTGGTATCATTCCCCTGTTCCATATTTCCACACTTTTTCTGTTGATCCGACGTTTCGGAGTGTGACCTCCATATATTAGGGGTAACAGCCTGGGATGAGACTGGCAATATTTTTTCAAACTCGAATTTTGATGGTAGGAAGTTTTGTTTGTTGTTTAGTTTATCAATCTGGTAGACCAACGGAATAAAATAAAATAGAAACGCAAAAAAATAATAAAAAAAATTGGTTTATTATATATATAGATATATATATATATAGAGCCATCTAGATGGATTTTCACTATCATCACACCCATGAGCATGACCATTTCAATCACCATCATCATCATCAGCCAGAAGACGTCCACTGCTGAACATAGGCCTCCCCCATTAACCTTCACACTGAACGACATCATGCCATCTGCATCCAGTGTATGCCCGCGACTCTCACAATGTCGTCGGTCCATCTAGTCAGAGGCCAACCAAACTGTAAGAAAAAAAATCGCTTTACTATGTCGGATATATAGTAATTGACAGTTTTCATTCCATTTTATGCAGCTGTCGACACTAAAAAAAACTTGGAGATAGTATTGTTATGGTCGTAATATATGGATAAAAATGCTGAACAAAGTATTTTGATACCTCCAAACAATCAAATGATAGTCTTAACTCAACGCGTCGCGCATCGCATGGCGTCTCCGTCGCGCATCTCGATGCGTCGCGCAACGGCATATCGTCTCCATAGCGAAACGCTACACATCTCCGTCGCGACCCACAACGCGTTGCGCTACTGCTGACGACGGAGGATAAAGCGGCGCGAGGCATAATTATCATGATCATCATCAGCCAGAAGACGTCCACTGCTGAACATAGGCCTCCTTCTTAAACCTCCACACTTAACTACATCCTGCCACCTGCATCCACTGAATGCCCGCAACTCTTACAGTATCGTCGGTCCATCTAGTGGGAAGCCTACCTACGCTGCGACTTCCGGTTCATGGTCTCCACTTAAGAACCTTTCTTTCCCCATCGGTTGTCAGTTTTTCGAGCGATGTGGTCTGCCCATTGCCACTTCAACCTGCAAATTTTTTAGCTATGTCAGTGCCTCTGGTTCTTTAGCGAATATCTACGTTCCGGATTCTATCGGGCAAAGAAACTCCAAGCATAGCTCTCTCCATATGGCATATGCAAGGTATATACTACGTAGGTATTAAATATACTCATTTATTACATAAAAAACATTCTTAGGATTTCCTTTCCAAAGAAAAATAATATACAGTACAAGTTTATAGAAAAAAAAAAAAAACAACCTTCGAAAAAAAGCTAATAAAAATATCATTAAGTATAAGCCGTAATAATCGTACATATACGTGTATTAGGTACTAATACATAGAAGAACAGGCCAGTATCACAAATTTATACGACGTGAAGGTTCACGGAGCTTGGTAATCAATCATCACAGATAGCTGACCGGATGCGTGTGTCATAAAGGCTTATTTCGAATTGGCGTAGATACGTCTTTGAACAACAGCACTTTTTTCAACAAACTTGAAAACGAGGTTCTCAATTCACTATTTCTAGGGTTCCGTACCTCAAAAGAGAAAAAGAACCCCTATAGGATCACTTCGTTGTCCGTTTGTCTGTCTGCCTATCTGTCTGTCAAGACCCTTTTTTCTCAGGAACGCGTCAAGTTGAAATAATTATTAAGAAGAAATTCAATGGCATTTGTGAATCCACCAACCCGCAACTGGGCCAGCGTGGATGATATGGCCCAATCGCCTTTTTGGGTGTAGGCCTAAGTCCAGCAGTGGACTAACAATAATTCTCGCAGTTTATTAAACTAAAAAATGCGCTTTAAAATCACTAATCCTGAAGATCCTGGTAAGTATAATGGGACAAACTATTTAAATTATTGTCCTTCAATATTTCAACCTTTTTAACCTTTTTTCGCCGAGACTCGATTCCCAGGATGGATGAACTAACTACATACGTAATACATATTTATTAAGATGGTACGGAACCCGTAGGGTGCGAGTCCTACTCACACTTGTCCGGTTTTTTTGTGTGTATGTTACGAGATACCATCGCCAAATGAGAACTGATTTTAATCAATATTTTTTTATCGAATAACCTTCATTTCGAAAGTATCAATAAAATAAAATAAAAAAAACACTTCCAATGAAGGTGAAGGATGAAAATTAGGGGATGAAACCCGTTTATTGAACTTTCCATTAAGTCGGTTCTTATTTTTTGTAAAAATGTATCATACTGTTTTATCCTACCACTCCTTCAATACATTAATAGGTCTAGAATAACAACATTAAAAATAAATACAGATAAATTTCATTATTTTTACCTACGTTCTGCTTACTTCTCTTTGCTTTCTTTCTTCTTACTATTTGTAAAAACTTTTAATTGTTTTATCTTTATCTATTTTTTTTGTCTAATAATGTACCTAGCAGTAAGTTTTCATATGAAAATAAAATAAGTAAATTATAGAAGAAGAAAAAGAAACGCAAAAGAAAATCGGTCGGTAATAACCTACCTTCTTGCCTAAATAATAATGTAAGTAAATGTGTTCCACGCCGTCTGAGTTAATAGTAACTAAAGCGGGAAGGAAGAGCAATAAATATGGTGTGTAGACGTAATAAAGATATTGTTCGTGAGTTAGTAAACGGTATCTTTAAGGGTAGAAACAAATACATTCGTTTTTAACCCTCGACAGAAAGAGGGGTGTTGTAAGTTTAACGTGTGTATGTGTCTGTTTGTTGCTTCGTAGCTCCCAAACGGCGAACTAATTTTGATTTAGTTTGTTGTATTTTGAAAGGTCTTAGCTGTGATTGAAGAATATCTGTTCAGCCGTTTAAAGTTAATCAGCTCTTTTATCAGGTGTTTAAAAATCATTTATACTTGTTACCTGCTTACTTCAATACCCAAGATATCTACAAGCTTAGCCTAGGACACTGCAAAGTTTTTAGTATTTCTATACCTACGATATGCAAGTCTTTTACAGAACTTTCATGTGCTGTTCTTTTGGAAATATATATTACTAGCTGTAACCGCGACTTTGCCCGCGATTTTTTCAGAAAAAAAATTGCCTATGTCCATCCTCATGATACATACTATTACCTCGCAAAATTTTATCGAGATCGGTTAAGCCGTTTAGCCGTGATTATGTAGCAAACAGACAGAGTTACTTTCGCATTTATAATATTATTATGGATTAAGATTTATGAATAACGGCTAACAATATGGACAGAACGGATTCCAATAAAAATAAGGTTCAAAGGTTTAACTTGCTACAGAAGAAACAGTTATGGACGAATGTGAAAACGTAAGGCACAAGCGTACCCAAGACCAGCAAACTTAAGTTCATAAATGATCAGCTACCACCAGGGCTTGTCTAGTACTTACATTTAAACAATGCGAACTTTAAAATTTCATTAAAACGATACTTTCATTAAAACAAAGGAAAAAAACATTTTCAGATGGCAATGGTATGTATGAGCTAATGAAAGGACAGCATGTGAAAATGATTATACGATTTTTGTACTTTTTTGTCTTTAACCTCTACCATTACCTCTGTCTATTCGCCACTTTTTAGTGAAAAAAAAAACGTAATTATAACCTCGTTTCACATGGAAATATTGTACTCATGTACCCACTGAAGTGAGAATTTTTTCGGTGCATGTACCTACCGCCAAAATTTTAGAGGAGATAAAAATTGGCCTTCATTACTCTAAAGTCGAGCCTTAAAGTATTAACTTTCGGCGGTTTTCTTCAAATTATAGATACATTAAATACCATAGTTATTTACAGGATATTTACCGTGGTTAGGTTATGGAAGGAGCTCCCGATATTTCGGCGCAAATACTTTTATTTTTATAATCATATAACTGTAGTGAACAACCATGATAGTTTAAAACAATGTTTCATTAATTACCATATGTTACAGAAAATGTTATTTTCACATTTAAACAACCTGCCACTTTAAATAAACAATACGCCCTGAAGTCTTCATTTTAAGAATTTGTTAGCTGCCGGGTTCATTCAGCGAGATGTCCGCCAGCACAATGAAGAGGCTGTTGTGTCGAGCATTGTTGGTTGCCATTGTTCTAAACTAAGGAGGCCAAAGGGTTTTGCCTTTTATACGGCGGGCCACAGTGTACGCGGCATAGCTACTCAGACAGTTTAAACATTTTTGATTACCAAGGTACAGTGACTGGAAAATGGAAAACACGAAAAGAAGAACGGAAAAAGCGTTTTAGTAGGGTGGAGTTGGCGCAAGTACTCGTATACATATACCGTGATACAATACAAATACCGTGCGTATTTACGAAATCCCAAACAAACCAGAATATTTTTTAAGTCTTCGTAAAAACCAAAATTTGTTTTAGTAATAGCATTTTAGCTCAGATTTTTTTGTAACGAAAGTTGGACAGTTCTTTGTTGCACTGTATTTTTTTATAACTATTTCTCCGCAAACTGCATGGCCAGGGCGGGCACGTAAAAGAACCATAGTTTCATGTTTGATTTCCAACATCCGAACGAAGCTAGACCATGGAATAGGCTGCCTGGAATGAGTGTTTCCCGATGGTTATACTCTGGGTGACTTAAAATTGTGAGTGAATCGGTTTTGTTAGGCAAGTGAAGATTCCATTGTAGACTGCATCATGGTTTATCATTGTGACATCTTGCCTGATGTTAAGCAATAATACAGTTAAGCGCAACCACCATCGCGGCCTATTATTCAATTGAAGAAAATAAAATTACGAAAAATTTATAAATATGATAGTTCACTTTTGTGTGGCAATATTAGAACATTATTTTGTAAAATTCCACTGTGACCAAATCATTCCGTCCTCTTCCTGATAAATCTACTCGTCTTGCTGCAAGTGAAATGAAAGGCAATGAAAAGTTAAGCCACAAATGTTTTTTTCACCGCAGCTTAATGACGCAAAAGATTTTAGGCGAGGGGAATGAAGTATAGCCCAAAAGGCTCACTACAATCTGGCAATGGCATGAAACCTGGAGTGTAATTTCAGGAATTATTAAAGTTGCTAGCTTAGTTTGTCAGAGGTCGGTAGTTTAACCAAATTTGGAACAATTGTATTCATTGTAAGTGAAGCAATTTCCCCAAAAACACAAGAAACTGCAGGAAGTGGATGCAGGCCGCTTTCAACCCGCTCTTTTAGAGATTGAGAGGGGAGGCCTATGTCCAGCAGTGGCCGCCCTATGGTTTAAATGATGATGATGAAACAATGCTTCGATCAAATTTCCAATGACCAACAGGCGAGGTGATGTTAAAGCGCTGATATACCGGATGTTATATAACGGATACTTGTTGTTTTACAATACAATACAATATCTCTTTATAACACACCGAAACACAAATTAAACTTAAACTAACATCAAAAATAAATATACGGTAGTACAACTTACACATGTGTGTGGTGCGTAATTTGTGGTGTGACCAGCGCCCCCACTTTTAGAAATGTAATAAAACTTTAAATTGTAGTTGAACATTTTGATACCAACTCTTTCGCGGTAAGATTATACATGATTAAAAAAACTCGCTTCGATATAAATTGATACAATTTTACGGTCAGAGAGCGTTGGTGCGCGGGGCCCCCAAATGCACGGGGCCCGTAGCATTGGCTACTCTCGCTACGTGGCTAGTCCGCCACTGGCGGGAAGTAGCTAGTTTTTTTAATAATTTTGAGTTACGTAAGTATGTGATGGTTATAAAGATTATAGAATTTTAATACCAAATGCAATTAAATTTAATTTACATAGTTGAAATCCAGCATATATACGTAACCAGAAGGGTCTTCGATAGTCTTAAAACCGGTCAAGGATAAATCATTGTATAAATTCATAACCTTCGGAAAAGACAGAGGCTGGTTTGATTCCCAGCTGGGTAGCATGTCTATTCTGCAAGCTAAGTGAACGTGCAAGTGAAGTGATAAGCTAAGTAAATGTGTTTTTTTTTTTTTGCTAGTTCTGCATATAAATGACAAAACATCGAATTATAACGGTTAGAGACTACAGTCAAGGGTGATCACTCGACATTTTGACATTTCTCTATAGTAATCGACAAGAAAAATACACGTTCACTTACCTTATCACCTCACTTGTGCGTTCACTTAGCTTGCAGAATAGACCGGCAGATGTTTGCATGATGGATTTAATTATATGTTCTGGGTCATTATATGTTTTATTATATGTTAGTTGTTACTCAATACTCAATATTTTTTTACAGACATGTAGGTACATGGAGTTTTAAAAGTAAAATGTTCATTAAAGTAATACATATGACCCTATTTAGGTATGGCAATAGTCGGAACGGAACGATCTATTTAAATTTCGTCAAAATTATCATTGAAAAATTCTTCTTTAATACTTTCTAATAACTTTTAATTTATTGGTAAACTAACTTCTTTTCCTGTATCTTAATTCATTTGGCAATTTTTTAAATGTTTTACGGCTATTGTATCAGGGCCAGAGCGGTGTATTGCAAGGTTGGACTTTGGTTCCACAAATTTATGCCTAAATTGCGGCCTAGTACTGCGCGATTTATCACTTTTTTAAATAATCTGTAAATCTTTTGAAAAAATTACTTCCAGATCTAGAATATCTTCCAGAATATATAAATACATATAGACACTAGAGATATTATGTCAAATTTATAAAAATAAGGCCTATGAAAATGTAGTATATTATAGTCGGGGGAACTAGAATGTTTTTTTTTGTTCGTACCTTCGTGTCTCATAGCCTTCTATTATAATCTTAAATCACGTTCCAATTTTGAAACAATTATGTACTATTATGCTCGTACTAACCCAATTAACCACTAATTTTCCACTTACCTAATTGATAACTAAAAATAGAACGGACGGAGCTTGGAATCGTAGCAGCTGTAACACAGGTCTTCCTATAATGGTTGCTAACGAGACACTTACAGAAAGGTACTTCAAAGGTAAAAAGATTTTTGCGTCATATTCTTATATTTATTCATTTATTATTATTATATTTCAAATTCAAGCAAAAGAATATATTTTATTAAATAATTCTCGCAGTTAAAAACCAAAACAAAAGCTTTAAAATCGCTTATCCAGATTCTTGTAGGGATAATGAGACAAATTATTTAAATTATTGCATTGTCATCGGTCCTTGATAAGTACCATCGCGGTACACAAAAAACTAAGTAAGTAAGTAGTTAAGCGGTAAGATAGTTCAAAAAACTAAAAAAACACTATTTAAAATCGCTTGTCCTTAAAAAACCTGGTAGTGATAACGAGACAAATTATTTAAATTATTGCATTGTCATCGGTCCTTGATAAGTATGCAAAGTTCAAATCAATCCGACTTTTTGATAAGGCTGACGTTCAAAGATACCGTTACATAGATATATATAGGTATATATATATATACATACCAACCTAAAGCGTGTTAAAAATAGAAAACTAACGAACACTTAAATATAAACTAAAATAACAAAATAAAAATAAAAAACTTAAACTAAAATACCAATAGTGGAGGGAGATGGGGGCTAGAATGCTGGTGGCTTTGCCACTTGAATTGAATGGCAGTGCTCAATGGAATATTAAATTGTCATAATATATTGTTAAAAGAATTGCATCTTAGTACGACTATACATAGTCTAACAAATAAGTTCTTGCCTCACTCTATCTTGTCAGTTGTAAATTTTCGCAAGCATAGCACTTCAACTATGTTAGGCTTCTTGTAAGGATATAAGGCGTCGTTTAGAGCGTCGCGTGGTGCTTTGAGCGTTGCGTAAACGCCAAGCTCTGCGCGACGCGTTGGGTTGTGTATCATGCAGTTAATTCAAACGTATTAAGTACCATGTACTTACAAAAGCGTTTACACAGTCCTTATATCACTTTTACCCACTGCACACCAAGGAATTTAATTCTAAAAGCATTGGCGTTGCGCGTTTGTGCTTGCGGCGATGTCCGCAGCCCGTCGATACGTAACTACGAGTATTTAACTATTTGTTGCCTACGGGTTAGTTATGACGACTTTCATTTGTGGTTACTACAAATCTATACGTATAGTTAGAAAACTTTACTTTCTATCGTACTATCATTTATCAACAAAATCTACAATGACTGGTCAGCACATTAGACAAGGAAAAACGAAATAGTGCTGGGGCGATGAATTTTTGAGGCCAACCCGCCGAGGTCCCGTGATTAATGAACTCGGGACCCCCAGGGACCCCCGGGGACTTGCGTGCGGAAAATGTGTGGTATTGATTGAAAATACTCGCCGTGGGGGATTAAAAATAAATAGGCAATGTTATTGAGCCGTTTTGTCTATGTAGAGGAGAAAATGGGTTGCATTTCTTTAATGCCATGGTTCCCGGGATTTTGACTAGTAGGTACAGTTCATTAATAGATTTATTGAAAGTTCATCGTAAGAACCGCGAAGACCGCGAACTGGAAGACGCAGCGTAGGTAGGCCTCCCACTAGATGAACCGACGACATTGTGAGAGTCGCGGGCATCCAGTGGATGCAGATGGCAGGATGTCGTTCAGTGTGGATGTTAAAGGGGGAGGCCTATGTTCAGTGCAGTGGACTTCTTCTGGCTGATGATGATGATCATCGAAAGGAGCAAATTTTAATCAAATCATGCAGTTCTCATTTGTTCAATTGTTTTAACGTTGTTTTCTCGTTCTATGTATGCCATATTTTGACAGTTTAATGCATAGTTATTTTTTGACAATGTTTTGTTTGCGTGTGTCACAATTACAGTACCATAAAGGCGAGAATACAATAAACTCAGAACGGTTTTCACGTAGAATGCTTGCAAGTTAGGTTAGTTTATAAACACTATGTATTGCTGGACTTTAATTCTGTTAAAACACGCCAATAATAAACGCAAACGTGTTATAACACGGTTTTCATGGTTACATAATTGAAACGCATCAAAAGAATCCAACGCGTCTTCCGATTGGATACACACAAAAGCTTGCTCCACGTTGTTTTGACAGTTCAAAACGAACGCGTTACGAACCTTATTGCATTAGCATACTCGACATTGCCAATTCCACGCAGATAACATGACGCAGCTGCGTTAAAACTTTATGTGGCCCCTACTGTGGCTTTTAGTGTAACCCTACCGAACAAAAGAACGAAAAAAATTATTGAAATTGGTCAACAGTTGGCGGAGAAATCGGTAAACATACATTAAAATATACAGTGGAACATAGAACCGTCCTCCTTTTTTGAAGTCGGTTAAAAAAGGTTTCAGAGTCAATTTTCAATTAAATTTCCATGTCGACACGTCACGCGTTTAGGCTTCACACGTCAACACGTCGCGCGGTAAGGAATCTCATGTAAGTTAGATAATAAGGGCTCATAACCTCATATCTTACTAATTTGTGCATAGATGAATTGTTATCTGTCCCAAAAACAATGATACCAAATCTAATGCTTTTCAATTGAATACTTCCCTTAAAACAAACAATAGATATCGGCGTATAAAAGATTATTTTAAGTCACTCGTGAAGTTATTAATTCAACGTGAAGCGTTAGATAAATCGTGACGCAATTTTCTTTGAAGGGAGATGAATTCTCGCTGAGAAATGGCCTGTTTTGTTTAATGCCGTCGTTATTCTTGATGGAATCTATTGTTTTGAGTTCGAGGGCGAATGGAAGGATTATTCATTTCGTTTGTACGTCAAAAGGCAGCTTTAAAAGTTCCGTTCGGCGTGATTCTTAATAAATTCGCGTTTCTTTTGTATGCAGAATTGTAGATTAATAGTTTGTGATGGATTCTTGGTTATTGTACTGTTAAAAATCAACATTAAGATTATTTTCAAATATCATCATCAGCCATAAGACGTCCACTGCTGAACATAGGCCTCCCCCTTATTTTCAAAGATATTATGCAAATTTTTCATGAGAAAATTGACATGTTCTTCTTCGGCAGGAATAGAGCATATTTTACAAGATTTTATTTAACTTGCCTTCTTAGTTTGGGTCAAATCTTGCAAATGAATTTTGAAACCGTTATCTACAACTGATTGAGCTGAAATTTTTCATACACGTTTTGTTTGGATGAGATTATCCGCCAACTGTAGACCGTTTTTTTTTTTACTTTTGTTCGGTAGGGTATATTTATAATTTGGTCCCATTGTCACTCAAGTCAGGATCTGATGATGGGATCTCAGGGAAATCGAGGACTATTCTCAAATTTTATAGGCACTTACTTATTACGTTTTTCATATATTTTCTAAAGCTGTTCAAGTATTTGGGTCTGATAATCATCACCTCATATGGATGAGCTGATGATGAAGGGTAGTAACTCCTTGCCTAATCTACCTAACGGTTAGCAGTTGAAAAAAAAAACTTTAATAAACGTTCATATGGGCCGATATTTGTATTATTTCAGGCTATTAGAACTGACTTCAAAAAAGGCAGAGGTTCTATGTTTTCGGTTTTTGATGTGATCCATTTGTTATTATAGTTTTCCTTTTCTTTGTTAAATTAATTTCGATTGTAAATTCAACGGAACTATTCAAAAATAACCGTGATTCGATTGAGAATAATCGATGACCAGCATCAATAACGAATCGCATTAAAACTGACAATGCAAACAAAATGCTGCAGAATAAATCTGTTAATGGACCACCAATAACGAGTTTACTCGTATTCGATTAATTTCTTTTGAATCGATGTTAATTTTTGAACTGTAGTCTGATACTGACCGTTTTTACAATTGGATTGTTGACATTCGTTGGTTGCTTGTAATTGGAATCAAGTTGATGAACTTCATCAAAAACAGTTGATGTTGTATAACTTATACAACATCAACTGTTTTTGTGTACATAATCATATTAGAACTTACTCGGCTATTATATTTCTTATATACTCTACCCACAATGAACATAGCGTCAAGTTCAAGTTGATTAAAAAAATTAATTTATTGACATCCTTTATTAGAAATTGTTTCAGATTATATTGTATTAATTATAGTAAATATTGAATACCCGATAAGGGGAGGCTGATAATAATAATAATACAATTGTTGCACCAACATCTAGCATAATAATAATGTATCAGTTGTCCAATAAATATTTTCTGATTCTAAGCTTTAGAGAAATAGTTTCAATTTCGGAGTAGAAAATGTTGTGAAATCTTTGTTTACTAAGATATTTCTTAGACGGAATCTTGAGTCTTTTTAATAGGAATTGCCACAGCCGGCACTTATGAACTATTAACTGAGCACTTATAGACTCCTTGGTTACGTCATAGATCCACAATTTCTGTTTTAACCGACTGCAAAAAAGAGGACGGTCCTATGTTCAAATGTATATTATTTTTATGTATGATCACCGATTTATACGCCAACTGCCGACTCATTAAAAAAAAAACTTTTGTTCAGTAGGGGTTACTTCCGATTTGGTCCCATTGTCACCAAGTCAGGATCTGATGATGAGATCTTAGGGAATCGAGGGCAACACTCAAATTTTACGTTTACTTATTACGTTTTTCATATATTTTTGAAGTCGGTTTTAAATGTGATCCACATGTTATTTCATAAATTCTTATGTTTTCGGCCATTCCAGTAATGTACTATCTAATTTTAACATTTTTAACCGAATTCCTTAATTAATACTCAATTCGACATTTTTTAAATGTCTGTTTCCTCATAATTTTCGACTGGTCAACAATTTGGTCCAGTAATGACATTTTTATGAAGTCGGTTTATTATATTGTTAAATTATATCACAATAATACACATTTTATACTCCTGTAAGAAAATATATTACCAGTAAAATGAAACGACACTAAATATCTAACAGTTTGTTTAGGTTTATGCAACAAGCTTCAAAACTGTACCCTTAGTACAAGATTTGATAGTTTTCGAAAACTTTTTTCGTTTTCGTATTGTTCCATACATTTTACCAAAGCGCCTCTAGCGGAAACGCGGAGGAACTAAAATCGGTAGTAATTGGCAGTATAGGTTGCTTCACTCAAATACGAAAAAAGGTTTCGAATAGCTTTCAGCCCAGCAATGTATGGAACAAAACGAAAACGAAAAAAGTTTTCGAAAACTATCAAATCTTGTACTAAGGGTACTGTATCTTCCTAATATAAACAATCCAAAGTAAGCCACCACCTCAATTTCTTTACAAAACTAAGAACCAACTAAAAGCGGTTTATTCGCTTTGTACTGGAAAAGCCGCCATTGCATATTGTTACGACTTTTATTCTCTTTGAATAAGTTTCGATTTTACCCTCACCGCAATGCGCCTCGCTTACAATAGAGATGCAGCGGAATGTTTTGGCCGGATAGCGGGAGTGAATTCTCCGTCCATTCAGCGGTGATAGTCGTCCACTGATCGCTGTACCAACGTGCTGGTTTAGCCTTCTGATAACTGATTCTATGCACAAATAAAATTTGGAATGTTTTAGCTTAAGATACAATATTTGATGCATTATCTATCTCTCTCATGAATTTCAACATAATTAAAAACATACAATGTTTGAATGTACTTATGTAATAAAAATTACATAAGCACATAAAAAAATACATTACAAAATGTAAAGTAATTTTTTCTTATCAAAATGTTAAGTAATAAGAAACTTGTTTGTGTCAAAATTGACACAAACAGTTTTTTATTCACAGAAAAACAAGTTATATAACCTCACAGCCATCAAACATTGACGTTCTGCCATATCTATCTAGATACAAGTAGCGTAAGTACCATAAATATTTCTTATGTACTGTTCAATTACCAATATTATAGCACTGAAATAACGCATACAGAAATACACCAATAGATAAATGATAAGTGGTTGAATATTATTGACTATTTAACAATGGAATTATGTCAAAATTTTTACACCAGTAAGATATCCGGCAATAGAATATGTCCATTGAAATGAAATCCGGCCAAAAATAAAGTGCCAAAATTGACATTTCTATTTAAAAGTATTAAGAACAATCACAATAAAATACAGAGCTTAACTTTGACTGTTGAAAACTTCTGGTGTAACCGACCCTTTAGCTGTGCTTGTCGTGAGATGAAGGCTTTATGTAATGAAATGTAATTGTAAAAGTTTCGTATGTGACTTCTGTTGCGATAGGGTCTTTTCTTTTATTACTCTCTTCCTAATCCCAATAATGTTATAAACGTAGAAGAGTGTATCTCCTTTTTCATGTCAATACGGAGGAATGCAATTTGACGGGATTCTTTGTTACATCATTATCATCTCGTCGCAATTAATTTCGTGATATTTTTTTACCCTAAACTGGAAACTTTCAACAAATCTTTGGTGGCTAAGTGCAGGTTCTTTTCTGTGCGCAGTTTGATAGGGAACAGATAAAAAGATTGGATGTCAGCACTGCTGTTTTTTTCTGTGAAGATGGAAGATCCACTGCACAACATGACTTTCTATAACATGCCATTTTTACAGATCTCATCCACGTTTTGTCGGTTCTTATACATACAATATGTATACTTATGTCTACGTAATTAAACTACCCTAAAAACTGTTGAAAAGCACACTACAAAGCTGTCAGGGGATGATTTCAAAAATGTTACGCTCGCGCTCGAGCTCGAGACGTGAATACGGATGGTGCAGGTTCGAATCCTGTTGGACGGTTTTTTTTATGTCTGACGATTAGGCTTCGATGCTTAGTAATTAAAGTTAAAGTTTATGACAAATTTGACAATAACAATAACGCTGACTTTAGCAGTAACGCGAAATTCGTTGCTCCAGCGTATTCACTAACATAATTAAAGTTACCAGAGTTTCAAGTTAAATGAGACCTTATTTACACCAGATGAATAGCTATGAACAACGGATCTCGGAGTACGGGACATAGCGGATAAGCTTCAGGAAAGTCGCCTGAGGTGGATGGGTCATGTTCTCCGAAGACCGGTGGAGTACGTCGGCAATCAACTCTTGGACCTTGAGCTCCCTGGAACAAGACCTCGTGGCCGACCAAAGCGACGATGGATTGACGTCGTAAAAGATGACATGAGAGCCAATAAACTCACTAAGGATGATGCTAACGACCCTGCGAAGTGGAAGAACCATAGTAGAAAAGCGGACCTCAGCCCGTGCCGGGACACACGCTAAGCAGAAGAAGAAGAAGAATAGCTATGAACAAAAATGAACATGGATAAGACAAAAATCATGTCCAATGTCCATGTTGTACCCGTGCCGGTCAATGTTGGGAACGTAACTCTCGAAGTTGTTGACCATTACACCTATCTTGGACAGATTGTTCAGTTAGGTAAGTCCAACTTAGGCAAAGAGGTCGCCCGAAGAATTCAACTCGGATGGGCAGCGTTTGGGAAATTGCGTGAAGTCTTCTCGTCCAAGATACCACAGTGCCTGAAGACAAAGGTATTTGATCAGTGTGTGTTGCCAGTGATGACATATGGTACTGAGACGTGGTCCTTAACTGTTGGTCTTTTGGAAAAACTAGCTCGGAGTTTCTTTACGCGATAAAATTCGGAACATAGATATTCGCCAAAGAACCATACACCGACATAGCTATTAAAATCTGCAAGTTGAAGTGGCAATGGGCAGGCCACATCGCTCGAAGAACTGATAACCGATGGGGAAGAAAGGTTCTTGAGTGGAGACCGCGAACCGGAAGACGCAGCGTAGGTAGGCCTCCCACTAGATGGACCGACGACATTGTGAGAGTCGCGGGCATCCAGTGGATGCAGATGGCAGGATGTCGTTCAGTGTGGGTGGAGGTTAAAGGGGGAGGCCTATGTTCAGCAGTGGACGTCTTCTGGCTGATGATGATGATGAATAGCTATGGAATTATATTTTATGCATCTGACAGATATTTAACATTAACACTCACCAGCAAAGCGTAGGCAGTTGCGGTTAAAGTTAAAGTTATGACGTCATTTAACAATTGTCAGATGGTGCAACTAGTTTTTATGCCTAACCGGTACTTTAACTGAAATGTCGATGTTTGTTAAAGCTAAAGCAAGATGTTGAAACCCACCTTTCGTAAATCCTAAAGTATGGAAGGAGACTTCAAATATAAAAATATATACTTTCTATGATAGTTTAACATAATATCATTTGGCAAAAAAACACATAAAATACTTAAAATTACCTATGTCTTAGGCCTAGGTTGAGAGAGAAAAACTTCGGGGCATTTAAACCATTAGCCCAGATATACACCAAAGTGGAAATTCACAAGTAAAACTAGATAATTGAAATCGTAGCTTTTTAGGAAACCTATTCAATTCAAGAACCATACTTCAACGTTTTATCCAATCAGAGATGTTGAGTGCTCTCGTGAATTTTATGGAAATATATTCAACATTGGGATTCTTCAAAATGGGTTATTGAAAGTGATTTGAATGCTCGATGGTATAAAAATATTTGTCATAATATACTTGGCTTGATGTGCTCAAACCTTGACTTAAGAGCTGAATTTCACAAAGCATCGTTCAGTTTTAGGTTTCTAGATTTTCGACCATAAAACGGAAAAATTAAGTCGTCATTATCAAGACAAATATACAACAACCAACCTACAGGTAAAAAATAACATTAAAATTACAATTTCTTGTATCCTATATCTAACGACAATCGAAACTGTGAACAAAGACATAATTCTACCACGATCAAGCGAAAAACGAAAACTGTAGAACTGGCGCCCCGCCAACGATGCAAATGTGGATAAAGTGATTCTAGTCCAAAACACTAAGGAATTTAAACTATGATACGGCATTAGCCTCGAAAAATTGCAAAATTGTCAAAAGTTAGATGAAACAAGTTCTTTGCTCGCCATTGTGACTTTAGAAATTCTTGTACTTTCAAGTGTTTGTTTTAGACGAGGTAGAATATTAGTATGGTAGTTAACTAGAAATAGAAGAAATAGTTTTTGTAACGATCAGTGCAAATGTAGACTATATTTATAATTATACGCTAAGTATCATATGTTCTAAATTGTCGAAGTCAATTTACTACAGTTATAAGTGTATTAAATTAGTTAGTTATTAGTTATATTTTATTATATTGAAATAGTTTGGCGCTTTGGTTTAACTGTAAGCATTCTGTTGATTAATAAATAAATAAATTAAAAGAAATATTTTTTATGTCATAGGTGGCAAACAAGCTGACGCACTGCCTGATGGGGAGCGATGACCTTCGCCTATGGATACCTGCAACTAGTAGGTTCATGCCTGCAACACCAGGGGCATCACAGATACCTAGCCGATCCTTAAAGCTATTAACAGCCCTTTTGAAGTACCCCATAATTTTGAGTTATTTGGAAATGCCGCAAAAGCTCATTCCACGAATCACAGAATGTTTTTATTCAGATGTTTACATTGTTATTACAGCTGTTAGACGCGTTCTTTCAGCGGCCTAACTTCAGTAGATAAATGTAAACAAATCTTGGAAGTCAATCAATACGACACTAGAAGTAGCTGTAGTATATATACTATAATTGTCTATGGAAGTAGGTTATTTCTATGTCACATCGATTTGAAACTTTGCAAGTATATGTTATCTGGATGAAAAATCAATAATTTGGTACCATCGAACTGATTTGATGATGGAGCCAGGTGTATTTTAAAATTGTCATGTTATTTAAAAAATAATTTATTAATCAAGTATATTCCTAGAGTTTAGGCTTCTTTGTTTTGTTTTTAACGCGCTTTTAATAGCTTGGTATGTATCTATGGAACGGAATCTTTGAACGTGATTTTCACCCCTTTAAAAACGACGGATTTATTTGAAACTTTGCACACTTATCAAGGATCGATGACAATGCAATTATTATAGTTTGTCCCATTATCTTTAACAGGGTCTTCAGGGTTAGCGATTTAAAGCGTGTTTTTTAACTGCGATGATTATATAAATTATAATATGAGTAATTATTGTTCCAAATATTTAAGATTTCTATAAAAAACACAGCCCTCTTGTACGGATTGATGTCTAAATATATTTTGGCCCAGCGCTTAAACATAGTATAACTTTTTTATTGTTTTCGAACTTGCTGTTTGCAGGGCCTCTTATTGACAATGGTATTTTGAGAAATATAATATTGTAAAAAGCCCTTTTGTTTGTATTCTACATACAATTTTTCAGATGCCGCATTTTCTAATACCTATTGCTTCTAACTAGTTTCTAAAGATTGTTAAAACTTTTCACGTTTGCAGTGCACTTCAGTAAAACTTAAAAGTTTTAATAGCATTAACAATTCAAATATTAGTTGCTCACAAAAAACTCGAGTATTGCGCAATTTTTTCTTTTGGGTTTTAATTGTTTCACTTCACACATTGTTCACTCTGAATAGCAATGCTTATAGTAACTTGTACCTACGTTGATTTAATTTAAATTTGACAGCAAAATTCGGTACTCCCGATACTTTGGGTCAAATGTCAAAGATCTAAATGTATTTATATTTACCTACTTATATTATTTAACGTACTACACATGCAATATGTACATGTATAAATGTACTGTACCCGGGACACGGGTATGTCCTAAAATTGCGGCCAGAACTACCGGAGGATGGGCAGCGTCCTAATAGTAGACGGTGAACGTACTGCGATCCCCAAGCCGCCTGCCAAGCGTGGGGATTATGGCAATACCCCTCTCTATGAGGGAGGCCTTGTCCAACAGTGGACGTTAATTGGCTGATGATGTGATGTGATAAATGTACTTACTATGTAACTTTGATTACAAATATATTCTTCCTACATTTTAACGTACAAGCTGTATTTTTTCAATCGTACTCAGTGAAGCGGTCAGTCGCCTCACTCTAGGGAAATCTGCTGCTGTTGGTACAATAGAATTTTTTCATCTCCCGTTCACATCCTCTGGCAAGTTTAAATAACAATAAAAATAACGTATGAAATATTTTCGAATGGGGAATCATGTTTGCTTAAATGTTCGGTATATGGGACGAGGCCAGATTTCGATTTGAATATCGTTTTTTCCTGAATACGACGAAGAAATGAGGCGGTAAATTTGTATGAGAATTGTATGATACAGTTACAGAATTTAAGAATTTACCTTAAATGAAAAGTATTTTAAAATACTAACAGTCTTTTATCAGAAAATACTGAATGACCTTTTGAATTATTGGTATCTCGGAATTTATGTTCAAATTTTTCAGTATATTATAAAAAAAAAAAGCAGAGTTTATGATAACTTAGATTAATTTTATTCGTCACTAGTCGACCGCCCCGGCTTCGCACGGGTGTAAGCTCGGCCTTCGGCCTCGCTACTATGACCCGCTCCAGGAACACAAAATTTCATCAAAATCGGTCCAGCCGTTTTTAGAGTATTCTATGTCCGTCTCCTGGTTCTAAGCTACCTCCCCATAAATTTTCAGCCAAATCGGTTCAGCCGTTCTTGAGTTATAAATAGTGTAACTAACACGACTTTCTTTTATATATATAGATTTGCCAGGCCCATCAGAATCTCAGCGCTGGTTTTGTACAACCAGTAACATGCTGAGTTGGACCGGTATTTTGTTTTCATGTTTTACATTTCACTGTCACAAAATAAACTCTTCTGATTTCATTATGATATTTCTGTCCAAACGATATTTACTTTATAGACAAACAAATATATTTGGAAATGGATAGTTGCAAATAGGTAAGTTAAAGTAGCATTTTACAGTTAGCTGAATTCAGAGTTGATGATGATGAAGTAATAAATAACTTTTGATTTCGATGCGCATGATTGTATTTAGAAGAATTTGACAGCAGTTTATTCCAAAATAACAGCATTTAACTTTTAATTCCAAAATAATTGTATCCAACATATTTTAAATAAATACAACTTATATTAGCCATCATTTCATACTTTTCTATATTATAACTATTTACTACTAATATCATAAATGTGAAAGTGTGTTTGTTGGTTAGCTTGTCCTTCTTTCACGCAGAAACAGAGCAACGGATCGTCGTTGGTTTTTTGCTTAGAAATAGTTTGAAGGGCCAGAGAAAAAAATTAACAGAAAAATTCTACGGTTTCTGAAGGGGCCATTCCATGGCGGGTGAAATCACGAACGCAATTAATTAGAAAGAAAGTACATTAATATTACTTTAATTAGGAATTTTTAGATAATTGATTGAATCAGGCGTCACCTGGCGGAACTTCATCTTCAAAACACTTTTTTGACTAATCTCGGAAAATCTCGGAAATTTCTATGGCGTAAAATAATTTATCCCAAATTTCTTAATGTATTTAAACGTAAACGAAAATACACTACAGATACGTCAAAAAAAACTGTTTTGGAAAATTTGTTTAAAATTAGTTTTTACCCAAAAAACTGGACCGAACAAATAAATAACAGCCGAGAATAGTGGTAATAATAGATACAAGGTTACGCATATAGACTAAAATAAGCCAAAAGGAGATTATTGTGCTCATCATTGTGAACAACTTTTACAATGACACCAACCCAAAATCGCAAAAAAAAACTGTTCCATACATTTTGAGTATCAATGACCGTTTTCTATGGAACGGCAGATTCTTTTTCGCGATTTCTGGTTTGATACCATAGTAAAATTTGTTTATATTCAAGAGTACAATGACTTCTGTTCGGTTTAGTACAGGGTAAATGCGTAACCTAGTATAAGCATAAACAGTTTCTACCAAAGCCAAAGTCTAAAAGTTTGTTCAAAATAATCTAACTAAAAAAGCTAGTAAACCACCTAAGGTACCGAGATAATCCTCTGTCAGACAAAAACTCACATCAAACACGTAGAAACATCAGTATTTACACTCTATAATTAATTTCACCCGTATTAAGTTTCGTCGGAATAAGTAACGGCGTAAATCTGCGTTACCCCGACGGCGGTCGGTGAGTCTGATGTTTGCCTCTCTCGGATTATGTCTAGAATTTGACTACTCACGGTTAGAAAGAATGAAGAACTTTGAAACAAAAACAATAAATCATACAAATAATTTTGTACAAAAACAGTTTGGAACAGACATAGATAACGATATTTTTTTTCTTGAAACACGTTTTAGAAGTAAATTGTATCGACAAAAAATTCTCAATATAAAACAACCGACTTCATCAGAACTGGAACAAATTGAAATGGAAACAAGTGGGAAGCACCAGCTTTCAAATAAAAAAAGAATCATCAAAATCGGTTCATTCAGTCAAAAGTTCGGCGGGATCAAACATAAAAAAACTGTCTAATTAATAACTCCTTCTTTTTGGAAGTATGTTAAAAAGGCCACTTAGCAACAAGAACATAATTGGCCCCAGGTTCTTTGGACAGCCCATGAAGTTTGACTTAGCTTCATACTTCCAGTTCTAATCAACAGACGTGCAGCATATTGTGCTTAAGCTTTTACTTAGTCTCCAGTTCAGTTCAGTTATGACTTATATGTAAAATAAACAGTTGAATATTTAAATAAACTTTCTAATAAAGATATAAATTTATACACATACTAGCTGCGCCCTGCGGTTTCACCCGCGTGAAGACGAAAATAGGTGATGATGATGATGAAAAGTAGCCTATGTGTTAATCCAGGACATAAGCAATGTATACTCGTATTCCGAATTTCATTCAAATCCATCTAGCCGTTCTGCATGATTGAGTAACAAACATCCATCCATCCAAACTTTCACATATATGATATTAGTGTGATTAGTGTGATACATAAAAGCGAATTACCACTTATTCACTCACACACTGACTTATACCAAAATCTCAATAACTATAAAGTACAAAGCTAAATTTCTTGGATATTGCATGAAAAAGGCAAGAACAAATATAATAAGTAAAGTTTTTTTGTTATATTTTTAACCTATACTCTTCCACTGCTGATCAAAAGTCTCCCCCATTTCCTTCCACAAATCCCGGTCCTCCGCCATCTCTTGCCAATCTCTCTAGAATGAGTCAAGATCATCACGCCAGCATTTCTTAGGCCTTCCTTGACTGCGTCGTTCATCAGCACTGTGTGACGAACTTGGGCTATAGGTCGGAATGCATAATATGTGCACCCAATCACATTTTAATTGGCGGCTTTTTGGGCTAGTTAAGTATATATATAATTATAACAATATAACATATAAGTATATATATATATATATATATAATATATAACAATAAAGATTGTATCTAACTTAACTAATAAGTTTATCTAACTATTCGCACATGTGTAACAAAAGGTAACACATTCTATTTAATTCACATTGTTACGTAAGCCAACCCGAAAATGATCTACGCAAACGGAATAACGCAAATTCAAAAACAAGAGCAAGTTTCATTGTCCTTTTAAGGTGCCTACATCAATACTTTACAAAACGCGAACCATGTTTTTTTTTAAAATTTTGATCTGGAGAGTATTGTACGTGTTTTTGTACGATTACGAAAAAGATACGAATCACTGTTTTAAACTATCACGGTTGTTCACTAAAGTTTTATGATTATTTACGGGATATTTACCGTGGTAAGATTGTGGAAGGAGCACCCGATATTTCGGCGCAGTTACATGCACCATGTTCACGGGAAGACGGACGGGATGTTTTTTTTTATCTTCCCGTGAACATGGTGCATGTAACTGCGCCGAAATATCGGGAGCTCCTTCCACAACCTTACCACGGTAAATATCCCGTAAATAATCATATAACTTTAGATACGAATCAGCTATACCAAGGGGACTCCAAGTGTTAGCGATGCGCTCAGTAGTGTAGCAACTTAAAGAAATACTTTAAGTTTTAAATGTATTAAAATATAACGAAGCTACGTCGCACGGCCAGAACTGTCAAATCCGTCAGAAAGCGAGCGGGTGTGCTGATGCACACCGCGCCTATAATTTTCATTTAATTAATTCAAAAGTGTATAAATCTGTGCTTTTAAGTAAATACAAGATACCTAAAGTGTTTACGAGTGTATTTCTATAAAGTTCACGGCCCATGACCACCCTCAGAACCTACACACCAAGTTTATAAATAAAGGGATAAAATGTAATATTATTCTGACACTATTCAAGGAAGATCAAAAGGTTTCACCATCAGAATTATCATATACCTTAAACGCACATGAAGGGACATGAAATAAACGAAATTTCATATTTAATAATACTTGTCCTAATTTCACGTTTCGGTTACACAAATTCGAGTTAAATTCTGTTACACCGCATAGGAAGTAAAGGAAATAATAGAAGTTATAAGCGAAGTGATTTTAAAAATTTCTTGTAACGATTTACAATTGTCGGATTACAACTGATGCTACGTCGTAGCACATGACCAACGCTATGATTTGCGTAGATATCGAATTTTTTATTAGTAAATCCACTGAATAAGTATAACGATTTTTTTTCTTATGTTTTCTTTTTTGCTGACTAACTAAACTTGAATCTCTAGCTTCATAAATAATATTTTAAAAACTAAAAATAAGTTTTTAGATGTCAGTAAGCGATACACTTTTACTTTGAAGCCAGAAGAAAAATTCAGCGCCAAATTTTTACACAATTTTGATACTTGCCATAACTTTATTTTACACATACGATACATACAGTTTTTTTGTGATATAGTCACAATTATTTTTTTGGGATTTTTTTATTTTGTTTTGAGCAGTATATTCTTGTTAATATAAAACTATTAGGCTAGTAAAATTAATGTAAGTTATATTTTTCAAGTTTTGATGAGTAAAAGTTGTTTGAAAAATGAAGTATAATTTTTTTTGTATGATGCAACTTTAACAACCTTTAAGTCGTTCAGCTTTTGCTTTAGCCCACGCAAATAGATAACAAGATACGCAGTCCCAAAACCACTCACAAAATATTTTACAAACAATTTAATCAAGATCTACCAGATTTAGCAATCTTGTTTACGACTTAAATTAACCTTACATAGAGATGAAATATTTTTAACGAACTTGTCAAAATAAAGTCGGAATTGCGGTTTATCTCGAGAGTTTCAAGATAAGCAGAAATTGGGCGCGTAGAATTTCAAAATTTAGATGTAAAGTTTTTTTTATATTGCTACGAGCATGCTTCAAGCAAGGTGTTTCATAAATGCAAGGTTATGCGGAATAGCGATAAACAATCGAAAAAATATATGGCTTGCATTTGAACAATCGCCTGAATTCGCCTGATGTTATGAAATGCGGTCTACGATAGAGCACGCTTGCTTTGGTCATTGTTTCTATCATTATTAACGATTAAAATTAAAAACTTGATTTTGACTAAACACTAGATAACAGGTGGTCTTTGTCTACCTATGACCATGGACACTGCAAAGTGTTTGAAACGTCAAGGTTACAAATAATGTCAAGTTCACGCGATAATATCCATTAAAAGTGCTTAATTTCATTTGCGTACCTTACAATATCAGCTTATCATGTTCCTATGTTGATACAGGCTTTCCCTCAGGTAGTAAGAAGGGGCTCTAAATCCACCATGCTGGCCCCAGTGCATGTTGGTGAATGTCATAAGTCTTTAATCTTTTGAGGTTCTTAGACATATCGGTTTCTTCGAAATATTTATCTTCACAGCGATGGCGTTAAAACTTTACATAATTTATTTAAATACTAAACAAGTCTTTGGATGCAGGGCTGAGGATCGAACCGGGTGCCATCAGATTGTAGCCCGCACATGCTACCTTTCATCCATTATCGCGAACCTTATAAATCATTATTGTGAACGATTTCAAGGTGACTATAGAGTCACCTTGAAATCGCAAAAAATCATCAGCGTAAGCTCCCATTCCAGCATTGCGTTGAGTATGAATGTTGTTTTATCGTCAATTTAAAACAGTGGTTGAAAGTTTTTATGGAAGTCCACGGGTATGAAATGTAACAACTGCTATCTCATATAAATTATCTTCGAGCGAGAACACGACCAACGTCTATATCTGAACAAAAATATTACGGAAAAAATAACATTGGAAAACTTTTATCTTAGAGAGACATTCTGTTCTCTTAAGAATTGAGATAAAAATATCATAGAAATAAAGAAAGTTACAGAACATTAGCTGTTATGAGGAGTGTGCGCCACGTGTATTAAAAGTACCTTTTAAGAGCCCATGCTTCGTTAAGCTGTATGAAATAGAGAAAATAACATTACACATATTTGGTACAATTTACATTTTAATTCAAACAACATTTTAAAATGTAAAAACTGATTTAAAAAGTATTCCTACAAGGACCGTTTTTCATATACTTACCAGGATCTTCACAATTAGCAATTTCAAAGCGTGTTTTTTAGTTTTTTTAAACTATGAGTTAAAAAAAACCCTTATTTCTTGCTCGTTCTATATTCAAAATGAATTTTACACTCAGTGACTAAAAGAGAGATTTATTCACAGTTACCGATGAATCAAATAACCTTTTTCGAGTAGCAATGGTAGAAAAATATTTTCTTTTTCATGCTTAAAACATTATCCATATCGCAATTATTTTGCTGTTAAATAGTTCTTAAGAGCAGTAATTATTTAGGGTTACACAAGAGCAGATTTTTTTGCGATTGATCTCATACTCTCATAGTAAGAATTGTTCACAACTTCTAGTACAATTTCATCCTCTCAGATTAGAACCTTCGTGTTGTTTTTCTACGCAACGGCTTATTTTTTCGAGATTGGTTTCACACTAAGAGTTGTTTATAATATAGAGTACAATGTTATCCTCTTCCCGTTATATAAATTGTTACCTGTGTAACGTCCCTAGTTGGATAGGGAAGGAAAACTAGGAGATTACAATATACAACATTTATTTAATAACTAGGAGGTAGGTAGTAGGTACACATTAGAAAAATATAAGTAATTAATTTAGACAAGTAGGTAGATAGGAATTATAATAGTCCGGGTCGTGGATTTTACACTCATGCGCTAAATCACGTTCTACTACTGAACGACCCACTAGCCTTAGCGTCGGCGTTAGAGTAGCACGGTGTAGCGGCGGCAGCACCAAATGCAGCATGCAGAGAGTAGGTGCAGCAGGCAGAGAGTAGGTATGCAGCAGCGCAGCGTAAACTACGATACTGAGCTTCCGTGGGCAGAACAACAGATGGCGCCACTAGTAGGTTGGAGCGGTAAGGGTGAACCCTGAAATCCGTTAACACGGATGTCTTAGAATATGTCCAAGAATGAGTTTGACTGCTCCCCTTGTACTAATGCGCGAGGCTTAAAGCGAGTGATGTCTAGCGATGAAATAGAATCAAAGATGAGGCAGTCAAACAACAAGATGTAAATTCTATGCAGCGAATACAATAATAATTTTAGATGCACAACAATTCCTGATAATTATTATTAGGTACCCACATTCAAATGCAATGAAATGAAAAGATAAATTGATTTAATAGGTGACTAATTACAAGGAAATGCTTGTGTAATTTAGTTTGTAGTTAGCAAGATAGTTCAAGTAGACAAAATAAAACTGCAGTGTCATAAGTTGACCGATGGCTACGAAGATAATATTTGAATGTACTTACGTTAAACACACTGGATAGTTAACGCACAGATCACTCACCCAATATAGGACACGGGGTTCACAACTTTTATAAAGGAATTTAATGGTAATCGCATAAAACTCGCGAATGATTTAGATTAATTCGAGGCAGCTGATAATTTTACCCAGAATGCAACCGTACGATGTCGTATCAATGTGTCATGCGTACGTTCGCTCAAACGTCAGGTGATCCACACCGGTAAAGATCTGCCGCTCGCTCATTGGCTGAGACGCGCGGTAGAATTGTGTGTGAAAACTGTTTTAGTCACTTTGTTGTTCTAGTGTAGGTAGAAAGTAGATTATAATTAAATAAATTAGGATAAATAACATTAGTTATATAACGAACCGTTACATACCCCCCTTTTTAGGTTAGGATTTTACCTATGAAAAATCCAGTAAAGCTAAATAGTAAGCTTAAAATCTTTGACATGCCAAGCGCCTAGGTTGTGACCTGACATGTCTACAAGTTCGTAAACAAGTTTAGATCTTTTACAAACGATGCGACATTTTACAAATTTAGGAGCTAATTTTTTTGTGAACTTGTTATCCTTACTGCTCTGAAAGAATGTTCGCTTCCAAACTATGTCTCCAACGTTAAACTCAACTTTTTTACGGCGTAGATTATAATTTGCACTATTTCGAGAGTGTGCTTTAAGAAGTGCTAGCTGCACTTTATCGAAAATTTTCTGTAGCACACCTAGATTCTCCACGTAGCTATCACGAGGGACAAACACAATTTGATTTCCTAAATCTGGATCAATATAATGCGAACCGTCACTTATCAACTCTCGTCCAAAAACGAGAAATGATGGGGTGTATCCTGTTACTTCATTTACTGCGCTGTTCAGGGCAAATTGTATTTTAGCGATGTTGGCGTCCCATGACCTATGGTCGTTCTCGATAAAGGTGGACACAGCAGTAATTATAGTTTTATTGTAACGTTCAACTGTGTTTACCTGAGGCGTATATAGTGGAGTGTAGTACACGTTAGGAATATTGTAGGAAGCAAACAAGTCACGCATGATATTACTAGTAAACTGCTTTCCGTTATCCATAAGTATTGTACTAGGGATACCATGGACAAGGAAGACTCGTTCTTCCAAGATTTTGGATATGATATCGGAAGTTGCTCTTCGTATGGGAAAGAGCAAGCTGTATTTCGAGAAGCAACAAGTAATTACAAGCAGAAAGGTATTCTGCTTTCGGGAAACTGGCAAGGGACCGACCAAATCCATACTCAACATTTGGTAAGGACGGCAGCAGTCCTTTGGTCTACCCATTGTCCCAAGAGTAGAGTGGTTTGGATATTTGTATGATAGGCAAGTTTCACAAGTTGTAATGAAATTTATGACATCTTTATGTAGGCTAGGCCAGAAATATTTTAGGCTAAGACGCTTATGTGTTTTGAAAATGCCAAAGTGGCCAGACGTAGGTTCCGAATGGTTTTTGGAGATAATTTCCTGTCGGTATTCCGTTGGAATTACCTCTTTCCATTCGAACTCTCTAGTTAGTGGGTTAAGAGATTTCATGTAGCGAAAGAGTAAACCATTGGTAACGCGATAGTTTAGAAAAGACGTAGGGGAAGTCTGGCATCCGTTAAAAATAGAGAGGTACCAGACGTCGTTAGTTTTCTTAGCCGGGTTGTCCAGTACAGTGTCAATGGCCGTAATTGGAACAGAGCGACTCAAACTATCTGGGACAATGTTTTCGGTGCCTTTTCTGTGCTTAATTTCAAAGTTGAATGCAGAAAGGCGTACACCCCATCGAGCCAGTCTCCCAGTAGGATTATTTAAGTTTAAAAACCACTTAAGAGAGGAGTGGTCAGTAAAGACAGTAAACTTAAGGCCGTTTTCAATATAGCAACGCCAATGCTCGATTGCAATGAGTACTGCTAACGCCTCGCGTTCCGTGGCACTATAGTTCCGCTCTTGCTGCGACAAGGATTTGCTCATGTACGCTATGACTTTTTCCTGCCCATCTAGTGTCTGAGTGAGCACCGCACCAAGACCATAATCACTTGCGTCAGTGTGTACTTCAAATGGTTTTGAGTAGTCAGGGCACGAAAGTATAGGCGCTGAGACAAGGCACTTTTTAAGTTCCTCGAATGCCTTGTTAGCTTCTGGGGACCATATAAAAGGTAGAGCATTTTTGCCTTGTGATGTGAGTTTATTTAGTGGAGCGGATAGTGTACTGAAGTTGGAAATAAATCGGCGATACCAAGATGCAGTACCTATAAATCGCCTAACTTCCTTCCGATTTGTAGGAGTAGGGTACTTGACAATTGACTCCACTTTTTCAGGGTCTGCGTGAAGGCCGTCTGAATCTACTATATAGCCAAGGTATCTGAGTTGCGACCGAAAAAATTGACTCTTTTCATAGTTTATAGTCAGATTTGCAGTTTTCAATTTTTCAAGAACAAGGTTTAGTAAGGACATGTGGCGTTCGTAGCTTTCGGAGACAATGATGACGTCATCGACGAAAACGAACACCCTGTGTTCGAACTCCGGTCCATAGAATAGGTTGTCCACTAATCTTTGTTGCGTAGCCGGCGCATTAGTAAGTCCAAAAGGCATAGACTTAAATTGAAAGGTGCCGCGGGTAGGAATGTAGAATGCGGTCTTTTGTCTATCCTCCTCCTTAATCAAGACTTGCCAAAAACTTTTAGAGAGATCGATACTTGATAAAAATTTCGCATCACGAAGGTTATCGAGAATCTCAGCGATATAGGGTAGACTATACGCATCCTTCTTGGTAATGGCATTTAGTTTCCTGCTGTCAAGGCAGAATCGCATCTCTCCATTTTTTTTCGGGGTTAGTAGAACAGGAGATGACCACGGGCTCTCGCAGGGTTCAACGATGTCTTCCTTCAGCATCTCGTCTAACTGTTCAACAAGAATGCGTTGCTTTTCAGGTGACATTCGATAGTAGCGTTGACGAATGGGGGCAGCATCCCCAGTGTCAATTGTATGGGTAGTCAAGGTAGTGCGACCTAGGCCACGCTTTTCATAGGAAATGTCGTGAAACTGCGATATTATACTGTCCGCTATTGACTTTTGTTCCTCGGTTAAGTGATCGTAAGAACACAATAGTTTAGACTTTTCGTGCTCAATATCGGTCAGATAGACTTTTTCCGATTCCTTATAAAAGGCAATGCGATCTAAATTTTTGGGGAGAAGTCCAAAGAGTCGCCAAAAATCCATTCCCAATATTAGATCGTGCTTAACATTAGGTATAATGTAGACTTGAAGAGTGTGAGTCTGGTCCTCGAAGGTTATTGGTAGGTGAATAACTCCGGCAGAGTTTAGTTTTTCACCACCGGCAGCTACGAATCTAGGTGTGTCGCAAGTTTCTAGTTGATATCCTGCAGTCAATAATAGTTCATGACTCATATTACCTAATATGGTCGCAGATGACCCAGTATCCAGAAGTCCTGTTAGGGGGCTTTCATCGACCTTGACAGAGACATATAGACGAGACTTATTGATGTTGCTATCATTATCGCGGATTGAGAAAACAGCATTTAGGGTAAAAAATTTAGAAACGAAATTCAACCACTCTTGCCATTCAGTTGAACTAGTCTTAGTTGGATGTATCTCCATAGTGCTATTTCTACAACCCTGTCTTATTAGTTTTTTGGATTATTAATGCTGGAAGGACTGCAATTTGGACAGTTCGTGTATCGAACATCTTTTTTTCCACATTTAAAGCAAACGAGGAAACGTTCCTCTTTACAAGTTCGCAGCGTATGACTGTCAGTTCTGCACCTAGGACAGTACCGTGTAGTTGGACCCCCAGATATGGCAGCAACTGTGATATCATTTAGATTCGATTCCGAATCTCCCCTAGAGTAGTTAGTATTAGTTTTAGTAATAGAGTTTAGGTTTGGGTTAGTGTATGTGGTTTTATAGTTAAAGTAACGAGACTTATTAGTTGAAGTACTCGATACATTTTCAGGCTGTTTGTAAGCAAACTCAGGAGCGAGTGTGGAACTAGTCACTTTTGGTGGTTCGTGATAGTTTGCGAAACGCGATTGAATATTTTCGTAGTTCCGACAAATATTTTTTAGTATATCAATACTCTGGATTTCAGGCGATGCAGCCAATGAGCTAGCGTAGCTAGGGCGAATGTTATGTAGCAAAATTTCTAATTTTTCCGCTTCCGAAAAGGACTTGGTAAGGCGAGAAAACATGCCGTGCATAATGGAGAGGTAGATAGTGATGTTTTCAGTTTCACCCTGGGTTCGCGCTCGAATTTCAGCAGCAAGCCAGTAGTCGTAATCCTTGCTGCTGAAGTCGTCTTTTAGTAAGTCGCGCAACTCTTGCCATGACTTGATTTTATCCTTATTGCATCTATACCAATGCAAGGCATCATCCGTGAAGATTTCGTAGGCCAGGGACAGAATTTTATTATAGGCAATTCCCCGTGAAAGAACGAATTCCTCAACTTTTTGTATGAACGAGCGCACACATGATTTTCCCGAATATCGAAGTTTAGCGACATCAGCAGTTAGGCTGCGTTCGCACGTTACAGCTATAGCAGTCGTGGCTTCTGGGGTAAAATCAGAAGTAGACGGCATAGTTTTAGTTTGCGATGAATGAGGTCTAAGTACCGACAACTCATTGTGTTGCGTATTGAAGTTTGAATTGCATATTTTATAAACCTCCGCAACATCGGCAACCGCGACAATTCTACTTAACCTGTGATATAGATGGTTAAGTAGATTTTCAGTCCTATTAAATAAATTTTTGCAAAATTTGGTTTTGAGGGTATTAAGGTTACCCTGTGATTTAATAAGAGACTCTTTAACACCTTTTAGATCATCAGCAGGCTCTAAGTAGGACTCTAAAATATCTTCGGAGGGCAACTGTTGAGATAACTTAACTATCTGTTTTCTCAGCTCTTGTACTGAGTCACCTACGCCACCCCGAAGCTCCACCTCGTATTCCAATTCTGATTTTTGCAAAGAAAGAAACTTTATAGTATACGCCATTTTGTATAATATTGGATGAGTGTTCTGTTCCGTTCCGAAAATAAGAGTAACAATGATTGGTTAACTAATGATTTATAGGATAAATAAGCCACCATTTTTTTTTGTAAAAGAAGATACGAACTTAACACAATAGATAGAACAACGTAAGGTTACCATACAGTAGACGATAGGTACAATAAACAACCTTAAAACTAATTTAATTAAGCCAACACCTTAGAAACTATTTCATGCAACAGTTTAGGGGAACGTAATATTAGCCATGAGTGTAATATTTGGGCGCCAAATGTAACGTCCCTAGTTGGATAGGGAAGGAAAACTAGGAGATTACAATATACAACATTTATTTAATAACTAGGAGGTAGGTAGTAGGTACACATTAGAAAAATATAAGTAATTAATTTAGACAAGTAGGTAGATAGGAATTATAATAGTCCGGGTCGTGGATTTTACACTCATGCGCTAAATCACGTTCTACTACTGAACGACCCACTAGCCTTAGCGTCGGCGTTAGAGTAGCACGGTGTAGCGGCGGCAGCACCAAATGCAGCATGCAGAGAGTAGGTGCAGCAGGCAGAGAGTAGGTATGCAGCAGCGCAGCGTAAACTACGATACTGAGCTTCCGTGGGCAGAACAACAGATGGCGCCACTAGTAGGTTGGAGCGGTAAGGGTGAACCCTGAAATCCGTTAACACGGATGTCTTAGAATATGTCCAAGAATGAGTTTGACTGCTCCCCTTGTACTAATGCGCGAGGCTTAAAGCGAGTGATGTCTAGCGATGAAATAGAATCAAAGATGAGGCAGTCAAACAACAAGATGTAAATTCTATGCAGCGAATACAATAATAATTTTAGATGCACAACAATTCCTGATAATTATTATTAGGTACCCACATTCAAATGCAATGAAATGAAAAGATAAATTGATTTAATAGGTGACTAATTACAAGGAAATGCTTGTGTAATTTAGTTTGTAGTTAGCAAGATAGTTCAAGTAGACAAAATAAAACTGCAGTGTCATAAGTTGACCGATGGCTACGAAGATAATATTTGAATGTACTTACGTTAAACACACTGGATAGTTAACGCACAGATCACTCACCCAATATAGGACACGGGGTTCACAACTTTTATAAAGGAATTTAATGGTAATCGCATAAAACTCGCGAATGATTTAGATTAATTCGAGGCAGCTGATAATTTTACCCAGAATGCAACCGTACGATGTCGTATCAATGTGTCATGCGTACGTTCGCTCAAACGTCAGGTGATCCACACCGGTAAAGATCTGCCGCTCGCTCATTGGCTGAGACGCGCGGTAGAATTGTGTGTGAAAACTGTTTTAGTCACTTTGTTGTTCTAGTGTAGGTAGAAAGTAGATTATAATTAAATAAATTAGGATAAATAACATTAGTTATATAACGAACCGTTACACCTGTTACACCACAGGCATCACAAATACGTTGCCAACCTATAAAATACTATTAACTCGCTTTTTGAATAACCACTTGCTGAAGTTTCTCGTAAATACAGCGAAAGGTTAGCTCATTCTGCATTTTTCAGGTGTTAGGCAAGAACGATCGTGGGGATCGCAGTGTACAATTTCCACAAAACAGTTATGTGTAGATAAGCTTTCTGGCAGTGACGAACAGTTCTTTAGGACTCCTCTTCTTCAACACTTGTCTAGTTGTGTATTCAATAGAATATACAGAGAGTTCATATCTTCCTACGTATACTGAGCGACTCTAGGTCTTAGTAAGCTTGGAGTCGTCGACAACTCTGACAGCTCTACGCTGTGATGTGTCAAGGGGCTCAAGTTAATACTTGGGTGCACCGTTCCAAAGATGAGAGCAGTACTCCACGGGAGGTCGATCTACCTTTTACGTTCCACGTTCAAAACAAGCGTTTGTCTGTTTCATTTTCACCGAATATTTTGAACAGAGTTTACAAATATGACTTTATGAAGTCATTTAGGTATATATGTAGTATCATATCCGTACGCATATATGAAACGGGCTTGCTTGCTAACGCTTAATAACTCCGGTTTAATCTCTCATCCTTCAATATACGGGACTCATATACGGGATACGGGAATACGCTGATTTAGTGTGCGCTTTTTGCAGACTTCCGTGAACCTGTTCAGGATTTTCGGGGTTAATAAAAGTTTGAAGCTGCTTTGTTGCAAGCTATGAGTAATAAAGCTAAGGTAACGACAAAAATTGCTAGCATAAAATGTTTTTATGCTTGTAATGTTATTTATATTTACTTACCTATAAGGTACAGCCAAATATTTTTTTAGTTAAAAATAGGCTTGCGTTTGACCGCCAGCTCGCCTGATGTTAAGCGATGATGCGGTCTACGATGGAGCAAGCTTGCCTAGAAGGAACCGATTCACTCGTGATTTGAAGACACCGAGATTGTAATTACAGGGGAACACCCATTCAGGTAGCGCATTTCACAGACTAGCTGTTTGCATAATAAAAGTGGAATCAAAGCGCTTCTTACGGGTTTTCGGAATATCAAGCATGAAGCGGTGTCGATTTTTCATGCCCACTCTGGCAGTCCGATAGAAAAATGGGCAAGAGGGAATCAGATCATGCAGATCCGATGCACACTCTCAGAAATGTATCCGATAAAAAAAAACGATAGACTAGCAACTTTACGCCAATGCTCAAGACTAAGTAACTTAGTCTTAACTAGGGCTTCGTTGCTGATGAGCCTCTTGTCACGTTTCTCAATAGACTCCAATGCCCCGAGCTGGTACTTAGCTGATCCATCCCAAAGGTGAGAGCAGTACTCCATGCACGACCGAACTTGTGCTTGTAATATCAGAAAAATTACGGATTGAATAGAGAACCTCCCTTCCATTTTAGGAATTTTTTCCCCTACTGCATTGATTGCCCGTGCCTGATTTTTCACCTGGCAAGTTGACGGTCAAATGAAAACCTATTACATAAAAAAATAAAAATAAATAATAATATTAATATAATAAAAAAAAAAAAAAAACAAGCTTTTAGTTTTAGCAATGAAAATGTAATCCAACATATCATGGTGACACTTAGAATAGGTTATCATAATTGAATGCCTATAAAACATTTCATGTCTGTGCTGCTAACCTTTGATGAGTTCCCTAGTCAGGACCCAACCCTGAGTGCAGCAACTATGTCATGGTAACACATAAAACTGGCTATCATAATAATATGTGTACAAAAAAATCGTGTCTGCCGTTGACAGTTGAAAAGTTATTTTATCTGGAGGTAGTCCTGGATGCCGATTCAGGTCAAGCTTACTATAAAAATGGATTGTCATAGAAACTGAACCGATATGTTAAAATTTAATTCTGTAGGATCCGGTCCGGTTTTAATTCAGCTTGCAAGATCTGATCTAAACAAACATACAAACATTGCAAGTTAAATAAAAACATGTAAAAAATGGGCTCATGTTAATTCCTCACGACACTAGCAACATTATATTTATACTCGATTTTCATTTGTTTTTCAATATGCATTTGTTTAGTTTTTTTCCGTATTTAAGTACTCAATACTTGAATTTCAGTTCTATCCTTTTTCCTATATTCATGTTTTGAAATGTTAAAATGAATGATGTCAGAATAATCGTCATCAGCCAATTAACGTCCACTGTTGGACAAGGCCTCCCTCATAGAGAGGGCTGTTGCCATAATCCCCACGCTTGGCAGGCGGCTTCGGGATCGCAGTACGTTCACCGTGTACTAATAGGACGCTGCTGCCCATCCTCCGGTGGTTCCGGTCGTTCTAATAGTTAGTAGTGGTAGTTCTAGTTTTAGGACATACCTGGGTCCGTCAGAATAATACGTATCACAAAATGCTGTATTATATTATTCAAATGAAAATTCGTGTACTGTACACGGAGCACATTATTATTTTGCGACCATTAAGATACAGTTTATGAAACTGTCATGAAACTGATATTGAGAGAATTGTGATACTAGTTGCAAAAGCCATAAATCCAAGAACTCAAGTGAAACATAGTGGTGTTTTTTTAAAACAGATTTCAGTAAAATGTCCAACGGAAAATAATCATCCGTTTTCCATACATTGTGCTTCATAGAATTTCTCATTTCAAAATGTAGTAAGCTGTATGCTACGTATTTGAAATACAGCCTGTCAATAATGGGTTTTACTCCCAGTACAAGTAATGTCAGCCCCGTTAGCTCAGATGGTAGTGTACCTGACTTCTGCGCGTGGGGACGTGGGTTCGATTCCCACCTAGGACAAATATTTGTGTGATGAACATTTGTGTTTGTTCTATGTCTGGGTGTTAATATCTATTTAAGTATGTATTTAAAAATATGTATGTATATCAGTCTCTGGCAGCCATATTACAAGCTTTGCTTAGTTTGGGATCAGATGACCATGTGTGCAATAATGTCCCAGTCTTTAGTACTAACTACTTAGATGATAATTTCACTCTACGCTAGATTAACCGAAGCAAATTGCACTATTTGATGCTTGCAAGTGTTACTTTTACAACTTTTATTGGTAATTTTACTTTTTTGTGCACAAAATAAAAAGGGTTTATCTATCAAATTGAAGAAAATTGCTCACAATTATATTCTCTGCTTAAATTAATTAGCATTGTCCAAGCCTATCGCAATTGGCCGTTCAATTTAAATTGCAATTGTACACGAACAATTGCTCGTATTCCCAGTACGCGCGGTCCACGAGGCACAATACAGTTTACATGCCAAAATTCATAATCTCCCTGGCCCATTCTCCAGGGCCTATTTGTGAATTAATCTTCCGAATTACAGCAGGCCGGCAAAAAGAGCTATTCTATGCCATCGTTTGCCGATTATATTTGCCAAATAGCAGCAAAATAGCGGCAAAATTGCCAATTTGCCGTCCGAATTTCTTCAGTTTGCATAGTTTCGGTACCATTTATTCTGCGCTGATTATTAAAGTTTGTTTTATTGCAGCGTTAATTGAGATAACCACGACGCAGCGACGATAAGTTGCAGGTTTTTTTTTGTGCTAAATATGAAATCTGACTGATTAGTAGTTTTTATTTCTATTTTAAGTTTTAAATAGATGGAACCTATGTCAATTAAGCCTATCAATCTTATTATAAGCTTTTTTAAACTTAACTTAACTTTAACTTGGCTTGTTAATATGGGTCAAATCTAGCAACTGTCCTCAACTGTTGAGCTGAAATTTGCATACACGTTTAGTTTGCAACTATTATAATATATACATTCCCAAAGAGTGCTACAGTTTTTTTATGTACACACATGATCTTCATCATCAGCCAGAAGACGTCCACTGCTGAACATAGGCCTCCCCCTTTAACCTCCACACTGAACGACATCCTGCCATCTGCATCCATTGGATGCACATAATGTGTCTACTTACTGAAGAGCTCTGAGAGTGGGTTCTTCAATAAATTCGACGAAAATTGGATTTTAAGGCACCTTTAACTATCTGGTGAGATATTTTTTTCTCCTCTTCTCTTAATTACCATGTACAATTATTGTACACATATTTTAATGTTCAATAGAGGTTTGATTGTTTTTCTTTCACTAAAAAGACAAATGCACAAAAGTTATGTTAGAACTAACAGACAAAAAAATATTGACCATGCTTAGTATCAGCCGATCACACCTATAATTGATTTTTTTTAAATTTGGTTGCTAAGAACGTTGTAATGATATATAAAAAATACTCCAAAACATTTATGCATATTTTAATTATGATTATGCAATGTTTTAGAAAAGTACTATAGAAGCCAGGCAACTGAAGAGTTAACGGTTTACATATTGCCTCCGTTACATGCCGCTGCAGTAGTATAGAATTTACAGATATAATTTTCAACACTCCATTAAAAAAGATTCCCAAAAAGTATAAATATCATTTTGTAACAAAGTGAACGAGCACAGAATTATTAGACACGACAGACATCGGTAGTCAATTAATTGAATTGGAGCTGAACTTTTAGGCAGCGGGCTGCTGACAAATTGAATTACTCACTGCAGATTTTCTTTTCTTTTGATTCCAACATTCGCAACGTATGTAATGCTTTGTAAAACTGATTCAATATAATTCTTAATTAATGTGATACTGAATGATATTAATTCCCAAAATGCAGTGGATTTTTCTAGAAATTGTCTTATGACTTGTTTTTTTTATAAAGATAGACGTTTAACATTTTTTTTTAATTGTAAAATAGGATTGCACTTTGCCGCCAACTCGCCTGATGTTAAACGATGATGCGGCCTACGATAGATCACGCTTGCCTAGAAGAAACCGATTCATTAATTTTATTGTAATGTAGGTACTCACGAGATTGTTTCGTAGACGAATCTCCAGTGTTTATCCCTTTACTTTCGTGACTCGTACAATAAGGAATAAGGAATTAATGATTTATTTTTACTTTACAGGATCACGTTGCAGGATTGAAATTTGTGTTTCGGTCTCTCTAAAATGTATAATGGTAAAAACTCAACACATTTTTCGTAAATGTCAACATCTATGTGTTTATGGGTATGTGCTATACATTTTATACCTACTGAAATTATCAGTCACATGTGGTAGATTAAGTTGTAATAATTAGTAACACAATTATACAGTTACTCCATAACTATTAGTAATTAATGGAAGTCAAGCGGAACGTAGCTTCGATGGCTCTTCCCAGTAAATCTTCAGACATCTTATTAGTTGCGATATTTTGAACAAGTTGGGACCTAGGACTGATCCTTGCAGAATCCCCATTTAAACTTGGTAAATTGATAATTTGTATGGCTTTTAGTTTAAGGAAAACTTATTACATATTATGGCTAGATGAAGATTAAATAAGAAAAACTTTCTTTCTGTGTGGTTGGGTAAACATGTTATATTATTCAAGACAAATATGGTTATATGATTATTTGTCTGATATTTACCGTGGTAATGTTGTGGAAGGAGCTCCCCATATTTCGGCAAAGTTACATGCACCATGTTCTTCCCTTGAACATGGTCCATGTAATTGTGCCGAAATATTGGAAGCTACTTCCACAAACTTACCACGTGACGTGTAACTGTAGTGAACAACCGTGATAGTTTTAAACAAGACAAATATGGTTTTGAGATCAAGAGTTTTATATTAAACTAGATACGCTACGCGGTTTCACTCGCATTATATCCGGGATAAAAGTATCCAAAGTTTTTCTTGTAGCATCTGCTATCTGCTAGTGAAAGTCTCGACAAAATTAATCCAGTCGTTTAGTCCATAGGGAATATACTCACGCTAGCGACCCGCTCCAACATCGCACGGGTGTAAGTTTTATTATATATATACCATTTATTAGACCAATTAGATACCTTCCGTGAAAAGATATCTAACTGATAGTGAAAACTGCATCAAAATCCTTGCGTAGTTTAGGAGGAGTTAGCGGATATACATACACCAGACGCGGAAAGCGACTTTATTTTAAACATACTATGTTGTGATACACACTTTGATTTATAAATACAACAATGTGTTGTAATACTGAAGGGTATATGTATGTACTCATCATTATGATATGAACAGCTTGTACTATGGGACCAAACCTGAAATCTCGAAAATAAAACTGCTGTTCTATTGAAAACGGTCATTGACACTCAAGAATATGTATAAAACCAAATCACTTGCTTGCTCATACATTATGTATTATTGATTCAATTTTGTTTTCGTTTATGGACTTTATTTATGATCTGCTTTTTTATTTTATTCAGAATCATGTTCACGGGAAGACACATGGGTGACATGGTGCATGTAACTGCGCCGAAATATCTGGAGCTCCTTCCACAACCTTACCACGGTAAATATCCCGTAAATAATCATATAACTTTATGCCTATTTAGGACCTAGAAAATCAGTGAGACAGAAATTACAAACTATAAATAACATAACCGTGCCGTTTCTTTCTATTTACGAATATATCATGTATGCCAGAAAAAAACTATGTTATATCAAATAATAAATAACATGAAGATTTACACTATTAACACAGACAACAAATTAATCTCTTCTTAGAAACAGTGTGCGCTTTCACAATATTATTCCAGAACAGTTAATTAGATCCCAGTGAACGGAAATTTAAAAATACGATAAAGAAATACAGGCCAAGCGTACTACTTTGAAGATATTAATATGTTTACTAAAGACAGTGTACATTGGAAAAAAATCGTATTAAAATCTACTCTACTTAAGGCTTTTCCTATACAATTATAATATTCATACAGCTTATTAAGAGCTTATGCCATATTGTGCGTCTACTATCTTGCTTGCGCATTTTTACATTTCTGAAGATATTGATATGATAAAATATATGATTTATGATAAAACCTTGAATAAATAATAAATAAATATCTGGGACATTATTGCACACACGGTCATCTGACCCCAAACTAAGCAAAGCTTGTAATATGGCTGCCAGAGACTGATAATATAATGTGAAGTTGGATCCGTTAATTTTTGTTTATAAATATCTATATATTTTAATAATCTTTTATCACCTTCACTTGTAACTATGTACAATTCTAAAAATTCAAATTTGGCCTCTTTCTAGTTGTCAGTTATTTGTTGTCATTTGAAACTTTGCAATTTTATGTAAGCCGGATGTCAGTAAAATTATTGGTAGCAACTAATTGATCTGATAATAGAACCAGACCAGAAGGAGGGCTAGCTTATGACGCTAACTCATAATCTAGCGAAGTCTGAATGGTCAGTTTACGTTTGAGGGCCCGCGAGCTAAAACCGAATACCCGCTGCCGTAGTAAACGCACCTTTCATTGCGATGTTTTAAAATAAACTTGCTGACGACTTGAAATTGTCGGATAATTAATTCAATTGATTTATTTTTAAATTACTACCGAGTAACTATATTATGGGGTTCTTCAAAAAGGCTGTTAATAGAGTCTTTAGGGGTCGGCAACCTTTCTGTGATACTCTTAGTGTTGCAGGTATTTATTTATTTATAGACAAATACTCGTTACACTTACAGCTACGCCAAGGCGTGTAACGAGTCGTACAATAAAAAATTACATTAAAAATTACGAATCAGAATACAATAACAATCAAATTAATTAGTATTTAGGTTAGAGTAGATATGTCAATATTTCCTAGTAATAATAATAAAAAATTAATTTCAATAAACTAATACATTCATGTCAATTCAATATTATTAAAAAATAAGTCAATCAAAATTAATTTAAAAATCAAATTAACTTAATACACAAATTCTAATGTCAAAAAAAAATAAGGTATCCATAAGCAACGGTGATCGCTTACCATCGGCTTGTTTGCCTCCTATAGCATAAAAAAATTGGTTTTGTAAAATTTTTACAACTATTATAAGTATGACGAGATTTTCTTTTTTTTGACATGTGAAATAGTTATCAATAAATATTTTTATTTGTGGATAGTAAAACTCAATACATAAGCCTGTTTTTTTACTAAAATAATTTAGGTTTCTACAGCGTTTTCTTTTCTCAATAATGTCTGCCTTTTTTTGCACACACCACTTGAGATTTGCACAAAAACTAAACAACTAATTTCCAAACGCATGCATTTATAACCGACTTCCAAAAAAGCAGGTGCTTTTCGTTTGCTTCCATTTCAATTTGGTTCAGTTCTGACACTTTCATGAAATCGGTTAATTATATTGATAATTGATTATTCATTAGGTCCCTTGCCTACGTATTTTGTATAAAAGTTTTTTTCACAGCGTTAAACGTTTCACAAATAACAGTTACAAAAGCTCCTGAAGTCGTGAAAAGGATACACGTTATTGTAACTACAAAAAAAACATTAAAAACTTTCTCACTGACAACATGTCCGTTTGAAAGAACCGCGGCCAAGTTTTATTGCCTTTATTCCAACTATCGAAGTTTTCTGTTTCACATATCTATTGAGCATCACCGACATTGGCTCCGCTGAAAAGAGTAGTAAATAGCTTGTTACACGGAAACGTCGAATTTTCTTGGCGGCTTTTATTGGATTTCATCTTATAACAAGTTTGTAAAAGAAAAAAAATCTCCTCTTTCGGGTACCGTCCTTATTTTTTCAAATCGGTTTTTCAAAACAATGGGAGTTTTTTTCATATTCCTTTATTCACAAAGGATCACTCCCGCGATTCGGTTTTAATTGAAGAAGCCGGCAAAAGTTGGTGTTTTTGAGATAACTTTTTTTTTATATAAACAAAAGTTCTTTATTTCGGCCTTGTTCTGGGAGCGTCCAATTAAAGGCGCGGGATAATCTGTCAGTTTTAAATATTGGGAGTTAAAACTGGATTATTTAATAATGATTATTTTGTAGTGGTAGGACTCTTTTGCAGGGGTCCGCCTGGGGAAGTACCACACCTTTGCCAGTTATTCAACCACCAAGCAGGCAGGGCCCACAGATATTTGACATCTTATACGGTGACGAGCGCAGTGCATCGCCATCCAGGGTTTTAAACTGTTGAAGTTCAAAATTCTGAGTGGCGTTGAGCTGTTATGGGCAAGCGTGAAGAGCCATCAGGAGAGCGACTTCGCTCGTCTCGACAGTCAGTATCATAAAAAAAAACTTCTTTATCGATTTTATAAGTTACATAACGCACCTACTAGAGTCGCCCCACTGTGTTAATCGTTATTATACTACAGAGATCGGTATAATGTTTCTGAATAAAATGTATAATTTTTTAAGATATAAATTACCCATAAGAATACAATTTCCATCCAAATTCGTACAAATCCATTCGAACACCACAATGATGGTCTCAAACATGAGAATCCAAGAGATTATCTTCTCAGTGCTGGTCCGGCTAAATTGAGACACACTTTGGTCAATACTATCTCGCTCACATGAATATTCAAGCGTATCTCTCTATCCTTATCACGCATACACGTTGTTGTTTAGTCGGGGAGTTTGGAAAATATATTGTGATTGAAAACAAGTTTCAAAAACACAATTTTAGCAGCTTTGGACTTAATTTGAACGTCGGTTAAATAGTTTATACGGAACCCACATCACTGTGACAATAAATCCAAACATAAACAGTTTATTTTGTCCCTTCACGGAGTTAGAAAACTCACCCAAGATGGAGCGTAATGAATCTCGACCCTTTAATTTGAGTTGCGCCTAAGCCGCAGACTTAAAAACATGTAGTTAATACTTATTCACACTAGTAACAATACAACGATTTTCTATTGAGGAAAATGGATCTCTAGAACGTGTTAATTTGTCTTAAGTTGTTATGACAATAATATTTATTATCGATGGTAGAAATATGTCGATCTACAGGTTTCTTTAATAACATAAAGCAAAAAAAATATGTAAAAGGCAAGATTTGATCGGGTGTCAAATCCTCTTTAGGTATACATTACAAATTAAAACCAGATTCAAATAGATAGTAAATAAGAAGACTAGACTAGAAAATACGAAACAAAACTCATTAATATGAAAAGTTTATTTTCCGGGATAAAAAAGTTACCCATGTGATAATCTAGAGTGCAGGCTATACTTAATTACATTAAAATCTGTTCAGTCATTACGGAGTTGAGTAAGACACAAACATACATAATTACACAAAAACTTTCGCATTTATAAAATTAATGCAATAACTTTTTTGGACCTAGTATTCTAGTGTAACATATTTCTGTTTTTAATTGCGATTACAAAATAGATTTCTAAACATGGCACGACTACTGGCAGAAGTTAACGCCTTTGAAACGTTATCTTTAGTTGTCTAGCTATTGGCAGTCTGTGTCGAAGCTTTGTAAACAGATATAAAGGATTTTCTCTTGTACAAGTTTTTATTGTTAAAGTTTCTTTTTACTATGTACAGTCGTTTGATTGAATTCCGAATTGGGACAGATTGTTTATTCGTATTGCTAAATGATTAATTGAACGATTTAAATGGTATTTTTGAAATTGTTTCTTGCAAGAAATCTAGCCTTCGTGACCAAGCTTACAGTCAGACTTATCACTGAAGGTAAGGTTATATAGTTAAGTTTGATCCACTCGCGTGGCAATAGCCACACGGTATTCGTTATTTGCATTCGTCGCTGTCAAAACAGCGATGGTCCCATATTTGACGTAGATTCCGAGTTCTGCGTATTTTTACAAGCTTTTAACTTGCAATGTTTGTATGTTAGTTTAGGTCAAATCTTGCTAGCTGAATTAGAACCAGTTCCTCTTACATACGAGTACTACACAGTTCAATTTTTACATGTTGGTTCAGTTCTGATGATAATGCATTTTTATGGTAAACATGTTCTGAATTCACAGCCAGATAAAGGAACTCTTCAATGGTCTGAAACGACATTTTGTGTATGAATTTTGACACCATGATATGATTTTCTCCACCCAAGGTTGGGTGGAGAAACCCAAGGTTCTCCTGATTAGGGAACTCCTCAACGGTTAGCAGCACAGACATGAAATGTTGTTCTTATACGCATTCACTATGTTACCATACTAAGTGTCACCATGGTATGCCTACTGCACTCAAGGTTGGCTTCTAACGATAACTTCTCAACGGTTAACAGCTCATATACGACATATTGTAGACGCATTATAATAACTTAAAACAATATATCTCTTTACTATTTATTTATCACAATTACTGCCGCTAGTTAATAGTGGCGTTAGTGGCTGTGCCTTTTCGCTTAGCTTTTTAAAATGTCTTAGCAACTGCCAGACGCATTATGTCATCAGCCGCACCAGAAGTCATTACTTTTTAGTGACAGGTAGTGACAGCATATTATTTATTGCTGTGGTAATGCAAGTTTCTCAGTTCTAAGTTGAGTTTCCATTTACGCAAGTCTCGTTAGTGGAGAACAGTTAGCCCACCCACCACAAATATTTCATATTTATTTGTATTCAGCCATAATATTTTACTGAGAGCATAATATATTTTACAGTCATATTGAAAGTTGCTCAGTACTTGTAGTATCCAACTCTAATTAGACCGCATTTACCTATTTTCCTTTTCAAAATTTAATATATCCGATACGTACATGAAGTTTTCAAATTGCCAATTGTAAGTTTTTCAATTATAGCACTACCTAGTATTAATAGGGGCTTTACGATTAATCAAAAATATTTCTAGATGTTGTACCTAGAATATTCATAATTCAGATTAGAAACTTTCTTAACTTTTGTGAAACTGTTTTACGTTCATGAAAGTTCTGAAATGAGAATTTTATTCTATGGAAACATGATTGTTAAAATTCAATGAAAATGCTCTTCGATTTTTGATCTTGAATTCATGCCAAATATTCAACACCAGATACTTATTTGTGGTAGAGAATAGGTATATCTGAATGAAAGTCAAACAAATTGAACGAAATAATTATACGAAACTAGCAGAGCCCCGCGAATTTACCGACGCAAAAATTCCATCAAAAACCATACATTTTTCCGGGAAAAAAATATCCGAGTACTCGAACTGTTTCAATACAAACAATTTTTTTATCCTTAGTAAAAAAGCTGATAACTTTCAAACGGCTGAATTGATTATCATAAATCATAGTTCTCAATCAAGTCACATTTCAAACAAAAAACTATCAGAACCGGTTCAGCTGTTGGGAGTTACGAAGCTACAGACAGACAAACAGATACATAGATAAATGTACACAGATACAAAGACGCAAACTTGTAACTTAGAACAACCCTTTTTTTCGTCAGGGGGTTCAAAATCAAACAAGTTGATCGAAATACTCGTAGACGAAACTGGCTGATATATAAAAAAAAAACAAAACGCTTCGCTATTACTTCAAAATAATCATAATAATACTTATCTCCTTAAATATGACTATTATTATGATTACTTTGAAAATTTCTACAATCTGAATAAATTTAAATCATGACACATTCAAAATAATATTCGCATCATGTAATAAAAAATGGTTATGGTGACTTTGCTATGCGTCGTCGGGTAAAAATGAGCCTAAACTCAACGGGCCTAATATTTTCCATAATTTAGTATCAGTGCCAATCTTCTGGCTCCATTATCAGGTTTGCTCAGTGGTACCATAATTTTCAATTGTCATTAGAACAACACAATAATAGGTACTAACCTATAACATTCCAGCTCGATCAGTAATTGGGCAGTGGTCGGAAAATAGATATATTTTTTTACCAACAGTGAAAGACAAAGCTTGTAAAGAGCACGTAGAACCCGCAGCATTTTTTTATAGGCTTACGTTTGACCGCCAACTCGCCTGATGTTAAGCGATGATGCGGTCTATAGACCGCATGGAGCACGCTTGCCTAGAAGAAACCGATTCACTCGTGATTTGAATTCAAAAAGAAAACGTTTTCTTTTCCTTCTTTAGTCTGGCTTCGTCCATTTTTGAACATAGGCTTCGCCCAATTTATACCACTATTTGCGATCATCTGCCTTAGCCCTTCAGTCGTGTTTGCGCGTCTGTTACCTACCATTACGCTGGTCTGGTGTTTGCTCACGGTATCCACTGAAGGATGCATCTCGTCCATCTGAGCTTTAATATGGCAACCCCAGCTCCATTTTTCTTCAAGCATAAAAGAAAACAGTCAACCACAAATGGTTGGTCAAATAGTTGGCTTAAAAAATAAAGCAAGTAAAATCTGCCATATTTTTAGAAAAAAAAAAAAGATATAAGATAAGCCAATACTGGCAAGATTAATAGTTCATAGGAAAATAATGAGTGTAGTGAAATTCTCGAAGTATCGGTGATTAATGAAGCCCTTGTCCGCCAGATAGTAGATTGTCAGTCCAAAGGACAATTTGTCATGCAGCCAAATGGTCGCGACAATTAACTTGTGACCAGTTGCTTGGAATCACAATTTCCTCGAATAAGTCTTTATTCCGGGTTAAATTTTGTAACAAATAAGTTTCTTTCTTTAAAAAGATCAAACCCCAACAACGATTTTTTTGGTGAATCACGTTACGCAAACGGAACATACAAATTAAAAAAAAAAACATTATTACACATGAACACTCGAAAATAGACAAGTTTAGAAAATAATTTGATGAGATGACGTGTTTATTTCATAATGGCGCTAAAACTCCAAATACTTATTCAATAATACGTCATGTATGGATGAAGTCAAATTGTTTTATATTAACAGTACTTGCCTCAATATTGTATTTATATTGACGTCACCTACCCAGTGATGATCCTTATATCTATTAGAATAGAACTTATATAGCTATGAAGAAACTTTATAACTATAAAGAAACTTTTACCAATATCGGTTGGTACTGGTAGGTGGGAGAACATACATACACGCAAACTATACAATACCAAAGCCAAAAAAAGGTTCCTTTTGGCTTTGGATTGTTGTCTTAAAATATAACTCTAAACTAACATTACCCTTAAAATATTATAGGACTCTTAAGCTTGTGTTTTTAACTCCAAACTTTACAAAACATGGGACTCCATAACTCTTTAACAGAATTTGTTCGACTTTTAAGCTGTAACACGATCCCAGAAGTTATCTTGAGCTCATTACAAGTTATTATGACAATTGAGATCAAGGTACGCATTGTTAAAAGTTTCCATTTCGTTTGAAACTCCACCATGCACGTATATTATTTTAATCTCGTATGATATCTCGATTTTGCTGTCCGTACATTATAGACCCAATGTAGGTGTTGACTGTTTCCCATTTTGAATTAAATTAAACTTTACGTGTTGTTTTTAATATGCTTACATACTGTGTATAATGCCGAACATAATTCCCCTTAGGAACAAGTTGTGTGAATTTTGCCCTGAGAAGAGGAAGCTTCCTGCTACAGCTATTTCACTAGCTCGTTTTTAATAATTTTCAGGATAAAACTGTCACTGATTAGGAATTTCAACAATTTAATATTCTTAATTTCTAAGAAATGTTCAGATTGATATTGTATATTTTAGCAAAGGAAATCGAGATAATATCTTAAAAAAATTGTTTTTGTAGATTGATTTGTTTAAATACTTACTGGGCCTTTTCAAGGCAAGAGTGAATAGGTATATCTGCGTGCTTCATCTTTGACCACATCGTCACTTACCAACAGGCGAGTTGATAGTCAAACTTATTCGCAATAAAAAAAGCGTCATTTCCACTATATTAATATTAAAACGAACATTTCCGCTAAACGCCTGAGCGATTAACCAGCTCACAACTTTTTAGGCAGTTTTTCCGTCGTAAACAAATTTAATAAAGGCTTTAATACCGTCGTAAACTCAACTATATCCGTCGGGTACTCATTAATTTTGTACGGTACGGCTTCATTAATTAAAAACACTACGGCCGAGTAAAGACTGTAATGAATATTGTCTATGAACGAAACTCGGCGACGATGAATTTTAAATTGAAATTTGCCGGGCGATTTTTTTGTTCGATCTCCTGGAATTGAAAATTTTGGGGAATGCAATGTTTTTTCTTTGGATTATAATAAGACAGAATTAATATTCCTCACGTAATAGACTCACTTCATCATCATGATCATCAGCATTTTACTGTCCACTGCTGGACATAGGTCTCTCCCAACATTGCAGCTGAGTGAGTTCAGTGGAGTGCCAAACCACTCCAAAGTTCAATGTTCTCCGCATCCAGTTTTTCGTCATCTTCATATACCACTACTATCCTATCGATACCTCAAAAACTTCCACAAAAAAAAATACCCGAACGATCCTATGGGGAAATCAATAGAGAGCTCAAACTGACAAGGGGCTTATTATAAATGGCCTCATTGTAATAATTAAAGTTAGAAACTCTGTATTGTTATGGGTCAAAGAACTAGGATACCATAAAAGTTTGAATGGAGCTTAAAATGGGCAGCCATGTGATGAGGGTTCTATTTTGGTCGAAGTAAAGAGATGTCGTTGAACTGTATTAGACTGTTATTATATCTGTTTTTTGTTTGTATACAGGGTTATTGGTAAATAACTAACAACTACTCGCAGACAGCTTCCCTACATCATGCTTAACAACATTTATCGATGACTTTTTACAAAACCTAACACATTTATATTTTATACATTAAAATCTTATGGAACACAAATGAACTGAAATTTATACGCATGCTTGTAAATTAAAGATTTTTAAGAAGAAAGACTCTAGAAACCGATATTTTCATGAGCATTTTATATGAATAAAGGGTTTTTAAATCTCTTCTTTATCAAACATGACGTAAACGTACGTACGTGTATTTTTCAACAAATAAAACAGTGTACGTAGGCGATATTAAACACTTGACATCTCTTGAAAACAACGAATGCTTTCGAAGTATCTTTGAAAGACCGAGCCTTAATAAAAAGTTTCTCTAAACCATAGTTTCTCAATCTTTTTATTTCACAGCCCCCTAAATAGCAAAAAAGCTCCGCGATTTAACCTCTTGTTATAGTTGGAAAACAAAAACGCAATATCAATCTTTAATTTACTCGACTGTCTTGGAAGCAGGGTGATATTTCTAGTGTATATTATGCGTATGTTTGAATATTTTTATTTGATTTAACAGGTTTTGGAGTGCAAGGTGTCGTTAAATTTGTCTTTATATCGGGAATCTTCAAATAATGAATTCAAGAGTGTAAGTAGCTAGAGTGCAGTTTCCTGTCTTTGTGCTAGATGGAGAGCACCGAGATCTCCACAGGAATGCACCAGTACTCCCCCAGCACACTGTCTGAGGCATCACTCCCGGAAAATGTTCAGACCATTTTTGCTATTTTTCTTTACAACGGTGCGGGCCACAGCTTTTTCTCTCTGACGATTGGTCCATAAACTCTGCATCTCGGGGTGAAAAAAACCTGCGACCAATAAAATTTACTTTCACAGCGCTCTGTCACACTATGATGGTTAGGAGAAAAAAAACTCACCTTCTGGTTATATTGTGGTGCAACTCTGCTTTTGCAAACCAACGCTTTTTGACCTCCTGTCTCCGCAACCTCTCAGTTTGAGAAACGATGCTCTATCCAGTCGATGTGAGACTTCGTAAGCAGAGAATTGCAAATCTTGCGGGTCAAGTAGAGAATGGAACATAAAATTGATTCTCAGCAGTTTGGTATGGACCGAGCAAACATTAGCTAAGGCCTGATCCAATAAGATTGTATGCTTAGAAGGGACTTGTACGGATGTAGAATTTGAAAACTAGAAGGAACTTTTATTTATCTTTGTTATATTACTGTATCTTTTTATGTCCTCAACAGGTTTTCAGATATTCGTGTAAGAAGTAACTTCTGAGGAACGGGCCGTGAACATGCTCTGCATGGTGCGATTCTATTTTCATATAAATGTTGAATATAATTATAAAATTGAACCGAATGCGAATAAACTATCACATAATTTGCAATAGTGGCATTATATTATGCAAGATTACTTTTTTTTAATCAAAATTAATTGTATTAAGACCTTTTTGCATGTTTTAAAGATTGACGGTAAAGTGGATAAAATACACGATGGGTCTTGATTTTTTATTTGACTTAGCACAGGCTAAGCCAAAAATCAATCCTACTTAATTAGTGAAAATTAAAGCTATATCCCTTCTAGTTTTGTGATAACATTTCAGTTTTTACGCTCGTGCCTCTTCCATTTACTTTAACTTTCAGTCTTCCTGTGTTTGGTTAAAACTAACTCGTACGAAATTACCCACAGGGTCTGTAATCTCCTCAGATACCAGTTAATATGAAATCCGAGGCTGGTATAAAGTCAGGCCCTGTCAAAGTCGCGGTGCCAACTTTCGGTGTTTGTTCTTTACTCTCTCCCAAGTTGGACCAAGTTTCATGAACATTTTGAATTGAATCCCGATGGAGTTTAACAGAGCATTGTGATCCGAGTTTATTAGCATAAAAGTGTTGTTTTAAAGTTTCCACATGGAGTATTCTTTTGGTGCGGAACGCAAGATTGGAAGAAAGTTTGAGCGACCCACGCTTTGCGGTTTCTAAGTTTGAGCAGCATTGTATTTATGTGCAAGAGTTTTAAGTTGAAATGCTTTATTAAACACAGTAGTTGTTACATAATATCTACCCAAAGTTTTAACCACAGCAACCATGACTTGGTCAGTCTTTCGCTGTCACTGTGAGTGGAATTTACCACGACACGTAGCGCTACCGTGGCCTAGGTATAACATGTTAAATAGGGTACTTCGGAAAGTCACCACACACGTATGACTTGCACAAGTGTAATTAACAGTACATATAATCCAACACAATAATGCTGGCGTTTATCTGGCTCAACGCATAAACATTGCCATTCAGCGTAGTAATGTCGCCAGCATGCTGGGTACACTGCCAACTGATAGTCATCGTCATCATCAGCCAGAAGACGTCCACTGCTGAACATAGGCCTCCCTGAACATAGGTTAGCTTCTATTTTGTTTACTTAATAAAGGCACTTGCCTAAGAAAGATATTATAATCTACACTAATATTATAAAGAGGAAAGATTTGTACCTATTTTTGTATGTTTGTATGTTTGTAATGAATAGGCTCCGAAACTACTGAACCGATTTGAAAAATTCTTTCACTGTTGGGAAGCTACACTATCCCCGGGTAACATAGGCTATATTATATTTTGTAGCGAGGCCGAAGGCCGAGCTTACACTCGTGCGAAGCCGGGGCGGACGGCTAGTAATATATAAATAAATATTATATCTAAAACTGTTTTGTCAAAAATGTTTTCCTACTCAATAGTAAAAAAATTGTTATGAAAGTAGATATCTGCCTACAAAATGCTACGTAGTTTGGCAGAGTTGTGTATATATAGCATGTAAGTTATGTTATTCAAGAGATAAATAAATTAAAAAAAACTAAACAGGCTATTTTGCAACATGGGTGAATTGGTTTTTTGGACACTCGGAGAATTCAGTTATTCGTTGTTTGTCCTAAAACAATAATTATTCAGCCATGTTAAAGACCTTCGGGCGACCTCTAATTTTGACATCAGGGCTGATCATACATTAAATAGATTTTATAATAATACTTAGTACATTTATTTACTCAGACAAAAATATAGAAATCAAATATTTCAAATATTTTGTTCAAATCAAATCAAATATTTATTTATTTGCTAAAAATAAAGTCACTACAACCAAAAGCAGGTTCACATCTGTTTCTGTGCACATAATCTAACAGGAGTTTACTAATGTCCCAAAAACTAATGGCATGTTACTATATTAGAAAGTATTGTGTACCCAAGAAATAAATTTGTTACATAATCAAACACAATTAAATATTAGGTATAATTATTAGGACAAACGGCACGGACAGCTGTTTTTTTGTTTCTGGACAGTCAAGACCTCTAAAGAACGTTTACCTATGATCTCTCTGTCCCTCATCTCAAATCACACGGGAGTTGGTACAATTTTTTTAGAATCTTAGAAATTTATTTATTTAGAAGAAAATAATAATAAAAAATATCATAATGCGACGTACTCGGGAAAAGGAATCCTGATTCCCGGAGCCGACTTCTTTCTGCGAAAGGTAGGTACAATCCCAATATAAATACCAAAATTATCCAAGCTGTCTAATTCGATATATCAAGGATAAAAAAAAAAAAAATTACAAGTCTAATAAAACTAATACTTATTATATTCCACACTGAACTTACTTATTTTTATCGCTAGATCATATCGGAAGATTTGGTTTGATTTACTGCCACAGTGTGCACGAAACGGCGACAACGGTTCATGGTTGATATTCCAAAAAACCCGTACGAAGCACTTTGATTCCATGTTTATTGTGCGACCTGCTTAGTCTGTGGAATGCACTGCCTGAATGGGTGTTCCCCGATAGTTACAATCTGGATGTCTTCGAATAATAAAACAAAAAATACAAAAAAAAAACTTACCACACCATCTTTAACTTACACCCATTATTTATTTTTAACACCTTAGGCTCAATGTCGACTATTAGTTGTGAGAATATTGCGTCATTTTTGGTTAACGCTAAGTTTAAGCAAACACTCAAAGATCGGCGTAGGCGGCGGTGTGACGCTGAAGCATGGTGAACAATTTTTAACCTACTGTATAACCAAGTAGGGTTTTTTGCTGTTTGTACATCGCAAAGCCACCTCGACTGTGCGGTCGACGTTGGGTCTAAACTAACATCCAAATAAACATCTCATAAACATTAAGCACGTCATATTATTTGGTCTATGACCTCGCTCACACGCTTCTAGTTTATTCGTAGACCTACCTCGTAGAATAACACCTACAAAGCCCGAAGGTGTCTCTTAACCCTCTAAACACAAATGGGCCTGTAATGGCTCGTCCACGTCACGGCACGGCTAAGCCGGATCGTAACTAAGATATTTCGGGTACAGGCATACGTCTGACATGCGGTCCCTAGACAGGACTCGTTCAAGGCATTACTGGGAGCGGTGTAAAGGATGAACGGACAGAGTTTTAATACATATCATTTTATCACAAAAATAATTATTTTGGTTTAAAAAAACAAGCCCAAATTTTAGGGTCATTACATTCGGTGATGATAATGGAGCCAGAAAGTGGATATCATATAAACTTTTGGTATGGAACCCGTGTAACATAGGCCAAACAGGTATTTATAGGCGTCGGTGTTTGCTTACCATCAGGTGGCCCGTTAGCTTGTTTGCCACTTATGACATAAAAATCTGAAACTAGAGGGATTTACTAGTAGTTTACTAGTATTAAAGAGTTACACTATCCTTCTCTTCATCTATCGTCAGAAGTTCGAAGTAACCAAATAACTTAATTGTAATCCAGATTTGGAATTGCTTGGAAGTTGGAAGCATCACGACATTTAGCAGTGGGTTAAAATCTACTTTCATGCGTTGCTTACATTGTTATTACAAGTAAATCTAATAAAAGCGTGCTAAAAACGTGCGTTTATTGGTAATTGTGGTATTGTATCATATTTTATTATAAAATATTCATGTATATTTTTTTTTTTACTGGCAAGCCTTTATAAACTAAACAAAATGCAAGCTAACATTTAAAATTATTGAAAATAACTAAAATTAAAGATTAAAGCTATACCTAAAATAATTATACAAAACAAAACATAAAGACTAATCTAAAAGCCTTTTGGAAATGTAGTCAAAAATGCTGGCAGTGTTACTACGTTGAATGGCAATGCTAATTGTTTAGCCAAAGTAGACGCCAGCATTCTGGTCACAGTCATCTCTAACATAGGTTTGGCCAAGTCCCTATATTAGTCGAAAGCGGCTGGCCCCCACAGCATTGTTGTTAAAGATTTTTATACTCATTAAAAATGCCATAAGCTTATATCTTAATCCACGGTAACTTTTACGAACGTAGGTCTGTCGTAAAGTTGGCGTCCGTCGGGTCTCGTACGTGATACGTCACACCACACTGATGGATTTACGCCCTCAACGGTTTTTGCTATGTCTTTGTTATGGACATATTTGAGTTATGCGATGATGGGTGGAATTCCAGTGGCAAGGGTCCAATGGAGCTCAAATGATTTACAGACTGCTTATGAAGTACTACTATGGGAAAAATATGGAATGTTTATTAGGATTTGTCATATCATCGTCTATGTAGCCTTACATAGACTATAATTTGAGAAATCCTAATCAAATCAAAGCCCAAAACAATGGTCTGACCATCTGTAAAGTCCCAACATGTTGACACCAAGATCAGTATATCACATCACATCACAACGCCATAAGTGGAAAAGTGGCAAACAAGTAAGAGGGCCGTCTGATGGTAACCGATCACCGTCATCTATGCCAGTAACATCAGGGGAATCACAGATACGTTACCCACCTTTAAAGACTCCTTTAACAGCCTTTTTGGGCAAAAATAGCAAGTAGAGCTTTAGTTAAATGAAATATTCACTTTAGATCGTAGGTACTACCTACATCTATCTAGTAGTTCGCACAACAAAAGTGGAATCAAAGCGCTTTTTATATGTTTTCAGAATATCTACCATAAAACGATGTCAATTTTTCGTGCCCACTCTGGCAGTCCGTTAGAAAAACAGGCAGTAAGGAATAACATCATGCAGATCTGATGCACACTACGAAATAAATCCGATAAAAAGCCGATAGACTAGCAACTTTGCGCCGATGCTCAAGACTAGTCTGAACTAAAGATTCGTTGCTGATGAGCCTCTTGGCACGTCTCAATAGACTCCATCACCCCAAGCTGGTACTTAGCTGATCCATCCCAAAGGTGAAAGCAGTAATCCATGCGTGACCGAACTTGTGCTTAGTACAGTGAAAACAACTATTCCGACAAAAAGTACCGTCGCCTTCGATAGGATACCCAGCTTTTTGAAGCTAATAGGTAAACTTGAAAAAAAAAAACGTTTTTCTATGGAATTTTTGTATGAATTCAAAACCATCATCATCATCATCAGCCAGAAGACGTCAACTGCTGAACATAGGCCTCCCCCTTTAACCTCCACACTGAACGACATCCTGCCATCTGCATCCACTGGATGCCCGCGACTCTCACAATGTCTCTCACAATCTCAAAACCATAATTCAAATAAATTTATTAAACTTTTGACCGGACAACGTCTGTTGGGTCAGCTAGTTATAATATTATATAAATAGGTATCTTTTGGCACCAAATGTGAAAAGTTCGGTAATTAAGAGAAATAACTGAGCATAGTTCCAACCTATACAATTGTATGTAGATTAAATCGAACCCAGATCTGTCTAAGCTAAGCTATTGTTAATTACACAGTGGCTCAACACACTCTGATCATTCCTAATTCACTGGACTGCGACATAAGGCCTTACATTAGTAATATTAGGATAGGGGTTAGATAACACTGAAGTTAAATGATTATTTACGGGATATTTATCGTGGTAAGGTTGTGAATATAAATAGTGGTAAATATCCCGTAAATAATCATTTAACTTTAGTGAACAACCGTGATAGTTTAAAACAGTAGATAACACTGACTAATATTTAGTTTAAACAATAAACTATTGTTCAGTCATAATAGGTACATTGACCATATATATATGTACTTAATATTATTACAAATTTGGTTATCTCTTATTTAAACTAATGATGCAATTGAACATTGCATTTCCTTTATATAATTTTACACTTGTGCCAATAACAATAGTGATGTAAATACCAAGTGTACATGGGAAAAAGTATTTTATGGTTCACTAACTTAAACATCTTAAATTAAAACTTAAATTTGAACTTAAAAGTAAAGAAAGAAAGATAGAGGCTTTTTTTGGCAAAAATTTGCAAAACATTTTGCAAGACGATGAGGTTGGTACATGGCTGAGCACTAATTCCTAACTAAGTTGCCCTGTATTTAGGATATCAGTTCCTTCCTGTCCACATATTAAAATAAAGTTATGATAGAGATCTGTTCTGTGATCTGTGGCACAGAAACACCGAGACAAGTTATAAATATAATATTAAAGTAATTAAAACTGTAATATATATGTTTAATTAATATATTTAAGCTTATTAAATAAAATATAAATAAAACTCACATTAAAAAAACACGACAGTATATTATAATAATAATAATCCCACACCGTTCGATTTTTCCGCTCCTTTATTCTGCGGATCTGCAAGATGTCTGCACCCAAAGGTCTGCCCGCTGACCTTCAACATGAAGCTCTTTTTAAAGTACATATACCTCTCCGGGTTGGCAAAGCAGAAGACGTCCAGACGCGGCGGTTTCTGCTTCCTATTACTCTTTACTTCGCGACGCCATCTCGCCTCAGTCAGCTTTCGCCCTAATTACAAACAGAGTTTAACACGTTCAGACGGTCAATCAAAGTGGGCAGCAAGCATAGGGGAGGCCAAAAGGCAGGCTAATTGGCATCGTGATGGAACTCGCGGGCCGTTTAATTCGGAAATCTGATCAGTCCCCCGTTAATTCAACAGGAAATGTTTGTACAGCGCCTTGTTTGGAGGCCTGAATACGTAAATATGCCAGTTTTATGGAATATTGTAATGGACAAGGTATAGAATATGTACTGCGAGAATAGAATATCAAGCATTTGTATATGGGACAATGAAATTTTTGACTTTTTTCTTGGCCATGCAGGTTTCTTCTCAATGTTTTCCTTCACTATCTATAATAATTATAATATCTTATTGCGGAAAGGAACTAATGTTGAAAAATGCGAAGTTTCATGTAAAGGTACAGTGGCGCCACCGTTAGGTGTGAATTTATATTGCATTTACTCGAGTAACATATACATACATATCTCATACATATTTATTTATGTATTAAAAATAATATGTATGTCAGTCTCTGGCAGCCATATAACAAGCTTTGCTTAGTTTAGGGTCAGATGACCATGTGATTTATATATTTATTTTATTTATACATTATACGAGGTAAAACAAAGTCGGGTTACCCCACTGCAGTTGAATTTTTTTCGTACCCTTCTCTTTTCTGTTGTTTACCGCGATATTTATAGAGTTAAATAAAGGAACCTCGAATCCTCACTTCACCCTCAAGTGAGGTTTCTTTTTTTACGTCTATAAATATAGGGGTTAATTATACAATTTATAACTCGAGAACGGCTAGACTGATTTTCATGATCATTGATAAGTTGGATTTCTCTCCGCCCCGGATAGCAGTTTTTTTTTTTTTTTTTTTAATCTTTATTTAAAGTGCTTTTTCGCGGATAGCAGAATATAGAAAATTTCACGACAAAAAAATTATGAAGAAAATTTATTTTTCCATGCATTTTGTATGGCTATACATTGACATAATATGACATGTCTGTCATCATAGAAAAAAAAGAGAAATTGTCATCTAAATCAAAGGAGGTTGTTGTATCTACCATGGCGGTTGCTTCATGGAGGTATATAACGCGGGTGAAACCGCGGGCCGCAGCTAGTAATTCTTACAAATCTCTTTGATGACGTCGAGGAATATTGTTAAATATATATTCCAATTTCAAAACTCTTTTATTTACACTTATTAAAACCATATCGGAAAAGACCTACTTTGTTCGCACTTATTGACGAACAAAACGATTTATTTTTGCCCTTTTCCACAATCCACGACCCTCCTTAGTGCACTTACCGTTTTGATATTGGCTTATATTGAGTTTCGACCTATCTGAATTTTATTTCTGTTTGTACCGCTGTTTAGTATTAAATGTTCCAAGGGGTTCATTTATTATTCACTAAAAGCCTTTTGAATATTTTACATTGTGTGCTCAAATACCAATGAGCTTTCAGCTCTCATTGAACATTTTGGTGAATTCATAGGTGCCACCACAAAAAACTAAACGAAAATGATGTCTGCATGATCTAATTCCCTCCTGCCCATTTTTCTATCGGACTGCCAGAGCGGGTAATACGAAAAATCGACACCGCTTTATGGTTGATATTCTGAAAACCCGTACGAAGTGCTTTGATTCCACTTATATTGAGCGAACTGCTAGTCTGTGGAATGCGCTACCAGAATGGGTGTTCCCCGCGGTAGTTACAATCTGGGTGCCTTCAAATCACGAGTGAATCGGTTACTTCTAGGCATGCGAGCTCCATCGTAGACTGCATCATCGCTTAACATCAAACACAAGCCTATTTCAAAAAAAAACTGTGGGTGTAACTGTGATTTGAGCACAAGTTTCTTATTGCCTACTGAGACTTATAGCTCATTAAAATAGTTTAAGTAAAATACTCTAGGCTGACGTTTCCACCATGTTACAATAGCAGTAGTCCACTAAGCAATTAAAAGAAAGAATCAATAGCTAGGAGGAGGCATTTACTTCACTTGAGAGCCAGTTCTCAATCTATAGTTAGAATCTAGATTATCACGTGCTTGAGGTTATCTCGTCACTGTTTCACCTGTTAGAAATGTCACGAAAATTCACTCGCGATATTTTGAGGAACCAAAACCAAACCAATAACAATAATCAACATAAAAACACGGAAAGCTAACGGCTATTTTAACTGACTTCCAAAAAGGAGGAGGCTCTCAATTCGACTGTTTTTTTTTTCATGTTTGTTACCTCAGAACTTTCGCCTGGGTGAACCGATTTTGATGATTTTTATTATTTGAAAGCTGGTGCTTCCTGTGGGGTCAATTTGGTCCAGTTCTGAGTCATGAAGTCAGTTTTTTTAAATTGATAATAATTAAAACACCACGCCGTTGTGCTTCGAGTAAAAGTCGTCGTTTCCTTTTCTTCTTTTTCTTTTCCATAGATTCGATATATACACCTAAACTTAGACCATCTCGAGCGCGCAAGATTGGGGTCCCACGCTAGGATAATTAACAAAACTGGATTTTACATGATCAATTTATATGATCGAAGCTAGAGTTGAACGAAATAAAGATTTAGATAAATATTATTTCTACAGTTTTTTTTGTACAATAAAGACAGTAACAAAATTATATCTTTTTCAAAAAAATCGGGAGGTTTTAGCTGGGCTTAACTGAAACGCTTTCATTATAATTTTTCAATCATTTTGATAACAAAAGACAAGATGTCGTCATTTTTGCCGTCGTCATTTTTGACATAACGCTAATGTTAATTAATTAAGATATTATGCTATTTTTTTTTATATTACTTTGACATTACTTATTTAATTATTATTACTTTTCTTTGTGCTGTTAATATGATATGTACATTATTACCATTGTACTACATAAGCTAGTTTATTATAATAAGTTTGTTAACCTGTTTTATTAGTACTTAGATACTAGTAACATAATATGACCTGTAATTACTAGTTACCAATAAAATGATTATGATTATGATTATGATGCACTGCTGTATTATTTTGTTATGACAGCTGGAGTGAACAAAAACATAACTAATTATTTACTGTAAATTTATCGTTCAGGTGGTCATTCAACCTAAAAAAAACTTATATTGTGTCTATGGCTGTATCTAAGTGTACGCAAACGCCAGATCTAATTATATCCTTCATCTTAGATACCAACTTAGCATTTCAAGTAAAAAGAAACCATAAAAACGTACATATTTTCATCAATAAGTATCTACGTTTTTAAAAAGATCTGAGCTTAGTATTTTGGTATTTTTAAACATATCCTCAAACTAATATATAGTAGCAGTATGAAAACAGGATACATTACAATGCGTGCCATATAAAGTACACACGCCAGGCGTCCCGAGGTAGTGTTCTGGGACTCGCTAAGCGGTTTTTGATGTTGCTCAGCCGCTGAGGTGTCGTAAACGCGTGCATAGTTTGACCATAATAAGTTGTAGTACATGAAAAGAGAAAATTTTTTTTTGGCAAAAAAGTATCTATGCCAGAAAGTTTTAAAACAATATGCACAAACACAATAAATACCGGGTGACTTTTTTACCAAAAAAATTTTTTTTTAGTTTGACAGTCTGATGTGGTGGTCGAAGAACCGGGTCCTGGTCGAACTCACCCTGCAGACGACCTTTCCGCCCTTTTTTTGCAGGTGGACTATTAGGTAGTTCATTAGAGTCACTGCAAATTTCCTAGTGTGTGTAAATAAATAAAACCGGACAAGTGCGAGTCGGACTCGCGCACGATTGGTTCCGTATCATTATCTATAAAAACGGCAAAAATCACGTTTGTTGTGTGGGAGCTCCCTTAAATATTTATTTTATTCTTTTTTTAGTAATTGTTGTTATAGCGGCAACAGAAATACATCATCTGTTTGTTTCATCATCGAAAATTTCAAGTCTAACTATCACGGTTCATGAGATACAGCCTGGTGACAGAGGGACAAACAAACAAACAGACAGCCATACAAGCAATTTAGAGGTAAAGTATATTTTTTTAATGAAAAATGGAGAGATTTCAACATGAACGATAATTGTACCAAAGCATATATCTCTTGTTTGTCTGTTCTGAGACTTCGACAATCTTAACACCCATAATAATGTGTGTTAATATCTGTTTAAGTATGTATTTAAAAATATATATGTATCCGTCTCTGGCAGCCATATTACAAGCTTTGCTTAGTTTGGTCAGGTGACCATGTGTGCAATAATTTCTCTGATATTTATTTATTTATTTACCTAGTCAAGCCACGTCACGTGCGGTACACATTATCACAGTCTAACTTCACAACAGTTTCGCTAGAATACAAGCATTCGCCAGCAAATGCGTTTGCCACCGCCTTGATGTTTGTCCCTAAACAAATGGCGGTACGAGTATGACCTCGTTTCACTCGTGTAAAAGGCTTTTACATCATGGTGATTGAGACCGCGACCCGCCGACACTATCTGTGGATAATGCTGGGGTTCAGCTACAAAATTGCAACTACACGTTGTTTACCCTCTTTATTATTATTATACGTAATCTGAACAAGTTTTTCGCATCAGTTCAATCTTGAAATTACGTTTTGGCAATTTAAAAAGACAGGTAATAACATTTAAATTCTATAGATAATAATAATTATCAATATTAAAAACCGACGTCATCAAAATGTCAGAACAGGACTAAATTGAAATGGGACCACAAAGAAAGCACAAGCTTTCAAATAAATAAAAAACATCAAAATCGGTTCACACAGTCGAAAGTTCCGAGGTAACAAACATTTTAAAAAAACATTCGAATTGAGAATCTGCTCCTTTTTGGAAGTCGGTTATTAATAAAAAACACAACGACAACATCAACTTTGAAACATAGAAAGTGTGGAATACTTTAAATAAAAACAATAAGACGTAACAACCTTTAAGAATGATACTTAGGTAATGCATACTCAGAGTTAACAACAATAAAATTTGCAATATTTAATCCTTTTATATCCTTGTTATAACTTGTTTGAATGAAAATGGAAATTTTACTAAACATTGCTGAGTTATTTATTTCATTCGTACAGTTTCAGTCCCGCATCCGTCCTGTAATCCACTGTCAAACAAATTATAATAGTGTTACATAGTTGCGGTTCTATTGCCATCTATCGGGTCAGCTGGATGAATTGAAAACTTCTTTAGACGCGTTGAGCACTTTTTAGGTGATAAAACATCGCTGTACCATGTATTTTAAAACAGCACCATCTCTTGTAGAATAGGTGAATTACTACTTAAGTTTTCACTTCTGACGTGCAGTCCTATGACTGATGTGGTTTTTTTATATTGTATCTCTGAAAAGCTCTCATTAGTCATTTAAATAAATGAATGACAGCTTGTTTACTTTTGCCTGTGGTATGAAATTGTAATGATGAAAACTCCAAACTCTTTACCAATTAAACATAATTTGATGGATATCAACTGTTTATAGATCAGTGTGTTTTATAACCTTTGATCACAGACACTGTAAAGTGTTCGAAACGTCAGTAATTAAAATAGTATATAATTATAAACTAAAAAAAAAAACGACTTCCAAAATATATGAAAAACGTAATAAGTGCCTATAAAATTTGAGGGTTGCTCTCGATTTCCCTGGGATCCCATCATCAGATCCTGACTTGGTGACAATGGGCCAAATTGGAAGTATACCCTACTGAACATTTTTTTTTAAATCGGTGAACCGTTGGAGGAAAAATCGATGAACATACATAAAAAAATACACAGTGGAACATAGACCCACCCTCCTTTTTTGAAGACTTGTTAATTGTTTGTTAATTAATCGTTCTAAAAATTTATCATTAAAGTACGATCCAAAACGATGTAGAATATAATTATAATCCGAGTATTTTAAACTTCGGAATACTGGAATACATTACTTTTAAAATAAGGCACAAAATGTTATTAAGTCATATCTGTGTAATTATGCGTGAATGCGGGAAAACCTGTCCTCAAAAATAGAAAAAAAAAAAAAAACATTTAAATGATTTACACCGTCAGTTCTGTTTTCTGTGTTTACATTTCTTTGTAAAGCGTAATTTATTATTCGATACATTCATTCAGAAGATTAAACGTGTCATTTGAAATTGAAAGTAAATATTTGGTACGTATTTTTATGGCACGCACTGTATGGTTATTTACGAGGTATTTTCCGTAAGCGAAGCATCGATTAGGGTAGGTAACAGGTACAATAGAGTATACAGATGAATAACTGCTAAAAAACAAAGTTTTAGGTACTTTACAATATTGGCAACTAATAGTTACACAATAGTAATGGATTAATTAGTATTCGCAAGGTATTGAATGAAAGAAAGCATTTAACAAGTTATGCCTAATGCGAATGTATAAATTATTTCTTGCTTGTTTTCATTTTAACAGTTACTGCATGCATGCCGCAAAAACAAAACAGTTTGCTATAATGTTACCATAGACAAAATTTAGGTTGTATAGTGCGTGTCACCAAAGAGTTCCCTCGCGGTAATGTTGGCTCCCCTGCATTTCGCGGCTTCTTCACAAAGTGTAGGGGAGCCAACATTACGGCGAGGGAACGCTTTGGTGAAACGCACTATAGCAACTGTATTTTTGAACGAATGCAAATTTTTGCATCTGTTCAACAACGAAGTTGCTAGTCATTAAAATTGTATCTGTGCTAAAGATGTAAACCAACCTCAACGCAGATCCAGTAGATATCTGTGCTCATCAATAATGTTTTCATTGCAGCAATCAGTAATCATATCTTTTAAAAAGAAAGAAAAATGTTGGACGGGGAATTGTTAGAGGTTTGAGATAAGCTTTTTGAGCCAAACGTATGCGGATCACACACACATCGGTGCATAAATTGTAAATAAACTAGTTTTGCGTTGTTGTCAGCTGTTTCTCTGTGTAGTACATCCTCCGTGATAAAGCTGACGTGAGAGCTTAGTGCCGTGTAATGATAGGCAAGGTACGTGGTATACGAACTCGTACTTTTATGCTAAGTACTCAAGTACTCATTTCCGTGTAGGTGAGCGAGGTTTATGGGAAGAAAATGAGTGCTCAGATTATGGGTTTCTTGGATCTAAGAAGCGTAATTACTAAACTGCAGTAGCGTGTTTGGAAACTGACGCAAAACTTCTAAGTTTTAGCTATATATAAGGACTGCCTGATTTTGCTTGGGTGGACAGTGCCACAGGCAGTCTTTTGTTTCAGGAGGAAAAATTTGCCGGTCTCTCTCACACTTTTGAACTGTAGCCATGTAACAATCATGTTAATTCGTTGTGTTGCTGCGTGAAAAATATACAAACATACAATAGTTATTTGTGTTACAAGGGGACAAAGTAATATTTTGTTCGATGAGGGCGTTATTTTGATTTCAGAGCGAATCAACGTATTTTATAGTAGAATCCTGAGCGTATTGCGGGGAATTACATTAATATTCTAGGAAAAATATTAAAAGACCAACAAAATATTTATATCTGTTAATAATATACCAAACTTCACAGGATCATTTGCTGGCCTAATCAGAAAATTTGCCTGAAAAATTCATCAAAATCGATCCAGCCGTTTCGGAGTCCATATGGAACATAAATACAAAAAAATTATGGACATACATATTATTACATACCTTGCCTTTTATATAGTTATACAGAGAAGAGATCAAAAAACTTCGTGGTTGCCTATTGAGTCGTTCTAGGTTATGTATGGCTACTAACGTAGCGTGAGTGCAATCGCAGACTTACGCCTTCATAAATCGTATATTTTCCGATTCGAAACGAAGCCCGCACTCCTTGGAGCGTTTACTGATTTATGTAAACGTTTCACAAGGATCGTTACGGTTAATAAATCTTGGTTTAACTTGTTGCGGTTACGCGGAATTAGCTTACCATATAAACGCGTGTCGCGCGCTTTTTCCGTCTGTATTTGTATGGGATTGCCGCAATAATGTTGCTTGGTTGCTTGTATCCACGCGATGTTCTCGTACCAACGATGTTCGACGAATGTTTCAGTTTTATTATCAAAACTGACGTGGTTTCACACATTTTGTTTATACAAATATTATGCGCTTTTGAGGGTTCAAACACCTCCGAAATGTCAACACCTAATTCCTGGCTGCGGCCTTTTCCAGAGCTCGTTGCTCCAAGCCATCAATATATATGTCAGTTACGTGGATTGGTAAAAAGATAATAAGGTTAATTTTTAGAAGAAAAATAAAAACAAACACCAACTTCAAGACTATACCTTCATGTACCTACCTACAAACTTAAACCAAACAGTGGAAAGAAATAACAGTTAAAATACAGATTGAAAGTTTTTCTGAATGGAACCACAAACCAAAATGTTATCTGTGTATATATTTTTTGTTTTTATGGTTTTCCCTAATAGCGTAAAATCAATTTCAATAAAACTTATATGGAATCTCTGACCTTCCAAACAAAAAAATAATCATCAAAATCAATTCGTGATTGGCGGAATAATCAACGTAACAAACATTAAAAAAAACATACAGTCGCAGTCGAGAACCTCCTCCTTTTATGAACTTGGTCACAAACTAAAACAGATTAATAATATTGAACAATATATAAATAACTTCAACAGACAAATTATACATCCTAGTAGCAGCACCGCGTTGTTTTACACTATATGAATTTTCCTGCGACAAAAGTAGCCTGTTTGTTAATCCAGGAAATAAGTAACCTTTACATACATTTACACATAAAATTCAATATATCTTTGAGTAAGACAAGATACAAGAAAAAGCAGCAAGAAAGAAAACATATGCCTATGTTCTCGAAATTTATTCGGTGCTATTCGCGCAGCTAAGATTCAAACTGCAGCTGTTGATTAAAATATTTCACACTCAATAGATTGATTAATTTCAAAGAACAGTCTCCTAAAGTTATATGATTATTTACGGGATATTTACCGTGGTAAGGTTGTGGAAGGAGCTCCCGATATTTCGGCGCAGTTACATGCACCATGTTCACGGGAAGACAACCCACAACCTTACCACGGTAAATATCCCGTAAATAATCATATAACTTTAGTTAACAACCGTGATAGTTTAAAACAGTGTTTAACAGTCTCCTAGTACCTAATAATTATATTTTTTGTCGTCCGTTCATTAAAAATAGCTGGTCTATATTTTCATTTTCTAATCTTTCCAATGTGAAAGGTAATAACAGTTTTGTACCTTTCCGCAGTTAAAAAAAAAACCTACACTCATTCATGAAAAAAGTGTTAAAATTATTACTACTACGACAAAGTTCTTGAATATGACTACTTGCCGCTGGACGGGCAAAATTAAACGTTGCTTAATAAGGCTTTTACACATCAAAAGCAGGCCAGAAGCGGCGCAAATTAAACACGAGTGCCGCACGTTTTTTATAATCCCGCTAATATAATAAATGTGAAAGTTTGGATGGATGGATGTTTGTTACTCAATCACGCCATAACGGCTGAACGGATCCGGATGAAATTTGGCACAGAGATAGATTATAGTCTGGAATACTACAAAGGCTACTTTAAAAACGGCTCGACCGATTTGGAAGAGCTATATAGAGACACACAGATACGAACTTTAAAGTTATAGCACCCTTCTTTTTGCACTGGGGTTAAAAAATAGTATGAGCGCACTGCCTCTTACCTGCTTTTGGTGTGCAGAAGTCTTAAAGACTTAATCTGACGACTTGAACGGGCCAATCTGAATAATTCAATTAATACTCTGCTTCGTTATAAGAGAATTAATTAGGATTTATTAAAAAAATCAAATATTCATCAATTGCTACAGAGTGGAGGAGTTTGAATAATTAATTATTTATTAGAACTGGTGTATTAAAAGGCCTACTTTTACCACTATTCGTGTGTCACTAACAGTTTTTTTTTTTCATAATTCTTCATGTTTCTTTATTCAGTAAGACTTACATATTACAAGGATGTTAATGCAAATTAACATACATTTGTATTGTTTCAAATAATATTTAATAATCAGAACGCTATATTTTTCACTACTAGCGTCATCTGTTGACTCAGAGTTTCATAGCCACCTATCGTGCATTTTGTGCACTACTTGTACGATGTAATCAATCTTCAGTTCAATATGAATGAATATTTAAGAATTTACGCTCAGTACTTCCGACTTCGTTCTGTTCACTCTCTTCAATTGTAACCACGGCAGGTGGAAGACGCATAATTTTCAGACCATATTGTAAACCCATACTTTACCACAATTAAATCAGTTCACGACTCAAAACTTTAACAAGGGTTTTATTCAAAACCAGCTTCAGTTTGATCATCACATCGGCAGAACCCGCAACACATCGGTGTCGTCTGAGGGGATCGACACCGGCCTTCGTGGAAAATTACCCAGATAACATTCAGTACAATCAACGTTTTGGTCAATCATCAGAAAAACTACGACAAAGGATATTTACTTAATGATTGGGTATAAAAAATTTAGGCCTGTGACCATTATGACATAATTTTTAGAATGTCGTTAGGTCGTTGTAGGTGTCAATAATGACCTTACAGGCGAGTTGGTGGTCAAAACCGTGAACTCGCCTGATGTTAAGCGATGATGCGGTCTACGGTAGAGCACTCTTACCATTATATGGCTGCGTAAGTCGACGTGGAGGATAGAGCTTTGATAACAATAGATAAATGAGTATTCAAATATATTCTAGCTCATAGAAGAAATTTGATAGAGCTTTTTACGTATATTACAATATATTTTTAGTTCACAGTTTGTGGCATTTGACCAGAACTAATTAGACTGAGGTTAAGTGACGGAGTGATTGAAGATGGTCAGGATTAACACTAAACACAACAAAACACACAAACTACTATCATTGCTACAAAATTTACTTTGATTTTACCACTACTAAACACCAGTATCTTCGCTACAAAATTTATTTATAATTTACCACTGCTACAAACCAGCATCTTCACTGCAAAATGTACTTGTAAATTTACCACTACTACACACCAGTATATTCGCTACAAAATATACTTGTAATTGACCACTACTACAAACCAATATTTTCGCAAAAAAAAAACTTAAAATTTACCACTACTACACACCAGTATCTTCGCTACAAAATTTACTTGTAATTTACCACTGCTACTAACCAGTATCTTTGCTACAAAATTTACTTGTAATATATCACTGCTACTAACCAGTATCTTTGCTACAAAATTTACTTGTAATTTACCACTGCTACTAACCAGTATCTTTGCTACAAAATTTACTTGTAATATATCACTGCTACTAACCAGTATCTTTGCTACAAAATTTACTTGTAATATACCACTGCTACTAACCAGTATCTTCGCTACAAAATTTACTTACAATTTATCACTACTAATCAGTATATTTGCTACAAAATGTACTTGTAAATTTACCACTGCTACTAACCAGTATCTTCGCAACAAAATTTACTTATAATTTAACACTACTACTAATCAGTATATTTGCTACAAAATGTACTTGTAAATTTACCACTGCAACTAACCAGTATCTTCGCTACAAAATGTACTTGTAAATTTACCACTACCACAAACCAGTAACTTCCCTACAAAATGTACTTACAATTTATCACTACTAATCAGTATATTTGCTACAAAATGTACTTGTAAATTTACCACTGCTACTAACCAGTATCTTCGCTACAAAATTTACTTATAATTTATCACTACTAATCAGTATATTTGCTACAAAATGTACTTGTAAATTTACCACTGCAACTAACCAGTATCTTCGCTACAAAATGTACTTGTAAATTTACCACTACTACAAACCAGTATCTTCGCTACAAAATTTTTGCTGTCCGGTAGATACGAGTAAGTTACCTTTGACATATGAGATTTTTGTAAAACAAGTCCTATCTTGAATATGTATTTAATGAGATTGTTGAACAAGGCACTTCAAGAGATATTACAGGTTTATTTTATTAAGTATCTAGTAATAGCCTGATATTAATTATATTATGAATAAATTTTTCTTATATAATATTTTAGATGGAGATAACGTTCATTAAGTATATCGAATATATCAAAAAATAAGTGTGTATGTTAAGTATGTATTTACTTTTTATTTTTATTTAGTTATATTATAAATTTATTACAATAACTTAAACAACATTCCAATAGTAAAAAAAATTTAAAAAAAACGATATGTTAATACCTTACTACTAAACTAATCTATTAAACCGCTACCAGTGGGAATCGTCCCCAAAATGCTGGCCCCATTACCACGTTGTATGGCAATGCTCACTCTTTGAGCGAAGTAGAGGCCAGCATTCTGGTCACGAGTTGCATCAACCAGACGTGATGATAAATATTTGAAAATTTTTTTGGCTCCTGATCCCCACGGGCCCATGGTTTCGACCCCAAAAGGCTCAAAAATGTACCCACTGTCCAAGGTACTATATTTGCGCCTTTTGAGGTCTTCTGCGAAATCAGCCGCCGCGCCAGCCCTACTCAGCGTTCTGGGAAGATGTGACGGCGCAAAGGTGTCAACACAAGTCGCGTCCCACACTAAGGGCCGCCCCATCTTCCACGGAATCAGAGTCATCCCGTCCGGTCTTTTACCGTCGTCACGTACAAGGCCGGTCGGCTCAAGAACGGCCGCGCAGTTGGCGGTGGTAAAAGCACGGCGGATGATATCGTTAAGGCTGGCGTGACGGGGGATCCTACCTGCACTCCTTGTGCATGAAAGCCCGTGGTAGCCAAACTGGTCGACAGGAACGCCACACTGGCAGCGGTGTGGACCACAGCAAGATGCGCCCAAGCGGAGGGAAGTCGCGATTCTGAAAGTGGAGGAATCTAAAAGAGTACCAGTATTGGGCGAAGGGAGGGCTTGTAGCCACAAACCTGACTCCCACTCCCCAACGGCCAAGAGCCGGGCACGATCTGTAGAGCTTAGACACGTATCAAAAAGTTGTTTCCGCACTCGCTCACAGATCGGTCCATCCCATAGACGCTGTGAAGATGGAGTCTTAGGTAATTCAATGCTAGGGCATGCTACTTTCCACGCGTTCCTGGCTTCGTTCATGCATGAAACTTCAAAGTCATAAGAGTTACAAAGAATTTTTTCGATTAGGTGTTGATTGCTATGAACTGAAGACAGGAAAGCGGGTAGAGCGACTCCAGTAATGGAGCGAATACCAAGGCCCCCCAATCGCACTGGAAGTGAAGCCTGTAACCACTCCCGATCTTTCAAATTTACATTCAAAATAGTTGACAAAGTGTTTCGGATAATTTTGTCTAATTTATGGAGTAGATCTGAATGTTTCCAAAGCTGGCTACATCGTACAAGATATGTAAATTTGGGCACAAAAAGGCAGAAACGAATAATTGTGAAAGCCATATGGGTATTAATTTTGCTTAAACGATCCGAACATTGCATAAAATTTTGAATTTTTTCTTCAATGAAGGAAGGAAAAGATTCATCCAGTATAGGAGAGCCCAACAAACGAAGAGTGCTATTATCAACTATGTTAATATTATGGGCCAAAATATTAAATTTTTGAATGACCAAATCCTTTGCTGGGTATGAGTCAGGAATGTATAGTTCGCATTTAGAAAAGTTTAACTCGAGACCAATGGTGCGAAACTCAGACGTCAACAAAGCGAGATCGTCATACAGGGTATTTGCATCACCACCCAACGTTCCATCATCCAAATACCAAACATTAAGTTTGGATTGCAAGCGTTGGATGATGGGGTGAATGGCGAGGCTGAAAACGGCAGGTCCAAGGGGGTCACCTTGCTGACAGCCTACAGCTGAAATGATTTCGTTACCATGATAAGTTAATTTTGAAGAAGAACCATAACATTGCCAAAGAAAACTGTATAAATTTGGAATTTTCTCCTTTACTTGCGTTAGTAGGGCACCCCTATTTACTGAGTTGAAGGCATTCTTTACATCCACCTTCAGCAGCAGATCCCCACAATTTTGATCCAAAAAGGTTCTGACAGAATGAACGGCAGCTTCACAGCCACCTCGCGAGCCAAATCCTAACTGTCTAGGTTGAAAAATGTTTGCCAAATCCGGCCCTATCTTTTTACAGCAGATTTTAGCAGCGAGACGCCGATAAGTCATACCAACCGCAATTGGCCTGATGCCACCGTCCTTCTTTTTAAGAGCGCATAAATTAGCACCGTATAAAATATCCGTGATATCACCGTTTACTCGGCCCGATAACATGAGGTTTATAAGAGCCGTCAGGTCCCTCAAAAGGGCCTCCCCGGCTTCTCCGCTTGCACCACATATTAAATCTTTTAAATGCTGCGGAGTTAGGTTGTCCAAGCCTCCGGCAGACCCATTTTGAAAGGACTTGATGGCTGCAGAAACTTCTAATGCCATTACCTCAACGGTGTTATCACTATCTACCGGTGCTTCAGGTAGTAATAGATCTCCTGCTGGGGGTGGATGTTTCCCTTTCAGGATCGAGAGGGTTTCAGGGTTTGATGGCGCGATGGTGTCACTGGAAAACAAGATACGTGCTGCACCTTTGATGTCTCCATCACTGAGCTTGCTTTCCACTAGCTTGTACGTAGCAGACTCAGTTGGCAGTCTCATGTTAAATTTAAAATTTTGATTTGAGTCACAATTATTGTTCAAAATTAAGGTCGTCTCTTCCTGATTACTGTACTTCACGCAGTTTTCTTTAACACGTGTTGTTAATGACTTCTTGTTAGTTTTATCAGGGATAACGTGAAGCACAGCACTCGGGAATGACAGTAAGTGTTCCCAGGAACGCATTGTGTTGTAACTTACCACATCCTTGATAGCGTGAGATAAGGCTGCGGAGACAGAAATGCGGGCACCTCTGGGTATACGCTTAAGAACTGGTCTATTGATTTTGTTACTAGCTAAAGTTTGCCAGAAAGATTGGGTTGGGACAGAAGTATTAATTGGGTTTTGGTGTGAAAGGGGAGCAGATAGAGAGATGTTAGCTGATTTGTGGCATTTGCTTTTGTGTATTTTTAAGCCTCTATTACCTTTGAAAAAGCGTTCCTGGGTACATTCCATGCATCGTACCAGATTTTCCTGTGTCACATACGTCTGCTGAAATCCATTTCCGTCCACCTACGCGCATCGTGGCGTAACAACTGTGGGATTCATATACTTATATAAACAGTAAAAAAGAACCACTATAAAAATTGTCCATAAAAACATAAACTATACAAAAGCACTCGTGTTCTTGACTCGTCTTCAAAACTTCAAATTCTGGTGGACTTCAGACTATGCACATGCGTATCACTACAGCGCAATGCGCGGTAGTGCAAGGGTTGTGCAGCCCCACGGCTTGGCGCCATGGTTGCCACGGGAACTGCGCCGCGTCTCCGAAGTGAAAAATAAATATTTCAAAATCAGCTGATAGAGTGTAATATGTAACGTTGCGCACGCCTTACAAAATAAACACTTCTTATCAAGCTTAAAAATATATACGAGTATATACGGCACAGCTACTTGGTGCAACTTTTGGACGTGCTATTTTAAATAATTTATTATTTTATATATTTTGACGTTGATCCGCCATCACCGCCATTTTTTTCAGTATGTATTTAAAAATATATATGTATGTATATCAGTCTCTGGCAGCCATATTACAAGCTTTGCTTAGTTTGGGGTCAGATGACCGTGTGTGCAATAATGTTCCACATAAATAAAAAGTAAGACCATTTCAATATAATATTTAATTATGTATGCATTAGACACATTTTACTATGGAAACTGACGTAATTTAACACACACAAATATGTAAAAAGAGATTAATTTTAATTAGTTTTTATTTACTCACTAATTTTAAAATTTCGACTATTTTCGACCTTTACTAGGTTCTTTGCTCATAAATAAAGTTTGTATTTGCTTTAAACTCGAGCTAGTACCGAAAATATCTGTCAAAAACTGAAGGGGGTAAACACGTATGCATACACTGACATTTTCTTACTATCTTACTAGTTCTACAAACGCACACTTCAATATTGAGTGGCACACAACTGCAAGCGAGATGATACAACCAAAGGGGGCGGGTGTAATTGTTAAAGGGGAAACTGAGGCTAGGTTTAAGAAAATATAACTATTATTTCACTAATAATTGACCCAGCTATTAAGCAACCGAAGAAGGTGTCAGAGTTTAAGGAGAGATCAGTATTTGCATGTATGTTTGTGAATTTATAAGTTTATTTAGTTGTGATGGTTTCTACTGTAAATTTTCATGTAATTTTGTGGTCAAGGATAACTACTTCCCTTCACAATTTTTGAGTTTAAAGTAAAATCTGTCGAGAGGTTGTGAAAACATAAAGACACACACTCACACAGGTCTACAGTTTGGTGCGAACGACTATAATAAGATAGATGGACACTATTTTCTAATAGAAAATATGAGCTAGTGCCAGTAGTGGGCTTATCGCTAAAAAAGATCTCTTTCAGGCAACCATTGGATGGAATTAATTAACGGTACAAGAGATAGACGGGGGGATACTGAAATGATACCATTTAGTAAATACTACCAAAATAATTGAGTCGCGATAAAAAAAAATTACCACGATATCGATAAAAATGCTGAACAAAATCTAATCACGGTGCGCGTGATTAGATTATATACATGCTCAGTTTTTTTTGCTTAGTTTAGCTGCCTGTATTGCTAAAAACTAATATTAATGACATTTAGCAAGTAAATAGTGAACGCCATAAAAATGGATAGCACATAACATACCTACTACCTACTCATCCTGCAAATGCAGAAAATCTAAACAATTTCTGAGTACCACGATAGACCACAAAATTTTAAATAGACATTTCAAATAAAAAAAAGAAACTAGGTACCTTTAGATAGAAGTATCTATTGATAAACAATTCAGGATTGCCGGTCGTTTTTTTTTGAATAGTCTATTAAATTTCAACTACCATTAGGTTATAAATATTACATTTTAAATACATCCTATCAGTCACCCACATCGCATATCCATCTTAAAAGCCCATTCAGAAACTCGTCTCAAGCCACCGCTACCGCTAAATACGGCTTCGATTTTTAAAACCCCCGGATAACGTCAAACCGAAGTACGTCAGATAAGCGACGACTGCGCCATCTATCTTCCCACCAGACGTATGCAAGATACGGGCTACCCACATGATATAATCGAAAATCGCTTACCAAAATCCATCTACATATTCCTTCTGACAACGGCTAAAATTGGCTTCGAATTTTTATTGGGAGTTTTTCGGGCAAGAAATTGAATTGTTATCTCTAGTGGTTGGCACGGGGGCTTGTTTAGTGGTTATAAAAGGTTTATAGCGGTGTAGCTTTTAGGATTTTTCTTTAATGTCGTGAATACGCCATGGCGATGTAGGATTTAGGTTTGCAGTTGTACTTTGCAGTATGTAATTGAAATAATTCGTTTGATATTGGCTTTACTTTTAAACTTAATAATGATAAAATAATGCGTGATAAGTACTGATAAACATTAAAAATATGATAGATCCTGAAGTATTTATTATGCACAATTTAAAAAACAGAAAGTTAACATAAACTTACATATCAATTGTTTTATACTATTATTTTGAGAATTAGGAAACTGTATTGATTATTGTTTTAGTTGCCATTTAGATTATAACCCGACATTATTTGCATGCAATTGTAGTTTATGAATCTATTATTTTACTGTATTATTGTGTGAGGTAAATGTAAGTGATTATATCGTTTTTATCTCAATAAATAAATAAATCAACTAATACTTTAAATAATCTATACCTACCTACCTATATACACAAATAAAAATCAAAAAAAGACTAATCTAAAAGCCCCTCGGTGGAGGCACAAATGAGAGATCCCAATTTACTTAATTAATAATTTTTTGGGTTTACTGATTTCATCCCTGTTCACAATGCATCGAGAATTGAATTGGGTCAAAAAAGCTTACTTGCTAGAAATAAAAAATAGTGATGTATGACTTCGTGCCTAATATTCAAACCTTAATCAGTGGCCCCGAACGAACTAATTGGATTTTTCACAGCTCTAGGGAAATTCGGTAACTAGCGGCACAGACTAGAAATATACAGATTAAAATTAAAATAATCGATTGAAAATGAGAATGTAACAAATGCCTCATTTATATAATATGCATACAAATAAATAAAGCAGCCAAGTGCAAGTCGGGCTTGCGCACTGAGGGTTCCGTACCACCATATAAATTCATAACTACAAAAGTACAAAAAAAGTCATCATGCCCAGGCGGTCCCCCATCCAAGTACCGACCACGCCCGACATTGCTTAACTTCGGTGATCGTACGAGAACCGGTGGTGAATAGAATTTCCTCAACGACTCGCACTTGGCCGATATTTAGTATTTGTTGTTTTAATTTAGAGTGTGTACTACAATCATGTTAAGTTTGACGTTTGTACATTTTACCGTTTTAACACTAGAGCAAATACAAAAATATGTTTAAAAAAACGTTTGTTGTAAAGACGGGGTCCATTTACTTTTTAATTGTTGACTTTTTTATTATTTCTTAGTTTTAATCCGTCGTAATACAAAATTTTCTGTGAAAATGTTAACTGGCTGTCTATTACAGTTTGAAAGATACAATACAGCCGGTAAAATGTAAGAAAGACGGACATACAAAAAGACAGACAAACAATGTAGGCTTAGAAATAGGGTCCCATTTACACCCTTTGGGTACGGAACCCTAAAAACACACCAAATCATAATAATATGCTAACGATTAATTGACGATTTATAGTTCAACGATTTTTTTACAAGTAATTTTGACACAGTTTCGTACAATACAAAGAGAAAGAAATATTTACGAAACTTACTTTTTTCTTCTTCTTCGAATTATAAAATGTCTTTGTACGAAACTGGTTAGTTAGAACAAAAAAAAATTTACGAGACTTGGCTACTTCGGCTAAAAAAAACTGCTATTACTTACACAATGACTTGCTACTTAGCTTATTCAACACGCAATAACGTCCTTAAAACACGTCCAGGCTTAAGCAATTCTGTTTAGGTGATTGCGAAAAGCTGCGCAACCGCAAACCGTATCTCGCGTTTAGATTCACGTTTGCGTGATTTTTTGAACTGCGCTGGCCCGCGTAGTTATCAATAAGGCCTCGCCAGTACGCTTTGTAATTTCTTATCATAAAAAATATATTTTTGCGACTGTCGAAGTTATGTCTCTGCGCTATTTACACTTTTTGCTAGGGATGTCTAATTTACGATTTGAAAACGTGCCCCGAATATATTTATTATGATGGCAATATATTTGCGCTGTAGTTAGTGATAATTAAAATAATAAAGAAGGGAGAGGGACCAATGATTTGTGCCAAGTTTCTGGGAAAAATTTGCTCATTGGAGGTGTTCACGGAGAAAATGTTATCGAATTGTTTTTAGAAAATAAACGTGAGTAATAAAATAATTATGTTGTTTGGCAATTTTATTGGTTCTTTTTAGGGTTCCGTACCCAAAGGGTAAAACGCGCTATTACTCGTACTATTACAAAGGCTCCGCTGTCCGTCTGTCCGTCTGTCCGTCTGTCACCAGGCTGTATCTCATGAACCGTGATAGTTAGACATTTGCAATTTTCACAGATGATGTATTTCTGTAGCCGCTATAACAACAAATACTAAAAATCTGAATAAAATAAATATTTAAGGGGCTCACATTCACAATACGTTTTTGCCCGAACGGCAACGGGTAGACGCTTGAAATATACACAGAATATTAAGTTAAATATTCACTTTAAAAACAAATATATAAATTAAAATAAAATTAATATTTAAGGGGGGCTCCCATGCAACAAACGTGATTTATTTGCCGTTTCTATAGATAATGGGACGGAACCCTTCGTGCGCGAGTCTGACTCGCACTTGGCCGGTTATTTGAAGTAGTTAGCTATTTTTTGTCTAATAAATGGTCCTATTTATTAAGAACTAGTTGTTGACCGTGACGGTGTATGCGTAGATTTTCATATAAACCTTCAACCCCCTTCTGCTTTTCTTAATCCAGCTTTTTCGCAAAATTCTTTCTTAGCGGACCTGTCCGCAAGCATAATAAATCTACCTGCCAAAATCAACTTTTGTAGGTCAAATAGTTTTTGAAATTCGTTTTCGAAATCTGTCAGTGAGTGAATGGCATTTCACTTTTATCTACAGGGTTATTTGTAATTCATCCAAAACCTGTCATAGGTAGCTTCCTATATCATACCGGACAAATTTAGTTCCAAAACTTTTATAACGTAACTTAAATAAACGTTTAACAACAAAAATTATAAAAAGGAGTTTACTGGAAATTAATTTATTATCATTTGTTTTAAAGAAGATTGAGCATATAATCCCAAATCATATTTATATTCCAGAGAATCTTGAGTATACAAATGCAAATAAAATAAATATCAACTAAAAAAACCGACTTCATACAAAAGTGTCTGAACTAGACCAAATTAACACACGGGAAGCACTAGCTTTCAAATAAAAAAAGAATCATCAAAATTGGTTCACCCTGTCCAAAGTTCTGAGGTAACAAACATTTAAAAAAAACTGACGAATTGACAACCTCCTCCTTTTTGGAAGTCGGTTAAAACTATTCAAAAAGCATAAAAATTATTCACCAATTAGAACAAAATGAAGCGGTCTCGATAAAAGAGCAAAATACAAGCAAAAGTACAATAGATACTCTAACAAAACCTTGTAACGACTCCCTTGCTCATTATACTAAGCTGTGATACGGCTTGACAGATGCCTCGCCTCTTCTCAATTTGTTGAAGACCCACCACTTAAGTAGGGATTAAGCGCATTGCTTAATCTTTAGTCAAAGACTCTGTTTCCTGAATTACTCTGCATAAACGGAAAATATATAATTCAAATATACGTACGTATACGTGTCATTCGTGTTTTTCAGTGGTCATTGTTGTAGAATTATTTTGATTTAGTAAATCTATCGAGAGAAAAAAACAATTATAATGTACAGGAGGGGTTCATGAAAGGTCATACAAAGCCGAGAGAGATTCATCATATTTATCATTACGAACAACTTTAAGAAAAAAAAGCTATTCCAAAGAAAACTAATACTATTCATTATACAAAAACGTATTTTTGACTTTGATCTAATGTAAAAATGCTAATACGTAAAAATGTCAAATTTGACGGCATTATAAAATACACTCAAAAGTAAAATCACACAAATAGTTAACCGGTCAAATTTGAGACAGGCATGCGCTAAACAAGCCGCCTGCCAAGCGTGGGGATTATGGCAACACCCCTCTCTATGAGAAGGCCTTGTCCAACAGTGGACGTTAATTGGCTGATGATGTGTGTGTATGTGATGCGCTAAACATCCCAAACTAAATGATGAAATATAACACATTATTTTAGAGCGCGAGTCCGAGTCGCACTTGCTTGGTGTTTACATTTTTACATACTTTAGTAATATTATAAATATCAAAGCTGTATGGTACATTAGCTGTCAAAAACAATAAGCAGCCCTATAACTTGTTTCCTATCCTTTGCCATAAAGAATCCTTGCTTTGAAGCAACACAAACGTAATAAAGAAACATTACTCAAAAATAACTGTCTCAATTTTTCAAAGGATTCAGAAACATAATATCCTTTATTTTATTCACAACGCAGGTACAAGGTAAATCACAGATTGCTGATGCCAATGACCTGTAAAGGTCTGTTTGCATTATGCAAGTCGCGTGCAAGCCAGACCCTGAGCGCTGATGAGCTTGGATTAATATTTAAATGTAGCGGTCTGAACCCAGGAATGGTTTGTTTCCTAACAATGGGAAGTATTACTTCAATAATATTACAAGAAAGTAATGCATTTCAAGTAGAAGAATTAAGTATTGTAATGTTATAACGCGCCAATAATTTAGAAATGTATATACCTAATTGAAAAAAATATTCGTCTTGTCGTCGTGACGTCGTGACGTCTTGTTTGTAACAATAGTTCATTGCGTACGGAGCTACCATTGGTGCCTAAACGATAAAATATAGCGCGTGACAGGTAGATTTCTCGTAGATTTTGCTGCTAAAAACAACAAAGTTGACTTCCCGGGTAGCTCAGTTCAGTTGGTAGTGAATCTACCTTCTGCGCTTGGGGGCGTGGGTTTGATTTCCCACCTAGGACAAACATTTTGTGTGCGCCAAGCGCAGAAGCTAGGTTCACTACCAAATAAGCCACCGGGGCAGTCATAACCTCTAGTTTTAATCTTCCTTCATTAGTTATAGGCCCAGAATATGGCGCTATCTCTCTTGCACTTTTGATGGTTTTTATTTAATTTTATTGTGTTTTTTATAATGTGCATCGGTCATTTTGCGAATTGAATTTTTCGGCCAGTTTTTGTCTGAGAAAACAGTCTATAATAAAGACAGTTCACTCCAGTTGCAAATATTTAATTTTGTGTTTTCTGTTAGCTGTTGTACCTATGTATCTCATAGACCAGACTTTTGAATGTACGAACATAGGTACAAGTAGGTTATTTAGATTCCCAGACAGTAGAATTGCTTATCTAGGTGTTATGAGGCCTTAATAAAATGCGCAATTCAAGTATTTTGTAGTACTTAGAACCAGACATGCAACATAGTTATTTTGTATGTAAAGAACTTTAAACTAAAATCATTTAAAACTCATTAAAATTTATCAAAGGATTGTTCAAAAATGTTTGTTACTCACAATTATCAAACAAACAAATTGTTAAAACTAAAAACACAAGGAAAGAAAACCAAAACATTACAAAACTTTATGCCAGAATTAACAGGCAAAGCTCGTTTAATTCAGTGTAAACGCAAAAAAAGTCTTTCAAATAACAACTAGCTAACACATGTGCAAGCTTCCGAAGTATTTCTTTTAGATACAAGGCTTTGCGGCATGAAACATTACTCACGTGTGTGTCACTCTCACGAAGGTTGGTTCCGTAGCAATAAAAAAATACACAATATCAATTATTTCTAGTATAGAATGTTTACAAAAAAAAACATAACAATAAATTTGTATAAAAATTTACGATGCTAATTTTAACATAATATACAAAGTTTTATCAATATCGGACAAGTAGTTTCTGAAGAAGAAAACTATAGCACGTTTGTTTGAAAACTTTAAAATAACATTACCTCCAGAGACAAATTCTTCACGTGCGTATGTACGTCGTTATTTTCTTTGGATATACGTACTTTAAGTCTAAAAATAATGTTCTAAGTACATATAAAAAAAAAAAAAATATAAATGCGAAAGCTTGTGAGCTGTGAGATGTTCGTGACTCCTACACGCAGAAACTGCTGAATGGATTTGGATGAAATTTGGAATATACATAGAATATATAAACATTGAAATTAACACATAGGCTACTTTTCATCATCACCAACATCATAATTTTTCATCACCACGCGGGTGAAGCCGCGGGGACTGCATAAACACTAAAATATTTACAGATTAATACTGCTAAGGTAAATAAAACATGTTTATACATAGATTTTGTGTCCTTGATTGAATTATCTAATGCTCTTCATACTAGATACAACATTTATCGTGAAGATCTGTATACGATTACAAGTATCTATTAGTTAAATCTCAGCTGAATTTGAAACCAAAATTATCTTTAGTAACGACGGATCCGATAAAAAATTCGAATAACAAAACTTACTCTCGACTGTTGATGTGCTAAAACCAAGTACTTGTTTTTGTAACAGTAGGTTCTGTTTTTATCACGGAACCCTAAAAAATAAAACCACAAAAAAGTTTGTCCCGTCTTGCTTCAAACCGCACAAGTTTTTTCATAGTCATACTACTCGCAAATAAGTTCGCCTCATAACTTTTGCCGTATAAGGTTTATCATTTGCATGGAACGTTGTTATAATTTTCGCGTCTGGTTTTATAATAGGCAGTTATATGTATGACGCAATTCTTAAATATTACTATATCATTGGAACTATTAAAAATCAAAATCTATAAAATCAGTAGGTATTTTATAAATATCTAATCGTATCAGTAGTTTTTAATCAAAACATATTTTTAAGCGTTTATGAGAATTTCTCTTTATTTTATTAAATTTAATAATTCGAAATAAATAAAAAATATTGAAACTGCGTAAAAAAATATGTAAAAGTAACGTATACGTAAAATATTTCTTAATAAATGGATCAATTTTACTAAATACTGTAAATCAAAGTACAATAGATATATCAAATCACAATGAACAAGTTAAGGTAGATTCACACACATCAGTGAAGCCACAGTTCCGACACAGTTCCGGCACAGTGCGAAATATTCTTTCATACATTCTCTATGAACGCATTCCCATTTGTCAACGTCAGTAACGACACAGTGTTCTCAGTGCGTTCGTAGATAATGTATGAAAGAATATTTCGGACTGTGCCGGTACTGTGTCGGAACTGTGGCTTCATTGATATGTATGAATCGACCTTTATCCATATATATAGCAAGCTCAAAGTCGCACAACGAGCTATGGAGAGGGCTATGCTTTGGGTTTCTCTACGAGATCGAATCAGAAAGAGGAGATTCGTAGACGAACTAAAGTCACCGACATAGCCCACCGAATTAGCAAGTTGAAGTGACAGTGGGCAGGGCACATAGCACGCAGAACAGATGGCCGATGGGGCCGAAAGGTTCTCGAGTGGAGACCGCGGACCGGTAAGCGCAGCGTAGGACATCCACCCACAAGATGGCCAGACGACCTAAAAGAGACCGCAGGAAAACGCTGGATGCAGGCCGCTTCCGACCGGTCCTTTTGGTAATCGATGGGGAGGCCTATGTCCAGCAGTGGACGTCCTATGGCTGAAATGATGATGATGTGACCTTTATACTGTTGTTAAACTAATTAAACAGCCATAGCTATACTGTTCATTCTTCCTGTATAACCTTTGTAATTCTTTGCCATTTATGTTCCAAACTGTCCCTCTACCCCCATTTCATTGCGCAAATATTTTCAAATGTGTAGAAGTATCGTTCAACTCGATAAAATAAAATGAATGCACCAACATCGGTACATGCAGCAGCATTGTTTCAAGCATTACATAATAATATGACAATAACTAGCTCTAGCAAGACTTAAGTAGCTCTTCTAAAGCGAAAGTAGTGAGCGGAACGAGCAACCGGAACGTGAGTTGGAATACCAATATTCTAAGTGCACGTCATGGATGAAATAAAACGATAGACGCCGCCCTATGAACACATAAGCTGAGGCACCATGGAGGCACCCTACAAAGTCGACGCGTACGTAAAAGGCCTCAAACATTGATACACAATCAATCACAGCATAGTTAATCATCCACTAATACATCCATTTTAGCTTTTTTAGATAGAAGCGGTAAGTTTACAATAAAAATTTTATCAGCATTATACAAAATAAACTATAGTACTTACGAGTATTAGCATTCTAAAGCGCAGGCTACCTGCTATCACATCACACTTATATTATAAACTAGTAGCGTCCCGTCGTAGTACCCGGTATCTTATAAAGAACCTAAGCTAGAAACTTACCTTATTCTTCGATCCATAATCTTCCAAAGATATCCGCCTGCATTGGGATGAAGCCAGGTTATGTGAGATTATACCCACTAAAACCTCCCCGGTGATCAGCCTTAGTGCTTGATAAGAAGAGGGCCTATGTGTTTTGTCCGGGATCTCCAGAGGAACGCACAGAAGCCCTCAGCACTACGCTACGGCTCCTCCCAAAACAACCAAAAAAAGTTTTTTGCCGAGATAAAAAAGCAGCCAATGTTCAGTAGTTTTAACATATCAGCCAAAATTCCTGATATGTTAAAACTACGGAACACTGCTAAAAACATAATTAGCATTTTATTTACCTGTGCTAAAAAGCGAATTTAGGCTTCAACATCCTAAAAATAAGGATAATTAGTTTCCGTGGAAACTATGGGTAGTTGGGGTACTGAGGCCAAGCGCTTGGTTTATGAAAATGGCCGCAGAATGCGAGTCAACGGTGAAAGGATATTTAAATGTAAAGCGGAAAGCCGAATATCAGGTTGAGTGTACCTTGGGAGAAGCCTATGTCTAGCTGGACTAAGGTGGGCTGATTGTGATGATGATAATAATATATGCATAAAATCAATTCTACATTCAATCAGGCGAGCTCACGTTGCCACCATTTTGGAGCTTCCAAAATTCTGGTTTGTACATATTTAATTTTAACTTTAAGCGAGGGTTTGATTTTCTTTTATTATTCGTTCAAGCACGTGTGAATTGTAATAACCACTGAAGTGAGATTTTTTTCGTGTAGTCGTTAATATTGGTACTCGATTGGACTGTTGTTATTGGAGTAAGTAAACACGGATCTATTCGCAAAAAAAATATATAATTAGTAGTACAGTACCTATACAGAATAAGTTATATGTTTTTTTGTAATTTTGCGAAAAACAGGTATAAATAGTTTTTTTTAAACGCTGATATAAAAAAGCTGATTAACTTCAAACGGCTGCAAATGTTTACATGAATCATAGCTAATAAGAACACTCTCTATCATTATAATGGTATGGAATAGGGTCCTCTAGCAGCTTAGCACCTAACAACAACGGAATTTATAAAAAGTCTGAAAAATAACTCCTTAAAAACTTTTGGTGGTATTTTGTGGTAGTTATATACGTTTTCGGGGCTTAACCTTAAAACAATGGAATAGCACAACAAAGTTTTAAAAATACCTGTCTAAAAAAAGCTTTTAAATGTGAAAATAGGTAAAAAATATTTTTAATGCATTTTCGAGCCTTTTAACGTATTTATTACTTTACAAAATATTTTTTCGTGTAGAAAATGAAAAAAAGTTACCAAATGAAATGAGTGGGCACTCTAAAAGTTTTTTCTGTGAAAAACGTCTCAACACGATATACCCATTATGTATTAGTAAAAACTTAGCGATGTTTTATTAAAACGACATTTTATTTATTTTATGGTCAGTATTTGATGAGGACAGAAATACCAACAAGTTTTTCCATGAGACCAACCATAAAACAGCCATACAATTCGTTTGATGCAATCGAGCGAAGGTGGCTGAAAGGTAGCATGGGTGCTTTACAATCTGTCAGTACCAGGTTCGATCCTCAGCCCATTACTAATGACTTATCTGAATACTTAAATAAATTATGTGAAGTCGTTTCGATGCCATAACTCAAATACGGTGAAGGCAAATATGATGAGGAAACCGGTATGTCTAAGAACCTCATAAACTCAAAGACACGACATTCACCAACATGCTTTGGCCCAGTTTGGTGGATTACAGCCCGTCCTCTCTGTATGAAGGTCTGAGTCCCAGCAGTGGGAACTTGTTAGGCTGACACTGTATTTATTTCGTTTAAGTACGAAAGAAACACTTTTCTAAGGAATAGCAGAGTTTTCTTTACAGTTTCTGAGCTGGTCCCATAGTAACAGTAATTAATAAATAATTTATAAATACAATGACATCATTTCGACTTCGAGGCACCATTTCGTGAAATTCTGTATAATAAAGAATTTAATTCTTCCCTTTATCTTATTACCTGCAAAATGTGGAATTAGCTTCCACGGTGATTCCGAGAAGCTACAACATGGGGTTCTTCAAGAAGCGAGTTAAGGGTCGTCAACGTTGTTTGGATTACCACTGGTGTGTAACGTATCTGTGATGCCCCTGGTGTTGATGGTATCCATAGGCGACGGTGACTGCTTAACATCAGGCAGCCCGTCTGCTTGTTTGCCACCCATGGCAGTTAAAAAACTACACTACTTCGTAGTAAAGTTTCATCAAAATCAGTTCAGCTGTTGAAACGAATTGCATTTATAATAAGTGTGATTGCACTGCAAACCAAGCAGAGTGGTCCCAATGCTCGAGTCGAGACGCTGCAACCAATTTCAAAAATTAAACTTTGCTTAATACTAGACTGCACGAAACTCCCGAGGGAACGATAACTCAGAAAACTTACTACAAATGCAAGCTTTCCTTTATCACTACCTAAGGAATAAATACTACTTAGATAAGAAGTATCTCACACTTTGTAAAATTGAAAAACCAAATAGGTGTTGTCATTTTATGCGGTACCATTGTATTAAGCGCTGGGTATGCTGACAACTGGTAGTGGGCTTGGAAATTTGTATTGTCTATGTGCAATTTTTTTTTATAATAGATTACTTAGTTTAGTGTTAGTTAAATAAAATAAAATAGCCTTTTAGTTCAACCTATACAATTAACAGGCATTATTACTTATTTAATTTAATTAATATTAATTGAAGTAGTACATTTATATTTTATGAAACCTTTTTTTTTATGTTACTGAGTGACGAGACGAGCGAAGTCGTTCGCCTGATGGCTCTTCACGCTTGCCCATAACAGCTCAACGCCACTCAGAATTTTGAACTTCAACAGTTCAAAACCCTGGATGGCAATATTGGCAATGCACTGCGCTCGTCACCCCGAGATATAAGATGTCAAATCTCTGTGTGCCCTGCAATTTCGCTGGAAACATTGCCCTTCAATCCGGAACACAGTGGTATTTGTACACTACTGCTTCGCGGTTGAATAACTGGCAAAGGTGTGGTACTTCCCCAGGCGGACTCCTGCAAAGAGTCCTACCACTACAAAAACCATACATAAATAATAACTAAACATTTAAGCTGATACATTTTCTTATATCTAAATTATGTTAGTCAATTTACAATTAGTGTTAGTTAGCTTGTATTTAAATTGGTTTGTAAAAGCACTAGCACACTAACAAACTTTTTACCTCAAAATGTGTTTTGTCATTCAAGTTTTTTTTTTCAAACAAGTGACGCTTATTTTTGACAAAAATGACGTCTATATTTGTCAATAACTTGAAGAATGACGTCTCAGTGGCAAAAAGACACTGTCCACCACAGATCTGTGGTGTCCACATTGTATGGATTATCTGGCCCAGCACGTATGTCACACGTCCCAGTATCGAGTCCTGGCGAAAAAAAAATGACAGCTCAATAATTTTTTTAACTTCTATACAAATTACAAACCACAGAAAAGAGAAGAAAAATTCTCACATCAGTGTTACAAACAAACACAGACTTAATCTTTAACACCGCAAACTTATTTTCCTTCTCCGTTCCATCGTCAGTACAAAATCATATGTTTTATACTTATGTGCTTAACTTCTTTTCACATGTATAAACAAAATTTCATTTTTCCACGGTCCCAAGGCTCTCCAGTTATCAAAACTTTACGGCGTATATATACGGACGCTTGCAAACCCATACAACTCCCATCATCTCACAAAAAACACTACGAACCGCTACAAGATGGTTTGCGAACTCAATCTTACTTTAAAATAGTTCTGAGGGGCTACCACAACCTCAAAATCATCCTTATAATAATCTTACATTGAACTGTATCTCGCTCTTTCGGCTAATGAGAAAGCAAGTTAAAAATATTTTATGTAAGATTATAATAATAATGTTTTAGAGATTGTGGTAGCCCACCTGTGGTATTGTCACAAGTGAATATAATATAAGAGAGTTAAGATCCTATGCCATAAAAACAGTACACTTACAGCAGCAGAAACTTTGCATACCCGTTTATTTTGGATGCCATTGCATGGTTAGCTAAGTGACGACATTCTAAATCCAATAAGATGGATTTCCAGTTATTTTTTATGTGACCCCATGATATAGATATCAAATAAAAAGGTTTGCTGAGAAAGATACAATAAATAAAGTGACGTCACACAAAATTCAATATGGCGGACGAGAGACAGGGGAGAGTGGCATATACAAAAAGAGGCCTATACCCAGCAGTGGATCATTCAAGACTGATGATGATGAGTGTCCAAAAATTACTGAATAATTAGAAGCTATACTACTGTTCGTTAATATATCATGAAAAAAAAACAAAGTCGTTCTAATTAAATTTCCATAAGAACTTAAATTAATAAAATATTGCGTACATTTGTAACAAAGCCTCCAACTATTCAGCAACCTGGAAAGTTCTAGATAACTCCATTTACACCGACAATAAAAGCTTCACGTAACCCTCAACTTGCTAATCAATTTAGAGAGTTGCCAACTTCGCTTACACGCACGCTTAAGTCAAGTCGTCCTATTTAAGAGTCCCATTACAAAGGAAAAATAATACAATTTATTAGGACCAAGTTCGTTATCCCCGGAGATTGCTGGGTGGTGCAAGTCAAAAGCGCTAAGACCGGATGGTTTTTACAAAATATTATTTTTTTGCGCGAATAATTCTGCGTTTACATGTTTAACCTCGTTATATCACTGGTCCATACTCGAGCTCGTTCACGTTTAATAAATAATAATTTACCATTAATACACATTAACACCCGGCAACGAAAATACACTTAGGGAAATACGAGTAAAACAATAAGTCGACATGTTTTTTCAAGTTGGCGCAAAAACTTCAACAATATCCCATGAAGAAACACAAATTTTAATTCGTTAATCGTTAGTTAGATAATATTATGACGTTTGAAAAAAAAAATAGATTCGTAAATTGGTTATTCGGTAACAAGATAGGCGTTTTGACGACAGCTCACCTAATATTTGTGACGATGTGGTCAAAAACACGCCTGGTCTTGAACATGGTGCATGTAACTGCGCTGAAATATCAAGAGCTCCATCCGCGACCTTATCGCGATAAATATCCCGTCAATAATCATATAAATGCAGCCATGCTAAGTTCAGCTTTTGTTGACACAAGGCTATCTGAACGTTTCTGCTAATCTACCTGCTAGCTCCTATGATTTGAGCCAAATCACCACCGGGACGCAGCTCTGCGACGCACTAAAGCTCACGTCACCACCCTAATGGAAAACATCATGAGCCTTGACATCTCCTCCCGCGAGGACCAAGACTTGTTTTCCGTAATATCGTGTACTGATAAAACAAAGGATGTCATTCAATATGGGTTTAATATTATAAATAGGTAATGTGGTATGAAAATGGAAAAGTTTCAGCAAAAGTTTGATATTAAATCTACGGTACGAATATTCTTAAAAGTTTTTCTTTATTGGTAACTATCTGTGCTCCGGCGGTTGCTTTAGTTTAGTAACTTTAGTTACTCCTAATAACATCAGCTATGCGATGTTGGCGACAGCATTCAGCAACCTTGTGGAAGCTACCTCCCTGGTAGCGACTAACGGCAATGTGAATGATTGAAAACAATGCAGCCTCCTTGGTAATGACAGCAACCTCCTTTGACTTAGATGTCACTGTTTTTTTTCTTTGATGTAATAAAATATGTCAATGTAATATGACAAGCATAAGACGAGTATTATATTCTCTTGGCATAAGACAAGTATACACCTTAATTCTTGTTCTTGTTTTTAGGGTTCCGTATCCAAAGGGTAACGGGACCCTATTACTAAGGCTCCGCTTTCCGTCCGTCCGTCCGTCTGTCACCAGGCTTTATCTCATGAACCGTGACAGTTAGACAGTTGAAATTTTCACAGCTGATGTATTTTCGTTGCCGCTATAACAACAAATACTAAAAAATAGAATAAAATAAATATTTAAGGAGGCTACCATACAACAAACGCGACTTTTTTGCTCGTTTATGCTCGATATTGATAACGGCAACAGGTAGACGCTTGAAATATTCACAGAATGTTTAGTTATATATTGACTTTAAAAATAAATAATTAAATTAAAATAGTATTAATATTTAAGGGGGGCTCCCATACAAAAACGTGTTTTTTTTATGTTTCTATAGAAAATGGTACGGAATCCTTCGTGCACGAGTCTGACTCGCACTTGGCCAGTTATTTAGTAGGACAAATACTCAGAATACGAAAAATACTTGGAAAATATTATAAGACCAAAAAAATATGTTGATCCGAACGCTACCAAACTTCACAAGATCACTCGCTGGGCTAATCTGAAAATACCCGAAAATTTCATCAAAATCGGTCTAGCCAGTTGGGAGTGGCTACGTACGTAGTTGCGAAGAACGTTGTTGCGACGCACTCTGTTGGGAAAAGAAGACCATAGGGAACATAGTTACATACATACATACATCGCCTTTTAAATATATAGATACCTACGTTTGGCTACCAACTTGCCTAATGGTAAGCGACGGTACGACCGAAGATGGAGTACGTCGATCCAGGAGAAATCTATTTAGGAGTACTACAGCTTTGGAAAAGCCTAGATCATAGTACAGCGTGCCATGAGCGCAGATGTATTTCAGACGCTTTTTATATAATTTCATTTAGATGTATAAAGGCTGCTAAGACGGTCTTTTTTTCAGTGTGAGTGACTTAGCCTATCTTGATCAAGTAGATCAAGTAGTAGCCAGACTTCGCGTCACGCGACTTCGAGCGACCACATTTTTTTTTTGCCAGACCACGTGTTTCTTTGTACATCGAAACTTGTCGAGTTACCTTTATTTATTTATTAGAAAGCCGTTTATCTGCAGATTATTGTCGGTTCCTTGTCCAAGGCTCATTTGTGTGGTGTAATTTTGGAAGTTTAAAAAAAATTTAAATAATAAGTTTGCGCTTGACTGCCAACTCGCTTGATGTTAATGATGATGCGGTCTACGATGGATCACGCTTGCCTAGAAGAAACCGATTTACTCTTGAGTTGAAGACCCTCAGATTTTAACTATCGGGGAACACCCATTCAGGCAGCGCATTCCACTGACTAGCAGTTCGCACAATAAAAGTGGAATCAAAGCGCTTTGTATAGGTTTTCGGGATGTCAAACATAAAACGACCTACCACGAGACATTTCCCTGCAGCAGAGTTCTATAGATACCATGCCAAATAGAAATCATGGCTGTTATTTTTGTTATCTCTAATAAGTAAATCATTAATCATAAATGTAAAGCATGCCAATAATAGTCCCATTTTTGATTTTCAAAATATCAAACAACGCATAAGAAACTTCTTACTAATGTATGGCCAAATTATTACATCACATTCACATCTGTCAGTCTATTGTATATTAGTCAAAGTAAAACAAAATAATGCCATTTTTAACTGAAAAAAGTTAAGCAATTGTGTAGTTCTAACTTTGAAAAAATAAACAATATCGTTACATCGTTCAGTTCAGTTCATATGTGTTCTAAGTATTAATATTAATCACTGTTTTAAACTATCACGGTTCTTCACTAAAGTTAAATGATTATTTACGGGATATTTACCGTGGTAAGGTTGTGGAAGGAGCTCCCGATATTTCCCGATAGTCTTCCCGTGAACATGGTGCATGTAACTGCGCCGAAATATCGGGAGCTCCTTCCACAACCTTACCACGGTAAATATCCCGTAAATAATCATTTAACTTTATTAATATTAATACTTTAAGTAAGGCTCAAGTCAAATAATAACATATATAAGTTAACGCATCAAGTATCAAAACGATTCTAACTGCTTAACCTAATAAACAGTTTCGATTTTGAATACGTGCTGATTTTCTCTTCCACTTTCGTGACAATGTTCTGAAGTAAATAGATAATAAGTTACGCCATTGACAAATGCGTAAAGTTTTTCCGCATAGGGGCGAGATCCAAGGGTAAGTTGGAACTGTTAGAAGTTAACTGTTAGGGCCTGAGATAGTGAGATGAACTGGTGGGTTCGGATTGAGATAAATTGGTCACTGATTGGGGACTGACTTGGGACTTGTGGACAGATTTTACGGTTATCTCTATATAGGCTTTCGATGGCGACCGCCATAGATAAGACGGTTAAGTAGATCAATTAAGGTTCAAAAAGGCGAACATCATTAGGTATTACTCGTATTGTATAAAAGTTTTTTTAAATTATTTTATGATACTGAGTGACGAGACGAGCGAAGTCGCTCGTCTGATGGCTCTTCACGCTTGCCCATAACAGCTCAACGCCACTCAAAATTTTGAACTTCAACAGTTCAAAACCCTGGATGGCAATGCACTGCGCTCGTCACCCCGAGATATAAGATGTAAAATCTCTGTGTGCCCTGTAACTTCGCTGGAAACATTGCCCTTCAATCCGGAACATAGTAGTGTTCGCACACTACTGCTTGGCGGTTGAATAACTGGCAAAGGTGTGGTACTGTGATACCCCAGGCGGACCCCCACAAAAGAGTCCTACCACTACATCTCGTTCAACACCTAGTTCAATTTAAAGTTGTATGTGTAAAAGATGAACTTAGTAAATGCATCAAAATGAGTTTTATCTATATTTTCTACCTCACTGTACATTGTACAAAAGCATCGAACGAGTTGAGAAAAAAATGCGATACGGCATGAAACGAGTAAAGAAATTAGCTAGATGCACAAAGTCAGGTATTTATGGCAGCGACGAAAAGGCGTCAGAACCAAATTACTTAACTATCGAAAAACAAAATTGAATGAAAGTCTGTTACAAAAATTATAATATTCGATTAAAGGAAAATACATGAATGTCCGGGAAAAAGATCAAGAGGAAAGAAGATATCCCGTTTAAAATTTACTTCTCCCTCCCCTACGGTCAGGCAGTCTAAAAGTGAATAAGTACCTAGGTTATAAAATCCTAATGAATGAATGAGAAAAGAACTAGATAAAATTAGATCGAATTGGTCGCTCAATCAACGTCTTGTCGAAACATTCCGTGACCAAAATGCTGGCCGGTACCACTATGATTACAAATAGGTATGTGTATAATTTTCTTGTGTTAATTAATAAAAATACTGCTAATGAGTGTGGCTTATGAGAAAATACTCAATTCAAAATGAACAACGAAATAATCAAGTAGAGACTTAAATGTAGTTTACGAAATTTTGACTAAAATTTAGATATTTGAAACCAAATTTCGTTATCTAGACTTTAGTTGTATTTTTAGTTCTAACTTATACATAAGTAACAATGTCGCCACGGTTGATGTCAGTGGAAACCAGAATAGATGGCGGAATATCGTGCTAAGCCGGTACTGTAACAGGTCACGACCACAAGCATTGTGAAATCGTAGACAAGCTTACAACCTTCTTAGGTATACTGTCAGTGTTTTCTCCTCTCAACCATTCTGTGACACCCAGTTGAAACTTTCACATAATATGTAATGATTAACTTAGAAATACTAATTAAAACAAAAAGAAACAAAGAGGTGTCCCCATACAACAAAATGTAGTTTTGTCTTTACTCTCTTGTAAAAACGGTAATACATACAAACATCAAAATTACCACAATTATAGTGCACACTCTAAAATAATACAACAATAATAAATACCGGCGAAGTGCAAGTCGGGTACGCAATAAAGATCCCGACTTGAATAAAAGATAACACTTTTTTTTGGGTACGAAAGCCTCGGTGCGCGTGCCCAACTTGCACTTGGCTGGTGTAATCTTTTCTTCTGATAATAATGTTTAAAAATGAAATAATAAGCAAAAACATGAATGTTCAATTTTTCTTTTCTTTTCACAGCTTTTATTCGTTATCAAAATAAAACAAAAAAGGTATAAGTACTGTCCGAGTGTGAATAAAGTAGCTGTGTTGGTACCTTCACACGAGAAGAGTCAAGGGCACAAAAAAAAGAAATGCGAAATAACATCAGCTTCAAAATTTTGGACAGCAGATAGAACATTTACTTGAGAATTTCTTATTCCATACCTACATCGCCGGCACGAAAAATAAAAATAAAAACGCCCGTGAAAATAAAACCTGAACAACATTATAGCTTCCAGACCACAGACAAGCAAGCACCCTTTAAATTGCATTGGTCTCGAATGACGAGACCTTTGCATAATTCAAAACCACTTTGTTTACAGTTCTTGCAACAAAATACAAAAGACGGTTAAGTTCGTGTCTGATCACGTAGTAAAAAGTTCCGTACATAATACGTTCGTTTTAGAATGTATAGGTTATGCATTCGATTTGAAACTAACCTTTTTTCTTTTCTTACGTTATTGGATGTTAATTATCAATTTAAAAAACTGTCTTCATAAATATATGAAAAACGTAATAAGTGCCTATAAAATTTGAAGGTTGCCCTCGATTTCCTTAGGATCCCATCATTAGATCTGACTTGGTGACAATGGGACCAAATTGGAAGTATACCCTACCGAACCAAAAGTAAAATTTCGGTCAACAGTTGGCGGAGAAATGTGTGAACATACATTAACAAATATACAGTGGAACATAAAACATCCTCCTTTTTTGAAGTCGATTAAAAATTTACGTGTGCTTTCAATTATTGCACGATAACCTTATACAAAGGATACCTAATCAAAAAAAATTTCAAGATGTTGTAAACGGACTGGCTGAATTGAAATGGTTTTCTGGAAACTTAAAAAACCACTCGGTCCTACAAGTAGGCAGATATTGATGGGTCAAAGTGGAAATAACCTCCATTGTGCCACTTTTCAATATTACTTATGAAAAGTACTATTTTCTGCCCTTCTTATCCAGGTGACAGAACTCTAAAAATCGTTAAAAACATGTATAAACAGCAGTGTGAATGTCTCATAAGCGCGACGCCATCGCGAACCTGAATTTAAAATGGATAGTGAAAACTTTAATAGTTTGTCTGGCAGCTCCCAAAGATAAGTAAAAATTGTTTGTAACCATGTTTCTGAATAATTTTATCCAAACAAAGTATCTACCTATGTTGTTTTTACAACAACAAAAAAAAGGTCTTACGGTCGTACTCATAAACTCTACTTAAGTTAAGAAATACTTAAAATTGCTCTGTTAACTTCTCGCTGACGGAAATTGGCAGACATGAATACGAGACAGAGCAATTTTAAGTATTGCTTAACTTAAGTAACGTTTATGAGTATGGCCGTAAGACCTTTTTTGTTGTTGTAAAAACAACCTAGGTAGATACTTTGTTTGAATCAAATGTTTCTGAATTAATTGTAAACTAATTGTTGTGTCAGCGTGCAGTGGGCCGGAAGCGACAACGACGGCAAAAATTAAAGCTAAGATAGATAGAATGATAAATCCTCATATTTGTAAATGCAAACAAGTGTTCTGACAAATAAATTATTTGATTTGATATGTTAAACTAGTAAGATAACATAATAAAACAAAATATATTTACACTTAAAAAAAATTGTGAATTTAGCCCTTAAACTTTGTTTAAAAAATATCGTTCGACGCTGCAAGACAAAATATTATAAATAGTGAATAATATAACTCCCTAGTGACTCCCTAGTAGAACCCCTAGATAGTAAAATAAAACTGCCAGGTCTTAACACTGCCACAAATGTTTAGCGCCGTGCTCTCGCCAAAAGCTCCCATGGCACCTCCATGCATAATGCACACTTTCAATTGTCTCCCGTACATGACTCCCTTTTAAAATTCATTCTGTACCCTACTTACTGCCAAGGGGCTAGTAGTAACCGCTGGTTATGCGACAGACTTGACTTTTTAACCCCTGAGCGAAGGATTCATTTATTGTGACAATGGGCTAAACAAAAAATGGCTTTATTTTTCAAAAAATATTTGCACAATCGCCTAAAATGAGAATTTAAAGCTATTCTTCTACTGTACAAACGAAACGTCTCGCATTTTAATACATACATTTCTCCATTAACGGTTTGAAATAGTATTTAAAAATTGGTTGTCTGTAAAGTCGGTTTCATCATCATCAACAGCCAGAAGACGTCCACTGCTGAACATAGGCCTCCCCATTTAACCTCCATACTGAACGACATCCTGCCATCTGCATCCACTGGATGCCCGCGACTATCACAACCTGACGTCACGTGACGTCGTCGGTCCATCTAGTGGGAGGCCAACCTACGCTGCGTCTTCCGGTTCGCGGTCTCCACTCGAGAACCTTTCTTCCCCATCGGTTATCAGTTCTTCGAGCGATGTGGCCTGCCCATTGCCACTTCAACTTGCAGATTTTAATAGCTATGTCGGTGACTCTGGTTCTTTGGCGAATATCTACGTTCCGGATTTTATCGCGCAAAGAAACTCCGAGCATAGCTCTCTCTCCATTGCCCGGTTTGCCATTGCCATTGCAAAGTCGGTTTACGGACGATAATTTTAATGCGTCACAAGCCGAACGCTTAGGCCGATCGTGCCTTTCTATCGCTTGTTCCGCGCTCTCGCTTGCACGCTCGGCTCAGGCGCAACGTGACAATGAGTCATGCTCTTTCGTGCGTGCACCCGGCGTTTATCGATTTATAAGACGTTATCACGTCAAAAACCAGCCAAGTTCGAGTCGGAATCACGCACTTAGGGTTCCATACCAACACAAAATACAATAGTTAATTATCAATTAAAAAAACCGACTTCACAATTAGTAAAATGTGGCATTTCAATTCGGTGAAAGAAATTATAAAGTCCAAGTAACAATATTACCAGTTCAAATGAACAGAAATTTGTCACCGACTCACACTTGGCCATTATTAATTATTTTTTGTTATTCTTTAGAGTGTGTACTATAATCATGCCAAGTTTGACGCTTGTAAGTATTACTGTTTTTACATTAGAAGAATTACATAAATACGTAAAAAAATAGGTTTGTTGTATCCCCATACTGTACCCCCCTTTTTTACATTTTATGATAGCTTATAATAGCTATTTATCAGTAACGCATTTTAATACATGCATTTCTACAAATAATAAAAATTAACTAGCCTTTAGCTTACATAATGCGATAGTAGCTATGTTCGAAAAAAGTCCCTGATTTTTTAATTCTTAAACTATGCATTTAATAGGATATGTGTAATCTCAAGTGATTAAAATCTCAATTAGTTAAATAACATTTTAAACACTAAATTATGACTTTTCATCATAAAATAGGATCTTTATTTCCGAGTATCAAAGTCCATTCTCAGAGTGTACTAATCCAGCTTGTTGTCCGAGAGCCGGTGAGCTTATTTGAGGAGCCCTTGAAACTTCAGCCCCTGAAACAAATAGCTTTCAGCTCACCCACTTTGAAAATTCATTCTGCAAAATGGCTTTTTTTAACTTATAGTTAAAGGCTAGGGAAGCATTTTCATATTATTTATGTTCGAAAGTTATTTTTTAAATTTTAAGTCCTGGGGCCTTACGCCCAACTTTAAACGCGGGCCCGAATAGGTGCAGTTTGCAAAATCACGCAAATGCGCGGAGATACGGTTTGCAGTAGAGTGATTTTGCAAACTGCAGCTATTCGGGCCTGCGTTTAGAGTTGAGCGTAAGGCCCTGTTCTTCACTTGAACATTTACTATTTAAATATTACAGATAGTTCAAAAATATGACGACCGGCAGGATTGCACCCTGCACTACCGGGTATACGCACCGAGCGATCTATCCACTAAGCTACGATCGCACTCTAGTCGGCCTGCAAACTCTTAAGTCGTCTTTGCAACCAAACTAAGCGTCAATGACGTCATATCTACTCTATAAATATAAAAATGAACCCCTATTTCTCCTGGTCACGCTATAACTTGAGAACGGCTTTACCGATTTCATTCATCTTTTTTTTGAAATGTTTTCTAATACTTTGTAGAAGGTTCTTACATTTAAAAACGGCTGGACCGATTTGGATTAATTTTGTGTCCCTGGAGTAATAAATAATAATAGCGAAGCCGAAGGACGAGCTTACACCCGTGCGAAGTCGAGGCGGGTCACTAGTTCTTAATAAATAAATTAGCTTTTTAGATATTTAAAATGAAAAACATTGTTTTAAACTATCACGGTTATTATTATATGTATATTTACCGTGATAAGTTTATGGAAGGAGCTCCCGATATTTTGGCGCGGTTACATGCTTCGAGTTCACGGGAGGACTGAAGAATACGAGCGGTGGGACGAACAGTTCAAAGTTAGGTTCACGGCAAATATCCCGTTAATAAACTATAACTGTATTTCATATATAATTCTCAAATTTTACCTCATATTATACTAGCTGCACCCCGCAGTTTCACCCGCGTTATACCTCCTTGAAGCTACCTCCTTCTTAGCGATAGCAACGTCCTTAGACTTTGATCACGTTTTTTTTTTCTGTGATGTAATAAATAAATCATTGTCTATACTTCAAGTCTTGCCGTTCCATACAAAATGTATGGAAAAATAAATTTTATGCACAATTATTTTTTTGTGAATTTTCCCATATTTTAATACTTATTCTGATATTCGGGGCGGAGATAAATCCCACAAATCAAAGAACATGAAAATTGGTCCAGCCCTCCATGAGTAATTAATGGTGTTACTGACGGGCTAATTGCTTTGATTTATATTTGTACATGTACATACATAGGTATATAGATAGATAGATTACTATGTAGGTAGAAGTGTAAATAAAATGAAGAGAAGACAAAAACTCGATATTCTTTTGAATAGCAATTTTCGTGGTATAATATCAATCGTGTAGCTTAAGCGAGGGTTGAAGGGGTGAGGCAACCCTTTTCATGGTATATACCTATGTGTCACAGTCTGATGTTAAGGAAATATTGAGAATGCGATATAGGTGGGTGATATTGGCTCAAACTCTGTAGGTTTCTTTGAAAAAGGTTGGTTATTGTTGATTATTATTGAACATTTTACGTCTAATTTATTTTTTATATTTATTGTGGATAATATCTGAATAAAAAAACTTATTTTTAGAGAAAAAGCCTCGTTTATGGAAACACGGGCGTCTCTCGATTACGAACAGGCAACACCAAATAATTCAGCAGGAATGCTCTGAAACATGGCCATACGTTTTAATTATGCCATATATTACAAACATACTTTTTTTTATGATACTGGGTGACGAGACGAGCGAAGTCGCTTGCCTGATGACTCTTCTCGCTTGCCCATAACAGCTCAACGCCACTCAGAATTTTGAACTTCAACAGTTCAAAACCCTGGATGGCAATGCATTGCGCTCGTCACCCCGAGATATAAGATGTCAAATCTCTGTGTGCCCTGTAATTTCGCTGGAAACATTGCCCTTCAATCCGGAACACAGTAGTGTTTGCACACTACTGCTTGGCGGTCGAATAACTGGCAAAGGTGTGGTACTTCCCCAGGCGGACCCCTGCAAAAGAGTCCTACCACTACAACATACTTGGACGTCCTAAGTCGATTGTAGTTTATTTTATTCTCAAGTGTATTTCAATAGAAACTGTTTCTGATTAATCTCTAGTGTAATTCCGGTTCTATGTAGTTGTCGTCGTGTAATTAATATTTTATATCAGGCTAAGGTAAATTAAACTTAATTAAATTAACTTCATTAACAAATATTTATCAAGTAAAATTTATCCCAGATTCATTATTGTACTTGAAGCGACGTAGAAGTGGAATTGCACTCTAGATTCATTAGAAAAACATTTTTGAAAATGGACTTCCGTAAAGTTACGCCTGATTCAATTATTTGTATTTCAATAGCACAAAAATTGCCGCAAAAGCAGATACAAAGTTTCCAAAGTATGCACAGTACTGTTATAAAACGTAACGGGGTGGTTATGATTAAACGATTCAAATGAAAGCTAAAAAAAACTGGCTAAGTGCGAATCGGACTCGCGCACGAAGGGTTTGTACCATTTTCTATAAAAACGGCAAAAAAAAAACATGTTTTTTGTATGGGAGCCCCCTTAAATATTAATTTTATTTTAATTTAATAATTTATTTTTAAAGTGAATATACCTACAACTAAATATTTTGTGAATATTTCAAGCGTCTCTCTCTTGCCGTTATCAATATCGAGCGAAAACAAGCAAAAAATCACGTTTTTTCTATGGGAGCCCCCTTAAATTTTTATTCTATTTTTTAGTATTTGTTGTTGTAGCGGGAACAGAAATACATCATCTGTGAAAATTTCAACTGTCTAACTGTCACGGTTCATGAGATACAGCCTGGGTGACAGACGGACGGACGGAAGGACAGACGGACAGACGGACGGACAGCGGAGCCTTAGTAATAGAGTCCCGTTTTACCCTTTGGGTACGGAACCCTAAAAAAGGTCACTTAATGTATGGAACGCATCAACTTGCAAGCAAGGTGTGTACGGAGGTGCAAAGATGCACCGCAAAGCGCCCTGCGTGACGTTCAGAATCTCCATAAGCGACGCCTAAAAGATCCTATTGTCATAGCCTCGCAGGACGTCAAGATTTTTGAAAGCGAACTATTTACACAAAATAGGTTCAGGAACGTCGATTTTCTGCTTAACTGTACAATAAGTTAAATGCTATACTGTCAATTTGCTGGCGCATGTACTGCATACTGGACATCCATAGATATTATAGTGACCAGCACCAAATTTCTGATGTGTACCGTCACCAACATAAAGTTAGGGGCATTCAAGTTTTATCTGAAAGGTGAGCAGTTGTAAAAAATACTTTTTATCCAGGTCCCAGGTGATCTCAGGAGGTGGAGGGTGGGTAAGAACCCGAAAAACCAATGACCAAACACCATCTGCTAAAGGGAAAGGAAATTAAGAAGCTTTTTGTCTTTTTCTCCCGTTTTCGTTTCATAGACTGCACTTTTGTTGCACTTGGAACAAAAAAACGTTGGCCGCGTCGAAAAATGCGCCAGCAGCTTTGCTCGAGAGAATTGAATTAAAAATGTCGACGTGGTTGCTCCCTTTTCTGTTTTTCGCGTGGCGCTCGACTGCCCACAAATGGACAATTAGTCGGCTTCAAGGGAGACGAATAAAAGAACTAACGTTACAAAGTTACGTTGGATTTACACATTAAGTAAACTAGCGGCAAAATTGCGACTTGCTGGGAAAATTCAGAAGGAAAGCAGCACTCGACACAAATTTTAACCTTAAATCAAATATTAATTGCTTATACCGATTACATGATTACAGGGTTACGCATATAGATTGTACTGAGCCGAAAGGACGTCATTATTCTCATCATTATGAACAACGTTTACTATACTTAGGACCAATCCAGAAATCGCAAATACATTTTGTCGCTGATAATTTTTTCGCGATTAGGTTTTTTAATGGATTTAGTTGTCAAGAAATAAGCTGTCAAAATAATAATTTGTTGCTACACACCATGACAATAATTGCTTTTAAGCGTTTGCAATGTTATTCTAAGCTTCGACAAATTGATATTTGTCGAAGATTCTAAGGATAATGCCTAATCTGTTTATTTCTACTTAGTGTTTTTTTTTTTAATCTTCATAAATCTTTATTGCTCACACCATAAATTACATACACAATTTTATAGCCGTAACAGACGTCGAACCGCCGCCATCTGACTAACAGGAGAGAAAGAGTGAGATCATTATTTCCCTCTCTTTTTCTCACGTTGGTTGAGGTAGTTGACGTCAGCCATGCTGACTCTGTTACGGGTATTACATACATACGTGGTGGAGTTAAGAGCCCGCTCTCCGCTACCATATGTGTAATAAATACACATATGCCTCTACTCTGCACGGGTGTCAGGCGCTTGACAAAATATTTTCGACTTGACATGATAGCTTGCCTGCCAGGCTACTAGATCTGTCTTTTTTTATAAATAACCGCTTTTAACTTTGGAACAACTTAATATTTCACTTTATTACATCCGATTCACAATATATATATTCACATAATTTTGTAAAACTCGCACAAGGAAAGTTTCAGAGATTTCGTTACATTACTGACATAAAATAAACAATTTGATTGAAATGGTTTACTTGTTTTATATTTGTCTTGACAAATACGGCTTCATATTTTCGGTTTATGCCCGAAAAAATACCTAAAAATGTACGATGCATTTTGTAATACAGCTCTTAAAATTTATTAAAGAATACCCGGCACTTACTACATACAGTCTTACGTTTAAAAAACCTTTCGCTAGTGATCAGAATTCCTGATTTTAAATATATTTCTCACACAGTGTGAATGAAACATCAGCGTGAGGAAAAGGCCATACTCTCTCTCTTTCTCTGTCTCTAAGAGAAGGTCTGTGTCCCAGCAGTGGGAACATGAAAAGCTGCTAATGATGATTCAGCTATTTAGCCATTACAGCCCCGTTAGCTTAGTTGGTAGTGAACCTGCCTTCTGCGCTTGGGGCGTGGGTGCGATTCCCACCTAGGACAAACATTTGTGTGATGAACATTTGTGTTTGTTCTATGTCTGGGTGTTAATATCTATTTAAGTATGTATATAAAAATATTTATGTATGTATATCAGTCTCTGGCTGCCATATTACAAGCTTTGCTTAGTTTGGGGTCAGATGACCATGTGTGCAATAATGTCCCAGTTTTTTTATTTATTTAATTTAATTTAATGTTATTGCAGCTCTCAGACTTGTGCAAGTAAATTGCGACTGTACTTGTATGATGTGAACCCGGCATTACTGTACGTAGTAATTTTTTGCGCGTGACGCCACAATCTCGCGTGTTCTGTTCTGCAACCCGATAACGTTATTTTAGATGCGGTATTTAACTCGCTCTGAATTGCATTCTGTTTTAACTTTTTTGTAATTTTGTGCTAGAGGGTAATTTTTCTAAATTGTTGCTTGCTGTTTAGTTATTAAAATTACTCAACAATAGTGGAGCTACCTATCAGTTAAAGAATTTTCATTATCGGCTTAAGGGTTGTTAATAGAGTCTTGTAGGGTTGGCAACGTATCTGTGATGCTCTTGGTGTTTCAGGTATCCATAGGCGACGATGACCGCTTACCATCAGGTGGCCTGTCTGCTTGTTTGCCACATATGACATAAAAAATTGGTTTTGGAGATTACGCTTTTCACACACACACAAACTTTACCTTTTAAAATATTGGTTAATTAAATAATAATACCATCATCAGCCAGAAGACGTCCACTGCTGAACATAGGCCTCTTTTCACCTCCACACTGAAATACATCCTGCCATCTGCATTACTGAATGCCCGCGACTCCCACAATGTCGTCGGTCCCATCTACGCTGCGTCTTCCGGTTCGTGGTCAATTAATAATATAAAAAAAGCCAAATTAAACCATGTAAGATTTTATTAAGCTAAATAGTTTATAACTCAATTGTTGAAAAATATATTTTCTCTCAACAACATTGAGTGACAAACTTCGGATGTTTGAACGCCTTCTTCAATAATTTCTTCCTAAATGTGTCTTCACACATCTAGAAAAAGCCTATTAAATAGTTTAGTCATAGTCATAGTCATATTTATTTATTTTCATTGGAACATATAGCACACTTGGACACGTCTTAAAAAAATAACAGTTCACATTTCATTAAATTAGATTAAATAAAATAAATTTAATAAGCGGCTGTAGAGGGGCCTTCTCATGCAAAATATACTTATAACCTAGTGGACTGTTTACTATTTAATAACAGTTTTTTTTTTTTAAGTATTCTTCATGTGACTCATTTATTATTCGCCCAATTCGATTATATACTTTGGTAAACATTTAGATAGGTAGGTATAGAGAAGATACTTCAAATGACTTATTTGCCTACAAAACTGACTGCCAAAATCGGAAAAGCCATATCCGAGATTGCTTTACGAACCTCGGAAACTTCCTTTTGTACTTATAATGGAAACATTAATTTCACAGAATAGTAAACCTACAAACAAACAAAACTTTTCTCCCCTCTTTATTATATCAGCGGAGATAAGTTTAAGTTACTTTATATTCTTGCCAAAAGACTTTTTAATACAAGTTTTAAAGAAATTCCTGATTATTATTCTTTTAAGTGAAGTGATAATTTAATTAGGATTCTGTGGAGAGCGTAGGCGGAATTTTTAGTGGGTAAGTTGTTTTTTCTGCCTTCATTTCAGCTCTGACGTCAGTTTGGGAGTTGAAACTGATTTGTATTCAGTTCTAATACTAATTATACCCAAATTAAATTGAATAGCTATTTTTAAATCGAAAAAACTGTAATGTTCAGAGAACAACGCAGAGAATAATAAAGTTTTCACACACCTTCATGTTTTAGAGTAACAAAACTTGAAAAATTAACCTTTTTGTTTTATTTTCATATCCTACCAGTTAAAAAAACTAAGGACATATCAAAATGAGAAATGAAATTGTGAAAAAAAATAATATCTAACAATGTTTGCAGAAGGCAACATGTCCTTACTTATGCGAAAACTAAAAAGGCTTAATTTTTAAGATTACGTTTCATATGCACTGCTTTGCCACCTTAATACTATCACCATCGCCATCATCAGCCAGAAGACACCCACTGTTTTTTTTATTTTTTTATTCGGTAATAGGCTTGCGTTTGACCGCCAACTCACCTGATGTTAAGCGCGATGCGGTCTACGATGGAGCACGCTTGCCCAGAAGAAACCGATTCACTCGAGATTTTAAGACACCCACATTGTAACCATCGGGGAACACCCATTCTGGCAGCGCATTACACAGACTAGCAGGTTTTCGGAATATCAACCATGAAGCGAACTTAAACCTCCCGTATTCCCTGATGAAAAAGCTCTAACGGCTCCGAAACCAGCCGGTGCTTACCTCGACCGATAAACATAACATGGGTGTAAGCTGTGTTGTCATAGTTTATTATGGCTTCTCACGCGAGTTTTGATGACGTAATAGACCTCCCCCTTAGAACTCTACACTGAACGACAGCCTGCCATTATCTGCATCCATTGGATGCACGCGACTCTCACGATGTCGTCAATTCATCTAGTCAGAGGCCTACTTATATACGCTGCGTCTTCCGGTTCATGGTCTCTACCTAGGAACCTTACTTCCCCATCAGTTAACGTTACTTCAAGAGAAGAGGATTGTCCATTGCCACTTAAACTTTAAAATCTCAGTAGCTATGTCAGTGTCTGTGATTTTTGTAAATTAACATGAATTAATTAATACAATATTTTGTATTTATATTGGTTAAATCAGGACTAAAATTACATTTTATATTGATGGAATAACTACCTGTAATAAGTGGTATCTGTTAACATAAAAATCGCTTGTCCAACTGAGTCAAATTTATCATGGTCTAGCTGGGGATCTGGTAGTCAAACGTCCAATAAGAAAACTAAAAAAATCCGGATATTGTCTAACAATTAAACAATCGATTACTTGAATTTGTAAATAATAATATAATAATAATAAATATCTGGGACATTATTGCACACATGGTCATCTGACCCCAAACTAAGCAAAGCTTGTAATATGGCTGCCAGGCACTGATATACATACATATGTATTTTTAAATACAAACTTAAATAGATATTAACACCCAGATATACGAGTAGAACAAACACAAATGTTCATCACACAATTGTTTGACACAGAACAAACACAAATGTTTTACTTACTCCTCAAGTGCAGCGATCTGTAGTTTGTCTTGGCTTTTGACACTCCTCCTGTCAGAATCGGCGACTCGGAGTTCATGTAGATCCGACCATACGATGTCAAACCAGAGTTATCTGGGCCAGCGGGTCGACGGCTACAAACACCTCCAAGATATTCCTTCTTGACACTACCATCCACCACCTTTCCATCCACATTTATCCTCAGTAGTTGCAGTGTTTTTGTAAATATATAGATAGACAGAAACTTGAAAATTACCTTGACTACGCAAAAGTACATTTTTAGGTATATTTGGTGGACAAAAGGAGTACGAAGGGTCTTCGACCACACGAGTCCAACTTTCCTTCACAACGCCATTTTTGCTCAAGACTGTTACCTAAATTTTATTTTACATCGTATGGTATTTAAATTGAGAGAAAAAATATTTTATGCAATAAAGCATCACGAAAAAATTAGGTCAACACCGTCTCAACTCTCTAAACTCTGAAAATAGGCCGAAATTATGATTTAAACGGTTCAAAATTAAATACACCCGAACTTTGTGAAGGGTTTCAAACTGCTAATAAATAAAGCTCTCATTAAGTACTCCAGCACCCACTTACTAAATACTCGGAAGTTATTCCCGGTAAAGTTGGCCTATCAAATCACGACCACTCGTCGGAAAAACTAGGAATTCTTTGCAAAGTCGAAGAGCATTAAGTAGCTGAGTATTGGAACTCGCTTTGGACCGATTTCTATATTAATATACCTACCTATTCTTTTTCGCTGTTATGTGGTAATGTTTATGTTGTTCAGTGTAGTGATGGGGTAGTTTTAAAGCAATTATACCAATAGCGCTGCTTCTAACTTTACGCTAGTATCAATTTGATAGCGTTACTAAGTCTCTGGTATTAACTAGACTAGATGTATTTTCTTCTACGACTGTATAGCTAGACACCCTGTCAGGCTCTAACTCTAAGGAAGCCACCACCTGCCATAGAATTTTCGGTCCTGGTACCAGATACATGTTGACCATGACATATATCTAGTACCAGGCGGTACTAAATATGGACAGTTGGACAACATATTGTATCTGGTACGAGATTGATGTCACTGCGAACGTGAATGTATAGCATAGAGCCTTTTCTAAAAGGCCACTTTCACATCTTACTAATCTAATGAGTGTGAAAATGACAGAGCGGTTCTTTAACAGTGAAAATGAAAGAAGTTCTCGCACGACACGATACTTAAACATTGCGCGCTTCGAGCACCTGTAGGTTACGTTATCTTTACGTGATAAAACTAACTTTATTGCGAATCTCTATATATTATAATAATGGATCTTCTGGTATAAAGTTGGTGCTACTGGCTGAGACTGATGGGAAGTCCCACGTTGTAATTCCATCACTCTCTGTTATTAGGCAAATAAACCAATGTAATCCAATCTGCAGCTCTGTCTATCTGTAAGCGTCCACGACCAGACATCAAGTGTTAGAATTCATCCAGGGTACAAATAGTATTCCGATATTAATTAAAGATGGGCCAAAGTTGCCGGATTCCAGCCCAAACCCGGTTTGTGCTTGGCGAGAATGTAATTGGAATTGTTCGTACAGAATGTTGGTAATTTAAGATTGCTCCGAAGACAAGCTTGGACAGTTTAGGGTTGAATCGGGAACTCGGTGTCCGACTGTCTGGAAGTTTGGTTAATTTCAAGTATCTGGTTTTGAGGTACTTTTGACTTGTGAGTCTGGTGATAGGCGTCGAAGAGAGGTTTCTGTTGACTCAATATAGGAATACAAAAAAACATTGCACTCGTACGTTAGAAAATATTAGACTTTATGGGTGCGTTTACAGTGATATAATGAAGTTTTTGTGTATGCGTGGATCTCCCACAACAAACAGAAAATGTATTGGTTGAAAGTGCTATGGGTTTTCTCGTCCAGTTGACTCGCGACTTGGTGGCTGTGTTCTTCTGAGATTGTGTTAGATAGTGATTGTATTGCCAACTATCAAACCAGTCTGAGCTATTTCTTTTTTTAATCGTCTCTCTGAGAAGCTTTTATAATCAGTATCTACTGTACGACTAGGGACGTATTTATTATATATCCCGTTCTCCATTATCGATAGTAGTCTTAATTTATGACCTTACCTTAATTCATTTAGGCCTCGTACCGTGTCGCACTAATAGGCATTAGTTCCTCATTACGCCAATTTAGGTACCCTAGTGACCCGAGCCAATAGCTAATGCTTTTCAGCTAGGGCTAGATATAGTTACCTGTAATCTACGCTGCGTTTTCCCTTAGCATAGTATTTTTTCTGAACGAATATGTTCAAATTCACGCATAAAAAAATGTATTACTTTACTGCTAGAAAAATACTATATATATAATAACCAATGGGGAAGAAAGATTCTTGAGTGGAAGCCATGAACCGGAAGACGCAGATGGACCGACAACATTGTGAGAGACGCGGCTATCCGATGGATGCAGATGGCAGGATGATCAGTGTGGAGGTTAAAGGAGGAGGCCTATGTTCAGCAGTGGACGTCTTCTGGCTGATGATGATGACTTCAGTAAATATTGCTACGCAGTCCTATAACACCTTGGCACGTTACTACCCTAAAGCCGAAAAAACACAACATTTACCCGAAACAAAATGGTGCAATTTTTTACTGAATCAATGTAATGCTACCCATTTTGTTGATATATTATTTCTCGGCTCCACCTCATTCAATTTGCGGAATAAATAGCTTATGCCAGCGGCATCGGCGGAATTATTTATTTACCTTTGCTTCTTGGTCGATACATATATATTGCTCGTCGATTTATTCATGGGTTTGGTGTTAAAGATGTACGTTTCCGTTGGGCACGTAGGGTGGACGATTGAAATTGCTTTGGCGACCTTGACTTAGTTACGTGGTGGACGTCATTCTTTACCGTATTCAGCAACAAAATCAGCCCACTTAAGTCCACAGCTGGACTGCTGGAAGTCCACACGTCCACTACTGTTCATCAGCCTGATCTTCGTCTTATTGTTACCAGCTGCCTTATGTAATACGTATTTTGTCACTTCATTGAGTCTCAGAGCGTAATATACAAAGACTATTGGTAATCTGTGGTCTCTGTAGATATATAGAGTTACGCAGAAAGGCTGTCCTAAGCCGAAGCCACAGGCGATGTAGGTACACAAAATAAATAGATAAACTTATAATGTTCTTACGAAGTTGAGCGTCAATAAAAGGTGACGTACAAATAAGAAAAAACGGCCCCCGAGTTCGAGTGTCAATATAGGTGACGCACAAACAAGTAAAAAAAAACTTTCAAATGTCATGCGGTTCGCTGGGCCGCAAGCGGTCCGCGAGTTAGAGTGTCAATAAAAGGTGACGAACAAACAAGTAAAAAAAAACTTTTGATGACGCGTGGTTCGCTGGGCCGCAAGCGGCCCGCGAGTCACGCGTGCGTCTGAGTGCGTCCTTCGCACTCAGGCGGGTGTCCCGAGTGGTGTCCGCGGAGGTGTCTCGCGCGTGTTACTTCGCCACGGTGCACTCGAGGTTGCAGTACGGTGCCGAGCTGTATGCGCGCGCTGCCGACTGGGAGCGCGCCTTCCGAGCGCAGAAACGTGCTGTTCGTACCATCGTGGGCGTGTCGCGAACCACTTCTGCGAGACCCTATTTTAAAGAGCTCGGGATACTCACATTACCTGCCATTCTGATTTTCCAGGTGGCAGTGTATGTGAGGAATAACCTGGACCTGTATAGCAAACGAGGAGAGAAGCACTCTTGCTGCATCCGGAACGCAAACAAGCTGGTCGGTATCCCACGCTCCCTCACGAAATCCAGTAAACTGAGCCACGTTATGGGCCCGGAGGTATACAACATGTTGCCGGATACAGTAACAACTGCTCCAAGTGCGAGCTGTTTCAAAACCAGACTCAAGCGCTGGCTTATCGAGCAAACATTCTATCACTTCAATGAGTTCATAGCCAAATAAAATAATATTATAATAAATAAAATAATTAAAATAATTAATAATAATACATAATGTAAATGTATAGAATTTTGTAATACCATTGACGTGTAAATTTATAATTATGAATAAATGACTTTGACTTTTGACTTTGACTTTGAGTTCGAGTGTCAAGAAAAGGTGAAAACAAACAGGTAAAAAAAAACTTTCAATGTCGCGCAGTTCCCTGAGCCGCAAGCGGTCCGCGAGTTTGAGTGTCAAGAAAAGGTGACATACAAACAAGTAAAAAAAAAAAACGATATCGCGTGGTTCTCTGAGCCGCAAGAGGCCTGCCGGAGCCAGTTTAAGGCAGAGATAACTAGCACTGAGACCCTAAACATATAAATATTAAGATAAATTCGCCATTTAAACATCTGCCAGGCCGGGATCTAACCAGAAACCTTCTGCTCATAAGGCTAAGTGTTAGTACTTAGCCATAACGGTCATCAATATCTAGTATGAAATAATGAATATAATGAATAGTAATGAATATCGTTCTCAAATATAAGTACCTACTTTGCAGAGAACTCGATTATATTTCCCTCAAACAACGCGGGCGAAGCCGCGGGCGGAAGCTAGTACTTGTATAATAGATAGAATTTTACATTATTTTATTTTAGACTAGCTGTTGCCCGTGACTTCGTACGCACAGACTTTCATATAAACTTCCAACCTCCATTTCAGTATCTGCTCTAGAACTCGTTTACCTTAGCGGTTATCGGTTCTACGACAGATATTACCGGCCCACTGCCACTTCAGCTGTACACATGTTTAAACTAATATTATAAATGCAGTAAATTTAATAATTTAAGTAACAAAATAAATGTTAATGACACAGTGTTATTACTATATTGTCCATCTGTTCGATTATTATCAATACATATATTATGTCAATGTAGTATGCATCATGAGGAATGGTAAAGATATTTTTTTTAAACCTATACTGTCCCACAGTTGGGCAAAGGTCTCCCCCATTTCCTTCCATAAATCTCGGTCCTCCGCCACCTCTTGCCAACCTCTCCAGAATTAGTCAAGATCGCCACGCCAGCGTTTCCTAGGCCTTCCTTGACTACGTCATCCATCAGGGTCACCCACTGTGTGACGATCCTGGCCCATCGGTCGGGTCGGGTCGGTAAAGAAACATTATATTTTGTATTTGCTATTTAGGTAGGTTTTTTTACAGCTCGAAAGTTATAAAAGTATAAAATTAGTCAAAGTATTTTAAACTTAAAATTTGAAAGCTTTGGTTTGATCGCGTAAGAAAACAAAACTTTTTTAAGTTTACTTCATTTAAGTAGAATCCTTTGTAAACCGTCTGAATCGAATAAGTCCTATCAATTTAGAATTGAACGCTGAATTAAATTAATTTGAAAGCAAATCACCTAACTTCAAAGTTGCATTGAGTACAATGAGTGAAACTAGAAATTTTCTGCGCCGCGCCTCAGAAATTAGATACGCACGCTAGCGGCAAGCTGTAACTCTATTAACGGGCGTATTAAGGAATTCAATATGGGGGTTACTAAACCTAAAACAGTATTAACATTTTTCTTAACGATGTTTTAACTATAATAAACTACACAAAAAACAGATTTGATATGTCTAGATACAATTGGAGACAAATGGATCAGCATGTTGCAGAACAAGTCGCTCATAGCGTACTTGAAATGTTTCTGGGACATTGTCACGGAACATCTTGCTTGCCACAGTAGTCACTTCTTGTAGAAATATCGGCCAAGGAGGTTGTGTTGATAAGTGCAGCGTACGAGTACATGCTGCATATAGTTTAGCGAAAGAGAAGGTGGTGGATGCAGAATTACTAGCTACAAAGAAACAGAAGAGTTATTAAGCAACAGGGCAACAAAGGGCACGGGACTGACGTGTCACGTGTTTGCTCTAGGAACTGAGCTTGTAACATGTCCCGCGTCTCGTAAATGTGCCGCAAAATGTTGCAGGACACTGATACAACGTCACGTAAACTCCATGTTGCGGGTCATATTCCTCAGCATTTTTTCCCTAAGTGTATGCAGCATGGCTAGCATGCGCACCGCGACAAAATCTTGTCGTCACTTTGTCGAGCGAGAACGCGACAATATACCTACGAATTCATAAACGCCTGTCTCGCTTTGGCACGATAAAAGAGTCGACAATTTTTTTTGCGTCGCGCATGCTAGCTCGTTGATCATGAAAATTATTAGTTACTAATAAGAACTTCCTTAAAACTTAATAAATATATTTAAAAAAACATTAATTATATTTAAAAAAATTGGCCCCTTCGTAAAATTTTGCACGTACTTCGTATGATAAATTATATACATATTCTTGACAGGTATTTTTTAATGCTATGGGTAGCAAACAAGCTGACTGGCCACATGATGGTTAGCGATCACCGTGGATACCTATGATGTTTGTATTTTGTCTGATAGTGAATATTATGTTCCTGTTCAACATTATAACATAACATAAACATTAAAATCATTCATTCTAGTTTTATAATTAAAAGTTATTCTATTGTATTCTATTCGTCTTTTTAGGGTTCCGTAGCCCGACAAGGAACCCTTATAAATTCGTTCTGTCCGTCCGTCTGTCTGTCTGTCTGTCCGTCCAAATTTTTTAAAACCTTCTAACATCTATAATTATTTAAAAATACTACACTTTTCTAGCAAGTTGCTCACTATAAGGTAAAAACCATTTACGCTATTTGTACTATACAGACGCATTTGCCCGAGTTCTACGCGAAAATCACTCTGAGTTTATTTATTGTATTTCTTTTTCAATAGCACTAAAATTTTCGCAAAAACAAACGAGTTGTACCCAAAGTATGCAACAGTTCAGTCTAAAAACACTGCGTGCGTGAGAAACAAATAAGATCAGGCTTAATCGCCTGATGTATAGCAATAAAAGCTAGAATAAAGCCATTCAATTAATGGAACGCATGAACTTGCAACTATAAGTATTTGTTTCAGAAGGCCCGGTTAACGTCCCGGTTATTCTAATAAGAACTTATCAATTAAATAAACACTGTGATTGCGTTTCACAATCATTAAAAAGAACTATCCATCCGATATTTTTTTATCAATTATTTATATGTCAGATACAAATTATTCGATTCGAACGTAGATATTCGCCAAAGAACTAGAGTCACCGACATAGCTATTAAAATCTGCAAGTTGAAGTGGCAATGGGCAGGCCACATCGCTCGAAGAACTGTTAACCGATGGGGAAGAAAGGTTCTTGAGTGGAGAACGCGAACCGGAAGACACAGCGTAGATAGGCCTCCCACTAGATGGACCGACGACATTGTGAGAGTCGCGGGCATCCAGTGGATGCAGATGGCAGGATGTGTGGAGGTTAAAGGGGGAGGCCTATGTTCAGCAGTGGACGTCTTCTGGCTGATGATGATGATATGTCAGATAAGTTGTAAATAAAAATGTATTAGTTGGTTAGAGAGTTTAACAGCTTTCGGACGGAACAGAACGTAAAAATGTGGTGTTGCTATTTCGCTGCCCGAGTAATACAGAACTAAGTATCCAGATGATAAAACAGGATTGTGAAACGCGATGTGAGATAACCGAAAGTTATATCTTTCACATAGTCAACATGAAGCGTTTCAAAAAAGATGTATACAACTACCTCTCCAGGCTGGCAAAGCACCGTCAACACCGCTAGTGTTGCAGGTGTCCATAGGCGGCGGTTTTGCTTACCATCAGGCGGACAGCATGCATGTTTGCCGCTCTTTCTTAAAAAAAATATATATATTGTTATGTGATGCTTAGCAACTAGATATTTTAATGGTACATTCTGTAACAAACCCATTACAAACGCAGCACTACTCGACATTGGCAGAAAAATCATTAGCGGCACTACGCAGCGCTTGATATCAGTTGTTAAATCTTGTTATATCGTATACTCAAGAGAATTTGATTCTATTTATTTTTGTTTCCATTTTCGTACGGTACCCCTTGCCCCCCCAATCCACCCCGTCTCTGTTATTGCGAGTCTAATACAATTTCTCGCTCGAGCGGTGACCGCGGTCCCCTGGTCTCAGGGCAATTAGTACTAGCGACATTATTTTTGCGCCGTCCTTATTGTACCTTTTGGAACTATCTCCTGTGGAACGGAGGCTGAAATTTGGGAAACCTCCAGGGTAGGCGTGTGAAGCATGGTGGGAATGACGAATTTCTTAGAGCTTCTGTAGGTAAAGATGTAAGGAGGTGGATATTTTTTTGTATTTTTGAGGTATTATATCGTGTAGTTCAAAACATAAGATGGTATACTTAGACTGATTTTTGGGAATAAAATATTACAAAGCCAAACTGATGTTGAATTTGTTTATATTTTTTGTTGTTTTTATTTCAAACAATTCTCGTTATTATTATTAAATAATAGGCTTGCACGTGGCCGCCAACTCGCCTGATATTAAGCGATGATGCGTTCTGCGATGGATCACGCTTGTCAAGAAACCGATTCACTCTTGATTTGAAAACACCCAGATTGTAACTATCGGGGAACACCCATTCCGACTGCGCATTCCACAGATTAGCAGGTTGCACAATAAAAGTGGAATCAAAGAGCTTCAAATCGTAATAAGTTTAAGTTAAGTTTAGCCTAATTCTTATACAATAAAATAGTATACAAAAAGTGATGTATGAAACCTTCCCTTCTTATTAAAATATCTATTCAATGATACCACACACAAGGAGGTGCAGCGAAAAAGATTATTTCATCCCCATTTCACATATACCAGATTTAGAAGTTAGAAGGTTCAAAAAAATCGTTGAAGATTTCGATGAAGCAGTTTACAATGAAGTTGTATGCTTGCTTAGAAGAAACCGATTTTCATTTAATGACTTGTCTTTAGGATAGCAAAAGACATACTTTTCAAGTTCTTGCAAGTCAAAGTTGTGTAAACATTAGAGCCCATAAATTATTTATATTTACTATAGTTTAAGAGCTAATGTTTGTCTTATATTGTTACAGAACCATCTTTTTCTATCAGCTCCAATAATACTAAGATAAATAAGTACCTACTTACATGAAAAATCCATTAAGCACGAATAGGTAAACGAAAATAATGACATTTGGTCCCAAACGTAATTTATTCTGATACGCATTAGTTTCATGACATTTAAATAGGATCTTAATGACGTCAAACCTGTATTGCTAGACGAGTAATTTGTGCTTTTTGGCTACCATTTTAAATTTATAATGTTATGGAGTTTATTTTAGTATGAGACAAACTACTGGATTTTTTAATCTTCTTTACTGTATCATCATCACAGAAAATAGAAGTAAATAGAACGGAAATGAGAAGGAAAATCTGTCGCCAGGCATTATGACAGAACCTTGATTGAATATTCTTATTTAGATCAACGCGTCGAACTCCGCGTCACAGTTGCTAACTGATTTCAAATGACTGACGTTTCGTTTATATGGGTGCAACTGGCTACAACCAATTTCTTACAAAAATGCCTTCTCTCGGAAAGAAAGGATGGGCCCTAATCCACCATGATAGCCCAGTGCACGTTGGTGAATGTCATATGTCTTTGAATTTTGGTGATTCTTGGATTTTCATTTATCATTTTCAATGCAACCATGCAACATGACGACCACGACCGCTCTGCCAAGAGCGACACGACTAAGAGGAATAACCAAGTACTCGTAATTGCTCAACCCGCTTTAAAAGCGTAATTAAAAATGTGTTACGTTTGTCGATTTCTGTCCTCCACTTTAAATTCCTCTATCATGACAGTTATGCCTAATACTTCAGCTATGTTATGTTATGGTCTTATCATTAAAACCTTAATGTAATATAGCTTTAAGTTATACTGATGAAACAAAAATAGCAATAAAATTTTGAACATTTCTGTACATGCCTACGTTGTGCCAGACCAAATTTTCATTAGGAATATAATTGAATAGATGTCCAACATGTCTTGTGAGCCCTGGGTTGCCCGGGTTAAATAAGTAATTAAATTTTGGTCCCACCCTAAGGATCCGACTTAATTATTGTGTTTCAATGAGCCTTACCCTCGATGAGCGGCACAAAGATAGTGTAATCATAGAGTTTGGGCTATTCAATAGGTCTGATAGATTTTACCCATTTAAAGTGGTACTTATTCGAATGAGTATTTTAGGCCTAACGCCTATAGAAGTGACGTCGCGCCTCTGCTGTACCTTGACTGTGTTTTTAATAGTCTTTCCTTTTGAGAGGATTTTGGCATCAAACGTCTTGTGTGTTTGCGAGTGTTAAGTATTGAGAGTATCAAGTTAAAAAGGTATTCGTTAAACAAGTCAGAGTCAAGCATAGTAAGTCACGGTTAAGTCAAAGTCATGCAGTCATGTGTATACTATAGATATATTAATAGAGTTTAGGAAACAACATGAGAATACCTCGTTATATCATTTTCTTATTCTCAAGCCCGTCTACGAACACTTTAAAAAATCTACCATTATTTATATACCATTTCAAATATTTATTTAAATACAATATTTTAATGTTTTTTACATAAAATATTTAAAAAAATAACCCAAATAATATAAAAACTTATACAATAGGGTGCTGGCATCAACGGGACTGGGCCTAAGCTACCGGTGCATTTTATGTCATCTTCCTAGATTTGTACTACTATTTAGGCAAAACATGATACAAAATGACCAATATTGTTTAAAACCTATTGTTTTTAAATGTTTGTATGATTTAATTGTGTTTCATGAAAATAAATTATCTTATCTTATCTGCTTTACCTTTTGATTTATTGTTACTATTTTCATAATAATTTATCTATTTAAATGCAGTAATAAAATGAGAAAAAACAAATAAAAATGTTAAATGTTGTGTAATAATGAATTGTAAATTTACTAATAATAAAGTTTCAATTGGTTTTGAATTTGCTGGCTTAGTCTAAGGCAACAGCTTGGAAAATATACTTTTATTGGAACGTGGTTTTATTTCTGTCATTTCAATAAAGATTCTAGTCGAGACGATCCGAATTTATGGTAAATTAAAAGTTTTTTTATGGCTAGTAATCAGAAAACGTCTAAAATTTTTATTTGACTACGGACTTTTGACATTTTACAAGATATTTTTTTTTATAGTATTCTCCAGTCCGATGATTAGACTGATAAGATTTTCGTCTCATTAGTCCGGTGTTTTATATAATTGGACTACTGAGCATTTTAGTTCGATATTTAGACGTGCGCATATTTTTGTACCTCCCTCATAATATTATTTTTGTAAAAAATATAAATGAATACGTTTAAAAAATGACACTCAACATGTTATCTGTTTTTGCGATACAAAACAAACTTACCAGGCAATCAGAAACACTGAGGAGGCAAGAAAATTAGGGTTATGAAAAAGATTCAATTATGATAACTTATGCACAACGACCTTCGTAGATCGCATTAACTATAGCAAAATGGACCGTGAATATGGCTTTTTAGAATTTACTGTCCTTCAAACAAAAAAGCAGTATAATGTTTCTTTGCAAAAAATATCGTTACGTCATTGTCGTTACAAAAACATCTTCATTATTTCAAAAGCAGTCAATAAAGATGTACTCTCATGTTTTCCAAAGTAAGTCACTCGCTTCCACAGAATTTTCAATAGTTTTATTTTTCAAAGCCTTTATTGTTTTTCGTTGGAGCTCAGCCAAATGGATTTACTATCACGCTATGTCGCAAATGAGTACCGACTTAGATAGATTTGGAACGCAGATCACTTACAGCAAACAATAGTAATTGGTAGTATTTGTTCAAATAATAATTGAAACATTTACAGCACCATAAAATATAAACAACCATCTTCAAGAGAAGTTCAATAAACACGATTTCCTAATTTTTCACTCTTAGAAATTTAATAAAAGATATTATAAGCATATAGTAATATATATATAAATAAAAATAGCTTATTCAATTTAAAAAAAATCGGCTAAATCGGCTCATAATAATTATTTGCAAAGATACCGCGTAACATACACACAAATAATTATCAATAAAAAAATCGAATTCAAAATTAGTAATAGTATGCAATTTCGGTTACTTGGATAACATAATATGTTTATTCAGTTATTTTCATTTTAAAAACAAAATTCAGAACCGATTTTCTTTAAATTTCTATGGAAATCTGAAAGTATATCCCATCAAATGAAAAAAGAATTTTCCAAATTAAAAAGTACAAAAAAAATGGAAGTTAGTATTACCAATTGTGTAACTATCCCAACTAGAGATAATGAATAACAACTAGAGATAATGAATAAAGGACAAAAATATTTTTAAATAAAACTCATGGAGATCCCTTTGTAATTAAATTTCATGCCCTTAGCTAAACAGTCTTTCAAATTTGTTCAGCCTAAACTGAAATTAATTTACACAAGTTATACCAATAACTACTACTATTTACTTAAGCTGACGTAGTGACCCCAAATGTGTCTTGGCCTTCGATACTAAAAGACGCCATTCTTCCCAATCTTGTGAACCAGTTTCCAGCGTTCATACCAATCATGAACGTTGTGATTGTTTAATTAAACCAATAAACAATTAATTAAAACTACTTACTGCGTAAAATACTTAAAACTGTAAACTGAGACATTTTTGCACACACGGACATCTGACCCACTGAGGTGAGATTTTTTTCCTAAACTAAGCAAAGCTAAAAATAAATATACACTTAACTAAAGACTAATCCTAAAGTCCCTTGACGGATAAAAAGGTGGCCGGAATTCTGGCAGCATTGCCACATTTCTATGGTAGCTACCACTGGGAACTTTTATAAGACTCAGACCGAGAAATCAATGTTAGATAGGTACAATATATATTTATTATTCGATTAAAATGAGTTTGTTCAAAATGTTGATCATCTTCAGCAAGTTATATGTACACAAGCTTACATAAAGGTTGCCCTACGACCTCACTGCGTACATATTTGCTTTTAATAATGAAGAAATAAGTACAAACACGTAAATCCGGTCCTTAATATCTATTACGCAAAAATTCTCTAGATAATACCCAGTTTGTTGGTTCACTAAAATGCAGTGTACTTTTAAGAGAGCTGTTGATCTTATTTAGACTATTATTTTCACTTCAAAGTACTTGTGGCGTAGCACTCTTGTCGTATCGCTTGTAGCACTAGCTCGTAGCGTTATATTTGTGGTGACCATAGCGTAGCGCTTGAAGCGTAGATCATGTCTTAGTGCTTATTGCGTAGTACGCGTGATGTAGCTTTAGTAGCGTAATATTCCTGACTGCGCTACTAAGCTACAAATCTACATGGCGTAGCGCTTGTGGCGTAGCGCTCGTAGCACACATGGCGCTCATGATGTGACTCTTATAACAAAGTCAAGTAGACTAAAGAGTAAAGAGTTTACTTTTGTAACATATTTAAGAACTTTACCTACCGTCTTCTATTACATTGTGTTAAATATACCTATAGAAGCGGCAAGCTGGTATAATCTGCTCCTAAGTAAACAGTAGCAGAATAAAATCAATGGCCGCCCGTGGTTGTGTTACAGTCTGTGTACACACATGTACAATATACATATATGCAAGTACAACCAATGACATCATACTACTTTTCCCATACATTTCACAAGTACTGTCGATTTCTGAAGTTTCTAGTGCTCTAATCACTGAAATTGGTTTCATTGAGACTCTATTTGTACAAACTAATGAATCAAATGGCATCAAAAATATGTATGATAATAAAATAAATTCTAACAATAAAACCATAGGATGTGGATGGAATTCAATAAAAAGGATTTTATCTCCACCATATTTTCTTCAAATTAAAATTAAACGGTTTCCGAAATTATATCATATTCAATAATAATTAAAATCGATTCAAAAATGGCATATATAATACGTTAAGTACACAAAAATTACAGTCGAATTGAGTCACTTTTTTCCTAAAATACTTATAGAGTCTTTAATACTCATACCTAAGTTAACCCGTAGAGACTTTTGATCCCTTTAAAGAACAAAATGGAACGATGTAAAAAAGAAAGTTAGTTAGTAACTGCTTCTGGCTGCCTATCTTTCCAAAATATGTATTGCCAATCAAATATTTCCAAAATCCATGAATATCTTTTACAGACAGGTGCTATTAAAGAACTCTATTCCAAAGTTTCTACCCTGTATTAAGCTATCATTTATCTTTTATGATAAACTAGCTGCGCACCGCGGTTTTATCCGCGTGGTGATGAAAATCGGTGATAATGAAGATGAAAAGTTGCCTATGACATAAGCAATGTATATTCCAAATTTCATCCAAATCCATCCAGCCGTTTCTGCGTGATTGAGTAACAAACATCCATCCATCTATCCATCCATACATTCATCCAAACTTTCACATATATGATATTAGTGTGATTAAGTGTTTCCAAGATTTGAACCCGTTATTTTCAATATAAAATACAGATTTATTTATAACAGAAATATAATTTTCTATAGATCTTTCTATTAGATAGAATCAGAACGCTAAAATCCAGTTTTCGTTGCTTTTACCATCAAAAATTTATCAAAGATCTTAAATTTGTGAAGTACCACTTCAGTTCCGCAACGTTCTGATTAAGGCCACGTGCTAATCTTGTATTAGGCTGCGGTCCAAAGGGCGAGCCTTGATAACCCCGCCACTTGTTGCTGCGGTCGCAGCGGGATGTTCAACTCGTCACGATTGAATTGTTGATCTTTTACTTGAAAATGCAGAAAACTACACTGTTGAAATTAGAGGATTCACTATGCACAAGTAGAAAAGTGAATTTTCTCAGGGCAAAATTAAATAAGTTAGTAGCAGGATAACGTGTTTGTGTATATGTTTGTGTTGTGTGTATATAATAAATAAAAATAAAAATAAATAAAAAATAACGCAGGAAGTATAATTAAGGTAACAACAAAGATCACTAAATGGCTTAGGAGTGCTTCGCAAGCGGTGTGGACCTCATCTTGGTCTGGAAGACGACTCGTGTCTATAGCGTCGCCCGCAAATGTGGAATGGAAACTTATAAAAAGGGTTGCAGGCCAGATTCTCTCTCTCTCTCACACATACACACACAAGACACTCAACACACACACACGCACACCCAAAACACACATCCACATATATAAGTCAAAGATATCCTATATTAAGGAAGAGCAGGGACTCCTAATACAGGCTTTTTTTGCCTAAAAGGAAACCCTGATTGCTTTAAATTGTTATGTACTAATGTGTACTGAATAAACTTATTACTATCTTCAAATCTCCCGCGATACAATACTTATACAGGTTTACGCAGAAAGGTGTACTAAGCCAGAAGGAGTCCGTTATACTGATCATTATGAACAAATTTTATTATAATATATGACCAACCTTAAAATCGCGTGTAATATATCTTCTTAATATTTTTTTTTCTGTATGTGTGTTTGTCTCCTAACTAAAGTCTCCAAGTTGACGCACGTCATGGGTCCACCTGTTTACAACCACTTACCTGGTGAAGTAACAGCAGCCACGAGTATGCAGTTGTACAAAAATAGGTAAAAAATGGCTCATCGCAGCAGTCTTTATACAAATTTTAATGAATTGTATATGCTTGACATATGAATGAACCTATAATTTTAATGAATTGTATATGCTTGACATATGGATGTACCTATAATTTTTCAATTTCTTTGACATGTTTATTTTTTTCTTTTATTATTTTGTTTCTCTTTTGTTTTTGTTCTTCATTATTCTGTCTGTCTTCATTATTTGTGTTGGACATCTGGGAAGATGTCTAACACAAATAGGTATAAAATAAAACCTAGCAGTAAAATTGAAACTAGAAAACACCTAAATCATTACTTTTCCCAAACCACGTCATAAATTAGCATCAGCCGACAAACTGAAACTTTAAGTCCGTCGTAAAGAACGATTAGTTGAAAATCTGAAATAATACGTTTGCCCTTTCGGTCGTCGATGCATGGGTCAAAGCGATTTCATGTCAATACAAGGATTGTAGAGTAGGAGAACTAAAAAGGATTTGTGATCTTTTAATTTATTGGTTACTATCTATTCAAATTAATTTAATTCAGGTAAAGACTCTGACAGAGAAAAAATAGCTAATAAACACAGATAATTATCTAATAAATAACATTAACGTCACACCATGTCATACAATAAAGTCAAAATAAAAACACTTAATAAATCAAGTATGTCATCAAAAATAAAATGGGTTTTCCTCGGTAGTTACAATCTGGGTGCTCCATCGTAGACCACATCATCGCTTAACATCAGGCGAGTTGGCGGTCAAACGCAATACTATTAATACAATAAAAATAAAACTACTGCATTTTTCAGCTAGGCTTTGTCTGCCCTACCTTTTAACGGCTGTATCGTTTGAACCGTAATAGACACCCAGCTGAAATTTTTACAGACTATTTGTAATGTTATGGCTGATTAACTAACTAATAGATAATTAAAAAATAAAAGAGCATATTAGGGATAGTAATACAAAAAAAAAAACATACAACAAACATTTTTAACGTATTTTAGCTTTGCTATAGTATAAAAAGGGTAATACGTACAAGTCGTACAAGCGTCAAACTTGCCACAGTTATAGTAGGCACTAAAGTAAAACAACAAATAAACAAAAGTGCGCGCTAATAATTTAGAACTGTTTTTTTTTGTGTGTGGAACTCTCGGAGCACGACTTTGACTCGTTGTTTGATCCTCATACATTTTAAGATTAAATATAATAATTATCAATATAAAAATACCGACTTCATCAGAGCTGAACCAAACTGAAATGGGAAGCACCAGCTTAGAAATAAAAATAATCATCAAAATCAATTCACCCAGTCAAAAGTTATGAGGTAACAAACATTAAAAAAACAGTCGAATTGATAACTTCCTCCTTTTTGGAAGTCGGTTAAAAAGAACATTTATCACATATAAAAAGAAGAAAGAAGAAAAAAAAGGAAATGAATAAAATGGAAGCGTTAATCGATTACGAAGTGTATTTCTCGTGTCTAAATTAGGAAGTGTACGAAGTCTCGCCCGAGACACAACGCGGAGTGGCGGTAGTGTCTCCAGCAATTAGTGTAAACAGGGTCGACCTACAACCGTGAGGGCACTTCACTTCGCGCCGCTTCCGACCAGGATCAAACACGGTGATGAGCGGAGCGGATGAGTAGATGAGCGGACCGGGTGTGAAGGGTTAATATTTTTAACCAACTTCAAAAAAGGAGGATGGTTCTCTGAACCACTGTATTTTTTTAAGTACTATGTTCACCGATTTCTCCAATTATGAATTGATTTAGATGATTTATTTTTTTGTTTGGTAGGCCATATTTTAGAGGTGCTCCCATATAAATTTCAACAAAATCGGTTCAGAAGTTTGGTTGTCATCCAAGTAAAATGACGTATTTACTAATTTCAAGTCTTTTTTTATTGATAATTATTTAATGACTTGTCTTACTTGTCAACTTTACTCGCTTTCTGATGTTAAGTAATGAGGTCAAAGATGGTGAATACGTCCAATTTTAAATTGGTAGTAGCTATCTTTGTCAAACACTATTGGGCGCTTGGTGCATGGAAGATTTACAATAAATTTGAAGATGGTAATTTTTTTAAAGTTTAACAATAAAACTAATAATTTTGAGTGATTGATTTAATTTAATTTAATCCGAAACGTAGATATTCACCAAAGAACCAGAGTCACCGACATAGCTATTAAAATCTGCAAGTTGAAGTTACAATGGGCAGGCCACATCGCTCGAAAACTGTTAACCGATGGGGAAGAAAGGTTCTTGAGTGGAGACCGCGAACCGGAATACGCAGCGTAGGTAGGCCTCCCACTAGATGGACCGACGACATTGTGAGAGTCGCGGGCATCCAGTGGATGCAGATGGCAGGATGTCGTTCAGTGTGGAGGTTAAAGGGGGATGCCTATGTTCAGCAGTGGACGTCTTCTGGCTGATGATGATGATGATGATGACTGTTAATTTACATGTTCTAAATTGATCTAATCGAAACCGAATCTAGACTGATCTAAACCGTTTTAAATCGATCTAAACATCTTTTGTCTTGGACATTTTTAATTTATTTATTTTCTCGAATATTTTATTTAAATTATTATTTACATAAACCCCTTTTTTCGTATTAGGTAAAACAGGTATTTAGTTCCGTAGTTATTTTAGAAACAAAATAATAATTATTTCCGTGAACACGCCCTTAAGCCCTCGTCACTTCACTAAATGCAGGGAGAATTTCCACTGACTGCTTTTGGTTTGCATGTTATATGTTATAGCTTACAGTTTTGTTACAAAATTCATTTCTTCCATGTTTTTTATTCATGAATGTATGCTTTCGTGTTCAATGATCACGGTACTCTATTCAAACAAACATTCTAAATGCGGAAGTGTGTTTGTTTGTTCTTATTTCGTGCAGCAACAGAGTAAAGGATCGATGTAATGTATTGCATAGAGATATCTGGAGGGCCTGAAAGTGACATAGGACTTTTTATCCCGCGAAAATGCACAGTTCCTAAGTTAATATCTATGCGGGTGAAACCACGGGACGCTCAAAGCTCTCTAGATAGTCTTCCCTGCGTCAGTGATGCTTAAAACACATACAAAAACACGGACAATTACCTTGTCCCTGCTGAATAAAAGCCTCCTCCTTCTCTCTGTGTAATTAATATCTCATTTTATAGAAGTAGAGTCTCTACATCTATAAAAACAGATACTCTCTCTGAGTGATACCTCTACTGTAGAGGTCATTTCGCCCTTAATGTACACTGACCATCTAGAAATTTCTAGTCGAATAAACCCATGAACTAGAAATGTAAACACACCAAGGGTAGAAACAAAAACACATTAGTAAATCCACAAACAAAAGTGGGACGTAAAACGGCGAAAATAGGTGAGATTATCGTAAAAGTCGCATATTATTGGCCGACGCCGGGTAAAAGCAATACCGCCCATATTGAGAGGTACGCCACAAAATAAATGTTACAAGGGAAATCAGTACATTCGTATTCAAATGATTATTGTTCAGGCTTATACTACATTTATTTGGGCTATTCCTTGCTGGTGTTGGTTGGTAGTTGTGTGGACCGCTTGGTGTTCGATTTTGCATAATATCGGCCGGACGTGGCTTCTGTGGGTTTATGGTTGCGTTTACATTACGTTTTGTAGTACCTATTTGGTTATAAGTTTTAAATCAAACTTTATTTCCATTAAGATAAGATGAATTTTCGTACTTATGTCAAGTAGCTTTTAGTTGACGAAAAACAATTGTGATATAGTACATTACCTCAGCGGCATTCAATAGAGGCATTTATAGACGAACGTGAAAAAGTGTCATTTCCTTTGTCTAATTATAAACATTCTATGCATTCGCCTTTTCAGTCATCATTATTTCAGTCTATCAAGTTCCCACTGCTGGGAAATAAATACAAAATAAAATTATAAACACCTTAAATAACTAATTAATACCAAAAACACCTTGATTTTTTGAATATCAAATTTTAAAGAATTTTGATGAAATTAGGTTGCGGATCAAAATTTCAACAAAAATCTAAATTCGTTACGATATCTATAGATTTAGAACTCAAAACTGATAAATTAGGTAAAGTAATATTCAAAGCTTGCATACAGAAATATATATAGGAAATATATATATGTCATAAGCTTATTGCTGAATACAGTGTAGCAAAAATAATTTTAAGACCGTAATGTATTCTAGCAAATAAATGATTTGATTCGATTTGATTTTAAATACAAAGATTTTACTATGTAAAACTTTTTTATGGAAATAAGTGATGATACTAGCAAGTCGCTCACCTGATGTTAAGCGTCACGCATAACAGTTAATTGGCCCCCAGAATTTTTAATTCATCAGTTCCTTTTGTTGTAAACCAGAACGTTGTAAACACCTGTTAAGGGTGGACATATCAGAACTATATTATGTTTAAAAAAGTATTATATGTATTATTTAATGTATTGGTGTTTCTGTATGAATTAAAATGAAATTAAGTTCCAAACCCTACGCGGCAATACACAGCTCTCGTCACCCTGAGATATCAGATGTGAATTTTCTTTAAGCCCAGTAATTGCACTAGAAACATTGCTCTTTAATCTGGTGCACAGCAAAGCTTGCAAACTACTGCTTGGTCGTAATTTTCTACTCTATTTTGTAACCATAATTGTTTTTTTTTTAAATATCAAACGATGCTATAAGAAAATTACTTTGCAACAATATTTCTTAGGTTCATTGCTATTTTACAGCATAAAAATATCATTAAACAACACTTAGCTCGACTCAAAGCGGTAGGTAGAAGTCAAAAGCCGCATAAAATGTTACAAATGCGACTGCATAATCTTTTTAATGTAACAGAGCACTATGATAATACCTCTCTTGCGATGTTAAGGTCATCGCGTACTATAGTAGAATTTCGTTAAATAAAACGTAGTCCAAAGTAAACAGCTATTTTGATCAGTGTGTTAGTTCAGTTGTAACATATCGATTACTAAAATTCATCTCAACTAATATTATTATTCTTCATATTACATAATGGTTCTTGAGTGGAGAATACGAATCGAAAGACGCAGCTTAGGCCGAGCCTAGCCTACCACCAGATGGACCGACGACATTGTGAAAGTCGCGGGCATCCAGTGGATGCAGATGGCAGGCTGTCGTTGAGTGTTCAGGTTGAAAGGGGAGGTCTATGTTCAGCAGTGGACGTCTTCTGGTTAATGATTCTGATGATGAATATTATTATTGTAGAAAGTGTGTACTTTTGTTTATTTGTCCATCTATCAAGCAGAAGAGAGCAACGAATAAACAAGAATTTTCCATGGTTCACGGGCCGCAGTGACATAGATACTTTTTATCGAAAAAATACGATTCCTGTAGGATAGCGAGTGACACCGTGAGGCGCAGCTAGTATAGAATAATGATGGTCAAATGCCACGTTATTGATCGTCAAGGTGCTATGTTCAATTTTTGTTTGGCTAAAACTGAGAAAAAGAAACCGTTTTCGCTGTTTACGTCACCGCGGTCTAAGTTAATAATCAGCGGGTGGACCTTAACGAATTCACGGCCAATCGATATTGTTTTTACCTCCGTTACTCTCATACCCAATGCCCATATCAATAAGAACGAAAGTGACAAAACTAATATTTATTTTACCAGCATCAGTCTGATGTATGATTAAATTTAGTACCTACCTACCTACATCTTATACCGTCTTTGCCCTACATAGAAGTATAGGTGGAACAGACCTCATATTTGATAGTAAAAAATTAAAAGTTATATTATATTTTACGGGCTATTTACCATGGTAAGGTTGTGGAAGGAGCTCCCGATATTCCAGCGCAGTTACATGCACCATGTTCACGGGAAGACCCTTGAACATCCCGTGAACATGGTACATGTAACTGCCGAAATATCGGGATCTCCTTCCACAACCTTACCATGGTAAATATCCCGTAAATAATCATATGAAAATAATAATAAAATAATAATAGATTGCATGTTAGTATAAGTTTAAAATTTATTGGTTCAACATTTTATTAATTATTTACCCACAATGCTTTTATTATAATGCACCTCGGCATACATAGTTTTAGAATGTGATACAGATCATTAATTAATCAATTTCAACATTATTATTTTTTAATTATTGCATTCTGTTTTGTATGTTTATTGAATAAATGAAATGAAATGAAATATATAACTTTAGTGAAGAACTGTGATAGTTTAAAAAATTAAGGTTAAAACTTCCGCTTATTTTAATATCCGATCTGACTAGTGCGCAAGAACACTTAAGTGCAAGCCGTCGGTTATAATTCCGACCTTACTTTTTTAAACTGCACTATGTCATGACCCCTTAAGCGAAGAGGGTTTCACACGCCTCCTTTTGTGCTACGTTTTAAATTCTCAACTTTAAATTTTTCCCGTTCATAAATGCTATCATGGCTGCTTTTATATTTTTTATGAAAGGAAATGTGTAACTTGATATTTTTTTGCCTCTTTACCTTGACGATGGAGTGACGATATACTTATATACGTAACTGCTTCCAGGTGGTTGGAAGCGAAACGATAAAGATAATTTATTTGCAGAAAACACGAGATCACACACATGTTTAGAAACGCCTACACAATAGGTGTTTAGGCAATATTAGTCACTTCGTATCATGTTTTGCTTAGTTAGTAGGCGTACAAATCTAGAGAGATGACACAAAATACCGTAAATATTATTTACATTAAAAAATTACCACAAACCACATTTTTCTTCCTTCCAAATCGTGTGTTGGATAGTGTAATTATCTTTGTTCTCACTTTTCAGATATTTATGAACCTACATCCATATTCTCACATCGTGGATTGGAAACCAGATATCTACTTTGCGCTTGAAATAAAAAACTTTTATAAATGGATAAATTTTGTTAAAAAATATCTCCTTAATATCATTATATTTTTTGCAAATGCTACGCACATTTTAATTTAAACCAAAACGGCTTACACACATTACTTTCATTCTACATTGTGTAACTTAGAAAGAATTAAAGACCTAAACAAATATGTAAAACTGAGACTTATTACGGGATATAAACGCCCTTATTTGCTATCAAAACAACCTCAAAGCCTTTATAACACTCCTTTTGTAAGGGGGATGTGGGGTATATCCGTACCGTACCAATATTGTAGAGGAAATTAACTTTGGCGGGTGATTTGTCACATTTGGAGGTTCCAAAATCCTTCCATTAGAAGACTTCAAAGGTACGATAAATGTTTCACTATTTCCTGTCAGTTTATTCGAAATAATTCGGAGTTTCAGAAATCGTTTACTCACGGATATAGTATATGAGTTTGGGTAAGAGGAAGTGTGCTAATGTATTTGTTTAACTGTAGCTATATAAAAAACGGCTGGATCAACTTTAATGCAGTTTACAATTTGAAAGCGTATGTATTGTTTAAGATTCTATTCTATAAGATTATATTTCTCGCTAAATGTTGGTCAGATTTCGTTTTGTTTTAATTATAGTTGGAAAATTTTAATGCGCCCACGTTTTTCTCTGATTACAAAATAAATATTAATTATCTCAATGTCAATGTTAAAATTAATGTGGTATAAAAATATTTGAAATAATATAACTATATACGTTATATCTTAAGCTATTAAAACTGTCAAATAATTATTGGCAGGTAGACAGTAAAGCCCCAACATCCCCAACTACTCGTGAGGGCCATTGCCGTAAGTATTTGTGTAGGAGCAGCACCTGCCTCTAAGAATACTAGAAACGTCGGCGGTCCCTTAAACAAACTTACGTGAAAATAGTGTGTTAAAACAATGGCTACTCGGATCCCCAGCTTATGAGGAAATGAAAATTGAAATTGTACTGTTATTATAATTTAGATCTAAAAACATTCTTTGTAGATCATTTTAAGGCTTCTTTACCTAAAGGGTACTTTAGGTAAGGAAGCGGTTTAGCGGTTCTTTACTGGACCTTATTACTAAGCTTACGCTATCTGTCTTTCCGTCTCTCTGTCTGTCTGTCCTACCTTTTAACGGCTATATCTTTCGAACCAGTTGAAATTTTCACCTAATATCTAATGTTATGGTGGTGGTTATAATAAAGTCAAAAAGTAAAAACTAAAGGGTCTTCATACAACAAACGTTTTTTTTTGTTGTAATGTATAAACGGTGATACCTACACAAGCGTCAAACTTAGCATGATTATAGTACACATTCTAACGTAAAACAACAGATAATAAATATTGGCCAAGTGCGAATCAATGACAAATATCTGTTTACCACCAAGTTAAGCAACTTTGGGCGCGGTCGGTACTTGGATGGGTGACCACCTGGGCGTGATGTTGTCTTGTTTTGCACTACTTTTTATATTTTGTGGTGGTACAGAACCCTCTGTGCGTGACCCTGACTTGCAATTTGTCGGTTTATTGGGTCAATGAATTGCCAGAGGGAACAAAATAAGGTAACTTAAATCATTAAATGCAACTTAGCCTGCAGTATTCTATGCTTAGTTTGGGCTTGTGTACGCTGATAATAATTGTAGGTCCGTGGAGAAAAAAATACAAAATGTTCGCATTGCTTACCTCTTCTGTATGTCCTCTCCATACTAAGGTTGCCTGGAAGAGATCGCTTATAGCGATAAGGCCGCCAATTGTTTCACTAGTTTTAAGTTGTTTTTATGTTACTATGTACCTATGTAATTTTTGGTGGGAACAATAAAGAGTTATCTATCTATCTATTGCAACATCAAATTAAGTTAATAGTAACTTATGGAAAACGAATTCTGGTAACATTGCGCTACCAATGCATTTTCAATTACGTTAATCACTACTTTACACCGAGTCCCTGCGATTGTAATTTTACCCATGATTAAACCTAAACACACAATTCCAAAACCTATCCCAAAATAATAGAGCCCATAATTGGATGGCTCCAAAGTAAAGTTTTCAAGACCTTGATGCCACGTTTACCTGTAAATTTAATTCAGTAGTCAGTTTAGGTAGTTTACTGTGGAAAGCGAGCTTAATTTATGCTTAGTTGTTTGGTTGACATAAAAAGATTAAAGTTAAACGTAGTTAGGGAACTTTCTGGAAGCACATCACGGGTGAACGTTAGTTTTTAGCGTATCTCTATTATCACACTAATATCATGTATGTGAAAGTTTGGATGGATGGATGGATGGATGAATGTTACTCAATCACGCAGAAACGGCTGGATGGATTTGGATGAAATTTGGAATATACATTGCTTATGTCCTGGATTAACACATAGGCTACTTTTCATCATCATCACCAATTTTCATCACCACGTGGTTGAAACCGCGGGGCCCAGCTAGTATCATAATATATATGAAAGTTTGGATGGATGGATGGATGTTACTCAATCACGCAGAAACGGCTGGATGGATTTGGATGAAATTTGGAATATACATTGCGTATGTCCTGGATTAACACATAGGTAACTTTTCATCATCATCATCATCATCGTCACCGATTTTCATCACCACGCGGGTGAAACCGCGGGCGCAGCTAGTATATTATATTCTGGACAACAGACTACTAGACAACATCAATTCTAACTTGTTATGTCTTAACATTATAAGCATTTAGGCTTCTGTATCGATGCATCTAAATTACGCACGTTTTTATTCTTTTGTTGTATTGTTAATCCAAGTTTGTGACATTGATATTGGCATGCCTCATCGAGGTAAGTATTTAGACACTACTAGTCGACCGTCCCGGCTTCGCACGGGTGTAAGCTCGGCCTTCGGCCTCGGTACAAAATATAATATAGCCTATGTCACCCGGGGATAGTGTAGATTCCCAACAGTGAAAGAATTTTTCAAACCGTTCAGTAGTTTCGGAGCCTATTCAATGCAAACAAACAAACAATCAAATCTTTCCTCTTTATAATATTAGTATAGAAGTATTGATAAGAATAATTTGGTAACAGCCCATTTACCTATTCTGTGGAGTATCTACTATTACACAAAAAATGTTGGCGTGACAATTTGGACTTAACTCAGTTCAGACAATCATTTTGTAGTGGTCTTTTGCAGGGGTCCGCCTGGGGAAGTACCACACCTTTGCTAGTTATTCAACCGCCAAGCAGAAGTGTGCAACCACTACTGTGTTCCGGATTGAAGGGCAATGTTTCCAGCAAAATTACAGGGCACACAGAGATTTGACATCTTATATCTCGGGGTGACGAGCGCAGTGCATCGCCATCCAGGGTTTTGAACTGTTGAAGTTCAAAATTTTGAGTGGCATTGAGCTGTTATAGGCAAGCGTGAAGAGCCATCAGGCGAGCGACTTCGCTCGTCTCGTCACTCAGTATCATAAAAAAAACAAGGGAGATAGTCTTTAGTATAATTCGCGTCCGTGTTCAAATTCCGCCGTGTTTCATCCATATTTGTTTTCTAGTGTAACAATAGATCGGTATTAAACCTCAATACTCTAAGTCACACACACACATCACACTCATGAATTTTGCAGACACACTAAGAACCAATAATGAACTAACTAATAGTTCTCATGCAAATAGTACGACAAGTCTATAGGGTGTTTACAACTAAAGGCATCATGCTTGATTTACCCGCAAGCCACATACGTAGAACTCATTTTTTGGGTAGTCATGTAAAACTACTCGTTACATCGTGTTCGATGATATTCGTATTCGGGCAAGTGACCAGATCAGCGGTTCCGCCTTACCGACATTTATAAAAAAGTTACAGCTTTAGCTACAAAAGTTGTCAAGTTCCGTTACTACAAAATTGAGAATTGCCTCTAGCTTCAACACAAAGAGCATTGTTAAGTTAATTAATTCTTAATTATTTCTGGTAAAACGTTTATCCCCAAAGACGTTGGCACTGACCCCAGAAACCAAGTTGTAACTTACTACGAGGGTTATAACTTATGTAGGTTGAGTGTACCGTAGCATTGTGTGGTGGCTCGGTGTGGTAAAAGGGATAAGTAGAATGGTTGATTCTAGAGCGCCGATATAATTAGGTTTTTCATATAACAACATAGAGCAAAGTTTGCTGGGGAAAAAAACAGGATCGTGAAAAAATATCAGATGTTCCATACATTTATAGAGCAAATTTTGCTGAGAAATAAAATTTAATCACGAAAAAATATCAGATGTTCCATACATTTCGAGTGAATGGCATTTTTTTTTGTCATATTAGGCTTGCACCTTGTGTCACAGACTCGGTATAGCTACTACGTCTTGTGTGATCTACGATGGAACACGCTTGCCTCGAGGAAACCGAACATCTGTTTTTTTTCCGCACAAACCGTATCGCAGCGCGTAAAGGTACACATTCGCAAGATTTTTCGAACTGCCTTATTCGAGCCCGCGTTAAGAGGAAGCCATAAGGCCTAAAGTCAAATTACCCACTCTTAGAAAAAGAATTAAAGGCTCTCTGTGTTAACCTGTATTTCCCGCTTCCGCTCATAACATACACCTCAAACATAGCCCCAACAGGCGGGCCCGCGGACCAACTGCACAACGTGGTTAATTAAATTCTAGCCACCGGCCACCCTTCACAATAAAACCAGGAATACCTCTCGTAATAATATTATCGCATATAATCGGGGTGGCTTTTGGGTAACCGGTTGTAGGTAAGTGAAGAAATAGTCTCATTAATTGAAGAAAGATATTATCATTATGGTAAAGTAATTTATAGCTCAAAGATGTTCTGTAAAGAGGACGCGCCACAATGTCACATATTCTGAGATTTCCTTGCAGAACTTCGGCCATGTTTGTATACCTACCAAGCGGTACTTTAGCTGTCAAATAACACAGTTTTTTTTTGTTTTTGTTTTTTCATTAGAACGACTGTCAAAGCATTTTTGTAAGAAATTTGTTGTAGCCAGTTGCACCATGGTTGCACCCATATAAACGAAACGTCAGTCATTCAAATCAGTTAGCAACTGTGACGCGGAGTTCGACGAGTTGATCTAAATGAGAATGTTCAATCAAGGTTCTGTCATAATGCCTGGCGACAGATTTTCCTTCTTATATCCATTTTATTTACTTCTCTTTTCTGTGTTAAATACAATAAACAGCCCCAGTGAAAGACGACATTTGTACAATCGATGTGACCGTGCCATGTTCCACAAAAGAGGTATGATCATATGACCTATAATTTCATCCTGCCAGTCCCAGCTCAGTTCCAATTTCAGTCGAAGTCGAAGCAATATCACAATCAAAACACGGTATTTGTGTTACTATACGTTCAGTACTAATTACACGAATGATAGAATCGGTTAATTGGAACTCGAATGACGTTGTCATGTCAAAAAGCTTACAATAGGAATGGTGTCGGACGTATACGTTATGATGCTGCATGACCACACTGCGTCTTATTAAAGTGGGATATTATATACTATTAGCAGCGAAATCCGACGTTGCTAGAGTAAAAATACATCGCATGTTTAATGGTATAAAAAAACTTTCATACCTATATTTCATGTGTAAAAGAACTTTCTGGAACATTATAAATTGATTATAATAGTTTGCACTCATTTTAGAATTTTCTAGATCATCCTAGAATTTTTTAGAACTTTCTCGAATATTTTAAATCGATTACCTATAATGGTTTGCACTTATATAAGAATTTTCTAGATTGTTCCAGAATTTTTCAGAACTTTCTAGAACATTCCAGATCGATAATAACAGTTTTACACATTTCGGAACTTTTTAGATCATTCTTGAAAATGTAAGATCATTTTTTCACATTCTCGCCAACCACAACCACCCACTTCCACCCATCGCGACCAAAATCCCTTACTCCCACCTGGAGACCAAGGGGTATTTACCATCCCAACGGGAAGTTGATTGGAGTTTGTGGTGATAGAGAAACCCCTGTCTTCACGTACTATAACATTAGCATTTTATATATATTTTTAGATCAAACAGAGGCCTTACATTGTAAGTTTGGTGACATAGTAATCTCGTGCTATCATGCTTGCTCAAAGTTAGTCACAACTTGTGTCGCGAAGGACGGCATACGAACACCATCGTTATCAGATTAACGTGATAAGGCCCTCGTTTTGTCTGGTTAAAATCCTCTAACTTCTTCACCTTACAGGGCGTAAGGATCACTTCTCAACCATCATCATTATTAACCTTATTTCACCTTTTTTCTGTAATAAAATATACCTTCATTCTTTACAAGCTACTTCAATAGTTTCAAATTAGGAACGGAATAAAAGTGTACGTACTTAACTGTGTATAATATGTTTTCAGTGCAAATTGGAACCCTAGGATAGCTACGGACCTGCACTATGTCTTTACAGAGCTGATAGTAAGGCAGGGTTAGGGTCGTCGGCTTCACTACAAGGGTTACAACAAAAGGTAGTACTAACAGTAGTACTAACTAACTATTCCAGTTTTGGTGGGTCAAATTTGCATGAAAATAAGGCGTTAAGTTGTAGATCTATCTATATATCTAGACAGTGGCCCTAGTAGGTACGAGAACTAGCGACAAAGTTATCGTAACGTAAACGATAGCAAATGTATGAAAAAATCAGTTTCCTTTCATGTCCGATAGAGGCGCTGTTCAATATTTCATACATTTTGCTATCGTTTACGGAACGAATACTTTGTCGCAAGTTCTCGTACTAGGGCCACTGACCAATGTGTGTTTTAACATGTAGACTATGTAGAGCAAGAAATGGCTGTTTTAAAATCAAATTCATATAAAAAAAATCCTGTGAAAAAATTACCAATGGGAACCCTGTATAGATCTAACGCTAACAAAAGCGCTTTAATTGAATCGGACTGCGTTGAGTGGCGGAATCAAATCACCATGTGTATGTAGTGTGAAACGAATACCATGGAATATTGGAAACACGAATGCACATGAAGATCGCTCGTGTCGCCAAAAGTGTGAGCGCGTGTAAAATTAATAAAATTTCTGAGAAAAAAAATTATAAATTTTATAACTTTTCAAAAATAGTATATATTATGTGTTAGTTAAGTGTAAATCATATAAAATCAGAATACTCGTTCTTTATTGTTTTTAAAACAATTCAGGCTCAGGCCCAATTCTGTATGCAGGTAAGTTACCTTTTCCGACTCTCCCACAACCATATATCGGGAAACATTTGCAGTAGCGTCGAGGCAGTCATTTCATCTTTACGTCGCGAAATTTGGTTAAATCCGCACGCAGCGTTTCCAAAATTCCTTTTTACAAACTGAATGCGCTCCTTGCCTCGGTGCTCCCTATAAAGTAAAACCTGGATCTCAAGACAAGTGTGAATAGGCACCTCATGGGCAAGCTTGCCCCATCTTAGACCGCATCGTCACTTACAATCAGGTGAGTTGTGATAAAATTCACCAATATACACTGGGCCAGCATGTAGAATTAGGGCCCATCTCACTCTCACTCACTCCATTTCACTCTCTCTGAGAGAAGGTCTGTGTCCTAGCAGTGGGAAAATGATGTGGGAAATACGCTATGTCGTGTGACTTTTAGCAAAATTCAACTAGTACCTAAGTATGCTAAGTAGTAAACTAGTGTGCTACGAGTTGACTAAGCGTCGTTGATGCATTTTTGAAGTGAAAACTTCTTTATAGAGCACTTTTTGGGTGAACAAAAATCATAGAACTCGCGTCATCGTCACGCTGTACCGTGTATCTCTTGTTGAATAGGCGAATTACTACTTGAGTTTTCACTTCTGATGTGCAGTCCTATGACTGATGTGTTTTTTTCTTGACTTGACTTCTTGGATTTATGGTGTCACAATTCTGCCAAAGTCCGTTTCGTGGCAGTTTTGTAAACGGTATTATAAAACGTTAACTAATATTTTTTCTTCATTTCATTGTGAAATTAGTGACACTGAAACTAGATGATACATTTCATTAGGTGGGAATCGAACCCACGCCCCCAAGTGCAGAATGCAGGTTCACTACCAACTGAGCTAACGGGGCTGACATTACTTGTACTGGGTGTAAAACCCATTATCGACGTGCTGTATTTCACATACGTAGCATACAGCCACAGATGTAGTAGATCTGTGCATACAGCTTACTACATTTTGAAATGGGAAAATCTATGAAGCACAATTTATGGAAAACGGATGATTGCGTGAAAATAATATCTGTTTTTTACTACTCCATATATAAATATAAATCGACCATCATCAAAAAATATAGGAACCTAATATATATGAATATATCAAAAAGAAATAGGTGTCATCATCAACAATTTCATTAGCCGCAACCAATGAGCGATGATAGCAATAGATATAGCGATGTTATTAGTATTAGGATAGCGACAAATTACATCGATGCGTTAATACTCCAGCAATCTGTATTTACGACGTGGTGGTACAATTATGGCAGTAAGGAACCTCAAGTATTTTTAACACGCTTTTACTAGCGTAGTATGTAACTATGTAACGGAATCTTTGAATGCGATTTTCACCCCTTTCAAAACGTCGGATTGATTTGAATCTTTGCACACTTATCAACGATCGATGACAATGCAATTATTTGAATAGTTTGTCCTGTTATCCTTACCAGAATCTTCAATTAGCGATTTTAAAGCGTGTTTTTTAAACTATGAGAATTATTTAATTGGAAATAGATCGATGTTTACCAACAAGCCTGATGGCAGGCGACGTTGTAGCCGAAGAAAGGGCACGTCGATATAGAAGATATACGTATCTCCACTCTAGCCTTGAAAATACTTAAATTGTAGTTCTGTCTAGTTGTTTGTAATTTTCACGAGTAAACTACTAAACCAATTTTATTGAAATTTGTGAAGATTTTGTCTTTTGTTTGTTGTTTAAGGCCAATAAAGTTTTTTTTTTTTGAAAATTTATTTTTTATTTGAAAGGATATACTTTCAGAGATTGGTTCCATAGTAATTTCATCAAAATCAGTTTAATAGTTTAGCTTTTAAAACAAAATAACTGGAAATAGATTTCTTCTAGATCAACGTGTTCCATCCTCGGCCACACACACCGTCGCTTACCATCAGGCGAGTTGGTGCCAAACGTAGATCTATTTATTATATGTAAAAAAATAAAAAAAAATGTGACCATATATTTTGTTGACCACCAGTTTTATGTTTTTGTAAACATCGAAAAATAATAATGAATGAAATGAAAAACATTAATAATAATAATACCAAGAAAAAGTAACAAGTCATTTATTTTAGTAGTTAAGTCATTTATTTTACTCAATGGTTACAAATTTAAAGGTAATTAAACCGAGACCGTTTTAGAAATACTAATTATTACACCCAATATTAAATACTTATATACAAACGAGCGCTGTTTGTTAGTGTTTAGTAATTTAATAAAAATAAACATAACATAATTTTATCCTTCAAATAATTTTAACGAAAGCTTTTCTCCTCAAAATTGTAGGAAAACAGAGTAATCAATGGCGAAGTCATACTGCTTTTGTTCTATTGCTCACCGCAGTCCAGCACAGCGTGGATTAATGATAATGTCATTTTATTGATTGTGATCACAAGCTGCTGATTTCAATATTATTAGTTTATATAGGCTTTGTTCATTGCCCTCATTAGTAATTGTATATTCATCGCTTCATTCTTCAGATATGATTTGATTACCAACTGTAGTACCTCTACGTACTAGGCAACTTCCGCACAATTTTTATAGATTTAAAAAACCCCACAATGCATTTCCGCCCCGCCCATCGCCATGCCGCCATCTTGTGGCTAGCTCATTCCTCTTTTGTGCGCGGCGACTTTCGCACGTCTCATACTTCAACATGCCGAAAAGAAGCGCGCAATCGAAAATTGAACGATATGCGAGGAAAATCAGAAGACTCGAAGAGAAACAGAGACGCCATGGACTTTCTTCTTCATCATCGGAAGATGGAGGTAAGCCGAGACATATGATTATTTGGTGAACAAGAAACAGTGATTTCATACAGTGGCAGTTTTGGTACGCTTGGGATTAACCGCGAGTTAATAACATGTCGTTTTCCAAAACTAGAAAAAATGCATCGGGGTTGACTGCGAGTCTTCAACGATGACAATAAGCAGAAAATACGTACTGCCTGCAATAGGCGTAACGTTCCTCTGCGCACCTAAAGCAATCGTCACATTTTCAATACATCATAATTATATATTTTTCACCTACCCACAAAAAAAAAAAAAAAAAAACTTCGTAACCTAATTACAAATCCGATTTGTAGGTAACGAAGACGCCGGACAAGCCACGGGAAACGAGCTTCCGATCCCGGAACCAGTGCCAACTGAGCCGGATGTCGTACAAAATGCGGGTACGGAGTCCATTGACGTCTTGCCTCAAAACGAAGACGAGGCAGGACCTACCGTCCAAGTCGAAATTTCAACAATCACTGACCCCATTTTGGACCCCGAGCTATTATCTGCTCTCGGTGAATCTATGTGTGACACTCCCGACTATGGCGATAAAATACACGACAATTTAACTAAATTGTGGTCACCTTTATTAAAGAAAGGAATTCCTAAAGAAGACATAAACAAGATTGTCAAAGATTATTTAATTCCTGATAACTGCAGACTCCTACAAGCTCCAAAATTGAACGCTGAAATTTCTGCTGCGGTGCCGGACATGGTACGTAATCGAGATAAAACTCTCGCCACATCACAACAACAGCTCGGCGCGGGGATTACTGCCATAAACAGAGGCATAGATATCCTTCTGAGAACCGAGGACAAGGTACAGGCTATGAAACATCTCAGCAACGGTTGCCGAATACTTTGCGATTCACATCACCTTGTTACGCAAAACCGCGTTAAACTTATCGCGCCCAGCCTGGATAAGTCCATCTTACACATGATAAGCGAGTCTGAAAGGGACGAAACATTGTTTGGTTCATCTTTATCGGAAAAAATTAAATCTGCAAAGGCCATTGAAAAGCAGAGTTTGCAAATAAAAAAGCCGGTACCAAAGGCTACAAGACCTGCTGCTCCGCAGCCCACCGTTCGGCCTTCCACGTCCTACCAGGGAAACTGGTCTGCGCCTCCCCGGTACCCAACAAACAGGGGGGGGCGGGGATCCTTCAGGAAGCACGCGCCGTCGGTAGCCCGTCGCCCGTACTCTGCACCCGCTCAGCAGCCGCTGCGAGCATACCAAGACAAACCCCGTGCACCAGCACCAACTCGTCAGTAGTACAGGTACACGCGGGTAGACTTACCCATTTCTATGACCATTGGTTGACAATAACAAACAACAAAGTCGTACTGGACTGGATTAAATATGGCTATACTATACCCTTTAAAACCTCGGTTAGTCAGTCGTACATACCACAAAATACTTTTTTACGTACTGAAAAAATAGATATGTCTGATGCTATTAATAAATTACTAGCTATTGGTGCTATTTCGAAATGTATCCCCACTATTGATCAGTTTTTATCAAAAACATTTCTTACGCCGAAGCCTGACGGTAGCAAGCGATTCATACTCAACTTGAAACGACTTAACACTTTCATCTTTAATGAACATTTTAAGATGGAAGACTATCGAACGGCAAGCAAATTAATACCACGCAATGGATACTTAGCGACCATAGATATAAAGGATGCATATTTTCTTTTAGCTATTCGGCCTTCCGACCGAAAATACTTAAGATTCAATTTTCAACAGAATAATTCGAATCATATAACTACTTACGAATTTAATGGCATGCCGTTCGGTTTATCAGTAGCTCCACGAGTTTTTACAAAGATAATGAGGGTAGTTATAGGCTATTTAAGAAGTCGTGGTCAGAAATCGGTGTTTTATTTAGATGATATTTTATGTATAGGCGACAATTACAATCAGTGCAAGATCAACGTTAACGAAACGTTGAAGATACTCGATTACCTAGGTTTTGTAATCAACTACAATAAAAGTAATTTGACGCCGCAACAAAGATGCAAATATTTAGGTTTCGAGTTTGATACGAAGAACCTGACCATCGGCCTACCCTCAGATAAAAGAAGCAAAATTGCTCATTTGGTGACTAAGTTTACAAAACTACCATCTTGCACTATTCGTGAATTCTCTCAACTTATCGGGGTTTTGGTTGCCGCTTGCCCGGCCGCTAAATACGGTTGGATCTACACCAAGATCTTAGAACGACAAAAGTACCTTGCTTTGCTAAAGACCGATAATTATGAAACAAAAATTAATCTGCCTAGTATAATACTAAATGACTTAAACTGGTGGTCATCAAATATTGAAACCACGTCTAACTTTATGAGACAACCAAACTTTGCTCTCGAGATTTACACCGACGCGTCCAGAACTGCCTGGGGTGCAGTCTGTAATAACAAAACAATCAATGGCAGATGGAAAGATTCAGAAAAGGCGATGCACATTAACTACTTAGAATTAATGGCTGCCTTTCTGGGTCTAAAGTCATTTGCTAACGAGGTTACCAATTGCGCTATACTGCTTCGGGTCGATAATACTACCGCAATCAGCTACATAAATCGAATGGGAAGTATACAATTCCCCCATCTAAACGATCTGGCCAGAACCATTTGGCAATGGTGTGAGCAACGCAGTCTTTGGATATTCGCATCATACGTAAACACCAAAGATAACTGCGCAGACGCCGCATCAAGAATTTTGAATCAGGACACGGAGTGGACACTTTCTGATAGGGCATTCCAAAGTATTGTTTACCACTTCGGCCAACCTGATATTGACCTATTCGCTTCACGAGATAACACAAAATGTACAAAATTCGTTTCATGGAAACAAGATCCTGACGCAGTATCCGTAGATGCATTCACGTTTAACTGGCAATCAATTTATTTTTATGCTTTCCCGCCATTTTCCTTAATATTAAAATGCCTAAGGAAAGTTATCGATGATAAAGCAAATGGTATCTTAGTTTTCCCTTATTGGCCCATGCAGCCATGGTTCCCATTACTGCAGAACCTTATAGTTTCAGAGGTTCTTTACTTAAATCCCGAGAAGTACCTTTTACAATCTCATTTCAGGGATCATCATCCCCTGCACAAGAGCCTTACCCTGGGTGTCGTGAAGCTCTGCGGCAGTCTTTTATCCGACGAGGTGCCAGTCTAGACTCAACGACGCTGATGTTAACATCGTTCTCAGACAGCACCATAAAACAGTACAATACTTCACTTAAGCTTTGGTGGCAGTTTTGTAATATTAACAATGATGATATATTTGAACCATCGAAAACATCCATACTTAACTTTTTGGCTAAGCAATTCAACAACGGCTGTTCGTATGGTAGCTTAAATTCCCACCGTTCCGCTCTGTCCGCTTTAATAGGTAATAACATAGGTTCAGATGAATGTGTTAAACGTCTCCTTAAGGGTGCCTACAAATCCAGGCCTACTAGACCCAAATACTCTAGCACTTGGGATCCCCAGTTAGTATTAAACCACATTTCATCATGGTTCCCTAATAATGAGCTAACCCTAGAAAGGATAACGAAGAAACTTGTCATCCTACTAGCAATTTGTACTGCTCATAGAGTCCAGACACTTTCCCTCATTAAACTCGAGAATATATTGTTTTCTGACAGCGGCGCTAAAATTAACATTACAGATATTGTAAAAACATCTGCACCTGGTAGGGACCAACCAGTCCTATTCTTGCCATACTTCAGGGAAAATACGAGTATTTGTCCAGCCACCGTTCTTTCAGACTACATTTCTATAACTAGAAATATAAGGACTGAGAGCACTGATAGACTTTTGTTGACATACAAACGGCCACACAAACCTGCAACAACGCAGTCCATTAGTAGATGGGTGAAGCAAGTCCTGTTGGTTAGCGGTGTCGACACCAGTGTGTTCAAGGCACACAGCGTGAGACATGCCTCGACTTCGGCTGCAAGCTCCGCCGGGGTCAGCATAGAAACCATCCGCAAAACCGCGGGATGGACTAGCTCCTCTAATGCATTCGCTCGTTTTTATCACCGGACCATTCTCAACGAGGGCGAATTTGCCCGGTCCGTGTGCTTGCCGTCAGAGTCGAGGCATACGATTATTTAGTAAAATATGTATAAAATAATAATATATTACTTAACTTAGTATAATTATAATAAAATGAGTATATAAATAATACTAACATGTTAACGGTTGATTGTTATCTTGTTTAATGAAAATTATTAGAACATAAGGTATCCTTAAATTAGAAACATTCTTATTTACCTACAATGAAAAATTGTCAAACTGTTTTTGGAATCAAGGTGGAAAACAATAAAACCATTATGAATAAGTACATAAATGTTTTTATTTCCAAAACTTTCTGCTCTTAACATCTACAGTTGGTAATCAAATCATATCTGAAGAATGAAGCGATGAATATACAATATATGATCAAACGAACTTCAGAGATGTGAAGTTCGATCATTATTGTATGAATCGCTTCATTCGAAGATATGATCACCCTCCCTCCCTGAAACATACCCAGTGTAGAAAGTTTTGTGCAAAAAGTTTCACTCTAAAAAATGAGCTAGCCACAAGATGGCGGCATGGCGATGGGCGGGGCGGAAATGCATTGTGGGGTTTTTTAAATCTATAAAAATTGTGCGGAAGTTGCCTAGTACGTAGAGGTACTACAGTTGGTAATCAAATCATATCTTCGAATGAAGCGATTCATACAATAATGATCGAACTTCACATCTCTGAAGTTCGTTTGATCATATATTATTTGACACACATTGGTTGCCTGGTAACGTTCCACTGCTGCGCCTGTCACAATATATTCAAATAACAACAAATTTTTTCAACTACCCACCACAAAAATTTTGGTGGGAAGTTGATTGGCTATTTATTATGTGTCATAAAATGTTGGTAAAAGTCCAAAATAAGTTTTTTAATGAAAAGAAAAAATTGTTAAAGTTTCACGGATTTTTTCTTAATTTAAATTTTGGCTATCGGGTCAGTTATTTATTAATGAAGTCATCATTATCATACAATATGTAATACAAATAAGCCATTCAGTCGTTACTTTTCAAGGTTTGACTGATCAAAGTTATGTGAAAATTGAGTATTAGGTAAGTACGAATTCCGAGTATGAGTTGGTGTACAGTTAGGGCAGGCACGTAGATACACTCAATAATTACTACAATAATAGCTCCATACAACGTAGATATAAGGTATAATTTCGTGAGAATAAGCAAAATGATGGACCCGGGTATGTCCTAAAACTGCGACCAGAACCACCAGAGGATGGGCAGCAGCATCCTCCAAATTTCATGGTGAACGCTCTGCGATCCCCAAGCCGCCTGCCAAGCGTGGGGATTATGGCAATTTAATTCCGTCATACTCGAAGGTACTACGCCTGAAGCATGGAAAAGGAGTGTGGTGGTGCTTTCTTCAAAAAAGGTGATAACACCTCGTTGAAGAATTATATCCCATCTCACTCCTGAGCCATGTGTACAAGTTGTTCTCCAGAGTCATTACGAACCGTCTCGAAAGTAGGTTTGATGACTTCCAGCCTCCCGAACAAGCCGGTTTCCGTAAAGGCTGGAGCACCATATACACACCACACCACATACACACGCTCCGCCAGATTATACAGAAGACTGAGGAGTATAATCGGCCATTATGTCTAGCGTTTGTGGACTATGAAAAAGCCTTCGATTCAATCGAGACCTGGGCAGTGTTGCAGTCCCTCCAGCGTTGTCATATCGACTATAGGTATATCGAAGTGCTGAAGTGTTTGTATAGAAACGCCACCATGTCGATCCGATTACAGGACGAGAGCACGGAACCAATCCAATTGCATAAAGGCGTGAGACAGGGAGATGTTATCTCTCCGAAACTGTTCACTAAAGCATTGGAGGACGTTTTCAAGCTCTTGGACTGGAACGGATTCGGCATAAACATCAATGGCGAATACATCACTCACCTTCGTTTTGCCGACGATATAGTCATCATGGCAGAGTCGCTGGTGGACCTTAATACAATGCTCAGCGACCTCAGTAGCCTTTCCCAACAGGTGGGTCTTAAAATGAACATGGACAAGACAAAAGTCATGTCCAATGTCTATGTTGTACCCGTACCGGTAATCGTTGGGAACGATACTCTCGAAGTTGTTGACCATTACACCTATCTTGGACAGATTGTTCAGTTAGGTAAGTCCAACTTAGGCAAAGGGGTCGCCCGAAGAATCCAACTCGGATGGGCAGCGTTCGGGAAATTGCGTGACATCTTCTCGTCCAAGATACCACAGTGCCTAAAGACAAAGGTATTTGATCAGTGTGTGTTGCCAGTGATGACATATGGTAGATGGGGAAGAAAGGTTCTTGAGTGGAGACCGCGAACCGGAAGACGCAGCGTAGGTAGGCCTCCCACTAGATGGACCGACGACATTGTGAGAGTCGCGGGCATCCAGTGGATGCAGATGGCAGGATGTCGTTCAGTGTGGAGGTTAAAGGGGGAGGCCTATGTTCAGCAGTGGACGTCTTCTGGCTGATGATGATGATGAAGCAAAATGAATAATTTAAGTGGCTAGCGACCACTTAGTCTCGAGTAGGACTGTAGCAGTCATTAAGAAAGCTCCTTGCCTTGAAGGAATGTTTATTGGCTAGACGTGTTCCAGTTTTCTTACGTTTACTTAATGTAAAGCATAATTAACATTTCTTATGATTAAAAAAATTCTTAAATAGTAGACATTTTTACTACGATACAAGTAGAGTGTTTAATTTAATTGTATGGAAAAAACATTGAACTTGTATAATATTTCGACAAGTTCAGCGCGCCCAACTGACGTAGACGTGACGTGTGCTCTTTGTTACATCACTACCATTATGAACATGGCTATTGTGTCACGTCATTTATTTATCCACCATTAAACCATGAGTCGTGATAAATCCCCATCTGTAAAAATATTTACTCATCACACACACAGTATTGGGATTGTTACAGAAGAGTATTGATTGTTGTACTAGTTTTTAAGCTGTTTTATCGTTTGTATGTAATTTGTGGCGTGAACAAGAGATGATCGATCTTATTTAAAAAACAAAAACGAGATAAACCAGATCGTGTAGGATTAAGGGCGAAACCGCGGGGTGCTGCAAGTATTTGATAATAGTTATTTGTTATACAAGATTGCACAGTTGCTTTTTAACCGCGTGCTCAATTTTGATGACCAAGCAAGCGAAGGATTCTAGTGATTCAAAAATTAAAATCCTTAGCGTTAGCGAGGGAATCAAAAGAGCACGAGGTGAAAAATCTAAAATCTTTGCACTCGAGTGCAACACGTAACTTTTCATCCCTTTACGTCGTTTTAACCATTGGGTTTTAACAATATGACGTGAAGAGAAAATGGCGCGCGCAAAGGTAAATAAAAAAAAGTACACCAAGAAGGTTCTGAGTCTGAGTTTTTAACAAATTAAAAAAGGTTATATGATAAATTCGGCACCATGGAGGTAGAAGTAAATAGGTTTAATGATGTTTTGAATATACAAACTTAGTGCACACGATGTTCTAAATTCAATTTTCTTTATCCTCTAGCGGATAAAAACGGCTTTTGCACTCGGATATCGAAGAGCAAAAATACTCTTTCCGAGACGGGGGATGAAAAACGAATTTACCTGAACAAGTTATACCAGAGTATCCATAAAAATCGTCCATATTGCAACTACCATCAATTTTGGGCTCAGAAATCACGTTTCCGAATTTAAAGCAGAATCCACGAATCCTTCTTCTAAAAACCATACAGGTTTTTTTCATGAAAGTACAGGGTGACATGAGTCCACAATATTAATTCGTAAATGGATGAGTACTTCATTTGCCACACGTTTACAACTAAATAATTAAAATTCAGGATCTAGAGACAATTTATACGGCACGCTTTGGCATTTGTTGTTGTGGACGTCAAACATTCGTTTTCAAGAATGTTCACTGTTTGCCATAATTCAATCGTCTCGTTTCTTCTCGTGGCATCAATAACTTGGATTATGTTTGTAAATACCAGAAATAACGACAATCACGAAATATTTCTAACACTTTTTTTACCACCGACGCAAACATATGGGTGTTATATGTGTATCGTTCTGGTATCGTAGCTTTCAAGCGAATAAACCGATTTTGATGTATATATTTTGTTTGTTTGAAAGGTGACTCGATCGAGTGTGTTCTTAGCTTTAATTTAAAAACTTCACTTCAGCCGTTTGAAGATCATAAGCTCTTTTGTCAGGGTTTCAATTTTTTTCATTCAAGTTTTATGTCTTGGAACTTTGCAAGAAAACCTATTTTGAACTTAAATGTCGCTTACTTAGAACTAAGTACTGTTTAAATCCAATGTTTTTATTAACGGTGAAGTGCTTTTATAACTTAAAATAAACAAAATATATTTTTTTTGCTTTCCGCTATGGTAATGGCGCAGACATGCTGGGTACGACGTTAGGCCTAAGACAAGTCCATCTGACCAAACTGTGATGGCTCTACCATATAATATGTCAAATGAAGTAGCAAAATTTTACGTATTCACACCTTGAAGTGTATCATTTGTAGTGTGAACAATAGTTTATCTATCTATCTAAATATATATCTTGAGGAAACCGATTCACTCGTGATTTGAAGACACCCAGATTGTAATTATTGAGGAACACCCATTCAGGCAGCGCATTCCACAGACTAACAGTTTGCACAATAATTTCAGGTGTAATTTAAACCCTACTGCGATGTGTATATTTTCGGATATACTGTAATTCCCGAACGTGTATCAGGTATTGTGTATGTGTAAAAGTATTATGTACATTGTACGGCAGGCATCGGACAGTCTCATCAATCACACGGCTAAATTCATTACTGTCTAATCCAGACAGGATTCATTTGATATGTTTACTGTCGGCTGATTGGACAATCGACTTTTTTACTGAATTATTAATGTTTTATTTTGTAGACTCAATTCTATGAACAATTCGATGGTATTTTTGTGGCTTAAAAGCTCTGACACTTAGGTATCATTATTTAGTAATAAAAATTATGTAGAGATTAAACAGAACGGCGGTACGATACTTAAAGGAGGACATTGTTATTCATGATCAACTTTTACAATGGAACCAACCTTAAAATCGTCAAAAAACTATGTTGTTTTTTTGTGCGAATGACATTGTTCTTTTTTTATGCCATAGGTGGCAAACAAGCCGACGGGCTGCCTGATGGTAAGCCGTCACCGTTGCCTATGGATACTTGTAACACCAGAGGCGTCACAACTACGTTTCCGATCTTTTAAGAATCTATTAACACGCCCACTTTTAGAAGAATCCCATGGCTAATAGTGTTCTATAGAACAGTTAATTTTTTCGCAATTTCAGGGTTGGTCCTTTAATAAGAGTTTTTCATAATGGTGAATATAATGACCTCCTATCAGCTTAGTAAGTACACTACTGTTTGGTGTAACTTTGTCTTATAAAGTTAGCGAGTGCGTCTACGAGAACAAAACGAGACATCGTTACACACTGACATCATCGAAAAGTGTCACACGGTGGTGAAACAAAATGTCATTTATCGGCCTGACGCATCAACCTTGGCCTGACGTTGAATGCACCATCGCTTCAACAACTCACCAAAGAGGTTAATATTAAACCAAGGCCACACTTTAGTACGATAACTATTGTCACACTAAGAATTCCACAAAGAAATTTCTCAGACTACTTAATAACTTCTTTAACGCCTGCACTTTGCTGCAGAAAAATACCTGACAAACAAATATTAATATCAGTCTTTGTACTCTTTCTGCAACTCGCATCTGTCGCCCCGGGATGGTTTCATGCATAATTCAAAAGGCTGATTGTGGCACATAAGGCTGCGGGTTCTTTGCGAAAACATCCATCCGTTTCTTGGTCGTGCTGTATTTTTCTTAGCGTCATATTGCATGATGCCTTCACGCTATTGTCTACTCGGAACCGTGCGTCACGAAATTGAAAATAAATGTAACAAGCGAGTTCTATAGCAATCACAATTTTGTTTTTTTTTTGTCATAAATCGCATTGAACAGGTGAAAGATAAAATTTATAGAAAACATGATATATCGATCACATGACAATGTGATCATCAAAGTGAACCTAGGTCTCCAAAAAAAAGAATAAAATATTAATATTGATATAATGAAGCATTCTGAACTGTGAAGCTTCACCTTCGCTAACGTCTTAGCGGAGGCAAGAAAATGGTATAGGTGGTATCAAAAGGTGTAATTTTATAACCGACTTCCAAAAAAGAGGAGTTTATCAATTCAACTGTATTTAAAAAAAATGTTTGTTACCTCAGAACTTTTGAGTGGGTAAACCAATTTTGATGATTATTTTGTTATTTGAAAGCTGCTGCTTCCCATTTGGTCCCATTTAATTAATTCTACTTGGTCCAGTACTGACTAAGTCGGTTTTTTATGTTGATATATATTTACAGTTTCACACCTCCAAGTGACGTAACAAAATTTTACATTGTTACTAACACCTCCAAGTGATGTAGCAAAATGATTACTCTGTGATTGACACCTCCAAGTGAAGTGACAAAAGTTTACATAATGACTTTTCCTCGTTACATATCATCAAATGGGTATAATATTATCTAATATTTATCAAGATATTATAGATTAATGTAAACTCGAGTATTTATATGCAGTTGCAATAACATTGTTGAATGAAAACCACGAATTCCGTGGGCGAAGTACACGTATTCACTACGTAAAATACGTAACGAATTTTATACAAATTTTGAATATCGATATTAAAATTTGCATGGAATTCATTACGTATTTTAAGTAAGCAGCAAATAAATGCTTGGATTAAGTTGTTTATTCAGCTCAAATTTTTGTGTTAAAATTGACATTTTACATTCCCACCACAAGTTCCCATCAGGCGACTTGGTGGAATAAACGTAGATCCTATATTTACAATACTATATTTTAAAAAAAAGTTCATTCACCAGACCTATCCTATTTTACTCAAATACCTTTACTATATCAAATACTAATTCCAGACCAATTAAAGAAGTCTCATTCAGAATACTAATAATGCATCTGCATTTAGCGAAGCAGAAAACTACTTAGTCTTTTTGTGCTCCTATTCCCACAAATGCAAATCAAAGCGGATATCTATGCATCTATATGCATCCTCTAGGACACCGCTAGAATACCAATTGCTCCAACTAGAATCGGTTTGTTGGAACAAACATCCCCCTTGAAAAACATAAATCACATCAAACTTGCAGCACAAAAATAATAAGGCTTTGTCTGTATGTTTCTAACCTCTTCACGACTAAACGATCGAACCAATCTTCATGAAATGTAACAAAAAAGCAGTGTGCATAATGAGAATAACAATAGGATACGAGAGAATTATTTTTGATATATTTTTGACCACTTCACACTTGAGATACTTTTAATTGTCTACAACATTAAATATATTTTATCCCTTCTATTTTTATCCCTTTTTTTAATAATTTGGAATGTCAATAGACCTGACGGCTTTTTTTTTTAATTTAGGTTAGACTTGCATTAGTCGGACAAGACCTCCCTCTTAGAGAGGGATGTTGCCATAATCCCCACGCTTGGCAGGCGGCTTGGGGATCGCAGTACATTCACCGTGTCCACATACCCGGACATACTCGGGTCCACACCCCTCTATGAGGGAGGCCTTGTCCAACAAACGTAGTCGTAGTGTATCAGGAATTAAAACTTTCGATAAAATTTGGGTACGACTTTGAATAACCGTTTACTTATTTTGCTTGACTTTGAATGTAACTATGACTTGATTGACGATACTTACGAAACCCTCTAGTCAAGCAAAACCGCGGGGACCAGCAAGTCATCGTATATAGCAAAAACTGTGGCAACGCAGCACGTGACTAATTCACCAACATGGAAAACCTTTTACTAAACAACTATTGGGTGTATAAGTTTTCCTATCGGATGTTTTACGGGCTGCTGCGTCGGGAGAAATGAAGATGGAACTGTCTGAAAGACTTTTGCTGTTTGCTGATCGGTATTAAGTCATAAATGCCAACTATTCCTACTCATGCAATGAAAAAACTAACCAATAGGTAGATATAACGATTTTATGAGAGTAACATTTTATTGTTATTCTACATGCCGCAAAAAATCAATTATAAATTATCAGCCTATCATGTTCCCAAAGCTAGGACACAGGCCTTCTCTAAAAGAGAAAGGATGGGCCCTAATCCCCATGCTATATGCATCCATGTTGGTGAACATCATAATTATGTCTTTGAATTTTTGAGATTTTAAACATCCTGTTTCCTTCACCGTTTTTGAACGATTGCATTGAAACTGCACATAATTTATCGAAATCTATCTATATATGGTATTATATCTATATAAAAAGCAATGTGTGTGTATGTATGTATGTTCCCTATGGCCTCCGAAACGGCGGCAACGATTTTGATGAAGTTTTCAGGCAATCTTTCGTATAGCCCAGTGTTCCTGTAAAGTTTCCAACTTCAAATAAGGTGGAAGATTCTTATTTCGATCCGTATTTTTGTATTTAAACTGTTATTTTGATCATCAGTGTCACAGTTAATTTCTAAGAGTGCGTAAAAAATCAGTAAAAGTGTCGTACAAAGATTTTGCGTTAAGCTGTTTAGTGAAAAAAGTAGGTGTACCACGAGGACATTTGAACACGAACAACAATTGTAGCAAGGCATATCTTCCTTGGATGGGCAGCAGCGTCCTAATAGTACACGGTGAACGTACTGCGATCCCCAAGCCGCCTGCCAAGCGTGGGGATTATGGCAACACCCCTCTCACGGCCTCTATGAGGAAGGCCTTGTCCAACAGTGGACGTTAATTGGCTGATGATCTTCCTTGTTTGTCTGATCTAAGGTCTGTACTGTACAAGGAATAGAACATAAATCTATCTTCTTCACAGTATTCGTTAAGTGCTTCTTCATCGCTCTTTGGATGATGGATCTCTCAACTGGAAGTAGGTATTAAAAAAACGTAGTATGTTTGCAGAAAACAAACAGTTGGCTAAGGCGACTCTACCTTTAAACTCTTTCATTGGTTACTTAACCGAATACGTCTAAGTTCAAGAGAGGTCAATAATATCCACAGCTCCTAAGAAAACAAGAAGTTTCTATTTACGTCCCGTGGTTTTACACGCGATTTTACATCCACATTCTTACAATTCCTCAATATGAAAAGTAAATACCTACGCTTCGTAAAAATTCAGATTAAATTTTATCTAGATTTGGAAGAAATGGCGAAGCGCTTTGATTCTACTTTTATTGTGCAAAATACTAGTCTGTGGAATGCGCTGCCTGAGTGGATGTTCCCCGGTAGTTACAATATCGATGTTTTCAAATCGCGAGGGAATCGGTTTCTTCTAGGCAAGCGTGCTCCATCATAGACCGCATCGCTTAACATCAGGAGAGTTGGCGGTCAAACGCAAACATATTAAAAAAACTATTAAACATACATAATGTAAAATTTTATTACATTCTCGGGTCTGGCCCGGACATTTAGTAGGCATTAGTGGAGCCGAAGCCAACACCAAGAGGCCCTGTTGAATATAAAAAATACAATTATGGAATATATATAAAAAGGAATATGAAACTATTGTACAGTATAGGATTTAATAGAAACTGGGCTATTGAGGTGAACAACTTGTGGATGGGATAAGAGATCTATTGGATGAGAAACAGCACCTGCCTTATCCTATCTCATCTCAAAATTAGTTAGGCAGGTGATGACTTGCCACCCACTAAATGGGTCCCCCATAAAGGCTGCCTAAAATGTAAAATTCTTATTACGTACTCATTTTTCACGCACACTAAGAAATTTGCAGGGACAACAATGAACTAATAGTCCACATGCAAAAATGGGCTTAAAGGTTTGTGCCTGGGTGTTCCAATCTGGGTGTCCTCAAATCAAGAGTGAATCGGTTTCTTCCAGGCAAGCGTGCTCCATCGAGACCGCATCATTGCTTAACATCAGGTGAGCTGGCGGTTAAACAAGCGAGCGGCAAGCCTATTACTAAATAAATAAATGACTGTCTGTCTGCAGGGTGATTTTAGCTAAAGGCATCACGCCTGATTTAGGCTTGATACGTTCGCACCCACCTACACCTTACCGTTTCTCCTTTGTTTTTCTGATCTAAATAAAAAATCTATGAAAGTACCTAGTTCAATTTTTTTTTTCAATTACTTAACCTTTTTAACCTAATGAACGAAGAAAATTAAAGTTCTGTAACCTTTTTAGTACAAGGTTGGCTTTGTTAACACGCACTTGTCTAAATCAATTTTGTACAGGCGTATTTTAAAGTGCCCTTTAATGTATTCCATCCTATGTTTATTAAAAACATGTTGAAATTAAAATATTTATATTGAATACATCAAAATAATGTTATGATATTGAAATTCATGATTCTATTTAACACGAAATATCATTAACCTATATTGTAACGAAATACGTTTCATTTATTAAAACGTTGGTATCACTTTGATGTATGTATTAGGTTAACAGTTTAATATTTTCTTCAAATAATGTTGAAATAAATGTTGCATTATATTTTGTACCTCTACTAATTATATTTTGTACCTCTACTAACCTTAATAAAATTAATGAATACAGTAAAACTGTTTTTTGATACTTCAAACAGAATTAGTTAAGGCTCATTTTAGTTTATTTTGATTTTTGACAAAGAACTAGATTATTTTTTACCCGACTTGCAAACGGGAGCAGGTTTTTTTAAAATGTTTGTTACCTCAGAACTTTCGTCTGGGTGAACCGATTTTAATGATTCTTTTTTTATTTGAAAGCTGGCGCTTCCCATGTGGTCCCATTTCAATTTGATCCAGTTCGGTTTTTTATATTGATAATTATTTTTAGAAACTGTCTTAACCATTTTGATAATTTGCTCAATAGTACCATCATTATCAGTTCATCTTTCAGTTCAGTTTCCACTGCTGGGACTCAAGCCTGAGTCATATGAACCACCATGCTGGCCCAATGCATGTTGATAGATGTCATATGGCTTTGAACTTAAGAGGTTCTTGGACGTACTGGTTTTCTCACGCTGTTTTCCACACCGTTTTTGAGCGATGGCACGGAACTGCACATAATTTATTTAGGTACTAAATAAGTCATTGGTGCAGGGCCGAAGATCGAACCGGGTGCCGTCAGATTATGAAGCGCACATGCTACCGCTCGGCCACCATCGCTCATACAGTAGTACTATATTATGATACTACATTGTATTGTAGAACATGTATGAAGTAGATGCTCAAACAGTAGTACCATATGATACTACATTGTATTTTAGAACAAGTATGAAGTAGATGCTCATATTGCTCATACAGTAGTACCATATGATACTACATTGTATTTTAGAACAAGTATGAAGTAGATGCTCATACAGTAGTAAATAAATAATAAATAATAAATATCTGGGACATTATTGCACACATGGTCATCTGACCCCAAACTAAGCAAAGCTTGTAATATGGCTGCCAGAGACTGATATACATACATATATATTTTTAAATACATACTTAAATAGATATTAACACCCAGACATAGAACAAACACAAATGTTCATCACACAAATGTTTGTCCTAGATGGGAATCGAACCCACGCCCCCAAGCACAGAAAGTAGGATCACTACCAACTGAGCCACCGAGGCAGTCAATAGGTATCATATGATACTACATTGTATTGTAGAACAAATATGAAATAGATGTTTGAGATTCGTTTCTTTAATTTTCCAGTGGGCGTAATACATGTATTCGCTACGTAAAAAACGTATCGAATTTCATACAAATTTTGAATTTCGAAAATGAAGTTTGCATGGAATTCTATACGTATTTACGTACCTAGGCGTTAAGAACCATAGAACATCGTTCAGTGACGCGGATTGCTCAGGATTTCTATCCTGAGCAATCCGCGTTTAACTAAACCAAGGATAATATATGATCGTTCTTGACTAAACTTACTGCACCCGACCGCAGACAGGACATACCTAGACCTACTCCTTGCGGACCGTCCAAGTCAACCACGTGGATGTAAAATCAGCCGGCATAACTCGATTATACATTTTTAACATATGATAGTTATTGTACATTTTTGGTGATTAAAATATCAAAGAATGAGAAATTTAAAGAACCAATTGGGCACTATCTTTAGATTAAAATTGCAAACATTTTACAGGAATTTTATTTTGATATTATTTATTTTTGCCGATGAGAAATAAATTGTTTTTTTATATTCTCCGCCGTCATATAAAATATCCAACATGCAAATTGCTTTTGGAATGTAACTCTACAGATGATGGCTCAACAGTTTTTTTTTTGTTTTTTTTTTTCTCACTCAGTTATTGTTATAGGTTAGGTTAGGTTTGTTGTATGTATTTAAATAATATGTTAAAAATGTCCAAAGGAAAAATCTCTGCGGGTGGGTGGGCTTTTAAAGTGGAATAATGAAAAATATTCAACAATAGCATTCGCATTCCTCAACCCCCAATTCAATCAGTTTTATTGCATTAAAACTTTTCCCATACAAAGTTTTCCGCTTTATTTAATAGTCCCGCTATAAAAACAATAGGCAATGGCGGCCATATTTCAAAGCTTAATTCCATTGCGCGCTCCCATTGATTTTATAAATTCGCCTTTCCTCGAGGATTTAATGAAAAACGTGCGTAGAAAGTTTTCGCTCCATTACTTCGCGGGTTATTAATGACTGGAGTATTCGATTCACCTTGCGCAGAAATATGTGTCGGCCAGAAAGGCTAGTCTTCTTTTAAAATGTTATAAATGTATTTATTCGCGACCTGTACCCAGTGACCATCCCTAAGCTTAAATATCACTTATATCAAGATATCACACTTATCAAAAAAATAACATCAGTCATAGGACTGCATGTCAGAAGTGATAACTTAAGTAGTAATTCACCTATACTACAAGAGATGGCGCTGTTCTAATATACCTACTCGGGCCAGCTTTCGGTGACGATGACGAAGAAGTGTTCACCTAAAGAAGTGTTCACTTCAAAAATTTATCGCGAATAAGTCCGCGTTTGACCATCAACCCACCTATTAGTAAACGACGATGTGGTCGAAGATGAAGCACGCAAACAAACAAATATCTTTGATATTCGAGCATAGATCAAAGATATTTGTCAACTATCAACTATCTAGTCTATAGTTTTCGAAGTTCAGGCTGTTGGTAGGAACATAGTTATACTGGCATACATCACACTCCTTTTCGCTTAGCGTCTTTAGAGAGTAAAATATAGAAATAGAGATAACTATTTTAGGGGCCCCTGCAGACACTCAATTTCAATTTAAATAATAAATTCACTGCTTTATTCATTATTTACTATCCATTTTATTTGTCGTTCAGTTTTATTCAAAATGAATATATTTCTATTCCAGTACCTACTCTGAATCGAATGCATAGATACTCGTAAAACCATATAGATTCTTATACTAAACAAAAGAACTTAGGTCCGAATTACATTTAAACACACTAATTTAATTTATTCATAGAAATTCAGTAAATCACGCTAATATAATTAGTTCGAAAGTTTGTGTGATTGTTTTATGTACGTGTTTGCGGGGAAATTTTATGTTGATATTTTATTTTGGTAGAGGGATTAAAATCTTCCTTCTCTCCCCCACACCTTCTTTTCTCATAGGATTTTTTTAAATCTTCTTCACCAAAATAATAATAATAAGCTTGATAATGGCTTTTTTTAATGTAATTCTAATGAGTGCTGAATCGATACCGCTTTTTTCGGGCATGTGTGTTTGTCAACTTAACAAAATATTGATTAACACTAAAACCTACAAAAACAGTTAGGTAGACGGCCAACAGACTGCCTTTATTTTTAATAGATTTCAAAAAAGCAGAGGTTGTATGTTCAATTGTTTTTACTAATTTTTTTTATTACAAAAGAGGCTTGCGCTTGGTCGCCAACTCGCCTGATGCTAAGCGACGATGCGGCCTACGGTGGATCACGCTTGCCTAGTAGAAACCGATTCACTCTTGACATGAAGACACCCAGATTGTAACTATCGGGGAACACCTATTCAGGCAGTGCATTCCACAAACTAGCAGTTCGCACAATAAAAGAGGAATCAAAGCGCTTCGTACGGGTTTTCGGAATGTCAACCATAAAGCGGTGTCAATTTTTCGTGCCCGCTGTGCTTTTTCGTGCTCTCTTTAGTTTATGTATGTTTACCGATTTCTCCGCCAATTATGAATTGATTTTGATGGGGTTTTTTTGTTCGGTAGCCCATACTTTAGAGGTGGTTTCATATACATTTCATCAAAATCGGTTGAGTAGTTTGGTTTTTAAATCAAAATAACTGAAAAAATATGTCAATCAAGTAAACAAAATTGCCTATTTACTAATTTCGAAGTCATTTTTTTAATTTGATCCACTTGTTTTATGTGCGAGCGATATAGCAGGTGCGTGATCAGGGGCCTTACCCCTAGCTCAAAAAGTTGACCCGCATAGGTGTTATTTGTCTAAACGGTACCATCAACTACGAAAAGCGGTAGTTATTTGATAGCCGCCAAGCTTTGCTATTTTCACGCACACACGCATAGTAAAACGGATTTTCGTTCATTCAATTTAGACGCTTTAAACGATGCAGCTTAAATGAGTTGGTTAATTTTAGGTACCTATCAGGTTCCTACTAAAAGTTGGCTCGCAAAAGTGAAGCTAGGGGTAAGGCCCCTGGGCTACAACAGACACTGGGCTGGACACATGTAAGTTTCTTTTTATTCCGTTTTTATTTTTGATAACGGGTGAAACAGCGGAGCTTTGCTAGTTCTTCATGCAGAACGCCCTTCAATAAGTTCATAACCTAACCCTATGACCTATGATAAGCCGCTGAAACAGCTAAAAACATATTGTAATTAATGCTCGAGCACATTAGTAGATTTAAAAGTGTTAATCCTCAAAGGTTTTTTATTACACAGGTCGTAAGCTAATCTAACCGTCTAGACGTGTATAATGAATGGTGCTAAGTGAAATGATGACGAAAAACAAACCTTATTCATGTTAAAAAAACTATGCCTAATTGTGTATGATACGTAAAACGCAAAACCACATTGCGTTGAAATATTTATGCTAAAATTCCAGTCATGTGTGAGAAACATTTCAAGATGGCTTAAATAAAGCAGAAACAAAGAACCAAAGACTGAGGTAAAAGGAACTGAATCTAAATGTACTTAGGGTGAATTCTATGTAATATGCAAGTGACTTATAGTCTGTCCATATCAACATGGCTTTCAAGTTGACGTAACCTTTTAAAAAGGTAATGCTAGATCAAACGTATTTATTTATATGGGATATAATTTGCTAGACGCTTTACAAAGTTATGTCGTCAACTTTGTATAAGCTGTCAAAAAGCGATTAGCATTATGGACAGACTATATTATGCACTCTCTCTGGCTTGAATCCAATCAAGCGACAGACTTGATATGTGATAGCATGACTGTCAAACTATTTACAGAAAGTTGCGTGAAAATTGCAAACTATTTTAGTATCGATGGTAGTAAAAAAAACACAATATTTTTAGCACTGCATGAAATTGTCTATGAGTCCCAAACTCGACTGCGAGGCTGTGTCTTGAGGTCCGATGAGCAAATATCTAATTCCTATCTGGAGATGTCAAACAGTAGAAAATAATAGATAGAACTAGGTAATTGAGGAATGCAACGAAATTCTCATTACAATAATCAAATTATCAATTTTAATTTTTTTTCCACCGTATCGTGCTATTCTTCATAATTTAACAGAGTTTCAAAATTTGCTATCAGAGTGTTTTTCATGAAAGAAGTTCCACGGCAAACAGCGGAACTAAATAACGACGTTGTAGTTGTCAGGTTGATTTTATTGTTTTTTTACCATAAACTTTTTTTGCGTTAACAGGTTTACGAACTAAAAGTTGTTTATAATGAAGAGTACATTGATATCCTTTATATTTATTTTATTATATTTACGTAGCCACAAGTTTATTTACAAAATTGAAATCAAAAATTTTCACTGCTTCTTTTCAACACATTGTTTCTGTACGTAAGCAACGTAGTTCCATTCTTTGCTTTGGTTTCAGCTCTTTCTTCGAACGTGTTCAAAATCCGAGCTCAATCATAACATAAACTCCGTGGTTTGTGACGAGAATTTATATTCTCTGGACGTTGGCACTGCATACGTATATGTGAGGGCACAGATTTGGATAGATAAAGCCAGTATGTAGAAAGTGCGTATAAATTCTAGATTATTTTTAAGCTACGGTGATGAGACGTGCATGTCACTCGCCTGGTAATAAGTGTAGACAGTATAGGTGTTCCTTGTAGCGGGTTTTAAAATAACGCCCTGTTTGTCCCACGTGAGCACTAGGTGTCACACTAATCGCAAAACAATTTATAAACTCCTGACTTCCTCTCTTGGTTTGGTGAATTGGTTTACAATGAGTGTTATAGTATTTACGTGGTACAAACAGGGCGTAATTTTCAAACCCGCTACAAGGAACACATTTCCGCGTACAGAAATGACCACACAGAGAAGTCACATTTTGCAAAACAACTTTTGGTTCGGGTCACGCACTGGACACATAAAAAGTTACATCGTGTGTTTGTGACTACCATGTAATATGAGTTCAACAGAAATGAGGAGGTCCGTAGACGAACGAAAGCCACCAAAATAGCCCACCCAATGCACGCACGCAGATCAGATAGCCGATGGGGCCGAAAGGTTGTCGAATAGAGACCACAGACCGGTAAGCGCAGCGTAGGACGTCCACCCACAACAATGGATGGACGACTTAAAAGAGATTGCTGAAAAACGTTGGATGCAGGCCGCTTCCAACCGACCCTTTTGGAGATCGACGGGGGACGCCTAAGTGCAGCAGAGGACGTCCTATGGTTGAAATGATTGTGATGTTCGAGATAAATCTCTCTCCTTCTCTCTCTCTCTCTCTCTCTCTCTCTCTCTCTCTCTCTCTCTTTCTCTTATTACAGCAGTGTCACGCACTAGAAATAAAACTAGCATTATCTAAATATTCAGTCTGTGGAAATACGAGCAAAAATGGTTTTCACCAGACGTATGCCAGACGCGAGCCATCTACAAGCGGATTTAAATTTGAAATTTGCAGTAAACAGTCCGTCACAGCTTTGCTTGGTCATTCACCCTAAGGATATGTTTGGAGATAAATATGTTCAATCGATACGAAAACAGTTTCGTTGGTAAAATATTAGGACGTGTCTTGTTCACGTACGAGTAGGTACCTACTTAAGTACTACCATACCTATTACCTAGTAATTACATGGCTACGCGGAAAGGGCGTATTAAGTAGAAAGAGTTGCGTTATACTCATCACCAAAGTGCACCAGAATCAACCCGTATCCGTAGTAAGGTATACCTAAAAATAAAGTAACTGGGTAAAATCTCGGCTTGTAGGTAGTACGAACGGTACAGGCGGACGTTAGTGCTAATTCGCATAATTTTCTCGGGTCTAATCAGGCGAGTGTTCTTAAGTGTATATTAAAAGCCGGCTGCTTACTTGAGAGCTGTATATTTTAAAGCACACGGGCGATAATAAATCCATGCTAAAAGGCAAAAAACGCGGTAACGTTTGCAATTAATCGCATTCCAGATCAGAAAAAAAATTGTAGTGTTATACCTACAGTTTCCCCTTTAGCTCTCACAACCCCCCTCCCCTTGTTTGTCCATTTGATGACATTTAACCATCTCGTTTGCAGTTATGTGGCGCTCAATATTTAAGTGAGCGTTTGTAGAACTAGTAAGAATATGTCAGTGTGTACAATACCTTTACCTTGCCCCTTTAAGTTTTGGAAGACTTTTTTCTACTAACTCGTGTCTATGGCAAATCCAATCTATGTAATGCTTGAATAAATAGGCAGTCACCATCGCCTAGGCGGATAGTTGTAACAACAGATGCATCACAATTATGTTGCCGACCCTTTAAGACTATTAACTAGCCTTTTGAAGAGCCCCATGTTGTAGCTTCTCGGAAACACTGCGGAAGGTAGCTCACTGCACATTTTGTAGAAGGCGGTTTCAAAAGAGAATTGAATGAACACAAATGAACATAATAATGAAAGTCTACGGTTATGAATTCATGGGCAATAGCTAGTTATTAACGTTAGATTGTATGCCAGAAATCCTGAAACAATCTGCGTCTAAATCATAAAGCTCAGCGTCCCAAACGCTCGTCTACTCCATTATAGTAAGTAATTATTGTAACAAGTTTACAGTCCGCGTTGTGGACTGAAATTAATTTGAAATACGAAAGCCAGTCATGTGTTGCGCTTCGGTGTAGGTCTCACTAGAGATGTGAAAGAACGAAATTTTAATGAGAATAGTTTGTACAACATTTTATTTTTATTTTATTTTATTTACCTATTTAATAAAATCCACAGCTCTCGAAATTAATACATTAAACTTATAGATATACTGACAGCCAATAACGGATTTACAGTTTATAGATAACATAGTTGGTCTGTTACCTATTATTAAGATTCCGCTGTCCGTCCGTCTGTCTGTCTGTCTGTCCGTCTGTCACCAGGATGTATCTCATGAACCGGGATAGTTAGACAGTTGAATTTTTTACAAATGATGTATTTATGTTGCTGCTATAACAAAAAAACTGAAAGCAGAATAAAATTAATATTTAAGGGGGCTCCCGTACAACAAACGTGTTTTTGCCGTTTTTATAGATAACGGTACAGAACCCTTTTTGCGCGAGTCCGACTCGCACTTGGCCGGTTATTTCTATTGGGTTATTGTATGAACTTAATTCCATAACTCAAATAAAAAAGTGCAAAGGATGTCAGTCGAATCACTTAGTTTTTAATAAGTTTTTTTTCTTTTTCATTGTTGCCAGTTTAAGTTTGTCCATACAATTTTTGTCATAAAAGATTTTTAGATGTCTAGTACTTATACTCTATCTGTCAAAATTTATTATTAAAACAGTATTACAAACAATTTAAATGGGCCCCATCTCACCAGGGCTCTTATTTACAAGATCCGCAATGATATGACCACAGAATAATAAAGAGCATAGAATTCTTTCACATGATTCACAAGACTTTGGGAGTCTTTTACAGGTCCATAGTAAATTAAAATAGTGTACAACCCTGCAATTTTCCGTCTTGTCAAAAATATATGTTTCGTTCTGGTAGGTAACAACAATTTTGGCATATGAGTAAAGAATTTAACATGTTTAATTAGTTTATTACTAAATTAGCATTATTTCTATACTTTAGTCCTTTTTCTGAGGTCGTGACTCTTTTTGACAGCTTTATGTATAGCTTATCGTTTTTTTTTTTACCTCTTAACTCCTTATGAACCGAGTAGGAAAATTATTATTTAATTGAAAGTTTTTTTTTTATCTATATTGTCCCACTGTTGGGCAAAGGTCTCCCCCTATTTCCTTCCATAAATCTCAGTACTCCGCCACCTCTTGCCAACCTCTCCGGAATGAGTCAAGATCGTCACGCCAGCGTTTCCTAGGCCTTCCTTGACTGCGTCGTCCATCAGGCACCCACTGTGTGACGATCCTGGCCCAAACGATATATACTTCCATATTGGTCCCATATAAATTTCATCAAAATTGTTTCAGTACTATGGCTTTTTAATCAAAATAACTGAAAATGTCGGTTCATATGATTACAATATTATGTAATCATTAAATTGGCATAATATTGTAATCAAATGAACCAAATTTTCCAGTTATTTTGGTTTAAAACCCAAACTACTGAAACAATTTTGATAAACTAAAAAAACATATTTTATAAATTTTAAGTTGTTTTTTTTATTATATTAATTATGGTTAACGTTAATAAATTATGTTAGATGGGTTGTAAATATTTTTAAATTGAGACCCGTTCTTAGGTGTCTTCATAATAGACTATAGACAATTCTATGATTATTGTGGGGGGGAAAAACATGATTACTAGACAGAAAAAACTCGCATCATGAATACACGTTGTTTCATCCACCCACACACACACAAATTGCCCCCCTAAATTATGTCGCTTTCTTTGTTAAATAAATCTTATGACGCATCGTTTACACGCAAAAACCTTGGCTTATAGTGAGCAAGGTGAGCAAACTTCCGGCCAAGTTATGAATTACAAGTAAAAGCTAAGATATTTTTACCTGTAGATAGGTTGTGCCCGTCACCATATTGACTAGACGAATGCAAGGCACATTATCATACTCGTTACAGCCGTCTCTCAGTCACGCACTTTGACTGTCCGGCAACACATCGCAGCTAGTTAAGTTTTTAAGTAAAAAGAATTGTAATAAAATGCATTCCTGTGTCATTATAAACTGCACAAACTACACACGCTCTGTGAGAGATAAGAAAGATGTTTCATTTCACGCGTAAGTACTTTATTTTTTATTAAAACAGAAAAATAATAAAATTGTTTTATCTTAAGTGTATGAGTGAGATGTGTAGATTGTCTTGTGTGAGTGATAGAGATCGCAGCATAATCGACGACCAAACCCGAACAAAGCCAACTTCAGCCGATCACCGTGGCGGCGGCGAGCCAGTTGCCACTTTTAGATAGTTTTTAAAGCAGCCTCGTTCGCCTATAACGTCTCTATTATATAAAATCTCACTGAGTAAAAGTCTGAAAACGAATTCCTTGATAAACCGCACCCCTAACAGCAAACAACAGCTGCAGTCCGCATTGTTAGGAGTTGACGGTTAAATGCAAGCACGTTGTTAAAATATTTGCTGTTAAGTTGAATTTACTCTGAGACCACTTGAATTTAATGCATTAGTATGACGGCGTCGTTTTAATAGGCAAGGAAATTATGAGATGAAAATTTGATAACGAACTATACTTGGTTCAAGTTTGTTTTAGTCTAGCAGCTATAGTTAAGTTTATATAGACAGACTGTTAAGTTATTATAGGTTAAAATAAAACGAATAATTATCAATTTATACAACCGACTTCAAAATTAGTAAATACGCAATTTCGTTTGCTTGGATAACATATTTTTCAGTTGTTTTGATATAAAAACCGAATCATCAAAACCAATTCATAATTGGCTGAGATATCGGTGAACATACATAAAAAAAATCAGTTGAACATAGAATCTCCTCTTTTTTTAAGGCAGTAAAAAATTGACGAATCATTTCCGCTTCAACGATGTCAACTTTTGAAGATAAACTTCCACAAAGTAACGCTTGATTCAAACAACTATTAAAATTCATACATACGGTACTGATGATTTTAATTGACCGACTGTAACCGACTTAATACATTTTAAGCTTATAACACCCATCTTTTTGCGTCGGAGGTTATTAATTTATGTGCAGTTTCGGTCCCATCACCCAAAAACAGTGAAGGAAAACATGTCTAAGATCCGGCTGCAGAATTACTTCGGTCATCGAGTTTTTGCTTAAAACCATATTTTTTCGCATATTTATGATTAGGAGAATAATATATATATCAACCAGGGTGCCAATCAAAATGTGGCCGCTAGTATTTGTTAATTAATTTATGAGTAAAAATTTGATTTACTTGGTTTTTAAATAAAATATCGTCCACTTCACGGCAATATATATAAAGACTGAAAAGCCACGGCCGCACCTCTTTGCAGCCAGGTATAAACAGGTAAGATTTAGGTAAAATTTTACGGTTATAGCGTTTTAAGCAAAAACTCGATGACCGAATAATTCTGCAGCCGGATCTCGTACTATGAGAGAAGGCCTGTTTCCCAGCATTGGGAACATGATAGACTGATATGAAATTATCTACTCCATAAAAAAGTCATCTTCCTACCTACTCAAAGAATAGAAAGAAAAACTAACAAGTGCCAAGATCAGTATAGGTAGACTCAGTGGAAAGGCTCGTCCTACTTCTAACTTTCAGCGTCAAGTTAACTTTTGATACATGGAAATGCTTTCACACTGCATCGTAGAGAGAACACCTGGAGATAACAATTAATGGACCAATGAGTTAGTTCTTAGACGTGGGTAACTTTTGTCAGCAGTACTTCAACAAAGTTACTATATAGGTACGTACTAAGTAGTAAGTTACGTAAGTTTGAAGTTTACCTAGAACATTTATTATGGCATCCAACTATGGCGCTCAGTGGCCCTAGTACGAGCACTTGCGAAAAAGTATTCGTTCCGTAAACGATAGCAAAATGTATGAAAAATTTAACAGCGCCTCTATCGGACGTAAAGGGAAACTGAATTTTTCATAAATTTTCTATCGTTTACGGAACGAATACTTTTTCGCAAGTTCTGCCCCACTGCTTATATTTCAACTCAAAATATCATTCAAAGAGCACAAAATAGAATTATTATAATAGGAAATATCGCATGCACCATGGTTTCTTACAAGTGGATCACATTAAAAACAGACTTCAAAAATATATTAAATCTTAATAAGTGCCTAAAAAATTTGAGGCTTGCCCTCGATTTCCTTGGGATCCCATTATCAGATCCTTGACTTGGTGACAATGGGACCAAATTGGAAGTATAGGTGGTGTTCGGTAATACAAAAGGTTTTTTTTTAATCGACATCAGTTGGCTTAGACATCGGTGAACATACATTTAAAAAAATACAGAACATAGGAACCGTCCTCCTTTTTTGAAGTCGGTTAAAACACAGAATTGCATATCCTACAAATTAAAACAGTTGCAGAAGTAATAAGCAATATTCAAAGACAAATAAGGGAAGATATGAAAATCATCCAAATGAACTGGCGGAGCCTTCAATGCAAATAAACAAACAAACAATCAAATCTTTCCTGTTTATAATATTGGTATCTATACCAATAATATGGTAAAGTAAGTAATATGGTAATATGGTATAAGTAATGTGGTGGTAAGTAATATGGTAGATAATATAGCCCATGTCACCCGGGGATAGTGTAGCTTCCCAATAGTGAAATAATTTTTAAAATTGGTTCAGTAGTTTCGGAGCCTACTCAATGCAAACAAACAATCAAATCTTTCTTCTTTATAATATTGGTATAGATTAAAATGTTATGTGCCTACTCAATAATAAAATTTTGTAACGAGGGTAGATATCTGCACACCAAACTGCTACGCAGTTTGACAGAGTTGTGTATACATATCACGTTATTCACTGAGATTAAAAAAAACTATGAAAAAAATACTAAACATTCCTTTGCTCTACGGAACAAGATTATTACAACAAACAAGAGCAAACATACCAGCAAACAGACACTGTCGCATTAAAATATTAATAAAATCTTAGATTATTGCGGGATATAAAAACAGAGAGCATCTTAATATAAGCAGCAGAATACCTTAAGACAGTTTTAAAAAGTTTTGGCTTTACTTAAAAACGTTACTCAAGTTGACATACGCTTAAATATGCTCCGTCTCGTTTAGCAACCTGCAACTGAGCACGCGTGTGACGATTGCCGTCAGCGAGAAGTTGAGAGAGCATTTTAAAGCATAGATCAACTTGAGTAACGTTTTCAAGTAAGGCCCTTTGTGTTTCTTTGTTTTAACATGCATATCTTCTAAACCACTAAACCGATCTAATGAGGTTTTCACTAATATGCTTAGCTATGACCAGATTAACTCACATGCTAACTTATCAATATAAACTTATCCATACTGCTTAAATTATACTACCTTATTCAATGTTCACCTTACGTTACATCTTTATCCACACTAATATTATAAATTCGAAAGTAACTCTGTCTGTTTGCTACACAATCACGGCTAAACGGCTCTCGATAAAATTTTGCAAGGTAATAATATCATGAGGACGGACATAGGCTATTTTTTTCTGAAGTCGCGGTTACAGCTAGTATCATTATATGATTGTTATCCTTATGTATTATCATCAGCCAGCAAGATTCATTATACCAACGTTTCCATAACTATATCTACAATGTTCATGCACTTTAATAAAACAGAGAAAGCTATAATTTTCCCCAAAAACATTTCGTTACTCGTGGCTCCCAACAACTTTAATACCTCACGATCAATATTTCACATAATTGCCTTAACCGTCTACTATTATTACGTAAAATGTTCGTAAAGAAAATCCATTAAAACTATTATTACCGCTTGGATAAATCGTTTAGATGTATAGAGCCTACAGAAATTATTAAAATGTCTAGATGTGTTTCATAAACCACAACGGAACGGTGAATTTATGTGTTTTATAAATCATAATTATATTTATATGGATCTTGTGTTTGTACGAAATTCTATGGTTTTTTTTTTCGATTTGTATATCCACACCATACACTACACGTAAAAACAATTAAATTTTAGAATCAAAAAATCTCTTCATTTCGAATTCAAGTAATGCTATTTCAAAAGGTTTCGTTTAAAAAAAAAAACTGCGTCTTTTTACATAGGGTTGGAATCCAATATCGTTAAATAGAAGTGACTGTCTGTTTGCATACAATATTAACAACTTATTTTATTCGCAGAATAAAACAAAGGTAAAAGAGAGCAAAATTTAGATTCAAAATGGACGAGTAGGGACATTTTTTTATGCATAGATAGGCTTGCGTTTGACCGCCAACTCACCTGATGTTAAACGATGATGCGGTCTATGATGGAGCACGCTTGCCTAGAAGAAGCCGATTCACTCGCGATTTGAAGACACCTAGATTGTAACATATTGGTACGGTTTCACATATTAGCAACTCGTTTCAAAAAACTCGACTTATTAATAAAGATCGATAATTGTTAGAATTTTCTACCTACTAGTAAGTACATATAGTAGATACCACAGATAGTCCAAAGATAAGGGTCTTTGATCAGTGTGTGTTGCCAGTGATGACATATGGTACTGAGACGTGGTCCTTAACTGTTGGCCTTTTGGAACAATTCAGAGTCACACAACGGGTAATGGAGATAGCTATGCTTGGAGTTTTTTTGCACGATATAATCCAGAACGTGGATATTCGCCAAATAACCAGAGTTACCGACATAGCTATTAAAATTTGCAAGTTGAAGTGGCAATGGGCTGGCCACATTGCTCAAAGAACCGACAACCAATGGGGAAGAAAGGTTCTTGAGTGGAGACCATGAACCGGAAGATGCAGCGTAGGTAGGCCTCCCACTAGATGGACCGAAGACATTGTGTGAGTTGCGGGCATCCAGTGGATGCAGATGGCAGGATGTCGTTCAGTGTGAAGGTTAAAGGGGTAGGCCTATTTTCAGCAGTGGATGTCTTCTAGCTAATGATGGTGATATTGATGACGATGACATGTAATAGATATCTGTGCTTTGTGATGACGACATAGAATTTCAATTAGTTTATCGGTATTACTAAAATGTTTCTAAATTTATTTACATAACGTTTGACTGCCACATCGCCTGATGCTCATCGCTTATCGCGGTTTACAATGAAGCTTGCCTAGAAGAAACTGATTCACTCGTAACTTGGAAACAGGTAGATTGTCCCATTCACTCATTTTTGCTGGCAGACAGCGTATTCCTCAGTCTAGCAGTTCACACAAATAAAGTGGAATAAAATTACTTCGTAGGGGTTTTCTAAATATCAATTAGTCATGCATTGGTGTCGTTTTTTGTGCATCACTAGTTTATGACTTAATTATTATTTCTTAGTTAATCAGCCGTAGGCAACATTATCTACATATTCTGTGAAAATTTCAACTAGCTATCTATTACGGTTCGAAACCGTTAAACGGTAGGACGAACGGACAGAGAGATAGACAACCGGACAGACAGCGTGAGCTCAGTAATAGGGTCCCGTTTTTACCCTTTGGTATAGAACCCTAAAAGGAGTAACCTCACAATTTGAACCTAGATATACCAACATATTTCGGCACATGCCCATGCCAGACTACAAAACAAACTAATAGCTGCAGTACTTATTAAGAGGGTAGATGATGGATATTTTGATCGTAAGTACATATAAAGAATCAACACTTCTATACAAAAGCAATGCTCGTAGAAAACTATAAAATCAAAGTTGAACGCTTTCGATCGGATTCGTGCGATAAGTTCGAAGGATCTATCTTTAGCCCCGGGCTTGGATCACTCTAGTCACGTATCTTGTGTAGCTTTATCTAGATACTAGGTATAACTCGTCAACAAAGCTAGTGAAAAGATAGTACAACCCACGCAGACCCGCATCACATTTTCCCTTACAATGTTTTACAAAATAATTCTCCACGAGGGAGACGCCCACGCACACAAAATAAATGGACTATTTCACAAGTAGGACAATGCACATTAGCCTTGCATTGTGTACAAAACTGTGAAGCGTTTTTTTATGTAAATGTATGATAATACAAGCAAATCAATCACCTGACCTATCGAGGTGGAGGCAAGTGGTATGTTGCTTGCCAATAACAGTTTAGCACGAGATATTTCTTTCTGTCCCCGAATTTGAATCTGGGAATAAACAGAGTACCTATCTACAACTTATAATTTTTAACTTAATCAGTTTAGAATAATGCGTGAAAACGGACTGCGGTATTAGATGTTAAATATCTTTAAACCTTGTTATTCTACTGGAAACATCTTAATGCACAGTAATGTTTGAATACCTGGCAAAGGTGTAGATCTCCTGACGAACTCTGCAAAAGAGTCCTACCACTACGAGGGTGTATTTTCTAACTGTAGTCTGTTATAATTGTATTTATAAAGTATGAGGCATTACAAATGCCTCAGTATCAAAATTCCTGTCTTTTTCTGATAAACTGATATTAGAAACCACCGAGAATGTAAGTTATATTTTACCTACGAGGACATTTGAGCTTAAATCACGAATTGACCGAACTCATGAAACTCTTTCCTTCGACCGTACTACCCGTAAGAATCAAATTTCAATCCGATACAAACCATTTCAGACCATAAAAGCTCTAAACTTCTTAAAATTCAGCTCAGCCGAGTTCCGCTGCCAAAATCCCCATGTCCCACCGAGCACGATAAGTACGGTCTGTGTTGAGTAAATTTCACAAATCATAAAGCAGAGAGGTGGACTTACTTTAACCAGTGAGCTGAACTTTCAGATAAGGAGAAAACAGCAGCCGATTTTGGAAGACGCGTGATGAATTTTTAGGTGTTTCGAATTGTTATGCCAAGGGTATTTTCAACTAACTTTAATGCACAATACTCGTAATAGATACTCGAACATTTAATCCTGAAAATAAATTAGGGAAATCTCAATGGACACTCATTGAGATTTCTCTATAGGTCGTATTATTATCAACAATAAGAAAACTAAAGTATTTTGTTTTTTTGCGACTCCATGACCAACAAAAAAAATCTTGAACTTGATAAATATATTTTTTACATATTGAGCGTGAAACTTTCTAGTTTAGGGCCCATCCTTTTCAGATGCGTATCATGAAATTCAACAGCAAAAATCCAAGGCGAAAATTATAATTGTCTTCCAGGGTAACTAATTTGAAGCCTGGAAAGCATTGCGAAAACCCTTTTTGCTCCAAATTGCAGTTCACTTTTTTCTCGTAACCGTAATTCAAAAATAATTTAAACATGACAGATATACTTGGTAAAATTCCAAATCTTCCACTGGCATAAACTCGACGTAAAAACAAGCATAAATATTCCCAATTAAAATTAAACTAAGGGAGTTTGAAGCTTCCAATTCATTTTTTGCCAACCACCTGACCTGCAGTCAACAATGAACATGCACAAATAGTCCAAATCTCTGACCCATAACGGGTCCATGTCTAGAGAACAAGCGGTTTGAATTATATATTAAAATCTTAAGGACATTAATCAAAAAAGTTTTCCCGGCCTCGGATACTAAAAGGCTCCATCTTTCTTGATCTGGCGCAAGCTCGTACCAAACAATAACTTCGAGTTTTTGGAGATATTTTGTCACTATACCTACCTTTCAATCTAGTACGGTTAGTTAATTATTTTATCTATGTAGATCCAGCTGTCCCAAGTCAGTCCTAGAGATAAGATACACTTGCTTGGACGAATTCAGACTGCTTCTGAGACTTTTGGGAACATATTAAACGTATCGTTGCGTTGCTTATTTTGCAAATACAAGAAAACCGAGACACTAGCCGGAGTTCAGAACTTTGTACAATTTTGCGTAATGCTTGTTTTTAGCCGCTGAATCTTCTGCCTTGCCCTTAGTAATTGGATCCCGCTCGGCCGCAGTAAAAGCCAGCTTTAATTGCAGGAGCACAGCCAAGATTCTCTGAAATCGGTCGCCCGTGCCTGTAATTAAACTATGTACTAATTACACCTTACGCAGATATACTGGATTCTACACACGAGCTGTGCTGTAAGTGTAACATTTATAGTTTTTGCATAATTAAAAAACCTAGTTGTTAATGTACCTATCTCAACCTGTGTTTAAAGACTTCATTCCAAAGAACTTGTTATAAATTGTTTCACTAGCGGAGCACAGCAATGCAATCTGTTTATAGATATGAGCTGTGTAATTCAAGGTCAATGTCAAGGATAAGGTCAAGGACAAGGTCAATGTCGAGGACAAGGTCAAGCACAAGGTCAAGGTCACGGTCAAGGTTGTTACAAGCTTTTATTTAACTTGCCTTGATAATTTGGGTTATATCTTGCAACTGAATTATAAAACAGCTATCCCCAACCGATTCGGCTGATATTATTCAACGTTACAAATACGCTGAAATTTATAAAATGTCCCTAAATTGTTATTTTATAAGAGCTAGATAAATACCTCCCACACAGCTACTTCCCGCCACGCCAACCCTTCTTAAATTACCCAAAGGTAACCTTTATTCAAACCCAACCCGATACTTTTTATACCCATCTTCATAAAACGATACCCCCATTGAGGCGACATAAGGTACTGACAGTCTTATTTACAAGCAACGACATGAGTGACAATAAGACATGCTATAATTAATGCGACAATAGATCAAAAGAGACAGGCAAGTCTACTTCAGGACTATCTACGCTACTATGCTAGCGAGCCAAATCCACACTCCGATATTTAGAAATGAAATGTGAGCCATATCATGGCTCAGACGCGTCTTATCACCACTTTGAAAATCTTCATCATCATCATTATCAGCTACTATGATAGCGGGCCAAAGTCACACTCCGGTATTTAAAGATGAAATGGCTCATGGCTCAGTCGCGGTTTGTCACCACTTTGGAGATCTTCATCATCTGTTACGTTATTTATTACTGTCATTTGTTTTGTTTATGGTCGATTTATTGTTAACAAAACAGAAAACTGCTTAAGCAAACTGTTCAGCTTTACAATGTCCCTGACAGTCATTGTCCCTACAATGACTTGTGTTGGAGGAAGAACAACGAAGCAACAAAAAAATGCAGTCACTTAAAACTTTGTATTAACTGTCACATTAGCATGTCGGTGACGCGCACCCATAAGTTTTGCCCCTACCAAAAATACGATGGATAGACCACACAATTTTTACACCACATGCATCACATGACCAAGTAATTTTTATTTAAAAAATTCAAAGATGATATGCAAAGATTTTCATCATAATATAAGGTCGGGGAAAAAGTTTCTTCGTATTTTTTAAACAAATTCAAGACATATTTTTTTCAAGTTTAATTACATTTAATTATAATATATATGTGCCATTTTGTTCGATAACTTGTTGCCATCTTGTAGGTAGTGACATGATCCCGTTGCTGTAGAATTTTTGGGACTTCTGATCAAAAAAATGCAACAAGTAGTTTTGACAGTCCTCTCTTGATGTTAATCTAACACTACCCAAAGAATTCTGAAGAGATCGAAACAGGTGGAAATCTGAGGGTGCAAGGTCAGGGCTATATGGTGGATGCATTAACACTTCCCAACCAAGCTCTCTAAATTTTTGCTGAGTGGCCAAAGATGTGTGCGGTCTGGCGTTATCATGATGAAAGACCACACTCTTTCTGTTGATCAATTCCGGCCGTTTTTTCTCAATTTCTTTTTTGAGTCTCATCTGCTGTTGGCAGTAGAGATCCGAATCGATGGTTTTGCCCGGCGGTAAAAGCTCATAATGAACGATGCCCTGCCAATCCCACCATACACACAGCATCACCTTATTACGTGTTAATCCGGGTTTCGCTACAGTCTGTGGTGCTTCACTGCCCTTTGACAATGATCGTTTGCGCACATTCTTGTCGTAGGTGATCCATTTTTCATCACCAGTGATCAATCTTTTCAAAAACGGTTCGGTTTCTTTACGTTTCAATAGAGAGTCGCAAATGAGTACACGATTCATTTGGTTTCTTTCAGTGAGCTTGTGTGGCACCCAAATATCGAGTTTTTTTGTATACCCAGTTTTTTTCAAATGGGTCAAAACTGTTTTGTGGTCAATCCCCAGTTCTTCAGCTACGTCGTAACTACTAATATGCCGATCTTGGTCCACTTTTTCAGAAATGGCATCTACTTTATCCGTAACAGGGCGACCAGAGCGAGCTGCATCTTTGACATCAAAATTCCCGGACTGAAAACGCTTGAACCAACATTGTGCTACTCTTGATGACACTGCATTAGGTCCATAAACGTCACAAATTTTTTTCGCGGCTTGTGTCGCAGTTTTCCCTTTTTTGTAATAAAATTTCACAATATATCGAATTTCTTCGTTAGATTCACTCATTTTATCAAACAAAAAAACAATTGAAAAATGGCGGGAAATTGCTTTTTACTTTTTGTATTCCTTTTTTAAAATGTCATATTTTTAATGGTATCAAAACCAGCCAGATACAAACAGTACAACGGATGAGATTTTTACTACAACCTTATACATACAAAATACGAAAAGACTTTTTCCCCGACCTATTATAATCATTCAGTCATATAATTACTAACGGGATATTTACCGTGATAGCAGTAAGGTTGTGGATGGTGCTTTCGATATTTCGCCACAGTACGTGCACCATGTTCAGCCTTCCCATGAACATAGTAAATGTTACTGCACTGAAATTTCGGGATCTACATCAAACAGCCTTATCACGGTAAATATTGTGTATTATGTATTCTGTGTAAATATGCCGTAACTTTAGTGAACAATCGTGATCGTTTTCAAAAATATTGCCATATTAGAAAGCATTAAGTTTTTGGAAGTACTCGTATCGTGTAGCTTTAATTTTTGGCGTCTCGCAGCCAGTTAGGGAAGAAAGGTTCATGAGTGGAGACCACGAACCGGAAGATGCAGTGTAGGTAGGCCTCCCACTAGATGGACCGACGACATGGTGAGAGTCGCGGGCATCCAGAGGATGGAGGCAGGATGTCGTCCACTGTGGAGGTTAAAAGGGGAGGCCCATGTTCAGCAGTGGACGTCTTCTGGCTGATGATGGAGATGAGTCAAAAAGGTGCGTGGCGTTCGTGCCTTTGACTAGTGTTGTTGTTTGTGCGACAATCGTGTCGCTGACTGTAAGTAGGCAGTGGGATCGCTGCTTTTATCAAAAGTTTAGAGTTACGCCCCGGGCACCGCGCGTCGTAGAGGGATTACATTTTATACTGTTATGTTTGTAGTGGTATAAAGGAACTATTCGGGACATTCAGGGCATTTTTTGCACATCTGACCCCATACTGAGCAAAACTTGTACTAAGGCTGCCAAAGACTGCTTAAATACATACTTAAATAGATCTGGGACTGGGACATCTGGGACATTATTGCACACATGGTCATCTGACCCCAAACTAAGCAAAGCTTGTAATATGGCTGCCAGAGACTGATATACATACATATATATTTTTAAATACATACTTAAATAGATATTAACACCCAGACATAGAACAAACACAAATGTTCGTCACACAAATGTTTGTCCTAGATGGGAATCGAACCCACGCCCCCAAGCACAGAAAGTAGGGTCACTACCAACTGAGCCACCGAGGCAGCAGATATTAATACCCAAATATAGAACAAACACAAATGTTCATCACATGAATGTTTGCCCTAGGTGGGAATCGAACCCACGCAGAAGGCAGGTTAACTACCAATTTTCTTAGTTTTTTTTTAAATTTTATAATGATTATAAGTCAAACAGCAAAACAAGATTACTTGCGTACGTACTCTGCCAATAAAATACTTATATAATACAAATTGACAAATTGTTACTATGCGATTTGTTTTGCGTGAAAATGCTTCTCGAATTTTTCACCAATCTGGCTAATGCTTTAGACCAAACGTAACAGAAACAAAACACACTGGAAATACTGCAACAAATCAGCACTAACTAGGTAAAAACTAAACAAATAAAAACAACTGCATAAAAGTTGAACATTTTACAGTGCACTAATAAAACCGGTGAAGTGAACTGAACATGATTCCAAGTTCCAACGTTACGTTCACGATTGAATAGACATTCACTCATTCGTTCGTTCATTAAATCAGTTTCATATCGGCGGCGGGTTTATCTGTAACTGGCCAGTATTATGGACAAACTTATATGAAGAGTTGAATGAGGCCGCTACCGTCGTATTTTCTGAATAAAACTACGAAAAAAAATTGTTCCTTAATTTTGTAGAAACGACAGTTATGTTGGTTGCTCTGTATGGAGGATGAATGAGAAGTTTCATATTTTTTTGATCTGCCTGATGAATAAATTTGATATGAAATATTGATTCGAGCGTAAATACTAGCTTGTATTCAAATTGCACTGAGTACAGGCATTGTAAAAAACAAGCTCCGAAAATCGTATTCGTAAATTTGTTATTAAAGACAAGATACGGCCAAGAGTGATCCACATTTCACTGCATAAAAATGCGACAAAATACAATATTATTCGGCTGAATAATTCAGTTTCCATTTTAAAAACTACCAACCATATTAAAAGGAAATTAAAATCTGTAGAGATTGCAGCCTGTGAGGGAAATCCAATACAGGCAAGTTGAAAGAATACTCGTATTGGTATGGTGAAATAATGTATGTACAAATATATTAATGTTTTTTTAAAACTAAAAACACGCTTTAAAATATTTAACCCTGAAGATCCTGGTAAAGATAATGGGACAAATTATTTAAATTATTGCATTGTCATCAATCCTTGATAAGTGTGTAAAGTTTTAAATCAGTCCGTCAAAAGGAGTGAAAATAACGTTCAAATATTTCGTTACATAGATACATACCAAGCTAATAAAAGCGTGTTAATCACGTTTTTGGACCCGGGTATGTCCTAAAACTGCGACCAGAATCACCGGAGGATGGGCAGCAGGGTCCTAATAGTACACGGTGAACGTACTGCGATCCCCAAGCCGCCTGCCAAGCGTGGGGATTATGGCAAGACCCCTCTCTATGAGGGAGGCCCTGTCCAACAGTGGACGTTAATAGGCTGATGATGTGAATCACGTTTTAAAATCGCTAATCCTGAAAATCGTAGTAACGATAATGGGACAAACTATTTAAATTATTGCATTGTCATCGGTCCTTGATAAGGTGCAAAATTTCAAATTAATTCGACGTTTTGAAGTAACCAGTAAAAAATTAAGTTAAAATTCCGTATAGAAGATGTATAGATATATAGATTATATAAACCTTCCCCGAAAAACCGTTGTGTGGTTTAGGAGGAGTTAGCGGATATACAGACGGACAGATGCAGAAAGCGACTTTATTTTTTACTATGTAGAGATAGAGATATATAGAGTTAGAGAAGCTAATATAAAGAGTGAATAATTATCAATATAAAAAACCGACTTGATCAGAACTGGACCAAATTGAAATGGGACTAAATAGGAAGCTCCATCTTTCAAATAAAAAAAAACATCAAAATCGGTTCACCCTGTCGAAAGTTCTAAGGCCAGCTTTCAAAGTTCTGAGGTAAACATAAAAAAAACAGTCGAAGTTGGTTAAAAATTATCTCATTTCTGTGTACTAGGCACCTTCCGTGTAGCCGGTTTAATTTCATCAATCTAGATTCCGCACAAATACTCCACTCATAAAGCTTCAAGATATCTTCCCGTGGCGGGAATGTAAGTTCATTACCATGCAAATGTATACGCTAGTTCGGTCTGTATGAATTTCACTTGAACTCTGTGCAAATAATATTATATTCTAGAGTTAATATGTAGAGAACTAACGGGAACGTAATGAGCTATAAGTGTTAAATAACATAACGTAGTTGATTTAAATTCTCGGAAATTCGCGAATACGAATCTCGGCCCATTATAATGTAGAGTCTAGGTTTAATTTATGACTAGACTGTGGGTAAACGGGTGATTTTCGTAAGTAAATTTTAATGAGCCAGATTTCATTTTATTGTTTATCATTGCAATTGGAAGGGCATAGGTATAAGAAATCGTTATTGCAATTTGGAAGAGTATAAATTGTTAATGGAAGAAATCATTCACAAACTCAAAACATTCATCTCACATAGAAATGTATTAGGAAATGAAAAAAGTCGTAAATTTATCTGATAAGTAACAAAATAAATTACAATTTACAAATAAAATAAATAGATATACAAATTGATTTATGTTATATCATAGAATTATGTTGAAATATAAGTGTGATGTGTTAAGTTTTTCATTAAATAATTAAATAAAAACTGTCAAAATTCGTTGTTGAAACGTCGCTCGTTACGAAAATTGAGAATAAGGTCCGTTGCTATGTAATCAGGGTTGCCTGGCCGTTATAAGCAGTATGCCTATTATACCTACTATTTTACGTTTATTAATACAGTTAACTTTTCAACAAAAAAAATATGCTAAATACTGTTTTTTTCATCATCATCTTAAGCCTGTTTATATAATAAGTTTCGGTGCGCGCGTGGAACAAAACGAAGTGTATTGGTTCAGTTATTTTTTTTCGAAGATACTGTTCATTTTCTTTCTACCAGCTTAAAATAGGTACTTATTTTATTCCTTGTGTAAAAAGTTGGTAACCCTATAATTTAATAGAAAGAAAAGATTTGTGGTCCTAATACAACTTGCGTTGTAAGAAATGTGCTTTTTTTAGAGACTGTATAATTAGCAAATTTGACATTTCATGGCAATGACAGTAGGTGTCCATGATCGGAATTCCTTGAGGCCTTATCCATCCTAAATTCAGTCTCTGCTGAGGAGTAGGTATGGCCGGTATGGCATCGTTCTCCTCATGCAAAAGAAGTAGAAGATGTAGTTAAACGAGACAATAACAATAACATGCTTTCTGAAACCGACTTCTCTTATAAAACAAATAGTGTACAATGTTGCCTGCGCCGCTGAAAAAAGATGTCAAGAAACCAGTATTCCTTATTCAACGCAAAGGTGATTATCGTATTAAAAGAATATTATGGTTGAAAATTGCTTCAAAAGAGAGTACCCTTGTCCGCGCCCCGTCTTTTAATTTTGGGACTTACGTTCGTTGCTTACGTTTTAAATGTAAAAATATAGTTTCACCTTTTTAGTCAATAAAAAAATTATGTAAGAAAGAAATGCCAGCAGGAAATGCCTTAAATTCTTTAGCGTCAAAGAGTTCACTCGCCTCGCGATAATAAGAAAACCTTTGCGTGTCCAAATTCTCCATAGCAAGATACCAGTGAACTATCAATTATTCAGTACTTCGTGCTTGCTTCTACTTCTTAGATATTATTTGTCTAGCTTAAATAAATAATAAATAAATATCTGGGACATCATTGCACACATGGTCATCTGACCCCAAACTAAGCAAAGCTTGTAATATGGCTGCCAGAGACTGATATACATACATATATATTTTTAAATACATACTTAAAAAGATATTAACACCCAGACATAGAACAAACACAAATGTTCATCACACAAATGTTTGTCCTAGATGGGAATCGAACCCATGCCCTCAAGCGCAGTAAGCAGGTTCACTACCAACTGAGCCACCAGGGCAGTCCTTTGGTCACATATGGAAAGAAACTGGTTAAAGATAAAACAATATGTCCGGGTATGACACACCGATATTTCAGGGGAGCATTTTTCAGGTATTTTTATCGACAAATCCAGTTTCCTACAAAATCCTACCTCACTCCCCTTAAAATGGCGGCCATTTTTATTTTCAAGTTCGATTAAAGTAGAGCATGTACCAAACTTGCAATAACTGAGTACGTAAGAGTCGCAGAATAATAAATTTGGTCTTATTAGAAAGATAATGTATTGTTCTAGCGACTATTAAACAAATTTTCTTGATATTAATGATCAAACATACTAAAAACATACAAAAACAGAAAAAAAAATTTTTTTGTGTGTACTTCTATTATTTTATTCTTTTAAACAAAGAAAAAACAACTATATTTAATGAATTACTATGTATAAATTATTTTAGTAGTTTTTCACACGCAATTACCTTGAAATATGCCTATAGCTATCATACTTAGGTATATTTAAGCGTTTTTTAAACTCAGTAAGCTAACGTCCTAGCTATCATTACGAAAATATGGTAATAATGTACTAAAAGCTTGAAAGCCAAACTGTCTCATTCCAAACGAATCATCCAATCGGTAACACGTGAAAGACCTTTGCGTGTCCAATGCTCGAAATAAATACTTGCCAGCAGACACACAGTGAATGGGGAGTTCTATGAATTATTCATTGTGTGGCCATGACTGCGTATAACCGAAAATTATGGTAAAACAATTGAGGTGTGCCTACAAACAAAAGTATTGTTACTGTGAAGAACTTTCAGACTATATCCTTCCTAAACCTAACATATTATATAATTATCAATATAAAAAAACCGACTTCATCAGAACTGGACCAATAAATACTTAAATAGATATTAACACCCAGACATAAAACAAACACAAATGTTCATCACACAAATGTTTGTCCTAGATGGGAATCGAACCAGCACAGAAGGTAGGTTCACTACCAACTGAGCCACCGGGGCAGTCAATTGTAATAGCAAGAGACTGTCAAGAGAGCAATTATTTCTACGAAGTAAGCTCTCCCTTTGTAAAAAAATTACCTACGTAAAGGCTAAATTAAAGGTCAACAGCAGTTTCAAACAACGTTTAATGAATACAAGAACAATTTACAGCAGACTTCATAAAGTACTTCATAAAAGAACTCTTTGAAAGGTAACTAATTAACAAAAGTTATTAAAAAGCAAAAAAAGACTTTAGTTATTGAACTCGATGAATTAATTACGTTAAAAATTGAACTCGCTGGTGTTTTTCTTCGAAATTACGTTCTTTGCGAGTGTTTTTGCGATGACTTTTAAATTTTTTAAATTGGAATTGGAACAAGGGTTTGTAGCCCCGTCTGTTCGATTTAATTTTGAATTGGAAAAAGAGTTGGTAGCTAACGCCCGTATTCTAAGGTTTTAATTCACGATTCAAAACTTTATGATTCTTTTTTTATTCTTTCCTCTATGAGAATTTTGGCGTTGCACTTCTTGTGCATTTGTCAGTATCAAGTACTAAAGTATCAAGTTTGATGAAATGTCATCAAACAAGTTAGTCAGAGTCAAGCAAAGTAAGTCACGGTCCAGTTAAAGTCAGACCCTAGTAAAGTGGTGGAGACTTTCTTTACAAGAGGCTTCTTGATCTTTGGAAACACGAAATAAGGACTTACTTATTTCGTGTTTGGAAACATCACGAAAATTCATTTTTCACTGCGTTTTCACTTCCCTAGATTAAAAACTAACTATCAAATGGGAACTGGCTTTCAAATCAAGCTACCAAAACACAAGTTACTACTTTTTATTTGTGATTTGAATGTCGAACTTTTTTATGTTTAACACGCTGATAATAATTAAGCATTTGATTTGGCTACTACTAACCTGTAGAGACGGTGTGATCGGCAAAGATAAACACACCAGAGGCCGTACGCCCAACTCCAACAGCAGGCTCGAATAGGTGCAGTTTGCAAAATCACGCGACCGCAAATCGTATCTCAGCGGTTCGCGTTCGCGTGATTTTGCAAACTGCACCTATCCGGCCCGCGTTTAGAATAGTTAGTTGCGTTTAGAGCGTTTACCTGTTAAATGGGAGCCCCCTTAAATTTTTTTTTTTTTTTTTTTTTTTAGTATTTGTTGTTATAGCTGCAACAGAAATACATCATCTGTGAAAATTTCAACTGTCTAACTATCACTGTTCATGAAATACAGCCTGGTGACAGACGGACGGACGGACATTGGAGGCTTAGTAATAGGGTTCGTTTTACCGTGGTACTGAACCCAAAAAAATAAGATTTGGGTTCGAGCTTAGTATAGAAACCCATAACCCTGCGGTGCCTGAATAAGCCAAACGTCGCTAGAAAATATTAAACATAATCTAATTCTGAACACGTTTGGCAGTAGTTGAGTAAAAATAAAACCGGCCAAGTGCAAGTCGGGCTCGCGCACCGAGGGTTCCGTGCCACCACAAAATACAATAATTATCAATTAAAAAAATGGGGAAAAACCTCAAAATTAGTAAAATGTGTCATTTACTTTTTGACTTTTTTTGTAGTGGTAGGACTCTTTGCAGGGGTCCGCCTGGGGAAGTACCACACCTTTGCCAGTTATTCAACCGCCAAGCAGTAGTGTGCAAACACTACTGTGTCCCGGATTGAAGGACAATGTTTCCAGCGAAATTACAGGGCACACAGAGATTTGACATCTTATATCTCGGGTTAAGAGCGCAGTGCATTGCCATGCATTCAGGGTTTTGAACTGTTGAAGTTCAAAATTCTGAGTGGCGTTGAGCTGTTATCGGCGTAAAAAGAAAAAAAAGCGTGAAGTGCCATCAGGCGAGCGACTTCGCTCGTCTCGTCAGTACCATAAAAATAATTGAGGTTCGGTGAAAGAATGATGAGGTCGTCCAAGTAACGAAATTACCAGTTATAACTTGGTAATGAACAGAAATTTGGCACCGAATCACACTTGGCCATTATTTATTATTTGTTGTTATACTTTAGAGTGTGTAGTGTAATTATTATACAAAGTTTGACGCTTGTACGTATTACTGTTTTTACATTAAGCATTTACAAAAGTACGTTTGTTGTATGGGGGGTTGTACCCTCTTCTTGTTGTTTTTTGACTTTTTATTATTATTTTTTAGTTAATCTGCTGTAACATTACATATTCTGTGAAAATTTTAGCTGGCTATCTATTACGGTTCCAAAGATACAGCCGTTGAAAGGTAGGACGGACGGACAGTCAGACAGCATGGGCTCACTAATAGGGTCACGTTTATACCATAAAGGTACGGAACCCTAAAACAACATGTTTTACATCGACTCTGGTTCTGTACCGTGTTTTATTCCACCTCGTATTTTCCTACAGCACGACATTAAAAAGCGCTTAGTGCACTGCTACCACGAAATGTTGGAAGCCATTTCGGTGGTCACTATAAAATAAAGAACATGATATTAGACCGATGAATGGAAAATAGGTACGTTTTTATTCGTAGGTAGTTAGGCGTTTGACCGTTATGGCCTCTCGATTAAATGAACTAACTAACTAATTAAACAAAAGGCAAAGAATCAATTTAAAAACCGACTTCAAAAATATATGAAAAACCTAATAAGTGCTCATAAAATATGAGGGTTGCCCTCGATTTCTCTGGGATCCCACCATCAGATCCTGACTTGGTAACAATAGGACCAAATTCAATTTAAATGGACAGGTATACCGTATAAAAATTGTTCGGTGGGGAACATTTTTTTTTTTAAATTCTGTCTAATCATAAACAGTAATTGGTGGAAAAATCGGTGAACAAACATAAATAATTATATACAGAGGAACATAGAACAGTCATGTTTTTTAGAAGAAGTAGGTTAAAAATTAAAATAAAACAAACAAGTAACAGTATTTAAGAGCCCGCTTACCGGCCAGAGCTCTATCACACATTTTCATCATCTTCGAAGATAAAAAATCACAGAATGAGAATTGAAACAAATAAACTATTAGACATTATTTTAAGTCTAGCTGTGCCTCGCGGTTTCATCCGCTTTCCCACAGGAACTGTTAATTTTTGGTACAAGTTGGACAAGAAGTCTACGTATTAAATCAGGGTATAAGCAGTCTTCATTCCAAATATCATCCAAATTCATTCAGCCGTTTCACTGTAAAGAATTAACAAACATACACTCACAAGCTTTCGCATTTATAATAATTAGTGTGGTGTGATCAGTTTAATACCATTTCAAATTGTTTGAAGCAATTTTTAACTAGATATTCGAGGAGATTCATAAAAAAAGTATCTTCTCCGCCAGAATAAAACATGATAATTAGTTAAACACTGTTTTAAACTATCACTGTTGTTCACTACTATGATAACACACCAATAACTAATAATTATTATATAATTATGTATAGTTATATAATTAATAAAAACCAGCCAAGTGCGAGTTGGACTCGCGCACGAAAGGTTCCGTACCATTATTTATAAAATCGGCAAAAAAAAACATTTTTTGTATGGGAGCCCCCCTTAAATATTTATTTTATTTTAATTTAACATAATATTTAGTGAATATATTAACTAAATATTATGTGAATATTTCAAGCGTATATCTCTTGCCGTTATCAATATCGAGTGAAAACGAGCAAAAAAATCACGTTTGTTGTATGGTAGCCCCCTTAAATATTTATTTTATTGTATTTTTTGTTATAGCGGCAACGGAAATACATCATCTGTGAAAATTTCAACTGTCTAACTGTCACGGTTCATGAGATACAGCCTGGTGACAGACGGACAGACGGACGGACGGACGGACAGACGGACAGACGGACAGACGGATGGACGGACAGCGGAGCCTTAGTAATAAGTAACCCTAAACAAATGTTAATGGAAAGAAACTCCTATTAATACGTTCGTTAAATCACCTACTTAGCAGTTTTTTTCTTATAAACTTATAAAATGCTAGAAAGACAGATACTTAGATGTGATACGGAGCGCACTCTTAAATCATTAGGTAAATTGTTTACTCTCTCAAGGCGTTACGTAAACGGGTAAAATCGCGAGGCTGCGCGAGAAATTTAAAAGTTTTAATTGAATATTAGTCAGCCGGCGCTTGATGCGCCGATTATATTACAAGTAGCTTACCACCGACCGAGACAGAAGTTGCTTAAACTTGCACTAAAACGTCTGCTTTACTTCGCCTTGTAAAGTTTTGTTACTTATACATATTATTTACCCATCGAGATACAATACCTATAGAGTCACAATATATTTTTATTTTATTGAGATAGGAAGTTATTACACATATATATATATCAGCACATACAACATAACATTTTAAACCTAAATTCCAATTAAAATTGTACACAACTTATACTATATGTCGGAACACGCCGTGACCAGGAGTTAAGTCACCAGTGATGACGTCACTATTTCCATTAGAAGGTTCTACCATTGCAAATAAAACCTTAACTTTTGTCAGGACTACCTTCTTTTAAGCTACTTTCTAATTATAGACTGAACCAAACTGACGTATTCACGGGGTAGGAAAACAAAACACATTAAACTTCGGATAATGAATTCTTGATCTTTTATTTCTGCACAGACCCTAAGAAGGTGCTCTATGCTAATGCAAATTTACTGCCACGTTCGTAAAACCCTAGACGCTGCTAGAAGAAGGGCAAGAAACTATAGCGTCATCACTTTACAACAATTATTACAGAATAACACTTTTTATAACACTGATTGAGTAACCAATAAACAGTGCACCAAGTGCACGGAATCACTTTCTAAGCAAGACTGCCTGAGTCTGCGCTTTGTACTGTGCTCGACGAATACTTGTAATGGACTGAGTCCCGCTTCTTTTTTTTTTTTTTCTAATGTGACTTATTGCTGTTGGCCTTGCGGCCTCTACAGCTTGACCGGACTAGTTGGTGAACGCAGAGGGCGTTGGGCCAACATGGTTTAGATTTTGGGCGACAAGCGCAAGGGCACCTCGGAGGTACGAGCCTCGGCTTGGACCGTCGCCGGGAGTGGGAGATTAGACTTGCCCTGGCACCCCAGAAGGGGTGTGCCCTGTGGCCCTAGTAGGTTGTTGAACTGAATGATTATTTGGAGAGAATCTAACCGATCTTCTAACAGATCCTGGGGGTCTCCGATCCCGCCGGCGGGATCGTTGTGTGTGTGTGTGCCTGTGGTAACCGGCGCCTATACCAAAAACTGAATATTTCCTGTTGCCAGGAGCAGTCGGATCGGACGAGCCCAACGCCGCCGAGGTGACGACGGCGATGGGGTCGTCCGGGTCGCCTAAGATATTTCTGGGGCGTCTACGGAGGGGTGGAGTGTTTGTCGTGTCTGTCGAGTAGTTCGAGGCCTGGACTACGAGAGGGTTGGGATGGTGGGGCGCCGCTTCAAAGTAGCGGCGGGAAGTGTGCTTCATATATTGAAGAATGGACGGGAGTTCGAGATCGCAGTGCAAATCGGCGTTTCGCATGTACCAGCTAGCGCCGACCGCTCTGCGTATGAAACGGTTTTGGATGACCTGAAGCTTGTCCAGGTCAACGCGGGATGCGTGGGCGAACGCCACGGAGGCATAAGTCATGACGGGACGGATGCAAGTTTTGTAAATTGTCAGCTTATTCCTAAGTGACAATTTACTACGCTCGCCAAGGATGGGGCTGAGACGGCCTAGGAAGAAAGCCGCTCGGTTGCGGACTATCTGGATATGTTTTGAGAAAGTGAGGTGACGATCGAGGGTCACGCCGAGATATTTGGTGGAGTGTGTCCAAGGGATGGGCTTCCCGTGAAGCGTGATGGGTTTAGCGGGGGGATTTTTGGATGGGTGGAAGTACATTGCTGCACTTTTGTCAGGATTGACCGTGATGGCCCACTTCTTGAACCAGTCACCTAGGTGAGTGAGGGCTCGTTGAAGGTGGGCCCGCTGGATGATCTTGTTCCACCCTCTGGTGTAGAGGGCGGTGTCGTCAGCGAAGAGAGCTATGTTCACGTTGGGAGATCGGGGAATATCGCTTGTGAAAATCGTGAAGAGAACAGGTGCCATGACGGAGCCTTGAGGGACACCGCCACCAATGGAGTGAGGTGAGGAGCGAACTCCGAGTCCCGCTTCACGATAGCCCGCCATTTTATAACAAATATGGCGTTGTCGTGTCGTTGCGAAGTCATAACACTCGTTCATTAGATCTTTAAATAACTTGCTTTACCGTGGTTAATAACTCGTTAATTAATCTTAACTATTTATAGAACTTAGTTATTATTAACATCCAATCAATTATTGGTTTAGCTAATACATTTAAACAATTGAAACAAGGCGCCATGTTTCCCTATTGAATTAAACATCAAATCAACTGTTTTTTAATATTACCACTAATCTAACTAAACCTCACTTAATGTTTATCGTTTATAAATCAAGGCATGAATTTAGCAATAGTTAACTTGACATTTAACTAAAGATTAAATGGTCTCGAGTCATTGTTTGCTGTCTGGAAAGGTAACAAACCATTTTATTACATTTTGTTTCTCCATAGTTATTTTTACACTTAAATAAGTAAACTAACTTACATTAATGAGATTTTAGACTTTTCTAGTCATAATTTTAATAGACATTGTTAAATTTGACGTTATTATTTATAAGTTTATTGGTCTTGCGCCGACATATATAATAATGTTGACACTAAATGTTAAACAAAACTTAACAAAAAACGAAGTTAAAAATCGTCCCGAGAGTCGTTGTATATATCTAGACATCAATTATATAATTCGCAATTCATTCAATTCATTTATTTCGACCAATTTAGATCATAGAAAAATTACAATCAAATACAACACAAAAAATTAGGAATAAATAATAAGTAATTAATACCATAATAATTAAAAGCTAACACACACCTTTCACCATTTGCTTGTTAGTCAGTACATGTACCATTGAACAATGGTTCATGTACGGACAGTCAAACCTCTTCGCAAATACGTTTAGGATGCAATGCCATATTTATTTCAATATAGACGTTATGTTGCTTGCATAGTGTTCAGCGTCGCTTGTCCGCTATGTCATCGTAACACTGGCATCGCGCGGCGTTGTAGCTGGTTGTAATCGGATCGCGGTTGCCTTAAAACAGTGTTTTTCAAACTGTGGGTCGACCTCCTGGGGGGTCGGCAAGCCTCTATACTAAGGGGGTCGTGGGGATCACGAAGCCTAGGTAAAAGAAAAAAAAGTTAAACATATATTTTTACTAAGAAAATATTAATTAAGGAGTAATTATAAAAATAAGGTTGTACGTATTTGAAATTTGTAATATACCTAATAAAATACAAATTATAAAAAAAAAGTGAAAAAGAATGAAAAACACTGATGCCTTAAAAGTTAACAACTAACCAAAAAATCTGCGCATGCGCCGAATTTTGCTTCGGTTTTCTTTTTTTGCACGTTTGTGACTCTATAGTTATTATATCTCGATAATTACAGCCTTATTTGAGACCATTTTCACAAAGCTATTGCGTTGATAAATAACACAGGTATATTCATTCGGACGAGCTAAAGTCAAATACTTATGTACTATGAGTATGTGGGTAAAGCGAGAAGACTAGGGGCTCGATTTTTGAAACACTCGTGTGAATGACATTACACCTTAATAAATTCCCTTATCTTAACCGCAAAATGATAATAATTTATCAAAACCATTTAACAATGATACCTATTATGTCGATACCTACAAATAGGTTGAGGTTGAGTTGCGGGCGCAAACCAAATAATTGATAACATTGTTATAAATGCCTAAGTAAATTCAATTTTACCACCAGTTTTGTAGATAACAAATGACGGTTTTATTGAAATTTCAAGATTTTCAAGTGCGCGCGTGAGTGCATTAGTTCGGCAAAATTGAGAAAAAGTGTTTTTTTTTTTACAAAATCTTGGCATTATTGCTACTTGATCTCATGCACAAGGGCCATAATACTTTTAACTTTTCAAACTCCAACCTTCACAGTATTTTAGAGAGGAAAAAAATTGTTACCAAAAAATTGGCAGGGATATCATTAGAACATTCGTTATTAGCAGTGGTATCGTAATTTAATTTAAAACATCGTAGTGTGTTTTCGTTATTCTAACATATTTATATAGAAGACTAGGTACCTAAGGACCAACCTTTCTTACTTACCTACCTAGTACCTACCCTTATTTTTTGAAGAATCTAAATTTCCTGCATAAAAGCGTGAAGCCAAAAACAGAGTGCCTATCAAAAAAAATCTTGCATGCCAAGTGACAGAAAATATTAATTAATATTAAAGGTAAGGTAAATAATATCACATACTTATATACAGGGTTACTGGTAGGTATAATCAGTTGTTTCAATATATCAAAACAAACAACTTTAATTTGTTCTACGAGTTATCAAAATGAGCCAAAAAATCAGCTATTACATATATTTTTGTCGGTAGGTGGTGAATGTTTTGTTTTGTATGGAACGGCTGTTTATTTTCGTGAATTTCCAAATGCCTCTTAGGTTTTTGGCTTCTTAGTCTTAGTTCAAAAGTTGTTTGTTTTGATGTACTGAGATCGCCCTTACGAGGATGCTAACTGATTACCAGTAACCCTGTATAGGTAATTACCTACTGAAACTTGAAATTATCAACTTTTTGAAACATTCTGTAAATTAGCACTGGCTAAATAGTCAAAACGTCTAGTCATAAATTAAAAAATTAAAAAGTCGAAAACATAAGGTATTCGGTGTCGTACAAAAACATAGATTGATTGCTTTCTCAATACTTTAAGTGTTTTGAGTTTTAGTTCTTCAGTTCTTCAAGCTTTACTAATTCTATGAGTATTGAGTACCTATACTATTGAGCTATTTAATAGTAGGTAGGTACGTTGTATCTGTTTGTGTTTTCTTTACGGCTCTTAACCGGGTCTCTAATAGTAGTAAATAATCATTCATAATAGGTAGGAATACCTAAAATCCGATTCAAAATACTTAAAAAGGAAATGACGCTGTCGTTTAGTATGGAAATCTAAGGGGGATGCCCATGTTCAGCTGTGGACGTCTTCGGGCTGATGATGACTCAAATGAAATATTTTTTTTTTTTTTATAAATACTGCCATTACATGAATTAATGTTAAGCTTTTAATAAGTATGATGACGCGGTACGGCCTTAAAGACTTTAGTCTGCCCGATGGGCGAAAAAAAAGATGTACAATAACTTCTTATTTTTTACTTACCCAGCTAAATGTTTAGAGAAATTTAATCTCGTAAGTACCTACTTCCAAGAAGCTCGTCATTGGTAATAAGAGGGGCACGGCTGTGACGCTGCAGGTCATCCCGATAAGTGAATGTCAATGTCCAGTCAATAATTACGTTATTGCTACAGATAACTCAATAACAACATTTTGTTACTCACTAAATACTTCGACTAAAATAAAATGAAAGGACGGACCCAGTAGAAGCGCATTTTTGAAGATTACAAAATGAGCGCCAGCGCTCACTTCGTTTCAGTCGGCCTCTAGCCGTAGGAAGTGAAACACGAGTCTGTTGATACGCGATAACGAAACATCTGCCAAAATTATGAATTCGTATGTATATTCGGACCACACGGGAAGAACCAGCTTTCAAATAAAAAAATAATCATCAAAATCGGTTCACCCAGTCGAAAGTTTTGGGGTAACAAACATAACAAATACAGTTGAATTGAGAACCTCCGCCTTTTTCGAAGTTGGTTAAAAATGACAGGTAAGACTTGCGATTTGCTCATTTCTCCTTGTTTTTATTTTTTATTCATTTAAACCTCCTACCTATTTGAAAAATGATTTCTACGATGTCTTAATAATACATAATTATTTACCGTAAAGAATGTATAAGTATGTATACATTTTAAATTATAGCTAGGTAGGTATACTTTTCGCTTTTTTTTAGAAAAACCTCTAATGAGTGCCATGGTTTTGCTCCACTAAATGCGAATTAAATACAATTCATTAAGACTGGTTAGTAACAAATATTGTTTAAAAGTGGAAAAACCTCGCCTTAAGTAGATTTTTTGTTTTGTTTGAAAGGCGACTTGATGGAGAGTGTTCTCAGCTGTGAATCATGAAATCATCGCTCTGTTGCTGCGTAAAGAGAAACAAACAAACGCACATTTCGGTGAGTGTGCATCGGGTATACAATACAATGATCTAATTCCCTCCTGCCCATTTTTCTATCGGACTGCCAGAGCGGGCACGATAAATCGACACCGCTTTATGGTTGATATTCTATACCCGTACGAAGCTCTTTGATCCCACTTTTATTGTGCGTACTGCTGGTCTGTGGAATGCGCTGCCTGAATGGGTGTTCCCCGATAGTTACAATCTAGGCGTCTTCAAATCACGAATGAATCGGCTTCTTCTACGCAAGCTCCATCGTAGACCGAATCATCGCTTAACATAATAAATAGCAGAATTTGGCGGTCAAATCAAACGCAAGCCTATTTATGCATTTAAAAAAACACTGTCGCATTTATAGCTTTAGTAGGTACCTACGATTAAGCGGAATAATTTTATCAGTATAATTATCAGCAACATCACAGAATAACCAACAGTTACTACAGCATCACAGACGCACGTGATAAAAAATTACTATCATCGGAGTAATTTTACTCATGTTTCCTTTTTCTTATCACAATGTTGTTTACTTATTAATAAAGGCCCCCAGCGAACAAGAGATATTTTCGTTCCAGGCGTAGGCATTTGCGTCAGTCATTTTATCTTGAGTTTATTTTTAAGAAATATGCAAAAATATTTATTTTGTATAGCCAGTGCGTGCCTACCTACCTACCATAACATTAGCGGCGTACGATACGATACGATACGATAATATTATTTTAATTTTTTTATGGGTAATTAAGTGATAATTAAAACTCTAATGGTTAACAATGTGGCGATAAGATTGAACAGTTTGCTACCTATGTATTTTCCTCTTAAAATTACGTAGGTACCTACCTACCTACGTAATTTTTGTCATCAAAGTAAGATTTTAATCTTATATGACATACGAAGTATAAGTTTAGTATGAAATCTTTGCTCACATAATTATTTTAGGGGTATGTTATATAAGCACATATACAGCTCGCGCGATAAGAGTTTGGCTTTGACCGTTATTGCGCAGAAATCAGAAATTGGGTATCAACGGGCAATTAGCGGGGTGCGGGGCGGGTGTGTAGGCGCACGCGGTGCTCTGATTGGCGCTCGTGACAGTACCCATGCGCAGTAATCCCCTCCACCCGAAGGTCAAAGCCAAACTCTTATCGCGCGAGCTGTACCTAGTCATGGTCACAGTCACAAATCTATCTGTGGTCACAGTCAACGAGTTCAACGACAAGCAGTATTTATAAGTCACTGTCTAAGTCAAGCCCCGGTTGAGCAGTGGAGAATTTACTACAAGATTCTATGGAGTTATCAAAACAACACGAATATATATTTAATATAGCTTGCCCTCATAGTGCATTCACCATTATTTACACATCATTAACACTCCAAAATACACTAGTTACACAAGTTTCGTTAAATAATTAATGCAATACGGCAACATGACTTTTTTATGTTGGCGCCAAAACCATTTGGCTTTTGTAATTTGCACATTTTTCCTCTTAGTTTTTTTTCCGCCTTTTACTGGGCAAGCTAAAGTTTTTAACGCCATACCCCCTCATCTTACGTATTTTACTGACAGAAGTATGCCACAGTAAAGTAGTGAAAACTTTACTACTGCAACAAGGCTAGCATGCGCACCGCGACAAAATCTTGTCTTCACTGTGTCGAGCAAGAAAGAAACAAGGTGCCTACGGTTTCATATACGTACGCCTGTCTCACTTTAGCACGATAAAAAGAGTCGACTAAATTTTGGCGCGGTGAGCATACTAGCCATGTAGGCTTCTGGGGGTGTTAAAAACAACATGAAAATTTTCATGTTGTTTCCAAAACTCTCAAGGTCTATTATTTCATACATCTTTACGTGAATATAATCACTTGTCCACACTCGAGCATATTCACGAACACTTGTTATAATAATACACAAAAGTAGTAATAAAATACACAAATTTATGAAAATAACACAATAAGGCGATATGCTTTCTATCGTTGTAAGCCAAAACCTCTCCTGTGAGGATTTTGGCGTCGCACGTTTTGTGCATTTGCCAGTTGTATTAAAATTATTACAACATAAATATTTTTTTCATTTTGGCGCCAAAACACTTCTGTCATTGTCACCTGTTGACATAACATAACCCAAAATAAAATAACCTCAAAACGTGTGTTTCTTTGAAAGAAAAGTGTTGTGATTTTGTTGGTTTGGTGTGTTATGTGAAGTAAAATAGTTTTTTTCTGTAACGAAATTGAAACAGTGTACGTAATTACATTTTAATTTAAATACATTTACCACTAGTCTGTATTAGTACAAAATACTTATGAGTAGAAAGTAAGATAAAACGAATGAAAGTAAACATGATTCCAGGTTACCAATAATGAATATTCAATATTTCAATCACAGAATTTATAAAACTATCCTATAATCAAATAGTAAATAATATATTTAGCTAACATTGTAGTACTTAAGGTAAAGAGATGATAAATTGTCTAAAAAAGTGACAATCACGAAATCAAAACAGCTGCCTATCATTGGGTACATCAACACAGTATGATAATAGACAAAGTTGTTACCGAACCAATTTGATCCATTCAATTGTTTTCACAACAATTTACGATGTTTGCCCGCTGGTTTCCTTTCTACTCTTTCTCATTATCATACTACTTTATAATCTTCACGTTGGTATGTACAACCTTAATTAACCTCACATCTGTTTAATTTAAATATGCTATAAATTGCTTTTCTTTCTCTCTTTGATTTACAAATAGGCTCTGTGTTTAACCCACTTCGCCTGATATTGAGCGATGATGTGGTCTAAGATGGAGCACTCTTGCCTAGAAGAAACCAATTCACTCACAACTCAAGTTTCCCAGATTGTAACTATCGGGAAACACCCATTTGGATGTGCATTCCACAGTCTAGCAGTTTGCACAAAAAAATAGGATTGAGCACTTCGTACGGGTTTCGGAATATCAACCATGAAACAGTGTCGCCATTTTGTGCCCTGCCTGATGAAAAAATGGGCAGTACGGAATTAGATCATGCAGATCCTATGCACATTGCACACTCCAAGACGTATTTCATAAAGATAGATCAAGACTAAGCTTCTTAAAAGCTTCTAAACTAGGGAGCCGTTACTGTTGAGCTTCTTGGCATATTTACACAATGAAATTTCAACTCCCCAAGCTGGAATTTTTGGCTGAATCATCCCAAAGGTGTGAGACATATGCCATGCACAACCAAAGTTGTGCTTGGTACAGTGAAGCAAGCAAGTTATAAGCCTGATAGAAAGCGACAAAAGTAGCTTTATGAGTAGGTTGCCCGCTTATAGTGTTTAATAGAAGTAACGATAATCTGGTCACCTAAGATCATCATAGATTCTTATTCGAGTTGGGGGCGATAAGTCCTGCACTGATAAGTCCTCGTCCCGCTTGGGGTGTATTGTTCATTTCCCCCTGCCAGCAGTTACCCGAGCCAACCCAACTCCTTGAAATATATCATCATAGATTGTGGCTGGCCAATGGACACTTTTCTCATGCATATATTTTGTACTAAGTAGACCTGGTGTTTGTCAATCTAGCTAATACCAAAATTTAATCCTGGCTTCCAATACAAAGATACCTACCAATTTTTTTTCCTAGATGTCTTTTCATGAAACAACTTAGAGATCACACAATACAGAACATATTTACTGTTGCAATTAAATTTTATTTGAGTTGTTTAACTTGTTTATATGATATGGCCTGGAAAAGGCCAGACTATAAAGATCTGGTAAAAAGCAGTTTGCATCTATATTTTAAGTAGTGGTTGATAAAATGTACATAAAAACTGCTTTTAACCAGTAATATGATAGGATTTGAACTATGTGACTTGGTGTTCTTAATTCAAAACTGTAGAAATTCAGTTTAAACCAGTCTTGTTATTTATGCCCTTCGAAAAATTATGCATAGAAGTAACAACGGGTAGAAAATTATGATCAATAAACGTCCGCAGTTTCATATATAAACATAGCTGTATACAATTTATAACGAAACAAAACTATTTTACCAAAACCAACCGTACGTTTACACATTTACAGTTCTCTAATGTCTGTTCGATTTGCATAACATCGTCAAAACTCGTGAACCGTCGTTGAGCAAGCGAGACTGCAATTATGTCTGAATCACAAGTGGAAATTTCTCTCCCGAGAGAAAGAGACAATTTTCTCTCTCTCTCCCATTGGTCAGATGGTGGTTTGTCAACCAAGTTGATGTGTCTGTTACGGCTCTTACTGTGTGTTACAGCTTATGCAACAATCGCGTGACTGTGAATCCAATCTGGCTGTGTATTAAGTCCAGCCAGATTGACTATTGCCGCGATTAGCCCGTCATTGTGACATCTTTGTATTTTTTTGATCAAAGTTTGTGCCCAATATTGTAAAGTAAATAAGTTTAATCTGCTAAAAATGTTTGGCTCACGTGACCTAATGACCTGTGTACGTCAACAGTAAGCGATGAGGCAAATCCTGTCTTTGCGTGTAGTCAGTACACTTGTAACCTCCGCAATGAGAAGCCACACGTACATTGACTCGCTGGGTTCGGCCAGGTAAAATTTACATGTGATTGTGTATTGTGGCTTTGGTATTTTGATAGTTTCTTAAACTCGCCTATTTTCTTTTACTAAGTTATTGTTTTATAATTTAATTACTACAATAAGTCAAAAGCTATCAAAACCATGTCACCCCTTATCTGGGTGTCTGGATGGTGGCTGATAGTAATTATAGCCCCGTTACACATTACAGATGCAGGTGGACGAGTTCTTCTCACTGAGGTTTTTTTTATCCTAGCCTTTATTTCAATAGCCCTTAAGATCTCATTTGCTTAATCGCTAACCAAGTTCTCTCGCATGTAGAGTATTTTCACAGTATTGTACATACTTTGGTAATTTTGTTTTTACTTTTGTGAAGACTTTGGTGCTATTGATATAAAGTCAATAATAAAATAAACTCAGAGAGGTTTCGCACAGAACGCTTATTTAAGTGTGTCTGTAATGTGAACGATGCATAAGCTTCATATAACTCATAACATTAATCGGGTTATCCTAATAGCAAGTTTTCTAATTGTTTTGATGGAGAAATTAATCTGACAAAATGACAGATTTTGTATAGGAAATTTGTCATAACGTCACATTTATTTCAAACTTATCTCATGAAAAGTCAGCCAATCTGTTTTGTGTTTTAATTGCACTTGTTGTTTTACTATCACAGTAATTAGATTTTTATGCTTATTTTAACTATCTATTTAAACAGGTGCACATAGTTTCAAAACCAATGTACTCGTAAATTACTACTTGCTTAAAAGATAGTTGGGTTATTTTTTATAAAGTAGCGGTCATGTTTAACCATTTCTTATTTTTGTTCAAACAGAATCATGGCCCAAATCCTCGACGGGAAAGCCTTATCAGCCACAATAAAAGATGAGTTAAAAACGAAGATTGCTAAATGGTTGAACAATGGTCACCGAGCACCATCTCTCAAATGCATCATTGTTGGGGACGACCCGGCCAGTCACACCTATGTTAGAAACAAAATTCAAGCTGCAGCATATGTTGGGATTGACGCTGAGACCATAAAACGAGATGTAAATATCACAGAAGAGCAACTAATTGCTGAAATACAAGAGCTAAATGCTGACAGCAATGTAGACGGTATCTTGGTACAGTTGCCAATCCCGGAGTCAATGAATGAGAGGAGAGTCTGTAATGCTGTTGCTCCAGAAAAGGATGTGGATGGATTCCATATTGTCAACGTTGGAAGGCTGTGCTTGGATATGCCGACTTTAGTTCCGGCTACCGCTTTGGCTGTCATAGAACTGTTGAAAAGGTAAGTTTTTGACTGTTTTTAAACTATCTTTGGGCGCTAACTGTTGGACAACTGCGCATCTGACATTATGGTACTGTATAGAAACCTAAACGAAAAAATTCTCACTTCTGTGATAGAAACATTTTCCATCATAACGCGTAAATCTTATATTATTTCGTTATGTTGTAATATGTAATTATTTAAGGAATCTTATCCTGCATACAGTTTTTGCAGATGCGGTTATGTAAAACTGCTGGTGCAGTCTATTTTATCGTATACCTTTTTTTTTTCTGTAATTGGCTTGCGTTTGACCGCCAACTCGCCTGATGTTAAGCGACGGTGCGGTCTACGATGGAGCACGCTTGCCCAGAAGAAACCGATTCACTCGACATTTGAAGACACCCAGATTGTAACTATCGGGGAACACTCATTCCGGCAGCGCATTCCACAGGCTAGCAGTTCGCACAATAAAAGTGGAATACAATACAACACCTACAACAATTCAATGTATGAGCATAAAATATGGTGGTGAGAGATGACTTGCCACCTACAACAGTAACTGGTTTCCATAAAGGCTGCCTTATATTATTGTTATTATAATATATTTTTTGTTATAATTTTTTTCTATTTTGTTTAGATTCAACATAGACACCCACGGTCGGAACGCTGTCGTCATCGGTCGTTCCAAAAACGTCGGGATGCCCATCGCCATGATGTTACACAGTGATAAGAGACACGACAATGGTCTAGGGATGGATGCTACAGTCACCATCTGCCATCGATACACACCAACTGAGAAGCTTGCGTTCTATTGCCGAAATGCTGATATCATTATCACTGCTACGGGTATGTACTAACCAGTGATGGTCAGCGACACAACTTTTTAAATTATTCTCGTCATCCACGCACAATGGACAAAGACACACATTATATTTTATCATCGACATTGTTCACAATTTGTGGCCTGGACTTTAAAATTTATCTCGTGGTCCCCAGTAGTCCCAAATACATATTGATATTCCCCGTACATAGAAATAGAATACTAGCTAGTTCTGTACCAAACAAAGCTAGAGTTTTTATTTCACCTACTACAGTATTTTTTTTTAAATTACAACAGGTATTCCAAAGCTAGTGAAAGCTGACATGGTGAAGCCGGGTGCCACCATCATAGATGTCGGCATCACCAGGGTTACTGCTGAAGATGGGAAGACGAAGCTGGTTGGAGATGTTGATTACGATGGTAAGTAATCACACTTTTCTTGTATCATAGATGTGATAGTAACACACTGACTTTTTTAAACAACTTCCGAAAACGAGGTGGTTTTTTTATGTTTGTTACCTCAGAGCTTTTGACTGGGTGAACCGATTTTGATGATTCTTTTTTTATTTGTAAGCTGGTGCTTCCCGTGTCCCTTTTAATTTGGTCCAGTTCTGACATTATTATGAAGTCTGTTTTTAATATTGATAATTATCTTGTAAAATAACGCAAAACCTCTTAAAGTATGCATAGGCGACAGTGACTTGCTTCCCAACTCGTCCCGCGGCCCGTCTGCTTGTTTCGTTTGAGTTCCGTACCCAATGTGTAAAAACGGGACCCTATTACTGAGCCTACGCTATCTGTATGTCCATCCGTCTTGTCTGTCCTACCTTTTAACGGCTGTATCTTTCGAACCGTAAAGATATAGCCAGTTAAAATTTTCACAGAATGTGCAATTTTATGGTGGATTAACTAAGAAATAAAATCAAAAAGTGAAAAATTAAAGGGTTGTCCAAACAACAAACGTATTTTTTAAAAGGTTTTTTTGTATTTGTTCTAAAGTGACAACGGTACCTAATACGTACAAGCGTCAAATTGGCATGATTATAGTACACACTCAAGTTTAACAGGAAATAAATAAAAAAAATAAAAGCCAAGTGCGAGTCGGTGACAAATTTATGTTCATTACTAAGTTAAGAAACGTATAGGGGGCGGTACATGAATGGCTGGCCGCCTGGGCGTGATGTTGTCTTCATGCACAACTTTTTAACCGACTTCCAAAAAGGAGGAGGTTATCAATTCGACTGTTTTTTTTTATTTTATTTTTTTAATAAAGTTATATGATTATTTACGGGACATTTACCGTGGTAAGGTTGTGGAAGTAGCTCCCGATATTTCAGCGCAGTTACATGCACCATGTTCACGGTAAATAATCATATAACTTTAGTGAACAACCGTGATAGTTTAAAACAGAGTTATTTTTTAAATGTTTGTTACCGCATAATTTTTGACTGGAAGGACCGATTTTGATGTTTTTTTTTTATTTGAAAGCTGGTGCTTCCCATTTGGTCCCATTTCAATTTACTTCAGTTCTGATGAAGTCGGTTTTTTTATATTGAGAATATATTATATTTTAAAGTATTAATAATTATATAATAAGTATGTTGTGATGGTACGTAACCCTCAGTGGGCGAGCCTGACTCGCACTTGACTGGTTTTTTATTGTTTTTTTATTATGTTTTCTTTTAACAGAAGTGAGTAAAGTCGCCGGCGCCATCACTCCCGTGCCCGGCGGCGTGGGACCGATGACAGTTACAATGCTTATGCACAACACATTCCAAGCCGCGCAGTTTCTCCACAGTAAACAATTAAAACAATAGTTATCAGCAGACTGACAGAATTATCTATAGAGGTGATAAGGGATCTATAATTTTACCACGGGGGACATGTAAAGGACATTCTATAGTGGCTTGCGCTTAAAACACTCATAAGGTGAGACGCGGATGCGGGTGCTTGCTGTCAAAGCAATTACAACCTTAGTGCCCTTTAAAAAGTGCTGTTTTGCGTTTCTCAACTCTTATTTTTTGTGTATAATAAATAAATAAATAAATAAATTTGGTTGAATCGTATTGCGGTAAAGTGCTAGGGATTGGCAAATCCTAATTCAAAATTGTCTTGTGCCTTTTATAATTCACGAGTAAATACACAGAAAATAGAAATAAATAGAACGGAAATGAGAAGGAAACTCTGTCGCCAGGTATTGTGACAGATATGTGATTGAACATTCTTATTTATGTCAACGCGTCGAACTCCGCGTCACAGTTGCTATGGGTTTATATGGGTGCAAGTGGCTACAACAAATTTAATACAATAATACCGTGACAGCCGTTATAATTTCAACAAAAAAAAACTTGTTTTCTGTGAAATTCATTTCGAATTCAAATGCTTATTTTATAATTATTTTTGTAAACTGCTACACATAACTGCTTTAATTTAATGATTTTAAGATAGACATGTTTAGCAGTTTAGCAAGTGCTGTAAATAATAATTTGAATGATGAAATTGACAATTGTTATTCGTTTTTAAATTGTTTTTAGTGATGAAATGAATAATAGGTACATTGTTATTAATTTTTATCATTTGAAAAACAGATGAATCGTCATTCAAATTTTTGTTTATTAAATAAGTATTACGATTTATTTCGCCGATCTACAGTAACTGCGCCACTGTCATTATCTCTACAATTATTCTGTGTCGAGGTCACTTGACTGATAGACGTAACCTATCTATGACGCCGGTGGCACACCTCCGCCGCGTACCGTAGCAGAAAAACCGCTACTCGTTGAAATATGAACCTTGTATAATTTCTCTTCAGCAGAGCTATAAATACGCGCAGGGAGATACTCCAAACTTGTCGAGAGGCGCCTCCTTTCCAAGTTTTCTGTTTAAATTACTACCGTATGTTACACGATTTAAGGTTAACATTGAAACTAATATCGGTTTCGCTGCTACGATTTCGCGGTGGAGGTGTGCTACCGGTGATTATTATCATCGTCCGTGGAATAAGTATTTCTAATTTATTATTTTGTTGTGTTTTTTTCTAATTAAGTTTATGTGCAATGGATAAAAATATCTACTTATTAGTTGCCTAGATTTTACACATGTTAATCTACTTATGTTTTCTCCTCATACATAGCACGAGTTTAAAACTGGTTTCCGAGTTGAGTTGCGCTCATGTTAAAGTCAAACGAATTAATACGAATTAGTGCCTAAGTCTAGCAGTGGACGTCCTATGGCTGAAATGATGATTAAATAAAATACTCATCATCATCATCAGCCAGAAGACGTCCACTGCTGAACATAGGCCTCCCCCTTTAACCTCCACACTGAACGACATCCTGCCATCTGCATCCACTGGATGCCCGCGACTCTCACAATGTCGTCGGTCCATCTAGTGGGAGGCCTACCTACGCTGCGTCTTCCGGTTCGCGGCCTCCACTTAAGAACCTTTCTTCCCCATCGGTTAACAGTTCTTCGAGCGATGTGGCCTGCCCATTGCCACTTCAACTTGCAGATTTTAATAGCTATGTCGGTGACTCTGGTTCTTTGGCGAATATCTACGTTTCGGATTTTATCGCGCAAAGAAACTACGAGCATAGCTCTCTCTATTGCCCGTTGTGTGACTCTGAGTTTTTCCAAAAGGCCAACAGTTAAGGACCACGTCTCATTACCATATGTCATCACTGGCAACACACACTGATCAAATACCTTCGTCTTCAGGCACTGTGGTATCTTGGACGAGAAAATACTCAAACGGACTCAAATAGACGGCTTACTTTTAAACGACTAAGTATAACTAGCGTACATTTTTCAAATATAACGTATAACCAAATTACAATCTAAGTTAACTTTTTAAGTAGTTAATTAACAATTAACTAAATTGAACTTTGGTCTCCACTGTAAAGCAAAACTCCAAAAAGGCAGATCGGACTTCATGCGACTCGAGTCTGAAACCAGTTCTATGAGTCGCACTATGTGTGAGTGACTCCATGCAACTTTAGTGCAAACAAACAAAAAATAATAGACATCTTACTTAATTTTTGTTTTTCTGAACTACAGTTTACCTATAAGTTTAAAATAATTCTACGTATATAGTTAAATAGTAATTAATTTATATGAAAATTTAAAATTTATTTATTAGTCAACATTATTATCAGTGTCATGGTTGCAACTATGCCGAATGTAAAAGAAGCGCTCCTAAAGGCAAAACGCTACTATTATTCATCGAATAGCAATAACTATTTGCCTTATATGTTACTTGTTTTTGTGGTTCAGAATTTTGCAAACCAGCAATGTAAAGCGTACAACCGTGCGCGCCGCGCAGCGCTGAGGAGGTCGTTCATTGACCTCTAGCGTCAGCTGATATTTTATTTGCATTACATTGCGCGTTTGTTTTTATTTTGTATCGTGTTAGAAATCACCAGCACTATCACCGGTCTTTGGTTTCGAAAGGTTTCCCTTACACCCGGTAAGCAACTGACTTTTCTCGAATACTAAGCAAGGAATCAGATGAAAAGTGATTTTTTAAAAGACATTGTAAAATGTGCCTTAAAGTTTTGTAAAATTTGTCATTGTTACTCGCCAAGTGCGTTAATAATCACACAACATATTGTCAAATATAAAGCTTACGCCTTAGCTCTGATTGAGTTTCTAAGGCCTCGTTTATGTAGACTTGGAGCGTAGGTTAGCGTGTCTCTCTAGCACCAACACGGGCAACGCCAGACTAGCTGGGTTTTCACGTTACAAGTGTTGTACGAGCTATTAATTATTTTCGCCGAATTATTCTAACGAGAAAAGTTTAACCAATCATGTTTCCAAAATGACATTAAACTTATATAATATACTCAACCATTTATAACCAAAATTTGGTACTGTTTGCCATTATCGCATAAATTGTTGCAACGCAATCCAAGTTGACGACATACTATAAACTCTTCAACACTTTCATAAATACTTAACGTTTGCATCATCAGGCGAGTTGGCGGCCAAGCGCAAGCCTATTCCACAATAAAAAAAAAACAACGGTACAACGAACCGCCCAACGCTCCACGTCTCCAAAAACGTGGCCTAACCATAGCATCATAATTCGTCCATCATTATTTATGCAGCGTTTTCATTGAACCAAGCTAAATGTTGCCTGTTTCGCATTGGATTCATTGCTATTTTCCTATTCACTGCCTAATGCTTATAAAGTGCAGCCAATTTATTTAATTCAGTTCGGTTCAATGAAAACATAGCTTAATATTAAACAACGCTAGTTTGTAATCATTTGAGAGTATTATATAGTTTTATGGTATTAACCTACATTATGTAGGAAGGCTCAAAGCCGTTCTCGGCCTCAATTTGAAATCAAATTCTACATATTTACTTTGATAGAATATGGCGTTAATGATATAATCACAATATAGCAAGGCATTTCTAGGGTTCCATACCCAACAGGTAACAATGGGACTATACATCTGTAGAATTGGAAACAATTCAATTTAGAAACAATTTTCTAAAAACCTGTGGTTACCTTTTTTTCTAATCTATCGCCATGTTCTACACAAGGAGGGTTTAATTCGATCAATTTCGAGGCTGTAGGTAATTGTTTACGCATTTAATGACATTCCTCGCTGTCGGTGTCGCTGTGAATGATTGATTAAAGTTATCGTGTTTTAATTTAAGTAATCATATTTTATTAGTTATAAGTATACCATAATCTCTTATTAATTTTAATAAATTGTATTTCTTGGATATGAAATTAATGGTTTTTTAATTATTGTCAACCTTAGAGTTGTAAGTATCGTTCATACCTCTGTTTTGATTCACTCTTAATCAAAATGCAAATCACTGATGAAACAGATTCGTCTATGTATTCTTCGTAATTCCATAACAAAAATAAACCTCTAGCATTGTTATACTAGGTCTAGGGACACTAAGCATTTAAAACTAACAACCCAAAACGCCCTATTCCCTCAAAACTTGCTGTGTATTATGAAGACGTGCGAATTACGTATGTACGTATAATCTTATTTCGTCCAGGGCAATAAGGGCCCTGTACGTGGTCGGCTGCTAATAAAATAATTACGTTATACCGAACTTGCCCTAAGGACAGCGCCCTTGTTAGTGTGCGAGTTACTGTCCGATTTAATTACGACCACTCAATTAGAGGTAGGTTGTTTTTTTTTTTCAACCCGAAAATGTCCTTAAGTAGTGCGGTACGATGTAGCACAGCCTGTGACATTAGCCGAACGGCCCCCTGATTATGTAACTTGCAAATAGCGATTTAGTTGCAAATTTGACAGTTTCACTATGACCGGAATGTCAAATTAGCGACTAAATCGCGAGTTGCAAGTTACAAATTCAGGGTTCGGCTAATGTCACAGGGACCGCACATACTATAAGCAAATTACTTCTTTTGTGTGCCTGGCCAACTCCAAAAATATAGCAAGATTGGTGGTTTTAACCCATACTTTCTAGGCAAGCGTGAGACCACTTTCCAGCATCAGACCAATAACCGACCAAACGCAAGCCTCGAAGAATAACCTTATTACAGTCTGAATTATCATGCACTACTTTTCTCCCGAAAATGCACGAATCCTCTAGAATCGCGGGTGAAACTACGGAGCGCATATGCTTGGTTAGTTTTTTTTGTGATGAAATGGATTTGACCCCAACTCACCCGATGGTAAGTGACGATGTGGTCTAACAGGGGACACTCTTGCACGTGAGGTGTCTATTCACTCTTGTCTATAATCTTTATTACAAATTAAGCATATAATTAACACAAAATCCAAACCGTTACATGCTGCAGCTGTGAATGGGGAACACCGAGGCAGGGAGCGCATTCCATTCCTTTTTCTAGTTCGTACCTTCGTTCGCTGGTCGTATCTTCGGTCTGTCTATCAATGATAGAGATCAGTGACTGGAAAGCATTCTACTTTTTTAGAATTAAGTGGCAAACAAGGGACCCTGGTAACTAGGTCATCCACCCACCTCCCCCCGTCTTTAAAATGCCCGGAGCATAGACAGTGCATTGCCTGACCTTGAAAGACTATTCACACTTCGTTTGAAGCAGTCCAGATTATACTAGTACGTACTACCTACTCTAGTAATTAAATCTTCCAGCAGCCCCCTGTGTACCTATCGAGTCTGTCGCAGAGGGTACCGCACTAGTCATTTGTGAGGGCATCACATTTGCATGAGGTTTGCTTCTGACCGAACTGTTAACATAATTGCTGCTATTGTGTGCTTTAGGGGGTCAAGTGGAAAATAACCCGCGTTAGTAGGTACCTACCTATGTCTAAATAATACCATCTACCTGAACTAGAATTACAGGGTTACACATAGTTACACGGAACGATTAAGTATCTAATAGCCCGAAACGACATTGTGATAAATTCTAATTATGCGATCGACACTGATATCGTGAAAAAAAAACAATTCTGACTGAGGGACAAGGAATTCTACACAAATTTTGAAACTGAAATTTGTAACCAAACAGAAACAGAACCTGAATCAAACACAACGAAACGTATGGAACAGCAATTATTCAGCTCCATCTACTTAAATGAGAAGTAGAGATAAAAAACAGGGAAGTAAGTAGATACCTAGAAGACAGAAGTAGAAGGCCCGAGTCCCACTATTGGGAACATAATAGGCTGAAATGATGATGATGATGACAGAGTTTTGCTCTATGTACCTGCCTATGCACCTACAACAAAGATCATCCTTGCCTTGAACAAACGTATGCTTCTTCCTAAAATACCTAACTACCTCGTCATCATCATCAGCCAGAAGACGTATGTCCACTGCTGAACATAGGCCTCCCCCTTTAACCTCCACACTGAACGACAACCTGCCATCTGTATCCACTGGGTGCCCGCGACGAACCTAACTACCTACTGACAGCATTTCTTACTCTATCCTCTACTAGACAATGAAATGCATAATGCGATATGCTATTTTATTTAGTAAGACCAATCGTTTATAACTTAATTTGGCACCCCTAACCCCAGCCTGCACGTAGGTATAAGGGTTGGTTGGCAGATTATTACCTACCCATGTGAAATCGGGTCAGAGGGTGCATACGCTTGATGCAAATTGTAGGCTTCTGACATAGGCACTTACTTCGGGGTAATACATGTGCAATTTTGTAGTGTAAACCTTTGGTAACATTTTTATTATTCCTATTTAATGATAGTAATAATGTCCCAGATAGTACTAAAACTTTATCATCATCAGTCAGAAGATGGCCACTGCTGAAGATTGGCTTCCCCCTGAGTGTAACCTGCACTCTGAACGTCACCCTGCCCTCTGCGTCCACTGAATGCCCGCGACTCACGGTGTCGTCGGTCCATCTAGTGGGAGGTCTACCTACGCTGCGTCTTCCGGTTCGTGGTCTCCACTCAAGAACCTTTCTTCCCCATCGGTTATCGGTTCTTCGAGCGATGTGGCCTGCCCATTGCCACTTCAACTTGCAGATTTTAATAGCTATGTTAACCAGGGTCACCGACCCTGGTTCTTTGGCGTATATCCACGTTCCGAATTCTATCGCGCAAAGAAACTGAGCATAGCTCTCTCGTTTACTAAAACTCTATGTACCTACCTATTTATTTATATAAGGATCCGGTATTCGTTTTTCTGCTGACTAAATAGTACATATTGAGCTAAACCCTATACCAATGTATTATTTCGTGCTGGGGTTCTTCCTAAATACCTATTGTACCTACATGTTAGGAGTTCTTTACACGTTACAGAACACCAGCTATTATAAGTTAGGTTTGGTTCGGAACACCTGTATACAAAGTAACGCAGAACGGTCACCACCACGCACCACCAACGCCCCACCACCACGTTATAGTGGTGGTGTTAAGAGCTAGGTATGATTCAGTAGATTTTTTTAAAGTAATAAATCATTATAAAACAGATCTAGCCGCTCCATACATAAATTGTCATACCCTTATTGGGTCACTAATTAAAAATAATGTGCAATAAATAATTTTGCTTTGACTTTAAACCGGAAGGAGGTCATTGTACTTATCATTATGAATAATTTTTACTATAGGAACAACCCTAAAACTGCGAGAAAATATGAGCTGTTGCATCAAATATCTTACTTAGGTAGGATCAGTATGACATATTTCTATGGAACAGTAGATTTTTTTGCGCTATTTTAGGTATTCATGGGTTTTAGTGATAGGTATCTATACGTATATAATAAAAACGTAGAGATAAAAAAAACTGTAATTGCGAGATATATTAAAAAACACAGGGCGTTTTAAATAAGCACATGAACACGTTAAGACAGTTTTTAGAATTTTTGTCTGTTTGGAATTTTTTTGTGGACCACGCAAATCTCCTAAACTTAAATGCGGTTTTACGAATATGCTTAGCTATGACCAGATTGAAGAAGCTATATTATATTGCGAAAGGGCCGGATGAAAGTTTATATGAAAATCTACGTGTACGAAGTCGCGGGCAACAGTACTAGTCTAATAAAGGTGAATCAAATTGATGAATACAATGATCTCTTTTCAGCTTAGCTCTTTGTGTGAATAAATTATTATTAGAAAACAACCCCAGATAAAGTTTAGACAGAAAACTAAATATGTTACACAAATTAAACACCAAATTCACAACAAGCATTTAAATAGGTATATACGCTCAAAGATATTGGAAAACTATTCCAGCTTTCAAAGCATTCCAATTACGCCGTAACGAAGTGTTCGTGTAACCAAATGGAAGTGTTGGCGTGACATAGTGGAAGCTGTGGAAGTAGTAAATGTAGTAGATTGGAGTGTCGAGATGGTAAGCGATGCGCTCGTTTAGTTCGATCGCGGCGTTGCGACAACTGCACACTCTAATGAGTAGCACACGGCGCGCCTAATCTGCGCAACTGAAAAATACACGAATCATTACGTACTTACTATTTTATGGTTGACACGTCGTTAGATCTTATGTGGTGTTATTAACTAGCCTGAAATGGGAAATGGCTCTCAAGTGAGCCAGACGAAAGATGACAGATTCAACTTGCAGGTAGTCCTCAAGCCGGGCATTAGAAAGTGCTCTACCACCATGCTATGGTTTCCTCATGACATTTTCCTTCACATGTAAAGCTCAAGCTTATTATGGTGATATTCCTCCTCTGATAATCATAGCTTGTCACTTCGTTGGCAGATCTATCTGCTCAATATTGTCATAAGTTTGTCATTTACTTTACGCCGTATTTTTGTCGAATAAAGCCATAATTAATCTGAAATGGTTTGAATTCTACAATTTATTCCACAAGAGTTTTAAAGTTTGAATGTATTAGTCAATCGATTTACCAGGCTGTTGTTGTCTTTTGGCTAGCTAGTAAAGCCTCGTTTCGGTATTTCAAGGAGCTGGGTTGCCTAAGGTAGATTCTGGTGGGGGAGGGGGGTCTCATAAGTCCGTATACCACAAGCGGGACATCAGTGCAGCGCTTATCAACCCCCATCTCGAATAAGAATAAGTTCTAAATAAAAATTGTAGATTTTTTGGACTTCTGCTTTCTTCAGATAGCTGTCTGTATGTCAGGGTCATTTATTTTGACGAGTCACTTCGAAATCGCGGTCGCCTTGTTGGTAAGGTGCGAAAATAGTGGACAGGTGAGATTTTGAAAGCTGATTAAGCTGCCTCTTTAATAATTATCAATTTAAAAAACCGACTTCAAAATTAGTAAATACGCAATTTCGTTTTCGTCGACATATTTTTTTTCAGTTATTTTGATTTAAACTACTATTAGTTTAGTACTTTAACAAAACTACTAAACTAATTTCCACGAATTTTCTATGGGACCTACCACCTCTGAAGTAAAAAATGGCAACATCAAAATCAATTCAATTGGCAGAGAAATCGATGAACATACATAAAAATATACTGTGGAAATAGAACCACCTCCTTTTTTGAAGTCGGTTAAAAACAAGTCGTGCTGAGTAAGAACAGAGTTGAAGAGACTTAGAGATTTTAGTTGCAGAAGACAGTGAAAATATGATGTACGAGTAAAATCACGTAGACTTCGTAGGCCTTTCTACGAGATTTTGTAGACGCACTAGTAAATCGTAGACGAGTTTTGTAGATGTCTCTGTCTACGGTGGTTTCATAGGCGTCGTATAATATCCAACGAAAGTATATAATTAATATACCATTATTAAATTAGGTACCTTATTATTTTTACCGTTTGGGAACAAGACTTTAGGACCTTGCAACGTGACCGGCCGCTCTTGATTTGTACCGGTTGTTGTTGTAAGGGACCTGGCCAAATGTGGGTAGGTTCTTAGATGCAGAAGACTGGTGCCCGGAATTCTGGCGCCTACTTAGGCTAAACACTAAGCATTACCATTCGACGTGGCAATCCTATCAACATTCTAGCCCCTTTTCCGTTTTAAGATTGATTTTTTCTATATTAATTGTAAGTAGTTTCAGGTTTCAATTTTAGTTAATTAATCTAAATAATAATAGCTTGATTGAAACATTCATAATCTTATTATGATAAGTACCTATTTAAAATGTAGCTGGAAATTGAATAAAAGATAATGTAGGTCACATTGTATACCATGTAAGTATCATTATTGAATTGACGTCACGTTACATGAAATTTTAAGGAAAATATTAATTCAACAAAAACAGCCGACTTTTCCCAGTGCGATATAACTCAAAATTGCCCGAAACTTTACACCAAATATAATTTAAGTAACATTAATATCAGTTAATCACTAGGTCTGTTCGGAAAACATGGGAAGTTGCCTAGTTAAGGCCAATTACAAGTCATTACGCTGTCTCAAGTAAATTACTTATTGATTTATGATTTCGTGCCGCCCAACGCCCTAGTTACAACTCGAAATTCTGCTTACGTAAGAAATTCTAATACTAATGAAGAAACCCAATTATCACAGACTAGTGACCCGCCTTGGCGTCGCATGGCTGTACGTTCTATTATTTATAAAAACCTTCCGTGAAAAATAATCTAACTGATGGTCAAAACCAATTCAAAATCCGTTGCGTGGCTTAGGACGAGTTAACGGATATACAGACGCGGAAAGCGACTTTATTTTTTATACTATGTAGAGAAGAGATGGAGACAGAGATATCGCTAAAAAAATTACGTTTGGGCATTGTTATTTGCTCAGACCGGACAAACAAGGGAGATATGGTAAGGTTGCGTGGCGGATGCGAACTCAATTGCCTTAAATCAGGCTTTGAACTCACCCTAAGACGAACTTGTCATCCGTTTTTTCCATGTGTACTATTAGTTAGTTCATTGGTTTCGCTACAAGTTTCTTAGTAAACGTAAAAAAAATAGTAAGTGAAACGCACTGACAGTGACCTTAACGCACCTTAAGAAATTTGGAGGTATAGTGAAAAAAATTAGGACATTTGAACACGAAAATGGCATATCTCCAATATTTGACTGATCTGAGGTCTTTAGAATAACAATGCAAATGTTTTCCATAACACTTTTTATCGTTCTCCTCCGCTAAGATATAAAATATCAACCAAGGCCTCTTCCTTACATTTCCACACTGAACGACATCTGCATTCACTGGATGCATGCCCGCAACTCTCACTCACAATGTCGTCGGTCCACCTAGTGGCCTGAAGGCCTACCTATACTGCGTATTTCGGTTCATGGTCTTCACTCAAGAACGTTTCTTCCCCAACTTTTATCGGTTCTTCGAGCGATGTGACCTGCCCATTGCCAGTTCAACTTGCAAATCTAAGCAGCTATGGCGATGACTGTGGTTCTTCAACGAAAATCCCTCTCTCTTTCTCCATTATCCGCTGTGCAACTCAGTGTTTTTCAAAAGCGCAGCAGTTAAGGATCTTCTTAGGTGCCATCATAGATATACCCACAATTTCAGACTGTTGTTGTTTTTTTTCTCTTAAATATAGGTGCATACCTAATAGTTCCACTAAATAAGTATCTAAAAGCTAGGATGTTTGTGTCAATACTTGAGTTCACTACTCGCACTGACATACATTCAAGCAATAGCGCAAACATAAAATTTTCGTAAAGGGCTGTCCAAGTTCTCTCTCCAAACTATTTTCTCTCTCTTTCTTTGGAAAATCGTTTCCAAATCCATGATAACGCTTTACAATCACAATAAAGTCATACCTACTATTAAACTTCATGCGTTTCCATACCCGACATTATAATTTTACCACCATACGTAAAATATTTATTTGGCTAATATACGCGATAGCACATCCCAATATTGTGTATGCCCCGTATTCGTACTGAGAGTATGTATAAAACTCTTCAAGTAACACTAAAATTTTCATATCCCTATAAAATCCTTGAGACAGTGTTGGCTTGTCTAAAGATAATTTCAGAAATAAAAGCCTTCGAGGAAGGTCGTAAGGAAAGCTTTTAAACAAAATATCGCGAGTGACATAGTTTAATTTTGAAATACAGTGTAAACATCATCGACAATCTGTATAACCTGGTATTCTATAGAATACATCGACATTTTATACCCAAAATGGTCAAGGCCCTTACGGCTACCTCTTAACGCGGGTCCGAAAGAGCGCAGTGCGGAAAATCACCAACACGTGAACCTTAACGCACCGAGATACGGTTTGCGGTCACGCAACTTTTTGCATCACCTAAACAGAATCGATTAAAACAGGTAGCCGTACCGTGAGCTCTTAAACGGGATTCTATTTAGGTGACTGCGATGAAGTAGCGCGACCGGAAACCATGTAGAGCCGATAAATCAACTTTGCGCCGATGCTCAATGCAAAGTGAAACTAGGGATTTGATGCAGATGAGCGTGCGTTCGGCAATTACGGAGTTGGGTGCACAAACACACTGACACACATACTTTCTAATATGTACTAAGAAGCTAACGGGGTGCCTGATGCTAAGCGATCACTGTCGCCTATGGATATCTGTAACATAATTTATAGCAGATATAAGTGCGATTCTTAGCGTTTGTTTCGTCTAGCTCTTCGATAAATAAATACATGTTTAAGTACTTACATGTATAATTTTTCGAAGGTCTAGTTAGATGACATTTCATGACGAAGTGTCATCGAATAGAGTTGAAAAGACATGATCATAACAAAACATCAGTAAATTAATAAAATCGACTTCGCTAAATTAGTATAAAATATGCAATTTCGTTCGCTCGAAGAGCCGATAACCGATGTGGAAGAAAGGTTCTAAAGTGGAGACCACGAACCGGAAGATGCAGCGTAGGTACGCCTCCCAAGATGGACCGACGGCATTGTGAGAGTCGCGGACATCCAGGGGATGCAGATGGCAGGATGTCTTTCAGTGTGGAGGTTAAAGGGGGAGGCCTATGTTCAGCAGTAGACGTCTTCTGGATGATGATGTAATTTCGGTAACTTATCCAAGTAACACAATTTTCCAGTTATTTTCATTTAAAAGCTAAACTACTAAACCAATTTTGATGAAATTTCTATGGGACCAATCTAAAAAAAAAAAAAAAAACGAAATCAGTTCGGACAGATCAGATCAAAATAAATGACGGAGTTCTGAGGTAACCAACAATTAAATTATGTATATAAAAATACAATCTAATTGAGAATCCTTTTTTGAGGTTGTTTAACAACAGGTTTTTACTACCAAGCCTTTGATAAATATCCATATCAAAGATAATCGTATTTCAATGCACTTATCGATAACTATCCCATTTAAACCCATAATGAAACGAAGTAAAATCAATTAAGTAGATAAACGGACTGAAAATTCATCGCGAGATCAAGATAACTGCCGCACGAATCCGATCGCGAAATTACAATATGAAAAGGGTTGACAACTCGAACAAAAGCTATTTGCATATTATCAAGTATTAAACTTTTAATTTAATTTTGGTAGATATGATCCTTAGATAAATTTCCAAACCTTGTGAAAAAGTGAAATTGTTTTTCTACATCTCGTTTTTCATAAAAGAATTTTTCATTGTTTTTTTTCTGCTGGGACTTTGGGTTTCGCGTTATTATCACAAATAGCGAATACCGTAATAGTAATTTTATGTACCGTCTAGATGGACCGACGACATTGTGAGAGTCGCGGGCATCCTATGGATGCAGATGGCAGGATGTCGTTCAGTGTGGAGGTTAAAGGGCGAGGCCTATGTTCAGCAGTGGACGTCTTCTGGCTGAAGATGATGATGAATTTGATGTATTATCAAAATAAGTAAGCACGGGCGTCTAGTAATAGGTTGCTTCTTTTAGCTAGATGACATTTCACCGAGGTAAAACGAAGTGTGAACCAGTAGGCATTGATTAGATAGGCAATTACTACTAGTATCACTTTCCAGCCTTCCAAATTTCTCTATGCAAAAATATCAAGTCGGCTTCGTCGCTCCGTTGAAATAGGAACAAACAAACAAACACACTGTAGCATTTTTAATATCATTTTTTCTACAGTTGAAACGCCATCCTACCTAGAGGGAGACAGAAAGGACATGGCATATTAATTAAGTACGATGGTATTGGTTCATATTTTGCAACTTTGCACTGCTTCAGCAGAGTATCACTAAAACTGCGGGATTATTCTGCATTGCAACTTTTCTCTTCACATTGCATTTTCGAAATGTTGCGAACGACAGTTTTCTTGGAATACCTTTGGATTCGAGTGGCGCTACCAAGGATCAAACATTGCTACACTGCTGGATTGCCGGGATTTCTGTCGGGACCCGATATTATAGCTATTATCAACACCTCTTAAACTAGGTTTGCTTTTCTATTTGAAAGAGATCAACTTTATGGCCTTTATTGTTGCGAACTTTCTCTATTGAGTCTTTAAATTTTTAAAGCTCCAAAAATCCAAAGCTCGCTCTTCGTTCTTTTCCATTTTGTTAAAGATTGGTAAACAAGAAGGAACTAGGTACGTAAAATTTCGTAGGCTACTAAACTTGTTCCAAGCACTTATTTGTTCTGACAGCTGCATTAAAAAAATACAATATTACTGCCGTTGTCAGAGCAAAGAAATGCTTGGACCGAGTTTATTTCAAAGCCTTGAAAATATTCTAAGTATAGTGAATACGAAAAACCAAACTTTTAACTTGGGACTCCCGGCAGATCTGAAACGTAACGACATACCTACGTAAGAGAGTGTCATTGCATTTGCCGTCACGGCATTCGAGTCGGTTTTACTGCCACGGCGCGCCAATATAATTATGTATCACATCAAATATATTTCAGTTTCTGTAGTTAAAGTTACCCACAGCTAGCTCGAGAAACTAGCTTGCGGCAGCCAAAGGTTTTTAACCGGCAACAATCCACCACTGTCTGGGTCCTCCTTCCCAGACGCCATGAGGATTTTCCCTTCATCATCAGCCAGAAGACGTCCACTGCTGAACATAGGCCTCCCCATTTCCCAATATTTCCCTATTTTTTTGGATTTTCCCTTAACTGCCGGCAATAAAAAATATATAGGTAACATGTGTCATTAACCTTTTCAGCTCCCTAAGTAAGTCACTAAGTTAACAACCCAATCTTCTCATAAAACTTGTAATAAGGGCGGTTCTCCATCACGGCAATACAACTACAAAGTCTTAAATTACTTCGTTACTAAAAAGCTTAAATATGACGTCACACACTCTGCGGTTTAGTATTCGTTAATGTACCATCGAATTACCAAAACAGTACAATTTAATACCACTCTTAGATTAGAAGCTCTAAAGCTCAAAATTGTGTAGTGTGATGAAATGGTACTTTTGTGAAGCAAGTTTATATTAATAGCGTACGCGAGCGCGTTGCTTTGTTCGTGCAAATGTTAGCAATTTTGTTATTAAAATCTGAGATATGTAACTTTTGTCTTGAGCTCGTCTCGGAAATGTCTTCGTTTTTCACGTGTAAATTCTCAAACGTCTCGTAGATGAGAAATGGCGTTATCTTGCTGTCTCGACAAATTATGTTTTGAAGCAAGTTTTCAGGACGTTCTCTGCCTTAGAAACGAGTAAAGGATGATTGTATGCTAGACCATGGCGGGCACGAGCCTTGATCCAAGCTAGGCGCGGACGAGGCGATTTATAACTTCAGGAACATTGTATACAAAGCAGGTCATGATACACCGTGATGTGTCGCCCGTCCCGGATGAGGCTCGGCCGTGCCCCCACCTACGCCTTAATATAAATTGTTCGAGAAGTGTTAAATCCATGCCTCGTCCGCGCCTTGCACGGGTCACGGCTCGTGCCCGTCTCGGTCTAGCCTAAATTATCCTAAAGTAGGATAGACTGCTTTCTACTTCGACATTGTCCCCAACGGTTTAGTATTATTTACCCCATCCCCCCTTTTTTGGATTCTGTAGTACAAGGAACCCTCATAAATTTGTTCTGTCTGTCCGTCTGTCCATCCGTCCTAATTCTTTAGATTAGAACTTTCTGACTTCTATAGTCTGACATCTATGAAATATGCCTGAAATTTGTTCGTTCGAACTTTTCTATAACCACCGATTTCTGAATCACATTTACTATGACTTTAGCTACGAAGCCATATTGCGAAGCCATCCGTATTGAGCCCCGCACGCTATTGACCAATATTATATACCTTTTTTGTTTGTATGCATTTTTTTTAATGATATTGAGTGACAGACGAGCGAAGTCGTTCGCCTGATGGCTCTTCACGCTTGCCCATAACAGCTCAACGCCGCTCAGAATTTTGAATTTCAACAGTTCAAAACCTTGGATGGAAATGCCACAGACATATAATACCAAGCAGAACCAACAAGCCACAAAAATATTGATGCAAAATACACTACATATACATTACACGCAAACATTTGCAAAACGCGGGCCGGACTCAAGGACATTCTTTTATAATAGTGCTAACAGATACTATTAGATTGTATCTGAAATGTAACGTCACAAAATTTACGACTCCTCCCTACCCCTTGTCAGTCACACTTCGTCGACCCCTCCTCCCCTCCTCTTTATGTGATGGAATTTATGGATGTTCCCATTGGGTATTAATATTCAAACACACCAGACCAAGTCAAATCATTTATTTTTGTATAAAACAATTTACCAGATGTGTCATGTGGTTGCAGGATCTGAATTTGATGGAAATGAGGTATTCTGCAGCTCCCGCAGAACATTTTTGCCAGTAACACCTCTTTTTGTGGCTTTCTTTTCACTTGGTATGTTATCGCTCTGAAAATTATTACATGCAAGTTATCATAATGTAGTTAGTACAACTTGAGATTCATGATAGTGATAGCGACTGTTCATTGAAAACTGTTGTTCCAATAAGCATTACACCTCGTACTCTCTAAGGATTGTACGGAAACCAGTCCGGTCGAACAAATGTGCCTCTAAATGCTTTGAGCACAACAAACTTGTCGCACTGGGCTGCCAATTTTCTAGATTCAAATTCTTCAACCATGCGTTTCTCAACTCTTCATCCTTGGGAAAATCTAAAATGTAATAAAAATGTTTTTTACTTGACATATGTCTAAATAACCCTTTAATTACACTATCTAGATCACTACGTATATATTAGTTAGTAGTTATTAGAACATTGTACAACTCGTTAGTCAGAAGCAAGCTGGAGTCGAGCGCATGTGTCTGGAACCCGCACCACGTCACCTATGTGCGGATGCTTGAAAAGGTTCAAAAAGCTTTCTTAAGATCGCTGTATAAGAAGCTTCACGGTTATTACCCGTTCATGTACCCAACTAAATTCTTGCTCGGCCAGCTCGGCTACAACTCACTAGAAGTAAGAAGGATGTTGGATCAGCTTGCTACTTGCTGCAAGGTGCTCAGAGGATCAGTTGACTCCTTGCATCTGCACAATTTATTGTGCACTTTGTTTGTGCCAGATAAACCCGGGGTTCCGGCTAATAGGCGTGGAAAATTGCCCAAGTTTTTCCACGTGGGTCACAGCCGCACCGTGGCGCGCTCCATGTCTCCGCTGATTCGCGCCCGCCGCCACTTCAATGCACTCCTTGCTACCAACACTGATTGTGATATTATTTGTGACAGTTGGAATAATGTAACGAAAGTTTTTTTGACTTATTGTGAAAATTTAACTGATCAATGGGACAGGGGCAAAAAAGCCGATGACTATAATGACAATTTGTATGACATACTAATTTTATGTTGACATATTTTTACAGCAATTTGTTGTAAGTATTTATTATATGAGTAATTTTATAATATTATTCCTATTTTTACTAGGAAATCTATTTTAGTTTAACAGTATGTGAGATAAATGTTAGTGGAATTTGTCCGTTTTTATTCTCAATAAATAATTTGAATTTGAATTTGAATATGACATGAACCACAATAGGTAGGTAGGTACTTTATTTACATTACTTAAGAAAAGCAGCTAGTAATTAATGAAAAAGGTTCATGTCATCATAATCACATCAAGCTGAATCATCTATTTTAATTATACTTCTGAAATACGAATTCTGATTCTGAAATAAATTCCCTGGACAATGTCTAAATACCGTAAACGTAAAACAATGATCGATACAATGAATTTTTAAAGAAAATAACTTATACTATTTTAATTATACTACTGAAAGGAGTATTACATTCTCTTGGCTACTGAATACGTTCCCTGGACAATGTCTAAGTACCTCAAACGCCAAACAATGATCGAATCAATATTTTTTTAAAGAAAACTACTTATTAACTTTTATTACACCCACCAAACTTGTACATATATGAAATTGAAAGAAACACAACCTTCCCAAGCCTTCAAATTGTAAAGTTTATGAAAAATAACAAGAAAAAATAGCAATTCAAAATAATCTCTATTATAACACACGAAACTTACGTGTGAAACGTTATACCGGGTGGCATCTTATGAGATGAATTAAAACACATGAGGACACTGCACTTCACCATAGTATTTTCATATCTTTTAAACCAAATATGTAAAAATAACTTTTATTTTAGGTAATTTTTGCAAGCCGTGGTTTTCGCTGTCAGCCTTCTGTCAGAATATTGATGCTTACCAAAATGGCAACTTGGAACATCGTACCACATGCTCATTTTTTTCTATTATGTTGCAACGTTACGACAAAATGAGATACGAATATATGATTTTTGTGTAATCGAGAGAGATGCAAACATAACTGTTTTTGCGAATGTAGTTGTAAAAAACATGTTCAGTCTGTTCTGTATTAAATGTCTGTGGGAAATGCACTGCGCTCGTCACCCCGAGATATAACATGTCAAATCTCTGTGTGCCCTGTAATTTCGCTAGAAACATTGCCCTTATTGTTGGCGCTTATATTTAATATTGCGCGATAAGTCTCGATAAATATAAAAACATTTGTTGGCGCATTCACCCTGAAGGCTGACTAGAAGAAACTGTGTACGCACGCACAATCTGCATTGCGCGTGCACTAACTTTACAGTATAAGTATGACCGCTATTAAATTCATGTTTTTAAGGTTCCGTACCTCAAAAGGAAAAAAGGAACCATTATACAATCATTTTTTAATCTATAAAACAGATTATAAAGACGGGTTAAGGCCTTATAGAATTCACGAAAACAGTGTCAGAGTTTACATTAAATTTAAAAACATTTTAGAGACCACGACAAACCAATTCAAATTTTTTTCTTATTTAGCTGACAACAATAAAATTGCAGTAAAAAATAACAGTTTACTATTAATATAGTTATTACAGATTGAGTGTTCCATTGGTTCAGACATTTTAGAGAGCTATCCTGAAATCGGTAGTTTTAAATATATTAGAAAAATGTGAACAGAACACTTTTACCCGTTTTGCTCTATAATTGTGTTTGGACTTGCATCGAACACAGTACAAACATGATCAGTTTGCGCGGTAGAGGCAGAAAATTGGAACCACGGCCGTTTTGTGATGTAAATTGAAACAACTTACATCACAAATATGTAATTGTTTGTTTTTATTTATAACTAGCTTTTTTGCCCGCGACTTCGTACGCGTAGATTTTCATATAAACCTTCAATTCTTTTTTCTTCCCTTAACCCGGCCTTGCGCAAAATAACATAGCATATACTTCAATCTGGTCATAGCTAAGCATATTCGTGAAAACCGCATTTAAATCCGTCCGCATTTTCTTCCAGGGGTGTAGGAGATGTGCGTGAACAAACAAACAAAAATTCTGAAAACTGCCTTAACATGTTCAGCTGCTTATTTTAAGTCGCCCTGTATGAAGTATTGATAGAATCATAAAAGTAATAAATAACAACGTCAACAGTTTTCAAATCAAAAAGATAATGTGACCACAGTGCAGAGCATGTTTTGAAATTTTCTTTTTGTCTAAACCATTCAAAGTATATTTCCGGCCAGTTTCGCTGGCCACGAAACCCTGACATAATGCTTGTCTTAACACGCTTTTGGCTAGTTATTTCTTATTTCGCGTGCATTTGTATGTATACCTTGATTAAAAAGCCATGAAATGGAACTACTCTATTTATCTGTTAAAATATCACAGTAAAATAAAATTATTTCTATATTCTTATTCTTACTGCAAATAATATACACTGTATTCTTCTAAAAGCTAAGTTTATATACCTTGCATAAAGGGTGCAGCAATGACTTATGTAGTGGCTGTTCACAAAACCAGACCACAGACATAAACATATAAATTTAAGTATAGTTAAATCTATTACATAAATATTATATATACTATTCAAACTTAACCTAGGGTGAAGTAATTTTACAAAACAAAAAAAAAAAAAACATACCTAGTGTGATAGGGTACTTAATTATATATGAGATGATACAAAACTTATGACGCTACTTTCTTAACTATTTATATATCGATATTTATTTTCTAATTATAATTTTCTAAAATTTATCGTCGAATAAATCTTTTATCTCGTAATAACATTTTTGGGTTAGAAACTTACGAAGTTCATTCTGGAAAAATGTTAATATTTCTTTCTTTCTTTATTGCGTCCGGAATTTTGTTGTATAGGTTTATTTTCATGTACAAAGGGCCTTTTTTGAATATTTATATTCGCGGGACTGTATTAAAATAGGATGCGGTATATTTTGTGTTTTAAATGCTAACATAGAATAAAACCATGAGAATGTAATATGGAGCTTGGAGCTTCCCGGTGTGGTACTGGATGTAGATGCGACCCAGGGACAACGTCATGTATGCGGTCGGCTAGGTCTGCCAGCACATCGAGTGATGACGTCATCTGCTGCGAAGCAATGATGGTCTGCATGCTGTTCGGTAGGCGGCTGGTCCAAATCATGCGTAAAAAGTCATCTGGAACTCCGGGGCCTGCTAGGTGTCGTAGATGACGTAAGAATTGAGAAGGCTTACGATCACCTAGCTCCTCGTGTGTTAAAAGTTGCTGTACCTTTTTTCTCTTGATGCGGACAAACGTTTAATTAGCTCCAGCTTGAGTTTTTCGTACTTCTCGGTCACAGGCGGGTTGACGATGATGTCTTCGACTTCAGCTGCCTATTGCGGGTCAAGTTGTCCAATAACATAGTAGAACTTGGTGCTATCTGCAGTGATGTTGGAAATCGCGAATTGGCCTTCGATCTGGGCGAACCAAATCGCCGGCTTCTCGGGCCAAAACGGTGGAATTCGCACGCCAAGTCGGAATACATTGTCATCATCTTTATTCTTCGTGTCAGCCGCAGTGCTATCAGTACGATCTAGCGGCATTCTGACCTTTGTTGGTGGTGTACGGTCCATTCAGTGGTCACCAATTATAGTGGATTTGTACTATTTATATAGAAGGAGAGGGTTAAGCTACCGACAATGGAAGAAAATAGCTGAGTCCGAAAGAAATTATAAACTTTAATGCAAAGAAAAATCTTAGACAAATCTTAGAAAAAGCAAATGACAATTCCATTTGAAAATCGGTGTTCTTTTATTTTTTTCTTTTCGCGCCCCAGCGCCACACGTCGTGGAAAATTGGAAAGAAATTCACGAAGGTTGGCGCAAGGAGTACGAGTACGCCACACTCCTACTCCATGCACTGGAATGAATCACCAAAGAGGTTGTAAGGCCTATAACATGCTTGATCTACACGTTCATTCATCTAAGAAGGTTAAGGAACCTTCTTTAAATTTAAACTGATTAACCGAATGACCATGTTGACAGTTGACATAGTTGACAGTTTCAAAATTTTAATGGCTATGTCAATAACATTCTCTTTACTTTGGATCTCCTTGCTTGAGGCTATGTGACGATCCTCATATTACGTTTCGGGTAACGAAGAAATAAATCATTGATTTTTATTTTCGTTTATGTAAAAATAAAGAATTAAAATAAATGATATAAGATAGCCTATGTTTTAATCTGGTAATTTCTAAGCATATTCGTGAAAACCGCATTAAAATCCGTCCAGTGGTTTAGGAGATGTTCGCGGACAAACAAACAAACAAACAAACAAACAAACAGACAAAAATTCTAAAAACTGTCCTATCGTGTTCAGCTGCTTATTTTAAGACGACCTGTGTGATTTTTTTTTTGTTATCTCGCAATTACAGATTTTTTTATTTCTACGTTTTTATTATATGTATAGATATAGAAGATATAGATATAGGTATTTTAGTTTTTAGTTAATTTTTAAGTTTTCGTTAGTGTAATAAAATAGTATGAGGGTCCATCTCCCGCAATTTTAGAAATTGAATCTCAACTACCAGTCATTAAAAAGCTCAATTTTATTTCAACTACAATTTCAAATAGTAATAATACAGAATAATAGCCTATTATAAGTTTTATTACATTTTGAAATAACATTTCAGCTCCTAAATTACGAGTAGTTATGGAAACGCTATCACGGTCATTACGCTCAGTTCACATTAAGTACGAGACTGTTGGACCGTATCATAGAGCAAGTTAACTCTCTCTCTCTCTCTCTTCCCGACTATGAATCCCACATGGTGGAGGAGTCAGCCTTCCTTAATTTTCACCTCCACTTCGCTCTATTCTCGATATCGTCTTCAGAAACCTGAAGACGATATCGAGAATAGATATATAGAATATAATCGTATATATATATAGAATATAATCGTCTTCGACATTCACTCATGTCTTTTAGCACGACGTCTTTTCATTTTGTCTTGGGTCTGCCTTTGGATCTTTGACTGGGGATGAAAAGTTATAGTGCTATGCTCCTAACGTAGTCAGGTCTCTAACGGTCTCTTTACGTAGCCATACCATCCTACCATACCATACCAGCCTACTTTCCTGCATCTTGTCGGCGATGTCACGTACGCCCAGGCTTCCGTCCACGTACTCGTTCCGGATTTTATTGAGCCTGGTTACATCACACATCCACCTCAGCATCTTCATTTCGGCAACTTGGACGGTATGGATGTTTTTTCCGAACCATGGCTCACGTTTTACTGCCTTACATTACGACTGGCAAGTTAACAAGTTAGCTACGTTACCTATTTCTCTATATATTAAAATAAAATAGGTGTCAGAGATGATGTTTTTCAAATATTTGAAAATTAACCCGTTTCTCCATACTAATACATAATAATCCGCAAAATACGTCATTGTTTTCATCATTGTAAGCCCCCTTTACTATAAGACGAACCTTAAAGTCCCAAAAAATGAGCTTTTCCACACATTTCGTGACGCGACTGTCATTTTTATTTAGAACAACTTTACGGATCGGTTGTATTCATTCGCGTTCATTCATTGGGTCTTTTGGTTAGGTCTGTGGAAACAAGAATGTTGCCAATACTAGGACAACATGACTAGCGAAGCTAATACAATGCTTTTAATACGTAAGTCTTATTGGAAGCAAGAATCCCTGGGGATGACCTTTGGTACACCGAAGTTGGAATTAAGGCCGCCCTCTGAATCTGCCTTTAAATTAAATTGGGAGGGATAGGAGGCTTTTGGTACTTACCTAATAACACTAATATATTATTGCTGTGAAAAATTTGTGTTTTGTATTACTTACATATTCATGGTCTTCTCGTCTTCCTATTCCTGAAGACGAAAATCTTCGATCAGTGCGTACTGCCTGTATTTAGACGTTACCTCCAGAGCTGAAACGTGATAGACACTGACAGTAAAGCTAGTACATTGATTAAAAGTTGCTCAGCGGACTATGCTCAGTTTTTCTTTGAAAGAAATGACATTATCCGACAGAGCACTTATAGTACCCGGCTATAAGTAGTCTTTTAAGCTATTTTAAAGGCTAGCAAGTTGAAGTGCAAAGGGCTGGACAATTATGTAGAAGAACCGACAACTGTCATGGTAGACGGGTTCAGGAGTGCAGACTGTGAATCGTAAAACAGCGACTCAATAGAGTGACGATATACATAAGGCAGTATCTGGATGCGAAAAGTCGGAGATCAAGTTAATGGCCTTGCCTTGAAAGAGATCCAGTCCACCAATGAACTAAGATAGATGATTATGATGTGGTTTTCTTTGTAAATAATATTTTCCTCGTAAATAAATAAATTTAAATAATGTTAACCATATTTCGTTAGCAGAAAATCTCTGTGCCACAATTATCACATTAAGTACTTTCCTCGCTGTATTTATTTAGGCTATACCGATATAATAATTCATATCCCGGCTGGATTACGTTTAATAACAATTTGTAAGCTCATTCGCCGTACAAGGGCGGATCAGACACCGTAACACCGTATATCAGACCACGGGTGTTCTCTTTACGGAGTATCTTTCAACCCGCGGGGAAGCACCGTAAAGAGGAGCAGGGGTTTTCTTGTACTTACTTACTTTGTTACCTTATTAACAAAAAATTACTACATGTATTAAGTACTTCCAGTTTTCTCCTAATATTGTTAACAAAGGCAATGTAATAAATAGTTAATTAATATTCGGGAACGAAGGCTGCGCCCAACGGCTATAATAAAAAAAATCGTACATTTAAAAAAAATACGATAAAAAGGATAGATAAAAACAGATAGAAAAAAAAATACATGTTCTCCCATCTCCGCCTTCAAATAAATACCAACACTAAAATTGCTTTAAACGTTTTGCAATGATATTCTAAATATAATGCCCCAATCGGTATTCTGTGATTTTTTTTATATTTTTAGAAACGTTGAATGCTCCTTACTGCACTCGGGTCGTACGTACTTACATCACGATTGTTTCAATACATTAACAAAATTTAACACGGTTCGGTCCACTTAGCTCTTAAATGGATGACCATAAGGCAAACATAACACTTTTGTGATGTAACACAGTAGTGTCCAGTTTTCATCACTTACAGTCACAAAAAATATCAAATTAATTCGATCTACAGATCAAATCCGTTTATGGCAAAAAGACCGTCTATTGGTCTTACAGGTTTTTTTTTTGTTTAAATTAGAACGGCTTCGTTCGTCAAGGCATTTTTGTAAGAAATTTGTTGTAGCAACTCGCAACCATATAAACCCAATTTAACAACATAGTTATGTTAGCAACTGCGCGGAGTTCCACGCGTTGACATAAATAAGAATGTTCAATCACATATCTGCCACAATACCTGGCGACAGAGTGTCCTTCTCATTTCCCTTCTATTTACTTCTCTTTTCTATGGTTGGTCTTACTTAGAAACGTCAAATCGGCATCTCTAAAATTAGTAATATCTCGTTTTAGCGCGTTACTATCTTTGTCAGCGAGATGTTTAAGGATACATTGATATCAATTCTGTTGTACCATTGTCTAAGCTAAACTAATCGGATAGGACTAAAATTATCGACATCTCTTATCATTTCAATACATCTGAAAAATATGGCAATTTACTTTAGAGAATGGCACAACCGAATTCACGTGATATAAGTAAATTGACTTTTTTTTAGGCAAGTTCTATTAATTAAACAATAGGTACACAAACTAACACTAACACCACAAGACTGACCATAGACCATTGAAGGTCTAATATGTAAAAAACAATAAAAGAGTTCATCCATCTTCAACTCTTCTCTTCGCCAAAGCCCAAAGGTAACAAACCCTGTTTCAATCGACAACAGAATTCTATATTTCTTTACCATGCGTAAAATATTTCTGTAGACCTCACACACACACACACATCATCAGCCAATTAACGTCCACTGTTGGACAAGGCCTCCCTCATGTTGCCATATTCCCCACGCTTGGCAGGCGGCTTGGGGATCGCAGTACGTTCACCGTGCACTATTAGGACGCTGCTGCCCATCCTCCTGTGGTGGTGGTGGTCTGTAGACCTCATTGTGCGGTAAACACGACAGGGCCGCAACTCCTTACATGTTTATGGTTATTTTTGCCACTAACTTCCGCCGGGTACATTATAAGATGTCCGTAGGAACTTACCGTATTTTGGTACAACTATACGCATGGACGTGTGGATGTCTCAAACAACAAAAACAATACACACGTATGGGATGTTTACAAGGCCGTAAAAATAAATGATCTATAGCGTTCAAACTCATAAAGCCAATTTTGTTAAATGCCAAACGCTTGAAAATGCTTCTTGAAATGACGACTTCTCAAAATAACAACTTCTAGAAAAAACAACTTCTCAAAGTAACAACTTCTCTATAGTATGTAAACAAATTGTTTCTATTTTGGCAATGGTTTTTAGGACGTCTGCAAAGTTAGTACTTCGGTACTACTTATTCAGTACCTACTTATTTTCAAGGAGCTTACTACTTCTACTTATTTTTACAGAGCCAAATTAAGATCTTTGGATTCATCATTATGAACAACTTTTAGTTTGGCACCAACACTGAAATTGCGATAAAAACCAGTTATTTCATAAAAAACTATTATTCACAATGATTGGATGTATGGTATATGAAACCATGTATTTGTCTGTACGTCAGTTCAGTATATCACAGCCGTACATTTTGTAAGACATGCTAGAAAAAGAAACGCCTGTCGCAATCCATAAGAAATTGAATTATTTATCTCCTTTAAAAGCTTTCTTCTGTTGTTCATTTCCACTTTAATTAGTACGTAAAATTGATTTGTATTTCGCGTGACAATGTTGTTTGACGATTTCAAATACGTAAGTAATAAATCTTGATAATGGTCTATTTTGATAAAATTCCTTGTTTCATAACTTTCCTGGCAGCCCAAATTAAATTACGTCGATTTCATTTCCAGTGAAAATCAGTTGGAGGAAAGGATTTTTGTTCTAAGTTATTGAGAGAGAGTTTATTGGCATTGTAGTGAAATAGATTGAAATTGGAGCTTTCTATGTATTGACATTTTGTAGAAGGTGCCGGATTATTGGAATGTTCAGACCATATTACAAGCTTTGCTTAGTTTGGGGTCAGATGACCATGTGTGCAATAATGTCCCAGATATTTATTTATTTATTATTTATATCTGCCTTGTTTGTCTGATCCTAACAGCTGTCATTAAGACACTTCCTCCTACTTCCTTTCTCAAGGTAGCAATAATAATTATAAATAAACTGGCGTAAGTAAAATGAAAATGCGCATGCGAGCTTGCAGTGAAACCTCGGCCAAATTGCGTACATAATTACCACGTTTTGCCGAGGTATAACCGTTAATGAAACTGAAAACAAGTTAAAACTTTTAAACACCGCCATGAATGCAAGCTGTTTCTCGATTTTGGTAATTTGCCACAATTTTGTAGGGGTAAAGTAACATTACTTAGCTGTAAACGCTTTATAGTGGACGATGTAAACGGAACGGCTTCTATGACAGCCATGTCACATTATATTACAGCCCCGTTAGCTTAGTTGGTAGTGATCCTGCCTTCTGTGCTTGGGGGCGTGGGTTCGATTCCCATCTAGGACAAACATTTGTGTGAGAACATTTGTGTTTGTTCTATGTCTGGGTGTTAATATCTAATTAAGTATGTTTTTTTTTATTATGTAAGTATATCAGTCTCTGGCAGCCATATTACAAGCTCTGCTTAGTTTGGGGTAAATGACCATGTGTGCAATAATGTCCCCCAGATGTCCCCCAGATATTTATGTTTTCATTTAAATAGGTACATTTTGACCAGCTTATTTACCAATATACGTATAAATGATTTTATTACCAATGACTTATTAGTATCTTTCATCATCATCAGCCATAAGACGTCCACTGCTGAACTTACGCCTCCCTCTTTAACCTCCACAGTGAACGACAACCTGCCATCTGCATCCACTGGATGCTCGCGACTCTCAATATGTCGTCAGTCCATCTAGTGGGAGGTCTACCTACGCTGCGTCTTTCGGTTCGTTGTATTAGTACCTATTTAACTAGATACATTTTGTGCAGTTTCGTTTCGATACCATCGCCCAAAAACGAGGAAGAAACATTGTGAGGAAACCGGTATGTCCAAGATCCAAGAACGGTATACATAATTATATAGAGCTACAGCTGGTCTATTCTGCAAGCTAAGTAAACACCCAAGTGAGGTGATAAGCTAAGTGAATGTGTATTTTTCTTGTCGATTACTATAGAGAAATGTCAAAATGTCGAATGATCACGCTTTACTGTAGTCCCTAACCCTTATATTTCGTTTTTTTTTTTACATTTATCTCCAGAAATAGGTAAGAAAAACTCACATTCACTTAGCTTATCACTTCAACTGCTCGTTCACTTAGCTTGCAGAATAGACCGGCAGGTGATCAATTAGCATTATCTTAAGGGCGGGCTTAGTACATCAAAACAAACAAGTCGTAGAACAACTACCACTTTTCGAAATTTGAGAAATATTGACCTGGTTTAGATTTATTGAAGCCGCCGTATATATAACCTTATAAGGATGCTAACTCATGCATGGAAAGGATGTAAATAATAACGAATTCGCTGGAGAAATAACAATACCTGCTAGAAAAACTTATCGGGGCTCTCACATCCCGAAGATTAGTTTTAAAATGATGAAATTCCGATTGTGTTGCCAGCGTCGTATTTACAAGGAAGGAAGCTATGAATAAATTTCCTAGAGTTCGTTACTGAGAGAAGCTAGGCTGGGCTTCGACTCGAATGAGTTCGGGCTTCGGAATTCGAGTACAGCCAACTTGTCTGAAGAGTTGAATAAGGGACCCACCATCGCATTTTCTGAACAAAACTGACAGCTACTCGTAGACAATTTTTAATTCTATCATTTGGCCAACTCTATGAATAAGTTGGTTGGTCTGTACTGTTATTTTTATGGACTGCCTCGAGATTGAGTTTGGTATTCAGGTTGTTAGTTTCTAATTTTGTTAAATAACGTTTGTGTTTTTCTTTTTTCATAAATTTCTTGCTAAACGGAAACGAACTGCTAAAACACAAAGAGGTTTTTTTTACCAATCTAAGTCAGTCAAGTTTATCAGTTTCCGTGCAGGACATCATTCATTCTAAATGTGTACTACCACACTACGCATACAAAATACTACAAAATGGAGGCGGGGCTCATTTAGAATGAAAGATCCTACATCTACAAGGAGAGAAATTAGTCAGTTCCTGGTATGTTATATTGAGAAATACATTTTTACTCAAAGTGAGGGTTTTAAATTGTAATAATATTATGCTGTTAACTTTTACACAAAATTATGTCGAACATTTTATGATAAAACCTTTTTGAGTTATAGCGATAATATAATATAGTCGTTGACCTTTTTGCAAAATGCCCTGAAATTGTTTTTTTCTTCTAGTAGTTGTCTCTTTGAATAAACCATATAAAATATATATTATGTCGGGATGATACATCTCTGAAATTTGGGTAGAGCTTTGCTCCAATTTCTGAACTATGCCTGTGACCATTTTACCTGTATGGTTTTGGTTACAAGACCCAACCATATGCATAACTCCTCACGCTCATGACCAGTTATATAATATTCGAGAAACTGGATTAATAAAATAAAATAAGGATTCAATAAATTCTAAAATAAATTAACGGTTCGTAGTAAAGTGCTTCTATTATAGGTAAAAAAGGTATTTTACGGATATTTTTTGCGAGTTAAAGAAATATTACTTCTACTCATTTCTACTACTGTGGTAGATTGCCTGAGGTAGTCATGTACGACAGTATTTGATTTAGACATTTGGTACACGTAGGGATGACAAAGACAAGTATTCTTGTTAACTATAACATGCTATTACAATCTTTAACAATATTACAAATGTATCAAACTAATCTATACATATAATAAAAACGTAGAGATAAAAAAATCTGTAATTGCGAGGTAACAAAAAAAATAACACACCGGTCGTCTTAAAATAAGCAGCTGAACACGATAGGACAGTTTTTAGAATTTTTGTCTGTTTGTTTGTTTGTTTGTTTGTTTGTTTGTTTGTCCGCGCACATCTCCTAAACCACTGGACGGATTTACATGCGGTTTTCACGAATATGCTTAGAAATCACCAGATTAAAACATAGGCTATCTTATATCATTTATTTTAATTCTTTATTTTTACATAAACGAAAATAAAAATCAATTATTTATTTCTTCGTTACCCGAAACGTAATATGAGGATTGTCACATAGCCTGAAGCAAGGAGATCCAAAGTAAAGAGAATGTTATTGACATAGCCACACAGCATAGCCATTAAAATTTTGAAACTGTCAACTGTCATTCGGTTAATCAGTTTAAATTTAAAGAAGGTTTCTTAACCTTCTTAGATGAATGAACGTGTAGATCAAGCATGTTATAGGCCTTACAACCTCTTTGGTGATTCATTCCAGTGCATGGAGTAGGAGTATTACATTCTCTTGGTTTTATTCTATGTTAGCATTTAAAACACAAAATATACCGCATCCTATTTTAATTCAGTCCCGCGAATAGAAATATTCAAAAAAGGCCCTTTGTACATAACAATAAACCTATACAACAAAATTCCGGACGCAATAAAGAAAGAAAAAAATAATAAAAAAAAAACAGAACCAACTTCGTAAGTTTCTTACCCAAAAATGTTATTACGAGATAAAAGATTTATTCGACGATAAATTTTAGAAAATTATAATTAGAAAATAAATATCGATATATTATAAATAGTTAAGAAAGTAGCGTCATAAGTTTTGTATCGTCTCATATATAATTAAGTAACCTATCACACTAAGTATGTTTTTTTTTTGTTTTGTAAAATTACTTCACCCTAGGTTAAGTTTGAATAGTGTATATAATATTTATGTAATAGATTTAACTATACTTAAATTTATGTAAATACACTTGTATTTGTATAATGTAGATTTTACTATACTTAAATTTGTTGTGTTATTTATTACTTTTATGCTTCTATCAATACTTCACACAGGGCGACTTAAAATAAGCAGCTGAACATGTTAAGGCAGTTATTAGAATTTTTTGTTTGTTTGTTTACGCACATCTCCTACACCCCTGGAAGAAAATGCGGACGGATTTAAATGCGGTTTTCACGAATATGTTTAGCTATGACCAGATTGAAGTATAGGCTATGTTATTTTGCGCAAGGCCGGATTAAGGGAAGAAAAAAGGATTAAAGGTTTATATGAAAATCTACGCGTACGAAGTAGCGGGTAAAAAAACTAGTCTTTAATAAATATAAGGCCTGTTTCCATTTTTTATCACCTCATAAAAACTTGTTTGTAACTAGAGCACATCAACGAATACAAAATTAAAATTTGTTTAAAAATAAATGAGTTATAAATATTCAAAATTCATGCTAGACAGAGAGCGCACTATTATATAGCACGTTATGACGTCAAGCCTTACGCACGCCATACAAATGCTATACTAACAAGCAAGCCCCCTTGGTCGTCCATTTGATTACATTTTGAGTACGTGCCGCTAAATATTGAAGTGTGCATTTGTAGAATCAATAAGAATACCTATCTCAGTGCGTGCAATACGTGTTTACCTTGCCCCTTCAGTTTTTAGTAGGCAGACTTTTTCACTTTTTTCGGTACTAGCTCGAGTTTAATGCAGATCCAAACTATAATTATCAATGCTAGTTTGTTATAAATAAAATAATAGAACACACACCTAATGACCTTCCATTACCTATGCTCAATTTGCTTTCAATATGGACTATAAAAATCTACCTAAGGAAAATTGTAACCATCATACAAAAATCAGAAGACGATAAAATCACAAGCATTTAACTAAATTCCTCAATCAATAACCAATTGTTTTATTTAAGACTCCAAAGCAAACGTTTTTGGAGTTTATCAGGATCGTAAAAGTTACAATGAGATTGTATTGGCCAACTCCCAAGTTCCCGGAAGTGGGTTGGAGTTCAACCCCTTCAATAAAGTAGGTGTGAACTTTGATTCGTACTATGTCTATTAGATCGGAGTATTGTCCGACTGTCCGAAGAAGTTTCTCTGAAGAATATCAAAGATATGACACGGAAGCTTTTTCCACTTCCGAACTAGGTTAAACTTTGTTGCTACCTTAGTTTGTATCCCATCATCATCATCGGTCCATCTAGTAGGAGGCCTACCTACGCTGCGTCTTCCGGTTCGTGGTCTCCACTCAAGAACTTTTCTTCCTCATCGGTTGTCGGTTAGTTTGTATCTAAGAATACAAAACTAACTATAGTAACATTATAAATAAATATAAAAGCGAAATACCACGCACTCATATCACTCACTCACTGACTTAACACGAAATCTCAAAAAACCTACGAAGCAAGAAATTTGACACGTAGTTTTCTTCGACATACGGCAGAGCGATGGTGGCTGAGTAGTAGCATATGCACTTTACAATCTGACAGCACCCGGTTCGATCCTTGTTCCTGCACCAATGATTTATTTGGTAAATAAATAAATTTCGATGCCATCACTCAAAAACGGCGAAGAAAAAACATCGTGAGGAAACCGGTATGTCCAAGAACGTTAAAAACATATATCCAATTATCCATAGACATGCGACATTCACCTACATGTACTGGGCCAGCATATTGAATTAGGACCCATCCTCTCCTAAGAAAAGGCTCGAGTCCCAGCAGTAGGAACATGATGGGCTGAAATGATGATGACGATTTATTATGGTGTGTAGGACCGCTAAGATTATTTTTGTTAGTAAATTAAAGAGGGAAATAGGGGATTGAACGTTTTTATAAAAACTAGCTGTACCCGCGACTTTGTCCGCGATTTCTTCAGAAAAAATAGCCTATGTCCGTTCTCATGATACATACTATTACATTCCAAAATTTTATAGAGATCATTTGAACCTGCTCGGCTGTTTAGCTGTGATTATGTAGCAAACAGATAGACACACAGAGTTACTTTCGCATTTATAATATTAGTGTGGATTTAACACACGTTACACGTTTAGTGTGGTTGTACAAACGACCTATTGCGGGCAACAGCTAGACTACTTATAAAACAAAAACCTTGACAAAAATGCCCTGTCCAGCAAAAAATATGAAAAATACGAGGGCGCTTAACGGACATGACTTTTAAGTACCTACATTAGGCACTGTGATACCTGAGTTATAAAGGTACATTTACCGGCAATTTGTCAAAAAGATAAAACCTTTACGTGAGGACTATTATCTTAAATGCCATTCGTCTTCTTGAATAATTACAGGCGTTCTTTTGCAATCGGGAAACAAAACGGTAATTTTCCGGGACATTTTTAACTTTTCTATTATAAAGAGGAAAATGCTATTGGTAATTAGTAAGCATCCTCTTGAGGGCAGCCTCAGTATATAAAATAAAGAAATTTAGTTCTACTTTTCGAAATTCTTTGAAAAAATCTGACGTTTAACAAAAATATCATTTTGGTATTCCCGACATAATATTTATGAAACAGCAGATTTTTGACGTAGAGGATGCTAACTGATCACAAGCAAAATAAGCAATTTAGGTTCCTTGGATGACATAATATTGTAATCAAAGTATAAATTTTTTAAAGTTATTTTGATTTAAAAGTCAACCGCTTGACTTTTGAGCCGATTTTGATGAATTTTCTATGGGACCAATCAGAAAGTATATCCTTTCAATTAAAAGAATTTTCAAAATATAAATGACGGAGTTTTAAGATAACAAACATAAAAAAATGCAATTGAATTGAAAACTCCCCTCATTTTTGAAGTCAGATTAAAAGAAATAGTTTTTGCAGTTGTCAGCGCAAAAATAACTGCAAATTCAATTCAATAATTTTATTTCTGAATCAATAATTCCATGTACAAAATGTTAAAAATTATAATTGTAAATACCATACATACATTTGCATTAAAAATTAAAATTAAATAATAAATGTCAATAATTATCTTAACCTATATGTCGGCTTGGACCCGGATGCTCAACATGAACTTTATCATGCTGCATAAATGGACAGTCTAGGTCCATTCGCCATGCTAACAGTTGTAGGTGCTGCCCCGCACGCGGCGCTACACAAAATACAGTAGTTTCGTAAAAATCCACTTCTACCGTTCTAGTTTTTACCTTACCTACCACCTGCGTTTTTATAAAATGGTAGAGCATAATAGAGTCTGCCGGCTCTTAAACGTTACCCAATTTACTTTCAGCGGATCTGGCAAAGAATATGCTGCCTACCTATTCGCAAGCTTTTGATATTAAAATGTAAGGGGCTTATAAATATTTAATGCAATCTCATTGTAAGTACTGGGATGTACCTAATTCATCGAGGAGGAAGGAATGAATACTCACCGGCATCTTTCTATTTTGATAAATATGTTAAAAGTTCTTATAGATAGATAGATAGATAGAAACTCTTTATTGCGAACACCAGAAACAAAAATTACAAATAGATAGAAAACTCTTACGAGCTAGTGCTACAATTGGCGACCTTATTGCTAAAAGCGATATCTTCCAGCAACCATTATGGTATTACAGGAAAAAAAACCCGTGTTCTGGGCCTAACTTAAGAACACTTGGATCTGGCATATAGAGATAATCAGAGGCAACGTTCATAAATTATTTATATTTTAGTTGCTATAAATATAGATCTTGAGCCTTTATAATATAATTCAAATAATTTCAATAGAAGAGAACATCTAAACCATAATCACACTAGTTCATTTATTTATTTAATACTTTATTGCATACTTACACATTATGTATATAGAAATTCACAAATGGAGCATTTTCTACTAGTCATTGAGTCAGGTTGGAACAAATGGTATGTAGGCGCATCATAAATTCTAAAAGAACTTAGGCATTTTTTTTTCAACAGACTGGACGCGTCCGTAAGTCGCGGCTGATACACATGGGTGATGGGTGTTCACTGTTGTTCGGACGCATCTTTGGCTGGCAAAGACCTACAACGCGTCAGATTGCCTTTAGACATCTGATCGCTCAATGTTGGTCCAAAATCACGTGGTCTTATGGCGGATAGTAATTAAGTGTGAATGGGTTACCTAGATCATATCCGTCAGTCGCTGCTTACGCACGTGTCCGGTCCGATAGTATGTTTGTAGCCTAAATCCATTGCATATTTCGTGGAAAAAAAATGTCTAAGTGTGATTTTGGTTTAGATGATCTCTTCTGTTCATCATTAAAATCACATCATCGGCCATAAGTCGTCCACTGCTGAACATAGGTACACACTAAACGACAGCCTGCAATCTGTATCTAATGAATGCCCGCAACTCTTACAATGTCGGTCCATCTAGTGGGAGGCCTACCTACGCTGCAACTACCGGTTTGTGGTCTTCACTTAAGAACCGTGCTTCCCCATCGGTCTTGTCGGTCATCTTCTATTGCTTATCTATACCTGACCATTGACCTGCGCTCTTTGACAATATATAGTTTGGATCTGCCTTAAATTAAAGCTAGTACTTTTACCTAGTTTTACCTTTTTATTCTTATTGATACTTTTACCTAGTTCTACTAACGCACTCTTCAATATTAACAATAAATAATTTCAATATTTATTACAGAAATGCAAACGATGTGTTCAAAATGTAAACGAATTGACGACTGTGGGGTGTAAGTGCCAGAGGGGAAACTGTAGGTATATATCTATTTATTATTATTTTCTGAGCCTGCGTCTGTCATATCAAACAACGCGTCAATCAAGAAACGCGTATTATAGTGATATTCACCAGAACCTTGTAATTATTTCACGCTTACCACTAATTACCGCTCCATCAGCCTCATCTTAACTTTTTCTCCAAAAGTCGTCAGAAAACTGGCAAATTAGAAACCCATCAACACTTTCCTCTAGGCCTAATGGCCGCTGCATGGAGACAAAAACTTCTGCTAAATGCAGAAATATACCGACAGATGAATTGCAAAACAATTTTTGAGTTTAATCTGGTGATAATTACTTGACTTTGGAAGAGGAAAGACCAAGCCATTTTTGTAAGATACACTAGCCGCGTGCGGCGGTTTCACTCGAGACTACAACAAATAATGCGCAGTTTCGATGCCACCGCTCAAAAACGGTGAAGGAGAAACAACGAGAAGAAACCGAACCTCAAAAAGTTCAAAGATATGATTGGTCATGACATTCCAAAAATCTTTAAAAGTTCAAATACATATGCCAACATGCACTAATCAGCCACCAACCAAAAACCAAATGTGTCTCAGCAATGGGTACATGAAAGGCTGATAATGATGTTAATCCAGGGTGTCCGCTCTCCACACCGAATTTCATACAAATCTGTTCAGCCCATACGGTGGAGAGTGGATACATACATATAAACTTTTGCATTATAATGTGTGTCTACTACTGTACCTCGATAAAGTTTGGTTTTCTTCTTATTTTAACCTTTGTTGTGCGATGTATATAAGTAGACGATACATAATGTACATAATGGTGCTGACATAGTCGCAATGCAACTAACAAACAAATTTAGATTTAAAAAAACCTTTCTTCGTAAATTTCTGGATACAGGCCTGTCCCAATTTTCTCCACGATCTGCCATGTTCTGCCTAAGCAAAGTTTGGTACGTGGTAATATTTCAGGGTTGGTCCAAAAGTTTGGCACCAGGAAATATTTCAAGGTTAGTCGATTTTTTTTGGCATAGGGCAAGATTTCAAAGTTGGCCCAAAAAGTTTTGGTACAAGGCAAGATCTGGGTTGGTCTACAAGGCATACGTCGACGTCGATTCAAGTTAGGAAATCGGAAAATATTAAATTCGCAACGACGACGACTTTGCGCGTTTGAAAATGGACGCGTGCTTCGAATACCAAGAAATTAACGTGTTTGCGCCAAACGAAAATGTTCACTGTTTTGTCGAAAATCCAACTGAATTCTTAAGATGATTGCGAATGAAATTCAGATTTTTTTTGGTATATATTTTAACCTTAGTAATAAGCAATATAATAAAATCTATTTAATTGTGACATGGTTGAAGGCGTTTTAGATTTTCTGTTGTTATTCTCTTCTGATGCTGTACGCCACCTTATTTCTTGTTGTTTTAGTTGGCCACTACAAAACATTTACCTAACAAAGGGTCGATCTAGGTAAGCCTGAAGTCACTAAAGTATGGCTGCTAAGAGAATGCGTCTGACAATTGAAAAAACATTATAAAAAGCTGAACTGAGCTTTTTGTGAGCTTGAACCGTCCGGTTCTGCCGCTCCTTTTTCCCGCGGACCTGCAAGGTGTGGAATGATCTTCCTCCGAAGGTCTTCCCGCTGAGCTTCAACATGGAGCGTTTTAAATAACCGGTATCTACAAACATTTCTCCGGGCTGGCAAAGTATTGACAACGCCGCTAGTGTTGCAGGTGTCCATCGGCAGCGATTAACGCTTACCATCAGGTGGACGTATTGCCTTTGTGCCCTATATTACTGGCTCTTTTTATAAAAAAAAAAAAAAACATCTAACCTAGCTTTTTTTTCAATAAAAAAAACTAAAGTTAAATGATTATTTACGGGATATTTACCGTGGTAGGTTGTGGTTGTGTCTTCCCGTGAACATGGTGCATGTAACTGCGCCGAAATATCGGGAGCTCCTTCCACAACCTTACCACGGTAAATATCCCGTAAATAATCATTTAACTTTAGTGAACAACCGTGATAGTTTAAAACAGTGTTTTTAAAAAAACTAACTTAATATAACCTAATCAAAAAAATATGCATAAAAAACTAACCTTGCCTAACATTTGTTTGCAATAAAAAATCAAACCTAACCTAACTTTTTTGCAATAAAAAACTAACCTAACCTGACTTTTTTTGCAAAAAAAATAACCTAACATGACCTTACCTTACTATTATTGCAATAAAAAAATAACCTAACCTAATTTTTTTTGCAATAAAAATAACTAACCTAACATAACCTAACCACATTTTTTGTAATAAAAAACTAACCTTACCTAAAAAAACTTTCTTCGAGATGATTTTTAAGTAAAAAAAAAATATGTCGCGTCAGTTTCACTCTACGCATTTAATCTCATAGTTCAGGAAATGATGTAATATACCTGAATAGCGATATTCCCCGAAAAATAATTACTGAGTAAGTAAGTATAATCACTAAGGTGTCACGAACTCTGAAAACTTTTCTATTTCCATACATATTATCTACGATTTACTTTGCCATTGTTCACAACAAATTCAAAGGACTATTACCTTGTGTATTTTGGCAGCACTACTTGTTTACCATCTTCGACCGCACCGTCACATAACATTAGGTAAGCTATGGTTAAATGTCAAACTCAGATATTAGGGCTCACTAAATTATTTTATGCAAACGTGTACCAGAGGCAGTAGCAGTGGGAATTGTTCCCAAAAAAATATATGGCAAAGTCCCCGGAGGATTCTGACATGGCTGAGAAAGTTTAAAAGTTGTTTTTAAGTTATTCAGTTTTTAGTGTTATGCTCAAATACTTTATATTCAGACGTTCGACAATTTAACGTCATTAAAAAGTTTTTTTTTATTTGATAAGTGCGCAGTAAATATTATGAAACATTGCAGTGTCTCAGGGCTCGGCATTGGCTCAAAATTAATTGAGTTATAAACCTATTAAAGTATTAGAACCATCTGGTTTTCGTTAACGGAACAAAGTTGCGATTTGTAGGGACGTTAAGGAATATCATCCCAAAGACAGAATACCTGCTTGTGCTGAGTCCTTTTGGGACGTGAGAGGGAGGGGGGATTGGGGATCTTCGAATGGTACTCAGCTTGATTGTGATTCAGCCAGGGTATGTGAGATTGCACTCACTAAAACCCTTGGAACATGACGACGTACTCCGCGGGCCACATTGTACTGTTCTTTTCCCTGGGCTCGTTTAAATGGTATGCCAGATCCCCAAATCTGACCACGCACGAGCCAAAAAGCCCCTGTTTAGTTGGCTCTTACAGACAGGGCATGTTAAAACCATATTCTAAGATCGGCTCCAGGGATATAGACCGAGTGTCGGTGTTTTTCAGCCGCCCGAAAGACTCCGACCTTTCACTGCCTCCAACTGCACTGCACTATACAGAACGATCGTTGTTCTACCTATATAAGAAAACCGGGGTCTAATGTTTGACATGTCATCTGAAACATGGTAGAGCTTTGTCAATTCCACTCGCGGTCACCCATTTCGGATGGGTGTTAGGTTAGATGCCGCGAGTTCGCCTATTTTGCGTGTTTGTGACAGTTTTAATTTGGATCAATTTCATTCGTTTTTCATTCAACTCCGTTGTCTTGGCAATAGCACACTTGTTAGTTCTTCTACACACACCTGGCTTCGAAAGCAGTTGGCCATGTGAATAGTGTTAAACTTCCACTAAACCAACCACCCACTTTTAAGGACAAGAGTGAATAGGTATCTTCTAAGTCGGCATGCTTCATCTTCGACCGCATCGTTGCTTGCCAACTGGCGAGTTGGAGGTCTTTCGCAATAAAAAAAAACTTTAGCGACAAATAAAAAATGCATCACGATGGGTTTTAGTACAATATGACATACTTGCGGCTTCTAACCTACTAAAAATCTATGATTGCTACGAATGTCGATTCTTTCGTTTGTGGTTCTTTTCACGTAGGTATAAAATAGGTGCTGACGAAATTGCGAGTTTCACAAATTGCTTTCATGATTATAATTGCCGGGTTTCGTGTCTGCTATCGGCTTCGTATGGCGGCGATGTGAATAAACATCGTGAGTTTTACTTTTAGCTGGTAGTGGCATGACATGTTAGTATGTATTTAAAAAACAATAAAAGGAAAATGCGGATATGTTTTAGCATATCGGCTATTTTTCAAACTTGAACCTGCCTTGAACAAAACATACTGCTGTTATAAAATAAAAGTATATTTTTAGTAAGTATAGGGGCGACCATAAAAATGACGGTCTTAGTCGGCGGAAATGTCTTATCCTGGAAAAAAATTGCACGAAAAATATATTGTCAAACTGACTAGTGATAGCTTATAAATCCGGGCCGCATTCAACGGATTTTAATCGAATTTCTTACTAATTTATGGCAATTTTATACTAGCCCCCATATTCCTAGATATACTTATGACCTTTATAGGACCTCGAATCCTAACGTCACCCTCAAGTGGTGTTATGGCTTATAAACAAGTGGAACACATTAAAAGTAGACTTCAAAAATATATGAAAAAGTAAGTGCCTATAAAATTTGTGGTTTGCTCTTGCTTTTCCTGGGATCCCATCATCAGATCCTGACTTGGTGACAATGGGACCAAATTGGAAATATACCCTACCGAATAAAAGTTTTTTTTTTTTTATCGGTTAACATTTGGCTGAGAAATCGGTGAACATACATAAAAAGAAAATAAATCAGTGGAACATAGAACCGTTAGAAGTCAGTTAGAAACACCACTTGAGGGTTTGAGGTACCTCTATTTACGTCTATGAATATGGGTGTATGTGTGAATTCAGATGAACGCAAAGTGTTGGGCGCGAATAAGCGACTTTACTCATGACGTGACGCGATATCGAATACTGTCAGTCCGCACGAAAGAAACTGTTTTATTGTGTATCGCTCTAAAGCACAATTTAGCTCGCACGTACTGACAATCGATCGATGGTTCGACATACACGCGACTGCGCTCAGTGCGAACTAAACCGTGCTTTATTATAACGCATTAAAGTACAGTTTGGTTCGCACGGACTGACAGATGAATTGATATCGCGTCGCTCCTTGACTCTGTGTACGATCATACATGATCCAATAAAACAAGCTCTGCTATTCCGGGAGGGACACAAGCCTACGTCACTGTCCAGTTGCCACTTCATTGCAACAAACAAGTTGGTTAACCACAAATTTGTTGATAATCTTTTAAATAAATAATTATCAATAGAAAAAACAGACTTCATAAAAATGACAGAACTGGACCAAATTGAAATGGCACCACACACGGGAAGCACCAGCTTTCAAATAAAAAAAGAATCGTCAAAATTGGTTCACCCAGTCGAAAGTACTGAGGTAAAAAAACGTCGAAATGAGAACCTCCTCCTCTTTGGAAGTCGGTTAAATAGATTCGGCATTTCGATTGTCATTTTGTTTATAAAAAACATATTATTTAAATCAAACCACATAGTTTTAACATAGTTGCTTTTTTTTATTTATGATTTCATGTAGGTATATAATAAATAAATATTTGGGGCATTTTTGCACATACGGTTATCTGACCCCAAACTAAGAAAATAATGTAATAGTTCATAGTTGTTTATTATAATACTTATCAGAAAGATACATGTCGCATACAGATTAATTATTATTATATTAATATGCCTGCCAGAGACTGATATACGTATTTTTTTTTAAACACATACTCGTACTAACACTCAACCAAGACATAAAACAAACACAAATGTTCACCACATGAATGTTTACACTACGTGGGGATCGAACCCATGCCCCTAAGCGTAGAAGGTTACCTACCACCTAAGCCTGGTGGCTAAGGTGGTAGGTAACCTTCTGGTAGGTGGGCAGTTATGTTACTGGTAACACAGTGTCACTTGACGTAGGCTTGTGTCATCCACGTGACCTTTATGTCTCAGAATAGCTTACCTGGCGCAGTACCTATATTATTATACAATGCGATCACGAATCCGTCGTCTATGGAGGCCCTAAAACTCTACCAGCACCAGCAGTCGCGTACAAAGTTATCTAGAACACTCTCATAAACACCGCTTGTCGAACAAGATATATCGTGTCCTTTTTATCCGGATCCTATGTAAATATTGTATGTAAATAAATTCAATAACTCTGCCCAGGATCGTAACGTAGCTAGTGGGGACAGATAATTCAATTTATGTCTGAATCGATGGCAGTAGATAGGGAATAAAGATTGAGTTCGGGATAACCCACAAATAAGTTGACTTTTTTAAGGCCGCATGTACGCCGCGACGTCACCTCAACTCCCCCGGTACGACTCTTGTAAGCTGCAGTAAGACGACGTGAAATATTTCGTCCGGACATATGCAAATTATACAAGCTTCAAACAGTTTTTTGTCCTTGTCCTAGCGTTATAGGTTGATTACTTATATATTTACTAAAATTGGTCGATAAACTAGTTTTTACTATTAGAATCTGGAAAGTGGATATTTGACATAGTTATTCTAATTTGCAAGTGGAAGTGGCAATAGGCAGGCCACATCGCTCGAAGAACTGACAACCGATGGGGAAGAAAAGTTCTTGAGTGGAGACCGCGAACCGGAAAACGCAGCGTAGGTCTCCCACTAGATGGACCGAGGACATTGTGGAATTCGTGGGCATCTAGTGGATGCAGATGGCAGGATATCGTTCAGTGTGCAGGTTAAAGGGGAAGGCCTGTGTTCAGCAGTGGACGTCTTCTGGCTGAAGATGATGACTATTAGAAACGGTTTATCGACGAATGTAAGTAGATAATAACAATATAAATCGAAGATCGCCTAGTGAACGCGGGAGTGGGGTTCGCCGCGAATCTAATTCGTGTAAAATAAACCACCGATTTTTTTTCTGTCAAAAAAACGAATCCAAAAGGCCTGCACTGAATAAGCTGATGACCCAATAAAGAATTATCAATATAAAAAACCGACTTCATAAAAATGACAGAACTGGACCGAATTGTGGCCGTGTGTGCAAAAACGTCACAGATATTTAAAAAAAAAACAATTTCGGAAAAAAATAAAATAGGGCCCCACCTTTGAAGTGACCTTATCGAACAGAACCATTAAAATCAAATCATAATTGGCGTAGTAGTCGTTAAAATAATTATAATAATAACAAACATCAGTCAAATTGAGAACCTTTTTTGTAGTTGCTTAAAAAGCAAGTCATTTGTTTTAAAAAAGATGTTCCTAACCAACACGGATTTAGAAAATGCTCAAACAAATGCGGCAGTCTCTCCGTCTATCCGAATTTGTCATATGATATCCGTATTCGTAATCGATATTCCGGATCCATGTACGACGTATCCCACCGGAGAACTACTCACTGTAAACAAAAGCAAGCTCAATATAGCTCCTACATAAATAATGTATGCCGCGATCCTGGCAGAATATATCTTTTACACACAAGTTCGTGATATTATCATGATATTGTCCAAATATTCCGAAAGTGGTTTGACAATTTTGGTTTCACAGTGTTTTGTCTAAACCTTAAATTGGTGTAAATTTTTTCGGTGTAAGTACGTATGTTTTTTTAAATTCTATATTATCATCTATATTATTATAATATTGTGGCAGGCCTAGCTCGCGACTCGTTTTGATATTTTTAACCGACGAAAAAGGAGGACGGTTCTACGTTCCACTGTATTTTTTTACTAATGATGTTCACAGATTTCTCCGCAAACTGTTGACCGATTAAAAAAAAAACTTTTGTTCGGTAGGGTATACTTTCAGTTTGGTCCCATTGTCACCAAGTCAGGATCTGATGATGGGATCCCAGAGAAATCAAGGGCGACCCTCAAATTGTACAGGCACTTATTACGTATTTCATATATTTTTGAAGTCGGGTTTTTAATGTGATCCACTTGTTTATATGCCAAAACACTAATTGAGGGTGAAGTTAGGATTCGAGGTCCTTTATGTACGTATGAATATGGGGGTTTGTGTTAAATTACCACAGATTAGTAAGAAGTTTGTTAAAAACCATTGAATGCGGCCCGGATTTATAAGTTATCACTAGTCAGTGGAAAACATTTTTTCGTGCAATTTTTTTCCAGGACCAGACATTTCCGCAGACTAAGACCCTCATTTTTGTGGTCGCCCATATACTTACTAAAAATATACTTTTATTGCATAACAGCTGTATGTTTTGTTCAAGCTTGGAAATGGTACATAATAGGTACATACTAATATGTCATGTTGAAAAAAAAAACACCACTTGAGGGTAATGCGAGGATTCGAAGTTCCTTTATTTACGTCCATAATTATGAGGACGTCTTCAAACACTTGAAAAAGGAAACCTATCACAAAATTTGCTCCACTCTAAAGTGAAAATGAAAAGCCCGTGGCGCCTAATCGCCGGCACACTCGACAAAGGAGCATACTCACCACCCGCCGCGTCGGGTTCGAGAGCGCATTTTATCGACAACCACACACACTAATTTATGAGACATTTATCCACTTTATCTCGGCGCTGGTGGATTATTAATTGAATAAGCTCAGTCGTTATGGATTTGCAGGTCCCATACTGATTCTGATGCGTAGTTACGAGTATTCAAGTACCTACCTAAGCTAGGTTCTACCTCAAATCAAACAAACAAGGGATATGTTAAGGTGGTGTGGCGGGTGCGAACACATCAGGCCTAAATCAGGATTGATGTCTTTAGAGGAGCTCGCCCTGCACACGACCTTACAGCCTTTTTTACATTTGCCTTTTCGTGGTGTGTTAGTTCATCGGCGGTGCTTAAAGTTTTTGCGTTAAGCGGTATAGTGGCAGCTTTTTATGGTGGGTATTATTGTAAAGCCAAAATTTTGATTCCAAACTTCGGTTTTAATTAAGATATAGGAGGTAGGGTGGCAGTAGCAGATACTGGCGAGAGATGCAACGGCTTCCTTAATTGGCATGTAAAATGCCAATTACCATTCAGCTCTCGCCTCGCACTGCTAGCTACCCGCTGAGATTGAAAATAATGTGAAACTTTCGTTCAAAATACTTGTTCCACTATCCTGTCATCATCATCAACCCTCACTATCTACCGTATATCGTCACTCTGACGAAAGCTTCCTACGGTTTGTTTGCTAATTCGTGGTCCATTCTAAAACACATTGAAATTAAACCCTATTAACGGGTTTTATCTGCACTGCTGGCTGTGGCTGGCAGAATAATCTATCAATATAAAAAACAGACTTCATCAGAACTGGACCAAATTTAAACGGGACCAAATGGAAAGCACAAGCTTTCAATTAAATAAAAAACATCGAGATCGGTTCACCCAGTCAAAAGTTCTGAGTAACCTCAGAACTTTTGACTGACAAACATAAAAATATAAATTCCCAAGTTCCAAATTTGGAGATATTGTTTACTATAGAAAACTTCCACCCCAATAGTTAATTCAGCACCCTATAAGTAGGTACGTTATATACAGGGTGTTTGGTAGAGGGTCCGACAAATCAAATGAGCGTGTTCGGGGGCCCATTTGGAAAATACAAGTTGGCCAAAAAAAATCCCTGACCCTCCAATTTTTTTTAAGTTTTTTTTTTGTGAATTTTCCCATTTTCACCAAAATTGTACCTATTTACCTCCATAACATTTGTAAAATCTGTTTTAGACCGGATGTTTTTACTTGAATTTGGTCTCTAATACACCTTCAGGCCACGCAAAGCAAAATTGGGTACAAAACAAAGCTAACTAACTGATTTAGAGCTCATAGAGTGAAAAAATGAAAATAAAAATTACCTCATAGTTCAACTTTCACAGTGATCTAAAAAAAAAACACTAGCAATTCGGGAGGTAATATGCATTTAAAAACTTCTCTATTTATTACTTATTACAATGACATACTAAGTTGGTATAAAACTTACCAACTTGTTGAATAAATGAGGCAGAAGGGAAAATTCAAACAACAGAAATAAATACAATTATTTATTTAATTTAAATTTTGTTCGAACACAGCTCCTCTGTTATGAATACACGCCCGGCATCTACGGCGTATTTCTTTTGTAGTCGTGTTCAGCGTCATTTCTACTTTCATTTTTGAAAAAGCATCCCCAATTCTCGTCACCAATTCTTCTTTTGTGTTTATTTCAACTTCGTACACCAACTCTTTAGCACGTCCCCAGACATAAAAATCGAGTGGTGTTAGGTCTGGGGAACGTGCGGGCCATTCAATTGGGCCACCTCTCCCAATCCATGAATTGGGGAAAACGTTGTCTAGGTACTCGCGTACTATGTTCCGGTAGTGAGCCGGGCAGCCGTCATGTTGAAATACAACTGCCCGGTCATCTTCAAAAATCGGCAGGTCACTCATTAATTCCGGTAGGTCATTCATTAAAAATTCTAGGTAATTTTCCCCATTCAGTGTATCTGGGAGATAATGGGGTCCTATGAGGTCTCTCCCAATGACACCTGCCCATACGTTGACCGAAAACTTATGTTGGTGTGAGGCCTCTCTAGTCGCGCGAGGATTTTGCGATTCCCATCTGTGGAGATTATGTTGGTTAAAGATGCCCTCTCTCGTGAATTTAGATTCATCCGTCCAGAGAATGGTCGACGGAGAAAGAAGAACTAATAACAATGGTTTTATACCTGCTCGTCGTAATTGGTCCCTTACTTTACGTAGATGACACATTTTTTTATTTCTAGAGTTGTTACTTAGAATCCTATTTTAACTCAATAAGCTGGTAAGTATTATACCAATTTAGTATGTCATTGTAATAAGTAATAAATAGAGAAGTTTTTAAATGCATATTATCTCCAGAATTGCTAGTGTTTTTTTTTTTAGATCACTGTGAAAGTTGAACTATGAGGTAATTTTTATTTACATTTTTTCACTCTATGAGCTCTAAATCAGTTATTTAGCTCTGTTTTGTATCCAATTTTGCTTTGCGTGGCCTGAAGGTGTATTAGAGACCAAATTCAAGTAAAAACATCCGGTCTAAAACAGATTTTACAAATGTTATGGAGGTAAATAGGTACAATTTCGGTGAAAATGGGAAAATTCACAAAAAAAACCTTTAAAAAAATTAGGGGGGTCAGGGATTTTTTTTGGCCAACTTGTATTCTCCAAATGGGCCCCCGAACACGCTCATTTGATTTGTCGGACCCTCTACCAAACACCCTGTATATATCACTAAGTATACAATAGGCCTGTTATATTCTTTTTATAACCTCATAAAAAAGCTGATCATAAATAGAGGCAATCACAAAATTAAAATTTGTTCAAAAATGATAAGTTACAAGTATTTTAATTTCATGCTAGACAGAGAGCGCAGCATAGCACGTTATGACGTCAAGCCGAGCGCGCGCCATTCAAATGCTATACTAACACACACTTTGCGGGACAGAGCTTTTACTCTCTATCCCCACCAAAAACTTTAAACGCTTATATCTCAGAAATGTATCAGCAAATTTGGATTACTTTTTCAGTACCTAAGTGTAATGTATTCACCTAATGATATCCTTTGCTAAGCCTGTTTTTATAATAAATCAAACATTAGTACACAGGCCTATTATAAAAATTATAATACTGCTTACTGAAACTAAGCCATTTTCGTATAAACAAAAGGCTTTTTCACGGCGCGGCGTTCACGTTTACCTTTTCAGTAAAAAGCAGTCAGCAATCAACGTTGGAGCAACAGCCTTATCTCATGTACAATTTGTTCTAGCAAGTTACCCTATAATTTATTAAACACAATCTACAACAATATAATTAACCCGAGTTAATTCAAATCTTCAGAACCCTTTCCTAATGTATACAAAACCCAAATGAAAGTCTGGCACCGCCCCGATGGTCACAGACCGGACAAAAAAGGCCCTAATTTATCTTTGGAAAGTGCCCGAAGGGACAAAAAGAAAGGTACAATTTGGATAGCGTTTTTTCGGGTTCTATCTATATGTTAATGAGGCCGATCAAATGTATGTTAAAACCGGGGATAATATCTAGGTACGAATGCGTGACCAAATTGAAATATCTAGGGTCACGCCAAATGTCAATTTGTAGGCCATTTTCTAGCTAAAAGTGTAGGTCTGTAAACATTCAACTGTCTGTGACATTGTAGGTAAATTCGAAACAGATATTTTCACCTTCGTAAAATGTACAGGTAGGTTAATCTATGGTTTCCCTAATTTAACATACCTACCTTAGTATATCATACTAAGGTAGGTATGTAATGTGCTTCGTTTGTAACATGTAACTACATGTCACAATTTACTCAAATTTTTGTCAAATATACAATAATAGCTCTCCTATATAGGTATGAACATAATATATTAATTAAATGCGTTTTACTTAGGGTGCGCTTGTAAAAGCCGAAGCCATTTTTTTACCTACTAGCCTAATAATATAATTTACTCGTATGTCATTAATAAAACTAATAATGTATCCAAAACACGTTTGTCTTTATTAAAGGTCCAGAATATTGGGTTCAGCGATCTCGCTCGCACATTTTTTTTGTTAATATAAAATGACTGTCTACTTAAAAAAATGTGCTTCGTTACATGTCACAATTTACTTACATTTTTGTTAAATATACAATAGCTCTCCTTTCAACATATTAATTCATAAAATCGATCACACTTTTTCCAGATTTCAGAATTTGTTTGATTGAATGTTGCGAATTGCGATGTAAGTTAAAGATAAGCTAAGCGACCTCGACTATATTGCTTGAGCCATATAGCATCCCAGGAGGGTAATTTTGTCGATCCGTCGAGTTGATACCGTTTCTTCCAGCGCACTCCCCGGGTAGCGATCAGCACAACTAAATGTACTGACACGAATAGATGTATTGCAGATAAATCTGCCGTACGCAAGCTAGAAAGCAGTTAACCAACATAAGGTCCAATGTAAGTTGACCCTTCAACTTTACGCACTAAGCTAGATACAGCAGTCGACTTATATTGGACCTCGTGTCAATTAACTGCTTTTTAGCTTGCAGACGTCAGAAATGGGATTGGGGATGGGAGAAATCATTAAAAAAATATTAAATAGTAATTTTTTTAATATTTTATAGTATTTTTTTATGTTGCTGGTCCTTAATTATCTGATACTAATCAGCATATCCTTCATTATGTGAATCCAGTAGGCTAACAAAAGAAAACAAACAAATTATATTTTTTGAGTTTTACCTGGTCATTATTGTATAAAAAATTTGGCTTTCTGTTAAGCAACTAAAAATTGTTAATTGCTTAAAAGTATCCTTTGTTCACTTTAAAGTACATAATATGAAGTGGCGTTTGTAATTCTCAATTCTGTCCGTGATGCCAAATCAACTCATTCTGATAGCAAAATGGTAACTATAAGAACAGTAAAAAAAAAAGTATCATAATCCATTTATACATTATTTTCTATTCTATATCTATCTATTATACACATAACAAAAACGTAGAGATAAAAAAAATATGTACCTAATTGAGAGATATCAAAAAAAATGCACAGGGCGTGTAAATAAGCAGCTGAAATCGATAAGACCGTTTTTTACAATTATTGTCTGTTTGTTTGTCCACGCAGATCTCCTAAACCACAGGGCGGATACAGTTTTCACGAATATACTTAGCTATGACCAGATTGAAGTATATGGTATATTATTTTTCGCAAGGGCCGGATAAAGGGAGGAAAAAAAGGGTTGAAAGTTTATATGAAAATCTACCCGTATGAAGTCGCGGGCAACAGCACTAGTTTTTTTATTAAACCAACACAATGAAATTAGCTTGCAACTAAAACAAACCGTATCAATCTGTTCTGGAGAGAAGTGACAACAGACATTTTTCTACAAAACGTACCGTACGTCGGTGCCGTCGTGGCTCACTATTACGCGCATATTCGTATAAGTATAGATAAAAAGTTTGTGTGCACACTTTGCTCCCACTTCAGAAAGTTTACCTGCTGACTTACCTATTCCTCCAACTTGTCCATTTAACCCAGATTATGTGGTCAACACTCAGCATTGCAATGTCCATAGATTATGCAGCACACAGATCGAAACCTTGTCTCTCCGCATGAATTTTGAATGAGATCATAGACCTTACGGGTTCACACACGCCAGTCTAAATGTTAATGCGTGGAAGATGTATGCAAATACCATATTCCGGGTAATATATGCGACAAATAACAAGGGACCGGATAGTTGGGTCTGAATACCTGCGACCTACTGGTCAAATGTAAAAAAAACATACTACCCGGTAGCAATATCCAGCAAAGTGAGAACAGAAGAATTTTATTAGAAGTTCAATTCTTCAGATAGACCTAGACATGTTTTTCTAAGCCAAAAGAAAAGTTAAATGTGGTTTCAGAGGAAAGGTCATTCTCAAGACAAAAAACAGCTGACTCTGCGATTTCCGTGTGTGGATCCCATCCATAACAACTTTGGGTATTCGTTGCCAGATCAGTTTGTCAGATCAGTAAAGTTGTTGACTTGACAATGGTACTCACCGTTGTAACTCACCACTTACAAAAGATTTCGGCTTAGCACAGCAGTCATAGGTGATTGAATCAGGCGTTTTTGCGGAAGTCAATCTTCAAAACTGTATTTCTGATGTATTTCTAGTGTAATTCCGCTTCTACAGAATAACACTAGAAATTCATCAGAAAAACAGTTTTTTATAGCAGTTATATGTAACCCAGTAGGTGAAGTTTAATGTATGCTAACAAAAAAGAACTGGTGTGAACAATAAAGAATTTATCTGGTAGATATATCATACTACACAGCATGTCATAATTTTAAAATTATGATTTAAAAAAAATATAATTTATCATAGTCCTGTACTTTTTGTGCTGTCTGTACAATTTTATCTAAAATCGGCTTGGTAGTGTCGTCAATTGTAGATGACACCACTGGTAGTGCGGCTGGTAGTGTGGTTGCCAAAAAAAGAAATGCGAGTTCTGTACTCGTACTAAGTACAAGTTCTGATAGTTTTCAAATACTTTATTCGTTTTCGTATAATATTGTTCCATACATTTTAGTAAATCGCCTCCAGCGGAAACGCGATGGAACTAAAATCGCTAGTAATCGGAAATATAGGTTGCTTCACTCAAACACGGGAAACGTTTACAAATAGCTTTCAACCCAGCAATGTATGGAACAATACGAAAACGAAAAAAGTTTTCGAAAACTATCAAAACTTGTGCTAAAGGTACTGTGCTCCATTTAAGGTAGGTCGAATAATATATTTAATGAAGCCTTGGACTTGTCTATCTAATTCAGCTTCATCATCATCGTTATCATCATTGACAGTTAATTCAGCTCTTTTGCCAATTTTCCTTGTTAAGCGTTAATTTCGCTTATCAAGTGCAAATTTAGTTTACTTCTATGATCTTCATTTGCCGCTGAGAAATCGCGTCTAACAGCTGCAATAAAATAACAATGTAAAAATCTAAATTAAAATATATTCTGTTAATAGTAGTATAAAAGTGCAGTGTTTTGGCTACCAGCTACAATCTTAAGGTGAAAAAGCTAGTAATAGCTTTTTTTTTTTAATTTACCGTTTGCTTTTAGCTTTTTTACAATGTTATGGCAACTGACAGTCGTATTCTTCCAGCGGCCGCTCTATAGAAATAGTTTTTCATACAATCTACCTACGTTTTGTTTTAGTATAGGGTTGATTTCATGAGAATAAAACAAATATTTATGACATAGACTTCCTTTTTATTACAAACATTAATTGCACATAAGAATGTTTCATACAAAAATATATTCTTAATTAAAAATATTCCCACTAAAACAAACTATAAAACTTCAATAGAACCGCGTCAGATTGTAATTTATCTACAATTCGACTATGATTCCATTGGATTGGTTATTTCTGTTTTGTTTAGGCGATGATGCTTTTGGCGTTATAAATAAATGGCAAATCAGACATCAAGAGGTAATTATTTTGTGTACTTACCTACATAGATATAATCGGATGTTTATATGAATCAATTGACATAAATAACTTAATTTGATAGATTATATGTTTAAAACTGTACAATATTACAGTAATTGACCAAATATTAAGCCAAAAAGCATTTTGCAACAATTTAGAAGTTGATTTTGGAACTTTCAACAATCTAGCTAAATTCTATATACAATTTGTGATGGTTAATGGTAACACTTCGTCTTTGACTTCCTTTTATTAAATTAATGACCACTTCGTAACAAACGGTATTTTATACAAGTATTTGTTTATCACAATTTAATAATTATTAGTAACATTAATACAAACTTTGTTATGCTTGCGACTTTTTACAATTCACAATTTTGATATTACAAGGTTTGTGACATTTTTTGTACCTAACCCCTAACTAAACTAAGATTAAAACCGTTACGGTTTGATATAATTCGAGATGATCAAAGTTTTACTAAATAATTCTAAATTATAAAAAGCTATCTATACCTAAAATGTGTGACAATATTTGTGACACAAAATAAAATTTGAGACTGCACAGATAACAAATTAAGTAGACAGATAATGAAAATTGTACAATTCCATAAACCTTTTTTATTATTATTGGTAACTTTCGGCCTACACACTAAAACTACAATTAAATTATAATAAGTTGTAATGCGAAAGTCAAATACCTTTATTAAGCAAAATGCGGATATATCTAATAATTAAAAAAACTATATTTTATCGCAGGTTTAAGATCGTCAAGTTTTTTTAATGAATAAACTTTTCATAATAGCTGTGATATCAACTTTAAACTTCAACAATTTAATTGGCATATTTAAAATGAACAAATAACAACATCACAAGGCATGCTATGGCCTTGGTAGGTAGGAAAACTGTGGAGCGACTATTCGAATGTAATTATAATCGATGTAAATTTCCGCACTGAAGATGGCCGCCAGTCAGTGGTGTCCTAATGATGTTCACTTACTCGCAATCCGTGCCCGCACCTCCATTCTGAAAAATACTTACGAATAAAATGTCGAAATGGCCACCCGTGACAGCTAAAAAAATTAAATGACAAGAGCCGCTCTATAGTTTTTCTACCTACCATGCTAAAGGGGAAGTCTTGAATATTTTTAAAACGCTAATATTTCTTGTATTAGTAGATAATAGTGGCATTGGCTTCACTTCATCAACTTCAAATTCTTTAACAGATACCTACATTACTGACATTCAAAATATGCCACTTTATCTGGCAAACTTCAATGTAACAAAATCATTATAAAAATCTTTATCAAAGTCTTTTGCTTTTCTTGAGAGAACGTACAAAACAAGACAAAACAATGCAATTTGTTAAAATTTAGGTGAATTGTGTTTTCTAGATAAGTTTTTTTCTTTAGCTACCAATGCAAAACTACTCAAAGCGAAATAATCTAATATATCGTCAAGAGTAGTCAAGGCAAGTGTAACTTATGTAGTATATCTAAACTGTATTAGCAAGTTGACTAACTGATGTTAAATTAAAGCCACAGTGTATTCGGTTACAGTAGGACTATTCTCATTCAACGAACGTCTTCAATCATTATACGGTATCTAGCGAATGTACCACAATCGGGATGTACTTGAAAATATAAGAAAAGCCTTTTCTCATCTCATATAGTTTTGCGAAAAAACGACCCAAACACCCGTATTAACAGCTTTGGGGTAGTTATTCTGTGTTGTCTTTTTCTGTCTTGATAGTTTTCAATCTCACTCGAAAAAGACATAAGATGGAGTAACTATGCCTATGACTACTTTATGTTTATTAATAATTGTTTAATAGTTTTTTTTTCAGAAAAAAAATTCACAGCTTAAAGCGGTCTATAAACGAACGGATCTTCAATATGTTCAAAGGCAACATTGCCAAGCTGTACTAAAATGTGCTGTTTGAAGAAAGTAGTTCTACCGTACAATGTACTACTGTGGCATCACTAAGTGTCACATTATCACAATATAAACGGCGGCGCGAGGTCATTCGCAAAACGTGGAAACTGTAATCCGTAATTTCGGTTGTTATTTATGTAACTAACTAATTCCCACAGTAGTTTAGGTGGAATTTCTTTCAGATCTAAGTTCGTTAGAGAGCAGCAATTATTTTTTCCATAAAAATTATTAACGCATATTCATAACTTATACAATTGTTTGGAAAAAATATGTAAGTAAACTCTATGTCTTCTTTAATACATTTTGAAAAAGTGAATTTCTTTCTTCTACATAAAAAAAAAAGTTACATAAAGGGTAGAAAACACCATGAGCCAAAGTTGGTATTTATCGTTTTAAGAATGACCTAGTGCTTCGAACGTTTTGTTCAATCAAAAACTAACAATTTAAACCTAGCTATACTAAATACTTCTATCATGGGTTGCACGTTTAGTTACTTCTGATCGGTCACAGCAAACCACAATAAGCACATTCTAATCACGGTATATATCCCGTAAATAATAATGTAACTGCGCACCGCGACAAAATCTTGTCGTGACTTTGTCGAGCGAGAACATGACAAGGTGCTTATGATTTCATATACGCCGTATCTTGCTTTGGCACGATAAAAAGAGTCGTTAAAATTTTGTCGCGGCGCCCATGCTCAGGGTTCTTCAAATGTGCGAACTTCTTGTAAACTACCTAGTCATCATTCAAATTGAATAACATTATGCTTGAATGTATTTATTCTGTTTCTTCAAGGTACAGTTCTACTTGAGATTGTCTGAAATAATATTTGTTTAATAAATACGTGATAAACCATTGATCCAGATACACGTGGATTTTGAGTCAGTGCTCAAAAAACTCACCTTTTCCCACTTTTAGCAATTTTGGTCATTCTAGTTAAAAAAAAAACTACTTCCATGGTTAGTATAAAATTATAAAAATGGTGTCATATCAAAAATTGAAATTTTATCTAGGAAACCGTAAAGACAGAAACATGATTAAGTACATTTTGCACGATCGAGAAAAGATATGAAAATAACACTGATTTGCGCTTTTCTCCCTGTTTTTTGGATTCATTCAAATACATATTTACTAAATGATGTCTGTAATATCTTAATATACAGATTTTATAATTATGGAGGGAACTGTAAAGGTACATTTTACATTACAGCTAATCTTTTCTAAAAATATGAGATAAACCTCAAAAATTTAAGTAGCGAAGCGCACGACTGTGTGTAAGCGCCATGGTTTTGGTTTTGCTCTACTAAATGCGACTTTCATACAATATATTAAGCCTTATGGTCATCTGTAGTAAAAAGCGTTGCTTAAAAGTGGGAAAACGTCGCCATAAAATAGACTAAGGTCTGGATAGGATCGCCTGATGTTACGCAAGCTACGATGGAGCACGCTTGCCTATAAGAAACCGATTGACTCGTGATACCAAACTGTTGCGATGAAAAATTGTTAGTAAGTTAAGCGACATAGGATTTTAATCAAAATGATTTAGTTTCTCTGTATTTATATTCAAGTCAGTTCTATCGAAGTTTGCATAACACAGGGTTCTTTTTGTGATAGGTATATTTTTTCTAGACAGCGTCCACTACGTGTTTGTAGATCGATGATCCTAATAGTTACCTATATTACAATAAAAAAAACTTTCTAATGAGTCTCGTACTATGAGCATTACGGAGCGTTCAAGTATTACGTAACGAATTTGGTTCTTGTAAAAGGTTTCGGTGCATTACAGGGGCGGAAGGGGGGGGGTTTAAATTACGCGTTACATAACATTGTCTTTAACCCTTCAGAACGGTCGCATAAAGAGATTCTCTCGCGCATTTTTTAAACCCTATCAAATGTATTTTAGCTTGAACGTCGATTTCTATGGGTTACTAAAGCTTGTTTTTTTGTGACGACTTCTATGGCATTGTACATCAACACTAAAAGTTAGTATAATAATCATGATGTGATCATGTAGTCTACATACAATTACTTATCCGTTATTTCGGAAAAGTATCTCAGATCTAGCGATAGGAGCTGATCATCCACTTGATGGTATGCGACAATCATCTCGGTTGCAACGATAATGGATACTAATAGATTTGCTAGTACTATTATTGGAATTCTGTTAGAATGTTTAGTTTAAGGCCTCGTAAGACCTTAAAGGCCTCATAGCAGCATTGGCAAATCCTTAAAATCTAGTTTTAAAAAATCTTCAAACCTTATCTTTCCAGACGATATATTTTATTTATATTTTTTCCCTTTTTGCTCTACGAGTCAATTCGAGATATTAGTTGTTTTGCAATAATCGAGATCTTTATAGTAAAAGGGTAAGACAAACAATGGTAGGTACTTATTAGGATAAACCAATATCAAAAACTACAATAAACTTGCTCGGTTTGATCCAGTTCATCTTACACAAAAATGTATCTTATTCTCACATCGACTCTATAAACAAAATTAAATGAGCTAGAGAGAAATTTAATGAGACACTAGCCTCCGTTTACACCTCAACATTTCCTTTAAATAAATTAAATTATTTTGTAGTTATAAAAACGGATCAACTCCTGTATTTTAAGTTTGTAACCGTTTTAAAGACCTATCAACTTAAAATACGTATGCTGCGCTGCGCTCGTTAATGTTGGTACTCGATTTTATAACGAATCTAACACAATTTGGAAGTCTAAGTGTGGAAATGTTGACGTGGATACGGGGGTTGATATCAATTCTATACAATATAAGTATGTATTAGGACAATATTGCGCATATCTGACGAGACATTACTGACTGAATTTCCGAACTAAAAGTTATAAACAATTTTCTAGATAACAATAAAACATCGAACGCGCTAAAAATGGTCCACATTCAATTATTTGAACAATACATTACATATGAAAGAAATCGTTATTATTTTAATAACTTTACTAACTTAGAAATTAGTTTCTTTGTCACTTGAAGCATAAACGACGAAAAAGTTGAAAATTACTTACTAATAATTTTGTCATGAAACTTTCAAAATACTTGATCAATTCGAGAGCAAACTTCAATTATCTACTTCAAAAAACATATAAAAGAACAACTTACCTACTTAATTTTAATTATTTGCTGTGTTATAAACTACCTAATAACCGCTTCTCAACCCGAAATTTTCCAGCATTCCAGGGAAATTTTCTGTCTTCTGCACATCAATACGTCGATTTCACTTAGTTTTTTTTAGTTCAGTGAAAAGTAACAAACAGATATAGTTACTTTGACAATGAGCGACAGGCTTTAAAGCGCGACGGATGGGCCCACGTATGCATTTAAAAACTACATTGACTACCGTTGTGTAAATGTTATCGGATCTGTGGTAGACCCGGACAATTTGAAAATACGCGCGCCATATTAAAATGTACGGTGGTATTAAACCTTCACAAATTGCCCGGACTGTACTATCCCGGGTTGTCATGGCGAAAGTACACTATACAGCCGGGGTAAAAAGAACAGGATTCCGGCACTGCCATGAATGTCGATCGTGTCATGTACTCCAGTGACAAAGGTTCCTACTTGTATTAGCGCTACGTGGCCTGTTCGAGCAGGGGTTGATGTTCGAGCTCCGGGCGGGCCAGCCGCGCGGTGGTCAGGACCGCCGTGTCGCCGTCTTCACTCGACAGCGGTGAGTATACGAGCCCGCGCGATCGCTTCGGGTGCTCGTGGCGAGTACGTGACTTTGCGGCCTGTCGAACATAACATACTGTTAGAGTGTATATATTGTACTAGCTGCGTGGCGCGATTTTTCAGTTATCCTGCATTACTGAAGGATCAAAAATATTTAGATCTTCGTCTTTATGATGCTAGTTGATGATGCTTTGTGATGTGATTGCCATCCAGGGATTTGAACTGTTGAAGTTCAAAATGCTGAGTGGCGTTGAGCTGTTATGGGCAAGCGTGAAGAGCCATCAGGCGAGCGACTTCGCTCGTCTCGTCACCCAGTATCATAAAAAACTTCTTTGCTAAATCTAAAGAAAAATTGTTCACAAAAATAAATGTAGAAATTATCTGAATGATCATTTAAGGATTCCGAATTGTGCTTTGGATCTTAAATAATTTTCAATTGAAAAAACCGACTTCAAAATTCGTAAATACACAATTTCGTTTACTTGGATATTGGATATTTTTTCCAGTTATTTTGCTTTAAAAATCAAACTAATAAACCGATTTGATGCAATGTATATGGGGCCAATCTAAAAGAATCCTTTCAAATAAAAATAATTATTTTTCATATCAGTATATTAAATGACGGAGGTCTGAGGTAACAAACACACAAAAAAGCTAATTGAGAATCCTTTTTTGAAGTCTGTTAAAATCTGGTTACACGTACCTGTACCGCGACTAACACGGCCAGTAACACAGCTGCGGCCGCAGCGAACACAGCCAGCGCCACAGCGGCGGCGCTCGGCGTAGCGCGCCCGCTCTGTTCGGTGTGAAGGGCACCCCACTCGGCGATGCGACGCTTGCCCGCTACCGATGAGTTGATGCAATCTCCTAACACAAAAACAAATTCTTCAAGAAAAAATACATTAAAACTTTGACGGGGCAAAAACGAAACGGTAGGTCTTTTCATATAAAGTTTTGGCGCTGCTCCGGCCGACACATCTCCTCGCCTAATTTTCTGCTAATAAGTCAGGAGCGCTATTTTTTTTCTAATGTGACTTATTGCTGTTGGCCTTGCGGCCTCTACAGCTTGACCGGACTAGTTGGTGAACGCAGAGGGCGTTGGGCCAACATGGTTTAGATTTTGGGCGACAAGCGCAAGGGCACCTCGGAGGTACGAGCCTCGGCTTGGACCGTCGCCGGGAGTGGGGGATTAGACTTGCCCTGGCACCCCAGAAAGGGTGTGCCCTGGGGCCCTAGTAGGTTGTTGAACTGAATGATTATTTGGAGAGAATCTAACCGATCTTCTAACAGATCCTGGGGGTCTCCGATCCCGCCGGCGGGATCGTTGTGTGTGTGTGTGCCTTTGGAAACCGGCGCCTATACCAAAAACTGAATATTTCCTGTTGCCAGGAGCAGTCGGATCGGAGTCAGGAGCGCGCTGCGGATCGCCTTTATATGGCCGGGCATTATAAACTACAGTTAAGAAAGGATTTTATGAATACAATGGCGCAATATTTATTAATAATATGCTTTCTTGGATAAAATATATAAATACAAATATGTTCTTGAATGATACATACCTATTGATATTAAATTTTAATTATAATTACATTAATTGTATGGTAATACTTTATCATCATTTTATTGTTTTTGACATGTTAATTCATTTATTCTCTTTTGTTGTATTATTTTATTTTTTGACATTAGTATTTGATTATTATTTTTCCTTATTGGGGAATATAATATGCACATTATTTTCTTACTATCTTAGTACTAGGTTATTGTGAGTAGTTCCACAGAAGATATAATAGGTTTTTTTTTTACTATACTTCTTAGTTTAATATAATACAAATGACCTGTAATTGATGTTACCAATAAAATGATTATGATTATTATATTATAGACCAAATTTTTTTAGTCTCTATCCCTGGGGAAAGGGCGCTGCATGCCCTTTTACCCTTTTGCCCTTGTTACACAGTTTTCGAACCTAGTTCGGCGGTAGTGTGCTTATTTTATTATGTATAAAACACTAGCCAAATAAGATGTATCTATTTGTATAATGTTTAAAGGAATAAATTTATTATTTAATTCATATGAAGACTTATCTGTCTCCGTTAACTACAGACCACCGACCCTTACATATGAAAAATAAGAACTAATTTCACGCATCAAAAAACAATTAGCTAAACATATTATCGCTCATAAAACATAAACAAGAAAAAATTAAATTGGTTGTCTGTAAAGTCGGTTTACGGACGATAATTTTACGTGATAACGGTTGCGTCACAAGCCGAACGCTTAGGCCAATCGTACCTCTCTATCGCTTGTTCCGCGCTCTCGCTTGCACGCTCGGCTCAGGCGGAACGTGTCAGTCAAGCTTTTTCGTGCGTGCAGCGGGCGTTCATCGATTTATAAGACGTGATCACGTCAAAAAATGCTTGTATAGTCCGTCTTTTGCAAATCCTTATGTACTTTACCTTCCATCAATTTATTTATACATTTACTTCATAGTTTAGTGAATTTAACGACGAAAACTCCTCTCATTTCAAGTAAACTATGTTATCACTTAAGTGAAAATTTGAAGTGAAACTTTCGTTGATGATTATATTTCTTTAAAACTAACTAGTTCTTGGAAGCACAATTTATTAACGTTGTGTAGCCTTCGCTATGTAAATAATCACCTGTATCAGGATGGCAATGACAGCAATCCGTTTGCTCCACATCTGTCGAACGATTTTCAGTACAACATGGCACGCATTGGTTGTTTAATCTGAAACAAAATATAAAACATCAGGATTATTTTAGCACTTTCAAGGTGTAGTCTACTATTATTTAGAAACACAATAACGACCTTACTTAGAAAGCTTGTGTTAACTGATATTTCTTTACAGTTATATGATTATTTACGGGATATTTACCGTGGAAAGGTTGTGGAAGGAGCTCTCTATATTTCTACCATAATATTATTATGCCTCAAAAATTTCTTGGTTTTCAATCAAGAAAAGGTAATCTAGAAAACAGACAGACGAGCTTGATTTTGAGTAACAGCTTCTATCAACATTTAATTATTTGGTTATAAACTAAAAAGACGGCAACATTCACTCTTTTAAACATTTCATAAAACACGTTCAGCTAAGTCCCAACTCAACCCTACACCCTTTAAGTGACAGGTACGTCTATTCAAGAGCACTACAGTAACACTCTCAGACACCTTATCAGAGGCGTCAGTGTACTGCCTTAATGCCGACCGTATACTGTAAAATGCAAACTACTAAAACAATTCGCTTCGCTAATAGTGAACGCATACTGACGGACTTTTTAGTCAGTGGAAAGTCAGTCTCTCTAGCTCTTACTATATGACTAACGGCCTATGGTCTGCGTTAAGCTGAACTGCCATTTAGTGGTGCCAATTAAGCCCTTAACGCTTGGCGTGTGGTGACGGTAGTTTAATCTAGTTCTCGTCTTAAGCCGGCCCGGATTCAGGTCATTTTCATACAAATTTACAAGCCAAATGTTTCTAAACCTAACCGCCCGATATAGTTAAAAAAAATGTTTTTACTACTACTTTACTATTAACTTTGATTTATAACATTTAAATAGCAATTCTTAAAGTCCAAATGAACACTTCAAACATAATTAATTATTTTGCAAATTGGTTTAAAATGACTATAGAAACTAATCAGTTCTGAGGTAAAAAACATTTAAAAAAAACATCCAATGATACCTTAACGATTGAAATTATTTCGACAGTTAATTCAACTAAATATATGAAAAAAAAATACGGTATTTTTATGCCATCTCTCTAGATTTGTACGCCTACTAATTAGACAAAACATGATACAACGTGACTAATATTTTAATGCGTTTTAAAATGTGTGTATCATTCGCTCGTTTTTATGGAAATAAATTATCTTTAACCGAATTGAGAACCCCTCCTTTTTTGAAGTCAGTTTAAATACTTAAGGAGGACCTGCTATATTACGAAACTTATGCAAGGGCCAAAAGAGTTTGTACCACGAACTTTTGCTTGCTTATGCCGTTGCTTCGCTCGTATTGGATGTCAAACCCAAAACGCTTCAAGCTACAGATGACTTGAGGACTGAACACCGCAGACGGCTGATACAGGCTCAGCACAACGATAAGTAATGCTTCATCAGTTTGTCACTCGAAAAGGTTTTAGAATATACCAATTTATTTGAGTATTTTTCGGCTGGCGGTTTTTATGTGTGTTACGCGGATTAAAATGAAAGGTTTTGCATATAGATACGATTTACGTTGGCACGAGTGCACTCTATTTAAACTTTAACGGATCGCTAATAAACGTGGTAGAATAGTTAATAGAGTTACACAATTTTGTAGAACAATGAAAATAAACAGACAGTCTGTCTATTTTCAACCGGATACATTTCGGCGAGTGTGCGCAAGAGCTTCATGACCTTATTCCACCCTCCATCGTTTACTACAGGACAAGTAGAAATTTTGCACACTATCACCCGTTCCTCGTGGAAATCTCAAAAATTTGTACACAACGATTTCAACAGGTCATCATTTATGATATATACGTACTGCCCAAGAATGGAACTCCTTGCCCCTTGCCTTGCTTTTTCGTGAGAACTACAATCTAGAAATCCGGCTGGAAAGAATAGATTTCTTCTAGATCAATTTGTTCGATCCACGGCCACACCATCACTTACCATCAGGTGAGTTGGTGGCCAAACGTATATCTATTTTATATTTTTAGCAAATATTGCTTTGCCTAAATAAAATATAGTATTGCAAATGATTATTTTAGTTTTTTTTTTTACAAATACAGTTACAACGATTTATTACCATTCTAATTTATTAGTAGTATTTTTTTTTTTATTGTAAAATAGGCTTGCGCTTGGCCGCTAACTCACCTGATGTGAAGCGATAATGCGGCCACCGATGGATCACCCTTGCCTAGAAGAAACGGATTCACTCTTGGCTTGAAGACACCCAGATTGTAACTATTGGGGAACACCCATTCAGGCAGCGCATTCTACAGACTAGCAGATCGCACAATAAAAGTAGAATCAAAGCGACACAACGAGCTTCATACGCTGTTTCGAAGAAGTTTCTTGAATTCTTACCTATCTAATTTCTTAGGACGCTCGCAGGCTGTGCAGCTAAACTGCGAAGGTCCAGAGCATGTCCTGCAAGAAGAATGGCAGCCGCGGCACGTCCCGTTGCCTGACTCGTAGTATTGAGAGCCGAGACACTCCATACAAAGGCCTCCGTCCAGCATGAAGCGGGGAGGGCAGGACTTGCAGTGCAGCGGGCCTGAGCCGTCGCACTCGCGGCAGTAGTGGTGGCAGTGCCGGCACCCGTCAGACGTCTGGTAGAAACCTGCCATACAACATTATAAAACAATAAATAAAAAAACCTTTTTTTTTTGTGACGTCTTTATTTTTCGCATTCTTCGCAGGAAATAAGTTTGTTTGATACCCATATTATGATGGTAGAAAAGAAAATTTTAGGGTAAAAATAGGCGCCTTTCGCCAGTGAGATGTAATATAATAGAGACGTTATAGGCGAACGACACTGCTTTAAAAACTAACTAAAGGTGGCAACCGGCTCGCCGCCGCCGCGGTGATTAGCTGAATTCGGGTAAGTTCGGCTTTGGTCGTCGATTATGCTGCGATCTCTATAACTCTCTCACACAAGACGATCTACACATCTCGCTCATACACTTCGTAGTGACAACAGCCGTCTAAGATAAAACAATTTTCATATTTTTCTGTTTCAATAAAAAATATAGTACGCGTGAAATTAATATTTTTACATTAGATATTTAAATTAATCGTTCAAACATATTTCTGGGAATTGAACCCGAGGCCTGTTTCTTATGAGGCAGACGTGCTACCACTGAGCCAAACCGGTCGTCATTATCATTCCATACCTTGTGGGCATTCAGGATGGCACTCGCCCGCCGCCAGCCGCCAGCCCTGCGGGCACGACGCGCACTGGTCGCGCCGCGGCCCGATGCACGTGCTACACGACAGGTAACACTTGGAACACGTGCTACGATCCGCGTAGTATCTGCGAAAACATATCACAAGTTTTTCACTTTGATCCATCAATGTCAACCCACTCGGGTATTTTTTTTTTTCACTTCAGCCCAGTAGCCACTACTATAATGCTACAATGATAGGTAGATGATAATAACGTAGCAGTGCGTTATTCTTTTTTATCCTACCTTATAGTCGTAAATTAGAGCGTAGTATGCTACGAGTGCGACGGCGCATACTACACATAAATAAATATGGAGGTCTGTGCTCGCGTCGCATGTTTCGTAGCACATTGTTTTTTTTTTTAATAATGAGTAAAAAACCATTAACAAAATAACAAAAACAACTTCATAATTAGTAAGTTGTTAAACAAAATAATAATCTGAAAGTAAATCCTTTTAAATAAAAAAAGAAATTATAAATGAATTTTGAGGTAACAAACATAAAAATAGCAAATGAATTGAGAACCCTTAATTTTTTGGAAGTTGGTTAAAAGAGATTGTATTGTATTGTATTATTTATTGCGTATAATGGGTTTACAAAACATATAATTAATTCTATGTTGCAAAAAGGTGGAATCAAAACAAATGGTTCGCCATTATTCGGCCTTTCGGCATGCAAAACTTGAACTTACATACTAGGGAAAATGATAAAAATTTACAATTAACAATCAAAACATTCCTTACTTAAAATATACATTCACACAATCTATAAATAACACTGTAAACGAAAATCATAATAATAATTAATTACTACATCCAAACAGCCTATTTGACACATCACAATACACAAAACATAGAAACATATAATATTTACACACACAAATACAAAATCAGAAATGTCATTAAGTATAACAAGCTATTCACGGTCAAACTTGTTTGTTGAATACTGTAATGTCTGCTGTATTCTACAAGATAAAATTCGTCAGGTCATAAAATAGAATGTCATGATGTCAATTGTCAAACAATAATAATAACTATTTCAATACTATTTACGTCAGATAAATTAATATTAAAATTTGTCAGTCAAATACTCATTTATAGTGTAATACGCCTTCTCCAGCAACAAGCATTTTAATTTATGCTTGAAAATATGAGTTTCATCTGTTTTAAAAAGTTCTTTTGGCAAGTGATTATAGATCATCGGAGCCATACATAGTGCACTATTAGAGAGTAGTGCTGTTTTTCTCATAGGAATACTAACTTTGTGTTTATTTCGTGTTGACATAAGCTGTTTAAATAAGTTTAAGTTGTTTCGTACAAACATTACGCATTCATAAATATAAAGACAAGGAGTGGTTAGAATTTTTAGACTTTTAAAGTAAGGTTTACAACTGTCCCTTTTTTTCAGTTTGCAAATAGCTCTAACACACTTCTTCTGCGCCTTGAACACTACATTTTTCCCTGTACTGTTTCCCCAAAACATGATGCCGTATCTAAGTAATGATGAGACATGGCCATTGTAAGCTGTCAACACAGTTAATCTGCTGACTGTTTTTGAAAGCATGTAAAGTGCATAAGAATATTGGCTTAATTTAGATTGCAAATTTTCTACATGTGTTTTCCAGTTTAAATAACAGTCAATATTTAGTCCTAAAAACTTTGTAGTTTCCACAATTTCAATTTTGTGCCCTGCATAGCTAATGTCAAGATTATTTAATTTGTTTAACTTGTTCCTAAATGTCATTATATTTGTCTTATTAAGATTTATTTTTAAGTTATTTAATGTCAACCATTGTATAGTACTGTCCAGCGTCTCTTTAATGTCATTTTCAATGCATGATTTGTTTTTTCCTGTAAATAATATAGTGCTATCGTCAGCAAACAATACCATAGGATGTTTCGTGGTATTAGGGAAATCATTAATATAAATGATAAACAGTAACGGTCCAAGCACGCTGCCTTGTGGCACGCCATACTTTACAGTTTTATACTCCGAATTATGTACCATTTCTTCTTTTAGATTAGGGCAAACATAAGTAATCTGCGTACACTGCTGTCGATTTGTTAGGTAAGATTTTATGAGATTGTTAACGTTCCCCCTGACACCATACGCATTCAATTTGCTTAAAAGTATATTATGATCAACGTAATCAAATGCCTTAGTAAGGTCCATGTATAAGGCACATACGGGTACTTTTGCATCTGTGCTTGTCATTACAGTATTTAAAAAGTCACGTATAGCTAGATTTATCGTTCTATTCTTTCGAAACCCCATTTGTTCTGAAGCGAATAGGTTTTTCTTTTCAAAAAAACTGTAAACGCTATCATTAATTACTTTCTCAAATACTTTTGACAAAACTGGGACAAGCGCTATTGGCCTATAACAATTTATGTCATGCTTGTCTTTTTTTTTGAAAAGAGGTTTAATCACCGTCTTTTTTAATTTTTCGGGAAAAACGCCATTTAATATGCATTTATTTATGATATGACTTAACACGTGAGACACAGTAACCGATACATGTTTAAGCACTTGAGTTGATATATCATCATAACCAGTGCTGTTAGTATTTTTTAAACCTATAATTATCTTATGTATGTCTTGTGGTATTGTGGGATTCATAAATAGAGAGCCAGTATTATTCATATTATGTGCATTAAATGTATTTTTATTTGCGCTATGTACGGGTGTATGCTCAATAAAGTAGTTATTAAAGAGAGTTGCTACTGTACTTGGTTTTTCTACCATATTTCCGTTAATATTGAGCCGTATTGGTTCTTTGGGAATATTATTTTTTGTACCATTTATAATATTCCACATGGCCTTACTTTTATTTGAAGATTTAGTAATGTAGTTGTCATTTTGAGACTTTTGGGTAAGTTTTATAATACGATTTAGTCTAGAGGATAAATATTTAAAATTGCGTTTGCTTTCTTGAGTTCGTTTTTTCCGATACATCCAAAGTAGTGCTCTTTTCTTTTTGCAACAATTTCTTATACCAGTTGTGAGCCACCTCGGCCGTTGTCGTGTCGTAATTTTTATTTTGCGTATGGGGAAGCACAAATCATAGAACATTATAAATAGATCATGGAAGTCATTAAAAGCTATGTTTGGATCATTTTGTTCAATAATGTCACGAAAAGAAATTGAATTAAGACATTCTTTGAATTTATCCATATTTTCTCGACAATAGTCACGTCTTTGAAGGTACCACTTCTTTATAAAATATGTTGGTTTGACTGGGCATACAAGTAGCTGTGCTGAATGATCAGATACTGCAAGTTCGAGAATACGGCCTTTACACTTTCGCACATTGCACAAAATGTTGTCTAAGCAGGTTCCACTGACTACTCTAGTTGGCTCATTGATTACAAATTTAAGATTATAGGTATTAGCTACTTGTTTAAATTCGTCAACTTTATTATTTCCTTTAAGCAAATCAATGTTAAAATCGCCACACAGGACCAGCTTCTTTGTACCAAAAGCAATTTCTTCTAATAGATCATTAAGGTTGGAAAAGAAAGTATCGTAGTGTCGAAGAAGATTTCGTGGGGGCCTATAGACACATAGAACTATAATTTTGTGTTCGATAAGCTCTATCCCAGAACACTCAATAATGCCTTCAACACAGTATTTTTGTATTCCAGAGATCGGCCCAAATTTATGCGTATTACGAACCAAAATACATGTACCACCGCGACGGTTTTTCCTACAAAAAGAGGAAACAAGACTGTAATTTGGTATTTTTAGTAACTTTGTGTCTTCATTCTTCATGTTATGCTCAGTAATACACAAAACATCTAACATGATTTTGTCAATTTCAAGAGCCTCCAAGTTCGCAATTACTAAGTCTGACTTACTCAATAAGCCGTCTATATTTTGGTGCATAATTTGCAGTTCATTAGTGACGAAAAAACTGATTTATCTTCTCAGTGTTCATTGTCTCATCATTATCTTGAAGTGACGTGGAACATGTTTGTGTACCTTTATCAACTTTAATCATGCCCTGTAAATTATTGGGTTGGGCAGTCTTGTCTGTAATGTCCAATGTTTGTACTTCAACACTAGTTTTACAATTGTTATTTTTGTTTTGATAACTAATGAAATCATTTTTATATGTTATATGTAAAAATTTCTTTCAGTGCACTTCTACATATATTAATGCAGAATTCACGGTTGGTTGGTCGCGACTGGCTATATGACATATTTACAAAGGTTGCATGATTATACTGACTGCATATAAATTCCAATTCATAATTCAATTTTTGTTCCCTGAGATGCTTATTATATAATATTTCTGGCACTATTACGTTAGTATGTGAAACTGATTTTAACCATGTTTGAAGACGGGATTGAAATTCGTACGGAACACGATCATTTGTTCCCGCTAATAGGATAATACAGTCATTTTTGTTGTAGTGTGTAGTTTCATTAGTGTATGTTACGTCATAAAGACTAGCTCCAGGTTTCCATACGCATTTAACATTATAGTCATCGCCCAATAGCTTTTGTAGTGTGTGTTGAATGTGTTGTCCTTGATCATCTGCTAAAACTAGAACTTTTTTCCTATTCTTGTCTTTTAGATTTAGGGCTAAGTGAGTTTGGCCAAAGGCATCAAGCCTAATATAGGTCAGATACGTACGCACCCATCATGCCACCTTGCTATATCACCCTTGTTTGTCTGATCTGAGGTGTGGTCGCAGATAGGCTAGTGCCTAGCTAGTTTAAATGGTGTTCATACTCACCCATCAGCGCAAGTAGTCCGACAGGAGCCGGACTGCAGCCTGAGGGAGCCCCCGCAGCTGGTGCAGTTGAGACGCGACGCGCATTCTGCACACCCGTGCACGCAGCGCGTACACCGCCCGCCTTCCGCATAGTAGCCGCGGCTGCATTCCGAAACACATCTGCGGAAGGATATTCACTTAGAAAAATAGCAGCTTTATGATAACCAGAAGAGGTCAAAAATTTAAGAACAAGTTTTTTTTTTTAATAATAGGCTTGCGTTTGATCGCCACCTCGCTTGGCGTTAAGCGATGATGTCGTCTACGATGGAGCACGCAAGCCTAGAACAAGTTGGACACACCGTCAGTTGAGGTTTCACCACCCCTGCTAATTAGGAGTTTGTGGTGCCCATCATCAGTTCTCGTCACATTTCTATGCTGGCTATAGACCTATTCCAAGGCACGCCACATTTACCCTTCCTTGGATTTTTATTTCAAATCACTGCCGAGTACCTACGAAGGTTTATCGCATCACTAGAGCAGCTGGACGTCCTACTTTGCGCTTTCTGAATCTCGACTAGACGTCACTTGACTCTGGAACACCTCTAACTAAGAAAGATACAAGCCAACTGTAGTAACTAGAATGCTGGAATGACAGAATTGCTCGCGAAATAGCTTCTATTTGTGTCACCTTGACTCGATTCGGGGTTTGATGAGGTCTTAAATTTATATCTTAATTTTTCAAAACCTGACGAAGTCCCTAAGTAGCCAAGGAATGTATGATTAGAGACCAACATGGTATCAGACAAATATGACGAAAACGCTAAAATTCTGCTACAGAAAACTGTCTGAACGTGCTTCATCGTTAACCTACTTAAATAAGAGTTTTTTTTACTAAAGGTAAAGACAGTCCGGTCACGTTTAAATGATATAAAACGTGGTTCGTTACAGCTTTCAGCATGGAAATTAAATAAATAATACAGAGGGTTTCTCATTTCACCGTATGGGTCTTTAAGTACGCATACGCAGGTATAAATATTATGTTTGTAATTACAACAGACTGGCAGCGCCCAGCGGTTTTAGTATATACTTATTCTACGTGAGCAGTTTTTTTTTTTTTCTGTATAAAAACTGTCCTATTTATCCCAGAAAATTCAAAACTAGTACCTAGTTTAAATGTAGGCACTTTTCATGTGTCTTAGTTTTGCTGTAATTGTGGCAATCGTTTATTAATGAAATAACTGCGCCCCGCGGTTTTACCCGTTATTCTACAGGAGTTTTTTTTAGGTATAAGTAACTTATTTAACACGGAAAATTTAAAAAAATACTTTTATGTTCTTTTGACGCGCCTGTGTTGCTGTAATCGTGTCAATTAGTGGATTCACCCGCGTCGACAATCCAAAATGAAGTGTTATTTTTTTCTGAGATAATAAGTAGCCTAGGTGACTTTCGGATCACATAGTTCAGTGATTCAGTGTTGTTTTCCTTTTTTCACGCAGAAACACTGCGTGAAAAAAGGAAAACAACACACACTTTCGCATTTTTAATATTAGTACTTAGAAATGAGTTCAGTTCAGGGTATAAACTATCTCTATCACAAATTTCGTTCAAATTTGTTCAACCGCTAAAAGTACCACACTCGTAACGTTACAAACAAACCCACTCACTGATCTGTAATCTATAGCATTTATAATATTAGTGTGATACACAATAATATAGGTACAGCATTTTTAGTAGGTTACTAAAATATGTTGCAGTATTGGAAAACCGTCAAAACATTGGGTCGCTAGAAGACCGCCAGTCGAAATACTGGCGTGATTTTTACACAGCGATAGTTGGAAACTGAGCGTCATAGGATACTTTTTATCTGGTAAAAATGTATGGTGCCAGTGGGAAACAAATCCGATTAGAGTTTTAGAGCGAGTTCGGAGCTTTATGCTGTGCGAAACCGCTTTGCTAGTTTGTACAAAAAAGCAGCAAAACATAATAACAGAGATATTATCTTGGCCTTTTCAAGGTCAGAGTAAATAGGTATCTTCTAAGTCTGTGTGCTTCATCTTCGACCGCATCATCGCTTACAAACAGGTGAGTTGCTGGTCAATGGCAGACTAATTCGCGATAAAAAAACAGGCTAAACAACAGGCGAGATGGCAGTCAAATGAAAGCCTATTAGTCAATAAAAAAACATGAGTTTTTGTTTTGATACCGCAGGCTTAAATGCCTGTTGATATTCTGAAATCTCTCATTTTACTCATTTTAGTTGTTCAAACAAATTATATTCTCGCAAGCTACGAGTAGTAGCTACGTTGTAGTGGTAGGACTCTTTTGCAGAGGTCCGTCTGGGGAAGTACCACACCTTTGTCAGTTATTCAACCGCCAAGCAGTAGTGTGCAAACACTACTGTGTTCCGGATTGAAGGGCAATGTTTCCAGCGAAATTACAGGGCACACAGAGATTTGACATCTTATATCTCGGGGTGACGAGCGCAGTGCATTGCCATCCAGGGTTTTGAACTGTTGAAGTTCATAATTCTGAGGGGCGTTGAGCTGTTATGGGCAAGCGTGAAGAGCCATGAGGCGAACGACTTCGCTCGTCTCAGTACTCAGTATCATAAAAAAAAATAAGTCTATGTTGAAATTTATTGACGTATAAATCTTAGATATGAAAAGTAAGTTATTTGATGAAGTTACATTACAAGCACATTATAAACAAAGTGAAACGATTTGAGAATTTTGCTTGTTCGTGCAATTGAAAGTTATGTATTAAGAGTAATTACAAGTTATATACAGACAGCTAAGAAGTATTGGAACGTCTAAACCTCAGAAAAAAGGCTCTTTATTATTCTGTGGTCTAAACGCTATTCTAGTAGCAGGTGAGGTAAGAGAAATTGCCAGGAATGAGAAACTCAGACTCATAGACCCATAAGAATTAGTAGTATTAAATCCAATAGTTGATTTAATACTATGGTCTCCCGAATAAATAAAACAGAAAAGACATAATATATCTTTATTTTGTTTACTGTAACCCCATAATTTCTTAAATGATCCTGGTGTGTGGTATTGTTTCACACAATATTAACATTTCACAGCTTTGCAAACTCAATAAGTAAGTTTGACAAGGCTTATAATGCAAACAAGGGGACTCGGAACTTCGCAAACAATTTAATATAAAGAAAAAATTGCACAACTCCCTATAATTTTATTATTTAGCAGTTAATAAACAAAGTAAGAGTTGTTAGCGTTTTTTTTTTCGAAGTATTAAAGACACTGAATACTTGTATGGATATTTTAACACAGAGTGGACAGATACTATCAGTTTTTAGGGTTCCGTACCCAAGGGTAAAAACGGTGATAGATCACATTCAAAATTGTTTCGAACATTTTCTGATTATAACTTTTTGAGTTATACCTAGCGATTAAAATGTAATGTCGTAAATAAATCATGTTTCGTAGTTTTTTCTTTTTTAACTTAACCATAAAAAAGTATATGTTATGATGCACCTCTGAAATTTGATTAAGTCCACTGAGATTCGTTCTTTTGAGTTTTTTAATGTAAGCACCTAATTCCGAACTATTTTAATGACCACAATTATATGACTTGGCTACGGAAAACGGAACCCTAAAGTTATTCGACATGGTGACATTTATTTATTTATTTATTGAGGTACACAAAACAGAACATAGTCATAATAAATCTAAATTAATTGTGTTGACAATTGTGAACTTAACCATATCCCAAAACATGCGTACTCATCATGGTTATTATAAAAGCAGTAGAACGAACGAACGTATCATTATACTCCGAAAGATTCGTTCTACTTCAAATCAACGTCCAATAAATCGAAACAATAAAATATGTATGAACTCACTTTTGATCCTGGAGAAGATTGGGCGAAGGACAAGTCAAGCAACGATCGTCGCTTTTGCCAAAACAAGTCTCACATGCCGGGTTACACTCCTGGCACCCCTGGCTATCGGTGAACTCTCCGACCGCACACTGCTCAGACCCGGAAGGGACACACTTCCCCTTTTTGTTCAGCTCCCAGTGGGCTTCGCACGAGAGACACAAGTTAGTCGTGCAAGTCGAGCAACTAACCGGACACCTGACAAAAAAATTTACTGTAAAAAATATCCGCTGAACAAACATCACAACAAGCTATTAGATGATATACTCACTTCATACATTCTCTTCTCTTTTTATCAGCGTAATGTCCAGTAGGACAGGCAGAGACGCATCGCCCGTCTATGGCATAGCTAGATGGGTGACAAGTCACGCATTGTGCTTCACCGGGGCCCTCGCAAGTGTCGCACGAATTATGGCATTTGGCGCACATGTAGTCTTCTGTTTCGTAGTATGAGGGAGGACAGGAAGCGAGACAGGTCCCGTCGTGGAGCAACAAGTGGTGCTCGCAAGATGTGCAGCCATTCGCTCGTTCGGAACACGTCGCGCAGTGAGCGGCGCAGGGTCGGCATGTTGATGATTCAGCATCTTCCCAGTACCCATCCGGACACTGTTGCAAACAGACAGCTAAATCGGCCACAAGTAGATGAGCCGGAGCACATGTTAGACATGAATCTTGTCCGGGCCCAACACACGTCTCACAAGACTCGTGGCACGGCCAACAAACTCCTCCTTGGTTCGCGTAGCTCCTTGGCGGGCATCGAGAGACACACGCGTCGTCTAATCTGTAGTGCTTGCAGGCGATGCATTGCGTAGGTCCTTTTCCATAGCATCCTTGAGAATCGCATTCGGGATCACATTGGTGCATGACGCGCTTGTCATTACTATCGGCGAGGACATTCTCCCCATGCGGTGAGGGGACGTTATGTCCATCGAGACGGGCTACCGCCTTCTCCGGGTCGGAACCGGCGGCAAATAAACTTGGAAAGTTTTGATAGTTGGCAAACGCGTCAGTATTGTAAAAAGAATCACCGATAGTTTCGTAACCGTCCGCGGCGGTCGGGAATGCAAACGGAGGTGCCATAGGTGAAGGTCTTTTCGAACGCAATCTCACAGGATCTACAGATGTGCCATAGAATATCAGCTGCCATTTTTTTAGTATTCCCGGTTGGTTGACGTGTCTGTTACCAGCGTTTATTATTTGTAAAGTCCATCTACCTTCAGCGTGTTCACCCCAGAAGTGAACGCTGAGGAAAGGCCAATCGTCGAAATTGGAGCTAACAACATCGCGAGGTCTTTCAAACAGCAACGTGGAAACTGTTCCCATAGGCGACGTCAGAAGAATTCGCAAGTTGCCTCTAGGGAAAAACCTTAATGATATTTTGCATTGAACGTGTTCAAGGTATCTCACTTCGTTGACAGTGCCACTGCAACCATTCACGTCCATGTGAGTGTTAAGAGTGTAACTGAACGTCGATTCAATTTGCTTATCTTCGTTTATTTCCTGCGATTTACAGATGTGCTGGGGCGGGACGGAAATCCATTGTTCCGCTAAATTGACCATTTCCGATGCGTCCATCAGTCCGTAACCAAATTTGTGACTAACTTTTCTTTTGACTCCATTTATTATCCACCCGCCTTCTTTCTCTAGAGGATGAGGTCTGGAAGTTAAAACAACTAAATACTGCATATCTCTCCATGTTAATTCTGGATTTGCTTCTAAAGCTAGTGCACAAATACCAGCTGCTAAAGGTGCTGAAGCTGAGGTTCCCGTATGTTCTACTGTACAGATGTGATCAGGCCTTAGTCTTCCATCCATGTCTACAGTAGCGACACTCTTATCATGTCCAGGAGTTCCTGAACTGTATGTTGAAGCTAAAGTCGACGAACATTCTTCTAGGTACCAAGGTTTGTAACCTCCTTGAGTTGCACTAGAAATTGATAGCGTAAATATACTGTTCGTGTAACCGTCACAATTACAAGAGTCAGTGTGTCTGCCACCATTTCCTGATGCCCACACGAAAATAGAGCCTTTGCCACGACGACCACTTGTAACCCCATAAATGAACGCCCTGAAACAACAAACATTTAATGACTTTTGTGGTAAACAAATAAAAATATTCAGATTTATCTTAGCGGTCCTTAAAATTACCTTCTAGCCAACGGTCCAGGACCATCGACTGTCTTCCCATCATCCTCTGGACCCCATGAAGCACTGTATATATCTATATGATCGGGATTCAGCCCCAATGCTCTCGCTTCCACTGCATCATTGACTACTCCGTCCAGCATCCTGACGCCGCCTATACTAGCGTTGTACGCGACGCCAACTCCACACACTTGGTTATAGGCCACGCCTGCTACTTCGCCAGCGCATCTCGTACCGTGCTTGTTGTCTCCGTTGTCTTGGGGCATGGGATCGTCGTCATTGCCGTTGATATCCGTCGAGGCTACAGGATCCTGTGCAAGAGACATTTATTAAGTCTGGAACTTCATGAAATAAATCTAAACGGTATTGTTTTGGTTTTCAATACATAAAAAATATCATCAGCTATAATATTTCAGCTGTAGGACGTCCACTGCTGGACATCGGCCTTGCCTATCGATCTCCAAAAGGGCCGGTTGGAAGCGGCCTGCATCCAGCGTCTCTTTTAGGTCGTCTGTTCATCTTGTCATTCATCAAATATATAATAATATAAATATACTGCGTGACTGATGAGACAAATAACAGTGACTGTGGAAATATTCGTGGATATCATTGTTGGTACTCATCATTATGATCAACTTTTACTATGGGAACAACCCCGAAATCGTGATCATAATATCAGCTGTACCATAGAAAACGATCATTGACACTCGACGATCGATTGAAATGTATGGAACAGCCGATTTTTATTCGCAATTTTTGTTTCGGTCCCATGGTAATAATTGTTCATAACGATGAGTATAACAAACCCCTTTTGGCATAGAATACCCTTTTCTTATAACCCTGTATAAATGCCAACATAGTATACATATAAAAGTAGTGCTAAAATAGCCGGGAAGCTTTTGAGAAATTAGATATAACAATATTGTTTTAGGGTTCCGTACCAAAGAGTGTCAATGGGACATACTAAGTCTACGCTATCTGTCTGCCTGTACTACCTTTTAACGGCTGTATCTTTAAAACCGTAAGAGAAACCCAGCTGAAATTTTCACAGAATATGTTGTTACGGCGGCGGATTAAGGAAATAATAATAAAATTAAAGAGTCAGAAATTAAGGGGAAAATAACCATTCAAAAAAAGGATGTTAGTGGTTGGAACCGACAATATTTATTATTTATCTTTAAAAGGGTAGAACGTGCATGAAAGATAGCTATGGCCATTGAGCGCAGCTTTAAACTAAAAAATATGGTAGGGCAACAAGATACCACTATCTAACTGAAACATTCCATAGTTACAAAGCTGTATTAAATAGCGCGACCCGCATGTTCAAGCTGAAAGTTTAGTTTCAAACTCAAACTAAGCGCATTTACTATGATGCTAGTGATATTAATCTTGTTTAAAAACAGACCAAGTGCGAGTCAGGCTCGCGCACTGAGGGTTCTGTACCACTACATGAAATAGGTCGACATCCTGCCATCTGCATACACTGGATGCCCGCGACTCTCACAATGTCGTCGGTCCAGGATCACCAATATAGTCGGGGTATGGTCGGTCCATTAATGGCAGGATGTCGTTCAGTTTGGAAGTTAAAGGGGGAGGCTTATGTTCAGCCGTGGGCGTCTTCTGGCTGATGACGATGAAGAAAATTGGTAACATTATTGACGTTCGTAAACTGTGAAAGCACCGAACATTGCTCTTACGAAAAGATAAACTGGATTGAGGTTCAAACTTAACTTAGCCTTTGGAAAACTGTTGAAATACATAGACATAGGTCGCCTTGTAAATAGCAAAAAGAAAATAACTATCTGAATTATTTTGATGGTTGACAGGCTTGGTCTTATCATCATCATCATCATTACAGCCATTGGACGTCCACTGCTGGGCATAGGCCTTCCCCATCGATTTCCAAAAGGGCCGGTTGGAACCGGCCGGCATCCAGCGTTTTCCTGCGGTCTCTTTTAGGTCGTCTGTCCATCTTGTGGGTGGACGTCCTACGCTGCGCTTACCGGTCCAAGGTCTCGAGAACCTTTCGGCCCCTTCGGTCATCTGTTGGTCTTATATACTTACATAATTCTGAGCAAGGTCAGGATGATTAGTTTGAATGCCGTCATCTAGAATGGAAACCACTACGCCTTTCCCCGTGTACCCTTTTTGCCAAGCGGGCGCCACGTTCATGTCGAGTCCATCCTTGGCGCCTCCGTTCTGTTGACGAAAATCGATTAGAGTTAAGTGATATTTGTCTGAAAGACATATTAGAGGTTGTTATTGCAAGCCTTCTATGTAATTCAATTTAGGTTTTTGTGGGACGATATTTTTTTAGTTCTCTAAGCTCGTAAGAGAAGCTGAAAGCTTTCATCAATGTGTTACTTTTGTTAATATGTATGTGTAATAATATTTTTCTGTATAAAGTATATCATACGTTATTCGTGTGACGCACACTATTTCCTTCCAAAATCGCATTGGTTATTTAGTCGTGTAATCCACTGGCTGCTGTCATCAGCCTTTTTTTCCTTCCAGTTCCTTGCTTTTATAATTTTTTTTTTTTATTGACTAGAACGTACAACAGTTTAGATCAGCTTCTCAAATCGGATAATGCATCAGCCAGTGTCTTAAAATGACTACAGCAACAAGGGCTCAACAAAGATGACTGTCTTAAAGTACCAAGTGAACCAGTTTCTCAAATTGTCTGGTCTTGATTTATAACTATCATATTAAAAATGCGAAATTGTGTTTGATTATTGGTTTGTTTGTTCTTCTTTTACGTAGCAAAAGAGCAACGAATCGACGTGATTTTTAGGTATTTTTTTTTGCATAAAGTACCGGAGAGTGAATTTTTTTTTAAATCTTGAACAATGTACGTGAATAATGAATGAATAATGTACTTGAGGGATGCAGGGCACAGCAATTTTTTTTAAACGTGTCATCATGCGAACATGACATGTTGCGCACGTGACATGTTGCGAACGTGTCATCTTACTAACGTGATATGTTGCGGAGATGTCATTTTGCGAACGTAACATTAAGGAGAGGAAGACGCCGTGAGGTAATATACTATACATACCAAATACCACTGCTCTTTGTAAAGAGGGTCGGGGAAGAAAGCAGCCGTCGCAAGCGCCCTGTGGTGCGTGCGATGCACCGGCAGCCGCTTCGACAGCTGCGTAAACGCCGCTCTGTCGTACGGGGTGAAGTCTCGTTTTACTCTCCGCTTCTCTCTTTGCTGCTCGAACCACCGCACCTGGGGACAACAAGTTTTTAAAATGAATAAAAAAACTACCTATGCTAATTTTTTTTAATTATTAAGCCGAGTCTTGGCCAGTCGTTTCCAAAAAGTTCGATCTTTGAAATCATCTACAGAAATAGTGGTAGCAGTGGATGTTTTGGCTAATAATTGAGGCGAAATGTAAATATAAAATATAGAACAAACAAGACTGGCCAAGATGGCGCCCCAAAAAGAGACAGCAAGTAAGTGGAAAACTGTGGATGATGATTATTTATTAGAAGCTTAGTCATTACACGATATTGGGTGCTTTGAATATAATTTTTATTTATAGTAACTATAATACGCGTCAGTGAAATTTATGGTTAAACGAAACGTTTTATGTGTGAATCCTCACACATAAGCCACATACACTTTTTTATTTTCATGCGAAAAACATAATATAAGAAGATATATTAGGCATTCAACGTTTTGAAGCTCAAGACCTAGGACGGAGCTAGTCGTTTGCAATATCTTGTCGTATACAAATGGCCTCGTATTTCTCCCGCTTCAAACCAAGATAAAAGACGGGCTTTATCTTAATCGAGTGCGACTCTGAAAACATTCGCCGACTCTGCCCGGGACGCAGTTGGCGTCCATCCAGCGGATAACAATCTAGTAATTGCATCTTATGGGGGCGCTAATTGCGTGGTTCCAGTGATAATGGGTGTTATTTCTTATTTGTCTGCAGTTTTAAGTCCAATTATATGTACGCGTTCGTGTAGGCACTTTCCATGTTCTACATATTTCAGTCCAAGGTAAACGAGACATTGGAAAGAGAAATAAGTTTTGGTTGAGAAACATCCGCAAATGAACAAGCATCGCCGGCGTAGATCACTGAAGTTCACTGACAGTTAACTTCTAGTAGAGAAAGGGCTGGAGAGGACTATGTGCATCTTTATAAGTAGTTAGGTACTGATTGCCGACTACAGTTATATGATTATTAACGGGATATTTACCGTGATAAGGTTGAGCATATTAACCATATAACTGTAGTGACAACTGTGATAAACAGTTGTTTACAAGTTACGTAGCCTTGTTAACGCAGTGGTCGCGTAAAAGACAATTATTATTTTATCTAAAGCTTATGACCAATTAATAAATTAAATTATGTAAATTAAATTTTAAATGTCACGTGTCTTGTCAATATAAATAAGTTAAAATAATATTGTAATAAAGTGTTTATTCGCGGTTTATATAACTGTTTTAGTATAAATACGCCAGGTTCTTTCTTATAGGTGAATATGTTTTTTTTTTTTTTTAATAAAAAAAATGTAAGTATTTTTTAAATGAGTTCGTTTAATGTTGCGAATCCATCTCTCTCAGGTGTTTTCCAAAAAACCGAATTGGCCGTCTTGAATTGAAACAGTATAAAGTCTACCATTTCGGGAAATGCAATTTCACAGCTGTTGGAATGTAACAGACAGTTTCGTGGAAAATGCGGTCCTATTTTATCTCGACAGATGTAGATTTAAGACCTCCAGTTCCTACTCAAATCACGATTCTATTCAGGTTCTCCATATGATTCTCCATTTTTTTAATAGTCAGTTGATAAATTAAGAAAGAATTAATTATGATTTAGAAATTAAGAACTTTATTTGGCACTCGCTGATCTAACAGGGACCCAAATCGCTGTCAGGTCCAAATTTAAATAAATTTGTTTATGTTCTTGAGTTCGTGGAAAAATACCATAGAAAAAGGCGGTTAGTTTTTCACGAACTTTCCGGACAGCTTTTCAAACTCTTCGAACAATTTTTTTGCCAAATTGGTCCAACCATTTTCAAGTGATGCTCTTATTAACGAACAGCATTTCATTTTTATTTATTTTGATAGATTATCAATGTTTCAAATGTCTACGATACAGCAGGGCTTCAGCCCTGTAAAATAAATATATTATACGACCCTTCCTGGTTATACGGCGCGCGGCGTGCTGTTGTTGGCCCGATATCACGTTATAAGAGCATTAACATCAGAAAGGACCCGCTGACCTCGGAGGGCTACCTTGTACCTATGCTTATAGCAATGAAGCGATAACATTTTATTTTTAGCAGCATGCATAAAAGTAACAAGCTGGATTCTAGCGCTTACATACATAATTTAATTAGTCTGACAGGCCACGCTGTTTTCTTCTTTATCCAGATGGAAATGAATCATCATCATCGTTTCAGCGTTTTATGTTCCCGAAAGGTTCTTGGAGACCACGGACCGGTAAGCGCAGGTCCTACGCTGCGCTTACCGGTCCGTGGTCTCCACCCACAAGATGGACAGACGACCTAAAAGAGGCCGCAGGAAAACGCTGGATGCAGGCCGCTTCCAACCGGTCCCTTTGGAAATCGATGGGGGAGGCATATGTCCAGCAGTGGACGTCCTATGGCTGAAATGATGATGATGTTCCCACTGCTGGGACTCAGGCTTTCACTTAGAGAGAGAGAGAGGCCAACCACCACCCTTATTCACCGTGCTGGCATTGAATGTTGGTGAAAGTTATACAATATTCCTCACTATGTTTTCCTTCACCGTTTTGAAGCCATGGCATCGAAACTGCACATAATTTATTTAAGAACTAAAAAAGTGATTGGTGCATGGTCGAGAATCGAATCGGGTTCCGTCAGATTGTAAAGCGCACGTGCCACCGCTCGGCCAGCATCGCTCCGAGGACCGGGAAATGAATATTTCCTAGTATCTACAAGAAAATATTCAATATATTTTTTTTCAATAGATTCTCGGAGCTAGCCCTGACATTTGAGAGGTTTATTGAGGCCGACGACGCCAAGAGGCCCTGTTGAATATAAATTACAATTATGGATAGTGTATAAAAGGTTATATAAAAACGATCGTACAGTGTTGGTTTGAACATTTCTGGGTTATTGCGGTGAGATCTTGATGGTGTTGATCTGATCTATGGTGTAAGGTATGACACCCGCCAATTATATCTCATATTTTTTAATAATTATCACACTGATAATAAAAGTGATTCTTAAAAGGGTTGTTAATATAGGGCCTTACTTAAAAACGTTACTCAAGTTGAGCTAAGCCTAAAAATGGTCTCTCAACTTTTCGCTGACGACAATCACATGCAAAAACGAGAACGCGCACTTTTAAGCATAGATTATCTTGAGTAAGGTTTTTATGGCTATAAGTCTTTAAAAGTCGGCAACGTATCTGTGATGCCCCTGTTGTTATGGTGTTACAGGTATCCATAGGCGACTGTGATCGCTTACTATTGGGCAGCATGTTAGCTTGTTTGTTACCTATGGTATTTAAATAATATGCGAAAGTTTGTTTGTCAGAGTGTTGTCCGCACTCTACTTCGTAAAGCTGAATAGATTTGACTTAAATTCGGTATAGAGATAGATTACGAGTATTGGGTTAACACGTAATTGTTACATTCCCGAAAAAATAAAAGGTTCCTTTGGGTTAACATGTAAAAGCACGGCTAGTTTTTCCACTTGTTATAGATTGAAGAAATCAATTGTTTTGTTCTTAATTTCTACCAACTAATTACAGCTGTATATTTCAAACTTTTCATGCCGCTGGACCACAAAAGCTAGAAAGCTTTTCTAGAAACATATTTTAAAATTTGCCCGTCCGGTAAATTGTGTTGTCTTACGGCAACGTTGGTGAAGACTGTAATTTAATTAGCAACATTGCTGGCTAGTGTATCGCTCATAAATGTGCCGGTGGTACAGTGAGCATCTTTACGTATCGTGATTGGTGTAACGTATCATAATTTTATTTTCCATGGATAGCAAGTAATAAGATAGATAGAAAACTCTTTATTGTTCACACCAAAAATTATACACGTACATAAAAACAACTAACTAGTGAAACAATTGGCGGCCTTATCGCTATAAGCGATCTCTTCCAGGCAACCTTAAGTAATAAGTGTTGTGAAATAATAGTTGTTTCATGCAAAGTACTTTTAGTCTTATAGTATACTAGCGACCGGCCCCGGCTTCGTACGGGTATATGTTTTATTATATATATAAACCTTCCGTGGGAAAAATATCTACCTGATAATGAGAACCGCATCAAAATCCGTAGCGTAGTTTTAAAGATCTAAGCATATATAGGGACGGACAGACAGAGGGAAGCGACTTTGTTTTATACTATACATGTAGTGATAGTGATGATGATAGTGATTAACTTACTTTACTTCATTGTACCGTTGCTATTGGCGCGCCTTGGGAGTAATATTGACTCATATATGTCGTAATGGCAAAATACATGACACTCTTATGGCGATGCCGTCATGTTTCATAACTACAGGGCGTCACGTGACGGCAATTTTTTTCAAACTAACAGCTGCTAATTACAAGTTAAGTATATAAAAACTAGGTACTTATTCAAAAGCCTTGATCAGTTCTCATGTAGGTATATCTTAAACGTTAAAAATAATCATATATAACAGTTCAATAATCTTCTTAGTAATCTGGCTTCAGATGCTTTTACTCAGGCAATACAAAATACTCAAACTTGGGCAGTTATGACGTCTTTTCTGCAGTGCCAATATGTAGCATTTGGTATCTAAATATACCACAACCATCGTGAACAACATGGAGCAAATTCATCAGAAAATACATTTAATTAATTCGTTTTGGCGACATGTAGCAATACGTAATATTTATGGAGCAATTAGAGACAATATTGCATATAATTGAACCCGAATTGCATATGATTGCTCCACGTCAGGCGTCGGATTCCAGGCAATAATTTCATAAAATGCACCTTTTCGGAAAGCTTTTTATTATATAACTTAAAGCTTTCCGAATATATATGATGGGGTTTTATTATATATATATATATAAACTGGGCGTGGGTTCGATTCCCATCTAGGACAATCATTTGTGTGATGAACATTTGTGTTTGTTCTATGTCTGGGTGTTAGTATCTATTTAAGTATGTATTTAAAAAATATATATGTATGTATATCAGTCTCTGGCTGCCATATTACAAACTTTGCTTAGTTTGGGGTCAGATGACTATGTGTGCAATAATGTCCCAAATATTATTATTTATTATTATTAAACTTTCCGTGAAAAATTATCTAACTGAAAAACGACTTTATTTTATACATGTAGAGATAAATAAGTGAAGATTTGGACGAGTAGAGCAGATAAAGTGGTAAACGATTATCATAGGGTAAATAAATAACAAATATTTTTTTTAGAATTTAAATAACAATTTAATTAGTCATTAGTCTATTTTTATTGTCTGAGTATACTACCAAGTCTACAAGATCTATTTATTAGCTATAAGCCTGTCCTGGTACCAGCTTCTTCTATAGTTAAATAATGACACATTATGACTCTTAACCTTAAATATTAAAAGTACCAGATGACTGATCACTGAAACAATCACACCAAAATACCACCCAAACAACCAACACTCGACACTAAACACACTCAAACTGACAGATACACTCACTCACATTAACACGCACACGTACACCACCCACCTTTTTAAAACCACCTACTCAGGCAAAACACCGCCTCATAAACTTGATTGACAAAGAATATTAGTAATTTACCAAAAGGCTCTATTGTATATGTAAGTAAATATTAGTACTGTCACTTTTACTTTCTTCGCCAACGCGCCTAGAATGGTTAATGTTATCAATACCGCTGTTATGAAAAATCTAGTTTAAGTTCACCTCTGCGGGGAAGACAATCATGCATAGAGTTGAAAACTGTGATCACGACACAGGTTATCCTAGTGTGGGGGACAGTGTTCCACTAAGGTACAAAATTGTTTATTTCCACCTCTCTTTCACAACATTTGTATACATATATATATAACTACATATAACTACCTTTTAAGATCCTTATGTACCTATAGGCCTTTAATGAATATCAATAAACGTTTTTATTATTTATTATTATTATACCTAATTTCATTCAAATCCGTTCATCTGTCACGGAGTTTAGTACGCACAAACATGTCAAGCATACACACCTACACACAAAGTTTTGAATTAATATTAGTGTGATTCTACGCAGTGACGATACGTGAAGTTACCCAGTGTGAAAACATCTTTAATGCTTTTAGCAGCGACTCTGACATTAGAGCATGAGTTGAGTAAGTAAAGGGATATTTTCAACTCTAATTTCTATAAAGTGAACAGTGAAAGTACGATATCCATTTGCGTACAAAACGCGCGTTTTTAAGCAATGTTTCATTTTCAACGTCTCTTGCATACCAATGTGTTGAAATCGGATGATGGAAAACTGTATTGATATGAGCCGGATTCATTTTAAAATTGAATTTCATGATAAAAGCTTTTATGTCAATTTTCAACGAATCTGCCAATATCACTATAAATCATCCGAGTGTAAAATTCAAAAGGATTCGCCATACATGAAACAGATAAAAATCAACCGACCATCAAGAAACTTACTCGGCATAAGGAGGTGCAAAAAGGTGGCAACATTCCTTCAGTTCTGATGAAGTCGGTTTTTTATATTAATTATTATTATCAATATAGCATTGCTATGCATGCCTTGCTTTAGTTGGATCAATGTTCAAACTATCACGCCGCATAATTCAGGTCGTTCGGTCGTCTTAGCAGTAGCACATCAGACGTCAATACAATAATATCAAATTGCGTAGCGCCATATAAAAAGTCTTTGAAAACAGTTGACTGCGCAAATACAGTTAAACTACCGCTAAATTAATATTTGGACATCATAGTGCAGCTGCAGTTTCCCTAATTTAGACTACGCTTCTTAGTCTTGAACGTCGGCGCAAAGTTGCTGGTTTATCGGTTTTTATCAGATACATTTCGGAGAGTGCACTCACTCTTGCATGATCTAATTCCCTTCTACCCATTTTTCTATCAGACTGCCAGAGTGGGTACGAAAAAGCGACACCGCTTCATGGTTGATATTCCGAAAACCCGTACCGTTACCGTACCGTACCGTTGTTGTGCAAACTGCTAGTCTGGGGAATGCACTGACTAATTGGGTGTTAAACGATAGTTACAATCTGGGTGTCTTCAAATCACGAGTGAATCGGTTTCTTCTAGGCAAGCGTGTTCCATCGTAGACCGTATCATCGCTTAACATCAGGCGAGGTGGCGGTCAAATACAAGCCTATTATATAAACCGTACGGCCAAGGATTGGTACAATCTGCTGGCTTCCTGAGAAGGAAGCCAGCAGATTGATATAATCTGGGCCTTTTCAAGGTCAGAGTGAATAGGTATCTTTCTAAGTCTGCGTGCTGCATCTTTGAACACATCGTCGCTTACCAACAGGCGAGTATGTAGGCAACTGCGGAAAAAACCAGCTTAACGTGTCGCGGGATCTCTCCCGGTAAAGGTCTATATGAAATCTACCATCATTATGAAGAGCAACTGTAGTCTGTTTATGACATTCCCAGAATAATTTAATAAAAAATCCCGCGCACCCTTCTCTCCTTCATCCCCAAAGTATAATTATGAAACGGGGAGGAATTAGCAATGCGCAATATAAATCACTTTTAACCGGCATTAATTTAAACATTTTAATCAGCACATAACGCGATTAATGGCGAGGAAGTCGATCATGCGCCGTTATTAACACAAGCCGAGGAAACAAAATTACACACGACTTAAACCTAAAATTATGAATAGCTTTTAAAGCAATTTAAAATCACCACATCATGGTTTGTTGACGAGCAATCTCTATCCTGAACATAGAGACATTTTTAAACCCCGTCGCAAAATGAAGAAAGTCTGTGTTGTAGTCCCCAAACAGCTAAACCGACTTTGATTGTTTTTTTTTTTGTTTGGAAGTTGGCTTGGTCGATAGTGTTTTAGAAATGATTCATGAAAATCTGTTCACCCGTTTCAAGATTATCAGCTCTTTTATCAGGGACTAGTCGCCCGCCCCGGCTTCGCACGTAAGCTGGGCCTTCGGCCTCGCTACAAAATATAATATAGCCTGTAAGATTTTTTTAAATCGGTTCAGTAGTTTGTAGTTATTTCGTCACAAACAATCAAAAATCCATTTTTTTTTGTATTAGTATTGATTTATATTTGTTACATATGCACTACCTATGGAAAATATAATTCTTCACTCCGTCACATCGATCCAGACGCACCCCTCTTTTTAATAGATCCTTTGCTAAGACGAACTACAAATATCTGGGTCTTTTATAATACCCTGATCTGCGGGTATTATAAAAGACCCAGGAAAACTTCTTACATTATATATTTTACAAACTGAACCTCACTGAGCAATTAAAAAGAGTTATGCACTTTTATGCACTAAAGCATAAAAAACAGTTTTAGTCTGTTCACACCGCCCATAAACAAGACTTCACGAGTATGAAAAATGAAATGAATTTTTTTTAATTTAAATTTGGTCTTATTTAAGCAGGTTCAACGGATGTTCCAGATATGTAAAACTCAGGCGCTGACTGTGATAGAAATCAGTTCTTGCGTCATAGCTGAAACAGTTATTGTTTTTGCCGCTTTCAGCGTTCAGCTGAGCAAACACCAGATGTCGCGGTGAAACCAAACATAGTTATCCTTCCAGTCTTGGGGCAGTACAAAAAAATACACCGAACACAACCCGTTGTGGTTTAATAAAGCCTCTTTGTACTAACACACCGTAACGAAATAGGGTCCTAAACTAATAAGCCGGGGTCCATTGCGGCGACGTAGGTCTCTGAAGCTGACGGGTTTAAACAGATTTACACCAAAAAAAGCCTCGGCCTTTACACAATGTTACGAATAGTGAAGACAGTAAGGATTTAAAAGACCGAGAAAACCGATGAATCGGTTTCTTCTAGGCAAGCGTGCTCCGCCGTTGAGCGCATTGCCACTTGCCAGCGAGCCGGTTGGCTACACTGCTTTAAAAATTTAAAAATTGCTTTAAAAATTTAAAGCAGTGTTGTTCGTCTATAACGTCTCTATTATATTACATCTCACTGATTATACCATGGTCCTTGCAGAGCAAAGGATAGGTTTCCTGAGAACAAACGACACAGATTTATACGGTACGTGGGTGTGCGTAGCGTGTATAAAGAGGTTATTGTTGCTTAATTTACTTACTGATGCTTTGTTGTGCCTGTACGGTTGACCCTTGTCTTTTGTTTTGGTCCAATTTGCTCTCCCCGGGTAGTATTTGTTTTGAATCTAATTAAAATTATTTCTTATAATTTACATTATGTATACAACAAACAGCTCATGTAATCGTACGCTTAAAATGGAAAGCGTTTGTTCGGAAAAAATACGCATGTATCTAATACTCGCTCAAAGGGATATTTTCGATCGTATAATTAAAAATGTTGTGTGCGACCATGTTGAGTTAAAATTAATCATGAAAGTATTTTAATCAAATTAATACGAGCGTGTGTGACATGAGAGTGAGAGTAAACTCTTTGTGTACAGCATCGCATAGTTTTACAAAATGCTTTGTCACCAGTAATTTAATCGGACAGAATTTGCAGTCAACAAAAAGCACAATTGTGAAATTTTAACGGATATTCTTTCACAAATAAAAAAAATAAAATAAGTCAAAATATTTTTGTAAAACACTTATATACAGTGTTGTGAGTAGAAATTAATGTAACGTTTAATTAAGAGTCTAATCTTAAAGTTTTATTAGGAGCTCCGACGCGAGCTCTTTTTCGCACATGTTCAACATTTTTCTAGATAAATAATTATCATTATAAAAAAACGACTTCATCAGAACTGGACCAATATGAAATGGGAAGCACAAAAACAGAATCATTAAAATAGGTTCACCCAGTCAAAAGTTGATAACAAACATAGAAAATATACAGTCGTATTGATAACCTCCTTCTTTTTGGTCGGTTAAAAAATAACTGAGTGGAAAAATGGATTGGACATTACCTCTAGAACAACATTCATGATCATCATCATCAGCTAGAAGACGTACACTTCTGAACATAGGCCTCCCCCTTAGAACTCCACACTGAACGACAGCCTGCTATCTGAATTATACACCCACTGGATGCACGCGAATAACACTTCATTTAAAAAAAAAAAAAACTCGCCAAATTTGTTTTAAAACATCTGCATTGTTTTATATTCTGAAAGATAATGTCCAATAAATTTCTTTTTTTTCCCGCATTTCGTGTTTTTTTACCTTCATATTTTTTATGTTATGTTTATTATATTTTTTTATGATACTGAGTGACGAGACGAGCGAAAGTCGCTCGCCTGATGGCTCTTCACGCTTGCCCATAACAGCTCAACGCCACTCAGCATTTTGAACTTCAACAGTTCAAAACCCTGGATGGCAATGCACTGCGCTCGTCACCCCGAGATATAAGATGTCAAATCTCTGTGTGCCCTGTAATTTCGTTGGAAACATTGTCCTTCAAATCCGGAACACAGTAGTGTTTGAACACTACTGCTTGGCGGTTGAATAACTGGCAAAGGTGTGATACTTCCCCAGAAGGACCCCTGCAAAAGAGTCCTACCACTACAGAAGGGAGATAGATAGCTGTTTTAGGAAACGGACTCATAAGTCGAATTATTAAGGCACTCCTCCATTTACGTAAGTGTATAATAAAACCATTCCCCAAACTACTCAAACTAAACTTGTCCTGAATGCCTTATATAACATGTTCTCGCGACCAGACCGCCTCATCAACATGAGAAAGGCGCCGGGCGTTGGCCGCGTCCCGCCCCCAAGTTTTATTGGCACAGTGTAGCCGAGTTTACCCCAATGTTGACCAGTTTACTCCAGTTCTGGCTAGTTTACCCCACTGTAGTCCAGTTTTCCCTATGCCCGAAACTCGATCATCACACAAAGATGTCGTTATGGTACATTGAAAACCGAAACTAATGTCAGTTGAAAAGGAAAATACACCTATGATATAAATCGACAAGAATATCGAATTATCTCTCATTACTTACGTTATGGCGTAACTAACTTTGGAGTTAAAACGTGACTTTTCCAGTTGTTTCCAAAACTCCATACTGTAAAACAAAACTAACTTAACTTCAATTCTGACTATGACTTGATTAACAATATATACTTATATATTTATAAAAGGCGATTAAATATTAATATCCGGTCAAGTGCGAGTCGGACTCGCGCATTATAGGTTGTGTACCATTATCTATAAAAACGGCAAAAAAATCACATTTGTTGTATGGGAGCCCCCTTAAATATTTATTTTATTCTGTTTATTAGTATTTGTTGTTATAGCGGCAACAGATATACATTATCTGTGAAAATTTCAACTGTCTAACTACCACGGTTTATGAGATACAGCCTGGTGACAGACGGACACCGGAGTCTTAGTAATATGGCCCCGTTTTACCCTTTGGGTACGGAACCCTAAAAACGTTTGTATATTTGTTCCTCTTTCATTCAGCAACAGAGAAACGGACCGACGTAATTTTTATGCATAGATAATTGTAGGCCCAAAGAGTAACATAGGATACTAATTATCCCGGTAAAATGTAGGTCACTGTTTCTGAAGGAATAATCACGCGAGTGAAACCGCGGGGCGTAGCTACATACATACATACACACACACATTGCCTTATATACCTAAAAAAATAATTAAATCAGTACATTATAAAACTTCTCCGCCACTTATTTTATTTAAAACCAACAGTGTTCAAATCCACGGTCCATTCTTTACAAGCACAATCCAGTCGAACCTTTCTCCAGCGCCATTTTCATTAAAATAAATAAGCTTATCAACGGAAAACCTCAATTAAATTCACCCGCGATACCCTATCAATAACATCATTATCCCTTTTTGCACGCATTTTGAACAAAACGATGATGGTACAAGGGACCGTTCACACGGCATCTTCCGGAAACTGTTCCGGTAAATTTTACTGGATTTTTTATACATTGTGGCGAATGAGTTGGAAAAATAAGAAAGAAAAGAAAGAAAAGAAAGAAAAAAAAGAAAAGAAAGAAAAGAAAGAAAAGTAAGAAAAGAAAGAAAAGAAAGAAAAGAAAGAAAAGAAAGAAAAGAAAGAAAAGAAAGAAAAGAAAGAAAAGAAAGAAAAGAAAGAAAAGAAAGAAAAGAAAGAAAAGAAAGAAAAGAAAGAAAAGAAAGAAAAGAAAGAAAAGAAAGAAAAGAAAGAAAAGAAAGAAAAGAAAGAAAAGAAAGAAAAGAAAGAAAAGAAAGAAAAGAAAGAAAAGAAAGAAAAGAAAGAAAAGAAAGAAAAGAAAGAAAAGAAAGAAAAGAAAGAAAAGAAAGAAAAGAAAGAAAAGAAAGAAAAGAAAGAAAAGAAAGAAAAGAAAGAAAAGAAAGAAAAGAAAGAAAAGAAAGAAAAGAAAGAAAAGAAAGAAAAGAAAGAAAAGAAAGAAAATAAGTAAATATAATTTAATTTTGTAACATTAATCAATTTACCCAGGAGGGCAAAAAGAAAAATCTAGTATTTTTGAATTCTAGCATTTAGTATTATCTAGTCTACCCATCCAATTACGTGGCGAATTGGCCATTTTATACACGCGTATCCTTCTTGAAAATTTAACAAAGGCGATGCTCAATTGTCCGGATGCCGACTATCATTCTTGCAAAGTACCGGAACTTGCCGTGAATACGTGCCCTAAGGCAGATGTGATCATGTATGACCCCCACACACACGCGCCAGATTTAGGTTATAAAAACACATATGAAACCTAATAACAATGTAAGCCGTCCTCCTAAATGATATCATTTCCTCGAAAAAAGGTTAAAAGGGTGATTCCTAAAGAGAGGGCTCGTTATAGCAGCACTTGTTGGCCGGAAGTCATAGCGCTGAAATAACATTACCCGCGGAAAATGTGTAAATGTAATGATTGGACGCAGTATGTATGAGGCCGTCCTCTCATACATACTTATCGCTTGGAATTGAACCCTAAAACTACAACTTTCTTTATTTAGGTTCTTATCAAGTTGCTTTAATAAATATTAATGAGATTTGAAAATGTTTATTTACCGGAAGGAATTGTTTTTAGATGAGTTAGTTGTCGATATTTGGCACTATCAGCGTCACGCGCCACGCGTATTTCGCCCGCTATTCTACAAGGAATATGAATTGTTCTGGGATAAAAAAAAGACTAACACATAGTATTTTTTTATCCACGATATAAACTACCTCGGTAAGTATTACGGAGTTGAATACGGACAAACAGATAGTTTTTTGTATCTCCTAAAAATGTACGAATAAAAAACATCGACATAAAAATGGCTATAAAACATTTGCAATGTTATTCTAAGGATATTTTTGTACTAAAACATGTGCAAAATGTCCAAGCGAAATGGATGTTGCAGAAAGATTAATAATCCTAATGAATTTCTCAAAAAAAAGGAAAAAAAATGCTACAACTTTTGTAACATCTGTATGTAACCAATTTTGCAAGGAACACCTGATTCGATAGATAAATAAGATCAAAGAAAAGGAAGTCTAGTAGCGCGCGTCAATCTATCTACAGTATGATGAGATATTTCTCTAGACGCCGTTTCATGCATCAGAGCGCAGCGTTATGACTCCATATCAAATAACCCCGAGATATGAGATAAATCAAAACGTCAATATAGAGCCAGACCTTTTTGTTTCTCTCTATTTATGTGAGCGGGGAAAAGAAGCAACTTGCCGGGCGGGTCATCTATTCCTATCAGTTAAAGGTTCGCTGCACACGGGCAGGGCCATTTATTAAACTTATTTTCTACTACGCTTCATATTTGATAGTTTCAAGCGGCTCTGGAGTTCTGAACGATACAAGAACCGACGATAAGAGGCTGACATTTTACTACCCTGAATTTACAAATAAAAAAAATATCTATAAGCATAGTCCCATGGTTTGTCAACTCAACACGATGGTTTTCACGTTTAATGAGATAAATACGCTCAATGACACATAAGCAAAATTACACATTCACAAAATATCACACGCATTAATGACACAGTCGACAAGAAGTGCCTATTCTCGACAGAATAGATGGAAATCAATGATGATGATGACACACGACACAATTAGTTAAGTGTGAAACAATGTAAAACAGTTTAGTTATAAAAAATACAAACATAACCGTATAAACCATTAATTGAGACCTAATTGGACCTAATTGGATGGCATGGAAGGTAATTTCTAGCCTAGGAAAAGTTTGAACATTTATTTCGTCACCGTTAAGGAAATTGCCACAGCTCGAGGCATTAATTTAATAAATTAACATGCTGGGAAATGGCCTAATGACATCCGTAATTTTCGTCCGTATCGTTTTCGTAGAACTTTACCCACAAAAATAATGAATGTTTCAGAAACGAAATGTGTATTTCACCGAATAAAATAATGCCTCCCTGTAACCAATTTAATAGTTCCCCATTTTGGGCTTGATTAAACAGGTATATTAACTAATAACCATGAAACTCTTCCAGGCAGGAAGTGAAAAAATCAAAAGGAATTTTTTTTTCGTCACCAGCGACCTTATATCTCAAATCTGGCAATTGTGATAGCAAGCCATCACGCTCGCGCCAAGATGCTAGTTGCATGCGCGCATAAGGGATGGCACGCGATCACAATCGCCGCCAGACTTACGTAATAAGGCCTCTTGTTTTATTTCCATTATGGGTCAGCGGCATAAGTCTGATATCGCCCGCAACCGACGGTACGGGGGTAGGAGCACGACAGAAAACATCTCTTCTTAATTTTATCTTTTGTCATATTTCCCGCACCTCGTGTAGCGTCGCGGGCTATATCTTAGTTATATGGGCGGCCAATAACTAATTAATTTTTTGTGGCCAATTGGGGCACTATTAAAAAGTTCGATGTTTTCGATCAACTTTTTGAACTGTCTATCGCTCTACCGTTAACTATCCCTACGTATATTCAGTTTTTTAGATAAAAAAGTATCAAAGAAACATTAAAGTAGCTGTACAATATAGTTTCGCGAATACTTTCGACATTAAAGAAGAAAATAAAACTACTTTTGCGAAGAGAACAAGAGCCGCCGGACGCTTCACTTTTAGAACTTGTCAACTTTCTAAAGTATTAACACATTGTATTACCCCTCGGTATGTCTTACGGGATTAACTTTATTTTTATGGTACTGAAGAATATTCTACGCCACAATACACCGAGGTAACGTCGTGTGGCGTTGTGACATAATGAAATGTAAATATCGAGATATAGTAGAAGTCACAATATAGAGAATAGAGAAGGTCCTATAGAGTCACAATCGTGCGAAAAAAAAAAATCGGCACACTCTACGCATTGCGCAGACTTTTTGGTTAATTGTAAAGCAATCGCGATCCAACTACAACGCCGCGCGATGCCAGTGCTACGATGCCCTATCGGACAAGCGACGTTGAACACTATGCAAGCGACATAACGTCTAAATTGATGTAAATGTGGCATTGTGAACTATATAATTAATATCTAGGTATGTACAACGACTCTCGGATGTTGTTAGACTGTTTTCACAGAAAGATTGTGACTCTATAGGTACTGCATCTCGATGGATGTAAACAATAAAGATCATTCTTCTTCCGATGCATATCCAATACTAGAGGTTGGTCATCAGAACCTTGAACCTCGCCCTGAGCTGTGTTACGAGTAAGTAGCTGTTCCGCGCTCGCAATATTAACTTATTAAAGAAAACGAATGATAATGAAAAAAATATGTATATATACGCCTCAACTTGAGAAACCTTTTTTCATCGATTAATAGAGTATCAATTAAGTATAATATATAACTTTTTTACATTTGACGCTTCGCAAACTTGCTAATATTTTATTAAAAATTTCATATAAAATGTCCATAAGATATCTTCAATTCAATGACAAATCAAATAATTTATTTATCTAATAATAATATCCAAATTATTACAAATTAATAAGATTGAATTAGTATTTTAACTTTAAGCTGTGGGCCCCAAACTAGGCCGAACCTGTATTTTGGAGTCCCTTGATTTCCCAGAGACATTTAAACAATTCATTCAACCCTGTGTAAAAGATCTGCCATTTATTATACATACATAGATTATAGTAGAAACTAACTGATTTATTAAATTATATTATAGTAGATATTTGAAGTTTGAGAGAAAACACCTCATTTTAAGAACTGCCTCAATTGAGATGGTCAAATAGCTTCTCAGTTTCTTCGTAGGATCGAGTGAGAAGCCAACACTTACCAACGGTTTTTCTGACTTGAAACGTGTTGCAGTCTGCTATATCACATGTGCCTGCGATTTTGTTGTAGATAAAAGTATGCGAGTATTTTGGCATGCGACCTGCGAACGCGGTTTTTACTCTCGGCAACGGTAAAATATGAAGTTGTTTCCGCTTGGTCTTGTCCTGCAGAGGTCTGAGACGGTGAGCACTAGTTACAGCCTGTATTATAAAAAGCTGCCTAACACGCAAGAGCTCGACGTCTCTGTACAGCAACGATCTTATTTGTTAAATCTTTCGCTTAGCAGCTACCATTTTGTTCCATCAGTCGTCCAGAAACTGGTTCACTAAAGAACCATTTTCCATTATCGATCAACGCTAGGCGTGTTTACCATCTTCGACTACACCGTCACTTAGGATCAGGTAAGCTGTGGTTAAAAACCTAAACTGTCAAACATTGACTGCCCCGGAGGCTCAGTTGGTAGTGAACCTAACTTCTGTGCTTGGGGGCGTGGGTTCGATTCCCATCTAGGACAAACATTTGTGTGATGAACATTTGTGTTTGTTCTATGTCTGGGAGTTAATATCTATTTAAGTATGTATTTAAAAATATATATGTACGTATATCAGTCTCTGGCAGCCATATTACAAGCTTTGCTTAGTTTGGGGTCAGATGACCGTGTGTGCAAAAATGTCCCAGATTTATTTTTTATTTATTTTTTTATTAAAAAAAATCACTTCTTGACGCTTAAAACCTCTGATAAAATTGAATAATTAATTAATTAAAAAAATAAAAATAAAAATAACGCTGTAATGGGACCAACTTTTTATATTATTGCATTGACATCGGTCCTTGATAAGTGTGCAAAATTTCCATTCAATTAGAAATTTTAAAGTAGTTGAAAATCAAGTTCAAAGATTATGTTATATACATACATACCAAGCCAATAAAAGCGTGTTAAAAAGGCTTATAATGGGAACGATCTTATTTGTTAACACTTCATTTAAATAGCATGCCACAACGCCGAAGTATGTTGCCTTGTTGTAATCGTAGCTTTAGAAAGACGCGCTAGACATTTCACACAAGATTTCCCCGCATATTCTCTCAGTTAGCGCGACGGCATACTTGCATCTTGCAGCGTGATGCTAATAAATGTCATATTTTCAGACGAGACTGAAAGAAATTCCAGAAGCATGTGCTGCTGCTTGAGATGCAAATTGCCACGGTACGAGCGCAAAAAACACAGCAAAAGGCAAACAGGAGCGTAACGATGTCATTTCCATAGTTGAATTCAGAGCGAACCGTCGTGGTTCTCGTTGGCTTCCCTACTTTCTTTAGTCTAAATACGTGCTACACGATTGTGTGTAAAAAGTAACGCAAGATACAGCAGATGGTTTCGTAGAAGTAAAAGACGCTAAAGGTACACTTCCGTGCATCGCGGCCAAATAGCGTCTTTACGATTGAGTCTTTTTCAAACCCCGTGTCTCCATTAAATCTGTTCCAAGAAACGGATACTTCCGCGTCCGTCCGTTTGACACTCAATCTCCATCTATAGTCATGGGAAAATAATAAGATTTCGCCGAAATCCGACATGTCCATTGAACAGTCGCCCGCGACTAATGTAGATAGACGATATTCGGCCCTTTTGTCACCGAATGGACGACATCAAACGGGATACCCTGTAATCCCAAGTGGGCTAAGTAATAAGTTCTTGACGTGTTATCGTACGACAGAAAACTTTGCTCTTGTATCTTCAAACTTCAACGTTATGGCGAAATGAAGAATGATCTACAGGCAAAGGTATATGTTATGCCTTTGCCTGTAATTAGTAAGATAGATGGTCAAAAAAAAGTTTCACGAATCTGGACAGTTTTTCTTATAATAAATTATACTTAATAATATATTTTTTATAAAATAGAAATCTACATTATCAACATTTCAGCCATAGGACGTCCACTGCTGGAAATAGGCCTCTCCCATCGACTTCAAAAGAGCCGGTTGGAAGCGGCCTGCATCTAACTTTCCTGCGGTCTCTTTTAAATTGATAAAAAAAAAATAGGAAAAAATATTGAAATGCGGTCTAAGAAATGTTGATTTTCTCGTCTAGTTAGTCTAGTAGATTGTACCACGAATGCATAAAACAAGCCATGTTAGCAGATAGTTTTATCAGTCCGAGCCAAAGGCGAGGGCGGATATTTAAGCCAATGATAAAATAGGTTTTATACACGTGTTATAACACTTTATTTGCGAGGAAATGAAACAGTGATATGATATGTAATATGTATCGAAAATCACAATATTCTATTTTAATCGTCACAAGTTATGTCCGTTTCTTTAATAATACCCTGATCTATTTATTTATTTATAGACAAATACTCGTCACACTTACAGCTACGCCAAGGCGTGTAACGAGTCATACATTAAAAAAATTACAATAAAAATTAATTTTAAATAAACTACTATACATTCATGTAAATTCAATATTATGTAAATTAAGTCACTCAATCTATGGATATTGATAGTTGGTCTTTGGTCCTTACAAGCAAACTTCCTTCATGAAATATGTTATAAACTAAATTTCTTTGATCAATTTAACGAGTAAACATTTAAAGGAGACTTTTATGCACTAGACAAGTGCATAAAAAGCATTTTTAGTCCGCTTACTCCGAGCATTATCAAGAAAAGTCCACGAGTTTCCACACGAATTTGACGTTCCAAATTCAAATCACTTTATTCCCTAGTGAGTTTCATACAACTTTATATCCCTTAAGAGATAATGATTTACTTTACGCTGAGGTTGCATGATATGTAATTGGACATTGTCGAGCAGGTGTTGTGAAAATATATTTACACAACGAATTACACACAAGATCTAATCGAAAAATAAACAACAATGATGGTTGTCATTAATGTGTTCTTCAGCACACGAGCTCACAAATAAAACACAAAGGCGGTGTCTTTAGCACAATACTTACATAACAAGGGTTCACAAAACCAACACTTAATTAAAAAGTTAACGCAAACATGGCCATAGACAAAACAATCACGAACGCGGAAACAGAAACGCGAGTAATAAGAATGATCTAATTTCAACCCAAGAATTAATTAAATGGAACAAGAACAAAAGAAAACAGGATATTATGAATACTTTGAACGAGATCCTTTTATATCATCCACGTTTATTGTGTTCCGTTTCGGTTTCGCATTTATTTTGGCCCTACGACTTGACTTAGGGCGAAATTGATACTTTCAGGGTCTCTGCAGTGCAAAGTTATTTATATATGTCCTTACGTTGATTACGTTACGTACGAGTCCTTAAATTGATCCGTGAATGATTGCAACGTTTTAAAAGTAACAGTTATGAATAAAATTAAACAAATGCTCAAAATTAATTGTCTTGTTTTGCGTGTGGAAATTCTCGGCAAAAAAGTTGACAGAGCCATTTTCAGGTATTGTATAACTATTTAAGGGGATTCTGCCCGTCTGCAGTTTTCTCGCCCGCACATTATCACATGATTGAAGATATAAAATCACTTCAACGAAGAGACAAAGCATTACCAAATAGAATTCGCTCCTTCCTTCCTCAAAACTGGAGGTTTCTTAGAACTACTGTGGGTGTGAGCTCAAAAGGGCACAATCACGGGCGCGTTCAAAAAGTTAATATTTCATGAGAATAATATCACGAGTGTCGCTAGAAGCATTTAGGACGGGTACAGACTGCAGACATTTGCAACGGAAAATTGAGTTATTTTTTTTCGACAAATGTTGAACACGCCTTGTGTTTGTTATCTTATAGTTACTTTTGTCAAGATAAAATAAAGAAAAATTCAAACACTCACGCCGCGTTTAGTTCTACGAGATACTACTTATGTGATACGTGTTTTACTTATCGTGCGGGCTAAATTGCTTAATAAATAAAGTCAAGTTTTTAGTCTCTGTTTAATTCTGATATGACGTCATAATAGAGTCACATCAGAGTTGAAGTTCTTTTATTATAAACTAGCTGCGCTCCTCAGTTTCACTCGCGGGGTGATAAATAGTGATGATGGTGATGAAAGTTAGCCTAAGTTATTCCTTATAACATCAGCTATCTTCCAGTAAAAGATGAAAATAATGCAACCTCTTTGGTAGCGATAGCAACCTCCTTTGATGATGTAATATTTCAAAGTATAGACTACAATTCTTGTACTTGTTTTTTTTTTGTAAGGAAAATATTAAAACACATCAAAAATGTTCATACGATCGCTACCATACTTCACAGTTTTACTCGCTGGACTAATATGAAGATTAAACACTGTTTTAAACTATCACGGTTGTTCACTAAAGTTATATGATTATTTACGGAATATTTACCGTGAATATCGGGAGCTCCTTCCACAACCTTACCACGGTAAATATCCCGTAAATAATCATATAACTTTAATATGAAGATTGTCTGAAATTTTGATGAAAATCAGTCCAGCTATTTCGGAGTCCATAGGAAATATACAAACATACATACACACATCGCCTTTTATATAATATATATAGAGAACTGAGAACTGCAATTTTACGTGCGATCCTAAACTTGTGCAAACAAGCAAGTGTCGCACGTTGCTGTAATTCTGTAGCCGGCCTAAACGGCCAAAATTCACATGCGTTCGTAACCCTCTAATCCGCGACCTCACTTAATCTTTTTGTCGTCCCGTTGTGTACGTCTAGTGCGTACGGGACCTTACTTTATCTTGTTTACGTTCTGCGATGTGTACCGTATTTCCGTGCGCGTAATTCCGACCTTTTCTTTATGCATTGCGAAAATTAGGGATGTTGTTCGAGTCAGTTTTGCTTGTTAGTTTCTGGGGATGAGATGGACCTGTGTCGTCCCTTGTGAATGATATTCGCTATTATTTCTGACACGTTATGTATTTCTTTAGGTATGGAGGCGCAGGTGCTGAATACACTAGTGCTACTATGAGAAAGTCAGCAATTTATATTTGGTGTAGAGAAATTTACTATTGGTTGATTGAATCAGGCGTTACTTTGCGGAAGTCCATTTTCAAAACTGTTTTAATGATGAATTACACTAGAAATTCATCATTAAAACAGTTTTGAAATTTACTATTGGTAAAAAGTCCACAGAAAAATTATAGAACGCATATAATACCGAGTATTGTGAATATACAGAGTATATGATGGATAAACAATTTCACTGCTTTTCAATTTTAAAAAGGTTTCCCATTACTCCAGCAGCATTTTATTTTGTGTATTTATTAGTATTTATATTGTAAAAAAACGCATTTTAATCCGTCCAGTGGTTTAGGAGATGTGCGTGGACAAACAAACAAACAGACAAAATTACAGATTTTTCTTATCTCTACGTTTTTATTGTATGTACCTAAGATAGAATGTGAAGTGTGTTGTTTCACACTTTAGAATTTCCTATTTAAATGTTATAGACAATTCAAAAATTTAACGCCCGACAGGATTCGAACCTGCGAAATGATCCGGGTAAACGCCCCGATTGCTCTCGTGAATCTATGATATATTCAGTGGTGATATAATATTTTCCCTCCAAAAAAAAACAATTGAAGTTTACACATTGATATATTACATCATAGAAAAAAAAGTGATCCACGTTTAAGGAGGTTTCTGTCGCTACCAAGGAGGTTGCTTCAACGAGGTAAATAACACAGGGAAACCACGGGGAGCAGCTAGTCAAAATACAATTTATTTATTCGCGCAGCGACCGTTTGGGTATGTATGAGTCGCTATAAAATATTCAGTTTATAAATGCGATTCGTGATACGATTGCTCAGGTTGAGGACGCAACGTGACGGCTAGAGAATACTTTGTCAAAACTCGTAATAATCTACGTGAGGCGTGTTTTTGCTGTAAAAATAATGGGATCGTTCATTTCGCAAACTCGACGCATGTAAGTAATAACACAAGTCTGCATTAAGGTAACTTTATTATTGATCATAAGGCGCGAGCGTTATGTCTGTCTATCTACGTAATTATGTAGACTGCTGTTTCTTAAAGCAGAAAGACATTGGTTTTATTATAGTTGGGCTGAAATCAAGTTTTATAGAACAGAAAGTAATATTTGCCTGATGCTGATATGTCGAACGATCATCGTTCGGCCGAGCGCTATCATGTGCGCTTTACAATGTAACGGCACCCGGTTCGATCCTCGGCCATGTACCAATGACTTATTTAGTACTTACGTAAATTATGTGCTGCAGAGAAATCTGTAGCATTATAGCTGAGCACTGACCTTTTTTGTCGCACTGGAAACTTCAATGACAACTGAACATGTAGGTATAATTGTTATTTTTAAATTATTTTAATTCTGTTTTGTAATGTTGATGTTGTAGTGTCTTAAGCGTAAAATAAATGTATTTTCTTTCTTTCTTTCAGTATTGATGTCATTGCTCAAGAAAACATCGTGAGAAAACCGGTATGTCCAAGAACCACATAAGTTCAAAGAAATATGACATTCACCTACATGCACTGCGCCAGCATGGTGGATTATATATAACTAAACACAAACGTAGAGTACAGCAGACTCAATACAAACTGAGAAATAAAGAAAAAGAATTGTGTGACCTGTGGTTATTGTGGGTAATAAACTACTTAAACTGTACACAATACTGGAAGAGGAAAGGTAGTTAGATCTTAATCTAAGGTCTATTTAGTCATGTTATTACTCGTTTGTGTGTATACCGCGAGCAGACCAGCGACCCGCAAGCAGCACCCGATCTCGAATATAACTCATGTGCCAGCCATCGCCCTTCCTTAACCATATCTGAGGCAAGAGAGCGACCCGACACACGACGCAGCCGCAAGAAGGTGCCTTCGATGGTAACCATGAATGATCGAGGCATACCTATACACAATCCTTATTTCCATCAAGCTTACCTGTGGTTCGTCGTTAAGTTTTTTATGGTGCTCGTGGTTGGGTTCTGTGGACCGTTTGTGGATCCCATGATGTGACAGCAGATAGTAGCTCTTTAGTGAACCGATCTGAAACAAAATATTTTTTATGAGAAATGTGCCAGATTCGTGTAAAAACTTTATTTCCTATGACAAAGAGAAATGGTATCAACTAGTTAGGTCATAAGAGATGGTGATTTTTAACGATCTTATACACTAACATCTAACAGTTGTACCTATAATGTAAATAAATAAAACATTTAAACAGAATAATTATCAATTTAAAAAACCGACTTCAAAATTTGTCAATACGCAATTTCGGTTACTTGGATAACATTTTTTATTTTTTTCAGTTATTATGATTTAAAAACCAAACTACTAAACCGGTTTTGATGACATTACTTAATATGGGACCACCACTGAAGTATTGGCTTCGCAACGATTTGGTTCCAAATTTATGGTGCGTACAGCCCAAGAAAAGAACTCCGTTCCGTCCTTGTTTCGTGAGAACTACAATCAAAGCTTATATAGATGCTCTATACATTTCACTATATTATTACAAGAGGAAAAATTGTACGCTGTCAAACAGGGCAAGTTTACAGAATATTACAACTGAATTGAAATAACTAATGGTCTAATTTGTGGTAAGTATTATGCTGGTGAATTATCCCACAAGATGGATAGACGTCCTAAAATAAACCGCAGGAAAACGCTGGATGCAGGCCGCTTCCAACCGGCCCTTTTGGTGATCGATGGGGCGGGAGGGTTATGTCCAGCAGTGAACGTCCTATGGTTGAAAAGATGATGATGTCGACACTAAAACTTTTCAAACTCATAATTTATTCAACAGTTCTATTTTTATTCCCATTCACCTTCAAACTCGTTGAATAAAACTTCTACTGGGCACTATAAAACATTAACACCCTGGCAATTCATTCGAATTGGCGCCGCCGCGCTGGTACCTAGCCGTAGGGTTAGCAAGACGACAGAACGGGTTTTTTGCCTGTTTACCTACTTTTATATTAATATTTCTTGTTTTATTGTTTTTTAATTGTCATAAAATAAACTTTTCTGATTTCTGATTTTTATGGAGAATAATTTGAGCCACTAGCTCGCCTGATGGTATGCGACTATACAGGGCTACGTGGTACTAAGCTGATATTTTTTTCGCGATTTCAGAGTTGCTCTCATAGTAAAAGTTGTTCAATGACGGGTACTATGGACCGCTTTCGGCTTAATACACCATTCCGCGTAACCCAGGATAGCTGTAAAGAGAACGTCGATCTAAATGGAATCTATTCAGTCTACAGTTATATGATTATCAAGGGCATATTTACCGTAATAAGGTCGTGGAAGGATCTCCAGTGACAACCGAGGCAAAAGACCTAGAAAGAGGGTAAATCGTTTTGTCTGCCCCTTACTTTGAACTTTTTTGCCAATCACCTTCAGTCTTCCGGTGAACATAGTGCATGTAACTACGCCGAAATATCCGGAGCTCCATCCACAACCTTATCTCGGTAAATAACCAGTTTATAACTATATAACTGTAGTAAACACGTGATAGTTAAAAACAGTGTTCTTTTGTCGCTAGCTTTAAATATTACAGTTCTTTAAACATCATTAATATCGGCTTACAATCGTCAAAGTTACCACGTAACATACAAAAATGGCATACAATCGAATCGCGTGGCATAGAATCGCGGCTTTTGCAATATACTTACCAGTTTTTAAATATCGGTACAGTCCATAAGACTCTACTTTAAAAGATGCCCAAGGCCAATGGGTCTCAAGAAACAAGGTAAATTGCATGGAGTTTATCGATTTTTTTTTTTCAGTTTCTCATGGTAACCCTACAATGGGCGGTTACGGCACTTCGAGCACTATTTTTAGGGGTCTTTCAATGGGCGATTGTAAATCCGAAACACGCGATATAGCGCTATCGGCAGCGCCATCGGTGTTTTTGTGCCATTTGACTGCAGTGCTTTATTTCTTTTTAACACATTATGACATTCAGGTCAAGAAGTTCAACACTTAAATACAACAGCGGCATTAAAAGCTTTTTGAATGTCGCAGTTGTGTCACAAAAAATTTAACGCTTTTCTAGTCAGTGTCGGACAGTTTCGGAAAGCTTATCACTTAGTGCACCTCTAATCAGATTAACATGGGAAATATGCCTCAATACAATTATCGTTCGTGTTCCAATCAAATGTCTTCGTATTTCATCTACTTTCTTCCACTACGAGTATACCGCTAAGCCGCTTAATGCAAAAAATTTAAGTAAGTATGACACACTTTCTCATTTTTTCACGCATACTAAAAGACTTCATCATAATCAGTCAGAAGACGTCCACTGCTGAACATAGGCTTCCCTCTTTGACCTCCACACTGCACAACAGTCTGCCATCTGCATCTATTGGATGCCCGCGACTCTTACGCGAGCTCGCTGTGCTATGCTGCTTCCGCGTAACATTTCCGTCGCGTACACTCACCGGCACCGTCACAAAATGAACAGCGCATAAGTAAGCCTGTCGGCAAGAGTGCTTCTCTAATTAAATTTTGAAGTTAAGTGACGTAGCAGCACCACGTAATTGTAAATAGTTACAAAGTAATTAAGGGAATTGCCTGCGCGTAAGGAAGTTCGGGGGATGTAACTTAATTAATTTCAAGCACATTAATCTCGATCACACACGGTTAGACGTAGTGATTGCACCGTTTGGGCTTTTGAAGGCTTTAAAACTGCTGTTATTTGTGATACATTGCGGAAATTGTTAAAAACGATTGGGCGAAAGAGATAAATTAAAAATTATCAATATAAAAACCGACTTCTACAGAACTGGACCAAATTGAAATGGGACCAAATGGGAAGCACCAGCTTTCAAATAAAAAAAGAATCAACAAAATCGGTTCACCCAGTCAAAAGCTCTGAGTTAGATAACAAACATTTTAAAAAAACAGTCGAATTGATAACCTCCTCGATTTTGGAAGACGGTTAAAAACAATCTCTTCCCATCCCATAAAATATCAATACAAAAATTGCTTTATTCTATGTGCAAAGGTATTCTAATAATAATGCACACTCAGTGATCTTTTATCTTCAAAAATAGCAAAATGAAAAACATTTTTAACGGCATGTTCTTAAATAAAAAAATAAATAAAAAAAATGTGAAACTCGTAGGATAACAAAGTTAAATATGAAGTTAAATTTAAAACCTTATAAGTTTATATTACTATCGTAGCTATTTATAAACGATATTTGGCTGTTTTAATACATCTTGGGCCTTACTTAAAAACGTTAGGTACTCAAGTTGATTTATGTTTTAAAATGCTCTGTCAACTTCTCGCTGACGGCAATCGTCACTCGCGAAAACAAGACGGAGCATATTTAAGCGTATGTCAACTTGAGTAACGTTTTCAAGTAAGGCCTCTTATATGTAAGTCTTATATGTACATGTAAGTTACACATAGATATCTTCTTAAAACATATGACACTGTTGAAAATGCTAAAATTTATATGTTACATAGCGGTTAAAAAAAACGAATAAAACGCGTTTAATGTTTACGTTTCGCCAACTTCCGCCATAAGCTAGTTTGCAATTCCCGCGAGAAAATGGGGCGAGAGGTAGAGCCCGCACCAAACTTTGTGGCCGTTCTGAACATAGTCAAGCATCGACGCGTGACGCACTACGACGTCACATGCTTATTTGTTAGAGAAATTTAATTCTAAATGTGCACGACTCTCCACCACACTACGCATTCAAAATACTACAAAAATACGGTAGAGGGACGTGAAAATTTAGAATGAAAAATCTCTACCTCTTCACGACTGAGTGGCAGAAACGAATATGATGAAATTTGGTAAATAAGTAGGGTAGGTACATCATAAAATCAATTAGTTAATAACACTCGAAAATGTGGGAAATTGAAAATGACGGGGTGCAGCTAGTTTAGATCTGATGTCAGTGAGACGTACCTATAAGTTTAAAAAAGACAGGATTTGCCTACCACAGTTCAGATCAGTTACAAAGTTTGGCGCGGAGTATACCAGCGATCTTTGTCGGTCGTCGTTACCACATCAGCAGGTATTCCGGCAGTTTACGAGTATGTGCAACGTTTTATTGTCTTTCTTATTAATTGCACGTTGATGGGGTTAACATTATTTTGTTGGATTAGTTTACAGATATAACAGTATAGTAGATTATCAAGTAGAAATTGACGTGGATGGAATGAGAACATGATACTAAAAAGACTGTACTAAAAAAGGTGTACTAAAAGGACCTGGGAGTACGCCCAGCACTGGATGCATTAGAGCTTAGACCATAATGACGATTATCGAGTAATTTTGACACATACTACAGAATAGGGGTTTGCATGTTGTTTGAAACTAAATCATGCCAAACTCGGATATTGAGTAGGAAATTATTAGTAAAAGAGGGAAGAGATGTCTTTGCCCAGCATTGGGACACACAAGTCAGTCTAGACTAATAATAATAACTCTCCCGATTCAGAACACTAAACGACCCATTTCCTCGATCACTATAAAACTAGCTTTCGCGTCTACAAATCTCTCGTTTGTAAGAAAGAGTACTGAAATAGTAGAGGTTGTGATTTTTCTATCCAGCAGTATTAAGCAGTGTAGATAAAGATAGGGCATATAACGACTCTTTATGAACCATATTGGACCGTTTATTACCCTTGCTCGTAAAGTTTTAGCGACAACCTCAGAACTGGGGATTCGGCTTCACAATTGTTGGTGTTTTATGACCAAAAGACAAGCACTTTACTGTATTGGCGCTGCTTATTTATCGCTTGCAATGTAAGCATGCTGTATAATGTATACTCTCATGGGGTTATGAGCTATAAAGATAATATATAAAGGGTATAAATAACCTAAAACGTGCATTATCTACTGAGATATATGGAAACGTTAAACGTTATTTTATACGATATAAAATTTTAATGTGTTTAATGGATTGAGCAGATCAACGGAACCACGTTATTTTTTCAATGATTATGATAAGCTTGCGTTTGTCGACATCATGATTGATGTTAAGACTCAACCTCGAATAGCGCACGTTTGTAAAATAGGCAAGGGCATCGAGGCAACGGCCAAGGGGAGGCAACGAGGGGGCAGCTGCCCTCTAGAGATTAAAAAAATGTAGCCAACTGCAAAGAAACTCTGAACTGCTCTTGACTGTACCTACAATTCATATTTTTCTCATCCTCCATAATATTAACTTGACCTGGTGACCTGGGGGGGGGGGGGGGGGGGAGGCTGGGAAATGGGCTGGCGGCGCCCTTGAAAATAGGATACTGTTTACTCTCGATTGTCAATATTCGATTAGTAGCTGTGATTCTGCAAATCACTTCAATCGTATTACCTGTAGCTGTACCTAAAAACCCGACCCGGGACCCGGGTATGTCCTAAAACTGCGACCAGAACCACCGGAGGATGGGCATCAGCGTCCTAATAGTACACGGTGAACGTACTGCGATCCCCAAGCCACCTACCAAGCGTGGGGATTATGGCAACACCCCTCTCTATGAGGGAGGCCTTGTCCAATAGTGGACGTTAATTGGCTGATGATGTGTGTGTGTGTACCTAAAAAACTTGGTGGCTACATCACTTTTAGTAGCTACACAGGAAAATAATATTGTTTGACACTAATTATCACTTTATTTGTTTTACATATACATAGCCCAATTCTTCTGAAACCCGGAGAAACTAATCGTGATCTGCAAAATCGGAAGAAAAAAGCCTAGGGGGTGTCACTTAACAAGATGGACCGCAAAGAGCCTAGCACCAACATCTCTCACGCGATGTACCAGGCTGGGGAGTTCAATTCTCTCCTGCCCATTTTTCTATCAGACTGCCAGAGTGGGCACAAAAAACGACACCGCTATATGATTGATACTCCGAGAACCCATACTAAGCGCTTTGATTTCACTTTTATAATGCGAACTGCTAGTCTGTAGAATGCGCTGCCTGAATGTATGTTCCCCAATAGTTACAATCTTCAAACGCAAGCCTATTACTTAAAAGTGACTATAAACGACACAACACAGATAACAAAATAGCGCTGTTTGTAAATAGGATAAAGGATGAAACGCTTCTTCATATATTGAACTGTCCACGTTTGGCCCAAAAACGCTGGGTCAAACGTTTAACACTACGTAAACCATATTGACTATTTTACAGAATACACCGTTCACTTGGTACGGATGTTTTGCCCCGCGTGGACAGATAGCAGTTCAATTGTTTTCCTCTGGTCTTAACGTTCCCTGAACCTGAAATGAACACGGTCCTTTACAGCGAAACTATTAAAAAACACTTCGCACCACAATATAATAAATAGTCTCCAATTATCACTGACCACTCCCGCCAATTAGCCGAAGCATAAAAACGGCGCATTTAACATTGCACCTCTGTTACGTAGAGAATTTAAGACCGTGCATTCGTAGCCGCAGTCAGGTCTATTTTTCACATGAGCCACAATTTATGCACCCGCTCAGAAAGCTCCAGCCGCGGATATATGAAACCAGATTAAGCTATTATCTGCTCGACTTTAAACTGAACACTTTTATCTGCGCTTAATATATACCTGCTCGTTTTTTGTGGGAAACTGTAAAGATGCTTTAAGCGCTACCGACGCCTATAACAAATAGATCTACAATTTGTTATAGGTATAGGATTATTAACGGGATATTTACCGTGGTAAGGTTATGGAAGGAGCTCTCGATATTCCAGTCAACCACAACCTTACCGCGGTAAATATCCCTATAACAACTTTAGTGACAACCGTGTATGAAACAGTGTTCTACAATTTGTTGTATATTTAAAGCATGTACTTTAATTAATTATAAAATAATAATGCTAGGCATTGTTTGGCACTTCAAATTTGAAAGGGTAAAGCTATGTTTGCCAACTCCAGAAACCCCGCTCAACATTTATGCATTGAAATTTGAATTAAGGCAAGCTCATAACCAGACTGAATGCAGCTCGAACAAAAAGCTCTTCGTGTAATCCATAAAGAAACCATGTCAACCATTTCAAGGCATTTCTGCTCACTCCATTCCACTATGCTTTGGTTCATCAAGCCGAGAATGGTAAATTTGATTAGTTACTCGTAGTTACCTCGGTTCCTGTGCTCAGCTTTAGACGCGAACTTCGATGAGCAATGATCTTTAACAAGATTCCGTAGAACTGAACTGAACTATATTACAGCGAACTTAGACCATAGATAAAATATGTTTCTACGTAATCTTAGGTGCACAGTTTTAATGGCAGGATCCCTTTCGAAGTAGAGAGTCGTGCGTTTTAAGATTTCTGAAAAAATTTGGTAAAACGAGATACCCATCTGGAGACATTGAGTGAGCGAGGCAAAGGAGGGTTTCTTAAAACTTTTAATTAATTGTCAAAGTTCCAAACTCCTCCGCCAGAGGGAGTCGCATTACATTCCCAGGATTTCGAGTCATTGAGCATAATTCAAATTGTTTCCCAACAAAACAACTCCAAGTGGAACTTTCTTCAAGAGCTTTGATCTTTACCACTGTTGCCTATTGGATACCTACTCACGGAATATTAGAAATGTATGAGACGAGCACTTCGAATTCTATTTTGATTCTACGTCAACTGAATACGCGAAAAAAAATATACAATCAACTTATAACAGATACGACCGGCAGATTCTGAATTATTATCACAAAGTTTACAACATGAAATAATATTAAAAGAATTTCTTGTAAACGAAATCTCAAAAAACTGGAAACTAGTTTTCCTTGTAAAAAATATTTTGGAACAAACGATATAGCTATAGACCGCGACTTGGTATGCGGAGACTGTCATATACCTAAACTTACATCCTCAATTTTCCCCTCTTTCACAATTTTTTTCCCTTCCTCCGCACCTACCAAATTCAGGGTCGTAAAACAAATAACCTTCGAAATTTAATGATGAGTCAATCATTGAATGAGTGAGTTTTTTAATATTTATTTAATACTTTACTGCACACTTATAAGTAATGTAGAAATGCCAAAATGGAGGACTTAATGCTAAACATTTTCTACCAACCATCCACCAGGTTGTAAGCATAGTGTGTAAGCGTGTATTAAAACTGGTTAAGTCCATAAGACAAAGAGCCCCACCAACCACGGTCCACCAACGAAAATAAAGAGAAGAACTACAATTTTAACAAGAAATAGATAAACATATACAAGAAATACAAATATGATTAATATTACATACCAACACATATCATTTTACATGATTTTATTAATATGTATGGATCATAGTTTTTGCTTAAGCAGATGGCATTAAGAAGTCTATATGTAGAAGTCAATTCGTAACCTCACAAAACTGACAAAAAGGTTTGCATAATAGAGGTTCAAAAGAGATTACATACAATAGCACCCGTCCATCCTCTCATGTCTTGAGTCACACACGACCGCCCCCGGCCGCTGACAAGGGTCCAAATCAGAGATATTAATTTGTAGGGCACACTGTAAATTAACCGTCGCCAGCGTGTAACCGAGTTACCCCACTCTCCTCTTATATATTAGGTGATATACTTGGGGAATCCGAACATGTACCGGCCGCGCATTTCCCTTTCAAATGAAATTTTTGAGGATTTTTTTAAAACTATAATTAACGAGTACGAGTATGTACCACCGCATGAAAAAAATTCTATTAAAGAGCTGATTATTATTAAACAGCTGAACAGATTTTATTGAATCATGGCTAAGAATACTTTCGATCAAGACACCTTTCAAACAAAAGAAGCCCTAACTCGAATTACACAAGCAAGTAGTAGTGTGCAAACACTACTGTGTTCCGGATTGAAGGGCAATGTTTGCAGCTAAATTACAGTGTACACAGAGATTTGACATCTTATATCCCGGGGTGACGAGCGCAGTGCATTGCCATCCAGGGTTTTGAACTGTTGAAGTTTAAAATTCTGAGTGGCGTTGAGCTGTTATGGGCAAGCGTGAAGAGCCATCAGACGAGCGACTTCGCTCGTCTCGTCACCCAGTACCATAAAAAAAAACACTGGATCTGTTTTGTTTTTTTTGTGGTTGTCCACGCGTTTGAAACAGCAAGCGCGACTTCTTTAATAATATAATATCTTATCTTAAGATTGAAATAAAAAGAGGACTTGGCTGGCTCGACCAGTCCTGCCAGACTAAGTATTTTATGCTCAGCAGAATAATCAATAGCGCTTCTCTAGGGAATACCCATAAAATTCGCACGTAATTCTAGGCTTCGGGAGATCTTGCTCTCATAAGGCGAGCTTAGCAGTAATTGCGCGACCCCTGCAGCATAGATTAGGATTCAGTTTGTACTATGCAAGCTTCCTATATTAGTAGCTATTCCATAAGGATTAAGGTTCATGTTCGGCGTAAATTGTTTAATCTAATTCAACATGGGCAATGATAGATTGCGGTTAGGAGTTAAATGTTATTTCAGTTATTCAATTGATTTATTGATTGATTTTGGTGATCTCGACGGAGTTTTTATTTTGTAGGACAAGTTTGTTTGTATTTTTGTAGCCTTGCACCCACTATGTATAATATTACGAATGTCCAATACTGTGACACATGGCGCATCGCCGCGTCATACTGTCAGCTATCGGAAACCGTAGAGCAATTTTAAAGGTTTTTTTGTCGCTTCTCTGCGCTCTGCCCTACATAATATAACAAAGAACGTTGTGCCTGGGATAAAAGCGTGTATTCTAAATATAGCTCTAGTTTCTGGCTCCAATGACTGGATTGATTGAATATTTTTACCTGGGTGTATCTTTAGACGACGATATTCAAGGATATCATTGTCATCTTTTTGTTTTACTTTGGGTCCAACCCTGATATCGCGAAAAATCAGCACGGTGTATATGTATATATATATATGCGTGTGTGTGTGTGATAGTGCATCCTATGTCGTCACTGAGCAGTGCACCTATGCTCGTTAGAGCCTAATAAAGAAAATGAGTTCTCAAGGAAGTTCATTTCTGAATAAACCGACGGAACAATGAACATTTAGCAAACGACCTTTGCACTAATATCCGCAGCGCCGCAGACCAACTTAAAGGTCACGACGGTAATTAAGGTCGAATACCGATGCTACTGTCTTCAGGTCAAGTTTTTAACCGCTGCTGTGGAAACATACATTAAATAAACAACTAAGATTTTAATTTTTAGTCATTACCCGACTGCCCAAGAAGGAGGGTATTGCTTTTCCAGCGTATGTTTTTTTAATGATTTTATACTAAGTACCTACTAACCTACATCCTATAGCCTAAACCGCCCAAACTGGCTTAATCGATTTTGATGTGTGAGGTGTCGTGATCGTATTCATGCATTTAAATAAATCTTTATATATTTAGTTTATAGTCAAACACCAACTGTGATTTTGTAGCTGATTAGTGTTTCAATGATCTGAGATAAATAATAACAATATATTGTTACTTTTTTTAACCTGACTGTACTAACTTCTACAGAAAGTTTACTAAATGGGATATAATACATGGAATTATTTAAAAGTTTACCAAACGAAACTTGTTGTACCTATGGAAAAGAGAATATTTACCAAACGCAACTTTTTTGTAGGTATATGATGTGGTTTACCAAATGGGATTCTTACCAAACGGGATACCCACCCATGCCCATGCTTTTATGGGCATACGACGCTTACACTCTTGACATGGCAATTTTTTTGTAATAATAAGGGTTGGAACATAAAGGCTGTGTTACACACATAGATCCATCCATCAATCTATCATAACATCTTGTAGAACAAAAATTTGCTAAATCCGAGAAAAAAAACTTGAGCTCTCATACAAAATGTGATCATGTGATCGGTGATTTTATATGAGTACACTTTTCTGACCACCGACGCAAAAAGAGGGGGTGTTATGAGTTTAACGTGTGTATCTGTGCGTTTGTCTGTGGCATCGTAGCTCAGTATGTAAAGTACTATGTGTTATAAATAAATAAATAAAAAACACGGCATAACCGATTTTGATTTATTTTTTTGTTTGAAAGGTGACTTGATCGAGGATATTCTTAGCTATGATTCATGAAAATCGGTACAATCGGCTCGTTTTTCGGAGGGTATTAAAAAAACAATTTATACTTGTGTAACTACGATCTATTCTATTAACTATCAATCTAAGTGTCTAGGATGACATGACAGTCAAAAGGCGCACAATTCAAGAGTTGCACTGTTATTATAGCGTATTAAAAAGCCCGTCCGCGAAATTGTTATGAAACATGATATAATACTGGAATAAACTGTATAAAGTCCGATACCCGAAATTCACCGCAAACATATCAACATTATTCAGCAAACCTCACTGAGTAACGAACTGACATCGTTACACATATTGAACTTTCACATGTCAATGTCACTCGCGATGGGAATGACAAATGTATGCCATCAGTTTTTTTTATCATATTATTTATTTATTTATAGGAAAACCAACAGCTTTTTACACTAAGATACACAATTAATAAACTAGAAAGCCAATTACAGGTTCTCACGAATAGATCTAAAATAGATAAGAAGTTAAGCATGTGCAAACACTATTGTGGTAGTATAGAATATGGAAAAAAGTATATATAAAAATAGTCACAACTAACCACACTAATACTATAAAAGTGAAAGTAACTCTGTCCGTCTGTCTGTTTGCTAAATAACCCAGGCTAAACGGCTTAACCGATCTCGATAAAATTTTGCGAGGTAATAGTAGGTATCATGAGGACGGACATAGGCTATTTTTTTCTGAAGAAATCGCGGACGAAGTCGCGGGTACAGCTAGTACTAAGTAAAATAAAATGCCATAATATACTTACTAGATGGGCTTGGTGGAATTATTTCAACAATGAAAAAACTACCGACACAGGAGAATGGAAGAGTTAGCATGCTGAAATGCCTATGGGTTAGCCACACTGTAAAAAAAATCGACGACTCTTTGAGTGAATGGGTTCTAAAATGGAGATCGCGTAACAAAGCACAGAATATATAATACACACAGAAAGTTCACTCCGTAAAGAAATTTAAATAAATAAGGACTCTATCTACGAGACAATAAAGTAGTAACTCAACTCGCACAGCGCTGGATACCGCCTGCTATTTTCACCTAGAGAGCCACTCTCTTTCTATCACGTAGCTCTCTTTCCAGACACGGCACGTGTAACGTTAGGGTTGTCTTCTTGATATTTATACAGAATACTTATTAGTATTCACTTACCAGCTATGTAGTCTATGTAGTACCTAACCTACCTGTCTATTATATTCTCCTTTAATTGGAATTACATTTAACCTGCACAAAAAAAACTAACGCTTATTCTGAATTTGTTTAAAATAACAATCATACAAAAGTGAAATTTTAAGAGGCCTATTACAAAATCGTCATCCCGATGCATGTTTAAATAAAAACTTATGGAGACCTCACCTAGGAGCTCTAAGTTGCAGACTCTGTTGAATATAATCGTTAAAAAAACATATAACGAATCCTGTTCTATAATAATAAAATGCATTTTCGTTATAATTTCTTTTATGCACAGAAAACACTAGATAATTACGCTCGACGTGGCTAGCATGCGAGCAGAGCGACCACCGTGTGACACCCGTCGAAAGGTGCACCCGTCGAACGTACCTAAACTGCGGAGTGAGACCTCAGGATGTAATGAGAGAGAGACAGTGATGCGTTGCAGCCAGGGTTCAGAAGGAGCGATGACCTGAGAAATTTGGGTTCTTATGCTGATCGTGACAAGTGGCTTTCTATAGGAGAGGCGAACATCCACCAGCAGTAGATAAATGTAACATAGAGGCTGATGATGCTTGAGATTACATTTGTGTGTTTTACCCGACAACCGTCAAAACATGTCATACAAAATGAAACAGTGAAGGGCAGACCCGCGACATGTTTACGCATTCGAACCACAAAACAAAAATAAAACATTAGTCGTAAAATAGAAATGATATACTGCTGACAACACTTTGATGCCGGCAGTAAAAGATCGCGAGTGCACTACGTAAAACAACAAGAGTAATAAAAACTTTGATTCATGGGCGGCATCAAATCTGTGTATCGTATAGAATACAGATTCATTAGGTTTTTATATGATATAATAACTAGTGTGTATTGTCTGTGATGACATATTGATACTGAGACGTGGTCTTTAACTGCTAGCCTTTTAGAAAAACTCAGAGTCGCACAGCGGGCAATGGAGAGAGCTGTGCTCGGAGTTTATGTGCGCGATAATATCCGGAGCTAGGATATTCTCCGAAGAACCACAGTCACCGACACAGCTGCTCAGATTTGCAAGTTGTAGTCGATTGCCACTTCAACTTGCAAATCTGAGACCATGTACCGGATCTACCGGAAGACGCAGCGTAGGTAGGCCTCCCACTAGATGGACCGACGACATCGTGAGAGTCGCGGACATCCATAGGATGCACATGCAGACTGTCGTTCAGTGTGGAGTTCTAAGGGAGGGGGGGGGGGGGGGGGGGCTGGCTATGTTAAGCAGCGGATGACGTATTCTGTCTAGTGATGATGAAGATAATATAGTTTTATAATCACAACTGTAGCTATTCTGCCGCCACGTAAGTAATTTTTACAGTATTAATGTCAGTTTTAAAAGACGTTTAAACTGGGGTATGCTGGCTCTCCTACTATTGCTACTTGGTTGTTGATCACATCCATTATATTTCTTTCGAAGATTGTGTACAAGCAAACACATAACGAAAGAAAAAAATAACACGACTAGCAACACAAGATTTGGCATTTACCAGTTTCTAAGAAAGCTAAGAAAGGCGACGAATTTGCCGGCTCACGACAATTGAAAAGATACGGTGTTACGTGAAGATTACCAAGAAGAACAAATAATACAACAACCCAACCAAGAAAAGATATTTCCGCAACAAAGGGATTCTGATGTCAAAGGCCCATCAGAAATATGCTTTACCAACGAACCTGTTTTCCTCCCTCGGTACCCAATCATATAGCGGTGGCAGTAATGCCCACAGACCTTTAACATTATTATTAATATTTTTTTCTCTTGATAGCGTATTTCCTAGTCACATAACTTGATATTTCCGCTTGCAAAACATAAATGACGCCGTCCGTTCCCCAGCTAAACTGCCATGGCGTGACACGAAAATGAGACTACAAGCTCAGCAACTTTAAAGAGAAAATTTCATTTTTCCGCGTCCTATTTCAGCCGGCTCGTCATTTGACCGTCGGCGGTCTCTATGGCTCCAGTTAATGCGCTCTCCATGGCTGGCAGCTAATGCCGAGAGCTCGCGACAGCAAGCTTTTGAAATCCTCTCACAGCTTCTTTTCTCGTGAAAAGTAAGCACAAAAAGAATTGTATACCTACTTATCTGTGAGTAAATTATAGTTTTCGGTGATTTTAGTGCTAAAGGGTAAATGCCGTAAAATGTACAATTGTACAAACAGAACTCTCTTTCATCGCACGTAAAAAATCCGGTAGCTAACAAAATGAAACATAATGCCTCCGAGAAACCAATAAAACCAATTACTTGTATAATATAGGTCCCTACATTTATCTTTTAATGGGCTTTCAATACGCGCACTGAAAGGTAATCCATTCACGAAGAGTACAAAAAGGTTAATAGAATACCTACTCTTCAGAAAGATCTCAATTTGCTCCGCAAATAAAAAAGCGTACAATAATGGAGCGCTGCATCGAGCTGGCAGCAAAAAAGGTGCAAATGATGGCGCGGTGAAGCGAGTCGCCGTCAAGTAACAAACCTCGGTCGGTAGGCAGTTGGCAGCCTTCATTTGAGCGCTTGATTGAGCCAATCAACCCGAGAGGGTTGAGTGGGGGACAAAAATAGGTCGTTTGCAGTGAATGCGATCTATGCAGTAGTTAGGAGAATATTCAACGTTTGTGTTTGCGTTTGGGTACACTTGACGGGACATCCATCTGTCAATATCAGTCGATATTGTAAATTTTTATCGATGTCCTTACATCTAAACCGTAAACTAGAATACAAGGAATGGAACTACATTTAGAAAATAGTTTAATGATGAAAATAATAAAATAGAGACGCTTTTGAATACACGGTGACATAACTAACGATTCTAAAGGCGTCAGATTCGAATATCACCCCTAAGAATGAGGATCATATGTTTATTCAGAGTGCATTTGCTACGCTCATATTTCAGATGTCATATAAGAACGTTTTTAAGTTTAATATCTTAACGGTGCACCTCTGCAGCCTCAGGTGGCATGTGGCGGAGTTACTCGTAAAATGGTGAAGTCGCATAGGTATTAGCCAAAATGAGACGCATGTGTTTGGAGTATAACGATTGATTGGCTTAAGTTTAGGGGGGATATGAACTTGTACGTCAAAGTTCAACGAATGGATCAACCAAAGATTTTTTAAACCATTGATATCGGGTCAGCGGTCAAAAATTTTCGAATAAAAAGAAGATTAAAATCATTCTAACTATTAAGGTAATCTGTGCAATTCGTTTATATTTTAAAGTATTTAATATTAGGCTTGCGTTTGACCGCCACCTTGTCTGATGTTAAACGATGATTCGGTCTACGATGGAGCAAGCTTGACTAGAAGAAACCCACTGAAACCCACCGAGAACCCACTGAGATTCACTGGCGACGACACCTAGATTGTAAATTCAGGCAGCGCATTCCAAAGACTTCGCACAATAAAAGAGGAATCAAAGCTCTTTATACGGGTTTTCGGAATATCAACTCTGGCAGTCCGATAGAAAAATGGGCAGGAGGATAGGTGTTTAAAGAATAATATATAATACCTTAGTACATAAAAATTCTAGCCATGAAAGAATTCTAACAGCTTCAAGAATTCTTTCTCACGAGGTGCTGAGGTTTTGGTTTCGAGTAAAATGAAAAAAGTCTTTCGAATGCAGCGAGACGGAAATATTTCAGTGTTGCAGAAACCCGATTGACCCGTATTGTAAGACGTTCTAAAGCTTAAAGTGACGACAATGCAGCTCCTAGTGAACAATGCAATGACGTTAAATATAACTAGGTGCACTCCGCGATTTCACACGCCATTTTGCAGCTTCCACACATTTTCCAACAAGTATACTATAACATTTGCAGTGCTAATTAAAGAAATTACCTATAAAACACTGTTTTAAACTATCACGGTTGTTCACTACAGTTATATGATTATTTACGGGATATTTACCGTGGTAAGGTTGTGGAAGTAGCTCCCGATATTTCGATTTGAGTCTTCCCGTGAACATGGTGCATGTAACTGCGCCGAAATATCGAGGGCTCCTTCCACAACCTTACCACGGTAAATATACCGTAAATAATCATATAACTGTAGTGAAATTACCTATATTTATTTGTATATAGGTGGGTATAGATTAATTATTTTAAGTTTTAGTTAATATTTGCGACGGTGATTGCTTACCATCAGGCGACCCGTTTGCTTGTTTGCCACTTATGGCATAAAAATAAATAAAAAAAACAAACTTTTTTTATGTAGATCTGTAGGTATCCATCGTCAAAGACTGCCCACATTTTGTAATTTACATACAATATGTCCTCTTCCACAGCTGTTAAAATATTGACATAGAGCGTCGAAAAACCACTTTCCAGTCTAACAACCAGGTGCGAGCGAACTGAATTCGCTATATTGTAAAAACTGTCAGCAAACGAACGAAATCCGATAGCGTTCGATGCAAATAGAAATAAAGCGAAATTTCCCGCGTTTTATACGCAAAAACTCGGCATTCCTGTTTTATACGACACGCGTTCCACGTCCGGTTTTTGGGTTATCTGACCTTGTTGTTACATTTAACTTGAAACTCGCCACAAAATTATTTAAATGGACATAGTTATGGTATCGACCATTAGTCTGACCTTTACTTAACTAAAAAGCTGTCCGAGTAGGTATAAATAGAATGTGCTCGTCTTATCAGTGCGTACTGCGTATATGGACTATATATAATATCTTTATTTCAATTGTAACTAACAAGCATCGGTGGTTCAGTGGTAGAATGCTCGCCTGCCACGCGGGCGGCCCGGGTTCGATTCCCGGCCGATGCATATAACATTTTGCTGGGAAAAAAAATTACATTTTGTATTCGTTCGCAAAATATCAACAACGCGCATAATTTGCTTACCTATATAATTTTAATCCAATACATCTCCGCCTGAAATGAGGTCACTAGGGTTGCGATTCGATAGACAATTTAATTATTCATATCACACTTTAAATATGTTTTTTATAATAAAAGTGAACCAAATTAATGTTTTTTTAATAGGCTTTTAAAAATAATACATTATTAATTTTGTTGCTGACATTATAATGTATCATTGACTGTAAATAGTTTTTTATTTTTTATGTTGACATGATTGTTATTTTAATTTTATTGCTGACATATAAATCGATGTTGATGAAAAAACCTACCACCCGCATTCTTTAATCTTCCTGTGACTATGGTGCATGTAACTGCACCAAAATATCAGGATCTCCATCCACAACTGTATCACGGTAATTATCCCAGTAATAATCATATAACTGTAGTGAACAACCGTGATAGTTTAAGTGTTTTAGTTTAATGATTCACAATTTTCATTTTTGAATTGAAAACTTTAGCCACGATGAGCGATTTTTGGTAGCAAAACATAATAGGTTCACGTCAGCGACTTGGCAATGTAACCGCATCACCGACATGCTAATATGACCGCATCCCCGACATGCTAATGTGTCGTGTTGCACCAGACAGTTTTAAGCAATGACTGTTTCAAAAAGGGGCAACACGCGTGTCATCCAAACTTTGTACCCATTAAATATGGCTCGGTTCAAACAAAATTTTGAAACAATGGTTTTAAGTTTTCATTTCTGTCGGCAGTCCCTGTGACGTCCTATATATTTTTTTGTTTCGGTAAAACGATCCTTTGTAAGAGAGAAATGATTTAACTAGCGAGCCAGGTTGCCCGCGCCCTGATTCCACTGATGACCGAGCTGTCACCGCAAAACGTGCGCAAAGCGTACCAAAATGCGGCGACGTATGAACACAATCCCCGAATATAGCCTCACAAAAGTGCTATAATGCACATCAAATTGTATATTTTTTGCTACAAATATAAGTATAGTACCAGCGTTGAGCGTTCAGCGTAGCGGCAATGGGCAGGCCACATCGCTCGAAGAACGATAACCGATGGGGAAGAATGGTTCTTGAGTGGAGACTAGGTGGACCGACGACATCGTGAGAGTCGCGGGCATTCAGTGGATGCATATGTCAGTTTTCTAAGGAACAGCTGTTTTTTATTCGTGATTTCATGGTTTTTCCCTTGATGTTCATGATGACGAGTAGAATAACCTTCTTTAGGCTTGGTACAACCATTTCGTTTCGTCAAATGATTTGCATTCCTCTTGCCAGGCCTGTCATCGCAGAACTGAAATTGCAAACGGTCTAATGCATTCCCAAGTACAGGCACCTCGGACGACGCTCTATAATTGGGACGGCTTATTGTTATCTATATACTTTACCAGACTTAGTTTCAAGAACCTTCAAGTTTGAGCTCTGATTCGAATCTGACAATCAAGGAAGTTTTCAAGGAATGTCTTAGTAGAGTTATTGTATCACCGTGTTTATCCAATTTTTTCACTATACGTACCGCTAAAAAAACTGTGAAGCAAAACGGCACACTTTTTCCAAATTTCTCACAATAAGGAACTAGCAGCGACACCATTGAACTAACTAATACTTGTCTTCATATGCAGAAAACAAGCTGCAATGTCATCTGCAGGTTGAGTTCGACTACAAACCTGATTTAGGCCTGATGCGTTTACATTCGCCACACTTTACCATATCTCCTTATATATAACTACTAGCTGAATCCCGCTGTGCTACCCACAATCACCCCGTTTTTCTGCATTTTCTGGGGGGAGGGAGAGAGCACCCTATGTCCGTTCTTATGATGTACATTGTGCACTATCATCCTGCCAAATTTTGTCAATATCAGCCTAGCCGTTTTGTCGTGAAAACCGGTCAAACAGACAGACAGAGAGACAGAGTTCCTTCGCTTTTACAATATTAGTTAGTATATATATGTGTTAGACTAAATAGCAACCAGAGCGCTCGTTCAGTCACTCTTGATTTCTCGCTAATCTCACATTCATCTACACGTACACATACACTATTCGCAACCATCTCCACTACATATGTTTGTCTGATTTGAGGGTAATACATAGAAATAACTATTTAGTTCTACACAGAGCTATAGAAGTTTCTCTAGAATATCTAGTATCAGCGACTCCTTATTTACGTTAGGTGCGCTCTAGATAGAGATCCAACCACTTCACTTTGCAAGCAGGATTATAGCTATTAGACATCGAACTGCAACATTGCAAATTCTAGAGTTCCTAGCTCCATCCAGTGTTTTCTGAACCAGTGTAAGAAGGTCTTGAGTATTATGATGTTCTTAGGTTCTCTTTTTCTCGAATAATAAGGATTCGTGTTATACAAATTACTAAATTAAGCATACACTTTACTTGCAAGGAAATATGAAGTAATAAAAAGTTTTGTGATGAATAGGATTTTTAATCACCGACGCAAAACGAGAGGTGTAAGTTTAACTTGTGTATATCTGTGTATACCATCTAGATATTATGTGTAATATTACATAACTAGTGACCCGACCCGGCGTCGCACGCTTGTAAATTATCTATTAACCTTCCGTGAAAATTTATCTAACCGATGGTAAAAACCGCTTCAAATTCCATTACGTGGTTTAGGATGAGTTAGCGGATATACAGACAGACAGACGCGGGCAGCGACTTGATTTTATACTATGTAGAGATACCCGAAATCAGATAAAGTGATTAATGAGACAGAATTAATCACATTATTGCTATTTTACAAAATATTTAGATAAAGTACGTAATGAAATACAAAAAACTTAAATAAAATAAATAAATATCTGGGACATTATTGCACACATGGTCATCTGACCCCAAACTAAGCAAAGCTTGTAATATGGCTGCCAGAGACTGATATACATACATATACTTTAATATATACACCTAAATACGTATAGATAGATACACTGCACACTGCCGCTTTTTACAAAGATGTTTTAACCTTCACACGCGTCTTTTCCACGGAGTGTCTTAATTACGTCCCAGTACGAAGGCTCCGCAATTTGTAAAGGGTAGCAGCCCTAAACGCGCGCCGTCGAACAGTGGGACTTCAGGGTTTTACCCAGATAATCTGCCGGCTTAACGTTGGAGGGCATTAGCGAACATTCTGGTACCGATCGCGACTATATCTCGGCAAATTGTTCCTTGTACCTAAGGTAAACAGGGTTACACGGAACGGCGATACTAAGTCGAAAGGAGGTCATTATACTAATACTCATAATTACGAACAAAGGGCTGTTAATAGAGTTCTTAAAGGTCGGAACGTATCTGTGATGCCCCTGGTGATACAGGTATCTATCGCTTACCGTCAGGCGGCCCTTTAGCTTCTTTGCCACCAATGGCGTTAAAAAAACATTTACTACGGGACCAACCCTGAAATCGCGCAATAAATATTGAATACATTTCGTCGTTAAAATAAATATCTGGAACATTATTGCACACATGGTCATCTGACCCCAAACTAAGCAAAGCTTGTAATAGGTTGTAATATAGGGCAGCTAGAGACTGATATACATACATATATATTTTTAAATACATACCTTAATAGATATTAACACCCAGACATAGACCAAAAAAAAAATTTTCATCACAAAATGTTTGTTTCTAGCTGGGAATCGAACCCACATCTATTGAAGGAACTTTAGTGGAATATAACTACCAGTGCACTACTTTTACCGTTTACCAGAACAATTTTCGTAACTGGCATTAACATCAGCAAAATGCTCTTTAATTTAATGGCTCTCATTTTCATAGGTCTTTTACATATTTCAATACGCAATAATTCACAAAAGATAGGTCCGGGCGAAGAGTACAGTCGAACTGGTAGCAATTTTATAATTTGACCGATCGTAATTTTCATGGCGTCTGATGATTACAGCGAGCGGGCTTGAATGCAACCATTTAATTAATTAACGGAAAAGTAAACATTGCATTTCTGAGTATTCATGTACTGCAGATCAGCAAAGTGATATTGTGATACAAATGCAGATAATTTTGTGTTTATATAATATTGGAGGTACTAGAATTAGAATACTCCATAATCACACTAATCACACTTCACACTAACATCATATAATTATGTGAAAGTTTGGATGGATGGATGTTTGTTACTCAATCACGCAGAAACGGCTGGATGGATTTGGATAAAATTTGGAATATACATTGCTTATGTTCTGGATTAACACATAGACAATACACATAACATAATACACTTTTCATAATCATCATCATCACCGATTTTCATCACCACGCGGGTGCAACTGCGTGGCACAGCTAATAGCAGTCATATCATAAATGCGACAATGCGTTTGTCTGTTACTTTTTTTACGTAGAAAAAAAAACCTCAGATACATAATACAAAAAACCTTATACTTAACTAAAAGCTTATATTTATGGGACCCCTATATACCTCTCCGGGCTGGCAAAGCACCATCAACACCGCTAGTGTTGCAGATGTTCATAGGCGGCGGTCTCTGCTTACCATCAGACGGACCGCATGTTTGTTTGCCGCTCTTTTTCATTTTAATTTCTTACTTTCATTTATAGTGATTTCCGCACTAGACTATGCCTGTATCGCAGAAACCCGGTTCGTTTCTCTTAGATTAAACTAAGCTATAATGATTAAGGCTTTTCCGGGGTTTCATGGTGGACGTAGCAATAAGGTATTCCTGTCATTCAACGATACATTGTAACAGCTGAATTTTGCAGGACCACGTTTTTGTTATTTATTAGGCTTACAAATGAATAAACGCTCTGATGTTTCGACCACTTTATTCTATTCGCGCACCTATAAACAAGCTTTAACAGTTTCGCATTGGTGAAAACCAACCAAAAAGCAAAACAGGCAAGTCGATTTGGCCAATCGCCAAAAAGCCAATAATGCCGACAAATTCCAATCAAAACGATTCCAGAAGCTCGTTGATATTTGCCATTTATTAAATGATTTTTTCCAACAATACGCTCGGAGCTGCTCTGGTATAATCTAGCTGTGGGACTACATGGGACTTGAATAATGATGTTTCTATTACGACCTACCCCTAGCTTATGCAGGACAGGCTGCCTTATTATGGATCTTTGATCGGGAGTGTCAAAATTTTGACACTTGAAAAAGGTTATGACGCAAAAAAAGCGTTGTCTATTTCCAATTTAGTATTACATCACCTACGAAATTGGAAATAGACAACGCTTTTTTTTGCGTCATAACCTTTTTCAAGTGTCAAAATTTTGACACTTGCAATCCCGATCAAAGATCCATAATAAGGCAGGTGTTTTACTTCTTATAGGTAAGTCAGTTTTTTCTTCTTCTCCATAACATAGCATTATTACTGCCCTAAAATACTTCAAAGTGGCAGTGCGAAAGCCACATAGCCAGATGGCCGATGGGGCCGTTCTCGAATGGAGACCACGGACCGGTAAACGCAGCGTAGGATGCCACAAGATAGACGGACGACCTAAAAGAGACCACATGAAAACGCTGGTTGCAGGCCGCTTACAACCGGTTCTTTTGAAAATGGATTGCAGCAGTCGACCTCCTATGACTGAAATGATGATGATGAATTACTACCCTAACATAATGTTGTCCATATTTTGTGAATACAGAAAAATGAAAATCAGACTACTATTTACTTATTAGCAATTATTGCCTTTAACCAACAACAAATTATTTTCATCTCATGATAGCATTACGTAAAGTCTAACTTCACAAACAAAATCTGGCGTCAAGTCTTCAAATAAAGCAAAAACATTGTAAGACATAAATCAACAAAGTCGCTCGACCGCGTCTCCCCGCTCCGTGTCGCTCCGAGTCTCCCCGCTCCGTGTCGCTCCGCGTCTCTAATAAGACAATTCAAACGTAAACGACATGCGTACATCAGCGGAACACATTACCTTAACACCCGCAAATATTTCCAGAGTCCCGACACGTGTTTATAATAAAAACATCACCCCCCGAAGTCCCATCTCAAAGACGTGGAGATGTGGGCGCACTGAGGATTCCAAATTGGGGCTCGACCGGTGGCGGGGACGAGCGGGCGTCGAGAAAAACGTGAAAGTTAACTCACCCTGGACAGGACTGAATGGAGAATTATATTACGAAATTTCGCGTAAGCCTAATTTTGTATACCATTTTTAGATAAATGATTCTTAGGGTTTAAATCATAAGCCCCCAAAAGCAAGCCCTCGACTCCACAAACAGAGACAGAGCAGAAAAAATAACGCAACATTAGGCGCGATAAGTTCCCGACAACGCCGCGTACTATTCGCTCACAATACACATAAAATGAGTGCGATAAATAAAACTTATCTGGCGTGCGTCGGGCCGTGACAAGTTGAGGTTCCGTAGGGCTAGGGCGTAGATAATAACCGCGAATATGCAACGGTAAACGCGGCGTTACCGCGCGGGTAAAATTTTAGATAAATTAAACCTAACATAATAGGAATGTTTGCGTGAACCGACCTGTGGGTTTATAACTTAAGTTTTTAATTTATTTTCGTAACGACGTATTTACTTTGATCTTGCATAGTTATGAAAATAGTCGTGTCCCAAAAGGTAACCCTTGCTAAAAAGTATAGTTTTAAATCAAAAGTTAAGTACTATTTCTAATTATGGATAGTCAAGTGAAGTGAAAAAACTATAGCTTTGCCACGTTCCTACTCCTAGCACTCACAAGGTCATTACTTGCAAAATCAAACCTTGGCGTTGACAGAAGCACCTTCCCTACCAAATTAGAAGGGCTGGTGTTTACCTTCCGAACCCTAATAACGCCCGGGGGGAAGCAGGTGCGTCGAAGGCGGTCCGCGGCCGACGTGGAAAAACTCATTCGTAAACAACAAAAGGAGAACCGCTGATATAACTCAGAAGGGGGAGAGGGGGTGGGCAGGTGTTGAGTTAAGATAAAGTGCCGACGTTATGTTCTATCCCGTGATTTAGATATGACCTTCTGAACGCAATCTGCATTAGTAACCCGCGCCGAGCTGTTTCGTTGCTATTGTTTTACTTTGCACCTGTGCGACGTAAAAGCAAGATGGTATCCGAACGGTGGCCAGATAAAAAGTTCTCCAAATTAGGAAGGCCGAATATCAGAGAGCGGGTTCTGAACTCTAAAATACCCTGTTTCATTTTTGAGATAGCGAAGTAGAATCCATTACCGGTTTTATGAGTGAGGAAACAAAATCTTTTTATTCTACAAAATGAGCAAGAAAGGAGCTTTTGGTATATTCCTTGAGTTTTCTAGATTTGTTGGAATAAAGCTCATATTTTTGCTGAATGCGATTGCATTCGCATCGTGTCACCTTCATCGAGGCGAGCCGTCTTACATGACTGGCCGTGCAGTAAGTGCTCCGTTTCGCGCCGCTTACAAACTTTTAATGACGGTTGGCACTTAGTCCCCAATCCTTTAGGACCAGTGTTAACGCGTTTTAAGGTTCGCGAGGGGCCAATTACGTACTGCGTAAGAATCATAAAATGTCGTAGTTGCATTAGAGAGTTTATTTTTCAAGCATGACACAACTTTACTACATCTATTGGACAGTTTATGTGACTCTGCAGCAAGGGTCTCTAGTAAAGTAAAGAACATCTCCACTATCTCCAGTTTCGATCCTATCCAAATTAATCATTGTCTAACATCTGGTTCTAATTAACAGTATAACAATGCAGGCATTAAGGCCCCAAGCGGGGCTCTAGGCCGAGCTCTCGGGCACAGAGGACGCATTCAGGTAATCAATGAGAGGGCCCACATGGCCGATAGCACCCGATAGGCTGGAGATTATCTTAATGGCACCGCAGTGAGGCAAGCGCAAATTATGTATTCGTGAGGCACAATCGGCCCAAATGAGAGGCCAATCAGCCGCCAGCCGTGCCGATGTAAACGGCGCGTTGACAGACGCGATGCTAAACGGAATCGATAATTTGTACGCTTTGTACTCTATTTGCGAATGTATGGTTCAAGGAAACGTGAATTTGCTAATGGTATTTGTTCGAGTACGATTCCAATGGAATATTCTGACCCCGCTATGCATATTTGATAAATATAGCGATTCATAGATCGTGATAAGATAATATTATAATCTGCTATCAATTTTAATTAAATCCACGATATTGAATGGAATGCAATCACGATTGATGTGTTATTAAGGCATTGATCGATAAGAAAACTAAATAATTCAGGAGTTATCTTCTGAAACGACAACATTGACACTATATTAATTATTAGCAAGTTATGCGCTAAATGAAGAGAGCGCCAACTTGTAACGTCAGGTCTACAATTTTCAGCGCCCCTCATATTTGCTTATAGAAGTTGGAACTTGTAGGTAACTTTGTTTGTCTGAACGTACATAATGTATGAGTATGTCGTCAATATTGTGCGTAGGCTTCCAACAATGGCGTATAACGAGCAACACAAACATCTGTTTGGAAACATTGCCTGTAACAAATTCCCATATTTATATGGCTTAAGAAGTTTTATTAAAACAAAAGGATAGCTTTATATATCCAGAGATCTGTTTACCTTTACTGTCGAAGTTAGGCCGCTATTACATTATGACGACACAAAACTTTGGTCCTTCGGAGATTTGATGGTATAATAAACGGGCCCTCTTTGTAATTTGGTGGGAAACAAGAGTTGCCAACGGCCGTAATCGAATTTTGTACGGATTTGATAGATGGTTGTCGTACGAACTTTTTGGAAATAATAGTACCTATTTTGTTTGATATTTTTTCAAAATTAAAACTATACTAAAGTGAAGAATTCTCTTTTAGAAATCTTCTTGAATCTTGAAAATATTTCAACATCTTCAGCTTCATGTTAAACATCCCCATCTTTTGGTTCAAATTAGGTTTTTAATCGACTTCAAAAACAGATAGGAGGTTCTCAATTCAATCTTTTTTTTTTCTTTATTACATTACTGGGCTAGGCGTATCCACAGCTAATGTTACGTAACAGCGTGGTCGAATATTTTAGCATTATCCTGAATCAGGAAATGGCTCTCAAATGACCAGCAAGTGGCCAGCCTTAATAAGAATGATATGCTAAAATCTTCAACAATACCTATTAGGTTGTAGGTATTGCTGTTCCTATATCCATAACTAGCCATGTCAGCGGCATTCGGGTGGCCTAAAAACTGACATGAGTCAACAAGAATTAGCCATGTTAGAGGCCGTCGCGTCGTATGGCCTAAAAACTCTGACATTCGTAAACATCAACTAGCCATGTCAGAAGTCTTCGGATGGCCTAGAACTCTGACATTAGTCAACAACAACTAGTCATGTCAGAGGCCTTCGGGTGGCCTAAAAACTGACATTAATCAGAAACAAGCGTGCTTTCAAGTGACGCTGTCAATGTAGCCGAAACTTAATAAACCGATTCAAAAACACGAGGCCTTTTTAAAGCTATTTCTGATGCGTCTAGACATTCCATCAACAATATCAAAGCGAGATATAGAGTTCATTACAAAAGTTATATGTTCAATCATACCTATAAACTCTGCAAAATCAATCACGCTTCTCTGCAAACGAGAAAGTAAGCGAAATCTCAGACTTCTGGAACACGTCTTCCACTTATTGAAATCAGAGATCCTTTATTCAAAGAACGATACTTCGAGGACTCTCTGCAAATACCAATTTAATCGGTTTCTCTTTGGAGAAGCACGAATTATGCCGACTTCAGAGCCACATTTCATTTTTATTCGAACAGCTCTTTACATATTAATATTTCGGAGAGGAAAAAGTGTGAATCTAAGGAAGGACATATATTCTCGAGTATTAAAAATAAGGTCGAGGATTCGCGACGTAATTATAAACGTACATAGCACTGTTTACATATTTAAAAAAAAATAACTTTTTTTAAGGTCCGGGTCGCATGTAACTATAGGCGGATATAAAATCTATTGGCGGAAACTTGTAATTTGGCCAGTCACCAAATCTATTTTTTAAGTTATATACTATCAGGCTGTAAGTTTCCCAAAAAAATGCAAAATAAAAATAAAAGTAACGGTATTCAATACCGATTTATCACGAAAAAAATTGTCAAAATAATGATCGCATTCTAAGTATATTTGAGGAATAGCCATCAGAGTGTAGTCGAGGTGCGATAGAAAAAAAGTTTATTATTATTTGGTTATTCGTTTTTTTGCCAGCTGCTAGCTGCGCCCCGCGGTTTCACTCGCGTGGATTACTCCTTATATCATCTGCTATCTGCCAGTGAAAGTCCCGTCAAAATCGGTTCGGTTCAGCCGTTTTGGATTCCATAGGGAACATATCGCCTTGTATAAATAAGATGTAGCTTCTTTTAGTTAAATTGAGACTAAACTACGTTATTTATGTTCATTACATGCAGTCTAAAATATACAAGGAAAGTTAGGAAAGTTGATATTATTCAGTCGCAAAGCTGTTCGCGCATTATGTAAGTTTTAATGAAAGAAAATAACACAGGTCCATTAGCTGTGGAATATTCATTTCCTAGACCGTCGCTTGGCGAATAGTAATAATATCTAGTTATTGTTACTGCCACTATGCCGCAGTTTACGCGCAGACAGTTACTAAGATACCTTGTTTTATGCAATGGTCGATGAAGCGACCAGTGTCTAGTATGAGATTTTCCAATTGCGTTTACCTATTCGATCGCGTTAACTATGATTTGTATGAAGACTAGTGCGGCATTCTTAACTATTTTTTTTGATCGAAAACAATAAAAAAATGGTATGAAAAGTCAGTACAATCCATCGGTATATGTGAACTTTTTTCTAGTCAGTGCGATCCATCGGTCTACGTGAACTTTTTTCTACTCAGCGCGATCCATCGGTCTGCGCGGACATTTTTTACCATTCAGTGCAATCCATCGTTCTACGTGAAATTTTTTCTAGTCAGTGCGATCCATCAGCTGCGGGAACTATTTTTCCCATTCAGTGCAATACATCGATTTACGTGAACTTTTTCCCAGTCAGTGCAATCCATCGGTGTGCGCGAACTTTTATTCCCAGTCAGTGCAATCCATCGGTCTACGTGAACTTTTTTCTAGTCAGTGCGATCCATTGGACTACGTATTTATATATTTTTTGTTGATCGGTTAGAGATTTGAACGATCGAGCGGGATGAGGCCTAAAAGTAGGTATTCTAAAATACACCTGTGTGTATAGAATGGTGTTCTGTTTAGCGTTTAATGTAAATCTTATGAACTGTCCCACTTTCCACAGCGACTATGTAAGCTGAATTAATTCGGAGCAATTTGCTAGGATCCGTGGGTGGGCGCAGAGATGTAGTTTAAGTTTAAATAAGTGCTCAGACCCTTCAAGGCAACGTTAGGCATCTTCTTTGTTTTATGAAGCTTAATAAACGTCGAGGGATAACATTGCGAAGACAATTTTTCATAACACCTCTATTTATAAATATATTTTCAGGCACATATTTTTACCATAACGACTTTATTGGATTCGTTATGGTAAATTTACCTATTTTGATATTTGGTTGATATTTAGTTGATTGAATCAGGCGTTACTTTGCGGAAGTCCATTTTCAAAACATAACATTGTTTTGAAAATGGACTTCCGCAAAGTAACGCCTGATTCAATCAACTATTTAAGGTCAGCAAGTATAGCTGAGCAGGCAAAACTATACATCAAGTTGACTAAACTCCATCGTTTGGCAGCACAAAACGTATGGTTCAATCAGCAGTGTAAAAGATTACAAGTCATTCCGAACTATATCAACATACGCACCAACACGCACAACAACGCCAGCAACATAGCAGTAAAAAAGGCAAAGACAATATGGCTGAATGAAGAGTGTAAACACTGGTTTTCAGTAAGAGATAACCTCAAACACCACCTGAAAATATTACACTCCGACTTAAGTTACAACCTGCACAACGTGGAATTCGATATATTGGATAACAAGGCCCGAGATTTAGCCTCGAAGTTAGCTCATGAGAAATATATATCACAAACAAGGAAATTGGAACAGCTAACTGGAGCTCGAACACAACAATCGGAACATTCGCACACGGAGCGCCAAGAAGCCACACATACATTCTATCCAAGAGTGAAAAACTTGACAGATGTTCAAATTCCTGCCACAGAAATCACACTATTAGAAAAGGGGCTGAAATACAATTTAACACCAGGAATAACAAAAACAACATTACAAGAGTTGGCGGTAGATACAGAAATAGCTTGCATCAGAGGAAAACAAGACATAGTTATGAAACATCAAGTGGCCAATGAGATAAAGAGAAACATACGATCTCCAAGGACTCCAAATTCTGAGTTGCAGTTGCATCAAGCAATACGGGATCGGTTAGAACAAAACGATCTCATTTTATCGAAGGCAGATAAGGGAAACACCATCGTCATCTTAGAAAAGGATACTTATCTCCGAAAAGTTCATGACGTAATACAGGGTGACGACTTTCAGCCCATGAACTCTGACCCAACTAAAAGATATGCCCAAGATATTAAACAAGCAATTAAAAACACTGCCTTTATATCGGAGAACGCACTGAGGAATATTGTGCCAATGAATCCGCGACCACCACTATTATACGGATTGCCAAAATTACATAAAGAAAATATTCCTATACGGCCAGTAGTGTCGTATATTGGAGCCCCCGCATACAATCTAGCAAGACATTTAAACGGGGTACTCAAAGAAAAGTCATCGTTTAGGCCAAAATACAGTTTGAAAAATACGATGGACTTAATAGAAAAGATTAAAAATGTGAACATCCCGTCAAATGCCAAGTTGATATCATTGGATGTAGAGAGTTTGTTTACCAATGTACCAACTAACGAGTCACTGAGAATACTGAGCGGTAATTTGGAGAAGCAACGTTTACATCCAGGAGAGATAGAAGATCTCATGACGCTAACGAGCATTTGTATGAAACAAAACTACTTCCAGTTTAATGGCCAATTTTACACACAAAAAGAAGGTCTGGCAATGGGATCACCGTTGAGTCCACAGATGGCCGAAGTCTTTATGGATGATTTTGAGTGCAAAAATTTGGTGAACGAGTCAAATATCCACTTCTACTACCGTTACGTAGATGACATAATTATATGTTGGAAAGGAACGCAACGACAAGTGGACCTATTTCTGAATAAAATAAACAACATCCACCCAAAGATAAAGTTCAAGCTCGAAATAGAAGAAAACCGGACTCTCAACTTTTTAGATGTATCAATCACAAGGAACAACAACAAGCTAGACTTCCAGATTTATCGCAAACCAACACATACGGACATAGCAATACCGGAATCATCCAACCATCCCACACAACACAAGCTGGCAGCATTTAGGAGCTACGTCCATAGATTGACAACAATTCCACTCTCGCCACAAAACTACAAAAAAGAATTGGATGTCATTTATCACATTGCAACAACAAATGGATACAACAGACAAATGGTGGATAACTTGATTAAGAAGAAACAGAAAACCAGGATAAGATCAATGTTGTATCCTCATCCACCGGAAAATATAAAGAAATATGTGGGTAGTTTGACATATCTGGGGCCAACATCGGAAAAGATCGCAAAAATGCTCAGAAAAAACAACGTACACGTTGCTTTCCGGACCAGCCATAACATGCGAAGGCTATGTAATGGTAAAGATACCATAAACAAAGAGAAAAAGTCCGGAGTTTACAAATTGACTTGCGATGAGTGTAATAGTGTTTACGTGGGACAAACAGGGAGAAATTTCCAAACACGTTACAAGGAACACATTTCCGCATACAGAAATGGCCACCCAGAGAAGTCACATTTTGCAAAACATCTGTTAGAAACTGGTCACGTTTTGGACGACAATAATACATTCAGTGTACTACATATGTGTGAAAAAGGGTTTCGTATGAGCGTTCTCGAACAATTAGAAATTTTCAAACATCAAGGAATGGATGATTCACTGCTGAATGAACAAACAAGCGTTACGTCACCTTTGCTGAGGTGTTTCGTCACCTGCCAACACCACGCGAGCGCCGGTATATAAAGGACCGTTGCAGTTACGGCTTACTCAAACATATCCAGATAGTCCGCAACCGAGCGGCTTTCTTCCTAGGCCGTCTCAGCCCCATCCTTGGCGAGCGTAGTAAATTGTCACTTAGGAATAAGCTGACAATTTACAAAACTTGCATCCGTCCCGTCATGACTTATGCCTCCGTGGCGTTCGCCCACGCATCCCGCGTTGACCTGGACAAGCTTCAGGTCATCCAAAACCGTTTCATACGCAGAGCGGTCGGCGCTAGCTGGTACATGCGAAACGCCGATTTGCACTGCGATCTCGAACTCCCGTCCATTCTTCAATATATGAAGCACACTTCCCGCCGCTACTTTGAAGCGGCGCCCCACCATCCCAACCCTCTCGTAGTCCAGGCCTCGAACTACTCGACAGACACGACAAACACTCCACCCCTCCGTAGACGCCCCAGAAATATCTTAGGCGACCCGGACGACCCCATCGCCGTCGTCACCTCGGCGGCGTTGGGCTCGTCCGATCCGACTGCTCCTGGCAACAGGAAATATTCAGTTTTTGGTATAGGCGCCGGTTACCACAGGCACACACACACACACAACGATCCCGCCGGCGAGATCGGAGACCCCCAGGATCTGTTAGAAGATCGGTTAGATTCTCTCCAAATAATCATTCAGTTCAACAACCTACTAGGGCCACAGGGCACACCCCTTCTGGGGTGCCAGGGCAAGTCTAATCTCCCACTCCCGGCGACGGTCCAAGCCGAGGCTCGTACCTCCGAGGTGCCCTTGCGCTTGTCGCCCAAAATCTAAACCATGTTGGCCCAACGCCCTCTGCGTTCACCAACTAGTCCGGTCAAGCTGTAGAGGCCGCAAGGCCAACAGCAATAAGTCACATTAGAAAAAAAAAAAAAAAAATACGGCTTACTCATTCTCGGCCAAGCGCTCGACGAGTCAACACGTCCTGAGGATGCCTCGTGAAGAGGCGAAACACGTGTCGACAAAGTGCACTAAGGAAACGGGTATAATTTATTACTTTTTTAAATTCAATTAAAATACATGTAATTCCAATTAATATATATTTTATGTTTCAGAATTAATTAATTTTTGTTTCAGATTACTTTAATAATTTTATAATTAAAAATAATTCAGAATTAATTACTTTTTGTTTCAGGTTACGTTAATTTTCAATTTATGTAATTAATATTTTATATCAGGTTAGGCAAAATTAAACTCAATAAAATTAACATTACCAACAAATATTTATCACAAATTCCTTATTGTACTTGAAGCGACGTAGAAGCGGAATTACACTAGAAATTCATCATCAAAACAGTTTTGGTTGATATTTACCATAACGACTTTATTGGATGTGTCATGTTATTATGGTGAATCAACACCGGAGTTGTTTATTTGTTGAGCAAAGTTTTGTAATGTATTTAACCCCCGACGCAAAATGAGGGGTGTTATCAGTTCAACATGTGTATCTGTGTGCCTTTCTGTTACATCGCAGTGTTCTTTCTTAGCTATGATTAAAGAAAATCTGTTTAGCAGTTGGGAGATTCTCTGCTCTTATCGTTTTGTTTTTTATAGCTTGCGTTTACCGCCAGCTCGCCTGATGTAAAACGATGATGCGGTCTACGATGGAGCACGCTTGCCAAGAAAAAAAACATATCAATCATTATTTGAAAACACCCAGATTGTAACTACCAGGGAACTCATTCAGTCAGCTCATTCCACAGACTAACAGTTCACACAATAAAAGTGGAATCGAATCGCTTCGTTCGGGTTTTCGGGATATCAAACTATATCACGGAATATATCTTTTAACGGGTATACAAAAACAATATACTTGTTAAAACACTTGTGCCGAGAAGAAATCGTGTTGCTCCATTATATTTCATAACTAAAACATTTAAATACAGTGGCAAATGCACAGGAAACGCAAAGCCAACATTTTCCCGGGAGAAAAGATAACTTTTAATAGCTATTTAACTAAGGCTTTGTTTCAGAATGTCTGGGTAACGTTCCGTTTAATCTAATAAAACCTTATCTATTAAATAAACACTGTGCTTGCGATTCACAATCATTAATAATACACCTTTTTTTACTAAAAAACTCTCTTTATTAGGACAAACTATTTAAATTATTGCATTGTCATTGGTCCTTGATAGGTGTGTAAATTCTCCATTTAATTAGAATTGGTTGAAAATCACGTTCAAAGATTCCGTTACAAACATACCAAGCTAATAAAAGCGTGTTAAAAAGGCCAGCCATCAAATAAAATTATATTAAACTAGCCGTCCGTCCCGGCTTCGCACGGGTGTAAGCTTGGCCTTCAGCCTCTCTACAAAATATAATATAGCCTATGTCGGGAATAGTGTAGCTTCCCAACAGTGAAAGAATTTTTCAAATCGATTCACTAGTTTCGGAGCCTATTCAATGCAAACAAACAAACAATCAAATCTTTCCTCTTTATAATATTAGTTTGGGTAGTAGGTTCATGATTAGTATAGATATAGATGTATATGTCAGATCAAGTTGCAAATATTTATTATTATTTGTTGATTAGGGAGTTTAACAGTAAAATATAAAAATGACGTAAAAATATGGCGTTGCCATTCCGCTGCCCGACTAATATAATAATTATAATAGAACTAAATATCCGGAACATAGCATGTTAAATAAAAACTTATAAATAAAAACTTTACGAAATAGGAAACTACATTTTTTTTTATGTGATTCGATTTATTTATGTGATGATTCGTTGCTCTATCGCTGCGTGAAAGAACAACAAACAAACACTCTTTTGCATTTGTAATACCTATTAGTAATTATGATATTTGGCATATTTGGATGTACCTTGTGTATACGCTGCCACCGGAACTGAACTTAAGTCCTCTGAACATATACGTTATTTTTCCCATTTTTCCAAAGGCCTGAGTAATATGTGCTCTATCGCCTATTTCCGTCCGTAAGCTGGAGCGACGCTAAGTGGCCGGACCCAGGCGGCCGAGGGCGCCGCTTATTGACATTTCATTTTTGGAGCGAAAGCAAACAGATTCCCTGTAACTACGTGAAACAGAACGAAGCGAAAACTAGGTTAGCTCAGTTGGTAGTGAACCTGCCTTCTGCGCTTCGGGGCGTGGGTTCGATTCCCACCTAGGACAAACATTTGTGTGATGAACATTTGTGATTGTTCTATGTCTGGGTATTAATATCTATTTAAGTATGTATTTAATAATATATGTATATGTATGTATATCAGTCTCTGGCAGCCATATTACAAGCTTTGCTTAGTTTGGGGTCAGATGACCATGTGTGCAATAATATCCGTGATATTTATTTATTTATTTATAAGAACGAAAGATAGAGTCATAATGAGTGAAATAGACAGGAAGACGGTAGTTAGGCATAAATCAGACGTATTGTTACATGTAGGCGTTACTTAGAATTGTTGAGGCATCAATTACAGTTTATTAAGCAGGATAACATTACACGTAGAAGCGAAATACTCACCCACTCACTTACTGACTGACTCATCATGAAATCTCGAGAACTACTTGGCCTACGAAGTTGACATTTGGAACGAAGATTTCTTATTAATTTTCCGTAGAGATCCGCTAAGAAACGAACTTGGGAAAGGCCGAATTAAAGGGAGCAAAACGGGTTTCAATGTTTATAGGTGTACGCGTACGAATTCGCAGGCAACAGCTAGTTATATACATAAGCGAAATACCACTGGCGGACTGACTGAGTTATTACGATATCACGAAAACTGCTTGACCTACGAATCTAAAGTTTGGTAGGTAGAGAACCTTGTGGGATATAGAAGGATCTTGCAAAAGGCCAAATTAGGGAAAGGGGGGGTTGAAAGTTTACATGAAAGTATACGCGAATTAACGAAGTCGAGGGCAATCTGGTAATAGGTAATGGGCCGACACTGACATTATGATTATAAATAATTAAATAGGTTTAATTATCAAAGATTTACCATCACGTCTGGTCGATGCAACTCGTGACCAGAATGCTGGCCTCTACTTTGCTCAAAGAGTGAGCATTGCCATACAACGTGGTAATGGGGCCAGCATTTTGGGGACGATTCCCACTGGTAGCGGTTTAATAGATTAGTTTAGTAGTTAGGTATTAATATGTCGTTTTTTATTTTATTTTTTACTGTTGTAGTGTTATTAAATAGGTTAGATTCTAAAACCTGTATTTTTATTTTAAAAGCGTGATTTATTGGCCTATTTAATATTACCTATATATCTGCTCGTTTTTTATGGCCAATTACCTTTGGATTTTTGGTTACGAAGTGAATAAATGCGGATTGCCAGCCGCTCGCAGTAACAGTTAATAGTTCTAATGAATAAATAAAAAACGATTATAACAACAAACACCGTTGTGATTGACAGTTGTAGAAAGTTCAGTACTGTTGAGTATTTAAGATAGTGACGTCATAAGCAGACACTAACGCTCTTAAGTTTCTTTATTTGTAACTTTTATTTATGGTATCATCGCCTGCGCATGTTTTCGGCACGAATTTAAAATTAGTTATTAATTTACTTTTATTCTAGTAAACACAAATTTTATGCAAAAATAACTTTTAATTTTTAAAAAGTACAAGCGTCGAACGCAGAAGAGTTTTTGAAAATTAGTCACCATACCTATTGTGGGGGCATTTACAGTTTTGTTCTTACCCACTTAAAAAACATTAGAAAAAACAAGAAACTTAGGTACTTATGTTTTTTGTTAAGCGTTTTTCTTGGACTAACATAATGTATATCTAAGATAGAGCACAAAAACCATTAACGACCGCCTAAATAGTAACTTGGAACGGAAAAAAGTTGCATAAATTACATTCAAGAAAAACAGGTTCATGCAAACAAAAACAAACAACAGCTGTATTTTACGGCACCTTCATTAGTTTTCGAAATAACTTGGCTTATTGAACACCCGCGTGAATAGGTAAATCCAAGTGAACAACTTATATGAAATATAAAAATATGGTAAAAATTTCGCGGCCTTCACACATGACGAGGTGGCCGAGAGGTTAAGGCGTTGGACTGCTAATCCAATGTGCTCTGCACGCGTGGGTTCGAATCCCATCCTCGTCGATAAATTTTGTTTATTTTTATATATTCACGAAGTTTTCACTTAGAGAAAATACAAAGATCGCGTTAACGTTTTAAATATCACCGATTACTAATTAATTGAACTGATATCGTACTGTACGTACTTACATTGAGTGATATCTATAATAATATTATAAAGAGGAAAGATTTGATTGTTTGTTGCATTGAATAGGCTCCGAAACTACTGAACCGATTTGAAAAATTATTTCACTGTTGGGAAGCTACACTATCCCCGAGTGACAGGCTATATTATATTTTGTCGCGAGGCCGAAGGCCGAGTTTACACCCGTGCGAAGCCGGGACGGTCGACTAGTTTTAATTATAAAAAAGTATAATTCATGCGTTCAATTCGCCTCTGCTGGCTATTATAAAGGTAAGTCCCAGTTACTTAACATTAACCTTTATGTTTATCTACATCCGTTTCTCAAAGAACATTACCAAACATTGACACGATAAAGTGAAGTTATAAGGAAAAAGGCGGAATAAAGAGCAGCATTAATGTGAATCGAGTTGAATATTCCTGCGTATTATTCGCTTTGTTCCAAATTAGATAAATTATAGCACAAAAAGATTCGAACAAAGCGCCTGCGGTGCCGGCGGAGCAATAAACATCGCAGATGTCATTCACAAGGAATGCTCAATCGACACGCGTCTTTAAGCCCGAGAAGGGGGGCATGGCAGCGCATTTTATAAATGGAGTCTCAGGGCCTAAGTAGGTTCAATTTATTGAAACGAAAAAAACTAATAAACTGTGTATGGAGTTACAGAGCATTGTGTCGAAAATGTAACGATTTTGTTGAAAATTTAAATTTCAAACGCATCGAACTCAAAGTAGGGTTGCGACAAATGTAGGCAGAAATATCATCGTATCGAGTCGTAACGTAGAGCAGAATTTCAGTAGAAAAACTTTGAACGACGGTGCGTTTGTGCTTGACATGTATTTTGATAGCTTATTGTCTCCATCACAACTCTTTTTGTATCAGCGCCACGCCTTACAGTGACAGTGGTTGTAGTTTCCGGGACAATTTCTAATTTACAAGCGAACAAAGATGGCGCGTCAGTCGCAGAGTTTCACCGTGTACCGGAAATGGCTTTGTTTCCTGCAAGCGGGATACAGCCTAGCCGTGTCCGGTGGGAAATGAAATAAATGAATATCATTGCCAATGGTGCCTGCACTTGTCATGCTCAGTTGACACTTAGATAGACTCCGGCGGTGCTTTGTTCAAGGCAATCACGATTGGCTTCAGTGCTAGCTCTTATTAAGCCTACGAGTATCTTTGAAGCAACCTTAGAATGAACTATTGTCTCTAAGACGATACGACACTGTAACTTTTAAATTTTTGCGATTTGTTATGTCCTGGATTAACACATTCTATAGGCTACTTTCATCATCATCATCATTCTTTATCATCACCACGCGGGTGAAACCGCGGGGCCCAGCTAGTAATATTATAATAAGTACCCGCAAGATGCCTAAAAAGATACGCAAGGGGGTTCCAAGCTTTTAAAAGAATCAGTATTTTTACTCAAAATAAAACAACTGGAAGGTAAGTAAAGCCTATTTCAAAGCCGGAGAAGGTAAAGTAACAAATATAACTTGCTTAAATGCCAACGACCTTAAACTGTTAGCTAAGTAAAAATCCGTATTCCGTAAAATAAAATTAGGGAAAATTTCCTTCCTCTTCTGACATATCGCAAAAACGTCTTATTTTCGTTTTAAGAGGCTTTTGGTATATTTCTGTTTGAATATTCTATACGTTGTCATAATGAGGAGATTAGAAATAAGTCGTGGAAGCTTACAGGATAAAATGAAATTAATGCTATCATGCTATCCTAACAGACCAGGGGCCTTACGCCCTACTCTAAACGCGGGCCCGAATAGGTGCAGTTTGCAAAATTACGCGACCACAAACCGTATCACGGCGCGTTAAGTTTCGAGTGATTTTGCAAACTGCACCTATTCGGGCCCGCGTTTAGAGTTGGGCGTAAGGCCCCTGTTCAGTAGTCAAAACCTTCAACTACCTCACTAGATTAGAGTAAACAAATGTACTGTATAGTGTACACAAAAAGAGAGAGAGAAAAAATGTAGAGCATTGAAAAACAAACACGTTTGCGTTCCGAACCAACCAAACAACGCTACGAATTTCCCGAGGCTTAAACTGACACAAAATAATAAACAAGGATTCCCATTCTATGAACAACATCATCAGCCAGAAGACGAAGATGTCCACTGCTAAACATAGGCCTCCCCCTTTAACCTCAACACTGAACGACATCCTGCCATCTGCATCCACTGGATGCCCGCGACGATGGATGCATTCTATGAACGAATCACACTAATATTATAAATGCGAAAGTAACTCTGTCTGTCTGTCTGTTTGCTACATAATCACGACTTAACGGCATAACCAATCTCGATAAAATTTTGCGAGGCAATGGTATGTATCATGAGGATTGAGGACGGACATAGGCTATTTTTTTCTGAAGAAATCGCGTTCGAAGTCGCAGGTACAGCTAGTTAATTATAAATATTAAAAACCGGCCAAGTGCGAGTCGGACTTGCGCACTGAGGGTTCCGTACCACCACAAAACTCAATAATTATCAATAAAAAACCTACTTCTAATTTAGTTAAATGTGACATTTGGGGTTCGGTGAAAGAATGATAAGGTCGTCCAAGTAACGAAATTACCAGTTATAACTTGGTAATGAACAAAAATTTCTCACCGAGTCACATTTGGCCATTATTTATTATTTGTTGTTATACTTTAGAGCTAATAGAGTTCCGTTTTTACCTTTTGGGTACGTAACCCTAAAAAAACAACTACAAAATTTGTAAGCGCTGAAACAAAATTATTGATATTGCCAAATCAACAGGCGCTCGAACAAAATTATTATTTTATTACTGGAGCTGGTTAAAAAACACTTAACCAAAGTAACGAATTTTCTGTGGGATCACTTCGAGATCATTTATACATCTATCTATCTATATCTATACATATAATAAAAACGTACTTACAAATTTAAAATTGCGAGATATAAAAAAAAACACAGGTCGTCTTAAAATAAGCAGCTGAACACGTTAAGACAGTTTTTAGAATTTTTGTCTGTTTGTTTGTATGTCCACGCACATCTAAACCACTGGACGGATTTAAAAGCAGTTTTCACGATTATGCTTAGCTATGACCAGATTGAAGTATATGCTATATTATTTCGCAAAAGGGCCGGATGAAAGTTTATATTAAAAAAAACATACACACGAACAATAGTACCTCCTCATTTTTGAAAGTCGATTAAAAATCTACGTGTAACAAGTCGCGGGCAACAGCACTAGTCTATATAATAAAAAGAATCACGTAATTCGGAAGACATGCACATAATAATTTTTAAAAAAAACGGGACAAACTGAGTACCCTAATAGGATTGCTAAAGTCGGTTAAATATTGATCTCCACTCGTATCAATTTTCCTAAATTAATAATACGCCAAGATAAATCTACATAATTCGTTCGGGGACTCGTTACGTTAGCTTAAACAATCCCAAAAGCACACTTCGGTTTCGGCGCAAACATATCAATAGGGAAGTATTAAATGGTGAATATTCATAGGATGTGCGCCGGTACGGACCAATCCCACGTGAGTGTAAATAGTCAACATTTGTTGAAAAATTGCGGGTATATCGTATTAAAAAAACACAGGGCGTTGATCGGTTGCGGGCTTTGATGGGCAGTGTAGCCCTCAATACATTGATTAAGGCGAGGATTTCCCACTCTTAAGCAACGCTTGTTACTAGAGATTTATATTTTAGTATGTATAAAAAAAAATAAAAAAATGTTATTAGTCTCTGGCAGCCATATTACAAGCTTTGCTTAGATCCGTTACCAACGTACGGACCACTTACCACGCACCGACGTCGGCTGGTGGTACGAACGTCTGTTACGGCTTTTAGTTTGTGGTCAGATGACCGTGTGCGCAAAAATGTTCCAAATACAAATGACCATATTAATGCTTATCATATTGTATTAAAGTCGCATTTAGTGGAGCAAAACCATAGCGCTTACAGACAGTCATGCGTTTTGCTACATACATTTTCAACTGTAGTGTCAAATGTACCTTTAGTTGTGGTTCCCTCCATAATTATGATATCTGTATATTCTACGAAGATATCGTAGACATCATTTTGATAAATAGGTAATTGAATGAATCCAAAAAACGGAGAAATGCGCTAATCAGTGTTACTTTCGTATTTTTTTTTTCAATCGAGCGAAATGTCTTTAATCATGGTTTAGTCTTTGCGGTTTCCTAGATAAAACTTTCAATTTCGATATGACACCAGTTTCATAATTTTAACTAACCATGGAAGTAGACAAATGGTAACTAGAATGACCAAAATTGCTAAAAGTGGGAAAAGAGGGCCTTAAGGCTCGCATCGAACTCAACTGCGAGGAAACGCATTCCAACGGGTCAAGAGCTTCGGGCCCTTTCATTGAATGCTGTATTTATTTATAGAGGGAAGTTGTTTGAAAAATTTGCATTGGAATTGAGATTTAAATCGTTTTGTGTAGGTTGGGGAAATATCAGTTTTTCCACTGCCTCAACCTTAATAAACCGGCCAAGTGCTAGTCGGGCTCGTGCACTGAGGGTTTCGTACCACTACAAAATACAGATAGGTACGAGTACGTACCAAACGTTTCGATTCTACGTTACTAATCCGTACCGCCAAGGATTGGAACAAACTACCGGCTCCCTTGTTTCCTGGGAGACACAATATGGGCCTTTTCAAGCCAACAGTGAATAGGTGTCTTATAAGTCTGCGTGCTTCATCTTCGACCACATCGTCGCTTCCTAACAGGCGAGTTGGCGGCCAAACACGGACTTAAACCCGAAAAAAAAGACTAAAATATGATCCCGTTCACACATCTACTCGATAAATAATAGACCGTTTTCCATAACTCGCCACAGTTTTAAAATATGTAAAAGCTATATTTACATCCGTTTTTCCATCAACCCACAATTAAACAAAAACTGTAGAAGGTACATTTTATATTTTGAAATGATCATTCACCAATCTATTGAGCAGTATTTACAGGCATTCGTGTCAAATTGATCCTGTCACGGAAACATTAAATTAACCCTTGACACGCGACACAAACATGTATGAAAATATAAACTGGTAGCGCACATTAAGTATGAATTTAATTTATATTTATACTCGACGACGAAAAGAAAAAAGGGGTTTAGTGTTTAACGTGTTGTATGTTTGTTTGTTCACAGAGCTTACCCACAGCCTAAACGTCTCGACCAGTTTTAACAAATAAGGCGTCGGCAACATTGCTCTTATGCTCGGTCCAAGCACTTATTTTGACAGCTGCAATCTATATCTATACATATAATAAAAACGTAGAGATAACAAAATCTGTAATTTCGAGATATCAACAAAAAAAATACACAGGGCGTCTTAAAATAAGCAGCTGAACACGATAATACAGTTTTTAGAATTTTTGTTTCTTTGTTTGGCCACGCACATCCCTTAAACCACTGGACTCTCCACTTTACATGATTTCATCGTGTAATTATAATGATCGCACCACCTACCATGGTTCGGTTTTTTTGCCACGATTGTGACTCTATTATAGGTATTGTATCTCTATGATAGAAATACAGAAACTTTGTACACGTCTACATAATCTAGCGCGCCGTATTATAGCTTGTTTCAGTACGAACACCTAGCTTTCATATGAAAAATCTACATTAACCGGTAGAAATGAAGCTATTCGTATTCACACGCGTAGAAATATCTATGATATTACCATCACTGGGTTTAGACCACGTACACAACATAAACGGAACTGTTGATCATGTACATAAAACTAACTGCGCGATGAACCATTTTAGGTACATCCCTCAGTACATTAATTTCCATTGAAAGGGTAGTTAAATTCCGATTTATCGGAGGTCCAAGTAGAATGGAAACCAGTCGTATTCCGACGGGAAGTTGCGTGTTTGCGTTTTAGTACGTACGTACGTATTAAACTATAAGAACACCTGATAATTCTCACGAGGCGAGGGGCTCGTATTAAATAGCTTCTGAATTAATAATATTCGGTGTCCAGTGGTTACGAACGCAATGGTAAATAAAACTCTGAAGAATGGGGCTAATGGAAACTTGATTACAGCAATCAATTTGATTGAAATACCACTACGAATTTAGCTAACACAAGTGTATCGCATTAAAAACCGACTTCAAAATTCCTAAATACGCAACTTCGTTTACTTGGTTGACATACTGTTTTCAGTTTTTTTTAATTAAAAACCAAGTTACGCAAACTATTTTGATGAAATTCATATGGGACCACCTCTGAAGTATGGTCTATCAAACAAAAAAAGAATCATTAAAATCAATTCATAATTGGTGGAGAAATCGGTACATACATGAAAAAAAAAATTAAACAAAAAACCGGCCTCCGTTTTCATCGGTTAATAATCACACAAACTATAATATAGGTTTCCTAGCTGTTGCCCGCGACTTTGTTCGCGTAGATTTTCACAATGTATTTAATACATTGTGAAAAACAACCGGCCTTCCTTGTTTCCTGACAGATACAATCTGGGCTTTTTCAAGGCCACTGTGAATAGGTATCTTCTAAGTCGGCGTGTTTCATCTTCGACCACATAGTCAGAACAACGTCGTCAACAGACGAGTTGGTGGTAAAACGGGGACTTATTTGATAAAGAACAGCATTTGAATAGGCGCGTTGAGCACTTTTTGAGTGAACAAAAATCATGGAACTCGCGACATCGTCACGCTGTACCGTGTATTTTAAAACAGCGTCATCTCTTGTAGAATAGATGAATTACTACTTAAGTTTTCACTTCTGACGTGCAGTCCTATGTTTTTTTTCTCCCATTTCACAAGGTCAATCCATAAGTTATTTCAAAGTACCCAAACAGTATTTAATGTATCCGATATAATGATGTGTATAATGCATTCAAAATCAGTTTGGGTAGGGCGGCTCACACGCTTACTTGTTTCTTATTGGCTTCCTCAAAGGAGGTCAAATTAAATCAGGTCAATTTAATTCTCGTTATACCTCGAGGAATTCCTCGCGAGGCTAATGTACGCTTTCAAGTTTCTACTTCCCCGTAGCTTTACAAGCTTTTGGCCTCTTACAGTAACAAAATTACTTTGCAATAGGTAAGTAAACAAGCCCGTACCTTGGGTTACATTATGAAGCACCTATTAATTATTGTGGCCTAACTTGAAACTAAAATTAATTTTATTTGAACTCCTAGTGAACTGTTTCATGTCATGGGAGCAAAATACATAATTTTCTATACAAAATGCTTTAGGCTCAACGCTGACCAATATTTGTCTGATCTGAGGTCGTCACCGCTTGTACAGTGTACACCACGAAGTCTTGGTTCTACAGATCCCCAGTCAGCATTAGGCCTTAGTATTCAGAAAAGCCAATTGAATTATGCAGTTAATTTTTTTTCCGGGCCGTACAAGTTTCGTAATAGCATTTCTTCGTGATTCAGTCGTTATTTTTTTTATACTTAAGTTGAATTAATCCATATTAAAACGCGTATATCTGAATTTTCATTCTGTACCTATCTGTACGTGATCAAAAGCCTCTTGAACCGCCCGCTGTTCCAATCTGAGCACTTCACGAAAGGGCGTGATAATAAATGGCGTTTTTTTCTCCGAGAGATATTGCCGGCACTAAGAAACAGGTAGTCCCGCATTCAATCCTGCGCTAAAAGGGGTCAGAGGGGCAATGGCTAATTCAATCCAGTAGTTGGTACCAATTGGTGGACTGTCAAAACGTCCCGGTTGTTTTGGCGTTTGACAAATCGCCTCGGGCTGTTATAGAATTATTCAAGTGAACTATTATCGGAATAAACTTGGCATCAATATGTCAGGAACAATCATTAACATAAAAGATGTCATTTAAAAAAGAAAAGTTTATTGAGCTTTCATAAGCACGTATTTTTTATTACATTTTAGGCTTGCGTTTAACTGCCAACACCATCTCGTTTGATGTTAAGCGATGTTGCGGTCTACGATGAAATACGCTTGCCTAAAAACAGATTCACTCGTGATTTAACGACAACCCAGATTGTAATTATCGCGGTACACCCATTCAAGATAACCGATGGGGAAGAAAGGTCCTTGAGTGGAGACCACGAACCGGAAGACGCAGCGCAGGTAGGCCTCCCACTAGATGGACCGATGACATTGTGAGAGTCGCGGGCATCCAGTAGATGCAGAAGTCAAGATGCCGTTCAATGTGGAGGTTAAAGGGGGAGTCCTATGTTCAGCAGTGGACGTCTTCTGGCTTATGATGTTGATGATGCAGTGCATTACATAAACTAGCAGTTCGCACAATAAAAATGGAATCAAAGCGCTCCGGGTTTTTGTAATATCAACCATGAAGCGGTGTCACCCTTTCGTGTATAAACGCTATAATACATTTGAATTGAACGTATGTGACATATATTATATTAATAAGCATATTTTATGATTGCTGCCGGCGTGTAAGTTGGGGCGACGTCGACCCGCTCCGGGCAATATTCCGGCGGTCCACAGGAAAGGTCGAAACTTCCTTCCGTCCCGTGCCGAGACCGCCTTTATTATGACTTTATTACGCACAATGAAAATCATATTTACCGGGATAGAAAGACGACATAATAAACACGCGTCGAGTATAGGGAATGCGGCCCACTTCTGAATAATACGAGTTTTCGGAGCATCTGGCGTATACTCTCTTATTACGTACACAAAGAATCTGAAAAGTGTACTGTCGCGCAGATAGACGCGTTGACACATTCCTGCATTATGTAATTTCGTAGAGTTCCGCGCGCATTTTTCATAGGAAGATTTGGAGTACGCTGCGCGCACCTGTCACGGGTCCCTTTTCAATGGGAATATTACATTATGTCTTTCAAAGAAGCGTCGGCCGTCGCCTTGTTGGGGTGACGTCGAACGTAATGCGATCAGCGGGTAATGCGATTGTAAAATACAGATAATATCACCTAATAGGCCATTGTGCCTACGCTAGTGGCGCCTACTGGCCCAACAATTGGCCCACTGGCCAGCAATTGGTCATCATCGTGTTTTGTGTCATAACTAATCGCTGAAACACAATAGCTTCGTTGCAGCAAAATTGCGACAAAGGATAAACACCAATTTTATGAGTATTACAATCGGGATCGCGTTCGATTTATTTACTATTAAGAGGCATAAATAACTTTGAACTTATTTAACGTGTTGGCAGTGCAATTATTTTGAAAATAACTGGTGCTAAAATTCATTGAACGTAACTACAAATTACTTCGACGCCGCGGCGAGCGCCGCTCAACTGAGCCGTTTCTTCATCGCCTCCTAATAAGCACTAAGTTATTTTCTCACTGTTTCACAACAAAGGAAAGGTTTATTTTGAGTTTAATTACCCGTTACATAGTAGTTTTATGATGAAGGCAATAACTTATCATATTTATTATTATAGTAAATTTAAATAAACGGTCAAAGTTTCCGATAGCCATGACGCTTTATTTCGTTAGCAACTAGCAACACAGTCCTTTCAGATGCTTTTCAAGAAAGAAGTCTCACAGACGCGGTTCTATCAATCACTATCACTATCTTTTCTCAAGCAGCTCTTTTAACAACTTCCGGCATCGTTCACTACTCTTTACCGATGGAAAATTAATAAAATCCTTACTAAAGTCCAAACAACTACAACATGGAAATTTAGTTCCACTGTTTGCCGTCTTTTCTGAAAAGCACTCTAGTCCCCGAAAGTTCACCGACTTTGCATGTCTGTGGCCTATCCTACAAGTACCACGCTGCATACGATATTTTAGTTTATTTTCCATCGTTTTACTAGCACGTCAGACGTCAGTACAAAAGTGTCTCGAACAAAAATGAATCGGTTTCTCCTAGGCAAGCGTGCTCCATCATAGATAGGTATTTTTTAAAGCTTTTAATATGAGGTTCTTCAAAAGGGCTGTTAAATGAGTCTTTAAGGGACGGCGTCGTATCTGTGATGCCCCTGGTGTTGCAGGTAGGTCCATAAGCGACGGTAATCGCTTACCATCAGGCGGCCCGTTTGCTTGTTTGCCACCTATGGCATAAAAAACCTAAATATAAATAGTCCTTCCCCAACGTGTTCTACCACTTAGTTGACTCATAATATAACCCAACCTAGTATCTTTATTGACTGAACCCAGCACAACATGCATTACAGTGCAATCACAATCAGATCGTATCGCGCATTAAGTAAACACTTCACTTGTAATTAATTGCCCAGTTGAAGCAAAAGCGAATACGCGGAACGGGGAATTTCCTTCCAGTGTTAAATGTCAGTTATTTAAAACCGCCACATTTATTCCCCGGGAGGAAACGTAATTTGCAATGGGGGGGAATTAACAGAACGATACTTCGAACGAACAAAGGCTTTTGCGATCTTCATTGCACTTACTGCGACAGTTGTATTTTTTTTATTTTTTTTATAGAAGATCGGCGTTTTGTTTCTTACCACAGACCTATATCTAAGTTCTGTGCTTCTTACCTTGTCTAGTTTAGAGATATAATTTTCTTATATATAAAAGGCGATGTGTGTCCCCTATATATGTGTATGTTCCCTATAGACTCCAAAACGGTTGGACCGATTTTGACGTAACTTTCACTGGCAGATAGCTGATGAAATAAGGAGTAATCAACGCGGGTGAAACTGGGGGGGGGGGGAGCACAGCTGGTAAATGATGTTCCCCCATAGTAGGTACTATGGGGATATATATAATAATATCGATCATATATATAGATAAAATATCTGTCGTATGGAGATAGGAGAAAACATGACAGTGGACAGTTTTAGGATGGCGTGACAGGAAAGATCAAAACATTGAATTTATGATCATAATAATGATGATGATGATGATGATAAACATCCTCACCATTCTCTACTTTGTATCACGTATCAGGTAATGGAGGCGACGGTGATTGCTCACCATCAGACGGCCCGTATAATTTTTTGCCACCTATGACAAAATACGTAAAAATGTAGCGAGTAAAACCACGTACCGAGGGGGAAGGGGCGGCAAAAAGTTCTAAACGTAGTTGTACAATTGGATGTTTGAGCTGACAAAAATTCATATTTCATTACAACAGAAGCAGATCTTCAAACAAACTTTCCATAATCCACGAGTAGGCTACTGAGGGAACATCTCACGGCCCCGTCCTGGCAAACAAACTGGTAACCGTTAGAAATACTTACAAACCAACGGGAAGAATGGGCTTCCCCTTTGAGAGCCATCGACGGATTGTACGTGACGCGAAACGCAAACTTCAATCTAACTACCGACGTTTAAGAAGGTCTGGACGCAGGATGAGAAATACAAGATATTTCACGCATTTTTGAAGTTAAAACTATTGAGCACTTTTTTTAAATTCTGTAATAGGCTTGCGTTTGACCGCTAACTCCACTTTTTGGGCGAACAAAAGTCATGGAACTCGCATCATCGTCACGCTGTACCGTATATTTTAAAACAGCGCCATCTTTTGTAGAATAGGTGAATTACTACTTAAATTTTCAGTCCTATGACTGATGTGTTTTTTTATGGACAAGTATCTTTATTAACTAAACAAAATACAAGCTAAAACTAAACACTACAAAAATAGTTAAGACTGCCCACAGACCGTTGAAGGTCTAAAGACAATCCAAAATGCTCAAGCCCACTATCAGTTGGCAGCGTACCCAGCATGCTGGCGGCATTACCACGCTGAATGGCAATGGTTATTCGTTGAGCCAGATACACGCCAGCATTTTGGTCACGCGTCGCATTAACCACCTCAGGCGCTCTGAAAGATTTTTGAATATGAGGTGAGCTCCCAGTCCCCAAGGGTCAAATGTCTCGCATTATTTGCATTATTAATTTTTTGAGAGTATTTTCTTGTTGGTTTCAATGTCAACTAAAGCAAATGAGAGGGCATGCATACTGAATATCCACGACGGGACGTCATTTTCAAATGAACAGACCACTGATCACTGAAATGATCACTGATCTGTTTGTTATTTACAAGAAACTTATACCAAAGCTAGATAGAGTGTGCGCGTGAAATCGAATTTCGGTTATATTGAAATCTTTTAGAAAATCGCAATAAACCTTATCAATATGACATATTCGGCCATATTGTATTGGCCATGACAGAAAAGAGAAGTAAATAGAACTGAAATAAGAAGGAAAATCTGTCGCCAGGTATTGTGACATAAATGAGAATGTTTATTCTTATTTATGTCAACGCGTCGAACTCCGCGTCACAGTTGCTAACATAGTTGCTAGGGGGTTTATATGGGTGCAACTGGCTACAACAAATTTCTTATAAAAATGCCTTGACAGCCGTTCTAATTTAAACAAAAAAATATTTATTTTCTGTGGCCATGACTGCTAGAAAGAGAGTGGTCCCAGATTTGCTATGGACCCATCCATATTTGATTTCATTCCATTGTATCTATTGTATTGATTTCTCTCTGATATTTCTGTATACTAATTGTGATCTTTATATTATTAAAGTATGTGGTTTATTATTGCATTTTTTTTTTGTTCGCTGTCTAATATTTTTGGTTCTTTGAGCATACGTACAATGAAATAGAAAATGCACTTTCACTACCGTAGGACATTATTCGCAAAAAAATAAAAACATGCATCAAGAATTTCATCTATCTATTACATCTATCTGTTCAAATGTACTTAGGTCTATACGTTTATGCCTTGGGCCGAAGCGTATGAAAGCTTTATGTTATTCTAACCTTCGAAAGAATAAGTGCCTATAATAATAAAAACCACAAAATTCAAGTTTGTTTTTGCAATTTGGAGCCCCACTTTTTATATTCCCCATTTTAAGCGTTTGGCAATATTACGGTACAGTATGAATATTTCAAGTTCGAATATAGCCGTAAAACACGTATGGCTGTATTTTTTATACCCAAATAACTTCTTATGGCCAGAAATATGAGGCAAAAAGCTTTATTATATTTCGAGGCAACCAATTTGGGTTTTTTGTGGCTTACCAACTCAATATCGTAAACCTATAAACTAGTTAACAACAGGCGAGCTGGCGGCCAAAAGCAAGGCGGCCTAAAAAAAAGTTACTGGTTCGACGTACAATGCTAACAGGTTTGTCTATGTATTCATTGTACAAGTTACACTCCAGAACAATAATATCCAACGGCCATAACGTTTCCCGAATACGAACGTCGCCAAATAAACGACACAATAAAGCCCAATTGCCGAAAACGACTCACTCGAACTCGCACAAATAACGTCATCAAAACATCCTTAATCATTCGGTAGATGGGGGTGTGCTAAAGCGTTGTGTGAGAAGTTTTCTAGCTACAATTTGGAATTACAAAGCGCGTCTTGATTGTAGATGTAAGAGACAAGTCGTGCGGTGCCTGCCTTTGTAGGTACGCTTCCGCTGGGACAACATACGTGGAGAGGTTTCCTAGGTCGATTTGCTGGAGCACATCAAACAGAGCGGGGTTCAGGGCGCCTCCCGGAGCAGCGAGTGTTTGGCGACACTCGCTCGACAATGACGGCTCCATAGAGTGTTTGTTCGCGCCCGCGTTAGTTTGCTTGTCTACTCACGCGTTCAAAGATTTATCCAACACTGTTTTCGCACGCAATTCTTAACGTTACACGGGTGAATAGTTTTTCCTTTTAACGCTTTACTTTTCCTCGTAGAGCCAAGGTCGAGTGGGAGGCGAAGTTCCGCGGTCTCTCCCCCACTCGGGTAGTTCGGAAAGTGTCCAAAAAATTGCCTCGTCCTCGAGTTCCGACAAGAAAACTATAAAAGCGAGACGTAAGTGAAAACTATTATTTTCGCATCACGGACGCTTTATGTGCCAAATTAAAGTTTCGTGAGAGTTTTTTGTTGCGTTAACGACTTGTTCAACTTAGCGGAGCCCCATAAGAGACGTTTTTGTGTCCGACGTAAATTAGATCTTATCTCGTTTCTTTGGAGTGTTTTGTTGTTATCGTCTTCCGGTAGAGATTTGTCTGAATAGGTACATACATGTGAATGCTTTGTATATAGTAAGAAAGAATATTTTCTGAAACATGATCGATTATGTGTCCATTAATTGAATAACACTCTTCCAGGAAAATTTAACTATTAGGTAGGTCTTCACTTGACCTTAAATTAATTGGCGGTCTTTTAATCTCGTCGAATATCGACTTTGATTGCGACTGCCTCGGTGGCTCAGTTGGTAGTGATCCTACTTTCTGTGCTTGGGGGCGTGGGTTCGATTCCCATCTAGGACAAACATTTGTGTGATGAACATTTGTGTTTGTTCTATGTCTGGGTGTTAATATCTATTTAAGTATGTATTTAAAATTATATATGTATGTATATCAGTCTCTGGCAGCCATATTACAAGCTTTGCTTAGTTTGGGGTCAGATGACCATGTGTGCAATAATGTCCCAGATATCTTTGACGTAAGTATTTCAGGGTGCGAGTTTTTTCACTAAAAAGAACCAAACTACTCAGAGGTTATGTTAAAATTTATGGACTAAAAATAATTTACATTCTTAAATGACTTTATAGCTATCTGTGATTGGGTTCTGTACATTAATTTTCATTGTATTTTCCTAATTTGTGTGCTAGGTATGTAAAGTTTTCTTTAAGATTTTTGCGTGTGAGATGTACGTAATTTTTGACAAAAGTACTATAAAAGTCTCGGACATGTTAACCTTGACGTTAATGGACTCTCGTACGCACATTTTCATGTTTTTTCATAGATCCCTGTTGCCGTGTTTTATTTAATTTTTATTATTATAAATGAGTTTCGATATTCCATGCCACTCCCTTAAATCTAATTACTTATTAAAATTATTTAAATTTAATTAATTGGGGATCGCTTGGAGTATCCATAGGGCACGACGGCCCATAGGTACCGCAAACGATCTCCAATTACATATTTATCCTGTGATGTAGTAAATATGTCTATTAAATATTTACAAATAAATTCATCTATCCAACAGCTAATAGTTTTCAAAGAAATTAATGAGGTATGCAACGCTCCTTCCAGAGTCACAGTACATTAACCATTCACCCAAACACACAAACGTACATAGCACAGTCGATAGGAAAATCAAACAGTAGATAATGCGACAGGAAATGTCCTAAATTGATTCATGGAATAGTATTCCCAGCTGAGACTAGATAGAGTGTTAACTCGCGAATGGGAGCTACTCCGAAAACACCAAATGAAATGATATGATAAGCTATCAAATGCATCACACTAATATCATATATGTGAATGTTTGGATGGAAGGATGGATGTTTGTTACTCAATCACCCAGAAACGGCTGGATGGATTTGAATGAAATTTGGAATATACATTGCTTTTTTTCATGATACTGAAGTCGCTCGCCTGATGGCTCTTCACGCTTGCCCATAACAGCAAAACGCCACTTAGAATTATGAACTTCAACATTTCAAAACCCTGGATGGCAATGCACTGCGCTCGTCACCCCGAGGTATAGGCTAGGCTACTAGGCTACTTTTCATCATCATCATCATCACCGATATTTTCATCACCACGCGGGTGAGCGCAGCTAGCATAGCATACGTACATCAAACTATATTACATATTCAAAAATGTTAAAATGCGCGAGCGAGGCTCTAAATTAAAGCTAAGGTTGAAAAAAACAGTATAAACAAACCGGCATTGCTGATCTTACCAGTTTCTAAAAGTATTTATTCCAATAGCATGTGTCGCATTACTCCGACAGTACATTACAGAAAGTCCCGTACATTTTTCAGTCGTACAGTAGCCCCGGAGACGGGCCGGCACATTTCCCGGCGTCGAATTCAATTCCATTCGTTCCGATCATCGGCTCCGTGTTGGAGATAGAAATCTAATTTGGGAAAACGGTGTCGTCAACAGTTTTTTTGGACAAGGCATGACGTTTCGCGACATTCGCCGCTCTTTTGTAGCTACGGAATTCGAGCCCCGGATCGGTTTCCGTATTTTCTGGAGGTGAAATGTGAGTGAAATGAATGAGAACCGCCATGGAACAAAGTTGTATGATTCGAGTTATTTATTTGGTTATTTTCCTTATCTCGCGGCTGTCTTTGTCTGCACTTGGTTAAGTCGTATAAAAATAAGGTTCGAACGATTTTACTCGATGCTTACTTCTGAACTGTACTTGGTTACCTAAGTATCAAACCAAACAAACTTTTCTCCGCATCGACAACGCCTCTAGTGTTACAAGTAGTGTCCATAGGCGGCGATTACCGCTTACTATTAGGCGGACCGCTTGCTTTTTTGCAACTCTTTTAACAAGTTTTTATTTAACTTGCAATGTTTGTTAGTTTGTTTAGGCCAAATCTTCCAAGATGAATCAGAACCAGATCCTCTTAACCGATTTCGCTGAATTTTTTTCTTTACTTCTAATTTAAATAAAATATGCTATGCCCAATATTTTAAAATTTCCAAAACGGCCGCCAAAATAATAAATTTAACATTTACTAAGGTTGCCTGTAAAAGATCGTTTATAGCGATAAGGCCGCCAATTGTTTCACTAGTTTTAGGTTGTTTTTATCATATTATGTACCTATGTAATTTTTGGTGTGAACAATAAAGATATATATCTATCTACTCAAATTAAAATTAAAATCACCATTTAATTAAAATCTTGCTATAAAAAGTTTTTTTTTTTTTAATGCTTGTATGAAAACGTATATAATTAAAACACAGAGAAGTAAATATCAAGTTAAAAAAGTAAGCTTAATAATAGGGTCCTATTTACATCCTTCGGGTACGGAACCCTAAAAAGTATTTTAATAACTCAAATTGAAAGTTTTTCTTTCGGTTAATATCTGAGCATCAAAAGAAGAACTGGGGCGGATAGTCAACCGGAATGTTTGGTAAAAGCTCCAAGTCTGTCATAAGCAGTTATTTTCTATACCGCCATCGCACATCGTTCTGAACAATTTGAGTTTAAACTCAATTGAATCTGATATTTCTGAAAGTAGATAGATCAAGCGACATATCAATTTTCTTTATTTTGATTTAGGGATAGAAAGTGGGATATTACTTGTTTTCATTGGTACTTTTTAGGTTTCATACCCTAAGGGTAAAACGGGACCCTATTACTAAGGCTCTGCTGTCCGTCCGTCTGTCCGTCTGTCACCAGGCTGTATCTCGTGAACCGTGACAGTAAGACAATTGAAATGTCACAATTTCACCGTTGCCGCTATAACAACAAATACAAAAAAATTTAATAAAATTAATATTTAAGGCGGCTACCATACAAGAAACGTGATTTTTTTGCTAGATATTGATAACGGCAACAGATAGATGCTTGAAATATTCACAGAATATTTAGTTATATATTGACTTTAAAAATAAATAATTTAATTAAAATAAAATTAATATTTAAGGGGGGCTCTCATACAAAAAACGTGTTTTTTTGCCGTTTTTATAGATAATGGTACGGAACCCTTCGTGCGCGAGTCCGATTCGCACTTGGCCGGTTTTATTCTTAAAGTGTAAGCTTTTCATTTCGAAAACTTAAGGGCTGTGTTAAAGAAGTGGAAGCGATTAGGAGTGTTTAACTGAATAGAGAAACACCTCCCTTTGGAAATTGAGTAAGCCGTGTTTAAGCTTATTTGAGAAGCTCGGTGTTTGTTTGGCGATTATGCGTTCCAAGTTTACGTTGAATTTTTGTTACTTCGACATCCACGCAGTACTTAAGAGGCGAAATAGCTTTAGCTAGGAAGTGCCCCAGCTAAAGCTATTTCGATCATTCTCAACGTTTTTAAATATAAAATATCACTGGCTAGGAATTTTAAGAATCCCGATATTCTTAAAATTCCTGGCTGGTTGTGTATAATCAGCAACATGCTGAGTTGGAGCCAGTTTTATTAATACTAGCGACGCGCTCCGGCTTCGCACAGGTGTAAGCTCGGCCTTCGGCCTCGCTGCTATGACTCCCTCCAGCAACACAAAATTTCAACCAAATCGGTCCAGCCGTTTTCATATGAATGAATCTTTTGCGAAGTATTAGAAAACATTAAAAAAAAGATGAATGAAATCGGTAAAGATGTTCTCAAGTTAAAGCGTGACCAAGAGAAATAGGGGTTAATTTCTTTAAATAGATAGATAGATGTATCTACCTGTATTCATGTTTTTAGTATTTCTTGTTTAATATTTCATTGGAACAAAATTAACTTTACTGATTTCTGAATTACTTTTTCAAACAATGTTAATATTGTATTTTTTTTTAGGAGATCAAATAAAAATAACAGTTTTTTTTTTAATCTCCTACACCAAAACAAAAAAAAAATGGTTTAAAACATTTGAAGTGTCATTCTAAAGATAATATTCAATCGGTTTTCGAAAATTGCCACACAGTACATAAATAAATAATCAAGGACATTTTAGCACACATGTTCATCTGACCCCAAACTAAGTAAAGCTCGCAATATGGCTGTAGACTGATATACGTACATACATATTTTTAAATACATACTTAAATAGATTAACATCATCACATGAATGTTTCTTTAACAATGTTTTTTTTATTATGGAAACTGACGTGGTTTTCACACATTTTATTTTACCGGGTTAATCTTACGTGAATAGTTCCCGTGTAATATGAATAAAATGTTTTATTTTTTATCTTCAAAGCTGTCAAAAATATGCTGGCGAGGCAGGATTCAGGCCCTTAAGCGATTACTGTACAGTATGGTTTCGCAATAGGTCGTATACAGACGTCATAATACGAGTATTCTTCTAGAACGGAAACGACCGTCTTCGCCGCCGCCTGTAATATTTTTTACACCATTATCAGGATCGTTTATCAACAACAACATAATACGACAGTAACGGAAAAGGGAAACGGAAGGAAAATAACATTTATTCCGTGGAATAAATGAGTAATAAAAATCAGGAAGGACCGTGATTGATGAGACATAATATGCTGACTAAATACAACAAATGAGTAAACATGGGAACAGTGTATTCATTAGTGTGGCGTTATACTATCAATCACGGGGAGGTGCCAACCACTCGTGTTGTTTTTAGGTTTTCTCATATCGTACGTGTCAACAGCTATCGCCATGTAGGGTTGGTTTCTCACAGGCATTATGGGAGATTCAATCATGATATTAAGGCCTCATTTACGGAGACGCGGGGCGTTACGTTGGGCGGCGCGGCCCGCACTGAAATCAGACATTGGCGTTGGTAGAGTGCGTTAACGGAAAAATCTTTTTTTTTAATGATACCGAGTGACGAGACGAGCGAAGCTACTCGCCTGATGGCTCTTCACGCTTGCCCATAACAGCTCAACGTCACTCAGAATTTTTAACTTCAACAGTTCAAAACCCTGGATGGCAATGCACTGCGCTCGTTACCCCGAGATATAAGATGTCAAATCTCTGTGTGCCCTGTAATTTCGCTGAAAACATTGCCCTTCAATCCGGAACAAAGCAGTGTTTGCACACTAATGGTTGGAGGTTGAATAACTGACAAAGGTGTGGTACTTCCCCAGACGGAGTCTACAAAATAGTCCTACCACTACAAAAATTACCCCTATGTTTGAATTCAGTCATTTGAATTCTATACGAGGCCTAAGTAAGTGTTTGACGACGTATGAATGGCGGTGCAAACAGTACCAAATTCATACTTAGTTTATAAATAGTATTTGAGGAAATTGATTGAAAAGATTAATAAATTGTTTTATGAGCAAGAAGCGCCTTATGAAAGTTTTTAGCTAAACAAAATGGTAGAATATTAAGTACAATATACGTTTAGGGTAGTTTGATAAAAGTTAAGGTGCTGTCTTATAAAGACGATACTACCATGATTATTAATAGAACCAAGATTTATGAGATACTAGCTGCGCCCCGTTATTTCACCCGCGTTGATCACTCGTTATATCATCAGCTATTTGCCAGTTTAACTCCTGTCAAAATCAGTTTTTTATCAAAGCAATAAAGAATTTAGAAGAATTAAATAAATATTTAGTAGAACTGAGTTTTAATGAATGAACTGAGATTCCTGTTAATCAAGACCTAAGTTCAGGATAAGATTCCAGTTGTTACAATATCTAAAACAGTTTTTTTATCGCAAATAAGTTTTAATTTAGAAAGCGATAGATACCGTTTGATAAACGATACCTATTATTATAATAAACTACTATCAGTATTCGAATATATAAGGTTTTACTTCAAAGGTACCAGGCAAACATAAATTCAAAGATAGTTAAGTAAAAATATACGGAGAAAGACATCGCAGAAGGCAAAAGTGTATTTTATAACTATATAGATATATTCGAAAACACTGTTTTAATCTATCACGGTTGTTCACTAAAGTTATATGATCCACCACAGCCCGAGCTGATGAGGGAGTTCCTTCCACAACCTTACCACGGTAAATATCCCGTAAATAATCATATAACTTTAGATATATTCTTTGTGATAGAGCCCAAACTCGTCCGATAGTTTACCCAACAAAAGACGTCTAGGATTACTCGCACTTGCCTTGTGCTACAGTACACCATGAATATGACAAAAGACCTCACACGAGGCAAACGTCTTGACCAAAGGACACCTTTTGTCTGACAATGGTTCCTCGGCCACTTGTGACGTGAGCATCGTTGGTAGGGACAGACCATTCGGTCTAGTTCTGCGCCTCGTTGAAACGAGGCCTAAGTCTAAGTCATAGATCTTTATCAGGGAAGATGCCGCGAATAGGTACGTAAATTTGTACACAGCGGGCCGCATTTTGTACCTTTGAAGGTTGTCTGGAAGAGATCGCTTTTAGCGACAAAACCACCCTTTGTGCCTTGGTTTAATGTATTTTTATTGTAACGTCCTTCATATCGTGTCAATTAAAGTGCTGTTGAAATGTGTCACGAATCTAATTGAATGGCAGTTTCATCATCATCATCATCAGCCATAAGACTTCCACTGCTGAACATAGGCCTCCCCAATGGTAATGGTAGTTTAACTCCATTCAAATGGTTTTTTTTTTGTTTATTGTGCCGTAATTTGTAATTTTTGCATTGACGCCTGATGTTTTAATGCCAAGTCGACGGAGATCGAGCTGGATTAAGTTAAGTTAGTTTTGAGCATTGATCCAACTTATTACAAGCAACAGACACGCAAAGTAGGCTAACTCGCAGTGTCTTTCTGAATAAAGGTCTGTGGTCCGCCGTTATCAAAGGTAATGTCAGTCAAGTCAGCCAAGTGTCAGACGGTATACTGTAAAAGCGTCGTACAGTGGGGGTGTATTAGAACTATTAATCACCTGAGAAAACTTAATTGGACGCCCGGACAGACAGTCACGCGAGCACTTAGATGTAGTTACGGCCCGTTACTTAGGTTTACTAAGTAAAATATTTAATTAAAGCTCAAGTTATCGTGCTAAGTGATCGATGGACGTTTTCTTTCATGCATCTAGTATAATATAAGAGGAGCACTAACATCTTAATTAATTCCGTCTATATTATATTATTTCCTTAACGACAGTAAAGCATGATTTACCGTCAAAGAATTCAATTTCAAGACGATCCGAGTTTTAGTAGAGTATATATAATATAAAAGCGAATAGTCTTTAAAGGTTGGCAACGTATCTGTGATGCCCGTGTTGTTACAGGTATCCAAATGCGACGGTAACCGCTTACCATCAGACGGCCCGACAATTTGCTTGCCAACAAGGGCATTAAAAATTCAACTGATGTTATTTATTCAAATTAGTGAAGAGGCAAACAGGTCTTTAGCCTAGTGGTAAGCATCACGATCGCCCATAACATTACTGTTCAGTGCGACCCAGAAATTTTAACTTCAATAGTATCCAGCGAGGCAAAGCAGCACGCCGTCATCCTAATCTGATATAGATGTGCATGGCCTGTAATTTCACTGGAAACATTGCCCTTCAATCCGGAACACACAAATGTTTGTACACTACTGCTTGGCGGTTGAATAACTGGCAAAGGTGTTGTTCTTCCCCAGTCGGTCTCTGCATCAGAGTCCTACCACTACAAAACTTCCCCAAGTGGACTCTGCAAGAGTCCCACCACTACAAAATTTCCCCAGACGGACTCAAGAGTCCTACCACTACAAAACTTCCACAAGCGGACTTTGCAAGAGTTTTGCAAACTACAAAATTTTGCATTTTTACTGACCTGTCCATGGTTTTTGTAGCCATGCCTTCTGGCGATGTCATCGACGTGGTGTCCACCCTCGGGCACGTGTACCGCGAACTGGTTGTGGTAGATGGTCTCGCGGGTACTGCCGCGTGCGCGTGCGCACACTAACAGCGCCGCCAGAAGCGCCAGCGCGCGCCATGCCGTTACCATGACACCGGTACTAATCACAGCCGCATTCGCGCTCGCTCGCGCAACAATTGCTATCTCACCACTACACTGACACGCATTCGGCAAGACCCAACACTTCGCGCGGAGATGGCTCTCTGTTCTATGTCATCACCTCGCGTTACCTGTAAGCGAAAACGTTTAATTAGACCTGAAAAGCGTGATTAAAAGACACTCCCCTTATTGTAACGCGCTCCCCTTTCGGAACAAAAGGCGCCGTGGAGATATTCAATTTTAATAAAGAGTAATTCGCTTCACGCGCGCGCTCTATTTCGCTTTACTTTTACGCTTGGGCGAGTCCATAAAGGGAATTTAGGGGCATGATAAACATATTTGCCGGCGTTCCAACGCAGCTAACGGCAAATCACGTGGCAGATAGGACACAATAAGCGGACGTACAAACGGGAACCAGTAAAAAAAATACGCAGGGAATCCCCTGATAATCCAGATAAGCCACGCGGGCTAAGCACGCAAAGCCTGACCGTGAATATATAAAAAATATTTATGAAATTTTATTTGGGAATTTATCCGCCATCCTCTCCAGGAAGCAAACGGTTGAGCATAATTCTTCGTGTATACAGCCTGTCATATTCGAGATTATGTTTTTTTTTTATATGTACGTCATTTACGATGAAAGAAGATAAATATATAGTGTTTTAAAAGCCAACTCTATATATATATTACTAGCCGTCCGCCCCGGCTTCGCACGAGTGTAAGCTCGGCCTTCGGCCTCGCTACAAAATATAATATAGCCTATGTCACCCGGGGATAGTGTAGCTTCCCAACAGTGAAAGAATTTTTCAAATCGGTTCAGTAGTTTCGGAGCCTATTCATTACAAACATACAAACATTCAAAAATAGGTACAAATCTTTCCTCTTTATAATATTAGTGTAGATATATAGTCTATTCCTACACGGCCAAATTTAAACTAATAAAATAAAATATATATATTTATTGTTGTTTTGTTTTTTTTTAAGCACGATTCAATTTCGATATAATTTATATGTGTCTAACCAACAATAAAAAGTATACGGGACAAATCATTAAAATCAATTTATAATTGGCGGAGTAATCGCGTAATAAACATACATAAAAAAACATACAGACGAACTGAGTACCTTCTTCTTTTTTGAAGTCGGTTAAGAATAATTATCAATATAAAAAACCGACTTGATAAAAATGTCAGAACTGGACCAAATTGGACCTCACGGCTTTGAAAAAGTCATCAAAATCGGTTTACCCAGTAGAAAGTTCCGAGGTTTTTTTTTATATAAAATAAAATAGCCGAATTGGGAACCTTCTTCTTTTTGGAAGTCGGTTAATAAAAGAAAGCTAAATTTCTTTAGCTAATTTCGTGGGCGATACCAAAATCAAAGTCTCATAACTTTAGCGATTTAAAAGTTAGGCATCGTCACATCATCGATCCGACATGTCACACACAGAGCCATGTTTCAAGAATTCTAATATCCTGTCGAAGAAGAGTATCGCTATAAAACTCCTCGAACATATTAATATTTCCTTGGAAAGCTTTGAGAAAACTAAGATAATAAACACACGCCCAACGTTTCATGGAAGCCGCGAACAAGAAACTTCAAGTCAAAGCATAACTTGCCTTATTATTTAAAAAAAACCTTACGATAGGAAAGTATTCTTGTTAGTTATTGTTGACAATAGGTGCATTATTCGTTCGCTGTGAGGTTTCTGCGTGCATCGCATGGTGAAATAAGTTAATTCCTTGGTATCACTGATTTTTTTTCTTTAAGTGCATGAAAAATTTATAAGTGTGCCGTAGTACTTAAAATTTTTGCATTAATCGGTTTAGCGGTATAGTGAAATAATTATCAATTTAAAAAACCGACTTCATAAAAATGTCAGAACTCTACCAAATTAAAATGGGACTACACGGAAGCACCAGCTTTCAAATAAAAAAATAATCATCAAAATCGGTTCACCCAGTCGAAAGTTCAGAGGTAACAAACAAAAAACAAAAAAATACTTGAAGAAAAAACTGTCGAATTGAGAACCTCCTTCTTTTTGGATGTCGGTTGAAAAGTTGGTGTGAAACATGCAGACAATTGAACACGGACAATAATTGAAAATTAATTTAAAACTAAGGTTTCTCCCTTGGTTGTCTGTTCTGAGTGGTAAACCATGTCAATACAGCTTATATTTAAAAACAAACCTTCACTTTAAAAATCCTTCTCTTTTTTATCAGAACAGAATATTAAAGTAAGAACAAAATAGCAATATAGCCTGCAGCGAAATACCTATTAAACTTTCAAAGTCGCGGCTGTCGTAACAATTTTTAATGTGTCACGCACTCGCCCCTCTGGATAATATTAAAGGCCTAAAGGGGCGTTAAAATTAATTCAAAGCTAGCTGGGATAATTCTATTAGCGGCCTCGAGCCCGAATATACGACTTAATAACGAACCCAGATCGTTATTTACATTTCTAATTTATAGAAGCTTTTCTTGTTGAAAAGAAAAATGTGCCTTCAAATCTGGATAGCAAGCAGGGCAATTCAAATGGTTCGTGTATTTATTTCCTAGTCTAGGGTGAATAAATAATACTAGTCACAAATTCGTCGACGGATGTGACAATAAAACTGTAGGAATCATCATCATCGTCAGTCTGAATCGACCCACTTCTGAGTACCTGTAGTCTTCTTCTCCCTTGTGCTATTAATCCCTGTTTTGGACCAATCTCATTCTCGTATGACCTGCGTTGGGTCTGACATCAACGAATCTTCCTACGGAACATCATCATTTATCAGCCAGAAGGCATCTACTGCTGAACATATATAGGCGCCCCCTTAGAACTCCACACTGAACGACAGTTTGCCCTCACTACATTCACTGGACGCCCGCGACTATCACGATGTCATCGGTCCAACAATGTTTAACAATTGTGTTTGTTTGTGGACCCGGGTATGTCCTAACACTGCGACCAGAACCACCGGAGGGTTCAGCATCCTATTAGTACACGGTGAACGTATTGTGATCCTCAACACACCTGCCAAGCGTGGGGATTATGGCGACATTCCTCTCTAAGTGGGAGTTGTAGTAACTTTGTTCAGCAGTGGACATTTAATGGCTGATGTTATGATATGTGTGTGTTTGTTTTGTGTTTTTGTCATCTGTATTAAATAGTTCTGTATGAATAATTCGAAGTTATATTGGAACAAAGAAACGTACAAATAGACACATACTTTCGTGAACGCTGAAAGAATACTAGTTTTTCAGCAGTTGTGTAATAAAACGGGAAAAAAAAAATAGAAAAAAAATAATGTCTTGTCTGTGAAAATGTTTCCTGTATATTACCCGAGTATTATCCTGTCGAATGAAGTGGCAGTTTCTTAATAACCGACATCGATGGGCCACGGCGAGGGCGAAGCGAATCTCGCCACCTTCGTGATTAGCCAGCTATACGCAGCGCCGGAGCATCGCGACATGAATAAAACATCGTTTACGAAACACCAGTCCCATTACTACATCCACTTTATCGTGACCTGCTCGTCCCCTCTCTGAGCTACCTACTTCAAGTTCGAGGGGAAGATGCGAGATAGAGAAAAGAGGTCCAATTATACTGGAGTCGATCAGGCTCTGCGACCGAATCAAACAGGCCCCGCCAGACGGTGACGTGGTAAACATCAGCCGCTATTACCGCTAAAGGGATTAATTAGAATGCATTTCGCGTCTGTTTTCTTATTTAATGAGTGAGAAAATGGACTTTGCTAGTGATTTAGCGAGCTTTTAGTGCGGCCTGTCCAACATTCATCAGAAAATAAGACAGGAATGTATATTGGTTCTATTTTTCCGTGAGGCAGGATTGAGCACACATAACTATCCAAAATACAGAAAGCTCGGCAAATACGAGTATAATTTATTTCCTAAAACTGGTACCAAAGGAAGGCTTGCTACAGAAACAGTTAACAATTCAATAAAATTATGTTACAGAATTAACATAAACTAGACATCTTTGAAATCTAAAATTACTAGATGAACAGAACAGAAACTCTGTTCATCTAACTAGTAGTTAATATAAAGCTTTCTGTGGAAAATTAGATTGACGACCGACCAAAGCGGTAAAATTAAAGATATTTAATTTAGAACAGATATTCAATGTGAAACACGTGCCTGTTTCACGGATAGTAGCCCTTAAATATTCATCGCTGGTATATTACTACTAATTACGCAATTTACATAATTACTTGGGGGAAACATGAATTTTCTGTTTTAGATAACGTTATAGATTAATTTCACAGCATTATAAAACACGTTTTCGTAACGTTAAATGAGAAATAAAATTATAACGTGGATGTTTCATGTGGATTGTTGTGAATAGAATGGCAGCAGCATGAATTAGCTTGAAAATTTCAAATAAATAAATATCTGGGACATTTTTGCACACACGGTCATCTGACCCCATACTAAGCAAAGATAAATAAAAATATCTGTAGACTTAAAAGTTCATATTGCTGGGACACAGGCCTTCTTTCAGGGTGAGAGGATGGGCCCTAATCCACCATGATGGCCCAGTACAGAATGTCATATGTCTGAATTTTTGAGGTTCTTGGACATACCGGTTTCCTCGCGATGTGTTTTTTTTGTAGAATAGGCTTGCGGTTTTTCGTTCACGTCTCCCCCATTTGCTTCCATAAATCACGGTCCTCCGTGATGTAATTAGCTTGGCAATTAATAAAGCACTATTACTATTCAGTTCACAATTTCTTAAGTAGATTCGATAGACTTCGCACCAATGGAATCATAACTTTCTAGTAAGTCAATATATTTAATTGCAATAAAAGCATTGCTAAGACATATTTTGTTGACTTTATAAACAATTTAACAGAGGTCAGACGGCTGGCCATTGTACTAACAATGTGAATTTCATGAATAAAATGTGCTATGATAACTTTACTGTGCCCGTAAAAATAATATTACTTTTGTATACTGAACATAACTCATGCATTAATTCATCAGAAGAACTTATCAGAGATAATGGAATAGAATAGAAAATGTAACATTTTATGATCATTTAGTTCATTGAAGAGAATAATTACTTTTTTAGCAAAATATTGACTTCAAAAGGTACATGTAGGCGCGTCGATATTTTTAGAGTGGCAAGAAACAGAACTAACAATGACAGCTGGCAGCAGACGGCTGACAGTTGATGTCAGCGACATTCTATCGGAACTTCCGGCGCATAGATTTTTTTGTAGGGAATTATTTAGTTAAATTCAAATTAAAATTAAGTTTGTTTAAACATAAAATATTTAGTTAAGCGCCACTAGCCTAGTTTTGGTGGCCTAGTGATGGAAGTGGCACCATCACTGGTATAACGCTGGTACCGGATATTGTTGACGCGGCTCGCTGATCGGCGTCAGCGACCAATCAGCTAGCAAGTATGGCATACCATCCGGCAGAGGCGCTAGCGAGAGCGCACGGACAAGCGAGGCTCGGGGGAGCTCACTTTGAGTTTACCTTTTGCTTTAGACGGTGGCACTTTACTTTTGGTTTAGACTGTGGCAGCATTCGTTACTAAGCGGAATAATACCATGTCCCCAAGTAATTTACTATAATTTTCAATTGTAAAATTAATTATAGTGTTATGGAATAAAAGCTATATGGAATAATTCTGAACGAGCTATGTCTAATTTCCTCGCCCGTTATACCCACGCCGTAGAACAATGATGTCTGATGCGGATCGGCCTGCCTACCTACTATTCTACTTCTACACTTCTGATGATGCATTGATGCTGCTTTGACGATTCGACATACACAATTAGATATAAACTGAATATTTTTTGTAACCGTCGATAAAAGAGCTGATTATACCTGGATACATTTCGGTGAGTGTGCATCGGCTCTGAAGTTCGACTCGACGGAAAACCCGTACGATGCGCTTTGATTCCACTTTTATTGTGCGAAGAGCTAGTTTGTGGAATGCGCAGCCTGAATGGGTGTTCCCTGATAGTTACAAACTATATCTTCAAATCACGAGTCAATCGGCTTCTTCTAGGCAAGCGTGCTCCATCGTAGATCGCATCAAAACATGTTAAAATCCACATTAGACTCAGAGAAAGCTCACAAATGCAGTAATAGTCACTCGTGCCTCAATTTTACTTGCGTGTCAAACCAAACGAAATGGTTCTCAATCCCTAACAATAAAATGCTAACTCATAATGTAAGGATACAACACCACTAGGATTAATCGCAACACGACAGACTATAATATTCTTTATTAAACTACACGATACTTTGATACAAATTAAAACTCTCAGATCAGACAAGCAAAGAGAATATAACATTAAGATAAGATAATCAATTTTACAGAAAATAACAGTCAACATACAAAGAATGCACGTAACATTTTTGGTAAACAACTTAAATAAGTAAACACAGGGTGATTAGATTCCTAGTAGGTATATGTATGTATATGTATAAGGCTAATCGGTGAGCCCCAAACTAAGCAGAAAGCTTGTATCTTGGGGCCCGAGTGCGGAGTTTATAGAGGATTTATTCTGTGTGTAAAAGGTCAAATATTTTTAAAGTAGCCAAATGACTAAAATTTTACACATTGAAATAGGTGTATAACTCCAAAAATAGTAATTAAATAAACGTTAAATTAGAACATCGTACAAATTAAACAACATTTTGCAGTGCAACATGTATGGCAACTCACAGTACAGTGAAGGGAAAAGGAAAATGGAAAGTAAAACTTCTATAAAAAAAACTACTACTCACTGTATAGGCTATAGATAATGCCCTCGGTCTCCTCATAGGACAATCCTAGAAGCCAGTCTCTGACGTTTCTTTTGAAGGCAGATCATATAAGATATTAGATAAGATCGGGGCTGTGGCAGACTTTTCTACATTTGTTGTTATAAAGTTATAGACACACGAAAGAGAGTAGGCAGGACAACGTTTAGCAATCAATGAAAATACAATTATCGTTCGTGTTCAAATGTTTCTGTGTTTTACCCACTTTTTTCAAAATATCGCTAAATAGCTTAATGCAAAGACTGTACAGCGCAATTACAAATTTTTCACGCACACTAAGAAACTTGAAGCGACACCAATAAACTAACTTATACATGCAAAGAAAGACAAGATCGCACCACACAACGTTCTAGTGCGGTTTTACCTTTATAACACTCCAAGGTATAATCTTATTTTTCAAACATACAATTTGAGTCGCTGCGTGTCTCGCCCGACTCGATTAAGTAGTCGGGTGAATTAGCGTACTAATGTCGGTTAACACAACTTAAACGCTATATCTAACTTCGTGACGAACAATCTAGTTTTTTTTTGATCGACTTCCAAAATGGTGGAGGTTCTCAATTCGACTGTTTTTTGTTATGTTTGTTACCTCAGAACTTTCGACTGGGTAAACCGATTTTGAAGATTCTTTTTTTGATGCTACAGACATACACACAGATAATAAGATACCCAAGTACACAGACACACAAATATACACGTTAAACTTATAACACCACTCTTTTTGCGTTGGGGGTTAAAAATAAAAACCGACTTCACGGTAACTTCAATAAACGGAATTACTCCTTAGCCTCAGAGGTGGAATATTTTCTTTAAATTGAAAGGGCAAAAAAATATTCACATCGGTTATAAATCGACAAAGATACACACAAGAACAAAAAGCAGTCGATTTGAGAACCATCCTTATTTGAAGTCAGTTGAGAATTTATTACCTTATTCAGAATAGTCCGATAAGTTAAATTTGCTTTAAAGTGCTCAGTCAATTAGCACTGACGAGTATTATCATGGGCGAAACGAAAACTAACAAGATTTAAGATAAAACTGACATAGTACGTTCCTTAATTAGGCCGTTTGCATCTAGGAATCCTAAACAATACGTTCTAAATGCGAAAACGAATTCGAATGACCGCGCTTGCAGTATTGCGTAGCCACTGCGATCGTAGAGCGAAAGTTCGTAGAGCTTCTCGTAGACGAACTCCGTAGCGCAAACGGAGCGTAGAGCATCGTAGCCATACTGTAGCACATTGAGCTACGCCGACCGCGAGCAGCGTGCCACAGAATATTTTAGACAGAATCTCTATTTAGCTTTGTGAAACTTTTATTTGATGTTGCTTTTGTAAGTCATACAGTAGTATTTTAAATACTAGTTTGGAAAGGCCTCTTCAGAATTCTATATCGCATTATAGTGTTAATCAAATGGCGAAGATATCGCGTAACATACCTACCTACTTATAATTCGGGTGTAAAAAAGCTGTTTATACACTGACAAACGTTAATTGAATTTTTTCTATGAAACGACTATTTTGTAATTAGACCACCATAGACCACCATAGACGTAGATAGAATTATGTTTGGTCACTAACTCGCCTACTGGTAAGCGATGGTGTGGCCGAGGATGAACACGATCTAAAAGAAACTGTTTCGGATTCAGATTTAGGCCCATAGTAAAAGTCGTATCAATAATGAGTACTATGACCTCCTTTCGGCTCAGTACCACCATTCCGTGTAAACCTGAATTATAGCGTATTAAGCATTTACTGCAGTACTGTATTTACTGTGCGGTTACACTGTGGCAAGGCCACGTGCCCCGGCATAATAAAGCGTGTAAATAAATCCTATTGTTTTAACGAACTAAGCTTGCCGCTCGCCCGTTGTTTCGCTTTCATTAACCATAACGTTTGTAAACCCAACGCTAGTAATAGGCTTGTTAAGTTTCTATTGTAATTTTTTATGGACTCAATGCACTTTGTTTCAATATTTTAATCACAATTGATAAATGTTACTCGTACTCTTCGTAATTCTGGGTAGCACTGATCTCATTCGGAACATTTCGGAGTGTGCATCAGATCTGCATGTTCTATTTCCCTCCTGGCCATGTTTCTATTGGAATGCTAGAGTAGGCACGAAAAGGAGACATCGTTTCATGATTGATATTCGGATAACTCGTACGAAGCGCATTTTTTTCTTTCTTTTATTATTTATCTCAGTGTATAAAGTACATGCTATGTATATACAACTCTGCCAAACTGCTACGCAGTTTGTAGGCAGATATCTACTCTCATTACAACATTGCAGTATTGAGTAGGAACTTTTTTTTTTTAAGGCATGTTCCTTTCCTAATTGAGCAAAATACATGCTAACACTAACACTACAGAAACAGGTCATCATTGGAACACTAGGAATGGACAGTGCCAAGAGCCCGCAACAAAAGAAAGAATCCGAGCAACAATTCAACACCATGGCATTTTTTATGACTTAAGTCCGCGTTTGCAAGCATCCATATTCTCCAGCTAACTACAATACACTCTTTTTCCTTTGCGTCGTCTGGCAAAAACCATTTTGTGCATACTTAAACCTGCCCTATGCAAACTCAAAACCAGCAGAGTTTGCATAACTATGACTTTTACAAAGCTTTACATTAGTACGAGTATGTAACAATGTGGAGATTACTCTTTACGTATACAATGGCGTACGTATCAAGGTCAGTGTAAGAGGATCAAGCCCGATGCGAAGCCACTTGCATACGAGTCGAGAGAGTCGACACAATAGACTCTCGACCGATCCACCCTTCATACACCAGGTACTGAGATCTACTGGATCAGGGCTGAGACATATGTACATTGTAAACACTACTGACTGTCTTATATCCACACACTATCGGTCTTATTCAAAAACGTACAATATGCGCTTTGAGACATAATGTGCTTAGTTTCTTTTTCGCGCCTGTTTTCGATAGTGAGAAATTGACGAACTATATCATAATCGTTGCTTAGCATAGTTAGAAGGTTGTCAAACTTACTTTTTGATAACAGGGTATGAAAGCTATTAGATCACATAAAGTTCTACTAGTAAAAAACAATTGTAGCCCTTGTTGGCTATTGTTGGGTGGCACTGAAACGGAGGAAAGCTTGGCTGCAACAAATAAAAAAATGCTAGACTTTATTTTTGTTTTTATTTATTCTTTCATTGGGACATTTATACTTCAGTCTGGTTTTTTAGGAGCTAGAAACATCGATAGTGTTTTTTATAGAGAATTGAAACCGCTGAAATTGATTTCAGGTTTTTTATTGACTGGTTGGAATTAGATTGTGTCAAAGCAATTGCAGTTAATTTGCTCCAAGATCAGGTATTTTTATCTTTACAATATGCGCATAAATGTCGCTTGCGACTTCCCGCTTCAAACAGAAATTTAAAAATGTTGCTGCTGTCTCAGAAACATAATTTTATCGCGTAATAAAATTTTGCATAAAAGTTAAAGCTTTGAAGTTTTATCCGAGATAGATGCCCTTACACTGTGCCTTTGTTTGAATTGTAGCCCCCGGGGATACATCAAGTTTGATTTGCGATCAAACTTGTTTGAAACTTTTAAAATGTCATTTGCCAAAAAGCTCTCTAGTCATGTCAATTTATTTTCAGATTCATTTTTGTGTTGATCGAAACGAAACTGATTACAATCAAATAATTTTCTTATAATAACTTTCTTGATCTTTTAATACAACTTGCCCTATAAGTTTTACTTATAGCATTACGCTTTTGTGTTTGAACTTTTGTGAACATTCTCACTTCTTAAACAGCTTAGGTTGTGGAACTTTTAACTTAAACTATTTTCACTTATAGAAAGGTAGACGTCCCTAAGTGCTATGTCCGAAGAAATTTCACACAGTTGAGAGCGTATTTCTATTTTGACATTTTTGGGGTCTTATATACCTGTCTAGGTGTGGGTTTTTTTCTGAGGAAATATGAATTTAAATAATTGATTCTATTTAAAAGTACTAGTAGTCTCTTATATTAGAAGTGCCCTTTTTCTGTCTGTGTATTCACCAATAAAAGCAGGGCCTTAAAAAAATTACATTTTAATATAACGAGTCAAAGTCAAGCAATACTTTTTTGAAGTGAAAGCTTTTTTAGCCGAGTTAAGCTATTTAGGGTAGGGGCAATACGCGGTTTCGGTAAGGGTTCGCGTCACCGACATGCTAATGTGACGTGTTGCGCGAGACTGAGTTGTGAAGTTTAACTACTGTCGGCAGACCCCATGATTGCCATTTTTTTTATAAAGTGACAAAAAAGCAGGCAATGGTTAACTAGTGCAATATTGAAATCATAACGGATTTTACGCGAGATTAAAATAGAATAAAATCAGTAATATTTTAATAGAGAGGATGATTGGCAAGTTTGTTCCACCTGCTTGGGATCCGGTCATCAAATTAATAAAATCTCAAGCCCGGCGCAGAATTGCAAGACGTCAGGACACCGTGAGCAAGTACTGCGTACATAAAAATGTTTTAACTAAAAATTATTGATCATACTTTTAAATAATTTCATAAAATTTCTATAGACATTCGTCATCCAGTTTACCTGACCACGGAGACAACAATTTTTTGAAACGTTTTGAAATTAAATAAACGCGATAAAATCCGTGGATCTGTGATGGTGGCCCAACTGTAACATGTACGCTTTACAATCTGATGGCACCCGGTTCGAATCTTGGCCTACACAGTAATGACTTATTTAATACTTTAAATAAATAATGTACAACATAGATATCATCGTTCAAACAGTTCAAACAGTGAAGAAAAACATCGTGAGAAAACCAGTATGTCCAAGATCAAAGATCAAGAAGTTCAAAGACACATGACATTCACCAATAGGCACTGGGCCAGCATGGTAGATTAGGGCCCATCTGCTCTCTCTCAGAAGAGGTCTATGTACCAGCAGTGGGAACATGAAAGGCTGATAATGATGATGATGAATGGTGTTTTTTTTGCCATAGTTGGCAAACAAGCAGACGGGCCGCCTAGTGGTAAGCGATCACTGTCGCCTATGGACACCTGCAACACCATTACAGCATCACAGATACGTTGCCGACCCTTAAAGACTATTACCAGCTCTTTAAATCAGTTAAAATGTTTAATTTCAATGTTTAATGATCGCGAATACCTAAGAAATCAAACTAGTGTAATATTAAACACTGTTTTAAACTATCACGGTTGTTCACTAAAGTTAAATGATTATTTACGGGATATTTACCGTTCCCGTGAACATGGTGCATGTAACTGCGCCGAAATATCGGGAGCTCCTTCCACAACCTTACCACGGTAAATATCCCGTAAATAATCATTTAACTTTAGTGTAATATTAGACATGAATTCTATGATTCTGATCTCAAATTTTGTTTCCTGTGAATTTATTGATTGAAGAATTAAAGCTAAAAAAATCAACAATATCAAACAATTCATCAAATAAAAGCCAGCAGAGTCAATAAGTTCCAGAGCAAACACTTGCACGGTTAAAGTACACAACCGTACGGAAATCCAACGCACGCTCCGTTGAATATTGCCTGCACTATTTGCACCCATGTTTGGATTTTTAAATTTGCATTCCGTAAATATAGAGCTGATGGATTGCTAGATTAAGACAATATTTGACATTGGACGTCCGTTTTAATCACATGTTTGTTTTATGTAATATATTACTTATACGTGTATATAACCGGAACCTATACCGGAAGACGCAGCATGGGTGGCCTACCTACTAGATGGACCGACGACATCGTGAGAATCGTGGGCAGCCAGTGGATGTAGATGGCAGGCTGTCGTTCAGTCTGGAGTTCTAGGGGGAGATCTATGTTCAGCAGTGGACGTCTTTTGGCTGATGATGGTGATGAAGTTCGTAATTATAATCTGCCAGCCCAGCGCTACTTGAACTTGCAAATTTTAATAACTATGTCGGTGACTTAGGTTCTTTGGCGATAATAATCAATCGCCGTGAAATATCTGATGTAATTTTTCTTTAAAAAAAAATCACATCTAGCATTGACTGCCCTGATCTTCTTAGTCAAATTAATCTTTATGTCCCAAATGGATTATTTCGGTAATGTAAACCGCTCTTCCCACCATCGTCTCATCAACCAACTATCAGCAAAATAGCTTTATCGTTCATGCGTGTGAAACAAAAAAATAATATAGGTCTGTGTGTAGAACCTACAATAGGTTACGTAAATATGGACAAATACGTAATACGTACGTAAATACGTATTACGTACGTAAATACGTATTACGTACGTAAAGACGTATTACGTACGTAAAGACGTATTACGTACGTAAATACGTATTACGTAAATATGGAAAAAAAAAATGACAAATAAAAAAAGAGCCAGATAAATGTATGAAGCTTAACGATATGTATAAGAAAATCGAGTATGGAGATGTACAGAATTCACCGCTACTGAATAAAAAGAGAAAACGACAAAAAAATCCTTTGGCGACGAATCAACCCCCAAAAAAGGAACAACTTTTACAATTGAAAAAAAAAACAATGTGTGTAAAACATCAAGATGAAAAACATATTTTAAATGCACAAATTAAAGACTTACAACAGTATATACAAGAAGAAAAAGCAAAAATAATAAATTTTAGAAAAATATAATACAGGTATAAAGTTGCAGAAATTGAGTTACAAAACAAAAAACATTACTCATATAACAAGAAGATTCTGAAAAAAAAAAAAACTTTTTCAAAGAAAATAAATAACCTTCACAAGGAATACAACATTGTTAAACATGAAAACGAGAGATTACAGTGTAAAATTAAAATATTGACACAAACAATACAATACAATAAAAACAACTTCAATAACAACACGGAAAATAATACTGAATATAACCATTGCAACATACCTACTTTGTCCAAGTTAAAACAGAGAAAAATTATGATTTTCTCAGATATTACAGGACGAGGATTGGCGTCTGATATACTGATAAACACATACAATTGTGCGGTCAGTAATTACTGTAAACCAGGGGCCAGGTACAACAAGATCCTAGAGGGATTTGATGCCAGAAACACGTGGATTAGTGGAGAATGATACAGTTGTCATAGCAATTAATAAATATCAAGACGAATTTAAGCAAAAGACAAAAAGACAAGGATACATCACAATGTTAAATCAAATCATGGTAAAAGATGATAGGACTTTTAACATCATAATATGTGGACTTCGATACGAAAATACCAATGAAAATCTTATGATTTACAATATAAACAGAGAAATAGCACATTTAGCGTCAACTACAGAGAACATCATTCATTGTAGATCCAAATGAAAAGGAAAAGCGTGACAATATCTACAGCTACAATAAAGTAAGAAATCTCATGAAAAGTACTATAATAGCAACAGTCTCATCAAACAGTTTCCAAAGCTCTTCTGCGTTACGCTTTATAAAACTGGCTGAAGAAAATAAAATTAATGAAACCGAGAAAACAAATGATGTAAATTTTCAAGTAATACCAGAGTTAATACAGAACAGATAATTATTCACGCTAATGTACAAAGCATTAATAACAAATACCTAGTTATCGAGGACTTTTTGAACGATTATAGGTGTGATGTATTGTGTTTATCAGAGACCTGGGGAGAAGACGATATATTTTCGATTTATGGCGAAAAAGAAAAACTAATTAAACCCAAAAACAAGTATCGTACATACGTAAGTGTCGAAATTATGATGAACTGTATAAACCTTTTAATAGACTAACTAAAGTGCAAAAGCAAGGGATATACAATAAAATTTGCATGTTTAACAAATTGCCGCAAGAGATAACCAAACTACATGCCAATGATTTCAAAAGAAAAATAAAGCATTTCTTTGAACGCTTTCTACTCACTAAATGAATTTATGAAATTAAGTATAAATGAATCCTTATTCTTATTTGATTAGCATGTTATAGTCGACATTATTGCAATAGTTATAGTTATTATTATGTTTTCTTTTTTATGATATTATTATTAGAATTTAAAATAAATAAGTCTATATTATAATATTTTATGCTGTAATGTTAAATGACTTGCCTAATGTGACAATTTAGTCATAAGGCCAATAAATAATTATATTCTATTCTATTCTAAATAAATTCTAGGTATGGATATATTTGTCTCTAGTATACCATCCATAACGAAGTGGTTAAGTGACAACTTTTTTCAACAATCATTCGTGAAAATTTTGGTACCATTCTATATTAAATATTAAATTTATTTCTTAATTTGTTAAGTGCACATCTTAGTTTATTTAGAGTGTATTTCTTTTTTCTTTGTTTAAGCAATATTCTACTTCTATATCTTTTATTCACGTGTTTTAGCGTTCATTTAATGTACTCTGTTTTTATAAGTAGAAAATTTAAATGGCCCCTTTATCTCTATCTAATTATTAACTCTGTTAATTAAGACAGTTAGTTTCTCTAAGATAATTAAAATAAATTAAATAAAAAATAACCTCGTTTCGGATAAGTACGCACTTACTTTTGCGTAATTCATCAATTATTATTGGATATTACGATATCGTATACTAAAATACAACCTAATAAAAATTAAGTATCTGTTTAAGCACATACATATACAAAACATTTCAAACTTCAGGAAAAAACGCGTACAAATTGGCCTCAACGAGAATTCCTCCCGGCGCGTCAACTTAGCCGAGAAGCTAAGGTCATTTTTTAAAGGGCCACCCGTAATGTACAACGTTGACGTGATCTCTACGTAAATTGGCGCGATTTAAGCGTAATGCCCGGATTTAAGCGTAATTTGTCTCGAGCCGAGTCGATATAAAGCGTGTCGCCTGACGAAATACCTGCCAACTCAAATTACGTTTTATGTAGACAAAATTCGGGCCGAACGAAATGAGTAAATGTAGCGTTTCAAACCTTGTAAGATATTGGGACTAATTTACTTTCAACTCTGAACTGTTTACAAATTACACGAATAACACATTCATTCGTGACAACATTTAATATGAAAATCTTTATAAACAATATGTAGATTTATTTTAATTGGGAATAGATGGACGTATGGCCACTGGTTGCCTGATCGATGTGGCCGAGGATGTAGTACTTCGCTCTCGGTGGAAAGACAATCTGTCCACGGCCCGTGCTAGGCCTGCTGGCTGGTACTTGACTGCTCCGTCAAAAAGGTGGCATCAGTACTCCACCTTTAGTCATTAGTGATTGTTAGACATCTGGCGATAGTTCTGTAATTTGCATGCTCGGTCCCACAATACAAACCGTTTAAACTTTTATATATGACCTCACAAACTGTCATATTTTTTTTACATAAATGCAAAAGAATAAAACCCGTGTAAAGTAACTAAAACAGGTAATATATGATATAATCATTATGTAATCAGGGCCTATTCAAGGGCAGAGTGATCCGTATCTTCTAAGGCTGCGTGCTTCATCTTCGACCATATGACTGCCCTAGGTACGAGTATCTCTGCGCTTGGGGGCGTGGGTTCGATTCTTACCTAGGGCAAACATTCATGTGATGAACATTTATGTTTGTGCTGTCTGGGTGTTAATATCTATTTAAGTTGGTATTTAAAAATATATTTATCTACATATATCAGTCTCTGGCAGCAACATATATCAATCTCTGCCACCAAACTAAGCAAATCAATATGTTATTTGCTTAGTTTGGGGTCAGATGACCGTGTGTGCAAAAATTTCCCAGATTTTATTTTTTATTTATATCGTCGTTTACCAACAGGCGAGTTGATGGTAAACGCAGGCTTATTCTCGATATAAAAAACCGCTTTGACGGATTTTATCGCGTGTATTTTACAGTATTTTAATTCCTGGCGTTTCAAACAATTTGGAGTGTCCGTGGTCACAAGTAGTCGACGTCAGGAATTAAAATATAGTATAATACACGACAAAATCGGTTTAAATTTAAAATGTTTAATTTTGATAGGTATAAAAAGTGTGAACGATTTGAACTAGGATGAAATGGGATTTGAACATCGTTATGTTTTAATGCACTGTTAATGTAAAGATAATGCCCATTCGTTTTGTTTTTAACTAAAGTATAAAATTATTAAGTCTAATATATTTTGTGATTTATCACCGCTATATAATATAATTAAAATAGAGTTAATTAAGTAGTCCTAAATGAAAATTAATTTCAGGTAGAGTGCCCAAAATGCTGGCCGCGTTGCCTCGCTGGATGGCGAGGCTTACTTTCTGACCCAAATATAGGCCAGCATTTTGGTCACGCAAAGAAACTTTTAGTCTCCCCGACAAATCCTTGAAAATTTCGAAAGCACTTGGCCCCCACGGTCCAAGTGTTTCTACCCCAAACGGCACAAATAAGTAACCTCTGTCAAGGCTGGAATATTTGCGCCGCTTGAGGCATTCAGCCGCGATAGCCGCGCCACCTGCCTGCTTTGAAGTCTCTGGAAGGTGAGACGGTGCCAGTGTATCAACACATGTAGCGTCCCACACTAAAGGCCGTCCCATCTTCCAGGGAATGAGAGTCATTCCGTCGGGTCTCTTACCGTCGTCGCGAAGTAGGCCATTCGGTTCCAGAACGGCTGCAACACCGGCGCTTCCAAAAGCCCGACGGATGACATCATTCAAGTTGCTGTGGCGCGCTATCCGACCGGCACTCCTATTGCAAGATAAACCGTGGTGACCGAGGCTATCAACTTTGTCACCGCATGCACATCGGTGAGGAACGACACAAGGTGCACCGATGCGCAACGAAATGGCTACCCGGAAAGTGTTATTATCGAGTAAATTTCCCAAATTATACGAAGGAAGTACCTGCAGCCAAAGACCCGATTCCCAGCGACAAACAGCTAGGAGACGTGCTCGCTCTGAAGGAGTGCTGGACGTTTGAAGTAAGGAATTCCGTTCCAACTCACAGAGCGGCATATCCCACTGCTTTTGGGAGGACGGGTTCCTGGGCAGGGTTGTATTTGGGCAGGCTATTTTCCAAGCATTCATAGCCTCAGTCAAAAAGGAAATTTCCACAGTTCCTAAACTGGATGATAGAATCAAATTTACTAATTTTTCCGTACTTTTGACTGAGGACAAGAATGCGGGTAATGATACACTCGAAATTTTTCTGACACCTATGCCTCCATACCGAATTGGTAGCGACGCCTGGCACCAGCTGCGATCTTCCAAAGACATGTTTAAAATGGTAGTGAGCGTACCCTTAATAATGTTGTCCAGTTTTTGTAAAAGCTCAGAGTGATTCCAAAGCTGGCAACATCGCAAGGAATACGTAAATTTTGGTACAAATAAGCAATATTTAATAATAACAAAAGCCATGTGCATATTAATTTTTGAAAGCCTATCCGAAACAGCATTGAAATTTTGAATTTTTTCCTCTACAAAATCAGGTATAGACTCATTGAGGACTGGTGAACCCAGGAGGCGAAGTGAAGTATTATCAATGATTTTGATGTTTGGAGCCAAGGAACTAAATTGTTTGATAATATCATGCATCATGCATAATATCATTAATGCACTTAAATATTTTATATCCACCTAGTGAAATACTTATCAAAATAATCTGTGCTCTTGTTATAACTGAAATACTTATCAAAATAATATGTGCCCTTGCTATAAGTGAAATACTTATCAAAACAATATGTGTTCTTGTTATAAGTGAAATACTTTTCAAAATAATCTGTGTTCTTGCTATAAGTGAAATACTTATCAAAACAATATGTGTTCTTGTTATAAGTGAAATACTTATCAAAACAATATGTGTTCTTGTTATAAGTGAAATACTTTTCAAAATAATCTGTGTTCTTGCTATAAGTGAAATACTTATCAAAATAATATATGATCTTATCGTCGCGGGCATCCAGTGGATGCAGATGGCAGGATGTCGTTCAGTGTGGAGGTTAAAGGGGGAGGCCTTTTTTCAGCAGTGGACGTCTTCTGGCTGATGATGGTGATGATGATGATGATGTGCTCTTGCTATAAGTGAAATACTTATCAAAATAATATGTGTTCTTGCTATAAATATATAGCCGCCATTTCACCCGTTCGTAATAATAGAAGCTTTTCCACGTAGTAAAATTAGAGACTAAAACAGGAGAGTAAAATAATAGCGAGCTGGTAGCTTCACCGTAATAATTCCCTCTAGGTTATACCGTCGGAGCCTAACCATACAAGGCAAATAAGGGCTTACTTATATTCAGAATTAGAAACTTACCAAGATAAATAAAATTGTTGGAAAATTGTGTAAGTTCTAAAGTTTGGGGTGAGGCCTAATTAAATATACTAAGGGATTTATATTCACGAAGTTGGGCCAAAACACCATCTACAGGCTTAAATGAAGCAAGGTGCTTTTGTTTCATGATGATTAAAATTATATTTAAGTCCTAGATAATTCAGAAAGTTTTACACTGAAATTTGAGAGTCAGTAATATCACGTGAAACGGTTCTGAAACTTCGTATTAATTATTCATGTTCACAAATACGTCAATTAGACATCATCACCATCATTTCAGCCATAAGGCGTCCACTGCTGGACATAGGCCTCCCCAATCGATCTCCAAAAGGGACGGTTGGAAGCGGCCTGCATCCAGCGTTTCTGCGTGTTTACGCTGCGCTTACAGGTCAGTGGTCTCCATTCGAGAACCTTCGGCTCCATCGGCCGATTGGCAATTAGAAGTGCTATGGCTAAATTCACACCAAGCTAGCAGCAGGCGCTTGCCAGCGAGTAGCTTCTGTGACAAAATATACCTAAACATTATTTTCAGTTCAGAAATAAAGTAAGTAAGCTCAGAAATAAACTGTTCTTAAATAAAAAAGAAACTGCCGCTGGCCGGTTCGAATCAATTTGTGATTATATTTGACGCATCAGGCCCCACATCCATTCGGTTCCATCTCGGATCTTAATTCAACTCATGCTCGACTGGCCCGAGGTCTTGTTCAAAGGCTAGAATGCTCTCAACTGTATACAGAAAGACAGTATAAAAGGCTAGGGGGATAAATGTAGCAGCATTAGCAAATTAATTGTGATGTAATTAGCTAAATTGTATTAAAACGTGTGTTAAGCGCCAACGTCGAGATATGAAATTTCATACAAGGTGCAAAAATTTTAGTGTGCTTAGAAAATCAAAACCCATAAGTTTTTCTCCTACCAAAAAGCGATGATTGCGGCTAAAGATGTTTTCAATACAAAATATGTAAAAATAAAATAAAGTAACAGCGGCGCGCTGCGTACCTATCTATAACTACTCGTAGTAGACACAGAGCTCTTTCATACTGGTTTATCTCGTAGACTACTGTTTTTTTTTTTTAACGCGATAAGTCCGCGTTTGACCACCAACTCGCCTGTTGGTAAGCGACGATGTGGTCGAAGATGAAGCACGCAGACTTAGAAGATACTTATTCACTCTTGCCTTGAAAAGGCCCAGATTATATCTCTCAGGAAACAAGGAAGCCGGCAGGTTGTTCCAATCCTTGGCCGTACGGATTAGAAACGTAGAATTGAAACGTTTGGTACGTATCCAAGGAAAGTCCACAATGTATGAGTGGTAATGGGCCGTTTTCCTACTTGTTCTGTGGTAGAAAGGGAATGGTAGGTAATGGTAATGGTAGATAATGGTAATATTTCACAGTAGCGTTCTGTATTTTTAAAATCTGCTAAGTGAGCTACATAATAAACTGATACCTACATAATGATACTCTACATAACGGTAATATTGACCTACTAGCGACCCGCCTCGGTTTCGCACGGGTGTTAGCTCGGCCTTCGGCCTCGCTACTATGACCCGCTCCAGGTACACAACATTTTATCCAAATCGGTCCAGCCGTTTTTAAAATAGCCTATGTGCTATTCTAGAATATAATCTATCTCTGTGCCAAATTTCATCCGGATCCGTTCAGCCGTTCTGGCGTGATTGAGTAACAAACATCCATCCAAACTTTTACATTTGCTTATTTTCGTTATGAATGACCTCGATCACACCACATAACGTAAAATCGATTTCAAAAAGTCTTTCAATAACGTCAACCCTTTGTAGTCCAAATAAATAGCGAACTGTGACTCTGATACTTCAACTATTATGAGATACTATCGTCTGTGCGCCACCAGAGCGTCTAATTCAAATTGAACAGCAGATATAGGTAAGGACCACCTGGCGGGGCCGACGATCGCTCCGCTAATGTACGGCTTTGATCTTATTACTATCGGGTGGGCGGCTGAACAGTATTCTGGATATACGAGTATTTTCGTCGCATGTGTAAGACATGATGAAGAAAACATATTTCTTTCAGAACCAAGATTTAATTATTCGATACCATACAACTTACCCGACGTCAGGTACATCGTAGGTATATTTTTGCTATAGTACGATTTGGTCTCGTTTATAAGATAAAGGAAATAGAAATCTTAATTTTCATCTTCGTAAAAGGTCAACAGTCAGTTAAGGAGCAGCATATTGTTTTACACGGAAATAATGTATGTACTAGCACAGAACACATGATACACAGCAGTACTAGGCTGAAAGGGTAGTACACATTATTATCAGTAAATTTTATTATGAGAGCAACTCTATAATCTCAGCTGTTCCATAGAAAACGGTCATTTACACTGAATAAAATGTATGGCACAGCTGATATTTTATTCGCGGTTTGAGAGTTGTTCATACCTAGCGACCCACCCCGGCTTCGCACAGGCGTAGATAAGTTTATATATATAACACTATTTCTCCTGGTCACGCTATAACTTGAGAACGGCTTTACCAATTTCATTCAACTTTTTTAAAATGTTTTCTAATACTTTGTAGAAGGCTCTTACATTTAAAAACGGCTGGACCGATTTGAATGAAAATTTGTGTTCCCGGAGCGGGTCATAGAAGCGAGGTCGAAAGCCGAGCTCACACCCGTGCGAAGCCGGGGCGGATCGCTAGTAATTATATAAAACTTCCGTGAAAAATTATCTAACTGATGGTGAAAACCGCATCAAAACCCATTGCGTGGTTTAGGAGGAGTTAGCAGATATACAGACAGACAGACGCGTAAAGCGACTTTTTTATACTATGTAGAGATTATTGGGGAAAAAAGGTTCTTGAGTGGAGACCACGAACCGGAAGACGCAGCGTAGGTAGGCCTCCCACTAGATGGACCGACGACATCCAGTCGCGGGCATCCAGTGGATGCAAATGGCAGGTTGTCGTTCAGTGTGTAGGTTAATGGGGGAGGCCTATGTTCAGCAGTGGACGTCTTATGGCTGATGATGATGAAAGATGATGGGTACTATGGTACCCTTTCAACTTAATATACCCTTTCCGCGTAACCCTGTATTTCATTCAAAAGTTACTTAGCGTAAGAGTAAATTGTTGAGCGACTATTCCCGTTAGTCGGCGTATCGGCGCGCCTCGTGTAATGTATGCAAAACGAGCTAATAAAACGCAAGTCGGCCGAGCCGGCAGCGCACTAAATTCGAGAACAGTTGACATTTATCCAAAGTTACATCCGTTACAATAACAGACGCAGTTGCGATATCCGAGCGCTCCAGCGTCCATTTGTTCTAGTTGTAGAGGAAGCCAGCTCTCTAATGTAATGGGAAACTTTACACAAACAGGCTCCAAGCTCTCGCGGATTAGACGCAGCGGATCGCGCCTCCGGACTCCGTCTAGAAACATCATTAAAATTCAGAACGTGGTCGCTCCGCCCGTATCCTACTGGAAGTTCAAAAATATTTACAGTTGAGCTGTATCCGAGCGTTTAATCAACTATACTTGCCACAGACTAGGTAGGTAAAGCTACAAAGTCTGAACTGTTATAATGAAATCCGTTCTTGCTGTTCATTAGCTATACGTAGGTGGATAATGCATTTGGTTGTAAATACCGTGAGCGAGCTGTGCATACAGTTTTCAGATCAAACAAACAAAGGAGATATGGCAATGTGGCGTGGCGAGTGCGAAAGCATCAGGCCTAATCTTACCGTCGTTTTTTTGCATATGGACTATCAGTTCACTGTTGACGGTGCATGTTTCTTAGTGAGCGTGAAAAATGAGTAAGTATGTCGTATTTATCTTTTGCCGTAAGAACACGACATCTGAAGAGACATCTGAACACGAACGATAATTGTAACAAGGTATATCTCCCTCGTTTGACTGATCTGAGATACGATTCGCTAATCAACGCTTAGAGCTACGTCTTATAGCGCTTCGCAAGAAGCATACCGACAGCTCAATACATCAGCATACGTTATGGAGTCCGTGTCGAGCTTCATATGCAGCGTATAACCGCCAGAATTAAGCCGATATACCATGGCCAAGAAATTTGATGAATAGGTATTTAGCAACTCTATTGCTGTCTCGCTGCGCCCTGACGAGCGAGCTATATACGTGTGCGTGACGAACAGACTGTGCGTGTGTGCGTGCCCGCCCGTGCTCCCGCACTGAATGCCTAGTTGCCTACAAATTCATTTCGCCTCGCAGTCTACTCGGCTAGTTGATATCGGCGTTTGCCGAATGTCGAGTGATTTTTGTTATTTTGCGATCTGCTCATATTTTACTAACCGACTACGCCAAATAGACCAGGGTCGATAATTTTTGAAACTAAAAAAAATCACAGTAGTATGAAACCCATTATTATGATAAAAATGAAAGGAAAAATAAATTACGGGCGATCTGAGTTCGGGAAGTTGGTGGGTTTAAGGGTAAAAAATGGTTCAACACGATTTCCAGCAAAACTATAAATCCTATGGATTTATAGTTTTGCAATATAGTTTTTGAAAAGTTTAATGGCAAAGTTGTAGGTAATAAAAATATCTACAACTTTGGTCCCAATAATTTTTTCACATAACCTCAAAATTTATGTGAAAAATTCAAATAACCTAGTTTTTACATAAATAAAAATATTAAATTCATACATACTTATAAACTTAAAGCGAGATAATAACGATACAGTAGCTACTCCAAGAAATAGTACAGTTTCACACGACGCTTGAAAACTTCCTGTGAGGGTGCTGGTCTATAATGTGATGATAGTTACGGAAAGGATTACCATGTACAATTCCTGTGATAACTTTAACTATCCTACTAATATTATAAAAGCGAAAGTTTGTGTGTGAGTGTGTGTGTATGTATGTTTGTTGCTCCTTCACGCTGAAACGGCTGAACGGATTTGAATGAAATTTGGTATGGAGGTAGCTTATATCTTGGAATAACACATAGGCTACTTTTTATCCCGAAAAAATATTTCGTTCCTGTAGGATAACTTCAATTAATCAACTTCGTAAGTTTTAGACGGATTTCGATGAAATTTGATATGAAAGTAGTTTATCCTAGCATTATCACATAGCATAGGTACTTTATATCCCGAAAAAATAAAAGATTCCTGTAGGATAATTTCAATCAAAACTCCGTTACTGTTTAACGGATTTCGATGAAATTTTGTACGGAGGCTTTTTATGTTCTGGATTAACACATAGGCTATTTAATACTACTAACTACTTTTTATTGAGATTGTTCAAGGACTATATAGTAGATATAGACTACTTTGTATCCCAAAGAAAAAAGACTATTCCGGTAGGATACCGTAACCAATGACAGCTGGGTAAAATTTAGTATAACTTTATACTAACCATTTTTTTTTTTTTAACTTTTCTTCTATGTTTTTCCACGGGAACTACTAAATGATCTGAATGATGATGAATGATAAATGAAATGATGATCTAAAGATAAGCAATGGTCCATATTAAAATACACAATACTTTTGACCCCGTAACAAATTATGGTTCCCGGTTCCCGTGGAAAAACATAGAAAAAAAGTAAAAAAAAAAAAACTTTCGATGTAGTTTTCTGGGCGGCAAGCGGCCTGCGAGTTCGAGTGTAAAGAAAGCGTGACGTACAAACAAGTAAAAAAAACTTTCGATACCGCACGGTTCGAGTATCAAGAAAAGGTGACGTACAAACAAGTAAAAAAAAAAACGATGCCGCGCGGTTCGCTGGGCTGCAAGCGGCCCGCGAATTCAAGTGTCAAGAAAAGGTGAGGTACAAACAAGTAAAAAAAAAACTTTCGATATCGCGTGATTTGCTGGGCCGAAAGCGGCCCACGAATTCGAGTGTCAAAATAAGGTGACATACAAACAAGTTAAAAAAATACTTACGCATGAAGCATGGACTAGTAGGGTGGTAGTGCTCTCCTTCAAAAAAGGTGATAACACCTTATTGAATAATTATAAACCCATCTCACTCCTGAGCCATGTGTACAAGTTGTTCTCCAGAGTCATTACGAACCGTCTCGAAAGCAGGTTTGATTACTTCCAGTCTCCCGAACAAGCCGGTTTCTGTAAAGGCAGGAGCACCACAGACCACATACACACGCTCCACCAGATTATACAGAAGACTGCGGAGTATAATCGGCCATTATGTCTAGCGTTTGTAGACTATGAAAAAGCCTTGGATTCAATCGAGACCTGGGCAGTATTGCAGTCCCTCCAGCGTTGTCATATCGACTATAAGTATATCGAAGTGCTGAAGTGTTTGTATAGAAACGCCAACATGTCGATCCGATTACAGGACGAGAGCACGGAACCAATCATATTGCAGAAAGCCGTGAGACAGAGAGATGTTATTTCTCCGAAACTGTTCACGAACGCAGCGAAGGACGTTTTCAAGCTCTTGGACTGGAACGGATTCGGCATCAACATCAATGGTGAATAAATCACTCATTTTCGTTTTGCCGATGATATAGTCATCATGGCAGAGTCGCTGGAGGACCTCAATGCGATGCTCAGCGATCACAGTAGCCTTTCTCAACAGGTGGGTCTTAAAATAAACATAGACAAGACAAAAATCATGTCCAATGTCCATGTTGTACCCGTGCCGGTAATCGTTGGGAACGATACTCTTGAAGTTGTTGACCATTACACCTCTCTTGGACAGATTGTTCATTTAGGTCAGTCCAACCAAAAACGATCAGTACCATCATTCTTGGTCCAACTTGGGCAAAGAGGTCGCCCGAAGAATCCAACTCGGATGGGCAGCGTTTGGGAAATTGCGTGACATCTCGTCCAAGATACTACAGTGCTTAAAGACAAGGGTCTTTGACCAGTGTGTTTTGCCAGTGATAACATATGGTACTGAGACGTGGTCCTTAACTGTTGGCCTTTTGGAAATACTCAGAGTCACACAATGGGCAATGGAGAGAGCTATGCTCGGAGTTTCTTTGCGCGATAAAATCCGAAACGTGAATATCCGCCAAAGAGCCAGAGTCATCGACATAGATATTCAAATTTGCAAGTTGAAGTGGCAATTGGGCAGGCCACATCGCTCGAAGTACCAATAACCGATGGGGAAGAAAGGTCCTTGAGTGGAGACCACGAACCGGAAGACGCAGCGTAGGTAGGCCTCCCACTAGATGGACCGACGACATTGTGAGAGTCGCGGGCATCCAGTGGATGCAGATGACAGGATGTCGATCACTATCAGTATAGAGGTTAAAGGGGGAGGCCCATGTTCAGCAGTGGACGTCTTCTGGCTGATGATGATAAGCTATAATCTAATCACTTAGCAACGTAATAACCTAATGTATCTGAATAAAATTTTGAAAAAATAGTTCAACAAAATTAACTAATATTAAGAGAATTATTTATTTATAAATTTTTCCACTTGTTACGATCCTGATATTCCTGATACACAAGTTACAATATTTTTTTAAATTCTTTCTTTTCGTACTTAAATGTGTTATGTGCGAAAACCACGTCAGTTTCCATAGTAAAAATAAATCATGTTGTGCGTCAACAATTTTGTCCAAATCCTAACTTGCCGACCGTTGCAGTAATGTGCTAAATTCACTTCACGCACAAAACACTAACTAAAGACGAGAACCGTTACATATCGATATCGATGGACAGCACTAATGTGTCGATACAATTATCGACTACATGTCTCTTCTCTAACTGTATACGTATTAGACCGACCCTCCCCTGACCTCGAGCCTCTGCCCGCAGAGCGCAATAAGGACAACTGCAGCTCGGATCGATTTATACCTACGAAAAGTAGACAAAATTATCGTCTCGGATTCTTCTGTTTCCTCATTCAAAAATAGGCCGATTTCATTATTTTTTTCAATTAATTGTTTAAAAAGGTTTGCTCTCGGCTTCTGTCATTTATTTTTGTTTTACAAACTCATAAATTTTGTTTGAGAGACGTCTGAACACGGAGGTAAAAACTTGATATTTTTTGGGATTTTTAAAGGCTCATATTTCTTATAGTACTTAACTTACGAGAAAAAATAAATGACACAAGCCTGGCCATAAAGGAGATAAATTTTATAAAAAAAAAAAATTGCTCTAGCGGTATTATCCAGGAAGGAAACAGGAGAATAAGTTTGTATGGACTAAACGCTGCCCAAATTGAGCCTTAAACCAAACAACCGGAGACTCATGTCGGTCAATCGATATTTCCGAAAACAAGGGTCTGTCAGCGAATAAATCCTGGAGTGTATCGATTTAAGCGCCATAAAAATATGGCGCTATAAACGTGTAAGCGCCCGTGTCAGGTAAAAGATTGATGGCTCAATTCAAAGTCACACTCTCGACTCGTACGGCCTTTTATGTCACCAGGGACCGAGTTTTATATGCGTCTAAGTAACGCTTGTCACTGCCCGGAGGAAATGAGAAAGTTATCGGTATCTAAATCCTCGCCCAGGGGACCGTTGAACGTTCTCCTAATAGATATAAAATCCGAGGGCTTCGTATAATTCAATTTCGGTCGGAGGAATGGTAACGTGGACGGTGGAACAATTTATGTGTGGCCACGGCATGGTGACAGCGGCTGGATGGGTGCCGACAGGCGGGCACGTCGCATTGTCGTGTCGTGTCGCTGGTCGCTGCCGCCGGGTATACCAAATATGTGCCGCCCTTTAGAAACGCACGTAAATCATCCGCAGACGCGTCCGAAACACGTTTCACCCAAATGTAAATTTAATAAAGCCGTGTCTGTGCAATGGCTTCTCTACATTATTACGATCGATGACCGGTCACGTATCCATTTCTAAAATGGATACCTAATATACTCAATATTAGATACACATTTGCCTTTATGAATTTTCCCAGGTTTCACCTCGAAATATTGAATTTATGTTGAGTTAATACGTTTGAGGGATCAAAGGAAGGTCAGGTAAGATGGAGTGATGAAATCTGTAAGCATCCGATTAAACATTATGCTGGGTATATTGCGAGTCAATAAAGGCAGTTTACGGTGTAAATTATAGTTCTAAGAGAAAGGCCATTGGTCATATCCGTAACGTTAATGCTATCTGCAGCAATAAACTATCCGGGATACGGCGTGACCGCTTCCATTTGTCGTAATATCGCCGGTTGCGATACGCAAGTGGGGCGTTGGCGTCGTAGCGCAGCTCTATTCCTTACTCTATCACGTATTGTAAGTTGTGGTGGCAAATATGGATTTTGTGTTAGTGCTTTAGTAGCGGCTTTATTAGATACCGAATACAAATTCGGGCAACGGCACAACTGCGTATAGGTGCATTCATGAATAGGCTTTGAATAGATATCTACCAGCTTTCAAACCGGAATTTCAGTGGTTCTGATAGATTTTTGGTTGTTTTACAAATGCGTGGCCATTCCCTTTCAGGAACCGTGTAGTTTTCATGCTATGGTTATCAAATGAAAGGGTTTGCTAAGAAGAATACGAGAGTTATAATTTTTCTTTTCGTATATTTGATTAATTCCCACTAAGACTGGGCTAAGACATATCTCCCTTATTTGATTGATCTGAAAACCAAACACATCACTAATGCTACATCACATCTATGTCATCAAAGTAATGGAGCTATTACGTGCCAACAGTAAGTAACTTAAGTTTGTCAATCAATCAGTTTTGTAACTACCAAACTAGCGAGATCAAATCAAAGCACATAACACAAGGAATTTACAGAGCATATTGTATTATAATAATAGGTCGGGGAAAAAGACTTTTCGTATTTTGTATGTATAAAGTTGTAGTAAAAATCTCATCGGTTGTACTGTTTGTATCTGGCTGGTTTTGATACCATTAAAAATATGACATTTTAAAAATGGAATACAAAAAGTAAAAATTTCCCGCCATTTTTCAATTGTTTTTTTGTTCGATAAAATGAGTGAATCTAACGAAGAAATTCGATATATTGTGAAATTTTATTACAAAAAAGGGAAAAATGCGACACAAGCCGCGAATAAAATTTGTGACGTTTATGGACCTAATGCAGTGTCATCAAGAGTAGCACAATGTTGGTTCAAGCGTTTTCAGTCCGGGAATTTTGAAGTCAAAGATGCAGCTCGCTCTGGTCGCCCTGTTACGGATAAAGTCGATGCCATTTCTGAAAAAGTGGACCAAGATCGGCATATTAGTAGTTACGACGTAGCTGAAGGACTGGGCATTGACCACAAAACAGTTTTGACCTAATTGAAAAAAACTGGGTATACAAAAAAACTCGATATTTGGGTGCCACACGAGCTCACTGAAAGAAACCAAATGAATCGTGTACTCATTTGCGATTCTCTATTGAAACGTAACGAAACCGAACCATTTTTGAAAAGATTGATCACTGGTGATGAAATCGGATCACCTACGACAAGAATGTGCGCAAACGATCATGGTCAAAGGGCAGTGAAGCACCACAGACTGTAGCGAATCCCGGATTAACACGTAATAAGGTGATGCTGTGTGTATGGTGGGATTGGCAGGGCATCGTTCATTATGAGCTTTTACCGCCGGGCAAAACCATCGATTCGGATCTCTACTGCCAACAGCATATGAGACTCAAACAAGAAATTAAGAAAAAACGGCCGGAATTGATCAACAGAAAGAGTGTGGTCTTTCACCATGATAACGCCAGACCGCACACATCTTTGGCCACTCAGCAAAAATTTTGAGAGCTTGGTTGGGAAGTGTTAATGCATCCACCATATAGCCCTGACCTTGCACCCTCAGATTTCCACCTGTTTCGATCTCTTCAGAATTCTTTGGCTAGTGTTAGATTAACATCAAGAGAAGACTGTCAAAACTACTTGTTGCATTTTTTTGATCAGAAGTCCCAAAATTTCTATAGCAACGGGATCATGTCACTACAAGATGGCAACAAGTTATCGAACAAAATGGCACATATATATCATAATTAAATAAAATTAAACTTGAAAAAAATATGTCTTGAATTTGTTTATAAAATACGAAGAAACTTTTTCCCCGACCTTATATATTCTGTGACTTATTAAACTCTACCTATCAAATCCTTGACATTGAATAATGAATACATTTGCCGTGAAAGATCAGAAGGTATATTTCAAACGTTTTCAGACTGATGCGCGCTCGAACAAGACTACTATAGTTGCCAAACCAACAAACAGGTGTCCAAACAAAAATATTTATATCACTATTGGAGCTGGTTAAAAAACTACTGACCCGAAGGTTATCATCATCAGTCAGAAGACGTCCACTGCTGAACATAGACCACCCTTTTTAACCTCTACACTGAAAACTTAAGTAGTAATTCACCTATTCTACAAGAGACGCTGTTTGATGTTATGATGTTTGATGGCGCTTTTTTAAAATACACGGCACAGCGTGACGATGACGTGAGTTCCATGATTTTTGTTCACCCAAAAAGTGCTCAATGCGTCTAAAGAAGTTTAAGTCACAACAAAAAAAAACTGTCACAAGTAATCAGCGTACTTTTAAAACTCTGTTTCTTCTGAAGTCGGTTAAAACATACGCAATGGTGACAAACCAGTTAGTTTAAACACCCAAGCGTTAATACATACGAGTTGGTAACTCCACCACCACATTCATTTAGTATCTCCAAAGAGCTGTAAGTAATCTCCTCTCGATCCAAGTATTTTCCCGGCTTAAATACCGGAAATTTAATCAAAGTACTGCTTACGACGACGTCAGTACAAGCTACTACGAGTTGGATGTAAAGAGAATTTTAGTAGGTAACCTAGCTTAAAATTACGTAGCCAAAGTAAACTATGAATTTTTGGATAAAATTTATATCAAAAACTAGCTACGCTCCGCTGTTTCGCCCGCTTGGATTACTCCTTATAGCTTCAGCTATCTGCCAGTGAAAGTCTCGTCAAAATCGATTAAGCCGTTTTGGAGTCCATAGAGAACATACACATCTCGACTTTTATATGTATATAACCTCGTTGGTAGCGACAGCATCCTCCTTTGACTTAGATGCCAATATCTTTTTTTTTCTTTGGTGTAATATGTCAATGTATAGACTACATTGAATACCACCTCAAGTATTTTGGATTCAAGAAGGTCCAGTATCTTTTCTTGACTTAGAAGAAATACAATATTTTCCTCGCTAAGGTGAGTAAGTAAGGTGAAAAATTGTGCGGTTTCGCTCGGCAGCAAAGTTATTATGTGTCTCATACCTTTGAAATCTTCGCTTCGCTCGTGGTTCAATCCTAGAATCCTCGCTAGGTCAGGTTTCGATCCAAAAACAACTTCACAGCCTTGCAAACAAATAACCAGTACCTACTATGGGATCAACTCAAAAATAGCGAAATAATATATCAGCTGCTGCATTGTAAATATCATTATGTAGGGTGGCAACGACCGTTTTCTATGGAACTGTTATTTTTTTCGTGATTTCAGGTTTGGTCTTATAGTAAATTTGTTCATTATGATGAGTATATACGTACCCTTCAGTATTACTACACCTTCAGTAAACATGTTTTATGTACATAATGCTGATAATGATAGAGATGGTGATAATGCTTATCCAGCGATAGTATTATATTGTGCTCTTTTTGTTTCAACAATTTTTAGTAAATTACTTCTCACAGGGTTCACATGTTGACAGAAGTCAAGTCGTAGTCAGTCATGACCGTAAAAACACTTGGCATGTTTTATCCCGTGGTGCCATATAACTAAGAGTCTCAAGTCAGCATTTTTGTAGCTACTTAACAACGTCGGACGGTGGGCATCATGTGTCACAAAGAGAAAAGTATTTCTCATTTTGCTCTCGAGAAGGAAAAACAACAAAAATGCCGCACGTCCCGCCCTCAATCTCCTTTGGCTCGGGCACAAAAGAATATTATTTCAATTAAGCCCTACAAACAAAGTTAGCGTTGGGCATTTTTTCCGTAGCGGGTCTGTGTTTAATTGCTGAATTAAGTTGAAAATATTGGACTTATCTTGGCGTTATTTAGGGAGATGCTTTTGACGGTTTCCTTTTTCGGTTAACGTTGTAAAAACTCGCTATTACCTGCAGACACGCGCTGTTTTAACGAATTTATTTTGTTTGAAAAACATGCTTGATTTTTGTAACATATTTGCCAAAATAATTTTACCTTGTGTTTTACTTCACCATGATCTCATGAAAAGTTAAGATGACACCACAGATCTGAAGCACGTACTACGATTGCGTACTTACGATAAGTTTGGGAAGTTTTCGTGGGATATGTTTACAATACCTAGCTTTTTAGCGGCTCCATCATTTCAGCCTATCATGTTCCCACTGCTGGGACTCGGGCGTTCTCTCAGAGAAAGAGGATGGGCCCTAATCCACCATGCTGGCCCAGTACATGTTGGTGAATCATATGTCTTTAAATGTTTTCCTTTACCGTTTTTGAGCGATGGTATCGAAACTGCATATATTATTATTATAGTAGCCTGTATCGTCCTACTGCAGGGCAAAGGCCTCTCTTCCCTCCATCCTTATTTTTTATTTTATTATTTAATAAAATATCTGGGACATTTTTGCACACACGGTCATCTGACCCCAAACTAAGCAAAGCTTGTAATATGGATGCCAGAGACTGATATACGTACATATATATTTTTTAATACTTACTTAAATAGATATTAACACCCAGACATAGAACAAACACAAAATGTTCATCACACAAATGTTTGTCCTAGATGGGAATCGAACCCACGCCCCCAAGCACAGAAGTTAGGTTCACTACCAATGTGGGTCTAGTGTTTGAAGTAGGAGTCCAGTTCATCCTTCTATCTCCGTCTGGGCCGTCCAGGAGGTCATTTTTGCCACCCTGTGGAAGCCACTGTGTGCGGTTTTGGCCCAACGATCCTCCGACATTCGACTGACATGACCGGCACAGTCCCACTTTAGGCAAGCGGCCTTCTGAGCTATATTATAGCATTATATAATTTAATTTAAGTACTAAATACGTGATTGGTGCAGGGCTGAGGATCAAACTGGGTGTCGTCATATTGTAAAGCGCATATGCTACCGCTCGGCCACCATTGCTAATCGTTTCTTTAGCGATCTATCTTTTGGAAACTCAGGGTTGAAACATATTTCATTACTTATATACCTTACTAAGTATATTCACTGCTAGAAGCTATAAATATTCCGCGCTCGGAACGTGATCCGACTATCTGCCACACTCCAGAAATTGCCCAAACTGCATGAATTGCAAACAGAAACTTTAGTCATGACACATGCACAATATTACATATTAGATGCAGTCCCGGTCGCGACGCTAATCCCAAGTGTAACTTATATGAATGCAAGCGTGCCCACACTTTAGTAATAACTCTACTTTGTAAGCTTCAAGTTAATGCGCAACTTTGTATCTTGATCTAAGTAAATTTATGTATTTTAGAACGTTTTTACTTAAGAGGACTCATTTTACTGACCATAATTATAAACGCTCGTACGTGCTCATGGCGTTATATTTTTTTTTTTCATATGCAGTTCTGAGCTAATAGATAACTTGTGTACTATATCTAAGATTATAACTAAGTATCCAAAATTTTGGTAAAACAAATGCATTACAAGCCTCCAAACATCAACATTTTTGGGCAAATTTTACCTGTTGGCCGTTCATCATACATTGTAAGTGTAAAAAAAATACAGCTAGAATCCTAGCAAACAAAAAGGACATTTCTAATAACAAACACTAACTTTTTTCACAAAATTTAAAGGCCTTTTCAAAAACACTTATTTCCCTGATCTCGTTATCTATAACATGAATTTACCGAATGCCAACCAAAGGATATGGTCTTGTACCTCTTTTTTCCCAGTGCCTCCTTTTCATACACCTTGTTGAATGACACACACACACAGTTTACAGGGGCCTTACGCCCAACTCTAAACGCGGGCCCGAATAGGTGCACTTTGCAAAATCACACGAACGCGAACCTTAACGCGCCGAGATATGGTTTGCGGTCGCGTGATTTTGCAAACTGCACCTATTCGGGCCCGCGTTTAGAAGGCTTTGATTGCGTTAAACTTGAACGGCCGGGGAAGGGCCGTTAAGGGCCACCTTAAGACCTAAAGTCGGTTTTGGAAGTAGCGACCACGACCTTGCAATAAGTTTTAGTTTAGTTTAAATAGATAAGACATCTGGAGTCAAGACATTACATTTAGTTATCATATTTTGTGTCAAATAACTATAACAGAGTAGAAATATTTTAAGATGTGCTCAACAACAAAGAAAGCTCAAAGCCATCTTCTTCTTTCGAGTCGATGTTTCGCCACTTATTTTAATTTGAAATTAAGTTTTTGGACCAAAATTCCGCCACTCCAATGGCACTCTCCGTGGCTTCATTCAGGTCGTCCAGTGTGCAGGCTGCAGGGCATGCTGCATACTCAAAGCCATTAGAATTCATTTTAGAACCAACTTTACGACGCTACTTTAGGACCTGTACTATTGTCAAACTTGAACAGGAGAGGCCAAACCCAATATATATAAAAAAAATATATTTGAAAACATAAATATCCATAGACTGCTAAAAACAAAAGAAATGTATTTTTTTTACATTGTGTTTGTTTTAAAGGTATATCGGGACTTACCGTGCTTTCTTTTATTTAGGTAAAAATAGGTCTCTTTCGCACTTCTAAGATGTGTTAAAATCGGAAAGTTCAAAAGTTACTTTTGATATTGTGTTTATTTAAATTGTTATTTTAATTCGCTCAATATTTAATTTAATGTTTTTTTTGTGACATTTTTATTTTGATTATTTCTTAAAATTCTCGGGTCTAGCCCGGACATTTGGTAGGCATTGGTGGAGCTGAAGCCAACACCAAGATGCCCTTGAGTATAAAATACAATTACTATGAAATGCGTATAAAAATGGAATATCAAACTATGGTACAGTATAGGATAAAAATAAACTGGGCCATTGGGTAAACAACTTGTGACTGGGATATGGGATTAGAAACGGCACCTGCTTTCCTCTGTCTCATCTCAATTATTTTGATTATTAGTAGTCTATGAGTCGGAGTAACTTGAAACAAAAGAATATAATTATTGTTATAAGTAACCCTTTTTTGCTTTGCCGTAGTCGGGTAAAAATGGCCTTGTTCAGCTGATTAGTGTTAATCAGCTGGTTTGTTTATTGGTCTTGTGCTTGCCAAGTACACGGCTGTAGTGTAGTGAAGTAATAGTTAGAAGCTACATAGTTCAGTACAAACATTAAAAAGTTTACTTTGTAGATTAACTGGCTCAACACATGAACGGAACGAAGTTTTAACGTTCAACGTCTATTTTAAAGTTACAATTTATGTATATCATAGATGCCACTTTTTTTTTTTAGTAATTTTGTTGCTGAATTTACATTCTACATATTATCATAAAGTAAGACATATTTTATCACATAGCAAGGTTTAAAAACCCGTTAATCAATATAACAATATACTGTAACATCAATAAAGTACATTCTACGTGAACGATACAAAGCAAACTTCCCTTCTTACGTGATAGCGATATCCCAGACCGACAAGTGCATACATTTATATCGACTGTGTATGTCGGCATTTGTATTGGTTTTCCGTACACTGCCAGCATTACATGCCAGCATTTGTACACTGCCGGTACAAATGCCGACATGTAATAGCATCCTGTCGACACATGCCAGGGTGCTTAGTATTGAAAAGGGTGTCGGACGATTTGTAGGATGCGTTATTTGAATGTAAATCTCGATATACAAGGATTGAGTTCTAAATTAATGATTAGAAATATAATTTTATCTTCTCTTTTGAGCAATGTGGTATTTTCTTGAGGGAACACAACATAGATCATTTTAAGATAGATACTTCCGGGCTGCAAGAGTCCACGGGCGGATTGCTTACCATCAAGTGATGCGGCCGCTCCTTTTACAAAGTCATATAATTATGTAAAAGCTATGGGTTTTTTTAAAGAAACAGTTCCAACTAACAAGATAGATGGCGATATAACTGCAATTATCTTGCACAATTATAATCCTTCGATTCAGTTAGGTATCGGCGTCTGCGGGAAATTAGGAAGCTATGCTTTGGCAATGCGAAGAAAGTGACCCCACGGCAGTAATTTAAAAAAGCCGAAAGGAAACGAGTGAAAGGTGAGTTGAAATAGCGAAGCTTGAGAGAGTATAAAAATTAGCACCATCAAGTGAAGTTTACCGAAAGAAAAAGCCCTGAAAAGCTCTCATTAGCAGGTAATAAACTTAATACTTATTCAATATTACTCATATAATTTTAGTAGGAACATTGTAACGAAACAAAAACGTTACATATTTATATAATTATAAATACATTAAAATTATTGGAATATAAAATATTAAATTAAATTACAATTACATTATTACTTAAAAACATATACAGAACAAATAAACAAATACAATACTTAAATTTCCTTAGTTTAGTACATCTACATACAGGCGTTGTTTAATTACATTCAAATCCGAACGTGGCTATGCAATTCGCATGTCACATAGATTTGTATTACTCACGGCCGGCGGGGCATGACTTAAAAAGGAAAAAAGGGAAAACTGCGACACAAGCCGCGAAAAAAATTTGTGACGTTTATGGACATAATGCAGTGTCATCAAGAGTAGCACAATGTTGGTTCAAGCGTTTTCAGTCTGGGAATTTTGATGTCAAAGATGCAGCTCGCTCTGGTCGCCCTGTTACGGATAAAGTCGATGCCATTTCTGAAAAAGTGGACCAAGATCGGCATATTAGTAGTTACGACGTAGCTGAAGAACTGGGGATTGACCACAAAACAGTTTTGACCCATTTGAAAAAAACTGGGTATACAAAAAAACTCGATATTTGGGTGCCACACAAGCTCACTGAAAGAAACCAAATGAATCGTGTACTCATTTGCGACTCTCTATTGAAACGTAAAGAAACCGAACCGTTTTTGAAAAGATTGATCACTGGTGATGAAAAATGGATCACCTACGACAAGAATGTGCGCAAACGATCATGGTCAAAGGGCAGTGAAGCACCACAGACTGTAGCGAAACCCGGATTAACACGTAATAAGGTGATGCTGTGTGTATGGTGGGATTGGCAGGGCATCGTTCATTATGAGCTTTTACCGCCGGGCAAAACCATCGATTCGGATCTCTACTGCCAACAGCAGATGAGACTCAAACAAGAAATTGAGAAAAAACGGCCGGAATTGATCAACAGAAAGAGTGTGGTCTTTCATCATGATAACGCCAGACCGCACACATCTTTGGCCACTCAGCAAAAATTTAGAGAGCTTGGTTGGGAAGTGTTAATGCATCCACCATATAGCCCTGACCTTGCACCCTCAGATTTCCACCTGTTTCGATCTCTTCAGAATTCTTTGGGTAGTGTTAGATTAACATCAAGAGAGGACTGTCAAAACTACTTGTTGCATTTTTTTGATCAGAAGTCCCAAAAATTCTACAGCAACGGGATCATGTCACTACCTACAAGATGGCAACAAGTTATCGAACAAAATGGCACATATATATTATAATTAAATGTAATTAAACTTGAAAAAAATATGTCTTGAATTTGTTTAAAAAATACGAAGAAACTTTTTCCCCGACCTTATATTACTAAATGTACCCATTTAGATAGCCTTCAGCATTTCAAACACATTGTTAATTTCATTTTATGTATCGCTTAAGCCTTCAGCACATCTAGGTACTAAAATGCAACTCCGTTCTGATAGTAGTTACCACCACGACAAAACAACTATGCACGTAACTACCCACATTATTTGTGATGCCGTGGTGGGCCCTCAGAACGGAACTTAGATGAGCCAAATATTAATTATTTGGTTTGTCGATTCCAGGACCAATTTCACCGAAGGAAACCTTCACACATTGCGTAGTCCGAGTTGGGGGACTACCACCGGTCCGACCCGAGTGCGGCCGATTTTCAAAACCTCACGATTTGGTCATCGTATCTTCGGCTGAACCAACCTCGCTGCGCGTCCTAGTGCCGAGGCCACTTCCCGAGCTGACCCTGAGGCCACCTACCATCTTCGAGCGGACTCACAATATAGGGTAGTACTGCGCTACGGAAGTAGAAACAGGCGAATCTTCAGGTCGAACAACCACGACCCTATAAATTTCATGTGCCTCCTTCTGAGCTATATTCTGGTAAATTCACTATTCTAAATTTTGATCTATTCTTTTGTTTATAACTTAACTTCATTCGTTTAATAAATCTATCCTTTTGAGTACTTATATCTTTTTCATTTTTCATTTTCTTATTACTATATTAGGTAAGTAAATACTAAGGGCCTACTTCTCCCATTGGGTACAACATAAAGCAGAGTAAATACAGGCTTAAATATCAGTTCATATGAGGTACATTTATTAATGTTAAGTGGCACAGGGCAGGTTTCTAGGCGCAGTGATGACAGCTGGAGTAAGTTGTGACAAGAGAGATCGACGTAAGGTAAGCGGAGCGTTGGTCGTCCAGCTGCATGATGGGTCGACTATATTGTCACCATCACGGTTATACTGGACTAGCACAGGACCGAGGCAGATGACATAGTAAGTAAGAAGCTTATACCTAGCAGTGAGATAAGGAAGGCTGAGCGCGTCTGTTGAATTACAAAAACCATAAATAAATAACCTAGTGCGATGAATGAAATTATCGCCTCCAGTTAAATGCAAAAGAGATTATAGTATTAATTCAATTTATAATCCCGGCACGTAGCCTCATTATGGTCTGGTTTATCGACAGCACGCGCCAATGAAACTAATAATGTTATTTGCAGTTTCGGAAATGTTTTATTAGTTACATGAATATAGGCATTTTGATTGCACAATTACAGAAATGTTAAACACAAAGTTTGATTTTACATTTCGCGAACCGCTAGACTGGGTTGCGCTGCCTGACTGGGTGTTAAAGAATCGCTGAAGAGACCTTATACTTAGCAATATGTGGAAAATGGTTGATGATGAAAAACACCATCATGATTTTCATAATCAAAGCTTCTATTTGACACCTACGAGGCGCTTCAATTTATAACAAAGCTTTCCTTTTACCCCAAACACATTCATATAGAAACATACTTAATAGCTCTTCAAAGCTCACCCTCATTAGAAATAGAAACCTTTTGACTCCTAATGGAAAATACGGTTCAATTAATTTAGCTAAACATACATGGAGCCATACACCACTTGGTCTGTTCAACTCTACGATTATACGTATCGAAATAAGAAAAGTATCGCCTATTTAAGTGGCTGTTGATATTTTTTGCACGTGGTACCACGTTTCACCTATGCTGCTCTCATAAGCCCAAGAGCGGTATCTCAGCCTAAGTGTATTTCGAGAATATGGAGTTTTTGTGGAAGTTGATTTTTCGTTGCCTTAATGACATATAATTTAATTTATTTTCACTTATGTGCCTATGTTAGGACCAATATAATTCTTAAATATATGTTTATTAACCCAATTTTTTTTTTTTTTTTGCCTTTATTAAATAAACAAAATACTAGCTAAAACTAACACTAAATAAACAGTTAGACTGTCCATAGACCGTTGAAGATCTAAAGACAATCCAAATGCTCAAACCCACTATCAGTTGGCAGCGTACCCAGCATTATTACCCAATATTATTGATTTTGTGTTTTTATGAGATACCGTCATTTCGTTTAGAATTAGTCGTTTTTAAACATGAGTTTTAAAATAAAAAAATCTTTTTTAGTGTTTCATTTCAATGTTCCAATGTAGATACGGTATATTTATACGGTATATATGTATATTTTGCTTACTCCATCTGGTGCAAAATTTTCTAAAATATCAGATGTGCAAAAAAACAGAAATATAATTTTTTGAGATACCGCTCTTGGGCTTATGAGAGCAGTATGATAAATATCAAATACTGGTAAATTCAAATATTAAACAGTTTTTTATCCTTGCAGCTAGCCTAGGTAATTATTTTGATGATCACGGTGTTTGCGGCAATCGATGATTATTATTTACATTATCATTTAGAGCTATTTATCTGTGTACCTTATTACTAAAAATTTTAGGTAAACTAACTTTTACTATTCCAAACGGTTTATCGACAAATGTAAGTAATAAGGCGTGTTACAGATAAACAGCTTTACATAATAATGTAAAGAATAATGATCGATTAACGCAATAATTACCCGGCCTAGCTACAAGGTGAACAGCTGCGTTAGCTAGGTTGGTAGTGAACCTGCCTTCTGCACTTGGAGGCGTGGGTTCGATTCCCACCTAGGACAAACATTTGTGTGATGAACATTTGTGTTTGTTCTATGTTGGGTGTTAATATATATTTAAGTATGTATAAAAAAAATAGTATATCAGTCTCTGGCGGCCATATTACAAGCTTTGCTTAGTTTAGGGTCAGATGACCATGTGTGCAATAATGTCAAAAAAAAAACTAAGCAATTAGAATAATCAATATTATATTTTTTTCTAATTGTTTATTTTTTATGTCAATGACATTAAGCGTACTAAATATAATACTTAATGCCAGGTAAAACTCTCGTCGAGACAATGTGAGACATCCTCTCAAACACCTTGCGGAAACCAACAGTTACCTTTGACGCGAATGCAAAATACTTACACGAGACACTTAAATGAGAAGGAAACTCTGTCGCCAGGTATTGTGACAGATACTTGATTGAACATTCTTATTTATGTCAACGCGTCGAACTCCGCGTCACAGTTGCTAACACAGTTGCTGTGGGTTTATATGGGTGCAAGTGGCTACAACAAATTTCTTACAAAAATGGCTTGACAGCCGTTCCATTTTAAACAAAAAAAAACTTTTGTTGTGATAACGACGACCGCACGGGGCGTGGCGCAAGTGCTCGATATGCCTCGGTAAGAGTTTGAGCCGGCATTAGAGTATGATATCATTTTGTCAGACCATTGTAATTCTCGGGCATTAAGATCGATTTTCATCTCTTAGAATTAATAATGCTAAACTCCATGCTCGCAGCATCACTATCGGCGTCCAATTAAAACGTATGCACTGATGAATATTGCAGTGCAGTTTTTATTCAACCATTATTATTCCGCCGATCGTGAGCAGGCGCGCTAATTGATAGCGAACGTGCGAATAATGAAGCCGGCAACGGCAGCTACGGGCTTGTTTTGGTTGTTAAATGCGATGTCGGAATGCGATTCGAGGGTTGTAAATAAATTTAATAAATAACATAAATTCCTCTGCCTGAATTTTATGAAAATTAACGAGACAATTTTTTGTGTAAATATTGTTTTAGTTCTTGGGCTATTTTTAAAATAATTTATTATGCACAACTTATAAAACAAAAAATGAAGATAACTTAAAATACTAACTAAAAACTAAAACTTAAAATTACTATATAAAAACTTAAACTAAAAGACCGTTAGTGGAGGGAATAGTGGCTATATACCATTAGTGGCTATTTTCTAATTTATTTGTCTTATTTTCATTCATTTAATGTGTCTTACCCACCATGACTTATGGTGCCGAATGATGGAAGCTTACACAAGAGGCTGTGCACAAAAACAGAGTAGCACAGAGAGCCATATAGAGATCAATGCTGGTATTAAACTCCAATACAGAGTTCTTAATAACTACCGAAATCCGACGAATAACAGAGGTTCGAGATGTCGGAATCGCAGTAATGAAATTAAAGTAGAGCTGGGCAGGACACGTTTCTAGGTGCAGTGATGACAAGTGAGTACAGTTTTGACAAAATGGTGGCCGAGGCAAGGTAAGGCTAGTCTATCGGTTTTTTGTGTTTTAGTGTGCAGATCTGCATGATTTAATTCCCCACTGTCCTTTTTTTCTATCGGACTGCCAGAGCGGGCACGAAAAATCAACACCGCTTTATGGTTGACATTCCCAAAACCCGTACAAAGCGCTTTGATTCCACTTTTATTGTGAGAACTTTTATTCTGTGGAATGCGTTGCCTGAATGTGTGTTTCCCGATTGTTACAATCTGGGTGTCTTCAAGTCAAGAGTGAATCGGTTTCTTCTAGGCAAGCGTGATCCATCGAAGGACGCATCCATCGCTTAATATCAGGCGAGTTAGCAGCCAAGCGCAAGCCTATTTTATAATTAAAAAATAACTGGCCAAGTGCGAGTCGGACTCGCGCACGAAGTGTTCCGTACCATTTTCTATAAAAACGGCAATAAAATCACGTTTTTTGTATGGGAGCCCCCTTAAATATTAATTATATTTTAATTTAATTATTTTAACTGTCTAACTGTCACGGTTCATGAGATACAGCCTGGTGACACACGGACGGACGGACAGACGGATGGACAGCGGAGCCTTAGTAATAGGGTCCCGTTTTACCTTTTGGGTACGGAACCCTAAAAACGGAGCGCTGGACGTCCAGCTGCAACATGGGGCGACGATATTGTCAATATCGCGGGTCGAACCTGGTCTCGATTAGCACAGGACTGGTGCAGATGGCAAAACAAGATAGAGGCCAATAAAGATAAAGAAGATAGAGGTTTGTTGTAGCCAGCAGTGGGATAAGAAAGCAGTGGATGATGATATTCCAAAAAGGGTACTAATCAAAATACAATACCTATATAGTTATACCTATCGATGATTGTACCTACGAGTAATTCACATTCAGAATGTTTTAAACAATTTATTTATTCGATTCGTAGTAGATTTTATTATTGGTAACCTAACATTGTCTGCAACAAATGCTAAAACTTCAACGTTTATAAAAAACATGTTAACAAAAAGCACCCGAATCCAAACCTCATTCGAGTATTAGATACTTTGCCTTTTTCTGTCGGATGTCGGATACACAAAGTTGTTTGTTCAGAGAGTTGGTACCAATGATATAAACAAGGCTTACATACTGGCGCTGACAGGATAGAAATTTAACACTTTTCAGAAAACTAAATATTGAAATATAATTTAAAATATATATATATATATAGGTTAAAATTTTAAATCTAAGTCAGGCGAAAATAATTGGTGGCAAAAGGGGCGCTGAATACTTACATAGAAATCCACGCGAACTATTTCGCGGGCAACAGCCAGTTACTTTTATAAATAACACTCAGTATACAAACTTTATAATAGAACAATTAAATAAAAAAAGTAATAATACAAACACGTTAGTAATTTAGTTAGTAAATAAGAAAATAAAACGAAACTAGTCAAACATTGTACTCGTTTTACATTGTCTACTAACTTAAGTAATTAAGGTTTAATTTCTAGGTACCTCTGACATATAAAATTATAAAAGAGCAAATTAGAGACGTTATTAAAACAAAGTGCTTAAACAGTCTCAGTATAGCTTAAAAATAAACATAGTGTATCTCAGCCATTAATTTCTTGAAGTCTATTTACACAACGTTAATAAATTCTACGCATTTATTTGTTGTTTACAGACATTGATATACAAACACGTGGATGTTGGGTCTAATACAACATTTACGATACGCGTCGTAAGTTAACCTATTAATAATTCTCGCATTTAAAAAAAACTAAAAAACACGCTTTAAAATCGCTAATCCTGAATATCCTGGTAAGGATAATAGGACAAACTATTTTAATTATTGCATTGTCATCGGTCCTTTAGAAGTGTGCAAAATTTCAATTTAATTCGACGTTTTAAGGTAGTTGAAAATCACCTTCAAAGATTCCGTTACATACATATAAACCAAGCTAATAAAAGCGTGTTAAAAATATATACTGACTACTAAAAATTATACTGACATACTTTTTTTATTGGTTGCTTTTGCGATAGGCGATGAAGATTTAGACTGTATACTTTTAGCTAGATTTTTATTTTATTAAATAACAGGCTTGCGTTCGGCCGCCAACTCGCCTGATGTTAAGTGATGATGCGGTCTACGATGGAGCACGCTTACATAAAAGAAACCGATTCACTCGCGATTTGAAGATGAAGACACCCAGAGTGTAACTATCGGAAAACCCCCATTCAGGCAGCGCATTTAGACTAGAAGTTGGCATAACAAAAGGAATCAGAGCGCTTCGTATGGGTTTTTGAAATATCAACCATAAAACGCGATGTCGATTTTTTGTACCCACTCTGGCTGTCCGACAGAAAAATACCATTATAATGAACAATCAATAGTAGTTATATGGGACCAAAACTGAAATCGCGAAATTCTACATTTTTTCGAGTGTGAATGGTCGTTATAATAATTTTTCGCGATTGGTCCTATTGTAAAAGTTGTTCATAATTATGTGTATAACGGACCCCTTTCGACTTAGTCCACTCTTTTCGCGTAACCTCATATTAAGGCGAAGTTATTTCCTGAAAAAAGACTGAAGTAGCCTAACCTAAATACAAGTTTTTTTACATACCTCACTGAATAATCTAAATTTGTAATTTCTTTACACAACCGCAAAAAAAGCTCGAAACAGCAAAAATCAAGTAAAACATCCGAGTGTCCATTATGCAGCTGTACTCATTTAATAATTCTCAAAATCATTGCGCTAATTGAGTATTTGACAACAAAAGCGTTGGAAAACTCGCCCCAGCTTCAATAGGGCAAGTAAGCCGAACCCGAGTGAACAACCGAGCTGCTGCATTTCCAGATTGGAAATCGAGCTTTTGTTGGAAACGTGTAGCGAAATAACACTGAGGCACTTTTAAAATTACTTTGAATACCTCATTTTAATACAAGGAAATAAAAAAAAGATACCAGAGTTACATAACAAAAGATCTCAACAAAAGCGCCCGTTCTCGTAGCAAGTGCTACGACTCGTAGAAGCAATTACACATTCCGTCGTACGTAGCCATTTAACACGTAGCCAATCCGCGGTAAAAGGAAGTCTACGTCGACATTTTATGCTACGTCTCGTAATACATTATCGTAGGGGGCACGGTGGAGAACCGTTACTTGGCTTCTTAGAAACAACATACATGTGTAACACGCACACTACCTTGGAATACCAGCACATACCTCGGCGTTATAGTATGAACGGAGTAATGGCGATTTTTCTTCTCTTTGGATTGTACTTACAAAACCATTACACATATAAATCAGTCTTTGATGAAAAGTTATGGATGGCAACTTTTTTTTTTTTTTATGTGATTGACTGCATTTTGCTTATAATGACATCATCGTTGGCAATATAATGACCTCGTACCCTGCCAAATAAAAAACTGCATAGAGCAAAATCCCAATAACAATATTGACGGATGAGAATTATTTATTCAAAAAAGAAAAATCATCAAAAGTAATAACGTCCTTCACTGATGTATGTGCGTACCTACGTATATCAGTCTCTGGCAGCCATATTACAAGTTTTGCTTAGTTTGGGGTCAGATGACCGTGTGTGCAAAAATGTCCCAGATATTTATTTTATTTATAACTAGCTATAACCACGACTTTGTCCGCGACGTCTTCAGAAAAAAATGCCTATATGTCCGTCCTCATGATACATACCATTGCCTCGCAAAATTTTATCGATATCGGTTAAGCCGTTTAGCTGTGATTATGTAGCACACAAACAGAGTGACTTTCGTATTTATAATATTAAAGTGTTATAATTAACTAAGACACTGCATAGTGAAGGTTGATCATCTAAAGCTGGATGACTATTCGCTATCGAATAAGCACCGACTAAGAAATTTCCCGGGGTTCGTGTCCGGAATGCTGATATGTGTGTATCTGAGAGACCGTATTCAAATTGTGCTTTTGACGTAAAAACCGTTCGAGGCCCGGTGTGGGTGTCGAGCGGAACCGCAAACTTTAAATCAAAATGTTGGCGTATATTCTCTAAGCAAACTTTTAATTGCGGCTCCCAGTTATACAGTTCATGTCTGTGTGAAAACTCGTGTTAGAGTTTAATGAATTTCGTACTGAAAATTTTGGGATGGGGTATTTCCGGGAATGTTCCGGTGAAAGGTAGATACGTCTGGTATGAGTGTCGTGAGTGCGTCATGTAAACAAGCGATGTGTGCTGTTCACGAAAACGCATTGCCTTGAGAATTTATACTACACTCGCTTACACTTCGTTGCAGCAAATCAAAGAGAATGTTTGAAAAATAAAAATAACACTTTGGTTAATTACAAAGGTAAAACAGCACTAGGACATTTCTGATGCGTCACGACTTGGGACCATGTCACGTCGAAATCACGCATTAAAGGTAGGCGTTGCGCCCTATATTCACATGTTTATCATCACGCAAGATGATTTATGTAGTGTCTGAAATATATATAACGAGTGTAAGCTCGGCCTTCGGCCTCGCTACAAAATATAATATAGCCTATGTCACCCGGGAATAGTGTAGCTTCCCAACAGTGAAAGAATTTTTCAAATCGGTTCAGTAGTTTCGGAGCCTATTCATTACAAACATACAAACATACAAAAATAGGTACAAATCTTTCCTCTTTATAATATTAGTGTAGATTGAGCTGATTCGGCAACCACAGATGCGTTACAATTTTTGCCACAGAAGTTACATAGCCATTATTTTTACCAAATAAAAAAAAAAACTTTGTTCGGGACGCGTTTTATGTTAAGCAGGAATGCTGAGATTGCCCAGGACCTACGCCACTCTCTCGACCAACAGGACCGTTAAGATTTAACGTTTTCCATGTTCACTGTACTGATTTATGAATAAGTTTCAGACAAAAATCTAATATGAGGGTGAATGAAGGGTATGCTTGGGGTTTCTCTACGCTACTTAGACGAACGAAAGTTACCGACAAAGCCCACCGGATTAGCAAGTTGAAGTGGCAGTGGGCAGAGCATATAGCACTCAGAAAAGATGGCCTATGGGGCCGAAAGGTTCTCGAATGGAGACCACGGACCGGTAAGCGCAGCGTAAATCAACAACCCACAAGATGGACGGCCGACCTAAAAGATACTGCAGGAAAATACTGGATACAGGCCGCTTCCAACCAGCCCTTATGGATGACCAACAGTAGACGTCCTATGGCTGAAATGACGAGGATGATGAAAAATCTAATACAATACAAACACAAAGGTGGCTTCTAAATCTCCAGCGATATCAGATACATACGCCACGGGACAGCCGCGAGCCGCGTGTCACATGTCGGGTTACCCAGCTCGAATAATGCTATTCAATTTAAAACGTCTGCCGACATGAACACCTGGAATCCTAACTATGCCTTATTGTGACGGGGAGAGTATGCACTATGCTCGACATTCACGTCGTGAATTTTACAAGGCAAGTTTAGAATTTATACATATAAAAGGCGATGTGCGTAGGTAATTATGTATTATATATTTATGTTCTATATGGACTCCGAAACGGCTGAATCGAATTTGACAGGATTTACACTGGCAGATAGCTGACGTCATAAGGAATAATCCCCGCGGGTGAAAAGCACTTTTCTGAAACATTCGTGGATGTTCACGTAAGAATAATATGTATAAATATTTTGGGGTAGTTTTCACATTACATTAAAATGAAATAATAATTTTTTGTTGTGTATTTTGCATGTATTTTTGCACATTTTTCAAACGTAGACACAGTAAATTTATACTTTTAAAAAAACCACATCATTCATAGGACTGCACGTCAGAAGTGAAAACTTAAGTAGTAATTCACCTATTCTACAAGAGATGGCACTGTTTTCAAATACACGGTATAGCGTGACGATGCCGCGAGTTCCATGATTTTTGTTCACCCAAAAAGTGCTCAACGGGCCGAAAGAAGTTTTCACTATAAAAAAAAGTGATATATAACGTCACGTCATATTCTTACCGTCGCTTGCCGCATCTAGTCCTACGTAGAGCCCCGCATAATGAAGTGGCTGCCAATCTACATCACACGCTCGAGCGGCTGATATGCGCGCGTGCATAATGCACCCACAAATTACAACGCCATCTGCAGATGCGTCATTGTTATCCGCCGACATAATTAAAAGCGACAGACACATCCGACGTCGTATGTTGATCACGTGATTACATCATCTGTTATGACGGCTGAGTACATTGATTTGACATTAACGGCCTAACTTAATAATTAATTTACATTATAAAAACTTCACAACTTCATAACGGTCAATGGAGAGAGCTATGCTGGGAGTTTCTTTGCGCGATAGAATCTGGTACGTGGATATTCGCTAAAGAACCAGAGTCACCAACATAACTATCAAAACTTGCAAGTTGAAGTGGCAATGGGCAAGCCACATCGCTCGAAGAACCGACAACCGATGGGGAAGAAAAGTTCTTGCGTGGAGAGCACGAACCGGAAGACGCAGCGTAGGTAGGCCTCCCACTAGATGGACCGACGACATTGTGAGAGTCGCGGGCATCCAGTGGATGCAGATGGCAGGATGTCGTTCACGGTGGAGGTTAAAGAGCCTATGCTCAGCAGTGGGCGTCTTCTGGCTGATAATGATGATGATAAAAACTTCAAGGGAAGTTCTAGTTTAAGAAAATATCAGACACACTCTTTCAACTAATAACTCCCCTTTGTTTGCGTCGGGGAGTTTAAAATCAAACCAGACAGAGTTTGCAACAGTCGGACACTGCGCTAACCGAAAGGAAGTTCAATTGGCAACAGTTACCGCAACGAACACGAGACAAAAGGGAAGCGGCGAGTCAACATACATTGACAATTTTAATTGAACACTAGTCGTTCTCGCCCACTGTGCGAGCAACGGACGCGCAAATGGTCCGTAAATCATTGGCATCACTCTATAGCTTTCTCTACCTCTAACGAGCCCGCATTCGGAGATTGCAATACTCATATGTCAGTAAACGGAGGAGCAACGCTGTATTGATGCGAAATGCATTGCTCCCTGTAACTCGGCCAGGATTCTTTGACCTCCGGCGCCTCCGCGAGGTGTTTGGCTCGCAAGCACACGCCGGCTGTTTGCTTTCATGTCAACGTGTCATAGTTGATTGGTCGATCTACGTCGTCTTTGCGTTACCAACAGATGAATATCTAATCTAGTGTTTGATATGATACCATATTATCAACGGATTTGCATTAATTTACATGTAAGTTTATTAATAGCTAAGCCCTATCTTCCTCCTCTACAAATATGCAAAGATTATTTGAAAGAGATAGTTGTTGCTCAAGGAATTTAGCTCAACTAGTTTTAATTGTTTGCTGTGTTTGTAGTGCTTTTTTCGATGTCAATATTGAATTTATATATTTTTATAATTAAGGCCGGGGTAAAGTGTAATGCGAGCACGTATGTTGCCGCAACCGATAACTAAGCTTATCCTGTACCATATATGGTCGCATTTAGTAGAATAAAAATATGGCGGTTACGCAAGGTCGCATGTATTAAAGATTTTTGAGGTATTTCTTGAAAAATTTGAATCGAAACCCAATAACTTAACATTAATGTATCAGTATTACACAATTAAAAAATGCATTTTTGATTTAAAAATAAACATTCTACGTCATTCTAAATCACTTTTCTATTCATGGTAATTGTTTGTGTATGTTTAATTCTAATGAAATGATTTTGTTTCTTGACAATGTAGTTTTTTTCCGGAGTTTCCTCTGCGGGGAGAATATCTTATTATGCAGATAGTATTAGTATTTTTATTTAGTAGATTTACAGAAAATTGCAAAGCCCTGCAACCTGACCTTAATACTACTATTATTCTACTTATTATTATTAATACTACTATTATTCTAGTACTATTATTATTTGGTGTTTTGTATGAGTCTATGTTGCTTGAAATAAATGATTATTAATATTAATTAATAGAATACTATAAGATTCTTCTCGTCAAAGTTTTTGTGTGCCAGTCAATTATTTTGATTTCTTATAATAATAATATTCATATAATATCACAAGTATCATATACATTTTCTATAATTATGAGCTAAACAGCTGTTGTCCGCGACTTCATACACGTATACTTCCATATAAATTACTATCCTTTAGTCTCCCTAGATTCGCTTACAAATAAAATTATTCATTATAGAGTATTGCAGAATACTCTATAATGAATAAGGAATCTACCACACAAATTTTAGCTTCGTTTTCGATTTGATGATGAGTGAAACAGTGAACCCGTCTGTCCGAGTGATATTACGCTTTTATATGTATAGAGAGAGATTGGATCGATGCTATTATACCACAAGATGACGTAATGGATAGCTGGTGGTTCAAAATATTTAGGCATCTAGGTCAATTACAAACAAACAACGACAAACATTCTGTTTCTGATATTATGTCACTCTTCACCAACGGTATGTAGGTGAGATCTCACCACACTTCACGCTTTAAGCAACGCATGATAATTGTGGCTTTTCGTAGTGTTGACATTTCAACAATCATAATAATTGCGTTGCCCGAGGACGTAACAAATCCGCGAGCTATTAGGGACATCAATTAGATACGCTTTGTACTCAATTACGTATTATAATAAAAGGGGTCGAAATGATGTTGGGTTATCAGCATCATCAGCCAGAAGACGTCCACTGCTGAACATAAGCCTTCTTCCTTAGACTTCCAGAAGGTTAAAGGGGGAGACCTATGTTCAGCAGTGGACGTCTTCTGGCTGATGATGATGACGACTATCTATGTCACCTAGTTCTAGAATATTAACGGTTATGTACTTAGAAAGTCTATTTGAAACCCAATTTTTTTATTTACAAACGGTAAAAACAAATAAAAAATTCAAATCATATTATATCTATCCTAAAAGTACCAAAAACACTACTCTCCACACTAAAGAGTAAATCACAGAGATCAAATAAGAAAAGCTAATGGCACTCGTCTAGTTTCTAGCACTAGCAGAAAAATCTCAAAGTCAACTAATCTCTAGAAACAGTTTCACTAAAAGTAATGAAAAAAATCTAATCCGAAGACATCGAATTACCCGAGAGAAACCGATGTAGTTCATTATTTATGGTACAGTTGGTACGGCCACTAACGAAACCTTTCAAAGGGGAAAAACTTGGGAATAATGGCTTAAGAAACACGATAACAAAACTTCGAGGAACATAAGCTCTGTAGTCGCTCAACATTAATTACTATGGCACTCGCAAAAGAACTAGCTTTGTCAAAGAACAAGTTGTCTGAACCGTAGAAGCCGGATCTCGAAGTCGTCGAACAAGAGACGCTCACTAAGTCTTCTCCTTTTTTCTTTTAACAACGGAATAGTTCATACCTGCGCCATAATTCCCATGGACGTTGTACAAAAACCCATCAGGCGCGAGTTTATTTAATAGTGTCTTGGTCGAACCGGTCGGTCTGTATAGTTTGAAATCTGCACTACGTTCGGAACAATGCAAAAGTTTCTGTGGAAAGTTGAGATTGAAAACGAGACGAAATTAAGCGTGAATTAAGACTTTTACAGGCGAAATTCAGAAACAAAACATCGGATGTTGATTAATTGGAGCGAACTGGATTGCTGCCTCAACGGCACTGCCTAATGGATTCTTAGAGCAAAACTAGCGAGCTGCTATTGTTAGAGTTTACAAATTGCAGTTGAGCTATTCATGTAAAGTGATGAAGCTATTGATAAGCAAAGCGAGACGCAGCCGCGCGCGCGCATTCACCTTGATAAAGATCGCCATATACGGTTGAAACTATAGTCGGAGTATCCGGCCTAATCTTACGTGAGTAATTCCCGTGTAATATAAATAAAGTGATGAAATTGAAAACTCTTGACAATTGGTACCTTGATGTTCAAACATAAGTAACAACTTAAAAAATAACCTGAACTATTTAAGAAAGAATCCCTGTACAAAAAAAAAAACATTTTCTCCCCCACCCCATGAAATGAGATAACGGTCCCGAAACAGTCTACGTTTACACATCTATTGAATAGAATAAAATAAGACCAAATCCGTTCCCCTATCAGCCCCTATACTATTTATCAATCTACTCAGCGAAAAAACCCCGATCCTGTGATGCTAAATTAATTAACGCGCCACAATCGAAACTCATCAAAGGACAAGGGGATAATATCTCATTCAGTCCAATAACTTCGTCTTATCAGAGCAGACATTCCCCAAAATCAGCTTTTCATTAATTGTGAGACAGGTTTATCTCGGCCGGCTCGACTCGGCCCGACACTGACCCTAATGTAACTTTGACGTTGATCTGGCGCCCCTATTAATTTATTAGGCCGGTGTCTGAATGGCAGGCTCAAGTGGAAATTGACTTAGTTATTAGTGTCATATTTTCCTCGACATATGTCCGGGAAACGGCGAGGGTTCGTCCATTATGATGGGGACTCTTATTGGATAAAATGATAGGTCCGACCTCAGACATTTTGTGTATTTTCATAATAATGTTTACTTTGGAAAGCGTGACTTCGCCTTTTATGGCTGCCTCGGTTTCGATTTGATATTCATGGATGCATTTTTTAGAGAAGCTTTGACCAGTTTCTTTTAGACGTTTTGTGAGGAACTGTGAATGCATATTTAGTGGCGGAATACATGATATATTAAGGACAGACGATGAAAAGCCAAATTGATGGGCTTTATTGTCTAGATAAATATGAAATCATAAAAGCATCAAAACTACTATATGAATATAGTAGCTTCCCGCCGAGCTTGAACATGAAGCGTTTCAAAAACGGTATCTATAACTACCTCTCAGAGCTGGCAAAGTACCGTCAACACCGCTAATGTTGCATGTGTTCATAGGCGGCATTTTCTGCTTATCATCAGGTGGACCGCATGCTTTTTGATCTTCTATCTCTATATTAAAAAAATATAAGCCAAATATTGGTATACATCCCGGTAAAATGAAAGCAATTTATGGCATCCACCAATCGCAATCAACTGTCAGCGTTCAAAAAATCACGACACATTCTACGCGTTCCGTACATCACAAATTCGCTTATCTCATTCGAGTCGCCTTTCGCTCGAATCCAGCAATCGGTACAATCGGCCTCTCCACAAAGGTCGTGTAGAAAAAAAATCGGTGCTAAACTGTTTACTACGGGACGTGATCGAATGTAATCTGGCGTCGCGCTGTGCCATTTCCGACCAATTACGTGACTTAGTGACTCGGGCATCCAGAATATGGCTCGCAAGACGTGGGAAGGTTGTTTTTACGAACAATGGGGGTTAATTATGTCGTTGAGGAAAAATGTTGGGGATTTCAATTTGCTAAGTGTAGGGTTGGGCGTGTTGTCGATATTGGATCTGTGTCGGTCGGTCGGGATTTGCATTTCGGGTCGGGATATCTAATTCAGCTTTTGCGAATTAATAGATTCGATTTTAGGATAATGTGTTCAGAAAATATAATTTGTTTAAAAAGCTTCGATTTCTCTCCGTATAAAACTGAGTCGTAGTATTAAAAACGGGTGATGATACAAGCAGAATATTTTTTTATATATGTGAAGAGTTGTTCCACATCTTACTACTATAATACTACTAAAATATTACATACTAGCCGCCCGCCCCGGCTTCGCACGGGTGTAAGCTCGGCCTTCGGCCTCGCTACAAAATATAATATAGCCTATGTCACCCGGGGATAGTGTAGCTTCCCAACAAAAAATGAATTTACCATGTACAGCTAAAAACATTAGTTTCCTTATAATTCAGATCTAATTCATTCTAAACTAGCGACGCGCCCCGGCTTTGCACGGGTGTAAGTTTTATACATAAACCTTCCGTGAAAAATTATCTATCTGATAGTGAAAACCGCATCAAAATCCGTTGCCTGGTTTAGGAGGAATAAGCGGACAAACAAACAGACACGGAGAGCGACTTTATTATATACTATTTAAAGAAGAGAAGATAGAGACGACAAATCTTCTGATCATGCAACGCTATCTTTGACGAAAAGTGTATCATTAACCTTCAAAAATTCTGTTCAAAAAATTCAAAAAGTGCTTCAAATCAAGGGCCTTACTTAAAAACGTTACCCAAGTTGATCTATGCTTAAAATTACTCAGTCTGTGCGTGTGACAATTGCCGTCAGCGAGAAGTTGAGAGAGCAATTTTACACATAGATCATCTTGAGTAACGTTTTTAAGTGACGCCCCAAGTGTAATGGAACCTAATGCATGTTTTGATGGCAACAAATTATTATGTCACTTGGACGTTTATGAACATGGCCGCGATATATAATGTATCACAACACGCCACCGGCGCACGCGACCGGACGTACCATGACACATCTAATGCTTTAACCAAGGCTTCGGAAAATCGAATTACTTAAGGGCCAGAATACCGGGTGGAGCGATTTCGCTCGCGCATTCGATGATTTTTTTTATATAAAATTACTGTGTACTTTTGAAGTGTGCTTCGGTCATTTTGCGACGTTAATATTTCAAAATATTTAAAACGAATTTTTGTTATAATATTTCTTACAATCGGAATAAATGGGATGAAATGGATTCACATAAACATTAATATAAAAAAAAACCTATTTTTTTATATTATCTACGCGAAATAACCGAAGCAGATTTCCAAGAGTAGATACAGTATTTTTATATTAAAAAAACATCAAACATCAAATGGTGCGTCATATTCTGGGCCTTAATGTGCATACTATTAGCGCTGAAACATCAGGGCTGGGTGGTTCAGCTAGTATCATCAGTGCGAGGCTCGTTTAAGTTCATTGTTAGCGTACAAACATTTAAATTGTTTTAATTGCTTTTACATGTGGTTGATTCGTGAAGTTATCATTAATCACTACAAAACCGATCACAAAGGACGTATTTTTTGCTTAGAACCAAAACAGTGCAGAAATGTTATATGAAATCTCATTGGTTCCACAGTTTTTCATTAATGCGTTGTTTTTTTTATTTTTTATTGAGATAAATTTACCACAGAGGTTTAATGTCTCCCATTAAGTTTAATATAAAATGTATGCATTAGATCAAAAAGATACTGGCTGAAAATAATAATCGGCAGAATAAAACTGACTTGGTGAAAATAATTGTAAGTTTGAAATGTTTGAGGAGGAGATAAATTAAACTTTATTTTCATTATCTTGAGTTTTTATTTTGAGTAGGTAAATTTTATCACGGTAGGTAGATTGATAGTTGAAAGAAAAGTAGATTACGCACCTTGCTAAAGTAAGTAATGAATGCACTCGTGTTAATTTAGAACACCATATGATGGTGTTTTAAATTAACACTCGTGCATTAATAACTCACTTTGCGCTCGATGCAACAATCAACTTTTTTTATTATAGGTGGCAAACAAGCTAAACCGGATATCCCGGGTCACCTTTTGCTAAGTGATTGCCGTAGCCGATAGATACCTGAGTTTTTTAAATCTCCACCGCGCACTTTTTTTTTTTTAAGTTTACTAGACTACTTACTGATGAGTTCCGTTCATACCCGTCTAATAAGCACCAGTAGAAAGCTTACCTGAAACAAAAAAAAAACATTTATTACCTGCTTGTTTAAGTTTTAATTCTCGTCCCCCCCCCCCCTTTTTTTAAATTTAATTGCGTATTTATGATAAAACCATTTTTCTTTCGCTTTTTTGCCGTGTTCACTGTTCTGATCAAGGATAATAAGATAACAGTTTATTTGTATAGTAATATATTCTAAGATATTCTAAGCGGAATTAGATATCGTCGGATTAAAGAGAGTGGAAGTCCTGTTCGCGAAGGAAACTATGCGTGCCCGTGCGGACGATTCATCCGCTGAAATTCACGCTCTATTTGTGCAGTCGGTTTGACCTCTACGCCTTACACTACACAGGATGAAGATTTGCAACCGTGTAATATATAATAATATACATTATAAGTTTGTTATATAAAAAAATTACTAATTTAATTCGGCCTGTGACATCGGAGTCAAAAACTTTATTGTGTAAGCACCTTTACACATTAAAGTATCGTTAGGTTGCATGGAGTTCGCTTATAACGAGAAAACCGCCAGTTGTTAAATTAGTATGAACTGGTGTGAAAAATAAGGAGTATTTATTATCTATCGTGCGATTCTCAATTGTCTTTTTTTTACGCCAATAAGTCCGCGTTCGACCACCAACTCGCCTATTGGTAAGCGACGATGTGGTCGAAGATGAAGCACGTAGACTTAGAGACATGTCATGTGAGCTAATTTACGTGATATTTATTATTATTATGTAGAGTAGAGGAAGCTCATGAGGTCCCACATTTTTGTTTTTATTAACTTTGATTGTAAAGTTGTTTTTGGACCAGCTCTAATAACAAGCGCGTGTTGATATGCAATATCAATAATTTGCACGAGCGCTTACTAATTTTGAAGCATTTCATGTATTTAAATATAATAACAGTAAAAAATATTAACAGTAGGTTTTAAAACTATATTATTTAAGTCACTAGTCAATATTGTATAGTTTTTATATATTATTGTTTGGAAATATTGCACGGTTGCAAATCAACAACCGTGCAATATTTCCAATGTATAAACAATGTTGCATTTTTGCGTCTTTGGCAATCAATCAACCTACCTACATAACTCTAGAAAAGTGTTTTGTGCATGTAAGAAAAGTTGTTGTATTTATTCGACTTTTTACAGCATTTCAGATATTCAGCATGCTTATGCTTATACGTGAATTGAGCAGAGCCTCTAACCTGTTTGAAACAAAATGCGAAATCATACTGTTAGACAAATTATTGAAGCTAGAATTCCTAGCGCGTTTACGAATAGCTCTGTGGATAATCAAATAGAATGAACAGCTTCGAAGTGAGTGAAATTTCTGGTCAAACCTCAGTATGACTTCGACAAACACGAACTATTTGCATAGTTACACTGCCGACGGTCTAAAGTTAATTGCCATTTTGACGCAGGACTCCAGATTTTAGGATAGTTAAGTTTCACAAAATACTAGTACTTTGTCTTAAAATTTACATGGACAAAACGGAAATCATGTCCAATGTCCAAGTTGTACCCGTGCCGATAGTCGTTGGGAACGATACTCTCGAAGCTGTTGACCATTACACCTATATCTTGGACAGATTGTTCAGTTAGGTAAGTACAACTTAGACAGAGAGGTCGCCCGAAAAATCCAACTCAGATGGGCAGCGTTCGAGAAATTACGTGTCATCCTCTCGGCGAAAATACCACAGTACCTAAAGACAAGGGCGTTTAACCAGTGTATGTTGCATATGATACCGTATAGACGTGGTCCTTAACTATTAGCTTTTTGGAAAACTCGTAGTCGCACAGCGGGCAATGGAAAGCTAATGCTCAGTTTCTTTCCGGAACGTGGATACTCGCCATAGAACCAAAGTCACCGACATAGCTATTAAAATTTGCAAATTGAAGTGGCAACGGGCAAGCCACATCGTTCGAAGAATAGTAACCGATGGGGAAGAAAAGTTCTTTAGTGTAGACCACGAATAGCTGAAATGACTGGCTGATGATGAGGATGATGATGATGAAGGGCTGCAAAAGGGCTGTTAATAGTCTTTTTGGGTCGGCAACGTATCTGTGATGCCCCTGCACCTGGTGATGCAGGTATCCATAGGCGACGGTGATCGCTTACCATCAAGCGGCCCGTTTGCTTGTTTGCCACGTATGGCATTAAAAAAAGAGTATTTTGTAGGTTGCATTTTATTTCTATTGGCATACTGCAGAACAAAAGTCTGTCACATTCTCATTATACAAGCATTATCGCTAACATCAGAAGCAAGTATGTGTAGAGCGTGGTGCGAAGTTGCAGCTAATTTAATAGGCTCAAAGTTTGCAGTACACCAAGACAGGGTGTTCAAAAGCGACTCCCAGTTGTCAGCCTCGTTCACGCCACTTAAATCACACGCCCGCAACCTAATTCTGTGCGATTAAATTTGAAACGCGCGACGAGTCAGGACTCAGCGCAACGATGTCGCGGAGATGCGCGATAAACTATGTATTCCAAAACAGGCAGAGTGCCATGAATCAGTTGGGCGCTGAGCGCTTGCATGCACACTTTATGAGTGCAGTTGATGTTCTCGCTGCATAAATCGTTGCGGATTGTGCCAAAAACAACGCGACCTATAATTCTCAGTTCGGACTAGTTTCGGCCGCTGTCCGCTCCGAAATTGCTATGCGAAATGGAACAGCAAAGTCTGCAAACACGCGCCGCCGCGGCTATCATTCGCCTCGGTTCAGTCGACGCCTCGGAAGCAAAGATTTACTTCCTCTGATCTTTGTGAAAATGGATGGATAGAGTCCAAAAATAAATATACTACGAGAACCCGACAGTCGTTATTCGAGTGATGAATGCGAAATGACATGAATACATAGTTTAAATAAGCTATTACATTAACGGAGTCTGAATGCAGCTGAATGCGGGCCACCTGTAGCAAAATATGAATACGAAAACAGTCAGTTCAAAACGTGCCCAGGTACAAAGCGTACCTTTTTACCGAAGCCGAGACTAAAATTTCGCATTTTCACGCCGAGCCAAAGACGCCACAAAAATGCTAGAAACGGGCGAAACCTTGCTAGAAAGTCGAACTCCCATGTCCCAGAAATAACACTGACATTTTATTATTTCTGTACCTTATATCACTACCACAAGTAGACGGCGATATTACAACAGGAGATAGAACGAAAATATTATTAGCTCACGTAAAAAACCAGGTGTCACCGGTAGCAAATGAAATTTTTATTGTACCTTTTTCGCGCTAAATAAAGTATTTCGGGATTTCATTTCGGCCTCTAAATAAATAACATTTTTAATATTCCAACTTTATGCGATATTACTCGCGTTATGATAAAAAGAGAATGGCACGTTTCAACGATGTTATAAAGTCGCGGGCATGTGAGGTATCGCGTTCGTTTATTTGAGCACAAAATGCTGAGTTAAGTTTGATTTATACCGTCGGTTACGGTTTGGGATACGGTTTGAGTCGCGGGAAGACTGTTTGTTCCTCTCAGGTGGCAAGTTTTAACGAGATAAGTTTTAAGGTGAAACTAGCCGGCAACTTTTAATTATGGCTCCTAACCGCTAGGGCATCACTATTACGAACTTTTGAACTTTTATAATGATGATATGCGAGAAATGGGAACTCGCGAGGAAAAACATCGGCGTTCACTCTGATAACATTTTGTTTATGAAATTTTTCGCTCGTTTTTACATGAAATATTACTGGAAGGTAGATAATTTAATGCATTACGTGTATGTTGAAGCGGATACATAAAATTTTACTGTTATTATTCCAGCATTCATCGCCTGGTTCTGGGAATAAAATTCTTCGAGCATTGCCAATCATCAAGTAGAAAGCTTACATGACTTTATATGATCGTGAACTTTGGTACGACCAAATTTCACGATTATGAAGAGTTTTTTGTGTGTTAATTTGTCTGAAGCAAGCAGGTCTGCCACCTGATAGTAAATGTTTACCGCAGCATATGGATAATAGCAACATCAGAAGTATGGCTAGTGCATTGTCTACTTATCAGGGAAAGGATTTTATTCAAAGGATTTTATTCACATTCAGGGATTTTGTACTTGTTAATTGATTTAAAAAAAATAACAATTTATATCGTACAAATATAAATTGTACAAATATGCCGACAATGATCAACAGATATTAGATCATACACACACTTTTCCATCCAGCGGCAGCTGCTCTATTCCGCCATTTTCGTTTCTAAACTGCGATTTCTTATTTAAAAAAAGTATTTCATGTAATTAACCAAATTCGTTTAACCCGATAATCCCTAAAAGATCAACCCATGATGGCACAAAAAGACCAGTTCTATATAATAGCCCATTGAAAGAGTACGAGTAAATAAGCGTTATTGGTTATATTCTACCATCGAATATATATTTAATAGAGGGTGCACAATCACGCGAGTTGGTGGCCAAACGTAGACAACTCAGTAAAAAAACAAGACTGTTCGAAAGTTCGAAGTGTAGTGTGTAGTATGTTTACGTATGTTCCCATTCATAACTGCAGAATGTTTTTTTGGAAATTTGATATAATGCATTTACTCTAAACAACCACGTAATAACATAAGTTAATTGGTGCACAAATGACGGAGTAATTTGTGTATAAGTACATAAAAAACGGACAAAATTTACCTGATCGTGGCTGTTTAGAGTAAATGCACAGATTACTTAAACAGTTACTTTGTTTTTTTTGTCTACTAACAACTTTTCGCTAATTTTTAAGCGCTGACCCGATATCCTTAGGTTTAAACTGGGTTAAAATAAATATATTTGGTGTGAACAATAAAGAGTTGAGTATATATCTATAAAATACTTAAATTAATGTCACTACTCGTTCATGACATTGGATTGAGCTAAATATATTTGTACAAAATTTTTTGTGAATATAGGACGTCCTCTGAGATTAAAAAAAAACTTTGTGTTCGAACAAATATATTTTTTAATCCCAAAAACAAGAGGTGACTGTGTGTCTTCAAATAGGGAGTAACACGGGTTTTTCTAGGCATTCGAGCTCCATCGTAGACCGCATCATCGCTTATCATTAGGCGAGGTAACGGTCAAACGCAAGCTTATTATTAAATAATAAAAAAGTGGACAAACTAGAAAATGATATCATATTCAGATACTTGAGTAGACCACGTATGAAGTTTTCAATCAGTTTAAAAGATTGCCCACACGTCATAACTTGCAAGGAATAGATGTAATATAAAGGGTTACTGGTAACCAGTTAGCTCCTCTTAAGGGCTCAATTAGTCAAACAAACAACTTGTGTTCAACGACATAAAAAAATCTACCGTTTCATTTATTTTTTCGGGAGCGAATGAATTTTTTTTATGGAACGGCTGTTTTTTTCCGCTAATTTCAAAATGTCGTAGAACAAATTTTTTGCGGTTTTGAGGAACTGAGGCTGCCCTTAAGAGGATGCTAATTGATTACCATTTGCCATATTGCTGTATATTATTACCCGTCTATTATGTTATGTTGTCGATGTTACTTATATTCCACCAGCTGTGCGCTATCATCGGTGGCCCATACAAAAATCGAACTTCATAATTTATCCGTAGAAATAAGCAGTCAATTGAATGGGTAGGCCGCGATAGGCAAGATTAATGATGGCCCCAATATGAAATACTTATTGGCGTTAGAGCATTATTGGGGGAAAATGTTAGACGATATGTTTTGGTCGACGCCGCGTTCATCAAACTACATTATTGGTAAAGGAATTAGTTTCTTTTGGTGAATGTGACAAGGAGAATTTGTTTATTTTTGTACCTTAAGCAAATCTGAAATAAAACTGGCCAAGAACTTGTTGAGGCACGCGTATTGTAGGGTTCCGTAGCCAAAGCCATATCTTTGTGATCACATTCATAGTTCAGGAATTGGTGTTTGGTTATTCTTATTTATGATGTGGATGAAGCTCTCGTGCTTTTGTGACCCACAAAAAATTGTTACCTTTGGCTATGTAGTTAAAATAAATAATTATTTTATTCATTTAATTTTGAGTATTTATACAATATAAATATTAAATTAGAAGTGGACCATACTATGTTACCATCTTAAGTCCATCGTAAGTTGCATCTGAAGAACGCACTTTTTATTTTAGTTTTGCCTACTTCCTCCTTACTACAATTTATACTACTTCAAGATGAAGATGTCACTTTACTTGATTATGATAATAGTATTAACTGGGTATCTTTGCGTCGCAGTTTCAGCCACCATTCTACCAGCCGAGTTTTTTTTAAGACTGTTTTGCTTGCTTTTTATCCCCTACTCGCCTGATGTTAATCGATGATGCGGATCCGGGTTAAATAGCAAGTAAACAGTTTGTGTTAATCCAGGATATAAACTACCTGTATGCTAATTTAATCTCAATCAGTTCAGCCGTTACTGAGTTAACACAAATGTTCACACTTACGGAATTGCATACTAACACACCCGCTTTCGCATTTAAAATATTACAGTACTAGCTAATGCCCGCGACTTCGTACGCGTAGCGCAAAGTAATTAGTGGGTGGACGATTAGACTGACATATCCAAATATAAATGTTACACTAACGAACACGAACGGAACTTTAAATAGGCACAAATCCATCGGATTATTTATACTGAATATTTTATAGATAATACCTACACATATGACATGATTGTAGATTTATTGCTCTCCATTTTAATGCGGATTGTCATACTATCGTCATAGTATGATTTTAGTCTAGTTTTAATCTGACTCGATACAGGTATCCCGACATGTCCATAGTTTCAAATATATTTCAAGCAAATAATATATTACTTTCACTGGTTAAATACGTTGGAAGTGTGGAGCCATGGAGCCAATAAGGAAAAAAATTGGTATAAGTCAAGCGAAATGTCATGCATGACAAACGTTATTATTGAATTATTAGTAAATAGTAAGTAGGAAGCATGGAGCGGTATCTATAATTAATCGCTGTTATTTAACATTACTCCGCGTAAAGACTGCCAATCAATGATGTCTAAATAATTTTTGCCCGCCTTCTGCGCCTCGACCCTTCCAACAACTAAACCGCTTTCGTTCACCACCATAACATCCAAAATAGCTGCTAATCATAGATCAGTAACAGATTAGATGCCGCGAGTTCACCTACTTTGCGTGTCTGTTATTGGTGTTAAGTTTGATCCTGGCAAAGAAATGTATTCATTTTAATCTCCGTCGACTTGGTATATTAGCACGTCAGAAGTCAATACAAAAATAAACGTACTTTAAATTACGCCATAATAAACTGTAAAACCTCTTCAAAAGCAGTTGGCTGTCCTGAAAATAACAAACACAAAAAAAACTATTTGGTGCAGTCTATCGGAAGTTATGCGGGTAGGTACATACATTTCGGCTATTCGTTTTTATTTCATCATCATCATCAGCCAGAAGACGTCCACTGCTGAACATAGGCCTCCCCCTTTAACCTCCACACTGAACGACATCCTGCCATCTGCATCCACTGGATGCCCGCGACTCTCACAATGTCGTCGGTCCATCTAGTGGGAGGCCTACCTACGCTGCGTCTTCCGGTTCGCGGTCTCCACTCAAGAACCTTACCTACTTCCCCATCGGTTAACAGTTCTTCGAGCGATGTGGCCTGCCCATTGCCACTTCAACTTGCAGATTTTAATAGCTATGTCGGTGACTCTGGTTCTTTGGCGAATATCTATATTTTTATTTACATATAGATTATATGGCAACAGCCGCTTCAGTCTTCCTACCTACCACGTCTGCGAGTAGAAGTCTGTCATTACGATAACATTACTATAAAATAAGCTAGATGGCGTTATAAATAATTATAAAAAAAATTTTTTTTTACTATTTATTATCATAAATTAATATAGCCTATGTTTCAATCAGGTATTTTATAAGCATATTCATGGAAACTGCTTTGAAATCCTTCTAGTAGTTTAAAAGATGTGCGCGGACAAACAAACAAACTGACAGCCGTCAGATTTGTAGTTCCATAGTTTGAAAATAGATTGCGTACTGAAACGATGTTTTGCGAAAAAATTGTAAATTTGCTTAAACTTTACGAATAATATTATTAAAAACGTAATAAGGTATTCAATAATTCCTAAAATAATGAGTGTAAATGGATCGTAGTTTCACAAATATGAAAAGTGCGTCTATTATAGGTAAATAAGACACTTTACCTGAATCACGCAAACGGGATTTTTTTTGCAAGTTAAACCGATATCTGGTATTGCTTCTACTTAGTTAGAAGTCATGTGTGAAGGTATTTGATCTACACATTTATAATATGGTAGGGATTATTTAGAGTTCCAACAAATTTCGATGTAAAATAAAAATATCCAACAATAAGCCTTTCACTGATTGATATTGCTTATTGAAAGACGATTACGGCCAACAACGATCACCATTTTTGTAAAAAATTTGAATACCGAATATAAACAAACCTTTTTTTTTATAATACGATAAAGGGTATTCGGGCACCAAAATCCCTTCAAACATAATTAAACATTGAAACTCGCAAGCAACTCGCCTTTACCTTAAGGTTTGTTTATCTTGGGCACACAAAACCAGCCCACAGAATATTTGATGTAGACGTAATACTCAGTTTCCACGTTACGTCAGAAGCTTGCCTTGTTGACTGGTTAAAACATAACACGATCTCGTGGCACTACTCGTAAACACAAAACGTGACACCCACAGCACTTGTGTAGACGAAATAGGCGGAATAAATGTGATATTACATCAACATGCGTGTGCGACTACGAAAACAATGCCTTCTTGAAGACAGTCTTAGTCGTATTGCAACACTGGAGTTTTGTTGCTACGATCAATGGAAAGTACGGAGCAAAACTTGTAACGCAATACTCCCGCCACTTGCACTGACAAAGTAGGTACCAAACGGTCACGTCAACATACGTCAATGTTTTTTTTTAATATGCTTGCGTATAACGCCATTGATGTTAAGCGAAATAAAATGAAATTTATTCACGAAAAAATAGGGTTATGCACTGGTCTTAGGTATTTATATTTAGGTCTCCTATTATGCCGTAACTTGGACTGTGAATTTAGTCATAAAAATGTATAGTATAAAAAGGAAAGTATACAATTCTATGTTCAATGCGTGGTCAAAGTTAATATTAGTAGATTAGTAGGTGTTATGTCATATGAAGTAATATGAATAAAATAAAGAGTACCTATGTCAAATAATTGATTGCAATATTACCTTAATATGTCAAAATAAAAATAAGAATTTGATTAAAGTTTACGTAGGAAAAAAAACGAGAAGAGAAAAAACTAGTATGTATGTCAAAGTATACAATTATCAAGTCTAATGTTTGATTACAATATTAAATTAACATGTCAAAATAAAATTATAATTAGAATATTTACATTTATGAGTCACTTAGAAAATCTTTTAAGCAATAAAAACGATGAAAAGCGATGACGAGAAAAGCGATAAATGCGGTCTACGATGGAGCACGCTTGCCTAGAAGCAACCGATTCACTCATGATTTGAAGTCACCCAGATTGTAACTATCGGGGAACTCGGGCATCGCATACCACAGACTAGCAGTTCGCACAAAAAAGTTGAAACAAAGTGCTACGTACGGGATTTCGGAATGTTTGCGAGATTGGAACTCTGTCGCACCTAACAAGATCTAGCACTGACTCGACAGTATACAGAACAGCGGAACTGAGGCCGGGGTCTACGGTAAGTCGGAAGCTCATAAATATTTCTTCGTGGAAAACTTGTGCTGCAAGTTAATAGCATAATTGTGATGTGAATACACTAACTATTTCATAAAGGAACTTACAAAGACATGGTTTAGTGAATAACGTATGTAAGAAGACAAGTTTAAATAAGAACGAAACCGAATTCATAGCATAAAGATTTCAAGATTTGCTCAACCGAACATTTGCGTCCTAAATAGAACTTGGAAAAATGACTGAATGAATGAATTAACTAAATATTGAATACGTTGAAATTTCTACTAACCTCGGTTCAAGCAATAATTTTCTTTAACGTCTGCAATAGTAAAATTGTATAAAGTTGAATGAAAATCACGAATTCTGATCACTAGGTTTGTAAACCTGATTGGTACCCGATATACTCGTACTTCATTGAAATAGTTTTTATTCAGCTTTTTAAAATGTCATTGCCGCTGTCAAAACAAATAAATTCTTGGACCGAGTTTAAATACATCGCATTGCTTTGAAGTATGACGACCGCTCATCAACAAAGTCGGTGTGCAACAGAGTTCACACTGGTGCGATTTATGCTTGAGCGTACCAGAGTCGGTACTATTTCTCTTTATACTGGGTGACTTTGTTTACTGTGACGGGAAAAAAGTGCGACAGGTACCAACATGTAATAGAAATCAAGAAAAAAGACAAAACGTACGTCAATGATTCATAGCTTTTAAATATATAAGCAAACAAAGGAATAGTAGAATTAAAAAATGTATATAGGAAATGTCTATTGTTCTACACTATAATATTTTTGGTGAAATCTTAACACCGTCATTTAGCCACGGTCAAAAACATAGAATTAGGTTAAAACTTATAAAAAAATCCAATCTGATTTATGACTTTCGCACAAAAATCGTACACAAAAGCAGTCAGGTTGGCACAGTAACGAAGACTTTGGGTAGCCGTAGTAGGCATGGATACAACAACGGTTGGCAATATTTATTGGACCTTCCGTCTGATTCTTCAAAGAAGTTCCGATTTACATTTATATTGCGTTAGTGATCGTTTCAAGATGGCTGTACAAAGAAAACCACATAAAAAGTATTTTCTACGTCTATTAAAGGAAAGTAAAACCTCTTTCGGAATTGGTTCGAATCTAAATTGACGACAGTTTCTGCAAGAGCTCACCTAAAAGGTTATGCCCTGTCCATGCTTTATGAATCATGAAGCATGGACCAATAAAATGAAATAAACAATCCATTTTTTTAGACAACAATAGGCTTTAGTTTCATCACCACCTCACCTGATGTTAAGTGATAATACGGTCTACGATGGAGCACGCTTGTCTACAAGAACACGATTCACTCGTGATTTGAAGACACCCAAATTGTAACAATCGTGGAACACCCATTCAGGCAGCACATTCCTCAGACTAGCAGTCGCGGAGGCACTCTACAAAAAATGTTCACTATACCGCTAAACCGCTTAACGCAAAAACTGGGTACGTCTCACTCACAAATTTTTCAAGCACACTACGAAACTTGCAGCGACATCAATGATCTACTATACTAATAGTTAACATGAAAATATAGGGCATGACTGTTACGTTGACATAATTTAATTTATTGCATAATGTTGACATTTTTAGTTTTATTATTTTAAATTTAAATAGGGCGGCAAGGTCGTCTACAGGATGGATTCGACTAAAGGCATCAAGCCTGGTTTAGGCTAGATGCGTTCGCACCCGCCACGTCACCTTACCATATATCTCCCATGTTTGTCTGATTTGAGATTCGAAACCATATACAACTAAGTTCATGCCCCCATTGCTTGAAATTCAAAAATATCAATTCTATGATACATATATATATATATATATAAATGGTTGTCTGTAAAGTCGGTTTACGGACGATAATTTTACGTGACAACGTATGCCTCACAAGCCAAACGCTTAGGCCAATCGTGCCTCTCTATCGCTTGTTCCGCGCTCTCGCTTACACGCTCAGCTCAGGCGAAACGTGACAATGAGTCATGCTTTTTCGTGCGTGCAGCCGGCGCCGCGCCGTTCATCGATTTATAAGACGTTATCACGTAAAAAAACTTTGTACTTATCATTGGTTTTGTCAAATAGTATTTTTCTCTCCCTTACTAGCTTCTAACTCTCTGGGATTTATAAGTCATCTCACTGTCGTGAATTTTTATAGGCTACTCGACTAAAAATCCATCATCTCCGTTAAGCTTAAATCTCCAAGATCCGTTCTAAACATCCGTGGAAGACAAATTAAACTCTCTAAATACCAACAAAGTCTTCGATCTCCAATTACTAGTCCCGCGTACCGACAGAACATCAGAACTACGTGTATTTACACAAGAAAAGTAGATAAAAGTATTTTAGTGCGACACACTCGTACCGATGTAGGCAAACAGTCGGGACACCCTTCGAATATTCGATTTAGGGAAATAGCGAACTTGTGTGCCCGCACGCGTCAATAAATACGACATTCTGTTCGCGATACTCCACGGATAAAACGCGAAATTATATCGCAATATACCTAAGTACATGTCGTTGTTTTATAACACTACCTATCGATATTAAATAATACTATCTATACATATAATAAAAACGTAGAGATGTGAATTGAAGTTAAAGTCTGTGTTCCGGATTGAAGGGCAATGTTTCCAGCGAAATTACAGGGCACACAGATTTTTGACAACTTATATCGGGGTGACGAGTGCAGTGCATTGCCATCCAGGGTTTTGAACTTTTCTAAACAAACCCTTTCATTTGATACCCATATCACGATGGCAGATGAGAAAACTTTGTCCGCAATCTTGGAGCGTCCGCCATATTGAATTTAGTGTGACGTCATTTTATTTTTAGTATTTTTCCAGCAAACTCTTTCATTTGATACCCATAGGTTAGGAGAGCATAAAAATAACTCGTCCTCCATATAGTCCATATAGTCCTCCATATTGGATTCAGAATGATGTCATTAAGCTAACCATGCATTGTCATCCAAACTAAACGTGTATGCAAAATTTCAGCTCAATCAGTTGGGGATAACTGTTTTAAAATTCAGTTGCAAGATTTGACAAAAAGTAATAAAGCAAGTTAAATACTTAGAATATAGAAATATTAGCTTTTAATAACATTAATAATAAATAATTCTAAATATAAAAACCCACTTCGTCAGAACTGGACCAAATTAAAATGAGACCAAATGGGAAGCACCAGCTTTCAAATAAAAAAAGAATCATCACAATCGGTTCACCCAGTCAAAAGTATTGCGCGGTAACAAACATATAAAAAGCAGTCGAAATGATAACCTCCTCCTTTTTGGAAGTCAGTTAAAAACATTATAATGGGACAAACTATTTAAGTTATTACATTGTCATCGGTCCTTGTTAAGTGTGCAAAATTTGAATTTAATTTGACGTTTTGAAGTAGTTGAAAATCAAGTTCAAAGATTCCGTTTACGTACATACATACCAAACACACCAAGCTAATAAAAGCGTGTTAAAAGCGATCATTCCCTTTGTCCACCACCCGCTTGTCCAAAGTGACAGCGTTGTTTTTTTTATCATATCATTTGTTGTTGCCAATTCGTACGCATTCGTACGTATGGACCATGTTCCCTTCCGCATGAAACTTGAACGCTTGAACTTCAGCTTAAAGGGCAGCTTTGTTCTACCGCCCTTTCACTACTGCAGCTTTATTTTAATGAGATATCATACGACGAACTTCTGGGTTAATACCACGTCTACTTTTAAAACATATTCATAAAATTATACATATATCGGCAAAGTAATTTATTATTTTTTATTTATTATATTGAAATGTTGTTCCACACTTTTAGGATTTACTATTTAAATAAAGATAATTACGAGTATCAATATAAAAAACCGACTTCATAAAATGTCCGAATGGACCAAATTGAAATGGGACCACACGGGAAGCACCAGCTTTCAAATAAAAAAAACATCAAATCGTTTCACCCATTCCAAAGTTATGAGGTAACTTTAAAAAAACAGTCGAATTGAGAACCTTTTCCTTTGTGGAAATCGGTTAAAAAGATCGGGTATGGGCAGATTTTATGGGATTTTTTTATTATTATATCTTTTATTTTACTTTACTCTCGGGTCTAGCCCGGACATTTGATAGGCATTGGTGGGTTCGACACCAACACCAATTACACTACTCAACACTAAAAAAATATCTGATTTGGTTCATATTGTTTCATATCGAGGTTGACTAATAATTAATATATGTAGGCACTTTATTTATATATTATGTCAAGAAACTGAGAAATATGAATTTTAAGTTTTTGACGTAAGTTTGATTTTATATTGCGGGTATTTTGAAAATCGAAAAAAAATTAGATGTTATATAAAAATCCTATTTACATATATGTATTAAGGTCAATAACAAGGAATTATAATCACATAGTAGGAACTCAGATAAAATAAAAAGTTTGTTATTTGTTGAGTAACATAGTGTTATTTTATCCGTACTGATTAATTAAAAAAATATTTCAGGTATTGAAATTAAACACTTTTCACGGATTTCATCGCGTGTATTTCACATTATTTTAATTACTGAGGGTTTGACATTTTTTAGTCCATGGCCACAAGTAGAATAAATTACGGATGTCTATAGAAATGTTATGATTTTTTTAATAAACGCGGAAACCTAAGGAATCTTTTAATTTATTTATTTCGGGTTAAATTTATTATTGATTCAGATTAATATAACTTTTTGTTTTAGGTTAGGATTGATTAGAATTACTAACAAATTTCTGTATAGTGAAAAATTTATAATTGATACTTTATTCCTTACTAGTGCTGTTGCCCACGACTTCGTACGCGTAGATTTTCATATAAACTTTCAACCCTTTTTTCCTCCCTCAATCCGGCCCTTGCGCAAAATAACATAGCCTATACTTCAATCTGGTCATAGTTAAGCATATTCGTTAAAATCGCATTTAAATCTGTCCAGTGGTTTAGGAGATGAGCGTGGACAAACAAACAGACAAAAATTCTAAAAACTGTCTTAACTTGTTCAGCTGGTTATTATAAGACGCCTGTGTTGTTTTTTTATATATATCGCAATTACAGTTTTTTTTCTCTACTTTTTTATTATATGTGTAGATAGATTAGTACAATGAAATGACATTGAAGCAGAAACACATGAAACATTTTCTCATGTCAAACCCACGGACAGTCCACTGTGTCGTGGCTGCATGAAGTATGTAGAACATGTGCTGTGGTATTGCAAAGCCACAGTAGAAACTAGACTCGCTACCGGGTTGCATGAAGCATCATTACCTTTTTCATCCACGTCACCACATCAGCTAGACTGCTTTTCATCATCATTATGCACAATTCCGTCTACGCTACTGGAGCAACTTTGCCAGCGCCCCAGAGCCTCACTCCGATATTCAAGGAGTTTGGTTGGCTCGGGTAGCTGCTGGTAGGGGGGAATGCACAAAACACCCCAAGCGGGACGTCAGTGCAGGACTTATCGATCATAAAAATAAGAATGTCAAACCCACCCTGCGTTTCTGGTACCTAAATATGCTTTGAAATATATTACGGTTCATACTCGATAGACGTTTCTCCGTAGCTCCGTATCCGAAGAATTATCTGTGGCGTTTGATCTCACTACATCGCTGTTTGCCGTCATGGTGTCGGATATTCTGACACATAATACCATGCCGTAACCATACAGTACGAAGCCTTAATCCCGATACAAATAGAATAATGAATGTTGTTATTATATTCAAATTACACGGGTTAGAATTCATATCATATTCCTGAAACTATTCAGGAACATTCTAGGTTAACTCCATTATTTTCAAATATTCTCAAATAACTCGTTTTACTATTATTTTTTTACATACACTGAATTTGCACTTTAAAAAAACACATCACTCATAGGACTGCACGGCAGAAGTGAAAACTTAAGTAGTAATTCACATAATCTAAGAGAGATGGCGCTGTTTTAAAATATACGGTACAGCGTTGTGTATTATGTGTTCTGTGACACCGTGACAATGCGCGAGTTCCATGCTCAACGCGTCTAAAGAAGTTTTCACTTCAAAACCCTTTAAAAAAAGAGGGTACACCATTTTGTCTGCACCTGACTGAACTATTTTTGCCAACCACCCGCATTTTTCAGTCTGCCCGTGAACATGGTGCATGTAACTGCGACGAAATATCGGGAACTCCATCCACAGCCTGATCACGGTAAATATTCCGTTGATAATCATATAATTGTAGCATAATTTAAATACCTTTATTTAGAACAAAATATCTCATTCGTACTCCAAATCGTCACGACACATTTCGAATCACCTTCAAAGCTCGGATTATCTCGCTTACAGTCTTTGATAACTCCAAATAAGCAATGACATGTACTCCGCCGGTACCCAATTCAGAGGGTGCATTATAAATGAGGTATCGACGCAGAGTTCGAGGAAATAACTGGAAACAGGAGACTGGCTGTTACCGCAATGATTTCCACTACAGTTCAGTCTCCAGCAATTGGATATTTAGGGGACGTAAAATTAAGCTGCTTTTATATTTTGCTTTCGATCCTGAGAATGAATGGAACGCTTTAGGTACCGGCGTGTGCGATAGATGTAGGGAGAGGATGATTTTCTGAACACGGTGACCATTTTGGGGAACTGTTTTGATGGTTTTCAGTTTTTTTTTTATAATCTATTACATATAATAAAAAAGTAGAGATAAAAAAATCTGTAATTGCGAGATAACAAAAAATAAATCACACAGGGCGTCTTAAAATAAGCAGCTGAACACGATAGGACAGTTTTTAGAATTTTTGTCTGTTTGTTTGTTTGTTTGTCCGCGCACATCTCCTAAACCACTGGACGGATTTCAATGCGGTTTTCACGAATATGCTTAGAAATTACCAGATTAAAACATAGGCTATGTTATATCATTTATTTTAATTATTTATTATTACATAAAAGAAATTAAACAATCAATGATTATTTTCTTCGTTACCCGAAACGTAATATGAGAATCGTCACATAGCCTCAAGCAAGGAGGTCCAAAGCAAAGAGAATGTTATTGACATAGCCATTAAAAATTTGAAACTGTCAACTGTCATTCATATAATCAGTTTAAATTTAAAGAAGGTTCCTTAACCTTCTTAGATGAATGAACGTGTAGATCAAGGATGTTATAAAAACATAGACCTTACAACCTCTTTGGTGATTCAATCCAATGTATTTTATTCCCAAGAGAATATAATACTTGTAACGTTCCATGATCGTTACCGACTCCAATACATGGCAAATGGCACATAGCTAGAAGCCAAACTTAACCAATAAAAAAGGTCACTACTATGACATAAACATTGTTGACAGATGAAGGTGATTGACGTAATGTCAATCACTTTCATTTCGTTAAGCGAAAAATCATTGTTCTAACCCTCGGAAATATTTAATTAAATAGCATTTTTAAAAGATTCGGGTATGTAAATATCATATTCTTTCTAGAAGGAATAGGTTATATATAGAACCCGAACTAAAAATCTCGCTCATTTGTGCAACGATATTCCCGTGTGAAAGTCGTTCATACTTAACTTTTAAACTTATAATTAAAATCTAGTAGCTAGTAGGTAAGTTCCGTTGTGTGTTCTAAGCTCTTAAAGCATTCTGTAACTTGGATCCTTCCGATCAAAAACTGTGTTTGACGCCGGTACCACGTCATGTGAGATAATGGGCGCCTAGTCAGATCTGCCGTCTTTTCTACGGGACTCACACGACGTGGCCGAGCGGCTTCCGTACTGATCCTCATGCGGAGTTCTTCGACGCATTTTCAGGCTCCTACCCTCTACTAAACTACGGCCACGATACTGACAACAGTGTCGTGACGTGCGGACCTTACTCGCTACCACGTTGACCGTACTCCGGTCACGTCTCCAACAACAGCGACGTGACGCGCTGACTACACTCTGACCACGCCTGAAAACCTCGGACGGAGCTGTCTCGTCGCTACACTGCCCAGCTGACATTCCACGTGCCACGAGCCGCGTCGAGCTACGCGGCGACCGGCGCCCCAAGCTCTTCAAGCTAAGTCTCCAAACAAGGGACCAACACTTTTTTTATCGCCATCACCTTCCGAGCTCACGACCCTCTGTCTGTAAATTCATTCGCTTGCTTTAATAAATCTTAACTTATACTATCTTAAACTCTTTTCTTTGAAACACCTACCCACTGCTAGGTAGAACTTCACCAAGCTTCACTTGGTGAACGTTTCATACTCATACGGAGATTTTATTCTATGTTAGCATTTAAAACACAAAATATACCACATCCTATTTTAATTCAGTCCTGCGAATAGAAATATTTAAAAAAGGCCATTTGTATGACAATAAACCTATACAACAAAATTCCGGACGCAATAAAGAAATAATAGCACTTTTCCAGAACCAACCAACTTCGTAAGTTTCTAAACCAAAAATGTTATTACGAGATAAAAGATTTATTGGACGGTAAAATTTAGAAAATTATAATTAGAAAATAAATATCGATCTATAAATAGTTAAGAAAGTAGCGTCATAAATTTTGTATGATCTCATATATAATTAAGTAACCTATCACAATAAGTATGTTTTTTTTGGTAAGATTACTTCTGTCTGTTGGATGGTTTTGTGACCAGCCACTACATAAGTCATTGCTGCACCCTTTATGCAGGGTATATAAACTTTGCTTCTAGAAGAAGAAAGTGTATTTTTGCAATAAGAATTAAGAATGAATTTTACTGTGATATTTTAACAGATAAATAGAGTAGTTCTATTTCATGGCTTTTTAATCAAGGTATACATACAAATGCACGCGAAATAAGAAATAACTAGCCAAGAGCGTTTCAAGACATGTATATGTCAGGGTTCCGTGGCCAAATCCATATACTTGTGGTCGTATTCATAGTTCAGAAATTGGATGGTCATAGAAAAATTCGAACGAGCTAAGCTGGACAGTCAAATTTCAGAGATGTATCATCCCGACATGACATGATATACTTTTTATGGTTTAGACAAAAATAATACTTCAAATCATGCTCTGCACTGTGGTCACATTATCTTTTTGATTTGAAAACTGTTGACGCTGTTTTTACTTTTATGCTTCTATCAATACTTCACACAGGGCGATTCGCACAGGGCTTCATTTTGCGCAAGGGCCGGATTAAGGAAAGAAAAAAGGATTGAAGGTTTATATGAAAATCTACGCGTACGAAGTCGCGGGCAAAAACACTAGTTATAGAATAAATATACGTTTGGCCACCATTTCACCTGATGGTAAGCGTCAGTGTAGCCGAGGATAGAACACGTGGATCTAGAAGAAATACGTTTAATAGTTGATACGTTTTTCAAAACTTTTTTGAGCTTGTTTAAAAGGCTTCATCAAAAAGTTCTTTCCTTTTCTTTCTGCAATATAATCCTTAGATTCAGACGATGAGGACGACTAGAAATCGTAATATGGTATAAGCAAAATCAAATGTACCTAATAATCGTAATATCATCAAACGCACCAGAAGCTCATAATCCATTTCGAGACTATATGTATAAATGAACCATCTGCGCTGATTACCTAATAACACTCATTCCGAATCTGCCTATCAATTTTACTTCGGGTAGTTAAGCCGAGGGCGCTCTCTCGCTAAACTAAAGCTAAAATATAGAAACGTTGGCAGGCACACAAACATCTGTAACTTATTGCGCCCATACGCAGTTCCATTCTTACGGAATCGGTGGAGAAATACGACATTTGCTTACTTATCGCCTCGTGCGGCGCACGCAAGCGTCGATTCTCGTTTACTCTTCCGTGTACGTTATACCATAATTTACAAAAGGCGTGATATTGGGCGGATGGGGCGCGGATATATAAACGTGGGCGTTCCGAATTACAATGCGCATTTGGAGTTAGTAACAAGGTGTCAGTTTGATTGATTATTTATAGCACTATCCGTCTTACTACAAAAAATATTTAAAACAACGCCTAGACACCTGTTTAGCTAGACAGTGTCTAAAAGTTAAATACCGTTTTAACAGGTGTTTTATTTCTCTTACCATAAAACCATGTCTAACATGTGTTTGCATAAACACAGCGTAACTTGATGCATATTTTTTATAATATGGCAATAATTAGAATCGTTTCATTTCAAGCAGAACCAATTATGAGAAATCAATTCATTTTGGTATCTAATTTATTTTTATCGTGTACAGGTTCATGTCTGACCATTGTTTGACCACCAAATTATCATTATTTGGGGATTATTTTGGACAATTTCCATTTTAATCAGCCGAGCATCGAGTAAAACTATGAACATCGCTGTAGCAGTATGGTAAAACTATAGGATGAAACGGAACGTTATTGGCGTAGAAAGTTTGACAAATATGACTTGAGTTGAGAGTTCTTGCTTTGGTTGTCATAACATAGCTAACGCTATAAAAATATTAATTTGAGTTAATTTCATAGTTTTTGTTACCTATTTGAAACGACATCAAAGATAATTTTATAAATTCGAAATGGACAAGAAGCACAGAGATCGCGGAGAAAACTGGACTGCAGAAGACAAGGTATGTACCTATGCTAAAAATACCACGCTATTCTACTGTATTATTTTGCTATTAATTTAAATTTACCTCTACTTTACGTTGTAGGTAATGTTTTTAATTATAAAATATTTCATTCTAGGAGATTTTCATTGACATCATGAAAGACTCGGCACCTATCATCGAATGTAAAAATACAGATACCAATACCAAAAGAGAAAGCAAGCAGAGTGGTGTATAGTTCAAAAGAAGTAAGTATTGTACCTACCTGCTTACACAAACATGTTTTAAATATTTCTACCCTATTACAAAGCTCGTGGATAGGTATTATTTTAAATTTATACAATGTTGTCTATCACAGGTTTCAAGAAATAACTGGTAAAACAAAGGGTGTGGTTCAGCTGAAAGCAAACTGTTGAAATAATCACAGCCTCCTCATCTTTTTACAGGAAATCATACATGATGCAAAATAGATGAGGTGATCATTGATTTGGTCTGCGCTGGTCCATCTACTTCAAAACAAAATGCTGGACTGTCTCAACCGCAAGATGAACCATTAAAATTGAACATCGAGGTAAATCTCAAGTGCTGGGAAGGTTCAATGGTGTTTAATCTATTCTCACTGATTTATTTATTTATCTATGCATATTATTGAAACAAGGTATCCCTGCTGCATTTGTTTGGCCGTTCGCTTGTGCTCGCTGATCTGAACTTTTCATCTATGAACAGCTTGATTTATAGGAAGATATAGGAATATAATAGCGACCTGCCATGGTTTCGCACAGGTGTAAGTTTTATTATAATATATAAACCTTCCGTGAAAATTATCTAACTTTTGGTGAAAACTGCACCAAAATCCAAGTAGATTTTGATGTTTGGTATGGATAGTTCATATTCTGTATAACCGCTAACTCCTACTAAACCACGTAATGGATTTTGATGCGGTTTTTACCAACAGTTAGATAGTTTTTCACGGAAGGTGATATATAACTAGCGACCCCCTCTAGTTTCGCGTGTAAATTACACCCGTGGGGGTCACTAGTACATTCTAAGTATATCATATTATATTTTATGCCATAAATTTGACATTGATCTTTATATATGTACCTACGTTGATTTTATTTTGTAATAACCTTACATGGGATATTGTTGTAACTTGCAACTACATATAACAATACTTTCTTTTTCAGAAAAAGCCATAAAGCTGCTGTGGTAGAAACAAACTCAGAAATTAAGAAAAAAACATTTAAACTGCTGGAGGAAGAATATGCTCTAAAACTCCAGTATCAGAGACAAGAATTACGACACCAAGAGCTGAGACATAAATTGGAATTGGAAATCTTAAAACTTGAAAAAGAGAAAAAAGAGACGGAGATAAAATTAAAAACTGAGTTTACATTTATTTCATATATTACAATAAAACAATTGAATTAACTAAAAATGGTTCTCAATAAAGTTCCTTCTTGCAATATTTCCTCTTAGTGTATCTGGAGGGTTCTGTTGTCTTGCCCTCCGCTGACGTACATAGCAAATGATTTCTCTACTTTCATTCATATCAATGGCTATGTTATGCAGTACTGCTAAAGCCACTATTGTAGTTTTGGCAGTGGTTAATTTCATATACATGCCTCTTAAAAGACATCTAAATCTTTGCTTCCACAAGCCAAAACACCTTTCAATTGTATTTCTTGTCTGAATATGTGCCCTGTTGTAAGCTTCTTCCTTCTGGTTCTGTGGGTTGAGCACTGGAGTAAAAAGGTGTGGAGTACACCCATAACCACTATCACCAAGAAGCCTTCCACGAAACTCTCCATTTTCCAAACGTTGTTTAATAGAGCTTTCATTAAAGATCCGGGAGTCATGAGCACTTCCTCTCCATCGTGCATTAATATCTCGAATTTTTAAATTCGCATCACAGACAACCTGCACATTTATTGAGAAATATCCCTTTCTATTCACATAGGCTTCGCTGAAGTCTCCTCCTACTTTTTTTATCCTAATGTGGGTGCAGTCAATAGCCCCAATAACAGTACCGAAATTCGAAATTGCTCTAAAATCACTCATCGTATTTAGCTGCTCCTCGAGTGTAGATGGCATACTTATAAACATATGAGCCTTCTTAGCCAAAGCCTCTGCTACATTTTTGCAAGTTTTGCTAACTACTTGCTGTGAAATTCCGTGCAAATCGGCAGTATCATCTTGTATCTGAAATAAAGTAGGTCAATAAATTATGTGGTAGGTACTTAGCACATAAAATATGATTTAAACGGTAAAACTATGGTCTATGAAGATATCAGTTAATTACTCATTAGCCCTCGGCACCAGGGCAATAGAATGCGGCACCGGTACCCCCTGCCAGTAGTAAAAGCCTACTAAAAGGGGAACAAAGGGTTCGGGATGGTCAAAGTTGGGGCTCTGACCATCCACATAAGCGTGCCCAGCGAGAGAACGTTGTGTGACCAACGTTGTCCCGAGTGGAGGGACTGAGTCAACACGCAGTTGTCTAGGGAGGAGCCGTAGCGCAGTGCTGAGGGGTCCGGTGTGTGTTCCTCTGGAGATCCCGGAGCCCTCTTGTCAAGCACTAAGGCTGGTCACCGGGGGGGGGGGGGGGGGGGGTTAGTGGATATAATCTCACTAATATCATATATGTGAAAGAAGTTTGGATGGATGGATGTTTGTTACTCAATAACGCAGAAACGGCTGGATGGATTTGAATGAAATTTGGAATATACATTGCTTATGTCCTGGATTAACACATAGGCTACTTTTCATTATCATCACCAATTTTCATCATCACGCGGGTGAAACTGCGGGGCGCAGCTAGTCCTACATAACCTGGCTGCACCCCAATGCAGCCGGGTATGTTTGGAAGATACCCCTCGAAAAAAAAAGGTACTTAGCACATAAAATATGATTTAAACGGTAAAACTATGGTCTATGAAGATATCAATTAACAACATTAAATCATGCTTACCTGATGACGTGCCCAGCACCGTAAAGCGCAAGCAACTTGTAACTGGGGACCCAAGGATCCACCACGAGGATCAAACGGCAGCTCGTCTTTTACCAAATCTACAATTTTATTGGCGAATTCTTTCGTAAACCTGTATCTTTTTTTAAAATTTAGATCACTGTAATTGTCAAAGGGGTTAACTCGTTCACGATGTATTATATCTCTATAATTGTCCATAAATTCTAAGTCCTCTAAGTCGTTATCATCGATAAAATCAATGAAATCAATAAAATCCATTGTTTTAATGGATAAATTCACAAGCAAAATGAATAAAATTGACAAAACTGAGATAGACACGTCTTAAAACAAGGGTTTGGGGCTGTTTAGATTTAAACAATGGCTAAGGCATGTCTAACCATAGACGAGTGCTAGACGTGGATTTGTGGTATGACATTTGTGAAACACCTGTTTAACACATGTCTAAAGCGTTCTTAAATCTTTTGTAGTAAGACGGTATATATTTAAAAGAGCGACTCGTCTTGAATGTTCGCGAGGTATAACACAAGCAGCCTGTATTGACCAATGAACACGTTTCACGCATGACATGATCCAGTCGACAGTTCCCTTACCTAGCCTAGTTAGCTCACATTGCAAGGCCGTAGAGGTTAGGCATCAATGCACAGTTACATCGCTCTTACGATGTTACCGGCATTGTTGAAGCAGTCAATGCTCTCTGCACAAACATCCAGCCAACAAACATGCAGTTCAATATTTGGTTCAGTTATTCAACAGGAACGTTTACTAGCTATATCTAGACACTTAACATAAACACTTTGGGGGATAAACGTCAATTTTCTACAATGATAATTTAACAGACGTGATACGAAATTTCGAGAGACGAAACGATTTCTAGATATGAAAACTCAGTTTTCGGCTTATGTAGTAGCCTGTTTTTCCCCCACCAGGTATAATAGTAGAGCATAAATCTAGATACGACTACAACAGGGCGAAAACTTTTTCAGTGGTACCAACTCAGTGGTGCTAACAAGTACTCTTCACATCAGTGTGAAGTCGGTCACTCAGCAATTTTGTTTGTGGACGCAGTCATTGCGCGACATACTATTACATAATATTATAAAAAACACGCTAAGTTGCGATGTACTAAATTTCGACAGACGGATTTCAAGCATTAAATTTACTAGAAGACAGTCTTGAAGATGAACCACCATCTTTTGATAGCCCGATTTTTAAATCCTGGCTTACACTGCACCGGAGTGCGAACTGAAAATGACTGAAATATTTTATTTCACAATTTTACGAAGTATAATTAAAATGTTGACATATTGGTTACTTTTAGAGATTTCTATTTTATTGGAACTAAGTTCCTTATCGCGCGTTGTGAAAGGGGGCTAGACGGAAAAAAATCTTACGAAAACTTGTCACGACACTTTTTGCTATAGTATAATTGTAAGCTGTGCGGCGTTGCATGTTTCTCTGTCTGTCTCTCTCTCTCTCTTATAGAAAGGAACTTCGTTCCATCCGGGTGTCCCTTGACACCTCTCAAGTTATTTTTAAATAATGTTTCATACTATTTTTATGCTATTTTTGTTTCATATGTAACATATGGGCTTTTAATAAAGACATTTTATTTTTTATCTAGCTCTATCGACGATAGATTTGTTTTATGATTCCCGTTTCAATCGCGTTTCACTTCTAAAAGAGCCTTTATCGCGTACCGTGTCTCAAAAGTCACAAGTTCAGGAGAGTAAGGGAGCATTAACAGGGCTGACGCTTCCATCTGTCATATCAAAGCCCCACGCGTTAAGTGTATAATTATTTGGTAACACGTAGTTACAAGGCACATCCCCCGCGTAGGGTTGTCACGCGATGTGGCGTGTCGTTCCAGTCACACTAATGAACATGTAATTACTTCTCCTCCGGTGATTGCTCTGCACAGGGTTGTCGAAAAACGGTTGACTAAACTTTAATGCACCATGACGACGACGTATGTTAATAGCTACCATGGCGACATTATCTTAAAATCGTTGAAATTAATTCTTGCATTTCTCCTGCAGACCATTGTGGTGGACAAAATAATAGAAAGGTGTAAGATTCCGCGACCTAACGTTTTCCTGGTAAATATTGACACGCTTTTATTAGCTTTACTTAACTAACTATGACTGAGGCAATGGGCAGAACTGATAACCGATGGGGAAGAAAGACTAAAGATGTGGAGACAATGAACCGGAAGACGCAGCGTAGGTAGGCCAGAACGATTTGAAACTGCAAGTATATGTTATCCGAATGACAATACAATACGATGGTCCCATGAAACTAGTCTGATAATGGAGTCAGGAGGTGGAGAGTGGAATTTTTAATGGCTCCTAGTAAACCCTTCTAGTTTGGGCTACTTTGATTTGTTTGCACAAGTCATTTAAGCGTGATTTTTAATTCTTTCAACTATAATAATTTTATTTATCATTTCAGACATAGGACGTCCACTGCTGAACATAGGCTTTCCCAATCGATTTCCAAAAGGACCGCGGTTGGAAGCGGCCTGCATTCAGCATTTTCTTACGTGCTGTTTTTAATGATAATTGTTTCACCCAAAATGTAGTGCCCTGAAATATCAGCGAATAGACGAAGACAGGACAATAGCACAGCTATTCAGACGACAAATGTTAAAAACATAAAATAATGCTAGGCTTTTCTAATGTAGACCATTGTGGTGGGAAGAATACTGGATAAGCGTTAGATTCCGACCCAACGCTGTTCTGATATTTTCGCACCTAAAATGTCATACTTACGAAATTTCAGGGAGTAGGTGAAGATAAAGACGATAGAACATTTATTCGGCCTTACACTGGATAAAGCTTTAAAAGCTATATGCCAATTTTTTGTAATGGAGCAGCGCTGACAGAAATTTTGTTTCAAAGCATCCGAACAGAGTTCAAGTACCTCTCAAAATATTTCCTTCATGTGTCAGGATATGATACTTAAATTTTTTATGCTTTATTTCGAACATGAAAACTTGAACAGCGAAGTAAAACCAGAGATTCCCTCCAGTCTCAACATTGTCTGGGGCCTGTTTTATGAAAGTAATTCCAATGCTGTTTCTTTAGCACTTCCATAATAATAACCCTGAAAGCTAAGACATGTGGATGACAGTAATTCAAAAAGAGACTAGTAAAAATGACAAAGTTACCATTTAAATAACTCTAATTCAGCAGTACTGACCGAAGAACACAGCATTGAGTAGCAATGTGGATTAACATCTCTGCGTAACCCACTGCTGCCCGTTCTCTCGCCAGTCACATCCAATCAACCCAGCAGTTTTTTTGTTGTTGATTGCGATGAGTTACAATAAGAACGCCTTTGCCGGCTGATTCAAAACCGTTGGCGTCAACCCTGATTTTCCTGTTATTCAGCATATTAATTTAACAGCATCGTACAGAAACGTGGGTATATTAACATCTCTAATTAACATGACAACTGTCGACTAATTGGTTTCGATGCCTTTGCAGCGTCTACAGTTCAAAGTCAGGCCGCAGGTTGTCTTTACAGAAGCTGGATAAATCAGGGGCACGCAGTTTATGTACCAGTCGTTCCAATAGAATGGTGTTACAGTAACTTAATGTCACAAACCGTGTAGCAGTTAGTACGAAGAAGTTCAATCAGGGTAGATTGTCGAGTTGATTTGCTTGCTTGTACGTGATTTACGCTTTTCAATTACGTGTGTAAATCATCACTTGTTTGTGCTTAAAAGGCATTTAATCACAACATTTCTGTACGAAATTAACGTGTATATAGCTATTTAAGTTCGTAGAACTGTTCGTACTGTTTTACTTCAGACTCGTGTTATACTTTACAATCGGTGTCGACTTAAGTGATGTGACGTTTTGCTCCAAACTTTTGCTTTGAATGTTTTGTTTTTGACAAATTGTTAAGGCAAGTTGTCTCCTGATAGCTTGCCAGATTAGATGCTTCGTTGCTTAAATGGATATCAGGCATTAGGATATTATCTAAGGTTCTAGATTATCCGATATTCTAGTTAAGCTAATTCGGTTCGGTAATCCCGATAAATGCAATACGATATGCGTTGCACAGGATTCCAGAGTATTTAATGTAAGCTCAGATACAGTCATATTACCTTTGTAGGTAATACTTGGATTTAGCATTGAACTCACGTGCTAAGATGTTTATTTAAGCGAATACCCTAGCAACTTAATACTACCTAGTCATTCAATATACACGCATTACAAATTACTACGATCCGTCCTAGAGGTACAAAGAAATAATACTAAAATACGTTTTCATGCTCAACACTTATGTAAACTTATAGCTGGTGAGGTAAAAATAATTAATAGGTTATTTTTATATTATACTTCAAATATGTTTTATGTTTATGTTTGCATCAATTAAGTTCACATTATTATGTAACCTTTAGGAATAGTTAGTATTAGTAGTTAGTTATTACAACTCACTAACCCTCATATAGAATCTGTACTCGTAACTTGTCTTCTAAAGATTACCTTTATTGTAGTGGTAATGAGACAAACAAAGTAGATATAGGAAGGTGATGCGACTAACGTATCTGGCCGTACGTATCAGGCTTGATGCCTTTAATCCACCTCACCCGGCTGACGAACTTGCCGCCCTTTTTTTATGCCATAGGTGGCAAACAAGCACACGGGCCGCCTGATGGTAAGCAGTCACCGTCGCCTATGGATACTTGTAACACCAGAGGCATCACAAATACGTTTCCGACCCTTTAAGACTCTATAAACTCGCCTTTTGAAGAACCCCATGTTGTAGCTTCTCGGAAACACCGCGGAAGGTAGCTCATTCAACATTTTGCAGGTGTGAAGCAAGAAAGATCGTGTGAATCGTACAGTATGCGATGGATGTGGACTATTAGTCCATCAGTGTTACTGCAAATTTCTTAATGTATTTTTTTATACATATACATAAATCTATGTCTGGCCGACAACTTGCCTGATGGTAAGCGACGGTATGGCCGAGGAATGTGCTGTACATACTTTTTGCGTTTAGCGGTATTATAAAAAAAGGGGGTGAAACTCAGAGACAATGAACATGAACGCTAATTGTCAGATCTCCCTTGTTTCTCTGATCTAAAGGTAGGGCTTTTTCACAGTCTGCATGTAAAAATACCGCACCTTTACTATTACAGATATTCAACCGCCAATCAGAGTGTGTTTCAGATTGCAGTGCTCTTAAATCCGTAACAAGCTATGATTTTTCACTTTAAACACCGGAAAAGTTCATTGAAATAACAGCATAAGAAAATTTTAAAATATAAGGATGACGAACGGACGACCGCCGTGTTAAATAGCGAAGAATTTTTGACTATTGAATTCAAAATTCTGCGTGCCACTGAACTGTTGTGCTTACAGTTAGGCGAGCAACTTACTCGTACCGTTCATTGGCATAAAAATATATAATAAAACATTTATTATCACTGAATTCTGAGAATCCGCTTGAATAAGTATGACTATTCTATTGACTTTCTCAAATGATGCAGAAAACAGGGAAACATTTTGATATATTTAAAAGCGTGCGACTAAATTTATTGACACAATGCGCACTGCATTTCCTATTCATTAATCAATAACACGTTATACAATATTTGCATATTCAACCGCAGACCACCGAATGTTGACGTTTTGCAACAAATAATCACCAACATTCGTTTCCCGTTAAAGTTTTGTTGTCAGTGACGACCCACACGTTACGCCCTAATTAATAGACAAATAAATTTAATCCCCAACAGATTATTCGTAACTTTTATACGACGAATTTTGACGGCTTTGCAAGTTTGTATGCCATCAACAGCATTAAACTAACAAAAAAATATGTCAAAACCCGTCATGACCTAAATTGTGTTTAAGGCCTAAATAAGGCTCCTGATATGACAATTTCTGAGAGACATGGAGATAAACAACAGTTTGCAATGTACTTGGAGTGTACATTACAGTCTAAGGAATGGTATACTCGGAGTATATATTCAAAAGTTTTTTTTCATACCTAGTAATAAACTTAGCACCAATAAAGGAGTTCGGTATTTTCTTTTATTTAATGTATAAAAATAAGTTACGATACGAGCAAGTAATTCGCTCGATGATAAGCGCTACCCTTATCTATACAGTGTCAAAGCACAACACATGAGGGTTTCTTCAGTTGTGTACACTTGTACAGCCAAGCACTTGGTGCCAAAACCCACGACAGATAAATTGTCAGAACATTAATTGTTACTACAATTTTATTTTCCTGCGGCCTCTTTTAGGTCGTCTGTCCATCTTGTGGGTGGACGTCCTACGCTGCGCTTACCGGAAAAGGGAAAACGCTGGATGCAGGGCGCTTCCAACCGGTCCCTTTGGAAATCGATCGGGGAGGCCTATGTTCAGCAGTGGACGTCCTATGGCTGAAATGATGATTATGAAGATGATGACAACTTTATTTCACTTGACGCTATGAGAGCACTACTCTATCTCCCATACTTCTTTTTCTTTGAAGTGAAAACTTCTTTAGGCGCGTTGAGCACTTTTTGGGTGAACAAAAATCATGGAACTCGCGTCATCGTCACGCTGTACCGTGTATTTTAAAACAGCGCCATCTCTTGTAGAATACGTGAATTACTACTTAAGTTTTCACTTCTGACGTGCAGTCCTATGACTGAAGTGTTTTTTTGACAGCTGCAATATCATCGCAAAAAAAAAAAGCCGAACGAAAACAATTTCTTTGAATATTTCACTGTTGTATATTAGCTAACAGTTATAAGGACCACGTCTCAGTACCATATGTCATCACTGGCAACACACACTGGTCAAAGACCTTTGTTTTTAGGCACTGTGGTATCTTGGACGAGAAGATTTCACGCAGTTTCCCGAACGCTGCCCATCCGAGTTGGATTCTTCGGGCGACCTCTTTGCCTAAGTTGTACTTACCTAACTGAACAATCTGTCCAAGATAGGTGTAATGGTCAACAACTTCGAGAGTATCGTTCCTAACATAGTATAAGTATGATTACGAACTGTCAAAGCATCGTCGCTGGGTATGTAGAAGATACAATATTTCGCTGGAAATATACAATCGAAATTACAAGTAAATGTGTACATAGCTCTAGCTTTGGTGGCCGATGTGAAGGGCGAAGGTGGTCGAGCGATTAAAACCTCACCTGCAATAAGTCCGTATAAACCGAGAGGCCAATCCTAATGCCAGTCTGTAGGCTGCATGTATGATTAGGTGTAGGCCCTAGACCTAATCATACATGCAGCCTCCACCTAGACTCTAGGGCATAAACTCAGAATTTTTAGGGTTCCGTACCGAAAGGGTGTAAACTGGATTCTATTACTAACCCTACGATGTCCGTCCGTCTGTCCTACCTTTAACGGCTGTACCTAATAGATAGCCACTTGAAATTTTCACAGAATATGTAATGTTACGGCGGAATAACTAAGAAATATTAGTAAAATATAAAAGTAAAAACTAAAGGGGGGGTCCCAAACAACAAACGTACTTTTTAATGTATTAGCTCTAAAATAAAAAAAGGTACCATATATAAGCGTCAAACTTGGCATTATAGTACACTCTAAAGCAAAAATACAAATAATAAATAATGACCAAGTGCGAGTCGGTGACAAATTGCTGTTCACCACCAAGTAACGTCGGCGGGCGCGGTTGGAACTTGGATGGGCGACCGCCTGTCGTAGTGTCGCATGTTGTCTTTTGCATTTGCGCTAATTTTTGTATAGTGTTTTTGTGGTGGCACGGAACCCTCAACGCGCGAGTTCGACTCGCACTTGGCCGGTTTATTTTCCAGACACACAAACAAAACAAACATCGAAATCCGCACGTGGCGGATCTTCGCATTTCATTATGACAATCAGAACGGCTCCGTGCCTGCGACTCGCGATGTGTGCTGAATATGTATGGACACGCCGTCTCTGCGACGCGGCTTGTTGATTGACAGCTGACGGTGGGAGATTTGATTCTAATACTTCTAATGCATGCTGCTCCATCCTAACACTTTGTAAATCGCCGGCCCTAGCTCTTAATCGGGGTAGAGCTAAATTGTTTTTCGTCGCGGAACACGAATCGATTCCGGGATAAGAAGTATTCCATGTGGTAATCCAGGATGTTAACTATTTCCACATCCAAATCTTGTGCTGGTTACAAACAACACTGGTGTGCCGCTTGCCACGCCGCGCCCCCTAGACACGAGGCGCCATCAAATTTTTATTTTTCGTGCGCGTTTTTATGATTGTGTACCCAAAGGGTAAAAAGGGACCCTATTACTAAGACTCCGCCATGGTTCGTCTGTCTGTCCGTCTGTCACCAGGCTGTATCTCCTGACCCGTGATAGTTAGACAGTTGAAATTGTCACAGACGATGTATTTCTGTTGCCGCTGTAACAACAAATATAATCACTTTAAAAATAAATAATAAAATATAAAATAAAACAAATATTTGAACATGAACGATAAACTACACTAAGGCATATCTTCTGATCTAAAGGTACGTCATGATATGGGTATCAAATGAAAGGGTTTGCTGATAAGATAATTATCAACATAAAAAACAGAATTCATAAAAATGTCACGGGAAGCACGAACTTTCTAATAAAAAAATAATCATCAAAATTGGTTCTCCCAGTCGAAAGTTCTGAGGTAAAACAGATTTAAAAAACAGTCGAATTGAGAACGTCCTACGTTTTGAAAGTTGGTTAAAAACGAAAAAGTTTGTTTAGTAATTTTTTCTTCAAAATTACTCAAGTCAGCCATGAAAGAGATCCAACTCTACATCCTTTCACTGTCTGCTTATTTAAGTTTCCTCATTTCAATGAAAACATAGAATTACGGAATCCTTGAACAATCAATATGTTCAACTATAGGTTCTCATGTTATCGCAAAATTAGTTCAGACTATATGGTGTATCAATTTACAAAACAGCTTCATATGGATATGTCGACTGATGTTACATGCAGATGTTGTTGATTTAATAGCTCAATTTGAGAATGGACTGAGTTACGCATGTTTGCGTACGTGGGCGTATCAATGTGTGAGTGACTAAGAGTTACGATCACACCTATTCTATGTACTTATAACTTTGACCGTTATGGCGAGATTACCCACTTTAATGCAACTCTTATTACTACAGATGACCATCTATACTAATATTATAAAGAGGAAAGATTTGATTGTTTGTTTGTTTGCATTGAATAGGCTCCGAAACTACTAAACAGATTTGAAAAATTCTTTCACTGTTGGGAAGCTACACTATCCCCGGGGGACATAGGCTATATTATATTTTTAGCGAGGCCGAAGGCCGAGCTTACACCCGTGCGAAGCCGGGACGGTCGACTAGTAACCTATATACACATAATAAAAACGTAGAGATAAAAAATCTGTGATTGCGAGATATCAATAAAATAATCACACAGGCTGTCTTAAATTAAGCAGCTGAACACGTTAAGACGAGAGTTTTTAGAATTTTTGTCTGTTTGTCCAGGCACATCTCCTAAGCCACTGGACGGATTTAAATGCTATTTTCACGAATATGCTTAGCTATGACCAGATTAAAGTATAGGCATTGTTATTTTGCGCAAGGGCCGGATTAAGGGAGGAAAAAGGACTGAAAGTTTATATGAAAATCTACGCATACGAAGTCGCGGGCAACAGCACTAGTGCTTAATAAAAGTGTAATCAAAGCTCTTCGTAAGAGTTTTCGGTATGGCAACCATGAATAATTATCGAGTTTTCGTTCTGGCAGTCTGATAGAAAAATGGGCAGAGAATAAGTAATGCAGATCCAATGCAAGTGTGCATTGGATCTGCACACTTGCACTCAGAAATGTATCCACTCATAATACATCGCAAAAGACAGAGTAGGTCGGAGAAAGCTATGAAGATATAAAATAAATCATCATTTGGGGTCATCTGACCCCAAACTAAGCAGAGCTTGTAATATGGCTGCCAGAGACTGATATACATACATATATATTTTTAAATACTATTTAAATAGATATTAACACCCAAACATAGAACAAACACAAATGTTTGTCCTAAACGGGAATCGATCCCACGCCCCCAAGCTCAGAAGGCAGGATCACTACCAACTAAGCTAACGGGGCTGTCAAATAAACGATAAAAAAAATGATGATCACATGATGTCAAATGATGATTGTCTTTTTCTCGTTTTGTTTGTAACCTTTATAGCATTATGCATCACTGGCAAAATATTCGGCAAACAAACAGAAAGCATTTCCGATATCATCTTTCCATTAATGAAATTACCAACATCGTTTTCTTGAAGCATTAACGACCATGGAAAGGCCAGAATTATGCAAAGACAACCTAACGACAGCATGGCGTGTCACGGTCGCGTTATTAGAAGATTCACCGGCATTACGCCCAGTTACACCACAGATAAAATATAATAACTGGCTCTTCAGACTGCGTTATAACTTATTGTAGCATTGGTTTCCCCCGTCCCGGCCCCGTATATCTTGCACGACAGTATCGCACGTACGCATTTTGTATGAACACTTTCACACTACGCTACGCTTGACCGCAGGGTTCGTCGGTAAGTGCGCTGAATGGTATGACTACACATAGTTATGTTATAGTGTTTGATGGCGTAGTCTGAAAAGGCATCTGCGGGTGTATCGCGTCATAAATTAAATGAAATTCATCCAAAATTCTATTTGGGAATCAAATAGACAATTAGCCGCGCCACGAATGCAAACGGAATTAATTACTGCGAACTACGAATTATTATCGACTGTGTATAATGACGCTTGCCCTGTATACAGGATGTTCAGAAATTATTGTTTTTTATAAGACATCTAAAATTACTGCACTATGTAATATTTGATGTCTTGTATCATTGAATATAAAAAAACTCCACATTTTATAAATTAGAATTGGTAGAAAATAAGTTCTAAAGTTTTTCTCTCACTTACGATTTGTAAACGGCATCGTCATTTTATTTATTTTTTATTATTGTTCCTATCATAATCAATATTTATAACATTAAATTGTACAAGACAAATTATAAATCACTTACCTCTAATCAAATAACCCTCCCCTAACTGTTCCCGACGCAATGGTGCCCAAACCACTCGCTGCATTACCGCGTTTGATAGCAATGGCTAACCTTTGCACCAGGAACGAGACGGAGCGGGAGTCACCACTTTTCCTTGAGCCTGTGCTTCACTTCACTAGCCAATTAACGTCCACTGTTGGACAAGGCCTCCCTCATAGAGAGGGTTGTTGCCATAATCCCCACGCTTGGCAGGCGGCTTGGGGATCGCAGGACGTTCACCGTGTACTATTAGGACGCTGCTGCCCATCCTCCGGTGGTTCTGGTCGCAGTTTTAGGACATACCCGGGAGCCTGTGCCCTAACTCCGAAATAAGCTTTTTGGCCTCAGTCCCCCAACAACCCATGGTCTCTACGGCAACGGGCACGATTTGTAAAGCGGCTTGTTTCTATTGACATGTACCTAATTCTTATCTGTTTTTATAATGTTATTTGTGTCAAAATGTATATGGACATAAATGATTAATATTAATAATAATGCCTGAATCACTGGAGGTCCTACAATGAAAGCTTGACGGTCTGGGAAAACGCCGGGACGAGCGGCTAGTAAAACAAATAGGTATAGAAATAATCCACGCGGCCAACTAAGCGACCCCGAGATACAATTACGAGTACTTGTATTAATGTTCATCGGGACTTATCACGCAATATTTTGTTTAGGAAATATAGTTACAATCTGGGTGTTTTCAAGTCAAAAGTAAATCGGTTTCTTCTAGGCAAGCGTGATCCGTGAGGCCGCATCATCGCTTAACATCAGGCGAGTTGGCAGCCAAGCGCAAGCCTATGTTACTAAAAAAAAAAGATAAATTTCGCTCGACGTTCCGACCATGTTACATTTACATTTAAAACATATAAAATATGTGTTTACAATGCGAAATTTTAAAAGTTACTTATGAATGAGCACCCTAAATAAAATATTGCGCGGTAAGTCCCGATAAACATTAAAACATGTGTTTAAATACGAGTAAATGATACAAATATAAGTAACCTTCAAACTCCTTAAATACATGCACACTATAAACACCATACTGTATATTTTATAAAACGACAGTCGTACAGTATAATGATGATGGCGTGACGCGTGACAATAAACAATAAACAATGACCCCACGAAGTAGCCTCAGTTACACAAAACAGTAATTAGGCTTGGTTGCACCAAAGTAGAAGTAAAAGTTTAGACAAAGTAACGCTGACTTTAGCAGTTACTGTTAAATGCGTTGCACTAGCGTATTCACTAGCATAGTTAAAGTTACAAGGGTTGCAAGTCAAATGAGACCTTATTTGTCCCGGATGCATAGCTGGAATTATATTTTATGCATCTGACAGATTTACCAGCGAAGCGTGGGCATTTACGGTTAACAGTTAAAGTTATGACGTCATTTAACAATTTTTTTGTCAGATGGTGTAATTTTTTTTTTTTGTCTAAACTGAAATGTCGATGCTTGTTATTGCAAAAGTACAATGGTAAAAAAAAAAAACGAAACATCGACTTGAAAGAAGATGGTGCAACCCACCCTTAGTGTTGCTAGTACTACTAGTCTGTGGAAAGGGCTGCCTGAATGTGCGTTACTCGATAGTTACAATCTGGGTGTCTTCAAATCACGAGTGAATCGGTTTCTTCGAGGCAAGCGTGCGTCATCGTAGACCGCATCATCGCTTAACATAAGGCGAGATGGCGGTCAAACGCAAGCTTTTTTCTAAATAAAAAATGAAAAAATGTTGTCACTAGTCTTAGTCATACCCAAACGCATTTTTTTAACAGTAGTTGATTATAACATATTCTTATTTGGTAAACACTTATTAAACACCTATCATTACAATAACAAGTAGGTACCTAGCAAAAAGTAAACAGTAAATATTTAACAACGTCATCAATTAATGTAAATGACATTGGAAGTGACATCGAAATATATCTAATTTCAAAGGTAATTTATGAGCCGGTAATAAATTCACTTGATGACTCCCTGTTTGAATATTTCGCCCTAACTGCCGTATCTATGTGAGAGGGTATATTATGAATAATTTTATTACTTTTTGTAACATTAAAATTGGGTAGTAGATTTTTTTTAACTCATTATAAAACATTTACGAGGAGTGAGACAGGAAAACAACATTCGCTTGGGCGCGCTCGTTTAACCAAGAATTTCGATTAGACGGACAAGGAAATCCCTCTAATGCCGCTAATGTCCTAAGAACCGGCGCTCCGTAGTAGTGTGACAGTGGAAAAATGTACCCTTGCGGAGCAGTAATCAGTCAAGTTTTAGCTTCACATTACGGTAATGGGAGCGCCCTCTTTGTCTCTGTACACACACCGCCTTATGCCTATCTTTTTTCCGGACTGTATTTTTAAGAAAATTGTTCTCCAGTATCAGCTCAGATTTGAAATTCGAATTAGCAGTTAATCCCCGGTCCGAGGCGGCTTAGCACCGGTACTTTTTGCTTCAAAAGTTAATTTCGTGTCTACTACGAGCACTTTTTCGAGTTCTGATCAGAGCTAGGGTGGAATTTGTCACTGATTAAATGTCTAGAGCTAAACTCATACACCTCTTCTACACGAAAGGTGCGCGTGATTTTCGACTTTATATTTTGCTAGCAAGGTTTTTATGGGTTCGTAGTCAGGAAGCTTTTCGTGGCGTCATAATTGGAAATGTTACTGACTGAAAGCTTACCTCCAGCCTACAGACTACAGATATGAAATAAAGTTAATGGAATTTGACGAAGTAGAAAGCTTGTCCCACCGGTTCCTCGTAGTAATTTCAGAACTAATGCAACGTAATTGAACAGAGATTTACCTCGAGGGTAAAAAAATAAAATACTATATTGTTTTTCCCCTTTTACTTTAACGAGGGATTTGTAGCGCTGCTTTGACATCAATAGGTTTGTTTGTTGGAAAACTTACACAGAATAAAATCTTTGTGAGACTCGATACCACACTAACGATGACTCTTGCTTACCTGAAAAGAAATAAGAATAGATTACAAATTCATCCAAGAAACAAAAGATTCGTTTGTAAAAAGTTGTTTCTATTAAAAAGTTTAAAAAAACCGACAACGCTGATTTGGTGGATCATATTTTGAAAACGGTACACCTGAACGAAAAATTATTACTAAATAGGTAGTTACTTAGTTTAAAAAATCATATTTAATGATATGTCACATGACGGAGTGCAGTCAAATCTATATTTTATCCCGACTGTACACCATCCACGCCATCGCCATCAAACTGTACGCTATCTTACATTCCCTCCCTGAACTTTGGCTTTGCATTGTCAGCTAAAAACTTAAGTATGTTTTTATTTTGTGTCGTGGGCCTTTTTTTTCAGTAATAGGCATGCGTTTGACCGCCAAACTCGTCTGATTTAGATGATATGGTCTACGATGGAGCACGCTTGCCTGGAAGAAACGGATTCTGTGCCAAAAGTAGAGCATCGGTATGCCCCTGACACGCTGCTGAGACAACACTTACAACGGCTAGGGCCACACCGCACCATTTCTTCCAGGGCTCACTTGAATGGGAGATCGAATCTGACAACCCACGAGTCCAAAGGCCACCTTATAATCGGTTTCCACGATAGGCAGAGCATACTGAAGCCGTATTCTAACATCCCGACTCTAGGCTCATTCAATACTCTACCTAGAAACTTTTGGAGCATCTCTGATACAAAGCGAAAGATAATTCAAACGATTGGTGTTTAATGAACACGACAAATTCGTCCCTCTCAGCGCACAGCCGGCTTATCGGCCAAAAGAAGATGATCGCTCACTGAATTCAACCTGCCCGTATCAAAGTTAATCGACAACGGTTCGACGTGCCATTGCGCACATATCGAACTTAATCATATAGCGTTCATGTTAAGGACACTTGTTCGCGCACGAGAAAATCGTGCGAGTTTGTCACGCGAGTCACAGCATGAAACAGAGACTTGGCTCTTTTTCCCCGATGACGCAGAGGGTTTTGTGTTCAACGTGTGTGTTTCCACCTACACATAACCATCATAAACTCAGACCGAGAGGTGTGGATAGATTCCTCTGTGTCAGAGATGGTGGGGATAAAAAAATGCATCCCTGTATGTATAATTGAATAGGTATATAAGAATGAAAATTAAGTTTGGTACATAATTTTTTGGTAAGATGTATCCTAAGGTGTAGGTGTATAAGGGAGATGAGGTGACGTGGTCGAACTCACCTAGTAAACGACCTTGGCGCTCTTTTTTGTGCATTTGAACTATTAATTAGTTTATTGGTGTCGCTATACAAATTGCTTAGTGTGTTATTTTTTTTTTTTTTTTTTTTTTTTTGTTAAAATTAATAAGTCGGCCGGCCGAACTTTGCGTTTTTGCGTTAAGCGATATAGTGAAAAAAATATATGAAAAATGGAGACATTTAAAGATGAACTATGATTATACTAAGGCATATCTCCCTTGTTTGTCTGATACCGTTTGCGAAATTGCATCTGCCAAAATTGGTTGTCGGAACTTTTCAACAGACTAACTTATTTAAAAATTAATTTTGTAATTAAATTTAAATGATTATTATTTTACAAAAATATAATCGACCGACCTATAGCTTTGCTACGAATAAATATTTCATTTCATTTCAGACTTCAAAAAAGAAATTTAGTTCTCAATTTGTTCGTATGTTTTTGTGTGTATGTTACGCGGTATTTTCTTTGATTGTTAACTCTCTCTCTATATCTCTCCCTCTTTATCTCTCTCCCTCTCTATCTTTCTCTGTCTCTCTCTCTACCTATATCTCTCTCTCTCCCTCTTTATCTATCTCCCCCCCCCCCTCTCACTCTCTCTCTCTCTCTCACTCTCTCTATCTCTCTGGCGCATGCATCGCGATGTCTGCGGATGCATCTTTACAAGTTTACGGACTGCAAACGTCAGTACTGTCAGCGCACGATAAAATTACAGCACGCATGTTACACTCAAGCGTCACCGGCGTGCGACATGTTGGAAACACGCCTCGTGACGTACGATTTAGCGAGTTCGAATCATTTGCAGCATTCCTCGTGATACTGAACGTTGCGTCTAGTCAGGTTTGAGGGAACAGGGGGAAGTTTTGAATCGCTCGTATGATATTTCGCAACGAAAATATCATGCGAAATGACAAACTTTCAAACGAAGTCCCGAATCAAAGTCGCATTAAAAAAAACACATCAGTCATAGGACTGCACGTCAGAACTCAGAAGTGAAAACTTAAGTAGTAATTCACCTATTCTACAAGAGATGGCGCTGTTTTAAAATACACGGTACAGCGTGACAATGACGCGAGTTCTATGACTTTTGTTAACCCAAAATGTGCTCAAGCCGCCTAAAGAAGTTTCAACTTCAAAAAAAAAATCTCTCGCTAAAACTCAACGAGTGGTTTCAACCATTCAAATTTGCCATCTATCAATAGAAAATATTTCATTTCGCATGATATTTTCGTGCAAAATCATATTATGCATTCGAGCTATTCAAAAATCGAGCCCCTGGTCGATTGTGCAGAGGTAGTAGAGCTTTGCTCTAATGGGTTGTGCTATGCCGGTACCGTCGAGAATTGCTTATTGAAATTCTGTTTCAGAACTTTGACATGTCATGTCATATTGAATTATGAAACAAACATTGGGGCAGAATTTATTGGACACACCAACTTCGTTGGACACACCAGCTGATAAGATTGTGTTAATAAATTATTATAACAATATAAATAGTTTTTTTTAAACACCCATAAAAGGCTGATGGTCTCGTTCGAAGAACCCAGATTTTCATGAATCATAGATAAGAACACTCGCGATCAAGTCACCTTTCAAACAAACAAAAAAAAATACATCAAAATCGGTTCAGCCGTTTGGGAACTACGATGACACAGATACACACGTTTAACATACAACACCCCTTGATTTTTGCGTCAGAAGTCACAAAGAGAAACACGTTTATGTAACCCGTTGACAAACTCGAAGGATTTACTGGTAGCTGAAGGATAGCAGAAGGATTAGCTGGTTGATAATGAGTTCTACTATCCAATAGTGGAGACTATTGACTATCGCAGGAAAACGCTAGATGCAGGCCGCTTCCAACCGGCCTTTTTGGAAATCGATGGGGGAGGCCTATGTCCAGCAGTGGATATCTTATAGCTAAAATGATGATGATGATGAGTATCCACCTCCCCGCCCGCCTCTCCCGGCTCTATCATCAGACCCTCAGCACCAAGTATAATATATGGGTTTCGTTAAAACCAACCAAATGATGCCAAACTCGAAGAGTTTACTGTTAGCTATTGAAAAGTCCCCCTATCCACCTTCTGGCTTCAATCAAATCAGATCAGTTCCATGGTATCAAATGATTAGATCCGGATTACCTTTCTAAAATTTGTTTTCGTAGTTTGATATTTAGTTATAGCTAATAATGAATTGGGTTGCCTATATGCTGCCTGAATGGGTGTTCTTGTTCCCCGATACATACAATCTTCAAATCGCAAGTGAATTGGTTTTTATAGGCAAGCGAGCTCCATCGTAGACCGCATCATCCCTTAACAATAGGCGAGTTGGCAATCAAAGGCAAGCATGTTATTAAAAAAAAAACTTTTAAAAATACAATGGGTTGCAATATGGAACTGTATTTCTTTTTCGTGAAAGTTTTACAAAACAAACTACCGCAACTAGCGACTGGTATAACGAGCGAACGATTCGCGTTCAGCCAATTATCGAGGAACCCTCATCCGAACGACTCGGGCGGGCACTATCGTGGATACGACCTGACGAGGGTTGACACGTGTCCTTTCCTGCATAGATATTGTTGCCGGTTTCACCCAACCTCATTAGTTATATAGGAATTTTGATAATATAATGCGGAGCCGCGACCCAATCAAACTCAAGAAGTAAAAAAATGAAACTGCGCCGTTTACTGGCCATCAATTTCATTGGCACATTATAATTATTTTCATCCCATCTATTCGAAAAACGAGGATCTTCCTAAGATATTTTTAACTATAGATATCTTCATGTTTTTACACGGGCACAACCTATTTTTAACTGTAGATAGGTTGTGCCCGTCACCATATTGACTAGACGAATGCAAGGTACATTATCATACACGTTACAGCCATCTCTCAGTCACGCACTCCGAGTGTCCGGCAACACATCGCAGCTAATTTTTAGCAAAAATAATTGTAATAAAATGCCTTCCTGTGTCTTTATAAACTGCACAAACTAAACACGCACTGTGACAGACAAAAAATATTTAATTTCACGCTAAGTACTGTATTTTTTATAAAAATTATAACAGAAAAAAATATAAATTATTTTATCTTAGGCGGCTGTTGTGACTACAGATGATGGACACAGAGATGTGTAGATCGTTTTGTGTAAGAGACTGATAGAGATCGCAGCATAATCGACGACCAAAGGCGAATTCAGGCGATCACCGCGGCGGCGGCGAGCCGGTTACCACTTTTAGTTAGTTTTTTAAGCAGTGTCGTTCGCCTATAACGTCTCTATTATTATACATCGCACTAGGATCTTCAATAAGTGATTCTAAAGTAGCTCTTTTCTCTTAAGAGCCGTATTAAAAAATGGATCGATCAATTTTAAATTTGGATTTTCCGGCTTAAAACGAAAAATAAAGCCGTAATAAAAAAGTTAATAATAACATTAAAATTGTTTAATTCATGTCAGTTATTTAACGACATCCACTCTCAAAGTCTTCCTAGTTTTACGTATAACGACTTTTGTAAATTGGATTTAGTATGTTCAGTTACTCCAAAATTTTAAGCCGTTATTTTCATTTTCTATTTAATACAGCAACTGAATTTTCTATCATCATAATCAGCCAGAAAACGTCCACTGCTGAACACAGGCCTCCCCCTTTAACTTCCACACTGAATGACAGCCTGCCATCTGCATCCTCTTGATGCCCGCGACTCTCACGTCATTTATTACTCACGACTCACGTCATTAAAGTAATATTTTTACGGATAGACCTATCCGTAAAAATATCTATTATTTAATTACGACGGAACGGAGTATACTTTCAATGCATGTTTGTATGTCTGTTACTATTGTTCTCCAAAACCAAAAAATGCAATTTTTTTATTGAAATCAGGTTTCATTGCGGTGGTTCTTAGACGTGTTTGATCAAAATCTGTTCAGCCGTTTAAAAGTTATAAGCTCTTTACCGACTTGGTCGTAATTTTTATATTATTTTTAATATCACTAATATCTGATATCAGTAGATATCCCACTGAATGACGATCCTTGGCGTAGATAAGGACGTCTGATTACGAATCTCACTATATAGGGCTTCATGTAATTACCGACCCCGAGGGGCCCGAGGGTACTCACATCGGGTCCAGTGGGCACTTCAAACGGCCATTGGGATCCGCTTCATATGGTATGAAGATATTCCTGATCGGGTAACGAAACGACCACATCAATATCATTATGTACTGATCTACAATAGGATATTTGACTATTGTTCAACTGACTTAAATAAAGGAGGGGGTTTTTAATTTAGTTGTTTTTTAAATGTTTCTTACCTCTGAACTACGACATTTATAAACCGATTTAGAAAATTCTTTTTTTATTTGAAAGATTCCCATTGAAATCGGTTCAGTAGTTTGGTTTTTAAATCAGAATAACTGGAAAATCTGTCACGTAAACAAAATTGCGTATTTACTAATTTAGAAGTCGGTTTTTAACCGACTTACAAAAAGAAGGAGGTTCGCAATTCGACTGTATTTTTTTATGTTTTTAACCTCAGAACTTTCGCCTGGGTGAACCGATTTTGATGATTATTTTTTATTTAAAAGCTGGTGCTTCCCGTGTGGTCCCAGTTCAATTTGGTTCAGTTGTGACATTTTTATGAAGTCGGTTTTTTATATTGATAATTTCTGTGAGGATTTTGGCGTCACACTCTCATAGTTTTGTAATAGGTATATTGATAATTACCTATTACAAAACTATCTCAAATTGTCTATCATATTATAATAGCAATCTTGTGATTTAATCCTTATGAATTTCAGTATTTGTATTCATCATATCATTATAATTATCACAACAATCATGTGCCCAATGCTGGGACACAGGCCTTCTCTCAGAGATAGGATGCGCCCTAATCCACCATGCTGGTCCAGTGCATGTTGGTAAATGTCATATTTTTGAGGTCCTTGGACATACCGGTTTCCGTATTTGAGTGAGACAAGATACTGACGGTATTCTGTAATCTAAATTGTAGGACTCTTTTGCAGAGTCTGCCTGGGGAAGTATCACACCTTTGCCAGTTATTCAACCGCCAAGCAGTAGTGTGCAAACACTACTGTGTTCCGGATTGAAGGGCAATGTTTCCAGCGAAATTACAGCGCACACCGAGATTTGACATCTTATATCTCGGGGTAACGAGCGCAATGCATTGCCATCCAGGGTTTTGAACTGCTGAAGTTCAAAATTCTGAGTGGCGTTGAGCTGTTATGGGCAAGCGTGAAGAGCCATCAGGCGAGCGACTTAACTCGCCTCGTCACCCAGTATCATAAAAAAACAATCCCAAAGGCATATTTAATTCAATAGACATTCTTAATTGTGAAACTTCAAATGTTAATTAAGTATTTCTAGCAAATACGCAAACAGACTAAAAAAGTGGAGTAGAGGTCACTTTTTCTATTGGCAACTATATAATTTTATCTGTCGGGTGATATCCAACAGTTTATAGCTTTGGCAATAACAGTATAAAATAATTACTAATGCTGACATAAAATAACGTTGGCCGACCAGTGGGTAATTAATACATGAAAACATGATTAGTGATTAAAACAATGGCTTTACTGAGCTTGTTAGCTATTAAAAACACTGCTTTGTTACGTTGATTACTGTTAGAAATGTCTAAATTTCATATTACGTCATGTTTAATCGAATACATTATAATAGTTTGCGATAAAACTAAAGAAAACCACTTACGCGACTTGTTAACGCAAACCAAACAATCTCAAATCGGAAGGGTTAACTGGTAGTTATCGAAGAGTTTCGCTATCCACCTCCAGGCTTCATTATCAGGGGCCGTACGGCTACCTGTTTTAAGCGATTCTGTTTAGGTGATGACAAAAATAGCGCGACCGCAATCCGTATCTCGACGCGTTAAAGTTCAAGCGTCAATGTAATTTTACGAACTGCGCTGTTTCAGCGCTAATTCGAGCCGGTGTTAAGAGTTAGCCGTAAGGCCCCTGCGATCCACGTTACTGCTAAAACCAAAAACCACGAAAGAACAGAACTGAAGTGTGTGTTATTTCCAATCATTAAAACCCCGAAGTTACAAACTGCGACACACTTTACTGCGAACATTAAAAACTTCGAAAATAGCTCATAAGGATTTGGAATTTGTCTCGGAATTGATATTAGGTAAAAAATAAAATTAAACGTTTTGCGTGAAAATAAAAACATCAATGCTACGTCTATCGTGAAATCTTTTATTCATCATCACTATCACAACTTAGTGAGTTGTGATAGCGACTTTGTTTTATACTATGTTGTGCATAGTATAAAACAAAGTCGCTTCCCTCTGTTTGTCCATATATGTATGCTTAGAACTTTAAAACTACGCAATGGATTTTGATGCGGTTTTCACTATCAGTTAGATAATTTTTCACGGAAGGTTTATATATATAATAAAACATATACCCGTGCGAAGCCGGAGCGGATGGTCAGTTTATTTATAAATATAATAGTTATTGATACGGACGCCGAGCTCGATTTAAAACTTTCGGCGAAGATATTCGTCGCAAATTATGTGCATCAGTTTCACAGCACAGTAAAAGTACATTATCTTTATAGCCTCGCACTTTCCCCACCAAACATAAATCTTTTTATGTTGCCCGTACAAAAATGCACTCGTACCTATAAAGCCAAAAGAGCACCCTAGCTTTGAAGTAGACTCCTTATAAAACGACACGAAGACTATACGCTGAGAGTTAACCACTAACGACAAAGACGTAAGTCTCATATGAAATGTACGTGGAAAAGTTCTTTCTTTACTGGAGATGTGTCTTGGCAGCGAAAAGAAGCTTCTGCAGTGGACACTTTACGATGAAAAGAATACCTTTTGAAATGTCTATTTCAAAAGATATTAAGGCTCTGCAGCGTGAGGACTGTAATGCATTGTCATAACACATAAAGGCTTCGAGATAATGATGCAGTCGTAATCTTGGGTATCACAGACGACAGAATTAATAAAATAGTGTTATGATACTCATAATCCACAACTCTCATTCAAATTTAAAACATTTTATTTAGGACAACTAAAAAATCCATTGGGTTAGTATAAACAAAACTATTATTAGATAAGAAATACAAATACAAAAATTAATCAAAAATATACAATCATCTTCAGAGTGTATCTTCTTTCCGTAGTGGTAGAGGACTCTTTTGCAGGGGCCGCCTGGGGAAGTACCACACCTTTGCCAGTTATTCAACCGCCAAGCAGTATTGCGCAAACACTACTGTGTTCCGGGTTGAAGGGCAATGTTTCCAGCGAAATTACAGGGCACACAGAGATTTGACATCTTATATCTCGGGGTGACGAGCGCAGTGCATTGCCATCCAGGGTTTTGAACTGTTGAAGATCAAAATTCTGAGTGGCGTTGAGCTGTTATGGGCAAGCGTGAAGAGCCATCAGGCGAGCGACTTCGCTCGTCTCGTCACTCAGTATAATAAAAAAAAAAAAAATTGCATCAATTATTGTGTATTATGTTGTATTATTAGTGTAAAATTAGTATACTTGACCAAGTATAGTATAGCAGGCTTCAATCGTTAATAATTTATTTATATTGCAGCCAGCTTGCGTTTCTATATCCCGTCTATAGTATTGCAAAGTAATATTTATCCAGTTTCCCTTCCGCTTAGCGAGCAATAACGCCTCGGTTCCTTTGAAACGAGCAAGGAAATGAACACTACGATACTTTTATAAGTAACATTAAAGTAGACAGTGCAAGCAATTGATGGAACGATCGTGCAATAGTCACGCTTATCGTCTGATGAACGGATTTGTGTTATACACCATCATTGGTCTATATATATTTACAGGAGATGATCTTTGTAGGGTCCTAAATACATCCCCGGCCTTCATTACCGGCTCTTTTGAAGATCCTATATCCAACAGTGGATATCTTATGGCTGAAATGATGATGATGATGAAAAAAATCTGCGTTAATGGCGGAATATGAGCCACAGATGCGGTCACATCGCTACCGACGCTACATCGCCTAAGACACACAATAAATAGGCACAGAAAGAAGGCCGGCTGCATACATCGAGCGTACGCACACAAAGGTGCGTACGTACACGGATCTCTGTAACACGAGTGCCTGCGCTCTGACAATACACGTAGTCATCGTTTCGTGTGACTATTAAAACAATATAAATATTTGGGACATTTATTGCACTCATGGTCGTCTGACCCCAAACTAAGCAATGCTTGGAATATGGCTGCCAGAGACTGATATACATACATACATACTTTTTTTTTATACATACTTATATAGATATTTAACACAGACATAGAAGAAACACAAATGTTCATCACATGAATGTTTGTCCTAGGTGGGAATCGAACCCACGCCCCTAAACGCAGAAGGCAGGTTCACTACCAACCGGACCAACGGGGCAGTCATAATTTACGTACAAATAATATGTTAAAATTAGCTGTCAATATTAAAAATACATCCGCACATTCATTTGCATCCGTGCATTATTTAAATTCGGTTTTCTTTCAGTACTAGGACACAAAGTTTAACGTCGTATTTTGTATAAGACTTGAGTTACTACCAATATTGTCATATTTGAGAAGCGAGGGATCGCTACAATTTAATATTGGCAGCTTATTGTACCAATTGTTACAATAAACTGCCAATATCAGAGACGTTTTCCGTCCGTGCTTCAGTTGCGTTTCCTTTTCTTCCAGAACTAGGATACAAAGTTCGACTTCTGTCGTGTCTGAGAAGCGAGGGGTCGCTAACAATTTCTATAATCCGGGCACCCCTGAACACGCTAATTGAAATCGTGACACTTGCGAATCGCAGACGGCTAAAGACATGTCTTCATCTGCGGATGACTGAACAAATGGAATGACATTCATATCTTCTATGCTTTGAAAACTGCAAAATTTTACTCAAGACCTTCTATCATAAGATGAATATGGAACAACCACAGAAAAGTTTTTTTTTTGTTTGATGTAGAAAGCTGTCAAGGCATTTTTATAAGAAATTTGTTGTAGCCACTTGCATAAACCACCCATATAAACAACTGTGATGCGGAGTTCGACGCGTTGACATAAATTAGAATGTTCAATCAAGTATCTGTCACAATACATGGCGACAGAGTTTCCTTCTTATTTCCGTTCTATTTACTTCTCTTTTCTGTTGGAACAACCCTCAAAATTTTTGGGGTGATCAATAGGGTAGGTGACTGATGTTTATATCGTTGAAACCAATAGCTTTGATGAAGAATTCAAGTAAATATAAGATTTTTATTGAAAAATAATTTAAATCGGTTATTAAGGTTCTGATATAGAAGCATTTAAAGTTTTTGGTAGTGAGAACTCTGTCCCTTTCCCACAAAACAAAAAATGCCGTCTCACCTCTGTGCGTCATACTTGTCAGAATAGAATTTATATGGGGTACAGAGATATGACGTCAAAATTTGCTGTTTCGCGTTCTCTGTCTAGCATGATATTAAAATGCTTACAAGTTGGTTATTTTTGATCAGATTTTCGTTTTGTTTTCATTAATCAGCTATTTATAATTATGGACTCACAGATCTACTACTATGAACTACATTTTAATTGGACATTTAAATAAAAACAGCCATCTAGCCGATTATGACAGCTACGCTGACATTCTAATTTCAAAACATACTTGCGTTTGCTCTATGAGGCCAAAGATCGCATCTTTTTTTTATGATGAAATGGGCTAGCGTTTGACCACAACCATCAGATCATCCTTGCCACAACTCACCTGATGGTAAGCGACGATGCGGTCTAAGATGGGGCACGCTTGCCCATGAGGTGCCTATTCACTCTTGTCTTGAAGAGACCCATTTATAGGGAACACCGAGGCAGGGAGCGCATTCCATTCCTGTTCAGTTCGAATTAAGAAGGAATTTTGAAAACGCTGCGAAATCTTGTACTAAATCACTAGTCTAAGCACTCAATAGAGCATCGAAATGGACTACGCTTAGCGCTGTAAACCTGCCAAACGATGCTTAGTATTGCTAAGTGACGAGCATCAGCAAATCTGAGTAGTGATCGCTATATATGCTAGAGCTCAGATCAGACAAATAAGAGAGATATGGTAAGGTGGCGAGGCGGGTGCGAACAAGTCAAGCTTGATGCCGTAGTCGAACTCACCCTGCAGACGGCATGCAGATATTTTTTATAGAATAACTAGGGCTGTTGCCCGCAACTTCGTATAGATTTTCATATAAACTTTCAACCCTTTTTTCCTCCCTTAGTCCGGCCCTTGCGCAAAATAACATAGCCTCTACTTCAATCTGGTCATAGCTAAGCATATTCGTGAAAACCGCATTTAAATCCTTCCAGTGGTTTAGGAGATGTGCGTGGACAAACAAACAGACAAAAACTCAAAAAAAAAATTCTTAACGTGTTCAGCTGCTTATTTTAAACCGCCCTGTCTTTTTTTTTATATCTCGCAATTACAGTTTCTTTTTATTTCTACGTTTTTATTATATGCATAGAAGATGATGGTAAGTGGTCACTACCAGGTGGTAGTGACCACTTACCATCATCTTCTATAGATACATACAATACCCGGGGCATTGTCAGCGCGTTGCCTACCTTTGAAGACTCTATTCACCCATTATTTGAAGCATTCCATAGCTTGCATGGCAAGAGATGCTCACTTTCTTGCATGTGAACTATTAGATTATTGGTTCGCAATTAGTTTGGTACCGCAAGTTTGCGTAAATTTTTTTTAAGTATGCCGTAAGTTTTCGCGTTTGTGATAGTAAAAATAGTGGGAGAAACACGGAGAAAGATAATTGTACTAAGGAATATCTCCCTTGTTATTCTGATCTGAGTATTAGAACTATAGAATACGGGATAGCTACAAACTCCCAAGCGCGACCTTCTAAGCGACATTCCATCGCCGCGAGCATTTCCTATTCCGTGACTGCTTGTTATTAATTTCCACAGTTCGAAGGTCTCATTACTTTGATATTCAGTAAATATGGAAATACCATCCAGATCAATTATGAAGATACATATTTTATTCGGCGGTTTGTTAACGGGAATTCGGCTGAAATGTTTACGGTCCCAATTATGAGGTATTTTCAAATAAATTGGTTTTAGATTACTTTGATCAGCAAGTCAAGATCTCATGGCTGCGTTTACGCGCGAGCTATTCTGAAAGGAAAACAATTTCCTTTTGTTTTGGTACAGCTTGCGTGCAATAATCTCATCCAGACATTTCGTTAACTTAAAGTAAATTATGTGCTACTAGCTGTGCTCCGCGGTTTCACTCGCGTTGACCCTCAGGAACAGTAAATAATTTATCCGTGATAAAAGTAACCTATGTCTTTCGGACCGGTAAACGCAGCGTAGGACGTCCACCTACAAGATGGACAGACGACCTAAAAGAGACCGCACGATGCAGGCCGCTTCCAACCGGCTCTTTTGCAGATCGATGGGGGAGGCCTGTGTCCAGCAGTGGACGTTCTATGGCTGATGATGATACATCGTTTAATGTAAAGCAGAAATTCAAAAAATGAGATGTCATTAGGCGCTTTTACACGTGTATAAAATTCTACTGTATATAATATTGTATAAGGTTCACATTTAAAATAGTTGCGGTTTCGCTGCGGAGGTGTGCTACCCGCGTGAAACGCACCCCGAAACGGTCGTGTAATTACCTTAAATATAGCAGTTAGTCGGGCAAATCACGACAGTTTCGAACATTAAGCCAAGTTTGAAATGGCCCGAACGTCTTTTGATGTCGTGATATGCAATATCCTTATTGCTAAAGTTGTACAGCATATTTGTAACGGCAGACCTTGCAGCGGATGTCATTGTATCGTGGGATATCAAGCAATCATCGTTATCCGCGGCATAGAGACTGAGTTGCAATCTCAGATCAGACAAAGGTGACAGGGAGATGTGATAAATTGACGTGGCGGGTGCGAACTGCGCACGCATCGGGCTAAAATCAGGCTTGAGTGGTGATACATGTATTTTTTGAAGTGAAAACTTCTTTAGCCGCGTTGAGCACTTTTAGGGTGATCAAAAATCATGGAACTAGCGTCTTCGTCACGCTGTACCATGTATTTTAAAACAGCGCCATCTGTTGTAGAATAGGTGAGTTACTACTTAAGTTTTCACTTCTGACGTGCAGTCCTATGACTGATGTGTTTTTTTATCGTGAATAAACCCGCGTTTGACCACCAACTCGCCTGTTGGTAAGCGACGATGTGGTCGAAGATGAATCACGCTTATCTTCTATACCCAATACCCAGTAGTCTTATGTTACTGAGACGTGGTCCTCAACTGCAGGCCTATTGGAAAAACTGAGAATCACACAGCGGGCAATAGAGACAGCTTTCCTTGGACTTTCTTCGCGCGATCAAATCCGAAACGAAGATACTCGCCAAAAATCCATTGACATAGCTATTAAAATTTGCAAGTTGAAGTGGACAATATAGACAATATTTTAAGAATAGACAATATTTTATTCATAACAAAAATACACACACAAACTCATACACACACTTAAGAGTTACGCACATGTTAAACCCTAAAGTTAAATACGATTGCGTTGTGTTCAATTCAAATCTTTAAATCAACAATAATGTGTTAATAAGTGCTGTTTGACTAGGCCCGAAAGTCACTTCAAGTAAGTTTACTGATTAGTACTTGCGATGTGTTATCACTGATTTATTGACTGTAAATTAGCTTCATAAATCTAGTACCTAGCTAATTATAAAAGATAGATAGATAGAAACTCTATATTGTGTACACCAGAAATAAAAAATACAAACAGATAGAAATCACTTATGAGCTAGTGCCACAAGTAGCGGCCTTATCAAAAGCGATCTCTTCCAGGCAACCATTAAAGGCACCATAAAAGCCTTCTGTTTTGTGATTTTAATTTGAATAGCTAGTTCTAATAGATTCAAACCGCAACTAACGCCGTCTTTCATATCCTGTGATTTACTTTAGTACTTGCGATGTGATAACACTGATTTATTGACTGTAAACTAGCTTCATAAATCTAGTAACTAATTATAAAAGCCTTCTGCTTAGTAAATGTGATTTAAACAGCTAGTTCTAATAAGTAGTTTCCAAGGCGCCACTAGCGCCGCCTACACTCATTTCCTGTGAAACTTCACCACCATTTTGTTAGACGCGCGAAAAGGCGGTGACGCACGATTGGAACTAGCCCTCACTTCATGCTGGTGCTTCGAACTGAACAATACACTGTAAGTAGATCCTGGCTATATATATCTATCTATACATATAATAAAAACGTAGAGATAAAAAAATCTGTAATTACGAGATATCAAAAAAAAAAACCACACACAAGTCTTAAAATAAGCAGCTGAACACGTTAAGACAGTTTTTAGAGTTTTTGTCTGTTGTCAAACAAACAAACAACTTTGTTTGTCCACGCACATCTCCTAAACCACTGGACGGATATAAATGCGGTTTTCACGAATGCTTAGCTATGACCATATTGAAATATAGCCTATGTTATTTTGCGCAAGAGCCGGATTAAGGGAGAAAAAAAGGGTTGAAAGTTTTTATGAAAATCTACGCGTACGAAGTCGCGGGCAACAGCACTAGTCACACTAATATCATATAATTATGTGAAAATTTGGATGGATGGATGGAACTCAATCACGCAGAAACGGCTGGATTTGGATGAAATTTAGAATATACATTTCTTATGTCCTGGATTAACACAGGCTACTTTCCATCATCATCAGTATCACCGATTTTCGTCACCACGCGGGTGAAACCGCACGGCGCAGCTAGTTTTCGATATTAAACAGTTTGTATCAATAAAAACAGCGACAGAATGTCACGTGAACCAGATCAGTGAAAGCCTTCATATAAATAACAGTAACGTGATCAAAATACAGTAACGCTCAGCGATGGACGCCTCGACACGGGTGTAAAGCTACATAATAATATTTTAAAAGAAAATATATTACAAGCACGTTGGAGAGGGATCCCCGTGAACGATCTATCATCGACACGTCGAAAGAAACAAAACGCCACGTCGACGCCGCGCGACATATTGTGTCGGGGCTTCGGATCGGAAGAAACTAACGGCTGCAGCAACTGTGAATGTGTTATTACTCTCTTTTTAGGGTTCCGTACCCAAAGGCTAAAACGGGACCGTATTACTAAGGCTCCGCTGTCCGTTTGTCACCAGGCTGTATCTCATGAACCGTGATAGACAGTTGAAATTTTCACAGATGATGTATTTCTGTTGCCGCTATAACAACAAATACTAAAAAATATAATAAAATAAATATTTAAGGGGGCTCCCATACAACCAACGTGATTTTTTTGCTCGTTTTTGCTCGATATTGATTACGGCAACAGGTAGACACTTGAAATATTCACAGAATATTTAGGTATATCTTCACTTCAAAAATAAATAAGCCAGTTTTTTTAGGGATACAATGTATCAATACTTGATACTGGCAAATATACAAAAAGTGCGACGCCACAATCCACGCAAGAAAAAACAAAAAAGAGATACCTACGTCAATTTAGACATTTCACCTCTCGATAAGCATTGAATTTTTATGTAAATGTAGTTAAGACTCGAGGTTGGTAAATGGCTATTGTCTCAGATCAGACAAAAAAGGAAGATAAAGCATGTAAAAATTTGCAAAAAAGGCGGCAAATTCGTCTGCTGGGTGAGTTCGAGTAAAGGCATCAAACCTGATTTAGGCCAGATGCGTCCGCACCCGACACGCCATCTCAATACTGAACAATTTGTTGCATATTATGAAATTCCTTATTTGACTGATCTGAGATAATTTAATTTTTCACGCACCAGGCACTTGTAGCGACTCTATCTAATAGTTCACATGCGTGCAAAAAGAGTAAGTGTACCATTTGAACACGAACGATAATTGTACCAGGTCAAATTCTCCAGGTCTGTTTCTCTGATTTGATGATATTGTCATCGACAGTAGATAACCACAAAGGAAGACGAGCACAAACAAACATAAAGATGCTACATGATATATTTGTAGAACAAACTCTGTCAAGAAAAAAATCGCCGAAAACATGAGTGAACGTACGCGACCCGACGCGATTAAACATGATAGACGACCGATGGTAAATACCGAAACGACCTAACTGTTCCACTAACGACCCGATACGGACCCTCGTATGTTTCATTCCTGAATTTTATTGAGCAACGCCGATAAGTGTCGATATTATATCGACGAATAAATAAACCAGTTATGTCACTATTGGTAATATTTTAATGGTTCTTTAAAAGGTACGTTTTAATACATTAAGGTTTTTACTCAGAACAGACAAACAAATATTGTTGAAAGCGATAAAAATGAACAATAAAAGCTGCAATATTTATCTTGGCACAAAATAATTTGTGTAAACAACTTCCGCAAAGTTAAGCAGAAAACCCTTAAAGTTGGCCAACCCGAGATCGAGACCATCACTGAAACAAAAACTTGAAACGAAAAAGTTTCGCATCGAGAGGAGCCCGAGAATCGTATCAATCACCCCGTGATCGCTGTAAATAAAGCATCAATCGATGAAAAACAAAGAATCGAAAGGATCCGATAGACAAAAAAACTAGGAGGAAGTTGTCGAAACTATCACAATAGCACAAAGGAGCCGAGCGCAACAAAAAAGAAACACCGGAATGGAAACTGAAAACCTTACGAACAATATTTTTCTTACCAGCATTAAACTTCTTAATGAGGTTGGTAAAATAATTGTTGTAACACTAGAAAGGTAGGAGGAATGGGTAGCATTAATTAAAAACAGTACCGCATTCGAGGCGGCGCGGTCAGACGAAAATGTAACATAAATAATAACACAAGGCCGCGCCGGAGAGAAGTAGAATGTACAAAATGTAAAAAGGGCGGACGCTACTAAACTTTCGGATCTCCCTTTCATAACTTTCACGAGGAACCTTTTTTCGGTGCCATTATTTTATTATGCCTCATTTGACTAAAAGAAAGTCCGAGCGAGGCGTCCGTATTATGTGTCGGTCCCTTCATTTAAAATATGTATGTCCATACGCGGCATCACACATGTACATCCCTAAAGTTACGGCTCTACCCCTGTAGAGTTTATGATGAATGAGCTTCATCTTTTGTTTGTCTGATGTTTCGATAGCGTCTACATAATGAGGGAAAAGGGAACAAGTTTTATAAAAGAAATTCCGGGAGATACACTTATTGTACACTCATTACTATACATATATATTATTGACTGCTCCGGTGGCTCAGTTGGTAGTGAATCTACCTTCTGCGCTTGAGGGCGTGGGTTCGATTCCCACCTAGGGCAAACATGTCATGTGATGAACATTTGTTTGTTCTATATCTGGGTGTTAATATCTATTTAAGTATGCATTTAAAAATATATATGTACGTATATCAGTCTCTGGCAGCCAGATTACAAGCTTTGCTTAGGTTAGGGTTAGATGCAAAAATGTCTCAGATATATTATGCCCCAGATATATTACTGGACCTTTCGATTTAATACGATTGAATATAATCCAGATAGCTTAATACGCAAAGAAAAATATCAGAGGGCCAAAACTGGGTGACTGAAATGAATATTTATATTGCAAAAGCCCGGTGCATGTTTTTCGTATTTTTTATGCTCTCCTTTCCAACTTTAACAGAACCTACAGACTCTTTCATTAAGACCGTAACCCATTTTTTTCTCTTTTTAAGTAGAAACATCATTACTGGTTTCATATGATTCGCGAAAGTTCTTTCATACCTTTTATGGCACAATTTGTAATTTTGGGTAAATAGTTATTACTATTTTATACGAGTGTAAATATTCTTTTTCGATGCTTAGAAACGTGTGATTAAATATCAATGAATGTTTAACTAAATGTTTGAAAGGTTACATTATTTCTCAGTACCTAATTAGTAATGTAGGTAAATATTCCAGTACTTAATTTATGAGCACGAGTTTAATAAAATAACATTACGATATAATACTTAGAAATAGACTAAGTAAAATGGTAATAAGTATTTAATTGAAATTATTATTTAAACAAGTACATACATAATGACCACGAACCGGAAGACGCAGTGTAGGTAGGCCCTCCCACTAGATGGACCGACGACATTGTGAGAGTCGCGGGCATCCAGTGGATGCAGATGGCAGGATGTCGTTAGGTGTGGTTGTTACAAGGGGAGGCCTATGTTCAGCAGTGGACGTCTTCTGGCTGATGATGATGATGATACATAATGACGCATAAGTGCCTAATATAAAATATCACATTTGAATGATGACTAAATATAATATTAAACACACAACTACCTTTACGAGATATTTTTGCCTAACATCTCTGCAAAATGTGCTAGAGCAAAATGCGGTATGAGCTTTTCTTAGATATTTCCGGGACGAGGAAAATACAGGGATATTTTAAATATACCAAAAACGTATAGCAGTCAGCATGCTTTTCGTTTAAAGTTTTATGTTTTTTTTTTCGCTTTGTATTTTAAGGAAAAAAAAGGCCAAAGCCTTTGCCAAAGGAGATAGGTATGAGCTTATTTTTAAAAAAATACGTGTAGTAAAATGAGTACTATTTCTTTCGTGTAAACCATTGTTTAACGACACGCACAGAGAGACGAGAACGGATTTTCTAAAGTCTGTGCTTGTGTAAAATCAACGAACTACTTACTTCTCATTCGTTCTGTTTCCCAAGATGTAAACAACTGTTAGAACACTGTAAGTACTATTTATTTCCACCCCTTAAATTAAGATTAAAATGTCACTTTGAACCCGCATCTTCTAATCGTCCTTCGCTTAAAAGTCACAAACTTTAGAATGCCATTTAATCGCGCATCTAACAAACCCAATTTTCGTATCAAATTGTTCCATCAAAGATACTACTCAAACAAAATATGGTCGTCAAAACAAGAAAACATCTGCGTGTGAAGTATGCTAGATTTAGATTTAAAAATAAACAAGAGAAAAAATAAAGAGCGACAGGGTGTGATCCAAACATTGTCACAGACATTTTGTCCCAATATGTTTAGTATTTGAATGATATTCTCCTAAAAAATCTCAACTAACTATGTCACATCACAGCGTGCATAAATGTGTTTATATAATTAATTTTATTTCATATAAATACACAGATGTGACACGGGAATTAATCACGTATCACATCTGATTAAGCTGGTTGCTCCGACTATAGTTTCAACCGCATTCGGCAATCTTTTTCAAAGTGAATGCGCTTGCGCGGCTCCGCGGCAACAAGGCTGTCTGCAGTTGAGTTCGACGTAAGGCATCAAGCCTGATTTAGGCCTAATGCGTTCGCAACCGCCACGCCAACTTATTACTCCCACCACATGCCACCACCTCATCTGCCTTGTTTGTCTTATCGGAGGTTGGTACAATAAGAAACGTTAATTCTCACCATAATGTATAAATCAATGAAAAAATCTATCCCGAAGATTAAGACCAAAACACTGCGTCGCTTAAAGCCGTAGCCTTCTTACCTACTGACTATCCAAATCTGACCTACTAACGTATAAAAGTGGATGGAGACATTTTGATGAGCGTTAAATAAATTTGATGATCCTTTAATTATTCCCCCAAATTTCACACCAAGTGGGTCAAAGTAAAACTGGGCAGTTTAGTTGCCAGTTACAGACGATTCATTAGAATATCCTTTTAAAGTTTTAGCTGGGGGCTGTTTAATTTAGTGAATTTATTTGACTTGATGTCAAACAATGGATTGTTTAATAATACGCTCGACGGAGCATTACGTCATCTCTACATACCATAAAGTCGCTTTCCGCGTCTGTCTGTCTGTGTATCCGCAAATTCCTCCTAAACCACGCAACGGATTTTGATGCGGTTTTCACCATCAATTTAATATTTTTTCACGGAAGGTTTATATATATAATAAAACTTACACCAGTGCGAAGCCGGGGCGAGTCGCTAGTACTTACTACGAGGCGTACGATATTAGCATGATATGCTGGAAAAACTTTTATTATGATGCTTCATTGATAGCTACAATATAAAATATATATTAATCTAATCATTTGTATTTGTTCGTCTTTATAAAACAGGTCATTGGTAATTTAAAAGAAGCGATCCGTAATGAATAACATTACTAAAGATTTATTCAATTAGATTAGTAACGAAATAGTACAATTTAGCGATTCAGAACCGACGACGCCACCTACTTTTTCCAACCCAAGTTTTTACTTCTAACGCCATCTATTGACAACGGCGGTGAAACAATATGTTTAACTTTTTAACTTTGAGTCATTAAAACCCATTCGATGGGTAGTGCAATGAATTTTTAAAGAAAACTAATAATTAGGTTAACAAAATAATGTCTAATTGCTTTCATTAAAAATAATAGAGCAGGTGATAAAAAGTAATCTAGCACATGAGAAAGTAATGAAAATGACGAAGGCAGTAAATGTTCGGCGTTATTAGGTCTAAAAATATGGGGTGATTAAATACAGATAAGGTCGCAATTAGTTTTAAGCACTGACTATTATATGGATAGACACCGCGAGTTCACTTACATTTCTTGTCATAAGTTAAATCAATGTTCCAAATAGCACGCTAAATTATTCAGTTCTATCTCCATCGTCTTTGCTGTATCACGCACGTCAGACTTCAATACGAATATGTCACCTACATTACATGTCTGTGGCCTACCTTAAGTTGGATCAACGCTCAACTGGCACGCTGGATAATTCAGTTCGAACTCGGTCGTCTTGACAGTAGCACGTCACACTTCAATACAAAAATTTCAAATTCCGACATAGTGGGTGTTACCTGATTATTACAATCTGGGTGTCTTCATCAAGCGTAATCCATCGCAGACCGCATCATGGCTTAACAACAGACGAGGTGGCGGTCAAACGCAAGCCTATTATTCAATAAAGAAAGTTACTGTTAAAATCTTCAAAAGCAGTCGGCCGTGCAAACGGAGTTACAGTAAGTAAATTGCTCTCGTGACGTCGTAGTAGGTACAAAAACAGCAGCAAGCAGCACGCTGGATTTTCACACGACTTAATGAGGTCGGGGTGTCTATCTTGATAGAGGTCTGTGGTTTTTACGATACAGTTTGTCGTGACACAGATAGCTATCTTCAATTATAACACGGCGATGCATCGAATATGATGGATTAAAAAAAAAAAATTGCCATTCCTTTTTTATTCCCGGTACTGTCACTTCTATATTCCAACATAAGACCGATTTCAATTGGATACTCCTCGAATGCTGGCCCAGTGCGTGTTGATGAATGCAATGTGTCTTTTAACTTTTGATGTTCTTGGACATACCGGTTATCTCACGATGTTTTCCTTCACCGTTTTTGAGGGATGGCATCGAAACTGCACATAATATATTTAGATACTACATGAGTCATTGGTGCAGGCTCGAGGATCGAACCAAACGCCGTCAGATTGTAAAGCGCACAGGCTACCGTTCGGCCACCATCGCTCAAGAAGCCGCCTGCAATTATTTAGCTATTCTAGATTAATCGAATTTGTTTAAAAAACGTGATAGGTTCTGCTTACCTTGTGATTAGTATTTTCCCTAACGTCATCATCATTAACGGCGAAATGAGTTTGCCTGCTAATTCAGGTTTCATAGATTACATAGATAAAATAAATGTATGTAATAATAATTGGCGAAATATGTAGTCTTATACCCCGACAAAGCAACATAATTTAAAATGATCTAAGAAGAGACTCTATATGCATATGCATACTTTACTCATTCCCCCATTTTCATCTTAAATCCAATAAACTAATACCCCTAATTACCTTTTAAAGCGATGTCTTTATTCAGACCACGTACGTATGTTTGCCGAGCAAAGAAACAGGTCTTCTAAAAGCCCCAAGACTGCGGTAACCCTATAGCGGTCAATCTATAAAGCTACTACACAGTGGCACCAACTAATGGCGTGTGCAGAGATCTGGACAGTGTGTGGGATGAGATAGAAGTTGTGGGCGAGAATAATTACTTTCTTAATACTGACAAAAGAAGTAATATTATGTCGAATTCTAAGCGTAAGTAATATAGAGCTAAAAGAAAATAAATAATATTTGATCACAGCAATATTATCTGTTCCCGATAGGTATATTACATAATTTTAGTACGCTTTTATAGGATAAACGCCTTCTCAAGTTAACACTCTACTCATGTTTGAATATTTTATATTTCTTAGTACCTAGTTGGCTGATCGGCGTTTCATAATCATACTAATATTGTGAATCCAAAAGTGTGTTTGTTTGTTTCTCTTTCACGCAGACCGGGTTTTGCATATATGTAATAATTATGTATATAAGTAGATGAGCCGAAAAGTAATATAGGATATTTATTCTTTTTATTTCGGAATCAGTTTCGGTTCCTACATATTCATAATTTGTGTGATGAACATGTGTTTGTTCTATGTCTGGGAGTTAATATCTATTTAAGTATGTATTTAATAATATATGTGTATGTATATCAATCTCTGGCAGCCATATTACAAGCGTTGCTTAGTTTGGGGTCAGATGACCATGTGTGCAATAATGTCCCAGATATTTATTTATTATATTTATTTATTATAATTAACATTATTTGCGGCGCTATGGAAATCTTGCTGTTTTTATATATTTGAGGCAAGTATAAGGCTGTAAATAGTTCGTAAATGTGTGTTTGATGTTTTTTTATCTAAATCGTTTAAAAAGGAAAAACGCTCCCGCCTCTGAGAGACAAGTCAAATAAAACTTATTCCGAATGGCCTAATAGCATCCCACATTTTATTCTGCCACCTGTCCATTTAATACCTTATTTTAGACCGTCCTAGACTGCTCAAAACTGTTTGCCTACTCGTTTAATTCTAAATAAGGTAGAGCTAAATGGAGTTTTTAGATCAAACAACGCCGTTTTTCGAACGATAAATAAAAGCGTCTTTTTTTTCAGACGTCGTCGACAGAATCGACTGAGTCGTGAAAAACTACTTTGTGGGTTGCATTACAATAATAACATTTAAATTTTCTAGAACTGAGAAGTAACTTTCAATTCTTAATTATATATACGAACGAATCGAATTGGACCAATTGAAACACTTTCATTTGTATATTAAAAAACAAAAACGCTTTTATGAGAGTTCACATTGTAATTGTTATTTCTTAATGTTTCTACAAAGCTAAAGTGGTTTGGTAAATACATTCCAAAAAAAAAGCGCGCGGCAACTTTTACAGAGAGCAACAAACACAAATTGCTTAATAATAGCTCAGTAATTCAAAAGCGATCACGAAACTTTTTATCCAAACAAGCAATCCGCTCTCAATAGAAAGCATTTCGCTCGAGTCCCATCGATCCGATTGCAAATCGAATCCAGGCTCAATGTGTTCAGAGTAGGGCATGCAAAACTCGGGTAATTGAAAAAACCCGGTTTTTTCGAGTTTTCAATTTCAAAAACCGGTTTTTTCGAGTTTTTCGGGTTTTTCGAGTTTTTCTTTATTTAAGCCTCAAAAATATTGTATTAGTGTGTGCAAGTAAAGAAAATGCTGAAATTTAGTTATATATGTATTTGCACTTGCGTATTTTTATTGTTTAGCTTTAACAAGAGATTAATCAAATAACATTTGGTATAATGTTGAGACTTCCAGCGTCCCGAACAAGCCAGTTTCCTTAAAGGCTGGAGCACCATAAACCACATACACACGCTCCGCCACATTATACAGATGACTGAGGAGTGTAATCGGCCATTATGCCTAGCGTTCGTGGACTATGAAAAAGCCTTTGATTCAATCGACACCTGGGTAGTATTGCAGTCCCTCCAGCGTTGTCGTATCGACTATAGATATATCGAAGTGCTGAAGTGTTTGTATAGAAACGACACCATGTCGATCAGATAAAAGGAGAGCACGGAACCAATCCAATTGTTGAAAGGCGTGAGACAGGGAGATGTTATCTCTCCAAAACTGTTCACGAACGCGTTGGAGGAAGTTTTCAAGCTTAGACTGGAACAGATTCAGCATCAACATCAATGGCGAATACATCACTCACCTTCGTTTTGCCGATGATATAGTTATCATGACAGAGTCACTATAGAACCTCAATACAATGCTCAGCGACCTCAGTAGCCTTTCCCAACAAGTGGGTCTTAAAATGAACATGGACAAGACAAAAATCATGTTCAATAGATAGATAGATAGAAAACTCTTTATTGTTCACACCAAAAATTATAAACGTACATAAAAACAACTTAAAAAACTAGTGAAACAATTGGCGGCCTTATCGCTATAAGCGATCTCTTCCAGGCAACCTTATCTCTTCAAGGTAACCTTAATATTCAATGTCCATGTTATACCCGTGCCGGTAGTTATAGGGGACGATACTCTCGAAGTTGTTGACTATTACATTACATGTATCTTGGTCAGATTGTTCAGTTAGGTAAGTCCAACTAAGGCAAAGAGGTCACCCAAAAAATCCAACTCGGATGGGCAGCGTTCGAGAAATTGCGTGAAATTTTCTCGTCAAAGATACGACAGTGCATAAAAACAAGGGTCGTTGATCAATGTGTGTTGCCGGTGATGACATATGGTACTGAGACGTGGTCCTTAATTGTTGGCCTTTTGTAGAATCTCAGAGTCACACAACAGGCAATGGAGAGAGCTGTGCTCGGAGTTTCTTTGGGCGATAGAATCCTGAACGTGGATATTCGCCAAAGAACCAGAGCCACCGACATAGCTATTAAAATTTGCAAGTTGAAGACGCAGCCTAGGTAGGCCCCCACTAGATGGAACGACGACATCGTGAGAGTCATGGGCATCCAGTGGATGCAGATGGCAGAGTGTCGTACAGGGTGGAGGTTAAAGGGGGAGGCCTATTTTAAGCAGTGGACATCTTCCGGCTAATGATGATGACTATAGACAGCGGGAGTCACTAATTAGTCTATGTTGGGGCATGTTAAACTTCTTAGTGTGAAAAGCCGCGACGGAATCTTCAATAGAACTGCCTGACATCTTCAGCATTTTATTACATTCTTTACCCTTGGAGCTGTTTCCATCCGTGGCATGCAATGATTAAAACCATGCTGATGATTTATCGCAAGCAGATTTTTTATACTCTATATATTTTAATGTTGCTGAATCGGCACTGGCAGTCCTCCTATTTTTTTTCTCTCTGTTGATATGAAGAACTAGAATAGCGTACGTTTATCAAAATATTGAAAATAATAATATGGGATGATGATGGTTATTGATTTAGCTATGTTAACACAAAAACATGAAAATTGAGAAACAAAAAGACTATACATTAAAATACGTAGTAGTAGAAATATTGTCAAAAAATCATAGAGATATCATACCTAAACGTGCCAAAATATATATATGTCTGAACCAAAACTTGGCGCACGCTACACATTGCGCCAACTTTATGGTTAGTTGTAAGGCAATCGCGATCCGACTATAATGCCCCGCGATGCCAGTGCTGTAATTCCATAGCTGACAAGCGACGTTGAACGCTATGCAAGCGACATAACGTCTAAATTGGAAAGTGTCATTGTGATGTCTAGGTATTTACATCGACGCTCGGACGTTTTTTGACTACTTTTACTTGGTGATTGTGAGTCTATAGGTATTGTATCTCGATAGAAGAAATATATAATTTATGATATAATAATAAAGACCTAGCTCTCCTTGTGAAAACCCAACAAACACAAGTCATTGTCAAACCAAACCAAGCAAAGCCTAACAATATATTACTCCCTAATACTTAATTATTATTATAGATTGTAGTCAACCTATTAAATTTATTCGATCAGTAGAGAAGAAATACAGAAATAGTAAGTTTTTATGAAGTTTCATTGTTTATTAATGTTCTGGTGGTAGTATTTTACATAAACCATCGTGAATAAAAAAAACTCGAAAAACCCGAAAAACCCGGTTTTTCAATCCTAAAAACCCGGTTTTCAAATCAGTCGGTTAATCGGGTTTTTCGGGTACTCGGGTACCCGGTTTGCATGCCCTAGTTCAGAGTATCTGAGCGTCCTTTCACTTTCCAAGAGCACCGTGGTAAAAGGCGTCTCGGCCTTTTAACTATTCACAATACCCAAAGTTTATTGTAACACAATTTGTTACGTGCATTAATGTTTTTAACATAAGTTTTTTTTATTATTCGGTAATAGGCTTGCGTTTGACCGCCAACTCGCCTGATGTTAAGCGCGATGCGGTCTACGATGGAGCACGCTTGCCCAGAAGTAACCGATTCACTCGAGATTTGAAGACACCCAGATTGTAACCATCGGGGAACACCCATTCCGGCAGCGCATTACACAGACTAGCAGTTCGCACAATAAAATTGGAATCAAAGCGCTTCGTACGGGTTTTCGTAATATCAACCATGAAGCGATGTCGATTTTTCGTTCCCGCTCTGGCAGTCCGATAGAAAAATGGGGAGGAGGGAATTAGATCATGCAGATCTGATGCACACTCTCCGAAATGTATCCAATAATTAGTACACACAATAACTTCGAACCATAGCTCAGGTTTAGTCACATCTTTTGAGATACAGTATGAGAATGAATCCGATTTCTCTTGACTTAACGTTTCATAATCAAAACGAGAGTCAAAACCAATCTGCGAAAGGTTGCCCTCAATCTAACCCAAAGGGCGCGCATTGACAGAAATGACTGTTTAAATTGAATCGAAATACCGAACAAGTACGAACTAATAATAAAGTTTTATAATAAACGTGGAATAAATTCACATATTAACATACATTTTACATTATAATCACAGTCGATGAAACTATTTAAGGACTTCGCACTATCTTTATGTAAATTCCGAACGATCCAAAATATAATATTGCCATAAACGGTTTGGATTCCTTGCCGAGACCAAAGTAAGATTTGTGTTATGACTTTATTATGCGGTAAATTATTGTGGAGCGAGTTTTATTAGGTCTACTATAAAATTTACATACAACACTCAGTCCAAATATGACTCGGTCATTTTTTACACGTGGCTTAATGTTAAAATAGTAAAAATGTTATGACTGCGTGCAAATGAATAATTTTATTTTAGACACTATATCAGTCTAATTCGATCTTGTCACGCAATCAGGTCATGTTTTTGAAGATTTCGGAAACATTTTCGCTAAAATGAAGATCATCAAAAACTCTTTCCATGTATCAAATAATTCGTGTAAACAAATTTTTAAAAGATTGACTCGAAAATGGATTGGAGTATATTATCGAAACATCAAAGGCTCTCTGACATTACAACTAAAATATTATTACCTAAATACCAAATATGTAGGTACTAGGAATGTTTGATACCTCAAGAAATCTTATCTGCGAATAGAACGTGTAATGGCAAGGACAACCGGTGACTTCGAAATCATTCTCGAAATCGCTGGTTATTATTCACGAAGATATTTATTTACCTTTATACTGGTTTACGCGGAAAGGATGTACAAAGCCGAAAGAAGTTCATACCCATCATTATGAACAACTTTTGCTATGGGACCAACCCTGAAATCTCAAAGAAAACAGCTGTTCAAAATGTAGCGAATTCAGGGTTGGTCTCATAGTAAAAGTTGTTCTTAATTAAGAGTATAACTACCCCCTTTTAGACTTAGTACAGCCTTTCCGCGTAACCCTGTATGATTGATTAAATCAATTTGTTAGATTACTTCCACTTTGAGATTCTAGTTTGCAGTCTTTAATCATCTTATGACGAGACGCTATATTTTACGACGTGCATCAAAAACGCTTTCTCTTTTTCTTACAATATTTTTAGGAACATTTTTTTCCTTATTCTCTTCCACGTTTTTAAGCACAGGCTTTTTGCGTAAACCTTTCTTTTATACAACCTGATGTCGGTCTCGTTTGGACTTACGCAGATTTTTGTACCGTATATAAATCCGTATTATGTACGCGCTGCCGATCCAATATTAGACATTAATGCTGTCAGACGACTAACAATGAGAACCATGTACTTATCTATAAGAGAGAGAGTGAGAGAGCAAGAATACGGAAAACCCATTTAAGAGAATACAAAAATGATATACATAGTACACAATCATTATACTATACTCTACTTTTTCTGGCAACCTCGCACTCGAGCCCCAAGATACAGACCTTGTGCCTAGTTTGGGGTTCACTGATACACTATTTCAGACATAGTACGGAACTTCTAACTACCGTAGGTTTAAGTCTAATATTTAAGCATCTCTGTACTTATTTTTGGTAAATAAATAAATCTAATATATAATCTAAATTATCCTCATTTCAACCGTAGGACGTCCACTGCTGGATATAGGCCCCATCGATCTCCAAAAGCGCTGGTTGGAAGCCACCTGTATTCAGCGTTTTCATGATGTCTCTTTTAGGTCGTCCTTCATCTTGTAGTATACGATACGAAAAATAAATTATACAAAGAGTTCCAAAAGTACATTAGGCAACCTTATCACTAAAAACGATTTCTTCCAGTCGATTTTTGCGGTGAACATAAAATATTTAAATTTTTTATGATGCATTTATATTATGGTGCAATACATCAAATTAGCAGCCACGATTTTTTTACTATTTAGAATGAACATCATACGATTTTGTAACTTTTTAACTTTCCCGATTTGAATACATGTTTTAATTGCATTTTGCTTGAGGCGGGATCCGTTCACTGGATAGAGCTTTACGATCCGAAGGTCTTCTCCACTGTAACATTATTTTTCTAGCATGGTTCGTGAAGCGGTTGAAATTAGAAAACATAGTAAGTTTGAAATGCAGTCGCATTTAAGTTAGCGGCGTCGTGGAATCCCATAGTAAGCAATGTACAAACCGCGGTGTAGATACTAGAACATTTACTGATACTAGTATTGTGTCTTAGTGACAACCTCCCGATTTCTCTGTTAACAGTCATGTCGTGACCACGGCTATTGTAACATGGTCGTTAAGTCAAGCGAAAAGTAGCTATTTTGACCAAAATAAAATAATGCGTGATAAGTCCCGATAAAATTTAAAACATCGTACGCTACTTTTGATGTATGGTATTGAGACGTAGTCCTTACCTGAAGGCCTTTAGAGAAAACTCAGTCACACGGCGGGTAAAGGAGAGAGCTATGCTCGGAGTTTCTTTGCGCGATAGAATCCGGAACGTGGATATTCAACAAAGAACCAGAGTTACCGACATAGCTATTAAAACTTTTATGTTGAAGTGGCAATGGGCAGGCCACACCGCTCTAAAAATCGATAATCGATGAGGAAGAAAGGTTCTTGAGTGGATACCACGAACCGGAAGACGCAGCATAGGTAGGCCTCCCACTAGATGAACCGACGACATCGTGAAAGTCGCGGACACGCAGTGGATGCAGATGGCAGGCTGTCATTCAGTGTGGAAGTCTAAGGGGGAGGCCTAAATTCAGCAGTGGACGTCTTTTGGTTAACAATGATGATACTATTGATCATTTAGCTCGTTCAGGTTCAAAATTTCATTTTCCCAAAATGTCCCTCGGTCCCAAAATTTCCCTTTCCCAAAATGCTTCTTTCCCGAAATGTCTCTTTGCTAAATTGTTCTCAATGTTCAATGATCTCAAAATGTTATTCCCGTTTCCAACCGGTTTCGCTCGCGTTGAAGACGAAAAACGATGATGATGAGCACCCGAAGTCCTATTTCGGGTCCTAAAGTATCTATATTTCAAATTTCATCAAATTCTGATCCCCGTTTTGACGTGTGCAGACAAATTAGCAAACGCAGTGTCGTAGTGGCCATCTCACGTGTACGATCCAGTCCGAGAGAATAGTAAATCCATGTTCAGGTGGTATACAAGGTACACGGTTGGCCCATTATCGCGTACATATGCATCCTGGTATAAATAGACCTGATAGGAATTACGCATTAAATTCTACTTCCACGCTTTGCTTGGCGGAGATGGATAGCTGATTGTCAGGCGAATGTTCGTCTTTATCAACCTATAGATCAGCTATAGGTAGATAATAAATGCACGAGGTAGTTATTGTAAGGTTTTTCTTTTTTAATCCCTGACGCAAAATGTGGGGTGGTGATTATATGTTTAACGTGTGTATCTGTGTCTGTATGTGCTGTCGTAGTACCCAAATGGCTGAATTTTGATTAGTTTTTTGTTTGTTTGTTTGAAAGGTGACTTGATCTAGTGTGTTCTTACCAATGAATAAAGAAAATCAGTTCAGCCATTTGAAAATGCTCTTTAATCGGGTGGTTAGAAAAAAAATTATTCTTGTTTATTTTATTTATTTATTTTTATTTTTGATTCGCTTTGTCGAACCTGGTATAATGCTGCGCACCGGAGCCCAGAGAATGTTCTACCACCGTGGAACCATTGGTATCTAGTTCGTTCATGGAACGTATATGCTCCGTGAGCCTCGTGGACACGTTTCTCTTTGTTTCACCGACATATCATTTGCCGTAATCGTATTCTTGTTTAGTTTATTTCGACAATGTGGCTAGTGTTTGAGCGCGGCTACGATGATATGGATAACGATGGATCACGCTTGCCTAGAAGAAACCAATTCGCTCACGACTTGAAAACACCCAGATTGTAGGTAATTATCACTCAGAATAATAACTTCCAAACCTAATCTCATAACTGGTAGAGCATGTGCTGTGGCATTGTGAAGCCGCAGAAGAAACTAGAATCGCTACCGGGTTGCATGTGGCACCACTACCTTCATCATCCACGTCACCACATCTGCTAGACTGCTGTATCAGCGCCCCAGAGCCTCACTCCGATATTTCAAGGAGTTGGGTTGGCTCTGGTATTTGTGCAGGACTTATCGCCCCCATCTCGAATAAGAATAAGAAGAATAATCTCAAAACTTTATGGCTGATTATGATGATTATTATTTAGCACTGTAAGTATTGTTTCAGTCCGGATCAGCAAGTTGAAGTGGCAGTGGGCAGGGCACGTAGCACGCAGAACAGATGGCCGATGGGGCCGAAAGGTTCTCAAATGGAGACCACGGACCGGTAAGCGCAGCGTAGGACGTCCACCCACAAGATGGACAGATGACTTAAAAGAGACCACAGGAAAACGCTGGGTACAGGCCGCTTCCAACCGGCCCTTTTGGAAATCGATGGGGCAGGCCTATGTCCAGCAGTGGACATCCTATGGCTGAAATGATGATGACGAAGTATTGTTTGAAGCGATTATACGATGGTTACATTGCGTGTCGTGGAAGAGTTTTACTACTCTATCATGAGAATAAAGCGGCATCTTTTAATTATCAACATGACCCGGTAACGTTGTCGGGAACTAGTCCATGACACGTGACGAGGGCTACTTTTTATCGTCACTGACATTGGACCGCATTGCGCTGTGACACCTTTATTATTACTTTTTGTACAAAAAATGAGGCGAGGCAAGCAAACGCGTGATTGCTGGTCGTTTTAAGATTTTTTTTTTAGGGTTCCTTACCCAAAGGGTGTAAACGGGATCCTATTACTAAGCCTACGCTGTCTGTCTGTCTGTCCATCCGTCCGTCCTTCTTACCTTTTAACGGCTGTATGTTTCGAACCGATCGTGATAATACGCCAGTTGAAATTTTCACAGAATATGTAATGATAAGGCGGATTAAGAAAAAAATATAATAAAATCAAAAAGTAAAAACTAAACGGCAGTCCCCATACAACAAAGGTTTTTTTTTTATAATTTTGTATTTGCTCAAGTGTAAAAACGGTAATACGTACACGTATCAAACTTAGCATGATTATAGAACACTCTAAAACAAAACAACGAATAATAAATGTCAAGTGCGAGTCGGTGACATATTTCTATTTACCACCATGTTAAGCAACGTAGGCCGCGGTCGGTACTTGGATGGGTGACCGTCTAGGCGGAATGTTGTCTTGTATTTTGTGGTGGTACGAATCCCTCAATACGCGAACTCGACTTTTAATCGCCAATATTTTAACTGTTTTGTTACATGAACTAGAGGCTCGTATTAGATTAATTAATTACCAACTAGTGAAACTCTAACATTTCCCCAATGTTTAATATGAGCAAGCTCCCGTAATGCATACAACAAACAATAATATCAATTCGCTTTGTGGTCCAAAATAGAGCCGGTTGCAGACCCTCGATCGTGCTGTGTGATTCCACAGTAACATTAGTTTCAATTCAACTAAGCATTGCATTAATATCGGATTCGTATTAATTCTACCGTAATTGGTAATGGAAAATCAAAAACAAAATTATATGCGCAGCACGGCGCTGATCATACCCCTGACATTTCCAAACATTGTTTTACCTTATGTGTTCATTGTTTTTGGCAATAAAATAACTATTATTCTTATATTATTTTATTTGCTATTAGCTGTTGCTCACGACTTCGCTCGCGTAGTATAGAAATCCGCTTTACTCCCGTCCCGCCTTTTCGGTAAAAATAAGGTAGTTTTTTTATATTTTCTTGTGCTGAAAATAACGAACACAAAAAAAACAATTTGGTGCAGTCGTCCGAAAGTTATGCGCGTAACATTTCGGCGATTCATTTTTATTTATATACTAGCTGCGCCCCGCGGTTTCACCCGCGTGGTGATGTAAATGGTGATGATGTTGAAATAAGCAAATATATATTCCAAATTTCATCCAAATCCATCCAGCCGTTTCTGCGTTATTGAGTAACAAGCGTCCATCCATCCATCCATACATCCATCCATCCAAACTTTCACATATATGATATTAGTGTGATGTGATGTGATAGATATAAGTAGATAGATTTTCCGATAACCAATGAGCTGGACGTGTTCGAGAGGGGAGACTTCGAACCAGCAAACGTAGCGTAAGACTCAAGTCTCTCTTCCCTTCACTCACTCAAAAACTCGCTCACTCTATCGATATACGTAAGACAGTTAACAGTAGCTGGAAGCGAAAAGCTGAACATCGGGCCGAGTGGAGTGCCTTAGCAGAAATCTATGTTTAGCAGTGGACTAAGATAGACTAACATTTCTGTTTATATTAGGTACGTTGTAGATCTCTCATCATCAAACCGCAGACGTCCACTGCTAAACATAGGCTTCCCCCTTAGAAACCCACACTGAACGACAGTCTGTCATCTGGATCCACTGGATACCCATGACTCTCACGATGTCGTCGGTTCATCTAATGGGAGGCCAACCTACGCTACGTCTTACGGTTCGTGGTCTCGATTCAAGACCCTTCCTTGCCCGTCGGTAATCGATTCTTCGATCCATGTGGCCTACCCATTGTCACTTCAACTTGCATATCTTAGCAGCTATGTGAGTGTCTGCCTGGTTCTTTGACGAATATTCTCGTTCCCAATTTTATCTCGTAAAGAAACTCCGAGTATAGCTTTCTCCATTGCCCGCTGTGAGACTCTGAGTTTTTCTAAAAGGCCAGCATTTAAGGGACCACGTCCCAGTACCATATTATGTCATCACTGGCAACACACACTGGTTAAAGACCCTTGTCTTTAGGCACTGTGGTACCAATTTTTGACGAGAAGATGTCACGCAATTTCCCGAACGCTGCCCATCCGAGGAGATCTCTAATTACTGAATCGATAATACTATCTTAGTTTTGTACTCCAGAGTACATAACTAAGATTCTCCAGCGGAATTTACTAGAAACAATAAGAAAACAACAACCGACAGCAAGCATGTATTTACTAAACATTCAGTTCTGTAATAGATCAGCCCCACTGTACTATTGTCTGATATAGATACCTAAATTAGACATGTTAGCTGGTTTGAGATAATATTTTGCAAACGTTACGAATATATACTAAAACAAATTTGAGTGGCACAACCAGAGGCCTATACCCGAAAGTGGGTAATCCAGAATTGATGATGATGTACACTAAAACTGGTACTGAGTGAGCTATCTAACTGATATTAGCTTTAATTTTACCAATGATACGTCAATTGATAACCCAGATAGTAAGTACTCAATATCTACGTATAACTAGTAGGACTTGCCGTATGGAAAAACCTGCATAGTCGACTTCCCAACTATATTGTCCCTACCGAAGAGCTCGCCCAGGCCATAGAGAACTATTGTCTACTAGGACAACCGTAAACCGACTTCGGTCTGAAGTGGGCCGAAATCGGAATAACATCGGTACGTCGACATGTTTAAAGGCTCCGATAGCATTCGGTATTCGGTGCCTGTGTGGTGTGAGCCCTCAAACAATATCACACTCGATGGACTGAACAGCGTGCCCTAAACCTGCACTGTGGACGACTTAAATAAGGCCACGAAGAGTGGTTTTTGGGTGGCCAAATTCACAAAAAAATAGTCTTAAAACTATAAATCATTCATAAAACAACGACTTTATAAGAAGAAGGTTGACAAGAGATAATGGAACAACATTATAACATTGAGTTTGTTTATCTATTCCCATTTGGTCAAGTAGGTACTGTGTAAAAGCTTTTGACTGAAAGTCTTCGCATTTTTTTTAAATTTCTCTTCATAATTCTGAAAGCAATCAGTGTATAACAAGACAATAACCAACAGGGATCCTCAGGTTCCTGATCTAGTAAACGATACTACCCGACACAAGAAGCGACGGCCTGCCAGCCTTGAAGCCTGTTTCTCTATCATCAATCAAGTTTAGTCTCGCATTAACGTAATGACCGTCGGACCGCTCGGATGTCGCCTTTATTTCCCTTTTTTCCAGAACTTTCTTGAAACCAATTCCGTACACGATACGGTTAGCACTGCCAAGGACGGGGGTTTTGTGGGCTCAGCTACACTTATCTCTATTTCTTGAAGCCACCATAGAGCAGATACTTATTCGTGCATTTTTTGGTCTTCATTGGCATGATAAATCCGCTCAAGATATTCGGCATTCTATATACGGAGAGGCCCGTCGACAAGTGATTGATGCTCTTTTAAATTTCAACGACTTGTCCTTAGCAGTAAGGTACCAAATGTCAAAAATTAAACTTTATTTAGTAAAAAAAAATCAACCGCGAGTCACCTGCTGAAGAGCAACACTGTATAATGGTCGAGTAATCAAGTATTCCTACCCTAGTTTATTCGACGGTGGCCCTGCAGGTCTACCCAAAATCAAATCCTTAGTACAGCCCACGGTGCGGACTTTACTTTCGCGCGAACGTTTCCGGCCCGATGGAAATCTATGAATGATAACCGACCATTATGTTCGCAGAACACTCAACATTTACATTTCGACAAGGCTATTAATCTTCCTTCTATCTCGACATCTCTGAGGTTTTATTTTATGGAGCCCCTTTGCGGTTGTTTTAAATAGATTTCCCCGGAGCTCACCTGTCTTAAGCTAAGCTTTGAAACGGTTAAATCCCAGTTAAGTAGAGGGGACGGGCGGTAATTAAAACTATCGGAGTAGTTTCAATGTAGCCTTTGTTACCTTTTAACTTAAATGTGAAGTAGAAGAAGTTAGCGAACAACAGTAAAAGCATGTAAAGTCAGGGATTCACTAAACACTGCGGCTCTGGTTTCACTGACGATATTTAACTGTCCACATTTTGACGACGAAAAAATCCTACCAATTTTTATGATCAGTCAGTATTTTATGACTCACTCCTTGGTCCATTCTCAACAGGTACTTACCTGTTTTAAACTATCACGGTTGTTCACTAAAGTTGTAAGGTTATTTACGGGATATTTACCGTGGTAAGGTTGTGGAAGGAGCTCCCGATATTTCGGCGCAGTTACATGCATCATGTTCACGGGAAGACAAGACGGGAAGTCTTCCCGTTATTGCGCGTATGTTTTTTTTTTAACTCACCTGACGCGGTCTACGATGGAGGTAGCCTAGAAGAAACTGATTCGTGATTCGGGTACTTTAATCATAGTTCAGACTCACAGAGCAGAAACAACCATCTGAACTTTAAATAAAATTGCGATCTGAACACGTGTGTTTGTAGTCAGCTCGTTATCACGATCATTGAAACATAATCGAAACGTTGACCATGAGGTATTTTACCTAAACAATTTTCATTCACGATAAGTTCCGATAAGCAATAAGAACCAAGATGCAACCATATTTCAGAAATTAATAGAGTCCCTCCACTTTCCGTATGTTCCTAAAGATCACAATTATCATTTTAGTTAACTTCATTTGCATTTCTACACGGCGAGCAAATTAAACACCAAAGTTCACTAAACATTACAGGGCCGCCCGCCAACTATTATACTCTCAGCCAAATTCAGTAGCCCAAATGTCCGTACATCTAGTTCGCCCGGCAGGTGAACTTTATCTCCCGTAGTCCAGCGGCCATTCTCACCCGCGCACCGACAAATTTCAACCGGGAACTCACTGCATAATTTAAAGCTATATTATAAATTAGGTTTACTCCAGTCCCCGACGTATTTTAAAGCCGGGAACAGTGTTTGTTAAAGACCAATTTGTTAAATTTTAAGTGAACGGCAGCGAGAGAAAATACTATTAGTTATTATATTACGTACCTATTGTTGAGTTACAACTTTGTGTTTTACGATTAACTTTATTTAACGACACCTAATTATGAACGGCTGTAATAATTTTATATTAACGAGCCCGCTGGAATGGGCGTGATAACGAAACTTTACGATGGTTTTACGTCAACGAAATTGAGCTAGTAGCATCGAATGTAGTGCCCACGCTTTCACAAGCAATGCAAGTAAGCTGTAATCGCGACGGCGTCGATCCGAATTCAGCAAACAGACAAACAGTATCAAACTCGACCACAGGTGTAATTACGGTAGTCATGCGCTAACAAACAAATGACGGACGTGGTAGCAATACATTACGCCGATAATTATGGATTAGCAGACTGAAACAACTCGGCTGCGTTTCGGCCGAATTAATGTCGCTATTAATCATGCATCAAAACTGTTGCAGCTCAGATTACGCCGATTCGGGAATAACATAGACGACCAACGTCAAAAGTTCCATGATTACATTGGTTATCATCATCAGCACCATCATCAGCCAGAAGACGTCCACTGCTGAACATAGGCTTCCCCCTTTAACCTCCACACTGAACAACACCCTGCCATCTTGCATCCCCGGGTTCCTCGACTCTCACGATGTCGTCGGTCCATCTAGTGGGAGGCCTACCTACACTGCGTCTTCCGGTTCGAGGTCTCCACTCAAGGACCTTTCTTCCCCATCGGTTATCGGTTCTTCGAACGATGTGGCCTGCACATTGCCACGTCAACTTGCAAATTTTAATAGCTGTCGGTGACTCTGGTTCTTTGGCGAATATTCACGTTTCGGATTCTATCGCGCAAAGAAACTCCGAGCAAAACTCTCTCCATTGCCCGTTGTGTGACTGAGTTTTTCCAAAAGCATTGGTAATATCGGGGGAGAATATTATAATAAATAAATCGTATATTACACATACGACGCGCGTCCTCCGCTGCGAGCTCGCCGAGCGACGTTATCCATCGTAAAAACGAACAAACAGCATCGAAAAACGCAGAGCGCGCTTTTTGTCGCATACATCGCGATATTTGTTTGCAATTCGCCATACGTCATAAATGCAGATAGATCACAACTGACAGGCGCGTAATAATGTAAACCCTGCGTGGCTCTTTGTTGGGATGTAGTGAGCTGTGACATATTTATACCAGACTATGGGCGGTTTTTTGACAGCTGAAGAAACATACAGTCCGTTCACAGTTATTTTACCTCTGACATTATGTTGTTGTTACAGTCTGGCAGCAAGCATTGCCATATTAACAGACAAAGACAACGATATAATGTCAGAGGTAAAATAACTGTGAACGGACTAGTTCTGCTACCATCGATAGATGGCGCTGACTAGAAATGGTTTTCATCGCATCTGTTTTATGTTTTTTTTATTAATTATTTAATAAAACCTACAATACAATGAAGAGGAGACATTATATAACACGGCTAGGCAAGGCATACTTATGTACATACTAATTTGTGTTGTGGTAAAACAAGTATATTGTCAGCAAACAATAACCACAAAACACTGTACGAAATAAATTCAACAAAAACAAGCATGACAGACAGATAGATATTGTCTGTCTATGAGAATGAGCAAGTTTTTTTTTATTGACCTTTCGTCTGTGGTTTTGCAAAACTTCATAACAAAGACTAGTCAACGTTGTTTTTTGTTTTATTGTCTTTTAGTACACCTCCCATTATAAGTCTATATTCCACAAAAATAGTTACGCAACAAATAAAATAATAGTGGTACGCGTTAAAGCGGCCATCGAACCGAGTTTAGTGCTAACAATACACTGGAATCGGCCACCACAAATACATAATGTAGTACCGATATATTACGAGCAACCAACTGCCCATATACGACGCAATAAAACACCAAAAATGTTCAGAAATACATGCAAAACAAAATACTAAAGCGAAAGTGCGGAATTATGCACACTTTTTTGCCGATTTTCAGTTAATAGAAAGAAGTTACATATCTTCTACTTATTTAGTCATGCGAAAAGTTTTATCAATCTCTTTAATGGTATAAGTGTATACTCTGGTAAGCTAAAGTTAAAATATAAGCTGGCAAGATTTTTTGTCTTTATTATCTGCAGGCACGTTGTAACCACACTCTACTACATATATCTGAACTCCCCGGGGCCGGAGACAGTCAACATTTTCTCATATTAATTCAATGGGTGTTTTCCATCGGACTGATTGCAAAGCGAGATATATCGCCTTTCCATGTTGCAGTCACATGCAGTCGCAAGCCCGCAATGGACGCCAACAAAGGGGAGTTTCCGTTAGAGTTGCCGGGTGCGACGAATAACGTGAAACGTCTCGATTTTCAGGAAATTGGTTGATTTTTCGCAGTTTGCTCAACATTATTCGGATAGCTTCTTTTATCGTCAGAGAATTCGAGTGTACGTATCAATCAAAGAAAATACTTCCCAGTATTGGCTTCGAGATACGTTTTAAACGCTGAAACAATGTTTTTGAACAAAGACTTACATTTTAGTGAAACCGTAACGGAATTCTGCTGATTATTGTTTTGTAACGGTACAGGGAGAACAAACGGTATTTAGTCCAAGGACTTTCGAGCTATACATTTTATTCTGGCGCCGTAATCACAATTCTAATAAGACTCTAGACACCTATTTCCTGAATGCCGAAGCCAGTACAGTTTCAAATTTAGTACAAGGACGAGCTAATAATCAAGGACCCAGAAGGCCTATATTTAAATTTTAATGCTTTCAACACCAACTCAAGATTATTATTTTTGGAAAACCTAGTTGTAGCGACGTCACTATCATGTTATGATCTCAGTTAACTATTTGAGATTTTTTTTAAGCTTTTTTTTCCTTCACTTTATAAATAATGATCAATTTAAAAAACCTACTTCGCAAAATTTGTTAAACGTATATGCAATTTCAGTTACTCGGATGACAAAATATTAACTGCGCCGAAATATCGGGAGCTCCATTTAGAATCTTACCACGGTAAATATCCCGTAAATAATCATATAACTGTAGTGACATAATATTGTCATCAAAGTAACCAAATTATCCAGTTTTTTTTTTTAATTTAAAAGCCAAACTACTGAACCAATTTTAGATGACATTTCTATAGGGTCAATCTAAAAGTATATCCTTTTTATATATTTTTAAACCCGTTCATAAAAGACGGAATTCTAAGGTAGCAAATATTTAAATGTGGAGACCGCGAACCGGAAGACGCAGCGTAGGTAGGCCTGCCACTAGATGGACCGACGACATTGTGAGAGTCGCGGGCATCCAGTGGATGCAGATGGCAGGATGTCGTTCAGTGTGGAGGTTAAAGGGGGAGGCCTATGTTCAGCAGTGGACGTCTTCTGGCTGATGATGATGATGAAATATACATTAAAAAAAAAAAAAAAAAACATTGAAACCCCCCCTCCTTTTTTGAAGTCTGTAAAAAATTGCCTTTATATGGGTAGCTAACTGCGCCCCGCGGTTTTTTCACCTGCATGGTCATTCCCTCAGGTACCGTATTTTTCCGGGATAAAGAGTATCTTAAGTAACTCTCTGGCCCTCCAACTATCTCTATGGCAAAAATTACTTCGACCTAGTGCTCTGTTGCTGCTTGAAAGACACTTTCGCATGTGATGGAAGATCGCTCTGAAACTTTATATCAAAGAAAGAAAGAAATATTTATTTTGTAACAACAACTTACCATAAACAACAGATATAATATGGTCCTTAGGTAGTGAAGTTATGTCACAAAAATGGCCTCAACGTAGCATAATGCTGTTTACCAAACAGCGCTGATCTTCCATTGAAGCCACTCAGTGAAATCACGAAAGGATCGAAAAACAGTGCAACGTAAAAGTACGATTAATTTTTTATAGAACTAGTCGCCCACCCCGGCTTCGCACGGGTGTAAGCTCGGCCTTCGACCTCGCTACAAAATATAATATAGCCTATGTCACCCGGGGATAGTGTAGCTTCCCAACAGCGAAAGGATTTTTCAAATCGGTTCAGTAGTTTCGGAGCCTATTCAATGCAAACAAACAAACAATCAAATCTTTCCTCTTTATAATCCTAGTATAGATATAGACGACACATGTGATATTGACATACGTGACATAAGGATCACAGGCATATCGTCATCGACTGGCAACACTATTCACAGTAGAGCAGGCATAGAACTCCGGTGTAGTGCAAGGACACGGGTTAATAATATCCTCGCGTCGTCGTCGCAAATTCAGGCGGATTTAATGCAATTGCCAAGCGGAGCGCACCCAACCATGACCCAACCGTTTCTACTCTATCTCAATCTCTACATAGTATAAAATACAGTCGCTTTCCGCGTCTGTATGTCTGTATAGACGCAGCGTAGGTAGGCCTCCCACTAGATGGACCAGACGACATCGTGAGAGCGCAGATGGCAGGTTATCGTTCAGTGTGGAGGTTAAAGGGGGAGGCCTATGTTCAGCAGTGGACGTCTTATGGCTGATGATGATGATGATGTCTGTATATCCGCTAACCCCTCCTAAACCACGCAACGGATTTTGATGCTGTTTTCTCAGAAAGTTTATGTGTATAATAAAACCCCGTGTAAAGCGGGTCGCTAGTTAAAGTATAATTATCAGTGGAAAAGACATTCGCACCGTGATATTTTCTTGTGCACTTCTATGAGCAGTTTAAGTTAATAAAAAATGTTAAAGTGAATATCCCTTAAAAGTATTTGATTTCATTGTTTAGTAATCGCGATAACCTAACAATCATCAGTTTAGGCAAAGATAAAAGATAAAGGCATTGAAAGATGTGAAACAACACTTATAAGGACGAGAGAAAGTGTTGTGATGTTTATCTATCGACAGTTTCAACGTAAAATTTAAATAAAAATGTGTTCGAGTTATTTTGTTGCGTTACACGTGCAAAGTTAGCAAGCGTAAACTTTATCAAACAATGCTAAAACCATAAATTTTAACATTCCGTTCCGCGCGCCGTGGAAAATATATGTTTTATACAGTTCAGAAGTTTTTTTTATACAGAACTACAGCTAAATTAAAATGTAATCCATTTTAAAGGTAAAATATACACATATTGTATTAAAAACATTTGAACTAGCATTACAGACAGAATTTGATGACACTACAACCCGCCTTCTACTACCTATATAAATCATCTCCATCCTAAGAATGCCTGGAAGAGATCGCTCTAAGCGACAAGGCCGATTGCTGCACTAGTTAAAGCTGTTTTATGGTGTTTAACAATAAAGAGTTGATCTATCTATCTTGATACAAAATTAAGTTTTTCTTCGACCTTTAATAATGTAAGTATTGGACATCAAGGGCCAAAATGAGTTTACTTTTACTTTTGAGAAACGGGCTTTGGTCATTTTACGACGTTAATGTTTCAAAATATTTACGACAAGTTTTTGGTTTGAATGTTTTTTTTATAATGACCATAATAAACGGGAAAAACTCTTTTTATCCCATTTCTGTGGTCATAATATAAAAACGCAAAATAATAGAAGGTAATTTTATATCCCTACATATTATAAATGTGTAGATCAAATACCTTCACACATGACTTCTAACCAAGTAGAAGCAATACCTGATATCGGTTTAACTTGCAAAAATAATGCCGTTTGCGTGATTCAGGTAAAGTGTCGTATTTACCTATAATAGACGCACTTTTCATATTTGTGAAACTACGATCCATTTATACTCATTATTTTAGGAATTATTGAATACTTTATTACATTTTTAATAATATTATTCGTAAAATTTAAGCAAATATAATTTTTTTTCCGCGAAACATCGTTTTAGTACGCAATCTATTTTAAAACTATGGAACTACAAATCTGACGGCTGTCAGTTTGTTTGTTTGTCCACGCACATCTTTTAAACTACTAGAAGGATTTCAAAGCAGTTTCCACGAATATGCTTAAAAAATACCTGATTGAAACATAGGCCATATTAATTTATGATAATAAATAGTAAAAAATCAATAATTTTTTTATAATTAGTTATAACGCCATCTAGCTTATTTTATAGTAATGTTGTCGTAATGATAGACTTCTACTCGCAGACATGGTAGGTAGGAAGACTGAAGCGGCTGTTGCCATATAATCTATATGTAAATAAAAACGAATCGCCGAAATGTATGTACCCGCATAACTTCCGATCGACTGCAACAATTTTTTTTTGTTTGTTTTTGTTATTGTCAGGACAGCCAACTGCTTTTGAAGAGGTTTTACAGTTTATTATGGCGTAATTTAAAGTACGTTGATATTTGTATTGACTTCTGACGTGCTAATATACCAAGTCGACGGAGATTAAAATGAATATATTTTTGCCACGATCAAACTTAAGACCAATAACAGACACGCAAAGTAGGTGAACTCGCGGCATCTAAGTAATCTGATTAGCACCTATTTTGGATGTTATGGTGGTGAAAGAAAGTGGTTTAGTTGTTGGAAGGGTAGGGGCGCAGTAGGCGGGCAAAAAATATTTAGACATCATTGATTGGCAGTCTTTACGCGGAGTAATGTTAAATAACAGCGATTAATTATAGATACCGCTCCATATACTATCCTACTTACTGTTTACTAATAATTCAATAATAACGTTTGTCATGCCTGACATTTCGCTTGACTTATACCATTTTTTTTCCTTATTGGCTCCATGGCTCCACACTTCCAACGTATTTAACCAGTGAAAGTAATATATTATTTGCTTGAAATATATTTGAAACTATAGACATATCGGGATACCTGTAGACTAAAATCATACTATGACGATAGTATGACAATCCGCATTAAAATGGAGAGCAAAAAATCTACAATAATGTCATAAGAGTAGGTATTATCTATAAAATATTCAGTAGATATAAATAATCCGATGGATTTGTGCCTATTTAAAGTTCCGTTCGTGTTCGTTAGTCTAACATTTATATTTGGATATGTCAGTCTAATCGTCCGCCCACTAATAACTTTACGCTACGCGTACGAAGTCGCGGGCATTAGCTAGTTTACAAATAAGTCTGTCAAAAAATGGGGACTGCCGACAGAAGTGAAAAGTAAAAATCAGTCTAGTGCAACACGTCACATTAGCATGTCGGCACATGTCGGGGATGCGGACCCAAATCACTCAACGCTGAAAAAAAGAAAAGAAATAATTATTTTAGTTTAATCGCTTATCCCGAAGATCCTGATTAGGATAATGGGACAAACTATTTAAATTATTGCATTGTCATCCGTCCTTAATAAGTTTGCAAAGTTTCAAATCAATCCAACGTTTTGAAAGAGGTGGAAATCACGTTAAAAGATTCCATTACATAGATACCAAGCTAATAAAAGCGTGTTAAAAAAGGAAACACAAATGATAACGCAAAAGAAAGAAACGGGCTAAAGAAGTTTTCACATCAAAAAACATAAAATGTGCTAGTGAGATAGCGGAGCGCCATCATCTGCACGTTTGCAAACTCAAAAAACACATTTTACTATTGTACTGAGCAGATAATCTTAGGGTTTAGAAACAGCCGCTGCGCTAATGACTCAGCCAATATTCATTAAACAGACACGATCACTCAGACTTTTCTGAGCCAAGTTTACAAACACAAAAACACATTTTACTATTGTACTTAGCAGATAACCTTAGGGTTTAGAAGCAGGCGCTGCTCTAATGAGTCAGCCATAATTCATTGAACAGACACGAACACTCAGACGTTTCTGAGCCAAGTTTGCTGACTCAAAAATACATTTTACTATTGTACTAAGCAGATAATCTTAGGGTTTTCAAGCAGGCGCTGCGCTAATGACTCAGCCAAAATTCAATAGACAGACACGATCACTCAGACGTTTCTGAGCCAAGTTTGCAAACTGAAAACACTTGCTATTGTACTGAGCAGATAATCTTAGGGTTTAGAAGCAAACGCTGCGCTAATGACTCAGCCATAATTCATTGAACAGACACGATCACTGAGACGTATGACTCATCACATCTTCATCGTGAGAAGGCTCAACCAAGTGATATTCTGGGCTGGCTCTTTCAAACGGTCGGGTTCACACAATTGTTTAGCTCTGCAGTAGTATTATTTACTCTGTGCATGTTGATATTTTCGTACCCCTGGGTACCACAACTTCAAAAACATTCATAATATCATGATATTTCAACTATTGGCATTGTTTCGATTACTCATTTAATATAAGTGTAGCTTTTTTAAATATAATATTTGCTGTATTTCTATGCCATCGCTCTAGATTTGTACATCACCCCACACATTGTGCATGCGGTTTTAAATCTTTATATATATAATTCTTCTATGCGTGTGGTTTTTTTTCGGCACTTTCGGCAGTTCACATTATATCACCGTCAAAACCTAGCAAAAGTAGTCAGAGTTTAAGGGTTTCATTCAACTTTGTACAAACGACTGTATGTGTTTGTGCAGCCTCCGAGCTAAAAAAAAGCTTGGGCCGAGTCGGATACATTTTTGTATTGTTTTTTTTTCCTTTCCTGTGTCGCTCTGTAAAAAAGTGACGTTCACAGCAAAATAATCCCATGAAGGAGTGTAAACCGTAAGCAATAAAATTGTTACGCGTACAATGCCTGTCAAGCACGAAAAATTCATGATGCTTAGATTAAATGGCTCGACAGTTGAAAAATGGCCTGTTAAAAAATAACGGGCCCAATCGACAGAGAAAATAAACACAGCCTATGACACATTGGGGCATAACTCATTGTATTACGACGGGCATCGCTGAAAATTTAAAGAGCTACAGTGAGCCTGTACTAGAATACGTCCATCAAGTTATAATTTACCGGCTTCCGAAATATGTTTTGGCCCGCGTGTCGCGGTTTGACCAAAAATTGGATGATTAATGTATTGCCACTTCATGCGATAGATGGTTTTTTGTAGTTTTCGTATTTCATTTTGCTGTTATTTTGTAGAGCAAGTTTTGATAAATCATCCATCTGCTTGACAGGCATGTTTTATGTGGTCTTATCGGCTTTTTTAAATAGGGTTTCCAAGCCAAGCAAGTATCACATTAATATAAGTGCGACAGTTTGTCTCTGTCACCAATCAACTCAATGACGGCTGAATAGATTTTGATTGATGTGTTAACACAATATGGTTGCTTGTTAAGTATAAAATGCACGAAATCTAAAACACCCGATGGTGTTCCAATTGGCAAACATCGCAAGACAGACATATATAATTATATATATATATATATATATATATATATATATATATACTAGCGAACCCGGCAGATGTCGTCCTGCCCGACCGGGTCCAATTGTTATCAAACCATTGAAATATACATACAAAATTTCATCCAAATCGGTCCAGACGTTTAGAAGGAGTTAGGTGACAAACACACGTACAAAAGATTTATATATATTAAGATATAGTTTTTTGCATTGGTAGAGATTCTGCCGTCGTACCAGGTAATAACAAAACCCATCACCCTTGCAGCATGGACGCAGCACATGTTCACTCCAATAAAACGTTTGCATTATTCAAAAGGCCGGATGAATTTCACAAGCCACCGACCGAGTTTAATTTCACCCGTAATTCACCCATGACCGATGCGAGAGATTGCTGCCCAAAAGTAACATATTTTTGGTAATCCGTGCCTCGGTTGAGAAAAGAAATCCTTATAAGGTCCGTCTGTCACATCAAGAAAGCTAAAACACCATTACTTTGGCCATAAATTCGTTTCTCACATTCTCCAAATTGTAATTTAAAACAAAGCCAAATGTGGCAAACAAACTGACAGGAGGCCTGATAAGCGATCACCGTCGCCTATGGATACCTGCAACATCAGGGGCATCACAGATACGTTGCCGACACTTAAAGAAAGAAAGAAAGAAAGAAAGAAAGAAAAAACATTCATTTTACGCACAAGACACTACAACATCAACATTACAAAACAGAATTAAAATAATAATTTAAAAATAACAATAATACCTACATGTTCAGTTGTCATTGTAGTGTCCAGTACGACAAAAAAGGTCAGTGCTCAGCTATAATGCTACAGATTTCTCTGCAACGCTGATTTTCAGCACTGAAACTGAACTTAAAGACTCTGTTAACAGCCTTTGTGAATAACCCTATATTAAAGCTACTCGGAAATGCCGCAGGAGACTCATTCCATAAATTACAGGTGTGAGGAAAAAAAGGTCGCGTAAAACGCACACTGTGCATTGTGCATGCATATTCTTATCTACGATAACTGCACTAGATTACAGTCATCTCGCATCATTAGAGCTAAAATATGATAAACCGCGAATTCAAAAATTCGTCATCGTTGTGACTGTGTTGTTATACTTTACAAATCTGTTCACAGGATACATATTAACATACTAACTGATACCCGCTACTTCGTTCGCGTAGAGCTCGGCCTTCGGCCTCGCTACTATGACCCACTACAGGAATACAAAATTTCATTCAAATCGGTCCAGCCGTTTCAACCTTCCCTGGACTTTCACAAATATGTCAAAATCAAAATTAGCCAAATCGGTAAATATTTCTCGAGTTTTAGCAAGACAAACAACATCAATTGATTTTTAAATAGATTAAATCCGTAGAGTTGCGAAATTCTGAATAGATAATTAGAAATTTCGAAAAGTACTTGACAAAATAAGTCCTGCCGGTTGGTAATTGGCCGAAAACCCATACGAAGCGCTTTGATTCCACTTTTATTGTGTGAACTTAATCTGTGGGATACGCTGCCTATATGGGTGTTCCCCGATAGTTACAATCAGGGTGTCTTCAATTAGCGGGTGAATCAGTTTCTTCTAGGCAAGCGCACTCCATTGGAGACCGCATCATCGCTTGTCATCAGGCGAGGTGGCGGTCAAACGCAAGCCATTATCAATATAAAAAATCGACTTCATAAAAATGTCAGAACTGGTCCAAATTTAAATGGGACCACACGGGATGCACCAACATAAAAAAAAGGAATCATCAAAATCTATTCACCCAGGCGAAAGTTCTGAGGTAACATACAAAAATTATAATACAGTCGAGTTGAGAACCTCCTCCTTTTCGGAAATCGGTGGAAAAAATACGGAACCCTGGCACAATTCAAACTCGCACTTGCCCGGTTTTTCCGTCATTACTTAACTCTCTGCATAAACAATACGCGACCCGGACGTGGGAGCACATGTCGCTTTATGAGTTTAATGCAACAAAGGCTCTTGTCACTTTCTCTGTTATCAATTTGGCGCATCTGGGAGTCTCATCTGCCACTATTGTGTTGAATTACAATTATCTATGTGGGTAGAACTACATACATATGAGGTCTGAATAGTTCCGATATAACTTTACGTACATACAGTTACCTACATTTTTACAAATAATTATCAATATAAAAAACCGCCTTCATAAAAATGTCAGAACTGAACCAAATTGTAATGGTCCACAAGGGAAGCACCAGCTTTGAAATAAAAAAAGAATCATATCAAAATCGGTTCACCCAGTCGTAAGTATTGAGGTAACAAACATAAAAAAACAGTTGAATTAAGAACCTCGTCCTTCTTAGAAGTCAGTTAAAAACCATTAGAAACCCTTAAAAAGCAATCTCCTTTTGCTTCTACACACACATAATCGCATCCATACGACGCGTGCGTCATAAACTATATAAATCTATCTTCTATACATATAACTAGCCGTCCGCCCCGGCTTCGCACGAGTGTAAGCTCGGCCTTCGGCCTCGCTACAAAATATAATATAGCCTATGTCACCCGGGGATAGTGTAGCTTCCCAACAGTGAAAGAATTTTTCAAATCGGTTCAGTATTTTCGGAGCCTATTCATTACAAACATACAAAAATAGGTACAAATCTTTCCTCTTTATAATATTAGTGTAGATGAAAACGTAGAGATAAAGACAGTTATTAGAATTTATGTGTTTGTTTGTACACGCACACATGTCCACCACTTGTCGGATTTAAATACTATTTTCACTAATATGCTTAGTTATGACCAGATTGAAGTTCAGGTTATGTTATTTTGCGAAAGGGATTCCTCCCTTTCGAAAAAATGGTTGAAAGTTTATATGAAAATCTACACGTACGATGTCGCGGGCAATAGTTCTAGTACAGAATAATAATAAAAACCGACCAATTTGGAAAACAACTAATTACTTTTTAATAGCAGTACATTTCCGTCAAATATAGCTGAGAAACATCTTGATTAAACTAGCTTTTAATATTTAAAAAAACACGCATTAAAATCGTCCATTCATGACATGGTGTCATACTTATAACACCCCTTGTTTTACGATGTCGAGGGTTACAATAGGGCATATACTTGTATACTCGTAGTTTCATACACCGTAGAACAACCTAGAAAACGTATGAAATAGATTTGTACAGAATTTGCGTAAGTGAATTCCAAGGAGGCTGGCTGCCCGACCGCACTCCTGGCTTCGGCTGATTTAATGCTCACGATTTTCGATCCTCCGTACGTATCTTAGGATCTTCAATTTACTAGGATTTGCAACAAGCATACCAATATTGTTTGAGCTTTAGAAAGTTTGAATATGTCCAATGAAACTTCCGGAATAATAAATTTTGACATTTGACATAACCTTAGAACGCGAACACGTGGTATATAAAAATATCTGTTTATATTTTTTATATAAAAAGAGCGACAAACAAACGTGCGGTCCGCCTGATGGTAAGCAGAATCCGCCGCCTATGGACACTTGCAACACTAGCGGTGTTGACGATGCTTTGCCAGCCCGGAGAGGTAAATGTAGACACCCTTTTTGAAACGCTTCATGTTGAAGCTCGGCGGGAAGACCTTTGTGGGAAGGATATTCCACACCTTGCAGGTCCGCGGTATAAAGGAGCGGAAAAATTGAACGGTGTGGGATTTCCAACTTTGTAAGATGTGGGGAACCCTGAAAAACAATTGATAAAAATGCAGAGGGAACCCACAGCTCTTAGGTGGCTAAGATGATCCAGCTGTTGTGGTTGGTCCGTTCGAATTCTAATCCGCAGGGTCCATGTGGGTTCAAATCCCGCCAATGAGCTTGCACTGCCGGTGAAGGAAAACATCGTGAGGAAATCTTGGCATGGTGGTAGAGCACCATTAATGCCCGGCCGGCTGGCTACCACCATCAAGTTGAAAATCCGTCGCCAATAACTACTGTACTGTTGTGTATTGCGGAAGCCTCATATGAGAGCCAGTTCCCATTACAGTTTAGGTGTTTTACCACCTTTGAGCACACCATCACTTAACATCAGATGAGCTGTATTCAAACGCCTAGCCAGACAAACATAAAAAATATCGAGCTACATATTAATCCAGTTTCACAAATCTTTACAAATTATATCGCAAAAGTATAATTTTTTTTTTAAACCCCTTTAAAAGAGCTGATAATCTTAAAACACCTAAATAGAAGTTCTCAAATCATAAGAACACTCTCGATGAAGTCACCATTCAAACAAACGAAAACTAAATCAAACTCGGTTCAGACGTTTGGGAGCTACGATGCTACAGACAGACAGACAGACACAGATACACACTTTATACTTATAACACTCCTGGTTGCGTCGGGGTTAAAAACATCTGATATTATTGTGAAACCAATTTGTAGTACAACAGTCCTAATAAAAAGAGCAATATCTCGGACACGGGCGTAGCACTCCCACTACGCGAATAAAAATAAAACAAGCATTAAATTAAAAATCCTAGAACGAACCGTCGCTAAGCGCAACACGAGACCTGCAAGAGAAATGCACCCTTTCTAATTGCATTTCTAGTAGAAAAATGGGGTACATTTCTTTGCCGAGGTGCCATTGAAGGTGCAAGATCGCGGTGGTGGTCGAATTGACGTTGAGCGATGGAAGCCGGCGCTACGAGGCGCTCCGTCCACCCGAGAGTTATACACTGGCGGCTGTGTGTATCGGACACACTATTCACCGTATAGCTAACGGAAGCTTATGAGAACAAAATATCAGTAAAAAGCGAATTCTCATGTTCACCTGCAAAATGTAGAATTTGCTTTCTTCCGAAGTTTTCCAAGAAGCTACAATGGAGGTCTTCAAACAATGAATTAATAGAGTTTTAAAAGGTCGGTAACGTATTTGTGAAGCCTCAAATGTTACAACTATTCATAGGCGCAGTGACTTACCATCAGGCAGCCCGCCTGCTTGTTTGGAACCTATGGCAAAAAAGGCACTCATCGGGACTGCCGACAGAAGTGAAAACTAATATGTTACATTAGCATGACGGCGACGCGAATCTATAAGTTATGCCCGTACGAAAATTCAACGCGGCTATAAGAGTTTTCACTTCAAAAATGATCGTTAGTTTGTAAATTAATTCAAGGTCGATTTCAATCTACGTACCAGTAATATTGTTTCCACTAAAGTTCAATAAAAATTGCGTTTATTATTTTGCGTCTCTTAAAGTCTAGTAATAGAACAGCGTACAGAACTACAAGCGTAGAGTTCTAGGAAACTAGTATGATTTACAGCGTTGTCTAGGTGTGATATAGGTAATTTCAATTAACCAGGGAGTCTCGCTTGTCTGACGGGCAGCAGCGCTTTAGTAACAGTACCCAAGCGACCCAACTCACAATGAAGGCACCATTCCGAAGGGGCAGTCTCTCTAACAAGGTGTCAGCTACCTGACACTATTATTTTATGTTTGAAGGACGAATATTCACGTCTCAATAAATGTTATATTGGCACCTACGTCTGCGGCTCTAAGGGCTACTACGGGTCTATCAATTCGAAACTGTTCTTGGAAACTGTCGGGTTTATATTTGTATAGGAAAAAACAAGGGTGATATGCCTTAGTAAAATTATCATTCGTGTTTGTCCCACTTTTTTCACTACACCGCTAAGTCGCTTAACGCAAAAACTCTAAGTACGGCACTAATTTTTTTCAAGAAACTAACAGCACATCACACACATCATCAGCCAATTAACGTCCACTGTTGGACATGGCCTCCCTCATAGAGAGGGGTGTTGCCATAATCCCCACGCTTGGCAGGCGGCTTGGGGATCGCAGTACGTTCACCGTGTACTATTAGGATGCTGCTGCCCATCCTCCGGTGGTTCTGGTCGCAGTTTTAGGACATACCCGGGTCCTGAAACTAACAGCGACACCTACTAATAGTTCACAAAGAAAAAGGGGCGATAAGGTCGTCCTGTAGGATGAATTTGACTAAAGGCGTCAAGTCTAATTTAGGCTTGATGCGTACCTACGCAACCGCCACGCCACCTTACCACCCTTGTTATTCTTATCTGAGGTCACAGACTAGTGCAATTCCCAATTTAATTGTTTCTCAAGCATGATTCTATATACCTGTACTATTGTGCTTTTCCCGTAGCACGTATGAAATTACAGCCACAATAACGCCAGAATAACTGCGGTGATCACAACAAAAAACCTGAAATAGGACCATTGGAAACTCCACAACTGGAGCGAAACGATACGTGTATGACTGTATGTGTACGATACAAATGCAGCCGTCAATTTTTATTAGCAGGTGTTTGGAATAGCGAAGTCGGTGGCTTGAACATGAACAACACACGTAAGCCTGAACACTTTGAGAGCATAGATATTTTAAACTATAAATATTGGGTTAGGGATCAAAAATATCTGAACAAAATTAGACACAGGTATAAATATAAATAATTAAAAAATGATAAAAATTTCGATCCTGTAATCTTCAACGGCTGAAAAGATTTTCTTGATAATCATAGCTAAGAACTATGAACACTCTTGATCAAAAATGACAGCTCTCTTTATTCGGTCAACATCAACATTTCAAGATAAGAAAAATCACTAAGAATAACAATAAATACAGATAGCGTTTATACTTCTAGAATAACATTAGAAATATGTAGTATAAAGCTAATTTCGTGTTGAAATTTTATAAGATTGCGGAGCAGATAGAAAAAAACTCGAAATAAATTTGCTGTTTTCTATCTCCGCCATCCTATAAAATATGAACACGAAAATTGCTTTATATTATTTGCTACGTTATTCTAAAGGTTCTAAATGCCCAATCGGTTATTTAATTTTTTTATTCTAACATACTTAGTTGTTTTTTATCTTCGAAAACGTAATGTGCAAATGAGATAGCTGAATCTGTTTAGCGTGGCCTTAATAGTTATAACGCCAAACCTGTCAACATTAAAATGAAAAATGTTTGCCGGTATTTCCAAAATGTATTTGTGTAAAGTACACTTTTTTCGTGGATTTTGTACTAGACCGCTACATCTATGTTTTTAAATCAATGTTTCTTCATGATGTCTTTTTAAAGAGCATCGTAGTGTCGACAGTTTATTCAAATCGCATGAATGGTGCCATGACATTTACGATAAAATCGTGACACGTCTTAAATGCCAAGCGTGTATTACAATGTTACAAGACGGTTAAGTTTCCTTCCAAGTCTGATGATATTCACGCACATTATGTCACATGAATCCCACAGATAATAATCACTTTTGAAATTCTTTAACGTCATCATCAGCCAGAAGATCACCATCCATTGCTGAACATGGGCCTCCTCTTTAGAACTCCACACTGAAGACTGCCTTATGCCCGCGACTTTTTTGTTGTCGTCGGTCTATCTAGTGGGACGCCTATCTACCCTGCGTCTTCCGGTTCGTTGTCTCCACTCAAGAACCTTTATTCCCCATCGATTATCGGATCTTCGAGCGATGTAGCCTGTCCATTGCCACTTCAACATTAAAATTATAATAACTATGTCAGCAACTCTGGTTCTTCGGCGAATATCTACGTTCCGGATTTTATCGAGCAAAAAAACTCCGAACATAGCTCTCTCCATTTCCCGCTGTGAGACTTTTGATATTGTTATAGCAATATTAATAGGGGGTGACAATTGTTTCAGAAATACCATTGTGTTGTGTCGAACGGTACATACAAAAGGGAGGCACAACCACTAATTTTCGGAAGCCGCAACAAAATTTACACGAACGAAATACTCAAACAATGTTTACTTAAATTTCCCCATTATGTTGTACACAATGACACCGATCAAAATTTACAGTACCTTTAGAGATGCTCAAAATTTAATTACAGAATCAGTAAATAGACATTTTGATGTGTAATTATGCGTATAGTAAAACAGGCACTCAATTTATATCCCATATATGTCGTTATTAGAAGCATAATACAAATGTTCTCTTTAGCGCTTACTTACTAGTTAAATTTTGATGTTTCAAAATCCAATATTGATAAAATCGACGCACTAACAATTTTGAATCACAATATCACATTCACTGCATCCACTACACGGACTACTAATCCTCACTCGCGAATCACAGCATCGCCCGGAGGAGCGGCGTCATCACGCGCGGTCGTACGAAACCAGACAAACTGCCCACAAAAGTAACATTCGAAAAACAAACGAAACCAACCGTCGCTAATAATAAGATAAAGCTAAATACAGCCTTTGTGGCAGTGAAAGTGAACGGGCAGCTGGTAGACTCTCGATTTCGCAGGCTCGAGGTCTTCGGCTCAACTGGTAAGGCGCCGCGTGGTGCGCGATTGTCATAATGATTGGACGGTTACGAAATCACGTACGGTCACTTCGGTGTCCAAGTTAACATAATTTATTTGCTCGTTTGATGTTTAATGGCCGGTCGAGGCGAACAATGCAGTTTAAGGTACGCTAAGTGGCTTTCGTGAATGTTGCCTTTCTAAAGTTTACTATTGATACAGCAATAAATGTATGTGATAGTTTGGTAATAGTAGTTAAACCTGTCACGTGACCCCCAAATCAACCGACGCCAAATCAAAACGTGACTATCACGAGACAGCACCAGGAAGAGAGACCTCATACATCCGAGTACCGGTTCACAGTCATGGTGCAGATTAAACTCGAAATGTAAATTATATCACGTATGGTGGAATTATGTAAACTTTATGTTAACACGTCCACGCAACACACGGCGATTTCGAATATGCAGAATTTCGCAAACGGATCGATAAGAGACATCGAGCCGAATGTACAACTCATATTCGTTAGGATCCATTCGAGACTGTTCTAAATAAAACATTTCTACGAGGGTTAAAAAACGATTAATTAGTCATGGTTGCATAATCAGGTGTTTTGCGGCAAAAGGTAACATTTTAAACTCATACTTGCTCATAAATTTAAGAAATCTTTGTATCACGTGCGAGAGTGCTTAAAATGAAATTTCCTAGGAAGCAAGCGAATTTTTTTCATACCTTTTTGGATCAACGAGGTGAAAAAAAACTTGCTTCTAGCAAATATGTTTTAAGTGCTTTTTTTTTTATTAGTATAAGTGGCAAACAAGCAACGGGCATCCTGATGGTAAGTGGTCGCCGCCAGCTATAGACACCTACAATGTCCGGGGCAATGTCAGTGCGTGTGCGTGCCTACCTTTGATGACTATTCACCCTTCGTTTGAAGCAGTCCAAATTATACTTCAGAGGGAAAACCGAAGGTAAGCTATTCCGCAATTTATAGGTACGTGGCAGAAACAATCGCGTAACTTGTCTAAAATGTGCCATTTAATTAGCACGACCGCTATAATTGAATATGACAATGGCAACAGTACAAAGGATCCATAGACATGAAGGGATTCATGGCGCGAGGCTACATAGAAAGCTCCCTTTTCGACTAAGACTTTTTCCACGGAACGAATTGGCTTTCTATTTTATTGTGTCGGCGCTAACGCGACATTGATGGCGGCACTTATTGCACTTGAAACTTTTTACTTGTGCTCGGTGCCCGACGGAATTGGTCGCGAGTCGTGCGGCGAAATTGGACGGCGACCTGTGACGGACGTTCCGGCCCGATACTCCGCCGCACTGGAAATGAGATTTAACTCCAACACCCTGTGAAACGTACCTGAAACAAGAAACAAGGAAAGTTTAGTACACGGTCGATAAATCAAGGTTTGTTACTGGCACGAAGTCAAAGGAGACAAAGAAAGAATAGAATAAAAACCAATCATGAAAAATCATACAATTAGGATCACAGTTTTCCGAGTTGTATACGATCCAATTAGTTAGCTTTTTCGTGAGGAATGAACAAAAAATAACAAATGAGGATAATTCAAAGCCGTCACGCCTAAACGTAACAACGGTAATTCAATCAAAACAATCAGGACGTCAAAGGAGCACTGTATTCAAATAATGGAAGCAAATAGGTCGCGCCCGAAACTGATGGCACGACTGTACAGCTTGGGATTCGGGAAATTCGTGAATGAGCCCCGGACACTCGAAAATATGACGAGATTGACGCGTTTAATCGAAAAAGAGACGGGCCCTTAAATATACCCAATTCTGGTTTTACCGTCTAGGTCAAAAATGTTTCATCGTGCGACCAACTCTTGGATGCAGAAACAAAATCTCGCGTTGGAACCGGACTTATTTAAGGAACATTAAATTAAATTACATTAAGATAATATTTAACTAACATAATTATTCCGTTCTCAGTATTCTATTAATACATAATAATACTTATTCTAGTTAAGGTCAACTGAGGTATTTGTACAAACGCAGCGCTTGAACAACGTCTTATATCTATGTAAGAACTATAAAATGTCTAATAGTTTGAATCTTGATACTTGCATTGATAATTTTAACATGGTTTAATGCCATTGCCGAAGGGATCCTATATAGATACAATATAATGTTGTTGTATCAATACAGATGTATCAGATGTACTGCAGATTATGAATACACATTACCAACACTACTCGAAGTAATCTTGCGCATTGGAAATTAAGCGCTTGAATCATGTATTGGCACGGGAATCTGGACGCGTGCCCGGATATTGTTCCATCATATCGCTGCGATACTGTTTGTTCGATATGGCACTCACTTGATAAAATAAAGTTATGGGCACGGCGAAAGATGCAGATTAGATCGTACGACATTATGATCAAATCATCATAAAAACTGCTCCTATCCCATCAAGCGACAATACATTTTGCTGTAGCGATAAAATAAGCTTCCGACCGGGATAGACACTGGGAGCACGTCAAATTATATATCAAAATCCAGATTGTCATATTTTTGTACCTACTATGACAACACGAAATCAATTCAGCGGTAGTTTAGGTAACTTCATTTGCAGGGCTTTCAAAGAGTTTTTACAGTTTACTATGACGCAATTTTTCAGTTTTGTGTTGACGCCTGACGTGCTACTGCCAAGACGACGGAGATCGGACTGCATTGTGCTGCGTGCTAGTTGGAGCATCAATTCAACTTAAGCCAGTCCAAAGTGTATGTTGCCAGTGATGATATATGGTAATGAGACGTTAACTGCTGTCCTTTTAAAAAAAGCTCAGAATCGCACAACGGGCAATGGAGAGAGCTAATGTTCGGAGTTTGTTTGCCGAAGAACCAGAGTCCTGACATAGCTATTAAAATTTGCAAGTTGAAGTGGCAATGGGCAGGCCACATCGCTCGAAAACCGATGGGGAAGAAAAGTTCTTGACTGGACACCACGAATCGGAAGACGCAGCGTAAGTAGGCCTCCCACTAGATGGACCGTCGACATATCGCGGGTATCCAGTGAATGCAGATAGCAGACTGTCGTTCAGAGTAGAGTTCTAAGAAGGAGGTGTATGTTCAATAGTGGACGTCTTCTGGCTGATGATGATGAAGACAGCCCACAGACATGCAATTTAGATGAAAACGCGATGTCTATCGTAGGTTCGCAGATAAAACGTCTATAAATCCAAACCGTTCCTAACAGTTGACTGTACACAATAATAAATAAATAATGATTAGCAGTCAGACCGCGTGTACAAATCTCAAACATACGCGCACAGTATGTCAGGGTAATAGGAGCCCTATTCGAGCGTGCGGCCCCGGGCCTCACTAACTTGCGATCACAGTTCGGACTAGTTAGATTGCGGCTCTAATCCAATTTGATGTTCATGAACTCGACTGTTGATATATAGACCCGGAGGGGCGACACAAATGAGAATTTAACATTTACTCCTGATTTATGCTGTTTGTTTTCTGGTTCTGATTTTAGGCTCACTTTAATGGTTGTATCGGCAATCTTATAGCAGTTAATATGAATTTAAATTAATCGCTCATAACTGATTTTATCGCGTATATTTTCATCATTATCATCGTCAACCTATCTCAAAGAGTGTGAGAGAGAGGGTGGGTCCTAATCCCTTATGCTGGTCCAGTGCATTTTGGCGAATGCCGTATATCTTTGAACTTTTGAGGTTCTTGGACATCCGGTTTCCTCACGATGTTTTCCTTCACCGTTTTTGAGTGATGACATCAAAACTGCACATTATTTATTATACTGCCGTTTATGTTTTAATTTTAGTTTAAGTTTCATTTGTAATTTTCAGTGTGTAATATTATTATTATTATTTTTTTTTTTTTTTTTTTTTTTTTTTTTTATAAAGATATATTCGTCAATTATGTTCGTTAGTTATGTCAACACCCCTCTCTATGAGGGAGGCCTTGTCCAACAGTGGACGTTAATTGGCTGATGATGTGATGTGTGATGTGTATTGTATTAAGGTACCGTATTAGATCGTATTACTTTGACCCTGGGGATAACTTTGGCCCAAATAAAAGGTTAAATATTCCCACCACGCTGGTTATTCGGTTGTAACCAAAAAGTTCTTGTCAGAATCGTTAGATGGCATTATTAGCTTGGATGCTCCAACCTGGTGGAATGGCGTGATAATTACTAGTCATGATTTATCTTTACTATAAGGTTGTGTACAACGGTCTAGGAATACCACAGCTTACTTATCTACATCTCGGCCTGATCCCTTTCAAAATACATTTCACCTCCGGCCTCCAGCTACGGCAGCCAACAACTAACAACGACTACAAAGCTGCAAGAGCCAAAAAAACTATGAATGTTCCAAAATAAGAACAGTCTAGATACCGCCTAACTGTGGAATGCGTTGCCTGTATGGGTGTAGCCAGATAGTAAAATCTGGGCGTCTTTAAGTCGCGAGTGAATCGGTTTCAATACTTTCTATTTTGCAATAAAAAATGTCAAGAAAGGAAATAATATAAAAATATTTAATTAATACTCGCCATATCGTTAACCGTGAATAAACAATTTGGCATTATATCGATGAATAAATGGTAAATGCCAGAGTTGGAATATGTTAGCGGTCGAATGAAAATTTCCATTTCTGATTGGCGAAATTTTATATTCAAATGATTCCTGATGAAGTCGACTTTTGTAATTCCAATTTGTTACGTATAACTAAAGAGATTAATTCAAAATTTCTTCGTGGATATTATAAATATAATTTTATAACTAACTAGTCGACCGTCCCGGCCTCGTTCGGCCTCGCTACAAAATATAATACCAAACCCAATACTATGTCACCCGGGGATAGTGTAGCTTCCCAACAGCGACAGAATTTTTCAAATCGGTTCAGTAGTTTTGTAGCCTATTCAATGCAAACAAACAAACAAACAAACAATCAAATCTTTCCTCTTTATAATATTAGTATAGACAAAATCATCAACCATGCAAATCATTATCATCATTATCAGCCTGTCATATTGCCTCTGGTGTGGCACAGGCCTTCTCTCAAAGAGGATGGGTCCTAACCCACCATGCTGGCCCAGTACATGTAGGTATTGTAGGTGAATATCATATATGTCTTTGAACTTTTTGAGGTTCTTGGACATTGGTTTCCTCACGATGTTTCCCTTCGCCATTAAGTCTCGACGCATAAAAAGTGCTGTTATAAGTTTAACGTGCGTGTATGTGCATCTGTTCATATATGTGTCTGTATGTGGCATCGACGCTCCCAAACGGCTGAAACGATTTCGATTTAGTTTCATTTTGTTTGAAAGGTGACTTGATCGAGAGTGTTCTTATCTCTGATTCATGAAAATTTGTTTACTCGTTTGAAGCAAATTAGCTTTTTTATCGGGGGTTAAAAAAATACAATTTATATTTATTAAACGATGGCATTATAACTGCACATACTTTACTAATTAAGTAATTGGTGAAGGGCCGAAGATCGAACCGGGACCCGTGAGATTGTAAAGCACACATTTGGAAGGCACTGAGTCACACAACACAGGACTCCCCTGGTGTGAGAATCAGGGTTCAATATCCGAAGATATGCCTAAGTACCTACTAACACTAAATATAAGTATATTTTACCGCTGGGCCACCATCTCTCGACCGTTATACGGTCTAGAAAAATAAATCGTATTCATTCTTTAAATTTTGATCTAGCTACCAAATAATCTTTAACGCAACGTCGTCTTTATTCTCCACCTAAGTATAGGAACACGAAACCTGCAAACATCGTAATCTGCGAAGGCTATCTTTACTAAACACACTGCAGTATTAGATCCAATTATATCAAGATAGGACGGCGAACGAGATTAACTGCGTAAATTGGATATTTCCGTGGTTATGTCATTATTATTATGACGCTGGCAGTGACTTCTGATTCACGGACAATTTATCAGGTGACTGAACTGAGAAGCCATCTTAAATATTGGAATCATCATCGTAAGCCTGTATCGACCTATTGCTGGGTATAAAGGCCTTCTCTCCCTTGATCCCTGCCTCGGGCTAATCTCATCTTACAGATTAGGTAGATACAAAAATGTAAGTTCACGTAGTCTTTGTGCCTAACTCTACTGGTAGTTTTCAGCCCACCCCGAGGCCTTCATCGAAGCTTAGCTACATAAAACTTATTCTAGGATAACTGGCGGCATCCTATAATAAGTACTTATATATACACTGCGGCATTTCCGAGTAGCTTTAATATGGGGTTCTTCAAAAGGGCTGTTAATTGAGTCTTTAAGGGTCGGCAACGTATCTGTGATGCCCCTGGTGTTGCAGGTATCCATAGGCGACGGTGGTCGCTTACAATCAGGCAGTAGTTTAACGTGACATTCAAAACACTTGCGCTCAGTTATATTGCTGGGGAACGTTTTAATTATACGTAACGTACACGTACGAACATATTAAGTATGCAATGGTAGCCGAGCGGCAGCATATGCGCCTGTGCCCGAGGATCGAACCGGGTGCCATCAGATAATAAAGCACTCATGCTACCGCTCGGTCACAATCGCTTAAGTACATGAATGATGCTCACCTTCTGAGAATATCGATCTTTCATCTCCAAGATACAAATAAGCTTTCAATCTTAGAAACCGTCTTTGTATCATCGGCTTTGTATGCCATGTAAGTAATTGCATTAAACCTAATTGGATATGCTGTAAGACGCGGCTCGATATTGAAAACGATACCTGACATTTCTCGTTACCAGGTAATATCGGATATCCTTGTAATACACACACAGTAAATTAACAAGATGGTGGAGATGACACATAAATGAGCATTTATAAATAAAACTATCTATACAATAACGTAAACAAAATATTATGCTAACTAGAGGTTAACAACAATTCTGAGTTTTAAAAAAAACCGAATTAGTTTCCTGCGAAACAGGCCTAGCCTAGTACGGAAGTCGCAGTATCAACATGTGTTCAAATCCTACATACTTATACATACATAAGCCAGTTTGTGTGTTAATAGCAGATCTGATAAATAATTTATATAATCCTGTTTATGTTAGAAAATATATTTTCATTTACTTACCAAAATAAAATAATGCGCGATAAGGCCCGACTAACATTAAAAACATATTTTATTTTTTTATGATTCGCGGGCAAAAATTTAGAAAAAGATTTATGGATATCGAGTCTGCGACAATTTCCTAACCAAAAGAACACTGACATAAATAATTCTCGCAGTTTAAAAAACCAAAAAACGCTAATCCTGAAGATCTTAGTAGATAAGGGTAATGGTACAAACTATACAAATTTTTGCATTGTCATCGGTCCTTGACAAGTGTGCAAAGATTCAAATCAATCCGTCGTTATGAAAGGGGTCAAAATCACGTTCAAATATTCCGGTACATAGATACATACCAAGCTAATAAAAGCGTGTTAAAAATCACCTTTGACTGGACTCTTACTGTGACGTATCTTTTGATAGGTAATTTAAAATTGTTCAGGTAAAATATTGTGCGCCAAAAATACCTTTGTCAGGTTTATAATATTGGAACGAAGTTCCTTATCGCGCGTTACGAAAAGGGGCTAGACGGAAAAAATTAAGACCAAAAGTTGTAACAACACTTTTTGCTATAGTTGTAAGCCGTGCGGCGTGCGCGTGTTTCTCTGTCTGTCTGTCTCTTCTCTCTCTCCCTAACTTCGTTCCATCCGGGTGTCCCTTGACAACTCTCAAGTTTTTTTAAATATATATAACATTGCCTTGTTTCAGTACCAGACGTGCAGTTCTTCAAGCTTGGAAGATTTTTAGAGCAGATGTTTATTAGCACCAATTTTATGAGAGTAACTCGTTATTCAAGGGTTTACAGGTTGTCATTACGTTATCAAAAGCTCAACAGATGATTGATTATCAAAATTGCTTATTTTATCAAATTGAGTATCGCCGCAGCTGTTCAATTTATCAATGTAAAACAAGCCTACATTGACGTTGTCGCACGCGATCTAAACTTTTTCTTTTATATTTTTTTTTTTATCGAAACGATTAATTTTGTTTACAAGGGATTTTAGGTCGGAATCAGATGTAGGACAGTGTTATGATAAAACACTGTTTTAAACTATCACGGTTGTTCACTACAGTTATATGATTATTTACGGGATATTTACCGTGGGTTTGTTTTAAGACCAAGAAAGAGGGTAGATCGTTTTGTCTGCACCTAACTTTAAACTGTTCGACCAACCACCCGCATTCTTCAGTCTTTCCGTTAACATGGTGCATGTAACTGCGCCGAAATGTCGGGAGCTCCTTCCACAACCTTACCACGGTAAATATTCCGTAAATAATCATATAACTGTAGTGTTATGATAACTTAATATCTTGAAATATGAAATGAAATTGAGTTCAATATTTTGACGGGACTGGTGATCCAGTGGGAATAGTGATACGTTAGGAAAATATAGAGATTAAGGAGGTTAGCCATAATTATGTCATGGGAGACCTTCTTTGAGTTCCCAAAAAAAAATTTAAAAAAATTGAATAAAAGAGTTTGAGTGCCCAATGGCCATCGACCCGTTTTAAAAAAGTCGCCAGTCCATTTTTGCACGAGTTCATATCAAGCATGAACGTTTGCGCAGATTTTTATCTACAACATCTTTCCATCTATACTTGAGAAAGCTAACGAGCCTACGGCAATCCTAAACTTTTTCTCAACAATGCTGTTAGGTTCCACCACCATCTCTTCAAACGAAACAAAACGTTACATATTTATATAATTATAAATTCATTAAAATTATTAGAATATAAAATATTAAATTAAATTACAATTACATTATTATTTAAAAACATACACAGAACAAAAAAAACAAATACAATACTTTAATTTCCTTAGTTTAGTACATCTACCTACAGTCGTTGTTTAATTACATTCAAATCCGAACGTGGCTATGCAATTCGCATGTCACATAGATTTGTATTACTCACGGCCGGCGGGGCATGACTTGAGGTATGAGGGGAGCAAGCCTCTGACTGCGCGCCTAGCGGCCATTCGAAGCGATTCTGATTCTTGAGACGGTTGACACTTGTTTAGCGTTCTAGCGGACAAGTGGTTTTTAATTAGCATTAATACCAGCGATCTAGCTGTTATTATTGTGTGAGTCTCCATGAGAGTGATTTCCCGTTATAGGGTGAGTTTTGAATGGCACATAAAAACATTTCATGTCTTGCTTTTATTCTGTGTATAATTGTACAATTTGTGTAAAATTATTATATTTCAGTTTTTTTTTTCACTGTACTATTTCACATATTTAGCTTGCTTATTTCATGGAAATTTCCTTTAAAGTCACTTCAATTAATTTTTTATAACTACCTTGTTTTTTTTAATTTATTTTACTAAATGTACGCATTTAGATAGCCTTCAGCATTTCAAACACATTGTTAATTTAATTTTATGTATCGCTTAAGCCTTCAGCACATCTAGGTACTAAAATGCAACTCCGTTCTGATAGTAGTTACCACCACGACAAAACAACTATGCACGTAACTACCCACATTATTTGTGATGCCGTGGTGGGCCCTCAGAACGGAACTTAGATGAGCCAAATATTAATTATTTGGTTTGTCGATTCCAGGACCAATTTCACCGAAGGAAACCTTCATACATTGCGTAGTCCGAGTTGGGGGACTACCACCGGTCCGACCCGAGTGCGGCCGGTTTTCACAAACTCAGATTTTGGTCATCGCATCTTCGGCTGAACCAACCTCGCTGCGCGTCCTAGTGCCGAGGCCACTTCCCGTGCTGACCCTAAGGCCACCTACCATCTTCGAGCGGACTCACAATATAGGGTAGTACTGCGCTACGGAAGTAGAAACAGGCGAATCTTCAGGTCGAACAACCACGACCCTATAAATTTTATGTGCCTCCTTCTGAGCTATATTCTGGTAAATTCACTTTTCTAAATTTTGATCTATTCTTTTGTTTATAACTTAACTTCATTCGTTTAATAAATCTATCCTTTTGAGTACCTATATCTTGGTTTCATTTTCTTATTACTATATTAGGTAAGTAAATACTAAGGGCCTACTTCTCCCATTGGTACAATCTCTTGTTCAAAGCACCTTGCGCTCTGCCACTAACAGTTTGTACAACTTTCTGAGAATACTACAAAGAAGCATCAGAATGGATATTGATTAAATTTCGTGGAAATACTCAGGTATATTAAAATTCAAATTTATGCGAGTGCTCCTGATTCTTATTACCAATTCCTCAAATATACATAACTTTGATTAAACTAAGTTTAAGATAAAAATGTCAATATGAATAACATAAACCGGCCAAGTACGAGTCGGGCTCGCGCATTGAAGGTGCCGTACCACCAGAAAATACAAAAAGACAACATGACGCTAAGGCGGTCACCCATCCAAGTACCGAACGCGCCCGACATTGCCTAACTTGGTGATGAGCAGAACGTCAACTTTATCAATGTCTCGCATTTGGCCAATATTTATTATTTGTTGTTTTACTTCAGTGTACTACGTTCGATGCTTGTACGTATTACCGTTTCTACATTAGAGCAAATACAAAAAAAAACCTTTTGTTGTATGGGGGGGGGGTCCCTTAAGTGTTTCCTTTTTTACTTCATTTTTACTTAGTCAATCCGCCGTAACATTACATATTATGTGACAATTTCAACTGGCCATCTGTTACGGTTCGAAAGATACAGCCGTTAAAAGGTTGTACGGACAGACAGACCGACAGACGTAGCGTAGGCTTAGTAATAGGGTCCCGTACACTAGGGTACGGAACCCTAAAAATGTTGGTTAACCCTCCCGATTAGATGAAATCCTTGTGCAGTACATCGCAATTTATGTTAATCTAGAGAATTGTGTTTGTGCATATCATTAGTAGTGGAGTTTGCTCGCGCTTCGACGATGTATTCCAGTTCGATAAAGTCAACACACAACGAGAACTACATTTGCCAAAGGTCGATGTTGTAGATATAAGGAAAACTGCTATTAGCGGTATTATAATTCACTAGCGCACGGTGGCTTCGCACGGGGTTTTAATATATATATAAACCTTCCTTGAAAAGTTATCTAACTGATGGTGAAAACAACATTAAAATCCGTTGCGTGGTTTGGGAGGAGTTAGCGTTTATACAGACAGACAGGCGCGGAAAGCGACTTCATTTTATACCATGTAGAGATGACCTAGTGCGACATAAATGAGAAAATTATACCCTAGAAAAAAATCAAATTGCATATTGAGGGTCTCAAAGAAATGCCAAAAATTTGTCCAATTGACCCGAAATCGCCCAACCGTCAGATATGTGACCGTTCCCCAAATCACTTTAAGTGATTTTCCTATCGATTGAGCAGTATAACAGGCACTCGTTAAATAAGACGGATGTGGGTCGCTCAGACGCAGTTGATTACTTAAGGCTGATGGATGGTATAGCAATTGTGGGGTAATTGCGAATTTACGGCCACTGTCGTGCATGGTTCTTATTGGCTTTAAACTTGAGGTTGCATCGTTTCTTTTCAGGTTTAAGCCTGTAATTATACTTGAGAACTTTAAATGAAGCTCTTGTGATGAGCACTTGAAACCAGGTCAAGAGAGCTTCGTGGAGAGGATATGTATCTTCTCCCCAGCACAGAATACATAAAGTACAAGTATACAAGAAGGTTCACTCCGCAAAAGCATTTAAATAAGTAGTGACTCTTACTACCCCACAATAAAGTCCAATTCAGGACGTGCGAGCGCTACCTACTGCTATATTAATCTAGAAGTTGCCTCTCTCTCCTTCGCTTAACTCTTGTCGCGTTATCTCTGTCTGCCGCGCAGCGGCGGGCACGGCAAGTCCGACCTTTCGACTACTTGTAGCTTCATACCTAAAGTGCGGAGTGCGCCAGGCCTGTCCCAGATAAACCCGGACCGGGGAGAATACGTCAAATTAGAATGGCGTAATTGAAAACCTAAGAGCATCGCGGCAACTGGGTCGCGCCGCGAAGCCTTCAAACCGACGTGGGTCGGGGCAGCATGCCTCTGTAGTACCCAGACTTCTCAGTCTTCGTCTTCGCAGCCAAACAGTGATTTAAACTCTATGTTGAAAACAATCATAAATTCCAAGTGAATACGAAGTGTTGTTCGGTTAGACGACGGACATATTAAAGGATATTTTTGGATTTTTTACGAACAACTTTATTTATGAGACCAACCATGAAATCGCAAATAAAAATCAGCTGTTCCATAAAACAGTGGTTGAAAGCGAAAACCCTAAAATCAGAGGCCTATATACAGCAGTGGACTAATATAAGCTGATCATGATGATGATGTTCCACAGAAAAATGACATTTACACTTAACGAAATTTATGGAACTGCTGAAACATTTATCGCGATTCCAAGACTGGTCCCAACAATGATATCCTCGAAGCAGAGATATGAACGAGAGGCCTCGGGTTTGATTCCCGGCCGGCCAGAGATTGAATTGCGAATTTAAATATCTGCCGTGGGTCCGAGTTTTTGTGTCATGGCATCCCCGACACATGGAATCCTAGTGTGTGCTATGAATGAAAATATGAGTTAAATTTATTTTTGACCGTAATCTCATACCATAAGTAAACTCTTACTTTATTCCTTATTAGCTGCGCCCGCGGTTTCACCCGCGTGAATACTTTCGATAAATGTAGCCTAAGTTACTCCTTATAACATCAGCAATCTGCCAATCAAAGTCCCGTCAAAATAGATCCAGCCGTTTTGGAGTCCATAGGGACCAAACACATCAATTTATATTTACAAATAGTTTAAAAATATTGCAATCATGAATGCTAAATCACTTAGCAGCAAATCTTGCGCGACAAAAATTAAAACGCTGCAAAAAGTCAGTTGTCCAAGTTTCCATTTGCCTTAAATTATCTTGTGCAAGTTTTGATGGAGGTACATTTTACTTAGCGTTTTACAACCAGTTTCAACTTTAGTCGTAGTTAAAGAATGACAGTTGAATAATGCAGTAGATTTAAAGTAAAGTTAGGGTAGAGTGCAGAGCAAAATTATATCTATTGTTTACAGGTGGAGACAAAACAGAGTTTGCGTGTCTTTGCCGACTTAAAAAAATCTGGGACAGCTCTTTGTTATATGAAACTGCTGGTATTGTAGAAAGTTCTTCTGACAATTTGTATTAGTCAGCTATGTAAAACAGCTATTCAACTACCACGCTGTATTTCCGTTGGCCCTGTATTTGTTGTATGTGTTTTGTGCATTAACTTTGAGTTTTCTAGATTAGTAGAATATACAATGGGACTGCCATGTTGAATCACACTAATATAATAAATGCGAAAGTAACTCTGTCTGTTTGCTACATAATCACGGCCAAACGGCTTAACCGATCTCGATAAAATTTTATGTATCAATGGTATGTATCAGGATAGACAAAGCCTATTTTTTCTGAAGAAATCGCGGACGTAGTCGCGGGTGCAGCTAGTGCTATATAAGTTGCAAAAAAATTAAAAAAAAATATTTTATTCCGCGTTGAAAATATTGGGAACTGACAAAATTACAAATGGATCACATTAAAAACCGACTTTAAAATTAGTAATTACGCAATTTCGTTTACTTGGATGACATGTTTTTTTTTTCCTTCAGTTATTTTCATTTAAGAACCAAAACTGCTAAATCAATTTTGATGAAATCTACATGGGACCACCTCTGAAGTATGGCCTACCAAACAAAAAAAGAATCATCAAAATCAAATCATGATTGGCGGAGAAACCGGTGAACATACATAAAAACAAATATATATATAAATAGTTGTACATAGAACCTCCGTCTTTTTTGGAATCGGTTGAAAAAAAACAGAACGGACTAAACAATGACACCAGTGGCTTCACAGATACGTTGTCCACCTTTAAAGTCTCTATTAACAACCCTATATATGATAAGGACTATATTTAGCCGGGTATGACCTAAAACTGCAACCAGAACCATCGGAGGATTGGCAGCAACGTCTAATTAGTATATACACAGTGAACGTACTGCGATCCTCAAGCCGTCTGCCAAGCGTGGGGATTATGGCTACACCCCTCTTTAAGAGGGAGGCCTTTGTTCAGCAGTGGACGTTTACTGGCTGATGATGATATGATAAGAAGTCTGGATGTTTTTATTCACGTACAAAGATGAACGTCACTAAATATCCAGTTTTATTTTTTTTTAAATTAGAACGACTGTCAAGGCAAGGGTAAGAAATTCGTTATAGCCAGTTGCACCCATATAAACGAAACGTCAGTCATTCGAAATCAGTTAGCAACTGTACTGTAAATAAGAATGTTCAATCAAGGTTCTGTCACAATACCTGGCGACATATTTTCCTTCTCATTTCCGTTCTATTTACTTTTCTGTGGTAATTTCACATGGTAACTGCGATCTACGTACGTGATACGAACGTTGTCGGACAGCAAATAGCAACAAAAGATGGTTTAATCGCCCTCCAGGCTGACGGCTCTCAATCAGCCGTAATTGGAACTTGGCAGAGCAGCCTTTTACGATCCAATTCTGCACTGATCTGCCTCATGGCCTCTAATAACTACCCTTTGAACGTCAGACTTAACTGTGACGTTTAACTTACAGTCATATCTTGCAGAGCCAGTAATCACTGAACTAGGTATCGTCATCATCATCATCTTCCTATGTGGGGAGGTACAGTACGTTTGTACGGCTTCTCCGTTCATCCCTATCCGTCATGTCTGACCGTAATCCGAATACACGGAAGGAGGTATTTAATTATTACGTAATAGCACAGAATACATATTAGTACAAGTACAGAAGATTCACTCCGCAAAATCGTTTAAATAAGGAGCGACTCTTGCTACTACACAACAAAGTGCAATTCAGGACGTGCGAGCGCTAACTACCTACAGCTTATATTAACTCAGAAGTTGCCTCTCTGTCTACCGCGCAACTCTTGTCGCGTCGTCTGTCTATTGCGCGTTAGCGGACACGGCAAGTCCGACAAGACGACTGCTTGTAGCTTCATACCTAAAGTGCGGAGTGCGCCAGGCCTGCTAATAGTAGACAAACAAGCGACCGGCCACCTGATGGTAAGTAGTAACGCCGCATGGACACCTACAATACCCGGAGCCTTGGCGGTGCGTCGCCTACCTTTGAGGACTCTATTCCTTTTCATTTGAAGCAATTGAGGTCATATTTCGAAGGAAAAACTGGAAGTGGTAAGCCATTTCTTGTGGAATGGTTTACGACTTTCGGTTTTTCCTTACAGGTGCGTGGTAGAAACAATCGATCAAATCGAACAGTTCGATACTTCGAAAAGCCATCCACGCATCTATAATGTGTGGATGGCTTTTCTGGCGATAGTGGTAGGTATAATGATAACGGGAGCTCCACTCACAACCTTACCACGGCAAATATCCCGTTAATAATCATATAACTCAAGTGAACAACCGTGGTAGTTAAAACAGTGTTTATATAGGTATACGGAGCTGTATTTAATTATCATTGTGTTCATTAAGTACCCATGTACGGCATAATTATGTACTAAATATTTACTTAAAAACAATTTATTTCTCACACTGTTATATTGTACGAAGGTATTAAGAAAACACGAGTTGATGGAAAAATTATACCTAAATTACTAACGACTGCGGTCGAGTGTTTTCCGCGATAGTTCTACTGTTAATTACAATGCAATTAACTTCGAATTACACCAATGGTTAAACCACCGTCACAGTGAGTTAACAAGAACATCATTACGTGAGCGTTTTAATGAGCCACATATTTGTTTATTAATAAAATTATTATTTCACTAATAAACAAGTCCTAATTACAGCCCCGTTAGCTTAGTTGGTAGTGAAACTGCCTTCTGAGCTTGGGGGCGTGGGTTCGAGTCCCGCCTAGGACAAACATTTTTGTGATGAACATTTGTGTTTGTTCTATGTCTGGGTGTTAATATCTATTTAAGTATGTATTTAAAAATATATATGTGTGTATATCAGTCTCTGCCAGCCATATTACAAGCTTTGTTTAGTTTGGGGTCAGGTGACCATGTGTGCAATCATGTCCCAGATATTTATTTATTGTTTAATTATTAGGTTAATAATAAACTTTAGATTCGCCTTCGGCATTCATTTAATGCAAGCGTTGTTTATAACAGCAATAAAACAAACGACCTTGCCTGGATAATTATGATTATAAATAAGGCATACTGAGTTTTTTACCGAATTGGAAAAGCAAATGCGCATGTAGGCTATGCAATTAAAACTCCCTTATATACGCCTTTTTCCCCATTCCTGGCAATGCGTTTTTACCACTAACATCACGTATGTTGTGGAAAAAATCATTGAATACATTTCGTAGATATCGGATCTGGGTGATATAATTCCCTTCTGCCTATTTTTCTATCAGACTGGCAGAGTGGGCACGAAAAGGCGATACCGCTGCATGGTTGATATTCCGAAAACCGTACGAAGCGCATTGATTCCACTTTCATTGTGCGTACTGCCAGTTTGTGGAATGCGCTGCCTGAATAGACATTCCCCGATAGATACAATCTGGGTGTCTTCAAATTAGTTCAAATCGCGAGTGAATCGATGTCTTCTAAGCAAGCGTACTCTATCGTAGACCGTATCAAGATAGCGGTGAACGCAAGCCTATTATTTGATAATAAAAAAAACTCTTAGTTTGTTTACCATAAAAAAATCAAAAGAATCAATTACATTTGCTATAACAAGAATGTCGATAAAACAAGAAACCAAAACCTCAAAGACATTATTCTATAGTCTAATATGAAATCCAAGGTGATCGATGAACCTACCAATCATAAACAAAGCCTCAACGAAATTACAAAAGACAAACTCCGTCGTCCTATCAAAATTCCAAAAGGAAACAATAACACACGCCTCATTTCCTGTGTCTAATACGGATATCGGATAATGTCATGCAATTTCCCTTACAAAAGATAAGATTAAGGTTCCGAGACTCCAAGTATCGTTGGGTTTCGATAGGAAAAACATTTAGACATTTCGTGTCGATGGTGCAAAAGAACAAACAAACGAGCAGCAGATCTAGAGTGAATAGATTTCTTCTTCCACATGACGTGCTCCATCCTCGACAAACACCGTCGCTAACCATCAGGCAAGTTGCTGTCCAAACGTAGATTTATTCTAAGTAAAATAATTATCAATTTAAAAACCGACTTCACAAAATGAGTATAAAATTGGAAAATTTGGTTAATTGGATGATCACACTGTCCAGGTATCAAAATTTTCCAGTTCATTCCATTTTGATTTAAAAACCAAACTATTGAACCGATTTCGATAAAATTTCTATGGCATACAATCTTTCAACTAAAAAAGAATTTGCGTCGATTTTGATAGAGTGACTTCTAAAAAAGGATCTTTCTAGTCAGAGGAAGAAGTAAGAATTCTCAATATCTAAAATACCTATTTAGTGAGAGGAAGAAAGAAAGACAGAAATAATCGAGTATGAAATATCATTTTGGTTTCTGGTGGTTTTAATCATAATCTGAACACTGAAGCATCTGCAGAGAAACTATCAAGTACTAGACATCAAGTAAAGCATAAAAGGTATCGATCGAGCCCTAAGCAAGATTAACTTAACCGTGACACTACACAATGGATATCCAATGGCGCGAACAGAATCAATCTTCATACATTTCACCGTCGAACGAGTGATAATAGAAGGCAAGAGCAGCCATATTCCCTGACAATAGGACCAGCTGTGTAATTGCTCTACGCCAGAGTGCATTGTCGTAGTACAATCGAAGACTAGCTCCCGTCGAGGTTCCTCATCTCGCCTAGTACCGTTATTGGAGACGCGATATGTGAAGTGGTTCAATTCGCTCGGTTAGATCGATTTAGATGATTACATTTTTTATGAGGCATGTGACGATCTCGATCAAACAATCGCATTGTGTGCGAGCACGTGTGAATCTTTCATGCCCTTTAAATGTGTTACTGTTGAATAAAACAATACCCCCAAAGAGAACGGGAAAAAGCAACTTTTTCCAAGTAAAAGTTTGGGTGCACAACGTGAATGCTGGGTCTATTAGAATCTTATTAAAATCTTACTGAATTTAGGTGATACGTTACATGTTTGGCGGGAAATTCAAATTTCAAACAGTTTTTTTGTCCTTGTAGCTAGACCGGGTTATTATTGTGAAATGACACAGTGTTTGCGAAAATTGTTGGTTGTTCTTTAAATTATCATGTACAGTTATTAATCAGTAACTCACCATATTACTTACATTTGTCAATAAACCGTATGAAACAGCAACAATTTGTTTATTGACAAATGTATGTAATAATGTGCCTTAGAGATAAATAACTTTACGTGAGTTTGTAAAGAATAATAATCAATTTTCGCAAACATCATGATTGTTCACAAAAATTACCCGGACTAGCTACAAAAAAAAACTGTTTGCAATTTGAATTTCACGCCATACTTGAAACGTTCCACCTTAAGTCTTGGGAGTTTACTCATAGTTACACTTTTTAAAGGCGAATAAATGCCTTTATTATCTAAACAATATACAAGCTAACACTGACACTACAAAAACAGTGAGACTGTCCATCGACCGTTGAAGGTCTAAAGACAATCCAAATGCTCAAGCCCACTATCAGTTAGCGTACCCAGCATCCTGGCGGCATTACCACGCTGAATGGCAAATCCTATGTCGTTATAACAATATCTAATATAGCTTGCAACAAAATGTGACTAAAGCACAGATTATTTTAACAGTTAGTTTAGTTTTGTTGTGTATTGGTAACTCAAAAATGTATATAACGCAGGGAAACAAGAATACCAGGGATTACGAGAAGTCCCTAGAGATGCCACGAAATCAAGGAAGAAGCCGAATGTTCTAGTCCAGTGATTCTCAAACTTTTTCTCGAGCCGACCCCCTAAGTATGAAAAAAAAAAAAACGAGACCTACCTTCCACGTTTACAATCGGTATTTTATTATATTACAAATATCAAATACGTACCTTTTTTCATTTTTATAATTATTTTAATAATTATTTTTATAATACCTTGCGACCCCCTAGGGGGTCGCGACCCACAGTTTGAAAAACACTGTTCTAGTCTATTACCTATTTTTACTGATGTTATATATATGTATAATTATGAATAGTGTTAAAAATCTTTGATGGATATAGATGTTTTTTTTTCCTTAGTGAACCATATAATAAAATGTATGGACTCTACAAAAACAATTTTACATATATCTATCTCGGCAGCACTTACCAGTTTAAGTCCGTTAATGTAGTGGATAATATTATCTGGCTTCATACATCACCGCACCGCACTATGTTTCGCGAACATACAATTTCAGCGCTAGACAGAAACTTTTTCTATTATTCATGTTCCGTACACTTATTCACTTAGCGTCACCAACAACCCCGCATAACATTTCGCTCAGCTACTTAACTATGACGAAGTTCGGCGCACCGCGCGACGCATGCATACAAGATCGCAGCCATTGTAATTCTGCGCGACACAATAAAGTTGCAGTCTCGCTGCACTGCCATTGACACTCTAAACAAGTTCCGTCCTAAGTTACACTATTCCACTCCACAAACGCAAAGTTATTCGAGCGACGGCAACAGCTTAAATGAGGACAATAAGTAACTAGCTAATTGTTTCAAAGTTGAAGGACGAACGGAGCTTACGTGGAAATGGGAATTTCTTGAGAGTTAACATGAATAAGGTAAAGTGTTTTCGGGCGCCGCGTGTATGGAAGTTTCGGTAAATATGCGCATAAATTTTGTGATTGCAATTGAGGGATTCAAAGGCGTGAGAGGGAAATGTTAGGCGTACACCGAACAGAAACACGTGCGGATGAACCAAAAACCGTTCGGAAATATTCAAAATATGACGTCGTCGCCCAACACATTTGAAACACGAGTTATTCGGTAAAAAGTATTTTTTAAGCTTTCTCATCACGTCTGGTCGATGCAACTTGGGACCAAAATGCCAGCCTCTACTTTGCTCAAAGGTAGAGAGCATTGCTACACAACGTGGTAATGGGGCCAGCATTTTGGGAACAATTTTATGGTTTAACTTATTAAGACTTTTATTTTCTCAAAACGAATTTGTACATTCACTTAAAATTAGAAACTAAAGCTTATCTTCTAGTCTAGGACTAAAGCTTCTTCTAGTCTAATATTTTCACAGGTAGCGGTTAGTTAAACAGGTTTAAATTAGTTGTTTTTATTTTATTTTATTCTTCTGTACATTATGTTCTATAATCATTAAATAAATATAGCAATGTAATAGCAAAACAAAAAAGTTAGATGGTAGATGCAGGACAGAGACGAAAATGTAAGTTCTGTTAGCAATATGGCACAAATTAATTTACCATCAACTAAAATGCCTTCAAACTTTCCGTGAATTTTCCTTAAGCTTGAACTAAACTTTGAGTGCCTAATTTATAAGTTTCAAGAACGAAAGTCTACCTCAGCGGTCGATGAATCTTTTAGGGTCCCTGTTTTCAAAGAACTGAAATCGGGAAGCCTTTGTTTACCACTAAAATTAAAACCATAACTGCGTTGCCAGGGCTATTTTTAGTAAAAATGTTGAAATGTTCGTGTTAGTGAGTGAACCCTTAAAATCAGATTATGTAGGGAAGTAGAAACTAAACAAGAAAGGATTCGTATTTTCCCTGGTCACATATCACTATGACTCGGCAGAAGATTTCCAGTAAAGTAAACAACGCACGTTTTCTAGCAGAGCTTTCAAAGGAAACTGCTTTTGAAGGTTAAAAATAGAGGATGACTGGACGAGCGGACAATGGGCGCCTTCCGAGCATTCTACAAGACTTGCCGAGACGTGACGTTGACAAACGATGCCACGGCTTCTTAAGACACTTGGACAGGTGATCCGACGCGAAATGTCCATTCATTGTCCTGCCAGCTATTCGGTTCGGGATAACTTGGGAGGGGGTTCGGCCCCGGTCTTATCTTTGCACAAAGGGTATTTGTTGTTAATGATAGATGCTGTTGTTGCCAGTGTCTGTATAAATCCAGCGGCTTAATTAACACGACCGAAATTCCAAAGGAACATTGCTTACCCGGAATGGTGTGTAGCAAGGCGCGAGGAAACTCGTATCTGGGCAATATTGTGGTGCAGTTTTGTCGCCGAAAATCGTTCAATTTCGCCCGAGAGCGGAGCAATCTCGGCAAGATTCGCAGACGATAGCTCGATAGCTGTTTCGACGGTGTTTACATAATAGACACACGCGGTGAAAGCGAGTCCGCGACTTGTGATCGGATTCTATATAACTCGAGATAATAAGCGCCTTCTGACATTGCAAGGTGAAAGGAAGATTCGGTATTCCGATGACGTAATACATTTGACTATTTTGATAATAATAAAAACGAAAATATCTGGCTGAAAGTTAATGCGGTTCGGATAGTGCTAAAATTTTATTGTTGTAAAAAACACAGGCTTTACATATTTAATCGAACCGGATTTACGTCGAGCACATTTGCTGTTATAACTAAAAGAAATAGATAATTTTGGTACATAGTATAGTATATATATTCCACGGACATGAAATTGATTTGTAAAACGTATCAAATTAAATCAGCTTTATCGAGTAAGCAGCGCAAAAGTTTCACAGATAATTTTGAACTGCCGAAAACTCAGTGGGAGCCGGGAGGTGTCAAACTCAAAACCTTTTAACTTTCCTATCAATATTATTTCCACGCGTATTAATTCCTTGCAGACGACCCAAGTTGGGGCGCGCTACATTCGTATTCGTGCCGTTGGTTGAATTTCCGCGTTTCTTATCACGACCGATTCCAGTTAGGAACAAGTCTAGTGAGTGCGCGTGAAGTATTCCCGGGACGGCGAACTTCGCCACATTACTCGATAATTGATAAAGTTTAACATATAATGTGGTCGAACCGAGAGAGGCAAATATTGGGAAAACTGTTTGGGCAGACGGTTTGACTTCTAGCGGAGTTTAAACGGGGGTAATAGCCCGCCTCACGGCTAGCTGATTACACACAGAAATTACAAATTGCTTGCGAGGCGGTGCACGTTGCAGACGGAGAACTGAGCCAGCAGTTTGTCTGCACCCGGCCTCAGATGGAAACAATGAAGTTTAATAATTGCTAGTTAACCGTCGGTTATAGCATTAGGATTCCGCGGAGCTCTCCGCTAACGTACTTCGTATATACAGATATTGTTTTAAAAATATTGCAACAATATATGATTATTGTAATAAAAGAGGTATCAATTTTAACTTCGCGTTGTTATGAATACTGTACGAATGCACTGATAGTAACAATTTGGGATTTTCTGTATCACATTATTAATTGCAAAATTATGCCACACTGGATTTCCCAATATTATTATAGAATGATAAAACCAATAACCTATGATACGATTTATTTCTCAAAGATACAGTTTCCCCGTAATCACATTTGTAGTAAAATTGCGCTTCTATTTCTTAGAGATCTATTTTCCCTATTTTATTTATTTACAAGCTGCGCCCTGCGGTTTCACTCGCGTGGTGATTAAAATCGGTGATGATAATGATGATGAAAAGTAGCATATGGGTAATCTAGGACATAAGCAATGTATATTTACAAATTTCATCCAAATCCATCCAGCCGTTTCTGCGTGATTGAGTGACAAACATCCATCCATCCATCCAAACTTTCACATATATGATACTAGCAGCGCCCCACGGTTTCAACCGCGTGGTGATGAAAATCGGTGATGATTATGATGATGAAAAGTTGCATATGGGTTAATCCAGGACAAAAGCAATGTATATTTACAAATTTCATCCAAATCCATCCAGCCGTTTCTGCATGATTGAGTAACAAACATCCATTTATCCATCCATCCATACATCCATCCAAACTTTCACATATATGATATTAGTGTGATTAGTCCCGTGTCAAGGCCGATTCCTCTACAATTCAGCAAGTAAAATCCTTATTATAAAATATATACGTCACTCTACATTGAGTAAAACTCATCGCTGGATAGCCCGCATGAGTTGAATAACCGCAGGAATCAGTTTTTATGATAGTTTCTGCACAGCAATAGAATGACATCAATTTGCAAAAAAACTGTGAAGTATTTTTAGCAATACAATAGCGACAGCACATTAGACACGCGTTTTTGTAACATTAGGATTTCGTTCAGCAGACTGGCACTAGTAACATATCGAATCATTCTTGAAGTTATTCATCATCATCATTTCAGCCATATGACGTCCACTGCTGGACATAGGCCTCCCCCATCGATTTCCAAAGGGATCGGTTGGAAGCGGCCTGCATCCAGAGTTTTCCTGCGGTCTCTTTTAGGTCGTCTGTCCATCTTGTGGGTGGACGTCCTACGCTGCGCTTACCGGTCCACGGTCTCCACTCGAGAACCTTTCGGCCCCATCGGCCATCTGTTCTGCGTGCTATGTGCCCTGCCCACTGCCACGTTGAAGTTATTAGGCGGACTTATTCTCGTATTTTTTTCTTTCAATAAACTGAGATGATGGAGAGTTATGCTTGGAGTTTCTATGCGCGATAGAATCCGGAACGTGGATATTCGCCAAAGAACCAAAGCCACCGACATAGCTATTAAAATTTGCAAGTTGAAGTGGCAATGGGCAGGCCACATCGCTCGAAGAAACGATAACCAATAGGGAAGAAAGGTACTTGAGTTGAGACCACGAACCGGAAGACTCAGCGTAGGTAACTAGGTAGGCCTCCCACTAGATGGACCGACGACATTGTGAGAGTCGAATGCATCCACTGGATGCAGATGGCAGCATGTCGTTCAGTGTGGAGGTTAAAAAGGGAGGCCTTTGTTCAGCGGTGGACTTCTTCTGGCTGATGATGATTAAGAAGAGATTTAATAAACTCGTTATCGATGTTTCTTCTATCTTTTCCGCCATCCTATAAAATATCAACACAAAATTGATTTTTTTTTTTTACTTTGTAATTTTTATCTTAACTGTAAATCTAACCGGAATCGAAGTAAAGCGGCCTAATAACTCTGATACTCACTGAGCCTTTACGAACTAACTACTTATCGAATATTATATTATTCAGCTTTGCACAATGCACCGTCCACAAAGCGACCTTGAAACTGTTGCGTGGTGTTCACGCTCTAATTGCAATGCACGCGAGACGGTCGCCATGTCGTCGCTGTCACGTGCCGCTTTATGCACATGCACATACGTGGCATCAGATACCAGGAGCAAATTACATCACCTAGACGTTGAACATTGCGTACAAACTGACGACATCTGGCCAGTTCACAGCTTTGATGCTGCACGAAGTAGATTTTATTCTCTACTTCTGCGCTTCTTCGGATCAGAATAATTCTCGCAGTTTAAAAACACGCTTTAAAATCGCTAATCCTGAAGATACTAGTAAGGATAATGGGACAAACTATTTAAATTATGACATTGTCATCGGTCTTTTATAAGAGTGCAAAATTTCAATTTAATTCGACATTCTGAAGTAGTTGAAAATCAAGTTCAAAGATTCCGTTACATACATACAAGCAAGGCAAGCTAATAAAAGGGTGAAAAAAAAAGGGAGATAATTTTACTCCTTTTCCAAGGCCTTGTACTCTCATTTAGATCGTACACTTTTCCTAAATTAGCTGTAATTTAAAGTGTCTAGTTATCAAATAACGACCAACACGTAAAGCGTTTTTGTTTCAGTATCACATCGACTAAGAATGAAATTATCCCTTATACATTTAAGAGCACCCACGCGCCTATAAAAAAACCCACGAACACCGGACGAACGTCTCCGGGAGCGCGCGAATTCCCTGATGATGCAGCTCTAATAATGGCTCTGTAACCGTCCGGGAGCTCGTCTCGACCGATGAACATAACGTGAGTGTAAACCGTTTTCATGCTATAGCTGGCAAACCAGCAAACGAGCTGCCTGATGGTAAGCAGTCACCGTCATATAGATACCTGTAACAACAGGGGCATCACAAATACGCCCACCCCCCCGACCGACCTTTTAAGACTAAGATTTTTGATGAATTGAGTATCCCAAAAGTCTGGTATTAACACAGAAAATAGAAGTAATAGAACGGAAATGAGAAGGAAGCTCTGTCGCCAGGTATTGTGACAGATACTTGATTGAACGTTCTTATTTATGTCAACGCGTCGAACTCCGCGTCACAGTTGCTACGAGTTTATATGAGTGCAAGTGGCTACAACAAATTTCTTACAAAACGCCTTGACAGCCGTTCTAAATTTAAAAAAAATACCTTTTCTGTGGGTATTAAGATAGTCTCAGTAAGTCTCAATAGAGCTGCGTTTACACAATTCTCGTTAGGTGTACACAATTCACCCGTACATACGTGACATCAGATACGAGTATGTACGAGTATTTGCGAATTGTTCCACTTGGCCGTGTTGCGAATGACTTGAACAGAACAATCTGGGCACATATTGTTAGTTATCTGTAAGTTCCAAGTCTGTATAATTTCAGTTTGATAGGTATCCTATTTCAATTCAAACAGAACATCTCTCATGCGACATTAACACAACGAAGTAACCTTCGATAATAACACAAGGAGTTTAACATTAGTTATAGATATATGCACACTCGCATTAATGTTAACACTTTTCATCAGACCAAGCGACGCACCCCGCGATGAAATTCTATTCACTTTGTCCTACGAGAAAAATACAAATGCATCCATATTCTAGCTTTGCCACGTTCGCGCACGAACAGTTTTTTAACGCAACGCGCGTGCTTAGACTTTGAGAAGGTTAATGATACCACAACCCGTCCTCACCGAGTCCTCAAAGGTAGGCAACGCACCGCCAACGCCCCAGGTATTGTAGGTGTCCATAGACGACGGAGACTACTTACCATCAGGTGGCCCGTCGCTTGTTTGTATACTATTACATTTATCATATATTCATCAGTATAAAAAACCGACTTCATAAAAATGACAGAACTGGACCAAATTGAAAAGGGACAACACGGGAAGCCCCAGCTTTCAAATAAAAAAAATATCAATATCGGTTCACCCAATCGAAAGTTCCGAGGTAACAAACATTTAAAAAAAACAGTCGAATTAAGAACCTCCTTCTTTTTGGAAGTCGGTTAAATAAACATTAAATATTAGTTACAATTTACTTTAGGCTTAATTAAGAAAAATAAACTAAATAATAAACAAGCAACGGAGTTATTGACAGATGCACTACACCTGAGCCGGTAACAATTTCTCAAGTGTCGACGTCAGTGCAACGGCTTGTTCAAGATAGTTAAAGTTAAGAAGACTAAGCCGGAAAGCGGACGCTGGCACAGACAGCTTGTATACCCACGGTAAAGAATAACAATAATTTTGAGACTTGTACAAACAACGTTTTCTCGGAGAATAAATCGTAAGATAAACCAAAGGAAAACTTTGAGCTCTTAAACATGTCGGGGCGACTTATGTCGAAATATAGACAGCAAGGGAAATGTATGAACGCTTGTGATCACAACGTCGAAAGCTAAGCAAATGGTAAGTAAACAATCATGCCTGTAAACGAAAGAATATGCCTGCGATTGTTTAACGACAGACACCGCGGCGGAACAAGCTAATTATCAATGCTAAGCATGTCAAGAGCACAAAGCCAGCCTTGAAAGCTTCGATTACTTCAGAGCACAGTTGTTTACACAGATCCAGTAGCGCTAAATCAGGCTGGAGAACTTAATGCCCTCCTTTCGGTGATTGTAGTCGTGTTCTTTGGCAACGATACCAAGTCCGGAAGATGGAAACGAAAATAATGATCACTTTTATTTTGTCTTACTTCCAAAACATGTGGCTACTCGCAGGAGTATTACATTCTCTTGGGCTACTCGTAATGAGCCAATTCCGCTATCTTCGCATGAATCTTGTTTAGCTTTTTTGGACCCGGGTATGTCCTAAAAATGCGACCAGGACCGCCGGAGGATGGTCAGCAGCGTCCTATTAGTACACGGTGAACGTACTGCGATTCCCTACCAACCTGCCAAGCATGGGGATTATGGCAACACCCGTCTTTAAGACGGAGAGGTTGTTATTCAGCAGTGGACATTTACTGGCATATGATGTATGTATGAGGATGTAGCTTTTCTACTTAGTGACAAAGCGGTAAAGATACATGTCTATTCCGCAACCTAAGTGAACGCGCAAGTGAAGTGATAAGCTAAGTGAATGTGATTTTTTCTTGGCTATTTCTGCAGATAAATGTCAAAACATCAAATTATAAGGGCAAGGGACTACAGTCAAGAGTACAGACATTTTGACATTTCTCTATAGTAATCGACAAGAAAAATACACGTTCGCTTAGCTTATCACTTCACTTGCGCGTTCACTTAGCTTGCAGAATAGACATGCAGAACATCCTCAGAATATAATATTTTAATTTTGTTGATGTAAGTAATAAAATTAGTCAATCGCTCCTTTCAACTGGGTCTTATTACAAATTTTATATTATATTTTTGGCAGGCGTCTAATGTTACCGAGATTATATCCTATCGACGCCGACGGTGAAGGTATATTAGACGAAGTTGCCTTGTGGCGGCTCTATTGCCGATATTAATTTACTAACATGGCAGAGTAACAATGCACCGGCCACTGGCAAAATTCCAACGTTCATCGCCTTCAACCGCGGCCGGTCGACCAACCTCCGTCGGAATTTATCTGACGTTTGATAAGAAACTCTGTTCTGCAACATTTGCAATAACTTCGCTTGACATTTCATTCATAACTCAGTAAAAAAATACTTTTTACGTAAACATAGTACGTCGTAATTCCATTGCCACGCATATCTTAGCAGAAAGCCTGTCTCTACCTTGAGTTACTTACACCAAATACATAGTGAAGTGTACTCATATTCGTAAGTAAATATGAAATTCTCACATCATTAACTCCACAGAGAGATGGCGAAAGTTAAACGCTTTGCGGGGGCAAGTTTATACGATTACACACTGATGCTAGAGGAAGTTCACATTTAACTTTCTTTCGATTACTTTACCGCTAGAGCAGAAGTTAAACCCCTAGAGGAGAAGTAGTTAAGTATCGTGCAAATTGAAACTTTAAAAAGTTGCAACCGAAGGACGCAAGCTATGTTGCATTTGTTTGCCTTTCGAGTAGTATAGAATTTAAATGCCAGCCCCAAGAAGTTACTTACGTATCCGTCTTAATTTAAATTCAACGAAGCTTTAAATCTTATTGCATAGGATTACGGATGACGATAAAAGCCCAGTTCATTTGTAAGCGAGTGCCAGGATCCTCATTAAACTAATACTAAAGGTTTACAGCCGATCAAAGGTCAAAGGGAAGTATTTCAAGGACCAATTTATTAGTTGAGCTGTCGATGTTTACGTCGAGATTGTAATACTACGTCGTAAAGAGGAGATAATAGTTTTATCATACTCATAAACGCAATGAATAGCAGTCTGTATGAATTCAAGGTTCTCGAATGGAGACCACGGACCGGTAAACGCAGCGTAGCACTAAAGTTAAATGATTATTTACGGGATATTTACCGTGGTAAGGTTGTGGAAGGAGCTCCCGATATTTCGGCGCAGTTACATGCACCATGTTCACGGGAAGACTGAAGAATGCGGGTGGTTGGTGAAAAAGTTCAAAGTTAGGTACAGCCAAAACGATCTACCCTCTTTCTTAGTCTTTTGCTACGGTTATCACTGGAACTCGAACTCGAACCTAAGTCTCGACAAAACACACTCACTGTATCACTGCGTATAGTATTTTGAACACATTTTGAACGCGGACTTTTATTTTTAAGGCAACCTAATACTGGATTCCACGCACTAGCGAGTTGAAAACCATCACCTCGATTGAAAGTATGGCATTTCGAGATTTCAATAGTTTCCTTTACCAGCCTTGGTATGTAGTGACGCTCGGTGGACAGGATTTCGGGATTATGAAATTCAATCCAGTGGTTAGGACCCGCGTCCAGCAGATGCTCAGCTATGGCAGATTTATGTCTCTCATTATTTTTGACTACCTTACCACGGTAAATATCCCGTAAATAATCATTTAACTTTAGTGAACAACCGTGATAGTTTAAAGCAGCGTAGCACGTCCCACTAGATGGACAGACGACATAAACGAGATCGCAGGAAAACGCTGGATGCAGGACGCTTCCAACCGGCCCTATTAGAGATCGATGGGGAAGGCCTATATCCAGCAGTGGACGTCCTATGGCTGAAATGATGCTGATGATGAATTCAAAAACAAAACCATGCAGATGTTAGCTTTGATGGTTATTTTATGAGATTAGAGGCCAGCCACAAAAAATTCGTGATGCTCATGTTTTTTATTCTAACGTACAATAATGTGTTTTTGAGAGAAACGTTCGCGATAAAATTAGTTACGGCAAGGACCGGTTTGTCTGTACATCATTCCAGTAAAAAAAGATAGCAGACTTGTTTGACGTTGGATATCATCGAGTCACATTGCGCAACATCCCGAGGCACCGTGACCTTTACTGCAGAGCAATCTACACGAGCATTGCTTACATAAGCAACTCAATACAACGTCAGCACTTTCAATTGAGGCTCAGCATTATAACAAGGTTATGAAAGTTACTAAGCGGTCACAGAATAAATAATAGTCGCACCATTGTTATTGTTTTTAACACGCTTTTATTAGCTTGGTATGTATATATGTAACGGAATCTTTGAACGTGATTTTCACCCCTTTTAAAACGTCGGATTGATTTGGAACTTTGCATACTTATCAAAGATCGATGACAATGCAATAAAGTGTGTTTTATGAAAAAAAAACTGAATACGTTGCCAATTCTGAAGTTTGCAGCAATTAATAAAACTTGCAGGCATGGAATTGTCCCAAACTTATTGGCAGTTTGGAATTCGAAAAGTTTGAAGTTCTAAAGCATGATCGGTGACAAGGGACACTGCACTAAGTGCCAATATCAATTTAACGTGTGGGAGACGTCATCAGGCATTGTTGGAGAGCAGCCAAGCTGAGCGTAGCTTTGGGCAGCCAAGCCAAGTCACGGACAGGGGAGGGCTGGAAACAAGCCTCTGTTACTTCATTTGCAGAAGTTTTAGTGCCCGCATTTCATCAAGTGTTTCAACTTAATAAAAAATCTGTAACATTTTGCTGAGTTGCATATTAAATACACGCTAAATTTGGCAAGTTAAAAAGTGGGCGTAGTTATGACTCTACAGTGAAGTAAGCACTCGAGCGATATGAACATTGAACATCATTCCCCCACCTTCGCGACGTAAAGCAAAAATACTAAAAACTAAACGGATGAAAGACATCCCTTTCGTTCGTATTTAATTTACTCTTTTAAAATAATTATTGAAACTGAAATAGAAAGAATGAATTGACATTGTAGAAAGATCTTATCAATTCAACAGTTAAGAGTGGGAAGTGTTGGTTCAAGGGGCAACGAAAAAAGCTTGTCAAAGAGTTTTAATTCCAATCTTTGATGACATTTCATTTGTAAAATCCTCTCAGCGGAACATCAAAGGGATACTTTTCAAAGAAAATGTTTATGCTGCCTTTCATGAGTCACTAACTCGAAAATCCATCTTCAAGTGTTCGATGAACATATTTTTCCGATATCTGATCAGGGCGAATCATATTACCAAAATAAAAGCATCGGCGAGTTGATAATAAGCTCGTTTTTTGAGGAGTCCTTATTTTAAACGATGTCGAAATATTGCCATGGGAGCTCGGGCCAAAAGTAGCTCAAAATTTTACACTTTCCTCCATTACACGGATGATCGAGCCCTATTATTGACGACGGAAGGAAATTACTTCCGAGTCGCCACACGCAAATTGTCCGACCACGCGACCATTAAATATTAGTAAAAAAACTTTCTTGGCGCTCCATTTACGATTGGTTGACCTTTTTTCACCTTTTTAGATATTTTTGGTAAGGTGAATTTTCCTCAAGTTTACGCATCATAAACTCATTGAATGGCTGTATCATACCTCACAACTCACAAACAATTGTACAGTGATAAAGTCTAATGCAGAGAAATATCAAAACAGGCGTATCATTTTGTTTATTTGTTTACCTACGTAGCTAGCTACATCTTAAATTACGAGCCTTATCCCATTTTGTAACTAAAAGCTTCTTTCTGTCCACATCTGAATAAATTAATATTCAAAGCTCCAGATTGGTGCGGCGTACTTTAAATCAAACACAAAACAAAAACTTTGTCCCACTCAAGTTTGTCCGTATTTGCATGCGCTGCGTTTGAATACACTATAATTCTGGTAAATCGGACTGGCAGATAGTATCGTGTGCTGGGAACGGCAGCCCGTGAGACGTTTTTTGGTCTCCAAATATATATACCGGTTATTGTGAACGTGCTTAGCTTCCTGCATTCTCTACGTGCCCTTTTTGTATCGTTTCGCAAAGTTCAGCTTGTTATTTCGAAATGCGAAGTTTTATTTCGTGGTAACACTCGCTAATTGGTTTCCGTATTGCCAACAATGCACTGTTGCTAATTGATACTTTTGAGTTAGCTACAAAAATATTAGTTAGTGCCTTTTGCTCTCGAAAGTATATTTAAAGCTTTCGAAAGCAAAAAAGAATGTAAGGCACTTTCTACAACATTTCATGCTTTCTTTAATATTACATTACACTCAAGAAAAATATATATTTATATTGACTCTTGGGTTTACTTAAATGTTGTTAAATATATAAAATGATTTGAACTGTCTGCCACTGCAATTATGTTCAAGGTTTCAACAGAGATTGAACAACACTTACTCTTACGTTTTTCAGCATTTACCCAATCCCTATTATATATTTTTTTGTCACTGTTATAAGAGACGTTGATCCCGTTGAATGAAAGTACAATAAGAATGGTTCAATCTCGTTAGTTATGAAACAATCATTAGTCGTCAGATTTGTCGCAGATAGACCACTCTATCTGAGTGGCTTGAAGTAGAGGATAGAGGCGCAATATCTCGCCCTCAGGCGTGCCAGCCGGCCTCAATTGTTTAATCGCCGAAGTTCCTCGATACAAGCCCGACGACGCGGAAAGTTCAGCTACCAGCCGATAGAGCATGCTCGTTTCGCTCGACAACACCGTGCACTATCCAGATCATAGTTTTGTTCTGATAATCGTTATATTTTGTAATATGGTCTGAATACCCATGAAACAACGTCTCAATTACTTTAATATTTCTGTGTAGTATCACATTACACAGAAATATTTTTTAAGAAGAATATTAGCTATTGGCTAAGATAATAGATATTTAGCTTTGCTTAGTTTGGGGTCAGATGACCGTATGTGCAAAAATATCCCAGATATTATATATACATATATATTTTTTCGATCCACACTTAAAACGTAGGTAAAACAACTCATTAACTATTTCATTATCATTACATGTTTACATTAACTATTTATATATTTTGCAATTGAATAAATTTTTGCCGGCTTCCTTGTTTCCGTGAAATAATCTATGTTATTTAAGGTCAGAATTAATAGGATAGATATTTCGTTTATATAATACGAATGATTAAACCACTACTTCGACTAATAAACACGTCAGTTTACGTAGTAATATAGAAAAGGTATTTTACCATGGAAAGTGACGTGGTTTTCACATATTTTTAACCGACTTCCAAAAAAGAGGAGGAGTTTATCAATTCGACTGTTTTTTATTGTTGTTTTATGTTTGTTACCTGAGAACTTTCGACGGGTGAACCGATTTTGATGATTCTTTTATTTATTTATTTGAAAGCTAGTGCTTCCCGTGTGGTCCCATTTCAATTTGGTCCAGTTCTGACACTTTTATGAAGTCAGTTTTTTATATTGATTTTATGTTTGTATTATACGGAAATTACTCACGTAGAATTAAGCCGGTTATTCCGACTTTACTATTGCAGCTTCATCCGTTTTGCGAGCGCACTTACCTAGAAAAAGCGCTGAATGTGGTTGAAACTATGGTCGGAATAACCGGTTATATCTTACGTAGTAATTCCCGTATAATATAAACAAAATACAATATCTCTTTATTATACACCATATCAAAAAACATAAAAACAAAGTAACTTAAAATTAATACAAAAATCGGCAGTATAAATAAATAAATAAATATTAGGGTCATTTTTGCACACACGGTCATCTGACCCCAAACTAAGCAAAGCTTGTAATATGGCTGCCAGAGACTGATATACGTACATATATATAAATACATAATTAAATAGATATTAACACCCAGACATAGAACAAACACAAATGTTCGTCACATAAATGTTTGCCCTAGGTGGGAATCAAACCCACGCCGCCAAGGGCAGTAAGCAGGTTCACTACCAACTGAGCCACCGGGGCAGTCAGTATAATAGGAGGTCTTATCGCTTTTAGCGATTTCTTCCAGGCAACCTTTGTATTGACATGAACTGAAAGAGAAGTAAGGTTGGTGGTGTAGATAATACATATCTAATATACATATATACACACAAATAAATACTGAATATGTATATTCTGTTTTAGATGCTACATCTTCAAACACATCGTCGCTTACCTTCAGAAGTGGAAGCCAAACGTGTAATTATACGCAATAAAATCTAATAAGAACAGCTACCTTGTACAATTATGTATACTCCAAAGCAATGTAATGCAAGTCATCCTGAATCTACAACATTCTCTGGTCGTAAAGTGCACGATTACTCCTAATGTGCATGCTTTGAGCACACTTCCCTCCGCTGGCAATTACAAGAACGCATTACAGAGTTCTACTGTTGATAAAGATAAGTGGATGCATGTGGTAGCAATGCATGTATTTGATGACAAGCTGATGGTTCGAACCGAAAGGGCGATGGCTTCACATCGGGTCGAGAGGACCACGTGCAGCAATATCTGATGCACATTGTATACAGAAATTGTAAATAGTCGACGATGCAATGCAATGTTGCAAGATGTAATAATTGAGTGCTTGTGCGAACGGAATCTATTTCAGTTCCAGTTTCTGGAAGTATTTTTCTTTAAGTTTTCTGGAGCTAACTCGAGGCTGTTCTTCTAGTCCCTACCCTACCAAAGTATTCCTTAAGACTGTTTTTTTTTTCAACCTAACTCTATTGGTAGGGTTAAATGGAAATTTACATCCACTTATCTCTACCGATTAGTTTTTGTCAACAAGTAGATACATTTCAGTACAAAAGTACCTTACCTCTTTGCCAGGTAAATAATGAACCTCTTTAGTCATAATTGTGATAATAATGATGGGTATTTGTCATATGACAATGGACGGTTTTCTGACAGCTCTAGGAACATAGTTCTGCAACCATCGATAGATGGCGCTGACGAGACATTTGTTCATTGATACGAGGAAGATGAGACTTTATAACACGGCTAGGCAAGGCACACTTATTTACCTACTAATTTGTGTTGTGTTGTGGAAAAACAAGTATGATGTCAGCAAACAATAACCAAAAAATACTGTATATACATACTACGAAATAAAATAACACAAAAACAAGCGATAGCAATTGTAGCTATAACGGTTCCATTAATATATATTTTCTGAGTGTTAGACATATAGATTAGACAAAGAATAAGCTAGTATATTTATTGACCTTTCTTAGTCGGCAGTTTTTCGAAATCTTCATATCCATGTCTCGTGAACGCCATCTATCGCATTTTTTTTTTCTAGTTGCCTTTTGGAAAACTTCTCATTGAAGTTAATTAATTTTCTTACTCTCGATGAGCTTAATTAATTTAGCACCTACTTGAACTTTCCATTAGGAAATTGTTTTCACAATAACCGGTAATACGACGTCACGACGTCACCAGCCGGTGCCAACGGAAGACCAGCGCTGGTTGTTTACGACCGGCATCTTGCTGAGTTGGAGCCGGTTTGTGACAAAAAAATATAATAAGCTTTAGTTAAGATTAGTTTAAATTTAAATGTCTCTTTACCATTACTATTGTATTTTTTTGCCACAAATAAATGATGTCTATGTCTAATAAATTTGCACCGCAATGCGAAAATTCAGCTACGTTTACAAGTTTCACTATAATAACTGCATGTTTATTTGAAAACATAAACACAAAGTTAATGATGAATCAAACTATCCGAAATAGCTTTTTATATGAGCTTTTGGACTGCTTCCAACGGATGTATGATGTATTTTATTCGCGTTTGTTTATAACTAAACCTATTACTCATTCAGATAGCTACGGAAAACGTTACACTAAAATTCGACAACATGAAATAACCGGAATGGACCCTGCGAAATATTTCCGGTTTTTAAACGAGTTCGAAAAAGGGCGGTTCTTTTTTAGTTTGACTGTATGTTTTTTGTGTGTGTAATCACGTAATATTTTCCCCGATTATGTTTTTTTTTTTTTTATTGAATAGGCTGTCTAGTGATTTACGCTTGTAGTAGTTAAGGAGCCTTACGCTCGCGCAAATAATCGCATATGTTATAATATATAGCATATGTTATAATAATCATATGTTATCAACTATAATCATTATACCAAGTTTGACGCTTGTACGTATTATTTTAACTATTACGGTTCGAAAGATAGTTGTTAAAAATTGGAACGGATAGACAGACAGCGTAGACTTAGTAATAGGGTCCCGTTTACACTCTTTGGGTGGGGAACCCCAAAAAGCGGCCTAATGCGAGGCTCGCGCATTGAGGGCGAGTCCAGGCTCTATGGATGTCTCTATATTTGGAGTCTGTAGTAGACGGCGGCTACCGCTTACGATTACGCGATCCATATGCTTGTTGGCCACTTTTGTTTTAATTCTCCCAAACGTAATTGGAGTTGCGGGTTACACTGTTAAACGCTTCGCCGAATAAAATCAGTGCAAAGTTTACTCACGGCAACATTACAATCAGTCGTATCTCCTCCCTGTGGATTCAAATCGACGTGTAAAAGTGGCAATTGTGGCCCGTTCCAGTAACGAATCCAATTTCGGTTGATTGCTCTTCGAAATTGATGAATCGTAAAGAGAGAAAACAATTTCGCGAGATATCGAATTAGGGGTCCAAATGTTTATTCTATTCGTTTCATAACACTCATTTGAGGACTTTGAACTGGATTTCTGAAACGAATAATCATCGCCATCATCATCATCATCAGCCGGAAGACTTCAACTGCTGAACATAGGCCCTTTAACCTCCACAATGAATACGTATCACTGCTCTCACCTTTGGGATGGATCAGCTAAGTACCAGTAAGCTTGGGGCGTTGGAGCCTATTGAGAGACGCGCCAAGAGACTCATCTGCAATGAATCCCTGGTTCCGACTAAACTATTTAGTCTTGAGCATCGGCGCGAAGTTGCTAGTCTACTTATCAGTTTTTCATCGGATACATGTAGGCGGAGTGTGCTTCAGATCTGCATGATCTAATTCCCTCCTGCCCATTTTTCTATCGGACTACCAGAGCGGGCATGAAAAATCGACACCGCTTTATGGTTGATATTTCGAAAACCCGTACGAAGCGCTTTGATTCCACTTTTATTGTGCGAACTGCTAGTCTGTGGAATGCGCTGCTTGAGTGCAATCTGGGTGTCTTCAAATCTCGAGTGTATCGGTTTCTTCTAGGCAAGCGTGCTCAATCGTAGACCGCATCATCGCTTAACATCAGGCGAGTTGGGGGTCAAACGCAAGCCTAACTGAATACTAGCCGATCGTCCCGGCTTCGCACGGTGTAAGCTCGGCCTCGCTACAAAATATAATATAGCCTATGTCACCCGGGGATAGTGTAGCTTCCCAGCAGTGAAATAATTTTTCAAATCGGTTCAGTAGTTTCGGAGCATATTCAATGCGTACAAACAAACAATCAAACCTTTCCTCTTTATAATATTAGTAAGTATAAATTTAAAAAATTAAACGTATTCTCATACTATTTCTTATACGTATTCGTATTCTGAAACAATACCTACGTATTTGAAATGTTCGGTTCGAGAAAACATGAAATTGGACAGGTACCAGTGTTTTTGTCATTCAGGTCACCTGCCAATGGCCCACCTACAGTATAAATTAAGTTGGGGCCGTTTCCAATCGAAAATACAAGCTTTTATTTGGTTGAATGTTGTCACAAAATCGACGAATTGCGGTTGGGCCTACGTCATTGGTGAAACTAAAACAGAGTATCAGACAAGCATTCCAATGCTCTCAATGGACCCGGATATGTCCTAAAACTGCGACCAGAACCACCGAAGGATTGGCAGCAGCGTCCTAATAATACACGGTGAACGTACTGCGATCTCCAAGCCGCCTGCCAAGCGTGGGGATTATGGCAACACCCCTCTCTATGAGAGAGGCCTTTGTCCAACAGTGGACATTAATTGGCTGATGATGTGATTCAATGCTCTATATTACAAGCTTTTGAGGCAAAAAAGATCACGTAAAACGCAGGGTGCTATTTCCACCGATCTATGATAAATATTAAAACCGAAGTAAATAGTTGTTAGGGTTCCGTACCCAAAGGGTAAAACGGGACCCTATTACCAAGGCTGCGCTGTCCATCTGTCAGCAGGCTGTATCTCATGAACCGTGATAGTTAGATAGTTGAAATTTTCACAGATGATGTATCTCTGTTGCCGCTATAACAACAAATACTAAAAAACAGAATAAAATAAATATTTAAAGGGGCTCCTATACAACAAACGTGATTTTTTTGCTCGATATTGAAAACGGCATCAGGTAGACGCTTCAAATATTCACATAATATTTAGTTATATATTCACTTTAAAAATTAATAGTTAAATTAAAATAAAATTAGTATTTAAGGGGGGCTCCCATACAACAAACGTATTTTTTTTGCCATTTTTATAGATAATGGTACGAAACCCTTCGTGCACGAGTCCGACTCGCACTTGGCCGGTTATTTATGTAAGCTTGCTCTATCAGTATCACGCCATGGGTATAGTCAAACAAAAACGTATTTCGTATACATCAAAACCCAAAAAATAAAGACCAAAATGAACCCCTCGCGGATAGGAATCCTCTATTTTTTTAAACAAAAGGTCGTATCTATTGGTTTTACATGACAAAGACAAGGCATAAATTACATCGGTTTTGTAAACTGACCCAGTTTCAGTGCTTCAGCCGCGTTTGCATGCAACCTAGTAACGTCAGTACCCTGGCTGTATCCGACTGGTGTCAAACGCGAGCTTCCGAACACTTCCGTATACATTTCTGCGTTCGATCGACGCATTTGCATACACGCAAAGAAATGGGGCAATGAATACATTGCGTTCTATTTTAAACTAGACAGCTGTACCTACACTGAAAGATTATCTATAGATATCCAACGGTGCTAAAACTGACTACCTAACGTTTGAAAATTACAATAATTAGTAACAGCACAGGGAGAGAAAATATTATAGAAAACAAATTTCGAAAAACAAATAAATATCGAAAAAAAATAAAAAACATTGACTATCGAATAAATAAATGAAGTGTTTTCAGATCTTCGTTCAAATATAAACGGATATCGCACGCCACTCGCACGCCGTACATGCACTGCGAAAAGTTTTGCAAAGTTTTTTTTCTTAATCTAAATCCGACTTTAGGATTATACCCACATTTACAAACTTAAACTAAATAATAGAAAAATTACAGTTAAAACAGAGACTGAAACTCCTGATCAAAACTTTTGCTGAAGGATAACTACAAACGAAAACGTCATCTTCGTTTTTTTTTTTATTGTTGAGTTCATTTTGTGAGTTCATTTCGATAAAATTTATATGGGACCGCCTCTGAACAAAAACATACCAACAAAAACATAATCATCAAAAACAATTCATAATTGGCGGAGTAATCGCGTAACAAACGTACAAAAAAAAAACATATAGTCGAATTGGATAACCTTCTGCAAAAAAAATAATAATCAGGCTTTATATGCGGAAGTACATCTTCAAAACGAAAACACTAAACTTACAAATAAAAAAAAACTACTTAAGAGAATGACGAAATATAGTTTCAGATTTCATTAGTGTTTGTTTCAGGTTAGGTTAAATTACTTAGTGTCATTAAAAATGTTCTGTAAGTTACAGGTTTAACCAGAGAAAAGAGAAGTAAATAGAACGGAATTGAGAAAAACTCTGTCGCCAGGTTTTTTTTAATGATATTGGGTGACGAGACGAACGAAGTCGCTCGCCTGGTGGCTCTTCACGCTTGCCCATAACAGTTCAACGCCACTCAGAATTTTGAACTTCAACAGTTCAAACCCCTGGATGGCAATGCACTGCGCTCGTCACCCCGAGATATAAGATGTCAAATCTCTGTGTGCCCTGTAATTTCACTGGAAACATTGCCCTTCAATCAATTGTGACAGATATGTGATTGAACATTCTTATTTATGTCAACGCGTCGAACTCCGCGTCACAGTTGTTTATATGGGTGCAAGGGGCTACAACAAATTTCTTACAAAAATGCCTTGACAGTCGTTCTATTAAAAAAAAAAAAAAAACTGTGGGTTTATCAAATTTGTATTTTTCACATTTAATTCATAATTATTATTACAGATCCATTAGAATTTAGTTTCAGGTACCTATATTATACTTAACATTTTTTTTGTGTAAGGTTTAATTAATTTTTGTTTCTGGTTAAGTTAAATTAGCAGCATTAACAAAGTTCTGTAGAGTGAAACATAAATAATTGGGGTTCTTCAAAAGGCGAGTTAATAGAGTCTTCAAGGGTCGGCGTTGTATTTTTGATGCCTCTGGTGTTACAGGTATCCATAGGCGACGGTGACGGCTTACCATCAGGCGGCCCGTCTGATTATTGTTTTTTCTTTTCTTATTGTACTTAATACGACATTGAAGTGGAAATAATGTTTTTATTTTAGAAGTCATGATTAACTTCTACCGTGAAACAGAAACGAGAAGAAGTCCACAGTGAGATAGAAATTGAAAATAAGATTTTGCTACTTTAACTTTACGCTGCGTTGGATGGTCATACTCTTATTTTTTGAAGCATCAAGTACATTTTATCTAGGTAACGTAACGTTTGTTTCTTACAGATATTAGAGCCGTATAGCCAGAGGCAATGCTGAGTCTGCACTCTGCAGTAGCAACCGCAAGATCAGCTCTCAATTATTTCTAAAGTTACTTTTATGTTCTTTTATGATATTCTCTCTCAGAATCTCTCTCATAAGATCGAGACTAGGAACCAGAAAATAAAATAACAAAACTAATGTAAGTATAAATACCTGCGCCCCGCGGTTTTTGCCGCGTGGATTACTCCTTATATCACCAGCTATTTGCAAGTGAAAGTCCTGTCAAAATATGTCCAGCTGTCTTGAAGTCCATAGAGAACATAAATAAACACACACGCACACACACTCACACAGATACTTACACACACACGTACACACACACACACACACACGCACGCACGCACGCACATATATATATATATCGCTTTTTATATAAATAAGAAAGAAGATGATGATGATGACATGTTGTTTTTTCTTCCGTGAATTCGACTAAATGTCGATTTAAGCCAGATGCGTTCGCACCCGCCACGTCTCCTTATATATCTCTCTTGTTTATATAATCTTAGCATGTATCATAAATATGATTGTGATGTTGGTGTTAGTGTCATTTTCATCCATCGAGATACAATAACATAGAGTCATAATCGTGCCAAAAAATGTCCGAACCAAAACTCGGCATTGCGCAGACTTTTTGGCAACCGCGATCCGACTACAACGCCGCGCTATGCCAGTGCTACGATGCCCTATCGGACAAGCGACGTTGAACACTGCAAGCGACATAACGTCCAAATTGAAATAAATGTGGCATTGTGAACTATATAATGGACGTCTATGTATACACAACGACGCTCGGATGTTTTTTGACTGTTTTCACTTAGATATTGTGACTCTAGGGGTTTTGTATCTCGATGTTTTAATCACACAATTTTCACAATTCTCGTCTATTAAGACGAGAAGTATACAATTGTTAAGTGCATAATTGCTGTTAAACTTACTGACTACCTGAATGATTGAGGTGGTTGGAAAAATCTTTTCGCTTCCATGACGTAATCGTCCAGTAAACACTCAAAATGTCGCTGACTGAGAATGGTACATACCTGAAACAAAATAAAACACTGTTACGACAATAATTTACGAGTTGGAGCCATCTATTCTCGTTGTCTACCACTTTTTGTCCCCCCCCCCCCCCCTCTATTGCAGGCCCGTGGACAAATTGTCTTTCCACCATTTTTATCCCGCGAGAAAGAGACAAACGTATCCATATTCAAGCTTTGTCGCGTCTACACGAGGATAAAAACGGTGGAAAGAGAATTTGTCCACGGCATGTGCTACTCGTAGGCCTGCTGGTTGGACATCGGCAAAAAAATTACTACTGGCCCCTAGTGGCTGACATTGGAAACAAACAAGTTTCTATATCCTATGTTAAATATAGTGGGAGTCAAGGCCACAAAAGTTTTTCCATTGGGCCCTACCGGAGGATGGGCCTTAATCCACCATGCTGGCCCAGTGCCTACTGCTGAATGTCATTTCTTAGATCTTTTGAGATTCTTGGACATACAGGTTTCCTCACGATGTTATCCTTCACGGTTTTAGAGCGACGGCATGGAAACTGCACATTATTTATTTAGGCACTAAATAAGTAATTGGTGCAGGACCGAGGAATGAGCCTGGTACCGTCAGATTGTAAAGCGCACACATCATACATCATCAGCCAATTAACGTCCACTGTTGGACAAGGCCTCCCTCACTCCCTCATAGAGAGGGGTGTTGCCATAATCCCTACGCTTGGCAGGCGGCTTGGGGATCGCAGTACGTTCACCGTGTACTATTAGGACGCCGCTGCCCATCCTCCGGTGGTTCTGGTCGCAGTTTTAGGACATACCCGAGTTGTAAAGTGCATATGCTACCAATCTGCCACTAATTCTATAATACAAAGATAATCATAAAGAGTTTGTGTGACTTTGTAGGAAAAATAACACCTGAACTAAAAAACACTGTTTTAAACTATCACGGTTGTTCACTAAAGTTATATGATTATTTACGGCGCAGTTACATGCAACATCTTCCCGTGAACATGGTGCATGTAACTGCGCCGAAATATCGGGAGCTCCTTCCACAACCTTACCACGGTAAATATCCCGTAAATAATCATATAACTTTAGTGAACTAAAAAAGATATGAACTACCTATTACTATTTTAAAAGATCTATTTAATGGATACGTCACATGAAGGGCGAGCAGCCACCTTCAGCTTTTTACAATGTTAATGCACCTGTCAGAGCAAATAAATGCTTATTCGCTTTAAAAAAAAAAGCTTGGACCGAATTTAGTTACAATGCCCCACTCTTTTTACATACACCTTTATTCGATTTAGGCCTAAATTATATTTTTTAACCATTCCCAAAAATCAGGAGGTTCACAATTCGACTGTTTTTTTAATGTTTGTTACCTCAGAACTTTCGACTGGGTGAACCGATTTGGATGATTCTTTTTGATTTGAATGCTGATGCTTCCCGTGTGGTCCTATTTTAAATTGGTCCATTTCTGTCATTTTTATGAAGTCGGTTTTTTATATCACACTAATATTATAAATGCGAAAATAACTCTGTCTGTCAGTTTGCTACATAATCACGATTAAACGGCTTAACCGATCTCGATAAAATTTTGCGAGGCCATGGTATGGACATGAGGACGGACGGACATAGGCTATTTTTTTCTTGAAGAAATCGCTAAGTCGCGGGTACAGCTAGTTGATAATTATTACAAGTAACGTCGTCACTATTTCTAAATATTTGAAGGTTATCCAGTCCGTGTTTTCCACAATTTTATCACCTCGTAAACCGACCGTGAGGGAAATGCGTCAACCGTTAATTACCGTATTTTCGTACTAAATACAGGAATTAATTTAATATTCATTCGCCTCATATCGTTTCCGAAATACGAGCGTTTAATCGACTCGTTTGCGGAACATTTACCTCTTATCGTATGCAAACTTTTGATCGGAAATAAATGCTGGATGCTAGATATCAGTAAAACTGCTAATAATGTCAGTTTTTAAAGCCAATAAAACGTTTTTTTTTTCGGGTTCCGTACCCAAAGGGTAAAACGGGACCCTATTACTAAGGCTCCGCTGTCCGTCTGTCCGTCCGTCTGTCACCAGGCTGTATCTCATGAACCGTGATAGTTAGACAGTTGAAATTTTCACAGATGATGTATTTCTGTTGCCGCTATAACAACAAATACTAAAAAACAGAATAATATAAATATTTAAGGGGGCTCCCATACAAAAAAAAAACCTGATTTCTAACATTCGAGTACCTTGATTTTGCTACTCAACACTAGATGTCTCCTAATGCGTTCGAGGCATTACCCAATAATACAATGTATGTATTATTGCCGGTACTCACTCACAGATGTCGTGGCAATAGAAAAATTTAATAAATAGGTTCTATTTTGCTTATTATAGGCATAGGTAATGGTACGGAACCCTTCGTGCGCGAGTCCCACTCGCACTTGGCTGGTTTTTTTTTAAATATTTACAGACTAGGCGTTTGACCGCAACTGGCTTGCTGCCTTGTCATCTACATTCAGGTTGACAGAGACGGAAAAGCTAGATCTCGAAACTTTACGATTGGGTTTTAAATACATCAGCTGATGTTAAGTAACAAATTGGTCGAATATAGTAAACACATCTAGCATGGAATCGGAACTAGCTCTAAGGGGCTGCCGGAACGTTTAGGCGACTGATTTTCAACGTGCGGTTGTAGCTCGGATGGGCAGCGTTCGGGAAATTGCGTGACATCTCGTCCAAGATACCACAGTGCCTAAAGACAAGGGTCTTTGACCAGTGTGTTTTGCCAGTGATGATGACCGACGGGAAAGGAAGGTTCTTGAGTGGAGACCACGAACCGAAAGATGCAGCGTAGGTAGGTCTCGCATTATATGGACCTAAGACATTGTGAGAGTCGCGCGTATCCATTGGATGCAGATTGCAGGATGTCATTCAGTGTGGAGGTTAAAGGCGGAGGCCTACTATGTTCAGCAGTGGACGTCTTCTGGCTGATGATGATGATTGTAGCTATCTCAGATCAGAGAAACAAGGGAGATAATGCCTTAGTACAACTATCGTTTGGGCTCAAAATGTCTAACGCAAAAACTGCAAGGACGGCACACTTGCTTATTTTTCACGCACACTGATAAACATAAAGCGACACTAATGAACTAATTAATAGTACACACGCCTAAAAATGGGCGGCTGTCTGCAGGGTAAGTTCTACTAAAGACATAAAGCCTAATTTAGTCCTGATGCGTTCGCACCCGCCATACCGACTTACCATGTCTCGCTTTTTATCTGAGGTAGAGATGAGCACTAGATACTTTCCTACCATAATGCTAGCAATATATACTTATATGGTTGCTATAATATACACATTTTAGTTTCTATATGTATTATGGTTTCCTCGTAATGTTTTTCTTAACAGGCAGCTTAAGCTCATTGGTAGGATTATGATTCTATTTCCGTTCGGATTTATAAATACGAATGTATCTCTTCATTTATATCCCACTGCCTCTGTAATTTTTCACGGGTAACCGCCTGAACTAATCTAGTTGAAATATGGCAAGGAGACAGAATGGATCGAAAGGTTAGGTTACGTTAGCACTAAACAATAATCGATATTTTATTACCGAAAACATATTTATTTCGATAAAATCAATAGATATGACTAAGCAATACCTACTTGCTTGTTAGCTTTTGCATGATGCGCGAAGCTATTCTACTCTCGCCCGAAAATAGTGCTCTGTCAAGGGGGGCCCCATTACCTTAATGCGCCCTGGGCCTCCAATAGGTTAAAGACGGCCCAATCCTTAGCCCTGCACCAGTGACTTATTTAGAACCTAAATAAATTATGTGCAGTTTCTATGCCATAACTCAACAACGGTGAAGAAAAACATCGTGAAGAATCTAGTATACTTATGTCCAAGAGCCTCAAAAGTTCAAAGACATGTACGACTACCACCAACATGCACTGGGCCAGCATGGTGGATTACAGCCCATCCTCTCTCTCTCTCTCTCTGAGAGAAGGCCCGAGTCCCAGCAGTGGGAACACGATGGGCTGATAATGGTGATGAATTATGACAATAACTCATCTCGGTTAATAATAGTAGATTAGTAGCCAAGGGCTGTAAGGCATCAATTGCAGCCCGAGATATTTAGGCGCACTAGCGCAGCGAGGGCGCCTATAGTTCGAGGGTGCAATTGATGCTTACACCCGAGCTAACTACTCTACTTTACATCTCGATTGTGAGGTAAGTAGAAAAAAACCGGCATTACAAGAATAAAACATTTTATTAGTTAAAATTTATAGTGAAATGAGAACAATTTTCAAATTTTAGGGACAGGTGTTTTTTGGGTATGTTAATAGTTTGAGATTGTAATATTTGTTGGTCATGGACAAAATCTGACGGGATGAAGCTTTCTTCAGCAGAAGTTGATGGTTGCGGATCATCTCTTGAGAAAGATGTTTCAGTTTTTGAAAGCTGAATAGTTTCCGTTATTCATCATTCAGCCCAATGACAAAAGAGGTCGCTTCGCTATTCCTGCCTTTTTCATCTTTTTTTTTCATTATTTTTTTCAAAAACGAAATTGAGCTTCGCCTTTCGATATTTAAAATTGATGAATGATTATACTCATACGAAGACAAGGCTGAATAGCGAAGCGACCTCTTTTGTCATTGGGCTGAATGCATGATGTCTATTGCCAGTATGATGGTTAGATGTACGCGAACTTTTTTAAAGAGTGAAGTTTTTTTTTAAATTACTTACCGCCCTAGGGCTTTTCTAGCTACATTATTACCCTAGAGCGCTAATTGGTCACCTACAAGCCCCATTTGGGGGTAATAAGGGCCTACTTACCGAATATGAGAGATGTAAATAACATTATCTCTCTCCGAAAATACGTCACATATCAAACATCATAAATTCTGGAGTGCTATTTAAGTAAATGTGTCAAAACACATTACGTCGTAGATTAACGATGTTCAGGCGACAGGAGTGTACAAATTGTTTGTAAGCGGTTCCTGAAGAATCTGTAAGAATCTTCGGGTATACTTTGAACGTTTTTTGATTTCACGAATGATTTACTAATGATTACTTATTGAAATGAAAATTTCTTTAGACGCGTTGAGAACTTTTTGGGTGAACAAAAATCATGAAATTCGCGTCATCGTCACGTGTATTTTAAAACATCTCTTGTAGAATAGCCAGAGTTTGCAATGTAAGCGCAAAAAATGTGTTTATTTACGACATCACATTAGTTAGTTATAAAATTATCAGTGTTTCTCTATGCATGTATCATACAAATAAACCTTCGTCTTGAATCACTCTATCTATTTAAATAAACCGCATCAAAATCCGTTGCGTAGTTTTAAAGATCTAAGCATATATAGGGACAGACAGAGGGAAGTGACTTTGTTTTATACTACGTAGAGATAGTGATGAGTAGTGATATGAGGACTAATATGATCTCCCTGCACCCTCATTCGTAAACTATGCCAACTGCCTGGCTGAATGAATCATTAATTACTCGTCAGTGTAAACAGGGTTTAATCCATACTAGGGGCATCGTCTGCAGCTGTATGTACCGAGGAAGTAATTATTTCGCAAGATCTTAGGATGTCTTTGTCTGTGTGAACACGATAAGATGCATGACGGAAAGTGTAGTCTTTAATAATACGAGTAGTATGCCGTTTGTGCGAAATGTTAGCGAGTAATTATCAAGATACCCATTTGATAAATTCACAATATTTATATAAATATCAGACTGTATTTTTTTTTATCTTCTTCTTCTTATATATAAAAGGCGTGTGTGTGTTTGTGTGTGTGCGCGTGCGTGAGTGGGTGTATGTATGTGTGTATGTTTTGACGGGACTTTCACTGGCCGATAGCTGATGTTATAAAGAGTGATACACGCGGGTGGATGAAACCGCGGGGCGCAGCTAGTTGTCTTACATAAAAGCTCACCATAAATAGAGCCGATCATTGTAAACAAAATTAAAATGTTTTTAAAAAGAAGGAAGATATAAGCATTGTAACGTCTAGCGAGCTTAACTAGTCTAGTCATCATCATCAGCCAGAAGACGTCCACTGCTGAAAATAGGCCTCCCCCTTTAACCTCCACACTGAACGACATCCTGTCATCTGCATCCACTGGATGCCCGCGACTCTTACAATGTCGTCGGTCCACCTAGTGGGAGGCCTACCTACGCTGCGTCTTCCGGTTCGCGGTCTCCACTCAAGAACCTTTCTTGCCCATCGGTTATCAGTTCTTCGAGCGATGTGGCCTGCCCATTGCCACTTCAACTTGCAGATTTTAATAGCTATGTCGGTGACCCTAGTTCTTTGGCGAATATCTATGTTCCGAATTTTATCGCGTAAAGAAACTCCGAGCATAGCTGTCTCCATTGCCCGTTGTATGACTCTGAGTTTTTCCAAAAGTACTTTAGTAGTCTAGTATGACGTCCTAATCCAACCAAAAACTTTAAACGTTTATATTTCAGAACTTTACGAGCCGATTTAAATATTTTTTTCAGCAGGCCTAGCAAGGGCCGGGCAGATTGTCTTTCCACCGTTTTTATCCCGCTAGAAAAAGACAAACGTATCCATATTCTAGCTGGGTCGCGTCTACGCGTGGATAGAAACGGTGGTATGAAAAAAAAATCGCGGCCCGTGCTAGGCCTGCTCTATTACATAAAATTCTATTTTTCCCTAAGTCTTATTTTTACCAAATCTTGAATACCTGTCCGATAGTATCTAGTTTTATAAAGTTAAGACGGACAACTTCCAACGAGCTTAGTACTAATAAAGGTTTAATCTTTACAATAGATGGGTAGACAATGCAAATAATGTAAGACCCAAAGCCCACTCTAGAGTCGAGACAACGCGGCGTCGCAAAAGTAAACACCTCCCAGACTGCAGGTTGAAAAATTTCCAGTCACACTCTGCTCACCGCACCTTAACTGTTCTGTTGTCTATACTAATAATATTATAAAGAGGAAAGATTTGATTGTGCGTTTGTTTGCATTAAATAGGATCCGAAACTACTGAACCGATTTGAAAAATTCTTTCGCTGTTGGGAAGCTACACTATCCCTGGGTGACAAAGGCTATATTATATTTTATAGCGAGGCCGAAGACCGAGCTTACACCCGTGCGAAGCTGGGCCGGACGACTAATCTTAAATAAGGTGCAATTATGAACTGTGCAAACCTCAGATCAGACCAACAAGGGAGATACGACTATGGTCCGTATTCAAATGTCTGTTTAATTTTTTGAAGTGATAACTTCTTTGAGTGCGTTGAGCACTTTTTGGGTGAACGAAAATCATGGAACTCGCGTCATCGTCACGCTTTACCGTGTATTTTAAAACAGCGCCATCTCTTGTACAGTAGGTTAATTACTACTTAAGTTTTCACTTCTGACGTGCATTCCTATGACTGATATATTATTTTACTCCTGATACAAAAAGGGGTTGTCTGTGGCATCGTAGCTCCCAAACGGTTAATCCGATTTTGATTTAGTTTTTTCGTTTGAAAGATGACTTGATCGAGAGCGTTCTAAGCTATTTGCCGTTTGAAGATTATCAGCTTTTTTCAGGAGGTTAAAAAAAATACTATTTATATTTTTTGTCTGTACCGCGTTTGCTCCCGCCTTGCTATCTTACCATATCTTGTTTGTTTGTCTGATCTGAGGAGTAAACCGAAAAAGGACTTTTCCACTTTCCTAAGTGCTCAAGTTTTTCCAATTGCGTTTACTTACGTCAACGTTTACTACGATTTATATGAAATAAAAACAACACCATCTAGCACATGTAGATGGAACTGCTATTTTCTCATACAAATCGTAGTTAACGTTAACGCGATCGAATAAGTAAACGCCGCTGGTAAAACTCGCACTAGGCCCTCAGTAGGTGCAAGACCTGAACCGACTGGAACTGGAAGGCTGGAACCGGTTATGTTAACCGATAAGTGAAGTTGCGTCCGAGCTTGACTCGTGCGCAACTTCACTTCAACTCACTATAATATGCTGCTGCTGTATGTATTTTTATAAGTGTAGTTCATTATTATTTATTTATTGTGATATGTATTTTGTAAGTGCCGCGGAGGATGTGAACGCCATCTCAAACCAACTGTGTTTTTTGGTGCAACAAAAAAATTAAAAATTGTATTGTTATGTTTTAAGAAAATAATTAAAAAAATAATAATAATAAAATACACATTTATAAATGATAAAGACCCCACGCGAAGCGAACGAAATCCTACTTAACAAAGTTGCCAATTAGATATCAACTGACTTAGTCTTTGTATAGAAGTGGCGTCTTATCATCGGCAGTGAAAGCCATCTTTAAAGAAACGGACGGCAAAATAAGCAAACAAAATACACACTAAGCTCCGTCGAAATTGCCACATCTATCCGGTTTATAGGTCATTTCACTCATTCCATCCACTTATTTCAAAGGGATCTTCTGTTACGACCGAATGGGTTTCGCAAATAAACCTAATTCTATCTGAACAATACGAAGTTTCTTTTCAATTTAACAAATTAAACTGTTCGAACTCGAACTGAGCCGGGTAATCTGCAAGGACGGTATTGCGCCAAAAAACTGCTGAATTATGGCACTTTCTAGTTCTAATTTTCACACGTGTGGATAGTATCTATCTAAAGGGTTACGCGGAGAGGGTGAACCATACCAAAAATGGTCTGTTACACTCATCATTATCGACAACTTTAACTAAGAGACCAACCATGAAATTGCAAAAAAATATCAGCTGTTTCATACATTTTGTCGAGTGTCAATGGCCTTTTTTTTATGGAACAGCTGTTTATTTTATTAGAATGTTTTATTTTATTTTATTTTAGTAAATTTCTTATTTGCAGGAATGATTATATCGCACCTCTGAAAGCACGTATGGCCGTAGCGAATTTAACAAAATTCATCATTCAGCAAATAATGCCATATCGTGTGTTTTACGACATATTAGGAGCTACGAGTAATGCAAATAAAGCGTAATTACTTGTACGTGACTAAATGTAAATTTATGGTTATTAACTTTACCTACTATTAATAAATTTCACTGTAATGTTGATACAGAAAACGCTGAATAAGGCGACAGCATACAACGAGAGATTTTCGGACATCTAAAATAAGGTCATTAACACATCTTAACTAATTTTATAAAAGCTAAAGTAACGTAAGTATGTGAGTATCCATAGTTTGTTTTTATGATTTGTTTTTATGATACTGGGTGACGAGACGAGCGAAGTCGCTCGCCTGATGGCTCTTCACGCTTGCCCATAACAGCTCAACGCCACTCAGAATTTTGAACTTCAGCAGTTCAAAACCCTGGATGGCAATGCACTGCGCTCGTCGCCCCGGGATATAAGATGTCAAATCTCTGTGTGCCCTGTAATTTCGCTGGAAACATTGCCCTTCAATCCGGAACACAGTAGTGTTTGCACACTACTGTTTGGCGGCGGCGGCAAAAGAGTCCTACCACTACAAAAAATTGGTTCTAGTTCGTATTTTACGTCAGGGTTACACAAAACGGTGGTGCCATAGTAAAAGTTGTTAATGATGAGTCCAGTGACCTCCTTTCGGCTTAGTTACAGGGTATATGCCTAAACCTGTATTTGTAAGGTTTTTATGAACCTCTTAAAAAATTTACTATGCTCGGTTATATGATTATTTACGGGATATTTACCGTGGTAAGGTTGTGGCAGGAGCTCCCGATATTTCGGCGCAGTTACATGCACCATGTTCACGGGAAGACTGAAGAAAAAACAGTGTTTTACTATGCTCGGTCCAAGCATTTTTTGTTTTTTAATAATATGCTTGCGTTTGACTGTTCACTTTATTTGCTTTGACAGCTGCAACAGCATTGTAAAATAGCTAAAAAAACGTTTTTTATTTTATTTTTATATTTAACATAAGTCTATCGGGTACCTGTTACAGTCTTATGTTCAAAACCCTAGCGAAGTTTATCAGAAATCGTAGTTTTCATTCAGCTTTAAAAAAAATTGCAGCTGTTAGAGCAAACGAGTGGTTGTACCACAGACATATAATACCAAGCAGAACCAACAAGCCACAAAAATATTGATGCAAAATACACTACATATACATTACAAGCAAACATTTGCAAAACGCGGGCCGGACTCAAGGACATTCTTTTATAATAGTGCTAACAGATACTATTAGATTGTATCTGAAATGTAACGTCACAAAATTTACGACCCCTCCCTACCCCTTGTCAGTCACACTTCGTCGACCCCTCCTCCCCTCCTCTTTATGTGATGGAATTTATGGATGTTCCCATTGGGTATTAATATTCAAACACACCAGACCAAGTCAAATCATTTATTTTTGTATAAAACAATTTACCAGATGTGTCATGTGGTTGCAGGATCTGAATTTGATGGAAATGAGGTATTCTGCAGCTCCCGCAGAACATTTTTGCCAGTAACACCTCTTTTTGTGGCTTTCTTTTAACTTGGTATGTTATCGCTCTGAAAATTATTACATGCAAGTTATCATAATGTAGTTAGTACAACTTGAGATTCATGATAGTGATAGCGACTGTTCATTGAAAACTGTTGTTCCAATAAGCATTACACCTCGTACTCTCTAAGGATTGTACGGAAACCAGTCCGGTCGAACAAATGTGCCTCTAAATGCTTTGAGCACAACAAACTTGTCGCACTGGGCTGCCAATTTTCTAGATTCAAATTCTTCAACCATGCGTTTCTCAACTCTTCATCCTTGGGAAAATCTAAAATGTAATAAAAATGTTTGTTACTTGACATATGTCTAAATAACCCTTTAATTACACTATCTAGATCACTACGTGTATATATGACATGAACCACAATAGGTAGGTAGGTACTTTATTTACATTACTTAAGAAAAGCAGCTAGTAATTAATGAAAAAGGTTCATGTCATCATAATCACATCAAGCTGAATCATCTATTTTAATTATACTTCTGAAATACGAATTCTGATTCTGAAATAAATTCCCTGGACAATGTCTAAATACCGTAAACGTAAAACAATGATCGATACAATGAATTTTTAAAGAAAATAACTTATACTATTTTAATTATACTACTGAAAGGAGTATTACATTCTCTTGGCTACTGAATACGTTCCCTGGACAATGTCTAAGTACCTCAAACGCCAAACAATGATCGAATCAATATTTTTTTAAAGAAAACTACTTATTAACTTTTATTACACCCACCAAACTTGTACATATATGAAATTGAAAGAAACACAACCTTCCCAAGCCTTCAAATTGTAAAGTTTATGAAAAATAACAAGAAAAAATAGCAATTCAAAATAATCTCTATTATAACACACGAAACTTACGTGTGAAACGTTATACCGGGTGGCATCTTATGAGATGAATTAAAACACATGAGGACATTGCACTTCACCATAGTATTTTCATATCTTTGAAACCAAATATGTAAAAATAACTTTTATTTTAGGTAATTTTTGCAAGCCGTGGTTTTCGCTGTCAGCCTTCTGTCAGAATATTGATGCTTACCAAAATGGCAACTTGGAACATCGTACCACATGCTCATTTTTTTCTATTATGTTGCAACGTTACGACAAAATGAGATACGAATATATGATTTTTGTGTAATCGAGAGAGATGCAAACATAACTGTTTTTGCGAATGTAGTTGTAAAAAACATGTTCAGTCTGTTCTGTATTAAATGTCTGTGGGTTGTACCAAGTTTAGTATTTGTTTTTTAGTTCATTATTTTTTAAAGTTCGAAACCAGCCGGGCTAGAAAATTTTGTCGACTCTTTTTATCGTGCCAAAGCGAAACAGGCGTATACGAAACCGTAGGCACCTTGTCGCGTTCTCGTTCGACAAACTGACGACAAGATTTTGTCGCGGTGCGCAAGCTAGCCATGCAGAGTATTCTTTTTTAAGCGACTTCAAAAAAGGAGGATCCTATGTTCCATTGTTTTTTTTATGTATGTTCAACGATCTCTGCGCAAATTATGAATTGATTTTGATGATTTCTTTTTTGTTTGGTAGACGCAGAGGTGATCCCATATAAATTTCATCAAAATCGGTTTAGTAGTTTGATTTTAAATCAAAATAACTGAAAAAGTACGTCATCCAAGTAAACGAAATTGCGTATTTACTCATTCTAAAGCTAAAGTTTTTTAATATGGTCATTTATAAATAAAATAGTTTTTTTATGTTTTTCTATTACATATTACTATTTCAGTTACTTAAATAACATTCCATCTTCTTAACATTAAAGTACCTAATATTAAGAAAATATACCTTAATAGTAGTGTAGTAGTTTTTATGAGTAAAAAAGAAAATTAAGTCGGTTTTTTTAAATTGATAATTTAAGTCGATATTTAACCGACCTCCAAAAAAGAGGAGGTTATCATACGACTGTTTTTTGTTTTAAATGTTTGTTACCTCGGAACTTTCGACTGGGTGAACCGATTTTGATGATTATTTTTTTATTTGAAAGCTGGTGCTTCCCGTGTTGTCCTATTTCAATTTGGCCCAGTTCTGTCATTTTTATGAAGTCTGTTTTTTATATTGATAATAGTTTAGAAAGTGGTATGTGGGCTTTACGTTATCACTTGAAACGATGTTATCTCTCTTATTTGAACACAACCAGTCATCACGAGGCGTGCATAAGCTCCGGTAATTGAGCGTCCTGCAATCAAGGTCTTTTATAAATGCAGCTTGGTTCAGAGAGAAATGCCTCGGAAAACGGCGAGCGCATTTAGCTGCCGAATATTTAACGGTTACCGGTTAAACCGAGTTCAATGCGCAAGTAACGTTAACTAGTTAGAATTTATCACGAAATTTCTCTTAAATTATTCATATAAAATGTAAATAAAAACCGGTGAAGTGCGAGTCAGACTCGCGTACGAAGGGTTCCGTACCATTATCTATAAAAACGGCAAAAAAATAACGTTTGTTGTATAGGAACCCCCTTATTTTATTCTTTTTTTTAAGTATTTGTTTGTTATAGCGGCAACAGAAATACATCATCTGTGAAAATTTCAACTGTCGAACTATCACGGTTCATGAGATACAACCTTGTAACAAACGGACAGACAGACAGACGGAAGGACAGCGGAGTCTTAGAAATAGGATCCCGTTTTACCCTTTGGGTACGGAACCCTAAAAAGGAACTCAATACTTACAAGCGTCAAACTTGGCATGATTATTGTACACACTCTAATCTAAAGTATAATAATAAATAATGGCCAAGTGTGAGTCGGTGACACATTTCTGTTCATTATCAAGTTATAACTGGTAATTTCGTTACTTGGACGACCTTATAATTTCTATCACCAATCCAAATAACACATTTTACAAATTTTGAAGTCGGTTTTATAATTGATAATTATTGTATTTGTGGTGGTACGGAACCCTCAGTGCGCGAGCGCGACTCGAACTTGGCCGGGTTTTTTGTTACTATACCGCTAACCTGCTAACGCAAAAACTATAATTATTATTAAGACTCACAAATTTTTCACGCACACTAAGAAACTTGTAGTGACACCAATGAACTCCACATGCAAAAAATGGCGACTAAGGCGTCGGTTGGGTGAGTTCAACTGTAGGCATCACGCCTGATTTAGGCCTGATGCGTTTCCACCAGCCACGCCGTCTTACCATATCCCCCATGTTTGTCTGATCCGAAGTCAACGCCAACTCGGTCGGTTACGCTTACGTTATAATGGTATCTTAATTTAGGACAACGATTCATTTTCACTCTTTCTTTATGCTTACGTACAATAAATACTACAATAGGTGGCAGTGGGCAGGGCACGTAGCACGCAGAACAGATAGCCGATGGGGCCGAACTGTTCTCAAATGGAGACCACGGACCGGTAAGCGCAGCGTAGGACGTCCACCCGCAAGATGGACAGACGACCTATAAGAGACAGGAGGAAAACGCTGGATGCAGGCCGCTTCCAACCGGCCCTTTTGGAAATCGATGGGGGAGGCATATGTTCAACAGTGAACGACCTGTGGCTGAGATGATGACGAATGACAATAAATACACGTAGTAACATATATTTCAATGCTTACATAGTTTATTTTATCATGCAACAACCCAGCTAGTTTAAGCACACTTATTTCATAAAACACTGTTTTAAACTATCACGGTTGTTCACTACAGTTATATGACAGTTACAGTTAGACTAAGAAAGAGGGTAGATTGTTTTGTCTGCACCTAACTTTGAACTTTTTGACCAACCACCCGCATTTTTCAGTCTTCCCGTGAACATGGTGCATGTCACTGCGCCGAAATATCGAAAAGAAAAGAAAATAATTTATTAATGACAGAAACAATATATGAAGTATTAAAACAGGAAAATATTATGGTTTCTGTCACAAATCGGTCCCAACTCAGCTTAGTGCTGGTCGTATAAAACCAGCGCTGGTCTTCCGTTGGAACCGACAGGTGACGGTATCGGGTATCGGGTAGGTATCGGGAGCTCCTTCCACAACCTTACCACGGTAAATATCCCGTAAATAATCAATACACCTATTTCATATTCAGTTCCACATACCGATCACAGTCCTTAACGAAAATATCCTTCTTTGGCGTGTACATATTTCTAAATGGGAGTTAGTACTTTACCAAGTATATATACTTACCGAACCAAGTTACCTATTTACTTCACACTTAGAGATGTAGGGCGTTGCCAAAAGCTAGGATTTATGTCTCTCAAGGCTCAACGGTATCTCGCCAGGCCTCCGGAGTCTTCTAGTTTATTGGCCTATTAAAATTGCTTCTAAGAAAATTACTCTTATTACCGTAATTTTAATTTTCATCCGACTTCAAAAAAGGAGGTTCACAATTCGACTTTTAAATTTTTTTTACCGACTTCGAAAAAGGAGGAGTATCTACGATCCACTGTTTTTTTTATGTATGTTCACCGATTTCTCCGCCAATTATGAATTGGTTTTGATAATACCTTTGGTAGGCAATACTTCGGAGGTGGTCCCATATAAATTTCATAAAAATCGGTTTAATAGTTTGGTTTTTAAATCAAAATAACTGAAAAAAGTTTGTCATCCAAGTAAACGAAATTGCGTATTCACTAATTTTGAAGTCGGTTTTTTTAATTGATAATAATTATTGTGTGTGTATATGACGCAACTTGAACCTATTTCAATGATTCTTTTTTTAATAGTCTAAAATCTCGAGGGTGGTCCCATTTAACCTCGAAGAAAATATTCCAGCTCCAAGGGTGGAAAAATAGGGGACGAATCCCGTTTATTGGCTTTCACCTATAAAGTCAGTTTTTAATAATAATAAATAATTATCAACATAAAATACCGACTTCATCAGAACTGGCCCAAATGGGACCAAATGGGAAGCACCAGCTTTCAAATAAAAAAAAACATCAAAATGGGTTCATCCAGTCAAAAATTTTGAGGTAACAAACATATAACAATCGAATTGATAACCTTCTCTTTAATGGAAAACGTTATGGAGTAGTGGCAATGTTTACAGACCAAGAACGGAATTACCCAAAATTCTGTTTCTGTTTGTTACCCAAAGTTTACTTAGTTTAAATATAAAACGGAATTCGTAAAAGTAAATAGTGCTTCGAAAACACTTTACCGATGCACCTCTCCAATTCTTGATCAAATTAAAATTCACGGCCGAAAAACGTACGCTTACGAGGCACATTACATCAGCGAGTTAATATACCGTTTTTATTCCATCGACGCTAAACAGCGCAGCGTTCAAACTAACGATGCAGTAAACTGGAAAGCGTCTTGTAATTTGTATGCAGAGTCTAAGACGCCGTCGTCATAAAGAGAGGACTGTTACTGCATTGTAAACGCTACCTTATAGAAGTGAGAAATTGTTTTATTGTTCGAGGGAAGTCGCGCAGAAGATAAACTAGCTTGTCTTAAGAATTAAGAACATTAACATGCTGCTATAAATATGTCATCATCATCATTGTCAGTCTATAATGTTCCTACTGCTGTGATGTACAGGCCTTCGCTCAGAGAGAGGATGGACTCTTATCCACGCTGGTCCAGTGCATGTCATAATTATGTCACTTTTGGGGTTCTTGAACATACCGGTTTCATCGCAATGTTTTCCTTCACCGTTTTTGTGCGATTGCATGGAAACTGCACATAATTTACTTAGGTACTAAATAAGTCATACACATATACACACACACACACACACTGTGTGTTGACATATAGTACTGAGACGTGGTCCTTAACTGCTGGCCTTTTGGAAAAACTCAAGAGTCACACAACGGACAATGGAGAGAGCTATGCTCGGAGTTTCTTTGCACGATAAAATCCGGAACGTAGATATTTGCCAGAGAACCAGAGTCACCGACATAGCTATTACAATTTTCAGGTTGCAATGGGCAGGCCACATCGCTCGAAGAACTGATGATATATGGGGAAGAAAGGTTCTTGAGTGGAGACCACGAAACGGAAGACGCAGCGTAGGTAAGCCTCCCACTAGATGAACCGACGACATTGTGAGAATCGCGGGCATCCATCAGTGGATGCAGATGGCAGGGTGTCGTTCACTGTGGAGGTTAAAGGGGTAGACCTATGTTCAGCAGTGGACGTCTTCTGGCTGATGACGACTAAATAAGTCATTGGTGCAGGGCCGAGGATCGAACCGGGTGCAGTCAGATTGTAAAGCACACAGGCTATATACCGTTCGGCCACCATCGCTCGCTAGTTTGTCGATAGTTTTTGTGCAAGAATGGTATTAAAATAATCAAAGAAAGTTATAACACACTTATTGCAAAAAAAAGCTAATAAGTCCGCGTTTGACCACCAACTCGCCTTTTGGTAAGTGATGACGTGGCCGGAGATGAAGCACGCAGACTTAGAAGATACCTTCAATCTAACATGGAAAATATCTGAATGTATCTTTTAGAAAGCAAGGAAACCCGGACAAAATCTTCCATGCCTTTGTTTGCTCGTTTAAATAATATTTTTCTCTTAGACATAATATTAACAAAATTTGACTTAAATTAAACTTAAATACTAGTGAGTCCATCTTTTTTTTTAATAACTTTAAGTATATATAATTGAACATGCAAATATATTTTTTCTCTTTTTTACTTAACGCACTTCTCAATTTTAATTTTAAATTTATAATACGAGCGAGACAAAGGAATCGAGTCTAAAGCAGACAGGCTCCCAAACAGCACTCGTTTACGAGTTGAAATAAGTTGTAACGTTATAAGATATCAAGATGTACCGTACTTTATACTAACGAACAGGGACAAATAGAGAGAAAATTAAAGATAAATCAGTACTTATACTGATTTATCTTAAAATTAAAGATAAATCAGTACTTATACTGAGTTATCTTTAATTTTAAAAAAGCTGCCCATTATACGGCCCATTCTGGAACTAAAATTACAAAATACTAATTGTCCTAACATTTCCAACAGCAAACTACACAAAATAAACGGAAAAGTTTCCGACGTCCGAACAACTAAGCTGCATTGAAGCGTAAACGAGAAGTTCGAAAATATCACCCCAGAACAGAGCAACTTTCGAATTAAGGCAACTGATGCCAAAATTGTTGTTCTGGGATCCGACACGAACTAAATTGTAACAATCGAAATGTTTACCCAGTTTTCAGTTCAATGGTCACAACTCACACGAGTAAAAACATCAATTCGTTTATACATTTTAAAGGCAGCTCTTAAGAGTAACTGGACGCAGCTGCAGTAAAATAAGAAGTGCACTTTTAGAAACACTCACCTAGCGCCGTAAAGGCTGCGAGGCATACGACACAGTTGCATAAAAAGTTAAGGATGGCCACGTCTATCGTCCACGTGTGAGTTTCCTGACCTCGGAAAAACAGTCTCGGCTCGCGACAGCCGCGTACGTGACAGCGTTGCCAACAAGGCGGGCCGGCGCGGACGAAACAGAGGGTGGGCAGTCGGGGCATTTACCCCCGAGGCATCAGGGCCATATTGATAAAATGATTTTTAAGAATATAAACGTTTACAAAAAGAATAAAACCGTCTTTACGGTAAGTAAAACCCGAAAACCCGTACGAAGCGCTTTGATTCCACTTTTATTGTGCGAACTGCTAGTCTATGGAATGCGCTGCCGGAATGGGTGTTCCCCGATGGTTACAATCTGGGTGTCTTCAAATCTCGAGTGAATCGGTTTCTTCTGGGCATGCGTGCTCCATCGTACACCGCATCGTGCTTAACATCAGGCGAGTTGGCGGTCAAACGCAAGCCTATTAACGAATAAAAAAAAAGTTGGTGTAATTCAAAACGGGATACATTCCCTATTTTTTTTCCCTTGAAGGATAACTACTATCTTCAAATTGAAATAGGACTATACTCAAGATATAGTTTATTCAATAAAAAACCAACATTAAAATCGGTTCTCAATCGATAAAAATATCGTTTAACATACTCATTACAAAATACAGTCGAGTCAGTTGAAAATAAGTACTAATCGAACTAAGTTTAAACAATACCAAACCGTTTTCTGCCATCAATAATATCATCGAGATGGACATGAAAGTGGCAGAACCCGGAAATAATGTCGAGTACGACTAAAGTGCCACCCATAACATTGCCTTGCTAATTACCTATTGACTACCTCGTAAATCATACGATGAGAATATTTAATGACCTTCTGTAGTAGATTTTATCGTCGTTTACTTTTCACTATTCAGCAGGAGCATCAGAGAAGCAGCCCAACCATAAGTTAGCAGTGCCACCATCCGCTTCGCTTTCACTTCCCGCCCCCTTGCAACATCCTGGTTCCGCCCTCATCCGGAGAGTCCGCAAACTGCCTAACTGACTGGCTTTAATGAAGTTTTGACTCTGCAACCCCGGACCGTACCACACTTTGACGCAGACTTCGTAGAACTTCCGCCTTTGATGCAACTGTGTTCGTTTCTTAGGACAGCTTTTTCCATGACTTGGCATTTTAATCAACTGTTTTACAACCTTAGAGTGAAACGTAATTTGATACGGTTTTCTTTGTCGCAAACTTTTTTGGACAATTATTTAGTACCGTCACAAAAAAGGACAGTCGACTACAAAGTCCAGTAGATTTTAAAACCGGTATATTTACTACCACCTATATTGATCAAGATTGTAACCAAATAATTTAAAAAAGATCATATGGGCACCGACTTTATGTTTTCAAAAGCCAGAAACTACGGCGCATTTAAATCGCAATTTCCTTTTACAAATACAACCGCAGACGATATCCAGTGATAAAATATGGGCCAATTCGTAGATTGAAGCAATTTTTACCCGCCCTATGAATATGCACGCGGGTAAAGAGTTGAATTGCTTCCGTTCCTGGCGCCCAAGTCTCGCACAACCGCACCGTTATTACCGTACAATTTACAACCGTTAACCGGCAAACAAAGGGAGCCGCTTATTTACGTCGAGGAGGGATACGAAGGAAGTTCGAGAACGGATGGCTCCAGCTCCAGTGTACACGTGGAACTGGGAATTTTAAAGGTAAACACCGATGAGTCGCTCCCGTTTCGCGGTGGGACGAGCACACACAGTAGTAGATTGTTTATCCACCGAACAACAGATATATATATAGCTCTAGTTCTGCTTGATTTCCTCAACGATTGATTGGCTAAACTTAAAACTTAGACTTAAAATTAAATCTGTGTGCAGCAAACGGCAGAAACACTTTTTTAATTCTCATAAATATGTAAGTCGAGCTGACCTCGCCGTCCGGTGTTGCCAGGCGTTTGTAAGTAGTTATTTAAACGTGTCTGCTGTTTTTCTTATACAATTTACAGCCGTTAAACTGGTAAACAGAACTCGGGGAGCTTATTTACACAGCCCCCCCAGGAAAGGAAATCCGAACGAGCGAAACGGAACTAGCAGGCCAGCAAAGGAAACAAACATAAATCACCAAATTTGCGACAAACATCTTAAATTATATTAGCCGTTATTTAAGTAAAAGAAAAACAGATTTGAAGAAAAACATCTCGGGCCCGCCAAAGGTTTCCGCTAATAGGCAATTTGGAAAATTAAGCTTTGTTTGTGAACGAACTTTCGATTCTCGAGACAACAAAGTTTTGTTTTTAATTACGAAACATTGGGAAGAATTTGTTTTTCCTTATGCAAGTTAAAGTACCTCGTTATATTGCTCGTTACACGTGAAGACACAAAAACCGAGAGAGTAAGTAGCTAGCGCGGAATTTAAGATTCCGCAGCAATGTTGACCGAACAACTTAGGAGTTGTGTAATCCGACAATTTGCCGTTCCTAACTCGCAAACACAACAAAACAAAGCGAACATATTCCCGGGGCTGAAAGGAAGTTCACTCGAAAAGGCAACTAGCTGCGGGAGAACCTTATATTGTTGAATTTATGATATGTTCCTACGCTTCGTTCTAGTTTCCAGGGTCATTCTCTCTGGTATCTCAGTTATATTTCATTGAAAATAATAACAGAATGTCCGTACTTTATAGAAGGAGACTCGGTTGCGATCTTCATGCTTCGGAAATCCGTAATATTTTTGAATCGAGATTCAACCGATTGCTGTTCTAATAACTCATGAGTTGTACGCCATTTGGCTCGGAGAAGCAATACGAATGGGACTGAATGTGGCTGATAAGTGTTTATGGACCAATTAGTGGCAAATGAAAGGAGCCCTATCAGACCCGACGCAAACCCGATAATGGTTAAGATACGATTTCATCCAAAGACTTCTGCACCCTATTGACTATTTACTAGAGAGACAATTAATCAGACACTACTATGTACTATAGGTCTATAAACTGACCTAATTATCTAGTACGTAGTGGTAATTTATGGCCAGCTATTATAAACAGTATCATGAGATGCTAATAGCTGACCAGTCAAGAGGTGGAATCGATCATATTATAATCATTATTAACGATATCAAAATATACCAATGTAATTATTAAAAAAAAATTGCTGTCCTACTTGTTAAGTTTAACAGCAGTGACTATAGCTGAAATTATACGTATATGAGAAATAAATAAGTCCCAAACACCAAACGATTTTAGAACAGGATGTAGATTACAAATTACGTGAATCAATATGAAATATATGAAATACAAAATAGGATCCATTTCCATTCCGTATGGTCTTAAACAGTCAATAGTAAAACGTGATAGGATATCGCGAAGTTGCGCAAATGTCGCCCGACTAGATCACGTGGTATCCCCGACGTGAGAGTTGTTAACTAGTTACTAAGGTAAGTTAGGTTGCTGATCCCTTCACTATGCCAGTACGCTTACCGGATCCATTACGACCTCGTTTAAGTATTTACCGCCATATGCGTCTGCAGTTAACCGAAATCTCATCGGAAAATTAAAGGTTCTGCTGCTGTACAAGTTTCAAACTTACCTTAACCCCAATGTTTACTAAAGAAATGAGCTAATCCCGAAGGTAATCGAGAACATAAACATGAAAAAATAAGTGGAAATTGACGTAATACGTCCTTCTCTGCCCGTTTGAACACGAAATCGGGTAACATGGTGACTTGAAGAGCAAACACAATCAAGACAAACAATCTGAATACTTAAAGACTTAATTAATGTGACTCCCTGAGGTAAGCCCTGAGCAGGTAAGTACAGATCACTGTTTCCATTAGCATTAAGGACATTTTCATGGCAAATAAGGTTAGTGGAATTAAAGTGGATATTCAAATTGGATTAGACTTGAACGTTCCCTCGAGGAGGCAACCGCGAAACTATCAACGATTCTGCGGAGCACGTCTGTGCAGTATCGACCATGCTGTATTTGCAACTTGAAATTTAAGTGAATTGATACACAAAGTAGCGTTTTACAGAAGACTTGCTGCACCTTGCGAATTTTTAGTTTTAGAGGTAAAAGGTTTTGTTTGCTCAATCTTATAATGCACATTACTTCATGTCTATATCATGTTCCCACTGCTGGGACACCGGCCTTCTTTTAGTGTGTCTGGGCCCTATTCCACCATATTGGCCGGGCTGTGTGTGGCAGTGCATGTAGATGAATGTCATATATGTCTTTGAACTTTTGAGGTTCTTGGATATACCAGTTTCCTCACAATGTTTTCCTTCAACGTTGTTGAGCTATGGCATCGAAACTGCACATAATTTATTTCTTGTACCAAATAAGTCATTGGCTCAGTATTTTCTTTAAAATTGGTGTAGCCGTTTAAACTGGAAAGGGCAACAGTGAAGTCATATGAAGTGTGTTTTTTTGGCAAGACAACCACTTTACAATCTAATAAATCGGAGCTGACTTCAGCATTTTATAAAGACCTTTTAAACGGCGTCCCTTGCAAGAACCTACACTAAGTATCGAATGGCGTGCTCGAGGCTCTAATCATTAACGATAGTATTTGTAATAGCATTTGAGGATCAACATTAAGGAACTAAATGTTATCCTTTTAAAACCATTAAACATAAAGTAAATGTGCAACAGCGTCACGGAAGACTGTAGCTTGACTTTTGAAAGTTTACCTACGTAATTTTTCAATAATATTTGTCTAAGTAGTAAGAATAAACTTAAGTAGGTACTTGTCTGCAAATAAGTTCTAGGAAGTTAAAACAAACTAAATCTTCATGCTCGCATAAGAATCTGCATAATTAAGTTTTACAAGTGTCTGAAGACAATGAAATAATGGGTGTTCAAAGGCAAAAACCTACGAAGCAGCTGAATTTCAATTGGCTAATTTGCAAATCTGCACCAAATGGAAATATAAATATGACCTAGTAATATACCGTAGCCGTCACAATAAAGTTAATTTTACTGCGGTCCCACATGAAGGTGGCATTCAGCGTGCAGCGTCCGTGATAAGAGTTCAAATAGCTGCTTTGCCGTCTACTACAAAATTATACAAGTTCCTAGAACTCTGCTACAATTAAAGGCCTTTTGCAAAAAATAAAGCTCGAGGCCGAGCGTGTCGTATGATATGGATATTGATCAGACTCTGTACGTGTAATGAATTCGACGGATCGACGCAGATAAGTAGGATCGTTCATGCATATGTTATGACGCCGCAAATCGAAGTTCGCGCAGGCAAATCGATTACGATTGAGATGTAGTAAGCACATATTAGATTGCTTGACATCTATCTTTGTACACTTAATCAAGACTTAATTCCGGCGAAGAGACGAGGAATGCAGTTACGGAGAACGCACAAATAACTTTTATAGGGCACTTTGCAACGGAGTTATGTCATCACGAAACACCATAAATTGGCGAGATAACGGCTGGCGATTACGGCCGTGGGCAGGTTTCTAGTGAGACAATAAAGACGAACTGACTAGTCTGCCCGGAACACCCGTGGATAAGATTTTTTAGTAGGACCCCTGGGTCACGTGCACTCTGTACTAGAACACTTCAAAACGGTCCATACTGATTATTGTTTGTCTGGCAAATGTACCAATAAACACTACATACCACATAGTCCTAAATATTATTAGGCGAAAATAGGACTTTATTCTGTTCTGAGCATAGAAATAGAATACTAGCTAGATAAGATTATAATTTAGTCTCGTTATAGAGCCGCGTTGTCTCCAATGAAGGTTGACAGCATGGTAGTCTGAAGACTTATATTACGAACATAAGCCCGTAACCTAATCGTATTTAACGCTCATGTACTAACTCCCGCGCTGGATTTATTATCCGTTAAAGAGCTGCAGAGATTCCATGGAAGGAAATATTACTCATTGTCAAGGTTCCATCTTGATAATATAACAAAGAACCTCGTTCGCAGCATTAGAATTATTAAAGCAACCTTTAAATATGAGCGACGTAACAAACAAAACCGGGTTCTATTTTATGGGACTGCTTTTATGTGCCTGAATTTCAAGATTTGCGGGCTTGGGTTAATCTTTTCTGGCTTTCTCTTGGCGTGCGGTTCATAAACAATTCACGGATACTTTTACTCTTGAATATTATACAACGGGGTACAAAAGGACCTTACGGCTTATTTGTTGAAAACAGTATTGAAGGACTTTACCTTTTATTGGCTTGTTTTAACAAGAATGTACATAGAAATCTCCCAAAATACGCCGACTAATCGTACGATCCATCTTGACGACAGCTGGATAAGACCAGCTAACAAACAATTAGGTAAACTAAGAATCACGTTTTCTTTTTCCTGTTTATTCATTCAAGATCAAGCTCTGGTAAAGACTGCGATCGAAGGCGACAATATTGCAAAACTAGCGGCAAGATAAGAATAGGAAACAGTCACGGCCCCAGCCATTGTCCAACTGCAAAGGACATTACAATAATAAGCCAAAAAAATCATAAACCTTGATTGCAATACCGATAAGTACTTTGCTATGCTATAACCCAAGCATTGTAAGCGGTAGACAAGACAAGGTCGACCGTTCACTGCCTGTTTAAAATATGCTTAGTGTTATTTTTTTCATATCCGCATTTAGATTAATGAGGGCCTCGGTGCATCGACAAGTATTCAGATGCGGTATGAATTTCAAGAAAACTTTTCAAGTCTTCATTCAAATTCATGCCGCAATGGAATTTGGTCCCATAGGTCATAAGATATCGATTACATTAAGTTTTTTACATTCTAGACGTGTTTAGAAGATATTTTCACATTATAATAAAACTAGATGAAGCATTGTACCTACGTTGTAAAGTTTTTTACATTCTAGACGTGTTTAGAAGATATTTTCACATTGTAATAAAACTAGATGAAGCATTGTACCTACGTTGTAAAGTTTTTTACATTCTAGACGTGTTTAGAAGATATTTTCACATTATAATAAAACTAAGTAGATGAAACATTGTACGTACGTTGTAAAGTTTTTTACATTCTAGACGTATTTAGAAGATATTTTCACATTATAATAAAACTAGAAGAAGCATTGTACCTACGTTGTAAAGTTTTTTACATTCTAGACGTATTCAGAAGATATTTTCACATTATAATAAAACTAGAAGAAGCATTGTACCTACGTTGTAAAGTTTTTTACATTCTAGACGTGTTTAGAAGATATTTTCACATTATAATAAAACTAAGTAGATGAAGCATTGTACGTACGTTGTAAAGTTTTTTACATTATAGACGTATTTAGAAGATATTTTCACATTATAATAAAACTAGATGAAGCATCATACCTACGTTGTAAAGTTTTTTACATTCTAGACGTGTTTAGAAGATATTTTCACATTGTAATAAAACTAGATGATGCATTGTACCTACGTTGTAAAGTTTTTTACATTCTAGACGTATTAAGAAGATATTTTCACATTATAATAAAACTAGAAGAAGCATTGTACCTACGTTGTAAAGTTAATATTATTATTTATAAACACAACGTAATCTGGGACATTTTTACACACACGGTCATCTGACCCCAAACTAAGCAAAGCTTGTAATATGGCTGCCAGAGACTGATATACGTATATAATCAATTGTATATTATTTTTGCTGGTACAAATTATGATAGATGCACGTGCATCTCGACGATATTGTTATGATGCATCAAGGTCTTCAAATAGCACGAACACAATAATTACGAATTAAGAACGTGTTACTTCTTACATTAATTACTATTATAGAAGACTAGTGCTGTTGCCCGCGATCTCGTACGTGTAGATTTTCATATAACATACAACCTTTTTTCCCTTTCGCAAAATAACATAGCCTGTACTTCAATCTGGTCATAGCTAAGCATATTCGTAAAAACCGCATTTAAATCCGTCCAGTGGTTTAGATGTGCGTGGACAAACAAACAACAGACAAAAATTCTAAAAATTATCTTAAGGTTAAACGTTTCACTTTGGCGGGAAAATCGAATTTCAAACAGTTTTTTTGTCCTTGTAGCTAGGCCGGGTAATTATTGTCAAATGGCATAGTGTTCGCGAAACTGTTGGTCGTTCTTTACATTATCATGTACAGCTATTAATCAGTTACTTACCATATTACTTACATTTGGCAATAAACCGTTTGAAACAGCATAAATTTGTTTATTGACAAATATATGTAATAATGTGCATTGGAGATAAATAACTTTACGCGAGTTTGTAAAGAATAATAATCAATTTTCGCGAACATCATTATCGTTTACAATAATTACTCGGCCTAGCTACAAGAACAAAAAAACTGTTTGAAATTTGAATTTCCCGCCAAAGCGAAACGTTTCACCTTAACGTGTTCAGCTGCTTATTTTAAGACGCCCTGCGTGCAGAAGAAACTTCAAACGTGCAGAAGTTTACTGCTATGACATTAGCCGATTGTTTCTTAGGAAAATGGCTTACAGAAATGAACTCCAAGATTTATTTGGCTAGTCGAAACTTCGCTTTTTGTAATCCAGTTAATTACACACTACTTGCCTTACTTTCATTTCTGCATCAGCACTAACAGCCTACTAACGACCTAACCACGAGAGCATGGAATGTATTCGACAGAACAGACCATTTGTCAACGGTGAAAGTTACATTCAAATTCGTCCAGTGCTCTCGACAACCGTCCAGCACAACGTTAATACTTGTCTGTTCTAACTATGCATTTAATGCCTGCAACGACAATAAAACAGGTTCTATGAAAACAACTTAATTAGTAATCATTATCCTCCCCGCTTGAGTCCACTGTTGGAACTCTTCCGACCCCTCTGATATAGGCAAAGGACATAGAGAAAATTTCCGAGGCTAGTCAATTGTCCCGAAAATGGCTGATCAGTAGTCAGTACTGTTGAATCCTACGAGTAATTACAGTCTCAAGCAAGACATTCAAAAAGTTTTGAATGTCTTAAAGCTCACAAGTTCGAGAACGTAGGTAATAAGCTGATTTGAGTCATCATTTGCTTCGGATAGATAAAAAATGTGTGCCTCATACAGGATGCCTGCAAAAATTTACACCCCATTGTTGTCTAATTTGCAACTTGAGTCTTTCTAACATTAACAATGGGGAGTTTTCTGAAGAACTGTTCGATCTTATGCCGGCGTTGCGGTTTTATCAACGCACTAGCCGCCACCGTTTGAAAGTGCATCCACATATCATAGATCAATGGAAGTCGCATACTGTACGATTCACACGATCTTTCTTACCTCACACCTGCAAAATGTGGAATGAGCTACCTTCCGCGGTGTTTCCGAGAAGCTACAACATGGAGTTCTTCAAAAGGCGAGTTAAGTAATAGAGTCATAAAGGGTCGGCAACGTATGTGTGATGCCTCTGGTGTTACAAGTATTCATAGGCGACGGTGACTGCTTATAATCAGGCGTTTGCCACCTATTGAAGAAAAAAAAACTAAATATGGATCATCTTATCTCATTGATTCACAGAGGCTAGAAACACAGGCTTCAATTCAAACATTTAATGTATTCATATACACTCTGCTAGAACTATTATTTGTTACGTGTCCCTACGGAATTCTACTACCATCAACTAAACTACCTACATACAAGATCTAGGTATGTTTAAAGCTAGGTACGAGTTAGATCCAATTAGGATTCTTCAATCAATAAAATGGAACGGTCTGGTACTCCGTAGGAAACCACTACTAGCTTCAATATAGGTAAATCTAAGATCTTGAAGGATAATGTGTAATTAGTACACACAACTGCGAGCTATTGTAGTTCTAATGGCTGTGTCATATACGCCATTAAGTCTGAAGGAAGGGAGAAGTCAAATGGAACCATACACTCGATCTATCCAGAATCCAAATAGACTACTAAATCCGAGTTACCGTCCTTAACTAGAATATAACTTTACTAATGCATGACATAAACCTTCCCTCAATTAGGTCAGTCCTCCCACCCTACCGTTCTCAGCCAGTATTGATCAGACTTTTCAGAATCAGTTTTTAGGGTTCCGTACCCAAAAGATAAAAACTGGACGCTAGTACTGAGCCTACACTTCTGTCCTCCGTCCGTCTGTCGTTCGTCCGTCCGTCCTACCTTTAAACGGCTGTATCTTTGGATTCGTAATAGATAGCCAGTTGAATTTTTTTATCACAGAATATGTAAAATGTTACGGCGGATATACTTACAGTACTAAGAAAAAAAAGTCAAGAATAAGAAACAAGAGAAACATACAACAGACGTATTTTTTTACGTATTTTTGTAATTGCTCTAATGTCAAAACGGTAATACGTACAGTCGTACAAGCGTCAAACTTGGCATGATTATAGTACACACTCTAAAGTATAACTACAAATAATGGCCAAGTGACAAATTTCTGTTCATTACCAAGTTAATTTTGTTACTTGGACGACTTGCACTTGGCACTTGGCCGGTTTTATGAATACTGTTTTTATACCATATCTGTTGCTTACTTATATTTATGACGTTTTCGTTACACCTTTATAAAAACCTGATTACCCATATCAACGAGGTATACAGATTAACACACTTTGATCGGATTGGAATCTTTCTAACATCACACAGAGATTTGAAAAGATTGAGAGAGGCATTGGAGAGAGCTATGCTCGGAGTTTCTTTGCGCGATAAAATCAGGAACGTTAGATATTCGCCAAAGAACCAGAGACTCTGGAGTCATCGACATAGCTATTAAAATCTGCAAGTTGAAGTGGAAATGGGCAGGCCACATCGCTCAAAGAACTGATGACCGATGGGGAAGAAAGGTTCTTGAGTGGAGTCCACGAACCGGAATACGCAGCGTATGTAGGCTTACCTCCCACTAGATGGAGCGACGACATTGTGACAGTCGCGGGCATCCAGTGGATGCAGATGGCAGGATGTCGTTCAGTGTGGAGGTTAAAAGGGGAGGCCTATGTTCAGCAGTAGACGTCTTCTGGCTGATGATGATGACAGACATTGCAAATGTCATTGGATGTCCACACCCAGTTCAGGCATGGACAGTTCGACGCCGGGCGTTTATCGGCCGAAGTTGGACACTACAAGCGCACTCGAGCAGAAAGTTTGAGGTTCTTCTCGTAACATCGGCCGGCATCAACGCATTTTCGCCTCGATTCATTACGGTCCCGACGACCGTAAATATGACCTTAGTTGTGTTACCATCTACTTCACAGATGTAGGACAAGGAAAACTAGTTGTTCTTTGGTTACACGACAAAAAAAGGATTGTTACGTTTTCAGGTTTTATGTATGAGAGTTGGTATGTATGCCGCATGCCATACGACCCCTTGGAAGGCCCAGAAAAAGATGACGGGACGAGCTTGACTCCCACGCAACAGACTGGTACACCATAGCACAGAACAGAGAGAAGTGGAAGAAAGGAAGGGAGGCCTTTGCCCTGCAATGGGATGACCACGGCTGAAGTAAATAAATAAATGTATGAGAGTTACTTTCTTCCATCACAACTTCTAAACTTAGTTCCTTTAGAAGTTATTGTAGATGTCCCTAGAATATTTACGTTACGTATTTATGAAGTGACAAAGGCCGTCATAATTCTGTTAGGTATAAGCTGGGTATTTTACTGGGTATTTGGCTGGGTAGGTAATATGTTTTTTACATGTTAACGACCTAACGTACAAAAAAATTGCCACAAGAAGACTATTACCTGCCTATTTACAAGTTTTTACCTAAGCAAACAGGTTTTCCATTTACATATCTACTAAGGTAGGTACTTGAACACAGTCATAATTATACCACATGAGAGTAATAATATTATTTCCTAGGATGCATCATCGTCATAACCACATTTTAGGCATGAACAGTCATAACCATATTTTAATCAAACATTGTTGTTTTACAGGGAATACCTAAGTCCGAACATGTTTGTCATTATTGTGAGATTTATTCGTAAATATGTAATTTCTGCCTAAAAACACAAATTTAAACACGCAACAAAGTTAAGTCATCATCATCATAAACTTATTTATTCCCACTGCTGGGTATAAGCAAGCCTTTCATTTGCTATGTTATCTGCCTCGGTCCTGCACTAATCTTAATCCAGTTTTGACCTGCGATTGGACGGTAGTCGGTACCATCCATCTATCTAGGAGCTGGATGACAAACGCTTGGTGGAATATCAAGGGTAAAGGTGAAGTCTCGAGCTATGGGAGAAGCCAGCAGTATACTTATGTAGGCTGATCGAATACATGCCTATTTATATTTTTGAAGTGAAAACTTCTTTAGGCGCGTTAAGTACTTTTTGGGTAAACAAAAAACATGGAACTCGCGTCATCGTCACCGAACGATGTACCGTGTATTTTAAAACAGCGCCATCTCTTGTAGAATAGGTGAATTACTACTTAAGTTTGTACTTCTGACGTGCAGTCCTATGACTGTTTTTTTTTGTATTGTCCGAGTTAAAAATAGAAAAATGGTAGCCCTACCTCTGCGAGATACGACATTGTCTGCTCGAGTGATGGCAACGTTTCGGTGAAAAACTTGTAAGTTGTAATGTAAGACCCCACATTCGACGAGGTCGTAAAGTCTGAGTGCGACATGCATGACTTGTGCTAAGTGAGCGATAAAACGCCACCGTTGATATACGCGTCGAAGTTATGGCGTCACTTTTTATCGGGCGACTTGACGTAAAACTTCTGCATCAGTGCCCCCGATGACATATATATAAGCAGGGAGACCTACAAACTTGGCTGGAATACACCAAAATCACCAACATACTAAAGAAATGTTTCTTGAATGCTTCAATGGGTTTAGTTTCATTCATTTGTGAAAGTATCTAGTAGTAGTTAGTACTCGTAGTTAAAATTTGCAGGTTGACATGGCAATAGGCAGGCCACATCGCTCGAAGAACCGACAAACGATGAGGAAGAAAGGCTCTTGAGTGGAGACCACGAACCAGAAGACGCAACGTAGGTAGGACTCCCACTAGATGGACCGACGACATTGTGCGAGTCGCGGGCATTCAGTGGATGCAGATGGCAGGATGTCGTTCAGTTTGCAACCTAAGAAGAAAGACCATGGTAATGGGGCCAGCATTTATCGGTTTCATAGATTAGCTTTTTTAACCTACTTCAAAAAAGAGGGGGTTCTCAATTCAATTATGTTTTTCTTGTATGTTTGTTACGCGATTAATACTGGACGCCAATTATGAATTGACTTTGAATGATGATTCTTTTTTATTTGGTAGGTCATACTTCTGAGGTGGTCCCATATACATTTTATCGACATTGATTGACGTCTTTTTGGAAAAATCAAAAAATATAAATACTCAGTTCTATGAAGTTTTTTTTTTTTTTTATCTAATTTTTGTTTGGGGCTTTAGTCGCTATGCGATTATGCCAGCCCCGTTTTATAAGGCAACTTACACGGTCAAAAGGGACCAAAGTCCCTACGCTGATCTAATATGGAGGTGGTTTAAGTTTGTATGTGTACCTACTTGGTGTAGGTATAGTCTTGAAGTCGGTTTTTGTTTTTTACAAGATTTTATTTAATTTCACCTGTCTGTCTGTAATCATCTTGCAAGTAAAATTTGACCCACTTCCCGGTGTTCGATTGAGCTTAAATTTGGCATATTTGTCAAGTTTTGATGACTACAATATTTTAATGACACCGAGCTGATTTGATGATGATGATGGTGGCACTCCTCAATGGATAATAGTAGACTGGCAGTGTTTGAGCTCATTTTTAATTAGCGCAGCGTTCCAATCACTAATTTCATAAAAGCTTGATTTAAAGGAAAAAATTTGCATTATATTTTTTTTGTTATTTTTAAGTACTTAGTTACTTACAATAGGCATGTGGACTAATGTTTAATTTATTAAAAATTACAGGCTTAGCGATGAATATAACTAAATACATTACACATAATTACTGAAAAAATAAATTGAATTGGCTGATTATTCTCTGAGATATTAGCGTTTAAAGTTTTAGGTGGGGATAGAGAGGGGATGCTCCATCCCTTTCTCGCAAAGCGTGTGTTAGTATAGCATTTGTATGCCGCGACTGAGGCTTGACGTCATAACTAAGTATAGTGCGCTCTCTGTCTAGCATGAAATTAAAATATTTATAACTTAAGTACATATTTATTTTTGAACTATTTAAATTTTGTTTTCGTTGATAGGCTCTATTGATGATCAGCTGTTTTATGAGGTAATAAAAAAATATTAGTCATCATGCCTATTTTGTATTTCTATGACTGAAAATAAAATATCAATCTTAACAGCCTTGAACCATGTTAGACTAGCTCTGCATTGTATTTCAGATCAATTGTTCGAACAGTGAACCAAATCTTATCTGAACTAATAGATACAGTCCCATACATAGTAAAAATACTAGTAAGTACTCATAGAGTATTGATTTTTCACACATGGCCGTGTTATGATTAACATTGTGAATCAATTGTTAGATAAGTTCTCATAATAGATTTATCACACTGTCTCTGACCTTACAACTGGCCATTTGGTCTAGCCGTTTTTATTGTTTTGCTCGGCTTACCTAGTCTTATTGCTGAGCAAACGCCTTCCACTAGCTTTATTTACGAAAATCCTGGTTATAGCTAAGACAAAGTGTTTTTTTTCTATGCATTCCTTACATTGTTTTTATATAATTATATTGAAAAGATTACATATTTTCTTGCTTTGCTACGCAATTTCTTCCATGTGGACATTTCATCACGAACCATAAATTTTTCCAGTATAAAAATTATCCTGGTCACTCCACCCCAACAAAAAAACACCCCAATATATGCAAAAATCACGCCAATCCGTTGTTCTGTTGCTGCGTTAAACAGGACCTATCATACAAACATACTATCGCATTTATAATAAATACAATTTTAATCATAACATGGCTATGTGTACAAAAATATTACTTTGTGAATTTTTAGTACGTTAAGATATACCTTTAAGGTATACCTTTCTAGCCAAGCTTTGAAGAGGCTTCGTCAGAATGCTGTATCACAGTGACATAATTGGTAGCCCATTATTTGTAGCCCACTACACACGGAGAGGTACAAACCACACTAAACTTAAAATGTCTATATCATAAGAATAAAATATGCCATGCATACTATTTTGTCACATAAGATGTTATCTATAAAACTTTGACAGAGTGTAAGTTGTTAAATCATTTGTTATGAAGATTTATTTAACAATTTTTTTCCTTAGAATTTGAATAGTTTGTAAGTTAAAACTGTGATCCAAGTCAGCAGTCAAATGATGATAAATTAGTTATGCGATAACCTTTGCTTTGTTATCAGAATTCAGTTGAAATTTAATAGTATGTTCTCTGTTTCTAACTGATAAGAGACCTCACATGTTTCTTAGACAATCCAAATAAAACAGCTTATAATGCTGGATATTTAGGGGTCCCTAGAAAACTAAGGAATTTGTAACATGGTAATTTTTCCTATTACCTATTACGAAACGGAGAAGGTATTTATATGCTTAAATACTTAAGTAATATAAATAAATATGCCTTTGTAGTAAAAGAAAGTGTGAGCACATAAGTTTGTATGTCTGTTACCATTTTTCTCCAAAAAGGTTGTGCTGATACGAGTGTTTTTTTTGTATTTGAAAGCAGGTTTCATTGCGGTGGTTCTGAACTATGTTTGACTAAAATCTGTTAAGCCATTTAAAACGATTAAGCTGGGTTTTTTTCTGAATTAAGTAATCTGGGGTTTTCGAACAATAGATGAAGCAGTCAATGTACCAAAACAGCAATAGCTCTGAGTCTAAAGGATATTACTTAAAAGCAACAGGGTTTTGTTTTAATTTAAATTGTATTGTACTTACTTGATTTAGAGACTAAAATGCATATAATTATTGTGCTAAAATTTACACACTCCTCACAAAGGAAAATATTAAAATAAATATATTTGAAATGTTGGACATAGCTATGGAATAGCCCTGCTTTATGAGCGCAACAACACTCACATGCAAAATTGTTATATTTCAAATCCAATAATTTGGATACTAATAGATATAGTTAAGGGGGTATTTCCTGTCTGCAGTTTGTTTTCTCGTACATTTTCAGATTATTTATGACAAAGTTGTAAATGTGTGCATTTCCAATAAGTGATAAACTTAGGTTTGGATGTCTATCATAATATATCAAACAAAGAAATGTTTGTTATTGTTCCTTTTAATTAGACAGAGTAAAATGGTAACAAGCGAATCTTTTTGTTGCTACTAATTGAATTGGGAAAAAAAACCATCATACTATCTATGTAACCATGTTTAAACGTAGATAACTACTAATAAGCAAAACAAACCATTTTAAAAGAAACTATGCATAAAAAACTGTAGTGTATGATCAATATGAGCATGTAGTTTGTTGTAAAGAGTTTTAGAATAAGTTTTAATGTAACCTCTTTTGTTCTGTAGTCTGAGGTGTGGGTTTCCTACTTGACACACACGATTTTGATTTCTTTGCAAATATATTATAAAATATGAAAATAAGTACGTACGTTTTATTTGAAACATATTAAAAACAATATTTTTTCTTATAGGAATCTGTAATGAGTACCTGAGTACTTCATTCTAAAGCGGAATATTACAATCTTTGAAATGTATCTAGGTCCAAAAATATTAGACAGTGATTGGAAGCTATTTATTGGTTGGACTAAGTACCTAACACTTCTACATAAATTTAATTTAGTATTAATATTATTCACTGTCATTAAATACAGCTGCCGACTGCTCTAGGATCATCATCAGGAACTAAATATGTTATAGAGTATGGTGTGAGTATTATGCAGTGTGGTAAGACCAGTATTCTGTTACTAAAGTTACTTCCTTCTCACCAAGAGCAAACAACTTTCGCTACAGGTTCGATGGATTTGCACGGCCTCCGTTCACGTCTGACCAGAAGGCGTGCGCTCGGCATACCTCATCCACATACTAAACAATGCCCAACGCACCACCAGCCACTAGCCTATACCTACTTCACAATTACGCAAGCCTAGAAACAAGACCAGAAGCCAGTTCATCGCTTATTCACCAGCCCTTGTTGCACGCGCGGTTTACCCGCCACGTAATGCTTCACCGCGACTCTGCTGACTTGAATAATGCACTAGAATAACAGAGGAAGTACTCACCGTTGATGTTTATCGCTCCAAATCCCAAACAATATAAAAACTGTCACTCACACGTTTAGAACACAAAACACAACTGTTCACCTCTTGACATCTGACATGTTTCAGTAACGGATACAGGAAGAACACAATTATACGCCACCATTAGCTAGTCTTTGTAAAAGCGCTATCATAAAAACAATAAGATATAATAAAAGTTGTGCAAAACTATCGCAAAATAACGATACAAAACGTAAACAGCTACCTACTTTGACAGAATCATTTAATAAACTGACACTTGCTCGCAGCTGCCAACTTGCCAGCTGAAATCACTTTCATTTTCTGTACCTGTTACCAACATTATGATACTATACCTATTTACTGAAGAGGTTTTTCTTTGTTTTTTCCCTTGTCCAAAAGAATTTCCGTGGTATTTAGAAATTTACATATTGACATTTGGTGAATAGCTATTTCAGAAGGATTGCATGTAAGTGGAGCTATCAGGTCACAAAAATGACCCTTCTGATGAAAAATTTACCAAGGAACCAAATCTTCCAAAGTTCTAAAATGCTGGCGTGTTTTGGCTCAACGCATAAGTAATAAGCATTGCCATTCAGCGATTCAGCGTGGTAATGCAGCCAGCATGCTGAGCACGCTGCCAACTGTTAGTGGGCTTGAGCTAAGATATTTTTACCTACATCTCACTGGGCTTGAGCAATTGGAATGTGTTTAGACCTTCAAAGGTGTAACTGTTTTTGTAGTGAGCTTACTGTATAATCTGTAAAGGCACTAAATAAAAAGGAACAGTGACATGTAGATATCATCGGTAGGGGTTGATGTATGTTGAATTAATTGGAACTGTGTGGAGGAGCAGATGAGGAAGTAAGGAATTAGTTTGAATACAATCTCAGGATTCTAGGCAGTGGTTGATGAAATAGTGTATTCTTAACATTACGATTGTTTTCGATCAAACACATCAAGCTTTAGGGCACGATGAAAATCAAAACTAGTTTTAGACAATTTTAGTACAGGTAACACTGATTTTTAGCTGTCATTTTTCGTCATCATCGGCTATCTGTCATGTCAGAGTTGTCAGACGACGTTATCGCTTTTTACGCAAAAACTGTATTTACTTTACTGTGAAAAATAACTTTTCTTTGTTTTGTTGGATGTCTTTCTACTAGTAAAGTGGTGTAAATTAATTCAGGACAATGTCTAAATTCGAGGATAATCCATTTAGTGACCCAACCATAGACAATCCGTTCGCTGTATGTATCCCTTGCGAAGTGTAGATTTTGTTTTTCGATATTTTATCGGATAAAACTGGTGATTTGTTGTAGGATCCGGCGGTGCAGCAAGTAGCGAGGAGTACAAACAATGCGGCTCGCGGCCTGGACGATTACAACCCTTTTGATGGACAGCAGAATGCTAATCAGGCTACGGTAATCTTGCATTAGTCATTAGTGAGATTCTTGTAGGTGTCGACATACACACAACGGTATTTGCCTATCAAGTAATGCCATGAACCTGTTCTAATCTCATGAGTCGTCATAACTGGTGAAAAATACGTTGGTATCTAACATAACTCCAGAACACATGGTGTTCACTTCTTATTGACAATTCAAACTGTCAACTGCAGCTATGTTTATCAGGTGTCAGGTCTATGATGAATTTGGGATGAATATCCATGCCATCAGAATTCTGGACATGAACAAGACCAGTGGCCCTGAAGCCATTTCAGCCATTGTTCTGAGGATTTATGCACCTGAACTGTCTCTTGTGCAAATGTCCAGTACCAAAATCCTGGATGCTAGTTAACATACAGCCTGTATCTAAAAAAGGTAGTGGCAAGTCGTAGACCCATTTAGATCACATTGGTGCAGCATGCTCGTAAAACAGTTCCTTACATCTATTGACCCAAATTACCTCCTCAGTGGCACCAATATGGGATTTGTACACGGGGTCAAATTATATCTAACTTGGAGTGATGTCATCGAGAACCTCCCCATTGTTCTCGCTCCTGCATTATCCCTTGACATTTCAAAGGTCTTGTACTGGGTTTGGAGTGAAAGCATCCTTGTCAATGAAGCAGACTCGCTCTCTAAGGAAGGCGCGAAGAAGGAAATTATTCCTCATCATTCAATCATCCTGCCCATTTTTCTAACGAACTACCAGAGTGGGCACGAAAAATCAACACCACCTTGTTTGATATTCCGAAAACCCGTATTAATTTCACTTTTATTGTGTGAACTGCTAGTCTGTGGAATGTGCTGCCAGAATGGGTGTTCCCCGATAGTTATAATCTGGTGTCTTCAAATCTCGAGTGAATCGGTTTCTTCTAGGCAAGCGTGCTCCATCCTAGACCGAATCTGCACTTAACATCAGGCGAGTTGGCAGTCAAACGAAGCCTATGACAAAAAAAATAAATACGAAACATCAACCCTGCGAAACCGGGGTGGGTCGCTAGTGCACAATAAAATTAAAATACATGCACCCCAAGCGAGATGTCAGAGCATATCTTATCACCCCCACTTTAAAATAGAATTAAATTAGAAGCATAAATCCAGAAAAATTATGCATAACCTACAATCTCAATGTTTCAGCCTCAGCAGCCGTCACAGCCTGCCATTATGCAAGCAGTATCACCACCGGCTGCAGGGTATACTACACAGCAACCCCAGCCGACACAACCACCTCCAAACTTCACCACTGCTGACTTCCAGGCAAGTTATTTCCTCTCTTTGACGTTCACGGTTGTGCACTATACATAATAGGTCGGGGAAAAAGTCTTTTCGTATTTTGTATGTATAAAGTTGTAGTAAAAATCTTATCCGTTGTACTGTTTGTATCTGGCTGGTTTTGATACCATTAAAAATATGACATTTTAAAAAAGGAATACAAAACGTAAAAAGCAATTTCCCGCCATTTTTCAATTGTTTTTTGTTCGATAAAATGAGTGAATCTAACGAACAAATTCGATATATTGTGAAATTTTATAACAAAAAAGGGAAAAATGCGACACACGCCGCGAATAAAATTTGTGACGTTTATGGACCTAATGCAGTGTCATCAAGAGTAGCACAATGTTGGTTCAAGCGTTTTCAGTCCGGGAATTTTGATGTCAAAGATGCAGCTCGCTCTGGTCGCCCTGTTACGGATAAAGTCGATGCCATTTCTGAAAAAGTGGACCAAGATCGGCATATTAGTAGTTACGACGTAGCTGAAGAACTGGGGATTGACCACAAAACAGTTTTGACCCATTTGAAAAAAACTGGGTATACAAAAAACTCGATATTTGGGTGCCACACGAGCTCACTGAAAGAAACCAAATGAATCGTGTACTCATTTGCGATTCTCTATTGAAACGTAACGAAACCGAACCTTTTTTGAAAAGATTGATCACTGGTGATGAAAAATGGATCACCTACGACAAGAATGTGCGCAAAAGATCATGGTCAAAGGGCAGTGAAGCACCACAGACTGTAGCGAAACCCGGATTAACACGTAATAAGGTGATGCTGTGTGTATGGTGGGATTGGCAGGGCATCGTTCATTATGAGCTTTTACCGCCGGGCAAAACCATCGATTCGGATCTCTACTGCCAACAGCAGATGAGACTCAAACAAGAAATTGAGAAAAAACGGCCGGAATTGATCAACAGAAAGAGTGTGGTCTTTCATCATGATAACGCCAGACCGCACACATCTTTGGCCACTCAGCAAAAATTTAGAGAGCTTGGTTGGGAAGTGTTAATGCATCCACCATATAGCCCAGACCTTGCACCCTCAGATTTCCACCTGTTTCGATCTCTTCAGAATTCTTTGGGTAGTGTTAGATTAACATCAAGAGAGGACTGTCAAAACTACTTGTTGCATTTTTTTGATCAGAAGTCCCAAAAATTCTACTGCAACGGGATCATGTCACTACCTACAAGATGGCAACAAGTTATCGAACAAAATGGCACATATATATTATAATTAAATGTAATTACTTGAAAAAAATATGTCTTGAATTTGTTTAAAAAATACGAAGAAACTTTTTCCCCGACCTTATATATAATTAAAAATGTGCTTACGGGATAGACTCAGAACACTACTGGAGCAATTGTGCCAGCAGCCAAGAGGCACACTCCGGTATTGCCGCTCAGCGGCTTGGCAAAGGGAAATTTATAATGCACCCCAAGTGGAATATTACTATATTCCACTTGGTGTGTTTAATATAGGAAGTTTTTTGACATCATTCATCTGTTGTCTGTGAAAATGGTGCAAGCTACTGCGCTAAAATATCTAGAACTCAAGTATTCAAAGAAATCCTTGTTAAATATTATTAATATCCCGTAATTCCTAATTTAAATAAGATTATCCCACTTCTGATAGTAGCAATACACTGATTTTCAATTATGATTAGGCTAATAGGTTAGTATGTTTCAATGGGAGGCAATGTTGAATAATTTTTTTTACTATAAAGTACCTGTGCCCTATTGTTTAAACATATTTTTTACTGTAGTAATGTTTGATAGATATCTGTCTATTTACCTAAAAACTAGTGAAACAGCTAACTTTATCGACTGCCCTGGTGGCTCATTTGGTAGTGCACCTAACTTCCGTGCTTGGGGGCGTGGGTTCGATTCCCACCTAGGGCAAACATTTATGTGATGAACATTTGTGTTTGTTCTATGTCTGGGTGTTAATATCTATTTAAAATGTATTTAAAAATATATAAATACGTATATCAGTCTCTGGCAGCCATATTACAAGCTTTGCTTAGTTTGGGGTCAGATGACCGTGTGTGCAAAAAAAGTCCCGAATATTTATTTTTTCTTTGAAATGTATGTTTTCATGTTGGTTTCCTTTCTAACTAGACTTATAATCAATAAAAAAAGGTACATGTTCTCTAGCCGATGCATATACAGGGTTACGCAAATGGACTGTACCAAGCCGAAAGGAGGTCATTGTCTCCATCATTATGAACCAACTTTTACTATGGGACACACATTCGATTACATTTTTTCGAGTGGCAATAACCGTTTTCTATGGCCAGCTTTTTATATATGACCTGATACTGAGCAGTTAGATTTTAATTGCTTTAAGAAATTTCTCTACTTTGCCTTCTATTCAAACACGCCATAATACACATTCACAATATAGATTGCACAACAAACACAAAATATACATATTTGACTTACAAATTCGAAAGTACATACTTAAATTCTTACAATAACATGATTAACCAAAAATTAATTGAAAATGTGACAGTTTTATCAGACATTTTATGCTGACAGACATCAAGGTGATAATAGAAATAATGTTTATTGTTGATATCCTTGACATTGAGTGATAAGATATCAGTTACTTTTTCCTTTGTAATGTTGAACACTGGCAGAGAGTATTAGTTGCAAACTTTTTAATTTACTCTATTAACTCAATGGGAGGTTTTCTGATAGCTGAAGGAACATAGTTCTGCAACCATCGTTAGGTGGCGCTGACGACACATGATTCAAATTTTTTCGTATTTGTTCAATGAAAAAGCAAAGGTATCATAGCCTGCATATAGCCATATACGGTTTATTTTTTTTGCAAAAGCGCAAAATACTATATACTATACTTCTTCTTTCGTGTCGATGTTTCGCTCCTTATTTTAATTTTAAATTAAATTTTTGGACCAAAATTCTCTCCGTGGCTTCATTCGGTCGTCCAGTGTGCAGGCTGCAGGGCACGCTGCACACTCCATCAAGTGTGACATTGTCTGAGAGTTCACACCACAAAGACATTCGGTATCAGAGCCTTCTATATTACCCCACTTTGCCATGTTATCCCGACTTCGGCTCACTTGGGACCGAAGTCAGTTCAGGGTTTTCCAAGTGGGCCATGGTTCTTTATGGCCTGGGGGGAGCTCTTCGGCAGGGACAATGTAATTGGGAGGTGGAGTGTGTAGTTTTTGCCACACGGCAAGTCGAGCATGTAGGGGGTGACCTTCCAAAGCTATTGTATGTTTTAAAAAGCATCGACGGCTTTTGAGATGGCTGTTAGATGTCTGTACGTTAAACAGTGAGTAACGGTAGTCTGTTTCCTGACGATGTTTTTCAGCGGCGCAGGCAACATTTCTGCGAGCTGCTGGTGGTGCGATGCCTGCAAGTGGGTACAATTTGTTGAAAGGTGTCGGTTTCAAGCAACCTGTTATTGTCCGAAATGTCTCATTTAAGGCTACATCCACCTCTTTTGCGTGAGCAGAACGATTCCAAACTGGGCATGCGTACTCCCCAGCAGAGAAGCAGAGTGCCAATCCAGTAGTCCGGAGAACATGTGGAGCAGCTCCCCAGGTTGTTAAAGTGAGGCGCCGGAGTAGATTGTTACGGGATTCAACTTTCATTCGTGTCTTATGGCAGTGGTTTCTTTATGTTAAAGTCCTGTCCAATGTAAGACCCAAGTAAACCGGGTTGTCGCAGTGTAATACCTTGGTGCCTCGCCAGGAAATGTTAAGCTTTCGGTTAGCTTGGTGGTTGCGCAGGTGGAAGGCACAACACTGGGTTTTGGATGGGTTAGGTCTGAAGGAGTTCTGATCATAATATAAGCCAAGGGCATCCAGTGATTTGCTAAGTTTTTCTTCGGCCTCTTCAAATGTGGAAGTTTGTATGGCTAGTGCTAGGTCATCGGCATACAAAAATCTTTCTGTGTCAGGGGGTTTTATTTGGTCGTTGGTGTAAATGTTAAACAGGATCGGTGCCAGTACACTTCCCTGGGGTAGCCCGTTCTTTTGGGAGCGCCACCTACTTTTGATGGAGCCTATGTGAACTCGAAAGCGCCTGTTACGTAACATTTCACCTAGGATCTGTGTGAAGCACTGGCCTTGAGTGATTTGATGTACCTTTGACAAAAGCCGTTTGATGTTTACGGTATCGTACGCAGCTGACAAGTCTATTAAGGCTACACCCGTTACTTTATTGGATTCAAACCCTTCCTCAATGTGTTGGACGAGTCGGAGTGTTTGACCTGCGCAGGATTTTCCTGGTCGGAATCCGGCCTGTTCTGGGATAATTTTAGGCTCTATTATTGGAGTCAGACGTTCCAGGAGAAGTCTTTCGAAGAGCTGGTATGTGTGACATAGGAGAGATATTGGGCGATAGTTCTTAGGGTCTGTTGGTGATTTCCCTGGTTTCAGAAGTGCGATCACTTTGGCTTTCCTCCAGATTTTAGGGAGTTTGGCGGTATCGAGGCATGAGTTGAAAAGGGCCAGTAACCAAGACACGGCTACAGGACCGAGGTGTTTTATTTGATCTATACTGATATCATCGAGACCAGCAGCCTTGCCGTTTTTTAGTGATTTTACTGCAGGGATAAGGTGAAAGGCTTACAAATGTTGGTAGGAATTCTCGAGTCTTTGGGTAGCTTAGCGGTTTTAGGTAGACGATTGGGTGTTTTTCCATTCATGAGCAATTGGTGGGCTATTTGGTTGGCCGTTAATTTTCCAGGATTTGTTGGCTCTGGCGGGTTATAGGTGAGCTTTCGAAGAGTGGACCAAGCTTTTTTGCTATTATGCGTCATATCTACACTAGCTATTGCTTGCATCCACTTTTCTCTACGGGATTTACTGAGGCTATTCATAAGTTCTTCTCCGGCCGTGACGGTTTCCTCGGAGAAAGGATTGGAAGCGTACTGGCTGCTGTATGTTTTAAGGAGATTGTTTGAGTCTTGTTTGAGACCTGGAATTTATAGAGGACGACAGCCTCTTGGTATACATTCTCGTGAAATAGTCCAAACAATATCTACAAACTTTTCGTAATTCTGAGGTTTAGGTTCTGTGTGTAACAGTTTTTCGTCAATTTTTGCAGAGAATTTATCCCAGTCTGCCTTTGCGAAGTTAAATCTGCGTCGGAATGGCACCTCTATTGGTTTTACAGCGGCTTGGATGGTACATGAAATAGGTATATGTTGGGTTCTTGGTATTGGATTGCACACTGATTTACTACAGAGAGGACGGATTTTATTCGATACGAATATTAAATCGGGATTATATCCCCATTTCCAGCGGCCGCTATTGAAAGAGGATGGAAGTTTGGGGTCGTGGAGTAGAGAGAGGTGTTCAGCTTCAGCCCATTGCTCTACAGCAATTCCATCAGCGGTATCTTGGTAGCCCCAAGTAGTACTATGGCTGTTAAAATCTCCAGTGACTATTCTTATATCTCGGTTATAGAAATTATCAGTTTTGTTATACTTAAAAGGTTGGTTCGGTGGTTTATAAATGGAAGTGATTGTGCAATTTCCAGTATCTATTGTAAGTATTTCAATGCAATCTTTATCTTGACTAGAGACAGATACTACTTTTAAGCTAGGCTTAACAAATATAGCACTGCCGTGTTTAGCGTGGGGGATCTCAGCCACGAGTGTCATTCCATAAATTTGTGGTCTGAGTTGTGTTTGGTCTCGGTGTGTTTCCTGGACGCAGAGTACATCGCAGTTGGCTTTGCGACAGAGTTCGGTTAAGAGTTGTGCTTTTTCAAGTGAGAAACCCTCTATGTTGATGGATATGACGTTTAGAGCTGGTTTTTCCAGTTGGCGTTGATTCTCTAAAGAACCTTTTGGTATGTCTAAATAAACTTTTGCTGTTTTTCTATGAAGTGCCGTTTGGCTTGGCGCTAACAAAGGCCATTGAGCTGGGTCCTGAGAAGGACCTTTTTGGGAGGGGCCCTGATAAGGGCCGTTTTGGGGAGGGCCCTGAGAAGGGCCGTTTTTGGTACGAAACATCGTGGTGGAAGGATTAGTCAGTCAGTGCAAGAAAGCAATAGGCACTGACCGTCCAGGGTGCGTCGGGCGTTCTAGCGATTTAGGTACTATCAGTTAAACGGCACTCGGGGAGGCTCCTTCCGTGCACCCCATACTATACTTACTATATATACTATACTACTACTATACTACGACATAAAATTATACAATAAGTAAATATGCATATAAGCATGACAGAAGGTGTCAGACAGATATTGTATGTCCATAGGATAAGAAAGTTTTTTTGTTGACGTTTCTTTGTCTGTAAAATCTTCAGAATGTCTCGTCAACGCCATCTATCCCATTTTTAACCGACTTCCAAAAAGGAGAAGGTTATCAATTCAACTGTTTTTTTTGCATGTTTGTTACCTCCAATCTTTCGACTGGATGAATCGATCTGGGTGATGACTTTTTTATTTGACAGCTAGTGCTTCCCGTGTGGTTCTATTTTAATTTGGTCCAGTTCTGACACTTTTTTATGTAGTCGGTTTTTTATATTGATGATTATTATGACAGATTTTGTCCAATTGCTTTTCGGAAAACCTCCCATTTGCGAAGATAATAGGAGTTATTTTTCCTGTTTATGTACCCACAGTAAATTGGTAATTATTTTATCGCCAATGTCAACACGAACTTCGAAACGACTTTTCTTAAAATATTATAACACTGGGTGATAACAAAGGTCCCCAATGAATCATTATCAATTGTGTGCGATGTACACACTTATACAGGTTAAGAAAGTTTTAGTTATTGTTTGTTAGCTGATAAACTTCTTATCTTTATATGATTATATATATATTAATTATCAAGTGACTCAGAAAAAACCCAATCTTATATGAGATATAAATATGGCCCATCCAAGGCCAGACTGAATAGGTATCTTCTAAGTCTGCGTGCTTCATCTTCGACCACATTGTCACTTACCAACAGCTAGTTGGTGGTCAAACGAGGACTTATTCGCAAAAAAAAAACTTACTCTGAATTGTACAAAGTGATAAAGGAACAGGATTTCCATCAGTTTGAACATAATTCGAGTTTCTAGTCAAATAACTAGACTAACGCTAGGCAAAATACACCAATGCACTATTAATTAGTAAATATGTAATTAATAGTTCACTAAATTAGTGTGTATAATATGCATGATATTAATATGCACTTTTGCTTTTCCAAATCGCACGACAGGAGCTAAAGGTAACACATCTACGTATTTATATACCTTATACTATTTTTATACATAAATGTATTTAGTATTATTTTGAGTCAGACATTTCATTATCACTGTTATCTTAGATTGCATGGCATTCTAGAAATATAAAATACCACGTATTTAGTTTGGGATTTGTAGATTCAAAAAAACATTAACATTTATTTTAAACTAAACAAACTTTTATGTTGTACGGAGTTTATAATAGCCTAGTTTATTTTAATAAACTGTAGTATAGATGCTTGAAAGTCCAACTAAGCCACTGCTGAACATAGGCCCCCCATACATCCCCCTTAGAACTCCACACTGAACGACAGCCTGCCATCTGCAACTTCCACTGTGTAGTGTGTGCACTGCATTTTCCACTGGATGCCCGCGACTCACGATGTCATCGGTCAATCTAGTGGGAGGCCTACCTACGCTGCGTCTTTCGATCCGTGGTCTCCACTCAGGAACCTTATTTCCCCATCGTTTATCGGTATTTCGAGCGATGTGACCTGCCCATTGCCACTTCAACTTGCAAACTGTAATAGCTATGTCGGTGACTCTGGTTCTGCGGCGAATATCCTCGTTCCAGATTCTATCGCACAAAGAATCTCCATCGTCTCGGATTGCCCGCTGTGCAACTCGTGAGCTTTTCCAAAAGTCCAGCAGATAATTCTACATTACTGTCTTGCCATTCAATAATAATTGAATAATAATTGTATATTAAATTTAAATTAACATAGAACATTGACTAGATTGGAAACTAAAATAGATGTAAGAATAATGTTGTATCATTAACTTGTTGAAACTAGTTTGCTTATTCTGTATCACATGAATTTAATTTTTTTGCAAAGTCTTCTACGGTAAGTATTAATATTAGTTATAAGCTAATGAATGCATATTAAAAAGGCATAAATTAAAAAGGGATACGTAATTTTTTTTCTATTACTTACACTTCATTCAAAAATTAATATTTTTTATTCAAAATCAAATCTTTGCTGTACTATCTCAAACCTGCACAAGGTTACACGGAACGATGGTATTAAGCGAAAACGAGGTCATTGCACTCATTATTATCTCTGTAATCACATCTTGCAAGTAAAATTTGACCCACTTCCCGGTGTTCGATTGAACTGAAGTTTGGCATACTTGACAAGTTCCGATGACAATGCAATATTATGGTGATAGCGAGCTGATATGATGATGGTGTTTTTTTCTGTTATTATTAAAAACGTGGCATGGTGGCTCTCCTCAATGGATGGATGGAATAGTAGACTGGCAGTGTTTGGGCTCATTTTGATCAGCACACCATTCTGATCACTAGCTCCATCAAAGCTTGTGTTGTTTATATATAAGGTTGGTTCCATACTAAAAGTGACTACGAATACAATATTAATGCCCTCATTTTGGCTTGGTATAATTTTTCCGTTCTGTACTAGGCAGGTTTCCGAAAAATCCGTATAATCCTGCATAGTACATACAATTTATGGATGCAAGGGACTTACAAAAATGCATGGAAGTACGAAGTCTATATGGTCACGGGTTGTCTCCCTGAAAATTATTATTATTAACTGTAGTCAAGCATAAAAAAGTGTACAATCGGTAAGATAAACGGCATATACCTGGCGTATCAAATTACAGAAATGCATTGAAGAGTACCGTTCATAACAGTACCGATTAGTACAGTATGACCATTTTATCCATTAGAAATGGTCAAAAATTGGAACTAAGTTGTTACAATGAGTGGTCGTCAGATTTGTTTAGAAAATGATATAGTGGCACCTCCTTTGAGATCTACAAATAAGTTAGTCCTACTGTTAAAGTCACTTCTTGAACGTCATAAGCTAAACATTTCGTAACATTGTTCAAACGTCAGCCTTTTTCTGTTAGTAAATTAACACGCTTTTATTAGGTTGGTATGTACTATGTAACGGAATCTTTGAACGTGATTTTCACCCCTTTCAAAACGACTAATTGATTTGAAACTGAACACTTATTAAGGACCGATGACAATGACAATTAATTTAAATAGTTTGTTCCGCCCGTTATCGTTACCAGAATCTTCAGGATTAGCGATTTTAAAGCGTGTTTGTAAACAGCGAGATTTTTTTTTATTATCAATTTTTAAATATTTGCTCTAGTTTCACGTCAGAGATAAAGTAATTGAAATACGCGATGTGTTCGCCTCATCTCACAGTTAATTGTAATTGAGCGTAGGATTCGGGTTTCCCGTTTGCGATATTGCAATTTGCTATTTTTGGAATAGTTACACTCATTCGTGCGTGTTTTCTAAACTTGGACACTAGTATAATATTGCCATATAAAAACATTGTTGTGAAGGAAAATGAATTGTTTTTAGTGATAATAGTGCTTAAAATAGATTTCTATTTACTAAAAAACCCATCATCACAAATGATTTTTGAAACTTGCACGTTTTGTACACTTTTAGGCTAGCATGGCTACGATGATTCTATATAAAGATAAGTGTCATACAATTAAATAGTTCAAGGCCATAAGAGACTAATGTAGTGTATTGCCATGATAATTTTGATTCTAAATAATAATGGCTTTATCCGCAATCGATCTGCAGAGAAGACAAGAGGAGCTTGAGAGGAAGGCTGAAGAGCTAGCCCGGCGGGAGGCCGAACTCAGGGCAGGGTCGGCGGGCCGACGCAACAACTGGCCCCCCCTGCCTGCCTTCTGCCCCGTCCAGCCCTGCTTCTACCAGGACATAAACGTGGATATACCTCTCGAGTTCCAGAGAATCGTGCGGCATTTGTATCATTTGTGGATGTGTGAGTAACTTATATTACCTTCAGATCACACAAACAAGGGAGATTTTGTAGTGGTAGGACTCTTTTGCAGGGGTCCGCCTGGGGAAGTGCCACACCTTTGCCAGTTATTCAACCGCCAAGCAGTAGTGTGCAGATACTACTGTATTCCGGATTGAAGGGCAATGTTTCCTAGAAGAAACTGTTTATTAACCGACTTCCAAAAAGAAGGAGGTTCTCAATTCAAATGTTTTTGAAACATACTTGAATAATAACTTTCGACTGGGTGAACCGATTTTGATGATTATTTTTCAATTTGAAAGCTGGTGCTTCCCGTGTGGTCCCATTAAATTTGGTCCAGTTCTGACATTATTATGAAGTCGGTTTTTTTATATTGATAATTATTTATTTTTCAGTCTACACACTCATCCTGGCGCTCAACATAATCGGCGGCATGTCGCTAATGTTCGCTGGCCTCGGCTTCACCACATTCGGCCTGTCCATCCTATACTTCGTCCTTCTAACACCGTTCAGCTTCGTCTGCTGGTACCGACCGATATACAAAGCGTTCAGAAGCGACTCCTCGTTCAACTTTATGGTCTACTTCTTCATGTTTCTGTTCCAAATTATATTTACTGTGGTGCAGTCTATCGGGTTCAGTGGAGGTGGATCATGGTATGTACTGGTTTTTATTTTATCTGTGGCCTGTCTTAGGAGCCATATAAAAAAATGCAAACGTTACATTTTGGTTATCTGATTTATCGGCCATAAAACGAAAAAGTGAAGTCGTAATTGTCAAGAAGAATATAAATAAAAAAATTAAACTAGTAAATCAAACAATTATTTTTTTTTTGTTTAGCTGCTTGCGTTTAACTGCCAACTCGCCTGATGATAAGCGATGATGCGGTCTACGATGGAGCACGCTTTAGAAGAAACCGATTCACTCGTGATTTGATGACAGATGTCATTAACATTATTAATTTAACGAAATCCCCTCTCAAACTTTTTCTTCGAGAGTTTTAACGAAAAACTATTATTAAATTGGAAGTCCGTTAAAAGTTAATATGTTGAGTTTTTCTTGATATTTAATTTTCTATAGTACTCTCTATTTGATAGAATTAGAACGCAAATAATCCGGTTTTCTTTAAATTTTTCGTCAAAATATGTGAAACTATGCATATTTTAATATAGCTTTTAACAACAAGGGAGGTGGCGATCAAAAAAGCTTTTATCACCTTTGTAATGTATGTACATTATGTATGTAACGAATTCTATGAACTTATTTTAATAATTTTTAACCGACTTCCAAAAAGGAGGAGGTTCTCAGTTCGTCTTTTTTATGTTTGTTACCACAGAACTTTCGACTGGGTGAACCGATTTTGATGATTATTTTTTTATTTGAAAGCTGGTGCTTCCCGTGTGGTCCCATTTCAATTTGGTCTAGTTCTGAAATTTTTATGAAATATATTTTTTATATTGATAATTATATGTGTAATATAATTTATAAATAATATAAATATATATAATATGAGCAGTGGCGTAGCTATCGGAGGGCTAGGCGATGCCGTGCACCGGGCCCCTCAAGCTCAGGGGGCCCTTGGACCCTGACCAGCAAACCTCAAACTTACCTTGCAAATAAAAACCCTTCATACACACTCATGTTAATACCTAAGTAGCTATAAAGAGCTGATGATAAAGTAGCTTTTTACCTATAAAGTATTTATATTTTTACATGATAAAACCTAACCCAATTTTGATAGGGCCCCATTTTTTTGCACCGGGGCCTTTGGCTACCTAGCTAGGCCACTGAATATGAGTCTTTCACTTGAAAGAAATAAATAAATAAGTCATTGGTGCAGGGTCGATGATTTAACCGGGTGCCGTCAGATTATACAGCGCACACTACTGCTCGGCCATCGTCGCTAACTAATATTTATTTATTCCAGCGGTCTGATCACAAGCATCGCAGCCTTCTCAGATAATATTGCGGTGGGGATCATTACACTGATGGTGACCATTGGATTCATCACGTGTGTAGTCGCTGATATCATGCTTATGGCTAAGGTAAGTACAATTTCTGCCATCATACTAGAACTGTGGGGTTAGTAGGAGAACTTGCGGAAAATTTAACGATAGCAAATGAAAAATTCAGTTTCCTTTTACGTCCGATAGAGGCGCTGTTCAATTTTTCATACATTTTGCTATCGTTTACGTAACGATATCTTTTTCAACAAGTGCTGTTTACAAGTGCTCGTACTAAGGCCACTGTGGTTAAAATAATAAATTCTTAGCAAATGTGTAACAAAGTAGCTAGCCTATCGACAATTAGTAAGTGCCCACTTTGCCCTTTTCTCACGATTAATGTTGGGATATCAAATCAAAACATTTATTTCCTCAAATACGTGTATAAAAGGCAAAGTCATTTATCGATAAACAATGTTTACAGGTTAGAATTAATGTATATAGATAATATACAACATTTAAAATAAAATAAAATGTAAATAAATTTATTGTCAGCAAACAATCATTTTTTTTTTTTTATAAAAACAACTTACAATACACATATCCGTGTTATATTAGAATTTTTTACCGTCAGTTTTTATAAACTCGTCAAAATCATAAAACGCTTGGTTGATAAGCCTGCGTTTTAATCTAAATTTAAAATAGCTCAGACTCAGCATATATATATTTGAGTAATGTACCCTTTTGCACCTTAGATCAAAATAAACACATTTTTGGAGACGAATAATATAACATATGTAGGTTATACAGGGTTACGCATATACCCTGTACTAAGCCGAAAGGAGGTCGGTAAGGTGATTGGTTATTGACACCCAGATTTCATAAGATTTGCGCGTACTATACCCAAGGGCGTATTTACCCTAGGGCCAAAAGGGCCATGGCCCGTGACGGCAGGCTGTGAGGGGCAGCGCAAGCAGTCATCTCGGCCCACATATTTTCGTCCAAGATACCACAGTGCTTAAAGACAAGGATCTTTGACCAGTGATGTGTGATGTACACGTCTGTTAGGGCTTTGAGGTTGGTAATAAGTAACTATTAATATTTTTTTCATTCATTATCATGTCAGATCTCAGCTCACGTCAAAACAGGTATCTACTGGACTTCATTTTATTCGTAATTAAATTTTTTCTTCTTTCCGTTAATTTATGGGGCGGCAAACCTTACAGGCCTAGGGCGCTGAATCTTAAAATACGCCACTGACTATACCCCTACAGAGAATAAAGACCGCGGAATTGTTCCAGGTCCATCGCATCTACAGATCGACGGGAGCGTCTATCGCCAAAGCCCAAGCGGAGTTCACGACGGAGATACTCCGCAACCAGCACGTGCAGACCGCCGCTTCGAACGCAGCCGCCGCCGCAGTTAACGCTCAGATCGCCAACGCAAACCGCTACTAGCACCGACTGCACGGTAAATATCATAAGCTCTTATGCACTTTCAGCTTCCACTTGCATCTTCCTCTGACTGATGCAAGCGTGGAACGCCATTCCGCATATGCTCTAACTAGCTGCCACACAGTTGACACAGCCGCTGATATATCTCTACATAGCTTCGATCAAAAAAATACAAAGATGCCACAATGACGCGCTAATCGCGGCAATACTCAATCTGGCTGGACTCAATACACGCGATAGTTGCACAAGCCGTAACACACCGTAAGAGCTGTCAACATGGCTGACGGACCACCGTCTGACCGCGATGTGTCGGCTTCGTTTAAGGAGACCTGGGCCAGCCATATTGAGTATTGACGCGATTAGCGCGTCATTATGGCATCTTTGTATATTTTTGATCGAAGCTTAGGCAAGGTAAAATAATTATTTTATCTTTTTCAGGTATGTTTGGACAGTATAAATGGACCGGTCTATACGAGGCCAATATATGCAATAGTAAAAGAAAGAGATTAATATCATTGAAGCTTATTCTGTTATTTATATAAACTTCGATACGGAATTATACATATTATATCTCAACTTACATGGTGAATAATTAAACTAAATTACTTAATATTACTCTACCTCAAGGCTTTGATCAAATAAAATGAATTTGAATGGTAATTGATAAAACATATGTTATGTACTTTCATTCACGACTTTTAATTATGTATCTAGTAATATTAAAAGCTCAGTCTTAACATATTCTTATTATGTTATAAACTCATGCCCGATTGTTAGTTTAATCAACTGGCTGATTCTTCGACACTAGATATTGTTCTCTCGTATCAATGAAATATTCCTATTAATGGGTTAATGAGACAACTATTGCCAGAGAATCAATCCGCAGATACTAAGACATGGTGTAGTAAGTTCCACAACTTTATCAGGTAGTTTACTCCGTCAGAACATGAGGGTAGATGAAAATAAAATTTGACTGCGCTCACAACTCGAGTCAAACGAACCATCACATATTATGTGGTTGCCTTTTTTCGCTAGTCGCTACACTTTACTTCCTTTTGGTTTCAATGTCTAAGTAGAATACAGACTGCTAAGAGACATAGCTGATGAGTGAAGAGCAAGCCATGATGGATGGAGTCAATGATAATGGTGTCCATCGTAGACCGCTTCATCGTTTAACATCAGGCGAATTTGAGGTAAAAGACAAGCCTATTATTAAAAAAAAAGGGCTCGGTTGTTTTGTCATTGTATCTTAAGGCGAGATCAGTTATATAGTAGGGCCAATTTAATAGATCAAATTTGACACTTCATCAAAATTTTACAATGTAACCTGGCAGTACAAGGCAATGTAAGGGAGGCATTTATTTCTTCAAAGTTAGATCTGCGCAATTGTTTAATTTTTTTCAGTGAAAAATACATATTTATTGTAATAATGACAAAAGAAGGCAATTTAAAGATTTACTCCAACTATTCAGATGTCAAATCATCATCATCAGCCCTGAATGACCTACTGCTGGGTATAGGCCTCCCTTTATGCCACTCTCCTCGGTCTCTCGCTAGTCACATCCACTCGTTTCTGTCAGTTCTTTTGATGTCGTCCGTCCACCTCATCTTCGGTCAAGCCGGGTTCCGTCAACCTGCCACCGGGTTAGTCTCGGCCACCACGCGGTTACTGCTGTTACACCACCTATCATTACGTCGGCCATGTATCCTGCCCAGATCTATTAAATTAACCCTACTTTAGTTTGCTTTCACCACACTCTAATCAGGGTAGATGCCATGAATTCACTTACTTTACATGTCTATTTCCTGTCTTAAATTGGATCAATGTTCCGTAGTCTAGGCAGTAGCACGTCGGACGTCAATACAAAAATATCAAATCTCGCCATAGTAAACTGAAAACTCCGAAAGCAGTTGGCAGTGCGAACGTACGAAACGACGCAATTGTAAAAAAAAACACAATAGGCTTGCTTTTGACAGTCTACGATGGAACACGCATGGCTAGAAGAAATCGGTTGACTCTCGATTTGAAGACACCTCCATAATATAACTTCCCATTCAGGCATCGCATTTCGCAGACTACCAGTTCGCACAATAAAAGTGGAATCAAAGCGCTTCGCGTTTTCGGAATATCAACCATGAAGCGGTATTGATTTTTCGTGCCCACTCTGGCTGTCCTAGTAGTATCTATCGTTATAAATTTATGTGTCGTTCACAATGTGATTATTCATAAAGTACCTATGTAGTGTGAAAGACACCGTAGTTAATTGTGGAAGTTTCGTCTTTAATATTTTATTAGTTACGGTTCCTTTTTTAATTCAGCCTGTGGCCACGTGGTGCGATCCACCCAGACTATGTGAACTTTTTTCCAGGAGGTTCAATTTCAGAATCGCAACACCCTGACTACCAAACCCCAGGACCACATAGTTCGAGCTTATAGTAGAACCACGACGACCAGTGGGGTTAGTACGAGAACTTGCGAAAAAGTTTACGTTACGTAAACGATAGCAAATGTATGAAAAATTCAGTTTCCCTTTACGTCTGATAGAGGCGCTGTTCGATTTTTCATACATTTTGCTATCGTTTACGTAACGATAACTTTTTCGCAAGTGCTTGTACTAGGGCCACAGTTAACCTGGTTCGATTCATCGAAACATAAGCCTTTGACTACTTTTCACATATTCTGGGAAAAAAAGTTCACGTAGACCGATGGATCGCACTGTCTGGAAAAAAAATCATAGACTGGTGGATTGCACTGACTGGAAAAAAGTTCATGTAGACCGATGGATCTACAAGGGGGAGGCCTATGTTTAGCAGTAGACGTCTTATGGCTGATGATGATGAGACCGATGGATCGCACTGACTGGAAAAATATATACATAGATTGGTGGATTGCACTGACTGGAAAAAAGTTCATTTAGATCTATGGATCGCACTGACTGGAAAAAAGTTCATGTAGACCGATGGATCGCACTGACTGGAAAAAAATATACATAGACTGGTGGATTGCACCGACTGGAAAAAAGTTCATTTAGACCTATGGATTGCACTGACTGGGAAAAAAATACATAGACTGGTGGATTGCACTGACTGGAAAAAAGTTCATTTAGACCTATGGATTGCACTGACTGGAAAAAAAAATACGTAGACTGGTGGATTGCACTGACTGGAAAAAAGTTCATTTAGACCTATGGATTGCACTGACTGGAAAAAAAAATACGTAGACTGGTGGATTGCACTGACTGGAAAAAAGTTCATTTAGACCTATGGATTGCACTGACTGGAAAAAATAATACTTAGACTGGTGGATCGCACTGACTGGAAAATAAGTTCTTGTAGACCGATGGATTGAACCATGCGGTCGAACCATGTGGCCACAGGCATAATTCACACCGTGGCCTTACTCTATAGAGTACACATTAAGTTTTGGGCATGCAAATCATGATTTACGTGCAGTTGTCTGTTATAATTAAAATAAGCTATATTTTTAAAATTAATTTTAACGGCCAAAATGTCGTAAGGCTGTGTCAAGTTATTTAAACTATTTATTTATGACTCTCCGTAATATTTTGATAATTTTTTTTCTGTAATACATACCTATAATTATTTAGTAACATGATATATAACATGGGTGTATAATATATTTACTGCAGTTCCAGGATTTATATTAATTTATTTGAAACAAGAAATCTTTGCACCTTATACCTAAATTTTATAACTACGGGTCTTACTTAAAAACGTTACTCAATTTGATCTATGTTTTAAAATGCTTTCTCAACTTCTCGCTGGCGGCAATCGTCTCACGCGAAAACGAGACGGAGCATATTTAAGCGCATGTCAACTTGAGTAACGTTTTTGAGTAAGGCCCTACAATGCAAACTCTATATAGCGACACTTAGGGGACTCCACATTTTATAGCGTTATTGAGAGTTGTCATTAAATGGAGAACAGCAAGATCAATATTATTTTTCTTTTATAATATTTATTTACTGGTAAAGTATAAATTTACACAAATATTAATATTGACACAAATAACCACGCTTAGTGCATATAGTCTGTTATCTTCGTGTGACGTTTTTTACTGCTCCAGTATTTTATTTTTAATACGAGGTGTTAGAAAGTACTATTTATTGACTATTGGTGTCGTTTTTTAAGTGTGATGATAGGTGTCTACATAGAGTGTATCATTGTATGGACAACAAGGTAAACCAACCAAATTCCAGTAATTTTGACGTTTTAGTGAGTTTGTCGTTCATTCTAGTGTCGCTATATAGAGTTTACACTGTAGGCCTTACTTAAAAACGTTACTCAAGTTGATCTATGTTTTAAAATGCTCTCTCAACTTCTCGCTGACGGCAATCGTCACATGCGAAAACAAGACAGCATATTTAAGCGTATGTCAACTTGAGTAACGTTTTAAAGTAAGGCCCTGTATGTAACTGTTTATTTAGATTTATTGTAAACTTTAGACATGTTTAGTTTTTTTTTTTTTTAATCTTAAAATAACAGTTGGTATTGTATTGAAATAATGTCTAAAACAGGTTATACAAAGAATTTTATCACATGTTTTGTCAATTAAAATAATTATTGTAAATTTCATATCCGCGGTATATTTACAAATTACAGTATAATTTATTTTGCATTGCACATGTCATTAATAATTTGCGCATCTTCTTATTAGTATTAGACAACGCAGTTAGATGAATTTAGCTATTGCTAGCTGTAAAGTTTATTTTAAATTGAGGTGAGCTTACGAACGCTTTACAATTAAATCTATGTGGAGTCTGTGTATACTAACTGGTAGGTACAACACTGGGGATCTGTTATACTCTTTTGATTATATAATTTGATCTAAATATTTTGAATGATGAAACAAAAATGACCATTAAATGTAAAGATAGATTTTTTATGGATTTGCCGCTATCGCCTGAAAGTTCATCCACATATCATAGATCTGTGGAAATCGCACACTGTACGTTTTACGCGTTCTTTTTTGTATCACACCTGCAATTTGTGGAAGGAGCTCACACCTCCTGCAGCATTTCCGAGTAGCTATCATATGGGATTCTTCAATAGGGCTGTTAATAGTGATGCCCCTGGTGTTGCAGGTATCCATAGGCGACGGTGATCGCTTACCATCAGGCGGCCCGTATGCTTGTTTGCCACCTGTAGCAAAAAAAAACACCCATCCAAACTAATAAAATTCAGATATATTAAAAAAAAAACGATAATACAAAGAGCCTATATGTGTTTAATTTGAATTGCAAAGATATTTGAAACCATAGATATTGGGTAAACAAATTTAAAAAAATGGAAAACAAATGCAGTACTTACAAGCCTACAAACCTCAACATTTTTGCACAAAGTTTACTCATTCATAATGTACTCATAAATTGTAAAAGCAAAGACAATATATAGCTAGATCTCTAGCGGATAAAAAGGCAAATAACAAAAAAAAACTGGAAAGGCCTTTTATAAACACATTTGGAACATGTTTTCTGTGATTTTCCGTGCAAAAATTCGGAAATTACCGGAATTTACCGAATGCCAACTGAAGGATATGGCACAGGGCACTGACTCTCTTTTTTTGAAGTGCCTCTTTTTCTTACACCTTGTTAGATGTAACGAGAAGCTTTCAGACCATGTTGAACTTGATCGGCCTGGGAAGAGACACCTTCTGCATATAGTCTAAATTTCTTGCAACTTAAATTACACAATATTTTAACTGGTCAGGATTTCTAACTTATATAAAAGACATATTAGGATACTTTTTTCGTGAATACTGACTAGACCCAACATCTATGTTTGTAAATCAATGATTGCATGTTTGTTTTTTCACTATTTACCTAGCCCGATTTCTATTCTATAATTAATTAACGTATTTAACACACATTCCAAAATTGTAAATAATAAAACCTTAACTTATTAATGTATAAATTCGAATTTCGTGACATATTTAGAATACTTTGTAATGTATGTTTTAAATATAAATCATGAATGTATTTGGTCGGAACATGAATCCTTTTGTGACCCCTCTTGCCCTGCGTTGAGACTTAGATGCACAAGACTTCAATTTAGTGTTTTGTATAAAAATAGCATAAGATTAACACTATTAACTAGTCAATTGACTAAACAACTTCGGAACTATTGCTTAGTAAAAAAAATAAACCTTCGACAACTTCGGAACTATTGCTTAGTAAAAAAGTTTTTATAGTTTTGTGCCCTATTGCAGGGGCGTAGTTACCGCCCTATCAGCCGTATTAAAAATACGGGGGCCCGAAGGTGTGTAAGCAAAAATTCGTAAAAAAATATCTGGGCCCCCAACAAATTTAAATATAGGGCTCGTGTATGGCTAGCTACGCCATTGCTGTTGTAATACTAGCGATGCTCGTGGTACTTGTTAGAGATCTTTTACTCTAAATGTCTCGACTTTTTACACCAAAACGCATGAGTGTGTCCCTAAAAAGGGCACACATAGTTTAAAATGTACTCTGGGCCTAGTTTAATATAAATTAATGACAAGTACCGTCCTTACCCTTGCGAATGGGGATCGGAGGCATGTAGATTATCTAAATGTTTAAACTGTTTTGTAACGGTTAAGTCATGTTATAAACTTATGAATAATAATAATAAATATAGTTTCAGAACTGATTGTTTCATTTATTTTTCTCATTCCCTAGAAAATCTGAGACTGCCATGGCTGTTTTGGAAGGCCGTTACCATTTATTTGTTGCTGTGGTCTTGTTTTTCTTCCTATACCTGCAGTGCAAGTACCGTTCTTATCGATCGATAAGTTGACAGTTAAAATCGACAAATTCAATAAAATGCCATTGTCAATCATAGTGATCTGTACGATCAAATGTCAATGCAGGGCCCTGGAACGAAGGATCATTGGCCTTGGCAGGGCCCGATACTGTGCAAACTTATAATCAAAACAAAACATTGTAAATGAATACTCATATTGAAATCTCACCTGAGATTAGAGGGTGGGGAAGAACCCCCAAATCTCACCAAAGGGGAGGGGGAGTCTAAAAATCGCCAAAATCACCTTACGTAATTAATGGACGCCCCTTTTGTTCTCCAGGGCTTTCAGACTCTTAAATCCGGCCCTGGCCAGATGAGAGGTCTTTCGTCCGTAGTAAACATAAACCACGGGTCAATTTCTTCTATGCAGGCTCGTCCTGCTGAACCTAGGTACTGATAGCAGCCAGCTAGTTTAATACTGACAATCAGCACGCTGGAGGCAACACGGAAATAGCGTGTCGTGGCACGGCTTCTGATATCTAATATAAGTAGTAGGAAGCCAAAGAGCTGTTTAGATATGTGAGAACAAACATGGTCACTTGTGGTGTGACCATCGACCATGTTTGTTTATTAATATTTAATTTTTTTACATTTAAAACGTAAAATGGGTTATGGGATTTCCATAATGTTATAAAAAGTCCCAAAAAAATAGTACGAAAAATTATCAATATGAAAAACGACTTCATAAAAATGATAGAACTGGACCAAATTGAAATGGGACCACACGGGAAGCACCAGCTTTCAAATAAAAAATAATTATCAAAATCGGTTCAGCCAGACGAAAATTCTGAGGTAACAAACATTTTTAAAACAGTCAAATTGAGAACATCCTTTTTGGAAGTCGGTTAAAAATAAACAACAAACATTCCATAATTCCATGCGATTTTATTCACAATCTTACAAACTAATTGATCGGGACACAGTACACGAGAGCGATTCTAATGTTATGTTTGCGGCTGCTGACTGTGCGCATGTGCACCGAGCCGGCTCGGGTCCTGGCTGGGGTAGTGGAGCCCCATGGGGGCCGGGGGCGGGGGCACCGGCGGCGCGGGCCCACCCCACGGCGCGGGGCCCCAGCCCGGCCCGCCGCCGTAGTGGTGCAGGTTGAAGAAATCGTTCGGACGATTGGGCGGTGGAGGCATCTGAAATTATTGACAATGTTTTATTTATTTTATTTGGAAAACATACAGTGATAAATATCTAGATTACATAATATTTAAACCAATAACATATATTTTAATATTTATACATTAAATAATCAAACACCATTTAGCGGTTTCCGCATATTGAAACAAATTAAATAAATATCTGGGACATTATTGCACACACGGTCATCTGACCCCAAACTAAGCAAAGCTTGTAATATGGCTGTCAGAGACTGATATACATACATATATATTTTTAAATACATACTTAAATAGATAATAACACCTACATAGATCAAACACAAATATTCATCACACAAATGTTTGGCCTAGGTAGGAATCGAACCCACGCCCCCAAGCGCAGAAGGCAGGTACACTACCAAATTGCGCATGGAGATGGAGAAAAGATATAGTTAACATAATTATCAGACATTTTAATAGGCTATCGCTATCAGCGCTGTTTGGTAAACAGCATTATGCTGAGATGAGGCCACTTTTAACCGATTTCCAAAAAGGAGGAAGTTCTAAATTCGACTGTTTTTTTTTTTTTTTGTAAAAAAAAGTTTCATTTCAACATGTATGTTATAGTAAAAACCGGCCAAGTGCGAGTCGGACTCGCGCACGAAAGGTTCCATACCATTATCTAGAAAACGCCAAAAAAACACGTTTGTTGTATGGGAGCCCCCTGAAATATTTATTTTATTCTGTTTTTAACTGACTTCCAAAAAGGAGGAGGTTCTCAATTCGACTGTTTTTTGTTTGTTTGTTACCTCAGTACTTTCGAGTGGGTAAACAGATTTTGATGATTCTTTTTTAATTTGAAAGCTGGTGCTTCCCGAGCAGTACCATTTCAGTTTGGTCCAGTTCTGAGATTTTTATGAAGTCGGTATTTTATATTGATAATTATTAGTATTTGTTGTTATAGCGGCAACAGAAACACATCATCTGTGAAAATTTCAACTGTCTAACTATCACAGTTCATGAGATACAGCCTGGTGACAGACGGACGGACAGTCAGACAGACAGACGGACAGCGGAGTCTTGATAATAGGGTCCCGTTTTACCCTTTGGGTACGAAACCCTAATTACCATCAGGCGGCCCTTTAGCTTGTTTGCCCCATATGGCATTAAAAATACAATCATTATTGTCACCTGCGGTGGGAACGGATGCAGGTAGGGCGGCGGAGGCGGCAGTGCGCCTGGCAGTCCCGGCACCGGCTCCAGCATCGGAACGTTGTCGATCTTCTCATTGATGCCTTGGCGACCTGGAAAACACAGATAATATATATTTATATATTAATAAATAACCGGCCAAGTGCGCGTCGGACTCGCGCACGAAGGGTTCCGTACCATTATCTATAAAAACGGCAAAAAAATCACGTTTGTTGTATGGGAGCCACTTAATTTTTTTTTTTTTTTTTTCCGTTAATACATAACTAAATATCCTGAGAATATTTCAAGCGACTACCTGTTGCCGTTACCAATATTGAGAGCCCCCTTAAATATTTATTTTATTCTGTTTTTTAGTATTTATTGTTATAGCATCAACAGAAATATATCATTTGTAAAAATTTCAACTGTCTAACTATCACGGTTCATTAAATACAGCTTAGTGACAGACGGACAGCGGAGCCTTAGTAATAGGGTCCCGTTTTACCTTCTGGGTACGGAACCCGAAAAATGAACCCCTATTTCTCCTGGTCACGCTATAACGCTAGTAACACACCTCCGCCGCGAAACCGTATCAGCGAAACCGCTACTTGTTGAAATATGAACCTTATACTATGTTCCTTACAGCATAGTATCAGTGCCGGATTTATATTTTTTACGAGTGTAGGCCACTTTATTTCTGCCGCCCCATGTACCTTTCTAAAATAATAATTTGAAATTAATTGTAAATTGAGTGAGCTTCCTCTAAAATCTGCCGCCCCTAGGCCACGGCCTATATGGCCTATTAACAAATACAGGACTGCATAGTATTAAATACGCGTGCGAGATACGCCAAACGCGAGAAGCGTCGCCTCTGTTCCAAGTTTGCTGTATAAATTACTGCTGTACTATGTTACATGATATAAGGTTGACATTATAACTAGTATTGGGTTCGCGGCAGAGGTGTGATATCGACGTAACTTGAGAATGGCTGGACCAATATGGCTAATTTTAATCTTGAAATATTTGTGGAAGTTAAGGAAAGGTTTAAGCGGTGAGTAAACGGCTAGACCAATTTGGATCAAATTTTGTGATCCTTGAGCGGGTCATAGTATAACCTAAAATCATATTTTAATCCAAAGAAAAATTATTTACCTTGTGATTTACCCCACTTGATAGTGAGGCGCTTGCCTCCTATAACCAGTCTGTTGAATGTCTTCTCAGCTGCATGCTCCGCTGCATTCCTCAAGGTGTATTGTACGAAGGCACATTGCGCTCTTGGCACTAAAGTTAGGGACCTGAAAATATACAAGACGTTTTTCTAAGTTCAGCTATACACACTTGTAAGTAAGTATGGGCTATCATAATCTCAAAAACATTGTTATAACCTTACAATGAGCTTTGTCTCTCTCTCTCGGTTAATGAGAGAGCAAAACAAAATTCAATGTAAGGACTAACCATGTAACGTTTTTTTATGATATTGGGTGACAAGACGAGTGAAGTTGCTCTTCATGCTTGCCCATAACAGCTCAACGCCACTCAGAATTTTGAACTTCAACAGTTCAAAACCCTGGAGGGCAATGCACTGCGCTCGTCACCCCGAGATATAAGATGTCAAATCTCTGTGTGCCCTGTAATTTCACTGGAAACACTGCCCTTCAATCCGGAACACAGTAGTGTTTGCACATTACTGCTTGGCGGTTGAATAACTGGCAGAGGTGTGGTACTTCCCCAGGCGGACCCCTGCATAAGAGTCCTACCACTACAGATTGGTAACCCACCAGGTACAAAAAAATCACTATATCAACACTTCGCAAGAATAGATTTTTTTTTTAAACTGGCCAAGTGCGAGTCGTACTCGCACACGAAGGGTTCTGTACCATTATCTATAAAAACAGCAAAAAATCACGTTTGTTGTATGGGAGCCCCCTTAAATATTTATTTTATTGTTTTTTAGTATTTGTTGTTATAGCGGCAACGAAATACATCATCTGTGAAAATTTCAACTGTCTAACTATCACGTTTCATGAGATACAGCCTGGTGACAGATGGACAGCGGAGCCTTAGTAATAGGGTCCCGTTTTACCCTTTGGGTACGGAACCTTAAAAATGTGAGTGTCTAGTTTACCTAATTTCTCCATACTGGTAGAAGTGTCCCTTCAGCTCTTCCTCAGTGGTATTGTCAGGGAGGTTCCCAATGTACAGGGTGGTGACGTTCCTGTCTTCAGGCGGGGGCAGCGCCGGCATAGCGGCAGCGCGACGCATCAGCTTCTCAGCTACAGGGTCGTTCACGCCATAGTATCTGGTATGGAAATTTATAATTAAAGTATGTTTCTTTTAGGTAACTTATTACTTGTTACTTGTGTAGTAAGCATTTTCTGCAACTAGGCCATTCTAGGTAACTGATTGCTAAGAGTCCATAATAAATGCTGGGTTCAGTAATCAGTAAGTGACATTCATACGAAACATAATTATACATACATAAACATTCAACGAAATGTGTGGACTATGGAACAGCTGTTTTTTTAGACTGATTCATTCACAAAATGCAACAGGAGGGATGGTTTCAAGCAGTATAGACAAAATCACACTAATATTTTATTGCAAAAGCTTGTGGACATTTCGGTGCATTCAACATAATGGCTGAATGGATTTGGATAATTGGTATGGCTATGATATGGAACCTTATACCCTGAATTGACACAGGCTACTTTTTATCCCAAAAGATATGGTTCCTGTAGGACACGAGATGAATCTGTAGGGAAGCAGCTAGTAAGCAATAATGATGAAATTTAACTGTACATATCAGAGGAACTATTCCAGATGGAGGGTGTTGTTTTGAATTTAAGTTAGGCTATGTTTTGCCACTGCATCGACTGATGTTAGTAATCTTGCCTGAAGGCACCTCTTTACTAAAAATTGTTTGCAACTTTACTTAAAAGTTTGAAGGAACTCTATGATAATGTTTCTTTAGAGGTATATTGAATAGAAGATACAAACCTATCCTTGATGTTTTGATCAGCTAATGGATCATCAGGGTCAGTGGGCTTCTCATGCCGATACGGACACTCTTCTCCACGTCGGCACTCCCCCTTCACCCAGAACGAGCACACATGAGGTCTATTCCTTTTATAATAAGGTGCAGTCCGCGCCAAACGCAGCAACAGGTCATTAGCACCTTTGGATTTAAGCGCAGAGTTACTCGGCTGAGTTGGATCAGACTTTGATATCTGATTATCTAAATTCTGTATATAATATTCCTTATTGACTTCGTTACGAGGTAGATCGTCTTGTATTTTCAGTGCTGCATCTCTGACTTGAATGGGCAGGCCATATTCCAAGTCCAATAGACAAGTCTGGCACACATTCTTTAACTTTGAACAAGTCTGACAAATTTCTGTTTTTTTGAAACGCATTCGGGCACCGGGACACCAACGGAAGACTGTGAACGGCCTGGCACATATTTTACACTCTTTGCCATACTTTTCTTTGGTCTGAAAAGAATACAATTTAAATTTTAGATTTTGTAATAGCCATAACCATTAATTAATAGAACAACAGCACATTAGCACATTACACACGTAGGCATAAGGAAATTAAACTAAAAGATTTACCATCCGTATGTAGGGGTTATCTCCAAGACATGTTTGGCACAAAATTGGGAAATCCTGAAAAGAAAACAGAGACGTTACTAATTCAAGTTGACTAGAAGTGAAGGACAAAAAAATACGAAAATGCTCACAGAATCTTCCCAATTCTGACGATTGTAAGTGTTTGTTGATTTGGACACAGCCATTGTAACTCACAATTACCCTGAACCTATGAAGAACTGAAGTGTTTGAATTGGTGTTTTAATTTACAACATACAATAGATAACATGAACAATAAACTAAGGCAATCTGTTTTAAGTATTTTAGGAAAATAAAATTTTGCAGCTTGCAACAGATTATCTGGCTACTACGCCATTTTGTTTTTTTTATTTGATTTGTCATTTAATAAGAATGAAAAAAACTACGTTCCGTTCTTTCGTTTGTTTTGTTTTATTCGGTTGGCACTACTGTAAAGTACAGACTACAAACTAACGGACCATTTTTTAGGGTTCCGTAGCCCGACAAGGAACCCTTATAAATTCGTAGTCCGTCCGTCTGTCTGTCTATCCGTCCGTCCGAATTTTTTAAAACCTTCTAACTTTTATAATTATTAAGATAAGTAAATGAAACTTTGCATAATGACAGTTGTAATATAGATCTCATTTTTTAAAGTATAAAAAATATATAATATTGCATTTTAGGGGTGGCTCTGGTACATGTGAAAATGGGATGAATTTTCTTTTTTCACTCCAACTACTCGTGTTAGATATCGTTGAAAAGGTCTTTTAAAATGAAGGTAAAGTTTGATACATCACTTTTTTATAATCTCTATACTTTGCGAAATATAGCCCGCCAAAGGGGCAAAAAGTTGGTCCCCCCCCCCCTGCATTTCTAAACTATAAGACATAGAAACTTGAATCTTACAGTACTGATAGGTCATATTTCTAACCTTCATTCAAAATTATTTTGAACATTATCTGATGATGAGTTTTTGAGTAACAGCGATAAAACTGTAATAAATTCAAAGCGTTCTAGCTCATAGGTCATTGACTTTTTTGTAAAATTGTCTCAAAAAATAATGTTTCTCAATCAGTTTTCTCTATGTTTAAACCATAAAAAGTATATCCTATGTCGGGATGGTACATCTCTGAAATTTGGTTAAGTCCACAGAGCTTCGTTCGTTCGAATTTTTCTATAATCATAATTTTCTGAACTTTGGCTACAATTATACGCTTTGATTACGGAACCCTACCATATGCGTGTCTCGACACGCTCTTGGCCAATTATTTTTATCAAAGCTCTATATTGTCTAGTTTCAATGCCATTTGGCTGTCATGTCTCATGTCAATGTCATGAATTACAATTATGTCAAATCAAATCAAACGTGATGTTTGTTGGTACTTGGTTGTTGTGAATAAATTCGTTTGGTTTTGCATTTTCATTTTCATGAAAATTAAATAAAACCCAAGATTACGAACAAATATAGGTCATAAGAGGTATAAACACCACAACAAATAATTGAGAATGTCTATTACGACACTGGTAAGTACACCACTTCAAAAAACACTAATAATATAAACCGGCATCTTGTTCATAGTTGTTTCATTTACAGTATTACTTGCAACTTAAAAAAGAGAATGCTCACGAAGATTCTGTTTGGTGCTGTAGTTGGAGCAAAATTATCAATAAAGAAAAGAATGAAACAGAAGGCGAAAATGCTGAGAATGAAGAAAATAACCTGTAAGTTAAGTCAACTCGTAATAAGTACCTATTTTTATACTTATGGCTACTTATTATTATCCCAATAACCCCTTTTCTATCTGCTTGAAATTTCACAGAGAAGCGAACCATAACGAACCTGAAAGCACAGAAAACTATATTATCACTGGAGGGCTAGATGACTTGATCAAGATTTGGCAGTTAAAAGATGGAAAACTAGAAGTCAAACATCAGCTAGAGGGACATTCACTTGGAGTAATCTCTGTTGCTGTTAGTCCTGATGGAAAAAGTAAGATTTATTGAGATAGTAGCAGTGCCCTGTAATTTTCCTTGCTATCCCACAGAAATCAGGCTAAAATCCATGGTATAAGCTACCCCTATACTAAACTCGAATTATAACTAAACTATTACATTTGAACAAACACATACTCAATACTCAATATTTTATTGCAAACATATGTAGGTACATGCAGGTCTTAAAGTAGGTACATGTTTATTAGAGTAATACATATGACCCTATTTGGGTATGGCAACACTCGGAACGGAACGATCTATTTAAATTTCGTCAAAACTATCGTTGAAAAATTCGTCCAAACTGTAATAACATTTGGACTGTAAAATTACTTTTAATTCATTTGCGAACCCAACCTCTTTATCTATATCTTTTAATACATTTGGCAATTTATTGAATATTTTTACGGCAATTGTATTAGGGCCAGAGCTGTGTATTACAAGGTTGGATTTTGGTTCAACTAATTTGTGCCTAAATTGTGGCCTAGTACTGCGCGATTTATCAGATACCCTTTTAAAATAATCTGGGAACCTTTTTACAAATTTACTTATTTCCAGTATATATATTGACACTAGAGATAGTATTTTAAATTTAATAAAATAAGACTTATGAAAATGTGGTATATTATAGTCGGGGGAATCGATATTAGCTAGAATGCGAATGCATTTTTTTTGGGCAATGAAAAGGTCATTCGCATCCACACTATTTCCCCAGAGTATAACTCCATACCTAAGCCAAGAGGCAGCATAAGCGTGGTACGCAGTTAGGGCAGTGCTTAGATCTGTGGCTCGTCTAAGCTCTCTTAGCGCGTAACAGAAGCTAGATAGTTTTGCTTTAATTTTATTTATATGACTTTTCCAGTTAACATGAGTGTACTACATACTTATGCTCTTACATACAAACTTAAACACATCACCACAGTACAGCACTGGTGTTGTTACGTTGTTGTGCGGGCAGGCAACTGGAATATTCATAGGCCTTATATGCATGAACCGGCTGCAGTAAGTTGAATCACCTGGTCTCCTCCAGGATGCGCCAGCACCTTGCTGACGCCACGCAGGCTTCCGGGAGCGTCGGACACCTGAGGATGTTATTTCGTTATTCCACCATGACCTGCATCGTGAACTACACTATATTTACGGCTCGGCGTCGCACTGTTTGTCGTGTCAATTTTAGTTGCGATGACTTGTGAAGTGTCATAGTGCTTTACATCAAATGAGGCGCTTCCACCATTGCACACCACAATGCACATAGTAGGGGTATATTCATTAGTAGTATATTCATTTTTTTCACCCTCTGGTTACAAAGAGGAACAAACAAACCAACACACTTTGGAATTTAGCCTATTAGTGTAATTAACAGCATGTCCTTAATCAAATGAAACTGTGTAGAGTAACAATATAAAAACAAGAAAGGCATACTAATCAACTTTTGCTAGGCTGAAGATGTGTAAAAATTTTAAATTAATTTTAGCCTTATAGCAGCTCCAAGAACCAAACTACCTAAATGATGGACAACTTAACATGTGACTATCACAATCCTAGACCTATCACTAAGAGTGAAGCCATGTGTGTTGCATTAGTATTGACAGAAAAAGAACATTAACTTTGGTTTGTTTGTTGATCTCTGACACGGAGTCGCTTGATATACTCTTAGCCAGTTTTTTTTTTTTATATACATGGTGACTGACCATGCATATTCCATATTTATAAACGCAAATTGTTTTTTTTATAAATAATATAAATAAGTGACTAATACCAATAATTGTAATATCAATTAAGTGGGCATTGGGTGCAAAAAAAAATGCATCTACTTGAGAACCTCCTAATTCTTGACAGTTAAAAGTGACACTGTCTTGTAGAAAAAAAATCCTCCAATGTGGAAATATAGTCATAATGACATTCATAATTTTTAATAAACCATTTTCTATGATTCCAGCATTAGCAAGTAGTTCTCAAGACTCTTCTCTCATCCTATGGGACATCCCGTCTGGCGACAAGCTCAAGACATTCGAGATGGGCGCCACAGATGTGTGGACATTAGACTTCTCTCCAGACGGGAAACATGTCATCTCCGGCAGTAACGCTGGGAAGATATTAATCTTTAGTGTGGAGAGTGGAAAACAAGAGCAAACCCTAGACACAAGGGGGAAGTTCACCTTGAGTGTTGCATATGTAAGAAATCTTTATATTAATGTCTTGGTTAAGACGGGACCTGACTGGCCTTGTGCATGCAATATTGTTTCTGTCCCCGTCGCACTTGCATCAGTCCACATGAGAATGACACTGACAAAACTATTGTCACAGGTCCTCGAAAAACTCTTTCAGCTCTTGTTCTTTTTATATGTACTTTTCATACATACATTCTAGTTACATTTTTCGGAAGCTACTTGTCTGATAATGATATTATTTTTTGTTTATATATCACACGGGAATTACTCACAAGAAAAGAAAGCGAAATAAAGCTTTTTTGCCGAACATGTTAGAAAGTACAGTCTGAGCATAATCGTATCGTATGTCATAGGGTCATCGATTTGTGTTTAATGTTTTATTAATAAACAGGCTAAGCGAAGAATATAATTAAAAACGATATCCTTGAATATAGATAGTCAAGATTCAGGGAGCGTCGCGATGGTGATCTTAAAATTATGATTAAATTAAAAACCGATGTATAGGTCCGCTCAGAAGGACATGAGCTTATTTAATGCCTTTTAAAATCTTAACCTACTTAAAATTACACACACACTTAAAATAGATGAGGGGTCGAAACAATCTCAAGTGGTTGCAAGCCCACGCCGCGTCTACCTGCTTGGGCTGCTAACATAAGTTCTCCCTCCTCAAGAGCGAAATTGCCTGGGAAAGAATTTGAATAGGACAATTTCGCTAACAAACAAAAAACAATATTAAAACTATTTTGTCTCATTCATAAAACGCTATACCTATGCAGAAAGTCATGCATCAAAACTATTACACAATATTACAAAGAGGTAAAGTATTATTATTATTATTATTTTTTTAAACTAATAATGCCTTATTTACTACACCTTAAATTAAGAGGTAATCTAATGACACTCAGTGGTTGACACTTCACTAACACTTTCACTGCTATTTAATCAGTTATAATCCGGTTAGTCCAGGGCAATATTGTAGGACGTACTTCAAATAGAAATTGACCAAGATCTTTATGTTTAATTTTCCATTATTTGAGGTTGTGGTGTTGTAACTGATGATTATAATAATGGTCATTCTGAAGTTCTGGAATCATTGGCAATCTTCCTTTTATCTTGTTTTGCATGATTATAATGTCGCAAAAATGTCTTCAGAGTGTCTCAATCTGCTTGGGGGCATGAGGCCGGTAAGTACTTCACTTTTCGCCAGTATAGGTAAGGATAAATGGGATTACAAAAATGGTTTTATTTAGAGATCAATCACAAATATATAAAGCTTGTAAATGATAATAAAATAAAGTTGATAATTAATTGTTGTCTATTATCTGGTTTCCTCATATAATTCAATCTTACAGGTAATTATTTTAATGTTAACTAGACTTAAAATTATTTCTTGTCCTAATTTAATTACATATAGGTACATAAGATATGCATGTGTCGTCCCGATACCCAGCATCGTATGAGTGTCAGTGTTCGTGACGACATCATGATCAGTTACTTAACCCGAAGTTTCTAATTGTGGATTATCAGAACTAGAATCGCTACAATCGAGCAGTACACGTGGAGGACGCTTAACATTTTTCAAGGGGACTTTAGTTTTTCTCTTTCCTACTTCCACGGATACTATATTACGTTCGATTTTATCTCGTATCGTTGCCTTTTGGTAACGAGGTTTGTCCTTACTTTTTCTTTTATTAACAGTTTTAGTGAAAACAATCTGTCCTTCATCTAGATCAATGTCGCTATCACCGCCTTTTCTTTCTCTAATTAATTCCTTTTTGTCTAACGTTCGTTCGGCTATGTGTTTGTATAGATATTTGGACCGTTTTGCATGATCTTGTAATAACTGTTGTGTATAGGATTTTTCAAAGTTTCCGTCAAACATTCTGCTAGAGTCAGTATGAGCAAATACTACCTCAAAAGGGGATAAGCCTGTGGTCGTATGAATAGTGTTGTTGTATGCCATTATGGAGTATGTCATTACAGAGGCGGCATCTGTACACTTTTGTTCGTACCTGGCTAAGCGGTAGATTTCTATTATTGTAGAATGAAATCGTTCTACTATACCAGTGGAGTTAGGATTATTTGGCGTACATATGTGTAATTGAATTTTGTACATTGCTGCTAACTCTCTCATCAATTCGTTATTAAATTCTGTACCCGGGTCGCTACTGATTTTTCTGGGAACGCCATAAAATGAGAAGTACTTAATTAGCGCTCTCACGACTTCAGCGGTTGATCTATTGCTAATTTCGATGGCTTGAGCCAGTTTGCTGAATGCGTCAACTATCGTCAAATAGTACTTGTTTTCTATTGTAAAGAGGTCTATAAATACTTCTTGGAAAGGGGCATCTTGGGTTTGGGTTAGCTGAATTAAAGGTTTTAAAGGCTTTCTATCATATTTCATTTTTCGGCATGCTTCACACGAGTTAATGACAGCGGATACTACTTGCTGCATATCATTCCAATAATAATTTCTTTTTATTCTAGTTAAGGTTTCTCTAATTCCGCGGTGGCACGTTTTACCTTCATGGTGTTTTAAAACTATTGCCTTTTGTTCGGTTTCATCTTCTACGTAAATTACTCTTTCGGTGCATTCGTGGAAATCGACCATGCCTTGCTTAAACAGAGTGATTATTACATTATTAAATAATTTTCGGTGTTCTTTGTTTTCGAAGTATATAAAGTATTTTCTGTGTGGTATTACGTACTCTTTCAAAAATTGTTTTACTATTTCTTCGTCAAAGGGTAGAAAAACTTCCAAAACTTTTTGTTTGTGTCGTGATAAGTCTTTTACGTGCATTTTATTTTGAAGCCAGTTAAAGACTAATATTTGATTTGGCTTTGTGTCAATTGCTTCGTGCAAAATAGGAATGCCTTTGTTTTCCGTATCTAAAGCTGAGTGTACAGTCTCTGTAGTACTGTCGTCAGATCGCAAAGGGTAGTTACGAAGGTCTGGTTCGTCTAATGACATTGCGTCGGGGTCAGGTATAGATATAAGGTCTGTGTCAGTGTCTGAGGGTGGTTTTGGTAAAATCTTTGTCAGTCGAGCAACTGTGTCATTCAAGCATTGTTGTAGTTTACCTGGTTTTTTATCAACATGAACTTTCATTGAGACGTCGTCCGACCCTAAAGCATTCAATTTTATTCGCGATAATGCGTCTGCGTTAGTGTTTTGCTTGCCTTTTTTATAAATTATGTCAAAATCATACTCCTGGAGCCGCAATCGCCATCGGGTCAATTTACTATTAGGTTCTTTTAAGGAATACAACCACGTTAAGGGTCGATGATCCGTGTATATGTCAAATTTTTTTCCGTAGAGGTAAGGTCGAAAATGTTTAACAGCCCAAATGACCGCTAATAGTTCTCGTTCTATAGTACTATAGCGCGATTCAGTGTCGCTTAATGTTCTGCTCGCAAATGCAATGGGTCTATCACTGCCGATGGGACCCTGAGATAACACAGCGCCCAAAGATACGTTAGAAGCATCAGTTGTCAGTATAAAACGTTTATCAAAGTCAGGATATTGAAGTATGGGAAAGTTTGTCAATAGCTCTTTGCATTTTTCAAATGCATCAATATAACTTTTATCTATAAGAATCTTATTGCACTTCTTAAGACACTTGGTCAATGGTTGGGTAATCTTGGCAAAGTCTTTTATGAATCGTCGGTAATATCCAATAAGACCTAGGAAACTTTTTATTTCAGTTGTTGTCTTAGGTAAGGGATAGTCAAGTATTGCTCTTATTTTGTCGCTATTGGGTTTCAGTCCGTCTTTTGTTATAGTGTGGCCTAAGTAAAGAACCTCTTTTCTCAGAAATTCAGATTTTTCCAGTTGGATTTTTAAGTTTGTTTGTCTTAGTCTGTCGAACACTTTTCGCAGTTTTTCCAGGTGACTCTGTAGGCTATTACTGTAGATAATAATATCATCCAAATATATTAGACAATGAATACCTTGAAGCCCTCTCAGAATATTATCCATTGCCCGTTGGAATGTGGCAGGTGCTGTCTTAAGTCCAAAGGGCATTCGTAAAAACTCATAGTGCCCAAACTCGGTGCTAAAAGCGGTCTTTTGTCGATCTTCTTCATTTACTTCCAGTTGATGGTAACCAGAAGCAAGATCTAGAGTTGTAAAGTACGTACTTTTACCTAGTTTATCGAAAAGGTCAGTTATGTTTGGTAGTGGGTACTTGTCGTCAACGGTAATCTCATTCAGTCTTCTGTAGTCAATTACCATCCTATATTTCACTACGCCCGAGGCATCCATCTTTTTAGGGACGAGATGAACAGGGGCACTCCATGGAGAAAAGGACTCCTGGATCACATTATTTTGAAGTAATTTTTGGACCTGTTCTTTTATTTCAGCTGCTTGCGCTGGGGGTTGTCGATATGGTTTCAGATATATAGGGTCTTCATTTCGTGTCCGAATGAAATGTTTTACTTGATTTGTGAAAGTCAGTGGCAACTTTTCACAATAAAATATATCCTTATATTCTGTACATAGTTTGGTGATTGCCATCCTTTCCTCTTCATTTGCGTGATCTAATCTTAATTTTTCATTCAGATTTTCTATCAACATTTTATCAATCTCTAAATCATCATTCGAATCGTTCATACTAAAAACCTTACACTCGTTTGGGTCGTACTTAAAAACATGAAAAGGTCGTGTTATCGTTAGACTCACTGGGGTTTCTAAAGTGTTTTGGATTATTGTTGTTGCGTATCCGTTCTCACACTTGACCCTCGCGCTGGGCATTCTCACACCCTTACCAAATTCCATGAATTCCAAGATCGCTTCGCCTTTGTACATGTTGGTAGGTAATTTTACGCGATGTTCCGTGCGTGCGTCTAATATGATTGTATGATTGGTTGTATTATGGCATATAGGAATCTTAGTCGTATTTGTTTTTAGGATGTTACTCCTGAGATCGATAACAGCGCCCAATTGTCTTAGTAAATCGTCACCTAGTACTCCGTCATACTTCGAGTCAACTTGGTACAGATAGAATTTATGATTTCCGTTGCAATTAAATGTGGGTAATGAAGGAATTTCGACCACTTTGTCGTGAGCCGAGCTAGAATGTGTGCTTATTACTTGAAATGGCTCATGACGTATCATATTGGGGAAATACTGGAAAGCTTTTTCGGGATTTATAAATGAACGCATGCTGCCAGTGTCAATCATAAATTTACTATCAATTTCCGGTATGTAAATGTATGGTAATTTCAAATTTGGGTCGCAATTATTAAGCCTAATTACCTCTTCTCTATAAACAGGCTGTTGAAACAAAAATTTTGAGTATTTGCGGTGTCAGTCGTGTCTTTACAAATTTCGTCATTCATGTGTAAGTCGTATGTGACGTCATTCATGTGTAAGTCGTGTGTGACGTCATCGGTAGAGTATTGCACGTAGTCGTCATTCGTATACTCGCAGTTTAGTTCATAGTCATATTGATAGTCATGTTGTGATGGTTCGTATTGATTTATTTCCATTTCATTTAATTTAAAGCTTTGGTTTCTCAATGGCGGTGCTGTTCTCATTGAAACATCATTGGATCGAAGATTGGAGGAGGTATTTGGTCTATAACCAAACTGTGGGTTATTATTTTGTTGCCGTGCTCCAAACTGTTGTGGGGTCATAGTTTGTTGCTGAAAGCCAAACTGAGGACGATAGCCTATCGTTTGAGATGGTCTAAACCCGAACTGTTGTTGTGGACGGTAGCCAAAAGACTGCTGTTGTGGTCTGTAGCCTATTGGCTGTGGTTGTCTAAAGCCTGACAAACCTTGAGGTTTCGCGGAATTATTTTTAAATTGATTATAAGGCACACTCGGAGCTAAGTTAGGTCTAAAACCTGTAGGCGGCAAAGGCACGGAGTGTGAATTACCGTATTTAAATCCTGAGTTTCCGTGAGGTACCTGTGAATGTTGTTGTTTGTTTACCGGGCCGCAACGTGCTAAATATTGTTCATGAAAGTTGACTTCTTCCATTACCATAGCAAGGGCTAGTTCGAGGCTTTCTGGTTTTTTAAATCTTACTGTTCTCATCATGTGTTCAGGTAAATTATAAAGAAATACATTGAGTGAGCTATTGTTATAAATGATTCGTTTACTATGTTTCATACTAATGTCGTCGATTTCATTTACTTTTGACATTAAAACTGATCTTACAGACTGTATACGGTTGCAAAAATCTAGGTAGCTTTCGTTATATTTTATTTTTAGCGAATCTAACTCTAATGCTATGCATTCTTCTGTACGTGGATCCCCAAAGTGCTGCACTAACAATTTTTTTAATTCATCCCAAGTCTCTATATCTCCACGTTCGCTAATAAGCGCGGCTGCGTTATCAGTTAGCCGGCTTGTAATGCATTTCATTATATAATCATTTTGTGCAATGGTCCCTGTGTAGTATTTACTTTTAACAAATTCACAATTTCTTATAAATAAATTTAGATGACGTTTGTCACCATTAAATAATGGGATTATTTTCAGCATTCCTGGAGGAATGAAAACAATATGCTGTTCCTGGTCCATTTTGTTTGTTTTTTTTTTTTACACAAAAATAATACTCAAATATAAAAAAATAATAAAGGACACAGTAAAATACAGTAACACAACAAATAAAATTGCGAGAATTGATCGCTTAAAATATAATTTGTAAATAACTAAATTGTATTATATGTAAATATCTCTATTTTTAAGTACACAAATGCTTTTTATTTATTTTTAAATTCTTAAAATACTATGGTTTCATAGAGTTTTATACGAAAACCAGATAATGACTAAGAAGAGAAAGGTTCGATCTCTAAATAATCGGAAAATTGGGCAGGAAGGCGAAAAGTTTGACTCACCAACCGGCCGGCACCACCGCTCCTTCTTGACAAATTTCTTTGGTTCGATTGTATTTCCACTCGCTGCTACCGCTGCCGCTGCCGCCGTCACTTGCTCGAAAACCGTTTAGAGTTTGATATCCGGATTTGAGAAAATCGTAAGACGACGCGACGTTATCACACAAAAGGTGCAAAAGTGCATACACCAGTTTGTGAAAAGTGCGGAAAATTTTACAGCTCAACCATGGAAATCCTTACAGGCTGCGCCAGTCAAGATTCAGGGAGCGTCGCGATGGTGATCTTAAAATTATGATTAAATTAAAAACCGATGTATAGGTCCGCTCAGAAGGACATGAGCTTATTTAATGCCTTTTAAAATCTTAACCTACTTAAAATTACACACACACTTAAAATAGATGAGGGGTCGAAACAATCTCAAGTGGTTGCAAGCCCACGCCGCGTCTACCTGCTTGGGCTGCTAACATAAGTAGATACATAGTTTATTCCATGATTTTCTGAGTAATCCAGAATATTTTAACATATTTTAGAGTCCAGACGGCAAGTACATAGCAAGCGGCGCTATAGACGGCATCATCAATATATTCGACGTAGCGCAAGGCAAGCTGGTGCACACACTAGAAGGCCACGCGATGCCCATCCGCAGCCTCTGCTTCTCGCCAGACTCACAACTGCTGCTCACTGGCTCGGACGATGGGCATATGAAACTTTACGATGTGTAAGTATGGGTTTTAAGCACATTCCAAGTTATGCGTGTTCACCGTCTTCGAATACATAATTTTGATAATATTTTGACACTGATACAGGCACATCAGGCTATGTTGCTCGCCTATTTTATTTTATTTATTAAGGAACAGCAAACAGCCATATTATGAAATGTTAACAACATGGATATAGATTAATAATACAGCCCACAGCACTATTCACAGATTACTTATAGAATTATAAAAATTTACCACTAGAAGTAGTTGACTTGCAACACAAATTAATTAAATACATGATATTATTTTTTATTTAAGCCTAAAAACACAAACATTTAAATTGAATGCCTTTGAAAAGTTTTAACAACCAAAATAATAATAACATTATTGTTTCAAAATATAGAAGTTTGTAACGAGGAGAGCTTATGAAATACTGCTGTTTTAATTTACCAGCAGTACAAGCAAAAATGTCGAGTACTGAAAAATATCCTGAAAAGAGTCATTATACGATTCCACCATCCGACAAGTAGGAATGCGCAGGCCGGCGTTTGAGCGGCATACGTCCAATGCGAACAAGTGCGCGCACCTCTCGTTTGTAAATTGTTCTAGGTACAACATAACATAAATCATTAACCAAATCTATACAGTCAAAGTTATTGTTAACAATTTTAAAAAGAGTAGTAGTTTCAAGATATTTGCGTCTTGATTCAAGTGTAAGTATGTTATATTTGCTGAGGAGTTTAGTATACAACAGACATCTTTTATGACATCTGTAGTGCATGGCACGTAAGAACCTTCTTTGGACTTTCTCAATAGCCTCTATACTTTTCGTAATAGGGGTTCCAAACAAATTAACAAATAATTTTTTTATCAAAAATATTCTAAGTCTGTTTCCTCAGTGCCCCGTTTCATATAAGTACTCTAACCTTGTTTTCTTGTTATTCAGGGTACATGCAAACCTGGCTGGAACCTTGTCAGGCCATGCTTCATGGGTTCTATCAGTAGCATTCTCGCCGGATGGTAAACGTTTCGTTTCGGGCAGTGCTGACCGGACCGTACGAGTGTGGGACCTTGACACCATGCAGTGTCAAAATGTGTTCAAGGAGCATACTGATCAGGTAACTAACTATTCACAATGCTGCCAACTTCTCTGTAGGGTTGTAGGAGAGTCTCCATCTAGTTATGCGAACAAAACTGTCAGCCATCATCATCATAATCATCCTATTATGTTCCCACTGCTGGGAAACAAGCCTTCTCTCAGACAGAGAGACGATAGGCCCTAATTCACCATGCTGGCCCCGTGCATGTTGGTGAATGTCATGTCTTTGAACTATTGACCGGATGCCGTCAGATTGTAAAGTGCACATGCTACAACCCGGCCACAGTTCGTCTGAAACATATTTAGACATATTTGGTTCTATATTTTACCATCTACACACATAATATTATTTATGTGGTCACAGTAATATAGGTATATAAAATAGAGCCAATCACCTGAAACAAAATTAAAATTTTGGAAGATTATAAGCAAATAAAAGTATTGCTAGACGGAGAGCGCACTATAACACAGAATACATAAAGTACAACTATAACAAATGACGTCACTTGTAAGAACGCCATACAAATTCCATACTGACAATCGCTTTGCGGAGCATCCCATCCTAATCCGACCAACAAAACCTTTAAACACATCAGAAGTATTATCCGATATAAATGATTTCTTCAGTTTACATTATTAAATTAAACAATTTTTTTTTCCTAATCCTGTTATGTATAAGAAATCAAACACCTGACCCGTAGCTTATTACTATTTGTTATGCTTGGTTTGCAGTATTGCAGGAAGAGAGTTGTCGGTTTTGTTGTACCATTATCTAAACTAAAATTGACAACTCTAAAACTGTTGCATTTCCCATTCAAATTCGCGCACCAGCCTTAACTGGTTGGTTGGTAAATTTGCATAGAATATTATGACGCCCCCGACGCAAACAAAGGGGTGTTATAAGTTCAATGTGTGTATCTGTGTCTGTTTTTTCGTGTGTTTTAACGCGAATAAGTCCGCGTTTGACCACCAACTCGCCTGTTGGTAAGCGACGATGTGGTCGAAGATGAAGCACGCAGACTTAGAAGATACCTATTCACTCTTGCCTTGAAAAGGCCCAAATTATATTTCTCAGGAAACAAGGAAGTCTGCTGGTTGTTTCAATCCTTGGTACGGATTAAAAACGTAGAATCGAAACGTTTGGTACGTATCCAAGGAGAGTCCACAATGTATGGGTGGTAATGGGCCGTTTTTCTTCTTGTCGTGTAGTAGAAAGAGGATGGTAGGATAAGGTCATGTAGCTCCGATGCACATTCTCCGTAATGAATCCTATAGAAAATTGGCAGACTCACTACTTTACGGCGGTGTTCTAGACTGAGAAGTTTCTTAGCCACTAACTTCTCATCGCCTATAAGTCGAGCAGCACGCCGGTCTACCGATTCAAGAGCTTCGAGCTGGTATTTGGCTGAAATGTGTATTTGTATTGTATTATTTACTTTGTATTTCTTTCTGGTATATATTTTTGTGGCATCGTAGCTCCCAAACGGCTAAACCGATTTTGATTCGGTTTTTTTGTTTTGTTTGGAAGGTGACGAGAATGTTCTTACTGTTCTTAGCTATGATTCGAGAAAATCGCTGTTTGCTGCTGTTTGAAGATTATCAGATATTACTGGGTTTACAAAAAACAATTCATACTTGTGTAGATAGTATTGTTTTTATTAAATGTACTGGCTCTGTCGCTTCACGTAAGTTTATGTCTAACGCTTACCTTTAAGCGAGAGACTTGCTCGTCCTGTAAAAGAACACTGAGCTATTGTGATCTCCACCTTTTTATTCTGGAAGAACCTCTAGATATATTTTATAAATAGCAACATTTACTTTATTTTCAGGTTTGGGGAGTGAAATTTAATGCAGAGAGTAATAAAATTATATCTGCGTCGGAAGATAAAAGTGTGTGTATTTATGAGTGCCCATTATAGTGTTTTATAAAAGTAATACATTTTTACCATAATTATAATGTATACAACTATTATTGTGGTTTTCTTATAATAAAGATATACATATATGTAATACAGTAGAACCTCTATAAGTCGAATATCAAGGGAGACAGAGTTGTAGAGTTTTCGACTTAGGCGGATTTTGATTCGATATAAAGAAGTTGAGATTCATTCTTATAAATTTTGATTTAAACACATTTTTATTTATTATAAATCAACATCATTTCACTCGACAACAAATGACTTGCTTGGCTAAAGTTCAAATGAAAAAATAAATAAAAAAATTAAACACCTGACACCAAGCAAGCAAACACGTGTTAACGTGAGTCGTAAATTCGTGGTAATTCTATTCATTGTATACTCCTTTCTGTAACTGCTTTCTAAGAAACAATGTGTACTTACACTGTCGGCGAATTCTTGAAGGTCATAAATAATCGAGTTGTATAGGTTGTAAAATGAAACATTGCTATGTTCGAGATACAGAGGTAAAATTTAATTTTTCGAGTTATGGAGGGAAAATATGTACTAAAATGGCTTGGAGGGACTCACTGATTATTTCGACTAATAGAGGATTGAGATTTCGAGTAATGGAGGTGTTGGTGTTCGAAGGGAAGGGAACAAAACATTTTTTCGAGATTTGGAGGTTTTCAACTTAAGGTTCGACTTAACGAGGTTCTACTGTATTATCAAGTACCTTCTATATATTGTATTCCTCAGTATGCTTCTTGCTATATATACTATAAGTAGGGTTGCACATAATGGATGTACTTAAAGAGCTCAGCTTACCCTGAAATCGTAACAAAAATAACAGCTATAAAATTTCGTTGAGTGTGAATTACATTTTCACAAGGACAGCTGATTTTATTATTTGTGTAAAAGTACAATTTTATTTTATTTTTATTTTTTATATAATTAGGTACAACAATAATCAGCAAACTATAAACTTAAAAACAATTAGGTGTAGAAGAAACATTATAAATTTGCTAACCTAAACATTGTACACAGCATTGTTAAGAAATAATGTTTTACATTCAACGTCAACTACTTCAATATTTGTACTAAGTAATCTTTAAAGTGAAACAAATTCATATGAAAAATATCGAGTTCATCACATACGTTAGTGGATAATAAATCATTATATAACTGGCACATACGATGGAGCGGGTTGTTGCGCCCAACATTGTTATTTGAGGGAGGAATACTAAAAAGCGTACGAGTGGGTCTGCGTTTAGACATTTTATGTGTAGCAAAGTTAATGTTCAAAAGTAATTCCTCACTTAGCAAGCCGTTCGCAATCTTGTAGAGGGAGCATACATCGGTAATTTTACGTCGCTGGGTGAGGCTATGGATATTGAAATGCACTAGACGGTCTTCATACTCAGGAAGAGCTTTTCTTAAGCCTTGTTTAACACTTAGCTGTCTTAGAAAACGTCGTTGTATCGACTCAATTTTATCTCTATCAACATTGTAAATAGGCATCCAAACAGAAGAACAATATTCTAGTTGTGACCTGACTAATGATGTATAGAGTATCTTGAGCGACTCAACACGTTTAAAAGGTTTTGCTGTTCGCATTATAAAGCCCAACATTCTACTAGCTTTTGCTACTATAGTTTTATAGTGGAATTTAAAATTTAGTGACGAATCAAACCATACACCTAAATCTCTCACAACGTTGACCCTGTCTAGTTTGATTCCCTCAATAGAATAAGGATATTCTATGATGTTCTTTTTTTTCGTGAAAGTAATACACTGACATTTTTTTATGTTAAGCGACATGTTGTTACTTTTACACCACTCATTTATAATGTTGATATTATATTGAAGCAGTATGCAGTCATCTCTACTTGATATCTCTGTATATAGTTTTATATCGTCTGCATAAGCTAAACATGGACAAGTCATTTTTTCCAATAGATCATTTATAAACATTAAAAATAGAAGAGGACCTAGATTCGATCCTTGGGGAACTCCTGATAATGGCTCAAATGGAATGGATTCGAAACCATACAAGGCAACCAATTGAGTGCGACTCATCAGATAGGTACGGAGCCAGCGATGAAGGTTACCATGAACACCCAGGTGATGAAGCTTGGCCAAGAGTATATTATGATTAACACGATCAAACGCCTTCGCAAAATCCGTATATACTGAGTCCACTTGAGATTGTTTGTCGAACGCCCGGCATAAGTAATCTGTATAGTTCAATAAGTTAGATAATGTCGATCTGCCGCTAACAAACCCGTGCTGATTACAGCTACGCTGATGCTTAAAGTGATAACAAAGCTGATCGTACACCATACTTTCGAATATTTTAGCAAAACTATTCAGTATGCTAATAGGCCGATAATTAGTGACATCATTTTTGTCACCAGACTTGTGGATTGGAGTGATTTTAGCAATTTTCCACAAGTCTGGAAAAACACCTTGATTAAGTGACTTATTAAAAATAATAGTTAAGGGTACTTTGAGAGCTGAAGAACACATATGAATAAAAATAGCTGGGATTCCGTCAGGCCCGCTGCCCTTCTTCGCATCAATTTTACTAATATGTTTATAGACGTCAAATTCGGTAAATCTCAAGTCAGTCAACGTATAGTTTGCAGACGGAAAATCTGGAATGTAACTTGCAGACTCAGCATTAGAAGAGCTGTAAACAGTAGAGAAGTATTTTGCGAAGAGGTTCGATATATCCGTTCCAGAGTTAGCAGTTTCATTCATATATTTAACTGTCTTTGGGAGGTCGTTAGTAATACGCTTAGATTTTGTGTAACGCCAAAAAGTTTTAATATTGTTTGTAAGATCACCTTCAATAAGACATATGTACAATTTAAAACATTCACCCATTAAAAACTTTGAGCGAGTCCTTAGTAGAGAGTAATGATCATAATCGCGAGGATTGTGATAGAGTTTAAATCTACGATGATATTTATTTTGCTCTCTCATAGTTCTGATAAGTGATTTAGAAAACCAGGTTGGATGGCGACTAGTTTTATGCACCGCGGATGGTGTGTACTTATTAATTATATCCCAGAGTTTATTATAGAAAAGTTCCAGAAAATCATTGCATTCTAGTGAATCAGCATGAGTATGCCATTCAATATCATTAATTTCCGCAATACACTTAACATAGTCAGTTTTTCTGAAGTTCAATTTTGGCAATAGGGTATTTTCTCTCAAATTCTTACTTAAATCTATTGTAAAATCAAGGGCAGGATGAAACTTATCTTCTCTGCTCATTGGGACAGTACGACTAACGTTAAGAATACTTAGATCTGTTAGAATTAATTCAAGAACGTTATTGCAGCAATTCGGAACATTATTAAATTGATTCAGATTAGTTACGTCCATAAAATCGTTCAGCAAAGGCAGCCTGTCATTGCTCTTCGTGGAAATATTCAAACGACAGCTAAGCCATTGAGTATCAGTTATGTTAAAATCTCCCATAATTAAAGTTTTCGTGTTCGACGAAGAGGAGATAGTATGAGCGCAGCGATTCAAGAATGTTTGAAATGACCTAAGTGGAATATATGAAGGAATGTACACTGCACACAGATTTATAAACTGATTATTTATTTTTAAACGAACCCATAAATCTTCAATATCACGCTGCTGCTCATGGCAAAGTTCAAAATCAATGTTTTTTGATACCGCTATTAATACTCCACCTCCATGATCTTTAATATAATTGTAGAAAATCAGCTCCCCTATCGCGCCTAATTACTCGATATCTTTCGTCAAATAATTCAGAAGATAATAAAGAATCAGTTAACCACGTTTCATATAAGCAGATTACGTCATAGTTGTTACATAATACAGAGTTATATATATCTACACATTTCGTTCGTGTGCCTCTAATGTTCTGTAAATAAACTTTTAAAACCATAATGTTTGCTTAAATATACAGAAAGAACATCGATTATAAAAATAATAACTAACCAAATTAATAATATTTCTAAACTATTTTCTCCAAAGATTGGGTGGATTTAATCAGTATATAGCGAGAGTTTTCATCTTTTCGTACATAAATGTGTCCATCTCGAACCCACACAAATTTATATTTCTTCTCCTTTGCCTTCAGTCTAGTGGCAGCGTGAAGGGTCTTGTTCGCTGGTGACAAATGTTCCGCATCAAAGATCGGTGATCTTTCGCCTGGTATACCCACAAGACCTGTGTTGATTTTGTTTGTAGGGTTAGATTTATTATAGCGAGACACGGCAGAGAGAAATTCGTCTCGACGTCTACGGCTCACCAACTTGGCAACTATGGTGCGTGGATGCTTACTCTCTTTGTTGAATTTGGCAACTCTAGTGACCTTCATTAGGTCAATATCCTCGAGCTTAAGCGAGACAGCATCAGCGATACTCTTTACAATGTTACATAAATTTTCAGACTTAGCTTCATTAACGCCATGTATTTCAATGTTACAGTCTCTCAGGTGTTGCTCCAGAAGGTTAATTTTCTCGTTTAATTTCTGTATTTCTACATTATTGCTCATAAGCTGCTCCTCATGACGCTGACTGTCGAGAACAAGTTTTTCTACTTTGGCGCTGAAGTCATCATATTTATCACTAAGGAAAGTGACAGAGTTTTGCAGCTCTTTCAGCTTATCATCAAGAGGTGAAACGACTATGGTCATTTGCTGAAGTATCATCTTGGGTAGCTCTTTCTTAAGTGCAGCAACAATATCATTTTTGAGAGTATGATATGGTATTTGTGGATTGTGGACATGGATGTAACGTACTTTGTCGATGATTGTGGATTATGGTATTATGATATATCATCGACAAGTACGTTACATCCATGGATATATACAATGATCTCCTTGTGTCAATAAGGCACGCCGAATGCATGACTTAAGACTTGACCGTGACTTAGGTACTTTGCTAGACTGACTTTTATGACGAAAAAAAACTTTAAAATACTTTGATGCTGGCAAATGGCCAAATAAACTAGAAAGCAAAATCCTCAAGAGGAAAGAAAACTACGAACATGTGCAATTAAAATGTTCACTCACAAAAAACGCATACTTCAATATTGAGTGCACACAACTGCAAACCGAGGGGGGTGGTTGTAAGTGCTGTAGGGGACACTGTAGGTCTAAAGCTTACATTTAATAGAATATAGATGATTTAAAGTTTTGGAATCTATATGAAAACACACGTTTCACCCCATTGTATCATTTATTTTTCCACACTAGAGCACATTCACAAACACTTAATAAATAATAATAGACTATTAATACACAAGTTTAGAAAAATAATAGAATGATGCAACATGTATTTTCCAAAGTTATATGATTATTTACGGGATATTTACCGTGGTAAGGTTGTGGAAGGAGCTCCCGATATTTCGGCGCAGTTACATGCACCATGTTCACGGGAAGACACGGGGGGGGTTCACGGGATCTTCCCGTGAACATGGTGCATGTAACTGCGCCGAAATATCGGGAGCTCCTTCCACAACCTTACCACGGTAAATATCCCGTAAATAATCATATAACTTTAGTGAACAACCATGATAGTTTAAAACAATGTATTTTCCATGTTTGCGTCAAAACACCGACCTTCGAGAAACTGTTTTTTTCTTCATGACTATGGATACAGAGTTATTAGTGGCTTAGTCGGAATAATAAACAGGTTTACATGGCATTAAATAAAGTTAAACAAGGCACTCACAGTCAGTCAAGCATAGTAAGTCATGCCGTAGTAAAGTGGTGAAGATTTTACAGGCTTCTGTGGAGTTTTAGAAACTTCATGAAAATATGTTTCACCTCGTTATATCACTTTCCATACTCGAGCATGTTTATGAGAACTTAATAAATAATATTCCACAATAATACACTAGTTAAGGAAAATAATACCACAAGCTGACATGTTTTTACAGCATGGACAGCATAGGCTTAGTAATAGGTTACTAAGCCTATGCTGTCCACCCTACCTTTTAACAGCAGTTGAAATTTTTACAAAATAAATCATGTAATGTTATGGCGAATTAACAAAGAAATAACAATAAAGTAAAAAAAAAACGGCCAAGTGCGAGTCGGACTCGCACACAAAGGGTTTCGTACCATTATCTATAACAACAGCAAAAAAACACGTTCGTTGTATTACTTAAATAATTGTTTTATTCTGTTTTTTTAGTATTTGTTTGTTAAATAATTGTTTTATTCTGTTTTTTAGTATTTGTTGTTAAAGCGGCAACAGAAATACATCATCCGTAAAAATTTCAACTAAATCATAAAATCACGTTTGTTGTATGGGAGTTACATCCATGATGGGACCCCTAAATATTTGTTTTATTTTACTTATTTATTTTTAAAGTGAATATGTAAATAAATATTCTGTAAATATTTCAAGAGCATAAACGAGCAAAAAATGACGTTTGTTGAGCCCCGGAGCCCCCTTAAATATTTATTTTATTCTGTTTTTTACTATTTCTTTTTATAGCGGCAACAGAAATACATCATCTGTGAATATTTCTACTGTCTAACTATCACGGTTCATGAGTGACAGCCTCGTGACAGACGGACAACCTGAGTAATAGGGTCCCGTTTTACCCTTTGGTTACGAAACCCTAAAAACGAAAGGGGTCCTCATACAACAAACGTTTTTTTTTTTACATATTTTTGTATTTGCTCTAATAGTGTAAAAACAGTAGTACGTACAAGCGTCAAACATGGCATGATTATAGTACACACTCTAAAGTAAAACAAATAAATAATACTGGCCAAGTGTGAGTCGATGATGAATATATGTTCACGACCAGTTCTCGTACGATCACCGAAGTTAAGCAACATCGGGCGCGGTCGGTAATTAACACTACTCATTTGTATCATCATCACCATGATGATGATGATTTGTAATTTGGTAGTTAATAATTTTTATTTGGAAAATGTAGCTAAAAAATTACAAAATTTAGGTACCTTAGGTCTAGGTTAATGTCAAAAAGTATGATGTGTCTAGGTATGTACAGATAAGTAATCTATACTAATATTATAAAGAGGAAACATTTGATTGTTTGTTGTTGAATAGGCTCCGAAACTACTGAACCGATTTGAAAAATTCTTTCACTGTTAGGAAGCTACACTATCCCCAGGTGACATAGGCTGCATTATATTTTGTAGCGAGGCCGAAGGCCGAGCTTACACCCGTGCGTAGCCGAGACGGTTGGCTGGTGATGATAATAAAATTTATAAACGAGACAGTTCAAGCTTCACACCAAACCAGTTCTTGGAGACTATAGCTATAAATTTGAGTGGAAGTTTGTTAAATAAATCGAATTCGGAATTTATGTCGTGGTACAGAACACTCAGTGCGCAACCCCGACTCGCACTTGGCCGCTTTTATTAACTAATTGATAGTACTGTTTATTTTGTAACACAAGTCACATTCTTATGGGTTTACTCTAGTATGCACTTGTTTGTGTCGTTTTAAATGACTTGCATGTGTTGATTTATAATCACACATGTCACATTCATATGGCTTCTCTCCAGTATGTGTTCGCTTGTGTAATTTTAATCTAGATGAGTCAGTTGATTTATAATTGCACATATCACATTTGTATGGTTTTTCTCCAGTATGTTGTTGAATGTGAAATTTTAAATTAGTCGAGTCAGTTGATTTATAATCGCACATATCACATTTATATGGCCTCTCTCCAGTATGTGTTCGTATGTGACGTTTTAAACTAGATGAGAAAGTTGTTTTAAAATCGCACATATCACATGCATATGGCTTCTCTCCAGTATGTGTTTGTAAGTGTTGTTTCAATCTATTTGCACGTGTAGATTTATAATCACACATGTCACATTTATATGGCTTCTCTCCAGTATGTGTTCGAAAGTGAAATTTTAAACTAGTCAAGTCAGTTGCTTTATAATCGCACATATCACATGCGTATGGCTTCTCTCCAGTATGTTTTCGTTTGTGACATTTTAAATGAGACAACCGGGTTGCTCTATAATCGCACATATCACATGCATATGGCCTCTCTCCAGTATGGGTTCGTATGTGAGATTTTAAATGAGACAATTCAGTTGCTTTATAATCGCACAAATCACATGCATATGGCTTCTCTCCAGTATGGGTTCGTATGTGACATTTTAAATTAGACAAGACAGTTGCTTTATAATCGCACATATCACATGCATATGGCTTCTCTCCAGTATGTGTTCGTTTGTGTGATTTTAAACTAAATAAGCAAGTTGATTTATAATCGCACATATCACATGCATATGGCTTCTCCCCAGTATGTGTTCGTTTGTGTGATTTTAAAGAAGATAAGTCAGTTGATTTATAATCGCACATATCACATTCGTATGGCTTCTCTCCAGTATGTGTTCGTATGTGACATTTTAACTGAGACGAGACAGTTGCTTTATAATCGCACATATCACATGCATATAGCTTCTCCCCAGTATGTGTTCGTATGTGACGTTTTAAACTAGATAAGAAATTTGCTTTAAAATCGCACATATCACATGCATATGGCTTCTCTCCAGTATGTGTTCGTTTGTGTGATTTTAAAGAAGATAAGTCAGTTGATTTATAATCGCACATATCACATTCGTATGGCTTCTCTCCAGTATGTGTTCGTATGTGACATTTTAACTGAGACGAGACAGTTGCTTTATAATCGCACATATCACATGCATATAGCTTCTCCCCAGTATGTGTTCGTATGTGACGTTTTAAACTAGATAAGAAATTTGCTTTAAAATCGCACATATCACATGCATATGGCTTCTCTCCAGTATGTGTTCGTATGTGACATTTTAACTGAGACGAGACAGTTGCTTTATAATCGCACATATCACATGCATATAGCTTCTCCCCAGTATGTGTTCGTATGTGACGTTTTAAACTAGATAAGAAATTTGCTTTAAAATCGCACATATCACATGCATATGGCTTCTCTCCAGTATGTGTTCGTTTGTGTTGTTTCACATTACTTAACCTTGCTGTTTTATAATCACACATTGAAGATGCATGCAATTTCTTTATTACTCTCATTTTAACTCTCTTTGAAGATCCTTCCATATTTCAGTCACTGTAGGTTACTTAGGAGATTATGTAGATCTAAACAACAGCTCTACTAAACTGGAGCTCTACCTCAAATTTTTCCCGATACTCTGATCTATGCTCAAATTCATTAATTCACTGAGATCATAGACCAAATGAGACCAAAGAGATCTTAAAATTTATGTTCAAATAAAGAGAATACAATTACAGACATCAAATTCAACTTTTGCTTATGGCTTCAGCGGTGTTGCCGCAGCTTGGCCAATGTCTTGTTGGGTAATATATATTTTTTAGATTGGCCGGTCTAGGGACAATGCAATTTCAGCTTCACGCAGTTGGACAGTGGTATCTTCTTCTTTGTTGAGGATAATATCTTCTTGATGCCTCTAACCCGCTACAAAGAACATACACATGACGTCACAACACAGAAATAGATAGAATTAGTATAGTATAAATAATGTAATAAGTATGAAATAAATGTTAGAGAGTTATATTATTGATTTTAATAAATTTACTAAGCATATATACAAAAGGGGAATATACAAGAGAGAGTAGGTTGCAAAAATTTGTTGGACGAGGAAGATCATATCATAAAAGGAGAAAGGACATCTGGTACAGTCAAAAAAATAAATGATCGGTTGTATCTTCATCCAATCCACACTCACAGAGGGAGTGGTCGCAGACTCTTTTAGCAAGAAACACTGTAGTGCAACAAAACCCAACCGCAGGCGGGCAAATAGTGGAAGTGGCCTGTTTATTAATATTGTTAAATTTGAAAAACCATGGTTTTGGGGGGATTGTAGGCTGAATTTGTCCAGTAGTAAGGAATTGGACCAGTAGCTGGACTTGAGGTTCGGGCAGAGGTTGAGATTTTTGGAGGGAATATCCGTTGGGAAAGGAAGATGGGCAACTATGTTATGATGGGCAACTCTATCAAATGATTTACCTAATCGAGATCTGGGGCGAGGATTTTGATATGTCGTTTTTTTGTATGATTGAGGAGGTTGGAAAGGCCCAGCAGGAGAGGGGGAAGCTTGGTAGACTTGCTCACGAGAAACAGGGGCCTCCGGGTAATTTGGTTGTACATTCGACCCACTTTAGGCAATTGACCACAAGCTTCTTGGTAAGAAATACCATCACGTGACATTATAGTTTTAATAGATTTTTGGCGATTTTGCTCTGGACAAAACTTATTGGTGGAGTAGTGATGTGCCGAGCAGTACAGGCATGTAGCCTCAGACTCCTGCACATCACAGCTGTCACCACTATGAGGTTGATTGCATTTGTAACATCTGGGTTGGGAACGACACTGAGTTTTAATATGACTAAATCTGAGACAGTTCATGCACTGAATAGTTGGGAATTGATATGCCTCTACGACCAGTGAGGAGTAGAAAGAGAAAACTTTAGTTGCTAGAGAAGTTGCTGTCCCCTAAAAGTGAGAACTTCAGTTTGTGTTGGCTCCCAGGTTATGTTTTTGCGGTTTAATCTTCTCGCTTTGAGAACATAAGGGCAGCCAGGTACTTGCAAGGATTCAACAAACTCATCCATGGACCAATCTACGGGGACTCCACGCACTAATCCCATTACAGGTGGGAATAATTGCCTCATAGTTGTGTTTTAAGTACAGGGTTTTCCAGAAAACTATTGGCACCTCTAAGTGATTTAAATTGAATTGCAATCTTGTGTCTGCCCATTCGCTTCACTCCTTCTTGGCAGATGTTCTCAATTTTGTTCATGAACAAGAATTGGCCAAATTTAATAGGGTGAATAGTTGAACCTAAGGTTTGATCTGGCTCGACTCGGGAAACATGGACAATGTAAGGGCTAGTATCTTCGTATTGTCTAATTCCTAAAATTGACATTGCTGGATGAACATAAAGTCTGAATAAACGCCGATGCCAACTCTTGATTTATTATGTTTTTTTTAGCTGATCCACCAGATGTTCATCCACCAGATGCCGCTTCTTGGGATTGTTTATCAGAGGAATCCCGTCTGACGCGTCCATCTCAAAAGAAGACGGATCAGGTGGGTCCGGAGGCTCCGGTGTAGGGGAAATGGCCATTTCCCCTGTTTAATTACTGCAAAAATAAGCTAAAACACTCACCCAAGTATTGATTACTACACAAAATAACAAAATATAGTGTTTCTTCTATTGTATTTTCTTTGATAGTGTTAGTTTAGTCAAGTGCTCTCATTAGAGAGTAGTATGATATATTCCTTGGTCAAGTGTTAGTGGGTAGGGTTGCCAGGTAAAATTTTCGTAAAATGGGAGGTGTACTAAGGAAAAATCGGGAGATGTATGAAGAGAAAACGCAAAAAACCGGGAGACTATTATCCTACTAATATTATAAAAGCGAAAGTTTGTGTGAGTGTGTGTGTGTGTGTGTGTGTGTGTGTGTGTGTATGTATGTTTGTTGCTCCTTCACGCTGAAACGGCTGAACGGATTTGAATGAAATTTGGTATGGAGGTAGCTTATATCTTGGAATAACACATAGGCTATGCTTTTTGCAGCTTTTTATCCCGAAAAAATATTTCGTTCCTGTAGGATAACTTCAATTAATCAACTTCGTAAGTTTTAGACGGATTTCGACGAAATTTGATATGAAAGTAGTTTATCCTAGCATTATCACATAGCATAGGTACTTTATATCCCGAAAAAATAAAAGATTCCTGTAGGATAATTTCAATCAAAACTCCGTTACTGTTTAACGGATTTAGATGAAATTTTGTACGGAGGCTTTTTATGTTCTGGATTAACACATAGGCTATTTAGAACTACTAACTACTTTTTATTGAGATTGTTCAAGGACTATAGTAGATATAGACTACTCTGTATCCCAAAAAAAAAGACTATTCCTGTAGGATACCGTAACCAATGACAGCTGGGTAAAATGTAGTATAACTTTATACTAACCATATTTTTTTTTTTTTACTTTTCTTCTATGTTTTTCCACGGGAACTACTAAATGATCTGAATGATGATGAATGATAAATGAAATGATGATCGAAAGATAAGCAATGGTCCATATTAAAATACACAATACTTTTGACCCCGTAACAAATTATGGTTCCCGTGGAAAAACATAGAAGAAAAGTAAAAAAAAAAACTTTCGATGTAGTTAGTAGTAGTTTTCTGGGCGGCAAGCAGCCTGCGAGTTCGAGTGTAAAAAAAGCGTGACGTACAAACAAGTAAAAAAAACTTTCGATACCGCACGGTTCGAGTATCAAAAAAAGGTGACGTACAAACAAGTAAAAAAAAACTTTCGATATCGCGCGGTTCGCTGGGCCGCAAGCGGCCCGCGTTCAAGTTCGAGTGTCAAGAAAAGGTGACGTACAAACAAGTAAAAAAAACTTTACATATCGCGCGTTTCACTGGGCCGCAAGCGGCCCGCGAGTTCGAGTATTAAGAAAAGGTGACATACATACAAGTAAAAAAAAAAACGATGCCGCGCGGTTCGCTGGGCTACAAGCGGCCCGCGAATTCAAGTGTCAAGAAGAGGTGAGGTACAAACAAGTAAAAAAAAAACTTTCGATATCGCGTGATTTGCTGGGCCGAAAGCGGCCCACGAATTCGAGTGTCAAAATAAGGTGACATACAAACAAGTTGAAAAAATACTTACGATATCGCGCGGTTCGCTGGGCCGCAAGCGGCCCGCGAGTTCGAGTGTCAAGAAAAGGTGATGTACAAACAAGCAAAAAAAAAACTTTACATATCGCGCGGTTCGCTGGGCCTGAAGCGGCCCACGAGTTCGAATGTCAAGAACAGGTGACATATGAAGTAAAAAAAAAACTTTTGATGTCGCGCGGTTCACTGTGCCGCAAGCAGCTCGCGAGTTCGAGTGTCAAGGAAAGGTGGCGTAAAAACAAGTAAAAAAAACAGAGATAACTAGCACTGAGACCCAAAGCATGTAAATATTTAATAAAATTCACCATTTAAACATCTGCCAGGCCGGGATCAAACCAGAAACCTCCTGCTCATAAGGCACATGGGTTAGTACTTAGCCATACCGGTCGTCAATAGCCAGGCTGAAATATTTATATCGTCCTAAAATATAAGTACCTACTTTGTAGAGAACTCGATTATATTTCTCTCAAACAACGCGGGCGAAGCCGCGGGCGGATGCTAGTTTAGTATAATATTTTGACAATACATATATAGTTTGGCTGATGATGATATAGTTTGGATCTGCCTTTAAACTCGAGCTAGTACCGAAAAAAGTCTGCCAAAAACTGAAGGGGGCGAGGTAAACACGTATTGCACACCGACATATTCTTACTAGTTCTACTAACGCACTCTTCAATATTGAGCACACACAACTACAAGTGATGTGATCAAATGGACGACTGAGGGGGGGGGGGGGGTGTAAATGCCAGAGAGGAAAAAGTTGATATAACGCTTCCATTTATTTATTTTTTCTGAGCCGTAGAAGAATGACTCTCTAGTACATTAAAAAATCATAGAAGTCCACTTTAGCGTTTCCTACCACGCAGATTTCTTTAATTATGGTTTATTTTATCGAATCCAAGGCATCAAAATGCATGCAAAAAAACCGGGAGGATAAAGTAGACGGGAGATCGGGAGACTTCAGCTGAAATAGGGAGACCTGGCAACACTGGAAGGTATTTCCTTTTTTTTTCGAACAAACCGACATCAAAGGACCTGAGTGATTTTAATATAAGAAAAAAAAACACATTTTATAGTCTCTGTCAGATCGATCTAAAAAATCGATTTCGGCCCTGATTCCGGACCGGCCATTCGAAACCACACCACGAACGTGCCTTATCGTATCGTGCTCTAAACACAAACGTGATTCTCAAACGCGCTCTATCGTGAAAGTGTAAAATGGCATTCTGTAAGCCGCACGGTAGGTTGTCTATGGCCCATTTTTCGATTTCACGCGGCGCGTTCAAAATTCCCACCTCCGCTAGAATCGGAAAGCGGTTTACGGTTACGGTTTATTAGATGAATACGATTTGTTTTGGATCCGTATCACAAGATGCCATAAAAAACTACAAAACTTAATTTAATAACACTTTAATTTGAATTTTTAAGTAGAAACCCCATGAAAAATACCTAAATCATTATTCTTAATTCAGGAAAGATAAGGGAGATACATATAAAACCAGATTTGGAACGCAACATCAGACATCCATTTTAATTATCAAAACAATAACATAACCTCGCAATTCCAGGCAAAAAAACCTATTAAATATAATAAAAGGAACTCGTAGTAGATTTAGTAGAAGTTGACTCCAACATCTTATTAATAGAGCAATACCTAGTTGCTCAGAGTCGGCGAGCCCCGGATTATCATTGCAGCCTGAACTATTCATCCGGAGATACAGGGTCAACAGCTATTTTGTTTCCTATGTGTGATCGTTGCAGAGAAGCTAAATTCTCCTGCTACCAGCATTAAGACGGAAGTTGAAGTTCTTACAACCTTGAACTGGGAATTACCAAAAGCCAGTGGGTACTGGTTAGCTGCCAACAACAATCCGGTGTATACAGGGGTTGTGGAGACAATAAATGGTCTCCTTCCTAATTACGTACAATTCCCAAGACGGAACAAGACGGAGAAGAATAAAATTAAAGGATATTATGTGACAGTGGCATACATATAATTGGCATATATGCGAAGTTTGGAGGGGCAGCTCATGATAGATGTTTGGTGGTACTCCGTGGTACCGACCGGGAGTGACTCGCACAGAATGTAAGCCACAACTCAAAGACAGCATAATAATGGCAATATTAACTGGCTTACAATAAATGTCTTTAACATAACAATTGTAAAGTTTGAGTGTGAAGAAGCAGCAAGCATACAAATTTATATTATTATAGTGACTATCTGCCCTCATTGTGATATCGTTGTATATTAAAATTTACCCAAAACTTATTTCTTTTTTACGTTTGATTTCATATCACTGAACAAGAATATAATTTTCCGAGATCTATATGTACAAACGATAGTGTCTGAGCCGTAGCATGTGCGCTTTACAATCTGATGGCACCCGGTTCAATCCTCAGCCCGACACCAATAACTTATTTAGTACCTAAATAAATCATGTGCAGTTTGATGCCATCGCTCAAAAACAGTGTAGGAAAACATTGGTACGATACCGGTATGTCCAACAACCTCAAAAAGTTCGAAGGCATGAATGACATTCATCAATATGCATTGAGATATATGACATGGTGGATTACAGCACATCCTCTCTATCTATCTATCTGAGAGAAGGCCTGTGTCGTAGCAGTGGGAACATGATAGGCTGAAATGATGATGAACAAGAAATACAATAAAACAAAGGTGATATTTTTATAAAATTCAAACTTTTATTTTTGTTATACTTTATTTAAAATATCTTTTACACAAATAATATATAGCCAGTCGAAGTAGCTAAAACCTCAAGGTCGATCAATCAACGGGTTCTTCTTCCTGTACCCAAAGGGAGATCGGCTATGAGGATATTGCTCTCTGCCAAGGCTGGGCTCCGCCATCTCGATGCGAACGTCCTGTGGCCTTAGTACAAGCACTTGCGAAAAAGTTATTGTAACGTAAACGATAGAAAATGTATGAATAATTGAACAGCGCCTCTATCGGACGCGAATGGAAACTGATTTTTTTCATACATTTTGCTATCGTTTACGTAATGATAACTTTTTCGCAAGTGCTCGTACGCACTGCCACTCTTGACACTCGTGCCACTGAGCGATGATGTCGTTATGTACGTACCAGCCGGCTCCCGTGACTATCCTCAGGGCGACATTCTGTACCACCTGGACACTCTAGCTAGCCGAGCAAATCGCATACCATGACATATGAATATACATTTTGTATATCCCCACTTGTGTTCTCAACAGCAGCTTAGAGCATAACACCGGGCTCTGGCAGCCTTCGCGTGGTGGTAGCATGTTGCGTCTACGCTGTGATTTGGTCAGTAGCGAGTAACTCTCATTGTTGTCAAAAGTATCTGAAATAGACAAAAAATTATCATGTGATATGATAAATAAAAGATTAGGTATGATATAATGCCTCCCTTACATGGTCTCCTAGTGAAATATTGTTATGAAATACCATCTAGTACTTAGCAATATTCACAAAAAGGTTTTTTTTACATCAGACTAGGCTAACGTTTGACCGCAATCTCGCTTAATGGAAAACGATGATGTGGCCGAAGATGCTTTGTTGTTTATCTGGATGTGTGGTAATCTAAAAGTGATGTGGAAATCTAGTTCATGAAATTGCACACTTTTCGAGGAAAATCCTTTAATTGCATAGAATGTATCTTACCATGTCTCTAGAGTCAGGTTGTAAAAGAATCTTACCATGATTTCATGCCAAAAGCTGAAGCTGCAGTTAGTGCTGGTAATGGTGACTTAAATGGGGCTCCTTACACCAGTTTTAATGCTTGTTCCGGGCAGACCAAACAATGTTCCCATCTCAAGCTCTGGCACAGGTGGTGTCTCAGGGGCAGGTGCTGGGCTCTCTGTATGCTCTATGAACTGCACAAAATAAATAATTTTGAGCATTGGAGCATTTAAGTACATGAATAGGGAATATGAGGGGTATATAGTATACGAGGGGTGTTATAAGTTAAATGTGTGTATCTGTGACATTTAAATGTTTTTTATTTTTATTGAAATTGGTTTTAGCTTGATTTTAAACAAGAATGCAGTCTACGATGGACAATACTTGCTCAGAGAGAATAGATTCATTCAAACTTAAAGACACTTAGATTGTAAGGATCGATGAACGGATTCACACTTTCTGAATATCAAATGGCCCTGGCCACGTGTTTGATAGAAAAATAGACAGGAGGGAATTAGATCATGCAGATTCGATGCACACTCTCCGAAATGTATCCGATATAAAACAGACAGACTAGCAACTTCACACAATGTTCAAGACTGAAGCTTAGTCTGTACCGGGGATAAAAACTAACTAACTTACATGTTTTTCAAGTCTAATTACACGCTTTTTGATCCACTGGCTGTAGTCTTTCTGTCAATCTCCAAGACTATGTAGGTACATGATACAAAAAAACTAAAATAAAAATACCTCAGTGGAGACAATATCCTCAAAGCCATAAAGGGCCACATTATGGATAGGTCCACCTGCATCACCTCCTTGAGAGTTGGAGGACCATTGCCCGTGCTTCCAGGGCATAATTTTCCACCCCAACTTTGACACAATCCCCGGATTTCGTTGTGGTTCTGGGCCGCCTTTTTGTTGAATATTATTCATTTCACAGTGGGTAATTGTCTTTTACAAGACAATTTCATGAATAACTTCCTTAAATTGGGGACATCAGCAAATTTTTTTGCTAAATGTAACCTCAAAACATCTGAAAACAGTCCAAACGCGCTTGATCGCGCCTCTAACGCTAAAGTTCAAAGCACGTTCATTTGACAGTTCAAACCTTGCTCAAAACGAGCGGGGAACGCGCCTAACCGCGCCTTGTCACACTTTGGTACCGTACAGAATGCCGTTTCACGCAGATATCGTGGTCATATCGTGTCGTGCCGCGATAGAGCGCGTTTGGCGTTTGCGGAATAAGGGCCTGTGCCCTTAGTACAAGATTTGATAGTTTTCGAATACTTTTTTCGTTTCCGTATTGTTCCATACATTTTAGTAAAGCGCCTCTATCGGAAACGTGGAGGAACTAAGATCGGCAGTATGAGTGATTTCGTTCACGAGTTTACGAATACTATGAAAGTTTTCGAATAGTTTACGGAACATTGGCAGTACAAGTTGACACTTTGGCAAGTCACAAATAGTAAAAGTAAACGTTTACGAAAACTTTTATAGTTTTCTTTCTCACTAAAAATTTTTCAGTGAGAGACCTATGTTTTGGTGTTGTTTTAAGTGGTTTGTGCTGTTTATGACTTTAAAATGTTATCGAGGCATTGTTTTCTTCAAGGGGAGTCGCCGCGAAACATAAAGGCTCACCGCTGCAATATTTATTTGGGAGAAATTCCTACGTAAACATTGCACCAAAACACAGACACTTTTTCATTACTTTTCACACATTTTGTTTATATGACAAGGGAATTAGTCAAAAAACTAGTCGGGAGTAACCGGCATAATGATACAAGAGTCATTTCGTTTGTGGATATAAAGATATAACCTACTACCTAAGATGTTGCCGAGGCAGTATTTCGCATGAAGACTCGCCGCCGAAGTTGAAGACGCCCGCCGTGATGAAGAGTGAGAGGAATTAATGGAAAGGCGTCTTTTACTTACACCGAGCCGTATTTCGAACACCCATTTTTTGCAGTGATATCGGCTTACAAAAGCGAGGTTTGAATATGTGTGCCACATCCTAAAAGACTACCTAAGGAGCTCCCAAAAAGTCTCACTGGAGACCAAGGCACCTATCTATACTTTGAACCAATGTTTTCACTCCAATAAATTCTATCTAACCTCAAAGGTACATGGTATATTTCTTAACCCCTTAATCTATTCTATTTTATAGGTACTGTGTGCATTATTATTTTATGCCAACGGGGATTATCAACGGGTGGTAGGAGTTGCTAATCTTCTCCCAAGAAGCTATTAGCCGATATATACACCAAGTGACAGAAGCGCTCGATGTCAGAGAACAAATCAAGCAAGAATTAGTAAAAATGTGCATTAACTACATGAAAAACATGTTGTTATTGAAACAAATATACTAAATATGTATTTTTATTTTAGTTTCTACAATCGGTATGGTTTCCCTGGAGTAATAGAATGTGTGGATGGCAATCACTTATATAAAATTAGAGCCACAGACAGTCCTCTGTCCGAGGCTGTCTACAGGAAAACAAGACCGTGGAGCATGTACTACTGCATCGTAAGGCTACAAGAAGACATACGATTAAGGTTGAGACTCCTTGAAGAAACTCAACAAACAAGTCTCCAATACCACAACACCTGACGAAATAGGGATACAACAGTTTAGGCAGCGACCCAGTCTTGATCCGTTATCTTAGGGAGCTCGGCTGGTTTGTGTAGGCTGTCGGGGGAAATGCACAATACAGCGCAAGCGGGATGTCAGTGCAGGTCTTATCACCCCACTTTAAATTAGAACTTTTAGCCTATAGTTATAGCCTATATACTCCTTATAATATCGCTATCTTAGAAAAGGAAAAAAAAAATACATAAGGAAATAAAGATAATTTATTTTAACAAAACATGAGTGCTTACTAGACATACAAATCTAGAGATGGCATAAAATATTATTTATATAAAATAAACCGGCCAAATGCGAGTCGGGCTCGCGCACTGCGGGTTCTGTACCACCACAATATACAATAATTATCAATTTAAAATACCGACTTCAAAATTAGTAAAATATAGCATTTAGTGAAAGAAATTATAGTCATCCAAGTAACCGAATTATCAGTAATAACTTGGTAATGAACAGGAATTTGACATCAACTCAATTGACCATTATTTGTTGTTATACTTTAGAGTGTGTACTATTATAAACATGCCAAGTTTGACGCTTGTATGTATTACCGTTTTTACATCAGAGCAAATGATATACAAATCATATAGGAACCATTATTTTTTCCAGGATAAAAAGCATAAAGCCTATTAACCATCAAGGGTATCAACTTGCATTCAAGTCCATTTAAATGTTCTGGAGTAGAGTGTGGACAATCATACATACAGACACAAACTTTCGCATTTTCAATATTAGTGTGACTCTGTGCGACCATCGACGTATCGCTCCAAAATGTCTAGGCATCTGGGAAATAGATTTTGCCACTGAGCCGCTGGAGTTTGTGCTCTCGCACCCTCGCATTCTCAGTGACAAATTCTGTTGCCAGATGTCGCCACACTAGACAAAAATTGCAGAGGCAGTATCGGTTCGCTGCCTCTGAGGAGGGCGCAGCAGTATGCGCCGCCTGGGCTGGGGCAGCTGGAGCGAGTAGCGACGTCGTCGGTTCTCATGCTGTGATTGCGGCCGACTCTGGACGTGGTGCGACGTAGGGGAAGCCACAATATTGTTCAAAACCACAGCTGGGAATGGTGTAGACTGGCTTGATTCCCCAGGCTTGTTCAAATCTGCAACTGAAAAGGACCAAGTTTTTTAATCTTACATAGATGAATATACTCAAGCGATGGTGGCCGAGCGGTGGGATGTGCGCTTTACAATCTGACGGCACCCAGTTCGATCCTCGAGTCTGCATCATTGACTTATTTACTACTTAAATAAATTATGTGCAATTAATTTGATGTTAGCGTTAAAAAATGGTGAAAGAAAACATTGTAAGGACACTGATATTTGTTGATATGTTCTTAGACATACATGTCTAAGAACCTCAAAAGTACAAAGAGATGACATTGATCAACATGCACTGGGCCAGTATGATGGAATAGGGCAAATCCCCCCTCTCTCTCTCTATGTCTGAGAAAAGGCCTGTGTCCAGCAGTGGGAACATGATAAGATGAAGATGATGAATTTATATACTCAACAAATTATTTTTTTACCAAAAAGTTTTTTTTTATTTTTTATACTCGAATAAGTCCGCGTTTGACCACCAACTCGCCTGTTGGTAAGCGACGATGTGGTCGAAGATGAAGCACGCAAACTTAGAAGATACCTATTCACTTTCGCCTTGAAAAGGCCCAAATTATATCTCTCAGGAAACAAGGAAGCCGGCAGGTTGTTCCAATCCTTAGCCGTACGGATTAGAAACGTAGAATCGAAACGTTTGGTATGTATCCAAGGAAAGTCCACAATGTATGGGTGGTAATAGGCTGTTTTCCTACTTGTCCTGTAGTAGAAAGGGGATGGTAGGATAAGGTCATGTAGTTCCGATGCACATTCTCCGAAATGAATCCTATAGAAAATTTACTGACTCGCTACTTTACGGCGGTGTTCAAGACTGAGAAGTTTCTTAGCCACTAACTTCTCATCGACTATAAGTCGAACAGCACGCCGGTCTACCGATTCAATAGCTTCGAGCTGGTATTTGGCTGAACCGTCCCAACGATGACAACAGTATTCCATATACGATCGGACTTGGGCTTGATATAGAGTAAGCAACTGTCCCGGTGTGAAATACCGCCTAACCTTACTCAGGACGCCCAGCTTTTTGCCAGCTAATTTAGCCTTTGACTCTAGGTAGGTGCCGTAGTTGAGGGTTGGTGTAAGGGATAACCCCAAGAGTTCCAGGTGGTCTGTCAAAGGTACAGGAACATTCCGGAACTGTGGAGATAATGTGAACGGACACTTTTTTGCAGAGAAAAGACAAGCTTGTTAATGTTAAAAATAAATATAGTAGGTAGATAACTCTCATATTAAGTTGAAATATATTGAATACAACTAACCTTCCTCAACATTGTCCTCCTCAAAGACTGGTGTGAATGGTCCTGGAGATGGTCGTGGCTGTGCTCAGGATGGAGATGTAGGCAGCTGAAAAATGCAAAACAATGTTATAAAAATACACTTTCGAGTAGGTAATTTAAAAAAAATAATTTACATTATTGCTATGATTAGATACTGAAAGCAAAAAGACAGGAATTGTGGATGGCAAATAATGATACAGCAAATGTATCTAGAAAACAAATAAGTTGACAAAATGTAAGCATGCTAAAGCAGCTTTCCCAAATCTTGACAGGAAGATCACCAACAACCTATTGAAGGTGCAATGACAGGACATTCATCTGCTAGTAAGCCTTATAACTGGTCATTGCAACTTGTATAAGCTAGGAGCCACGGACAGCCACTGTGACATGGCTGCATGAATGAGATCGAAATGATAGAGCATGTGCTGTGGCATTGTGAAGCCACAGAAGAAACTAGAATCGCTACCGGGTTGCATGAGGCATCATTGCTTTTTTCATCGTCATTATGCACACTTTCATCTACGCCATGGAGCAACTGTGCCAGTGCCCCAGAGCCTCACTCCGATATTTCAAGGAGTTGGGTTGGCTCAAGTACGTGTTGGTAAGGGGAAATTCACAATTTACCCAAAGCGGGATGTCGGTGGAGAACTTATCGCCCGCATTTTAATCCGACACACAGTTAGTGAGAAATCAAGCATGAAATATTAATTAAGGCAAGCATGCATTGTATGGTCATCGCAATTACTTAAGTTCTTTACCTTTTTCCACTTCTTAACCGTGTTCGACGGCCCAGAAATGTCCATGTTGAGGACGGCGCGGAGCTCTTCACACTTATGAAGATTAGTAAGCCTGCCGTGGGGTCCGACGGCAGGCTTATTCAAAATTAAAACTAGCAAAAAGAAAACGTAACCTAAAAAATAAGTTCACTTTACAATAGTAAGTTACTTCTCCATGAATTCCACCATCACTTCAAATTGGGAAAAACTTGTATCATGTTTAACTATTATATATCCCTGGTTTATATTAAGTTCTAGCTAATTAAAACAATATTACGATACGGAAGATTCTTCGCAAAGAAAATATAAATAACCTAAGTAAATAACGCATGAAAACGAAATTCAAAACGTCAAATGGCGGTATAGGCTGTCCCTATATTTCCTATGGTGTGTAAAAGAGACGAATTAACGTTCATTCCCGTTCATTCATCGAGCTCTCGATTAACGATATCGTGTAAACTTTTGACGCTCATACTACCGAATTGATTGAAAACTGTTGGTTTTGCGTTAACTCGAAAACTATCATAGTTTCCGTTTTGTCAAATCTTGTACTAAGGGCACTGACCACTAAAAATCGTTTTTTTTTTTTTTTTTTTTTTTTTTTTTACTTTTGGTCGAAAATCATCGCCGTGTCACCATTGAAAAAAATTTTTCCGGTTATATTTTTCTATTTAAATCCATTTATCATAGCTAATTGACCAGTTTTCCTAGTAAATAGCTATCATTTAATTTTTAGTTTCATTTCTAGTATAATTAGTATCATTGTAGTTATATATCTTGATTTTTGTCAGTAGCCCCTTTTCTAACACTTTAATATGATTGACGAAGAGCCTCCTGATCCTGGCGGTGGAATAATGGCGTCCGATTACAATATTCCTCCCTCTCCTGGTGCATTTACAGCAATATCCACCTCGGAGGATGTCCAAAAAACCCATAAACGCTCTAAGCGTAGAGCTTTGAAACGGGATGTAAGAGCATGTTCTCCCATTGACTCTTCTGTGCCCCTAGTACAAGATTTGATAGTTTTCGAATACTTTTTTCGTTTCCGTATTGTTCCATACATTTTAGTAAAGCGCCTCTATCGGAAACGTGAAAGAACTAAAATCGGCAGTATGAGTGATTTCCTTCACGAGTTTACGAATACTGTGAAAGTTTTCGAATAGTTTACGGAACATTGGCAGTACAAGTTGACACTTTGACAAGTCACAAATAGTAAAAGTAAACGTTTACGAAAACTTTTATCGTTTTCTTTCTCACTAAAAAATTTTCAGTGAGAGACCTATGTTTTGGTGTTGTTTTAAGTGGTTTGTGCTGTTTATGACTTTAAAATGTTATCGAGGCATTGTTTTCTTCAAGGGGAGTCGCCGCGAAACATAAAGGCTCACCGCTGCAATATTTAAATGGGAGAAATTCCTACGTAAACATTGCACCAAAACAGATAAACTTTTTCATTACTTTTCACACATTTTGTTTATATGACAAGGGAATTACTCAAAAAACTAGTCGGGAGTAATTAGCATAATGATACAAGAGTCATTTCGTTTGTGGATATAAAGATATAACCTACTACCTAAGATGTTGCCGAGGCAGTATTTCGCATGGAGACTCGCCGCCGAAGTTGAAGACGCCCGCCGTGATGAAGAGCGAGAGGAATTAGTGGAAAGGCGTCTTTTACTTACACCGAGCCGTATTTCGTACACCCATTTTTTGCAGCGATATCGGCTTACAAAAGCGAGGTTTGAATATGTGTGCCACATCCAAAAATACCACCTCAGGAGCTCCCAAAAAGTCTCACTGGAGACCAAGACCTACCTATACTTTTAACCCATGTTTTCACTCCAATAAATTCTATCTAACCTCAAAGGTACATGGTATATTTCTTAACCCCTTAATCTATTCTATTTTATAGGTACTGGGTGCATTATTATTTTATGCCAATGGGGATTATCAATGGGTGGTAGGAGTTGCTAATCTTCTCCCAAGAAGCTATTAGCCGATATATACACCAAGTGACAGAAGCGCTCGATGTCAGAGAACAAATCAAGCAAGAATTAGTAGAAAATGTGCATTAACTACATGAAAAACATGTTGTTATTGAAACAAATATACTAAATATGTATTTTTATTTTAGTTTCTTCAATCGGTATGATTTCCCTGGAGTGAATGTGTGGATGGCAATCACTTATATAAAATTAGAGCCACAGACAGCTCTCTGTCCGAGGCTGTCTACAGGAAAACAAGACCGTGGAGCATGTACTACTGCATCGCAAGGCTACAGAAGACATACGATTAAGGTTGAGACTCCTTGAAGAAACTCAACAAACAAGTCTCTAATACCACAACACCTGACGAAATAGGGATAGAACAGTTTAGGCAGCGACCCAGTTGTGCTCCGTTATCTTAGGGAGCTCGGCTGGTTTGTGTAAGCTGTCAGGGGCAAATGCACAATACACCGCAAGCGGGATGTCAGTGCAGGTCTTATCACCCCTACTTTAAATTAGAATTTTTAGCCTATAGTTATAGCCTATATACTCCTTATAATATCGCTATCTTAGAAAAGGAAAAAAAAAATACATAAGGAAATAAAGATAATTTATTTTAACAAAACATGGGTGCTTAGTAGACATACAAATCTAGAGATGACATAAAATATTATTTATATAAAATAAACCGGCCAAATGCGAGTCGGGCTCGCGCACTGCGGGTTCTGTACCACCACAATATACAATAATTATCAATTTAAAATACCGACTTCAAAATTAGTAAAATATAGCATTTAGTGAAAGAAATTATAGTCATGCAAGTAACCAAATTATCAGTAATAACTTTGTAATGAACAGAAATTTGACATCGACTCACATCATCATCATCATCATCAGCCAGAAGACGTCCACTGCTGAACATAGGCCTCCCCCTTTAACCTCCACACTGAACGACATCCTGCTATCTGCATCCACTGGATGCCTGCGACTCTCACAATGTCGTCGGTCCATCTAGTGGGAGGCCTACCTACGCTGCGTCTTCCGGTTCGCGGTCTCCACTCAAGAACCTTTCTTCCCCATCGGTTAACAGTTCTTCGAGCGATGTGGCCTGCCCATTGCCACTTCAACTTGCAGATTTTAATAGCTATGTCGGTGACTCTGGTTCTTTGGCGAATATCTACGTTTCGGATTTTATAGCGCAAAGAAACTCCGAGCATAGCTCTCTCCATTGCCCGTTGTGTGACTCGTGAGTTTTTCCAAAAGGCCAACAGTTAAGGACTACGTCTCAGTACCATATGGCATCACTGGCAACACACACTGGTCAAATACCTTTGTCTTCAGGCACTGGTATCTTGGACGAGAAGATGTCACACATCGACTCACACTTGACCATTATTTGTTATTATACTTTAGAGTGTGTACTATTATAATCATGCCAAGTTTGACGCTTGTATGTATTACCGTTTTTACATTAGAGCAATCAAAAATATGTTAAAAATATATGTTTGTTGAATTTTGTTAAAACAACCCTTTCATTAAAAACTCCTTTTTGACTTTTTTATTATTTCTTAGTTAATCGCGCATAACATTACATATTCTGTGAAAATTTGAACTGGATTTTACAGTTCACAAAATACAGCCGTTAGAAGGTATGATGGACAGACAGCGGAGGCTCAGTAATAGGGTCCTGTTTTTACTCAATTGAGTATGAAACTCTAAAAAACTGAATTAAAGTAAAGAGTGGAAACAATTTCAATGATTAAAATATCATGTTATTTAATCTAATTAACAGATAAGACATTTCAAATATTGCAAAATAAACAATAATTATAACATACTGCTGCCCTTTTGTTGTTTATAAAATCACTAATTATATGACATAATTTTTTTTGTTTTTTTGAATTGTAAAATAGGCTTGGCCGCCAACTCGCCTGATGTTAAGCGATGATGCGGCCTATGATGGATCACGATTTACTTTTGACTTGAAAACACCCAAATTTCTCAACTAAAACTTTCTTTTAGTTATCCCTTGTTGAATTCTGTATAGTATTGTAGATAATAGGTCCCATACACATTATACTAGAGTCTTAGACGGGCGATTATGATATCTGTTTAGGTCTCTATGATTTCTTATACAAGTCAGATATTGCAGGCCTTTTTAAAATAATCTTGTCAGTCAAGTACCCCATAATATAATACCTTATCCGAGGACGATTTGATTTTTCCAATGTAGTTTTCTGTCAATTACTAAGCCAAGAAATTTTACAGTACTTATCTTCTTCATTAATCACATTGCTATGTGTTAATTATGGGTTAATGTCATTATACAAATTAAAATTAACACTGCAATTTCTGTTTCCATTTTACATTGCTGTTACAGTTGTTATAAATGACTAACACATAGTTTGTAAAGAGAAATTAATTAAATTCATAATTGAAAGAAACACTAATATTTCTGATGCAAATGTTTGTCAGTGTGGTCAGTTTGACGGTATGTTTGATCTACCTAGATTTGAATGAAATTTCGTATGCAAGTAGTTAATAATCTGGATTAAAACATAAGTTATTGTGTTCTAAATTTTTTACGGTTTCGGTATATGTATAATATTGTTTGATACCACAGATTGGAGCTAGTGGTAAATAATTTCATGATATACAAACCATATAGGAACCATTATTTTTTTCCAGGATAAAAAGCATAAAGTTTTATATAAAACTTTCATTCAAGTCCGTTCAATGTTCTGGAGTAGAGTGTGGACAATCATACATACAGACACAAACTTTCGCATTTTCAATATTAGTGTGACTCTGTGCGACCATCGACGTATCGCTCTAAAATGTCTAGGCATCTGGGAAATAGATTTTGCCACTGAGCCTGCTGCAGGCTGCTGGAGTTCGCGATCTCGCACCCTCGCATTCTCAGTGAAAAATTCTGTTGCCAGATGTCGCCACTCTAGAGAAAAATTGATCAGAGGCAGTATCGATTCGCTGCCTCTGAGGAAGGCGCCGTAGTATGCGCCGCCTGGGCTGGGGCAGCTGGAGCGAGTAGCGACGTCGTCGGTTTCCACGCTGTGATTGCGGCCGACTCTGGACGTGGTGCGACGTAGGGGAAGCCACAATATTGTTCAAAACCACAGCTGGGAATGGTGTAGACTGGCTGGATTCCCCAGGCCTGTTCAAATCTGCAACTGAAAAAGGAACAAGTTTTTTAATCTTACATAGATGAATATACTCAAGCGATGGTGGCGGAGCGGTGGGATGTGCGCTTTACAATCTGAGCGCACCCAGTTCGATCCTCGAGCCTGCACCAATAACTTATTTACAACTTAAATAAATTATGTGCAGTTAATTTGATGTAAGCGTTAAAAAACGGTGAAAGAAAACATTGTAAGGACACCGATATATGTATGTCTAAGAACATCAAAAGTACAAAGAGATGACATTGATCAACATGCACTGTGCCAGCATGATGGAATAGGGCAAATCCCCCCCCCCCTCTCTCTCTCTCTCCATGTCTCTGAGAAAAGGCCTGTGTCCAGCAGTGGTAACATGATAAGATGAAGATGATGAATTTATATACTCGACAAATTATTTTTTTACTAAAGTTTTTTTTTTTTACTCGAATAATTCCGCGTTTGACCACCACCTCGCCTGTTGGTAAGCGACGATGTGGTCGAAGATGAAGCACGCAGACTTAGAAGATACCTATTCACTCTCGCCTTGAAAAGGCCCAAATTATATCTCTCAGGAAACAAGGAAGCCGGCAGGTTGTTCCAATCCTTGGCCGTACGGATTAGAAACGTAGAATCGAAATGTTTGGTACGTATCCAAGGAAAGTCCACAATGTATGGGTGGTAATAGGCCGTTTTCCTACTTGTCCTGTAGTAGAAAGGGGATGGTAGGATAAGGTCATGTAGCTCTGATGCACATTCTCCAAAATGAATCCTATAGAAAATTTACAGACTCGCTACTTTACGGCAGTGTTCGAGACAGAAGTTTCTTAGCCACTAACTTCTCATCGCCTATAAGTCGAGCAGCACGCCGGTCTACCGATTTAAGAGCTTCGAGCTGGTATTTGGCTGGACCGTCCCAAAGATGACAACAGTATTCCATACACGATCGGACTTGGGCTTGATATAGAGTAAGCAACTGTCCCGGTGAGAAATACCGCCTAACCTTACTCAGGACACCCAGCTTTTTGCCAGCTAATTTAGCCTTTGACTCTAGGTAGGTGCCGTAGTTGAGGGTTGGTGTAAGGGATAACCCCTGGAGTTCCAGGTGGTCTGTCAAAGGTACAGGAACATTCCGGAACTGTGGAGATAACGTAAACGGACACTTTTTTGCAGAGAAAAGACAAGCTTGTTAATGTTAAAAATAAATATAGTAGGTAGATAACTCTCATATTAAGTTGAAATATATTGAATACAACTAACCTTCCTCAACATTGTCCTCCTCAAAGATTGGTGTGGGTGTTCCTGGAGATGGTGGTGGCTGTGCTCCGGATGGAGATGTAGGCAGCTGAAAAATTCAAAACAATGTTATAAAAATACACTTTTGAGTAGGTAATTTTAAAAGATTTATTTACATTATTGCTATGATTAGGTACTGAAAGCAAAAAGACAGGAATTGTGGATGGCAAATAATGAACAGCAAATGTATCTAGAAAACAAATAAGTTGACAAAATGTAAGCATGCTAAAGCAGCTTTACCAAATCTGGACAGGAAGATCACCAACAACCTATTGAAGTTGCAATGACAGAACATTCGTCTGCTAGTAAGCCTTATAACTGGTCATTGCAACTTGAATAGCCACTTGTATAAGCTAGGAGCCACGGACAGCCACTGTGACATGGCTGCATGAATGAGATCGAAATGATAGAGCATGTGCTGTTGCATTGTGAAGCCACAGAAGAAACTAGAATCGCTACCGGGTAGCATGAAGCATCATTGCTTTTTTCATACACATCACCACATTGGCTTTTTCATCGTCATTGTGCACACTTTCATCTACGCCATGGAGCAACTGTGCCAGTGCCCCAGAGCCTCACTCCGATATTTCAAGGAGTTGGATCGGCTCAGGTAAGTGTTGGTAAGGGGAAATTCACAATTTACCCAAAGCGGGATGTCAGTGCAGAACTTATCGCCCGCATTTTAATCCGACACACAGTTAGTGAGAAATCAAGCATGAAATATTAATTAAGGCAAGCATGCATTGTATGGTCATCGCAATTACTTAAGTTCTTTACCTTTTTCCACTTCTCAACCGTGTTCGACGGCCCAGAAATGTCCATGTTGAGGACGGCGCGGAGTTCTTCCCACTTATGAAGATTAGTAAGCCTGCCGTGGGGTCCGACGGCAGGCTTATTCAAAATTAAAACGAGCAAAAAGAAAACGTAACCTAAAAAATAAGTTCACTTTACAATAGTAAGTTACTTCTCCATGAATTCTACCATCACTTCAAATTGGGAATCATGTAACTATTATATATCCCTGGTTTATATTAAGTTCTTGCTAATAAAAACAATATTACGATACGGAAGATTCTTCGCAAAGAAAATATAAATAACCTAAGTAAATAACGCACGAAAACGAAATTCAAAACGTCAAATGGCGGTATATGGCTGTCCCTATATTTCCTATGGTGTGTAAAAGAGACGAATTAACGTTCATTCCCGTTCATTCATCGAGCTCTCGATTAACGATATCGTGTAAACTTTTGACGCTCATACTACCGAATTGATTGAAAACTGTTGGTTTTGCGTTAACTCGAAAACTATCATAGTTTCCGTTTTGTCAAATCTTGTACTAAGGGCACTGGTGAAGAATTTAAAATTGCTGATGACGTAATTCTTACTTCAGGACAAAACACACCCCCAATTTTTTTTTCGACTGTGAGCAGTGAGCTTCCCCTTGCCACTCTTCCAACCCCCGTATCTGCGTCTCTGCCCTTAGGTCAGAAGACAATTGCTTCAACAAGTTCCTCCTCATTTTTGCCCCCGGGCCAAAAAATCGCTCCAACTCCGGTTGCACGTCAGTGCTATGTTTCATCCGATCGTGGGCCGTATGTTATTCACGTACAAAAAATCGCGGTTGTATCTTCTGATAGCACTTCTTTGCACCCTGTTACTTTCGGGCGATTCCTTTTTGAGCGCTCGAGAGAATTTGTAGGCATTGTTGATGGATCAATTAAAAGCGTGGGCCGAAATAGAATCTCGCTGTGTTTCCACTCATTTAAGGCCGCTAATGCCTTCATAGACTCGAGCTCCCTCGCTAATAAGGGGTATAAAGCGTTTATTCCCTCATATAATGTAACTCGTCTGGGTCTGGTACGGGGCATCCCCGTCGATTTATCCGACGAAGAAATAATAAAGGAAGTACGGGTGCCCCAAGAGTGCGGCCCGATAATCAAAGTTCGTAGATTGAACTTCAAATTGGTGATTGATGGGTCAGTGTCATGGAAACCTTCTCAAACGGTTGTTTTAACTTTTGATGGCCAACTCCTACCCCCAAGAGTTTTTTTGTGCTATAACTCTTTTCAAGTGGAGCAGTACGTTTTACCTACTATCCAGTGTTTTTCTTGTTGTAGGTACGGACATACCAAGATCCAATGCAGGTCGAAGCCAGTATGCTTCAAATGCTCTTTAGCCCACACTGGAGACTCGTGCAATGTAGATGCGGAGGGCGCCAAATGTGTTTGGTGCCGTGGTAGTCACTTCGCAACCAATAAAATCTGCCCCGAAATGTCTCGCCAGATTTCTATTAAAAAAACAATGTCGCAAAATGTTTTATCATACGCAGAGGCATCGAAACTCCACCCCTCATCAAGAATTACTTATGCAGAAGTGACTTCTTCTTCTTTGGCACCTTCTCCTCCTTTTCCCTCTCAGCTTTCGGGTTCAACTAATCACGTTACTGTGGAGCCTGCCAGAGTGCACTACAGGGGTAAAAAAAACAGGCCTGTTGGTTCAACTTCTCCCTCTTCTGGCTATGACCATTTGGCTCACTCAAACATTGTTAGGGGTGACTTTGCGGAAGCCGCTCCTAATGGATGTGCCCTTAACCCTAATAAAACCCCCGAGTCTCCATCTGTTCAATCGGTTATCTCTGAACTTCTCAAACTTTTAAATCTTTTGTCCTCTCTTCTAAACCCTCCCCGTGCTCATCACTCCCCTTCCCATCCTTTACCGTCCAACGCTGCATTTAATTTAAATTCACTCATTTCCCTTCTATCTAATGGATCTCAAGTTCCTTCAATGGAATAGTAGATCACTATATAATAAATTATCTGATCTTATATATTTAGTTAATAAATATAATATTACTGCCTTGTCTATTTCTGAGACATGGTTAAAGTCTGGTTCTCATTTTAGAGTTCCTGGCTTTGATGTCATCAGAAGTGACAGACAAGATGGTTTTGGAGGTGTTGCCCTCCTGATAAAAAATAATATTCCTTTCTCTCCTATTATTATTCCTGTTCATAGTGGTTTTCAAGCAATTGCTGTGCGTGCCAAGAATTATTCTGTTGTCTCACTTTATATTCCTGACCCTTCTAAGTTAATTCTTCGTAAATTAGTTTCGGTTTTGAGTTCCCTACCAAAGCCGCTTTTGGTCCTTGGTGATCTGAATTGTCATCATTCTGTTTGGGGTTGTGGTAAGTCCGATGAATGTGGTGAGTTTTTGTTGGACTCTCTTGATACTCTTAATCTCTGCATTCTTAATGATGGCTCCCCTACTAGAAGGACTCGTCCTCATGAATTTCGCAGTGCTGTTGATCTTTCATTATGCTCTCCTGAGCTTGCTTCTCTTCTGTCGTGGCATGTCCTTCCTTCTTCTCATGGCAGTGATCATTTTCCTATTCTTCTTGAATTTCCTCAACGTAATTCTAGTCGTGTTTCTGTTAATCCTCCTCTTCTTAAATATATTTTAAATTATAATGATTGTCCTAACTGGGAAAAATTTCACGACCTCTCTGTTTCTGTTTCTGCTAATTTACCTCCTGTTAATTCTTTTAATATCTCTTCCTCCTCTGATAATCTGGTCCGTATGCTCCATGAGTGTGCTAGCCAATCGTTCCCTGTTAAAAAGCCTTCGTCTGGAAAATTGCCTCCTCCTCCGTGGTGGGATAAGGACTGCAGTAACGCTATTAAAGCCCGTAAGGTGGCTGAAGCTAATTTCCGCCGCTCTATGACTCTAGAGAACTTCTCTGAAGTGAATAGGTCCATTGCTAGTTCTAAGCGCCTTTTCCGCTTGAAGAAGCTGGATAGTTGGAGGGCTTATTGCTCTAGCTTAAGTCCTAGTACTCCTGCTTCAGTTATTTGGTTGAAAATTCGCCGATATAGACGCTCCTGATGTCCTCCTCTTCGTTGCTGTAGCCCTTCTCAGTCTTGGGCTGAGGCATTTATGGATAAGTTAGCTCCTCAGTATTGTCCACTCCCTTCGGAATTACCCTCCTTAGCTGTTACTTCGTCAAACGATCCCCTAGATCAGCCATTCTCATTAATTGAATTGAAAAATATATTAAAGTCCGTCAAAGATTCTGCTCCTGGTATGGATGGCATACCTTATTCATTTTTCACGAAGGCGAGTGACAGTTTACTTCTCTTTTTCTTATCTTTGGTTAACTCTATTTTTGAGTCTGGTTTTGTTCCCGCTAGTTGGAAATCTCAGTATATTATCCCAATTCTTAAACCCGATAAGGACCCGGAGGATCATAATTCGTATCGTCCTATTGCTCTTTCTTCTGTCCTGGCGAAACTTGCTGAGCGCCTGATCAAGAACCGCCTTGAATGGTTTCTTGAAAGTAAGGGCCTTTTTGCCAAATCTCAGTATGGTTTTAGAAAAGGCAAGAGCACTATGGATAGCCTAAGTGTTTTTACAACTGATATTAGACTTGCCTTTACTCGAAATGAATCAGTTATTGGTGCTTTTCTAGATATTTCTGCCGCTTATGACTCCGTCCAGCTTTCTATTCTCGGAAATAAACTTTCTTTGTTGAAGGTTCCTCCTAAGTTATGTAATTTTGTCATGAATCTTCTAACTGAAAGGTATATTTATCTTCGTTGCAGTGATTCTTCAATTTCTCCTCACAGAATCATTTGGCGTGGTCTTCCTCAGGGGTCTGTTCTTAGTCCTCCTCTATATAATGTGTATACTTTTGATTTAGAGGTATCTATTGGTCTCTGCCGTATTCTTCAATATGCGGATGATATCCTTTTATATACTTCTCACCATAAAATTGACATTTCCAGGCACTGTATTTCTCAATCCCTTCAGTGCTTAAACTCGTGGCTACATTTAAATGGTCTAGATCTTTCACCATCAAAAAGTAACATTGTTCTCTTTTCTCGAAAGCGCAATCCCCCTGAAATAGATATCTTAGTTAAAGGGTCCAGGATTCCAGTTAAGGAGTCAGTGAAATTTCTTGGTCTTATTTTGGACAATAAGCTTAGTGGAAAGTTGCATTGTGATTATATTGCTGATCGGTGTCGGAAAAATATTAACATTCTAAGGTGTTTATCAGGTGTTTGGTGGGGTTCTCATCCTTTTACACTGAAACTTTTGTATAACGCCATTATTCGTAGCATTTTAGATTATGGCTCCTTCTTGCTGGAGCCAGCTAACAAGGGTGGTATCAAGAAACTGGATTTGATTCAATCGAAAGCCCTTCGCATTGTTTCTGGTGCTATGCTATCCTCTCCTATCAATGCACTTCAGGTTGAATGTGTTGATGCTCCCCTTCATCTTCGCCGTCAGTTTCTATCTAATAGGTTTTTTTTTCGCTGTGTGCAGTTTTCTAATCATCCTCTTGTCCCTAAACTTCAGCTTCTCCATAGTTTCTCGTTTTCTTCTCGGTTTTGGCTCCATAAGCAGCTTCCTCTTCTAGTGAAGAGTTTTGTTACCTATAAGTCTTTAAAAGATCCTGTTCTCCGTTCTCATTTGCTTCCTCTTTTCTCGTTTAGTTATGATGTCATTGTCTCTCGTCCAAATGTAATTTTAGACTTTGACATTTGTGCTGGTGACCCCCATGCTGATGAGTATTTCCGTGATCTTCTGCGGAGGGATTGGCATGGGTGGCACTATATCTTTACTGATGCTTCAAAACTCTCCCCTATAGGCTGTGTTGGTTGTGGTATCTTCCATGAACAATTTAACATTGTACAAAAGGTTAAGTTTCCCCCTGAAACCTCAGTTTTTTCGGGTGAGTGTTGGGCGCTCCTTGAATCTATTCGATATATTCTTATTTTCAATCTCCGCCGTTCTCTCGTCTTTACTGACTGTCGGAGTGCCCTTCAGTCTCTTCTTTCAAACCCTTTTTCCCCCAATTCCCACAACTCTATTCTTTTTCTCCTTAAGGAATCCTTATCTATCTGCAATTCCAAAGGTCTAGAAGTTGTTTTTGTTTGGATTCCTGGTCATGCTGGTATCTCTGGAAATGAACGGGCTGACAGAGTGGCAAAGGATGCCGTTGTCTGCGGAGACAAAATTCCCTTCTGTATCTTTCCCCATGATCTTGCATCCCTGCCTAAGTCTCTTTTACTTAAGTCATGGTCATTCTGCTGGCGTGGCTCTGCCAGGTCTAGGGGTTCCGCTTATGCGGCTCTCCAGCCCGTAATCCCTCGGAGGCCGTGGTTTGCCAGAATGCACTTTAGTAAAAAAATTACAAGTTGCATAATTCGAATGAGGTTGGGACACTGTTGTGTTCCCACATATTTTAAAAAGTTACGTATCAGGGACTCTTCTTTGTGTGAGTGTGGCCTTGATGACGGCCACCTCAATCATATTTTCTTCTCCTGTCCGCTGCTTGATCACTCAGCTTTTTTTCTTTCTCTTAGTCTTGTAGTTCCTTTTCCAACTTCTATGTCTGTTCTTCTCTCATCAAATGATATTTCCATTTTCCGTATTATAAGTAATTTTCTTTCTGACAATAATGTTAGTGTATAAAGTGCTTTATAGTGTATTTTTGTGTTTGTAAGCATTTATATGTATTGTATTACTTATTTATTTTGTTTTAGGATTGCTGGTCATATATTGTTTTATTTTAAATCGCGTTCGTTTTTTGTTAACGTGACGTTGGCCAAAGTGCCCTAAATGTGGGCGATAGCCATTAATTAAAAAAAAAATAAAAAAAAAAAAAAAACGTTTTTCCGATTAAAGATCGACATGCCTACGTAATACTCAATTTACAGTATTTTTGTTTTAGTAATACCAAAGAGAATACAATAGAAGATAATACATACTCCACAGCACGAAAGGTCAACAATTTTTTAGCTCCTGCTGCTGGCTGGAGTTTCCCGGCCGAAGACTTGCTTGCAGGGGAAATAATAAAAGATACTTTGCACTGCTGGTCTAGTTTGCTGTGTAATAAGTGAATTAGTGGAAACTAAATAAGTGGATGCCCAAAAGTGTACACACTTCAGAGTTTTAGGAACGTTGTTTCTCGAATAGACCTATACAATGCCTGTGGGAGCAGCTGTAAGTACATTTCAATGAGTTTAGAGACAGTACTTTATACAATTTTAATATTTTGAAACTTTTATTTGTAGTATTCAATATTATCTAAAAAAGAAAATGCTCACAATGATGCAATTTACTGTGGTGTCTGGACAAAAATAACTGAAACTGGGGATCCAAAGTAAGTGGTTTATTGATATTTAAGTGGCTAGTGGTTTAATATATATGTACGTATATAAGTCTCTGGCAGCCATATTACAAGCTTTGCTTAGTTTGGGCAGGCCTGGCGCACTCCGCACTTCAGGTATGAAGCTACAAGTAGTCGTCTTGTTGGACTTGCCGTGCTGAGAGGCTACTTCTAGGTTAATGTAGCTGTAGGTAGATTGTGTATTAGCAAGAGTCGCTACTTATGTAAATGATTTTGCAGTGTGAATCTTATGTACTTGTGCTTATATGTATTCTGTGGTTTGGGGTCAGATGACCGTGTGTGCAAAAATGACCCAGATATTTATTTATACACATATTAGGGTGCATTCCAAATCAATACAATAGCACTCTTAAGAACCAACACTTCTTTAAGAAAGATTCTTTGTCCGTTGTCATGTGACGCCAATGATAACTAATTCTTATTGGCACCTTATTGACATGATTTGAAACATGCCGTAAGTATTATACATAAATGGTAGTGTTCATTTAAACAGGGTTACGCCAACCGACCAAACAATGAGACCAAACCAGAAATTGTGAAAAAATTTGAAAGTAGCACTCAATGAAATGTATGGAACAGCTAATATTTTTTGCACTGTTTTAGCGTTTGTCCCATGGTAAAAGTTGTTAATAATGATGAGTATAACAGTTCCCTTTCTGCTTAGTACACATTTCTGAATAACCCTGTATTATACCCTGTATTATATGAAAGTCTCCATTGCATTTTTGCACTGTACTCTATTCCATATTTAGTGGAGGGGCATGCAGTTTTAGATGATCTCTGCACACCTAACACTTGCCTATCTATGTTTGTTAAAAAAAAATGTATTGAAGTATACCTTAAAGTTGAAGTATCATAACTTGTGAAAAATAAATGATGTGTTTTAAATTTTTGAACCTTGCCAGGGATCCAGGTAAAGACTACATAGTGACTGGGGGTCTGGATGGCTTGGTCAAAGTTTGGACACTGGATAATAACAAATTGGAGTTGCTTCACACATTGAAAGGGCATGGCATGGCTGTGGTATCAGTTGCTGTCAGCTCGGATGGACATAGTGAGTACAGTACATAATAAAAATAATATAGTCTACTATAGTGCGGCCGCTGGAAGAATGCCTCTGACAGTTTCAGTTAATTTATACAGTAAACAAACAAAACAGCATGCAATATTTTTAAAATAACGTTGAATTTTCATTTTAAAGATCTTATATTTTCATATTTTTCATATTTCATTTATTCATTGCAAAATAGGTGTAAACAATAAATTGTGATCTTAAATAATTTTAAAATAAGTACTCTATTTTCGCTGTTAAAGCATGCAATTAGTTTTTATCATATCTATTATAATATAATTTATCTCAAAACATTAAAAATAAAACATCAAACGTATATGTCAAATATTATGTCATGTCAGATTATTAATAATAATATAATTAAAAAAAAAAAAACAAGGAAAAAGTCAATTATATAATATTATGTCAATGTATATAGATTTCGGAATTGGTTTCTCATATAAGAAATATTAAATGTAATTTTTATTATTTTATTTGCCTTTCTTACTTGTGACTTTTTTTGATCTGTTTCACATTCTAAAACTATGTATCCCTGGGTGCATTATTCACAATCTACCCTACTTACCTAACTTCATCTAGATTGGTTCAGCAAATTTAAGAAGTAACAAACAGCGAGGCATGTTGCACTCATATATAATCTTTAAGTTTTCAACGTTATCAGTGGGCGAAGAACAAATATTAACTAATAAAAAATTTCACACAATGTTTTTTTTAAAATGGGAATGGCAAATTTTGCATCAGGAATGAGCCTGAGCTAAAGTCATCACGTTATCTTGCATTCTGCAGCCAACTTCTGAGACCAAGCATTGAGTTTCAAAATTGAAATTTGTATAGAATTAGATAATTATGTAAAAGTTTGTACTACTTCATATGCCCACTGTACTAAAATTAATGTCTCTATTGCAGCAATAGCAAGCGTATCTCTCGACTCCACTATTATAATTTGGGAGCTGACGACAGGCTATACTGTCCACGAGATACAGACCAAAGCCACTGACGTGTGGAAGCTAGTATTCTCTCCAGACGGCATGCAGGTAGCCTCGGGAGGTTTTATGGGTAAAGTTGTCATATACAGTGTTGAGAAGGGCACAGCTAGTAGAACTTTGGACACTAGAGGGAAATTCGGAATGAGCGTTGCTTGGGTAAGAATATCTTTTGCATATTTTATTAAACTATAACATTTCATTCTTCAAATGGTGTTATAGGTATTTATAGCAAAGATGATCAAAGACAAGACGGCCCGTTAAAAAAAAGGTGATCATCACATCCAGCCTGTTCTGACTGACCTACTTCTGGGTGTAGGCTTATTTTCCCTTGTGCCAATGTTCCTTGTCTCAGACTAATCACATCCATTAATGAAAAAATAACTCATAAATACAGTGTAAATTCTATATAGCGACACTTAAGGATATCCGCATTTTATAGCGTTGTTGAGAGTTGTCGATGAATAAAGATTAGAAAAATGTATGTAATTGTACTTTTTAACCGACTTCCAAAAAGCAGGAGGTTATCAATTCGACTGTATTTTTTTATGTTTGTTAACGCAGAACTTTTCACTGGATGCACCGATTTTGATGATTCTTTTTTTATTTGAAAGCTGGTGCTTCCCATTTGTTCCCATTTGAATTTGTTCCAGTTCTGATGAATTCGGGTTTTTATATTGAGAATTATATAATATGTATTTTCTAGTAAAGTATAAAATTTACAAACAACAAACATTAATATTGATACAAATAACACTGCTTATTGCATAAAGTCTGTTATCTTCGTATGACGTTTTTCGCTGCTCCAGTATTTTAATAGTATTTTCTTAAATTCATATTCATTTATTTTCATTAAATATATGCTATATTTAATGATATACATAGGTAGGTAATTTAGATACTAATTTATTTACAAATATAACAAAAACAAAGTAAGAAGAAGAAAAAAAACATTACATAAAAATATTACTTAAAAAAAAACAATAATAATGAATTAAACACAACACAAAAACATGAATATGGTACCTATTTTGACATTTTAGGTAGTTTGTTGTTAAATCGAGTGTCGCTATATAGAGTTTACACTGTATTTCAATATAGATGAGTTGTGGACAAACGCCTAGCCTGTACATAAAAAAACAACTAATAACTTTTATTTTCGAGTCACAAAGTAAAAGTCACGATCTGGGTATCTTCAAATCACGAGTGAATCTGTTTCTTCTAGGCAAGCCTGCTCCTTCGCAGACCGCAACATCAGGCGAGTTGGTGGTCAAACGCAAGCTTATACGTAACGTAAATAATAATAAAAAAGGCACTGTTAAATTGTAATGAACCATGTGGAACAAAATGACAAACCGAAATTTCATCTAACGAACAGTTTTTTTTGTGTTGGCTTTAGTTTTTTTCTTCTTTCAGAGTCCAAACGGGCACCACCTTGCAGTGGGCTCGGTGGATGGTCTAGTTTACATATTCGACGTGTCTCAAGGAAAATTAGTGCATACAATCACAGCACACAAGGACTCCGTCAGGGATCTAGCTTTCTCACACAATTCTAAGCTCCTCGCCACTGCTTCCAATGATGGAACTCTCAAGATTTATGACGTGTAAGTAATTTTTCACTTGTGAGTGTATTAGCCGAAAGTGGGTTTAGCCTCTGTTACCAGAGAACGGAATCGGTTTCTGTATCGCGCTTTTTCTTGCTAGTTGACGATTCTGAATTGTTTGTCTGACTTTTTTTAAATTATTTCCTTTTTTTATTGTAGAAAGCCTACTTGCGCTTAGCTGCCAACTCAGCTGATGTAAAGCGATGATGCGGCTTACGATGGATCACGCTTGCCGAGAAGAAACCGATTGACTTTTGACTTGAAAACACCCAGATTGTAACTATCAAGGAACACCCATTCAGGCAGCGCATTACACATTCTAGTAGTTCGCACAATAAAAGTGGAATCAAAGGGCTTCGTACGGGTTTTCGGAATGTCAACCATAAAGCGGTGTCGATTTTTCGTGCTCGCTCTGGCAGTTCGATAGAAAAAAGGGCAGGAGGGAATTAAATCATGCAGATCTGATGCACACTCTCCAGAATGTATCCGATAAAAAACCGATAGACTTTGCGCCAATGCTCAAGACTAAGAAGCTATGAACTTCGTTGCTGATGAGCCTCTTGGAACGCTTCTCAATTGATTCTAAAGCCCCGAGATGCTTTCTTCGATAGGCTGGGTCATGAGAAGTGTATATGTGTGGTGGTCATTTTGCCGGTTGACATCCAGTGACCTCACATCTTTCTGGTGTGTTATTCTCTCATTTCTGCAGGTCCGCTATGCAAACTCTTTAGTCCTTATGGTTGCTAGTGGGCTGTGTGAACTCTGAAGCTAGCTTGTTAGTAGTTAGCTAGTTGTTAGTATGCTATTTCAGTTGTGTGTTGTATTTTTTTGTGTTTCGTCTTCGACCATTGGCGTGTCAAGATATTCGTGTAATATTAGAGATACAGGAATATCTTGACTTGTCTGATTTTATAGGGTCATTAGCGATATCTAAGACAAAACTTCGACTTATTAAAATTTGCAAGTTGAAGTGGCAATGGGCAGGCCAGCATTGGTCGAAGAACCGATAATCGATGGGGAAGAAAGGTTCTTGAGTCGAGACCACGAACCGGATAGGCCAGGCCTCCCACTATGGACCGACGACATAGTGAGAGTCGCGGGCACTCAGTGGATGCAGATGGCAGGTTGTCGTTCAGTGTGGAGGTTAAAGGGGAAGGCCTATGTTCAGCAGTGGACATCTTATGTTTGATGATGATGATGAAGACGAAACTTCGAGGTACACCTTAAGTCTCTTCCTAACTGTAGTGAACAACCGTGAACAGTATTTTACTAAGAATGTTATTTTGTTTCAGAGTAAGTGCAACGTTACAAAACTCGCTGGATCATAAGTCGTGGGTGGTAGCGGTTTGTTGGTCTCGCGACAACACGCGCGTGGGTACCGCGGCGGCGGATGGGTGCGTGCGGGTGGCGCACGCGGCCGAGCTCAGCGTGCTGCACGCCTTTCACGAACACAGTCACGTGGTCAGTATACATACATACATACTAGCCAAGCTGGATCATAAGTTGAGTGGAGACCACGAACCGGAAGACGCAGCGTAGTTAGGCCTCCCTCTAGATGGACTGACGACATTGTGGGAGTCGCGGGCACCCAGTGGATGCAGATGGCAGGATGTCGTTCAGTGTGGAGGTTAAAGGGGGAGGCCTATGTTCAGCAGTGGACATCTTCTGGCTGCTGATGATGATGATTTTACTCTACTGAAATTTGATAATGATGCCAATCCAGCCCAACCTGGAACCAAAATTTATTCAGTAAAATAACACTTGAAAGTGTGTTTGTTCCTCTTCAACTTAGCAGAGCAACGGATCGGTGTGAATTTTTTGCATAGAGATAGGAAGTTGCGGCAGGAGAGTGAGACAGGATGCTTTTTACCCCTACTTTTTTACTTGGATAATTATCAATTTAAAAAACCGACTTCATAAAAAATTCAGAACTGGACCAAATTGAAATGGGACCAAATGGGAAGCACTAGCTTTCAAATAAAAAATAATCATCAAAATCGGTTCACTCAATCAAAAGTTCTGTGGAAACAAACCAAAAAAAACAGTTGAATTGATAACCTCCTCCTTTTTGGAAGTCTGTTAAAAACGAAGTTTGATGATTACTGTTGGTTTCAGGCATGCAGTGTGCAGTTCAATTCAAACAATAACAAGTTGATGTCAGTTTCCAAGGATAAAAGTATCAATATATACGAGTGTCCAATACCGCCAAAGCCAGAAAAGAAGTAATAAATGTAAGAATATATAATTTATGACTGTTATTTAAAACATCATCAAATTTAATCCACAATTCCAGTCTTACAGAGGCCATGGCGCATATTTTTTTTTTATAATAGGCTTGCGTTTGACCTCTAACGTGCCTGAGATAAACAATGATGCGGTCTATGATGGAGCACGCTTGCTGAAAAGAAACCGATACACTCGTGATTTGAGGACACCCAGTTGTAACTACCGGGGAATACCCAGTCAGGCAGGGCATTCCACAGACTAGCAATTCGCACGGAATCAAAGCGCTTCGTACGGGTTTTCGGAATAACTTGTCCCTTATGACAGTCTCCGATTGGACCGATGCCAACTCAAGTTCAATGCCGCGAAGACCCAGGCGTTCTCCGCCAATAAAGGACGCCATTCAAACTGGCTCCTACTTTCCGGGGTGTACCCATTCTGATAACTGACCGGCTTTAGGTTTTGGGCATTTCTGTGACATCAACCCTCAACTTTGGCTCCTATATTGAAAACAAAGCTCAATTGGCTGCCAAGAAGCTAGGTATTCTATCAAAGGTGCGACGGTATTTCACGTCGTAACAGTTGTTTTCACTGTACCAAGCACATGCAAGTTCGCGCAGGCGGTTAGTAGTGTAAAAACCATTTCTAAAACGAGTATTCTAAAACACTGTTTTATTCTATCACTGTTGTTCACTACAGTTATATGATTATTTACTGTTCGACCAACCACCTGCATTCTTCAGTTTTGCCGTGAACACGGTGCATGTAACTGCGCCGAAATATCGGGAGTCCCTCCATAACCTTACCACGGTAAATATCCCGTAAATAATAACTGGAGTATTCTAAAGATCGTTTCTCGATCGTGTCGTCCCAGCTAAACCAGCGTTGAGTTCGTCCCCTGCTCTAAGCCGACGCTCTTGATTAATTTTCGGCGTAAGAGGATTGCGGTGCTATTAGCCGCCTCTTTGCCTAGGATTTGCACTGCCCTGCATCCGTACCTACTGTACGGTACGGTACCCACGGTGTTTGAAGTGAAACTTGACTTGGACGGATCTCGTGTAAACACGAATTAGACAACGACTACAAAATAAGGTTTAGATAGATAAAATATTTATTGTTGGCACCAGAAAATACATACATGGGACAGAAATACTTAATCTTGGTGGCACCATAGTAGTAGTTAAAGTTAAGGTTTACGACAAATTTGACAATAACAGTAACGCTGACTTAGCAGTTACTGTGAAATGCGTTGCACAGCGTCAAAACTGTTTTTCTAATGAATTTCTCCATAGAAACATCAGAAATAAAAGTTTTGAAAATGGACTTCCGCAAAGTAACACCTGATTCAATCAACTATTTGCACAGCGTATTTACAAACATAGTTAAATGAGACCTTATTTAACCCAGATGCATAGCTGGAATTATATTTTATGCGTCTGACAGATTGACCACCGAAGCGTGGGCGGTTAGTTAACGGTTAAAGTTATGTCGTCATTTAACTATTGTCAGATGGTGCAACAAATTTTTTGCCTAACCGGTAGGTACTTTAACAGAAAAGTCCATGTTTGTAAAATAGTGCAACCCACCCTTTATAAATAGTCCAATAATAGAGAGGTTTTATAGTGGTGGTAGAAGGCGAAGGAGTTTTTAAGCTTTGGTCTGTTGATCGACCCGCACTACGCTGCGGTACGTGTTATACCGTCATTATTATTATCTGCCTATAATCAGGCCGGCGCACTCCACACTTTAGGTATGAAGCTACAAGTAGCCGACTTGTCGGACTTGCCGTGCCCGCTGCCGCGCGATAGACAGAGATAACACGACAAGAATTGCGCGATAGACAAGAGAGGCTACTTGTAGGTTAATATAGCTGTAGGTAGTTTGCGCTCGCACGTCCTGAATTGGACTTTATTGTGTGGTGGTAAGAGTCGCTACTTATTTAAATGCTCTTGCGGAGTGAATCTTTTGTACTTGTACTATAAGTATTCTGTGCTATAATGTTCCCACTGCTGGGACACAGGCCTTCTCTTAGAGAGAGGAACGGACAATAATCCACCGTGCTGCCCAGTGCTTGTTGGTGTTTGAACCACAGACTAGGTAAAGCTAGTCTTTGGTATGAACTTTTGACGTTCTTGGACATACCGGTTTCCTCACGATGTTTTCTTCACCGTCTCAAAAGAGCGATGACATCGAAACTGTTCATAATTTATTTGATTATTAAATAATTCATTGGTGCCGTTTTGCGGCTTTAATATATGCCTCGCTCGGCGAGCTTCACCCAGGGTCCGAGAATCGACCCGGGTGCCGTCCGATTGTAAAGCGCACATGCTGCCGCTCGGCCACCATTGCTCATCGTTGCATTATACGGCGTCGGACACTTAATTGTACGAGAAATGTTTACAGTGGTCTGTTGTTCCGTCAAAAAATGCGTCAGCGGCGAGGGAAAGCTTGACCCTGCGTTAGAACCGCTTACAGCAGCCTAGTGTTTCCGATCAAGAGACCTAAGCTTTATGTAGAGATGTCAAGCACCAAGTTACTATCAAAGTCTTTTAAGTGAAGAAGTATACTAAACACCTGTTATGAAATGAGTTAATATTTTTTTGGTGTAAATTAGTGATGTGACGAGCAAGTCGCTCACATGATGGTAAGTGTCACGCTTGCCCATAACAGTGCCACCCAGAATGTTGTACTTCAACAGTTCAAAATCCAGCACTGCCCTCGTCACTCTGGGATATTAACTAATAAAAAAACGCTGCGGAATCTAAATCGAACTAAATTTTCGTAAATCGTTTAAAGTTAAGGCTACTAGCTAGTACATTTTCTAATTCTATTGCACCTACCATGTCTACTATGGTACGCCCGTTGAAAGAATACGTCTGACAGTTACCATAACAATATTATAATTTTAGGCCTAATTCTACCAGCTCATATGTATTGACATTTAGCATTATCGGATTCAGGGCTGGCTAGAATATAGTTACAAAATCATACGTCAGTATTTCATTTCTATTTCTAAAGAAATTGTTTCACAAACACTCGCAAATCAAAATCTCGTGTCCTGAAATTGCTAATTGGGAGAAGACGTTTTCTTCTTCAGATATTTAATTTTATTTGATGGGATGTGTGCGTAGTCTGAGAGCTGTCACTAAAAGGTTTCGTGATAAGAGACTGCGCAGCGAATCCAATTGCACTCTCACACATTTTATTGGCTTGTTTAAACCTTCATAAAGCGTCCATAAAGAGGAGAATTATCAATAATATTTGCAAAGCTTCCAGTGAATTGGCGCGGCTTAATTCCCGGGCATTACGCCGGTCCGCGGGGAAATCAACTTTACATTCAATTTGCCCGAGCACAGATAAAAACCAATCTCTACGTTTTACCTGGCACGGGGAAAATTAACCGCTCCCAGCTTTCCATTGGCGATGTATTTATTTACAGTGTAGCTGCGCTTCTGCGGTTTCAACCGCATTATCTTTTTCTCGCATCACATGAGATATAAGTATGTTTATTGTATACCTTTGTTTAATATGGTATTTAGGTTCTGCGTACGATATTTTTCAACCGACTTCAAGGAGGCGGTTCTCAAATCGTTTGTGTCTTTGCTAGTTTATTTGTAAAATATTATATCTGTAAAGTCCAATTAGACCAAGCATAGGTACAGACAGGTTGTTTCTTCGTGGTAATCAATTTGAGGTCCCAACTATTTCTATTGCCTATAAAACTGAGGGCATGTACCTAACTATTGCCTATTATAAAACTGACGGCATGTATCGCTGCGTCTGTTGAATTTAGCTATGATTGCCGATAGTTGACAAGCCGTATCAAGCCGTATTGTCCGCGGCGCAGGAGGTATCGATGTCGTAATCACAGCTGCCCGCCGCCGGCCCATTCAATGAGATGAAATCACTATGCGGCGTATGAATAATTCAGGACATTCAGGTGCGGTCCTCCCCCCCTTTCCCCACCCCAAAACTGCCCTCCCTCATATTGATAAAGTTGACAGTATGTATGTTGTATATATGGATTGTGGTTAGTGTGTGACATCCTAGAACATATCGCTTTAATTTTTCGTTGAATGCTCAATGTTGGTTCGTGTGGAAAACGGAAAGTGGAAACATACAAAGTTTTTACTCTTGCCATCTCTACTGAAGATAGAGCAAGAGAAAAGACAAAGTACCTTAGAGAAAGTAAGACAAGTAGCACATAAGCTAATAAGTACAATAAGTAGATGTCTTATAAAAAATGCTATGTGTTAGGCTCACATAAAACAAGTAGCAGATAGGTATGTATTTGTAGTTATAAATAACCACTTACATATATGTACATTATACAAGTTAGATATGAGATGCAAACAAAACCACTAAGCAGGTACGGTATGTATTCAATAATTTATTAACATGTATTCATTTTCCTATCAATAAATAACATTGGCTAATGGTCCGTAGAAATTAGTGGTGGTAGGAGACGGCGGGAGACGCGTAAGTGACGTGAGTAAGGGGCTGCGCGTAGGCGACCTTGGCTACGGGAGCGGCGTAGTGGACGGGAGCGGCGTAGGCAACCTTGGCTACGGGAGCAGCGTAATGGATAGGAGCGGCGTATGCAACCTTGGCTACGGGAGCAGCGTAGTGGACGGGAGCGGGCGCGTAGGCGATCTTGGCGGGAGCTTCAGTGGGGTGTCCTTCATAAGTCACTTCGGCGTTGAATCCGTGCTCCTTGTCAGCGGTGTAGTGCACGATACGGCGGACACCATCAGGCTGCACCAGGGAGTATGAGCCGTGCACGGCGTCGCCAGCGCGGGCCTCCTCCTGCTGCTTCAAGTCTCCTGTGTGGGAGTCGTGGACGGAGTATTGGAACTCGTAGTGAGCGGGCTCTTCATGCTGGTACTCCAGGACGGGGAGGGCGCACGCCGCAGCGGCCAGGGACAGGATTACGAAGAACTGAAACAGAATCACATGTTAAAATTATTAGTGACTAAATAGTTACAAAAGTAGATTTTTCATTTCCATACAATTGATGTTGAAGATATAGTTAAGTGAAGGAGAAACACAATTTTACTGGCAAGTTATTCAAAACTTGCAAACTCACCTTAGCGGCCATTGTTGCTAATTTGATACCTGAAAGTCAAGTGTGCCGTTTGCAGCGCTTGCACCAGTTTTTATACGAGTAATTGTCACCTGCAGTGGTCGTGTAGGTGACATGATATGGCCCGGGGCAGGACAAATTTAGCCGACGTTATTGAGAGGTGAAGGTTGGTAACCTCTGCATACCGCAGTTTCTTTATCCTCGTGTAGTTAAAGCTTAGAAAAATTATGTCAACGAGTAAAACTTGTTATGATTTAGCATTATAGTTGCACATATCAATATCAAATTAATAAACTGACCCTCCTCAACCCCGCGGTCGATTTTGCTCATGTATCCAACTCAAAAATAGGATTTACTTGACCTAGGTACTTGCCTACAAAATTCCACGAAAATCAGTTTAACAAACAACGAATATCTATACAAACACCTATAATAAAAATGTAGAGATAAAAAAAATCTGTAATTGCGAGATACCAACAAAAAAAATATAGACGGCGTCTTAAAATAATCAGCTGAACACGATAAGACAGTTTTTAGAAATGTTGTCTGTTTGTCCACGCACATCTCCTAAACCACTGGACGGATTTAAATGCGATTTTCATGAATATTCATGCTTAGCTATAACCAGATTGAAGTATAGGCTATGTTATTTTGTGCAAGGGCCGGATCAAGCGAGGAAAAAAGGGTTGAAAGTTTATATGAAAGTCTACGCGTACGAAGTCGCGGGCAACAGCACTAGTTACTAATAAAAACGCCGACTTCGTGTAAGTTTGTTTTATATGTCTGTTTGCCATAGAATTAAGAAAAAATATTCTATGCTGTTTGCTATTGCTACAACTCAAAAGGTGAACTGATATTGATAAATTTGACAACAAAATGGTTTGCACAGACAATATAAAAACAATAACAACACAGACACGAGACAAGACAAGACATGAGACAATATAAAATGGACATATGTTAGGATCCTGCCTGTTTGTTCTGAAAAATGTGTTAAAATTCGAAATCGCTAGTAAAATCGCGTAATACAGCTAGAACCAAGTTTTATTTATTCGATAATAATAGATTTGGTTTAACCGTAATCTCCCCTGATGTTAAGCGATGATGCGGTCGACGATGGAACGTTTTACTCGTGACTGCATATCACACTAATATTATAAATGCGAAAGTTTGTGTGTTCGTTTGTAAGGTAGTGTGTATGTTTGTTACTCCTTCACGCAGAAACGGCTGAATGGATGTGGTTGAAATTTGGAATATACATAGCTTATATCCTGGATTAACACATAGGCTACTTTTCATCATCATCATCATCACCACGCGGGTGAAACCGGGGGGGGGGCGCAGCTAGTAAATAAAACAAACTTAGGTATATGTCTTCAGTTTTGCAAGATAATAATCACATCTCACTATAGTATATCTATTATAAATGTGAAAGTTTGTGTGTAATTGTGAACGTTTGTCTGTATTCAACTCTGTAAGTGTTAAATAAACGGATTTAGATTAAATTTGATAGAACCGGCGGTGAATAGAAATTTGTCACCGACTCGTACTTGGCCAGTTTTACTAGACAAGTGCGTGTCTGTGTGATACGGTTATATTGTGGTACGGAACCATCGGTGCGGGAACCCGACTTGCACTTGGCCGCTTTTATTATTTCAAGTTAGGTTACATTACTAGTTACAGATTTAACAAATGCAATGTTTCAAATAAAGAAAAAAAAAATGGTTAGGTCAAGAGCATATCTATTAAGTTCTGTAAAGTGAAATCTAAATAATAGATCCCTATTCCTTCCCTACTCGTATTCGTAATTCCTCATTGTACTTGATACGATGTTGAAGTAAAAATAAACTAGAAATGCGTCTAAGAAACATGCAGTTTTGAAGATGAACTTCCGCAAAGTAACGCCTGATTAAATGAACTAAAAAGTCAATATAAATTATTTAAGAGGTCCCGCGGTTGTGGGCCGCAAGCGTGCGTGCTGGTGAGTTTCAAGCAAAGGTAATAAACCAAAAAAGACAATATTTTTAGCTTCCGAGGTTGCACAAATCGCAGGGCTTCAAGCGGCCCGCGAAAAGAAATTTATGCGAACGTAATGTACAGTAAAAATCAATAATGTTTCACTTGATGTCGCGCGGTTCGCTATAGGTTGCGAGGGTGTTTTATGCAAAAGTAAAATACAGTTAAGTCAATGTCTTTCTTCGTTGGAGGTCGCGAAGTATGCCGAGCCACAAGCAGTTCGTAACGTGAGTCTTAGGCGAAGGTAATGTACAGGTTTTTCTTTTTAGCGAATGTATTTAACACATACCTCAAGGCGTTTAGGCTATGAAGGTATTATAGAAACATTTAAAAATATAAACGAATATTACCCTGCTTTTTAGGCAATCGGGTAAAAATCATAATGTTACTACTGCATATCTACGTTCATGCTATTTACTTTCCGCTTTTGTGTGTTATTAACATATAATGCATCGTTTTAGAATGTGATATAGAGTAAAATGTAAAGTTATTGTTAGGTATTTCAAAATTATTGCATTCCGTTTTGTATATTTGACTGCCCCGGTGGCTCAGTTGGTAGTGAACCTGCTTTCTGCGCTTGGGGGCGTGGGTTCGATCCCCATCTAGGACAAACATTTGTGTGATGAACATTTGTGTTTGTTCTATGTCTGGGTGTTAATATCTATCTAAGTATGTATTTAAAAATATATATGTATGTATATCAGTCTCTGGCAGCCATGTTACAAGCTTTGCTTAGTTTGGGGTCAGAAGACCATGTGTGCAATAATGTCCCAGATATTTATTATTATTATTTATTGAATAAATGCAATGCTTTTCAGGAAAAGACCGTGGTTACATGACATTTTTGATACAGAATAAATGGCAATTTACTTACACTGTATACTTTATTTACTGTTAAAAGCTAGTATTGAAATAAACATTTCTTCGTCGGACTAAGCCATCAGACGGGTAATGACGGTACGGGTATTCATCTATACCTACTTATTATAAAGAGGATCGATTTGTATTTTTGGATGTTTGTAACGAACTAACTCAAAAAATACTGAACCGATTTTAAAAATTGTTTCACTGTTGGGAAGCTACAATATCCCTGGGTGACAAAGGCTATATTATATTTTTTAGAGGACTAAGGCCGAGCTTACACCCGTGCGAAGCCGGGGCGGGTGGCTAGTATTTAATAATTTCTGAGTTCTCTTGTCATAAAAAAAAAACCGGACGAGCAGTTTTCGAAACCGCGTTTGAAAATGGTATGAAATGACCCTATGACAAATATAAAAATGACCCGAGCTGTAGGCCGTCGGCAGGGGGGTGTTTGGGGGTCTAGGGTTCGAAATGTATTAGCTCTTAGACAACCCACCGTTTTAAACGAGTACGTACTTAATTAAAACATTTAACATCTAGAACGCAAACCGGAGACGTAGTGTTGTACAGGTACTAACACTAAGTCCTGCCCCGAAATGAAATTCTGATTACGACTTTGCCTGATCTCCGTTCCTTTTTTAAGACACGAGTGCTATGCAATAGTAATGTATGTTTATTTATTAATTAATTAATTATAAGCTTATTGTAATAAGGTGCACACAAAATAACTGACATCAACTTTTGGTATGTATTCAATAGTTTATTTTCCTATCAATAAATAACATTAGCTAAGGGTCCGTAGAGTTTAGTGGTGGTAGGAGATGGCGGGAGACGCGAAAGTGACGTGAGTGAAGGGCTGAGCGTAGGCAACCTTGGCTACGGGAGCGGCGTAGTGGACGGGAGCAGAGTAGGCAACCTTGGTCACGGGACCAGCGTAGTGGACGGGGGCAGGCGCGTAGGCGATCTTAGCTACGGGAGCAGCGTAGTGGACAGGAGCGGGTGCGTAGGCGATCTTGGCGGGAGCTTCAGTGGGGTGTCCTTCATAAGTCACTTCGGCGTTGAATCCGTGCTCCTTGTCAGCGGTGTAGTGCACGATACGGCGGACACCATCAGGCTGCACCAGGGAGTATGAGCCGTGCACGGCGTCGCCAGCGCGGGCCTCCTCCTGCTGCTTCAAGTCTCCGGTGTGTGAGTCGTGGACGGAGTATTGGAACTCGTAGTGAGCGGGCTCTTCATGCTGGTACTCCAGGACGGGGAGGGCGCACGCCGCAGCGGCCAGGGACAGGATTACGAAGAACTGAAACAAAAGCATATGTTGAAATTTAAATAGTTACAAAAGTTGATTTTTCATTCTGATGTTGAAGTTATAGCTAAGTCAAGGAGAAAAACAAAGAAGGCTTATTATGGAAAGTATAGTCATGTAAAGAGACACGAATTTACTTTTAAGTTATTCAAAACTTGCAAGCTCACCTTAGCGGCCATTGTTGCTAATTTGATACCTGAAAGTCAAGTGTGCCGTTTGCAGCGCTTGCACCAGGTTTTATACGAGTAATTATCACCTGCAGTGGTCGTGTAGATGACATGATATGGCCCGGGGCCGGACTAATTTAGCCACCGTGACAGAAGTGAAGGTCGGTAACCGACGCTTTGCATACCGCGCTTTCTGAATGGGTGTAGTAAAAGCGTAGAAAAATTATGGCAATGAAAAGAGATATACTTTTTTATTTTTAATAGACTTGGTTTGACCGCAATCTCCTATATATAGGCTACTTTTAATCCGGAAAAATTAACGTTTCCCGTGGGATAGCATAACCTTAACCACCCATCTCAGAAACGTCTCTACGAATTTTTTTATTTTTTTTTAAAGATAGATAGAAAGCTCTTTATTGTTCACATTAGAAGTTACATACAAAGCTCTAATCCTAAAACTAGTGTAACAACTGGCGGTTTTATCCCTATAGAGATGGGCTATGAGCTATATGGGTATATGGGGTGTATCTCTAGACGACGAACATATTCGACGACATCATTGTACTCATCTTTATAAACAACTTTTACTATGGGAACCAAGGCGTTGGTGGCCGAGCCGTACATAGCATGCGCGCTTTACAATCTGACGGCACCCAGTTCGATCCTCAGTCCTGCACCAATGACTTATTTCGTACTTAAGTAAATTATGTGTAGTTTCGATGCCATCACTCAACAATTGTGAACGTAAACATCGTATCGTTTGATCGCTGGCAAAGACTTTCTATAACTAGACATTTAATGCAGGGCGAACATGTTCAGACACTTCATCAGTTGACCACTACTGATATACTTATAAAAAACACGCCCACTGATTCCACGTCACGTCATTTCCGACCAATACCGTAGGTACGCTATGCTTTGTTTACATTTTGAACTGACGTTGAATGGGCCAATTAGCATTTAGTAACCCTTTACTCCGCCCCTCAGGTATTTGACTGAATTGTTTCCATTGAAAATAATCGTAACTACAAGTCAATCAAATAATCACAAAATAACAAATAATCGTACTACGTAGTAGCTATACCTAGTCTGTGATCCCTGGGCTTGACCTCGGGAAATACAGTTTCGCAATAAAAAATAATAATACTGAAACGTAAATAAACATTTAGCGGCAATGTGCTTCAAAGTTTGATGCTATTTGCAGAAAAAGCCCGTGGTAACATTTTTTTGGATTAAGATGAAAATAATAATAATAGGCTTGCGTTTTACCAAGTCGCCTGATTTTAAGCGATTATGCGGTCTGTACGAAACAGATTTACTCGCGATTTGAAGACACCCAGATTGTAACTACTATTGTAATTGTACTATATCAGTACATACGTGAATAATATTAAATACAATCTTACCTACTTTAATATTATTTTCAGCAGCTAACATACAATTATCCATTTCTCTCATGTATGATGTGTGTTACAAATCCCGACGACTCTTGGTATGTTTTTTGACCAACTTCAGGAAGGAGATTCTCATTTCGGTCCCCTTTTTTCAAATTCAGATAATATTTTTTGTTCAACTGTGTGTGTATGTGTTACATGTTTGGTCTTAATTAATGCTTATAAGTATCAACAGTCATGTTCCTTGTGAACATTCAATAATAATCAACTTAAACTAATTTTATGCATTTATTAAAATAAATTGTATTTCAATTAAAATTACTCCTAATTTTAATTGAAATGTACATAATGTGTTTGTGGGTGTTTTTAAATGTATGTACTTACATTAATTACTCCGACATTTGTGCACCAATTTACGTGATTCTGATTTATCATGTAGAAGATCTCGAAGTGCTGCCACAAAGTATTAAAGTATTTTTTGTTTAATTTTAAAAGAAATACTTTGGCTCAGTTGTATTGTACGAATAGTATTCTAATAACAAAATGTTTGGAAATAGCAATAATTTTGTTAGAGCACTTACGAATTTTGAAGTCGGTTTTTATACTGCGTATTATTATTATTATTTGTTTTCTAGGCATACAAGTTAAATAAATTGCCTAGTTTATTAGTACACAATTTTTTTCCTCCTAAACTCTACTGACAAAATCAATAGTTTTTACCTCAAATAACGCGTGTGATGCTAGTATTTAATAAACTCTGAGTTCTCGTGACATTTGATCAAAATCAGACGAGTAGTTTTGAAATAGCGTTTGTATGACTAGTAGGTATGGCCAAAAGCGTGCGAATATGATGGGGTTCCGTAACTAAAGCCATATCATTATAGTCATACTCATAGTTCAGAAATTGGTGGTTACAAAAAAATTAGAACGAACGAAACTGTGTGGACTTAGCCAAATTTCAGAGAAGTATCAAGCCAACATAACAGGTATACTTTTTATCGTTTATAAGAAAACCACTAGGAAAATATACTTTGTTAAGATTATTTTACGAAAAGATTTAGAGATAGAACGTCTTGAATTTACTACAGTTTTATAGCTAACTCAAAAATTCCTAATCAGTTGATGTTCGAAATAACTTTAAATAAAGTTTTTAAGGAATGGGGAATGAAGAAGATATATAACCTATCAGTATTGTAAGTTACAAGAGTTTAGAAACGCAGGAGTGCCAACTTTTTTCCACTTTCGCGGACCATCTTTTGCAAAGGTTAGATGTATCAAACCTAACCTTTCTTTTTCAAAGACCTATTCAAAGAAATCATACACGAGGGCTGCGGTAAAAAAATCATGTCCATTTCACATGTAGTCTAACCACCTCGAAAATGAAATATTATATTTTTTATGCTTTTAAAATTGAGATCTATACTACAACTGTGACTGTGCAAAGTTTCATGCATTTTCATCATCTTAATAATTATAGAAGTTAGGAGGTTCTAAAAATTAATACTACTGGTGGACAGACGAACAGACAGACAGACGGACAGACAGAACAAACTTATAAGGGTTCCTTGTAGGACTAAGAAACCCTAAAAATGACCCAGGCTCTTTTTTAAGACACGAACGTATGCACTAGTAACGTATGTTTAATATATTAGTTAGATATAAGATGCACACAAAACAACTGAGTAGTAGGTTTCAATAATTTATTAACAAGTATTCATTTTCCTATCAATAAATAACATTGGCTAAGGGTCCGTAGAGTTTAGTGGTGGTAGGAGATGGCGGGAGACGCGAAAGTGACGTGAGCGAGGGGCTGCGCGTAGGCAACCTTGGCTACGGGAGCGGCGTAGTGGACGGGAGCAGAGTAGGCAACCTTGGTTACGGGAGCAGCGTAGTGGACGGGGGCAGGCGCGTAGGCGATCTTAGCTACGGGAGCAGCGTAGTGGACAGGAGCGGGCGCGTAGGCGATCTTGGCGGGAGCTTCAGTGGGGTGTCCTTCATAAGTCACTTCCGCGTTGAATCCGTGCTCCTTGTCAGCGGTGTAGTGCACGATACGGCGGACACCATCAGGCTGCACCAGGGAGTATGATCCGTGCACGGCGTCGCCAGCGCGGGCCTCCTCCTGCTGCTTCAAGTCTCCGGTGTGGGAGTCGTGGACGGAGTATTGGAACTCGTAGTGAGCGGGCTCTTCATGCTGGTACTCCAGGACGGGGAGGGCGCACGCCGCAGCGGCCAGGGACAGGATTACGAAGAACTGAAACAGAAGCACAAGTTAAAATTAATAGTTACTAAATAGTTACAAAAGTAGATTTTTTATTTCCATACAATTTTACTATTTCAGTGTTGAAGATATAGTGAAGTGAAGGAGAAATACAAAGAAAGCACCATGTGGAAAGTCAAGAAAAGAGACACGATTTTATTGTTAAGTTATTCAAAACTTTCAAGCTCACCTTAGCGGCCATTGTTGCTAATTTGATACCTGAAAGTCAAGTGTGCCGTTTGCAGCGCTTGCACCAGTTTTTATACGAGTAATTGTCACCTGCAGTGGTAGTGTAGGTGACATGACATGGCCTGGGGCGGGACTAATAACCTCTGCACACCGCGCTTTATGAGTACTCTGGGTATAGTAAAAGTCGATCCTGACTGATACTTGCTACCATTTAGCGTTACAGTTGAACATCTCAATATTTACGGTACAGTAACATAATATTAAAAACATTGTTTTAATTAACGGAATTAATCACTTAACGGGTTTTATCGCGTATATTTTACATTATTTTGTTTCCCGGTGTGTCGAACACTTCGCAGTTTCCATGGTCACAGGTAGACTAGTATCTAGCCTATTATTTTAAGCGAATTTTAAATACAAATAAGTTTTTTTTATTTTGTTTCGATGTCGATGTGTGCTGTTCACTTGGCGGCAAACAGTTCATTTTTAAACAATAGTACTCTGCAAAAAAGTCAATATTAATATCTTTCAAGGTCACGCTGTTCACTAAGCTGCATGGACGAGTACCTAGCGAAGGTGATCTATGCTAAACAAGCAGGTTATTAAAAGACAAACTGGGCAAAAGCGTGTCGTGACGCACATATGGTAGGGTTCCGTTTTCTGTAGCCAACGTCATATAATTGTGGTCACAATTATCATAGTTCAGAAATTGGTGGTTACAGAAAAATAACTAACTACTAATGAAAGAACTAAGCTCTGTGGACTTAACCAAATTTCAGGAGGTGTATCATACACACACTTTTTATGGTTTGGTTGAGTAAAAAAGAAAATATTATTTTATTTCATTTTTAATGAAAACAATTGTACTAGAAGGTCAATGACGTTCGAGTTAGATCGTCTTGAATTTATTACATTTTTATCGCTATAAACTATACTTCACGCGAGCCCGTAAATCGAAATAAAAAAACATCCCCATTTCACATGTACCAGCCTCCAGAGTCAGCCCTAAAAGGCAAAATTATATTCTTGTTATACTTATTTTTTTTTAGATATTATACTAAAACTGTAATTGTGCAAAGTTTCCTGCACTTGCTATAATAACTATAGAAGTTAAGGCTCTAAAACAATTTGGACGGACGGACAGACAGACAGACAGACAGACAGACGGACAGAACGAACTTATAAGGGTTCTTTGTTGGACTGCGGAACCCTAAAAACAAAATTCCCGACTACAAAATGTAGCCCTTGACATACTGGGCATGAAGACGAATCTAACGGTAGTACACACATCAAAATCTGTCGTCGCAGTTTAGGCCGTAGGAGGTAATATAGAAACATTAAAAAAATACTAACAAACATACACACATACGCCCGAAAAACATTGCCCTTCTTTTTGGGCAGTCGGGTAAAAATCATAAGGTTTATTCGAAATCACGCGTATGGTCATAGCCTACAAAGGCGAGTTTAAAACCAAGATGAAAAAAATATATGCTTTTGATGCAAGTTTTAAGGCTGCTTTTCCCTGATTCCTTTGGCTTGATCCTTGGAAGCACAGTTTTGCAATAAAAAATATATGATAAAACTGAAACGCAATGAAATATTGTAGAGGCAATGCCCTTCAAAGTTTGTCGCTGTTTGTAGAAAAAGAAACACACACACACGTAGGATTTTTGCAGTGATATAATTCTGTTATATCAGCCCATATGTCAGTAGGATTAAATACCTACAGACATACTCTCATTTTATCATAAATAAATAAATGTTATTTTCAGTTAGCAGCCAACGTAGACCATTTCACCCACGATAAACGTAGGTATATTTCTATAATGTCACAAATAGCGACGAGTTCGGTATGTTTTTATTTGTTGTCAAGATGGAAATTTATGTACTCGTATATACGAACATTCTTCATACTAAACTTTACTGATGAAAAACAATTATTTTTATCTGAAATCATGCGGGTGAAACAGCGGGTAACAGCTAGTACTGATTTTATTTTCTTTCAGACTGAACGATAGATGGTTAATGATGGGATGGGTATTCATATTTAGTAAACTCAGTGTTCTTTGTCATTTGAACAAAATAGGAAGAGCAGTTTCAGAAAAACAACCCGTGCGTTTATATCTGTGACACGCATTAAAAAATTCCGGACGAAAACAGTCCGGAGAAAACTGGCTGGATAAAGAATTCTGGATCAATAAACTGCTACAAAGACTCTCTGTTGACCATAGATAATGAAAAGTGTAGCATTTCTTATTAACTAATAAAATGTGTAAAGCATTAAGCTAATGCGCAGTATTTTGAATGTTTTAAACCTTCGCGATTTGGATGTTTATGTCGTGAGGAGACTATAAAGAATAAGCATATCTATTATAATTATTTGCGTATAAGTCACCTTAAATAATCATGCAATTCCGTTTTAAAAAAATATATCACTGAACGGTATTTTAAGACTGAGAAGTTTTGAACGACGTTATTTTTGCCGTAGTGCGTATTTTACTCTTACAATACCGTGATTATCATCACTTCCATCAGAGTGCTATTAATATTAACAACAACACGTGAACAATAATGTTCGAATCCACAGTCTAAATTAATATATCCGATGGTTACGACATCCGAACGTATGCAGTAGGTACCTATGTACATTACACATGTTCGTTAAATATTAGGTGCACACAAAACAACTAAGTAGTAGGTATGTATTTAATAATTTATTAACAAGTATTCATTGTCCTATCAATAAATAACATTGGCTAAGGGTCTGTAGAGTTTAGTGGTGGTAGGAGACGGCAGGAGACGCGTAGGTGACGTGAGTAAGGGGCTGCGCGTAGGCGACCTTGGCTACGGGAGCGGCGTAGTGGACGGGGGAGGAGTAGGCGACCTTGGCTACGGGAGCAGCGTAGTGGACGGGAGCAGAGTAGGCGACCTTGGCTACGGGAGCAGCGTAGTGGACGGGGGAGGAGTAGGCAACCTTGGCTACGGGAGCAGCGTAGTGGACGGGAGCGGGCGCGTAGGCGATCTTGACGGGAGCTTCAGTGGGGTGTCCTTCATAAGTCACTTCGGCGTTGAATCCGTGCTCCTTGTCAGCGGTGTAGTGCACGATACGGCGGACACCATCAGGCTGCACCAGGGAGTATGAGCCGTGCACGGCGTCGCCAGCGCGGGCCTCCTCCTGCTGCTTCAAGTCTCCGGTGTGGGAGTCGTGGACGGAGTATTGGAACTCGTAGTGAGCGGGCTCTTCATGCTGGTACTCCAGGACGGGGAGGGCGCACGCCGCAGCGGCCAGGGACAGGATAACGAAGAACTGAAACAGAAGCACAAGTTAAAACTAATAGTTACAAAAGTCGATTTTTCATTTCCATACGATTTTACTATTGGTGTTGAAGAAATAGTTAAGTGAAGGAGAAAAACAAAGAAATCACTATGTGGTAAGTCAAGAAAAGAGACACGATTTTACTGTTAGTTATTCAAAACTTTCAAGCTCACCTTAGCGGCCATTGTTGTTAATTTGATACCTGAAAGTCAAGTGTGCCGTTTGCAGCGCTTGCACCAGTTTTTATACGAGTAATTGTCACCTGCATTGGTAGCGTAGGTGACATGACAAGCCCGCGGCGGGACTCATTAAGCCGACGTGATTGAGAGGTGAAGGTCGATAAACTCTGCATACCACGCTTTCGGAGTCCCTTTGGATATAGTAAAAGTCAACGGTGACCGATGATTGTTACGGTTTAGCATTTTAGTTGCATATTTACGTTATGTCACCACACTATCTGTGGTTAACCTACGCGACCTAAGTTAGCTAATAATCCAACTCAAACATTAACATGAAAAACTCAGATCAGACAAACAAGGGAGATATTAAGAGATTGGTGGTGTGCTAGATGCGAATGCGTCAGGCCTAAATCAGGCTTGATGCCCTTAGTAGAACGCGCCCAGCAGACGACCTTACCGGCCTTTTTTTGGCATGTAGTGGACTATTAGTTAGATCATATGTGTTTAAGTCTTAGTTTTGCGTCATAGCCAAGCCTGGCGCACTCCGCAATTTAGGTATAAAGTAATAAGAAGTCGTCTTGCCGGACTTGCCGTGCCCGCTGCTGCGCGATAGACAGAGACAGCGCGACAAGAGTAACGCGATAGATAGAGAGGCAACTTGTAGCCTAGTTAGTAGTAGTTAGCGCTCGCACGTCCTGAATTGCACTTTATTGTGTAGTAGCAAGAGTCGCTACTTATTTAAATGATTTTGCGGAGTGAATCTTCTGTACTTGTACATATGTATTCTGTGGTTTAGCGGTATAGAGAAAAAAATGGGTGGAGTCATTTGAAGACGAACGATATATGTACTAAGGCATACTCTAACGTATATCCATTGTTGTAACCTTTTGGTCGAATTTTGAAGTTAAGCTTTTCAACCCCCCCCCCCCCCCCTTCCGTACTTGCATTTCCAAATGTATATAATGACTGGACTAAGTGGGAACAAACGTAAACACATACAAACTTTCGCAATTATTAGTTTGATTAAAAGTTCTATGGGTGTCTAACTGGAACGCCTGGCTCGATTGTCCAACAAGATTAGCGCGGGCAAACGGCGCGAGATAAGTGACCTGCCTTGACAACCAGTTGCCTAATTCTGCTGGTTTATTAACCTGTCACGTTATGCATGTTTATTTCTGAATGGTCCTAGTAGTCACTGCTTAAATTAGAAGTTCTAATACCTTAGTTGATAAAAACTTACCAATTTTTATGCAGGGTTACGCATACGCGTTTCTTTTTGCCTCACACCTGCAATTTGTGCAATGAGTCCCTCCTGCGGTATTTCCGAGTAGCTATAATACGGGGTTCTTCAAAAGGGCTGTTAATAGAGTCTTTAAGGGTCGGCAACGTACCTCTGATGTCGCTGGTGTTGCAGGTATCCATAGGCGACGGTAATTGCTTACCATCAGGCGGCCCGTCTGCTTGTTTGCCACCTACGGCATAAAAAAAAATATACACTGTACTAAGCCGAGAGGAGGTCATTGCACTCATCATTATGAACAACTTTTAGTATGGGACCAACGCTGAAATCGCGAAAAAAAATATCAGCTGAAATATTCCATACATTTTTGTCGAGTATCAATGACCGTTTTCTATGGACAAGCTGATATTTTTTCGCGTTTTCAGGGTTGGTCCCGTAGTAAAAGTTGTTCATAATATTGAGTACAATCTCCTCCTTTCGGCTTAGTACAATCTATATGCGTAACCCTGTAGAGAAGGTTAAACGTTACATCGATAATGTTAAAATCAAGGCCGAATAACCCCACATATTATTTTACGTACTAAAATAGGAATGTTGCATATCCTGTGATTAATTAAACTTCCAATGTGCGGTTATTTAGTTTTTGTTACGGACTTCAAGTTTTTTGCCCTGACAGCGATGCTGCAAAATATTGTGAAAAACGAATGAATCCGTTTATCTTGATCATTTTTTGCTAGGTTTTCGAACGTAAGATTGTACCTTTAAAGGAGTGCTTCTATGAAGTGAAAGAACTCCCAAAGAAAATGGCATGTCGTTTTTATTGTTATGATTTGGCTTGTTGATAAATCTACACTAATATTATAAAGAGGAAAGATTTGTACCTATTTTTGTATGTTTGTAATGAATAGGCTCCGAAACTACTGAACCGATTTGAAAAATTCTTTCACTGTTGGGAAGCTACACTATCCCCGGGTGACATAGGCAATATATTATATTTTGTAGCGAGGCCGAAGGCCGAGCTTACACTCGTGCGAAGCCGGGGCGGACGGCTAGTTATTAATAAAATAAATTCATTTTTGACATATTTATAAACTAATTCAATTTTGCACGCTCATAGGGCTGTTAATGGATCGTAATTTTTTAATATTATGACCTTGTACCTATACCCATTGGCAAGGACATAAAAACTTTGACTTTGATTTTAGCTGGTAGCCCATACTCTACGTATGGTTTTATTCGGATTGAACGTCATTTCAGCTATAGGTACAATGACTCTAAGAGTTAGAATTAAAAAAACTTGGACCAAGTACGATATATCTACTGCGGTCGAAAAAAGACTTGATAATATTTTGGTATATGAACATATTTAAATAAATTATTCATCTTTTGGACCGAACAGATGGTTAATGATGGAACGGGTCATATTTAATAAATTCTGGATTCTTTCGGTACACAATTTCATTAATTAACTGACGAGTTCAGTATTAACCGACATTCTTTGCCATCGAAATCATTACATAACCAGTCCGAAAGCAAAAAACGCAGATTTAATTTGAGTAACAAGTTCAACTCTTAACCAATTTCTAAAGAGCTCAAGCTTTCGGTTTAATGCTTTTATTTTATGCAGCAAAGATAATACTCATAGTTGAGCTTACAATGGTTTTTGGTACGGAAATTAAAAGTAGTTTGGTGACCATTTTGACCGAGGCCTTGACCGATATTGACAAGGCGTGGTCTCATGAGTTTAATATGTGTAACACGCGTCGATGATTGATGTCTTGGCTCAACATGTATGTAATAATAGGTACAATTGTACATGAATCTGCTTTGATAGGTTTAAAGGTCTTTATTAATATCATAATAAACATAAGGTCTCAATTAAGCGATATCTTAATTACATTTAGTTACAGTAAAAATTAAATCAGAAATAGTGGCCAGTAGGCATTTTATGATGCTGGAGAACATAAACTTAATGTGAAAGTGAGTAGATCGAGATAAGAAAAAAAAAATATATATATATATTTGTTGCACTAGTAATTAACGCCCCTTAATTTAATTACAATTTAGCCTAATGTTAGGCTAATAAGTAATTTAATTCTAACTTAAACTTCTAAGTATAATATTTTAAATTTCAGTTTGTGACGTGATTCGTTTCCTTTGAATTTATTGGATGAAAATTGGATGAGGTAATAAAAAAAAAATGTGTTGAGGTTTAATTACTTACCTACCCATACTTTGTGTAAGATATACACAAGAGAATTACACCTACTATTTTATAACATAGTAACTTAGTAAAGATAAACAGCAGAAATGAAATAAAACTATTCTGATGGAAATTTAGAGCACGATATTAAAAAAAGTCACAATAAAAAATATGAAAAACATTTAATTTGTTTTGTGTTTAGTTTTTTTAAGTTAATAAACTATTGTGTATATTACGAAAATAAGGATTTGAAAAATTTTTATTAACAACCCGTTTAAATGTTTTGTAAGTAGGTAAGTGTAAGGACTTATGACCAGAATTTGGCACGCCCACCATCCTATACTATAATAGGGAAATAAAATGGGATAAACAGTTTTTCTCATTTATTCTGCTCATTTTAAAAAAATATAAAAACAAAAATTTGTTATAAATATTATGAAATATTAACTTCGCAAAATAATCGAAACACATTTTTAAGGGTAAATATTCGTTTTATATTTTAAAATAAATTTCGCGGTTCAAAAACTAAAAAAACACGTTTATAAATCACTTATCCTGAAGATCCTGGTAAGGATACAAACTATTTAAATTGTTGGATTGTCATCGGTCCTTGAGAAGTGTGATTTTTTATTTATTTAATTCGACGTTTTGAAGTAGTTGAAAATCAAGTTAAAAGATTCCGTTTCATACATGGGTACATACGTACATATTAACGTGCCGAGATACGGTTTGCGGTCGCGTGACTTTGCAAACTACACCTATTCGGGCTCGCGTTCAGAGTTGGGCGTAAGGCCCCTGTTAACTTTAAATTTCGTTTCAACGTTGATGAGGTAACATAGGTACACAACCCAAGAAAATAAATTAAACCAAGTACGTATTTTTATTTCACTGACCCAAAGTAATTTACTTTAAAGGTCTACAACTTATTTGCCATTGAATTTAATTTACCAATAATGTCTCTTTATTTCCCACGGCTGACTAATAATTATTTTATGGTAAGAATGTGCGTTAAATTAAATATTTTAGGCACTCTACTTACTACTACCTATTATGTGTTACTACCCACGTGTGTTGTAACTTCGTATGACGCTGTGGCAAACTAGTTTTTATTGCCAAGTTTACAACTAACTAAGCACTGCTCTAATTTTTATTTGAAATTGCTAAACTATGATTTACATAATCTATATGCGCGCATGCGTACATTGAGCAATAGGCGCTAGAAAATCTTTCTTACACATGTAATGTTTTTTGTAATGAAAACTTCTTTAAGGTGCGTTGAGCACTTTTCGGGTGAACAAAAATCATGGAACTCGTCATCGTCACGCTGTACCGTGTATTTTAAAACAGCGCCATCTCTTGTAGAATAGGTGAATTACTACTTAAGTTTTCACTTCTGACGTGCAGTCTAATGACTGATGTGTTTTTTTTATGAGACTGGCGGGCCGAAATTCCTGAGTTGTCTTGTTACAGAAGAAATGTATGACTAATTTAAAAAGATGTGCCTTCCTTTCGCCTAATCGTTTCTAGTAAAGAATCTAACAGAAACGGCACTTGCCCTCTTAAGACCGCGCACAGATCACCGATTGAGCTACGCCGTCGCTTACCATTAGGCGAGTTGGCAGCTAAACGTGTATGTATTTCCAATCATACTGAAATTATAAATAAAAAATGTGTTTGTTCCTCTTTCACGCAGCAACAAAGCAACAGATCGACGTGGTATTTTGCTTTTAAAGAGTTGGAGGGCCGGATAGTGACAGAGGATACTTTTTACCCGGGAAAATGTAGGTTCCCGAGGGATTGTCCACATGGGTAAAATTGCTAGTTATAAATGATAACTAAAATAGGCATGTGTCCTAATGTTTAATTTATTACAAATAACAGGCTTGGCGGTGAATATAACTAAATACATTACACATACTGAAAAAATAAATTGGTTTGGCTGATAAATCTCTGAGATATGAGCGTTTAAAGTTTTGGGTGGGGATAGAGAGGGGATGCTCTATTCCTTTCTCGCAAAGCGTGTGTTAGTATAACATTTGTATGGCGCGCCTGAGGCTTGACGTCATAGCTCGGTATAGTGCGCTCTCTGTCTAGCATGAAATTATAAAACTTATAACATTTTTGAACAAATTTTAATTTTGTTTTCGTTGATGGGCTCTATTTATGATTAGCTTTTTTATGAGGTAATAAAAAACTATTAGTCATCATGTCTGTACCTATTTTGTAGGTACCTGTATGGTACGCAATATCCATAGGTAAAAAATTATATTTAGACTTCGCAAAATTAGTAAAACATGCAATTTCGTTTCCTCGGATGACATAATGTCATCAAAGAAACAAAATTTTCCAGTTATATAAATTTAAAAGCTAATAATGTACCGATTTTGATGAAATGTCAATGGGACCAATCTGAAAGTAATAAATCACTATCGCTATATATATCTATCTATACATGTAATAAAAACGTAGGGATAAAAAAAATCTGTAATTGAGAGATAACAAAAAAAAAACACACAGGTCGTCTTAAAATAAGCAGCTGAACACGATAGGACAGTTTTTAGAATTTTTGTCTGTTTGTTTGTTTGTTTGTCCGCGCACATCTCCTAAACCACTGGACGGATTTAAATGCGGTTTTCACGAATATGCTTAGAAATTACCAGATTAAAACATAGGCTATCTTATATAATTTATTTTAATTCTTTATTTTTACATAAACGAAAATAAAAATCAATGGTTTATTTCTTCGTTACCCGAAACGTAATATGAGGATCGTCACATAGCCTCAAGCAAGAAGATCCAAAGTAAAGAGAATGTTATTGACATAGCCATAAAAATTTTGAAACTGTCAACTGTCACTGTGTTCGGTTAGTCAGTTTAAATTTAAAGAAGGTTCCTTAACCTTCTTAGATGAATGAACGTGTAAATCAAGCATGTTATAGGCCTTACAACCTCTTTTGTGATTAATTCCCGTGCATGGAGTAGGAGTATTACATTCTCTTGGTTTTATTCTATGTTAGCATTTAAAACACAAAATATACCGCATCCTATTTTAATTCAGTCCTGCGAATAGAAATATTCAAAAAAGGCCCTTTGTACATGAAAATAAACATATACAATAAAATTCCGGACGCAATAAAGAAAGAAAGAAATAATAAAAAAAAAACAGAACCAACTTCGTAAGTTTCTAACCCAAAAATGTTATTACGAGATAAAAGATTTATTCGACGATAAATTTTAGAAAATTATAATTAGAAAATAAATATCGATATATAAATAGTTAAGAAAGTAGCGTCATAAGTTTTGTATCATCTCATATATAATTAAGTAACCTATCACACTAAGTATGTTTTTTTTTGTTTTGTAAAATTACTTCACCCTAGGTTAAGTTTGAATAGTATATATAATACTAGCCGTCCGCCCCGGCTTCGCACGAGTGTAAGCTCGGCCTTCGGCCTCGCTACAAAATATAATATAGCCTATGTCACCCGGGGATAGTGTAGCTTCCCAACAGTGAAAGAATTTTTCAAATCGGTTCAGTAGTTTCGGAGCCTATTCATTACAAACATACAAAAATAGGTACAAATCTTTCCTCTTTATAATATTAGTGTAGATTTATGTAATAGATTTAACTATACTTAAATTTATATGTTTGTCTGTGGTCTGGTTTTGTGAACAGCCACTACATAAGTCATTGCTGCACCCTTTATGCAGGGTATATAAACTTAGCTTTTAGAAGAATACAGTGTATATTTGCAATAAGAATAAGAATATAGAAATAATTTTATTTTACTGTGATATTTTAACAGATAAATAGAGTAGTTCCGTTTCATGGCTTTTTAATCAAGGTATACATACAAATGCACGCGAAATAAGAAATAACTAGCCAAGAGCGTGTTAAGACAAGCATTATGTCAGGGTTCCGTGGCCAGCGAAACTGGACAGTCAAATTTCAGAGATGTATATCATCCCGACATGACATGATATACTTTTAATGGTTTAGACAAAAAGAAAATTTCAAAACATGCTCTGCACTGTGGTCACATTATCTTTTTGATTTGAAAACTGTTGACGGTGTTATTTATTACTTTTATGCTTCTATCAATACTTCACACAGGGCGACTTAAAATAAGCAGCTGAACATGTTAAGGCAGTTTTTAGAATTTTTGTTTGTTTGTTGTTGTAAATGCGGACGGATTTAAATGCGGGTTTCACGAATATGCTTAGCTATGACCAGATTGAAGTACAGGCTATGCTATTTTGCGCAAGGCCGGATTAAGGGAAGAAAAAAGGATTGAAGGTTTATATGAAAATCTACGCGTACGAAGTCGCGGGCAAAAAAGCTAGTATATATATATATATATATATATATATATATATATATATATATATATACTAGCTTTTTTGCCCGTAGTGATAGTATATATATATATACTATCACTACGTAGTATAAAACAAAGTAGCTTCCCACTGTCTGTCCGTCCCTATATATGCTTAGATCTTTAAAACTACGCAACGGATTTTGATGCGGTTTTCACTATCAGATAGATAATTTTACACGGAAGGTTTATATATATAACGAAACATATACCCGTGCGAAGCCGGGGCGGGTCGCTAGTAAATAATAAAATAAATATCTGTGACATTATTGCACACATGGTCATCTGACCCCAAACTAAGCAAAGTTTGTAATATGGCAGCCAGAGACTGATATACATACATATATATTTTTAAATGCATACTTAAATAGATATAAACACCCAGACATAGAACAAACAAATGTTCATCACACATATGTTTGTCCTAGGTGGGAATCGAACCCACGCCCCCAAGCGCAGAAGGCAGGTACACTACCAACTGAGCTAACAGGGCTGTCATGTCATATCCTTTTAATAAAAAAAAATTACGAAGTTCTGAGGCAACAAAAAACCGAATTAAGAACCCAATCCTTTTTTGAAGTCGGTTAACAAAAAAAAAATTACGTCTAATATAAATTAAGAATTTTATGAAGTGTATTTGTGTCTGATAAGGATTCTCGTACAGTAGATAGCACAGATAAAATATTAAAAAACACTTGATTGCATTTTTATTGGCCTATTGCGGCCATTGCGGGTCAATTGGTGGATATAAATCAAATGCGGATCATCAGTCTATGACTCATATATTATTGAATAGGTATTGCCTAAAAGTAATTTACTGTTACTGTTGCAAAATTAGGTCGATCTTCGCGAACTTCTTTTTTACTAGCTTTTAACTACGTACGGCGCGTTATGTGTGACACAAAACTTGCAACTGAATTTAAGACCAGTGGGGCTAGTACGAGAACTTGCGAAAAAGTATTCGTTCCGTAAACGATAGCAAATGTATGAAAAATTCAGTTTCCCTTTATGTCCGATAGAGGCGCTGTTCAATTTTTCATACATTTTGCTATCGTTTACGGAACGAATACTTTTTCGCAAGTGCTCGTACTAGGGCCACTGTTATCATCAACCGATTGAGCTGAAATTTGGCATACTTATGTAAGTTCGGTGACAATCCAATGTTATGGTGCCATCGAACTGGTCTGATGATGGAGACAGAAGGTGGGCCAATGTGGCCATAGGATCTCAATGAAACGGACGTAACCCCGGCGAGTTTGGGTTCGTTGGATTTATCTATCCAACTTTGGTCTTAGATAATGACTAAGGTCCTGATGATGGAGCCGGTGGTTGGTCATATCTACCGTCTTGATATGGGAATCAAAAGTTTTTTTTTAAATTTAGTTATCACTACGAAACAAGGAGGGTTATGATTTTGAATGTACCTTGTATTAAAAAAAAATTCATTTCTTTTCAGCGAAGTTGGCTGTTGCTTTTCAGTTGTTTATATTTATACGAGCTGCGCCCCGCGGTTTAGCCCGCGTGGTGATGAAAAATTGTGGCGGCGATGCTGATGATGAAAAATACTTTACGACTATTCTTATACCTATTAAATATATATTTAAAAAATCATAAAAATCGATCAAGCCGTTTCGGAGATTTGCAACCACAAACACCGTGACGTCACACTAAATATGTAGATTATGTTTTCTTGTTGTAAACGGAGCGAAAACAAGCTTACGGTCCGCCTGATGGTAAGCGGTAACCGTGTTATATGTACATCTGCAACACCAATATATTGTGGATACTTTGACAGCCCGGAGAGGTGTTTGTATACCTTATCTTTCAGGGCAATAAAATAAGTATAATTTTATAGATTTGAAGCGACTAGAGCACCTTATGTTACATTTAACAGCTATTTCAGTTTTTCGTACTGTTTTGTTGTCGAAGAAGCCTGCTCTAGTTAGGGTTTCATTTTCCTATGACCGGGAACTAGGTATATGTAGAAATTACAACGTTTAGTACGCTTGCTGGCCTCAACTCTTCTCTTTCCGCAAAAGCCATTGAAATATATTACGTATTTTTTGGCTTTGTACATCCTATTACTACTTATCATTGACAAAGACTGTAGCATGCATGATAACCGAGACCTTGAGCTCATTATTGGCATTTTATGGGAACTAAGTTAATTTTGTCATTTTAAGCTCAGGCTGTAGTTTAAGTAGGAACCTATATATTATAGGTTTCACAATGAACTAGGCATCAAGTACTAAAGATTGGTAGTGACCTAATAAATAGGTGTACCGTTTAAACTGTTCTAACTTGAACATGCGTTAATAACTTAATCAATGTTTGTAAGTAGGAACCTATATATTATAGGTTTCACGATGAACTAGGCATCAAGTAGGTACTAAAGTTTGGTAGTGACCTAATAAATAGGTGTACCGTTTAAACTGACTTGACTTGAACATGCGTTAATAACTTAATCAATGTTTGCGTCTTGTCAAAGGGAATCTAAGTACCTTATGATCTTGAATGAGACACATGGAAGGTTGTAATCCAGTTTTCGGGTCGCCGCGGGGTATACAGTGATACACATAGACTCATGTGTTGCGACCACGTAACCAGGCGATGGTATAAAAGCTATCAGTGACCGAGCAAACGCACATTAAGTCACAATAAACCAATCAACATGGTAGCTAAAGTGAGTACCTAAAAAATTTAATGCTGTTAGGTGGTAAACGCATTATTTAATAACTGCTGGACCGTTTTTTTTTTTTTGTAATGATCGTTATAGTCCGATTAAGGTTTTAAGGGATTTTTTTTAAAGTTGCCCGGAAAATTGGAAAATGCGGAATGAAGTTGTAGTGGTAGGACTCTTTTGCAGGGGTCTGCCTGGGGACGTACCACACCTTTGCCAGTTATTCAACCGCCAAGCAGTAGTGTGCAAACACTACTGTGTTCCGGATTGAAGGGCAATGTTTCCAGCGGAACTTCTTTATTCCACTGTTTTTTTTATTGTATGTTCTCCGATTCCTCCGCCAATTATTAATAGATTTTTATGATTATTTTTTGTTTGGTATAACATACTTCAGAGGTAGTCCCATGTAAATTTAATCAAAATCGGTTTAGTAGTTGAGTTTTTAAATCAAAATAACTGAAAAAACATGTCATCCTAGTAAACAAAATTGCGTTTTAACTAATTTTGAAATTAGTTTTTAATGTGATGCACTTGTTAATTCCACACTAAATTAAAATTTATTTTCAGTTCGTCGTCTTGTCCTGTCTGGTAGCGGCCGCGGCTGCTGTGGCAGTCCCGGTGCACCATCCGCAGACCTTCCACGCTGCTGCTCCCCTGGCCTACGCCGCTCCCGTCGCTAAACTGGCGTACGCGCCTGCTCCCGTCCAGTACGCGCCTGCTCCCGTCCAGTACGCACACGCTCCCGTCCAGTACGCCCCTGCTCCCGTCCAGTACGCCCCTGCTCCCGCCCACTACGCCCCTGCTCCTGTCACCAAGTACGTCCAAGCCGAGCCCGAAGCCCCCGCTCAGTACGAGTTTGAATACTCCGTCCACGACACCCACACCGGTGACATCAAGCAGCAGAAGGAAGCTCGTTCCGGCGACGCTGTCCAAGGCTCCTACTCTCTGGTGCAGCCCGATGGTGTCCACCGTATCGTCGACTACACCTCCGACAAGGTCAATGGTTTCAACGCCGTCGTCCGCTACGAGGGACACCCAATTGAAGCTCCCGTTGCCAAGGTTGCCTACGCCGCTCCCGTAGCTAAGGTCGCTTACGCTGCCCCCGTAGCCAAGGTTGCCTACGCGCCTGCTCACGTCCAATATACCCAGGCGCCTGTCGCCAAGGTCGCCTATGCTCCCGCTCAGGTCCACTACGCGCCCGCTCCCGCCCACTACGCGCCCGCTCCCGTCCACTACGCGCCCGCTCCCGTCCACTACGCGCCCGCTCCAGTATCCAAGGTCGCCTACGCCGCTCCTCTCGGCCACGTCACCTTCTCATCTCCCGCAGTCTCCTACCACCACTAATGTTATTTTGTTAAATTAACTTATTTATTATGTTAAATATACAGTCAACTCGACGCTCTCTTTTATTTATCTCCGAGGGGAAAGAACTACACAAGGAGGCGTCAAAACGGCGTATCCGATATCAAAACGCTCCAAACGAAGTTAGGAGGAAGCGTGCGGATAGTGTCGGGGAATCAATTGAATTATGTAGCGTTATGAGGCGAGCGGGTCCGGTTACGGCACGTCTCTGGGCCCACTGGGACGAGCCAACGGACGCATCGTCTGACACCTACATTCGGCTAGTTTAGCTATGTTTCCGCTGTAGTTTCGCCCGGCGTCATCGACTTAACATCCCCTCTGGGACCATGCAAAGTTAACAGTCCGGGAGCCAGGGCGTTCGCGCTACTTCAGCAGAAACAGCGCAACGTGTTCTCTTTAATAATTGCAAGCAAATACGAATTGACAGCGCGACGTTGAAAGTGGTTGTTAGAATAAAACGAGGGCTCGTGAAATGTGTGATGTGAATATTATATTTGGTGTTGCCTGTTGTGATAAACTGAAGGGGTTGTTCTGGCTTGTCAATAAATATTTTGGTGGAGAAACGTAAAGCTTTAACAATAGATTGGTAGACAAAAATACTTAATTTTTTTAATCTTTGTGTTCAGATGAATCCGGTAATATTTATTTTTATGTTTTTCTTAGAAAACTCTTATTTAGCTTATCTAATGTTTGTTATGTTACTTACTCAGCTAGAGATAGGTACTAACTATAAAAAAATGCGCAATGTTTAATGTAACTGATATTTTAATTGAAAAAAAAATATCAGCACACGTACATGCAGAAAAACTATGTTTTAGTGAATACCCTAATATTTTACTTGGTTGTACTAATACCATTGGCGAACCTACAGCCAAACAAATAGTGAAAATAAATTGTTATTCGTGAAATAACACGAATTTATTTTCACTATTTCATTGGTAAATGTCATTCGATCTCCCAAATCCGGCACACACATCGGTTTGTGGATAAAACCGAGATAAAACGCCGCAACAAAGCGCTCAAACAGAATATTAAACACGTCGAATCGAATAAATAATAAATCAGTCAAAATAGAGAAGTAAAACATCGTAACTCCACTCACATTTTTACGAACCTTACGACTTGTTTCCGCTGAGTGTTCCAAATGTTTTGGCAAAGTTTTACAATGCCACAAAGGGTTGTATCGCGTTAATCCCGCTATTATCGGATGATGAACTATTAACCCCCCCTGCCCCCTCCCTCAGCGCCCCTTGCGTGCTCCCCGTTCCACTAGTTTGTATAACTATTACGGAGGATATTACACCGCATGTCGGTAATATTCCTTGGAGAGTTGGTGCGTCGTGTTATTACGAGTATGATGATGCGATAGGGTTTGAAGATGTAATTATTTTTTCTTAATTTACCTATGATCAGACAAACAAGGGAGATGTGCCTTAGCACAATGATTGTCCGTGTTCAAACATCTCCGTTTTTCACCCGCTTTTTAGGGTTTCGTGCAAGGAACTCTTATAGGGTATGTCTATCCGTCCGTCCTAATTTTTTAGAACCTTCTAACTTCTACAGTTATTAAGACAAGCGCAAGAAACTTTGCACAATTAGTTTTAATGTAGATACATTTCTCTGGATTCGGCTTACTGCACGTTATGTTTTATCATAGATACATACCAAGCTAATAAAAGCGTGTTAAAAAACTCGCATGTAATATTTTGTCTAAATTCTCCAGGGATATTTTAATATCTTGCGTCAAAAGTGAAAGCTTTTGCAGTCTTCAAATTAACTAAAAATACCAGTCAAATTAGCATCGTCTAACAACCATGTATTGTATTGTAAAGTAACATGGTCAATTTTACTCTACAATATTGCAAACCTCGAATAAGACCACTTTAAATTGACCTCAGCAACTTTGAAGGTCCACACATTGGTAGAAGAAATACAATACCTATTTTCCTCGCTAAGTTGAGATGAAAAGTTTTGTCTGTTAAATTTGTTTACGTCTCGTGCCACTTTTTAACTAGCTTTGCTCGTGTTTAAATCTTAGAATTGTTCACTTGCTCTGTATTTAATGCCAGGCACTCGCCCAAATAAGAATTTTGCAGCCAAATAACTATTCCTAGAGCTATTGGTGTAGGCACGTTGGGGCAGGCTGAGGCTCTTGCCCCACCGTGTCTGGCCTGGCAGGCCCGGCATGACCACAGGGATGACATATTTTTTCAAATTTACTACTCTTCATACTCATAAGATTGTTTTCCTTTCTTCCGTTTCTATTCTTTGTATTCATAGAGCCTAAAGTATGAATGTGTTGTAGAAGCCTAATTTTTGGGAATTTCCAATAAGCAGGCTTCAATGATTACAATGATTACGAAAATCTTGGTTACGATCAACAACTACAGATAGCTGGCTTGTTGGCTTGTATGGTTTGGGTACCTACATAGCAAAATGGTTCTAGAAAGAAAAAAAATATTTAAAACTGAAATACCGACATGATTTAGCCATGACCCTTGTGGAATAGTTTTAAAAGAAAGTTCCAATGTTAGTTTAATAGGTTTTTATATGATTATTAACTAAGGAAGTTTTCGGTGCCTACGATAGATTTAAAATTGCGCCTCCCTAAATTAAAACTTTGCTACGCTCATGTCTAGAGCCGAGACCTAGAAAGACAGGCTTTTGTACCTGAACCCGAAAATATCTATATGTAACGAACGATAAAGCACAGTCTGTATTCTACGGGATTTGTTTTTCTACGGGAGGATCAAAGTAGATTGGTCGTTCCAAAGCAGACACGTGCTAGGCGCAGTCCGTGCTATTATGCGCACGAGCCTGCACGTGCCTGCAATCTCTTCCGGATGACCCGTGTCGAGTTGCACGGGATATTTTTGCGGCTTCTAGTGGTCGGACGCGGACTATGAAATTCGATACTGAATTGATACGAATCGAGTTGTAATGCCATGTTGATGTAGCTGCCAAGTTTTTGCGTCTGCAGCTGCGTTTGTCGTTTGAATCGAGAAAAGGGATTGGCATCGTCCGAAAAAGTACAAAAGTACTATTTTTTTATAGCTATTTTATTATTCAGGCCGTGGTTCAGATGAGACACACAAGGGAGATATGGTAAGGTGGTGGGTGAGAATGCATCAGGACTAAATCAGGCCTGATTTCTTCAGTCGATCTAACCCAGCAGATGACTTCACTCTATTTTGCACGTGGACTATTAGTAAGTTCACTGGAGTCGCAACAAGTTTCTTAGTGTTTGTAAAAAAAATGTGAGTGAGCCATACTCATAGTTTTTTTGGCGGTATGGTGAAAAAAGAGTATGAAAAATGCAGACATTTGAACACGAACAATAATTGTACTAAGGCATATCTCCCTCTATGTTCCGAATTTTATCGCGTAAAGAAACTCCGAGCATAGCTCTCTCCATTGCCCGTTGTGTGACCCTGAGTTTTTCCAAAAGACCAACAGTTAAGAACCAGAGTCACGACATAGCTATTAAAATCTGCAAGTTGAAGTGGCAATGGGCAGGCCACATCGCTCGAAGAACTGATAACCGATGGGGAAGAAAGGTTCTTGAGTGGAGACCGCGAACCGGAAGACGCAGCGTAGGTAGGCCTCCCACTAGATGGACCGACGACATTGTGAGAGTCGCGGGCATCCAGTGGATGCAGATGGCTGGATGTCGTTCAGTGTGGAGGTTAAAGGGGGAGGCCTATGTTCAGCAGTGGACGTCTTCTGGCCGATGATGATGATGATGATATCATTTCACATTATTTATAATTAATATTAATTAATTATAAAAAAAATGTGAAACTGCGAGGCACTGCATGGCTCGAATAAATGAGTAAGTTCAGAACTAATAGCTAAACCTTCTATACAAACACCGATCAGATAAACGCCCCCATTCTCTCTACATCGCAAAACACAAATACGAAGCTAAAGTTACATTTAACTTGTTCGAACATAACAACGAGTCCAATAAGCTGCCACCACCAGCCACTCAATATTTACGCCTAGCTTTCATCTGTGTAGAAATCACCCCGAAGCACTAACGCCAGGGCCCTCCCGCAGGCTTTGAAAGCAAACACAATTTATAGTCGATTTTGAAGGCATTGTCGCACTATGGCAATGGTGTAGGTTATTGCAACAGTATATTGACATCACCTGGTTCCAGAGAAGCCAAGATGCTGATACAAATTTACCTTTTATTTAGGTATAAATCATAATGCCCGCGTGGGAGATGTAATGCTTGTGTGTGTAATATGTTTAGCTTTACGGGGTGGCATTACTGTTTTATCACAAAACCACATCTCTAAAATAATGAATAAAATAAGGCATTTACTCAAATAACATAATTAAAAGATCGTTGTCATTTTTGTACCAGACAAGTTATAAATAGAGACTGTAAGACTTTATTTAGTTAATTTCGGTCTGTCATCTATAAACTCTAAAATCATTCTCATCCTAAATTAACTAACACATAGCATGAAAAGCCACTTGCAAAATTTCTGCTCACACAAGTGTAAAGCTTTGATAAATGCGCTCACTAAGTATTTTAACATATCTCTACAATAATCGGAAAGAAATATGCACATTATAGCAAGAGAAATAATAAGGTAAGAGCGTGCACTTGTTTAGCTTGTTAATTATTTCTCTTCCTATTCGAATTCGCAGCCTCAAGTTGAGCGCGTTGGATTAATGATGAAGCAGTTAAGCGTCGAATGACCCATCACTAAATCTTTGTCTTTATTAACAAGGTGGCACGGCGGGTTTTCCTAGTAATCTCCAATTCTCCACTTCTGCTTTGATGCTAAATTTGGGAGCACGGTTACCTTAAGCGATCCAAACTTTAGCCGACTTCTAAGCATACCTGCAGTAGGGCCCTGGCTTCAGGGTGTAAAGGGGCCGGGTGGTCGCAGGGAGTGTACCCCCGAGGGTGCAGGGGGTGTGGGGTGCAAGACTACGTCGGAAACAATTAGGCAGTGCGCACGCGCGCTGCTTCCTGCGCCTAATTGGCGTATCTGTTCCGTTCATGTATTGGATATAATTGACAGCGATGATGCTGTAATGTGATTAGATTGATATCATGTCGGGAGATGCCGATTGGAGTGAAGTTTAACTTTTTAATATATTTTGTGACTATCTCCATCGTGTAGGTATAGGTAGTAATACTAGCTACAAGTACTTACATACAAGTACAAGTACTTACAAGTACATTAAGCAATTGTGATAAAGTCTAAATTCGATTAACGTAAATGCAGAAAAAAGGTTGTAAGCCTTTTTCTGCATATACGTTCATTGCCTAGACATTGAATGTATGTCTCTTCCTTCTTTCTGTTTAGTCAAATTATCTTTACAACTACGCTGAAGACGGTCAAAGTCAGTGGATATTCTAACACGAATTCAAACCTAATGTAGAACAATAGAAATAAGATAATGTCAAAGAAAGTCGCCCACTGTAATTTATTTACTAGCAACGATTCGTACCACACAATTGTTTGAGCTTTAAGCTTGCATTTTATTAAGTAAGGCGTTTATTTAGTTCTGAACATATTGGTATGGGACTTGTGGAAATATACAACGGTAAAAAGGCAAGTTCTTACACTTTTTAACCGATTTCAAAAAGGAGGGTTCCTACTAACACTGTTGTACTAGGTTAGCATAACTTTGAAACTTACAATTTTGGTTGACAACTCAATGTTTAATGCAGCCATTCATTAGCAATACTAATGACTGCTAAACACCCGCTCTGCTCCCCTCAATTCCCATGACATTGCTTTGTTCAGAAAATCTATTTATTCGCGTCGCGATAGCCGTTGTCTTGGAGGTAGCTGTCATATTGAGTGCAATGCTTCGGAGTGATTCTAAAGCTTTTAACAGTGTTTCTGATTCCTTCACTTATATTTCCATCCTAATGAGAGTGGCAGGTAAAAAATATTGCCTCGGGATAATTTACTACACGTCAGCAATTTTTATCCTATATAACATACTGCTTTGTAGTACTTTTTTATATTTGAAGTGTTGTTCTACATTTTAGGATTTTATATTATTTAATGTTACTTGCAGGTAGCAAGAATTATAGATAGCGTTTAGATTGGCATTGGATTGGAAAGTGGCCGTGGCTTAGCAGAAAGAGTTTTGGTGGCGTATACCTGGACCCGGGTATGTCCTAAAACTGCGACCAGAACCACTGGAGGATGGGCAGCAGCGTCCTAATAGTATACGGTGAACGTACTGCGATCCCCAAGCCGCCTGCCAAGCGTGGGGATTATGGCAACACCCCTCTCTATGAGGGAGGCCTTGTCCAACAGTGGACGTAAATTGGCTGATGATGTGTGTGTGTGTGTGATACCTGATAGAGCAGGTTCGAATCCTACCAGGCGTCAAGTTTTTGAATTAATATTACTGTAGCATTAAAATAGGTTCAAATTTAGGTTTTTGTTTTACAGCTTTTACTATTTATATTCCATTCCCAATTATTATAATATACCCAAATCTGTTATTTGTAAGGTCTCTTTTGCGGAGAGAAATGCGGCCAAACAAAATTCCGCTCAATAATTTATTTTGAATAATGTTTTCGTTCCGAGATGTCGGGCGCCTGCCCTTACGTTATAAATTCCTGCGCTGATGTAAACTTATTTATTTAACGTTTTTTTTAATAAAACTTAAGACCTTGCCAAAAAACTAGACGGCTCTCCACGAAAAATATATTTATTCACATTGTAGAGGTTGAAATCTATTTATTCATATCGTATTGCTAATTCAGAGATTAGGCGGTACGTTCCGTCGGTTATTGAATTATCCATTCCGTTTGCGGGGACCCGCTCCCGCTATCCCTGGGGATCTGTTACCATAGAGTCGAAGACACCCTGTGTAGGAGAGTTTAAAGTATTTGGAAGTTCAGGGACTGCGGTGCTTCATAGCTACTAACTAGGATTTGGTTTGAATAAATCTACAAAGATAAGAACGGATGTTTAAGGTTGTTAGATAGATAGATAGATAGAAACTCTTTATTGTGTACACCAGAAATAAAAATTACATACAGATAGAAAACTCTTACGAGCTAGTGCCACAAGTGGCGGCCTTATCGCTAAAAGCGATCTCTTCCAGGCAACCATTGGAAAGAATTTACGTAACAGGATCGACGGGGGATGCTTTTAGTGATACCATTAAATAAATACTACCAAATGTACGGCTTTGTAGTTTTTGAACCGGTTCTGATAATACGATCGAGCGCCTGTTGGTTTAGTAATAACTATAATTTTGCTAGAGTTAGAGTTTAGAGCAAATTTTGAAGTCGGTTTTTTTATTATGAGAATTATTTGTTATTCTTTATTTATGTACCTCTACTACGCTGATTACATCGACATTTGTTTTTTTACTATGCAAGACGTTTTAGTGTGTTTAAAAGTAAAAACATTATTAACTTTGGCGTTATAGTTTTTTTTAAACCAGTTCCAATAACATCAAAATTTTTGTACGCTGTTAATTTGGCCATAACAATAATTTTGACTATTCTCATTCTAACGTAAATTTTTTACATAGATTTATCCACAATTTAGTAGGTATATAATATATTATTTTATCTTGATTTATGAAACATAAATGAAAACAGATATTCAAAAATAATCGGCCGATATTAGCCATTTTTTATTTTTTTTCTCCTTTCAGTTACCAACCGGTAAGAGGCTTTCAGGCGGCCACAAAACTCCACTATCAAGGCTAGCCAATCTTGAACTAAATTATACATAAGTAGGTACCAACAGAAATACATCCATACTCAAATCCTAAGAAATGAAACTTGCAGCAGTATTTTAACGTATTTCCTTACACTGGAACAAAGTATACCGAAAACTCGAATCAAATCAAGAATCCAACATCCCTATGGTAGGGGGAAGCGGGGTAAACCCGACGTCGGCTTCGCGTTGCCTAAACTAAACGATGCGCTCGCAGCGTGAATACATTATTGCGGCGCGTTACGTATAAATGTTTAGAGCGCGGTGCGCCCAATTACTGCGGTAACCTGACAGCAAGTTTGTAAACTGGCTTTAATGGAACGTGTTCCTATTATAAATATAAACATATACCAAGTAAATTAATCTCTCTCTTCCGACTATGAATCCCACATGGTGGTGGGGTCAGCCTTCCTTACTTTTCTCCTCCACTTCGCTCTATTCTCGATATCGTCTTCGGAAACCTTACACTCGCTCATGTCCTTTAGCACGACATCTTTCCACCTTGTCTTGGGTATGCTTCTGGATCTTTGAGCGGGGATGGAAAGTTGCAGTGCTATACCTAGTAAATTAATAAGCGCGCTTTAAAAAACTAATTTTAAGAGTCCAAGGTTCGCGAGTCTTTCATCTCGCTCACGCGTTTTTTTTTTAACATATACAAATATTGGATATGCTTATGTAAAATGTAAACAGTAGGAATAAATAAACATCGATACAAAATAATGTTAGGTAATATATTTTTTTTAAATTCAAACTAGTTTACAAAAAACTGAGCAATAAAAATGTTACTGGAACTGATACTAGTTACATTTTGTTTTTTTTTTAATTGTAATCGTAAAATAATTTTTTAATTATAAATAAATTAAATTAAATTTGTATATTTATTTACTAAGTAGGTATACATATGTATTTATACAATACAATATCACTTTATTATACACCATATAAAATAATAATTAAAAGTAACTTAAAATGAATACAAAACCAGCATATGTGGTCTTGTTGATAATACTGAATACTAGTAACGATAAGACTGGCTAGGCTAGTTGGTTCTGTCATAAGCACTTGTCAGCGCCACCATGGTCTCTATTCCCCTCTGTCTAGTACCCTCGCAAAAACGACGCGCTCACGCGTAAAACATCTATAAACCGTCATTAATTCTTCGCATTTAAGTCTTAATTACGTTAATGGCGTCGACAATGGAGCAATAGAGCACAAGGAATATAAGGAGCCACTCAATTAGAAAGCGACTAAATTAATTGTATAGTTGGCTAAATGAGGGATCCGTGGGTTTTGTTCACGAACACCGATGGTGCCTCCCCTGTTCAACTGTACTGCAAAGTTGGTTTCTCTGTCGGGACATTCAAGTCGGCGGTGTTTGCTCAGGTTCCCCGAGTTCTCATTGGCGAGCGAGCGAGGGCACCCCCTAGCGGCTATACCGATGACTGGTAAAGAGGCGTCGATGGGACTCTGTCATATTGATAGGTATTTGCGCTTTTATGTCTGCTTGGAAAATGCTTGATTGTGGGATTTGTCAATTTGGAATGGACCAAGGAATGATTCTCCCAGTTAAAAAAACTAAAAAACACGCTTTAAAATCGCTAACACTGGTAAGGATAATGGGAAAAACTATTTATATTATTGCATTGTCATCAGTCCTTGTTAAGTGTGCAAAATTTCAATTTAATTCGCCGTTTTGAAATAGTTGAAAAACAAGGTCAAAAAATCCGTTACATACATAGGTACCAAGCTAATAAAAGCATGTTGAGTTAAAACAAGAACCTTTGTAGAATCACTTTGTTGTTCGTCTGTCTGTCTGTCTTACACTTTTTCTCAAGAACGCGTATAGGTATCAAGTTGAAATTTATATCAGATACCTACTCTGGTCTACTGTCTCTCCCAGCTGTGAGAAAATCAAACTTAAGTCAACGCGATCAAAAGATATGACCGTTTGCGTCGCATATTTTACAATTTCACAAGGCAATCAAAACCTATAGGGTACTTCCCGTTGACCAAGAACCATGGAATTTGGCTAGAAACAAGGTCTCACAAAAATTTCGAAAATTTGTTTACAACGATTTGGATCGTCATTTAGAAATACTACTGCCTAAGAATGGAACTCCCTGCCGTCCTCCTTGTTTCCTGAGAATTAAAATCTAGGCATCTTCAAGGGTAGAGTGAATAGATTTGTTCTAGATTAACGTGTTCTATCCTCGGCCACACCGTCGCTTACTATAAGGCGAGTTGGTGGCTAAACGTAAATCTATTCTACCTAAAAAAAACTGTGCTATACGACTACTGCAGATTCAACACCACAGCAACAATATTACAACTGTGCGCACACAGCTCTAGTCCCCACAATAATGTTATTATTTGACAACATTTACTAATAATTTGCTCGTTAATCGTCTCCGATCCCCTTGTACTAACTACCGCATTGTGCCTCACTGGCCCTCTGCGACTAACGAGTAACAACTGACTAAGGGTGCTTTCACACTACTTGTTTTTTATCAGCTTTATAATGTATAATTTGATTTATGTTAATTTGCTAGTCCTAAGTAGTAGAAAATCCTAAGCGCGCGTGATCTATCCTTTTGTAAAATCCTCCCAGGGCTACCAAGAGACCAGCCTAGCCGATTTTGGGGTCCACTGGTAATACATTGTACTTACGCATTATAGTTTAAATAATTCTTGGCATTCTCTATGTTAACATGCAAACCTTTTTGGAAATAAACTTTACTTTACATTCGGCAGCTTAGCCGAAGCTCGCGACATTCGTACGGCAAAATCGCGTGACTTGACCATACAACAATTAGCAGCGCGTCTGTCGCGCTGGTGTCATGCTGAAATGACGGCGATGGCAGCGCTGTTTAGTTTCATTATCCTAAATAGTTAATTCAAAGCTAAGAGAAGGAAGGAGACAGCATGACCTATTTAGGATGACAAGACAATAATACGAAACAACCGCGGTGCCATATAGCGGGTTGTCTTTGTAGTCGCAACAATGTGAGAGCATCAGCTAGTGCATCAGTGCTGCAGAACGGTTAAGCCGCCCAATGTGAATACACCCTAAGCAGACACGACTCTACGTAATTACTGTAGCTCTTTGTAAAGATATTTGTACCAACATGCTCTTTTGTTGGCAGTTCCTATGAAATTAATAACCAGTGTTGCCAATTTCTTGATTTCCTTTATATGTTGGTAGCGTCTAAAAATCCTGCAAAACTCTGTAAATAAGTATGAAATTTTACTGCATACTGCGTTTTCCTGATCTTTTCTTAAACAGCTTCTATTTCAAATTATTCAGAAATAAGGACTTAATTTGAAGGTTTTATTGTTTTTTTACTTTAATGTTTGTAAGTAGATACTTATTAAAGATTATTATAATATGGATACGCGCACCTAACATGAGATAAATATATCCAGCAACGAGATAAGGAAAGCACTGGATGATCATAAATTTCTTGACAAAATAAGTAATTGTAAAATATTTCTAGTACATATATAATATCACTAATTGTTATTTCTGGAATGGTTACCTAGAAAAGATTACGCTTTTAGCGTTAAGGTCGCTACTTGAAACTCTAGCTAGCCTGCTTTCTATGGTTAAGTGTTTGTTATTTTAATTTCTGGTGTGCACAGTGAAGTAACAAGTAAATTAGTAGGTAGTAAAGTAAGTAATTGGTAGTTTCAATTAAATAATTGGACCGTCTATATACACCACTGTAGATATTCTCCTGCTGGACTCAATCTCAAACCAGCACTATGCTGAGTTGGGGCAGGTTTGGGGGAAAACAATGCATGTGAAAATTTTGTTCTGTCTTTTGGTTATTATGTTTTTTTTGCTTCTTTCTTCTTGAGGGATTTTTGCGTCACACGTCAAGTGCATTTGCCATTGTCAAGTAAGTATTGTTTTATAAGTTTTATTTAATATCTTCAAACAAATCATAGTCAGAGCTAATCAAAGTAAGTCACGGTCAATTCGAAATCATGGCGTAGTAAAATGGTGGAGGTTTTAATAGAGAGGCTTCCGCAGAGTTTTGGAAACATTACGAAAATACGTTTCACCTCATTATATCACCTCACCTCGATAATAAACAATAAACCACCATTATTACATGTTACCACTCGAAATAACAAAAGTTTTAAGAAAATATATTATGTTACAATGTGGCGATAACGTTTTTTCACGTTGGCGCCAAAACTCTATTTATATTTTTTTTTGTTAATTTTTTTTATGATACTGGGTGACGAGACTAGCGAAGTCGCTCGCCTGATGGCTCTTCACGCTTGCCCATAACAGCTCAACGCCACTCAGAATTTTGAACTTCCACAGTTCAAAACCCTGGATGGCAATGCACTGCGCTCGTCACCCCGAGATATAAGATGTTAAATCTCTGTGTGCCCTGTAATTGCGCTGGAAACATTGCCCTTCAATCCGGAACACAGTAGTGTTTGCATAACTAGCAAAGGTGTGGTATTTCCCCAGGTGGACCCCTGCAAAAGAGTCCTACCACTACACAAAATAAATATTGTTTTCTTCACAAATAAAAGAATTGTCTATGTATATCACTCTTTTTTTTACCGCAACAGAGGTTAAATCGTGGAGTTATAGGTAATCTGTAAATTGGCAACATTAGTTCTGTTCCGAGGGAGGATTAGAAAACTATCGCGCGCATTCAATGAACTCCTATAGGTGCTGCGTGATGAGTACTCATACTCACAGCTAAGTAATTACTTTGCAATCGTCTTTCTGCAGCAAGATAATTAATATGAAGCATTAGAAATATGAAATAACTTAGCAGACTTTTTATATTTTGAAATCTTTTTTTTAATTTATTTTTATGTGACAGTATGTTTGACCTTGAAACAGATTTTGCATAAAAATTAAATATTTGTGTTGAATAACAGCGACTTTAATTAAATTTGGCAGAGTAGGGTACATTTTGAGGATCATCATAACTTACTCACTTTTTTATAAGGTGTTATTTATTTTGCAATATTTTTTAGTTTGTTTAGGTTCAATCTTGTCTCCTAGAACCAGTTTCTTCTAACTGATTTTGCATACTTACACCTTTAGTTCTGGTGATAAAAAAATGTACTTCACCCAAAATTGTAATACATATTTTCAAAATGGACGCAAGAATTAAATAAAATAAGATAAATACAAATTAATAAAAGCTAGTTAAAAGATTTTTTTTTCTTTAATAAAAGCTAGTATCAGAGAAAAATGTGTTTCACTTTTTTGTACGAACGCAATGCCTTGCTTAACCAAATTTGCATTTTAATCTCTATTATTCATTGTTATGAAATAATTGTCTATGTGCAATTAAAAGTTTAAAATGAAACAAGATATAATAATACACAAATCAGTATTTATCTCTATAAATATATGAACCATCCAAGGTTTTACTGGTATATTCACTCCAGAACTCATCAGAAAGGCACCACTTCATACCGTTCGGGGTGTTCCACCATAATCGAAACTTTTTCTTTGCGGGCGCATTCTTCGCTTTAACACTGTTCACCGCCTTACAAAGCTCACAGATGGGATTATAGCTGCTGTAATTTGAATCTATCGTGTAGAGATTGGTCCAAGAGAAGAAAGTTTCATGTAAGATAGGATGAATCATTGTTAGATGTATAAATTCCGCTAAATTATGCGGGTGGACCTTCCGGGCGTCTATGTACGAGCCTGGTGGTAGAAACCTGAGAATAATAATTGAGAAAAAAGCTTAATTAAATAAATAAATAAATATTTTTGGGACATTATTGCACACATGGTCATCTGACCCCAAACTAAGCAAAGCTTGTAATATGGCAGCCAGAGACTGATATACATACATATATATTTTTAAATACATGCTTAAATAGATATTAACACCCAGACATAGAACAAACACAAATGTTCATCACACAAATGTTTGTCCTAGATGGGAATCGAACCCACGCCCCCAAGCGCAGAAAGTAGGTTCACTACCAACTGAGCCACCGGGGCAGTCGAATTAGACGTAGGTATCGATATCAGCAGAATTTGTAGGCGTGAGATACTTTGGTAAGTTATTTACCCACGCTGGAACGCAAATACCTACCTTTTCCAGGTAGGTTATTTATGCGTTTGAGATAAGAGGGCTAAACTCGGTTGAAATCCAAAAATTTGGATCACTTTTGCTAGGTTTTTAAACGTACTAAATAGCATGTACCGATATACTTCAGTGAAATGTTCAAAGGAAGTGTTTATTCAGCTTTTTTACAATGTTATTGCAGCTGTCAAAGAAAATAATTAAACGAATAGAAATAGTACAAGAGGCTGTGTTTGTATGTCTGTTTCCATTCTTCTCCAAAATGGATGGACATAAATGCATTTTTTTTATTTGAAACAGCTAAATATATGTATTATTTCGCTGATTTGAAAGCAGGTTTCATTACGATGATTCTTAGCCTTTTTTGATCATAATCTGTCCAGGTAAAAAAAAAAGGGCTTTTCCAAATTACAGTCCGGCCGCTAAGAAAACGCGTCTGACAGCTGCCATTTAAAAAAATCTAAATTAAAGAATGAAAACATTTTCTTTATCAGTTTACTATAGTATATTGCGGCTAGTAGACCTATCCCTACCAAATTATCCCTACTGGTGATGGCTAAAAGTTACAATTCAAATACAAATTCAAAAAGCTTGTAAAAGTGATCAGAATTTACCGGTTTCTTTCAGATTTTTACAATATCGTGGCAAATGTAGGCGCATTATTTTAGCAGCAGCACTATAGCTGAGAGTTTTTGTTTTTTAACTGACTTTCAAAAAGGAGGAGGTTATCAATTCGACTGTTTTTTTTTAAATGTTAGTTACCTCATAACTTTCGACTGGGTGAACCGAATTTGATGATAATTTTTTTATTTGAAAGCTGGCACTTCTCGTGTGGTTCCATTTCAATTTGGTCCAGTTCTGACAGTTTTATGAATTCGGTTTTTTATCTTAATGTATTACCTGTTATAATCAGCTCCACCGTAGACAATAGGCACCGCATAATTATCGTACCCATGCAGAACATCTCGAGTAACATAGTCGTCATCCAACGAGTTCTCAAAAGCTATGTAGAAATAATAATTCTTCCGCAGCATAGTTTCACAGTCACCCTTTTCGCTGCATACTCTTTTCGTGCAATCGCCGTAGATGTCTATTTGTAACGAATAATGTAACAATTCTTCCTGAAGCTTCATTAAATGTTCGTTTCTTAAGCTCATAGTATTGCAGTTGCTAACAATCCAAGCTGCAGCTCTGGTTTTACGTTGCAAAACTGACCTTATTTCACTGTTAACAGGATGCTTAGTCGTATTCCATTGGACGTTTACGCTTGGAGCCACTATATCTCCGTTGAGATCTCGCACAACGAAGAACTTCCAAACTAAATCCGAATCGAGTCGATATGTAAAAGTCCAGTTGAAAAAGTCGTCGTTGTGAAGTCCGCAAGCCGGGTAGTTAGAAGGCGATTCCTCTGAAGTGAAGATGTACAGCTGGGAGGGAGATCGTGTTATCGGGACCCATTTTTTTGTAAAATAAGACTGATCGAAAACAATAGCATCAAAGTAGAAGAGCGTAGGGGAGTAGTCGCCGCCAAAATGAGCTTTGTTAGTCGTCAAAATACAATTGGCCGCTGAAGAGTTGCATTCACTGAGGTGATTGAATTGTCTCATACTTTTCCATAGTAAAATGTATTTCATATTAGGCAATCGAGATCGCAGCGCTTTTGCGTCACGTTGTCGTTCAAGTAGCGATGCGATGGCAGCCATGTTATCCGCGAACGCGGTGAGGTGCCGGATCGACAGTAAAAGCAGAAATCCGTATATAAACACGCATAGTACTAGCCATACTGCATCTTTGGGTGACAATCGTTGCAATCTTTTGAACTTGAAAACACAAGCCATCCTTGAAAGTATTAAAAACTCTCGATAAAACTGACATAATTTTGAGACGACGATTGTAAATTAATTCAATGCATAATAGATTACTTACAGCAGAAATTAAATTAAATGTATTAAGAAATAATTTTATATAACTAATGAAGATGTCATGGAACTTTACTTTTGACCACAGATATCTACTATACTAGTCGGAGACTTGACCATAGAGTACGTACAATAAAGTAAATCACAAATGAGTTAGTAAAATATTTCCTAAACATAAACCGGATATAGAAGTGATATCCGGTCTATTGTTCGGAAATATTTATAGGGAAATATCCCTAAAATCACTTTACATGCGTGGGAGTGACTCTACACTATTCAGACATACTATTGTGCCTCATAGGTGGCAAAACCATCTCCTATAGCAGATAAAGAAACGTTTAGACAACCTCACAAAGATATTTAACACCCTACTAATCCCAGATTAAGATTGTATCTCGTCGAGGATGTGATAAACACTCTACATTAATAAATAGAACGTAAAGTCGTGAACAGTTAGTCGATTGAAAAAATACTGACCGTGATAGGCCGTGACACGTCCGAGACATTGTTGGACGCGCCAAACTACAGTTATTGTTGGCAAAATAAAGCCTTTATTGTGGTGCAAAGCTTTCGAGAGCAAAAACTTGGTTTACAATGACGTTGTAATTGAATTAAGTCCACTCGGAGGCGTCCATGTCCGTTCTTTGGTTCTAAGAATGTGTAAGAAGAGGGTTGTCAGTGAATTATTGGTAACAACTTTGCAGCTGGTCATTCGTCAACATTCTAAGGTCTTTGTAATTTTGTAAAACAAATAGCTTAACAAACTAAAGATATGGAATCCAGGAATCAAAACCCAGAAACTTTATCTAGTATCAGACCTAAAAAGCGTGGTTTACTTAGGTATAATCAGCCCACGATACTTAGATCTGGCAGCTGCAAGAAAAAGATAGTATAAAGCTGAATAAAAGTTCTAATCGCTTTAGTTAAGTTTTGTAATGTAAAACTTAGTAACGTTACTGGTAGTTAAAATATTGATATTCATTTCACTCATGATGTTTATTCAACTATTAACAATGTCTAGAGCTAAAACAAATTGTACCATTAAAATTGTTAGTAGAAAATTCATCAAATTTAATTAAACATTTTAAGAAATGAGCTACCTTTTGCGGTGTTTCCGAGAAGCTACAACATGGGGTTCTTTAAAAGACGAGTTAATAGAGTCTTAAAGGGTCGGCAACGTAAGTATTTGTGATGCCTCTGGTGTTACAAGTATCCATAGGCGACGGTGACTGCTTACCATCAGGCGGCCCGTCTGCTTGTTTGCCACCTATGGCATAAACAAAAGAACATTAAAAAAAACAGTTTGAAAAACAATTTTCAATACAATTACCATAAGAAACCTATTCTTAAAATGTCATGTCCGAAAAGTAAAGCAAAAAATATTACAATGTAATTTCTAAGGGTTAAACATTAAGCTGTTTAAATATTTATGGAGTATTTACGTATTGACAAAACAAAATGGTCGATAATGGTCTATTGTGGCACTGTCCCGCTGTTTCGAGTGGTAGCACTTCATTGACCACTCGAGAGCTTCCGCGCTATTGTGTTCTGGGCCACTGATGGAGGACGAAGGGGGATTATATGGTGAAGCTATTAGAATTAACTTGATTTACTCTACAATATAATATCAAATAACTGTGCCCTACGGTTTTATCCGAAATTTTTCAGCCTTCCATATTTTTAAGATCAAAGTATGCTAGTAGATGTGTAAATACAAATTGTAGCCACCCGAACCTTCTTGCCTATACTTCTTATAGCCGTAATATGTCTTATTACTATGACTCATCAAGAAAGACCTAGCAAATTCTACAAAACCTTTCAACTATTGAAACTAATACTAATCTATAATTCATTTACTTAATGCCGTAGATAAGAAACAAGCTAACGCGTAGCCTGATGGCAAGCGATCAACGTCACCTATGGATATCCGTAACGCCAGTGGTATATCATATATACTAGATAGGTACGTTACTGCCGGTTAAAGACTCTATTAACAGCCCTATTGAAGAACCCCATGTTATATGTAGTTATTTGGAAATGCCGCAGGTAGGAGAATCCATCCATCCATCCATCCAAACTTTCACATTTATATGATATTAGTGTGATATACATACTCGTAGTAGGCACAAGCAGGCGCGGATCCACCGTTATGGGCACGATGGGCATGCCCACAACCCACAACCCTAATACGTGACTTGTGACGTCACACTTTTACGGTCTAATTAGATCGATAGACTTATATTATATCCAATGCCGTAATAAATAAAAAAACAATGAAACGTGCGTGATTCGGAACACAGCTTACGTAGCAAAGTAGGTATACCTGTGACCTACCTACTTCTTCTTCTTACTCTTTTAGGTATGTAGTCAATTAGTCATAGACGCTCTGCTGCCACGTCACATTTTTGACAACATAATTTATTTATCCGTTTCATTTTGGCACCTGAACGCTTGTATTGAAAGAAAGAGATGACTATTCGCCATGCACGAGCAAGTTCATACGCTGACTCACACTTGCCCAATTTTCGGGAGGCTGCATAGATTTACGTAGCAAAAAAAATTTTAGGTCTATGGGTGGCTGTGAGCACAACCTTTTTTGAGGGCTGGATCCGCGCCTGGGCACAAGACACAAATATTGACAGCACTAGGGTAGAGCGAAAGAAACGGTCGCTCTAGGCGCCACTCGCTCTCTCTAAGTTTAGTCGCCCTTATCAAAGTTAAAAAAACTAGGGCCGGCGCTAATAATATGGAATCACTGACGGCTGTTTTAGCATGGATTGTGCCTATAGCAGTGTCTTTCCATAAACTGGGTACAGCATAAAACAATACATATTATGTATAATATATAAAAGCACAACATAAACTTTGTATAGAAATTAAAATTTTAGCAAATTAAACATAAAAATAGTTAATTAAATATATTGATGACTAACTTCAATGTAATTCTTTTAGCCATGCCTAGGTAAATCACATAATAGCATTTCTTAAAGATTTGAAATAGATTTTATATCCACAGAGTTCTCCTTATTAAAATGTATGTCTCTGTAAATATCCATAAATACTGTTATTAAAGACCTACCTACTTGAAGTAATACCAAAAAAATAACCATATCAAGACGCAACAATTGAATAATCATATTTTATTAGGACGAGATATTATTTGTGACTTTTTTTGCGCAAGAAGCATTGTGTAATTCGAACTTCTACCCATTCAAGTGAGGTAACTCTATACAAATTGGCACCTCCATTGAATAAAGTTGACACTTTTATATAACCACGATTACACTCACAAAACGAAATTAGAGCCCAATAATATTATTAAGGGTTTTTTCGATGACTTACCTACGATACAATGGTACTCCCCTTCCGTAAGGACAAATAGTGGTACCTCGGATTACCTCCGACGTTTGTATAAACACAATAAATATTTTTTGGGCAGGCCTTTCAGAACTTGTAGATTAGAGATATGGAGATAAAGTCGTAAGATAATGTTAAGTTCCAATTTTGCATTCAGCAGCAACGTAATTTGAATCACTTAAATCATAATGTCAAAACTTTGGAAAAAATATCAATAATTCTTGCAAAGTTGACTAGTGTGAATGTTGCTAATAGATTTTCGGAAGTTTCTCTACTCTACTTGAGCACTTCTTACCGATATGCAATTTTTAAAGTGACAACTTATTTAGCCGCGATGAACAATTTTGGTAGGGGCAAAACTTATGGGTTCACGACGATAGCAGCACCGACATGCAAATTTCTGTTGGAAGTCCCCATAACTGCCAATTTTTTTAAGGACTTCATAATATCATTTTCATTATCATCAGCCAGAAGACGTCCACTGCTGAACATAGGCCTCCCCCTTTAACCTCTACACTGAACGACATCCTGCCATCTGCATCCACTGGACTCTCACAATGTCGTCGGTCCATCTAGTAGGAGACCTACGATGCGTCTTCCGGTTCGCGAATTTCATATTCATATTTAGTTTATTGCGTATATATGGGTACACAGTACACAGATGGAAAAATTACAGTAAAAGAGCGCCATCATCGACCTTTCGACAAGCAAACAAATTTAAGGACATAAGGAAAAATAAACTAAACATACGCATTATTCTTACGCAAGGCTTTTTCCGCCGCCAATGTCGTGGCTGTGCTTGAACCAAGCGGTCTTGCGCGTGACGATAAAAAGAGGCCTGACGGTATGACACTTGTTCCCTGGCAGTTGGGACGGCCCCTTTTATGGGACGCAACTTGTGTCTTGCGCAGGATAGAGTGAGCACCTGGAGCAGTCATTGTCACTTAGCAGCTTCTTCTTGCAGCGGCGTCGTGTGGCGGGTCGCTCTCTTCCCTAACATATGGCGAGGAGAACGATGGCTGGCAGTGCTGGCACATGCGTTAACTCGTGAACGGGTGCTGTTTGCGGGAGTCGGTCTGCTTTAGGCTCGGTTCGTTTGTCTTGCTCATATTATAAATTTAAGTTTAAAATTGTGAAGTGCATTAAACGAGAGGGAAAAAATGCATGTACAATTATATATACGAGTAGTTATTAAAAAAAGATGGACTCTATGATTATTTAAGTTTAATTTAAGTCAAATTTTGTTAATATTACGTCTAAGAGAAAAATATTTATAAAGGAGCAAACAAAGGCATGTACGATTTTGTCCATGGTGTAAATGTATTATTTAAAAAAAAACTTGTGCCGATACTTTGGCGCCGTCACACAGGCAGGGTAGACCTGGTGCGGCGGCCAATTCAGCGTAGCAGCACAAGCGGCGCAATATGTTTACCTCTGTATATAATATTAGAAGGGGAAAAAGATTTGAACCGGGCATCGCAAGCTTCGTTTCTATGTTAAGCTAATAATTAAGGAAGTAAGTCTCTACTATTTTAAGTTCCTACTAAAAAAAACTGCAACCACCAATCTCTGAATAATCAAATCACACATTCAAAAAACCATTTGTCCTATTTGACAACAGTCGTGATTTTATTATCGCAGTCCAGTGCACTTCGCTGACAATGACCCGAGAGGATAACCGGGAATTAACCGCCGGTAAGTGGATTAACAGCATGTGGTGAACGCGGCCCTTCCGCTTTGTGCCATCACTTGAGATTGACATTGTATAAAGCTGGGATACTTAATTAAATAATGGTTTCTTAGATTTTATTTGATGCGATTTAATATTTAAAGGGCAGAATATCGGGAGCAGCAATCTCGCTCGCGCATTTTATGTTTTATTATGATATAATTATTATCAATATAATTATTATCAATATAAAAAAACCGACTTCAAACAATGTCAGTACTGGACCAAATTGAAATACACCACACATGAAGCAAAAAAAATTATAAATTCTTTCAAATAAAAAAATAATCATCTAAATCGGTTCACCCAGTCGAAAGTGCTGAGGTAACAAACATAAATATATATCTTATATATACTCTAATTGAGAACCTCCTCCTTTTTGGAAGTCTACTTTTGAAAAATTAGCTTCTGTCATTTTGCAAGGTAAATATTTCAAAATACAGTTTAAACCACAGACCTACTACCTATAGATTTTCAATGAGCGTGGCTAGCTCAGTGCTTCTCGCTTCAACAAGGTGTGTTGCCACATTAAAATTATTTGCTTTAAGTTAGGGTAATTTACCTACTAGACGGGTAGTGAATCTCTTCAATGAGTTATTTTGGAAACTTTGGAAAATCTTGTGAGATGGAAGGATAATCTAAAAAATACTTATGAACAAAACAAATTAATATTAAGATCCAAATCCATCCGTTTAAAGGTAAGACAGCTTTAAACGGCTGTATCTTTCGCGCCGTAATATCGTCAGTTGAAACTTCTACAGAATATGTAATGTTACGGCGGATTTACTAAGAAATATAATTAAGTCAAAACTAAAGACATCACACATACAACAAACGTTTATGTTAAGGTATTTTTGTATTTGCTGTGTTGTAAAAACGGTAATCGGTACAAGCGTCAAACTTGGCGGATTATAGTGCACACCCTAAAGTAAAACAACAAATAATAAATACTGGCCGCGTGCGAGTAGGTCACACATTTCTGTTTCCCACAAGCTCTAAGTACGTTAATCCATGCCACAAGTTAAACAACGTCGGGCGCTTTTTGTATTTTGTGATGGTACAGAGCCTTCAGTGCAAGAGCCCGACTCGCACTTGGCCAGTTTATTTATTTTCATGGATGGAATTATGGATAACATCTCAATGGCATTAAAAAAATCCCTTTCTGATATTGGATTCGGAATTGTTAAATGACTGGAACAAATTCTACTATGTTTTCCTGGCACCCAATTTTCACGACCAGTAGCACTGATCCATTTTATTCGTAAGCCAGGATCAGTTGGAAACCTGCAGAACGAATAATTTATGTTAATTGTGGTGGGTAATTTCATTTATAAACTACTAACAATCTACTAACAATCATGTTGCCAACATTGATTGTTATTCTTCTAAGTTAATTTTTTGATAAAACTATAGGAAATACCACAAATCGACCAAAAAACAGACTAATTATGAATAAAATATTTACGAATTGATATCCTGAATTTATTTAGGTGATCGTTACAAGCTCTATATGTTTACTTACGTGTGAAATGATATTTCATCGTTTTTTCTCTCACTGCGTTTCTAGCAGCCCAAAATGATACCACCAACCATTGTAAACTTTTGTTTTACAATTATTTCTTAGAAGAAACACGCATTTATCACATAAAATCACCAAAAAAATGCAATAAACAATATTCAGACCCGTTTTGTTTGGCACTGAACCGTCAGATTTTGACATTTCAGGTCCAAAAAACAGGCCACGCCGATAAGGACAAAAAAGTCTAGTTATGTCCTTTTTGTACTTGTGCTGAGCCATATCAATTTGTCTCTTTCACTAAAATATATTGCCGATCTGGTTGTGTTGTATATCTGTGGTCCAGGGTATAGGTAAAGGACATACACGAATTTTGAGAACAATAACGATTACAGCCAAAGATAATATAACCACATTACAGCAAACTTCATCAATCTAGCATGAACATAACTCCAATACGAAAACATTACTTGATCCAAACCAATCTTGTACAAAATGCAACCTTCGAACTCGGCTTGACTCCCTAATACAGATGATACTACGAACCCCCTCCCCCTTTCTACCCGGATAATTACCCCTACCCCCCTTCTGACTCCCTGAAAACAGATGCCACCCGATAACAAGCTATTTGTATGTACAGATAGACCAACTTATCAGGTTCAGTTGTATCAAGGAGCCACTCCCGTATTTTTTAAACAAAATCTAGAGTCTCCCAGGGAAATTTTAAGTTCTATCATTTGGTCAACTTTAATGTTGATCGGTCTATATAACAACTTCTGCGAGGCGAGTTTCGGTTTACAAATAAAAATCTCACATCGTACATGTACGGGTTATTTGGTATTTTTTTTTCCTTGTGATTTATACTTATAATCCTATGAAGCCTGAATTACTACCCCCACGAAACGGTACCTTTTTTAACCGAGTTTAATAAAAGGAGGGGGTTCTCAATTCGTTCCTTTTATTTTATTTTCAATGTTTGTGAACTCCGTTATTATTAAACCAATTTGGAAAACTATTTGATTATAATATAGAATAATCACGTAAATTGGTTCACATAAATACACCTATTGAAGTAATAAGAGCTGTATTTTTTTAATAAAAAAAAATAAAAACTTTTTAAAACAAGCTTTTCACAAAAAAAACTTTTCAGCAAACCCTTTGATTTGATTTGATTCACACATATTATCATGATGATAGATAAGAAAATTTTAAGATATATAGGAACATAATATTTTTTTAATTATCAATAATTTTATTATTATTATAAGCAACACATACTTAATTAATAATATTAAGTGATAATGGTATTAAGTAAATTATTATTTGACAAGTACTCTACCCATGTTTCTAGTATTAATAAAAAAACTATGAACTAATAATATTCATCAAAAATCACGGTAAATACTTAATGTACTATTTTAACCAAAGGTTATTTCGTAGTGCAAATAAAACATAGGTATATTACTCAACCAAAATCTTTTTACAAAAAGTCCGTATTAATCAAAACATAACTACAACATCCCAGCTTGAAACCCCATCTAAAGCCTAACAAATCGCGAGGTATTCCAACGAGGGACCGGGATTATCTTCAAATAAGCGTATTACATCGACTCGTGGGCATGCTTTGTGATCCAAATAACTACGGCTTCACTACGACTACGCCAAGCATTTCTTCTCGGCGAACGTTACCCTTCTGCGTTTTTTGAGGTCTTTTTTAATGGGTAGTTACTAGTCTGTGGCAACGTGTAGTTAGGCCGGTAACAAACGTCTCATTGAGGGTCCCTTGGGGCTGTCTGGTCTGTAGATAGGGTTCTATTTGCAGATTTAACGAGTGACTAAGGTTTCGCTACACATTTCATCAAACAAATGCTCTGTGTGATTTTGCACAGTTTTTTTTTAAATTGTTTTTGTAAGAAAATCATAAAGGTAAAGATTAAGATTAAAGTATTTTATTGCTTAAAAAGTGCACATTATAAATAATATTTTGCTATGAGTGGGGGACTAATCCTTTTTTTTAGTAATAGTACATCGTACATTGTTATCCTAGGGGTGAAAGTAACTTATTTAGGCCCGAGATGGGGTTTGGCTAATAGTTCGAGGGACTAAATAAGTATTTAACCGCGAGGTAAACACTGTGAACACAAAAACATATACACAAAACATAACTTTTTATTACGAATACAAGGAAACTAAAAATAAAAATATGATCTGACACTGGCTGGTTCAATACAAATGTGAAAATAGAACTAGTTTTTTTTTTTAATTTGAGTGTCTGTCCGTTGTCAACTGTCACTGTCAGTTGAAAGTGATTCTCCCTAGTGATGAAATGTATTACTTTCAACCCGCTCCTCAGGCAACTTCAAATAAAAATTGTAATCAAAAAACTATAAAAAATATAATGTCACAATACTTAACATGACACTAATATTATAAATGCTTAAGTTTTGGATGTGTGTTTGTGTGTGTGTGTGTATGTGTGTGTTTGTTCCCGTCCAACTCCGTAACGGCTAAGCGAAATTGGATGAAATTTCGTTTGGAGGTAACACTCCAGTCAATATATCCCTAAGCCATTTGTATGCTGGATTTGATTTAGCGCTTTGATTCCACTTTTATTGTGGGGACTGCTATATAGTGGAATGCGCTGCCTTTAAAATATCTTCAAATCGCGAGTGAATCGATTACTTCTAGGCAAGCGTGCTCCATCTTAGACCGCATCATCTCTTAACATCAGGAGAGTTGGCAGCAAAACGCACAAAACAATTACAAAACAAGCATATGACAAAAAAAAAACTTTTGTAAAATATTACGATAAACAAAGCATTCAATTGATGTTTTTTTTTAAATGTAGGAAAACTAAATAGTCATAACAAAAGCTTCAGTTTCTAAATAATTTACAAGCGTATTTCCGTCATCGTTCCTCAGTGAGCCGTATCGATCGTAAACACGCAAAACACGCCGAAACTGAGGCAGACATAAACAAATTGTGTAACAGCCACGTAACTCAGCCGTCGGCGGCGTGGCTCGATTTACATAAAATTATCGCGAGCCGCCGGCTTTCTGATAAAGTTCCGTGCCAACTGTGCGACTTGCGTGACTGTGAAATTGCGAGCTAAGGTGACGTTCAAACTAAATATTGACCTAGCAGCGATTCTAAGAGCGAGCTTCATCGATAATTAAAATTACAGACCCATTAGTTGACGGAAATGTCCCCGGAATGCTGGCGGCAAAATTGAGCATTGCCACGTTGAATGGCAATGCTCAATTTTTGTGCTAAATAAAAGCCAGCATTTTGGGTACCTGACGCCTCCACAGCCTCTACCAATCCCGCGGTCAACTCTCGATACAGTCCTAAAGCGGCCAGCCCACACGGACCCATCGTCTCCACCCCAAACGGAGCGAACATGTACACCCGGTCATGGTGTGCATATTTGCACCTTTTGAGGTTGCCCGCCCGAACTGATGTTGCAGGAAGGTGAGCCGGAGCCATTGTGCATCCCACACTAATGGCTGACCCACCTTACAAGCTATGAGCGTCACAAGATCGACAGTTTGCACATTTTGGTGTAAATGTATTAGCTAGATCGCATCTATCAGTCGCGTTTTAAGGATGAATCCGAATTGTTTCCAGCTATACTTAGAATATTTATGTGCTCAAGCTCTTAGGTGTCTATGTCGCGGGCTTTTGGAGTAAAATTAGGTCCTAAATTACATTAACTGCAAGCGCGAGTTTCTCGAGTATGACCATGACCATTCTACTCGGTGCATAGACAGTTTCAGGACCCCGATTCCACTAATCCAAATTGTTTTTAAATTGTTAATGAATTGCCTCAAAAATTGCCTTTTTGACACTTTTGGTATAGTTAAAGTGTCAAAAGTGAAAAACCAATTGTTTTTAAATTGTTAATGAATTGCCTCAAAAATTACCCTTGTGACACTTTTGGTGTAGATAAAGTGTCAATACATTAACAATTGAAAAACAATTGGTTTAGTACAATCGGGGTCCTGAATATCTACTACAATCGCCAAAATCAGAACGTATAGCAGGCAATTACGGAACTAGTGTGGCCACTGATTAAAAAATACATACCTAACTTTCTTAGTATTACTGAATAAAAAGAAAATATCTTGAAAGCTCAAAATCTCAGTTTACAGTCGCGCTGCTTGCTTAGGTGTGTCTTACCTTAATACCTCCTTTGTGACGACAAAATATTTTCTGAACAGTTTTGCACACAAAGTCTCTAATTCAATATAACAGCGGCGGCGATGCGAGGAATTGGAGTTTTTCGATGCGAAGCTGTATAAATTAGGAGTATTATATACATATGTACGCTTTTAATATGCCGACTGGAGTTGGATTTCAATTAGACTGAAAAGTTATCACTTATTTGGATAAATAAAGTAGATCTAGACATAAGCAGAGAGTGGTATGAGGTTCGTGTATAGGTATACACCAAAGACATTCTATAACTAGACATTTAATGCAGGGCGAACATGTTCAGACACTTCATCAGTTGACCACTACTGATATAAAAAACACGCCCACTGATTCCACTGAACCTCACGTCATTTCCGACCAATACCGTAGGTACGCCATCACTATGCTTTGTTTAAATTTTGAAATGACGTTGAATGGGCCAATTAGCATTTAGTAACCCCTCACCCCGCCTCTCAGGTATTTGACTGAATTGTTTCCATTGAAAATAATCGTAACTACAAGTCTGGGCTACGAAGTAGCTATACCTAGTCTGTGGTATACACACACAAAACACAGAATAAGAGGCAAATAACTAAACCTCATATAAACTTATATAAACCCTACCTGACTTTTTATGCCATCCGTACACGCACTTGCATGCGTTCTACGCTAAAATCGCACTGAGTTTATTTTATTCTCGGCTTTATTACAATAGCTCTAAAATTTAATATAAAATAGCAAAATTAGCACATCACTGCTAAAAATGCTACGTGCGATAATAACAACGGCTAAACGATTAAATAAATAAGATCTTAAGCGATTGAAATAAAGGTAAAATTAATTATTTTGTCTCACTCATTCAAAAAATGGACCTCAACCACCTGCGTCGAGGTGTACGAAGAACATTAGTCCATGATCCTCAAAAACGCGGCGTGAATGAGAATGTAATAGTGCGTGAGAAATTTTACAAAAATAAATAAAGCTCTATAGCCTACCTATTAATAGTCGTGACAAATACGTATACTCCTGATTCTGAACAGTTACGTTATTTTGTTTTTTTGACAGTCTTCTTCAACTTTTTTTTTCTTTTGTAGGATTTTGAAAATTAGCGCTTGACCGCCATCTCGACTGATGTTAAGCAATAATGCGGTCTACGATGAAACACGCTAGCCTAAAAGAGACCGAATCGCTCGCAACTTAAAGACGTACAGATTGTAAATATACGTATAATAATTATCGGGGAACACCCATTCAGGCAACGTATTCTGTGGAATGTCCAGCAGTACGCAAAACAACAGCAGAATCGAAGCGGTTTATTCGAGTTTTCGGAATATCAACCATATTGCTTCAACAGTGTTTCTTTTTCGTGCATGTCCTGGGCGTCCAATACAAAAATTAGATGGAGGATCAAGCAAATCAAGCAATTCCGATGTGCACTTCCCAAAATTAAAATCAAATCATTATCAAATTCGTTTATTAGCTTGAATATAGGTAGGTACAGTACAAGGTCTTAAATTTAAATAATTGTAGCACTATATTCAGCCCTTCTTCGACCCTTCTTAATTCTTGAGTGCTTGGCTTTAAATTTCACAAAACCCATTAAAATATCATAATTTTACTTGTCACTTTTCTAATAATAATCTCCTTCTAATAAAAATACAACCCGTCATGCCTTTCCATGGGTACAGTTAAATAAACAATGCAAACATAAAATAAACTGCGGGGCGTACCTATGCAATGGAAATAAATGAATTTACACAAGTGGGTACAGTCGGGGACAAAAGAGTTTTGGAACGGTGGGTGGGACGGCACGCCTTCATCGTTGGCCATGGTACAGCAATTATCACGACAATGGGCACAACCAGGTATAAGAATCTACATAAATTGATTAAAGTGTCGTTCTTAAGACCCCTTTTCCTCCACAAGATATTTCGTTCATGCGTTTACAACATGATTTATACAGTTTGCCTGCCCCGGTGGCTCAGTTGGTAGTGAACCTACCTTCTGTGATTGGGGGCGTGGGTTCGATTCCTACCTAGGGCAAACATTAATGTGATGAACATTTGTGTTTTTTCTGTCTGGGTGTTAATATCTATTTACAAATATATATGTACGTATATTAAGTCTCTGGCAGACATATTACAAGCTTTGCTTAGTTTGGGGTCAGATGACCGTGTGTGCAAAATGTCCCAGATGTTTATTTATTACTTTGAAAATTCAACAATAATTAAACATAAATTTTAAAATTACATCGCAAATTTTCAATCATTTCATATATACCTATATTTTTTTAAAGTAAATAACTTGTTTTGGCGAAGGATATAGAAAAAAAATCAAAATAATTTTCTTTCTACCTCATTTAAAAAAAACGATAGTTCGCTTATTAGTGACCTTGAACTTCTGGACCGCTCCAACTCTACCTAAAATGTAAACGTTTCAGCGCCATACGTCATGACAGGTAGAAGTTAGAACGCACTGTATTCAGAGTAGGTATAAGTAGGCTTATTTAATTAAATCATATGGTGTTTTAGTAATTCTAATCCCGTCATTAGTACGAAAGGTTATTACGGCGACTATAAAGGCGACTTAAATTCCTTTAACAGCTGAAATCAGACACAAAACCAACAAAGATTGTTGCTAGTATACGAAATTGTATAAAAGTTTGTTAAATATGCAAGCGGGAGCGTTGTGTCGATTAAAATGCGTGTTTGTGGACGGCCGCGATGCCGCGTCGATTGTTTTTCGTTGACCATCGCGTGTGTCAAACCGCGACTACGTGGCGCGAGTCCGAAACAGCACTTTTGTGTGCAAGTGTACTTGTTTACGTATAGGTAGTATTTTAACACTCTCTAATTAGTGTAACTCCATAGTACATATAAAGATTTTACGTTGTTTTTTAACCGACTTTCCAAAAAGGAGGAGGTTATTTAACCGACTTCCAAAAAGGAGGAGGTTATCAATTCGACTGTTTTAAAAAAAAGGTTTGTTACCTCTTAACTTTCTACTGGGTGAACCGATTTAGATGATACTTTTTTTTTATTTGAAATCTGGTGCTTCCCGTGGTCCCATTTCAATTGAAATTTTTATGAAGGCGGTTTTTTATATTGATAATTATTTTTATTTGACGTTGGTCCGATTACATTCGCACCTCTTTCGATACCTCAGTCCACGACGCACCTCATGTTGGTGAGGATAGAAGACGATGAAAAGAAATCATCAAAGAGAGATTGATGGAAGGTGGTGGTCACGACCCGCAGATATGAGGAATACGACTTAAGGAGGAGGATATAGATTTTACAATAACATCATCAGCCTATCATGGTCCCACTGTTGGGAGACAGGAGATGGGCTCTAATCCACACGCTGGCATATTGGTGATGGTATAATGTTTTTGGACTATTGAGGTTCTTGGACATACCGGTTCTATCATGATATTTTTCTTCACCGTTGTTGAGTGATGGCATCGAACTGCACATAAATTATTTAAGTAACTATATACCAAACTAGCCGCCCGTCCCGGCTTCGCAAGGGTGTAAGCTCGGCCTTCGGCCTCGCTACAAAATATAATATAGCCTATGTCACCTGGGGATAATGTAGCTTCCCAACAGTGAAAGAATTTTTCAAATCGGTTCAGTAGTTTCGGAGCCTATTCAATGCAAACAAACAAACAAATCTTTCCTCTTTATAATATTAGTATAGATAAGTTATTTTTAGTGTGTGTTGTCAGTGATGACATATGGTACTGAGACGTGGTCCTTAACTGTTGGCCTTTTGAAAAAACTCAGAGTCACACAACGGGCAATGGAGAGAGCTATGCTCGGAGTTTCTTTGCGCAATAAGATCCGAAACGTATATATTCGCCAAAGAACCAGAGTCACCGACATAGCTATTAAAATCTGCAAGTTGAAGTGGCAGTAGGCAGGCCACATCGCTCGAAGAACTGTTAACCGATGGGGAAGAAAGGTTCTTGAGTGGAGACCGCGAACCGAAAGACGCAGCGTAGGTAGGCCTCCCACTAGATGGACCGACGACATTGTGAGAGTCGCGGGCATCCAGTGGATGCAGATGGCAGGATGTCGTTCAGTGTGGAGGTTAAAGGGGGAGGCCTATGTTCAGCAGTGGATGTCTTCTGGCTGATGATGATAATGATGAAGTTATTGTTGCAGGGCCGAAGATCGAACTGGGTGCCGTCAGATTGAAAAGCGCACATACTACCGCTTGGACACGCACTGTCGCTCTCATCATCAGTTTCAAATATATTTTTTACCGACGAAAAAAGGAAAAGTTTCTCTAATCGACACGGCCTATCACTCGCGTGCGACCTATTTATTTCAGCTCTAAAATTTTCTACTTAAATTCGCATCAAAACATAAAATCAATTCAAATGCGTAGGTACTCAAAATCAAAACCACGAGAATGGCGTTAAGATGATGTTAGCAAAATTAATTTCCAATGCTCAACTTTATAGCCTTTGCGTAGCACAAATTGTGCTACAGTTTGCTACACCGTTTTTGCTACGAAAAAAGAGGCTAGAGCGAATAACAATAGAAAAACGTAAACACATAATAACATTATTTAAAAAAATCTTCTTATTATTTTCTGCTTAAATAACTTCAAATTATAATAACTAGGAATCAAAAAGTTGAAATTACATAAATAATCTAATTTCCTACAAACAACCTATGCGATATAGCTACACCTCTATAAGATCTGTTACCAGCCAACTGAAATCGTATAAACACACTCGTGCTTCCATCGTCATTGTCTCGCTCCGAACCAGTAAATATTTCCTGCAATTTACTTAATCCACAAAACACTGCTTTCTGTATAAAACACAAAAGCACGGGCCGTGGAGACAGTAAACAAAATGGCGTATTTAAATGGGCGTGCATTGTTGGCACTCGCTTTACATCGTCGTTTTCTGCCCCACTCGCACTCGAGCCGTAGTCGAAGCCTCTTTATTTTCATTGCCTATTCACGGGCACACAAATGAAGCAACCGCTTTTCATCTCGAACACAATCTTGACTTTAACACCAAAGCGTAAAGCCTTCTTTCGTGCAACGTGACGGAATCAAACAAAATCGTAACTTCGAAACGATATGTGGAACTGTTGCACGATCTCGCGTCCTTTTCTAACGAAGAAGAGAGGAGGATTTTTATAGTTGTGTCCCTTTCCCGCTCGCCTCCTGAGGAGTAATGTGTTGTTGCGTGTTGTGATATCTCTGAAATAACAGGGAAGCACTCGCTACGAAGTTGTCATTTGTAACGGTTTTACAGAGTACGGTCAGACAAATCATCGTTAAGAAAAAATATTTTTACTTAAATAAATTTACTGCATAGATACTCTAGGAGGTGCTGCCAAACTTAGAATACTTTATTAGTACTAACTACTTTATAAATATGAAAAGTACATAGCTTTCTCCAAATCCATAATGGCTAGGGCTGGCTTTGAAAAACATTTGGTCAAGAGATAGGTAGGCGGAAACTAGATAATATTCATAACATATTGAAAATCGCAAATAAAATTCTGAGGCTAATACACAGCTAATAAATTACGTAATTACATTTTTTGTTTTATTTTACATATATGTACGAAGAGGTGACAATTTTAAAAACAAAATTACTTGTATAAAATTTTGTATAATATTAAACACCCAAGATTAACCCATTAAAATAAAATGAAATATACTTTCCTGCTGTTTTAAACTATCACGGTTGTTCACTACAGTTATATGATTATTTACCTTGGTAAGGTTGTGGAAGGAGCTCCCGATATATCAGCGCAGTTTCCTGCTATCTGTACTTTAGGCTCAAGGTAGGGCGCGTGGAGTCGCGAAGCCACCGGAGTGGGGCGTCGCTAAACAAAAACACGTATACAAGCGTTGAGCGCGCGCTGATTGGCCGGTGCTAGCGCGCTCCCGCCCTCGGGCGCGTGGGGCGCGCCGCGGTCGCCGGCGGCAGACCGCGCCGCGCTGTCAGCCCGACAACATGTGTAGTGGTGCCGAGGGAGGCTCCTGGCCGCTCGGCAAGGACGCGCCGACCGTCACCGCCGCCGCGCTCGACCACTACCGCCTGCAGCTCTACAACTACGCCGTGGCCGAGCGGCTGCGACTGTATCCGCCGACCGTGGCGCCGTGCTACGCGCCCTACGGCCCGCGGCTCGCGCTCTCCATGTCGCTACTCCAGCAGCGTGCCCTGCAACCCGAGGAACCCAAGCCCCAACACAGCTACATAGGCCTCATCGCCATGGCCATCCTCAGCGTGCCCGAGCGGAAGCTAGTCCTCTCCGACATTTACCAGCACATATTGGACAACTACCCGTATTTCCGCACGCGCGGCCCCGGCTGGCGGAACTCGATCCGACACAACTTGTCCCTGAACGACTGTTTCGTGAAAGCCGGTCGGTCGGCGAACGGGAAGGGCCACTACTGGGCGATACACCCGGCCAACGTCGAAGATTTCCGGAAAGGTGATTTTAGAAGACGCAAAGCACAGCGGAAAGTGAGGAAACATATGGGACTGGCTGTGGATGACGACGGGGAAGATTCGTCTTCGCCGCCGCCACAATCGCCGCCGCCAACGGCGCTTCCGATGCCTTACTGGGGCGCGGGAAGATTGCCGCAGACGCGGAAGAGGCAGTTCGATGTGGCGTCCCTGCTCGCGCCGGATGATGTACCGGTGAAGCTACAGCGACGGGATAGCAGCTGCGAAGAAGAGCCGGAGGAGGATATTGACGTGGTGGCGAGTGACCAGGACGAGGTGGCTATCAAGGAGGAGTGTCACACACCGCTGGCGCCGGCGGCGCAGTACCCGCTGCTGGGCGGGTGGTGGCCGGCGCTGGACCCGGCGCTGCTGCAGCAGCTACGGCGGCACTCCGCGGCCTGCAGCCCACCGAGTCCCCCCGACCAGCACTGCCCGCCAGACACCTAGACACCCGCCGCCCAGTGAGTGTGCAACCTGTACATATACCTGTGAATACTCAGTATTATCCTAGTTCCGTCGGAATAGTTATATTACGCATAGTGTATTAGTTCGTGTTCAAAGTTTACCTACTTTTTCCTTTTCTTACCTAATAATTTCTATTATTTAACCTTTTAGTTGCTCTTTTCATATAATTTTCTTATATATTACTTAACAGTACCTACTTGTAATGGAGCGCGTTGAACTCTTTTCAAGGCGCGAAATTCTCTGTTATATTATGCGTTATGTTTAGTCTGCTTACGTCTGAAATAGTTTATAATGTGTAAATTACAAATTAATTTTACGGCTTATACTCACGATTATGTTTATTGGTCGAGATGATCGACCGGTTTCCGACTTTTCGGAGTCATTAGATCTCCTTTATCAGGGAATACGATCGTTTCTGGAGATAATTGCCCGCGTACTAAACATAAAAAATAAACATAATCCTGAGTGTAAGCCGTTGTTATATTAATTTGTAATGAATCTTCACGCGAGTTTTGATGAAATGTGTAAATTATTGTAAATTTTTCTTGTGTAGATATTCTACAATGCTATATTAGTAGAACGAAGTCTATAGAATATTTAATATCTAATGTTAAAGTCTGAGAACGACCAAGCTACTGTAGATATTCTTTTAGAATGTATTACTTGTATATAGAATGCGTAATGGTGTCTAATCTTCGTTGTTAATATCATGTAAACATACTTTTGTTCATTAAATAGATATGAATAATGAAAATAATCTAAGAATCTCTGAATAAATAGAAATATCGTCATATCAGTCGGCTTATCTTTTATTATCGTCCCAAATATCTGTAGATACTCAGATCAGGTACGAACGCATCAGACTTGATGCCTTTAGTCGAAGTCAACCTGCAGACGACCTTGCCGGCCTTATTTGTATGTAGACTATGAGTTCAATGGTGTCGTTGCGTGAAAAATGAGAAAGTGTGATAGATACACAAGACAGGATAAAACAGCTTAAAAACTAGTGCAACAATCGGCGGCCTTATCGCTAAGAGCAATATCTTCCAGGCAACCTTAGAATGGAGAGGATTCATAAAGGAGATAGAAGGCGGGGCGTGTGATATTGAATATATGAAAGTATAAAATAGATGAATATACTTTTCATATTTATCTATTTTATACTTTCATATATTAATAAACACAATATCAGCGTCATCAAGGTGGTAACCGCGACAGATAAAATTACTTGCTGTACTTAGTTTGTACCAAGGCATATAATATCCCTTGTTTGTCTGATTTGAGTGTTGATATCGCACAATAAACCTAGTTATCAGTTAGTGACAGTTTCAATAGTAAATTATTGCATATCACAAAATTGACTTAATATATTTGTAAGTACATTATGTTAACAGTGGACCCCAAACTCGAAAAGTGGAGATATTCTGTTGTTTAATTTTGTAAACCTATACACTAAACTTGGTCCAAGCACTTATTTGTTCTGACAGCAGCAATAGGACAGTAAAAAATTGAATTAAAATAACGAATTCTAATTACTTTCGTTAGGTTTTTGAATGTAAGACTGTAGCAGGTAACCTATATACTTCAGTAAAACATTAAAATATTTTTTTCATTGTTTTTTTCATTCTTTATCAAAGCTTATTGCAGTTGTCAGAACAAATATACGAAAGGAAATAGTGTAGTGTCACATAGTTAAGTAAATGTCTTAATAAAACATTAACAAAATAATTGCAAAAAGGCATTTTTTTATTTCAATTAACTTCATGTTTTTAATTATGTGAAACTAGCAGGATAAAAAAAGGTAGTTCTCAAGTTTTGCTGGGTCAAAAAATTATGAAAATTCGTCACTGAGGTGCTGTCTTAAATACCTATCCATAATTCCCACAGCACTATTAAGTAGGTACGTCATCGTTATAATTCATAAAGCTTATATAAATCACTTACAAATTATTTATCACCCAATAATAATTACAAACCTGCATATAAGCAGGTCTATTTAAAAAACATTTAAGTAAGTACATACACAAGCAAATATTAATTCTAGTTAAAAAACTACATTATTCTAACGAGGGAATGTTTCCCACACTTGTCGACCCGTGTTTCTATTGTAACCTGCTTACCCGCTTACTTAAATAACTTTTCTGCTTATAATTAAGTAACTACTTAATAATCTATGATTCTACGTAGGATACGATGATTCACGATTTGGTGTGGGGAAAACATTATACTTATGTAAAGGTAGGTCTCCTTTGGAAGGTTTCGTATTTTATTTTGATACATCAGTATTTCTAAATCTACCTACATATTACATCAAAATAAATCTAGTCTTTTTTAGGTGAATAGGTGAGGTAGTTAATATTTTAAAGTACCTCAAAAAAATAATTAACAACAGCAATTTGTTTGTTGTCCTTTAATATATAGGTATATATATATTAATGAACCCCTATTTCTCCGGTCACGCTATTACTCGAGAATGGCTGGACCGATTTGGCTAATTTAGATTTTGAAATATTTGTGGAAGTTCAGAGAAGGCTTGAGAGGTGAAGTAAACGGCTGGACCGATTTTGATGAAATTTTGTATTGCTGGAGCGGTTCACAGTGGCGAGGCCGAAGGCCGATCTCTACGCGTACGAAGTAGCGGGTATCAACTAGTTTTAAATAACATAAGTATTGACATCATGGCATTGACAGGACATGCTGATGGCAAGTGGACTAAAGCTTTGATGGATTGGAAGCCGTGTACCGGTAAACAATCAGCTCGTTGAGTCTAAGATATTGTAAAAATTGCGGGTCAAACCCTGATTAGATTGGTTTAGGACGGGAACAAGCGGCGTACAAGAGGCCTATGCTCGCAGGCGATTACTGTTTGAAAATGATAATGAATTAATAATATCAACCTCGTCAATCAATTGCATAAAAAAACCTATAGAAAATTACCTACAAGTTGAAACCATCACCCTATTTGCTTGATACCACGTCAGTCAAGACGTCAAGCACGATCTTCCGAGTCCACTTAGGCCTGTAATTTGCGGTGCCTTGTGCAAACTGTGGTATGGAGCCCGAGATAATATCGTCATGGTGTCATTGTGATATGATAACGCAATTTGCAATTTGTTCGACCGGGAAATTACATTGGTCAGATAGCTAAGATACATGTACCTAATGACATAAAGGATCAGAAAGATTCAGGTCTAAAAATAAATTTTGGTTTAGGTACAATATACATTTCTTCCAGGTGCAGAACGTTAGCCAGCATGTTATAGGTTACAGTGTGTAAATGATCGTAGCTAGGTAAAATATCTTACCTACTTATCAACTATCTTCCCTACTGTACAAATATATATTTATCTATCTATCCAGGCCTAAGTTGGTGTTGCAACGGGGCATTTACACTATTTAAGTTTGTATTAGTGAAAACTTTTTTTTGGCTTTTGTGTAACTATTCATCATTTATGTCTACCGTGTTTGTTAGCAGCTGTTTGTTTTCCATGTAAAATAAAATAAAGGTCTGGGCAAAAACTATTGGTTTAAGAGTTTTAAAGGGCATTATGGATATAGATTTTTTTTAACCTCTATGTACTACTATTAGTTATATTGATTGTACTCCCGATTCTAAAAAATCTATTTTCAAGTTTTGAGTTATATCGATGGCACGTGATATGTATAGTCGGCAATTAATTAAATAAATATCTAGGACATTTTTGCACACACGGTCATCAGACCCCAAACTAAGCAAAGCTTGTAATATGGCTGCCAGAGACTTAATATACGTACATATATATTTGTAAATAGATATTAACACCCAGACATAGAACAAACACAAATATTCATCACATGAATGTTTGTCCTAGGTGGGACTCGAACCCCAAGCACACAAGGTAGGTTCACTACCACCTGAGCCACCGGGGTAGTCACCGGGTAATAGTTAACGCATTTAGTCACCATGATGTTTGTAAACCATTTCTAGGTAGAAAATAGAACACAAACAATTTTTAGACACCTATGTACCATATCAATTACCTAATTTTACAGACCAATAAAGTCATTGTATCATTGTTAAAGTAGGACGCCTTGAGACTCGATGTACTGATGATATCCCTATGTATGGCACCAAGTCGGGCTGAGTGGAATGTTGGAGAAACCTATCTAGCAGTGGATTAAGATTGGTTTATTATGGCGACATAAATATTAGCACAGAATACTGGTGTATTCTGTGCTGAGAGGCATTAGTTCTGTGTCTGGGTACTAATTGTGTGTATATGTTACCAGCAATCTGTATAATCCGGCATTCTAAATAAATAAAAAATTATATGAAAAAATATGTTATACATTACCTGAACGTTTTAGGCATTCTATACAATGCCTAGGCAATGTATAGAATGCCTAAAACGTTCAGGTAATGTATAAAATATTTTTTTGTTGGCTGTGAAAAACGATAAAACGTGAAAGTTAGTTGAAATTTTCACAGATGATGTATTTCTGTTGCCGCTACAACAACAAATACTAAAAAACAGAATAATATAAATATTTAAGGGGGTTCCCATACAACAAACGTGATTTTTTGCTCGTTTCTGCTCGATATAGATATATAACGGCAACAGGTACACGCTTGAAATATTCAAAGAATATTGAGTTATATTATTCACTTTAAAAATAAATAATTAAATAAAAATAATATTTAAGAGTAATAAAAATAATATCTAAGGGTCAAAAAAAGGATAAGGTTAAAAATAATATCCCATACAACAAACGTGTTTTTTTGCCGTTTTTAATGGTACGGAAAACTTCGTGCGCTAGTCCGACTCGCACTTGGCCGGTTTTATTTTTAATCTAACTAGGTTGACATTTGGCTACAATATCACCTAATGGAAAGCGATGATGCGGTATACTCCACCTATGCTCCAACAAAAATATGAAAATCGCTGGCCGAACCTGTACGAGTAGCAGGATCGAGGCAGATCGAAGCTTAGTAAAAGTTAGGCCATGGGATAAAGAAAGCTTTAAGATAAAGATAAGATCTATTTGTGTCGACTGTAAAACTCCCTTACCCCAATATTACGTATTGGGTATTTAAACAAACTTACACGTTATCAGTTAAACAATAACATTTAGCGATAATCCGACGAAACCACAACAGGTTGGCTTCATTCAAAGGAAGGGATATGCGTCAACTTCCTGACTATTTTCTCATAAATAAACCCATTGTTACGAAATACTTACGAGCTTAAACTCGGATCACGTGTAGATTATGCAGGTACAATTATCGAGGCATAATTTTGGAAGCATTTTTTCTGGATGTTGCTAATCGATGGTAGTGAAGATTAATTATTAGGATTGTATGCGTTTTAAATGTGGGGCTAGTGTTGCAATCGATTTTATCTTATTTCGATACAAATCCTCGTGAGATGCACTTTTTCCAAACGATGAATATTTAAGCGCCGGATAGTTTGTACCACCTACGTTCCGCAGAAAAGTTGTGCGTTTACCCGCACAACTTTTACTGCGAATTTTGGTTTAAATTTACCCTATACAAGTACATCTCATAATATCTGTTTGCATATGAAGTACATCTGTCTTCATGTTGCACACTAACTTTTTTTCAAATTTTATCATGATTGTTCAGCCGTTTAATTATTATGGAAAGATAATAAACGGACAGAAGAGACCAAATCAGTGACGCCATTCATGATGGCACCGATCGGCAAAGATTGGCATAGATCCGGTCGGGTTGGGATTGAACTATGCGTCATTTTATACAACTGGGTAAGATGAGCAAGTCACTTGCCTGATGGTAAGCGCAACACTCGCGTATAACAGTTCAGTTCAAAACTGCGGAGCTCCGCACTAAAGGAGATTGAAGGGCATAGCGACCTCGGAAGTCCGCGAGGCGTTTTCCCTAGACACATATGGGTAGGTGAGTACCTAAACTTGCGTTAGGTACAATTCAGAGTGAGTTCATTAGCAGAGAAGTCAGTTTGCGCCGGGGCAGCCGACAGTGCGGTAATGCAATAACAGCCGGCCCCGGGCGCGCCGGGCCTTGGCCGGTGCATGTAAATGCGGCCTAATATCTCTCCAACACTGACTGCACGCGGCCTAATCAGCGTGTGAGAAATGCGCGCTATGCGTCTGTATACTGAGTATTTTTTAAAGTTTTTATGGAAATTGTGGTTAAATAGTAAATAAATAAATATCTGGAACATTACTGCACACATGGTCATCTGACCCCAAACTAAGCAAAGCTTGAAATATGGCAGCCAGAGACTGATATACATACATATATATTTTTAAATACATACTTAAATAGATACCTATTAACACCCAGACATAGAACAAACACAAATGTTCATCACACAAATGTTTGTCCTAGATGGGAATCGAACCCACGCCCCCAAGCGCAGAAAGTAGGTTAATATGTCGATATAGTAGTCTACTATTTCGCTTGGCGACGTAACCAGTAACGTACTAAGATTTTTTTTTTTTCGTTTTATGTAACTAGTTTTGTACAAAGATAAAATTATCACTAAAACAAAATAGACAGATAGATAACTCTTTATTGTTCACACCAAAAATTACATAGGCTATGTAGTAACATAAATACAACTTAAAACTAGTGAAACAATTGGCGGTCTAAAATAAAAATAAAATATTTAAAAAATAATATGTAAAATATAAATACGTTAGGGAGTATCAAGACATGCAGGTGTGAGTTTTATTTTCTGTCCAACGAGAAAAGGCCTCTGGAAAGTGTGAGGGTTGACAAATTTGGACCACGCACCACCCCAAACTGGAGGACAGATTTTGTACAGTCCCAATGATATTTAGATTTTTTTCTTGGAGTCAAATGAAATATGGTAGAAATCAAACGAATGTCGGAAAAACTAACACATAAAACTCATAAAAATCAAGGAATCAGTTTAAAAAATCGACTCAAAATAAGTAAATACGCAATTTTGTTCACTTGCATGAAACAATATTTTTTTTAGTTATCTTGATTTAAAAACCAATCTACTGAACCGGTATGATAAAATTTCTATGGGATTAATCTGAAGGTATATCATTTCAAATAAATAAGTAATTTTACAAATCGGTATATAAATAACAGAGTTCGGAGGAAAAAACCGAGTTGAGAACCCCTTTTTTTAAGTCGGTAAATGAAATCAAAATCCACAACCATTGTCTAGAACCGACTCATCTTTCTTTCGAACTGGTGCAGCGGCGGATTTACACATTTGCCGCCAGGAGGCTTCAAGTTTTGCCGACCCCACCGACCTCTACAATTCCATACCCTAACTAATTCACATTCATATTAATAAAAAAAAAACATTATAATTGTTACTGCATGATTTATGCGCTATCGTCCTAAATACACTAGCTTTTCCCGTTATTAGTAGATATGATTTTGAACTAGGGGGTGTTTCTCCTAGATTATTTTTACAACCCAATGATTTAGTTTGCACATGAAATAGTTTTTGGGTATAATTCAGAGCTAACAAAAGCTCAACCATATCACCAATAAGGCGGGTAGGGTATGCTTTGACCCCTAATTTGCCGCCCCTAAAACCTGCCGCCCTAGGCTCCAGCCCATTCAGCCTACTGGTAAATCCGCCACTCTGGCAACAACACAGGTAACTCTGGTAATACAGTAACAACTGCTCCAAGTGCGAGCTGTTTCAAAAGCAGACTCAAGCGCTGGCTTATCGAGCAAACATTCTATGACTTCAATGAGTTCATAGCCAAATAAAATAATATTATAATAAATAAAATAATTAATAATAATACATAATGTAAATGTAAAGAATTTTGTAATACCATTGACGTGTAAATTTATAATTATGAATAAATGACTTTGACTCTGGTGGATTTTAGTCTGTGGTAATTGATCGAAGTAATTATTTGCTCCACCTAGTTCTTTTTATGTGATCTGTAGTTGTTCATTCATTTTAAGTATCTATAATTCATTCCATAAGTCTCCATAAGATCTGTCATCCAAGTGAATAAAAACAAACAAGTGAATTTCGGCGTTTTAATTAAAATCTTCGAGTGTTGGGCAATGCCATAGCGGAATACGAGAGGTACATAAAATAAGCCAATATAATAAGAAGTATAAATCATACAGCCATCCATCAATATTAAATCATTAAAAATTCAACATGTAAAAAACACAATGTTGTCAATCAATGATTCGTCGATTTGTTATAAAAATAGTGTGCTCGAGGGGTCGCGTTCGCCGGGCGGCCACGGGCGGCCCATTCACTCTGCCCAGCGAATCCGTCGCATTAACACCTATTACCATTGACTGAGCTCACGCAAAATACTACACTTTCCTTTTTACTGTTTATTGTTATCGTTTGTTTCCCGCCTGCGACAATACGCGCGTCGGTGCGCCTCAACGAGCGCTTTCAAGTGTCGAAAAGCGGTAATTTGCTACATTCGCTCATTGTTGCCGCTAAAAGTCGGCTTTTGTCGTCACTTGGTGGAATTGGGAGCGTTTAGATCCGAGTGGGCAATTCGCGAGTGGACCCGTTTTGTCCCGAATCGACCTTTTCACCTCAATGGACGCCTAATGGACTCTTTCAAGCTTTCAACCGATGTTTGAAATATTTTTATGAACTTCAGTTTCAGTGGAAAACCTGACGCGAAACAGTTTCTATTTTTAACCCCTGACAGAAAAAGAGGGGTGTTAGAAGTGTGTGTCTGGCTGTGGCATTGTAGCTTCCAAACGACTGAACCGATTTTAAGATGACATGACCGAGATTGTTTTAACTATGATTCAAGAAAATTTGTTGCTCTTTTATCGGGGGTATTAAAAAAAAACATTTTATATTTGTGTTCTCGGGACTTCAATGTAAATATGAATCAGAAGAATCAAAGAATCCTAAGAATTTACCTGATATCCTATAGTAGGTATGGTATAGGACCACGTTACATACCTACGTTTTCTGGAATAGTAAATGTATTGATGCATTAACATAGCGAAATCTGTTGAGGTGTAAGATAACAAAAGTGTGTTTTGTATTTAAGAGAAAAAAATGCGTCCTCCTACAAAATGGATCACGTGATTGGATATTTTGTATAAGGACGCTTTTTTTCGAATTTCGCATACTAATTTTCTACAAGTTGTTCACTTTGATGGGTAGATAACACACCGTTATGTTAATATTGTGTGGGTAGTTTGGTTTTTTTATTTAGAACTCGGCGTGCGTTGGACTGGCAACTCGTTTGACATTAAGCGATGATGCCGTGTACGATGACGCACGCTTGCCAAGAAGAAACCGATTCACTAGTCATTTGAAAACACTTAGATAGTAACTACTGGGGAACATCCATTAATGCATCGCTTATCGTTATTGGTAGTAGTAGAATTCTTTTGTAGTCCGGTTGGGAGTGTACCTATACTCGTACCTCAACTTCGTGGGCAATTTTATTCTTCCGGGATGTAGTAGGTAGTGTAAATACAGAATAGAATATTTTTATAGTGTACAAAGAAAAAATTAACTGTGACTGCCCCGGTGGCTCACTTAGTAGTGAACCTACTTTCTGCGCTTGAGGGCGTAGGTTCGATTCCCATCTAGGACAAACATTTGTGTTTGTTCTATGTCTGGGTGTTAATATCTATTTAAGTATGTATTTAAAAATATATATGTATGTACCTATATCAGTCTCTGGCTGCCATATTACTGCCATTTTACCCTTTGCTTAGTTTGGGGTAAGATGACCATGTGTGCAATAATGTCAAAAAAATGGTATGTGTTAGATTAGTAGTAACAACAGTTTTGTTCATATCGAACACACAATAATTTAAAAACTAGTGAGATCTAAATATTTTAAACATAATGAGCTATTAGGTAATAATTACAACCATGTAAGGACAAAGCACAAAATAGTAGACAAAGCAAGTATAAAAAAACCATAACATTTACCTACTTATCGAAATACTCTTTTGTATTGTAGAACACTTTTTTCCCTAACCAATATTTTAAGCTCTGTTTGAATTTATTGCCATTAAAAAAAAACGACAGGTAGGTTAGAGTTTTTGAACTGTTGAAATTCGTAATTACCAACTTTTTTAGGCAAACGTGGAGGTAATTAATAATCAAGCGACTTGTTTGTCAATATTAAAATACCTCCAAACAATATTTCAATTAAATTTTTCAGCCGTTTACGGAGTTTAGTGGACAGACACAGACTTTCGACTTGGTGACAATGGGACCAAATTGGAAGAACAAAAGATTGTTTTTTAAATCGGTCAAAGTTGGCGGAGATAGCGGTGAACATACATTTAAAAAAAAGTGGAGCAAAACCTCTACATTTTATGAAGTTGGTAAAAAATTCACGGACCCTGGTATCCGTGGAGTTGCATTTTAAATGAAAAATAAATAATATGTAGGTGTTCAAAAAATTATTAATAGCATTCTGTTCCGTGTAACCCTGTAGAGATATAGGTGATATCCTCACAAACTACCAGGGCATCATAAACTGTCAACATCCTTGATCTAACAAACAGGCGCCATTCCCGTCTATACAAACACGGCAAAACAAACACTCTCGACCGCCCGCGGATTCGCACTTCAACGAATGAAACTTAACCACCTGGTAATATTAGAAATAAATGCTTATTAGGATAATTTTTATGAGGCATATAAATAGTCTAAAAATAAATTTAGTTAGTAATATAAATTAATATCTGGGACATTATTGCACACTTGGTCATCTGACCCCAAACTAAGCAAAGCTTGTAATATGGCTGCTTGGACTTATATACATACACATATACTCGTGTATATATATATATATAATATATACACCACCAAAACATTTGTGTGATGAACGCATTTGTGTTTGTTCTATATGTGGGTGTTAATATCTATTTAAGTATGTGTTTGAATATATATGCATGTATCACAATCTCTGGCAGGCATAGTACAAAGTTTTCTTAGTTTGGGGCAAGAACGAACCATCATTCTTGGTTTGGGGTCAGGTGTCCTGGTGTGCAAAAATGTCCCAAGTATTTATTTATTTATGTTGCTGTTAATGAATATATTGTAGCTAAACTGTCGCAGTGCCAAGGACAACTCCCTCCCCCTCACCCCCCCGTTATAGTTCAAACATTAGCAACACAAACACTCGAAGCTCGAAGACCGCCCGCGGATCTGCGCAAGAGTAGGTACGTTATATGGTTCAGGGAATTTAACACCACACAGCTGTGAAGGAATGTTTGTTCGGCAAACAGAAAATTGCGACTCGATTTCCTTGGGAATGTTGCTGTTGAGGTCCTAATGTTTTGATCAGGACACCGGAACTGGGGCTGGTCACTAGCTTTCCACAAAGAAAATAAAAGTATTATTGTCCAGATTTTGTATCAGAAAATGGAACACTTTAGATAAGCTAACTTCCTCACTGTCAAACTTTGTCTGTACCCTAAAAAGGTCAAAACCTTTCAAGTTTTGACCTTTTTAGGGTACCGTAGGACCCCGCGGTAATCCTTACAGTTCGTTTTGTCTGTCCCTAATTGTCGTCCTAATTGTTTAGAACCTTCTAACATCAATATTTATTAAGAGAAATGCATGAAACTTTGCACAATCATAGCTTAAGTTATCAAAAATATAATTTTGAGTTTTGGGTACATGTGAAATGGGATGACTTTTTAGTTCACTGGACGACTTTGTGAAGCCCTGAGTATCTATAGAAATAAAGAATTATAATATTTTTAACTAAATTTTATTATTTTTCAGTTATTTTTTTAGTTTGATATTTGTATATAGTACATTAGGTACCTACCTTATTACATATTAATCATAGGATTGCTGTATTATACTATTAAAGACAAGAAAGTTTCGTGTCAGTCAGTAGTTTTGGTTGAAAATCTAAATGTATGCAAAAAAATAGAATGTTACCGACTTAATATTATTTTCATTATTATATTCTATAAGACTATGCTATTATTGTTGAATAAAACCGGCACCTCGCAGTACAGCAGTACAAATCTTTGCACGCTCACTGCTTGCCAAGACCTACATCAATACTTAGTAGTCATTATCTCTAGGACCTCTAACAGTCGTGTGTCCTCAATTATATATACTGCTTATATCCAATTATCAAAACTCGACGATCATTAAAGAAGGTCAACAATCACAATCAAGTGAATCAAATCGCGATTAGTCACCCAACAGCAGACGTCAAATGAAAGCTTGCAAAACTGCCCCCGGGATAAAAATGCGTACAAAATAGCGATTGTGTCGAGAGCAGCGATGTGTGCCGCTATTCAGACTCGGTGTTGTGGACACATTTAATTGTGGCACAGAGCACGGAATGGCACAGTACAATACGACTAGCTTATCTTACGAGTTGGACGCAGGAGCCGCCATCGTATTAGCTGAACGAAACTGACAGCCACCCGTAGAAAATATTTAGTTCCAATATTTAGCCAGCTTTACAAATAAGTTGGTCGCTCTGTACCTACTGGGGCTCGGTGGGGTCTCGGCAGCCCGCGGGAAGTACGCAACAGATGCTGATTGCAGTGACGGGAAATTGGACCGTCTTGGGTGCTTTGGACCCGTTGGAGTGTTTCTTTCGATTGGGGTGGACGATTCACGGTTTTTGTAGGTAATCTTTGATGCTGGTTATAAAATCAATACAAATACAACACCCAGTAAGGCACGTCAGTTCAGTCATAAATAATCGTAGCCACTTACAAATTATACAATGGAGTATAATTTCTCTACTAACTTAACCTCTAAAAATAAAGGACAAAGTCGTCTTTGTTAAACCGGCAATCATTTACTTAGGTGGAACGTTTCACCTATGGTGGGAAATTAAAATTTTAAACAGTTTTTTGGCCTTTTAGCTAGGCTGGTTAGTTATTGTAGACGATCATGATGAAATTGATTATTATTCTTTACAAACTCTATATTTATTCTATACATAGGCACACTGTAAGCTGCCCACCTCTGATTTATTGGTAACGAAAGACCACCACCAGATTAAACACTGTTTTAAACTATCACGGTTGTTCACTAAAGTTAAATGATTATTTACGGGATATTTACCGTGGTAAGGTTGTGGAAGGAGCTCCCGATATTTACCACCACCACCACCAGATTGATTAGAAAATATAGAAATATTAGTAAAGTGAATCTATGTTCATAACGGTTCAGTCAGGTTCTGACTCACGGAAATCGTTCGCGCGCGGAAACGAAACAAAGCAACGTTTTTAGAGCCATTTTGGTATTAGTTAGACATCTCTCTGAAATTCCGTACAAGTATTTACTTATTACAATTTCTCAAAAACTTATAGTTAATGACCAAAATATTATTGACGCCTATTTAGGAACAAAAACAATAGATGTTAACCAATGTTAACTAACAATTTGCCATTTCTTTTCGAGTCATCGATTCGAAATGTAGCTACTGTATTATTATTTCTGACCAGGAGGCTACAGAAATGTGGCAGTGTTGGAGGCACAGTGGGCAGACTAGCAGATGCTCCGTGGTGGTGACACAGCAGTCACAGTTTCACTGAAGGATCAGCTAGACCCCATATGATCATTATGTCTGCAACGGCCTACTATAATTAGCTACCTCCAAGAATTAATCAAATGTAATAAAGATTAGAATACTTACGCCTATAGGTATGAGATGTTATGATTCAAAGCAAGAAATTAATTTACTAATAACTAAAGCAAAATCACACTAATATCATATAACTATGTGAAAGTTTGGATGGATGGATGGATGTTTGTTACTCAATCACACAGAAACGGCTGGATGGATTTGGATGAAATTTGGAATATACATTGCTTATGTCCTGGATTAACTCATAGTACTATAGGCTACTTTTCATCATCATCATCATCACCACACGGGTGAAACCGCGGGGCGCAGCTAGTTGTCAATATAAATATTGAACAATCGTCAAATCGTAATTATTACGTACTAGCTGCGCCACGCGGTTTCACCCGTGTGGATATTCCCTCAGGGACCGTACAATTTTATAATAAAATATATCCTATGTCAGTCTCCAGCCCTCAAAAGATCACGTTAATCCGTTGCTCTGTTACTGTGTGGAAGAGGATCAAACAACCCAATAAACCAACAAAACTATAAAAAATATGTATTATTAGTATGATTAATTACGTGTTTTTATATTACGAGTAAGTGTATAATGCGCAGGAGTTTATTAGGTAAGTACTTATAGTGTTTTGTGTACCTGCAAAGCACATCGGACTCACGATAAAAAATCCTTTAACTTTTTTTGGTATGATTCCTAATGTGTGACGTCTTCGTGCACCTAAGCCGTGAAGTTTTGAAACGTAGACATGTCACAAAGACCTTCGAAGAAAGCCTCCTCAAAGTGTTGACTCGGGATCCATCACAATGGGCGCAAACTCTTGCTTCAATCTATCACAGATTTGGGCCAAAAGTTTGTACAGATGACTTTTATAAAATTTGAATATCAACAAAAGATTTGTGATCTCCAATTTTATAGTGTTTTTGTTCGTATTGGATTGTTTATTTTGGGTTTTATACGGACAAACATGGTTGGGTGTGAGCTTGCATTAAGAGAGAATTAAAGCAAGGAATAATACTATAGGGTCGACCTGTGTGGCATTAAAATACTTAACATATATTATGTGAGTACTTTTGATAGGTGATTTATTTCTAATACAATTTTAATTCATAATTAGGTGCGTATGCCTCCCTTAACGTAGTTACTAAAATCGTTTTGCATTTCGAGTTATTTATTCAAGTCTTATTGACTCCTCATTTGCTAAAATCACACACGCCGATATTTAGCAATTCGAGTCCACAATATCTCGAAAATATTTGAATTAAATATTTGTCCAACCTTACTGTTAAATTATAAGAACACTTACAACGTATGAGTAGGTAGGTACGTACATGTATTTGCTTTCCCAGCGCTGTTATTGTTAGTGAATTCTCATAAATTCCAGGTAAATCAACATTCTGTCCGGGGAGCAATAACAAACAAGATTTCTAAATATGACAGAGGCAAATAACGCAAACACATTATACTCAGTTGAAGATTTTTTTCTTAATTTGCTTTGGGAGACACGTTTTTCCAGCGGGCTATTACGTAAAGATAAACACAGTCGAAAAAAGCCGTGCAGTGTACATTATTGGTAGCTCATTAATGGAGGAAAGTTTAGACCAAATATTTGAGCGTTCTGGCACAATCGTAATTAGGGAGTTGTGCCCGTCGCGAGTACAAAGACTGGTAGTTGATATAACAGAGCATTTATTTATCGAGTGCGCAGAGTCGGGAGCTCGTTAGAAACACATCGGGTAACATGTGTAAATAAATACCTACTCGGTGAGACGCGACCAAACATCTCCAACGGTCGATGCTGCCTCTTCACGATGCTTGTGAGATGATTAAACATTTTAACGGTCGTATTAGTAATCCACACTGACGTTGTAAAGGAAGGAAAGAACTTAAGTTGTTTGAGGTCGTTCAAGTTGATCGCCCGATAATAAAATCTATTTCTTTCAAATGTTGGTATCTTTGTAATTTGATTTTACCTTTTTTGTGGGTACCTGCAATTGATTATATCAGGAAAAAGATAAGACACTCAACAAAACTCTGTTGAGGCACTCCACCATCGGCACAGTGTCCATATAATAGTGGTTTTGATCGAGGGAACTGCTTTAATTTTGTCCACCTGAACTGATAGCAGTAATTTTGTATCTTGATCAGTTAAACAGTTTAACTGTTGTTTTATTTTATTTTAACTGACTTCCAAAAAGGAGGAGGTTCTCAATTCGAATGTATTTTTTTTAAATGTTGCTTAGCTCAGAACTTTTGACTGGGTGAACCGAATTTGTTTTTTGTTTTTATAAAGCTGGCGCTTCCCGTGTGGCCCCATTTCAATTTGGTCCAGTTCTGACATTTTTATGAAGTCGGTTTTTTACATTTTTAATTATTATTTTCAAATAATAACTTACAGCTAGGTACAAAATTAGATAGAAAAATCCCAGTCAACATTTTCTGCCATAAAAACGTGATATATATGATGTGATTTTTAGGGCATTTTTTTTTCAAATTTACGTCTTGTGTAAATAAATGACGTCAAAAATCAAGTTATCTTCTTTGACATATGCAATATGCTTATGGGAAATAATTAGTGTTTACTTGCTTAAAAATTATGTCACATACCACGTCAAAACGACGTGAACACGTGAAGCATGACGTCTGGAGTGACGTGATTCGACGTTTAAAATTCCCAAATTTCACGTCAATAATGACGTGACCTTGCTGGTTGGTTAAGATAAAGATAAAAGGCCAATTAATTTTTTTCACAAATAGTAAGGTAGATAACTAACACTGCAGAAAACGGACTATTGCGCGTTATAGAAAAAACTCAATAGCAAGTAAGTGTTAAGTACATACAAAAAAAATACAAGAAGATATCAAAATATGCTTAATATGCTTATGTGAAATAATTAGTGTTTACAAGCTGCTTCAGTTTAAATGCAGTGCATTTTTATACTTCGTATCTATATCTGCTACTTGTCTTCTGTCATGAAGCGGTAGAATATGTTTTTTTTTGCACCGGGTGGGATAATCTGTTAGAAATACTTTAGCAAGATACTGTAAATAACGTAGGAAACGTTTTTGAAAGCCTTCAATAGAAGCTAAATGCTAAAAGGTACGGCAATTTTAACAATTGAATGCATTAAATTGTCACGCCACAAAAATATGTATAATTAAGGTTTTAACATTGTTTTAGTTAAACACAGACGCCACCAACTGCCTAACTAGAAAAGTTAGTTATATGTAATCAATGATTAAATTTGCTTTGTCTCGATTTCGTGCGTGACAATTTCCATCAGCGAGGAGTCGGTAAAGCAGAACTTAACTAACGTTTTTAAGTACAACCGCAAATGATTTATTTCGATGAAATTTCACCCCAGACAGATAATAAAGGCGGATTTGTGTTTTTTTATCACGCTTTTATTAGCTTGGTATATATCTTTGTAACGGAATCTTTAAACGTGATTTTCAATTCTTTCAAAACGATGGATTGATTTGAAACATTGCACACTTATCAAGGACCGATGAAAATGCAATAATTTAAATAGATTGTCCCATTATTCTTAATCATCATTATAATAAGTCATCAGGATTAGCGATTTTAAAGCGTATTTTTTAGTTTTTTAAACTGCGAGAATTATTTTATCAGACAAACACTTTGTTATGTTTTCAAAGTAGCAAAGCTTTAATTCATGGTAATCATTTACAACCTTCTTTTTCCGACTGATCCACGTTCAATCAGCAATGTTGACATATCGTAGACCCATATCGCTTCATTCAGGATTAAATTGTTCAAATCTTATGTTTCTATTAGGTACTGACCAAGTTGTATTCGTACCATAGTATAGGAATATCTCGAATCTTCTAATAATGCACAGGGCATTGATGTCTTCCTGTATTTTAAGTATAGCAAGGGACCGCAGAGAAAGAGAAAGGGTACGATAGTTTATGCCAAGCCGTGACTTGCTCAGAGCTGATTTTGGTGACGATTGTGTACTACCTGCGACCATCTTTGGAGTCATAAATGTCACAAAACCAGATACCTACGTAGATGGATGTTAGTGCTCTCTTTGTAAGACGCCACTTACTTCGAAAAACATTCTCAACCTTCGAAACTAAAGGCCCACCATTCAAACACAAAAGCAGTGTTTGTTTGAAATATATTCTATTTTGTGTAGTGCGAGCGAGGAGAGCAGTGCCAACAGACAGCCGCCGGTGTCGGGTTCCGACTTCCTACGATACTCAAACAGGCTGCGATGATACCCAGTGTTGGTTACGACAGTTTGGTTAGGACGAGTAGAGGAGATAATAGCTATCGGTATGATAAAGGTGTTGTTCATGTCAAAAGTATGGTGGGTGCTTCAAAAGATATCCAGTAAATAAAAGTATGCGCGTCGACTTGAGAACCTCCTCCTTTTTTTGGCGGTAAAAAGTCTAAGGATGCGTATTGGTGTAATCACACTAATATCATATATGTAAAAGTTTGGATGGATGGATGGATGGATGGATGTTTGTTACTTAATAACGCAGAAACGGCTGGATGGATTTGGATGAAATTTGGAATATACATTTCTTATTTCCTGGATTAACACATAGGCTACTTTTCATCATGATCATCTATTTTCATTTTTTGCGGGGCGCAGCTAGTATCATATAACATATATTATGTGAAATTTTGGATGGATGGATGGATGTTTGTTACTCACTCACCCAGAAACGGCTGGATGGATTTTGATAAAATTTGGAATATACATTGCTTATGTCCTGGATTAATATATAGGCTACTTTTCATCATCAACATCATCATCACCGATTTTCATCACCACGCGGGTTAAACCGCGGGGTGCAGCTAGTGATTCATAAAAACACTCGCGTAAGCTATAACAAGGATGAGGCAGAAGAAACATTGGCGCGATGAGGCGTTCCAGACAGAATCTACATTCTACAGCCAGCTCGGTTGAATCTGGCGGGTTGATTGGAAAGACATGGGAGACATAATTTGCGCAGGAGTGAAATATTCGTAGTAAAGGTTTAAAACAAATGGCTGTTGCCTGCGACTTCGTACGCGTAGATTTTCATATAAACCCTTTATTCCTCCTTTAATCCGGCTTTTGCGCAAAATAATTCAATACAATATCTTTACACTATAGTTACAAGTCAAACTTCTCCGGTAGTACACTCTTCTATAACAATATATAAAAAAATTTATCTTAGTAATAATAAAATAGCCTATACTTCAATCTGGTCATAGCTAAGCATATTCGTGAAAGCCGCATTTAAATCCGTCCAGTGGTTTAGGAGATGTGCGTGGACAAACAAACAAGAATTCTAAAAACTGTCTTAACGTGTTCAGCTGCTTATTTTAAGAGGCCCTGTGCGTTTTTCATTGTTGATATCTCACTTTTTTTTTTTTCTACGTTTTTATTATATGTACTAGCGACGCGCCCCGGCTTCGCACGGGTGTAAGCTCGGCCTTCGGCCTCGCTACTATGACCCGTTCCAGGAACACAAAATTTCATCAAAATCGGTCCAGCCGTTTACTCACCGTTTAAACCTTCCCTGGACTACGACAAACATTTCAAAACCAAAATCAGCTAAATCGGCCCAGCCGTTCTCGAGTTTTAGCGAGACTAACGAACAGCAATTGATTTTTATATGTATAGATAGTATATATACCACTATTAAACTTAGTTTTTCACATACGGACGCTTTTAATTTAGACCGTAATGCACCATATACCTATAAAATCCAATGTTGATTAACTATTGCTAGGAACCAAATGGTGCAATGTTTGTTTTCCCTGCCCTCTAAATATGTTTTCTTTCACAGGTATTGTCTGACAGTGATTGTCAACTGCTTGGCAAACCTCTCATCATACAATTTATTTTTCAAAGTCATCTATCACTTATCTTTCCACTCTAGTTGACCCGAGTTGACCGGTTTGTTAGTCTGTTAGTTTTTACCCCTATCGACATGAGATATCAAATTAATAAAAAAGCAATTTCTGGTACTACTAGGTACCTACTAGGGCATGCAAACCGGGTACCCGACTACCCGAAAAACCCGGTTAACCGACTGATTTGAAAACCGGGTTTTTTAGGATTGAAAAACCGGGTTTTTCGGGTTTTTCGAGTTTTTTTATTCACTATTGTTTATGTAAAATACTACCACCAGAACATTAATAAACAACCAAACATCACAAAAACTTACTGATTCTCTAGTTTTTCTCTACTGATCGAATAAATTTAACAAGTTGACCACAATCTATAATATTAATGGTATTAGGGAGTAATATATTGTTAGGCTTTGTTTGACGTTGACTGAGTGCGCAGAGTGAGGCGCTGTGAGCGCTGTGTGCTGTGGGCGCCGCGCACGATGTTGCCATTTTGTTTGTCAGTCAGACTCAGCCAAGTGAAGAAAAGGACGCGCGTATGACGCGCACTTGTTTGTGTTTGTTGATTTTTCACAAGGAGAGAGAATGACCTAGGTCATTATTATTTTTTATCATAAATTTTATATTTCTTCTACCGAGATACAATACCTATAGACACAATTACTAAGTAAAAGTAGTCAAAAAACGTCCGAGCGTCGTTGTAAATACCTAGACATCACAATGACACATTTACTCCAATTTAGACGTTATGTCGCTTGCATAGTGTTCAACGTCGCTTGTCAGCTATGGAATTGTATCACTGGAATCGCGGGGTATTGTTGTCGGATCGCGATTTCACGCAATTTCTCGACCTCTTTGCCTAAGTTGGACTTACCTAACTGAACAATCTGACCAAGATAGGTGTAATGGTCAACAACTTCGAGAGTATCGTTCCCAACAACTACCGGTACGGGTACAACATGGACATTGGACTTGATTTTTGTCTTGTCCATGTTAATTTTAAGACTAACCTGTTGGGAAAGGCTACTGAGGTCGTGGAGCATTGTATTGAGGTCCTCCAGCGACTCTGCCATGATTACTATATCATCGGAAAAACGAAGGTGAGTGATGTATTCACCAGTGATGTTGATGCCGAATCTTTTCCAGTCTAAGCTTGAAAACGTACTCCTGTAATCGGATCGACATGGTGGCGTTTCTATACACACACTTCAGCACTTCGATTTATCTATAGTCGATATGACAACGCTGGAGGGACTGCAATACTGCCCAGGTCTCGATTGAATCAAAGGCTATTTCATAATCTGGCAACGCTAGGCATAATGGCCGATTACACTCCTCAGTCCTCTGTATAATCTGGCGGAGCGGGTGAATGTGGTTTATGGTGCTCCAGCCTTTAAGGAAACCGGCTTGTTCGGGAGGCTGGAAGTCTCAACATTATACCAAATGTTACTTGATTAATCTCTTGATAAAGCTAAACAATAAGAATACGAAAGTGCAAATACATATATAATAACATTTCAGCATTTTCTTTACTTGCACACACTAATACAATATTTTTAAGCCTAAAATAATAAAAAAACTCGAAAAACCCGAAAAACTCGAAAAAAACGGTTTTTGAAATTGAAAACTCGAAAAAACCGGGTTTTTTAAACAACCCGAGTTTTGCATGCCCTAGTACCTACTTATCTGAGTGCGATGGTGGCCGGGCGGTAGCATATTTTTTTTATTTTTATTTGATTGTGGATCACGCTTGCCTAGAAGAAACCGATTCACTCTTGACTTGAAGACACCCAGATTGTAACTATCGGGGAACACCCATTCAGGCAGTGCATTCCACAAACTAGCAGTTCGCACAATAATAGTGGAATCAAAGCGCTTCGTACGGGTTTTCGGAATGTCAACCATAAAGCGGTGTCGATTTTTCGTGCCCGCTCTGGCAGTCCGATAGAAAAAGGGCAGGAGGGAATTAAATCATGCAGATCTGATGCACACTCTCCAAAATGTATCCGATAAAAAACCGATAGACAAGCAACTTTGCTTGGTACAGTGTAAGCAACTGTTCCGACCAGAAGTACCTATATACGCTATATACGCTTTACAATTGGCCCTAGTACGATCACTTGCGAAAAAATATTCGTTACGTAAACGATAGCGTAACTATAAAATTGTGCCTTTGGAAGATGCTGCCTTTGCAACACAGTGTTTTCCCTAGAGCAAAGGCAGAATCACTAATTTTTTTGTACACAAGTGTTTATCAATAAATTATATTTATGTTTTCTCCAATCACAAATTATGACTCATGCGCGATCAAGTGTGGTTATATTAACATATCTTTGCACTAAGCGCTCATAAATGGCAGTCATCGTCAACTTCAACCAACGCAAACTTTGATTCGAGAACTTTCCCAGATTTTCCAGTCCAGGCAAAGTCACAAGCTTCACCTAGTCAGAGGGTCACAGTTTGACTGTTTGTCTGCCCCTTGACACACGCTGTTTACATCCACGTTTTTGAACCGTTAGTGCTTACGACCCGCCCGAAGGCTCGGGGTCAGCTCTTCAGAACCCTCGATTGCTAGAATGCAACGAGTCATTGTTGTGTTTGTTATCGAGACCACCGCGGTATTTGTTGATGTTTACAGCGTGAGGCGCCAGTTTGTTGCAACATTTTTCAAAGATTTCTATTGGTTTATTCCACCTACGCAAGCGTCGGTTCAGCGAGCGTGAGTCACTTACTCGTAGTTATCTATGCGTATTATATTCTACGTATTTGCTTATACTATTATTTCTTTTGTGATGGTACATAGATATTCTTTCTATAAGGTATGCTAAGCGATTTGCTTATTCAGGCTTCAGCTGGACGATTAACAACTTTGAATAAATTATTTTTTAAACCCCTGAGAATCTTCAAAAGACTTAACAGATTTTCTTGAATCATAGCTACGAACAGTCTCGATTAAGTCACCTTTCAAGAAACTAAATATAAATTTGTAAAATTGGCGCCTTAGGTTGGGTATTTCAAAAAGTTAGCCTTTAATTCCTAAGGAATAGAGGCCAACTTTTGGAGGTTAGCTTAACGCGCCGCGTTACGAGCGTGTTTCGGAATAAGTTGCGGAATAAGGGCCCATTTGAGAGTTGAGATTCCACAGACACACGTAAAATTTGTAACACCCGTCTTCTTGCGTCGGAGGTTAAAGACGAATTCATTTCAATAATGCCTAAGAAATGATTAACCTCTTATTAGTTCTTTATACGGTAAAGTTTGTGTGTAATGTATCTACAGGGTTATAAGCTTAGAGTGCACTTAGCCGAAAGGGGGTTATTGTACTCATCATTATTAACAACTTTTACTATGGGACTAATCCTGATATTGCGAAAAATATCAGCTGTTCCGTATATTTCGTTGAGTGTATATGACATTTTTCTATGGAACAGCAGATTAATTTTTTGCGTGATATCAGAGTCGGTCCCATACTAAAAGTTGTTTATAATGAAGCCTACAATGAGCGCCTTAGCTTATAACCCTGTATAGGCACATCTTTACCTTCATCTCAAAATTTTAATGTCTTCTCCGTTAAAACAGTACGGAATATTTCCGCAGATTTCTGCGAAATTTAAACATTTGGGTTTGTATTTTGTAATAAGCAGCGTGCAGCTAACAAGCGCGCAAATCGTTAAATATATTCACCCCGAGTCGTCGGTAAAGTCGCGGTACGTACGTAGATACAGCTATGTTATGTAAAGCGCACGGTACATATAGCAAACATTACGCTCGCCGCACAAACACCTCCCCTGGTGCGTCCAGAGACAACGGGAGAATAGACTTACTCCTAAAACACCGTTTGAAACTATCACTGTTGTTCACTACAGTTATATTATAATTCATGGCATATTTACCGTGATAAGATTGTGGATGGACTTCCATCCACAACCCATATTACATTTACCATGTTCACGGGTGTCTTCCCGTGAAAGAGACAGCGGCGCACGTACAATGAGACAACTTTAATCCGTAACACTATGATTAAATCTTACAATAGAAAAATACTTGAAATTACTTGGAGACAAGGTATTCCGCTTAGTAACGAAAGCAGCCACCCTCAAATCAAAAAGTAAAATACGCTCCTCCGAGCCTCGCAGGTCCGCGCGCTCTCTCGCTAGCTACAGACGGACGGTATGCAAAACTTGCTAAACACTAGGTGATTCATTGCCAACGACCCTGAGCGAGCCGTGTCAGTGGCGTACGTTATACTAGTGATGGCACCACTTCCATCACTATATAAGTCCACCAAACTAGGCTAACAGCAGCTTAATAAAAAAATCTTATCCATAAAAACTATGCGCCGAGAGTTTCGATAGAGTGCCGAAAACGTCAACTGTCAGCCATCTGCTGCCATCTGTCACGGTCAGTTCCGTTTCTTGCCACTATAGATCAGAGTAGGTATATATCAGGGAAATTGCCACTCTAAAAATGTCGATGCGCCTACATATTCATAAGTAATTACAATCAGCACGTAACGATAGGACTAGTGCAACTGCCAGCCAATATAAGTAACATTCTAACTCTCTATCTCCCGGTCTACATAGGTACAGCTACAGACGAGGCGAGCACTGCCCGAGGCACACATTTGCATGCTCCGTTTGAGGATAACCCAATAGGACGTATGTCGGTTGCGGATCTGTACGTGCCAGGAGCTCTCCTATCTCTGGCATAGTTGCCTCATACCTTTGCCAGACACACTGCAAGTTATCAGATAAAAACCGACATTGTTCTTGTTCAAATGATATGGGAACTTTGACAGTCGATGAAACCATTATAATTAATCATTGATTACTGTGACTAGGGCTCGCCCTGTAACATTTTCAATGGTTTTGTTCAGTAGTGTATATTAAATGTATTAACTTAAATATTCGTTCAGCAGGACTTGCCTAATTGAAGTTTTACAACGGTGCTGACTCAGTGGTGAGCATAAACGCAATGATCACTAGTATAAACACAGTCACACGCTGACTTCGTCGGTGAGTGGTTTCGTTACGATATTTTCCTTCACTAGCAGTTCAAGCTTATTATAGGCAACCCACACCCTGCGGATTTGAATTCAAACGCGCCAACCACTGAGCTATCATCGCTATATAGACATACTACCTTTCCCATGAAACATTTTACAATACCTTAGATTGATGCAACTCTTTTGTTTCCATAACACGAGCCACACCCGCAGTCCACAAACTATTGCTTTATTTACGCATATTGTTACTCACACATCCGATTAAACTGACCTGCGATGGTTCGCGGCTCGCCTTGACAAGCGGGTCTTTTTATATCGGCTAGATAACGTGTCTTGTTTTTGAGGGCCATTGTTGATTCGATCGAGTGTAAGAAAGCGATACAGCGCATTGTTTGGCCGATTTTACATAACGAGGCGGCAAACGCGCCGCTTTGTGCCGTCCGTTGTGGGGGAGGATCCAAACGCTCGAGACGTGAATTCAAATTCAAATTCAAATTCAAATTCAAATTCAGTTTATTTACATAAAATATTACATAACAGTTAAAAACCATGGCGTAATACCTTATTTACTTACTACATAATATTATTCAAATTAAACTACCAACTATAAAACTAAATAAATAGTAAGGTAGCATAAAAAGTTAGACAAAAAAAAAAAAAAAAAAAAAAAAAAAAAAATTACAATAAAAAATATTTACAAAAAATAAAAGACTAGAAAACTTAAAAAATAATAATACTTAAAAGATAAAAATTTACATTAATTACAATAACAACAATGTTTGGTAATAATAAAATAAAATAACAACATTATATAATACTTTCACAATACTGGTTGCACTTCCTAACCAGTATCGTCCATCTATCAGCAAACATATCTGTATCGGGAAATACTGAGAGAAGGTGGTTGAGGTGTCGTTGTGCACGGAACACCGGAGAGTGCTGGCGCGCCACAGTGCGTGCCGGACTCGGCGCAAACAGTGGGACTCGCCCGGTACGAAAACGCACGCGCTGCTCCGGTACACTCAGACGACTAGCTTCACCTAACAATTCGGGGCAGTATACTCTCCCATGCAGTATTTGCAACACCGTTAGTAACTGACTATGCAATCTGCGAGTTTCAAGAGAGTTGAACCCAAGAGAGCCCAACAAAAATTTTGTGGGATATAAAAATGGATAATATCCATACATTTTCTTATATAAAAAACGTAAGAAACGTTTTTGGACTTTTTCCAGCATTAGAGTGTAACTTTTCTCATGAGGGTTCCATATGCATGCACTCGCCTCAATTTTTGATCTTATTAAGGCAGTGTAAAGCAACTTCATGGCCTTAACATTTGTGAAGTCTTTGCAGTTGCGCGTCACAAATCCCAACCTTTTAAAACAATCTGCCGCAAGTGCACGCATATGGTCGTGAAAAGCAAGTTTTGGATCAAACAAGACACCCAGATCTTTAACTCTCTGATTTCGCGAGATTTGTTGTTCATTTATACTGTATTGCGCTATTATAGTATTTGTGGACTTGGTAAAGCTCATCACGGAACACTTTGAGACATTTATGTTGAGTTTATTTTGTTCACTCCATGTTAGTATATTGTCTAAGTCTTTTTGGAGATTTATACAGTCATGGACAGATTTTATGGGCATATAGAGTTTTACATCATCGGCGTAAATTAAGCACTTGGCATGCAGTAGTGATTTCGGCAGGTCGTTAATCATAAACGTGAAAAGAAGTGGCCCAAGGGATGAACCTTGACTGATACCTGTCGGCGTATAATATGGTGGTGAATCATGGCATCCAAGGCGCACGAATTGTTGACGATCTTTCAGGTAGTTTGCAAAAAATGAAAGAAGCCGAGGAGCAAATCCAGCTGTACTTAGCTTTTGGAGCAGGATATTATTGTCTACTTGGTCAAAAGCTTTTTGAAAGTCTAGATATATGACATCTACTTGATTATTCTCATCCATGTTCTTAGAGACAAAGTCTACCAATGTAAGTAGGTTGGTGTTTACAGATCTACCTTTTCTGAACGCGTGCTGAGCGTCGCTGAGCTGTGATTCTACATGTTTGTAAATGTTACTATGTAGTATACTTTCAAATAGTTTTGCGAATGCAGATAAAATAGCAATTGGCCGATAATTTTCCACGAATGCTTTGTCGCCGGCTTTCGGTACAGGCACTACCCGCGACTTTTTCCAAAGCCGCGGATACTCTCCTGTTTTTAGCGACAGGTTAAATATATACGTTAAAGGTTCAGCTAGTTGCTCTTTAAAAGCCTTAATAACATATGGTGGAACACTATCAGGTCCTAGCGAGCTTTTTGGTTTTAGTTTATCTATGTGAAATTTGATATCATTTTGAGAAAGGTCTGGGATATTTATGAGATTATTGTTGCTTGTAATTTCAGCTACTTTCAAATTTAAGTTTGGTGTATGTGGAAGAAATACACTCTTAAAATAATCTGCGAACGCTGCGGCTGCGGCTAGACCGGTATGCTTAACGCCCTTGTGGGTGATGGCAGAATCGAAACCCCCTTTAGTTTTCAGATTCGCAACGTGATTCCAAAAAGCACGTGGATTTGCTGTCAGATTTTCCTGTACATTTTGTATGTGATTTTTGTATGCTATTGAAATATCTTGTTTTATATTGCATCTAATGGCACTGAAAAAGCTGTAAACGTGTATATCTTTAGTAGATTTCCATATTTTATGTAACTTAGCTTTTAATTTAATATTATTTATTATTTCACTAGAATACCACGTTGGATATCTCCTGGTTGCCTTGGAATACCTAGTTTTCTTTGGTACACTCTCATCAAAACATTTATATATTAGATAGTATAAGCAGTCTACAGCTTTGTTTACGTCAGTTTGTTGAAGAATTTCGTGCCAGTTACTATTACAGACGCAGTCGTATAGTGCTGTGAAATCAGCTTTAGTGAAGTCCCAATCTGTATGTCTGTTTATGTTACTCGGTTCCAACTTGCTATTTCTTTCTAATCGTTTAATTGTTATGCTGATATCTAGAGGAGGGTGATAGACATCAATATGTTCTACAAGAGTTTCATCGGCGACACACACACTCACTTCATTTACGTTATGACTAGTAAGAACTACATCTAATTTACTACCTGTTTCATTAATAATATCATTACGGTCTACAATTGCACAATAATTTAAAAAATAGCCCATGTAGTTGTTAATGTTAACGTTGGCACTGTTAAGATTTAAGTCCCCAAGTATCATTAGTGTTTCATTATGTAATATTTTTGAGACATTATCTTCTACTTTACAAAACCAAGTCATATAGTCTTGATCACTGGCTCTAGGATGTAAGTATACTACACAGATGTACAACAACTGGCCTCGGTATGAAACAGATGCCCATAGGTCTTCGCCATCCTCGGTCTCTAAGTCATGACGACGACGTAGTTCTACACCAGGTCTTGCAGCCAGAAGAACACCACCACCTCTCGTAGCTCGGTCACGACGAAGGAGGTTCCAACCGTATGGGGACACTTCAGCGTCGGTTATGGAGGAGTCAAGGAATGTTTCTGCTACTGCTATTATATCTGTAGGTAATGAGGTAATAACTTGTTGCCAATATTTTAATTTCGTTTTTAGTCCTCTTACATTTTGATAAATTATATTTAATTCAGTCTTAGAAGTGTTACTTTGAGTTTGACATGTTACTGACGATTTCGTCACCCTTCTTATTGGGGTCTCGGCCGAGAGTATGGGACTGACGATATTGATTTGTACCCCCGGCGACTCTACGAAACCATTCCCTTACTTCAGTTCCTGATGGCCATGATTCCGGTGCCATGCAAACGTTGAATACTCTCTCTGGCACAGTCACAACAAATGAAGAATAATGTTCATGTTTAAGTTTCAGTTTTAAGACTTCAACCGTGGCGCAGTTAGATACACGCTGGATGTGAGCTATGATTGCGTCTACAGAAGTGTCAGAATGGAAAAAGCATGCGTGTATTTTTCTAGAACGCTCAACTGTTTGCAGCTGTTCCTGCTGTTGGCCAGTACCCTTGATTGCAATGGTGTGTCCGTGATTTTTTCTAGGGCGCTCGACAGTTTGCAGCTGTTCCTGTTGATGTCCGATTCCTCTTATTGCTTGGTTTCGCAGAGGTTTAGATTTACGTTTTTGCACCATTTGCCATGGCCCGTCTAGGAAATTTTCTAGGTCTATGTTACAGTCAGTGCTATTTTTTTCAGGATGAATATTAGGGCAAGTTGGTGAGATTGATGAGCCGGTTGTGGTACTTTCTGTTAAGAGACTACTGCTCTTGACTGCTATCTTACCCGGACAGGGTTCCTTCCCAGGAGAAGTTGTTTTCTTGCGCGGTGTTTGGTTTGTTGCCTTACTAGCGAAGGCGTCATTGAGGTTGCCATCAGAAATATTGGCACTTGTAATATTATGTTCAGGTTTTTTCTCTATAACTACAATTTGCTTGATAGTAGTTAGCCTCTGGTTGGTGTCTAAAAGTTGAAGTTCTAGATCCCGGCATTGTTGCTGATTTGACTCCACTGTGGTTTTGAGTATATGAAATACGTCAGTACAGCTTTCCATGGATAAGATAGCGCCATCTACATCATTTTTCAATTTTTCATAATTGTTGGTAAGATGAGTGAAACTAGTTTTGAGCTCATTTATCAATTTGCATGCGTTATCTATTTTTGTGTCATGATTTTGAAGCTGTTTCGAAATATCTGTACGAAAGGCTTTGATTTCAGCTAAGATATCTGAGTTAGAACCCACAATATTTTCTTTTTCGCATATTTTTAATTCATTTCTAGATTTAGTACTGTCGATAGAAGTGTTTGACGACGAGTTACTAGTTTCAGTGGAGGCAGACTTCGCACTACTGTTGGTTGTCAAGCGAGTTTTCGGAGGAGAATAAGTCGGTACGATGTATCTCGACTGAGATGCTGGAGGTGTATGTGTCACACGAGCACTAGCTACCGTTTTGCTTGCACCCTTCGACTCCAAACAAGGTACACATTCCCAACTGATTTTCTTGGAAGGTGACATCAAAGTGTAACGCTTAAACGCTACGCGTCCACATTCCAGATCAAACGTATTGTTACATATTGAGCACGTTAGATGTTGTCTAGTTTTAATAATGTTATGGCATACCGAACATGTTGGTGTTGGCGCCATCTTTTTGTTTTGGAATAAACCATTCACACACTCACACGGTCAGGGTTCACAGGTCACGGGGTCAGGGTTCACAGTTCGATCTCTGAATAAGGTAATATAATTGTACAACTGAATTGCGCTAGATGGTGCTTCACGATATTTTTCGTATTTTCACAATTAGAGTATTATTAGTTATTTGAAATTGAATTTTGTCCTTGTTATTCTAAACTTAGGGTTTAACACTATAATACAACCAATTTTACGTGTTTTAGTTAGAACTGTATACTCCACTCATAAAAGTTTCACATTTTGGCGCGATTGAAATTCAAAAAACATCGTACTGGTCACTTATTAAAGTTCAAAATATCTGCGTGGAAAAAAGTTATTGTTCATGAATAATTACTTAATACCGTTCAATACCGTATCACTGTTTTTAGTTGAGTTTAGATTTTTGCACTCCACTTCTAATTAATGTTTCTCATTTTGGCGCGATCTAAATTCAAAAACATTGTACTGGTCACTTGTGAAAATTCAACAAAAACTGCGCGGAAAATAGTTAATGTTTATGAATAACACTTTACACTGTTCATTTGTCACTAATAGTCACTAGAAATCGGCATTACACATCAAAAACTATACATTAAATAATTAAAAAAGGTTTTAATTCGCGGACTCGACGTAAATCATTGTTTACGATACGACGCCCCCTGGCGGACATGAATTGAAAGGCGCCGCGTGATGACGAGGCGCGAGCCGGCGCCGGCGCAAGTTACACGAGACAACGATTCGACCGATCGTAATATTTCATTTGAGACTTGAACATAGCACTAAAGAATGATAATTGTATCGATAACAAATCCAATTACTTGATTTGCTCTCAATTTATATTTATAAGAATGTGTAAAATATTTTTATTTATTAATATTTAAAAATTTATTGATACATATGTATAGACAACACAGGAAGACGCAGCGTAAATAGGCCTCCCACTAAATGGACCGACGTCATCGTGAGAGTCGCGGGCATCCAGTGGATGCAGATGGCATGTTGTCGTTCAGTGTGGAGGTTAAAGGGGGAGGCCTATGTTCAGCAGTGATGGACGTCTTATGGCTGATGATGATGATGATGTATAGACAGCATAGTTACAATCAGGGAGTCTTCAATTCGCGAGTAAATCGGTTTCTTTTAGGCAAGCGTGCTCCATTGTAGACTGCATCATCGTTTAACATCTGGTGAGGTGACGGTCAAACGGTTACACGCAAGCTTTTAAATTAGCCCTGTTGTTTTTTTAATTATATTTTTTATATATAAGGTGCGCTAGGAATTAGCACCCCTTAATTTAATTAGAATCTACAGAGCCTAATGTTCAGCTAATAAGTAATTTAATTCTAATTTAAACTTCTAAGTATGATATTTTAAAAACTTAGAATGAATCCATTAACACGTTTCTTATTGTCTCTATTAAGGTGAAGACACTTTGATCACGTGTTATTTATAGGTAGCACTACACCACTTCTAACACTTTATTTTTCACTACACTAACCCCAACGGTTTTGTTCTCTTAAGACTTCTAATAATGTTTGTGAGGTCGAGGAGCGATGGCCTCAACATTCACATGTATAAATACAATAAATAATTATCAATATAAAAAAACCGACTTCATAAAAATGACAGAACTGGACCAAATTTAATGGGACAACACGGGAAGCATCAGCTTTCAAATAAAAAAAGAATCATCAAAATCGGTTCACCCAGTCGAAAGATCTGAGGTAACAAACATTATAAAAAATACAATGGAATTGAGAACCTCCTTCTTTTTGGAAGTCGGTTAAAAAAACAGTGCAATTTTTTGTAAACTATTATAATACAATGTAAAAAAAACCTAAGGCACCTCTTAAGGCGAAGAGAGCGCAGGAGTAGCGCCCTATCTAAAAAACATAACAGGCACACTAAAAGATTAGCAAATAAAATGTCCACTCTGATTATCGGTTAAAAATGCAATAAAGTACCTCTGAAGTACTATTTCAAGCAACACAACGTATTGCATATAGATTATAAAACGCAGATTAGCTAAAACCGGCTGTTTTGGCGGTAATGAGTTTTATAACACATTTTACCAAAAAAAAACCTCTTGTTTGTATTTTCAGACCATCCCTTGCGACGCACACTAACGTTGCGTTACCTTGCACCGCTCTTTGAACTGTCCAAATGATTGTTTTATATTTGTAAAGCGACGAACAGTGCCCCTATTCGAAACGTCGGCCGCTGACGTAATGTAGCATTTCAATTAGTTTCAATGGAGTTTTATTTTACAACAAAGGTTTGTGTCGAATAATGCTACGCAGTGATTTTTGATTGCTACAAATAAAGAAAGGGCTAACATAATATTTTATTGAAATAAAGAATATTATGCGGCATGCATTATGGATCCCGTTTTTTGAAGATGTCTTTTGTGTGAGCGCTTTAATCGTAGGCGCGTAGCACGTAGCTGACCTACGAAACGCGCTACGAAATGCGAATTGCACCGGCGCATCTAAGTTGCGCAGGTACAAACGCCTGCTATCGCACGCGTGCTCTATTAGTTGAGCAGATTAAGGGTTTATGCTTCGCACGTCCTCTATCTCGCATTGCAAATTTTTTGAAGATGTTAAATGATTGAATGGACTTATGCGAAATCTAAGCAGAACGGATATAGAAAATAACAAATGTTCCGAAATATTTAAATTTGGCATTTGGCAGTCTTTTTCAAGATGAATGCGCCCGCGCTGCGTCTCGCTTTGAGTAATTCCCGTGTAATATAAATAAAATGTGTAAAAACCACGGCAGTTTCCATAATAAAATATCCATTTATATGTTTAGGTACATGTAAGTACTGCAGTACATATTAATTAATGGCTAATTTATCCATCACGCTGGGATCTAAATGCGGCTGCATTGGGCGCTCCGTGCATTAGTCGGCGTTGAAATTAGAGGCTGTGTGCGGCATTCGCCTCTAATCACGGCCGACTGTCTGAGTGGGCCGAGATAGCGGCAGCCCTTCATAACAGCGAATGTGACAAGTATCACTTTTCAGGAGAAATGAAACAAAGTATGAACCAGATGTATTTTATAGTAGATTATACGAGTGCATAAAATAAGTCATTTTAACCGTGACTTTTATAAGCCCCAGCCGCAGGCGAGGGCGTATATTTAAGTCAACGATAAAATGGGTTTTATTCACAATTTATACACTCTGCTATTCACTTTAATTGCGAGTAAATGAAAAGTGATACTGTAAGTTACCTATCTCCATCCTATCTCTAGTTAAATTAAACAAATGAAATTATAACTATGTTATATTTTTAATATCTGACAGCTCGTGACCACGGCCATTGTAACATGGTCGAAACGTCGAGTGAAAGGTATCTATTTTTACCTATATTTAATAGTGCGCGATAAGTCCCGATAAATATGAAAACATGTGTTCGAATCGCGAAAGTTTAAAAATTACTATATTACTATTGTAAAAAAAAACAGCAAAAATATACAGATATACTTTAAACTATATTTTCTTTTCAACGCTGTAACATCCGTGGTTATGAGCGCCCAACGATAGGCTGTTTGGCCGCTCCACGTCGTTTTCAAACGGTGCTACTTTTGAGAAACACGCCTTTTAGTGTTTTATATTGTGAGAAAAATTGATTAAACAAGTCATCGCTGTTAAACTATTTGTAAGATAATTATGAGCAACTTACTATTTTGAAATCCGTGATTCAAGCAGTGTTGCCAGAATTCGTATGCCTAAATCAACGTACTCGTATGACATGTCAAAAAGTAACGTTTTGTATTTGTAATTATTCAATTAGAACTGTTAAACACCAATTACACTAACGATAGACAATAATATTACATAATTATACAATTTAAATACCTACCAGATTAACTAATTAGGTACATGTCGAAGCGTACTTAAATTTTATGTCAAAATATATAATAACAATAGAATTGGTGATTATAATTACATATTAAAATGTCAAAATACAATAATTAATTAAAAGTCAAAATGTCAAATTTACAATAAATAGTAAGGTGTCATGCAAAAAATGACAAAATAAATGATCGTATTACAATAAATAATTACAAAAGTCAATATGTCAAACTAAATTTAAAAAATACCTATTTTGGGAAATACGTAACGTTTTAATGCTACTATCAAGCAAAGGATTTTAGATTTTAGTCTGGATACTACAAGTCATATATCTCTTGATTGTAACGACAATGGGTCACATTAAAAATCGAATAAAAAAAAAACGATATGAAAAACGTAATAAATGCCTATAAAATTTAAGGGATGCCCTCGATTTCCCTGGGATCACATCTTGGTGACAATGGGACCAAATTATATATACACCCTAGTGACTAAACGATTTTTTTTAATCGCTCAACAATTGACGAAGAAATCGGTGAATATACATTTAAAAAAAAAAACAGTGGAACATAGAACCAACCTCCTTTTTCATCGGTTAAAAAGTTGCGAACAACAAACATTTTACTATTGACTCTTCAGAGTCAATAGTAAAATGTTTGTTAGAAAACGAACCTTATGTATTCACATGTACATACACCATTTGGCAAAAAAATATTTCTGATTCTGATTAAGAAAGTAAAGTTTTGGCAACGCTAAGTTCAAGTTTATCAAAGTATTCTATTGACATTTTTACATACCACATCTTACAAAACTATTACTTAATATACTAATATTGTTAAATAATAATTTAACAATATTGTTTTAATAGACACCACCCGACACTCGGCATCGACAGATCTACTGATGAAATAATTGACCATCCATCAGCACTACAAATAACTAAACAAAAACAGATTCAAGTGGTTCTGTTTTAACTTTGAAAACATAACACCGAGTTATTTGTTTCGCGCACCCAAAAAAGTTTCTCACGATAGGCTTGGAACATGATTCAAGAGATTTTGAATAGTTCTAATCTTACAAGTTTTGTAAAAACAGTGTGAAAGCTGTAGCATTAAATACAGCTTCCACTCTGTTTTTGTTTTTTTAAGTTAAATCTGCCACAGCCAGAACCAAAGTTATATTTTTCACTTTAGGTCTATTCTGCAAGCTAAGTGAACGCGCAGGTGAGGTGATAAGCTAATTATTATTATTATTATATCTTTATTTCAGATTCAAGATCCATATCAGTTAAACTAAACACATACACATTATAGGAACATTAATAGGCTAACACTAAAATAAAATAAAGCTAAGCGAATGTGATTTTTTCTTGCCTATTTCTACAAGTAAATGTCAAAACATTGTATTATAAGGGTAAGGGACTACAGTCAAGGGTAATTACTCGACATTTTGTATTTCTCTATAGTAATCGACAAGAAAAATACACGTTTACTTAGCTTGCAGAATAGACGTACTGGGCTTATGGGACTTTGACCTGGTAAAACGCGAAAATTATAATATTTGAATAAAAATTACAATCTTTCTTTATCTCGGAAAAGGGAAAGTGGCCAGAATGCTGGCAATATTTCCACGCTGGATGTCAATGCTAATTTTTTGGATAAAGTAACCGCCAACATTCCGATCAAATTAGCCTAAGTTACATTAACATAGTTCATTCGTTATTTAGAAAAAAAAACTCATGAGTTAGGTAGGTGCTTAAAACAAATTTCGTGTGTGTAAAAAGTTGATAAAAATCTGTGCACTTCAAAAGCATCTAATTACCTTTCACCCGAAAATCGTGAAACAAAATAACTGCACAATATTCGTGTTATTTCTAGAAAGCGAGTAAATCAAGCGTCATTTCGTCAATTATCTAATATCGGGGACAGATGTATTAGCGGGTTGGATAACAGACCGCTGCCGCCGCCGTTTCCTACAATATTTGGACGAAATTGTCAAATCATTCATTCCATTTGCGCCTTCATAGTCCTGGGTTGGGAACATTTTTATTTTGACCTGTTATTGTTTTTGCTATTATCTAGCGATCGAAATTTTACAATTACTAGACATATAATTTTTATTACTTTTATTATTTTTATTTTATTTTTATTCCACATGCTGGAATACACAGGTCTACTCTCATAGAGAGATAGGATGGGCCCTGATCTATCATGCCGGCCCAACTATATACCGGTTTCTTCACGATGTCTATCTTCACAATTTTTGGGCGATAGTATCGAAACTGCGCATAATATATAGATACCTATATACTAAATAAACCATTGTGCAGGGCTGAGGACCGAACCGGATGCCGTCAGATGGTAAAACACACATACTACAGCTCGACCACCATCGGCACTATCGCTCCACCTACCTAGACCTAGCCATACCAATATAATATTTTTCATCCCCCCATCTCGGAAAGTAATTTTTGCTCTTCAATATCTGAGTGCAAAAGCCGTTTTTATCCGCTAGAGGATAAAGTCAAATTAAATTAAGAACATCGTGTGCACTTAGTTTGTGAATTCAAAACATCATTAAACCTATTTACTTCTACCTCCATGGTGCCGAATTTATCATACAACCTTTTTAATTTTAATTTTGACATAATAAAAGTTTTTTTTTTTTAAGAAAATGTTACCCACTGCTGGCCGGTTTATAGTAGTTCTCGCGGTGTTTGGTTGTTTACGGCACTCGGAACACGCACTGTTGATAATATCTCTACTCTACACTATATCGACAACAAAACATTTTATCAAGCTTTACAAATAAATTTATCACGCCAGTTTTCATCAGGGAAAACAAAAATATGTATAACTTTTTTTACTTGTTAATATTTTAAGGGTGAAAACACATGCAATATTTGTAGTACAAATTAATAAACTTAAACTGTCTTTGTGCTATAGTCATGTTCCTATTGATTTACAAATACTTACGTGTATAATGGAAAAAGTTACAAAAAATGTTTGAGATTATGCACATATCATAGATCGGTGGAAATCGCACACTGTGCGTTTTACGCGTTCCTTTTTGCCTTACACCTGCAATATGTGGAATGAGCTCCCTCCTACGGCATTTCCGAGTAACTTTAATATGGGGTTCTTCAAAAGGGCTGTTAATAGAGTCTTTAAGGGTCGGCAACGTATCTGTGATGCCCCTGGTGTTGCAGGTATCCATAGGCGGTGGTGATCGCTTACCATCAGGCGGCCCGTCTGCTTGTTTGCCACCTATGGCATAAAAAATATATACATTTAGAACATAATAAAATACCTGTAGGTATTACGATCCTGAAATACCGTGATCCCGCAACCAATATGCGGGACTATTCTAGCTCGTGAATTGAGCTGAATCTACGGGATTTACAGGGTTGAGATAAGACGTAGTTCTTCATGCGTATACTCTGGCTGGGCGAGGGCACGCGCGAACAGATCGCGATCTGAAGAAAACAGTGCTTAGATTGCCTATTTGAATGTAATGCATACGGAAACGGGGTTAGAGTGCACGCTGAGAAAAATTTATCGCCCTAAGTTAATAACAATTTTTGCCAGTTTCTAAGTAATTATAACGCAACGAATTAAGCAACAAGTTTATTTATTTTCAACTTTTTAAGTAGGTATCCAGCAGGCCTAGCCCAAATAAATTGTATCCCACCAATGTCATTTGAATCCACGCGGAGACGCGACAACGCTAAAAAACGGTGGAAAGAGAATTTTGTCCACAGCCCGTGCTGTTAAGTGTAAGTATTAGTTTTCGAAGTCTTACATTAACTGCTAGATCCCGCAAAACAGGTCACAGGTCCCGCTGGATTATGAATGTTCAGTCCTGCAAATTCCGGGATTAAAATTATCTTACGGGATTGCATTCCTTACCTAGGTATATGCATGTCCTTCTAACAATGTCTACGTCATGAGTGCTATTAATACCCGTTTCTAGCTTAATACACTCCGATAATCTTATGCCAGTAAAGTAAGAAGAGTCTCCATTTTACAAACGCGAACTTTGACCGTTAAAAATATTCACATGTGGTCTAATGCACGTGTAATTTGCAATTATGCCCCGATAGTGTGTCATTAAGTTTTTTCGCTTTCTTCTTGAATATTTATAGAGCAATTTTACTAAAAGCAATGCGATTATGGGTTGAGATTAGGGGGACGCTACACGGTTGTGTCGTGAACTCCATTTAGGTACAAAGTGTTAGAAGGTACAGTGGAATTAAGGCGGATGATATGTTTTAATTCTTTTGATAATAGGTAACAATCTTCTTTTATTAAAAGTAGGTAGTCACAGACATTATCTAAAGTACCTATTAGTAAGCCTGGCTTACCTAAGTTTACATAAATTTGGTATTGAAATAATAACCTACCCATTTTATTAATAAACTTGGAGTATCTTGGAATAGTAACACCATGTTTTGTCTTATCCTCTCTTTATTTATTTTTTTACTTGTTCAAAAAAAGCCAAAAAACGGGTAACTATTCCATGACTACTCTACGTTTATTAATAGGGGTACTGGTGTATAACCTACATGTAAAGCACACTGTCCTGTAGCTTCAACAACCATTGTTCTTAGCGTATCTAAGGTTAGGATATAATAAATTGTACAAGATAATATATAGGTAAGTAAACATACCTATTTGTTTATTGTACACTTTTTCTGCATACAAAACGTTTTTGTATAGCTTTAGCTTACGGCCAAACATATTTTTCTTGCTTTTTGACATATTTTACTAGTAGGTAATTGCTTCAATGTATACATTTTTTATTAGAATTATCGATGAGGTCGGTTTAAATATTTGTCTTTATCGATTTGAATACCGATAAACTGTAGTTACGATACTGTTCCTTTAATTGGAAAATTAAGCAGGGGTCGTATGGCATGCGGCAGCCATTCTGTAGTGGTTCTAGCCCATAGCTCATCCGACATTCTATTAACGTGGCCGGCCCAGACCCACTTCAGCTTGTCGGCTTTTTCTCCAACGTCAGCGATTTGTGTCTTGGAGCGCAGTATACCTACATGCGGTCTGTCAGCTTGACACCTAAGATGCTGCGCTCTATCACTCGCTGGCAAACCCCGAGTGAAGACTTCTGCTTTTTGTCAAATACCATGTCTGTGCGCCGTAGGTGAGAATAGGAAGGATACATAGCGTCTATAGGCTGAAATTATTATGATGTTGAATAAAAGGCTTATTTTATTATTTTTGTAATGGTAATATGGCAAGAAGCAAGAAAAACGTTGGACGCGATATCGTTTCTGGTGTTATTTAAAAAATAAACTAATTCTATCTAAGCTTTCTAGAATGCTTGGCTTACGAATTTATTATAGGTATCTAGGTACAAGTAGGTAGGTACAAGTGGAAAATTGGTAAATTTTTCGCTTATGGATACTTTTATCATCTAAAGATATTTATATGCCTAATCAAATATAATTACGTACTATCTCATCTGTTTCTCCTGTACATAATAAGCTAATGTGATGTGTGAAGTCAGTGTAGATTTAAGTGGCATAAGGAAGAAACGGCGGGCGTCGCTTCACCCTCTAATTATATCCGAGATCCGCCGATAGCGCAGGCTTTTATCTCGGACACTCTTCCATTAAGCAAATATACAGCTTTGTAGCGCGCTAACCACACATCACAATATACCAAAACCAATTAAAAACACTTTGATAGACAAAAGTAAATTGTAATTATACGTTGCACCGCTGCCCGCCATTTTGTTTTGCTGTTGTGAGTACTTCTTCACTAATGGAAGGTTTGTCTATAGGCTGTTATCGCTTCCGCGGCAATCGTGTTTTATCTGTTTTAATTGAGATGATGTGCTATTGTTTTGTTTGATTATAAAAAAGCGGAAACAAGTAAAACTGTTTGAAGCACAATTTAGATTGAGATAGAACTGTAGAAACTTTTGGAAACTTTAATTTCATATCAGAGTTATTAATTTGAACCACTTTTCATTTTACGTAACTTAATGTAGTTCTAAAAAATGTCCATAGCTTTTATGACAATTATGACACGCTGTGGAATTATTATACCTATATTACCTACCTACAGTCATACGAATAGGCCTCCTTTAATCCAATATTCATAGCTATTAGCAACGAGCTTCTAATTCGACGCTCGAACCTAATTCTAAATGAGGTTCAAATAATGAGAGACGATGCCGACGCGCATAATGGACCGAAATGTTCAGGACACACTTCCACCAGCGAAATAACTAAGCGAAAATCGCGTGACAAAAGCAAGGTTCACTGTTTGTTTCATCCCGATCTACGGTCTCTGAGCTCTGGCGCGTTCGGTCTTCGCCTCGCATTCGCGTTGGTCGCTCGTGTATGTCCGGAGCTTAAAGCTCTTTGTCGCTAATTTGCGAACATTGATGTACACTTTGTGTATTAGCGCTGGAATGAGTGCTCGACCGCTCCAGCGCAGCGCAATCTAATTAATTAACCTTTGTCGTGAACACCAGCAGCGTTTGTACCTCTAGCGATGGAGATGGAGATAAATAATGTATGATTGCAGCTGTTAGCTGCCTGATGAGTATACTACAGAGATATAACAGAAAATGTTTCCATTTACAATGTTAATGCAGCCGTCAGAGCTGAAACAAATTTAGACCGAGTATACATATTTTTATCTCAGTGAATAACGTACATGCTATGTGTACACAACGCTGCCAAACTGCGTAGCAGTTTGTAGGCAGATATCTACTCTCATTAGGTACAAAATTTTATTATTAAGTAGGAACACAACATTTTTAGATATAATATTTATATATATTATTATCATTTCTTTTTGAGGCAAGTGTCTTTATTAAGTAAACAAAATACAAGCTAACACTGACACTACAAAAACAATTAGACTGCCCATACACCGTCGAAGGTCTAAAGATAATATAAATGCAGCTGATAGTGTGCTTGACCACTATTACAACAAAAGAAAGAATCTGAGCAACAATTCAACACCAAAATTAAATTTAAATAAATCGAATTACTAAAATCACTGTTTGGAGATAAATTAATTTATCTCTATACTAACATGATGTCAGACTTTACTTATTGTTCATGTAGTCTGTAGGTAGGTAGGTATAACATACCTACGTAGTTAGGTGAAAGGTCGAGTTCCCCTTACAGAGAAGCGTGTAACCCAATCAAAATAACCTCACTATCGCGAACACCTACCGCTATACATTTCACGCCACTAAGGTAACTTTATTTGGCCGGTTTAATGGAGTAAGTGCTTTGCCAAATGGCCCGCGCCGCGAGCTTTTAATGCAATTCCTCGCCCTTTGTGCCCGGAATTGACGCAATCAATCCATTTACACTTTGTTTCGCCAACTACGGATACTTGAGCTTGAGAGGCGCTGGAGTACCTACGTGTTGCTTTGTCGCATTAAATAAGGGCTACGAAATTGCTTCCGTGTGTTTTGAAAGGGTTTTGAGTGTTTTAGATGGTTTTTGCATTTTGTTTAAAAAGAGTTGCTGATTACCGCAGAGAAAATATTTACTACTGATTTAACCCATTTTTAACCGATTCCAAAAAAGAGGAGGTTATGAATAGGACTGTTTTTTTATGTTTGTTACCTCAGAACTTTTGACTGGGTAACCTATTTTGATAATTCTTCTTTTATTTGAAAGCTGGTGCTTCCCATTTAGTCCCATTTCAATTTGGTCCAGGTCTGATGTAGTCGGTTTTTATATTTATAATTATGTTAATATTATACGGGACGGGACGGGTTTTATTTATTTCTATGCCTATGGGTATTGGTTTTGTTTATTTCTATACTGAAAACTTTCCCGGATAACACCTATTTCGCTAGCATAAATAAGTTTCATAGTGAATTCCTTAAAAACTGTAATAAGTATGACATAACTTGACACTTGACATATTTTGAAAACAACCCCAATTGCTGTTATTTTGGATTGGATAACAGTAGGTATAAATAAAAATTAATAATCCTTTCTTAATTTTCTAATTTATACTTATGCGATCATGAAAAGAACCTATAAAAGTAATATAAACCGGAATAGATCTATTTTCAATCGTAAGTTTCACAATTATTTACCTATGCAGGATAACTGCCTTCTATAATTTTAGTATTTTGGAATATCAAGCTTTTCTACTTTGCTGACCGTTCTCGACTATTTCTATATTTCAGACATGAGAAACAATAATCTAGTGTCTCCGGACATCCTCGTGAACCAGATATGGATGCACGAAGAGGACACTAATGGTGTAAAAATCATAGAACTAAACTCTTCATCGAACTCGTCTAAAGAATCGAGTCCTAACTATACTCACTCTTGGAGTTACGGCAAAACGGCGGCGAATAACGGCAAAATTGAAGAAGATGATGATTACACAGTTAATGTGGAAGCTAGAAGAAGACGTATGAATATGGAGCACAGTGAACATCTAGCAGCGTGTGCAAATCAATATTTATTCAATCATGGCATGCAATCAACCAACTCATTTTACGAAACCTACGACGCAGAATTTGATTCGGCGCCTATGAATCATCAAATGAACTGTTTTACCATTATAAAGAATCAAAATCCTAAATCGGACAGTTCCACGGGCAGTGAGAATTACGATGGAATTGAAGTAATAGAATTAGATAGAGCAGAAGACACAAAACATTGGGACCACGTGTACAAAGACGACATGGTAACATATGAGCCAAACAAACCTGAGAAGCGCACGATATGGATATACTCTTACAAAAATAAGCGTCTCCTATCAGATAACGACTTTGAACTCGTCAACATACCGAGTAAAGACGGATCTAGTGGTTCTACATCTTGTTCAATATCCGATGAAGAATTAAAAATAGACAAAGGCAAAACCGCTACTAGGTTAGGATCGCCGATTCCTGCCGCATACATTCCCAGACTAGATCTATCTTTAGTACAAACTTTGTCAACTGTCACGGAAATATCAGAGCCAAATAAACCGTATTCCAAAGAATCTTCTCGCGAGGTAATAAATATAAAACCAAGAAACAATTGGTTAACTGAAAGAAACGCTAAAGTTAAGAAAGTAGAAAATTCTAATGTCGTAAATTGGATGGCTTTATCTCCAAGGGAAAGGAGGCGTAGATCCATAAATACTAACTCTGTAACTACTACCTTACAAAATTTAGAAGAAACAGAAATCACTTACGCAGAAGGGAACAAGCAATTTGAAGAAGCTCCTCGTAGTAACCGTTCGAGTAAAATCGAGTCTTCGACCGTGCAAGTACAAGTAGACATTCACGCAAATAAAAACGAACCTAGAAAGGAGCTTTTAATGTCATCAAAAAATATATCCAAACTAGATCAGAAGAAAATAGCCGATATAATTCCAATGAAAATATCTTTCGCCGATGCAGATAATGATATCATTGAAAACACCGCAGAATTAGACTATTCCAATAGGCCTTCTATAAAGATAAGCGCTAAATATATCAAAGCTGAAATAACAGATCCAATCGAAAAGCTCGACTGCAACAACTGGATAGCCGAAGAGAAGATCGAAGAAGAGACGACTGTTTACGACTATGATTTAGAAAATGGTGGAGATATCAATTCCATTGTTTCCAGTTCTGAAAATGTCGTCCCAGATTCTGCAAGCAGAAGGCTGTGGATGAGAAACTTGCAGTTAATGAAGGCCCCTCAATGGTCTGAGTACTTACCCATCACATGCAGTCCACCCTCGTTGCATTTATCACTTTCACTTAGTTCTTTAGATGGCAAAAAATCGTGGTTTAAACGTTTAACGAGATGTATATGCTGTAAATAAATATATTTTTGACTAAGAAACTTTTAATAATTTTGTAAAATCAATTGATTATTAATTTAGCTTTAAAAAAAGATTTCTAACTGCTTGAACTACATTAATGATGTTGCCAAATAATCAGGCGCTCGAACAAAATTGTTTATATTAAAACTACTGAGCTAAAGATGAATGAAGCCTGATAAAATTACTATAACACTTATCTAAGTCTATTCACAACTACCTCTGCGGACCAATTATACTGAGCATTACTTAAAAACGTAACTCAAGTTGATCTATGCGTGCGAAATATAAGAGCTATTAAAAAATCAAGCCCCAGAGGTATGGTCAGTGGTATGATGGATCCGCTAGGAAAAAAACACGAATCGAATAGAACACCTCCTTTTTGAAGTCAGTTAAAAATTTAATGTATGACTAATGACTTTTGTTATAATTTATAAAAGTATGTATTAATAAAAATAAATTCACAAAAGGCTGGTCAATATACTTTTGAAATCACTTTATTATACTGGTGTCACTTGTCTCATGGGACTACGAAATAGTGTCAGTTGTTCCATCATGGGACAACACGATGGGACTAGTGGGACGGACTCCATTTCTCAGGGTTGAAAGAAGGTTGAAATGAAACATCCGACTTGGTTTAAGTTGGCGAATTTATTAAATTCAATCACTATTTTTAACTTCCAGTAATTGAAATACTTACACGAAAAAATCCTTGCTATCAAATATAGATCAAATAAGGTACTTTGCGAAAAGAGAGTTGACACGATATAATACGGACTATACCTATACATACATACATCACAATGTTTCACACTCAAACCTGACATAAGAAAATATGAAAAATGAAGTCACAATTTCATCATGGGAATGTAAAATAAACTAACCGACAGTTGAATGCCCGTAGACATAATAATTACTATCTAATTCGGTACGAATTAGGACTTATCATAAGTGAAATGCATTTTTATATGGCTTGCTAAAGGTAAACGTGCACTATTCAGCAACATCACGCCGTAAATACGCAGACAAAACAGAATAATTATCAATATAAAAACCGACTTCATAAAAATATCAGACCTGGACCAGGCCTGGCGCACTCCGCACTTTAGGTCATCAATCATCGGCCAGAAGACGTCCACTGCTGAACATAGGCCTCCCCCTTTAACCTCCACACTGAACGACATCCTGCCATCTGCATCCACTGGATGCCCGCGACTCTCACAATGTCGTCGGTCCATCTAGTGGGAGGCCTACCTATGCTGCGTCATTTTTTTTTTTTAAATCAGTGTCTCTTTTAATATCAATACATCAGAAAAGGATGGCAATCATTTTAGAGCTGTCAAATTAAGTTAGTTTAGCGAATGGTAAGTCAGCATTGACGTCAGTATGTATGCAGGGAAATAATGTTACATATTGTAACGGTGTGGTGTAGAATAGTGCGCGTTTACCTTAACTCCTTCATAATCTTTACCCACCATAATAACACTTTACATAGAAAGACGGGAATAAAATTACATTCTAGAATTCTTTACATTTCATATGTTGAAGCTCAAAATGCATGTTTTAATATCAACAACTGTTATTTAATGAGTATTTTAATGCTATTTCTATTTTAATGTGAAAAAATTGTATATTTGAAAAATCATAATTAAACAAGAGAAAATATAGCCTTTATTTATTTGACCGACTTCAAAAGAGGAGGAGAATCTATGTTACACTGTTTAAAAAAAAAAAGTATGTTCACCTATTTCTCCGCCAATTATGAATTGATGATTCCTTTTTAGTTAATGGGCTACTTCAGAGTTCCCATATAAATTTCATCAAAATCGGTTTAGTGGTTTGGTTTATAAATAAGAATAACTGAAAAAAAATATGTCATCCAAGTAAACAAAATTGCGTATTTAGTAATTTTGAAGTCGGTTTTTTTATTGATAATTATATAGATTAAGTTAAGGCTACCGAAATAGTTTTTAAGCAGAATCGCTGAGTTATTGAAACTGGCTAAATTGGCCTGTTTTGACCAAAAAAAAATTGCCAGATATTTATTTTTCACATTAATTTAATTTTCACCGTTTTCTAGAGTTTTCCGTTAACAGTTTATATTTTTTGTTTATAATGCCCAATATTATGATATCCTACCTATTCTACTAAAACATTTTTGTAAAAATGTTGCTTATATATTCATTGTCTTGTATTCCTAATTACTTCAACAAAAAAAAAATACTTATTGATGTGAATTATCGATTGGCGCGCCTCGGCAGTAAAACCGACACGTATGCCGTGACGGCAAACATTATGACGCTCTCTTATGCCGTCACGTTTCAATCTGCCGGAAGTCCCGTGACAGACAACTTTTTTGAGTAAAAATGCTTGGTGCGGGTTCCCAATACTGACACCAAATTTGGGTTCCCTGCCGTTGCACTGTTTCACTTTTGTCCTTAACTGTTTTGAGCGTCTAAATTATAACATAGCGAGCAAACTACGGAACACTATTTTGTAGTTCAGAACATTTGTTACGAGCAAACGAAATGTAGTTTCAATTATGTAATGTAATCTATCCAGTTTTGGCTACAAAACAGATTCATCCTAATCCTCTCGTGGCTAATATACAGTGTGTTTATCAAAGGTGTAATAATACTGAAGGGTATGTATGTACTAATTATTATGAATAACTTTTACTACGGGACACAATCTGAAAACCCGAAAATAAACAGCTGTTCCATAGACAACGGTCATTGACACTCGACAAAACGTATGGAACAGCAGATTAAGAGCTGATCCCTTTGTAATAGTTATACTGCTACTTTTTTACTTTTAAGTTACTTTTACTATGGGAACAAACCAGAAAACCCGAAAAAAAACTGCTGTTCCATACGTTTTGTCGAGTGTCAATGGCCTCTCCATGGAACAGCTATTTTTTTTCGGGTTTCTAGGTTTTGTCCCATAGTTATGATACATGTATGTAGTCATTATGAACAACTTTTACTATGGGACCAAACCTGAAAACCAGAAAATAATACAGCTGTTCCATAGAGAGGTCATTGACACTCGACAAAACGTATGGAACAGCTGTTTTTTTTAAATTTGATACACCCTTTTCTGTGTCATGCCCTTCAGTGTTACCACATCTTTTTGATACACGTTGTATCATAATTATAGCCAATTTTAGCAGAAAATTTATATGTGTGGTCACGAGGTGGGTAACGCTAGTTCTCTCCGTATATAAAAGAGGATGTAAGGTTTACATCCCGCTACTGAGTCAGCGTCGGCCGCGCGGACCGTCTGGTCGTTGAAATGGAACCATTGCTCTTCGTTTATCGCGAACGCGGTGTAGTGCCCGGAGCCAGCCCTGCAAAAAACCAAATAATTACTTTAAAGACTTTTTTTATTACTATCTGGGTGTCTTCAAAACAATCGGTTTCTTCAAAGCAAGACAAAAACACTATTTTGAAGTGATAGAATGCTCACCCGGAACCGTGGTGCACTATAACTGCAGCCAAGTCGTAGAGGTTGTTCCCTTGCGGCGAGCGGCGCGTGTCGGGCACATTGCTCAGCACGAACTTGGACATGTCCAGGGCTTTCAGAGGGAATGATATGCACGTGTCTACTTTTGTCCTGGAAAATTCAACAGACTAACTTCAGTCTGGACCGATTCCATAACTACAAACACGCTCGTAACGCGGCGCGTTAAGTTGACCTCAAAAAGTTGGCCTTAATTTCCTAAGGAATATAGAGGTCACATTTTTAGAGGTTAACTTAACACGCCTTGTTACGTGCGTGTTATATATTATAGTTCATAACGCCACATTTACTTTAATTAAGACGTTATGTCGCTTGCATAGTGTTCAACGTTGCTTGTCCGCTAGGGCGTCGCAGCACTGACACCGCGCGGCATTGTAGTCAAATCGCGAGGTATGTAGGACGCTTTGACGTTTTCTTGACTGTTTTACTTAGAGAATTGAATTAATGACTGTTGTTTTCTCCAATCACAAGCGCCATACGACCCCCCCCCCCCCCCCCGGGGAAATGCACAATAAACCTCAAGCGGGACGTCAGTGCAGGACTCATCAGAGCGTAATGGTATGTCAAGCAGGATTGGAATAGAACGGATCACTTCACTATACGAAGTCGAGGGAAACAATTAGTCTCACCTAAAATAATTGTTCCAGCGAAACCTCTTGAGATGTAAGCACAGGACATTGGGCAGCCGCCGGATCCAGAACTGCTTTGTACTCTTCTGCTTGCACTTACATCCGCTGCAGAAATAACGCTCCGAGTCAGCGAGCTCCTCCACCTATCAACATTATATTGGACCTTTTAAACTTTCGCGACTTGAACACTTGTTTTAAATGTTTCATCATCATCATTTCAGCCATAGGACGTTCACTGCTGAACATAAGCCTCCCCCATCGATCTCTAAAAAGGCCGGTTGGAAGCGGCCTGCATCCAGCGTTTCCCTACTGTCTTTTAGGTCGTCTGTCTATCTTGTGGGTGGACGTCCTACGCTGCGTTTACCAGTCCGTGGTTCCCATTCTAGAACCTAAAAAATATGTTATCGGGACACAAAAAAATGCAAATACAGAAATCGACTGTCGCAGAAAATTTGCTTGAGGCGGGATCCGGTCATTGGATCCAGCTCCACGATCCGAAGGTCTTCTCCACTGAACGATTTTTTTTTTCTAGAATGGTTCTTGAAGTGGTTAAAATTAGAAAACATCGCAATTTCAACCAGGAACATGGGTTTAAGTTGGCAGCGTCGTGGAATCCAATAGTAGGCAAGTGTTAAACTGTAGGTTCTAGGACATTTACCGATACAGTCGGTGTTGTGTGTCGTAGTGACAACCCTGCAATATTTTAAGATTAAATGAGGGTAGAAGAACAAAACACCATTTCTGACAAGGAGTGACGTCTACACTCGAGCAACTGTAATGAAAGTTCCAGTAACAAACCTGCACGAAGCTAGTGAGGCAGTCTGTGAGTTGAACGGGCGAGTCATGGCGTCCACACTCGGGCAGTTCTAGTGACAGATCCAGGAACGGGTCGAACTTCTTGCTCTGACTGCCGCACGCTAGGCAGCGCACCTTCAATTAAAGTAACATGATTGTGAGACAAGATTTTGCATAATAATAAGCTAAACAGGGAAACAATTCCCTGTTTATGGTGCGGGTATGATTCATGGCCAAATACAATGATATATATTATACTTTATGCCAAGCCAACTATCTATGAATCTATATGAGACACAATAACAATATAGCATAAGGTGGATGGCAGTTAGGTTGTCTAGAGATAGCATTTTTTTTTAAATATATACATTATATATATTTTTACGCCGAAAATTAGATCCACATATCAGATCGGTGAAAATCGCACACTGTGCGTTTTACGCGTTCCTTTTTGCGTAACACCTGCAATTTGTGGAATGATTGCTATCCTGCGGAATTTCCAAGTAGCTATAATATAGGGTTCTTCAAAATGGCTGTTAACAGAGTCTTTAAGGCATATATCTGTGATGCCTCTGGTGTTGCATGTATCCATAGGCGACAGTGATCGCTTACCATCAGGCGAGCTGTCTGCTTGTTTGTCACATAAGTATATGGCATTAAAAAAATGCAGTCTGATTTGAAATAAATCTTATATCGTATCCATTTAGTAACAATGGTGTCGACGCATTGAAAATTACATTAATTGTGCGTAGGACATAATTATACAGTTACTGTTTCTGAAGCCCTAGCGAGTTTAGCAGAGCTGCCACGGACCATAATATAAGAAATATAAAGAATCTACATTGTGAGTACTATTTCATAGTAATAAGAATGTAAATAGCGTACCTCGCTCTGAAGCGTGCCGCCGAATACAGCCGTCACGATGGAGGCAGATGGAGTCCGCGATACGAACCCACCCTCCGCCTTGTCCGGGGGCAGGAGCTGTTGTAACTCTGTGTGTAATCTGTAACAATTTTGCTCTGATTATTATTGTACTAGCTACACCCCGCGGTTTCACCCGCGTGGTGATGATGATGATGAAAAGTAGCCTATGTGTTAATCCAGGACATCATCATTATCAGCCAGAAGACGTCCACTGCTGAACATAGGCCTCCCCCTTTAACCTCCACACTGAACGACATCCTGCCATCTGCATCCACTGGATGCCCGCGACTCTCACAATGTCGTCGGTCCATCTAGTCTAGTGGGAGGCCTACCTACACTGCGTCTTCCGGTTCGCGGTCTCCACTCAAGAACCTTTCTTCCCCATCGGTTATCAGTTCTTCGAGCGATGTGGCCTGCCCATTGCCACTTCAACTTGCAAATTTTTATATATAGCTATGTCGGTGACTCTGGTTCTTTGGCGAATATCTATGTTCCGAATTTTATCGCGTAAAGAAACTCCGAGCATAGCTCTCTCCATTGCCCGTTGTGTGACTCTGAGTTTTTCCAGAAGACCAACAGTTAAGGACCACGTCTCAGTACCATATGTCATCACTGGCAACACACACCAGGACATAAGCAATGTATATTTCAAATTTCATCCAAATCCATCCAGCCGTTTCTGCGTTATTGACAAATCCATCCATCCATCCATCCAAACTTTCATATATATGATATTAGTGTGATAGTGTGATTATTTTTTACGGGGCACAAGCCATTTTTAACCGACTTCAAAAAGGGAGGAGGTTTTCAAATCGATTGCATATTTTTTTTTATGTTTGTTACCTCAGAACTTTCAACTGGGTAAACCGATTTTGATGATTCGTTTTTTATATGAAAGCTGTTGCTTCCCGTATGGTCCTCAATCATTTCAATTTGGCCCAGTTCTGAATTTTTTATATTGATAATTATAACTTAAACAAAATACAAGCTAAAACTAATACTACAAAAACAGTTAGACTGCCCATAGACCGTATAAAGTTTATAAAGACAATTCAAATGCTCAAGCCCACTATCAGTTGGCAGCGTACCCAGCATTATTATTGTTAGCCTGACGTGGTACCGATGTTTAATGAGTAAGGGTGTTAATAATTTTTACTGTTGTCAAGCTAGGCGTTTAATCACAGCTCACCTGTTATTAACGCAAGCCTATTATTTATTAAAAAATCTAGTGATGTTTTTTTAAGGTCGAAGGTGTCAAACACGCTTATCCCGGAATGGACTGTTTTTTTATTATTGTCCTATTAAAATGTTGCCCATAAATATAGCTGATTTATGAAAACAAAAATTAAAATATGATAAAAAGTAAGCAACTTATAAGCATTTTAATATCACGCTAGATAGAGACCGCGAAACAGCAAATTATGACGTCACTTCTCTGTACGCCATTTAAATTTAACACATTCTGACTAGTATGGCGCACAGAGGCGTGATGTATTTTTTGTTATGTGGAAAAGGGACTGAGTTTTCTTTGGCGACGCCCTTAGGCACAGGCAGTATTCAAATTAAATGTAGTCACCTGTCAAGCATATACCGCAGGAACTCGTGCGCATCCTGCTGCTGGTACCCGCGGAAGCGCGGCACCACCTTCCATATCACTAGGAACAGGCACTCCGGGGAGATGGCGCCCTTCGACCCCATGCCGCCAGACTTCAGGCTTATTAGCACCTGGGTAACGAGACACATATCAATCACTGCTATTTGGGAAAGGAACTTATAACAAATAGTGTTGTATTTTTAACTGACTTCCAAAAAGACTTTTTAGCTTCCTTTATCTAAAACTAGGCTAACCCTTTAGTTAGTTTAGTTGCTCGTAGTTAGTTTTGTATTTTCTATTTTTTAGTTGTTGATCATTTTAGTTTTTAAATTTATTATTATCGTTTCGTATTGGTATCGTTGTTCTGTTTAAATATCTTTCGTTGTTATTATGCTTATCTACACTAATATTATAAAGAGGAAAGATTTGTACCTATTTTTGTATGTTTGTATGTTTGTAATGAATAGGCTCCGAAACTACTGAACCGATTTGAAAAATTCTTTCACTGTTGGGAAGCTACACTATCCCCGGGTGACATAGGCTATATAATATTTTGTAGCGAGGCCGAAGGCCGAGCTTACACTCGTGCGAAGCCGGGGCGGACGGCTAGTTTTATAAAATTGTTTATGTTTGTATGTACGCGCACACTTATCGAGCGTGACGTCACTTGCCGGGCACAACAGAATACCAGCGCTGGTTGTGTACAACCAGCAACATGCTGAGTTGGGGTCGGTTTTTGTGACAATGTACCTGTTTACTTCTATTTTAATATTTCTTGTTTTATTGTTTTTCTCATTGTCACAAAATAAACTATTCTGATTTCTGAAAACCGTGTGTGTTGCCCTTTTGGAAAAACTCAGAGTCACACAACGGGCAATGGAGAGAGCTATGCTCGGAGTTTCTTTGTGCGATAAAATCCGGAACGTAGATATTCGCCAAAGAACCAGAGTCACCGACATAAGCTATTAAAATTTGCAAGTTGAAGTGGCAATGGGCAGGCCACATCGCTGGAAGAACTGATAACCGATGGGGAAGAAAGGTTCTTGAGTGGAGACCACGAACCGGAAGACGCAGCGTAGGTAGGCCTCCCACTAGATGGACCGACGACATTGTGAGAGTCGCGGGCATCCAGTGGATGCAGATGGCAGTTCAGTGTGGAGGTTAAAGGGGGAAGCCTATGTTCAGCAGTGGACGTCTTCTGGCTGATGACGATGATATAAAACCGAATTTGCTTGTTCCCTTCTGCGCAAGTCAAATCAAATCAAATTATTTATTTGTCGGAACATGGTAGGTACAGATACATATAAAGTAGAATACAGAGTCGTAAGTCATAAGAGTTGCGGAGTTAGTATTTATGGATCTACGCCTCCTTTCCCTTGGAGATGAAGCCATCCAATTTACAACATTAGAATTTTCTACTTTCTTAACTTTATCGTTTCTTTCAATCAACCGATTGTTTCTTGGTTTTATATTTATTACCTCGCGAGAAGATTCTATACAATACGATTTGTTTGAGAACCTCTTCCTTTTTGGAAGTCCGTTAAAAATTAAGACACATGCCTATTAGACGTAGGTAAAATTCTAAGATTTACATACTTACTTACTTTACAAGGCAGGCTTAAAATGCGTGTTTAAAAAAAAACTTTTTGATACAAAACACCAACCTTCCTCAACTCCTCGGCCATCACCACATCATGCATCTCCTGCCTCGTGTAACTCCTGGAATGGTACACCTTCCTCCCATTACTCTTCAGCTCCAGCGACGGCAGCTGACTGAAGTAACAACTGAACTCCTGGATATTATTCAAGCTCTGCAGCACCGCGTTCATAAAACAAGTGTTCCCTAAGTTCTTCAGTCCTACGATTTTCTTTTCTTTACTTTTCCCGTTGCACTGTGAGGGTTTCTTCTCTTTTCTGCTAGTTGACGTGTTGTTTTCTGTGGAACTGCTGTCGTCGGAATGGGTGCGTTTTCTCGAGCGCGGTCGGAGGCTTCTTACTGCCTCTTCGGTGGTCTGGAATGTAAAAAATAACACTCAATAATTATCAATACAAAAAACCGACTTCATAAAAATATCAGAACTGGACCAAATATGCGCCCTCTATCCCATAGCGCGTTAATTAATTAGGCACTATCGGTTTTAGAGAACGCATGCCTGATTTAGTACTGAGGTGTTCCGACAGATGTCTCTTATATACATTTTTGTGTGGAAATGACTTTAATTGTTATATTGTAAAAAAATTAAGCATAGTAGAACTGGACCAAATTGAAATGGGACCAAACCGGAAGCACCAGCTGTCAAATAAAAAAAGAATCATCAAAATCAGTTCACCCGGTGGCAAGTTCTGAGGTAACAAGTTTTTTTTTTTAAATGATGAAATGGGCTATAGTTTGACCACAACTCACCTGATGGTAAGCGACGATGCTGTCTAAGATGGGGCACGCTTGCCCATGAGGTGCCTATTCACTCTTGTCTTGAAGAGACCCAGAAACACCGAGGCAGGGAACGCATTCCATTCCTGTGCAGTTCGTATTAAGAAGGAATTTTGGAATCGCTGAGTACGGACTTTACCAAAGTTCACGACGTAACATTTATGCATGTAATTGGTGCACGGTTCCTCACCCGGGCCCCACTCAACTTTCAAATATGATATTGTGTATCAGATCAATCTGGCACAGTATGCATAATCTATTCAAATTGGGCACACCTCGTGGAATAAGTAACAAAACGAGTAATACTGATATATCTACATAGTCTTTAAAAGCTCGCTAGCTCGCTACTCGGCCCGAGCTAGCACTGGAAGGAGCTAGAACTGGAATTTGTAAAAAACACTAGGTTCAAAATTGTACCTCATTTATATTTACAATTTTGAACTGTAAACCGGGAACACTCAATTTTAACCCAGCCTTTTAATGTGGGCGTTGGGCTTTAGCAAAAGCGGTATTATGTATCACGAGTTTTTCCTCACAAAAAGCAGGAAAGCCGCAGACATGATGTATATTTAATCTATATAAATAAAATTTTAGGACCGGCAAAGTATCTGTGATGGCACTGGTGTTGCAGGTATCCCTAGGCAACGGTGATTGTTTACCATCAGGCAGCCCGTCTGCTTGTTTGCATTAATAATTATCAATATAAAAACCGACGTCATAAAAATTTCTGAACTGGAACAAATTGAAATGGAACCACATGGGAAGCACCAGCTTTGAAATAAAAAAGGATCATCAAAATCGGTTCACACTGTCGAAAGTTCTGAGGTAAGAAACTTTACAAAAAAAAAACTGTCGGAATGAGAACCTCCTCCATTTTGGATGTCGGTAAAAAAACTAAATGCTGTTCATTGGTAATCGCACTTAAAAACGGCTAGACCAATTTGGCTAATTAGAAACAAATAGTGTAATGATAGATACCTTATTACTAGTTGTAGATTCGCTAGTATCAAGATTATCAAGATTAGTACTGGGTATGTCAGTGCATGAGCTCATCGACATGACGTCAGCTGTTTCATCATCATTCCCATTAGATGTCTCCTGCTTTTCTTCTATATTCGATACATTACTGTTATCTTCACTGCCATCTTTGCTCAATTCTTCAGAATGTTCTAGAAAACTTTCACTGTTTTCTAAATTAAGCTCTTCGTTATTTGTCCTAGTTTTCATAATACTTTGTCTAATTTTATCTATTCTTTTGTCAAAGTCATTTGAAATGTAGTCGTCGCATTTGTAACTGCAACAAATTATCGTAATTATTAAATGGAAATATTATAAGACGATGATATATCCCAACAGGCCCAGTACATTACATCCTAAAGTTGCCTGGAAGAGATCGCTCGTAGCGATAAGGCCACCGATTGTTGCACTAGTTTGTAAGCTGTTTTATTGTGTCTTGTGTATGTAATTTGTAGTGTGAACAATAAAGAAAGAGTTTATCTATCTATCTATTGCAATGGTTCTTAAACTTTTTGTAGCCACGGACCACTTTCAATGTTTCAGTAACACTACGGACCCCTTGCGAAGAGAATTTTAAAATAAGAAAACAGTGTTACTTGACAATTACTTGATTTTTGGTTTTGTTTATTTAAATAACAGAACTGCATACTTCAAACGAGTTCTAGTAAATAAACCTCGCGAATGTGGACCCCTAGCACTCGCGTCCTAGGACCCACCCCACTTTAAGAAACCCTGATCTATTGCATTAACTTTGATGTAGATAGTTTTTCTGAGATCATTGCCGGAGTAAGTAAAGCTCCCTTTTTAGGGTTCCGTACCAAAAGGGTGTAAACGGGACCCTATTACTAAGCCTACGCTGTCTGTCTGTCGGTCCTACCGTTTAACGGCTGTATCTTTCAAACCGTAATAGATAGCCAGTTGAAATTTTCACAGAATTTGTAATGTTATGGCGAATTAACCAAGAAATAATAATCCTTGAGTGACATAGACTGTTTTGTTCACAAAATGGGTGAAGCCACAGACAAGATGTAATAACTAATCTTACCAATAAACGGAATAAGCATCGCAACTCATGCATAGCTGGTGGTCTGAGCTCTCAGCGTGGTGTTTTGCATGTCCTTTCACGTAGCGTCCACAGTTCACCACACCACAATGCAAGCATAACCAGTTTTGTTCTGCTACGGAGCATTCTGGAAAATAAATTACAATTTCTACAATAAGGTACAAGAAAAAAAGTTGAAATTGCTTTGTATTGAAAAGCATAATTTTAAATCTATTTTTATGCTCATTAACCTGTTCAAATTGGCTTTAGCAGAGGGTTAAGATGTGCCAGAGATTTTTAGATTGACAAGAAAACTTATTACAAAAAATGGGCGAGAGGGAAGTTTGTATTAATCAACTTTAAACCTATACGGCCAAACTTATATATTTTTACTATATTTTATTAATATGCTTGCGTTTGACCTCAAACTCACATGATGTTAAGCGGTGATGTGATCTACGATGGAGCACGCTTGCCTAAAAGTAACTGATTCACTCATGATTTGAAGACACCCAGATTATAATAGAACTTACTTACAAACCTTACTTATAAACGTTACTTAAGTTAAGCAATGCTTAAAATTGCTCTGTTAACTTCTCGCTGACAGAAATTGTCACACATGAAAACAAGACAGAGCCATTTTAAGCTTAGCTTAACTTAAGTAACGTTTATAAGGCCGATAAAGTTTATAGTTGTCACATAATTTTTCACTACATATATCCTTAATAGGTAAATACATGTACAGTTGACCCCCAGGTCGCCCCCGGACCTAATGGCACAACGACCTCTCGAGGTTTAAAAAGATTGGTCAGTGCTAGCCCAGAATAGAGACCAGTGGAAGGAGTTGGGGGAGACCTTTGCCCAGCTGTGGGACAAGACAGGTTAGCATAAAAAAGTAGGTTTATAAAAGTAGGTATGATCAAGTATCGGTCAGAATATTATTTTAAGATTAACGGTGCTTTATCATTAATGTACCTGGTACATTTAAGCCATGGTTTGATTATGTTAAGAGCTGGCAATATTTCTATCAAATAGATAAAACATTGAATTTGAACATTGAATGGTTGCCTGGAAGAGATCGCTGTTAGGGATAAGGCCGCCACTTGTGGCACTAGCTGGTAAGTGTTTTCTATCTGTATGTAATTTTTATTTCTGGTGTACACAATAAAGAGTTTCTATCTATCTATCTAACATTCTGCAGGGCAGAAACTATAGTTTGTGGACAGATTTGTTTAGGTATTGCCCCAGTTTGAATTGTACATCGATAGATACCATATCTGCAGAGCATAGATACGAGTCCGATAATGTTTACCGCGTCCAAACATCTGCCAGTCTACCGCGATTTGTCTAGGCCAAAATAAACCAACTGCGCAGAAGCAGAAGTAAGCAGGAAATCGTAACGAGATTCGCTAAATGACTCATTTTCATCTCGTACAGTTTATATTGAGGCCCGATGAAAAGTTGTGTTTAGGGCTTTTATAAGCTACCTTCGACGGCCTACCGGTTTCGTTCCCCATGTAATGAATACAATGCGGCAGTAAATTGGTTTCTCGTCGAAAATAGACGGGCATAGGCATGATGAACATTATTTTAACACATCGCGTCGCATTTGTATCGCGTCAGAAGGCAGGTATCATAGATCGTCAGTCACGGTCACCCATGCCGCGCCCCCCGCCCGCAACCCTCGAACAGCTGATTATTATGTCCGCTGCACGTATTGATTTTTCTGAACTAACCTGCCGAAGATGAATATAATGATGCGTCGTCTCAATGATTTCCAATCCTCAAAAACAAGCCGCGTACATAGATCAGAAGCAAAACTATTAATTTACCTGAACAACTGTAGTTCTTTGTGATCGAAGAGTCGTCGACCAAAACGTCCACCTTGATGTTATCTAACAAATGTGAACATTCCATTTTTCATATTAGGTTTTAATCGAAATGAGTGATAAAATATTTGTTTCATGAATGAAATAAACATAAAATCGATTTTCAGCACCGTATCTTCCGATTCCTTGCTCGCAACTTCGCAAAGCAAAACTGAAGTAAAAAAAAAGGCAAAGCAAAAAGCAAAGCGATCAAGGTAGGAAGAGGAAGCCATAGAGAAAAAAAATAGCTAGCGTGAGAGAGTACGATATAAAACCCAGCCCTATAATTGGTCAATATAGGAAGTGCGAGCGAGAAAAATGTTTTTAAATAAAAACAACTCAGCTATGTTCGGATACTGCAAAAAGGTTTCATAATAAAACCCTCTTTGTCTATGAGTTTGTTACGTTTTTTTTAATATTTATCAGACGCGTCAGCAAGCTTTGCTTAGTTTGGGGTCAGATGACCACGTGTGCAAAAATGTCCCAGATATTTATTATTATTTATTTCATGAAATTCTCGGGTCTAGCCCGGACATTTGGTAGGCATTGGTGGAGCCGAAGCCAACACCAAGAGGCCCTGTTGAATATAAAAAATACAATTATGGAATATGTATAAAAAGGAATATGAAACTATTGTACAGTATAGGATTAAAAAAGTCTGGGCTATTGAGGTGAACAACTTGTGGATGGAATAACAGATCTATAGAATGAGAAACGGCACCTGCCTTATCCTGTCTCATCTCAAAATATATTTAGGCAGGTGATGACTTGCCACCCACTGAATGGGCCCCCCATAAAGGCTGCCGTATCTTGGCACCGGAGGGGCAACATCTTATTATTTATTATTATTATAGCAAGGAATATACTACTCTCTAACGAGAGCGCGTCAGCCACATTTGCCGTTTGCTTCAATAGCGTTCTCGCAAAGAGAATATCGTTCTCGGGCAATTATTTACAACATCAAATGTCCTTGGTTACCACCAAGTTATGACAAGCTGTAGTATACTATATTTGTCTATGGTTACAATAATATAATCGATAACAACTAGAAAAGATAGGTATTGTACCCTCCTTGGAATAATAGTGTTCGGTGATTGTACCTACTGAATGAAATAGAATATATTTATTGCAATAACTATGTGCAAAAGATGTTCTTAATAACTTCAGCAGAGTAACAGTTTACCCATTGGGCGTGCTATTTTTATGTATAAACTAACGAAAAAGATAAATATATATTATTTATATCGTAGGCTGTTTTAACCTGTTAATAAAAAAATATGTTTTTTTTATAAGATCCATGGTTTGAGTTTTTGGCCATTTTCAAAATTTTTTGGTGGCATGATAAAATAATAAATGTACTACCAAATAATAAGGTGCCATCTTCGATCAAAAAATACGGGTACCATTCCTGTACTGCAGGATACGTAGTATAAAACAAGTGTAGTATCCGAACACAACGTAGCAATGTCGATTTTGTAGGTACCTATGTAGCGGGAAAGTTTAAATTACAAAATTCTACTTTTACCTTGGCTAATGCCCCTGTAATAGTTAGGGTAATTTTGCCATTGCTTTGCTTCACAGTTTTCCTTTGGGTTTTTGGCGCCAACGTGGATATAAAAAGTCGCATCATTGTATTATTTTCCTAAACTGGTGTTGAGTGTTAATGTATAATGGTGGATTATTATTTATTAAGTGTTCGTGAATGTGGGCAAGTGATATAATGGCGAGTACATGTGCTATGCGAGAATTAATAAACATTCGTAGTAAGGATAGGTTGCTAGGTACCTATCTATGAAGTAGCACCATTTTCAACCAACTTCAAAAGAGGAGGTTCTATGTTCCACTATATTTTTAAATTTATGCTTACAGATTTCGAAGATTTCTTTTTTGTTTGGTAGGTCATATGTACTTCAGAGGTGATCCTATATAAATTTTAGCAAAATCGGTTAGTAGTTTGGTTTTTAAATCAAAATAACTGAAAAAAATATGTCATCCAAGTTGCGTATAAATTTACAAATTTTGAAGTCAGTTTTTTTAATCAATAATTATTCAGTGCTATTATTAGTTCATTAGTGTCTCTGCATCTGTGCGTGAAAATTTAGCCATACTTAGTTTTGAAAAAATTGGGTGTAACACACAAGGAGACATTTGAACACAAACAATTGTACTAGGGCATATCACCCTTGTTTGAATGATCTGAAGTAATAACTAACCTAAGTAGACAATACACTGCAACTTTACCATAGATAGGCTATTATTATCTCTTGTGCTATGCATTACATTAGGAAGATTGAAACCACAGCGTTTTTTAATTTAATTTATTATCCTTAATTACGTCTGCCACCGTATCCACCCTGAGTAGCGGGCTGAGTGAGCTGCAGACCGTTGATGTTGTTGAAGTCAAGCATTTTCAACATGTCCTTGGTGTCAGGGTCAACCTCGATGATGTCATGCTCTAGGGCAGACACCTCGGGGACGTAGTTGTCACGCCTCTCACGCTCCTCTTCTTGCAATTTGATGGAAATACCACGGACCTGGGAGTGCCTGAGACGTCTCATCAAGTGAGTGGCAAACCTGGAAAGAAAAGTAGATTAAAACAGTGTATCGAAGGCCTTATATATCTCATCATCATCATTTCAGTCATAGGACGTCTACTGCTGGACATAGGCCTCCCCCATCGATTTCCAAAAGGACCGGTTGGAAGCGGCCTGCATCCAGCGTTTTCCTGTGGTCTCTTTTAGGTCGTCTGTCCATCTTGTGGGTGGACGTCCTACGCTGCGTTTACCGGTCCGTGGTTCCCACTAGAGAACCTTTCAGCCCCATCGGCCATCTGTACTGCGTGCTATGTGCCCTGCCCACTGCCACTTCAACTTGCTAATCCGGTGGGCTATGACGGTGACTTTAGTTCGTCTACGGATTTCCTCATTTCTGATTCGATCTCGTAGAGAAACCCCGAACATAGCCCCTCCATAGCTCGTTGTGCAACTTTGAGCTTGTTAATGATGCCCATAAACCTATTTCTCTGCATAGTATAAAATAAAGTCACTTCCTACATCTGTATATCCGCAAACTCCTCATAAACCACACAAAGAATTTTGATGCGGTTTTCACCATCACTTAGATAATTTTCCACTAAAGATTTATAAATCTATATACATATATTAAAATTTACACCCGTACGAAGATGGGGCGGGTCTCTAGTAATATTATAAAAGCGAAACTGTCTCACTGTCTGTTTGTTCACTTTTCTCAATGGTTAGGTCAGCCTTAACTAAATTTGAAAGAAAGATAGACATTTTCACAGAAATGCATAATCTGGAAAATTGCAGGGAACACAGCAGGACTGCTAGTAGATTATAATACACTTGTAGGTTTTTATGTCACAAAGATTTGTTACAGTAATTAATAACTACTTTAACATTTAGATAACAATATAGGGAGAGAGCGTGTCTAGAGAATCAACAATTCAAAATTTGACGACTTGCAGGATCTTAAACATAGGATAGTTTTAATATTTAAAAAGTAAATCCTAAAGTATAAGAAACTTCAATATGAAAATTGAAATTGTTGCATTGTTATCGGTCCTTGATAAATGTGCAAAATTTCAATTTAATATGACGTTTTGAAGTACAAAATCAAGTTCAAGGATTCTATTACATACATAATACGAAGCGAATAAAAGCATGTTAATTATTGTATCCACAGTAATGTTTAGTTGGTAGGTAAATGATCCTAGTATTTAAGTATAAAGACAGGGTAAACAAAGGCTATGGCAATAATAGATGAATTTGAGTTAACATTATGCCAGACTTGCCACTATGCCTGGCTATGATGGCTAACCACACGATACACGATAAACAAGACAACTTTAATTTTTTTAATAATAAATATAAATATATATCTGGGACATTATTGCACACATGGTCATCTGACCCCAAACTAAGCAAAGCTTGTAATATGGCAGCCAGAGACTGATATACATACATATATATATTTTTAAATACATACTTAAATAGATATTAACACCCAGACATAGAACAAACACAAATGTTCATCACACAAATGTTTGTCCTAGATGGGAATCGAACCCACGCCCCCAAGCACAGAAAGTAGGATCACTACCAACTGAGCCACCGAGGCAGTCCGTTCGTCCGTCAGTTTAATAGGTTGCCAGGTTGGTTTGCTAGTTACCTAGATATTGAACGTTTTAAAATTTATAGGTTATCAAACAATTTAGATGTTAATATCAAAACAAACTAATTTCTTACTAGATTAAGCACAATGAGTAAGTTTTCAGACAGCACTTAAAACATTAAGCAGGAATCTAGGAATAGGGATGAAAAACCTACTTTGGAAATGTAGGCAAGGATATGAAAGTATAAAATGTAAGCAGTAACACTTACCCAGCGATTTTATTACGAAGGGGCTTCGTGGGAATGATAGCGATTTCCTCACATATTCTCTTGTTGGTATCAAAGTCAAGAGTTAATCTTGTGTAGTACTTTTCAATGATGATCTTAGCCGCTTTCTTTACGGTCTTAGTCCTGACACGACCCTGGAATATACAAGATTTTGGTAAATAAGCTTACCATGGCTAAAGAAACCAATCCATATCAACGCCCAGGTATTGGCTGGCCACATTTTAGTAAGATTGACGAGATATTCACAGATTTATCGCAAAAATAATTTATTTACCATGGCTGAAGCACTGTTACAGTATTTTTTGACAAATACAAAAGACAGAAAGAGATGACAGCTGACAGTATATTCTGTGGTATCTTTTTTTTTTTCTGTATCTGCCATAAATGTATTCGCTCCAAGAACCTACTACCATTCGCTCATATATATGCACTAGCAAATGTCACAATAAGTGAGACATCAAAATCCTCGATAGAAGAAAAAAAATGCAATAGCGGTAATACCTGTGAAGCTGTGAAGTGTTCTCTATAGATTTTCTATCTACGTTAAGTTATAATAAACATGTTTATAATATTAGAAGCTGCTTTATATTTTACTTTAAATTATATTATAATATTCAACAAGAAAAAAAAACATTCCATTGTTTTTCAAGTAAGTTGACAGACAGATAATCCATTGACATCATCTTCCATAAAGAAATAGTGAAGTGTAATTAAACTGTGCAATAAGTTTCAACACTCCTCCTCACAAGCTATTCTATACCGGCCCTGTATTTTAGTTCTTGTAGACGAGGTCCAGGCAAACCTTTGGTAAACATGTCTGCCTCCATTTTACCTGTCTCTAAATACTTTATCTGTAGCATTTTCTTTTCGACACAGTCTCTTATAAAATGTATTTTGAGGTCAATATGCTTCGACTTCGAGGACACAATTTGATTTGAGGCTAATTTTATCGCCGCCTGGTTGTCATCATAAATTATCAAATTTCCTGAATCCACCCCAATATCCTCGAATATTGACTTTAGATGGATGGCCTCCTTAGCGGCTTCAGATAAAGCGTTGTATTCCGCCTCCGCTGTGGAGAGCGCCACATTTTTCTGCTTCCTTGCCATCCAGCTGATCAGAGATCCGGCATATTTAAAACAGTATCCTGAGAAAGACTTTCTGTCCAATTTGTCTCCTCCCCAGTCTGCATCTGCCATACCGAATAGTGGCTTTTCCATTTTTTTATATTCAAGTCCCACATCTTTGGTTCCTTTTAGGTATCTTAGGACTCGTTTTGCACTCTTGAAATGAGTTTCATTGTAAAAATCGTTAAATTGTGATAGGTAGCTCACGGAAAACATTATGTCGGGTCTTGTACCAATAGCCAGATACATTAATGTACCTATTAGGTTTTTGTATGGTAAATCTGGCAAAGTTTGGTTATGTTTTTCAAGAATCAAACCAGTTTCGATTGGTGTTAGAGTTGGCTTACACTCTTCCATATGAAACCTTTTTAGTGCATCATCAATCAGTCCCCTTTGACATATCTTGATTTTATTCTTTTTGTATACAAAATCGATGCCTAAAAGTTTTTCTGGTCTACCCAAGTCTTTCATCTCAAATTTCTGTTTGAGTTTATCTTTCAGTTCATTTAACTTTTCTTTTGATTTGTACACAATTAATATGTCATCCACATAAATGGTGATTCTAATCATTTCATCTCCTCCTAACACATATACGCATGGATCAGCTTTCGATTTGATCAGTCCAAGTTTTTTAAGTTCTTCGTCCAATTTTTTGTTCCACTGTCTTCCCGATTGTTTTAAACCATACAGTGATTTTTGAAGCTTGCAGACTTTGTCCTTGTTTTTTACTGCATCCTCCAGCATTTGTTTAGCTTTATTGTATAGATAGAGATCTTTATCACTTTCGTCTACCATGATTTCACTTATGTATTGTTCAAGGTATTGAGGGGCTTTCATATAAATGTCCTCGCTTAATTCACCGTTTAGGTAAGCTGTGGTAACATCCATTTGGTATAACTTTAGATCTTGCTCAGCGGCCAGTGCTATAAGTGATCTAATTGAGCTCAATTTTGCAACTGGTGCAAATGTCTCGTCGTAATCGATTCCCGGCCTTTGTGTGTAACCACGCGCAACAAGTCTAGCTTTCTTAATTACTTGATTGTTCGGCCCAATCTTGTCTCTCAATATCATTTTGTGACCTACTTCTCTCATATTCTTTTCCTTTTTTATTATTTTCCAAGTTCCATTTTTGATATGAGCTCGTATTTCCGATTTAATTGCATCATGCCACTCTTCATCGTGTTCACTTTCATTTAAACAAGTGATTTCGGTTACTTGCATATTATTTTCGATCTCATAATCCTCCGCCCATGCAGGTAATTTCCGCTGTCTTTGAAGTCTTCCACTTGATGTAGGTATTTCTCTTATTTCAGATGTGATATCTTCAGTCGCATCGTCATCTGCATCGTCGAAATCTTCATCTTCGTCACTATCTGACGAAACTAATTGAGTTGGAGAGCTTTCTAATACCTCAGGTTCGAGATCGATTGTTTCAGTTTCCTTTCTTTCTGTAATATCTTCATATATTTCCAGGTAATTTTCTTTATCTTTAGCATCAGTACTTTGGGGATATTGTTGGAAACTTTCCTTGTCGTAATACATTTTACTGAGTATTTTTACATCTCTACTGACCACGATGTTTTGTTTTTCCTCTAGCCAAATTCGATATCCCTTTGTTGTGTCTGAATAGCCAAGTAAAATTCCTTCCTCAGCTTTTGGAGAAAATTTATTTTTCTTCCTTTTATTTAGGACAAATGCTTTTAGTCCAAATTGTTTGATATGTCTAACAGACGGTGCGTATCCGACCCATAGTTCAAATGGCGTTTTATAATCTTTTGCTTTAGTTGGCAATCGATTTGTTATATAGTTAGCCGTATTTATTGCTTCAGCCCAAAAATTTTCTTTTAAATTCGATTCTATCAGCATACAACGTGCTTTTTCTTGCAATGTCCTGTTCTTTCTTTCAGACAACCCGTTTTGTTGAGGCGTGTATGGTGCTGATAATCTTCTAGTTATGCCATTATTTTTAAGAAAATCATTAAACTCCTTGTTAATGTATTCTGAGCCATTATCGGATTGAAACATAATAATGCTTTCTTTCGTGAAGTTTTCCATTTCAGTCTTGAAATCTTTGAACTTTTGTAAAGCTTCGCTTTTCTGCTTTAGAAAATAAACTCTGCAGTACCTGCTGTATTCATCAGTAAATGTAATGAAATATCTGTGACCTCCATTGCTTGTCACAGGCATTGGTCCATATACGTCCGAATGTACAATGTGTAACCTCTTTTTGGCCTTCACATCTTCGTGACGTTCACTGGGAAAAGGAAGAGTCACCATTTTTCCTTTAATACAAGTTTCACATTCTGATAATTTTTCATTTTGGTTTATTTCCAAACCTCTTATTGTTTCATTTTTGCAAGCGTTTTTTAAATCTTGTTCGTTAACATGGGCTAATTTCTTATGCCAAACGTCAATCAATTTTGTTTCAACAAGATGAGACATTTCTTTCTTCTCAGCTTTGACATAATATAGGCCATCTTCTTTGTGTGCCTTCATTAATGTTCCCTCTTTATCATATATTGTAGCAATTTGTTCATCAAAAATGACTTTGTATCCTTTTCCTGTTGCTTTGGCAATCGAAATTAAATTCGTTGATAAGTTTGGTACATACAATGTGTCTGTCAGATTTATTATTTGATCTTTAATTTGTATCACAACTGTTCCATTACCTTCAATTTTCTCATCAGTCTTATCAGTTGATGCCAGTTTTAGACTTTCATTTGTTGGAGTTATTATTTTAAACATTGCTTTATCGTTGCACATGTGTGAGGTACATCCACTGTCTAAGCACCAGTTTTCCTGATTGACTGTGTTTTTGATTGATAGGCAGGTTTCTTTCACAAGTAAAGATTTACCTTGTTGCCTTTTCTTAGACCAACAATCCCTTTCAAAATGACCTTTTTTCTGACAGTTGTCACATTTTACGTTTTTCTTTTGTTGCTCTGTATTCTTCTTATATTGGTTTTTGTTTTTATTACTGTAGTGTGCCTCTTCTTCTTCTTGTTCTTCTTCTTTATAGTTATTTCTAGCCTCGCTTTCTTCGACAATTTTAATTTTTAGTTCTTCCGTTGATGGAAGTTTGTCTCGCGATTCAATTGCAATTCTGAAGTTTTCGTATTGTTCAGGCAAGCTATACAGCATCATTATGGTCAAAAGATCCTCGTGGATTTCAACTTCCATGTCTTTCAATTTTTCTACGAGATCCATGAACTCATTTATGTGATCTCTTACATCTTCATTAATTTTGAGCTTCTTTTTTATGAGCTTTTTCAGAAGAGTTGCCTTTCTCGCTGGTCCTCGGCTTTGATAAGCCTTTTCTAGTGTTTCCCATATTTCTTTTGCGCTCTTACATGACTTTACTAACCTTAACTCTGATGGTGCGATGATCAGCAAAAGTTCGGCTTTGGCCAAAGAATCCTTTTGCTTGTCGCATGATTTCGATAGGCATTCGTGCAGTCCGGTCTTTATAAGTATTGCCTCTGCTTGAATTTTCCATGTATCGAAATTGTTTCGATTTAATGGTTCGACATTTGCGTACAATTTTGCCGTACCCATTTTCAGCTTATGAAGCTAGGAGCCCATAACCTATAGATTTTCTATCTACGTTAAGTTATAATAAACATGTTTATAATATTAGAAGCTGCTTTATATTTTACTTTAAATTATATTATAATATTCAACAAGAAAAAAAAACATTCCATTGTTTTTCAAGTAAGTTGACAGACAGATAATCCATTGACATCATCTTCCATAAAGAAATAGTGAAGTGTAATTAAACTGTGCAATAAGTTTCAACATTCTCTCAGGAATTTTAACACCAACGTAAAAAAAAACCATGTCGTATTATTATATTAATTTCAGCGAAATAATAACAGTAGAAAAGTAACGCGGGCTCTTCAATGGCCCCACGCAAACCAAGACAAGGTGGGCCTAGCACGGGCGGTAGACAATTTTTCCAAAAAAAAAACCAAGACAACGTTCCTCGTTCGTTGGGCTTAGTGCGAACAAACATACTCGTATACATACCTACGCACAAATTTTCACATTTATAAAATAGTGTGATGTAATAACATACATAGCATTATTAATTTTTGAACTGTTTATCCTCATAATATGCATAAATTTAGTTTTTACATAATGTGGTCACATCGTAGCAAACTCCAAAACAAATTAAGAAGTTTTCTATTTGCTATATTTTTATTCATTTATTTTTTCCACTTGGGTGGTACTCGTTGTAGCAATACATAAGACCATCCAAAACCCATGATTCGTTTCGTCTCGGCACTCCGGGCCAGTCACCAGCCGGCTGGCCTAACCTCAGCCAACCAGCGAACGCTGCATAATGCTTACTATTGGCTAGTCTGCCGTCGGTAAAAAGCTATACCTAAATAGTATAAGAGCTGAGTGCCGCTTTCTTCGACGATTACGTTCGGAGTTATAATTCTATAGTTATTATTTCACTGATTATTTTCTTAAACTTGTGTATTTTAGAGTGTTAGTGCGTATTATTGTTGGATTATAATTTATTAAGTGTTCATGGACGTGTTCAAGTGTGGACATGTGAGTTACCACGGTGAAACATGTGTTCTCGTAGTGCTTCCAAAGCTGCATAGAAGCCTCTTGTAAAATCAACTTTACTAGGGCATGACTTTGACTTCACTGTGACTTAGTTTGCTTGACTCTGACATGTATGATACATTTTCTGATAATATTTTAAATTCATGACACTGGCAAATGCAAATGAAGAGCGACGCCAAAATCCTCGCAGAGGAAAGAATAAAAAAAAAAACGTTCATTCATTATTTGACATTGGCATTTCATTTTGTTCATTCAGCATTTACCGCGTCAGCCGCAGTTTGGTTGGGTGCACGTTGCGTTGGAGATTTTGGAATTTCGCCGTTTATAAAATAGATATCCAAAAACCGGCAACAGGAAAAGTGCTTGTATATCTAAAACTGACTAGCTAAGAGTCGGACCCATTCAAAGATATAAATATCACGCTAATAAACTAAAGACGCCAAAATGTTTTGGGGTAAGTTGAACTCGGCCGGCGCGATTGTACGCTACTACCACGTGTTGGTACTTTTTACGTCGCTGCCCACATTTACATGAATTCTGTAATTAAACCATCCATTCTGGTGGTATCTTGCTCACACTTAAGTCTTACATTAGACACGTTTCTGGGATCTCGGCGGTTGTTTAATTTGAACCATGTTATCGGGCAATAGATTATCGCCATGTAATTGCAATATTGTTACCAACCCGAGGTTGATTTAGATCATATATCATTTTCATGGCCCTAAAAACTAAGTAAAATAATTATTTGCGTTATTTCACAATATTGGTGTCTTGAGAAAATCCTTAGTCAAACATGCGAGTTAGCCGTCAAACGCAAGCCATTACCGAAAAAAAGCATGTCAAACTGCTGTGATTGTAAGGCAAACCTTTCAGTTTCAGCAGTTTTATTTTTGAACATTCACATACATAATTAACCGATGATTTGCATCACCATATGCTGGCCTACATCTTTGCCGGTCGAAATTCCTCTTTAAACAGGAGACCTTATGATAGGAGTAGTTGAAAGCTGTCCTTGCTCAAAGTTAGGTTCCCAGGGATTTAGATAGGTCGATCATAATGCAATGCTGTAAATTTAAAACATGTATTAGCAATTTTCTATAACATATATAATATACTCACTAGTTGTACCAACGACTTCGTCTACGATTTCTTCAGAAAAAAAAAACTATGTCTGTCCTCATGATACATACTAATACCTCGCAAAATTTCATCGAGATTGGTTAAGCCGCTTAGCCGTGATTATGTAGCAAACAGACAGATGGACAGAATTACTTTCGCATTTATAATATTCGTAATATTAGTAATTAGTATGAATGTTGTTCAATTAGTATTGGATATAAAATGACAATTGACTATTAATCTTTTAGGTTTGATTATGGAGCCAAACAAGCGGTACACCCAAGTGGTGGAGAAGCCGTTCCACATCTCCCAGGCTGCTATGGACACATCTACTGGAGACAACGAACCCTGCCAGGTGATGGTGGTTGTTGATGGCAAAAATTTCCTTATCTGCACACTCCAGAAGATAAGGAATATTCAAGTCCCTCTGGATTTGTACTTTAAGACTGGTGACTCTATTTCCTTCTTGACCAATGGTTAGTGTTCACATGTTATTTGTTACCTTTAACCTGTGGTTAGTTTCATGGGATTTTTAAAAGCCAGTGGTCCAAGAGATTTTTTTAACTTATTCAATTTTCAAGGTACAAACTTGTCTCACAGTAGCTGTTCAAACTATATACTTAGTTATTAAATGCATTACGTCCAAGTAAATCTAAACTGCACTAGAACAATTTGCATGCGGGCTTTGGGAGCTTTCAAAGATCCCATGTAACATTTTTTACATTTTAACTGGTCCATTGATACATTGACCCCCAGGGTTTGATTTCGATTTGTTAGTGAAAAAAAATATAAGGACTATGAGAAGTACATGGGCGCCACAAAAGATCTCTAAAAATAATGTTAGTAGGTACTTAAAAAATTGTACATCATTAGAGATGGGCGAACTCTAGCCAACTTGAGTTGACAAGATGAAGAAATCTAGTGGTCTGCCCGGTTTGAGAATTGATTTGAATTGAAAAGATGATTATAATGTGTAACATACTAATCACACCGTCTACACTTGCTACAAATGTCACATGTTGATCTGGAGGTGTTACGAATGAAACAGCACTTCATTAATAACCCCAATTTTTGCTCAGGCACGTTAATAGATTGTTGTATGTATAATGGTTAGTGATATTGTCTGTGTGACAAAAAACACGTGTGTCATATTCATATCTACTACAGTACAAACACTACTGAGTTCCGGATTGAAGGGCAATGTTTCCAGCGAAATTACAGGGCACACAGAGATTTGACATCTTATATCTCGGGGTGACGAGCGCAGTGCATTGCCATCCAGGATTTTGAACCGTTGAAGTTCATAATTCTGAGTGGCGTTGAGCTGTTATGGGCAAGCGTGAAGAGCCATCAGGCGAGTGACTTCGCTCGTCTCGTCACCCACTATCATTAAAAATAAACAAGCAGAGTTTTGACGCCAACGTGAAAAAACGTTAAAAAAGAGTCGCTGTAAACAAATGAATGAAAATACGATGTAACAAAGAAAGAGCCGTCTCTTCTAGCACAGGTTGTCAAAACTTAACAGGCGAGGCAAAACACATGTAAATAAAAATAAAAAATGAACTTTTTAAAAATTGTTTTCTAATATTCCGTAGAAGGTTCTTACATTTAAAAACGGCTGGACCGTTTTTGATGAAATTTTGTGTTCCTGGAACAGGTCATAGTAGCGAGGTTTAAGGCCAAGCTTACACCTTTGTGAAGCCGGGGCGGGTTGCTACTAATATAATAAATAATAATATGGTAGCCTATTCTTGTAATGTATGTCAACTGTTAAGATATTTGTAGTGTTCACTATTTTACTACAAAGAACAATTTCCAGGTAAATGCAATGTACACCTCTCTGGCTACCTGGACCCCGAGTATGAAGATGACCCTTTTGAACAGAACCAAGAGGATGATGATGAAGAGATCCCCACCAAGAACAAAAGGAAACGAGATAAAAGCCAGGATAACATGATTATCAAGAAATCTAAGGTACTAATACACCAGGGGTTCTATAACTCAATTATACCAAAGTAATAAAGGGGGCGAGGTATTATAGTATTACAAGTAGCGGCACGAAACTAGCGCTGACCACTGAAGTGAGAATTTTTTTCGTTTAGATTAGAAGAGCTGTCAAGGCATTTTTGTAAGAATTCCGTTGTAGCCAGTTGAACACATGCAAACGATACGTCAAAATATAACTACATAGGAAGGAATGCAGTAATTCGTCAAGATTAGTATTATTTCAAAAGGTTATGAACGCCATTTTGATAAAGTTTAAAATTGACCTTCTCGTGGTGCAATACGGTTCAGTTCCCCTTGAATTTTGTGCAATTATTTTGGTAAATGTTGCTAGTGCAAAAAAACTGCACGATTATTGTGCGGTTTATAATACTAGTAGAGAAATATAGACCGTATCGTAAATAAACGTACGTCATTATTAAAACAGTTCTACCTTAAACTGCACGAAAATTGGTTGGTAAAAAATTTTAGTTAAAGAGTTTTTCAACAATTTTGTTTATTTTAATTAACAAAAGTTGTGTATTAACGCATGTAATTGTGTTATACTAGTGAATTATTATCCTTTAAATACTATTAAGGTAAGTTCGTAGGTTTGCATGAGTGTGGGCAAACAATAGGAAGTAAAAAAAATATTTTCGGTTTTGCCCCAAAACTCCGCACAAACTTAGCTATATAAGTTTCCATGACCTTAATAGGTCATGCTTTGACCATGATATCGATTTAGGCTATGTTTAGAGCTCGTTTTATGTGACTTTAAATAGGTAGAAAAATAAATATTATTTGATAAGGTTAAATGCAATTACCATGCGAAGCCATTGAAAATAAAAAGATATTATAAAATTTAGAATGTGGTATCACAGCTAGTGATGGGACAGTTTTGTGTGCAGTTTTGATTTTATCGATAACCTGTTTATTGTATACCTTATAAAATATTTTATGGTAAAACTTGCCCTAGTCGTTTAAAAAAATTACAAACTCTTATTTAACTTGCATCGTTGGTATGTCTGTCAGCTTCCCGATTCAAAATTTGTAATCCATTTTTCTAAGTACGTTTCAGTTGCACTAAGTAAATTTGATGTTTGTAAAATAATATGGTGGTACTTAACTGGCCTGAGGATGGAGCCAGAAAGGTAGGCCATAGTAACCTCTCTACTACATACTTTTACTTATTACTCCGTCGTGTTTGGACTCGTTGAATTCATTTTGATAAGGACTATTAGACCAAAAAGACAAAAACAATATTTCACATCACATCATCAGCCAATTAACGTCCACTGTTGGACAAGGCCTCCCTCATAGAGAGGGTGTTGCCTTAATCCCCACGCTTGGCAGGCAGCTTGGGGATCGCAGTACGTTCACCGTGTACTATTAGGACGCTGCTGCCCATCCTCCGGTGGTTCTGGTCGCAGTTTTAGGGCATACCCTGGTCCAAAACAATATTTATTGTCTGTCTAATAATTCATAGATTTACTGACGACTTGCAGCGCCCCGTGGTTTCACCCGCTATCCTATAGGAACTGCTATTTGTTCAGGGTAAAAACTATGAGTCAATCCAGAATATAAGCTACCTCCATACCAAATATTATTTTAATCCATTCACTTATTACAGAATTCAGTGAAAACAAACATATTAATACGCAGACTTTCTTATTTATAATAATAGTGTGATAATGTTGTTGTCTACATCTACATAATAAGACAAATGAATAATAACACAATAAAGTTTAATCTTCAAAAAAAAAACTCCTAAAGTAGGTATTGTAGGAAATGTTGTAAGAATAATCAAAAATTATCGATAAAATTATGGTAACCACTATTATTGTCAACGGCTTGTCAAGGGCTTATAATTAAAACGGTGAAATCACAAAATTATCAACAATTTAGACTTTACCAGTGATAGGAAATTCCTCCTTTAAAAAAAATTAAAATCCATTCTAGCTCTACCACACGTAATTACAGCGCAAGACGGCATTGTGGATAAATCCGATGGAGCAGCATACGTATTCGAATTCAGTTAGCAACTGCGATGCGGAGTTTGACGCGTTGACGTGCATACTAATGTTCACTCGTATGCCTCGTAACAAATGTTCCATCTCTCTTCCGTTCTATAACTGCCCGACTGCCCCGGTGGCTCAGTTGGTAGTGAACCTACTTTCTGCGCCCCCAAGGGCGTGGGTTCGATTCCCTTCTAGGACAAACATTTGCGTGATGAACATTTGTGTTTGTTCTATGTCTGGGTGTTAATATCTATTTAAGTATGTATTTAAAAATATATAAGTACGTATATCAGTCTATGGCAGCCATATTACAAGCTTTGCTTAGTTTGGGGTCAGACCATGTGTGCAATAATATCCAAAATATTTATTTATTTATACCCTTCTCTTTTCTGTGGCGCTGACCGTCATTGCGCAGAAGTAAAAAATTAGGTACCTGAGGGGAGCTAGCGGGATGAAGGGCGGGCGTGCGTAGCGCCGATTGGCTCTCCAGTCGCATTACGTTCCCCGCACTGATACGACGCCCCGCGCACATCCAGTGTACATCGCGTTCTGTCTCGTTCTGTCGCGTGCGCGACAGTACCCATGCGCAGCTATCCCCGCCGCGTATCGTTCAGCGCTAGACTTACGTGCCGCTACTTGTACTATTATTATGTGAAGGGGCATAATAAAATAAATAATAATTATCAATATAAAAAACGACTTCATCAGAATTGGAGCAAACTGAAATGGGGAGTATCAGCTTTCAAAAAAAAAATATCATCAAAATCGGTTCACCCAGTCAAAAGTACTGAGGTCACAAACATGTCGAATTGATAACCTCCTCTTTTTTGGAAGTCGGTTAAAAATTGCCTTCATTCTCTGACATTAATGCTACAGTACTACTAGTTTCTAACTTAATACAAATAATACAAATTATTTTAATACTTTATTCGACACATTCAGTGTGTAATACCATTTTCACTATCAAGTTGTCCTCCCTGGACATAGGCCTCCTTCAGTGGCGTAGCTATCGGAGGGCTACGCGGTGCCATGCACCGGGGCCCCCAAGCTCAGGGGGCCCTTGAGCCCTGATCAGCAAACCTCAAACTGAACTTGCAAAATGTTTGCCCTTCATACACATACATGTAGTAAGTAGCTTTGAGCACAATAAAGAGCTGATGATAAAGTATCTTTGTACCTTTAAATTATTTATATTTTTACTTGATAAATCCTAACCCAGTTTAGGCAGGGTCCCATTTTTTTGCACCAGGGCCTTTGGTTACCTAGCTGCGCCCCTGGCCTCCAGTAGAAGTCGCCAATCTTCCTTATCACTGGCTATTCTGTGCATTCTAATGTGAAGGGGGGATGGAACATGGAAAATCAATCACACACTGTTTATTTTTATAATATGTATATATTTTTATTTAGGAATAGGTTTGTGTTTGACTGCTTAGTGGCCTGATGTTAAGCGATGATGCAGTCGACAATGGAGTACGCTTGCCTCAGTAGACACCCATTTACTCGTGATTTGAAGACACCCTGATTGTGGGGAACACCTAAGGCAGTACATTCCACACACAAGCAGTTCGCACAATATAAGTGGAATCAAAGTACTTTGTACAGGTTTTCGGAATATCAACCATAAAGCGGTGTTGATTTTTCGCACACTCTCTCTCCATTTCACTCTGGAAACAATCTCTCTGGGAACAACTCTCTCTATCTGGCAGTCCATTTCTATTGGAACGGACGAGCAGCCATCAATGATGAACATTAAAAAATAAAAACGAATTTGATGAAATTTGGATCTATTATGGGATCGATCTGAAGTAAAGTGAAAGTATATCGTTTTAAATAAATGACGGAGTTCTGAGATAACAGACTTATAAAAATATACAACTTAATTGGGAACCCCCTTCTATTTTTGAAGTCTGTTAAAACTTAGTGAAAGTGATCAGAATATGTGGTTTTCATTCAGCTTTTTACAAGGTAATTGCAGCTGTCAGAGCAAACAAATGATTGGACAGAGTTTAATTAATACAGATACTTTTTATCTCGCAAAATTGTATAGTTCCTGTAAATTAAAATTGATAATTAATTTTTCAGCTGGAAAAAAAAGCTGACAAAAAGCCAGCTGTGGCAGACAGCTCCGATTCCGATGACGAAGACAGCCAAAACCAGCTGCAGAAGATTCTGGACGGAGAGGATATTGACAGTGACGAAGATGACGAGTCATTCAAAGTAAACACTTCTGGTGAACCAGACAGGTATTATATTGTATATTGTATTTGCAACTTTAAATCATTTATTTGACAGAACATGGTCACACATACATGCAAAGTAGCATACAGGGTCTTACAAATTGATATTTTGTATCTCATGTCGTGTCCTGTGCTGTAAGGCAAAAAATTGTTTTGTTCAAAGTAAAATTAAAATTCACTAATTGAGTTGGTGTAAATACCAATTATGATTTTGAAAAGTTCATAATATTTTTGTTTCTTCAGTGATGAAGATGAATCTGATGATGAAGAGGAAGGTGGTGAAGAAGAAGATGACGATGATGAAGAGGAAGAAGAGGAAGAAGCGTCGTCAGATGCTGATACCACCCTCGACACCAGCAAGGAGGAAGCCAAGGTGAATAATAAAATATATTTTTGTGATCAGGGTTGTAAATGTGGTTCTGAATTACTTTTGGGCTTAGTAACACCATTAGGTGTAACCTTGTAAAATTTGCGTACATAAGTGTGAATTGCAATATGGTCAGTATGGTATGCAATAGGAGCAAGAGGTGCTAGATTTGATTCCCACCCAGGGAGATGTTTGAGGGTCTGGGCTCTCCGTTCGCTTATTACATGTGCAAAGCATCCCAGAGAGAAATCCTAATGCGCAGCATTTTGAAGTGTTATTTATTTTATTAGTACCAAATGGTTTCGCAAGAAAAAACGCAGCATGTAATAGGGGCGAGCTCGAGTTTGTTTTTTTGGCATAATCACAGATCGTGTTAGCATGACAACTCGAGTATAACGCATGAGCGAGACATCTACGCTGATCTATGCACAATACCATATCGTATTACTGATACTTAGATCATAATGTCCTATGAATAGAATAGAATATAGTTTATCATAAAGTCACATTTGTAATAATTTTTAAAATAAAAATATGTACTATGAATGCTAGAAGCATGCTTATGGACTCGTCAATTTGGTACACAATTAAATATTTTGAAGGTAAGTAAGACCCATTGAGTCTCACTCAGCAAATGACTATTTATAATAATTAAAAAATGAGGGTAGATCTATGCGAGTAATAGTGATAATTAAGTCTGCTGTAAAAGGGCCTCATCAGACTGGTGAATAAATAATATGTGCCTCAAAATAAAAATAATGATGAAAATATGGGCCTCGTCAGACTGATGGTGGTATGGCTGAAATGATGACTGTAGTTTGTTTATACTAGACTTACTTTTCAGATTATGACTGATTTTGTTACCTATGTGGCATGGCCAGTGTCGCCAACTTGGGGGTTTTCCCCCCTAAATTTGGGCATAAGTTAGATGAAAAGGGGTATTTTAGGGGTCATATTTTTAAGGGCATGCACTAAGGGTTCAATTTTGTGTTTTTCAGGAGTTACCTTTTTTTAGGGGAATTTTCTAGGGGGACATTCTTTTGTACCGTAAATTCCAATTTACGGTACAAAAGATGATTGATTTGACTGATGAATTAAATTTTATGTTAGAGGGAGAGAGGGGGATTTCAAGATGATGCTGGGGGGGGGGGGACACGATTAATCGAGTTTGACAATCGGGCATGGCTGTTTAGCTACTAAACGCTTTCACAATGAATAGCCACTGACATCATTGCCGACAGCAAACAACACCTATATTGAGCCCAATACCAGCGAATCGCCCAGATTATTAAAGACAAACTACAGCAGTAGTGTAGTCCATCAGCACCAGAAACTGATGTCAGGCGGACATAGCAATGTCGGTACAGCTGCCGACATGTCAATATCGGCTAATGTGAAAGCGCCTAATGGGTTAGATAGGGGTGATCTTGTGATAAATTTCAAGTTAATTTTTTTCAATGAAGATAATAATTTTATTTATCTTCATCAGCTTCATCAGCCTACTTAAACCACGGCTGGACATAGGGATAACATTTCTCACAAGGCACATTATTGTCTTATTATTTCTTTTAAAGGTTGACATGTCCAAGCTTACCAAAAATCAGAAGCGACGACTCAAGAAGAAACTCGCTCAGCAAGCCAAGGAACAACCACAAGTGAATGGAGTTGATAAACCTAAGGTTTGTATCTTTGGAATGATTTGCTTAGTATTTTCACCTAAATAAGATAATCTACTTGTTAGGCTCGTAATGGCATGGGACAAGGGACACCCTATTCATTTCGGCTGTTCAAATTGTTGATTTGCTAGAGGTAACAGATTTCTTCAGCCATGCCGTCACTTACTATAAGGCGAGTTGATGTCAAATGAGGTGCATAATTATACTACTGTTACCACTGAGTGATTTTTAGGGTTCTATACCCAAAAGGTTGGAAACGGGACCCTATCATAAAACCTATGCTGTCTGTCTGTCTTTCCTACATTTTAACAGCTGTAGTGATGTTGACTTTTTGCACTACTTTTGTATTGATACAGAACCCTCAGTGCGCGAGTCCGACTCGCACTTGGCCGGTTTCTCATAAATCCTAATCTAATGTTTATTTTGCAATAAATGATTATTATTACCAAGTTAATTATCATATTTAAAAATGTCCCAGATATTTATTTATTTATTGTTCATATAGGTACAGAAAGAGAAGAAAGAGAAGCCTGAACCCAAAGCTGACAAGAAAAAGCCAGAAGCCAAGAAAGAGAAAGAAGAGCCCGTTGAGAAGAAAGAAAAGAAATCTCTCGCAGGTGGAGTTTCCATTGAGGACACGAAAGTTGGAAGCGGACCTGTTGCCAAGCCCGGCAAAGTGGTCATGGTATGTTATAATTTTACTCTGTCCAAGTTATTCACTCTGACAGCTGCAGAGCTATGTTTAAAAAAATGTGTTCATTTTCTTAATACAGCACATATTGCTAAATGTTTCACTAAGCTTACTTTTTTTTAATTTTTTATTCTTAAGGAGTTTTGTCGGTATTCGAACATGCCACTCCCATAAATCTAATTACTAATTTAAACTATTTAAATGGGGATCGCTTGAAGTATCCACAGGACACGACGGCCCATAGGTACCCCAAATATCCCCAATTTCATATTTATCCATACAATATTTTTTATTAGACATATATATCTTGTTACTTGTGTAGTGGGCGTTTTCTGCAATTAGGCCATTCATTGGCCCATTTTACTAGGCATAAGAATGTTGCTGATTAAGTCTGATTATTCCCACAGGTGTATTATGAAGGTCGTCTGAAGTCCAACAACAAGATGTTTGACAACTGCTTGAAGGGCCCCGGATTCAAGTTCCGCCTCGGTGCCAAGGAGGTCATCAGCGGGTGGGATGTAGGCATCAACGGCATGAAGGTCGGAGGCAAGAGGAGGGTCACCTGCCCTCCTGCTATGGCGTAAGTTACTTTATAATATTATTGCAGTGGAGTCATTCCACTATTACTGGGCCCTTATTCCGGCTAACACGCTCGTAACGCGGCGCGTTAACCTCAAAAATTGCCCGTGTAAACTAACGGCCCTGTTAGGCCAAAACACATGAGCTTGACATAGCGGCCGATCTACAAAGACGCACTTAGCTCTTTCTCTTAATCGTTTACATTGTCAGTGTGCAATGTTCTGCTTGGTATTAATCCATGCAACAATTACACATGTCAAGCACATGTGTAATTGGCCTTTAAAAACAAATTTCATATTTTGCTGGATAAGGGTTCTAAAACTGTTTATTGTGACATAATATATTTCTTCTTGGCCTATCATGATCTCAGTTCATAAATTCATTTTACTGTTGCAATGTGCCAAGTATATGTGTTTTGTTCTTGAAATTTAGTCATAATAGCATTTTCAAAATACAAAAAGCATTTGTAAATAGGTACTAAGCTAGTGCTATTATCTGTAAAAAGTTCTACCACTGAATTTTAAATAATATACTTATTATTTTACAGGTATGGAGCTAAAGGGTCCCCACCAGTCATCCCACCAAATTCAACCCTAGTATTTGACGTGGAGCTCAAGAATGTCAAGTGAAATGCATTTGTCATCGGTGCGCATAGTGTTATATGACTGTTTCGGTTATTGTATTTTATTGAAAGTTGCCATTGAATTAAATGAAAGGGAGTGTTTGTTAAAATAGGTATGTAGGTACGGAGCATCTTCAATTGTACTTGCATTGCACATTTTGCAATAGTAATTACTTCTAACTTGATCTTGTTAGTATAATACGGCTCAGATGAATGATTGTTGAATATTGTCAAGTTTTTGTCTTAATTACTATTCCAAGCTGTTACAAATTTTTGTCCTAACATTCAGGGGCCTGTGGATGCTTCGTATTTACTCCTCATATCTGTAAGTTAGCTTGTAAGCATTGAAGTGGACATTGAAGTCAATCTAGTTTATTTTTATTGTAATCCTTGAATCCTTTTCTAAACAGTTTTTTATCTTTATTTTATTCAAATTAACGGTTAAGATAGCTGGCAACTACTATAGGCCTATAGAAAACTTAAGAATGTCTAGCTAGACTAGGTCATAGATAGATGATTTTAATACTTTTTATAATTTTAATTGCATTGATCCGACTATTATTATTAAGATAATAATATCATAAGCATGGATTTTAAGAAAATATAGTGTAATCTTGTAAAATTACAAAAATACCAGTCCATCATCTGATGTCCACCTCTCAGTGTACATTTGGCATTTCAATAATAGTCTTCAGAAAACTTGTATTCATGCCAAATAATGCAACCAGTTGTATTTGACAGTGAAATAAAATTATTTGTATGTATATGACTATTGTTTTATTTCTATAGTATATAAAAATATTACATTGATCAATAAGGAATGGACGTTTAAAAGAGGTGACAACAGAACAAAAACAAATATATAAAAATGCATTGGAATGACAATAAATAAATTTATTTCCTATCTATACACCAAATTTTTATGAGACTGATGTCAAACCCCACTCGCTGAGGCTTGCACTGCAAAATTTGCAGTAGAAGCATCGAAAAACTATACATCATTTTTTGGTTGAAAGTAGAATTTAAACCAGTCAGGCTAGCATGCGCGACAAATATGGTCGACTCTTATCATGCCAAAGCGAGTCGTATATGAAATCGTAGGAACCTTGCCACGTTTTCGACAAAGTGACAAGATTTTGTCGCGGTGGGCATGCTAGCCCGGTAGTTGTCACGCGCGTGTTTTTCTGGAACATACACAAAACATTGTTTCTATACCTTTCCGTTGAAACCGGGTCTCCCGAGTATGTTTTGTCCTAAAATGTTTATGGGGAAACACTATGCGTTCTCATGTAATATTTCGGAAAAACAAGCGCCGAAGACTGCGTTTACGCTGGTGTAATTTTATCGATAATAAGTGCGACTAGTAAAATAGACATTTCACCCCCTAACGTGCTAATAACTGTTATTAAACTGGAATAATCTATTATTTAATCAGCTTTCAATCTTCCTGGGCACGATTGCACTTCGTCCTGGATTCTCGTTTCACTATCCTTCTGGTCTTTCTTGCCATCTTGAGTCTTCTTGAATGCACACACACCTCCTTCGCAAGCGAACGGGAACTCGGTGTTGATAACGTTGCCTTCGGCGTCTTTCACGGCCCAAGGGTTCCAGAAGCGAAGGACGTAGGGCTGAATGAACCTGTGCCACACAAACAACAGCACAGGGATGATGAAGCAGGGAACACAAACCATTTTTATCAAACAAAGCAAACTTCACTTGGATGTATTTCTATTGACTGAATTTCGAGGTCGAAATTGAATTATTTCCGCGTTGTAATTTTTTTTATGATTCAAGGATTTTGCTTGTTTTTCGTTACGTTAAGTTTTTTTGCACAAATTTTGTTTTTTCTTGTCAAAGTTATCAGTCAGCTGACATTTTGACGTTAGTGTTTTTTTTTATCGAACTTTGTCTAAAGCTATTAAGGCCATAGCGTCGTTCCATTTCTGAAAACGATCGTAAAGGAATCTTTCTAGCACGTGACTTCTTTATTTGATTCGAAACACAGACCTATGACATCCTAAATCTATGATTCGAAACTGTGGATTCGAATGAGCTTTGTGTATAGGTATCTGTGTTTGGATTTGCCAATGCAAAACAAAAGAAGCCAGGGAGTTTTAGCTATGGACGTAGAAACCGTTTTAACATCCTTGCTTTTTGCATTGACTTGCTACTTATAAAAACAATGTTTGCGAGTTTTTGCGTCAAATTGAATAAAAACATATCAATTCATTGTATTACTTTTACATGTGTATTTAGTTATCTAAATATAAATCGATGTGTGTATGTGATTCCTTAAGAACTCCAAAACTGCTGAACCAATTTTGAAGGAACTTTCACTGGCAGATAACTGATATTATAGGAACTTAGGCTTCTTTTATCGAGGGTATCCACGCGGGGCGCAACTAGTCATATAATGGTGGATACACCGATACGCGTAAGACGAGGCGATATAGCTTTAGCCTGCCCAGTAATGGGCGAAAAAACACAGAAAGGCATAATATATATCGTCGTTACTCGTTCCGTTTTACGCAGTACCCTTATTAATGTAACCTTGTAGGTATTTATGAACTTCAAATTGCCCCAATAACTGATGATAATTAAACTTTGACTACGGTTTGGCTACTAGGAACTAAGTTTCCTCGTGAAACTTAATTCCTAAACGGCCAAATGTAGTCCCCTGTCACTGTGGTTAGCAATGGAAAAGTAAAATCAAATCCATTAGATTCTTTCAGTGGATTGATATGGAACTGGTAGGCTACCAGTGCAACCACAACCTGAAAAACATTCTTATAATAATCTTACATTGAGCTTCGTCTTGCAGTGAGCTAGTGAAAAAAATCCAAAAAAATCACGCCAAAATCTAGAGGTTTTTTTTTTTTTTATACTTGCATACATAATTGTTATGACAAAAGTAAAATAAACCATAGATGCTATAAAGTTCGGGAGTTCGTTGCTCGGTAAATAAAACAAGGGGATGAAACTAAACGATGACATTTATTTTGTAACTTAACTGTATCTATCTACACAACCTATTAATAACTAAAACTTATAGAGAAGCAGGAAGTAAGATATACCACCCACTACCTACTATAATGTACATATCTATTTTAGACTTAGATTTTAGATATAAACAAAATAATATGTTTTAAACTTTCGCGATAAACAAACAAAACTTGTAGGTAACTCTAATACCCTGTTCTATACTTACCTTACTATAAGTACAATCTACCAAATTATAATAAAACTAAATCGGTATATTTTACCAAAATAACAAAAGAATTTATGCAATAACTAAGGTACCTACGAAAAACAAACGAATGTCATTATAACTGGCTATAGATGGCTATATGTTTTTTAAATTGCCCTATTAAAATGTTGGCAATAAAAATAACTTTTTGGAACGAAGTTCCTTATCGCGCGTTGTGAAAGGGGGCTAGACGGAAAAAATTCTTACGAAAAGTTGTCACGACACTTTTTGCTATAGTATTGTAAGCTGTGCGGCGTCGCACAGTCTCTGTCTGTCTCTCTCTCTCTTATAGAAAGGAACTTCGTTCCATCCGGGTGTCCCTTGACACCTCTCAAGTTTTTTTTATTTGCATCTTGGAAACTATAATTTATTATGTACAACTTAAAAAACTGTTTTTTAAGTTGTGCTTCATAAATATAACTAATTTATGAAAACAAAATGACAATCTGATCAAAAATAAGCAACTTATAAGCATTTTAATATCATGCTAGACAGAGAGCACGAACAGCAAATTATGACGTCATTTCTCAGTACGCCATATAAATTCTATTCTGACAAGTATGGCGCACAGAGGCGTGATGACGTTTTTTGTTTTGAGGAAAGGGACAGTTTTCTCTACCAAAAACTTTAAACGCTTATATATCACAACATTAATAAACGCTTTAAGGTGATACGTTTCATGTTTGGCGGGAAATTCAAATTTCAAACAGTTTTTTGTCCTTGTTGCTAGGCCGGGTAATTATTGTGAAATGACACAGTGTTTGCGAAAATTGTTGGTCGTTCTTTACATTATCATGTACAGCTATTAATCAGTTACTCATCATATTACTTACATTTGACAATAAACCTTCTGAAACAGCAACAATTTGTTTACTGACAAATGTATGTAATAATGTGCATTGGAGATAAATAACTTTACGCGAGTTTGTAAAGAATAATAATCAATTTTCGCAAACATCATGATCGTTTACAATAATTACCCGGCTTAGCTACAAGAACAAAATATCTGTTTGAAATTTGAATTTCCCGCCAAACGTGAAACGTTTCACCTTAAATTACTTTCCAATAAACATATTATACTCACTTAAATTTTCCATCAAAGCTATTGGTTTTAACGATATAATCAGTCATCTACCCTATTTGCTAAGGAAATAGGTTCGTACTTGAGAGGTACGGTTGGGTTTCCACAATCATTGTTTTAAACTATCACGGTTGTTCACTAAAGTTATATGATTATTTACGGTATATTTACCGTGGTAAGGTTGTAGGTCCCGTGTAAGGTCCTTCCACAACCTTACCACGGTAAATATCCCGTAAATAATTATATAACTTTAGTTTCCACGGTCATGTTTATCTTCTATAGCCGGGATGCTGTATCAATATAAATCAAATAGCTTTTACCACTGATCGAATATCAAATGACTCGTGGACAACCTCTGAAACTTCCTTCAGATGTTTTGGAAACAACATAATATGTTGCAAGACTTGCTTTAAAAATTATAAATTAAAAAGTTACAATTTGGGTGTTTTCAAGTCAAAAGTGAATCGGTTTCTTCTAGGCCGCATCATCGCTTAACATCAGGCGAGTTGGCGGCCAAGGGCAAGTATATTTTACAAAAAAAAAAAACGACTTCATAATTAGTAAATACTCAATTTCGTTTACTTGGATATTTTTTAAAGTGAAAATATGAAAACTTCTTTAGGCGCGTTGAGAACTTTTTGGGTGAACAAAAATCATGGAACTCACGTCATCGTCACCGAACGCTGTACCGTGTATTTTAAAACAGCGCCATCTCTTTTAGAATAGGGGAATTACTACTTAAATTTTCATTTCTGACGTGCAGTCCTTTGACTGACATTATTTACTTTCAGTTATTTTGATTTAAAAACCAAACTAATAAATTGATTTTGTCGAAATTTATATGGGACCACCTCTGAAGTATGGCCTCTAAACAAAAAGGAATAATCAAAATCTATTCATAATTGGCGGAGAAATCGGTAAACATAGATTTAAAAAAAACCGTGGAACATGGAGCCTCCTTTTTTAAGTTGTATAAATAATATACAGTGGAACACAGAAACTTTTCCTTTTCTGAAGTCTGTTTAAAAAATCAATAATTAGGGAGGTAGGTACCATTACTACCGTACCTACTTAATTTGACAATCGAATTAATTATAGATTTACGTAGGTGCCTTGTAGGTGGTGGTGTGTCGGACCCGGGTATGTCCTAAAACTGCGACCAGAACCACCGGAGGAAGGTCAGCAGCGTCCTAATAGTATATGGTGAACGTACTGCGATCCCCAAGCCGCCGTGGGGATTATGGCAACACCCCTCTCTATGAGGGAGGCCTTGTCCAACAGTGGACGTTAATTGGCTGATGGTGTGTAGGTGACTTTGTACCTCATTAATTTTTACTTGAATGTAGGTATAAGACATTTGTATAAATTTTAAACTCTTAACATTTTTCACGCCACAACCAAAACAAATTAAGAATAAAATATAAGTTTGCGTAACGATAACATTGTAAATACCTATAGATTATTATAAAAATATTTAAATTTACCTTACACATAGAAATATATAAATTCTTGAATAGATATCTCTTCTACAATAAATGAGATCTTTACTCACAGCGCATAAAGTTACAAATAACGATTAAATATAAGCTTTCTTATAAAATGACTTAATAATGACTAAGAATTGAACAACAGTGAGTAATTTAGTCTCGGTAAAAGTTTTACAAAACGCACTTACACATAGAAGTCTATAAGTTTAGTGTAAAGTTATTGTGAAACTGCATCAAATGCAAATCCCACATGGCACCGTGTTAATATCACAACACTGACATTTATGGAAGGAAGACACGACACAGCCATTTTCAGAGCAAAGAAAAGGTAATTGGGCTAATAGAGCCCATACCTATGAAACATCTTGCAGACTGTGCACAATCACAGCATCTGCAAGTCACCAGACGCCTTGAGCGATTCTTTGAGCGACGGAGGAATTTCCGGGACCTTGTAAATAGGGTCAGAAATCGGAGGCAGCACCAACGCGTCAATTGACTTCTCGTAGGTCGAGTACGTCAGGTAGAGCTGAGAGACTCTATTGATCTCATCCTCGGTCATGGCGACAGCGCGGAGTTGCTTCCTCAAGTCTGCGGTGGTGGACTCGCCGCATTTAGCGCATACGTCTTCGAGGACGTAGGATTTGGGGCGCTTTTTGGGCGCGTGCTTGCATTGCATGGGTTCGATGAACTTGTACTTCTTAGGGCGGATCCTGGGAGGGCGGTCCTCATCCGAGAGGACCACTACGAGCCTCCTCCCCGCGCGCGACACCACCTCCCCGCCGCTCGCCATCAGCGCGTTGCACAGCTCTTCAGGCGGACTCTCTAGGTCGTAGTACACGCACCGCGACTCTGAACTGATCTTCGTATTGTTCTCGATCTGCAAACTGTACCGCAAGCGAATCTTCTTCGGCCTGCTCGTGTATTTCAGATACACGTGGATTGGGATGTCGATGGACGCGCAGCCGGACTCTTGGATTTCGTATGGCGGCTCTTGAAGAACTGAAAACAAACGATATATTTTATATTAATGTATCTAGAAATATATATTTATAAAAGTTACGGAGCGAAGTCGAGACACGCGATAATGTTTATGTCTGTGCGCGCACGCAGTTCGAAGTTGAAGTGTGGGCTATCAGCCGGACAGATAATGCTGACGAGAGTTTAAACGTGCTCTTACTACATATCTGTGTAAGTACTTTACTTACGTTAGTAAATAATTTCTTCAATGTCAATTCATATAATAATAATAAATACCTATCATTATTTCGTTACATATTTACTTACCTACTCGTACATATGTTTGTTGTAACTATCGACAGATAAAAAAACTCTACCTTCATGCAACATAGAACCAATAGAAATACAACAATAAAACTCAGAAAGCGTCATTTCCCTTTTCATCTATAAGACCGATACTTTTTTGTGTGTTTTGCTCTCATTGCTGAGCAGGCTAAATGCCATTGATTATTTATAATCCAACTAGCTGCACCCCGCGTGGTGATGATGACGATGAAAATTAGCCTATGTGTTAATCCAGGACATAAGCAATGTATATTCCAAATTTCATCTAAATCCATCCAGCCATTTCTGCGTTATTGAGTAACAAACATCCATCCATTCATCCAAACTTTCACATAATTATATGATATTAGTGTGATTTATTATTCCATTGTTTTTGTAGCTCTTTCACCAAACAAATGATTTATGATTATGATTATTAAGGCCATACCGCCTCGACTGTATTTTACTGTCATAAATAGTATTGCCCCAGTAAAGTAGCGGAGACTTTTACAAGGGGCTCTTCTTTTGGAGTTTTGGAATTGACATGAAAATACACGTTTCAACCCATTATATCACTTTCCCACACTCAACACATCACGAACACGCACATAATAAATAATCCACCATTATTAGTTTTTTTTAAATTATATTGATATACAATGATGCGACATATGTTTTCCACGTTGGTGCCGTCACCTAAAGTCACCTAAAGCCGGATCCGCTGTGGCATGTTTTCGTGTTAGCTAACACACTAACTGTTAGCTAACACCAAAGTCACACCCACTTTTCGTGTCAGTAACATGTTAGTGTGTTAGCTAACACGAAAACATGCCGCAGCGGACCCGGCTTTAGACAAAAAATTAATTGCAAAGTTGCCTTCTTTTGTCATTATTACAATAAATATGAATATTTAATTGAAAAAGTTAATCAATTGTGAAGTTCTAACTTTGAAAATATAAATAACTAGCGGACCCGGCAGATGTCGTCCTGCCCGTTACCGGGTCCAATTGTTTTCAAACCATCCAGGAACCCATTGCAATATACACACAACATTTCATCCAAATCGGTCCAACCGTTTAAGAGGAGCTAGGTGACAAACAACGTACAGAAGAATTATATTTATTACTAGCTGTACCCGCGACTTCGTCCGCGATTTCTTTAGAATAAAATAATCTATGTCCGTCCTCACGATACATACTGTTACCTCGCAAAATTTTATCGAGATCGGTTAAGCCGTTTAGCCGTGATTATGTAGTAAACAGACAGAGTTACTTTCGCATTTATAATATATAGTGTGGATAGTGTGGATTATACAAGGTTACGTTGTTGAATTTTGATGAAGTTTCAAATGTGATCTAAGTATCAAATTGGCCCTACTTTACTTCAACTTCAGAATCGTACCTATATATTTTTTTTGTTTAAAAGCGGAGACACGCTGGTTTTTAATACAACATCACATGGTCGCAGAGTCTACCTTGAATCCTGATAGAGGTCTGTTGTAAGAATCTACCTACCCTGTTTAAAAAGTATGCATCAGGAAACTCACCTCGTTTAGGATAGACGAAGGCAGCAGCCGGCCGCAGGTAGAAGACCACCTTGTGCACGAAGGCCGAGATGTCCCGGCCGCTGACGCCTCGCACCCACACACGCCAGTCGAGCGCCAGGGCTCGTCCCAGAGCGGAGCGTCGCGGTTCGCACGCGTGACCCACCTCTAGCCATATGCGAACGCACATCTACAACATAATTAGATGATTTCTTAGGTTTTCACAATCATAACACATTGAAATTAAAGGACTTTTCCGCGTGTATTTTACATTATTTTAATTCCTTACGTTTCAAACACTACAGTGTCCGTGGTCACCGATAGAATGACGGATGTCTATAGAAATGTTATGAAATTAGTTACAACTACCGTCAATGATTTTTAATGAAAACGTTTCATATGTACGCAGTAGTCGCTCCCAATGTCTAGAAGTCTTGCAGTTCTGCGGCGAAAAAAGGGTACCAATTAATTGTAAATGTATACCACTATGTGCGCCGGGCTTGAGATTGTATTAATTTTATGACTGGTTCTTTGCGCGATAGAATCCGGAACGTGGACATTCGCCAAAAAACCAGAGTCACCAACATAGCTATTAAAATTTGCAAGTTGAAGTGGCAATGGGTGCGCACAATGCGGTCTACGATGGAGCACGCTTGTCTAGAAGAAACCGATTAGCTCCAGAAATGGCAATTTATCATACCAAAATAAAAAGTAATATTTTCCTGAGATTATAGCAGAATAAATATTCTGTCCTGATTAGATTAGCATGTTTTTGATATTTCTGATTTGTTATGTAGGTATTTAAAACAACGTTTGTTTTAGTATTTTTAAGTAGGACCATGAAAAAACAGATAACAAGCGATGGAGAAGAAAGGCTCTTGAGTGGAGACCACGAACCGGAAGACGCAGCGTAGGTAGGCCTCCCACTAGATTATTTAATTTATTTATTTTATTTTATTGTTTATTAACTAAAACGGCATACAACACTACATCAGTCAAGTAAAATATAAAACAATGCTAAAAGTAATAATAATAATTAATTAAAAACTATCACAAATGTCAAAACAAAATAAAATCAACTTAGTCTATAAAAAAAAAAGATGAAAAACATAGCATGCACATTATAAAAATAAAATTCATTCATATTTACGTCAAAATTAAAAGTATTACATTAAAATAATAAAATTAAAAAAATTATAACTTGATCCAATACATACTCTTCTTCCGTTTCCACCTTGCATGCCTTCTTCTCGCAGTACTTCAGACACTCGGACAAAATACACCTCCATTCATCCGCGAACAGATCACATTCAGTTTTTTTTTTTGTTGGTTGGGTTGGGGGTAGGGAGTTTGCTGGTGCTAATGGGATACTCCAGATCACATTCAGTTGTCATGGCAAGGAGAGAGTTGAATGCAGTGAGAACATGAGGGACAGGAGAGACAGCGCGTGGAATAGTCCGGCATGGAGGGACAGAGAACAGACGATGGCACCCGCGACGGGGACAACTACCAGGGTCAGGGACAAATACACGCGCCAGCTCACTCAACAAATTGGGTGCATCAATTTTACCATGGAGAATTTTGCACATCAACGTCATCTGGTTTTTTTCTCGCCGTACTTCCAGGGAATTGTAACCCAGACAGCCCAGGAGAAAGCTGGTTGGATACAAATAGGGATAATAATGATACAAGCGCTTGTATAGGAAACGAAGGAACACTTTTCTGTACTTTTTCAATGAGAAGCTTATAAACTTCTTCATGAGGATTCCATTGGACCGACGACATTGTGAGAGTCGCGGGCATCCAGTGGATGTAGATCGCAGGCTGTCGTTCAATGTTTTAAGGGGAAGGGGACGTCTTTTAGCTCATGATGATTATGAGTAAAAAAACCACAAAACGTATAAGTAAAACTATATCTCTAGAATATTCTCTTATACGAATACAGTGATTCAAGGATGGACAAGGCTATTGGACAGTTGTAATACGAGTATTTATTAATAATTATCAATATAAAAAACTAACTTCATAAAAACGACAGAACTGGATCACACGAGAAGCACCAGCTTTCAAATAAAAGAAGAATCATCAAAATCGGTTCACCCAGTCCCAGTCGAAAGTTCTGGGGTAACAAACATTTAAAAAAACCGTCGAATTGATAACATCCTTCTTTTTGGAAGTCAGTTAAACATACAGACTCAGTGAAAAATATAATTAAATGTATTACATACTTACTGAAGAAAAAAATATTGGCTGTTAAAGTTCCGAGAAGTTGTTAGTCGGATTCACAGACCTAAATATTTTGTTGCTACATCTCTCATCTCATCTCTGCTGTCTCTTTCTCGCAAAACGAGTGTCAGTATGGAGTTTTTATAGCGTAAAGGTATACTGCTCTAGCCCACCGGATTAGCAAGTTGAAGTGGCAGTGGGCAGGGCACACATCATGCAGAATAGATGGCCGATAGGGCCGAAAGGTTCTTGAATGGGACTGGAAAGCGCAGCGTAAGACGTCCACCCACATGATGATGGTCAGACTACCTTAAAGTGACCGCATGAAAACGCTGAATGCAGGCAGCTTCGATCGATCGATCGGCCTATGTCCAGCAGTGGACGTCCTATGGCTGAAATGATGATGATGATCTTGCTTCATCTTACTGTTTCGTACGGTGCGATCTCATGTTTACCGTGTCAAATAAACAATAGTTTCAACAACTAACTGATAAGGACCAATATCGACGACAATCACAGAACACTATCAATTCCAAGATGTAATTTAAAATTACAGAAACAATTTACTGTAATTTTAGACGCGGTGTAAAAGTTTCTTATTCTGTTCAAGGTTAAATGAAATAATCATTCTAGGGACATAGGCTGACTTCCTAGTCGAGATAATGATTTTAACAAGTAACACTTATTACAAAACAATTCCTGAACAAAAGTATTTGCGAAACCTCGTAATCTACAAGTTAATAGGTAAGACTGTATCCGCTTGTGTTAATAACTCCAAAACACGGCGACGACGTCACGGAGGCGTGGCCGCGGCCTTGGCAATGGATAGTGAAAACAACTCGCGCGCAACACGCTTCTAATGACCATCATTCATAGACAAACAAAGAAAAATATATTGACATGTAAGAAAAAAAAACCTCATTTACTTTGCCATAGCTCATATTTTATTCATCATCAGCCAGAAGACGTCCACTGCTGAATATAGGCCTCCTCCTTTAACCTCCACACTGAACGACATCCTGCCATCTGCATCCACTGGATGCCCGCGACTCTCACAATGTCGTCGGCCCATCTAGTGGGAGGTCTACCTACGCTGCGTCTTCCGGTTCGCGGTCTCCACTCAAGAACCTTTCTTCCCCATTGGTTATCAGTTCTTCGAGCGATTTGGCCTGCCCATTGCCACTTCAACTTGCAGATTTTAATAGCTATGTCGGTCACTCTGGTTATTTGGCGAATATCTACGTTCCGAATTTTATCGCGCAAAGAAACTCCGAGCATAGCTCTCTCCATTGCCCGTTGTGCGACTCTTTCCAAAAATATTTTATTAAAATCTTGCAAATAAATAAACATTAAAATCAGTCCAGCCAACCTCGGACTCCAAAAATAAAATAACAAAGTAAAAAGCGGATAAAAGAAGATGGGTACGAAAAAGGCGTAGGTTAAGGGATTTATTTATATCGTATATTACCGTCAATTAAATTGCGATTTTTAGAATTTTATTTGAATAAAATATTTCAGTCAAAATCAATTCATTTATTTTTACCAATTTAACCGGTTAAGGTGGTCCACATGTTTAAAGTCGCTCAGCGAGCTATGAAGAGAGCTATGCTCGGAGTTTCTATACGGGATAAAATTCGGAACGAAGTGATTCGACATAGAACCAAAGTTATCGACATAGCTCAAAGGATTAGTAAACTGAAGTGGCAGTGGGCCGATAACCGATAACCGATGGGGTAGACCACGTTTAGGCAAACGTACACGTAAGGACACCCTGCGGCCAGGTGGAGTGACGACCTGCGTAAAACGGCGGGTAAAAACTGGATGCAAAGAACTGCCGACCGAGTTCAGTGGCGTGCATTGGGAGAGGTGTCCGTGTCCATGTCCAGCAGTGGATAGCTACAGGCTGATGATGATGAACTTATTTTTGTCGAATATACCTACCAAGCATATAGTCGGATATACTATAACCAAATAGACACTATACAAAGGTGAATTATTTAACTAGGTATACGACAACATACCGAGCAAGTTTTAGAAAAAATACATCCGAACAACGAAAATATTTCCGAACTACGTTTTTAGATAAACTCTAAAAAATACCTACCTTAACAATATTATTTTCTTTTCTTGTCCGAATTTACAGCACTTTTTCAGATAAATTCGTGGGAAAGAATGTAAAAATACTTTCCCATGAGTTTTTCGGATTTCAGATTTATACGAACTTTTTTTTAAACATTGACAGTGACAGCTAATCTGATAGAAATCAGTTACAAAAGGTGTTCTTTTTATTAAATTTTATTTAAAAAAAAAAACTAAAGTGTGTGACTGTATCGTAATAGATTCAATTTGAATTTGTAATAAAATTATGTAGCAGGAATATAACATTACAATAACCTACACTTAAAGTACAGAGAGCGTCACCCGGATCTAGGCATAAAGTATAACCTACTTATAATAAATCGCACGAGTGTAAGCTCGGCCTTCGGCCTCGCTACAAAATATAATATAGCCTATGTCACCCGGGGATAGTGTAGCTTCCCAACAGTGAAAGAATTTTTCAAATCGGTTCAGTAGTTTCGGAGCCTATTCATTACAAACATACAAAAATAGGTACAAATCTTTCCTCTTTATAATATTAGTGTAGACTAGCCGCCCGTTCCGGCTTCGCACGGGTGGAGATTTATTTTTTAAACATTCTAGTAATAAATATAGCCTATACTCAGGGATAATGTAGCATTCTAATGGTGAAAGTTTTTTTTTATCGGTCCAGTAGTTTTTGAGTTAATTCGTTACAAACATACAATTCTTTCCTTTTTATAATATTATAGTGTAGATAGATAGATAAACTCTTTATTGTTCACACCACATATTACACACACGAAAAAACAGCTTAAATACTAGTGCAACAATCGGCGGCCTTATCGCTAAGAGCGATCTCTTCCAGGCAACCTTAACCTTACCTAAAACTTAATCCTATTATAATGACTGACAACAATATTTGAAATTCATGAGTCGTAAGCTTGGCTATGTGGCATACCTTTTTCATTACCGACACAAAAGTTGTTATAAATTTAAGTCCCAAACTCCCGACTGAACCGGTCCCGGTAACGTCTGAACCGATTTTGTTTTTTTGTTTGTTTGAAAGGTGAATTGATTGAGAGTATTCTTAGCTTTGATTCAAGAAAATATGTTCAGCCGTTTGAAGATAATCAGCTCTCTTAGCAGCAGGCCTAGCACGGGCCGTGGACAGATTGTCTTTCCACCGTTTTTATCCTGCTAGAAAGAGACAAACGTATCCATATTCTAGCTCGGTCGCGTCTACGCGTGGATAAAAACGGTGGAAACACATTTTTTCCACGGCCCGTGCTAGGCCTGCAGGGGTTAATAAAACTGTTTGTAAGTACATGTTTCAGGCAGAATGTAGAATTCATCAGCCTGTCACCTCCCAAATTCTTGTCTCAATAGCCATTAGTGTATGGTGATTTGCGAAGGCATTAGTACCTATCTACTCTAGGACTCTAGAGGTCATATAAATCGGACGCTGTCTGTACCTTATTGAATTTCGCTATGCAGCAAATTTCAATGCATAGTAGGCATGACCACGGCAATTAAGTTGAGTACCCTACAGCAAGCAATTCAGCATAATTATCCAACATTCGTAGAAGCAATTTATTTACATTTTAAGTTGTAGTGGTAGGACACTTTTGCAGGGGTCCGCCTGGGGAAGTACCACACCTTTGCCAGTTATTCAACCGCCAAGCTGTAATGTGCAAACACTACTGTGTTCCGGATTGAAGGGCAATGTTTCCAGCGAAATTACAGGGCACACAGAGATTTGACATCTTATATCTCGGGGTGACGAGCGCAGTGCATTGCCATCCAGGGTTTTGAACTATTGAAGTTCAAAATTCTGAGTGGCGTTAAGCTGTTATAGGCAAGCGTGAAGAGTCATCAGGCGAGCGACTTCGATCGTCTCGTCACCAAGTATCATAAAAATATATATATTAGGTAATTAAATCTAACTTTTCACATTCTTGTCTCACGCGGAGAGCTCGATTCACTCTACCGTAGACAAATACGATATCTACTCGAGTATCTATCTACTAAGTCAAACCTGTATATTTTGTCACAAGGTATTTCTTTATAATGGCCTTATTATTCTGTGTAATGGCCAAATTATTGTTTATGGTTAATGTCAACAAATAAACCAAGTGTCAAAACATTTTCACAACTTTTTTAGGGTTCTGTACCCAAAGGGTAAAACGGGACCCTATTACTAAGACTCCACTGTCCGTCCGTCTGTCTGTCTGTCCGTCGAGCGCAGTGCATTGCAATGCACTGCGCTCGTCACCCCGAGATATAAGATGTCAAATCTCTGTGTGCCCTGTAATTTCGCTGGAAACATTGCTTTTCAATCCGGAACACAGTAGTGTTTGCACACTACTGCTTGGCGGTTGAATAACTGACAAAGGTGTGGTACTTCCCCAGGCGGACCCCTGCAAAAGAAATTTACCACTACAAAGTACACACTTTATTTATATCTGTTATCGTTTCGTTCGAAATTATATCGTTGTATTCGATAAAAAATATTATTTTATTCCAAAAAATTACGTACTTATTTATTCCATACACAAATAAATGCAATGATTTCAAATAGTTTTTTTTTTGTAGAATTTTTTGAGGACTTAGTTTTGGAAGTATTGCAACGGTTGTGGTCGGAGAACCAGTTACTCAGTGAGGTTAGTACGAGAACTTGCGAAAAAGATATCGTTACGTAAACGATAGCAAATGTATGAAAATTTCAGTTTCCCTTCACGTCCGATAGAGGCGCTGTTAAATTTTTCATACATTTTGCTATCGTTTACGTAACGATAACTTTTTCGCAAGTGCTCGTACTAAGGCCACAGGTCACTGCAGTTTTTTTTACTTCGCTACTTATACCCCAGTTGTTGGGGCAATTTTGCCATCAACGCAGTTTTTAGGGTTCCGTACCCAAAAGGTAAAACGGGACCCTATTACTAAGGCTCCCCTGTCCGTCTGTCCGAGGCTGTTGTGATAGTTAGACAGTTGAAATTTTCACAAATGATGTATTTCTGTTGCCGCTATAACAACAAATACTAAAAAACAGAATAAAATAAACATTTAAGAGGGCTCCCATACAAAAAAACGTGATTTCTAACATTCGAGTACCTTGTTTTTGCTACTCAACACTAGATGTCTCCTAATGCGTTCAAGGCATTACGAAACATTGTATTATTGCCGCTACTCACTCATAGAGGTCGTGGCAATACCAAAATGAAATAAATAAGTACTATTTTGCTTATAATAGATAATGGTACGGAACCTTTCGTGCGCGAGTCCGACTCGCACTTGGCCGGTTATTACGTTTTGTAAGGTTCGAGGTCTCCACTCAAGAACCTTTCTTGCCCATCGGTTATCGGTTCTTGGACCGATGTGGCCTGCCCATTGCCAATTCAACTTGCAAATTTTAATAGCTATGTCGGTGATTCTAGTTCTTTGTCGAATATCCACGATTCGGATTCTATCGCGCAAAGAAACTCCGAGCATAGCTCTGTCCATTGCCCTTACTCAATTAATAAAATTGTACAATTATCATCAACGTGCAACGTTACACAAACGGGTCCGAATGTGCCGAAAGATTTTACGTAGTTATACTACTTAGAAGTTTTTTGAAGAAGCAAGCCAGTCTGATGCTACTATGCGACCAACTTATCATTATATTTAGACAAATAATGGAAATAATGTTTTCCATAGGAGTCATTTCGTTTTGTTAAACAAATACGATGGTGTCTCCCTCATTCAACATCACCGATAAGTTTGTAAGAGCAACTTGTGATGCCCGCTTTAAAACCAGTTTCCGATATTCGGCACTCCGAGCTGGTGCCACTGGTTTCCAAAACAATATTAATGAGAGATATAAATACAACGTCGTTTATGTATATTGCAACTTTATCATTATGTTATACGTCGGTTCTTTATCAATGACTAGCTGCGCCCCGCGGTTTAACCCGCGTGGATTATTCCTTACTAGCGACCCGCCCTGGCTTCGCACGGGTGCAATGCTGTTACTAAATACATATACTTACTACAGAATGTCTTTATATACAACGTTCCCCGGCCGATACCGCCGCAACCGCTATGTCCCTGCATTTTAAATCTATATCTTCGAAAATATTCATTTAAATTACAGTACCCTTAGTACAAGATTTGATAGTTTTCGAAAACTTTTTTCGTTTTCGTATTGTTCCATACATTTCAGCAAAGCGCCTCTAGCGGAAACGCGGAAGAACTAAAATCGGTAGTAATCGGCAGTATAGGTTGCTTCACTCGAATACGAAAGAAGGTTTCGAATAGCTTTTAGCCCAGCAACGTATGGAACAAAACGAAAACGAAAAAAGTTTTCGAAAACTATCAAATCTTGTACTAGGGGTACAGTATGTATGTCCCGTTTTACTTTTTGGGTACGGAACCCTAAAAACCGACTTCAAAATTAGTAAAATGCGTCGTTTGGATTCAGTGAATGAAATGATAAGGTCGTCAAAGTAACGAAATTACCGGTTATAACTTGGTAATGAACAGAAATTTGTTACCCACTCACACTTAGCCATTATTTATTTATTGTTATGCTATACAGTGTGTACTATAATCATGCCAAGTTTGACGCTTGTACGTATTACCGTTTTTACATTAGAGCAAATACATAAATACGTTAAAAAAATACGTTTGTTTATGGGGAACCCTATTGTTTTTACATTAAGACTTTTTTATTATTTCTTAGGTAATCCGCCGTAACATTACATATTCTGGGAAAATTTCAACTGGCTATCTATTACGGTTCTAAAGATATAGCCGTTAAGAGGTAGGACGGATGGCGGGACAGACAGACCGCGTAAGCTCAGTAATAAGACCCCGTTTTTACTCTTTCGGTACGGAACCCTAAAAACATCAATGATTATGGATTATGTTCATGAAGGCAGCGAAATAGGCTTAGATTATGATAAAACTAACTGCACCACGAAACGAAGATTTTCCTGCAATTTTCTAATTTTATTTCTGGGATATGAACAGCGAATTAATTCACTGGATATGAAGTATTTTTTATCCGTCTTTTAGACATTATATACGGTTTAAAGATTATCAGCTCTATTATCGTTTTGTTTAAGAAATTTTCAATTTATAACTAGGTACTTCTTTCGTTGCGTCGTCGCCTCGTATGGAACTAATTTCGTTTCAATATCGTTATTTATTCAATAGCCTTGTACATACTTATGTTGTGTGTTACAAAAAAAGTCTGTTTTATTTAGTTACCTACTTTATATTTACTGATAACAATGTTATACCCGAGGAGCATTAAGATAGTACTGATAAGAGTTCGACTACTTGTTACTTGTTTTGTATAACCACGGAAAATAGGATGCGTTTTGATACATCAGGGTAGGAGTAGCTGGTAAGTGGCAACTCAACAGAGGAGTAATAGATAGGTACGCTATAGCTTCTCTCAGTAAAAAAAAGCCTGATGGATTACGGCGAACATGAAATGTGAAGGCACTTTTTGAAACCTGTGCGTTTTCGTTACGTACGTTTTCAGTATGAAATTAACGTAGTTTTGAATGCGTACGTGTGCGTGAGACCGTGTAGGTATATATAGTGGGAATTCACGTAGCTTTGGAAGCGATTTCGACTTCACTTAGGCAGTACGCCGTGATCCATCTGTATTTTTTTATTTGATATGAGGTAGCTTCTCTTGTGTTATGAACGAGCGCAATTGGAATAGATTTACGGAGCTAGTAAGATGTCAGTGGCCTTAGGAGTTAGTACGAATATTCGATACGTAAAATATGTATTTTACGTATCAAATATTAGTAACTAGGTACGTAAACTTTGCCCACGGTATTTTCTATGGTATAGGGAATAGTGTAAACTCGTCATGCATCAAGGCTACGGAAATCGAAGTTCAACAGCTTGTCCATAACCAGTGAAAAGATATTTCTCGCTTCCATAGAGTGCGGACTGGCCTCTAAGCCGTAACAAATTAGGAAATTCTTAAACAAACAGCTTCAAAAATTCATTGCTGTCAGAATTTTAATTAGTCTAACACAATGCCGCGCCGGTGATAGTGTAAATACCTACGTTTATTTGCAGCGCGTGTTTCACGTTGTCTCAATATTTGAGGAAAAAAATAAGTATGTTACGCCGCACTCATGCGACCAATATAGGTAGGTAGGTACATACCTGGGTAATTAGTGTGATTGAGTCACTATTTTAGGGCGGAGTTTGTATGGGCATGCCAAATCTTCAAAAGCCACAGAATACTACAGTAGAACACTCAATCACATCATATTAAGGGAAACTTCTATCATGGAATTTTCAACCTTGTGTGTTCGTGTTAGTGTTTACAATCGAATGCACATTGTTGACAGATGATAATACATAGTAGGTATGTTTGATGTTCACTTGCATTCACACGTAACTTTATTAGAACTGCACTCACCGGCTTATCATGATGTAACAGAGAGCCTTCAGTCATTTTCTAGAATATGATAAAACCGCCGTAGTGCGTGCGGCGGCGGTTGACATCTGCAACAAGAAGTCACCGAGGTCATGTGAACTGTTTGTTTAGCTGCTCTCGAGGGCTGCGGTGGAACGGAGCGCGGCTCACTTGTGCTGCGTCGGTGGACTCTGAGGCATGAAGATAGCTTGCTCTCCGAGTGCGGAGTTACACGCGCGGCATGTCGAACTTGAACGAGCCGATACTGGCGAGGTTTGTTTATCACTACGGCATGAACGGGCGCGACGGCAGCCGATGACGGCTTTCTGACGCGCGCCGTGCGCCGTCCCGCCACCGCCAGCCGCTTACGTCAACGTGATGTTATCCATTCTCCGACTTACGTTCCTTTTCACGCAGCACCTGTGCAAACTGTGATAATATGGTTCCTGTGACAAAAAGTTGGTTGGTTGGTTGCTTTGGTTGAAGATATAAAATATAATTATATATACCTATTCAGAGACGAGACGTCGCATGATAATTACCATAACTACCTACTACTGTTAATAATGCGAAAGTGTGTTTGTTTGTTCATTTATCTTTCACTTAGCAACAGATCAAACGTTGTGATTTTTTGCACAGTGATAGTTGGAGGGGGAGGGCCGGAAAGTGACAGTGTATTTTTTATAAAAAATTATGGTTCATGACCACGAAACGCGGGGCGCAGCTTAGTACAAAAGAGTGAGGTGTGCTTGGAGGAAGGTATTTCAAAATTAAAAACAAAAATAGCATAGGATTAGCGATACGTTAAGTCACTAGACTCACCAGTGAGCTTGGTGGGGATAAAGTAGAACCAAACAGTTCTCCAGTCACTATAAAGTAACTTAAGTACTCAAGGACATGTTTGAGCTCGGTAGTAAATATAGTCTAAATTAACGCCTAATGTTTTTTTATAGGGAAGTAACTTATGAACTAGATATTTTTGCCAGGCGTTGTTTTTACGGCGCTGCGTAATGTCGCTGTCTCATAAAATAACAACAAAAACAATATTTCAAAAGTATGTCAACTATTTTTGAGGATCGTGAATCATCGATATGAAAAAATTGTTATGGGGTGAACATAATTTGGCACTCATAAATAAATAATCGTCATAAATGCGGAGAATATGCTCTGAATTGTATAACTTGCATCTTTCTTTTACCGGACACCCAGAAAAATGCAATCAATGGTCCATCGTACATACTGGAATTGGTAGATATTCCCCGCATAAGGACAAAGCGCATTTTTAGGATTTCTTCCCAAGCGGTTGTCAACGGGGCCCTATTACTAAGCCTACGCTTTCAAACCCTAATACATAGCCAGTTAAAATTTTCACAAAATATGTAATGTTAGGGCTAACTTAGAAATAATACTAGTACTACTATGTAGGTACTAACGGTAACAGTTAGGCCTATATAGATCTCTTTCCCCATACAACAAACTTTTTTAAAAGTATTTTTGTATTTGCTCTAGTGTAAAAATGGTACACACGGTACGTACAAGCGTCAAACTTAGCATGATTAACAAGTAGGTAATAAATACTAGCCAATTTGAGCCGGTGTCAATTTGCTGTCTCCACCGATTCTCATACGATCACCGAAATTAAGAAACGTCGGGCGAGGTCGGTACTTAAATGGGTGATCGCTTGGTCGTGTTGACTTTTTGGCTTTTGCACTACTTTTTTGAACGTTAGTAGCTAATGGCTTTAATTGAAATGGTGTTTATAGCCACATTCGAATATACTTTTTTTTTGTATTTTACAAGCAGTCGGCCCCGGTTTCGGACGGGTATTTGTTTTATTATATATATAAACCTTCCATGAAAAATTATCTAACTGATAGTGAAAACCGCATCAAAATCCATGGCGTAGTTTTAAAGATCTAAGCATAGAAAGTGATGATGTCGTAGTACGAAACCCTCAGTGCGTGAGCCCGACTCTCACTTATTCGGTGTTTATTTTTAATTTACAACTTTGTGGTCTTTGATTAGATATATATATATATATTATCAAAGTTTGTGGTCTACCTATACAAAAAAAGATTAATCAAAATCGGATTGCTCTGTAATAATTATCAATATGAAAAACAGACTTCATAAAAATGCTGGACCAAATTGAAATGGTTTAAAATAATGCTCTAAGTGGGTACTTGCAAAAGGTCTGGGGCCTTACCCCTAGCTTAACTTTTGCGAGCCAACTTTTAGTAGGTACCTAAAATTAACCAACTCATTTAAGCTGCATCGTTTAAAAGCGTCTAACTTGAATGAACTAAAATCCGTTTTACTATGCGTGTGATTGTGATTATCGTTCATCAAGTTAGACGCTTTTAAACGATGCAGCTTAAATAAGTTGGTTAATTTTAGGTACCTATCAGGTACCTACTAAAAGTTGGCTCGCAAAAGTGAAGCTAGGGGTAAGGCCCCTTTATAGTGATTTTACTAAATAAGGATTGAATATTTTATCTGATTTCTTTCTTGGTTATCCGAAATTACACACACATTTTCAATATATTGTCATACTCTTGGATAATTTTTTCCATCCACATCCGCTCCATCCAGATGCAAAAACCAAATTAGATTTTTTTGAACATTCTTGATCTATCTATTAATGGTAGCCTTCGATCAAATGATAGCTGCTATTACTGTCCATGTCTCTAGTAGACGTGTATTTTTTCATGTATGCGACCACTATTTTTTGATCGAAGGAGACCACGTATATACGCAACTCTTTTTAACCGACTTCCAAAAAGATGAAGTTCTCAATTCGACTGTATTTTTTTTTAAATATTTGTTACTTCAGAACTTTCAACTGGGTGAACCGATTTTATGATTCTCTTTTTATTTGAAAGATGGTGCTTCCCGTGTGGTCCAATTTAAATTTGGTCCAGTACTGTCATTTTTATGAAGTCGGTTTTATATTGATAATTATACGAACTTCTATTTATTGAACTACGTCCATATTTTTAGGTACATTTCCACAGCAAATCTATTGAATCAATTATCCGCGAATGATAATGATCATTATAATAAATAATCAGTGCGTCAACTGTGATTCGCTAAATACACGCGAGTTCCAACGTAATTATGACTATATTTACACCAGATATTTTGATAATTGAATTGTAAGAATTCCTGATAGTAACAAATCACGTTATTTTTATCATCATAATCTTTGGTAAAAATCTGCATTATTTTGAGTATCACGCGTGGAATATTATAACGCCACAAGGCTCGATGGCTTGCCGGCTTTGTTTATGATATTGATCAATCATCGGTGATTGAGCGGAATTTTTTGAGTCGTAGAATTTAGATAAAATTATGCTGGACAAAAGTTATCGTGATGATAACCTTTACTCAGCATTGTTACATAATAATGATAAGAGGTCATCAGGATGATGTCAGATACCCAAGATTGTAACATGATGATGAGTAAAGGTCATCAGAATGATGCCCTTCACACATAATTGTTACATAATGATGATTACAGGTCATCCGGATGATGTCCTTTACCCACTAGCATTATAACATAATGATGAGTTAAGGTCATCGAAATGATGTCCTTTACCCAGAATTGTAACATAATAATGAGTAGGTACAGGGGCCTTACCCCTAGCTCGAAAATTTGACCCACATAGGTGTTATTTGTCCAAACGGTACCATCAAATACGATAAGCGGTAGTTATTTGATATCCGCCAAGCTTTGTTATTTTCACGCACACAAGCATAGTAAAACGGATTTTCGTTCATTCAAGTTAGACGCTTTTAAACGATGCAGTTTAAATGAGTTGGTTAATTTTAGGTACCTATCAGGTACCTACTAAAAGTTGGCTCGCAAAAGTGAAGCTAGGGGTAAGGCCCCTGGTCATCAGAATGATGTTCTATACCCAGCATTGTTACATATTATAAAGACGAGTACATAGGCTGATTTCCTTTACCATAGAGCAGTGTTTTACAACGTGTGAGCGACCCCCTGGAGGGTAAAGGCCTGAAACCCATCTAAGTGACGTGACACGTGATCTGACAAATTTTCCTTGCACGTAATCACAGAATAATAAAGAGCATAGAATCCGTCACGTGATTTACAAAGCGTACAAGGCCGTAGTCAAATGGTATGTAGCCTTTGGAGCCTTTTACAGGTCCCTAGTACATTGAAATAGTGTATAACCCTGCAATTTGCCGTCCTATCAAAAATATATCCGTTTCGTTCTGATAACAACAATTTTGGCATATGAGTAAGGAATGTAACATGTTTAATTCGTTTATGCCAAATCTATATATATAAAAGAAAGTCGTGTTAGTTACACTATTTATAACTCAAGAACGGCTAAACCGATTTGGCTGAAAATTGGTGGGGAGGTAGCTTAGAACCAGGAGACGGACACAGGATACTATTTTGTAGCGAGGCCGAAGGCCGAGCTTACACCCGTGCGAAGCCGGGGCGGTCGACTAGTTAGGAATAATTCTATGCTTCAGTCCTTTTTCTGAGCACGTAATCTGCCACGTGCCACGTGTTGTATGGAAATTTGTCAGATCACGTGTCACGTCACTTAGATGGGTTACGTTACGGGCCTAAAATAATGTTTTTCGGAATATGGTAACATTGGTAACCCTACCTGAAGTAGTGATTTAGCAGTGATTATTAGATTAATGATAGGTGCTTACTTAGTTATACCTATCAGTTGTAGCCGTATTACCACAAATAGAGTATGTTTTGTGGTTTTACCTTATCTAATATTTTGCTAACGTTCAATGGAATATTATACTGTAATCAGTTGTCAATACAAAATTAATCTCATTACAGTGCGATAATAATAGTTGTTAATACATAGAAAATTAATTAGTAAACACGGGTCGGGTTGTTTCCTATGCTATCGAACATCGGCTGTTGACTACTTCACCAGACAACCTATAATCTAGGTTTTAATTAAATTGAAAAAAAAAACAACCCGACATAGATTATGGGACCTTTTTAAAAACTTACTTTTTAGAAAATAAAACTGTCAAAAAACGTTATTTTCTTTTTATTTGATTTAAACCACAGACATTTAATACAGAAACAGACTGAACATGTTTTTTACAACTACATTCGCAAAAACAGTTATGTTTGCATCTCTCTCGATTACACAAAAATCATATATTCGTATCTCATTTTGTCGTAACGTTGCAACATAATAGAAAAAAATGAGCATGTGGTACGGTGTTCCATGTCACCATATTGGTAAGCATCAATATACTGACAGAAGGCTGACAGCGAAAACCACGGCTTGCAAAAATTACCTAAAATAAAAGTTATTTTTACATATTTGGTTTAAAAGATACGAAAATACTATGGTGAAGTGCAATGTCCTCGTGTGTTTTAATTCATCTCATAAGATGCCACCCGGTATAACGTTTCACACGTAAGTTTCGTGTGTTATAATAGAGATTATTTTGAATTGTTATTTTTCATAAACTTTACAATTTGAAGGCTTGGGAAGGTTGTGTTTCTTTCAATTTCATAAATGTACAAGTTTGGTGGGTGTAATAAAAGTTAATAAGTAGTTTTCTTTAAAAAAATATTGATTCGATCATTGTTTGGCGTTTGAGGTACTTAGACATTGTCCAGGGAACGTATTCAGTAGCCAAGAGAATGTAATACTCCTTTCAGTAGTTTAATTAAAATAGTATAAGTTATTTTCTTTAAAAATTATTTGTATCGATCATTGTTTTACGTTTACGGTATTTAGACATTGTCCAGGGAATTTATTTCAGAATCAGAATTCGTATTTCAGAAGTATAATTAAAATAGATGATTCAGCTTGATGTGATTATGATGACATGAACCTTTTTCATTAATTACTAGCTGCTTTTCTTAAGTAATGTAAATAAAGTACCTACCTACCTATTGTGGTTCATGTCATATATATACGTAGTGATCTAGATAGTGTAATTAAAGGGTTATTTAGACATATATCAAGTAACAAACATTTTTATTACATTTTAGATTTTCCCAAGGATGAAGAGTTGAGAAACGCATGATTGAAGAATTTGAATCGAGAAAATTGGCAGCCCAGTGCGACAAGTATAACTTGCATGTAATAATTTTCAGAGCGATAACATACCAAGTGAAAAGAAAGCCACAAAAAGAGGTGTTACTGGCAAAAATGTTCTGCGGGAGCTGCAGAATACCTCATTTCCATCAAATTCAGAACCTGCAACCACATGACACATCTGGTAAATTGTTTTATACAAAAATATATGATTTGACTTGGTCTGGTGTGTTTGAATATTAATACCCAATGGGAACATCCATAAATTCCATCACATAAGGAGGAGGGGAGGAGGGGTCGACGAAGTGTGACTGACAAGGGGTAGGGAGGGGTCGTAAATTTTGTGACGTTACATTTCAGATACAATCTAATAGTATCTGTTAGCACTATTATAAAAGAATGTCCTTGAGTCCGGCCCGCGTTTTGCAAATGTTTGCGTGTAATGTATATGTAGTGTATTTTGCATCAATATTTTTGTGGCTTGTTGGTTCTGCTTGGTATTATATGTCTGTGATTTAAACCGATTTTAGACATGTTATCCTCAGCCGATTGAGCTGGAATTTGGCATAGAAAATGGATATATAATATTTTTTCTCAAGGCCCTTTCAGCGGCTAGAGCTCTATCTATCACTTTCGAATACTTTCAACATTTAATTATAAGTTCATTCTGTCCATCCGTCCTAATTTTTCAAAGCCATCTAACTTATACACATAAATGCATATTGTAAATGACGATCTCAAAGATGACGCAGACATTGAAAGGGAACGTAGGGCGCTGGCAGTCCGGAGAAATAAGATCGCGCGTAGATTTGCTCGCTGCTCGATAGAAGTGAAGATCACTCTTTTTAAGGCGTACTGCTAGTCGTTCTATTCGAGCAGCCTCTGAGTAAACCACACTCGCCGAGCTGCCAGCGTTCTGCGTGTTCAATACAATGTCATTTTTAGGATGCTGATGCGATTGCCTCGCTTCTGCAGTGCATCTGAAATGTTCGCTGAGGCACGCACGGACGACTTCCATGCGATGATTCGCAAGAAAGTCGCATCCCTACGACAGTGAGCGCGAGGCAGCCGCAACGTCATCCTGCAAATGGTTATTGCCCGAATTGATTGCCCTTTCCAAAATAAATGGATGCATGTTATGATGGGCGACAAGTTATAATTTAATTTAATTTATTTTGAATCTATTGTGCAATGTAATGTAATTTTTATTGTAACTATATTTTGTTTTTTGATCGTAGCTATTATTTTGAAATTTTTGATCTTTTTAAACATGTCATTATTTTTCTTTATATTTGACATTATTTTAAGTTGTTGTAATATGGATATTCTTCCGAAATAAATATATTAATAATAATTATTATTAAAAGCTGGATAAATCCTCCATTGAAATCCGATATTATTTAAGTACTACTTGAAGTGTTGATCGGCGACTTCAAAAGTCAAAATGCTGATCGTTGATTACACAGAACGTTTGATTAAATCAACTGCTAATTATAGATTGAATGTTGCACTACCCTTGTCAGATCAAGGGTATCGATCAATGTCAAATGATTAACTAATAAAATTGAATCATAAAAATGATTTCACTATACTTAAGTTATTCGAAAAGGGTTCCGTTTAAGGAACCTATACTATAACCCATTTCATATATCTTAATTATTGCGTGTGATGAAATATTATGCGCCGGTCGTCATTTAACCGAATGGTTATTTTGCTGAATGATCGTGTGCGCATCATTATCATTACAGACTCAATGAGACAGAGACAAAAACGTTAAACGATTAAACAAATGAAATCTTAAGGGCAATTGAAATAAAGACAAGAATTACGTGTAAATAAACCCGAAGAGACCACGCAGATTTGTGCGTTACAGTGAGTAACGCACAAATCTGCGTGGTCTCTTCAAGTATCATGGCGGTGGTGCGATTTTTTTGATCGTGCATACAATCAATAAAATTATTATTACCCAATAAACGAAAAGAAAGATTTTGGCAGCGACTCCGTTGTAATCGGAGCGTCGTAGACGTTAAAACAGGATACTACAGAGTAGCGTGTTCTTTTCTCCCAAAGGCTACATTAGTATCAATTATAGTCGTAGCGTTGTAGATTCAGCTATAAGCAATGTTACAACGTAGCTCTTTTGTTCTCTCTTCTCAGTGCTACGCCGGATAATTCGCTACAAAAGATGCTACGACGTAGCTGGTTCTTCTTTCCTAACATCTTAGCAACACCACCGTGTGAATCCAAAACATTGTTTCTTAAGTTAAAATTTTTAGGCTTAACAGTTTTCTTTCTGTGTTATTAGCTCTGTACAGAAGTCAGTAATTGATACTGCGCAGAAATAGCGTGGACCCGGGTATGTCCTAAAACTGCGACCAGAACCACCGGAGGATGGGCAGCAGCGTCCTAATAGTACACGGTGAATGTACTGCGATCCCCAAGCCGCCTGCCAAGCGTGGGGATTATGGCAACAACTCTCTATGAGGGAGGCCTTGTCCAACAGTGGACGTTAATTGGCTGATGATGAGATGTGTGTGTGAGACATAGCGTAGTAGATACGGCTACAAACAACGCTATGTCCGACGTAGCAAATCTGCAGTTCCAAAAAGTATTCCTTGTAGTCGTAATGCCATAGATTATCCTACAAAAGACGCTACGACGTAGCGGATCTACAAGTGCTACAACTTAGTATCCTTCGTAGCCGTAGAATCGTAGATTCGGTGATACAACATATGCTACGACGTAGCTATATTTTCTCTCCCATAGGTTACATAGCATTTGTCGTAGCCTTAACATCGTAGAATCGTTCACAAAAGATGCTGCTCTTTGTGTCGGGGAATGTGGCTGCATTCGTGGGTGCGTGTCTGTCAATAGCGTCGTTGGTCTCAAACTGCTCAGCTGATTCGAGGCAGTTTTTATCCCAGAGCAGATTTGCCTACGGTATCACCGTTTACCTAACCGAAACTTAACTTTTGTTACCGAAATCGGTCCAACAAATAAAAGTTATGATATTTTTATCTTCTTCCTCTGTATTTTTTTAATTTTAATTTTAACTTAATAAACTCAATCAGTTCTAAAAGATTTCGACGTACTTTGTTCTGGTTTGAGATTTTTAGGGTTTCGTACCCAAAGGGTGAAATCGGGACCCTATTACTAAGCCTACGCTGTCTGTCCGTCCATCCATCCAGCCTACTTTTTAACGGCTGTATCTTACGAACCGCAATAGACAGCCAGCTGAAATTTTGACAAAATATATAATGATATGGCGTATTAACTAATAAATAATAATAAAGTCAAAAAGTAAAAACTAAACGGGGTCCCCAATCCCCATGCGAGAAAAATATACGAATTTTTGTATTTGCTCTAGTGTAAAAACTGTTATAGTATCGTACAAGCGTAAAACTATTCATGATTATGGTACACACTCTAAAGTAAAACAACAAAAAATAAATACTGTCTAAGTGCGAGTTGGTGACAAATTTCTGTTTACCGAAGCAACGTCGGATGCGCTCGGTACTTGGATGGGTGACCGCCTGGGCGTGATGTTGTCTTTTTGCACTATTTTTTTGCTTTAGTTATTAACAATTTATGTGGTATTACGGAACCCTCAGTGCGCCAGCCGACTTGCACTTTGCCGGCTTATTTTTGACTTCTAGCCCCATAATCGTAAACAAAGCTCGATTTCGATACGTTTTGATGCTGAAATAATTCAAGAATTTTAATATTTTTAAACTGGATGACAACTTATAACAATACGCTGTGTTCTAAAGTAGCTGTGACGGAGTAGCATGACGGATTCGTCACGTCTGTTAGCTACTGGTAACATGTCTAGTTGACGGACCGCCGTTTAACCACGGGAGAGAAAGAGAAAAATTTATTTTTCCCTCCCGTTGTCCCGCTGTCAGACGGCGGGCGGTCCGTCAACCAAATCCGAAACGTCTGTTAGGGCTTTAAGAAGTAAGTTTTTTTTTTAAGTTATCTCATAGTCAAATAGAAGTCAAGTATACGTTTTTTAATATGGTGGCAGTTTTTTTGTTGCTTGTTTAAAAATATGGTTAGGCTGCCGTTTTTATACATATATGTGTAATAATTTATTATGCACAACTTAAAAAACAGAAAATTAAAGAAAACTTAAAATACTAACTAAAAACTAAAACTTAAAATAAATAAATAAAAAATTTAACTAAAAGACCATTAGTGGAGGGAAAGGCCCCCAGAATGCTGGCGGCATTGCCACGTTGAATGGCAATGCTCAATTTCTGCCCGAAATAGAAGCCAGCATTCTGAATACCCGACGCCTCCACCAATCGCCTGGCCAAGTCCCGATAAAGCCCTAAAGCGGCCGGTCCCCACGGACCCATCGTCTCCACCCCAAACGGAGCAAACATGTACACCCGGTCAAGGTGTGCATATTTTCATCGCTTAAGGTTTTCGGCTTGAGCGGCGGCAGCGCCGGCCCTAACCGAAGTTGCGGGAAGGTGAGACGGAGCCATTGTGTCTACGCATGTTGCATCCCACACCAATGGCTGCCCCACCTTCCATGGTATGAGGGTCATTCCGTCGGGTCTTTTGCCGTCGTCTCGCATCAGTCCATAAGGTTCCAGGACTGACGGGACGCCGGCACTGACAAAAGATATGTTGTATATACATATATGTTGTTGTTATATACATATATGTTATCAATGTAAAAACAGAAGTAAAGTTATGATAAAAAAAACATCAATTACCTTTAGAATAACACGTTTTTATTACTGCATATCATATCTTTAGAGCCATTTCTGCAAACAATAAAATGTTTTACCGGTTTTATTGATTTAGAATAATATTGTGTTATTTATCATTGATGTCCTTTAAATGTTTGACAACATACTAATACAATGAGGGCAATTCCCACCACCACCACCATTTCAATCTATCATGTTCCCTCTGCTGTGGGATACAGGTCTTCTCTCAGAGAGAGAGAGAGAGAGGATGGGCCCTTAAGTGCAATGCTGGCCCAGTGCATCTTGGTGAATATTATACATGGACGTACCAAAATTCCCTTTAGAGTTGTTGCGTCCGTGATGTTATGTCTTTAAACTTTTTTTGAAGTTCTTGGGCACACCAGTTTCTTCACAACGATATTTTTCACCGTCTTTAAACGATGGCATCGAAACTACACATAATTTATTTAAGTACTAAATGAGTCATTTGTATGTGGCCTGAGTATCAGAAGCCATCGCTCCCTCGTCGGTCCACTGCTGGACTTACCCCAATCCCATCTCTGGTGAGGTGAACCGAAGTACCAGCTCGATCCTCTTGACTCCTTGCAAAGAAGAGCCGATAGACTTGTCGATGACTCGAACCTACCTGGCAAGTTAGAGTCGCTGAGCTTGCGCCGGGACGTTGGTCCGCTGAGCTTGTTCTACAGATAATAACGAGGAATGCTCTGATGAACTTTTCGACCTTATTTTTCCATCCCGGTTTTACCACCGAACCGGATGCCATCGCTAGAAATGCCATCCACACATTATAGATGCGCTGAAGTCACGCACTGTTCGATTTAATCGATTGTTTCTGCCACGTACCTGTAAATTGTGAAATGGCTTACCACCTTCGGTTTTTCCTCCGAAGTATAATTTGAACTGCTTTAAATGAATAGAGTACTCAAAGGCAAGCCACGCACCCCGGGTACTGTTGATAAACCATCAGGAGGCTCGTCGCTTATTTGCCATCTATTCTACAAAAAAACCTTAGTCTTTCCCAAACCATGTCACTCAGCCCGATCTTAGGTTTTTCGCCTCCATTCACGATACTTAGTATTTCATGATATCTATTGCTTTAAAACTTATTTACTACGGAATCCATGTAAGATTGTAATTGATCAGTTTTATTCGAACAGTCACCGTTGTCAGACATTGCCTGTTCATGTTTACCAAATAACCACTTTTCATTAACAAATCATTATGTTTAAATCTTCTAACACCCATTTGCTAAATATAGATAAAAAGGAAAATGTTTCAAAAACTTCACACCAACCTGAAATATAGAATCTATATGTGTACTCTTTGTGGAAGTTTATCAAATATAATTGTTTCTCAGTAATCACTGTAAATCAGTGTTTAATTGTAATCAGACAGATAATCATATATGAATGTATTCAAAAAACAGCGCGAGGGTATAAATAATGTGCAACTTAATGTATTGATATCAGTATCAGTGCAATTTTTCCAGAATACTAACAAAAGTGCCTATTAAATGAAAGGTAAGTAGGGCTACGCCTACTCTTTGTTCTTGTGCTAAAGTGATCTTGGAATAATCGGTTTCGGACTGTTAGTTCGTTCCACTCGGGTGGAACTCGGGGTCCACACGTGGGTCCCGTAGAATTTTCAATAAGTGATCGGTGATCTTCTTTTGTATTTCGTAATTAGTTGTCTGATTTACTAGCTCTTTTTCCACGCTTCACCTGAATGTCTGTTTGTGAGTAAAAAATCTATGGATCACAATTTTTGCATCTATATCTAAAAGACGTCTCTATTTGAATCTGTACAAATCGTATGTAGTTCCGATGACAATACTTTAATATGGTACAAATAGAACTGGTCTGATGAAAGGAGTGGCGGAGTTTAGTAACTTGATTATTATTCTGGGACCTTACAGTCAAATATCTTTAGAACGCAATAGCATTGCCATTAAGCGTGGTTATGCCACCAGCATTCTGGGTACGCTGCCAACTGATAGTGGCCTTGAGTGTTTGGATTGTTTTATACCTTCAACGGTCTATGGGCAGTCTAACTGTTTTTGTTGTGTTAGTGTTAGCTTGTATTTTGTTTAGTAAATTAAAGTCACTTGCCTTATTTAAAATAATATTAAAAAACTTGACGAACCCACCCCAGCTTCGCACGTGTATAAGTTTTACTATATGTATAAACGTTCGGTGAAAAGTTATCTAAGTGATGGTGAAACACGCATCAAAATCCGGTGCGTAGTTTAGGAGATAGCGGATATACAGAGAGACAGGCGCGGAAAGTTACTTGATTTTTTACTATGTAGAGACTTTATTTTCGATACTTTAAAGTCGTTTATCGTTCATATGGTTTTATATGGGGTATAAAATAAATTAGATATTTCAATAGGGGAAACTGGAAGCTTGTAATTTACTATTTCAAACATAAAGAAAACTGTGATATTTATTATTTTTACCCACTTATTAAAATAATAACACATAACTTCCTTAAGTTACATTTTGGTATTGTTGACTACTTTTGGCAATGAAGAGTAGTTTTGTAGACGTAACTTTTTACTATATGGTCGGTTAAACATATGCCAATTAAAATAATCTAAAAATACTCCCGCATTTCATTAGTCTTACCTACTATACGGACTTGGTGGCACTTGAGATGTACCGACGACATTGTGAGAGTCGCAGGCAACGTCGCAGTGGATGCAGATGTCGGGGTGTCGTTCAGTGTGGAGTTTAAAGGATGCCTATGTTCAGCAGTGGACGTCTTCTGGCTGATGATGATGATAATGATGAAGTGATGACAAGTGCCACCAAAACAGTAACGTTTATTAGTCACCTCCATGAATAGGTGGCAATTACGATAAAAGATTATAACAGTTACTGTGCGATAAATTGATAAATACCAACTGACTGTTTTTAGGTAGTTATCATTGACAAAGTGCATAATATACAATAATATTTAAAACGACATGTTTGTAAATCAATGATAATATGTATTGGATGTAGTTTAAATTTTCATGAGCGCCATTTAGCTTAGGTACTACTTTTTTAAATAAATAAAATAATAAAATAAATAAAAATCCCAAATAGTCCGACCTAAACAAAAAAAAATATATGCAAGGAATATGAGTTGAAGTGTGATATACGGAAGCTGCCCAGGGCAAGTCTTCGGTACTCTAACAATCCACCTGTACATTCTTCTACCTTATACGGAGTGTTCTTTTAGACGACGGACATATTCGAGGATAACGTTGTAATCAGCGATATAAACAAATTAGACTAAATAGACTAAAATCACGAAAAATTATCTGCTGTTCCACACTTCGTTGAGTGTTAATGTCATTATTCTATGGAACAACTGTTTTTTTTTTTGGTCTTACTGTTAAATTTGTTTATAATGATGAGTACAATGACATCCTCATATGTCCGTCGTATCCACGTGGTATATTCATATTTTCTTACTAAAATTTAATTTTAGCATTTTGTTATAGCTTCCATGTCTATACCTAGGCACAGAATACATATAAGTTGTCCAGAAGATTCACTCCGCAAAATCATTTAAATAAGTAGCGACTCTTGCTACTACACAATAAAGTGCAATTCAGGACGTGCGAGCGCTAGTTAGCGCTCGCACATTAACCTAGAAGTTGCCTCTCTGTCTATCGCGTAAATCTTGTCGCTGTATCTCTGTCTATTTCGCGGCAGCGGGCACGGCAAGTCCGACAAGACTACTTGTAGCTTCATACTTAAAGTGCGAAGTGCGCCAGGCCTGATACAGGTAATTTATGTGCCTAATCTAATCGAAGTTTAAATGTAAAACGTTATCTGAGTATCGGTAGCTCTTCAATGGTGTAGTACATTTTATGGGCACGCCAAATTTTGACTTTGCACTATGATTCAAAGATAAAATTGTTTATCATATTTATAGAAGTTTAATCAAATCGCATATGAAAGATAAAAATATTTTGCACCATTCAAATCAATTTATCATCGTAAAGATAATATCGTCAAATTCGTCACCAAGATTTAATTAATGATTTATCATAATAATACCATTAGACACCTAGGTATATAGGGACAGGTAATTGCAAAATTTGCAGTTTCGTATAAATTCACTATAAAATAAATGTAAAAAAATACACAGCACAATATTTATCACTTTTCATTAATCAATATTATTTTTATTACGCATTCAATAATTGAAGTATGGAATTCACTATATACTAAAGTAACTAAATAAATACCTAACCAAATCACTACATAGTATAAAACAAAGTCGCTTCCCTCTGTCTGTCCCTATATATGCTTAGATCATAAAAACTACGCACTGGATTTTGATGCGTTTTTTTTAAAATAGAGTGAATCAAGAGAAAGGATCATATGTATAATACGTGCATTTTTAATCCGTGCGAAGCCGGGGCGGGTCGCTAGTTAAATCTAAATTAAACTGAATACCTATACCTACCAGACCTATCCAAAACTATAGATAAAAAACTGCATTTAGGTCACTGACCTTGGGTAAAGTGCCAAAAAAGTTAGCGACATTACCACGCTGGATGGCCAACTTATTGTTGAATGGTCATGTCTGGATAGCAAAAATTCTGTGTACTTAAACGAAATGACTCAATTGCAGAATGAGTGTAGGCAGAACGACTTAATTGTCTAATGACTTATCCTTCTTTAAATGTGTAAATTCAATAAGATAATTAATATGCCATCTTAGTAATACTATCAGCAATTATAAAAAAAAAAATAAGTTTCGCTATACATAGATAGAAAGATTCAAACACATACCTAATCATGGATGAAAAAATTCGACGTAAGGTTTTATTCAGAAAATACAATGGTGCATTCAACTAAAAACAAGCTTTTATTTAAATAACTAGCTAATGCCCGCGACTTCGTACGCGTAGCGCAAAGTAATTAGTGGGTGGACGATTAGACTGACATATCCAAATATAAATGTTACACTAACGAACACGAACGGAACTTTAAATAGGCACAAATCCATCGGATTATTTATACTGAATATTTTATAGATAATACCTACACATATGACATGATTGTAGATTTATTGCTCTCCATTTTAATGCGGATAGTCATACTATCGTCATAGTATGATTTTAGTCTAGTTTTAATCTGACTCGATACAGGTATCCCGACATGTCCATAGTTTCAAATATATTTCAAGCAAATAATATATTACTTTCACTGGTTAAATACGTTGGAAGTGTGGAGCCATGGAGCCAATAAGGAAAAAAAATTGGTATAAGTCAAGCGAAATGTCATGCATGACAAACGTTATTATTGAATTATTAGTAAATAGTAAGTAGGAAGCATGGAGCGGTATCTATAATTAATCGCTGTTATTTAACATTACTCCGCGTAAAGATTGCCAATCAATGATGACTAAATAATTTTTGCCCGCCTTCTGCGCCCCTACCCTTCCAACAACTAAACCGCTTTCGTTCACCACCATAACATCCAAAATAGCTGCTAATCATAGATCAGTAACAGATTAGATGCCGCGAGTTCACCTACTTTGCGTGTCTGTTATTGGTCTTAAGTTTGATCCTGGCAAAAAAATGTATTCATTTTAATCTCCGTCGACTTGGTATATTAGCACGTCAGAAGTCAATACAAAAATAAACGTACTTTAAATTACGCCATAATAAACTGTAAAACCTCTTCAAAAGCAGTTGGCTGTCCTGAAAATAACAAAAACAAAAAAACTATTTGGTGCAGTCTATCGGAAGTTATGCGGGTACATACATTTCGGCGATTCGTTTTTATTTCATCATCATCATCAGCCAGAAGACGTCCACTGCTGAACATAGACCTCTCCCTTTAACCTCCACACTGAACGACATCCTGCCATCTGCATCCACTGGATGCCCGCGACTCTCACAATGTCGTCGGTTCATCTAGTGGGAGGCCTACCTACGCTGCGTTTTCCGGTTCGTGGTCTCCACTCCAGAACCTTTCTTCCCCATCGGTTATCAGTTCTTCGAGTGATGTGTCCTGCCCATTGCCACTTCAACTTGCAGATTTTAATAGCTATGTCGGTGACTCTGGTTCTTGGCGAATATCTATATTTTTATTTACATATAGATTATATGGCAACAGCCGCTCCAGTCTTCCTACCTACCATGTCTGCGAGTAGAAGTCTGTCATTACGACAACATTACTATAAAATAAGCTAGATGGCGTTATAAATAATTATTAAAAAAAATTTTTTTACTATTTATTATCATAAATTAATATAGCCTATGTTTCAATCAGGTATTTTATAAGCATATTCATGGAAACTGCTTTGAAATCCTTCTAGTAGTTTAAAAGATGTGCGCGGACAAACAAACAAACTGACAGCCGTCAGATTTGTAGTTCCATAGTTTGAAAATAGATTGCGTACTAAAAGGATGTTTTGCGAAAAAATTGTAAATTTGCTTAAACTTTACGAATAATATTATTAAAAACGTAATAAGGTATTCAATAATTCCTAAAATAATGAGTGTAAATGGATCGTAGTTTCACAAATATGAAAAGTGCGTCTATTATAGGTAAATACGACACTTTACCTGAATCACGCAAACGGGATTTTTTTTGCAAGTTAAACCGATATCCGGTATTGCTTCTACTTAGTTAGAAGTCATGTGTGAAGGTATTTGATCTACACATTTATAATATGGTAGGGATAGGGATTCTTTTAATGACAGACCTAAAAAAAATACATCATAGATCTATGCTTATAATTTTGATTCAATTGTTTGTATTTTTATTTTGGCGATGGGGCCTTTTTGAAATTTAATGAAATTTTAAAATTACTTAATTAGGTATTGTATATTGTATTGTCACTGAAACTAAAACTGTAGGTATGCAAAGTTTCAGCAAAATTGGTTAGGCGGAAGTTATAATTCAGCTTGCAAGGTTTGACCTAAACAAACTAACAAACATTGCAAGTTAAATAAAAACTTGTAAAAATACGTGGAGTACAGTATTCACTTTTAATTAATAATGATAATATTTCTTTCTTTTCAGGCACAGTACTATTATTGCTCTGTGCGATCACACTCGCTCAGGCTGCACAGCCTCTGCTCACCTTAAGCGGAAAGGTGTGTAATTGCAACTCTGAAGAAGCACCCAGCGTGTGCTCACAAAATGGATCTGACAACGAGCTAATAGTGCACGAAAACTGCAACCAATTCTACAAATGCACTCATGGGCAACCCATCCCGTACTACTGCCCTGACATAACCCTGTATAACCCGTTAGCTGAGAGATGCGACTGGCCACAAAACGTCCAATGTGGCGATAGGCCTATAGTTGCTCCCGACGGTGGCGCTGGAAACGAAGACTGCAGTCAAGAGGATTCCAATACCAGCACCGAAGGTAACGGAGGGCAAGACAACGGAGGAAGCGACAACGGAAGTGGTGGTACATGTAATTGCAACCCTGAAGAGGCACCCGCACTCTGCGCCGCTGGTGGTTCTGACGGTGTTCTCGTTGCTCACCAGAACTGCAACCAATTCTACAAATGTGATCATGGCATTCCTGTCGTTCTTAACTGCCCGCCTGGACTTTTATACAACCCTCACACCGAACAATGCGACTGGCCTGAGAACGTCGACTGTGGAGACAGACCCATTGTTGAAATTGAAGGAGGTGGTGACAATGGTGGCGATGTAGACTGTGAAAATAATGGTAACGGCAACGGTGAAAGTGGCAGCGGCGGAGGGAGTGAAGACAACGGTGGCGGTGATAATGGAGGCACTTGCAACTGCAACCCTGGTGAAGCCCCCGGAATCTGTGCTGCTGACGGTTCCGATGGCATCTTGGTTGCACATGAGAACTGCAATAAATTCTACAAGTGCGCTCATGGCGTCCCTGTTGCTCTATTCTGTTATGGTGACCTCCTTTACAATCCTTACACCGAACAGTGTGATTGGCCTCATAACGTAGATTGTGGAGACAGGCCCATTGTTGAAATTGATGGTGGTGGCGACAATGGTGGTGAAGATGGTGGTAATGGAAACGGTGAAAGTGGAAGCGGTGGAGGAAGTGGAGACAACGGTGGTGGTGACAACGAAGGTACTTGCAACTGCAATCCAGGTGAAGCCCCCGGTATCTGTGCTGCCGATGGCTCAGATGGGACACTTGTAGCTCATGAAAATTGTAACCAGTTTTACAAATGTGCTCATGGAGTACCTGTAACTATTAACTGCCCACCTGGTCTTGTTTACAATCCCTATATTGAATGCTGTGACTGGCCTTACAATGTCGACTGTGGTGACAAACCTATCGTCGAAATTGATGGCGGTGATAACGAAGAAACCGGTGGTGACAATGGAAATGGAGGCGAAAATGGTGGCGAAAGTGGTGGGAACAGTAATGAAGACAATGGGATCACATGTAACTGCAATCCAGAAGATGCGCCGGGAATCTGTTCCACAGATGGTTCTGATGGTACTCTTGTAGCTCATGAAAATTGCAACCAATTTTATAAATGTGCTCATGGTACACCTGTAACATTAACTTGTCCTCCTGGCTTAGTTTACAATCCCTACATTGAGTGCTGTGACTGGCCAGCTAATGTAAACTGCGGAGACAAACCTATCGTAGAAGTTGAAGGTGGAGGCAATGGGGACAATGGCAGTGGAGGTGGTAATGGTGACAACGGTTCTGGTGGGGAAACTGGTGGAGGAAACAGCAACGAAGATAATACAGGTACCTGCAACTGCAATCCCGGTGAAGCCCCCGGTATCTGTGCTGCCGATGGTTCAGATGGGACACTTGTAGCCCACGAAAATTGTAACCAATTTTACAAATGTGCTCATGGAGTACCTGTTACTATTAATTGCCCACCTGGTCTTGTTTACAATCCCTATATTGAATGCTGTGACTGGCCATACAATGTCGACTGTGGTGACAAACCTATCGTCGAAATTGATGGCGGTGGTAACGGAGAAACCGGCGGTGACAATGGAAGTGGAGGCGAAAATGGTGAAAATGGTGGCGGAAGTGGTGGAAACAGTAATGAAGACAATGGGAGCACATGTAACTGCAATCCAGAAGATGCTCCGGGAATCTGTTCCACAGATGGTTCTGATGGTACTCTTGTAGCTCATGAAAATTGCAACCAATTTTATAAATGTGCTCATGGTACACCAGTAACATTAACTTGTCCTCCTGGCTTAGTTTACAATCCCTACATTGAGTGCTGTGACTGGCCAGCTAATGTAAACTGCGGAGACAAACCTATCGTAGAAGTTGAAGGTGGAGGCAATGGGGACAATGGCAGTGGAGGTGGTAATGGTGACAACGGTTCTGGTGGGGAAACTGGTGGAGGAAACAGCAACGAAGATAATACAGGTACCTGCAACTGCAATCCCGGTGAAGCCCCCGGAATCTGTGCTGCTGATGGTTCAGATGGCGTCTTGGTTGCGCATGAAAACTGCAACCAATTCTACAAGTGCGCTCACGGTGTCCCTGTTGCTCTATACTGCTATGGCAACCTACTTTACAACCCATACACCGAACAATGCGATTGGCCAGAACTGGTTGAATGTGGTGACAGACCCATCGTTGAAGGAGGAGGAGGTGGTGACAATGGAGGAACTGACAACGGAGGCACTGACAACGGAGGCACTGACAACGGAGGTACTGACAACGGAGGCACTGACAACGGAGGCACTGACAACGGAGGCACTGATAACGGAGGCACTGACAATGGAGACAATGACAATGGAGGTGGTACCTGCAACTGCAACCCCGGTGAAGCCCCTGGAATTTGTGCCGCTGATGGTTCAGATGGTGTCTTGGTTGCGCATGAAAACTGCAATCAATTCTACAAGTGTGCTCACGGTGTCCCTGTAGCTCTATACTGCTATGGCAACCTACTTTACAACCCACACACCGAACAATGCGATTGGCCAGAACTTGTTGAATGTGGTGACAGACCCATCATTGAAGGAGGAGGAGGTGGTGACAATGGAGGCACTGACAACGGAGGCACTGACAACGGAGGCACTGACAACGGAGGCACTGATAACGGAGGCACTGACAATGGAGGTGGTACCTGCAACTGCAACCCCGGTGAAGCCCCTGGAATTTGTGCCGCTGATGGTTCAGATGGTGTCTTGGTTGCGCATGAAAACTGCAATCAATTCTACAAGTGTGCTCACGGTGTCCCTGTAGCTCTATACTGCTATGGCAACCTACTTTACAACCCACACACCGAACAATGTGATTGGCCTGAACTTGTTGAATGTGGTGACAGACCAATCGTTGAAGGAGGAGGAGGTGGTGACAATGGAGGAACTGACAACGGAGGAACTGACAACGGAGGAACTGACAACGGAGGCACTGACAATGGAGGCACTGATAACGGAGGCACTGACAATGGAGGCACTGACAATGGAGGTGGTACCTGCAACTGCAACCCCGGTGAAGCCCCCGGAATCTGTGCTGCTGATGGTTCAGATGGCGTCTTGGTTGCGCATGAAAACTGCAACCAATTCTACAAGTGTGCTCACGGTGTCCCTGTAGCTCTATACTGCTATGGCAACCTACTTTACAACCCACACACCGAACAATGCGATTGGCCAGAACTTGTTGAATGTGGTGACAGACCCATCGTTGAAGGAGGAGGAGGTGGTGACAATGGAGGAACTGACAACGGAGGCACTGACAACGGAGGCACTGACAACGGAGGCACTGACAACGGAGGCACTGATAATGGAGGCACTGACAATGGAGGTGGTACCTGCAACTGCAACCCCGGTGAAGCCCCCGGAATCTGTGCCGCTGATGGTTCAGATGGCGTCTTGGTTGCGCATGAAAACTGCAACCAATTCTACAAGTGTGCTCATGGTGTCCCTGTAGCTCTATACTGCTATGGCAACCTACTTTACAACCCACACGCCGAACAATGCGATTGGCCAGAACTTGTTGAATGTGGTGACAGACCCATCGTTGAAGGAGGAGGAGGTGGTGACAATGGAGGAACTGACAACGGAGGCACTGACAACGGAGGCACTGACAACGGAGGCACTGACAACGGAGGCACTGATAATGGAGGCACTGACAATGGAGGTGGTACCTGCAACTGCAACCCCGGTGAAGCCCCCGGAATCTGTGCCGCTGATGGTTCAGATGGCGTCTTGGTTGCGCATGAAAACTGCAACCAATTCTACAAGTGTGCTCACGGTGTCCCTGTAGCTCTATACTGCTATGGCAACCTACTTTACAACCCACATACCGAACAATGTGATTGGCCTGAACTTGTTGAATGTGGTGACAGACCCATCGTTGAAGGAGGAGGAGGTGGTGACAATGGAGGAACTGACAACGGAGGAACTGACAACGGAGGAACTGACAACGGAGGCACTGACAACGGAGGCACTGACAATGGAGGCACTGACAATGGAGGTGGTACCTGCAACTGCAATCCCGGTGAAGCCCCCGGAATCTGTGCTGCTGATGGTTCAGATGGCGTCTTGGTTGCGCATGAAAACTGCAACCAATTCTACAAGTGTGCTCACGGTGTCCCTGTAGCTCTATACTGCTATGGCAACCTACTTTACAACCCACACACCGAACAATGCGATTGGCCAGAACTTGTTGAATGTGGTGACAGACCCATCGTTGAAGGAGGAGGAGGTGGTGACAATGAAGGTGCTAACAACGGAGGCACTGAAAATGGAAGCACTGACAACGCAATCACTGATACTGGTAGCATTGACAACGGAGGCACTGACAACGGAAGCGGTGACAATGGTGGTAGTTGCAATTGCAATCCCGAAGAAGCTGCAGGTATTTGCGCCGCGGCCGGTTCCGATGGCCAATTTATTGCCCATGAAAATTGTAACCAATTTTACCAGTGTGCTCACGGCATCCCTGTATGCAAATTCTGCTCTGGCAATCTGGTGTACAACCCTTACTCTCAACGTTGCGATTGGCCCCATCTTGTAGATTGCGGAGATAGACCCATTGTTGAGAATGAAGGAGAAGGCGAAGAGAATGGTGGTACTGACAATGGTGACAGCGACAACGGTGGCGGTGACAATGAAGGTACTTGCAACTGCAATCCCGAAGAAGCTCCAACTATCTGCAGCGCAGCTGGGTCTGACGGTACACTAGTGGCCCATGAAAATTGTAACCAATTCTATAAATGCGCTCACGGATTGCCTGTTGCTATATTCTGCTCTGGTAATTTGCTGTACGACCCCTACACTCAACGATGTGATTGGCCCAACCATGTTGAATGCGGAAACAGGCCCATTGTTGAGATTGAAGGAGGCGGTGAAGATAATGAAGACGCTGGCAACGGCGGCGGTGATAACAACGAAGAAATATATGATCCAAGTCAAGCCCCTGCAATCTGCGCTGCTTCTGGTTCTGATGGTACCCTGGTATCTCATGAAAACTGCGACCAATTCTACGTCTGTACCAATGGTGTACCTTTTGCATTGGATTGTCCATCGAACCTGTTATTCAATCCTATTATCAAGGACTGCGACTGGCCTAGTAACGTTGACTGTGGTGACAGAATTATTCCAGAACCTGAGAGTGGCGGCAACGATGGTCCCTGCGCCTGCAACGCTAGGGAAGCTCCTTCTATTTGCGCGGGTAGCGAGTCGAGCGGCAAATTGATAGCCCACGAGAACTGCAGCCAGTACTATCAATGCTTGGAAGGTGTTCCCGTAGCACGAAGCTGTCCACAGAGTCTATTCTATGAGCCACACACGAAACAGTGCCTCTGGCCAGCGGCTGTCAGCTGTGAAGGACGAGTAATCACTTCTTATTCCTCCCTCAACAAGCACGTACAAGCAAGGAGAGGCTTATTCTAGTTAATAAATAGTATTTAATATGTAGTACATATTACATAGTTTATTAAAATTATGAGTGAGTTCACCTTACTTGTACTTCTGATTATATCTATTCTCATCTCAATATAAGTTATATAAGGGGCAAGCTTTACTTATCTAGTAATTGTTTAATTTAATTTTACTTGCTATTTATTTATTGAATTACTTTGTCTCGGCTATTATATTGTCAATAATGTTGTATAGTAATTTATAATTAAATATAAAAGAAATATATTTGAATTTATTTACTTGCACACCTTTTACTTATGTCTAAATAATTTAATTCCTTTTAAAATTTAGTAAAATGTTGAGGTTTTTCTATGCATTGGCTGTGGGTAAACATCACAGAAAAGAGAACGAAAAAATTCTCACTTCAGTGGTAAACATGCAGTCATAATAATAATAATAAATTTAGAAAAAAAAAATACCGATATCAATCAAGATTATACCCCAAGAGAATGTAATACTTGATTATTCCTTTGTGTACAAAATTAAAAGTAAAAACTATGTTTCAGTGATGACAGTTAAAACAGAACTAGAATGTCGTCATCAAAACTTTTGCTAAGGGCAGCTAAGGGAACCAAAACATCAACTGTGTAATATAAATATTTCTTCTTATTTTTGTTGTATTTTTTTTGAAAGTGCTGAATTAATTTTGATTTTGAAAATTTATATTGGAGCACCTCTGAAGAATGATGACATACTAAACAAAAAAGAATCATCATAATAAATTCACAATTGGCGGAGTACTCGCGTAACAAACATACAGTGAAATTGAGAACCTCCTCCTTTTTTGAAGTTGGTTAAAAATATATATAGAAACGCATGGCTTTATCCATACGAAAATACAGGAAATTACTAGCTGATAAGGATGCGAGGTAACTCGTAGTTTTAAACTAGTACCTTTTATTGGATGATTGAATAGAAATATTAATTTAAAAATATATATATAAATATATAAGTAAAGGTAAGGTAAGGTTTGTATAATGCGATTCCCAAAGAGTTCCCTCGCCGTAATGTTGGCTCCCCTGCTCTTTCCCTGTAATGTGTATGGGAAGTGCAGGGGAGCCAACATTACGGCGAGGGAACTCTTTGGTGAAATGCAAGTGAAATGCACACATGAAACCTACCACTAAACCATACTTTCACAATTCGACACCGTTTGTGAGATATTCCCCGTCAAAATGACTTACAATGTGTCTTGTAATTTGCTGCTCGACTCAAAAAAAAAATCATAATTTCTTCCTCCCAATTAGGTCATAATAAAAACTCTCTTTTAAGATTATGTTCTATTACAGTGGGATAAAAACTATTTAACTTATCTAACGAAAACTCGATGTTTTTAGAGAATTCAGAGGTCGCAGTCACCTTAGGAAAGACCTCAGAAAAGAGAAGGGAATAGAACGGAAAAGAGAAAGAACATTTGTTACCATGCATACGAGTGAACATTCTTATTTACGTCAACGCGTTGAATTATAGTACTCTTTGTCCGCATCGCACATAGATTAGAGTATATATCTGGCATCGCAGTTGCTGATTTCGAATGCGTATGCAGCCCATCGGATTTATTCACAATTCCGTCTTGCGCTGTAATGATGTGTCGTCTAGCTAGTAAAGATTTTAATTTAAATAAAGGCGGAATATCCTATCACCGGTAAGTCTAAATTGTTGATAATTTTGTGATTTCACCGTGATTCGATTACAAGCCGTAGACAATAATAGTGGTTATCATAATTTAATTGATATCGCCAAATTTTTATTTTTCAAAATCTATTCAAAACATTTCCCATTTTTCTATTACTTATATTATGCATATATGTATTGACATTGAATTTATTGCAGTTTTCCTGGTGATCCGATTACCAGGCAAAAATTGATTGATGTGTCAGAAAGACGCGATTGGATTCCAACTAAAACAAGCACAATTTGTTCAAAACATTTTTTGGAGAGTTATTTATGTTTCACGCCACATAAAAGATACTTGAAAGCATTTGTAATACCACAAATGGAAACTGTATCCGTACCTCCGTGGTTTAAAAATGAAATCACACCATCAACACCAACGTCTTAATACTACTCTCAGACCACCTCATTTGAATCTCCAAAGAGTATTAAAATAGCTTCACCTGCCTGCTCAAATTCTACGACTCCGAGAAAACGCAAACCAAAGGAAGTTATAACGACTAATGAAGGTGTGATTAAGCGGCAAAGAAAACAAATGAGGAAATTGCAAGCACAAACTCTAAGACTAAAAAAGAAAGTTAAAAAGATTGAGGATATTCTATCCGAACTACAGCAAAAATGTTTCTTACATAGCGAAGAAGAATAATTTTAGAAATATAATCTTGCAAGTAGAAGCATTGATTGCTCGATATACAAAGAAAGCTGAAACTGGAAAATGCAGACAGCTATATTCACCTGCTCATCGTACATTTGCACTTACCCTCCACTACTGCTCACCAAAGACTTATGATTATGTTCGTAACACCTTTAATACTTGTTTACTACACATACGTACACTAAGTCAATGGTATTCCAGAACAGGGGGAGATCCTGGCTTCACAAGTGAATCATTTGCTGCACTGAAAGCGAAAGTCGAAGCATCATAATAGGTCGGGGAAAAATTCTTTTCGTATTTTGTTTTTGTATGTATAAGGTTGTAGTAAAAATCTCATCCGTTGTACTGTTTGTATCTGGCTGGTTTTGATACTATTAAAAATATGACATTTTAAAAAAGGAATACAAAAAGTAAAAAGCAATTTCCCGCCATTTTTCAATTGTTTTTTTGTTTGATAAAATGAGTGAATCTAACGAAGAAATTCGATATATTGTGAAATTTTATTACAAAAAAGGGAAAACTGCGACACAAGCCGCGAAAAAAATTTATGACGTTTATGGACCTAATGCAGTGTCATCAAGAGTAGCACAATGTTGGTTCAAGCGTTTTCAGTCCGGGAATTTTGATGTCAAAGATGCAGCTCGCTCTGGTCGCCCTGTTACGGATAAAGTAGATGCCATTTCTGAAAAAGTGGACCAAGATCGGCATATTAATAGTTACGACGTAGCTGAAGAACTGGGGATTGACCACAAAACAGTTTTGACCCATTTGAAAAAAACTGGGTTACAAAAAAACTCGATATTTGGGTGCCACACAAGCTCACTGAAAGAAACCAAATGAATCGTGTACTCATTTGCGACTCTCTGTTGAAACGTGACGAAACCGAACCGTTTTTGAAAAGATTGATCACTGGTGATGAAAAATGGATCACCTACGACAAGAATGTGCGCAAACGATCATGGTCAAAGGGCAGTGAAGCACCACAGACTGTAGCGAAACCCGGATTAACACGTAATAAGGTGATGCTGTGTGTATGGTGGGATTGGCAGGGCATCGTTCATTATGAGCTTTTACCGCCGGGCAAAACCATCGATTCGGATCTCTACTGCCAACAGCAGATGAGACTCAAACAAGAAATTGAGAAAAAACGGCCGGAATTGATCAACAGAAAGAGTGTGGTCTTTCATCATGATAACGCCAGACCGCACACATCTTTGGCCACTCAGCAAAAATTTAGAGAGCTTGGTTGGGAAGTGTTAATGCATCCACCATATAGCCCTGACCTTGCACCCTCAGATTTCCACCTGTTTCGATCTCTTCAGAATTCTTTGGGTAGTGTTAGATTAACATCAAGAGAGGACTGTCAAAACTACTTGTTGCATTTTTTTGATCAGAAGTCCCAAAAATTCTACAGCAACGGGATCATGTCACTACCTACAAGATGGCAACAAGTTATCGAACAAAATGGCACATATATATTATAATTAAATGTAATTAAACTTGAAAAAAAATATGTCTTGAATTTGTTTATAAAATACGAAGAAACTTTTTCCCCGACCTTATATAATATCCAAACATTGCATCACTGGCAATCGATGAAATAGCCATCAGAAGACGCATACGGATGGAAGTAAATTTCACGGATGTGTTGAATTTGGAGAAACTTTAGACAATGTGTTGATGGCAGAAAATCTCATGGGAGTTTTTGGAAGAATTAAAAAATTATAAGTAACTGAGAAATTCCACCGAGCTAATAAATTGCGACATCAACACATAGGTACATTTTAATAATCAAAAGACGAAGGTTAAATTAGCCGCTTAGTTATTTAGTTCCAGCGTGGCAGATGCACTGATGTTTTGTGAGACCGACGAAAGAAAAACTGTATTTTTAGTATTCATTGCCTGTGCCGAGACAGTTAAGCATTTCTATGCAACTTTAATACAAACTAGTTAGCTTATCTACTTCCCTTTTGCAAGGTCAGTCAAGACCATCTGGAAATGATGTTTGGTAACATAAGATCACATGGAGGTTGCAATAATAAGCCGACAGCAAAACAATTCAAAGCAGCATATAGTGATGGAAAACTTAATAATTTTAACTTATAGTTCCGCTGTAAAAAGAATAAATTAAACATCAGAAAATATGTTTTCAAGGGAAAACAATGCTGCTGATAATGAGTCTGACGAAGAAGTCATAAGTTATTTTACAGAAAATTTACTGATTTTAGTTCACAAGTCATTAGTCACATTGCAGGGAATATAGTGCATGGTCTGATGAAAAAACTGTTTTGTGATGTTTGCGTAGATGCATTGTTATCCAACTCACCAAATTTTCAACACAAGTTTATTATTGCAAAATATAAAGGAGGCGGATTAAGGCGTTCTTTACCCTTCAGATAATGTTGTTAAAATTTGTAAAACAACGGAGGGCATTATTCGAACCCAAATGGACAATCCAGTCAAATATAATAAGCAAACCTTGGTATTGAAAGCTGTGCGAAATCTTGTGGGTTGTGACTTATTTCCATAATTTTCATCAGGTGAGAGACTTTCCCTTAAGCTGCCACGCCACTGATTTAGTAAAAAGTGTGATCGAAAAATATATAAATATCATTTAAATTTTCTGATGAAAACGACATTATAAAAAGTCAGTAAACGTCAATTGCTCAATAAATATCTACCGTTTCAAGGACAGTAATAGTACCTACCATAAGATAATTATGGTAGGTAGGAGTGTAGTAGTTAGGAGTGGAAGAAAGGAAGCGAGGCCTTTGTCCTGCAATGGGATGACCACGGCTGAAATAAATAAATAAATAAGATAATTATGACTATGACTAAAATTTTTGCTACTCGTTAGTCTTTGTTAGCATAAACCACGAAATAAGTGGGCCTAAAATAGATGTTTTAGGCGCATTTATGTAGGTACCTTCCATGCACTTTCCCCGGAAGTATGCGACTGACCTTCCAAAAGCGGGAAACCTTCTGTCCTATTCCTTACCTCTCCAGAACAGCGATGCGATAAACTGATTCCAAAATGAAGGGACCAGTAAGTAACGCCTAACTCAATTATAATATCACTTATCGTCAGGTGAATTGTCGTCAAACGCCTACCAACTATAAAATAAAATAATTCTTGCAGTTAAAAAAACAAAAAAAACACGCTTTAAAATCGCTAATCCTGAAGATCCCGGTAAGTATAATGGGACAAACTATTTAAATTATTGCATTGTCATTGGTCCTCGATAAGTTTGCAAAATTTCAATTCAATTCGACGTTTTAAAGTAGTTGAAAATCAAGTTCAAAGATTTAGTTACATACATACCAAGCTAATAAAAGCTAGTTATTGAAAGCAGGTACTTAGTATGGTTTATTCCACAGACCAAAAAAATATTTTTTGCGTTTATTTCACCAGTTTTTGCTTACACCTCTTTTCATGACGCCGCTTTGCGCTTAGACATGAATCTCACTACGCCGCCCGTTGAAACTCCTATACCTATATCAGTTCCTATGATGTTGCTTTGCACTTTTACATCAGTCTTACTACGCCGCCCGTCTAAACTATTATACCTACATTAGTTCCTATGACGGTGTTTTGCGCTTTTACATCAGTCTCACTACGCCGCCCGTTGAAACTATTATACAGTAGCTGATACCCGCTACTTCGTACGCTTAGACCTCGGCCTTCGGCCTCGTTACTATGGCTCCAGAAACACAAAATTATATCCAAATTGGTCCAGTCGTTTACTCACCGTTTAAACCTTCCCTGAACTTCCACAAATATTTCTAGATCAAAATTAGCCAAATCAGTCCAGCCGTTCTCAAGTTATAGCGTGACCAGGAGAAATAGGGGTTAATTTTTATACATAGACTAGCGACCCGCCCCGGCTTCGCACGGGTGTAAGATCGGCCTTCGGCCTCGCTACAATGTCCCGCTCCAAGGACACAAAATTGGATTCAAATTTGTTCAGCCGTTTTCAAATGTAAGTTTTAGAAACATTTAAAAAAAGATGAATGGAATCGGTAAAGCCGTTCTCAAGTTATAGCGTAACCAGGAGAAATAGGAATCCCTATCTATTTGGGACAGATAGATAGGGGTTCATTTTTATATATGTATATAGAAGATATATAATATGTCGAAGAGGGAAGGCCTTGTCCCTGATTCTCGACTCGATATATAGTCATTGTGTTACAATTTAAAAAGTACACTTGAGTGTGGTCTGTGCAGTTAGTTGTCTCTGTCACTATGACTTTGACAGTTCGTTGAAGGCTGACGTTTCCGACAGAGGTGTCTGTTTGGTGGGGATTTGTGGCGACGGTTGGCATTCGAACTAGAGACGATGCAGAACTCACTTCGTTTCTCCAGTCCATCTCCATCGTAATAGATTAGGATATACGACTAACACTCTGTGTGGCAATTGATTAAACGGTGATTGGAGAACAAGCCTGCGTACTTATTTTTGGAAGAAAACCAACCCTTGAATATGTTGGATGACGACGAGGCCAATGACTCTGTGAGATACCCCACTGATCCTCCGACTTACAGATTAGTTCCTATGACACCGCTTTGCGCTTTGACATGAATCTCACTACGCCGCCCGTCAAAACTCCTATAGACTAAGCCTATACATTCCTATGACGCCACTCTCACGGAACACTATTAGCCACTCTGCACCTCCAAAGCAGTCTCATTATGTCGCGCACGCAAAATTTTCTTTCCCATAATGTCTATACCTACTAAAGTTATCAAGCGTTTTTATGGGCGTTAGATTTATGTTTCTATGGTTTGAGCGTTGGGTTGATCTGACTGCAAAGTTTTTTTTTTTATATAGATGGCGTTGGGCACTGCTCGATCGGGTGCAGGCATTTATTCAATACGGCCACAGAATAAGAGTATCTTCACTATCGCTACATAGTATAAAACAAAGTCGCTTCCCTCTGTATGTCCCTATATTATGCTTAGATCTTTAAAATAACGCAACGGATTTTGATGCGGTTTTCACTATCAGTTAGATAATTTTTAACGATAGGTTTATATACATAATAAAACACATACCCGTGCGAAGCCGGGGCGGGTCGCTAGTTTAAATTTATAAAAGAAAGAAAAATACTACTCACTATATAATTCACTGACTGACTGACTGAAATATTAAACATTTGTATCGAACTGAATGGTACGTCGTATATCACGTTGTTCAATATTGTGCCATATTTTTTTTAAATACATTTTTCCCTGAGATTTTTTCAGAAAAGTTAGTTGCTCTGTACTGTAGTTCTAATTTATATGATACCAGCTAAGTACACTTTTTGCTCTTCTTGCCTATACGCGTATGTATCTAATTAAAAGATTAAATTTGAAGAGCCGTAATATAACAAAATGCAATCGTTCAATTTAGGTATCTTACATATAAAACAAGTTAACATTAAAATTGTCAGTAATTTAAAGATCAAACTTTAACAATCCACTCTCAAACTTTCCCTCCTAGAGTTTTAAGAATAAGTACTTTTGTCAATAGGGATTTTGTACAGGTTGGTATGGTGAGTTTTTCCAAAATTTTAAGCCGTTATTTTCATTTAAAATACAGATCTATTTATTACATAAATTGAATTGTCTATAGATATTTCTATTTGATAGAATGAGAACACCAAAAATTCACTTGTTGTTGCTTTTTTCGTCAAAAAATTTAACACTTAAATTTTTTACAAAAAATTTGATAACTGAGCCGAAGGTTCGTATAATATTAATTTGTATAAAAATAAAATGCAATATGCTTTCAAAACCTACCAATTGTTTATTACATTGGGTGTATCCATCAAATAAACAGATTATAAACGCTAAAGTTTATATTTATTTAATTCAAGATCTGTTTGAGGAGACGGCGCCGGGCGACGGCATGCTTGTTTGCCGAGACTGTGCAGCCGGCGTTCTGGGGCCAGTCGCACACCTGAAATGATGTCATAATTTAGAAATAAATAATTCTCGCAGTTTAAAAAACTAAATAATTAATTTAATATAACTAATAATTATCAATATTAAAAACCGACTTCATCAGAACTTGACCAAATTGTTATGGAACCAAATGCGAAGCAAATTAAAAAAAACATCAAAGTCAGTTCACCCAGTCAAGAGTTCTTAGGTTACAAACATTTAAATATATATTATATATACAGTCGAATTGATAACCTCCTCCTATTTGGAAGTCTGTTAAAAAAACACGCTTTACTAGGACATGCTATTTAAATTATTGCATTCTCATCGGTCTTTCCATTGATAAAGGATGGTAATGGAAAGAAGCATACTCAACATAAGATTAAAAGACAAAATTAGGATAAAAACAATCAGAAAACAAACCAAGATTATAGATATAAAATACCAAATCAAACAACTGAAATGGAAATGGGCAGGACACCTAACAAGAAGTAAGATAGAAAAGTGGACGAACGAAGTGACGGAATGGTGCCCTAGATATAAAAAGAGAAGTAAAGGCAGGCAGCATCGAAGATGGGAGGATGATATCAACGAGGAAGCAGGACCATGCTGGATGAGGATAGCAAGGGATAGATCGTTGTGGAGAACACTTGGGGAGGCCTATGCCAAAGAGCAAGACAATCACGAAACCGGTGTCTAATACAAACGATAACATTTGATTACGTTACTTTCATAACAACCATGTTTAATATTAGTATAATGAAGTTATAAGATGAAATGTAACATTTAAGATTGTTAAATAAAGGCTTTTATTATTATTATTATTCTCATCGGTCGCTGTGTCGAACTTATCAAGGACCGATGAGAATGCAATTATTTAAATAGCATGTCCCATTAAACCGTGTTTTTTTGAAAATCAAGTTCAAATATTATGTTACATACATACCAAGCTAATATAAATGGCCAAGAGCGTGTCGAGACACGCATAAGGTAGAGTTCCGTAACCAAAGCCTTATAATTTTAGCCATACCTAGTTCAGAAATTGATGGTTATAGAAAAAATCTAACGAACGAAGCTCTGTGGACTTAGTCAAATTTCAGAGATGTATCATGCAGACATAGCATATACTTTTTATGGTTTAACCATAGAGAAACTGGTTGAACAACATTGTTTGTTAAGATCATTGTTTTTTTTTTAATAATAAATAAATAAATCATTTTACAAAAAGGTCAATGACCTATGAGCTAGAACGCTTTGAATTGATTACAGTTTTATCGCTGTTACTCAAAAAATCATAATCAGATAATGTTCGAAATAATTTTGAATGAAGATTTTAAATATACATATTTTTATGACCTATACTAGCTGTACCCGCGACTTAGTCCGCGATTTGTTCAGAAAAAAATTGCCTATATCCGTCCTTATGACACATACTACTACCTCGCAAAATTTTATCGGTTAAGCCATAATCTTAGCCATTATCGGTTAAGCCATTATCTTCCATAAAGTTTAGGCGTGATTATGTAGCAAACAGACAGACGGACAGAGTTACTTTCGCATTTATAATATTAGTAGTGTGGATTTGTGTATGAACTCAACCAAATTTATTGAAATTAGGACAGGACAACGACTCTCGTGTCAGCAAGTTTTGTTCTACGACTTATAAAAATTAGCGGAAAAAATCTGATGTTCCGTGCAGTTTGTCGGGAGTGAATGTTTTTTTTTGTTCGAAAAGTCGTAGAACCCAAGTTGTTTGTTTTGATGTTCTAAGGCCGCCCTTAAGAGGATGCTAATTGATTACCAGTTGCCCTGTATATTATAGTTGCTAACCTGCAGAGTAGGGTTGAAGTGCAGCGTAGGGGAGCACTCCCTCAGCACCAGTTGTCCCCACACGCAGTAGTAGAAGAGGTTGCAGTCTTCCGCGTTCGGCAGTAGCCAGTGAATGTGAGGGTCTACTGGGCAGCCGTTGGGAAGGAACTCTAACTCCTGTTCCTCTTCTGGTTCCGGTTCCGGGGCTGGCGTTGGGGCCGGGCTTATCTCAACCTCACACTCGGGAGCGTGGGTAGTCGTAGAAGATGTAGTTGTAGGAGCCTGGGTAGTTGTGGTTGTAGTGGTGGTAGTAGGAGCTGGGGTTGTTGTGGTTGTAGTGGTGGTAGTAGGAGCTGGGGTTGTTGTGGTGGTAGTGGGAGCTGGGGTGGTTGTGGTTGTAGTTGTGGTTGTAGGAGCTGTGGTTGTTGTTGTTGAAGTTGTGGTTGTAGGAGCGGGAGTGGTTGTCGTGGTAGTAGTGGTAGTAGGAGCAGGTGTTGTGGTAGTTGTGGTCGTAGGGGTGGTAGTTGGTTCAGGTGTGGTAGTGGTTGTCGTCTGCTCGGGGGTAGTAGGAGCAAGGGTTGTGAGAGCGGGGTCGTTCCTGCCGTCACAGTCGACGTTGTGTGGCCAGTCGCACTGCCAAGTCTCCAGGTTGAAGTAGAGGCCTTCATAGCAATTGTATTCGACGGGCTTGCCGAAGGTGCACTTGTAGAATTTGTTGCAATCTTCGTGGCGCAGAAGCAGCTCAATTTCCCAGTTGGTCTCTTGCTCCGACGGGCATTGATCCACCTGCGCGCGCGCCGCCACCACCGCCAATAACAACAACACTGAAATACCTGAAACACATTTTCCCTATAATTTTACACTACCACAACACGATTGAGTAATTTTCGAATTGCGATTAATTTTTGTTATCACTGATGTAAATTACTAATAACACCGACCTTTCATTGTGAACTTCAGGTGAATATTGTTTTGCTCCCTGACGTCGTATTAAGTTTTATACCAGTAGGGTAGTACCCGTCGAGGTAGCTAATCAGCAAGATGAGTAGAACCGAAATACTATGTTATCAGCACTTTTCTTGCGATTATTTTATCGGCGACGATTTCAGATAATAAAACACTTTAATTTAAAAGCTGTGATTACGTTTTTTGACAAAAAAATAATATTATTATCAGCTCCTTTCGTTTGCATTGAGACGCGACATAGTACACGTCATTCGTTTTTCAGCTATACTGATGGAAGGCATTTGTATTCAACTTTATCAGATAAATATGGGAGATATAAGGTGGCGTGGTGGGACTGGCGGGTGCGACCGCATCAGCCCTACATATTGATGCCTTTAGTCAAACTCACCCTGCTCCCGGCTGTGTCTCCCAAAAAGGAGGAAGTTATCAATTCGACTTTCTTTTTGAAATGTTTGTTACCTCAGAACTTTTGACTGTGTGAACCAATTTTGATGATAATTTTTTTGAGGTCCCATTTCAATTTGGTCCAGTTCTGACATTTTTATGAAGTCGGTTTTTATTTATAATTTTATTGATAATTATTTGCAGGACTATTAGTTTATTGGTGTTGCTAAAAGTTTCTTTGTGTGCGTGAAAAATGAACCAGCGGTATAGTAAACTAAAATTACACATTTGAACACGACCGATAATTGTACTAAGGCGTATCTCCCTCGTTTATCTGATCTGTGACTATCATACTAATATCATAAATGCCATAGTGTGCTTGTTTGTGTGTCCCTCTTTAGTTTTAATAGTTTTTTTTTGTTGCGTTATAGCTTCGGAGATTGTTTTTCTTATTTAATTAAAAAAATAAAATTTTGAATCGATTTTAATGATTTTTTTACCCGATGGCCCAAGAAAGAGGGTAATGTTTTATTGAATAGGCTATTAATAACTCGAGTATGGTCCCATTTAAATTTAATAATAATATTCCACCTTTAAGAGTGGAATATTTAAGGATGTATCCCGTTTATTAAAATTTGAACTGGCTTTCTTTCACGGTTCGAAAATACAGCCGTTAAAAGATAGGACGGACGGACGGACGGAAAAACTCAAATAAACTATATTCGTAGCATCCGGCTTCGGCAACAACGTGGTAAATCCCGTATGAATCAATATTTTATATATAAGCAGAAGCGTATAAGCTATAAGCCATATAAGCTAGATAATTAAAATTTTGGTAAAATACAATTGTATAGAAATCAAGCGTTAATTTTCATGTCCATAGAGTATGAAATATTTATTTTATAATACAACATCAACTGTTAGGTGAATAGGTCAATGAAAGCTTGAGACGTTTTAATTTATCTGTGAAGATAATGGAGCCACCTTCGAATTTTCTGAACTAAAATAACAGACATGCGTAGAAAATTTGTAGTTCCATTGTTTTGCTAACTGTGCAGATAAATTGGTCGGTATGTTCCCCTCGCGGCCGCTGCTGGCGCCAGGATGTCGGGTGCCGCCCGCCTAGCCGCGTCTCAGCCGCCCAGCCTGCAGTATCCTCTCTCGACCGACCTATCGCACACCGAACTTAAACGTTTACACACGGAAATTGTAACAGTGTTTTTAACTAACCCTTTTTTAACTAGCAAAATTAATCAACTACTAAGGTATGAGTTAAGCTAAATCAAACAAAAATATATAAAAAATACTAAAGAAAATTGGAGAATGCATCAGAGATGTCAAATTTTATTAATAAGTAAAAAAAAATGGATTCAAATTTTTAGTTAATTTCTTCTATTCATGTTAAACATTATACCAGTATGATGAAAAATTTGACTGTGAAAACCTTTATGTTAATTTCAATGGTTTACTGTGTAGTAGCAGTTAAGCCAAAATCTCAACCAATTGAGAAACCTGCGTCAGAAACTACGGCTGAAATAAAGAAGATTCTGAAAGAACATGAACAGATCCTGTCCAAAGTGAGCAAGAGTAAAGAGGAGGCTCCTGTCAAAATAAAAAACTATTCAAAGCCGAAGTTTAATCCGATAGTTACTGAAAAAGAACCAGATTCTCCGAAAATCATCTCCTTTTCCGAGTAAGTAACACAATTAAGTCATTAAATAATTTATCGAACTGAAACTTTACTTTTATCAAAAGTACATCTAATGTAAGAGAAAAAAAACAGGCAGTCAAAAACAGTTACTTATTTCTGTCTACCATAGGGTTAGTAACCCAAATTGCTGCAATAATGAATAAGTAATATATTTTAACAAGCAAAGATATCTCGGTATGATAGTAGTTTTTTTTAATGGAAGAGATAAAAGGAATCCGTTTCACACGACATGCTTAGATGCGCCTATACGTATTTCGAGTTATGATGGTTTCTCCAGAGTTAAATACTCAGTTTTTCATTTCGAATGTGAGTTGTTAGATTTGGTGAAATACTCTAATCGAGTGAAGCCAAAAAAATAAAATAGAAATCGAAAAAAAATTACGTTCTAATAGATTTTCACACGAATTAATAAAATAAACGCGCTCACAAACAATCCGCCTCTAAAGCCAAGTTCATCTGCTCTAACCCATGTTTAAAATATTTCATTAAAATAACACGTACCTAAAGTTATTAAGAAAATAATTATAAAAAAACCCAACAAAATAATCTTGTATTTCACGGAATCCTGAAAAAAGCATACCGCGTAACATTCAACCAAATTCATACATTAGAGAAAAATCCTAGTTACATTTGCTATAAGCTATAGCCAAGTATTTGAGTCGCGGTCCTGTCTAAATCATGCTATATTATATTCAGAAAATTTACAGTACCTAAAATCTCTTTGGTACTATTTTGTTCAGTTCAGTCTTTATTTCAAGCAGTTCAGTTTAGTTTATATATTTTTATCCCACCCACAGTCGGTTACCTCTCATAATTTCAATAAATTGGTTTGTGTTATGATCTTGAGGTAATACAAAAATCCAATAGAAACAAGCACTTTAATTTATTTTCTGAATATTCCAATAATCCGAGCAAAACTAGGGACAATTTAGATAATATTGAGAGAGACAGAGAGATATATGAAAAGACGAGAAGAGAGAGATATGAAATAGAGATATTTTTATATCTCTATTTCATATTTCTGTAGGTGGCCGAAACTGGCATTTCATAAGTTGCTTTTGCCATCAGTGTCGAAATATGGGCGAAGGAGCTATCAGATATCCTTCACAAAATGGAAAAAGGTGTCGTTCGGAGAGAAGAACTGTTAAAAGGTTTTGACGGGATCAAAATGGAAGTCCGCAACGGCACCGCCATTGTTAACAAAATGGCCAGAGACCTCGAGGATCTCCTAACGAAGAGAGCTCGCGCTGCCGAGGAAATCATGCTGAAAGCTGAGGACCTCACTAAAGATATGGACTTCAAAAAGTATAAGGCGCAAGACAGCTTCAGATTTGACGCCAGTATTGTAAGTATTGTATAAACTTGTCTCAAAGCTGATTTATCTCAAACTTCGTGAGGTTGAAACCTTCGTTTAGTCTCTATGTCATAAATATATCATAATCTACTAACTACGAATATACCTTTGTGCGGTCAGGTATGACAAGCAAAAAAAAATTTTAGTCTGCGAGTCAAGCGCAATGATTTCTATCTATCTTCTGTCTTCTGTTTTCTGTCGTTGGTCTTCTTTGTTTTATCTTCTTTTCTATCAATCAGCGAAGTTGGATAACTATTATCAATCTATATATATAAAAGGCGATGTGTATGTGTGTGTATGTACGTATGGACTAAAACTTCTTGACCGATTTTGATGAAATTTTCAAGCAATCTTTAGATTAGCCTAGCCAGTGATCCTATGAAGGTTAGTAGTGATCAAGGATTCATTAACTCTATATGATGGTTCTTGGTAGTGATCGGATCAATAGTTTTTTTTTTTTTGGTGTTTTAATATTTTCCCTACAAAAAACTCTAAACATTGACACATATCAGAAATTCAGAATGAAAGTAAAAAAAAAAGAAACTCATCGAAGTCAGAGGCGGTTTTTGTCGCTACCAAAGAAGTTGGTTCAAAGAGGTATATCATCATCATCATCAGCCAAAAGACGTCCACTGCTGAACATAGGCCTCCCCCTTTAACCTCCACACTGAATGACATCCTGCCATCTGCATCCACTGGATGGCCGCGACTCTCACAATGTCGTCGGTCCATCTAGTGGGACGCCTACCTACGCTGCGTCTTCCGGTTCGCGGTCTCCACTCAAGAACCTTTCTTCCCCATCGGTTATCAGTTCTTCGAGCGATGTGGCCTGCCCATTGCCACTTCAACTTGCAAATTTTAATAGCTATGTCGGTGACCCTGGTTCTTTGGCGAATATCTATGTTCCGAATTTTATCGCGTAAAGAAACTCCGAGCATAGCTCTCTCCATTGCCCGTTGTGTGACTCTGAGTTTTTCCAAAAGACCCACAGTTAAGGACCACGTCTCAGTACTATATGTCATCACTGGCAACACACACTGGTCAAAGACCTTTGTCTTTAGGCACTGTAGTATCTTGGACGAGAAGATTTCACGCAATTTCCCGAACGCTGCCCATCCGAGTTGGATTCTTCGGGCGACCTCTTTGCCTACGTTGGACTTACCTAACTGAACAATCTGTCCAAGATAGGTGTAATGATCAACAACTTCGAGAGTATCGTTCCCAACATTGACCGGCACGGGTACAACATGGACATTGTACATGATTATTGTCTTATCCATGTTCATTTTAAGACCCACCTGTTGAGAAAGGCTACTGAGGTCGCTGAGCATTATATTGAGGTCCTCCAGCGACTCTGCCATGATTACTATATCATCGGCAAAACGAAGGTGAGTGATGTATTCGCCATTGATGTTGATGCCGAATCCGTTCCAGTCCAAAAGCTTGAAAACGTCCTCCAATGCGTTCGTGAACAGTTTTGGAGAGATAACATCTCCCTGTCTCACGCCTTTCTGCAATTGGATTGGCTCCGTGGTCTCGTCCTGCAATCGGATCGTCATGGTGGCATTTCTATACAAACACTTCAGCACTTCGATATACCTATAGTCGATATGACAACGCTGGAGGGACTGCAACACTGCCCAGGTCTCGATTGAATCGAAGGCTTTTATAAAGTACTAGCTAATGCCCGCGACTTCGTACGCGTAGCGCAAAGTAATTAGTGGGTGGACGATTACACTGACATATCCAAATATAAATGTTACACTAACGAACACGAACGGAACTTTAAATAGGCACAAATCCATCGGATTATTTATACTGAATATTTTGTAGATAATACCTACACATATGACATGATTGTAGATTTATTGCTCTCCATTTTAATGCGGATTGTCATACTATCGTCATAGTATAATTTTAGTCTAGTTTTAATCTGACTCGATACAGGTATCCCGACATGTCCATAGTTTCAAATATATTTCAAGCAAATAATATATTACTTTCACTGGTTAAATACGTTGGAAGTGTGGAGCCATGGAGCCAATAAGGAAAAAAAATTGGTATAAGTCAAGCGAAATGTCATGCATGACAAACGTTATTATTGAATTATTAGTAAATAGTAAGTAGGAAGCATGGAGCGGTATCTATAATTAATCGCTGTTATTTAACATTACTCCGCGTAAAGACTGCCAATCATTGATATATAAATAATTTTTGCCCGCCTTCTGCGCCTCGACCCTTCCAACAACTAAACCGCTTTCGTTCACCACCATAACATCCAAAATAGCTGCTAATCATAGATCAGTAACAGATTAGATGCCGCGAGTTCACCTACTTTGCGTGTCTGTTATTGGTCTTAAGTTTGATCCTGGCAAAAAAATGTATTCATTTTAATCTCCGTCGACTTGGTATATTAGCACGTCAGAAGTCAATACAAAAATAAACGTACTTTAAATTACGCCATAATAAACTGTAAAACCTCTTCAAAAGCAGTTGGCCGTCCTGACAATAACAAACACAAAAAAAACTATTTGGTGCAGTCTATCGGAAGTTATGCGGGTACATACATTTCGGCGATTCGTTTTTATTTCATCATCATCATCAGCCAGAAGACGTCCACTGCTGAACATAGGCCTCCCCCTTTAACCTCCACACTGAACGACATCATGCCATCTGCATCCACTGGATGCCCGCGACTCTCACAATGTCGTCGGTCCATCTAGTGGGAGGCCTACCTACGCTGCGTCTTCCGGTTCGCGGTCTCCACTCAAGAACCTTACCTACTTCCCCATCGGTTAACAGTTCTTCGAGCGATGTGGCCTGCCCATTGCCACTTCAACTTGCAGATTTTAATAGCTATGTCGGTGACTCTGGTTCTTTGGCGAATATCTATATTTTTATTTACATATAGATTATATGGCAACAGCCGCTTCAGTCTTCCTACCTACCATGTCTGCGAGTAGAAGTCTGTCATTACGACAACATTACTATAAAATAAGCTAGATGGCGTTATAAATAATTATTAAAAAAAAAATTTTTACTATTTATTATCATAAATTAATATAGCCTATGTTTCAATCAGGTATTTTATAAGCATATTCATGGAAACTGCTTTGAAATCCTTCTAGTAGTTTAAAAGATGTGCGCGGACAAACAAACAAACTGACAGCCGTCAGATTTGTAGTTCCATAGTTTGAAAATAGATTGCGTACTAAAACGATGTTTTGCGAAAAAAATTTAAATTTGCTTAAACTTTACGAATAATATTATTAAAAACGTAATAAGGTATTCAATAATTCCTAAAATAATTAGTGTAAATGGATCGTAGTTTCACAAATATGAAAAGTGCGTCTATTATAGGTAAATACGACACTTTACCTGAATCACGCAAACGGGATTTTTTTTGCAAGTTAAACCGATATCCGGTATTGCTTCTACTTAGTTAGAAGTCATGTGTGAAGGTATTTGATCTACACATTTATAATATGGTAGGGATAAAGAGGTATATAACGCGGGTGAAACTGCGGCGCGCAGCTGTACATACTTATAAGTATATTTAATTTTCAAGCTGTGATTTCCGTGCAGGCAGCAAGCTGACAAAGAATGCCTTGTGTTTACTGATCTTACTGATATCGATAAGATACCTTATCGTGAAGATCTCAGTGATATCGATCACTAATAAATCAATTTGCGGAAAATGTTTTGTAATTTTTATTTATATTACATGAGAATTACTCACGTAAGATTAGGACGGATACTCTGACTATAGTTTTGTAATTTGTTTGTATTGATTATTTTCTAAATACATAACGAATATAATGCAATAGGTAAGATTTTACCATGAGTACGCGACTAACGACAATAAGATGAACTATCGAACTACTTTAAAATATTTAATTGATTTCTGTAGACACAAATCAACATTAAGATTGCATTTTGTTTTAAGTATACCATGAAAATCAGTGATAAGTTGGTACAGGTCAGCTGAATCATTATCACTACATAGTACAAAACAAAGTCGCTTCCCTCTGTTTGTCCCTATATATGCTTAGATCTTTAAAACTACGCTACGGATTTTGATACGGTTTTCACTATCAGTTAGATAATTTTTTACGGAAGGTTTATAGGTATATCCATACTAATATTATAAAAGCGAAAGTAAATTGTCTGTTTGCTACATAATCACGGACATAGACGTTTTCTGAGGAAATTGCAGACGAAGCCGCGCGTATAGCTAGTATATAATAAAACATATACCCGTGCGAAGCCGGGGCGGGTCACTAGTGATATAATAATTACATATTTATCATGGGCTGTCCCCAGTTGTCTTTCTAGAATTTAAGCTAGCATGCTAGGTACGCTGCCAACTGGCACAGCTTAAACATTTGGATTGTCTAGGACTTTCAACAAAAAACAGATTGCCCTAGACTGTTTAGTCCACGGGACGCCCGGCAGATGTGAAACATGAGACGACATAAGACGTCTTATGTTTCACATCTAAGAGAGCGTCATATCGTTTGCCATCATGGCATACGAGTAGGTTTTACTGCCAAGGCACGCCAATAGATTTTCACATCAAAATCGTTATAGCAGATTCTGCACTAAGGCCTAAGGGAATAAAGCAGTGTCTTACGTCGCGGGCGTCATATTGAACCCTGAGCGTAACGAGGGACTGTAGAGTTATAATATAGAGTCCTTAGTGAAGCGAGGGGTTCAAGCTGCCCTAGACGAAGACAGGCTTTATTCCAGAGAAGCATACTCTACTTTTCACACCTGCGAGACAATAAGCCAGGTTTCACTGAAAGTCACAGCACCAAACACCGTCTTCTGTTTCACATTTTTAGCAAACGCGCCTTTTTTTTTAGTTTTGCTTATGGTGACCAGTTCGATTTTCGACCAAACCTCTTTACAATGCCATATGGGCTTTTTTTTTACTTAAAGTTTTTCACGAGTTTCCACGCGAATTAAACGTTCCAAATTCAAATCACTTTATTCCCTAGGGAGTTTCATACAACTTTATTTCCCTTAAGAGATAATGCTTTACTTTACGTTGAGGTTGCATGATATGTAATTGGACATTGTCAAGCAGGTGGTGTGAAAAGGTTTTAGTAATAGTTATCTTGTATTTCGTTTAGTGAATAGGAGCACATAATTATATTAAAAATATTTTCTTATTTTGATTTAAAGGAGTTGGATGAAATAAAGGAGACCCCAACTGTTCGTCCCGAGATACTATTCCCGTACAAACCATTACCCCCGGACTGCAGGAGTCTTGACAAAGTGAGGTTGGCTCCCAGCAAACACTTCGGTGCAAATATGTCACTCGACAAGACCAGTGTTCACATTGCTGCCGAGGTCTTTGACTGTGGTAAGATATTATAAACATGTCAGAACTGTATTAAGTAGAAAAAAGTGTTATTTATATTATTTAATTTGTGTACCCATTTTTGGTGTTTCTGGGTAAAAGTAAATAAATAAATAAGAACCTGGCTTTAAATCTATACATATAATAAAAAGATAGAGAAAAAAAAATTGCTTGATATCAAGAAACAAATTACACACAGGGCGTCTTAAGTTAAGCAGCTGAACACGTTAAGACAGTTTTTAGAATTTTAGTGTTATTTGTCCACGCACATCAAAAACACTGGACAAATTTAAATGCGGTTTTCACGAATATCCTTAGCTATGACTAGATTGAAATATAGGCTATGTTATTTTGCGCCAGGGCCGGAAAGGGTTGAAAGTTTATATGAAAATCTACGCGTTCGAAGTCGCGGGCAACAGCACTAGTTTAAAATAAAGTGGAGTAAAACTTCCACCTCTGAAATGGTACACCGGAATACCAGCTGCAGCCTCTTGACTCTCTACAGCTACCAGAATTGTTAACGATCTCAAGCTCATTAACAAGCTGAATCCACTTAGTCTCCGAAGATTTGTTGGTTCCCTCTGTATTTTTTTATCGCTTGTTATCGGGGATTGCTCTGAAGAGCTTTTCGATCTCATTCCTGCGTCAGACTTCCACTACCACACATCCCGATACCGTCAAAAAGCTCACCCCCACATCTTGCAAAGCTGCAATACCGTCCGATATTTCTGCTTCTTTATTCCGCGGACCTGCAAAGTATGGAATGTCCTTCCTCAAAGGTTTTCCCGCCAAGCTTCAACATGAAACGTTTCAAAAAGGATGTCTACAACTACCTTTCCGGGCTGGCAAAGCACCGCCAATACCGCTGTTGCAGGTGTCCATGGGCGGCGATTTCCTTTTACCATCAGGCGGACTGCATGCATGTTTGCCGCTCTTTTTATAAAAAATGTATTATGTTAACCTCCTCCTTGTTTGACCTCTGGCAGTGCCTGCGGCTTCACACGCTAATGTACTACAGGAACCATGATGTTTTGGGTTAAAATGAAGCCTAGGTATATACGAGTATGTGTTATTCTTAAACGCTTAGGTTAGGTAAAGTTAATCCCGAATCGCGTTTATCCCGATAAAAATAATATGTCACTGTATAAATAGTCCCAAAAAAAATAACAAAATCTTTTACCCTGTCCCTACTTTTGTATCTATAGAGTTTTTATGAGCTCAGGCCATCGGAGTTGAAAGTCCGCCTGTGTCAGCCCCACTGAAGTGAGAATTTTTTACCCTTCTCTTTTATGTGGTCAGCCCCAACTAAATGTTACATTAATTTTCAGATCCACGTGTAAAACAGCACCTAGACTGGTCAGAGAGACTGCTTTCCACATTCCAGAAAAACTACGCTCAAGATGCAACGACACACTATCAGTACTTCTGCAGCGCTCAGGGATTTCTGAGGCATTATCCAGGTTGCAATACTTTAACCAACTTCTTAAAACTATAAAACAGGTGCCGTAAAAGTGTAGTACTTAACCATGAAGATATTATAAAAGTACGGTTGTTAGTATGTTTATTACTATACTCACATCATATTGCCATCTTCAATATTCATAATGAACTTTTTTTGTAGTTTTAGTTTAATAATAGGTAAAAGATTTTATTAAAAAAAAAAAAAAATTGGGATAAAATTCGGAACATAGATATTCGCCAAAGAACCAGGGTCACCGACATAGCTACTAAAATCTGCAAGTTAAAGTGGCAATGGGCAGGCCACATCGCTCGAAGAATTGATAACCGATGGGGAAGAAAGGTTCTTGAGTGGAGACCGCGAACCGGAAGACGCAGCGTAGGTAGGCCTCCCACTAGATGGACCGACGACATTGTGAGAGTCGCGGGCATCCAGTGGATGCAGATGGCAGGATGTCGTTCAATGTGGAGGTTAAAGGGAGAACCCTATGTTCAGCAGTGGACGTCTTCTGGCTGATGATGATGATGAATTGATTTTATTTGAATTGCAAATAAATAGTTGATTGATTCAGATGTTACTTTGCGGAAGTCCATCTTCAAAACTGTTTTTCTGATGAATCTCTAGTGTAATTCCGCTTCTACGAAGAAGCGACGTAGAAGTGGAATTGGAGAAAAGGAGAAAAACAGATTTGCAAATAAATGTTGTACAATCGGTGAGTTTAGTGGGTTTTTTTAGAGGTTGGTGGTTGAAACTTCTTGCGATCCCATGCTGCGTTCCAGAAACTTACTTAATCCAATCGACTACAGTCTGTATCTGTATGTAGTCTTCTTAATACAGATACGTATGTACGAATACCTAGTTTATTGGTGAACTAATTACAATATCACACATCATTTAACAAAATATAAATTAGTAGATAAAAAGTACAACACAATATTACAAAGTACTTCTCATATTATTGCATACCAAAATATCCTGTTAAATAGTAGGTGACTTTTTCGATCAATTGCTACGAGTATCAGGCTCTGTCATTCTGGGCCTCACTTACCATTGTAACGGAAGAGCTATAGAATTAAAATAAGCTATGCTACTAGGCAGAACAGATTTGAAAATAATTGACACAGACCTACCTTGACAAACCTAGAAAAATTTTTTATCTTGAAAAAATTTATAAACTCTAGTAGGGTATCGGATTTTGACGCTTTTCTTGTGCGTACGTGTTTGTGTTGCATCTAATCTAATGCAGTCTAAGCAATTCATAAGTTTTTATTTCTTTCATGAGATTATTTGAGGTTCCTTAGAAAACTAACTGAAATGTTCTTTATTTGTCCTTATAAGTATAGCTGCGCGGTGGCCTGACATGTTCGTACTTCCCTATGACAAAGAGTCTGACATTTACGACTGCCGACTGCGACCTTGGTACGTGAGCGCGGAGGGGGCGCCTCGAGACATCTTAATCCTTCTAGACGCTTCTGGCTCAATGACTAACTCTTCTAACCTGCTGATCGGGCAGCAGTTTACTTTGGCGCTTCTCAGTGCGCTCACTGACGATGACCACGTCAACGTGCTGAGATTTAACGTCGAGCTGAAGTCGCCTATAAGCTGTTTCAACGAAAAACTCGTACCGGTAAGTGAGATTTTTCGTAATACAAATTATGTATGTTATCTTGGTAGATGTATACTCTAACGAAGACGAGTCACTTGACTTTAGCGCTAAATACCGACACCTGACCTAGACTGCGCGACACTAGGCGTGTGCAAGCAACACCAATGAAAGCATCTAACGTTTTCTCTCTTGCCCAGTCTTAGCAAAATTATACAACCTGGAACTGAGTCTGGGTGTCATGGAAGTGCGGTACTCGAAGTTTCAGATACCCTTGACTTACCTATTTAGTTACGATAAATGGGGTCATGTCATATAAGTATTTGTCATATAAATGTACATGTCATATAAATACAATAAATAGGGGTCATGTCATATAAATATTTACTAAACCTGTGTCGTCAGGCGAACCACGTGAACTCAGCAGCCATAATGGCGGCGATGTACCCGACGCGGTTCATCAACACGACGTACTTGAACCTGATACTGGAGGACGCAGTGCATCTCCTCCAGAAGCAGCACGCCACGGCTGACCGCCCGGCCGCCTGCCAACAGGCCATCGTGCTACTCACCGACAGCATCTACGAAAACTACACCGAAATCATGCGCAAACTCGACCCACAGAACCAAATCAGGTACTGTACAATATAAATCATATTGTACTAGGTATGTACCTAACCAAAGAAACTAAAACTAAGGTACACTAACATAATCCTAGCATATATAATGTCAAACGGAAGGAACTACCAAAATATCTCTACTATGTATGTAAATTCTGTGTCTATAGAAAAGCTAAAAACATAGTGATTCACAGAATGTCTGATTCACAGCCTGTCTGACTCACAGACTGGCTCATCACGATTATCACGAAATCTCAAAAACTACTTGATCTACGAAGCTGAAATTTGGCAGGTATATTTCCTGTGGGTCGTAGAGGTTAGCAAAGAAAGGATTTTGCTAAAGGGCCGATAATGGGAGGCAAATGAAAGTTGAAAAGTTATATAAAAAGCTAGTCCATGTAATCAATATATTTAAATTCAAATAAAATATGTTCAAATAATATGTAACAAATACTAAGGTTTTTTTAAATAAACAAAGTTAAATTTTTGAAGTTTTTGCCCATATGAAGTTAGTACATTTTGTGATACGTTAATTATTACAGTTATATGATTATTTACGGTATATTTACCGTGGTAAGGTTGTGGAAGGAGCTCTCGATATTTCGGAGCAGTTACATGCACCATGTTCACGACAAGATCGTTAATTATTGTGAAGCATAGCCAAAGCTGCGGCTGCGGCTTTGTCTTTAGTGGATATTAAAGAGCGATGCACATTTTTATTATTTAAATAAAATGTGAGTTGCTCTCAACAACATACATAAACAACTCTGATTCTTTGAAGCGTAAAAAAGGGTTATACGATATTTGGATCTATGTAGGAAGTTTTAATATTTAACACCTGACGACCACGAGGGGGGGTTATAAGTTTAACGTGTGTATCTGTTTTGTCTGTGGCATCTTAGCTCCTAAACTTTCGTTTATTTTTTTAAATGATTGATGACTTGGTCCAGAATTTCGTAGCAAGAACTTCTGTTCAATCGTTAAAGATTATCAGCTCTTTTATCGGAGGTTGGCTTTATTTATACTTGTTTTCAAATACTCTGCAAAGACCCAGGGTTATTTATTACGTTGCTGATAAACTTTAACAAACTTGAGTAAATAATACAATGACAACTAGGAACGTATGTAATTGTACGTGTGTTGTCGAACATAGTTAAACAAAGTGTTCTAGCTTGTACCTTGAAATGATATTCGTCAAGAAAGCCTTAGTATCTCTTGTAAAAGTTCTTGCTTCTTTAGTTTTTTTTATTTCATCCTCAGGTTGTTCATATTTTGGCTGCATGACCCTTTCGGGCTCCGTGACTCGTCGCAGGCATACGCTGAGTCCATGTCGTGTGACCGCGATGGATACTTCGCGGAACTTATCACACATTCCGATGTCACAGAACAAGTCATGCGTCTACTTCGCGTGCTAGAGCGCCCTCTTGTTGCGCAGAGGGAGGACCGGTTGAGGGTCTTCAGCGACGTCTATGCTCATGTTGAAGTAAGTTATCAATTGAACTGAATGTATAGTAACTATATTATGTATAGCTTTTAATTTTCTATAGTAGCCGTAATCGCAATAAAAGTATATCTATAACCATGGTTACTGAATGTGGCTGTAACCTCAATCAGTCCAAACACACCTCATAAATGCAATAAAAAAACGCTGTTTTTTATAAATAGTGAAAATAACCTAGAAAATTATTGGGTGTAGTTAAGTTTAGATTGATGAAGTTTAAATAACTGAAAAAGTTTAACCAGTTCCAGTTATAGTAAATTTTAAAGAGTATTTAGGACGTATGTGATATGTAAACACAACGTAACAAAATCATACTAATATGATACAAAAGAAAGTGTGCGTGTAACTGTGTAAATATATAAGTGTGTGTGTTTCTCCCTAGAAACTAAGCTGAGTAACTGAATTGAATGATATTAGGTGTGAAGGTAACTAACTTTGGATTTAACCTACATAGGCAGTTTATCAAAGTAAGATAAACGATGCCTGTAGCACAGTGGGAAAACCGTTTGGTTTGAAAGTTTTCTTGCAAAATAAAATTATATTGAATGGAACCCAATATATGGTCCATATTTTGATGCTTTATTTCGATACTGCTATACGAACGTCATCCTTTAGATTAGATGATGTATAGAGAGGCCTAACCCTCTCCCATTATATCTCCCAGGACCCACGCCGAGGGGAACAGCTATGGAAGAAAAAAGAAAACGATGAGCAAACAGGTCGGTACCGGCAACTGAGGCGCAACAAGGCACAGCTGCTTAGCCCCGCGCAGCGCTACAAGGACTATATGTATCAGTACACCTTCGTATGTACTTATATTTCTTTTATTAATAACTAGCTTGATACGTAAATTCTTTCCATTCAATGGTTGCCTGGAAGAGATCGCTTTTAGCCATCGGCCGCCACTTGTGGCACTAGCTCGTATGTGTTTTCTATTTGTTTGTAATTTTTATTTCTGGTGTACTTACACAATAAAGAATTGCTACGTATGTATGTCTATCTATCTATTAACTGTTGCACACGATTTCGTACGCGTAGATTTTCATTATTATTATTTATTTTTTTTATTGCAGAATATGTTAAGCGGTAATTTCATATAAACTTACAATCCCCCTTTTGCCCTCCATAATTTAGCCCTTTCGTAAAATCATTCCTTAACGCATTTCTACACTCCATAAGGAATATACATTGAAATTACAGCTTCGTAGTTGTAACAGTTTTTGCTTTAGGGTTCCGTATTATTTTTTACTTTTTACTTTCACACTTTTGTTTTGGTTTCAGGATAAATACGGTTACTATTACGAAGAGCCGGACACTAATTATCAACTACAAATAAGCGTATCGGTTCCTGTATTCGAACACACTACGGCAGAGGTTGGTATTATTGGATAAAAACGGGATTAAAAGCGTGATATCGAGATAAAAAACACCTCTAAGTACTATATCGATCACTCTCCGGCCCGCCGCTTATCTCTTTGCACTAAATTCTATCGTTTTTCTGCGTAAAAGAGAAACACACACACTTCATTTATAAGTATAATTAAATTAAAGTAGTATTCCTATGTCTGAGAGTCGTGACCATCAACTTTCATTAATCTCTCTCTAAATTCAAAATTCAAATGGAGATCCACAATTTTTTTGAAGTGAAAACTTTTTAGGCGCGTTGAGCACTGTTTGAGTAAACAAAAATCATGGAACTCGCGCCATCGTCACCAAACGCTGTATCGTGTATTTTAAAACAGCGACATCTCTTATTGAATAAGTGAATTACTACTTAAGTTTTCCCTTCTGACGAGCAGTCCTATGACTGAAGTGTTTTTTTTTCGTCCTTAATTTATTAATAAAATAATTATTTCTTTTTTTCGCAGAATATCACAATTCAGCTTCAAGAGGTAAGAAAGGGTGTAATGTAATATAATTTTTCGAAGTTGAGGTAAGTGAACAGGCGGCCAGTTCAATTTTCGAATAAGATCTTTTTGGTGTAGTCTGTATGGTAAAAGTTTTAATTTCAAATTCATTTTGGTTCGTCAATCACATCCACTGAAGTGAGAATTTTTTCGCTTCTCTTTTCTGTCATCAGATTATTGACGAACAACCAAATACAAATAATTTAAAAAAAATGGCCAAGAGCGTGTCGAGACACGCATATGGTAGGGTTCCGTAATCAAAGCCATATAATTGTAGTCATAGTTCAGAAAATTATGGTTATAGAAAAATTCGAACGAACGAAGCTCTGTGGACTTTCAGAAATTTCAGAGATGTGCCATCCCGACATAGCATATACTTTTTATGGTTTAAACATAGAGAAAACTGATTGAGAAACATTATTTGTTAAGACCATTTTACAGAAAAGTCAATGACCTATGAGCTAGAACGCTTTGAATTTATTACTGTTTTATCGCTGTTACTCAAAAATTCATCATCAGATAATGTTGGAAATAATGTTTAATTAAGGTTTTAAATATGACCTACCTGTATTGTAAGATTCAAGTTTCTATGTCTTATAGTTTAGAAATGCAGGGGGGCAACTTTTTTCCACTTTGGCGGGCCATATTTCGCAAAGTATAGACTTTATAAAAAGTGATGTATCAAATCTTACCTTCATTTTAAAAGACCTTTTCAATGATACACCACACAAATAGTTGGAGTGAAAAAAAAAACATCTCCATTTCACATGTACCAGAGCCACCCCTAAAATGCAATATTATATAGGTATATATTTTTTAAATTGAGATCTATATTACAACTGTTATAATGCAAAGTTTCATTCAATTATCTAAATAATTATAGAAGTTAGAAGGTTTTAAAAAGTTCGGACGGACGGACAGACAGACATACAGACAGACGGACAGACGGACGGACAGAACGAATTTATAAGGGTTCCTTGTCGGGCTACGGAAGCCTAAAAACAGTTTATTACATTATTCTCTGCTCAGTTCAAGGCTAAAAGTATTTGCTTTATTTAGGTTAGGGTTGCATCTCTACATAATATAAAATTAAGTCGCTTTACGTGTCTGTATATATCCGCTAACTCCTCCTAAACCGCGCAACGGATTTTGATGCGGTTCACCATCAGTTAGATCATTTTTCACTAAATGCTTATATATAATAAAATCTAGTTTTTATGTAAGTAGAAAAAAAAACAATATTTTGCAACCAAGTCGCCGATAAATAAATGTAGGTACATGGCTTACGTTCACATTTTCACATCTTTTTTTCTAAATTACACCCGTGCGAAGCCGGGGCGGGTCACTAATTATACATAATTGGACATTCGACACAAATATTATATTTCTGTTTTTAACTATCATTGTTTTTTTTACAGGAAGATCAACGAAACTCCACAAGAACGGTAGGCATTTTGTTTAAAATGATATCACGGTGTTAGTAAATCAGAAGATGGGTACCTTAATAATTTATTTACAAAATTAAACCACACAAGTTGTTACAGTGCGTGCATGTGTACGTGAATATGCGCCAACTTTTCAATCACATTTTTTTTTTACCGGCCACAAAATGAGATTCTAATTATTATTATATTCGGCGATTATGAACCGATATTAATTCTTATTTTTCATTGAATAGTATATATCTCAAGGGTGGTCACATATAAATTTAAAGAAAATCTTCCACCTTTCTTCTTCTTTCCGTATTCCCACGTTAGGCGGTGTCGGCTATCCTAATCAGCCTGCGCCAGGATGTTCTGTCCTGGGTATTCATTAGGTCTAATTGGGCCTTTTTTACAATTTGGGACATACTCGTCCACCAGATGGCTGGGGGGTGCCCACTTCCCCGCTTTCCCTCGGCTTTTCCTTGGCAACTCCAGCGCCCTTCGAGCGAAACTAAAACGAAACGAAAATATTCTACCTCAAAGAATATAAAATTAGACCGAGATTGGATGTATCACGTTTATTGATATTTCTATGACAATAACTGTCTCAAAAATGTATTAGTTATTATGCTCAAGATGTTTTCCATACACTACTCCTGTATTTAAAGTAGTTGGAGTACTTGGGGTAGTAAATAATGTATTATAATGTTTTCAGTACCCCGTGAACAGACTTTTAGGAGTAGCTGGCGTGGATATACCCATCGATCAGTTGAAATTACTCCTGCCTTATCACCAGGTAAACACTTCATCAACATTTACAACTACAAAAATTCGTCAGTTGTACGATATGGCTGATACATTTCAGGACTAATAAATTAAGTCAGAGAGATGCAGAAAATCCGAGTTACAGGATAATTTGTAGAGGGAAATACACGGGCGGGTTGTTGGAACATTTAGAGAATAAATACATATTGTATTTTCTTAATATCGAAAAAAAAAAAAAAAAAAAAAAAATGACTCATTCTAGGTAGTATTTTTTCTCAATATGTATTTTCTAAATGGGTTGGTAGCTTTCCTTTCTACACATCATCCCGTATACGGCCATCAAAACAAAACTTTGAAGAAGAAAAATACAATTAGGAAATTGATAAACACGAATGTTCGACAGAAATTTATAAAATATATCTCTCTTATGATGGCTATCTTGTTTGTTTTCTTAGCCTGACTGATGACAAAATAAATTATGTCTGAGCTATAATGCATTTAAGCTCTAATACAAGGGGCATATTCTTCCCTCAATCTCTTACCGTTTCCGAAACCTTCTGAGTGCCCCGGTAAAGGGTTCACTTTCAGATTTCCCTATATAATTTTCCTAGGCACCAGAGCTTTTTCTACGCTTTTCCTATACATCACTTTTGGCTCCCCTTTCTTATAGAAGAACCCGGAACTTGGAACGTCACCTTTGAAACTTTTTGCCAGGTTCATCAGGCCATTTGCGAGCTAATTCTTCCATCTCTTTACCAATGCCAACTGTTTGGAAATTATGTCACATGACTTCCAAAATCCTCATCTTTGAGGTCTACTGCCAAGCACTTCCGGCTATTTTGAAGCTGTGAGACGCGTGTGGAGGACCCTACTGTTAAAGGGCTACATGATTTCATGGATGAAATCTAGTCACCTGACGTAAATATTCTCCTAAAATTGGTGCTGAAAATGTTATTTATGGCTTCAGGCCAATTTCCTACATTCTGACATGCCTCTCATGCTATGTAGGCAAATTTGCCAGTCGGCTCATGAACCAATAAATAGTAGACTGTTATGTGCAATCTTCCGAACACACTCAGTTGTCTTATTTCTAATGCAACGTTACAAAAGTTAAATATTTTAAAAGTAAATCAGATATATAATTGAATTGATTAAAGATCTATTGAAATATATTTTAGTAAACATGGCTATACTTCCTGGAAAGTGATAATAATTAAGTACCGAAATAAAATGTCTCTTATCTTTTAAAAATAAATCAGTTATAAATTTAGCTGAAATTTTTGGAAGTATGCTATGTAATCATCATCACCATCATCGTCATTTCAGCCATAGGACGTCCACTGCTGGACATAGGCCTCCCCTATTGATTTCCAAAAGGATCGGTTGAAAGCGGCCTGCATCCAGCGTTTTCCTGTGGTCTCTTTTAGGTCGTCTGCCCATCTTGTGGGTGGACGTCCTACGCTATGCTTTGTACATGAAATAAATGATTGTACATAATTCATTAGAATCACAGCAAATTGATAAACAATCGTGTTTGCGAATTTATCAATGGCAAACTGCGATTTGATGCATAACACAAAGCTAATGCCCGCCTTCAAACAATTACTATGACTAATTCTTTAATCCGTAGATACTGATTATCCGACCGATTAACAAGTAGGTATGGCTACTGAAAGAGTGTAGGGCGTGTATCATACAAAAATAATATGTTTATATCTGTTAGAAACTACTAATAGATCAATGTCCATCAAAGAACTCTAGAGTAGGTACTTTTTGTGTGGATAAAATTCGGCAAAAATTTTGAGTCCCCCAGAGTATTATTACTCGGATTAAAACTTGATAATTAACAGTTCGACTGTTGATTAGGTTCCTGTTTCAAAATCAAATTAATCTTAATGCCAATTCAATGTAATTTTATAAATTCCGCATTAATTTCAATTAATCTAGCTAATCCTAAGATTAAGATAAAAACGAAACGCTTGCGATTTTAATTATTTTTCTGCATACTTACTCGTAATAGAATGGGCTTTGGAATTATTTCAGAACAATAACATGAGACGTAACCCGATGAGCAATTTAGTTTGTCATTTGATGAAACGGAGGTAATATTGCCATAGAAATTTTGCAGTCACACATATGTGCAAAAATGCATGAACTGTCTTGTAAGCAATATAGCGTGGTTTATTTTATTGTAGCTTGGAGGCGGCGGTTCGCTATGCATCTTAGATCATCGCGGCAACATCGTATTACACGACAACATCAAACCTACGGTTTGTATTGAACCCAACTGCTATGTATATTAAACATCATTATCATTATCATAGCCTATATCGACCTACTGTTGAGAATGAACTTACGGTTTTTGACCCCAACACGAGAAAATCATGTCGCCTCCATGTTCTCCAAAAAAAATTGTAACTGCCACATAAAATTCCATCCCCCATTAAATCTTGGGGATGATTTAAAAAAAACTTAGTACTCAACTTCGTTACTTTAGGAAGACTTATGCAAAATTTCATGCTTCTAGACCCAGCGGTTTATGCTGTATACGATGCATATCTGTTAGGGAATAAATAATTTAAGATTTATTAAGTAGATACACCGAATACATTCATAATGTATTATTCATTTCAATGTATAGTTTGACGGCGACATTCTGAGACCTGGATATAGAACAGTGGACTTCCTGGACTTAGAACAACCGGCCGTGGAGCACTACCCCAGAAACTACCCCGCAGATTGGCTAAAGGTAACCACTATCACAAAGGTTCTTTAACTGTTGGCCTTTTGGAAAAAATCTAGAGTTACACAGCGGAAAATGGAGAGAGCTATGTTGGAGTTTCTTTGCGCGATAGAATCCGGAACATGGATATTCGCCGAAAAACCAAAATCACCGACATAGCTATTAAAATTTGCAAGTTGAATTGACAATGGGCACGCCACATCGCTTAAAGAATCGATAACAGATGGGGAAGGAAATGGGAAGATAGGTTCTTGAGTGGAGACCACGAACCGGAAGACACAGCGTAGGTAGGCCTTTCAGTAGATGGACCGACGACATTGTTAAAGTCGCGGGGTGTATGCAGTGGATGCAGATGGCAGGATGTCGTTCAGTGTAGAGGTTAAAGGGGGAGGCCTATGTTCAGCAGTGGACGTCTTCTAGCTGATGATGATAATGATGAACCACTATCGGAGTCACCGTGTCATAACCTTTATTGTCAGATCAGACAAACAAGGGAGATATCCCTTAGTACAATCATATCGTTCGTGTTTTAATGTCTCCATGTTTCACCCACTTTGTTCACTGTTCCTAACGCTAAACGGATTAACGTAATAACTGTAAGAACGGCACACTTAGTTACAAGTTTTTCACACACACTAAGTAACTTGCAACGACACCAACAAATTAACTACAAGTAATAGTCCAATATAAAAAAGCGGCAAGGTCATCTGGTGGGGAGTTCGACTACAGGCATCAAGCCTGTGGTCACATTGCGTTCACTGTGGCGTTCGCACCCGCCTTACAATATCTCCCTTGTTTGACTGATCTAAGCTTTTAATCCTATTAAAATTATCACTAGATTAATTTTACAGTTTCGCAGAATGTTGATAATAGATAAAGAGAAAGGTAACATGACGATGTATGGAAAGAACATATTCGAGGGCGGACTCCGGGTGAATCTGGAGATGAGAGAGTATCATTGGAAGAGGATTTTGAAACACTACACGGCCGTGGTGGTGCTACCTCCGTATAATAGAAATCACATCGTCCCAGAGACGACGTTCACGAAGAAAATCGCTGAGAGTGCTCTCAAAACTCTGGAGAAAACTGAATTCGCTGTTCAGCCAGATTGGTAAGAAACAAGTTATATTATATTAAGCCTGCATTGTCCCACTGCAGGGCAATGGCCTTCTTTGTCCATCCTCTCTGTTTTGGGCAATTTGTATCCAGTCTTTCAAGTAGGAGCCCAGTTCATCCCTCCATCTCCATCTGGGCCGACCGGGACGGCGTTTTCTGTCCTGTGGAAGCCACTGTATTGTGGTTTTAGCCCAAAGTTTCTACAACGTTCGACTTGTCAGTCGAACGTTGTTGACTGGCCAAAAATACTCGTATCAGCTGTTCCGAACACTTCGCTGAATGTGAACGATTTTTTTTCTATGAAACAGCATTTTCGAAATTTCAGGGTTGGTCCCATTATAAAAGTAGTTCATAATGATGTCTACAATGACCTTATCGTCATGTAACAAGTTAACAACAGCTGTGCCTATCAAACATTTAAAAAAAAAACTGCTTAATAGTACACCCCAGAACCCCAAACTATTAAAAAAATCCTGTACAAATAAAATTTGTGAAAACCACATTAGTTTCATTATAGAAACTGACGTGGTTTTCACACATTTTGTTTATACACACTGGAATTACTCACGTATGATTAAGCTGGTTATTCCGACTAGGTATAGTTTCAACCGCATCACGCAGTATTTTTCAAGGTGAGTATTTCTCTACCCACCCTCTCTCCCGCACCTGATTAGTAGCCGCTTTCATAACGTGCGCGACGCGCGGCGGCCTGCGGTGCAAAGCAAGAAAACCTTGAAAAAGACAGCTGAATGCGGTTGATATTACTATAGTCGGAGTACCCGGCTTAATCATACGTGAGTAATTACCCATTAATTTCCTTTGTAATCGTTGTTAGAAGTTCCATCATCTGTTCCGTGATTGTAGGCTGTACTGCCGACACGTGGACCCTTACTTCGACGACCGCGTGGCTGAGGTGCTGCACTTCATCCGGCGACGCAGCGACGAGACCAACTTCGCCATGAAGAAACTTAGACACGAGTTCTCGCCGTTCCCGCCGACGCTCTTTGAGAAACCATACCAGTGTGAGTTGTTCTCTCTTTGCTGTTTGTAACTATGAACTCTACCACCCAAATTTAGCATGGTTTCATACTAACTTCATGAGCTCACTGCTGGACAGTGACCCAGACTCCCCAATTAGTCAAATCTTTGGCTTTTCGATCCCAGTCACTGCCAGCTGCCTTTACATCGTGACTCTGTCGAGTTGCAATAATTCCGTCTCTACATTTGCTGATTCGTGGTCTACACGCCCTGCTGTAGACCCCTACCCAACACAAACATCACCAAAGATTCATGATTACAAATAATTACCTATAAACAAATTATAAAACAAGTGGACTAATTGTAGCGTTTATACAAATTACGGCCCAGGGTCTACGGCGTAGACGTCTACGAGAACGACGAAGCGACTACGAGATGTACTTAGGTTAACAGTCTACAGTCACAGTACAGTCTCAGTAGTCAGTAGGGCTCTAGGCGGTTACATAGTGATGACGTGTTTGAGGATGGTAAAAAACCAGCCAAATGCGAGTTGGGCTCGCGCACTGAGCGTTCCGTACCACGACAAAATACAAAAATAGTGCAAAAAGATAACATCACGCTCAGGCGGTCACCCATCCAAGTACCGACCGCGCTCGACATTGCTTAACTCGATAATAAACAGAAATTTGTCACCGACTAACACTTTACCATTATTTATTATTTGCTGTTATACTTTAGAGTGTGTACTATCATCATCAGCCAGAAGACGTCCACTGCTGAACATAGACCTCCCCCTTTAACCTCCACACTGAACGACATCCTGCCATCTGCATCCAATGGACTGGTATTTACTATAATCATGCCAAATTTGACCCTTTTACGTTTTACCGTTTTGACATTAGAGCAATTACAAAAATATGTGAAAATATTTTGTTTGTTTTATGAAGGCCCCATTTAGTTTTTACCTTTCGTTTTTACTATTATTTCTTAGTTAATCCGCCACATTATAAAAAAAAAAATATATACAAAAAATACATTGGATATTTTGTGTAAATTTCAAATGGCTATCTGTTACGGTTCGAAAGATACGGCCGTTAAAAGGTAGGACGGATAGACGGACAAACAAACAAACGGAAAGACAGACAGCGTAGGCTCAGTAAACGGGTCCTTTTTTACCCTTTGGGTACGGAACCCTAAAAACGACTAACCCGGAATAGGAACTGAATTTCAAATGATGCTGCCAGAATAAACCGAGGCGCTTATCGGCAGATTCTTCGTGCCTTATCTCTTTTTACCTTTACAGTTTTATTATTTAGCTAACCTTTCTTCGCAGGTGACGAAGATCTAATGGCAAAGCTGTGCAAAGAAACCATCGCGACAGAGAAGTGGGCAAAGGAGCACGACCCGCCGGACTCCGATGGCGACTGCGCCACTTGCAAGCTGGGGGGCTCTACTGCCTTCTTCGCTAGTGGTGCGTCTTCCCCAACGCAAACAGAACAGCCCTTCTGTATGTTATGAGCTTAACGGGTGTATATGTGTATTTACTTGTGTCCGTGGCATCGTAGCTCCCAAACGGCTGAACCAATTTAGATTTTTTTGTTTGTTTGAAAGGTGACGTGATTGAGATTGTTCTTAGCAATGATTCAAGATAATCGGCCGTTTTTGAAAATGAATTTTGAAGAATATAAGCTCTTTTATCAGGTTTTTTTTTAAATGTTCTATTTATATTTATATATATATGAATTAAAAGTTCATTCAATGCCAGCGGTTAGTGTGTTCTCATCTCAACATTTACTCAAGAACTGGTTTCAAACGCGGAAAACATCTTAGGCCTGTTTTAAATATTTCAATTATATGTATTCTGATGCCGCTAAGGCATCATAAAAAGTCAGATATGAATGACAAAACAAAAAACATTATCGTTTTTTTTTATATTTACTTACTAGACCAATTGCGTGAAATGAATAAAAAAATAACAATTTTTTTCAAACTTTCGAAGATATGTTTGCATAGAGAACGTGATATTCCATAACCCCACTTAATTTGGTTTAAAGCTATGAGTAAGGGGGGGAAGTTTTAGGAAGAAGCCGCCATGACAGAGAAGTGATATAAGGAAGGCTGACTTTTCCTCGCAGAATAGTTATACTAAAAGTCAGAAGGAGAAAAATATTTTGTCGAATTCACTTTAGATTTTATTCCCAACCACACTTTTTCCATATCTGCGGAAACTTTTTTCGCTACACTGGTGTATTAAAATTCCCGGAGCCGAGAGCACTCAATCGAGGTTCTCGGCTCCAAGAATTTTGCAAACGTGAGCTTTCGACAGGGTTCCTGAATGCCAGTGCGTTAGAACAAAACGACAAAGTCAACTAAGGCCTAATTCCAATAAAGTGATTGTTTTCAGAGAGTGGTCTAACTCGCTGGCACCAGTACCACGCGACGAGCCAGCACTCGCCGCCGCCGAGCGGCGCACTCTGGCCGCGCGGCCCGGCCGAGCCCTGGTACAAGAGTGCCGTTGCCCGCCCCGCACTTCTAGTGGTGCACCTGCCGCTAGCTCCGCGACGCGCGCTCAGGAACTCTTTCCTGCATCCACCACCGGTAAGATCCCAGCGGTCCACTGTGGCCGCGACAGCCGCGTACCTCTGCCAATCCCTGGTTCAAGAGCACGTGCTCATGAGGTTTTGCAGGTTCAATTGGGTTTGGATTTAGAAGAACGGATTCTTGTGGGACGGGTGGATTGTTGATATAGAGTCCAAGTTTTACATTGTTTTTTTATTTTTATTTACCAGAAAAGTATTAAACTGAGTATTCATATTAAATAATGATTATATATGAAGAAATGGCGTGGGGGATTACTGTGAAGTACCTGGAGGCCCTGTGTCCTTTAATCTGGTTGCAAAGAGACTTTGTCATCTATCTATACTAAGTTATTTTATCATGTTTACTGGTAAATTACTTATTGATGAAAACTACTTGAAAAGGTACCCGTCTAGGTCTAAACAATCGTCTTGCGGTATGTCCAGCTGATGTGTAGGTTTACTTTACCTACACTATACATAAACCTGCTTTGATTAACTCTGCGCTAATATATGTTCCAAGACCAAATAAGTAGCGACAACACGGAAGTCCTTTACTGTAGGTACCTAATAAAATTCACATTGTGTAAATGGGCACGCTTTAAACATTACATAGGAACGTGGTGGTGCTAAGACGTCACTTCTAATTTCTATGTAAATGTTTTTTCGGATATTTCTTTTAATTAACAGAATCTGTAGATCTGATCAAAGATAAACAAACACCTATTTCGCATTTGCGAGATGTTGATTGTTATCTGTTAAAATCAGTAGGGAAAATATGTTGATTACAATCTGATTGCTATCTTCTTCGATTAGATAAATAAGTAAGTAAATGTTAAAACATTTAGTGTTTTTGGGGTGTAGACTTCGCCTTGATAGATGGATAAACTCTTTATTGTTCACTCCAGAAATTACGTACATGATAATGTTGATTTTATTATGCGGGAATGCCGGGAATTAATCACGAAAGATTAAGCTGATAAGAATGAGACGAAACCGACGAATGCGGTTTAAACTATAGTCGGAGTATCCGGCTTAATCTTACGTAAGTAAATCCCATATAAAACTCACTAATGCGGTTGAAACTATAGTCGGAGTATCCGGTTTAATCTTACATGAGTAAATCCCGTATAAAACTCACTAATGCGGTTGAAACTATAGTCGGAGATCCGGTTTAATCTTACGTGAGTAAATCCCGTATAAAACTCACTAATGCGGTTGAAACTATAGTCGGAGTAGTCGGCATAACCATGAGTCAATCACCCGTATCCCGTCCTCTGTTCACGTTGTTTAAAGTTGTTAATTTCTCTAAAATAAAAGTTAGGTGTAATTATGTACGAGTACGTAGAAATTTAATATGAGATATTTTCATTTAACTTTTTGTTATTTATTACAACTATTAGAGAGAACGGACTAATGAAAAACCAGAATTCATTTGCCTTGTTTTAGTTTTTTTCTAATCTAAAGTAATAAGTTACAAACCATATACTAATCAATTATAATAAAATGAAACTGCATCTATAACACTAAAATTATGTTTAGGTTCACGATAAAGAAGAACTTTTCTTATAACCGTACTTCTCAGTGTTTAATTTAAATTGGTGATAATAGGAGGAAGTTTTTTTGGTTCTAGGTGCCATGCACTTCTATTATTACCATAAAATATACATCAAAAGAAATAAAATTGCAGTCTAGCCGTTTAGGAACACTCAACACTCACATACACACGCACACACACCCTCATATATACATACATACACGGTGCCTTATTGATTATTTACCTATATCTTTTCTCTTATCAGCTTTCTAATACACTACTTATAATTATCAATCAATTAGCGGATTATAGCAATCTCCACATTCTCACATGTCATTGGGAAACAATGTCAGGTAGGGTTCTTGTACCTACTTCCATGCGTAAGATAGGTAAGTGGCTGCGTAATGCTAGGTAATGGTGGAATAAAATCTATGCAAAAGCGATAAGGCAATATTATTACAAATATACTGATATCACTACATAGGTTAATACATTGATATCTAACTTCTGGGTTAGATATAAATCAAGGCCGACTATCTTCCTAATGGCAAGCTAAGTTACTTTAGGTACTACTCTACCATAGATTAGGTAGTGCGTAACTAAATGAACACTAACATTACATTAAGTATATTTAATTGAAAAGGCATGTACCTACCTAATCGTAATTTTTGTATGACGTCACTTATCAGAATTCGCTAAAGTTTAGGTCATCATCATCAGCCAGAAGACGTCAACTGCTGAACGATAACCCCCTGAACGATATTCTGCCATCTGCATCCACTGGATACCTGCGACGCTAACAATGTCGTCGATCAAATATATATGTACTTGACATACTCGTAATATCAAAGAAAAGGGTCTGCTTAGAAGAATACAAAAAATTAAATGACATCACGCTAAATCCATATGGCGCACGCGTCGCGATACCGGACAAAATTTTCTTATCTACCATCATGACTGTAATGGGTATCATATAACAGGGTTTTTATTTTATTTATAAACTAGCTTTTTTGCCCGCGACTTCGTACGCGTACTTCGACTTTCATATAAACCTTCAATTCTTTTTTCTTCCCTTAACCCGGCCTTGCGCAAAATAACATAGCATATACTTCAATCTGGTCATAGCTAAGCATATTCGTGAAAACCGCATTTAAATCCGTCCGCATTTTCTTCCAGGGGTGTAGGAGATGTGCGTGAACAAACAAACAAAAATTCTAAAAACTGCCTTAACATGTTCAGCTGCTTATTTTAAGTCGCCCTGTATGAAGTATTGATAGAATCATAAAAGTAATAAATAACACCGTCAACAGTTTTCAAATCAAAAAGATAATGTGACCACAGTGCAGAGCATGTTTTGAAATTTTCTTTTTGTCTAAACCATTAAAAGTATATTTCCGGCCAGTTTCGCTGGCCACGGAACCCTGACATAATGCTTGTCTTAACACGCTTTTGGCTAGTTATTTCTTATTTCGCGTGCATTTGTATGTATACCTTGATTAAAAAGCCATGAAATGGAACTACTCTATTTATCTGTTAAAATATCACAGTAAAATAAAATTATTTCTATATTCTTATTATTCTTACTGCAAATAATATACACTGTATTCTTCTAAAAGCTAAGTTTATATACCTTGCATAAAGGGTGCAGCAATGACTTATGTAGTGGCTGTTCACAAAACCAGACCACAGACATAAACATATAAATTTAAGTATAGTTAAATCTATTACATAAATATTATATATACTATTCAAACTTAACCTAGGGTGAAGTAATTTTACAAAACAAAAAAAAACATACTTAGTGTGATAGGGTACTTAATTATATATGAGATGATACAAAACTTATGACGCTACTTTCTTAACTATTTATATATCTATATTTATTTTCTAATTATAATTTTCTAAAATTTATCATCGAATAAATCTTTTATCTCGTAATAACATTTTTGGGTTAGAAACTTACGAAGTTGGTTCTGGAAAAATGTTATTATTTCTTTCTTTCTTTATTGCGTCCGGAATTTTGTTGTATAGGTTTATTTTCATGTACAAAGGGCCTTTTTTGAATATTTCTATTCGCGGGACTGTATTAAAATAGGATGCGGTCTATTTTGTGTTTTAAATGCTAACATAGAATAAAACCATGAGAATGTAATATGGAGCTTGGAGCTTCCCGGTGTGGTACTGGATGTAGATGCGACCCAGGGACAACGTCATGTATGCGGTCAGCTAGGTCTGCCAGCACATCGAGTGATGACGTCATCTGCTGCGAAGCAATGATGGTCTGCGTGCTGTTCGGTAGGCGGCTGGTCCAAATCATGCGTAAAAAGTCTTCTGGAACTCCGGGGCCTGCTAGGTGTCGTAGATGACGTAAGAATTGAGAAGGCTTACGATCACCTAGCTCCTCGTGTGTTAAAAGTTGCTGTACCTTTTTTCTCTTGATGCGGACAAACGTTTAATTAGCTCCAGCTTGAGTTTTTCGTACTTCTCGGTCACAGGCGGGTTGACGATGATGTCTTCGACTTCAGCTGCCTATTGCGGGTCAAGTTGTCCAATCACATAGTAGAACTTGGTGCTATCTGCAGTGATGTTGGAAATCGCGAATTGGCCTTCGATCTGGGCGAACCAAATCGCCGGCTTCTCGGGCCAAAACGGTGGAATTCGCACGCCAACTCGGAATACATTGTCATCATCTTTATTCTTCGTGTCAGCCGCAGTGCTATCAGTACGATCTAGCGGCATTCTGACCTTTGTCGGTGGTGTACGGTTCATTCAGTGGTCACCAATTATAGTGGATTTGTACTATTTATATAGAAGGAGAGGGTTAAGCTACCGACAATGGAAGAAAATAGCTGAGTCCGAAAGAAATTATAAATTTAATGCAAAGAAAAATCTTAGACAAATCTTAGAAAAAGCGAATGACAATTCCATTTGAAAATCGGTGTTCTTTTATTTTTTTCTTTTCGCGCCCCAGCGCCACACGTCGTGGAAAATTGGAATGAAATTCACGAAGGTTGGCGCAAGGAGTACGAGTACGCCACACTCCTACTCCATGCACTGGAATGAATCACCAAAGAGGTTTTAAGGCCTAAAACATGCTTGATCTACACGTTCTTTCATCTAAGAAGGTTAAGGAACCTTCTTTAAATTTAAACTGATTAACCGAATGACCATGTTGACAGTTGACATAGTTGACAGTTTCAAAATTTTAATGGCTATGTCAATAACATTCTCTTTACTTTGGATCTCCTTGCTTGAGGCTATGTGACGATCCTCATATTACGTTTCGGGTAACGAAGAAATAAATCATTGATTTTTATTTTCGTTGATGTAAAAATAAAGAATTAAAATAAATGATATAAGATAGCCTATGTTTTAATCTGGTAATTTCTAAGCATATTCGTGAAAACCGCATTAAAATCCGTCCAGTGGTTTAGGAGATGTTCGCGGACAAACAAACAAACAAACAAACAAACAAACAAACAAACAAACAGACAAAAATTCTAAAAACTGTCCTATCGTGTTCAGCTGCTTATTTTAAGACGACCTGTGTGTTTTTTTTTTTGTTATCTCGCAATTACAGATTTTTTTATCTCTACGTTTTTATTATATGTATAGATATAGATAATTACGAGATTGTGGTTTGATATCGACCCTGAAAGAAAAACCCTTAGTTGTCGCTAAGGCTTGTGAGTACTTTTCTCTTACATTGGGTGGTAATCATTTTTTTTATATATATAATTTTTTTGGCTTGCGTTTGATTACCATCTCGCCTGATGTTATGCGATGATGCGGTCTACGATATAGCATAAAATACATAAATGTTTTGAGATAATTTTCACATGGAAACTTTGCCTATCAAGAATATTTCGGCGAAAAAAATGTTTCCAGATGGCTATGGCTTTTGATAATGTCAATTATTTTTGCCTCTAAATTGTTATGCTCTGACCATTAGCTTCTTTTACTGAAAAAAAACGTAATCAAATAATATTTGCACATACGGAAAAGATAATCAGAGGAGACAAAAATTGGCCACGAATTATTTTAGCAATAGTCTAAAGTCTTATTTCCCTAGAAATGTGTTCTTCAAAAAATAGACACATTAAATACATTGTTTGAGCAAATTGTCTATTCTATTGTTTAGTTGGGCGCAAAGCACGAGTGGTTGACGGCGGCGCGCGCGCTGGTCACCGAGAAGGGGTTCCTAGGTGTGGCCGGCTTCCACTTCCACCCGCAACACCTGGTCGAGGTGCTTGTCGCTACCACCGAGTTCCCGGTACGTATCTTCTACCCAGCATACAAATCGGCAGCTTTTTCAGCCCACTGCATGGCGTAAGCCTTCTTTCGTCGTCGTTCTGTGACTAAAATTCGCCCGTGTAAAATTCGCAAACGAGGGTATAACGCCCTGCGATTCGATGGAGTGGAGATATTATAAGGCCACAGACCAGCAGGCCTAGCATGGGCCGTGGAAAATATTTCTTTCCACAGTTTTTATCCGCGCATAGACGCAATAGAGCTAGAATATGGATACGTTTGTCTCTTTCTAGCGGGATAAAAACGGTGAAAAGACAATCTGTTCACGACCCGTGTTAGGCCTGCTGTTGGCAGTGTTTGGACTAGTGTTGAGAAAGATAGACAGAGAGTGAATTCTATCTAGGGACTCATATCAAAATCTAAAAAGTCCTGACATAAAGCGAGATATTTCAATAAATGCCCGGACATTTTAGTATGTTGGTTAATTTTTTAAAGAAATATTTATGTTTTATTTTTAGGGATACGTTAATCAAGATGTACTTGTATTATACATCGTCGATTCAAGCTAAAAAAACCGGACATAGTCCGAGCATGTTCGGAAAAATCCGAACGGATGGTAACCCTAGTCCCGTCCATGAATAGACTAATTTGGACTAAGGACGATGCAAATTAGTCATCATCTCATACGAGTCTGCAGTTGAGCTTATGAGCTCATGAACACAGATTAAGTCCTCGTTCATTGGTCGGTGCAAACAGCATCTGTGTAATGAATGTAAATCTATCATAATCCTTTCATTCATTCGTTCATTCATTCTATATTCTGGGCTTTCTGCTTCAAACATTTTTACGAGATTGATAATTTGATAGAGTTGTTTTTTTATTTTTATTCAGTAATAGGCATGCATTTGACCGCCAACTCGCTTGATATTAAGCGCGATGTGGTCTACGATAGATCACGGTTGCCTAGAAGAAACCGATTCACTCTAGATTTGAAGACACCCAGATTGTCACCATTGGGGAACACCCATTCCGGCAGCGCATTCCACTGCGTAGCAGTTTGCATAATAAAAGTGGAATCAAAGCGCTTTATACGGGTTTTCGGAATATCAACCATGAAGCGGTGACGATTTTTCGTGCCCGCTCTGGAAGTCCGATAGAAAAATGGGTGCGGTTGATTGATTGGTTTGATTATTATTATTTTTTCATTTGTTGTAACTATTTGTGTGCAGTGTAACGATGATGACAAATCCAAGTGCAAGCCGCGGTGCGACGAGTCGTGGTCGTGCATGTTGGTAGACGAGGCCGGGTGGGTGGTAGCGCGCGACGCCGGCAACCTCACCTGGCCACCGGAAGTCCGCGACCATCTTTCGACGATGCATCCAGCCGCCATGGCAGCTCTACTAAAAGCTGGGGTCTTTCAACTCAAAAGCGTTCACGACTACCAGGCTGTGTGCTTCTTCCCTCCGTGGAGCGGTGCTTCAATGGTGCGTAATCTCAAAAAGTCGAGAAAACACTGTCGAGGTGCGTATGCTAGCCCCGCTGGAAGCCAGCATCTGGACATAATGGCGGATCACTTGATTTGTCGTGTTTAGTTCGATCTGAACTAGAACTATAAAACACCTTACCGGATTTTTTTTCATGCTGAGTTGGTTCTCTGTAGCAATGTTGGCGTTGTTAACGGCACCCACGACTAACCTAGGTGCCTAGGAGGTCTCGTGCTAGCCACAACGCTATGAATTAATTGGAATTTGTTTGAGTATTTAAAAGTATGTTTCCTATCTTCTGATAAAATGTTTTATTTTCAGATAGTACCGTCACTGCTGAAGACATTGTTGTATTCAGTGACGCTTCTGTTTCGAGCGGTACATCAAATTGGGACCATGCTGACGTTTATTGCTTCCAGTAAGTAACTGCATCAGGTAAATGTCTAAACCGACTAGGCTATGATAAATACGGGACGACGAAATATGAGAAGGATGGGAAGGGGGATACTTGTGTACCCGTAGACCGCATCATCGCTTAACATCAGACAAGTTGGTGGTCAAACGCAAGCCTAATAATAAAAAAAGGTAGAAAAAAATTCAAAAGTTTGGAAGCCCTTCCCAACCTAAAAATAAATAATTTTCAATAACGTTGCGTTTGCGCCTGTCTCCTCCCTCCCCTCACCCCAAAGAAAATCCTGGTTACACCGTAGAGAATCATACAAAAAAAAAAATGTTTTATTTGCGTAGTACCTCTATGCATGAATTTATGGATATCTGAAATCTATTTGAAAGCTGGTGCTTCCCGTGTAGTCTCATTTTATTTTTGTCCAGTTGTTATATTTGGTCCAGTTCTGTCATTTTGATGAAGTCCGTTTTTTATATTGATAATAATTATCGCTTGCATCATCTCTTGAAGTCGATAACAAAATTTCTCTCTCAGGTGCGATGGTTTCTGCGGAAACAAGGAAGGAAAAAGATAAGCGCCGTAATAATTTGAAGAAGAACTACGCCCGAGAGCAGTTCGACAGCTTATACGACCCTGACGTCATCATCAACAGAACGGTGTTCGCGGCTTGCGATAGGCATCGGGCTTTTTATCAGTTTGAGGTGAATTGATAAACGCGCGCTTTGTTTTGGAGTAAGGTTTCCAATTTAAATCTGATATAAATACACTTCACGTTAATGTACAGGCTTTAATTAATATTAATAATAAATCCTGATATTTTAAACACATTTTTCACACTTGACACTCTACCGACATCTCAAAGATAGACACTATCGTCCGGCCAGTGGTAAAATTTTGACAGCTATTGAGAGCGCTTTCAAAGCCCTCGCAACTTTGATTTGGGTTTTTAGGTAAGAATTTCGCTTGATCTGCAGATCAAAGGTCTCTCAAGAATGTAGAAAGTTTTTTAAGTAAGACGGTATATAGTCAGAAGGCAAGTGCCTTTATTAACTGAACAAAATACAAGCTAACACTAACACTACATAAACAGTTAAGACTGCCCATAGATAGATCGTTGAAGGTCTAAAGACAATACAAATGCTCAAGCTCACTATCAGTTGGCAGCGTACCAAGCATGCTGGCGGCATTACCACGCTGAATGGCAATAATGCTTATACGTTGAACCAGATACACGCCAGCATTTTGGTAACGCGTCGCGTGAACCGGGCGCGCTCTGAAAGATTATTGAAAATGAGGTCAGAAGGCCTATGTACTAAAATAGTTCTATGCGAAACCATTCAATGGGGTTGTATTCTCACACTCTTCCTCGATTTTTATGTGAAAATAATTGGAATAAATTAAATATTAACATTTGGCCCAGTTTTGACATTTTTATGAAATCGGTTTTTTATACTGATATTTATATTTTGTAGGTTTGGTAAAAATACTGCTGTCGCGTATAATTTTGAGAGACAAAACTGATATACATATTTGTTTAGCAAACTTCGAAGACGATAGAGGCGTTATCTCGAACCCCGACGGCCGCGCAGCTGGCAGACTGCAGCTGGCCCGTCGTAGGGGCTGTGGTGCCGGACACCAACCTCGTACTGCTGGCGCTGTACAAGTGCCAAACGCAGTTCGAAGGCAGGCCGCCGCCCTCGCCGCTTCACAACCAGATGGCGAGTCCATTTTATACTTAATTCTTCTTAGTATAATCAAAGACTTTCTAGAACTAGACATTTAATGCAGGGCGAGCATGTTCAGGCACTACCTTATAAATGTCATCAAATCTAATCAGGAATTTGGTTTTTAAATCAATTAATTGGAAAAAATATGTTATCCAAGTAAACGAAACTGCGTATTTACTAATTTTGAAATCGCTTTTTTTATAGGTAATTTTTATGACTGGCCTAACTTTCCTATTCCGTGGAGCTACCGCTCGACGCTTTATAAGCGCTTTATAGACGACACTAAGCGTGCTCCATCGTAGACCGCATCGCGCTTAACATCAGGCGAGTTGATGGTCAAACGCAAGCCTATTACCGAATTTAAAAAAATATGGATACTAACGAAGATGCTAATAGTATTGCTTATTTCAGTATCCGAAGCCAGAGCCGATGTATAATGACGGCATAAAGGAGAGCACAGCGAGCCAGGTGGCGTGCTGGCGGAATAAAGTACCGCTGCCGGGCCGCCCGCCCTCCGCCACATGCTACGCGCACGACTACAAGCAGGTATATATCTGCTTGCAGGTGATAACCTCCTCCTTTTTGGAAGTCGGTAAAAAAATTGATCTAAACTAGAGCTTATCATATTTGTCACAAACCGGCTCCAACTCAGCATGATGCCGGTCGTAAACAACCGGCGCTGGTCTTCCGTCTTATTGAAGGTTCCAATGTTTGCAGGAGGAGGGGTACCGGCAGTGCGGCCAGTGGCTGCCCGATCCAAAGAAAAAAGACGGCGCCAGCGGCATCCACTTTCACTCGACTCTCATGTTACTTACCTTTACATTCCTCATTATATAAGCTCCTTGCCTACTTAATAACCTTCCCTTACCCTATCTAAAAACCGAAATGCGAAACGTCCAAAAATTACTGAACTATGTAAAAGTCAATTTACAATTGATCTTACACGGCTGTAAAAGGCTGTACGTAGTTATATGGGTCCTATGTAGGTAGCTATAGTAAAATATCGCCATGTTTTAGTGCTTTTTTAATGAGTATGACGCACAAAAAAGAGAAGTAAATAGAACGGAAATGAGAAGGGAAATCTGTCGCTAGGGCCCTTATTCCGCATGGGCAAACGCGCGCGCGCTATCGTGGCCACGTTTAGTTTACCTCAAAAAGTTGGCCTCTATTGCTTAGGAAATAAAATTCAACTTTTGGAGGTAAAGTTTAACTTAACGCACCACAATAGAGCGCGTTTGGCCCCTGCAGAATAAAAGCCCTTGTATTGTGACAGATATGCGATTGAACATTCTTATTTATGTCAACGCGTCGAACTCCGCGTTACAGTTGCTAACACAGTTGCTATGGGTTTATATGGGTGCAAGTTGGCTACAACAATTTTTTTACAAAAATGCCTTGACAGCCTTACTAATTTAAGCAAAAATAAATCTGTTCTGTGGAATGATGTGTCTGTTAGTAAAATCTCTTTGATTAAAAAGTTTCAAATAAAACAATTGTTTCCATTAATTCGTTTAATTAAATTATCGTTAGTTTGAACATGAATATTTGGTTCGGAAATGTCTCTAATACTGATACAGATCGAATCTATGCGCACTACAATCACATTTCCTTGAAACATTTATAGTACTCCTAAATAGTATTAAATATCATAATTTTATCTCTCTTCGAAAGTATTGGAATGCGCTGATATATCGGTGGATTTATTATACAGGGCTATTGATAATTTTTTAACAACATCTCGCTTGCAACTTCCGTACACAAAAACTAACAACTTTAATCAAAGGCATTTAAAAATTCATATTTTTTTCCTTCCAAACAACAACATTGAAATTGGGCTGTAAATAGCAATAATTTTACGCGGTATCAAACTAGAAGAAACGCCCGGTCGAAGCTTCAAACTCCTGCGCCTACACAAAACAAAACTAGTTTTTCATACGCTTATTTTGGAATGTAATTTTTTTTATTCAGTCGAGAGGTTGTTATATAATTAAAAATAACCCTGTATTTTACAAATATGAAATATAAGTAAAATTTCGATTGTTGACTATGATCTCTATTACATAAACATACCTACCCTACGAACATCGTAATTTAGAATCGATCACTAGCTTCGTGCGCGCGACTCTTGTGCGCGTTTATTGAAATATCTCATGGCTACAATCGCAACGCAATACTCGCCACTGCCGTACGTAACCTAGAAAGCAGCTTACCGACGTTACAGTCGAACGTGAATTGACCCCTGTTGGGTTACAATACTCTTATAATAAACCTTACATTGACTTTTATCTTGCTCTCACATTAAACGAGAGAGCGAGACAACATTTTGAAATTATGGTAACCCAACTGTCTGGTTTACACAAGTAAAAAAATCAGTGAAACTCACATTAAGTATAACCGACCGTAATGTCGGTTTGTTGCTTTCTAGCTTATGTACGGCAGTGTACACTCGTCGAAAAAGCCTGAGACCGTATTTGCCGGCAACAGGACACTCGGTGTTTAATTTACTAAAATATAATAGGTCCAGTGAAGAATATAACTAATTATAATATGTACCTATATATACAAAAAAATATCACATCAACCCAAAAAATTAAAACATATTATAAGCAATTAAAGTTTTTAGTGGGGACTGAGACTATGCTCTGGCCCTTTCCCGCAAAGCGAGTGTCATAGTATATAGTATATAGAATAGTATATAGAATTTGTATGGCGCAGGTAAAGGCTTGGCGTCATAACATGCTTATACGCTCTGTCTAGCATTTAACAAAAAATCCAAATTTTAATTTCTTCTTTTATATTTTTCACTAAACCTGTTATTTTTGACAAATGAAACACCTATTAAAAACATTTTAAATTCAATTACCCTATATACTAATTAAAGAAAATGCTTTCAATTTTTACACGCAATATTACTTTTGAAATGTTTACCAGTTGGGATGCTTTTACTTTTGGAAATGTTAAACAAAAACAAAGAAAATTATTCGTCACAAACGGATCACATTAAAAACTGACTTCAAAAATAGATGAAAAACGTAATAAGTGCCTATAAAATTTGAGGGTTGCCCTCGATTTTCCTGGAATCCCATCATCAGATCCTGACTTGATGACAATGGGACCAAATTGAAAGTATACACTACAAAACAAAAGATTATTTTTTAAATCGGTCATCAGTTGGCGGAGAAATCGGTGAATATACATAAATAAAAAAAATACAGGAGAACATAGAACCGTCCTTCTTTTTCGTCGGTTAATAAGACACATAACTATAGGTAACAACCGTAAAACTTATCAGTTAAACTGAAAGAACAGAAAACATTTCATGCACACGTAAAACACCTTAATTTGTGAGTCTACCTATCGCGTTTTAACTTATATCTACTAATAAAATAAAGAAACTCCTTATTAAAAAAAGTTAACATTTCACAGTCCTGATAAACTAAATTTAAAAGCGACCACACCAAAAGCTGAATTACAGTGTGACATAAAAGAGTAGAAACAGAACTAACGTTGTTAGTTCCACAGAGAAAATATACGAACCACAAATAGTACCCTCTTAAGGTGATACGTTTCAAGTATGGCGGGAAATTCAAATTTCAAACATATTTTTTGTCCTTGTAGCTAGGCCAGGTAATTATTGTGAAATGACACAGTGTTTGCGAAAATTGTTGGGTGTTCTTTAAATTATCATGTACAGTTATTAATCAGTAAATCACCATATTACTTACATTTGTCGATAAACCGTTTGAAACAGCAAAAATTTGTTTATTGACAAATGTATGTAATAATGTGCATTAGAGATAAATAGCTTTACGTAAGTTTGTAAAGAATAATAAATAAATAACAATAAATTTTCGCAAACATCATGATCGTTTACAATAATTACCCGGCCTAGCTACAAGAACAAAAGAACTGTTCGAAATTTGAATTTCCCGCCATACATGAAACGTTCCACCTTAATGTATTTGACACTAAAAAAGGACTTGAAGCATGAAATCAGATGCACAAAATAGCCATGCCGCGTAATTATTGAAAGTAGACATTTGTGCGTCATTGTGCGTCGCTGCGGCATGACTTGTCGTAAAGCCACAAGATATGTTGGTGTAAATCTTACTTAAAAATTATCAATATAAAAAACCGACTTCATAAATGTCAGAACTGGATCAAATTTAAATGGGACTAAACGGAAAGCACCAGCTTTCAAATAAAAAATTATCACCAAAATCGGTTTACCCATTCGAAAGTTCTGAGGCAACAAACAAATCGAATTGAGAAAATAACCTGGGACCTGCCCCGCTTCTGATACCGGCGGCCTAAGTAGAGTGTATTATTTAACATTTTGCAAAAAAAAAAAGATTTAAGGTGGGAACTAAGCGACAAATTTTCAGACAGTGTTGACCAGGCAAACCTCGAAAAATATGCCAAATAAAAAATTCGCAAACCACATTTTAGTCCACAATTTTGATGATATTCAATTAACGGCATGTCCTTAAAGTAAAACTAGTGGAATAACAAAACACGGCTACCTGTTTTAAGCGATTCTGTTCAGGTGATGAGAAAAGTTGCGCGACCTCAAACTGCACTGTTTTGGCGGTAATTCGAGACTGCGCTAAAAGTTAGCCGTACGGTCTTTTCGAGTTTTGCCCGGTCAAAGTTGTCTGATAATTAGACATCAGAAAGGAAATAAATATGTACAATAAAATATATTTACACTAAACAGGCTATTTTAATTTCTAAAAACAAGGGAATAGAATCAAAAATTGGAACGAATTAAATGTCCCACATATTCGTTCATTCACTTAATTAAATAGTCGAGATGTAGTAAAACTGAGTGAAACAGACCCTCTAATTATTGTCATTATGGAACAAAACAAAATAATAATTTATTTTCTACTAGTGCTGTTGTCTGCGACTTCGTACGCGTAGATTTTCATATAAACTTTAAACCGTTTTTTCCTCCCTTTCGCAAAATGACATAAGCCTGTACTTCAATCTGGTCATAGCTAAGCATATTCGTGAAAACTGCATTTAGATCCATCTTGTGGTTTAGGAGATGTGTGTGCAAAAACAAACAGACAAAAATTATAAAAACTGTCTTAACATGTTCAAGCACCTGTATATGTATGTATTTTAAGACGCCCTGTGTGTTTTTTTTCTACGGTTTTATTATATGTATAGATAGACCACAATATTATAACTGGAGTCTGGAATGTTAGTGTATGTTAAATGCTACACAATTATAACTTTTTTTTAACAAAAATATAATTTTACGCATCTTGGCTCACGTATTGTTAATACCATTTCTCCAGACAACGGACATATTCAAAACTCATCATGAAAAACAACTTTTAATATAAGATCAACGCTAATTAAAAAAAAAAAAACTGTTGTTCCATAGAAAAATGCCATTGACACTCAACGAAGTGTATAGAATAGCTGATTCCGCGATTTCAATGTTAGTTAGAAAAAAACACATCAGTCATAGGACTGCACGTCAGAAGTGAAAACTTAAGTAGTAATTCACATAATCTACAAGAGATGGCGTTGTTTTAAAATACACGGTACAGCGTGACGATGACGCGAGTTCCATGATTTTTGTTCACCCCAAAAAGTGCTCAGCGGGTCTAAAGAAGTTTTCAAAAAAAAATGTGTATAATGATGACTTGATGAGTAATATGATAAACTCGAATATCTCCGTCGTCTAATCTAAAAGAACACCCGTTTAATAAAACACTTAGATTATAATCAAAGTCACACATTAAATATAATGTAATAAGTTAGCAACTATCCTACCTACTACTATGATGTTAACAGACATAACAAGTATTTGCACATATTTTTTTAAACATTACGCCAGACTTCAAGATCAAAAATATTATTACTTATTTATTTGCCCTAACTAATAATTATAATAACCCTGAAACGTCAGACTATTTAAAATACTATTTTTGAATACTTCCAAAAGATACAATTTTTTTTAAACAATTACATTAAAGTCATATTAACGTATTCTGTCACCACAAAACGGCAGAAAAATTTAAAATATTCAACTTCAACTACATAGTTCAATGCCTTTTATGGAAGAGCCATCGCCTTTTAAATGACAACACTGAATAAAAAAATAATTTTGACATTTGTTTTTGACATAAACCATAGACAAAATGTGACCTTTATTGCAATGCCTTGTGACAAAATATACTGATTTGATTTATTTTTAAATAATAGTACATAATTTCATAAATACATATTTTAGTCATGTTAAATGTGACGCAGAAATACAAATTTGAAATAATAGAAAATTTAAATATTATACTTAATTTTAAACATTTCTATGCTTATGTTAATTCATTTTCTTTTCTTAGACAAAAATATACCTAATAATATTCGCAAAAATTTCATTACGCTGAATTATAACTGCGGTAAATATATTTTTAAAATTACTTTGAAATAATATCATTATTAACAATCTGCATTATTTTTTCAATATGTACATAATTATTACATGGTATTTTGAGCACTATATTTTGGCCTAAAAAGGAACAACTATTTAGAAAACACCATTTATTTTTCTGGCTGTTACATACCAAAAAAAAAATACACTTTTCACTGTTCAACTACACTTCACACAAGTTCTGCAAAATTTTCTGCCACTCGGTTTTGGGATAACTGTTTTAAAATTTTGTTGCAAGATTTGACTGACCCATACTGACAAGGTAAACAAAAACTTGTAAAAAGTTAACATCGATATCTACTATTCCTAACTATGACAAGGAGACCTAATAAAATCTTTTCCTAACTCTACTGATTATATTTAATAACTATAACCCAAATACTGTAAAACTTAAAAAATACTAGAACAGAAAAAAAGGAAAAAAAAAATTTCTTTGGCATAAAAACGTTTGCAAAATACTTTGTGCATATTTTAGAATTTCAAAAATAAAAAACAAAACATAACATATACACATTTGATGTGCGTTAAAAAGTATTTGTTTTGGTAAAATATCACTGTGCTTGTGATGAAGGTACTTAAACATCGAGATTCAGATATAGAGTCACAATCGTTCCAAAAAAATGTCCGAACCATAATAATCAATATAAAAAACAGACTTCATAAAAATGTCAGAACTGGACCAAACTGAAATTGAACCACACGTGAAGCACCAGCTTTCAAATAAAAAAATAATCATCAAAATCGGTTCACCCAGTCAAGTTCAGAGGTAACAAACAAAAAAAAAGTCGAATTGAGAACCTTCTCCTTTTTGGAAGTCTGTAAAAATTCGAAGACTTTTTGGTTAGTTGTAAGGCAACCACGATCCGACTACGACGCCGCACGATGCCAGTGCTACGATGTCATAGCGGTCAAGCGACGTTGAACACTATACAAGCGGCATAACGTCTACATTGAAGTAAATGTGGCATTGTGAATATGTCTAGGTATGTACAACGACGCTCGGACGATTTTTGACTGTTTTCACTTAGAGATTATGACTCTATAAGTATTGTATCTCGATGTACTTGAAGCTTCGATTCATAATGAATGGTTAAACGATGGTGAGATATATCTATCTTGAGGTGAAGAAAGCGCAGGGGTGGCGCCCATAATCATAAAAAAACACATCAGTCATAGGACTGCACTTCAGAAGTGAAAACTTAAGCAGTATTTCACCTATTCTACAAGTGTCTACGCCCGAACATCCGATGCAGCGAAGACCACGTGACCAGCCGCGCGCCGCCCTGCGGCTTCCACCACCAGCGAGGCCACAGATTAGAGAATAGCAGTTGCATTATATAAGGGCCTACGTGCCCGCCCGCCAGATGACCACCGGACCCACCCGGTCCACGGAGGGGGTTGAGACGCCGCCGTCGGTTCTGACCGACTGGCGTGACGCTCGCCCCCATCCCCACCCACCCCTGGGGGTAGTTGCTCCCAGAGCCCAGCCTCGGCAAGGAAGGTCATCCCTCGCAGCCGATTTTCCTACCTCTCCAACACTGGGGAGGAAGCAGACCCGACGATCGATCGATCCGCCCGCCATTCGTCCTATTCTCTCTCCACCGCTACGCGCTAGCAATTAAATATAATAAAACAAAATTTAATAAGTACCTTGAGAACAATATATACCACTGTAACAAATACAAGTTTTGATTATTTAATACCAAATCCAGTCAGATGACAATCTCAATAGGCCAGGGCATCTCAAACAGAACTAGCGACCTAACGCGCAGACATTTGGACCATCGAGCTAACAACGTGGGATCTACGACGGGTCTGGCTAAAATCGTTCCTACTACCATACCCTCCCTTTTCCGTTTTATTTCTACTAAAACTGTTTCTTTTAAGCAGAAGCGGCGCATCGCCACGTGGTGTTTATGCGAGTACCTTTTCTTTACTTGGTGACCAAAATGAGTGTTGACAACTTATCCAACCGTAGTAAATCTCCATTGCTGCAGTTAGGCGTAGATACTCGCGATAACGCTAATTTGAAGTATTTTACCAAGAAACGTGCGTCGTTTAAGGGCAGGTTAACATTATTCATTAAATTCATAGATTATTTTGCTGATTTGTCTATCGATCTAACCGATCGATAACAACAATCACATTACGGAGAGAATTAGCAACGACATTAATCGGAGAATTCAATTCGATTCAAAACTCGATCGAAGAGTTAGTATCTGAAGGCGAGACAATTACCGCGTCGCTGTTAGAAACACGTGAATCATTCGAAAATGCGTATTACGATGTTATGGCCACCGCGGCCATTTTGCTTGCACGGTATGCAAACGATTCGAAGAAAACCGAGCCACGAGGCGAGGTAAAATGCGGCGCGCACACGGCTCTTAGACTTCCAACCATTTCTTTACCTTCATACAACGGATCTTATGAAAACTCGCTTGAATATAGGGATACCTACCTTTCCTTAATTCATAATTCGAAACAATTAGACGAAATTCAGAAATTTCATTATTTACGAAGTTTACCTGTGGGTAGTGCTGCTCAAGTAATCAAATCAATCGACTTTACGTGTGAAAATTACCCAGTAGCATGGGATCTGATAACCAGTAGGTTTAATAATTCTAGGTTATTGGTGCACAACCACATAAAGGCCATATTTTCGATGCAAGCCTTGCAGAAGGAGTCAGCCTTCCATATTAGGCAGTTAATTGATTCAATTCGTAAGAATTTGCGTGCATTAAAATCACTTGGTGAACCCACAGATTCTTGGGATACTCTAATAGCTTACATTATTGTTTCGAAGTTAAACGTAGTCATAGAAAAAGAATGGGAAGAGTATAAGTGTACGTTGAGTGCGAAATCAGATAAACATCTATCTTTGAGTGATTTACTTAATTTCTTAAAGGACAAGGCTGATACCTTAGACATGATTAAGGCACATCATCCTCAGTCATACAATCAGAACAATAAAGTTTATAGTGAACAGAACAAGAAACCTACTCAAGGTTCCGTTCAAAGTTTTGTTGCGACAAAAAACATTTCGAACAAGACGCTCAAAACTACCCGCAGTTGCGAGTTATGCGGCGCGAGTCATCCGCTTTACAATTGCCATAAGTTCGCTAACTTATCACTCAAGGATAGATTAGAATTCGTGAGTAGTAATAATATATGCATGAATTGCTTACGAACGACGTTTCACAAAGCAGCCGAGTGTTATTTAGGAGTTTGCAAACAATGCAGTTGTAAACATAACACTCTGGTTTGTGACCGTGGTCCTGGACTGCCTACGCCAGTGCAGGGCATCATACCAAACAATATCTCGGCGATAGATAAATCACCTACGCTGGGTTTATCTATCAATCATTCATCAAACAATAATTCGTTCATAGATAAATCACCTACGATGGGTTTATCTACTGAAAATTCATCTACAATTTTGCATATGTCTGAGCGATCACACATTGATCGCGAAGAAGGTGCATTAGACACAGTTCTATTATCGACCGCGTTAGTTCTAATCTCTGGCAGAGATAACGTTTACTATGAAGCCCGAGCACTTTTAGACAGCGGAAGTCAACATTGCATAATCACTGATTCATTACGCAATAAGTTAAACTGTAGCAGGGCAGCCCTATGCATCCGGTTTCAATGATGTTTGTCTGCCTGCTTCACAGCCAGTCCATAATGATGGCAATACTAGGCATATAAGCCAATCACCGATGCTCCCACGCAACATAGTTTATTCGCCTGCCGCACGTGGCGCTAGTAGCGATATAGTTAAAGAGCGCGGCCGCCCGCACCCGAGTTGCGAGCCGCCCGCTGTACTGAACGCAGTGCAAGTATCGCGACGCTTTTCAGCCCGAGTGCCTAAGAAGCCGGCCATCTTTGATTTGTAAACTCGTGTAGTTTTCCAGTGTTCCATTACAATAATAATTCTCAGATTGCGTTTCACTTAATCCGGAAAGTCCGCCACGTCAAGCAGACCCCAAATATATCCCACGGCAAACCCGCTGGACACAATGGCGCCCACGTGGCCTGTTTCGTGCGCGTGATTTTTTTTTCTGTGTTTCGTACCTAAATAAAAAAATATATTCAAAGATGTCAAGAAAAGGATTGCGTTCCCATGGAGAAGAGGCAGCGGAGGAGTCCCCCTCCATGCTTGCGATGGACCAGGACCAATTCCAGACGTTGCTGCAATCGCTTCAGCAGAGTCAGGCGGAGGTGTTCACCAGGCTCCTGGGGGAGATGCGCACGTCAACGCCGGTGGTACACGAAACGTCGTCGGCACCTGCTGTCGGTGCCAATTTCACAAAATGTTCGGCGAGATTCAGCGGAAAAACCGAAGAGTTAGATGGTTTCCTGGATGCAACCGAAGTATACAAGAACTGCCTCGGAATATCCGATGACAACGCAGTGAAAGGTTTGTCACTCCTAATTTCGGAAGCAGCTCTATGGTGGCAAGGTGTGAAGTCCACCACCACATCGTGGAACGATGCGGTCACGAAGCTGCGCGGCGCTTTCGGAGAGAGGCGCCCGCCGTTCCGGATATATATGGAATTATTCAGTTTACGGCAAGGAGAAGACAAAAAGGACCTGTTTATAGCGAAGACACGCGCACTGCTATCGAAGATTCCGGCAGGAGATCTAAATGAAAAAGTTCAACTGGATCTGGTCTACGGTCTTCTGGACCGTAGAATCCGTAAACGGCTTGACCGGAACGCAATAGGAACTTCTTACACGTGCGAGAGCAATCGAGGAAGCATTGCAAGATGGAGCAGAACGGAAGGAGCCACCACCAGCGACGTCGATTCGGAACGCAAGCGCCAGTGCCGCCAGCGTCGATCGACGTGCCGCCGGTCCGGCACCCGCAGGAGCGGGCCCCGCCGTCGCTGCACCCGCCGCAGCCGGACCGAGCAAGGTCGGCCCCGACACATCTTCATACAAACGTTGGAACAACAATAAATATCCTCAGTGTAAAAAGTTAAACGAAAGTGCGAAAAAAAAGTCAATCGAGTGTTATGGGTGCGGAACCCCAAATGTGATAAAATCAAAATGTCCAAAGTGTAAATCGGCCGCGAATGCGGAAAGTGTTTTTTTTTCTGTTACAATATCAGACTGTGCGGAAAATACAAGTTCGTTCACCCGCGAGAAAGTTTGGGTAGGAATATTTATTTGTTTTGCCACAAAGGCTTTAACTTTGGAATTAATTGGAAGTCTATCAGCGCATAGTTATATTTTGGCCCTGAAGCGGTTCATATCCCGTCGGGGGAAATGTGAAACTATTTTTTCAGATAACGGTAAAAACTTTGTAGGTGCAGCGCGCGAGCTCACTTCGTTTTTTGAAAGCAATAGTCAACCTATTCTTGACTATTCAGCAGAAAACAAAATTAATTTTAAATTTTTTCCAGTTGCTACTCTTCATTTTGGTTCCTTGTGGGAGAGGGCAGTTGCCAGCTGCAAACATCTCGTGTCACGTGTCGTTCAAAATGCAAATTTAACTTATGAGCAATTCAATACAGTTTTGATACAAATCGAAGCCGTCCTGAATTCCCGTCCTATGTATCCTATGTCTTCAGATCCGAACGACTTTACTCCACTCACTCCAGCACATTTCCTGATTGGCCGACCTTTGACCAGTCCGGCTGAGCCTGACGTCACCGATACGGCGCTCCTCCCGCTCCAACGTTACAAGCGCGTCGAACAAATGAGGCAGTCATTTTGGAAACTGTGGTCTATGGAATATACAGGGTGTTTGGTAGAGGGTCCGACAAATCAAATGAGCGTGTTCGGGGGCCCATTTGGAGAATACAAGTTGGCCAAAAAAAATCCCTGACCCCCCTAATTTTTTTAAAGGTTTTTTTTGTGAATTTTCCCATTTTCACCGAAATTGTACCTATTTACCTCCATAACATTTGTAAAATCTGTTTTAGACCGGATGTTTTTACTTGAATTTGGTCTCTAATACACCTTCAGGCCACGCAAAGCAAAATTGGATACAAGACAGAGCTAAATAACTGATTTAGAGCTCATAGAGTGAAAAAATGTAAATAAAAATTACCTCATAGTTCAACTTTCACAGTGATCTAAAAAAAAAACACTAGCAATTCTGGAGATAATATGCATTTAAAAACTTCTCTATTTATTACTTATTACAATGACATACTAAATTGGTATAATACTTACCAGCTTATTGAGTTAAAATAGGATTCTAAGTAACAACTCTAGAAATAAAAAAATGTGTCATCTACGTAAAGTAAGGGACCAATTACGACGAGCAGGTATAAAACCATTGTTATTAGTTCTTCTTTCTCCGTCTCTCCAAGAATGCAGAGGCAGCGTGCTAAGGCTTTAAGCTACCAGTTGTCTAACCAATAAAATCAGTGTGACTGATTATCAGTCGAGCTTTGACTGCTATCACTGTTTGACGCGTGTACGAATAACTTAAATTAAATTGTTACCTTGTTGATTGTTACCGTTGTTGTCTGTTACCGTTGTTCTGTTACCGTTGTTGACTGTTACCGTTGTTGACTGTTACCGTTGTTGACTGTTACCGTTGTTACTGTTGTTTTTGTTGACGTTGACTGTTGTTGCTGATTCTTTCTGCGCCGACATGACGGAGTTTAGTAACGAAGAATACGCCGACATGGTTTTTGCCTATGGCCGAGCTGATGGGAACTCACGTGCAGCCCAAAGAATGTACAGAGAGTCGTATCCCAACAGACATGTACCACATCACACCACATTCTCAAATACTTTCCGGAGACTGCGGGAAACCGGCACCCTACATTTTAGGGAACCACGACTCAATGCTAGACAGCATCGTGTTGTTGTAGATGAAAGTATTCTACAAGAGTTCGATGTGGATCCCACCACCAGCATTAGAAAAGTGGCCCGTGACTTGGGAGTTTCGACATGGAAAGTTTGGTCAGTAGTCAATGCAGACGGAAGGCATCCTTTTCACTACACTCCGGTGCAAGGTAAATTTAATTTATGACATTAACTCTAAACTGTGTTCTAGATTCTGACGCTTGAGATTATTTTGATCACTCTCACTCTTATGACTTTTGAAACGAGAGAGAGATAATGACCTAGATAATATCTCACGCGTCAGACTATTAGAGCTCCTGATTGCTCATTTAAAATACGAACCTTACATAAATTGTTTACTGGACAATGGGCTTTGCTCAAATTCTCTTGAATAGTGGATTGTATTTTTTTTATTATTATGACTTCGGTGGTGTATCGAACTCTACAATAATAATAATAATTGCCGTACAAGTTGCCCATCTCATGTTCTCAAACGGTTTTGTTTTGGTTTCAGGTTTAGTAGAAGGGGACCAAGAGCGGCGTATGCGGTTTTGCCGTTTTCTTTTACATACGGACGTAGATAATGACGAATTCCTGAAGACCATTCTCTGGACGGATGAATCTAAATTCACGAGAGAGGGCATCTTTAACCAACATAATCTCCACAGATGGGAATCGCAAAATCCTCGCGCGACTAGAGAGGCCTCACACCAACATAAGTTTTCGGTCAACGTATGGGCAGGTGTCATTGGGAGAGACCTCATAGGACCCCATTATCTCCCAGATACACTGAATGGGGAAAATTACCTAGAATTTTTAATGAATGACCTACCGGAATTAATGAGTGACCTGCCGATTTTTGAAGATGACCGGGCAGTTGTATTTCAACATGACGGCTGCCCGGCTCACTACCGGAACATAGTACGCGAGTACCTAGACAACGTTTTCCCCAATTCATGGATTGGGAGAGGTGGCCCAATTGAATGGCCCGCACGTTCCCCAGACCTAACACCACTCGATTTTTATGTCTGGGGACGTGCTAAAGAGTTGGTGTACGAAGTTGAAATAAACACAAAAGAAGAATTGGTGACGAGAATTGGGGATGCTTTTTCAAAAATGAAAGTAGAAATGACGCTGAACACGACTACAAAATAAATACGCCGTAGATGCCGGGCGTGTATTCATAACAGAGGAGCTGTGTTCGAACAAAATTTAAATTAAATAAATAATTGTATTTATTTCTGTTATTTGAATTTTCCCTTCTGCCTCATTTATTCAACAAGTTGGTAAGTTTTATACCAACTTAGTATGTCATTGTAATAAGTAATAAATAGAGAAGTTTTTAAATGCATATTACCTCCCGAATTGCTAGTGTTTTTTTTTTAGATCACTGTGAAAGTTGAACTATGAGGTAATTTTTATTTTCATTTTTTCACTCTATGAGCTCTAAATCAGTTAGTTAGCTTTGTTTTGTACCCAATTTTGCTTTGCGTGGCCTGAAGGTGTATTAGAGACCAAATTCAAGTAAAAACATCCGGTCTAAAACAGATTTTACAAATGTTATGGAGGTAAATAGGTAAAATTTTGGTGAAAATGGGAAAATTCACAAAAAAAAAACTTAAAAAAAATTGGAGGGTCAGGGATTTTTTTTGGCCAACTTGTATTTTCCAAATGGGCCCCCGAACACGCTCATTTGATTTGTCGGACCCTCTACCAAACACCCTGTATATCCGAGCTTCAGAAGAGGACCAGATGGCAATCTAAGAACGAAGACATCAAGGCCGGAACTCTGGTTCTCATCAAGGAAGACGGCCTGCCACCCCTAAGATGGAGACTAGGCCGAGTCATTGCGAAGCGACAAGCAACGGAACAACAAGGGACACGTCAAGGGAAGCGACGGAGTTGCACGAGTCGCTGAAATCAAGACACAGAACGGCGTCATAAGAAGGGCATTCTCTAAAATATGCCCTTTACCAGTTCCAGTAAACACACCTGCAGCTGCCCATGAAGCCAGAAGCAGTCAGCATGTACCTACTTGAGAGAGGTACTCTCAAGGCCGCCGGCATGTCTACGCCCGAACATCCGATGCAGCGAAGACCACGTGACCAGCCGCGCGCCGCCCTGAGCTTCCACCACCAGCGAGGCCACAGATTAGAGAATAGTAGTTGTATTATATAAGGGCCTACGTGCCCGCCATTCGTCCTATAGCATATCATAGAGGTATGCTATCACCGGCCGTGAACACAGAAGAGAAGGAGAAGAAGAAAGAAGAGAACGCCACGGAAGAGGAGAAGAAGAAAGAAGAGAACACCACGGAAGATGACATAGAAGAAGTCAGAGCCGGGACGGCACTTCCGACTACTAACGCCTAGGCCGCTGATCGATCCGCTGAGCCTTTCCCGGGGAACCGGGAATCTCACTCGGCGGCGTCTGTATCGCGCCGGCATTAAATTAGTAGTCGGTGCAGAAGCGTACCGGCTGCTGTACACAGACAAATAAAACACATAGACGACCGACGCACACAAAGACAACCAAATAAACATAGAGCCCGCAAAATAAAAACAAAGTACCAAAAAATTCACCACTATCACGATACCACCAACAAATTGACTCGCCCATATGAATGGGCGAAGAAAAGCCAGTGAAAGAGTCAATTCTCTGTGACCCTTTCCCCATTCCCGGACGGGAATGAGAAGAACACCCGATTGACATTCGTCCTACTCTCTCTCCACCGCTACGCGCTAGCAATTAAATATAATAAAACAAAATTTTATAAGTACCTTGAGTACAATATATACCACTGTAACAAATACAAGTTTTGATTATTTAACACCAAATCCAGTCAGATGACAATCTCAATAGGCCAGGGCATCTCAAACAGAACTAGCGACCTAACGCGCAGACAACAAGAGATGGCGCTGATTTAAAATACACGGTACAGCGTGACGAGGCGAGTTCCATGATTTTCGTTCTCCCTAAAAGTACTCAACGCGCCTAAAGAAGTTTTCACTACAAAAACATAAAAGGTATACAAAAAAAAACTCCCGATAGTTTGTCGAGAGTGTAATGAAGTATTTTTCGGAGTATACTATTTCTAGTAACATACTCGTAACGTATTATAGGTGCAAAGGTTATAAAAATCAGATTAGCTAAAAACGGCCGGTTTAGGCAGTAATGCGTTTATAACTTTAAGATACCTTATGTTACTAAAAATAATAGTTCATTATATACTTCATTACCTTCTCGAGTCAATATGGAAGTCGAATTTTTATTTTTTTATCTTATAGTATACCTGTTATAATTGTTTTAAATAAGAGCGCTACTCCTGCGCCGATTTCACCTTAACCACCCGTATCGTATCGAAACAAAAATTGTTTTTAATCTGTAAACATTATGAGCATTGTATCTCTTCAAATCGGCAAGAACTTAAAAGTAACTGACCGTATACTGCCTGCTAGCTGCCAGAGTAGCCAAGAAGTCACCCGATCATCCGCTAGCCCTTATGTTAGCGGAATAGAAGTTATTTTCGCTTGTTATTCCTCCTCGGATTCAGTGTCGGAATCAGGGATTGTGTTGAACCAATTCTCCCAATTAGAAGGTGGGCCCATCGTGGTTCGTCTGTGGAAAAAACAATAACTTCGAAGTTAAACGAAAGTTTACTATTTGTTATTTTTAACGAAGACGAGCTGTGCTACGCGGTCCTTCGAGCTGTACTACGAGGTCCTTCGAGCTGTGCTACGAAGTCCTTTCAGGCTGTGCTACGAGGTCCTCCGAGCTGTGCTACGAGGTCCTTTCAGGCTGTGCTACGAGGTCCTTCGAGCTGTGCTACGAGGTCCTCCGAGCTGTGCTACGAGGTCCTTCGAGCTGTGCTACGAGGTCCTTCGAGCTGTGTTTACTCTACTCCCGAGACATAGTCGCCGAGATATTATTGGTACGGTGTGAGAATGGAGGTTAACATTTTGTCGTTAGAGCAGGCCTGGCGCAATCCGCACTTTAGGTATGAAGCTACAAGTAGTCGTCTTGTCGAACTTGCCGTGCCCGCTGCCGCGCGATAGACAGACAAGATAACGCGACAAGAGTTACGATACACAGAAATGCAACTACTAGATTAATATAGCTGTAGTTAGCGCTCGCACGTCCTGAATTGCACTTTATTGTGTAGTAGCAAGAGTCGCTAATTATTTAAATGATTTTGCGGAGAGAATCTTCTGTACTTGTGCTTATATGTATTCTGTGGTGCCTCTAGCACCTCGCATGCCCCCCTTCTCCACCTCGTCACATCACCCCCTGCCATGTTGTAATACTTAAGGGTGTTAATGTCGAACAACATGTAGGAGTTTGCGAAACTCGAGAAGAAAAATTGTGTAATTGTGTGGCCTTATACAAAACGGATGGATCATGTGATCAGTCATTTTGTATGGATACATTTTTCTTCTCGTATTTAGCAAACTTGTGTCCTTCAAGTTGTTCACTTTGAAGGGTAGTTCAACATCCTTAAGTATTACTACATCTTCATGGAACACGGTGTACATATGTAGTATAGTAGATAGATACTTACAGCTGCTTGGTGACTGGTTGCGGCAGGGTTGCGGTGGCAGGTGCAGGGGGCGCGGGGGGAGGCGCGCGCCGCTGCAGCGTCTGCGTGCCTCCCTCCTCCGCCTCGTCACCCCACCCTTCTTCCAGCACCCATCTGTCATACACTTCATAAAGTCAGTCATAGGCGTATATAGGGAGTTAGGGGTCCGAAACATTAGCATACAACGCTGTACGTTTTTTTTAAATATTGGCACGGATAATCCACGTCGCACAACACAAGCCACAAAATATATTTATGCACGCGCGGCTCGGTTGTCACTGAAACGGTTCTTTGCTGTTACACCTAAACTATAGCTGTGCGAGAGAAACGCTTAGAATTCTGCCTTTTTGTGCCGGAAATTCGGGCAATAAACTTTGTACATATTTGTACCCGTGGACGTTGTATCGTTTGAGCCCCATCTAAACATCTGAAATCTATAATGATATAACCACATGCCTGGTGTGACGATAACCACATGAGTCTAAATGTGTCGAAATGTTTCGCTATTTGTTTTACCAGGAAATTAAAACCCACGGAGCGTCCTACATTTATGATCAAAGATACTGCTATTTCCAATGTAGACCAAATAAGAGACCTGGGCGTAACTCTAGACAGTAAACTTCGGTTCCACATACATGTCGATAATATTGTTTCCAGAGGGTTTAAGAACTTGGGCTTTGTCTTGCGGAATTGTAGGGATTTTAAGGCAGCCTCCACCAAAATTATGCTTTACCAGTCTTTAGTGCGCAGTGGTTTGGAGTATTGCAGCGTTGTTTGGAACCCATTCTACGACGTTTATAAAAAGAGACTGGAAAGCGTGCAGAAAAGGTTCATGTGGCATTTAACATACTCGTGCTATCTTGGTAAAGAACTTAAGAGCTACGATGCTAGACTCCGGTACTTTAAGATGGAATCACTGGCACATCGTAGGCAGACGTTGGACCTTTTATGTCTTTACAAACTCGCCAACGGCATTTTAGACACTCCGGACTTACTTTACCAATTACCCCTGACAAATCCTCGAACGTTGCCTAGAGTATCGCGATTCAATCTTTTCTCTGCTCCGAGTTCAAGCTCTAACCTGGGATTCAATGCACCCTTGTCTAGAATGGTGCGTCAGTATAACACTCTGTCGAAGACAACCGATATTGACATATTTGGCGACAACGTTCTTAGTTTTAAGAAGTCTCTAAGGTCTCTGACTATCTGAACAGTTTTAAATTATTTGAATATTATTATTATTTCTTTGACATTTATTACTTGACTTTTTTAATTTTAACAATACTTTAAATTTTAATTTGTTTGTTTTATGTCTTAGTTGTATTTATGTTTAACACTACTTAATTATTTTGTTTTTCGCTCATTATTAATGCATGCTGTCTTCACCTGTAATTATTGTGACATTTAGTTATATTTTTGTTTGTGTTTAACTGTTTGATCGAATTGATGTACACAGTGTAGGTGGACTTAAATAAATAAATAAATAGTTAAAAAAAAACACTCCTGTCCTCTCTTCACCATAAATAGTAAATCCTATTATGTAAACACTCAACATAAAATTTCTTACCTAGAACTGTTAGCGGACTTGCAGTTCTCGCACTCACTGCGGTAGTCGTCGTGGTCGTCCCCTCCCGCGCCGCCGCCGCCTGCGCAGGACCCGTAGCTGCACTCGCACGACGGCTGCAACCACGGGCAATGATAACAACTTTTACAGAAAAACAAAAACAACAATTCGGTTATAGCTGTTTCTTTGACGAATTTTGTGTGTTTCCGCTTTAACGTCGCATTAAGTACAATAAAGCCAAAACATTGTCAAAACACGTCATGTGTTTGTCATTGTCAAACTCTGACAAAGCATTTGACAGAGTTTAGCCACAGTTTAGCACACGCCGCTCCTATCCAATCTGCCATCATATGGCATACCGTGGCTGCTGGATTTCCAGCTACCTCTCTGGGCGGACTATTAAGGTCGCGGTTGACGGATCTTGTTCCGACGCCATACCTATCAATGTTGGAGTCCCTCAGGGCTCTGTGTTGTCGTCTACACTTTTCATCCTGCATTTTAATGATATGTTGCAAACCAGCAACCTTCATTGTTAAGCGGATAATGGTACTGGCGACGCACAATACTCTGGCCGTGTCAGCTTTCGACGTTCCAAGGTGGAGGAAAGCAGAAACAGTCTTGTGTCCGACATTGAGAACTCTCTTGAGAGCATCTCGGAATGGGGTGATCTTAATCTCTTCGAATTTAACCCAACTAAGAAACAAGTATGCGCGTTCGGTGCAAAAAACTGCATTTGTTGCTGCTTCGCAGTTCCAGGGAACCTTAGAAATTTCAAAGAACTTGCGAGATCCTTTGCGTTAACATTTCTATTGAGGTCCAGTTCCGGGTTACTTAGAGGCCAAAGAAAAACTCGCTTCCAAGAAGGTTGGTGTGGTTAACAGGACGAAGCGATACTGTACGCCGGGTCAGCGGCTTCTTCTTTATAAAGCACAAGTGCAGCCCTATATGGAGTATTGCTCTCACCTCTGGAATGGCGCACCGGAATACCAGCTGCAGCCTCTCGACTCCCTACAGCTACTAGAATTGTTGACGATCCCAAGCTCACTAACAAACTAGATCCACTTAGCCTCCGAAGAGATGCGGTAATTTTTTTCTGCTATTTAAATGACATTCTAATCACCAGTGATTCGTTTCATGAGCACAAGTCATAAGCATATTGTCCTTGCTTTGCGCACGCGACGTTCCGTCGAAGTGTGTCAATCATTATCCTTGGGTAGTCGGGTAAACATACCTTATCTACTGTGAGCGGCAATGTGGTCTGCGGAGGCGCAGGTAGTGGTTCAGGCAGTGGCTCTGGCTTGGCGGGGGCGGGCGCGGGGGCTGAGGCGGGCACGGGGGGCGGGGACCCGCCTACGTTGTCCGTACTCTGAGCACGTGACCGCCCACCTGAGTGAGCCAGGCGCAAGCTCGACCTACAAACAAGTCAGTTTGTAAGGCAATATACATCACTGAATAGAATAGGAATTGAATAGGCCCATAATATGGCGCGCCAATATCTTACTCTTATATTTGTTTTTTTAATACAAAAATACTGTCTATTTTTGAAAAATGTGCTTCGGTCATTTAGAAATATTAAGCTATTGCATAGCTTCTATCGCGGGCCTTGAGCGTGGAGACCGAATCCAGAAATTCCGTAACGAAAATAACCTGACACCCCCCACTCCGACCTCTCACCGCTAGATGGCGTTGTAAAATATGTTTGATAATAGAACGACATACATAGAGTTGTAAAACCTACATAATTTTATTTGTTACAAGTAAATAAATAATTATAATTGTATAAGTTGATAAAAAACGCTATGCAATAGCTTTACCGCGGCAGTCCCCGAGTGCCACACGTCTTTTTTATTTATTTATTTAATTTTGAGTTTATTCGGAAAACGTACAGCGATACATAACTAATTAACGTCGTAAAAAGCACATTATTCAAAAGTAGTCATTTTATATCTTAAAAAAACATCAAATGCGAAAGTATGTATGTACCGTTGTACCGTTAGGTATCGTAGCGGGCGAGGGAAGAAGAGGAAGTTTGATATTGTCCTTCGATTCGGGACTTTGTTTAAAGTCTACCTACCTACTAAAGCTTTAGCTTGTGTGTGTGTGGTGTGGACTCACAGAAAAGAGAAGTAAATAGAACGGAAATGAGAAGGAAAATCTGTCACCAGGTATTGTGACAGAACCGTCATTGAACATTCTTGTTTATGTCAACGCGTCGAACTCCGCGTCACAGTTATGATTTCGAATGACTGACGTTTCGTTTATATGGGTGCAAGTTGCTACAACAAATTTCTGACATAAGTGCCTTGACAGCCGTTCTAACTCAAACAAAAACCATTTTTTTCTTTTCTGTATTTGGAGTGAAGACTCACTGGTCGATGTGCGTGTCTGGTGCGGAGGCGAGGTCGAGGTGTCGCGGCACGGAGCGGCCGGTGTCGCGGCGGGCGGCGGCGGCGGGCCGGTGGAAGGAGCGCCGCACCTCACCCGCCCCGCACGACGGCCCGCCCTCCGCGCGCCGGAACGCGCCCAGCTCCAGCGCCTCGATCGCAGTTTGGATACGAGGGATGGTGCGGTGGCTGCACAAACAAACACCACAACTTACTTTACCTTTATATTTATGCACATTAAATACATAATTGAATATCAACTTTAATCATAAGATTTTAGGAAAGCCAGCATTCTTCATGTGTTCAGAATGCTGGCTTCTAATTTCGCACAGAAATTGAGCATTGCCATTCCACGTGGCAATGCCGCCAGCATTCTGGGGACTTTTCCCTCCACTAAGGGTCTGTTAGTATTAAAGTTTTGTATGGGACCTCCCATAACAATATAGTTAGCCGTAGTTATCAATATTGAGAAAAAACGAGCAGAAAAATCACGTTTGTTGTATGGGACCTCCCATAACGGCAACAGGTAGACGCTTGAAATATTCACAAAATATTTAGTTAAATATTCACTTTAAAAAATCTTCATTTGATTTCATCCAGATCCATTCAGCCGTTCTAGCGAGATTGAGTAACAAACATCCATATATCCATCCATCCATCCATTCAAACTTTCACATTTATAATATTAGTGGGATAGGCCTATGTTCAGCAGTGGACGTCTTCTGGCTGATGATGATGATGATGAGATAAGTTTTATTTAAGAATAGATTTAAATTGGGTAAGAAATTTCTGAGATATAAACGCTTAAAGTTTAGTAGGGATAGTGAGCGGATGCTCTGTCTTTCTATGGCAAAGCGTGTGTTAGTATGGCATTTCTAAGGCATGCGCAAGGCTTGACGTCATAACGTGCTATAGTGCGCGCTCTGTCTAGCTTATAAAAACAAATAACAGATTTTAATTTTGTTTTCGTTGATGGGCTTTATTTATGACCAACTTTAATGTGAGGTAATAAAAATAATTGACCAATAGTCTTTAAAAGTTATACATAAAAGTCACAAGGCATAGAAAATTATAGTCAATAAACGTCCGCAGGTTCATATATAAACATAGCTGTATACAATTTATATCGAAACAAAACTATTTTAACAAATCCAATCGTATATTTATACATTTACGGCTCAGTTCTCTAATGTCTGTTCGATTTGCACAACATCGTCAAAACTCGTGAACCGTCGGTCGTTGAGCAAGCGAGACAGCAATTATGTCTGAATCGCAAGTGGGAAGTTCTCTCCCGATAGAAAGTGACTATTTTATCTTTCTCTCCCGTTGGTCAGACGGTGGTTCGTCAGCCACGTTGACCTGTCTGTTACGGCTCTTACGGTGTGTTACTGCTTGTGCAACTATCGCGTCACTGTGGATCCAATCTGGCTGTGTATTGAGTCCAGCCAGATTGAGTATTTCCGAGATTAGGGCGTCATTGTGGCATCTTTGTATTTTTTTGATCGAAGCCTATAGTATATAGTAATATTCATAGCGTACTTACAGCGCTGTGTGCAGATGCGTGTTGGTATAGAAGCCGGGCACGTTGTGGGGTCGCTCGTGGTCAGGCTCGCGCGGGATGGAGAGTCGCCCGCTGATGGCGCCCAGCGAGCCCGTCAGACGAGCGCGGTGCGGCAGACCGGACACTACACAATACAGACAAAAAAACTAAAGAACCGCATTACAAAAAAAATATTTTAGGTATCTGGGTTTTCAGGCATAAAACGAAATAATTATAAATTTAGAAAACCCTGTGCGAAGCCGAGGCGGGTCGCTAGTACCAGATATAATCAAAATGTAAACTTACTATTAGGAGCCAGTGGATAATATGGCATCGGATTCCCTTCTCTCACTTCTGTTGGATGCACGTTTTGAAGCAACGGAGCGTTGTAGCAGGTTTGTGTGTTTGGTATCTGTTGAAAAATCATGATATACATTGTTACAAGAGCTCACAATAGAAACTAATACAAAATAAAGTTATATGATTATTTACGGGATATTTACCGTGGTAAGGTTGTGGAAGGAGCTCCCGATATTTCGGCGCAGTTACATGCACCATGTTCACGGGAAGACTGAACTGACTGACTGGGTAAATATCCCGTAAATAATCATATAACTTTAGTGAACAACCGTGATAGTTTAAAACGGTGTTTAATACAAAATAATTATCAATATAAAAAACCAACTTCATAAAAATGTCAGAACTGGAGCAAATTAAAATGGAACCACACGGGAAGCACCAGCTTTCAAATAAAAAAAAAATCATCAAAATCGGTTCACCCAGTCGAAAGTTCTGAGGTAACTAACATAAAAAAAATAAGAAATAAAAATTAGAACCTTCTCGTTTTTGGAAGTCTATTAAGATTGTTTAGATTGATTTCGAATTAAGCGGCTTTGTTACAATATTGGCATCAATTCTGTTGTACCAATCCTTAAACTAAACTAATTTGACAGGACTAAAATTGTCGGCGTCTTCTTGTTGCCATCCTTTTCTGACGTATTTAAATGATACGTCAGATGATACGTCAGAAATAGATGGCAAGAATTTCAGAGCTGGCGAATTTAGTTTAGTTTAGAGAATGGTACATCAGTCAATTTGGTGAACAATAGTTGTCGAACAAGTAGACATCAAAGCTACAATGCAACACGGTTTATATTGAATTTGTTCAGAAGAGGAAGTACAGAGCAGACATCTTATTTTCTCTCTTTTTTATCGTTAAACGGTTTTACTTTTTATGGTTTTATGGCTATGCATTTGACGACAGCTCACCTGATGTTAAATGACAAACGAAGATGGTAAACACGCCTACCTTGGAATGGGAACTGGCTATCAAGTGATACTGCCAAAACTCACCGTTAGCATGGCTACAGACTTTAAACTTGAGGGTGGTAGCCCAGTTGGGCTTTAGAAAGCGCCCTACCACCATACTATGGTTTCTTCTAATTTTGCAAAATCTCAGCAAAATAGGTTAGGAGTTAAAGTGGTTCTAATTGAACTTTTAAGATTTGACCTAAACAAACTTACATACAAACATTGCAAATGAAATAAAAGCTTGTAAAAAGATTCATCATGTTTTGTACCTGTATCGTCAATACCTGTTGTAGAGGGCGCGGCATGTTGACGTACCCGTGTCCATTACAGGAAAGGTCGTCGGGACGTGTCATCGCGTCGACAGTCGCGGGGAAACTGCGGTGGTATTGACCTTCCGACATCAACCTGTACATTAAAATGCTTAAGGTTTTTTTGGCCAAGTGAATTGACGATCTCCAAGATAATCTGCATGTTTCAGCGCTGTTTCGACCCCTAATTATGAGGTAACATTAAGGCGTTAGAAGGTTAATCCCTGTGGAAATAGTAGTTTACCTAGCGTTCTCGGCGCGGCACTGTGCGACGACCTCGTCGTACGGCGGCGGCGCCTCGCCGCGCGGCAGGTAGCCCCCGGGCTTCCACCCGCCAAGCGCCGTCTCACACTGGCTGCTCATGTATGCCATGCTGCCACTTATGTATCTGTAAGAATAACAGTCTTCTGGAATTTCACAAATATATTTCGCAAATTTTCACAAATATATGCTTTTACTAGATAAGTATTTAATTCACTACCTTGCGATAAATAACCATCATCATCTTCATTTCAGCCATAGCCATCTTCATACAGTCCACTGCTGGACATAGGCCTTCCCCATCGATTTCCAAAAGGGCCAGTTGGAAGCAGCCTGCATCCAGCGTTTTCCTGCGTTCTCTTTTAAGTTGTCTGCCCATTTTGTGGGTGGAATAACCATCATATCTTTTTTTTTAAAGGTTGAGAAAGTATTGTTTGGACGAGTTTCCAGTTAGCAGAGAAAGGCTCATCCATACCCGATGCTAGTCAAGCTCCTCTGGTCGTCAGCGTGCGTGGCGCGGCGTCGCTTCTGCTTTCTAACTCGGTAAACCACCAGCAGAACAGTGGCAAGCACGACGGCTGCGGCACCGCCAGCCGCCACGCGAACATTTGCCTCGGCTGCGTCCGCCGGCTTCACCACATCGTCCAGGCAGATGAACTCGCAGCAAGTGACGCCCACTCGGAACGAGCGGCAGTCCTGATCATTATTATGAATAAAGTTAGCTAGTTTTTGGACTAACGATTTAGACATTTAGCCGGTAAATATTAACCGGTTGATGAGTTTTGACGATGTTGTATGAATCAAACTCATATTAGAAAACCGAGCTGTAAAAGTATGGTATGTGATATAAGGGGCGCTTACCCGACGGCGAACTTGCGCAGTGACAAAAGGAGGAAACATTATTCCATAAGCTTGTGAAGTCAGAGAGGCGTGTCTACATCGTAGGACCTGTGATATATGAATGCCAGCCCATACACGTACACAATGCATCTTCCACCATGTCGATTTAAAGTCAGGGTTAAAATTGGCTCCTTGACCAACAATATTATAATCTTGATGACTAGATTTCCGAAGCAAACATAAAGAGACCATGTTGTAAGATTTTGAAATTATTGTACAGTAAGTAAGTATAGGATTGAAAAGTTATAAGCTATATACATTAGTAAACATCTGATGGAATTTATGGAATAAGAAAATTTTATTTAAAGTAATAAAATTGATTTTACTACACTAAAACTTGTGTTTCCCTACCACCTGTAAACCTAAACCTACACATTCACTATTGCTCCAATTTTTCTCAATTATCATCTCCCTCTTGCTTATGTATCCCTATAGATCGTGTCAATAATATAAGGTATCTGGGCGTAATCATTGATGGCAATCTTTCCTACAAGCATCATATAATAAACATGGCTTCCCGCACACGCAAACTGATATACGTCATGATGAACCTCAGAGACTGTACATGCCTCTCTTGAGGCAAATTTACTTTGCGTTGTGCCAACCAATAATACAGTACTGTGTTCTTGTCTGGGGTAGTGCTGGACAAACCATATTCATGACAGCGGAGAGAGCTCAAAGAGCATTGATTAAGGTCATTCTACGCAAACCTTTTCGCTTTTCCACTGACTTAATTTACAGCGAGTTCAAAGTGTTGCGAGTTCGACAACTCTTTCTATACTGTGCCGCCCAAAAAACTCGCAAAAGTTTAAAAACGTATCCAGACTACGATATTCTAAAAAATAAGCGTGCCTTCTGGTGTAGACTCTCGGTTCCAAGAGCTAGTTCATTGATTGCTAAACGTTGTCCTGCCTACTCTCTCCCGTGTGTTTATAACAACATATGTAGAAAAGTCTGCCGGGACCCCTATCTTACTATATCTGCCTTCAAAAGAAACGTCAGAGACTGGCTGCTAAGGTTGTCCTATGAGGAGACCGAGGGCATTATCCATAGCTTATAGCTTATACAGTGAGTAGCAGTTTTTTAAACAGAAGTTTTCCTTTTCCCTTAACCTTGAGTTGCCATACACAGAAAAATATTGTTTAATTTGTACGATCTTTTATTTTGTTGTATTTTATTTTAACGTTTATTTAGTTGTTATTTTTGGAAATATTTTTTACACAGATTAAACCCTTAGTAAACTCCGCACTTGAGCCCCAAGATTCAAGCCTCGTGCTTAGTGGGGCTCACCGATTATCCTTTATATACATATATATACTAAGAATCTAACCACCCTGTGTTAACTTTTTAAGTTGTTTACCAAAAATGTGATATGCATTCTTTGTATATTGTATACTGTTATTTTTCTGTGAAATAAATTATCTTATCTTATCTTATTTAAGGTGTATAACATCTTCTTTTTCTTATATATAAACGGTGATGTGTGCATGTATGTTCCCTATATGGACTCCGAAACGGAAGGACCGATTTTGTTGGGACTTTCACTAAATAAATAAATAAAAATCTGGGACATTATTGCACACATGGTCATCTGACCCCAAACTAAGCAGAGCTTGTAATATGGCTGCCAAAGACTGATATACATACATAACTCACTGGCAGATAGTTGATTTTAAAAGGAGTAATAACCGCAAGTGAAACCGCGCAGCTAGTACATACAATAGTAGTAGTGATACAATAATAACCTGTTTGTTGATCTTTAAATAAATTGAAAAAAAAAAGAAGAAAAAACACCTTTTTAATGACTTCAAAAAAGCAGGGGGTCATATTTTTAATAATTTTTTTTATGTCTAGGTACTAGGTAAAAAATAATTATCTTAATTGGTTTATAAAAGACAGCTTTTATAAATCAATTTAAAATATATGTTTTTTTATTTATAAGGATACTCTGTCAGAATCGTACCATGCTATTTTCTCAAAATCAGTCCAAAAGGTTGGTTTTTAAATCAAAATAAACTGCAAAAATTTGTAATTCAAGTAAAAATTGCGTATTTACTCATTTTTAAGTTAGTTTTTTATTATATTTAAAATTATTGATACCAGCAGGGTCAGACTGGGCCGGAAGGGCCCGGATGGCTCCCCACAAGCCCGGGGCTCGAGACTTTCTAGGCTTCGCAGCTCCCTATTGTACCTATTGCCTGGCTTGCGGCAAGCCCCGCAAGCCAGGCCCAGGGGAGGCCAGAACAGGCTGGGGCCCGGCTGGCAAACACCACCTCCTCTATATGGTCAGTCCTACCCTGGATACCAGTAAAGTGTAGTTTTTAATATCATTTGTTTAATTAAATGTTTTGCACTTATTTAGAGCCTATATACTACTTAAGAGCAGTAAATGGATATAATAATTATAATTTAGTTAATAATCATATTAAATATGTATGGTGTGGTAAGTGACATGTTCGGTACCTGGGGAGGTGAACAGAGGACCGCCTTGCACTCCAAGGGCACTCCATTGTCACACACGCAGAGTGTACAAGTGTCTGGGCCTGGCACATAGTGGATACCGTGGGACACCAGTCTGCCGCGCAAATCCGTGCAGTCTCGCTGTGCTGATGCACCTAGAACAACACCTCACCATCAGAACACCAGATCCATTGATAAAAATGCCGTAAGTCATTATTATTCCACACTTACTAGCTAAAATAGAAATACACAAACACAACACCATCCAGCGCAACATCATAATTGAGGATCTCCAATTAGATGATCACCGAAAAGTCCTCATTTTTAAGAATATTGGACTTTTGTCTTATTTTATAATCGATATTCGGCTGTCGGCGGCAGTCCAATGCCTCATGTAATGCAAAAATCTTTTCGATCATGCGTCTTGGCAGTTTCGCTTTTGCTTTGCGTAAATGACGTGAGGGGAACGGGAGGAGGAGAAAAGGTTATGTCAAGACAAATGTCAATATATAACTTTTTTTGTTCACTGGGCAGGCTAAAGTCTATAAGGTCATACCGCCTCGTCTTACGTATTTTAAAAACAAATCCCAATAAAAAGATGGTGTTAACATAATTAGAGAGGAAGTTCTAATATGAGGAAAGGAAATCTATGGAGTTTTGGAAACATGAAAATAAACGTTACACCTCAATAAACGAGGAATTATATGCGATAATAAAAAATAAATAAATTATTATGATATTATACGGTCAAGCCAATTACATATCTCACAAATTATACATAAAAATTAAAAGGAAATACAATAAGTCTCCACCTCTATACTGCAGCATGAGTTTGACTTGACTGTGACTTACTTTGCTTGACTCTGACTGTGACTATGACTTGTTTGACGCTATTTATTGGTACTTTGTTTTATTCGTATTGTCATCGGTGCTGGCTGTGTGTCAGGCGTGTCAGTCTGTCATCTGTCCTGTCATTTGTCATCACTTGTGCGATGTGCGAGGAGGGAGTTTTTCGCATCTTTTCTTTTAGTCGTGATTTTTATGTTTTGCGTAGCGGCTATGAATGTAAATTAGATAAATAATGTTCAAAAATGGCAGGTTTTGACTATACCGGATACAATAGACCTTTTGGTCTTGATCATAATAAAGAAACCAGTGATTTGTACGACGCCCGCTATCAGCAGATCTATGGATACCATACTCCAGTTACCGAAGAGTTCCAGGGACCACCCTTGGTTATGGACGACAATCCAGAAGAAGGTACAATATATGATGCACCAGGTCTTAATTTAAATCACCTACAATGTTCTAGTTGTAATAAAAATGCCAAGCCTTAACAATGAAAAAAATCCGTTCCTGGAATGTTATAAAAGCTCGTAAAAACTGATTACATCTGGGAATAAAGTAGTGAGATACCTATTAAGTATCAGAAGAATCTATGCCATATTATATCTGAAACATTCTGTTCTGTCTTGTACAGGGGCTGAAAGAATCTTTGTTCTAATTTGTATGTGTAATTGTTTCTTTCAGACAACAACACTTATATAACTACAGCAATAAGCGTTGCAAGTCTCATCACTGAAAATCTCCTCAGCCATCCATTTATAGTGCTAAGAAGACAATGCCAGGTTTGTAAAATAGAAAGTAACTGTTTTGTCTTTTTTGGACCCCCGGGTATGTCCTAAAACTGCGACCTGAACCACCGGAGGATGGGCAGCAGTGTCCTATTAGTCCACGGTGAACATACTGCGATTCCCAAGCCGCCTGCCTAGTGTGGGGATTATGGCAACACCTCTTAGAGGAAGGCCTTTGTTCAGCAGTGGACATTGAATGGCTGATGATGTGTGTGTGTGTCTGATGTTCTGTCCTTTTAGAACTTAATTATAATTTAGTTTGCATCTTGAGGGTGGATACACAGGGTTTCACAGAAGGGTGGTTCTACACTGATAGAAGGTTATTGTAATCATCATTATGAACAACTTCTACATAGGAATTAAACCTGTATTTGTCAAAAAAATATGCTGTTCAGTAGAAAAAAGTCATCCACACAACAAAATATATTGAACAGCTGGTTTTTTTTTCACAATTTATTTATTATTGTTTGCTGCACAGAAAAGAGAAATAAATAGAATAGAAATGAGAAGGAAAATCTGTCGCCAGGTATTGTGACATAAATAAGAGTGTTCATTCATATTTATGTCAACACGTCGAACTCCGCATCACAGTTGCTATGGGTTTATAAGGGTGCAACTGACTTTTTTTTTTATTGTAAGTTAGGCTTGCGCTTGAAAACACTCAGATTGTAACTATCGGGGGACACCCATTCAGGCAGCGCATTCCACATACTACAAATTTCTTACAAAAATGCCTTGACAGCCGTTCTAATTTAACCACAATATTTTTTTTCTCTGCTTTGCTGCATCCTAATCTTATAATCCTTTACGGTGCTCAGTGCGAAACAAATATTCTCACCTTATAATGAACATTCTCACCTTCTGGAAGATAGATGGCGTTAATGTGGTTATCTACATCTACAATTCTAACTTGGGGAGTTCTTTATTGCACAATGTTTCACTTTTGATACAAACACAGGGTTTAGAATTTTTATGTTTGTTCACTCACATCTCCTAACCCATTGGACAGATTTTAATGTGGTTTTAGATAGATAGATAAACTCTTTATTGTTCACACAACAAATAATATAATACACGATAAAACAGCTTTAAAAATAAACTAGTGCAATAATCGGCGGCGGCCTTATCGCTAAAAGCGATCTCTTTACGAATATGCTTAGCTATGACCAGGTTGAACTACAGGCTATGTTATTTTGCAAAAGGGCCGGATTAAGGGAGGATTTTTTTTGAAAATTTATATGAAAATCTACGCGTACGAAATTGCTGGCAACAGCACTAGTACATATATAAGAATATGATATTCAAGAAATAAATTTTTCAGGTCCATAACAGTCTCAAAAATACTCACATAGTTCCCTACACATTGCTGCCTGTAGTGGTTAGAATGCACAGACGGCAGGACGTCACCACTCTGTGGAAAGGCATTGGATCTACTTGCATAGTGAAAGGACTCAACTTGGCTGTTGAAGATGTGGTGGCCAAAGGAACAGGATGGCCCAAGTATGTGTAATAATAAAAATATCTGGTTTTGCCGGATACCGAATATCTGGCCAACCTTGAAACCAGATAGCCGGATATCCACATTCACTGAACATTTCCTATTGGCATAACGTAACTATTAGAGAATGCAATCCTGCAAGATAATTTCAATCCAGGGACTATTGGACTGAACTATCTTAGTCCCGCTGGATCCAGGTATTTGCGGAATCCAGCAGGGTGGCCTTAACCTTTGAAATCAATCGTAATAAAGACCTAATAGACATTGTTTTCATGGTTTTAATTTTAACCAAAATTATACAAGCTTTTTAGTATTCTAAATGGTTTATTAATACTTTTAACAAAAATAGTAAAAATCAAAAGTCAACATTCAAATGGCGCGGGAGAGGAATTCTATCCCCCATGGGCATGGGGGAGAGAATTCTCCCGCGCCGTTCAGGGCGCCTAGGATAGTAAAGAGTAGGAGTACTTTCCTAGGCGCCCCGAACCTTACGCATTGTTTCCACGCGCCGTTGCGCGCAGAGTAACACTTACGATCCACGCTTTTCTGTAATAAAGCTAGTCCAGCGAGATTCCCAAACATATTCGTCTGAGATAAGCCCCGCAAAATATATGCGGGATCCCGGGATTGCATTACCTAGTTTCACCATTTATAACTTTTACGGCTGGACCAATTTTCATGATCTTTGCTTTGTTGGATTTCTCTTCGCCCCGAATAGCAGAATATGTATTAAAATATCGGAAAATTTTGCGAAAAAACATTTTTTTCATACATTTTGTATAAAACAGCAAACATTGTTATAGCCGTAACAGACACGTCAACATGGCTGACGTCAACCAATGAGAGAAAAAGAGAGGGCAATTATATTCTCACTCTTTCTCTCCCGTTTGTCAGACGGCGGTTTGTCAGCCAAGTTCGACACGTTACGGCTACTACATAGGAAAAAAAACCCATAGGTGGTTGCTGTCGCTACCAAGGAGATTGCTTCAAAGAGGTACTTTATAAAGTGGGCGAAACGGCGGGGAACAGCTAGTAACATATAAAAACTTACAATCAATATTGTTATATCAAAACATTTTGATTACTTATACTTGTTTTTTATTTCCAGAGAATTTGGAAAATGTGGCACAGTTCTGCAGTTCCTTCAGCACATTACTCTAAAATGGTAAACAGACCTTTTTTTTATGAATCTACTGAAATGTTATGTTTAATGGTGCATCCACACCTTATTTATATTTTTAACCCCCGATACAAACAAAAGGGTGATGTTATAAGTGACATGTGCATGTAAGTACTGTGCAAAAACAATATAATAATATCATGGATTACCAAAAACAACTTAATGTATGTAATTAAAAAAGTCTTACGAAAAACATCTTTTTTGTAGGTATAATGGAAATAGGAATGTTATGAAAAGGGAAGTAGCCAAAACACATCAAATATAAAAAAAAAACTTGCATAAAGAGTTTCAATAATATATTTAAAATTATCAGAGTGCAATAAATTGGTCTCCATCTCCATCCATGGATGTACCAGTATAGGACTTATATACTATTTATAGATAGGGTACTTAGTAATAATGTACAGAATGGAAACTTTTGTAAAGACATTACAGGAAAATGGTTATGTAAAATAATTCTCGCAGTTAAAAAAACACGTTTTAAAGTCGCTAATTCTGAAGATCGTGGTTAGGATAATGGGACAAAATATTTAAATTATTGCATTGTCATCGGTCCTTGATAAGTATGCAAAGTTTCAAATCAATCCCTCATTTTGAATGGGGTGAAAATCACTTTCAAAGATACCGTTACATAGATACGTACCAAGCTAATAAAAGCGTATTAAAAACTAACCCATTCTGGAGATATCGCACATCCGGTGCAAGAATGACATAATTGTCATTTTTTCCAATTTTTACCTAAGTATGACACAACTCTTTAAATCACATTTTTTACCTGGTGCAAAAACGACGTAACTCTAGAACGGCTACTTGCCTCCAGAGGGCATTTATGCCATCAAACATTTCTAGAAATTTCGTGAGTGCTAGTGGCAACAACGTCTGATTGGTCAGTTGTGCGCGGGGAGCCGCCGAGAACACAAGTGGCTGGAGACTTCATCGTCGTTTAGGTAATTGTGACAAAATATTTACTCTTTTGTAGCGCAAGAATGACACAAACGTCATTTCCGTCATTCTTGCACCATATTGCTATGATTTTAGTAAGGTGCAATATCGACTTAAGAGACCATTACGCCAGTATGTTTTTGCATCCTTTGGCGTAACTAGCCTTTGCGTCGTTATAACACAAAACATTAATGGTCATAAGTAAATGATGACAAAATTATAATAATATTCTTAAATTTTTGATCTTTATTACCTTTCAGCTTAAAATGAGAAGCCGTGCACAGCGATTAGCTCGTTTAGGGAAGCAAGGATATGTGGCGCCTCCGTTTTCAAAATGCACCGACATGAATGATCCTACAGATAATAATGATCAAGCTCATCAATGTAGTAAGTCGACCATATTATATTACATGCTATTTTACTATTTTTGGCGAAGGCTACCATCTCTTTTTTAATTTTCTACGTACCTAGAAAATATTATAAACCTTATAAGTACATAAAAGCTATTTCCCTTCCAAATTTCATCTTAATCTGTTTAGCTGTTTCAGCTTGAAGAAGTAACAAACATACTTACTCACACACTCGCACAAACTTTTGAATTTATAATATTAGCTGGGCCCGCGGTTTCACCCACTATCATATAGGGACCATCCATAATATAAAAAAAAAATGTGATAAAAAGTAGCCTATGTGTTATTCAAGGGTATAGCCTACCTCCATACTAAATTTCATCCAAATCCGTTCAGCCCTTTCAGCTTGAAGGAGTTACAAACATACAGACAGAGACACACACACATCGACAAACGTTCGCCTTTATAATATTAGTTTAATCGTGTGACGTAATTAAGAATGACGATGTTTTGTTTTGTTGTAGACTTGAGGTCTGAGAAGTCAGAACAACAGATCTCCGCACCTGCGAACTGTTTTAATACTGAACCAGCTTCATCAATTTTAGCTGTAAACGATAGAGCAAGCTCACTAGCTCTGTCAGTAGTTTTACAAGACCATGAAAATTTTGAGCCTGATATGGAACCAACAGTATCACATACGAGTACAAGCCAAAGCAACCCTACATACACTTGTGCTGAAAATAAGGATGGTGGGTTTAAACTTCTTTTAGCTGGTACTTAAAGCCAGTACTACATACTTACCACAGAACCCTAATAAATTGCCACGTTTGCTGTCTCGTTCGAACAAGCACCGAGCAAAAATGTTTGAAACATTTTTAGAAATAATAAAATACTGAAATAAATAATTATCGTTATCAATTTCAATAAAAACTTTCATCAAAAATTTGATTTTGATCCAAGCAAGTCTTCATACATAGTAAAGGGTCAATTTTTTATTATTATAAATTTTTGTTAGTACATTAAGTCATTTTGTACATTGAATATTATTTTAAGTGCGCGAACGAGACAGTGAATTGGCCCTTAATGTCAACGTTTTGTTTTGTTGTAGACCTAGATGCTGAGAAGTTAGAACAACCGTTTTCTCCACCTGCAGAATATTCCAATGAGAAACCAGCGTCATCAGTTACAGCAGCACACGATAGCGAAAGTTCACTAGCTGCTTCAGTAGTTTTGAAAGATGACGAAACTTTTAAACCAGATATGGAACCAACAGTACCATATACAAACCAGACTAACCCTACCAAAACATGCACTAAAAATTGTAACGGTTGGTTTGGCAAGACTTATTTTGCTTGATAATTTTGTTTATGCTCTATCTGCATAATTAGAATATTATAGTTAGTAATAGAACATAAATCTTTACTAAGTGTTTGCATTATTCATTAATGTTATAGGTACGCGAAGAATGTCTCCATCAATATTAAATGATACTAACAAAATTTCTACGGGAACGGAAGCTGTCTGTAGTAGTGCTATACATGACAAAGAGTGTTCTGACGGGGAAGACTTTTCGCCAAATGACAGTGGTGATGAATTTAAACCTATAAAGCGTAAACGCAAACGCCTGCAATCAATATCATCGACTGGATCATCCTCAAGTGATAAGTCATCAAGTTCAAGCTCATCCTCTAGTAGCTCTTGTAAGACCAATGTACTAATGAATGTAAATGAAAATAAACACATGGAGCACGATAGAGACAAAGGACGCTCTTCTGAACACATAGAGATATCGTCTTCTCCAGTAAAAAAGGGAAAAAGGAAAACGAGGAATCCGCACGTTTGGAAAAGAAACACAAAGAAGCTATTGAAAAATACTGGCAAGGAATACATATCCAGTTCTGGCAAGACTGTTGATTCTAAATGTATGAGACCACCATGTACGGATAAATGTAGACTTTACTGTTCCAAAAATCTCCCAGAAGAGACAAGAAAACAAATATTCAAGTCTTATTGGGAGTTAGGATTGTTACAAAGACAAAGAGATTTTTTAAGCTCTTGTATTACACCATTGGTGGTAGCTTGCAGACGAATAAGGATGGATGCAGTGAGGCCAAGAAAACCCAACTGTGGATTTTATTTTGTCAATGACGGCAAAAATGTACGTGTATGTAAAACGTTCCTCTTGAATACATTAGGAATAGCAGAGAGGACTCTGCGAACAGTTATTGATGCTAAAGTGAGCGATGTAGGCATCACTCCACAAGACAAAAGAGGCAAACATGGCAAACAAGTAAAGATAGATTCGGAGATTAAAGAATCAGTTCGTTTGCATATCAATTCCATCCCAAGGGTAGATAGTCACTACCTAAGAGCAAACACGTCTCGTGAGTTCATTGATGGTGGCCTAACTATTGCTGAACTCCATCGTCTATACAAAGAGGTGCGAGCCTCTGCAAATAAAGAAGCAGCCACTTATGATACATACGCCCGTATATTCAACACAGAATTTAATATTTCGTTTTTCTTTCCAAAAAAAGACCAGTGTGATCTTTGTGAAGCATACAAAAACTCTGATGAAGAAGGTAAAAAAAAATTGGAACAAAATTACCAAGATCATTTAAAGCAAAAAGAACTTAGCCGGATAGAGAAGTCTCATGATATAACATTGTGTCTGGAGCCTGAAAGTAATTTAATAGTAGCAATATACGACTTGCAAGCAGTAATGCCAGTGCCATTGGGAGAATCTTCTGCATTTTTTTACAAATCTAAACTCAATTGCTATAATTTCACTGTAAGTTAATCATATGCAATTATCTGATCTTTTGAAAGATTATTACTCTCTTGTCACGCTTATAATTATTAATATTTTTTTTAGATAACGGACATGAAAAATAAGACAACCTCCTGTTATTTTTGGCACGAAGGACTAGGAAACAGAGGCGCGATTGAAATCGGGAGTTGTGTATTTAAGTTTCTGCAAAAGATAGCTGACGACCATCCGAATTGTGACGTAATATTCTTTTCTGACAATTGCTGCGGACAACAAAAGAACAGGTAAACATTTTATTTGCGGATTTGAGCTTCTTCGCACCAGTTATTGCTGACCCGCAATGATATTATGTGGCCTATGACTAAAGATCAAACTGGTTTTAGAATGCTTATATTACTTTATAATTATTTCAGATATTTGATGTCTATGTATTACTTCGTGGTAAAAACGTTGCCCATAAACTCGATAACGCACAAATTTTTAATACGCGGACACACCCAAAATGACAGTGGGGGACAGTGCCCACTCAATAATTGAAAAGTCAATTAAGAGGGCAAAAAAATCTGGACCTATATATACACCAGATCACTATGTGCAAATAATAAGAAATGCGAAAAAGACGGGGAAGCCTTTCATAGTAAACGAACTAAACTATAATGATTTCTTCGATCTAAAATCATTATCAGAAGAAATAGGGCTCAACACTGGAACTATGAAGTTAACAGAAGTTAAAGTTGTTCGGTTTACCGATACCGACATTTATGCGTACAAGACTGGCTATGACGAGGAATGGAAGCATGTTGACGTCAAAATTACTAAAGGGCGTTCTTCTAACAAGAGGCCTAACTCAATGCATGATTTAAAGTTAAAACCAGCATACAATGCGAAGATCAGCATTGCTGAAAGAAAGAAAAAGGACTTACTGCAACTGATTCAAACCAGCATAGTGCCAAAATTCTATGAAGGATTTTATAAGAGTCTTTAATAGTAGATTGTTAGTATAAAAAAATAATATTGTATAAGAAATAACAGAAAGTTTTATTTATTTGACCATTATCAACGGGACATAATTGATTTTCAATGAAAATCTTAGCACAACAACGACACAAGTGTATATTGTATTTTTTTTATTAATTTATTTGAGGGTTGTTTTCAATAATGTCTGATGTTTTATTTAATTAATTAGTAAGCTGAAAGTCCATATCATCATTTAACCACCAAAAAGGATGATTATGTTCACACATTACGATAAAAATGCAATCCGAATTTAAATATGGCTTTCCTCCAAAGTTATAATCTATGCATTTATGCCATTCTTGCACCGGATGTGCGATATATTGACTGATATTTATGAATTTCGAAAAATGTTGATGCTGTTCAGTAGCTATAATTCTCACTATAATATTTTTTTCCAAAGTATGGAAATGCCAATCAAAGCATTTCCAAAATCAACTGAATGTCTCCTCTAATTGCTTTCCTGTATAATAGTTAAGGTACTTACTTACTGTCCTAATTAAAGTTTTCATCCTAAGTACCTGTCTATAAATATAATCCTTTTTATAATATTATTTTCCTTACAGTGTGAGCATAGCAATCATCACTCCATTCTACTCCGCAAGCCTTGTTGAGACGGTCCAAAGTGACATTGCCAGTGACAAGCCAGCTCTGTTCGATGTGTTTCGGGAAGGACTTGTGCGCCTACTAGAGTGGGGGACTCCGAGCCGCGGGCGAATGCTCCCGATATGGGCCATAGTGATGCCTACCGTTGCACTGGGAGTGTCTAAGTACCTAGCACAGTAAGTTTTTGGGCAACAAAATATTACAGAATATGCTTGTGTCCTTGTTTAATTTATTATATATACATTACTCATACTGACATAATTATTTAAATTGGCTGATACATTTGTAATATATAAGTATTTAAATTAATTTTTGGTGGGGATAGAGTGTGGATGCTTTATCTCTAATCTATCCCGCAAAGCGTGTATTAGTGTAGTAGTTAGGCATGTTGAGTATTTTTTGGGTGATCAAAAATCATGGAACTCGCGTCATCGTCACGCTGTCACAGAATACATAGATACATAGTACCATGTATTTTAAAACAGCGCCATCTCTTGTAGAGTAGGTGAATTACTACTTAAGTTTTCATTTCTGACGTGCAGTCCTATGACTGATGTGGGTTTTTTTATCGGTCAACAGTTGGCAGAGAAATCGGTGAACACCACAAACCTAAAAAAATTTTTTGCTACAAAAAAAAAATTCAGTGAAACATAGAACCGTCCTCCTTTTTTGAAGTGTGTTAATTACCACCACACATACATTTCTGGTCAAGGCCTAGCGCATCACAGAAAGAAGGAATAAAATTATTTGTAATTTTCAGCATAGCCATCAAGAGTATAACAACGAAGGTTCTCCGTTTCCAACAACGAAACAAGCATGAGTTGAGTGACTCATACAATTCAAACTACACGAAAACATCACAGAACCCTCTGCTTGAAGATATCAACGTGAAAGCCAACATCTTCGCGTTTGTAACTATGGAGATCATCTTCTACCCTATTGAGACTATTGTTCATAGGCTTCACATACAGGTAAAAGAGTAAAACTATAAAATTGTACACATATTTTTTTGGGTTCCATACCCATAAAGTGTAAACAGGACCCTATTAAGTTACTAAGCATACGTCGTCTCTCTGTCCTACCTTTTAACGGTTGTATCTTTCGACCCGTAATAAATAGCCAGATGAAATTTTCACAGAATATGTAATGTTACGGCGTATTAACTAAGAAATAATAATAACGTCAAAAAGTCATCAATACGTTTTTTTAAACACTTTTGTATTTGCTCTAATGTAAAAACGATAATACGTACGAGCATCAAACTTGGCATGATTATAGTACCCACTCTAAAGCAGTCATTAGTTCGATGGAAGACCGCCTCAGCATGATGTTGTCTTTTGCCGACTGGCCCCGAACTGCCCCGGTGGCTCAGTTGGTTGAACCTACATTCTGCACTTTGGCGTCCATTCCCTTCTAGGGCAAAAATTCATGTGATGAACATTTGTATTTAAAATTTATATATGTGTAGATATATCAGTCTCTGGCAGCCATATTATTAGCTAGAGATATTTATTTTTGTATTTTGTGATAGTATGGAACTGAGGGTTCCCTACTGCAAATACCCATTCTCAGTTAAGGTCTGTTTAATACTGATGATGCAATTACGAAAACAATACAATGCATACCCAGATATTTTTTTAAGCCATAGGTACAAACAAGTAGATTGGCCGCCTGATGGTAAGCAGTCACCGTTGCCTATGAATAATTGTAATACCAGAGGTATCACAAATACGTTGCCGACAATACAATACAATAAGTTTTTATTAAAAACCACAAAAACAAGGATAACATTATAAATTACAGTAATTATCTAAGCTTTTAACAGGCGGCCTTATCGCTTAAAGCGATCTCTTCCAGGCAACCGTGTGTGTGCCGACCCTTTAGACTAGTAACTCGCCTTTTCAAGAACCCTATGTTGTAGCTTCTCGGATACACCGCGGAAGGTAGCTTAGCTCATTCCAGATTTTACAGGTGTGAGGCAAGAAAGATCGTGTGAATCGCAGTGCGCGATTTCCAATGATCTATGATATGCGGATGAGCTTTCAGGAAGTGGCGGCTAGTACAATGATAAAACTGTGACGCCGGCATCAGATCAAGCAGTTCTATCAAATTCTAAACACTGCAATAAAATGTAAAGAAACCCAATGTCTGCATGTTGATTGGCTCTAAGTGTTTAATGAGCTAACTGGGAAAAGGCATTCTGTGAATGATCAAGTAGTGTAAATATTTAAATCTAACTGATCTAACCATTCTGGACTATTTGCAGGGTACAAGAACTATAATAGACAACTTGGATACAGGCACATCAGTGACACCTATTCTGACTGGTTACGAAGGCTTTATGGACTGCTACACCACCACCATCGCCCGGGAAGGCATGTCCGGACTATACAAAGGGTTCGGGGCCTTAGTATTACAATTAGCAGCTCACTTAGCAATAATTAAATTAACAACCATAGTGGTATCAGAGATAACCAATCTATTGAAGCCGGCAAAGTCACCGACAAATTCTGAAGATTCGGTTCATTCACAACAAAAATATTTATTCAATTAGTTAATAGCAAATTGTTATTTATCTGAGATTATCAATAATTTATGGAATGTCAGTAACATTATAATTTATACACACTTCACCCTGAACTGGTTTATGATATCTGTGAATGAATTTATTGAAACACACTCCAAAAATGATCTAACAGTTACCATAGTATTGTATGAATTTGTAGCTATGTTTTTGTTATTTTTATAAAGATTATTGGCTAGGTGGTAAGTAAAGAGTCAGCTTTGATAGCAATTTTAGTGAAATGCATTAAGACTCAATAGAAAATCAGTTTTGTTTTGAATAAAATATAAATTTTAAATGTTTTATGGATTATTTCTATCCCTAACTATAATATGAATAAAGGTATGTTTCTACAGGGGCGGAGATGAGAGAAGCCAAAAAGAAATTCCAGGATCAACCAATCACATTATTTTAAATCCAATTCCACAGGGTCGGAATGAGAGAAGCCAAAAAGAAATTCCAGGATCAACCAATCACATTAGTTTAAATCTAGGTCTTGTCTCTGCTCTGCTTCAATGGAAAAAGTCATAGCAGAGACGAAGAGTTGGGTCTATACCACTAGTCCCATGATGGGACAACTGACACTATTTTGTTCCAGTAGCCCCATGGGATAAGTGACACCAGTATTTTGAACCCACCATTCCCATCGTCTTGTCCATATCAGACCAAAAACTCAATGTTTGAATTTGAAACTAAATATTTCAAATTCAAATTCAAATTCAAATTATTTTATTGAGAATAAAAACGGACAAATTCCACTAACATTTATCTCACATACTGTTAAACTAAAATAGATTTCCTAGTAAAAATAGGAATAATATTATAAAATTACTAATATAATAAATACAACAAATTGCTGTAAAAATATGTCATACAAATTGTCATTATAGTCATCGGCTTTTTTGCCCCTGTCCCATTGATCAGTTAAATTTTCACAATAAGTCAAAAAAACTCTCGTTACATTTTTCCAACTGTCACAAATAATATCACAATCAGTGTTGGTAGCAAGGAGTGCATTGAAGTGGCGGCGGGCACGAATCAGCGGAGACATGGAGCGCGCCACGGTGCGGCTGTGAGCCACGTGGAAAAACTTGGGCAATTTTCCACGCCTATTAGCCGGAACCCCGGGTTTATCTGGCACAAACAAAGTGCACAATAAATTGTGCAGATGCAAGGAGTCAACTGATCCTCTGAGCACCTTGCAGCAAGTAGCAAGCTGATCCAACATCCTTCTCACTTCTAGTGAGTTGTAGCCGAGCTGGCCGAGCAAGAATTTAGTTGGGTACATGAACGGGTAATAACCGTGAAGCTTCTTATACAGCGATCTTAAGAAAGCTTTTTGAACCTTTTCAAGCATCCGCACATAGGTGACGTGGTGCGGGTTCCAGACACATGCGCTCGACTCCAGCTTGCTTCTGACTAACGAGTTGTACAATGTTCTAATAACTAACGGATTTTTAAAATCTTTGGCATTTCGTAATACGAAGCCCAGACGACGATAGGCCTCTTTGGCGAGATCAGAGATGTGGTCATGGAAATTCAGGGTACGATCAAATGTCACTCCCAGATCCTTAATGCTATTTACCCGATTTATACATAAATTGTCAAGATGATAATTATAATTGATGGGATTTCTTTTGCGGTCAAACGTCATTACATTACACTTGGTCACATTAAATGTCATTTTGTTTTTCAAGCCCCATGCACAGATTCTATCTATGTCCTCTTGTAAGGTAAGGCAGTCACAGGGAGATTTTATTTCGAGAAAAAGCTTAAGGTCGTCGGCATACAAGAGACATTTGGCAGAAGTCAGCACTGTAGGTAGGTCGTGCACCATCATTTTAAATAATAACGGACCAGTGATGGAACCCTGGCTTACACCAGATCTTGTGTGATATGGTCCCGAAACGTGGATACCATGCTTAACATACTGCCGCCGGTCTCTCATAAAATCCGCAAAGAAATTTAGGAGGCTGGGAGAAAAGCCGAGGTCACATAGCTTTTTTAACAATATATCGTTATCAATTTTATCAAAAGCTTTTTGAAAATCAAAATATATGACGTCGACCTGAGAACCACGATCCATGGCATCGGATATATAATCAACTAAGCCTAACAAGTTCGTATTTACGGAGCGACCCGGCCTGAAACCGTGCTGCTCTTCACCTATTTGTTGTTTCACCTGTCTATATATTTCCTTATGTAGGATGTACTCGAAAACTTTAGCGGGCGCGCTTAGAATGGCTATAGGACGGTATTCTTCAACCGTAGTTCTATTACGACTCTTAGGAATTGGGGTCACCCTGGATAACTTCCACTGGTCAGGGTACTTCCCATTTTTAAGAGATATATTTAAAATATGGTAAAGTGGAGAAATAAGATGTTTTTTACCCGTCTTTAGAATAAAGTTAGGCAAGTTATCGGGGCCTGGTGAGCTACCTATCTTTAATTTGTTAAGACCGCGTTCTATGTCTTCGGGAAAAATAGCTGGTATACTAACGCAACCACTGCCGCCGGAACAGTCTAGTCCCATACACGAGTTGACATTCAGTGCTGGCAATTCATCTAGAAAAACACTAGCGAAATAGTCCGCGAAGGCCTCGGCAGCTTCCACCCCAGTACACAAGTCACCCTTATAAGAAACACAAGGCTCAAAACCCCCCTTAGATCTAAGGCTATGTACATGACTCCAAAATTTTTGTGGACACTGTAACAAGTTTTCTTCGATATGAGTCATGTGCGATTTGTACGCTTGGGAAACACGAATTTTCAAACTGGCCCGTAACTCCGAAAATGTCCTATATGTAGCGTTACATTTTGTGCTCAACCAAGTTCTGTGCAGCCTAGTTTTCCTCTGAATATCTTTTATAATATCTGCATTAAACCAAACGGGATACCTATTGCATTGTGCACGCTGCCTTTTCTTTTTTGGGACCGACAAATCAAACAATTGATAGATAATGTGATAGAAAGCTTCAGTCGCGACTGAAACGTCATTAGACTCGAGCACAGACGCCCATGAGGTTTCTGCAAGCAAGGAGAGAAAAAGAGAGATATCTATCTTTTTGAAATTCCAATCGCGCGATGCCTCAATGTTGCTTGGCTGTAGTCGGGCACGATCGTCCTGCGATCGGAGAGTGAGAGCTATCTCGAGCGCGGGGTGGTACCGCTCTTCGATCTGGACGAACCCCTTGGCGGCCGCGTGCACGCATACCGGCCGCGCCGCCAATTCAGTGCACTCCTGCGCCAACACTACGTCAAGAGTACCTCCGTGAGAATTAATTACGCCGTTGTAGTCGATTAAGTTACAGCAAGTCAAGAAATAACAATAATAATTTTTAATATCACTAGAGGCACTATTCATATTTAGATCACCTACAATGAAAAATTTACATTTCGAGGCAGCTAAGAAGGATTCTATTTTACAAAATAAATTCATGTACACGGCATCGGTAGCTTTCGGCTTGATATAAACGACGCATACGACAAGAGAGATTCCGCGGTACGTGACGGAGGCCCACAGGTCTTCTGCGAGCTCCGACTCGAGTTCCTGCCGGCGGCATACGGTGACTTCCGGTCTCGCAGCAAGCAGCACGCCCCCGCAAGGCGTCTTGCGGTCGCGGCGCAGCAGTGTCCAGCCATCCGGCGCCACCTCAGCATCTTCCACTGAGCCGTCGAGAAACGTCTCGGTCGCGGCGACCAGCACGTGATCCGCGACTAGCATGCTGGCACGCCATGTGGGTAACTTAGTCTTCAACCCCCTGACGTTTTGGTAGTAGATGCCAACGTATGCGGGTAACACGGTGCGCGGCTTACTGTGAGCCGACCCCCCAGCGAAATGTTTGACTCTCCGAGGTCATAGGGGTGCGCTTTTTGTAATTCACCCACTTCTTAACCCGCGCGTTTTCTGGCCACACATTTATCGAGACACACCTCTCGAAACAATCTTCTGGGACCCCTATTTTAAAAGAGTTGTAACTATTTGAAGTCTTCAGTTGTTCTACAGTGACCGTTCTTAGCGGGCAAAGGGTGCCCAAGTATGATTTGACTTCATCCACTCCAGATAGCATATTCCATAGATGGATATGTTTACGTGGCTCGGCCGCTTTAAGAGACGTCACTGCCGGCCCCGCAACGCAGCGCAGAGATATGGACTGGCGTGATTTCTTATATCGAACTTCTGTCCAATTATCATTTGTTACCGCCAACGATTGCTTGTTGAATACAGGTCCCGACTCTATGAGATTGGCCGGGGTCATGTTTGCACGTTGTGATAGTCGAGGAGCGTGGTCCCGAAGGGGTGCGGTCGCGAGCGCAGGTGGCGACGCAGGCGCGAGTGCAGCTGGTGGTGATGGCGCCAGCGTAGGCGCGAGTGCAGCCGGCGGCACCGGCGCCAGCGCATGCACTGCCCCAAGCGGTGGAGCACGCTGCGGCGCCGGCGCAGATGCGGCGGACTTCGGGACAGGCCCGGGTGCAGGACGCGGGGGAAGCTGTGCGGTATCGCCTGACACCCCGGTCTTAAATCTAGTAGACGGCAATTCATGCGTCTGGAGCATATTGGAGCTCGTACCAAAACCACTGCATTCATATATCTTGAGCTGATCGAAAAGTTTTCCTATTTGGCATGCATATGTCTCAATCTTCGCCTCAAAGTTCACAATTACAGAGACAGACTGGCAGAGTTTTTTATCGTAATCCGCTATAACGGAGACGGAATGCTCAAGTTGCGTTTTGTACAAGTCTGTACGAGAGTGTGATTGGGAAAGTTGTTCCCTTATCTTAGTCAATTCATTGCGTAAGTCCCGAATTTCATATTTAATATCTAGATCAATATTTGGATCTGACTCACCTCCGTCATGCACCCGCGTTACTTTCTGCCGAATTGTTACATTAGGATCTCGGTGTCTTTTAGTAACTCCGACCGGGGTCAGGCTGTTATCTCCACCTTTTTTATTGGCACAGCGACACTCCGGACAGACCCAAGATGCGATGTTCAAATGATTCAGCGCTTTCTCTCCGGTACATAGGGGATGGTAAGTTTTGTTACAACTACTTACTGTACAGCGCAAGTACTTTTCCTCGCTAGCTATGCTCCCGCAACACGCAGAACAATTCATGTTTACGTAGTGCTCAATGACTCAGCGGCGCAAATTCAGATACAAAAATAATATCCTTCGATGATATTTGTACCTTACGTAGGTAGGTACACTATGCGGGCACTCAGACCTTCCGGTCACTGGGTAGTAGATGAGTCACGGCACTGCACAATTAAACACTTTTAGTTCGTAACAGTTTTTTTTTTTTATTTTTTTTTTAAATGAGTGTGGATTCAAATATAACGTTTTAGATTGATTTTATCAATTTAGGAAGTCTTAAGCACTATTCCCTCGGTTATTCGTGTCTTTTTATTGTATTCACAATATAAACCACTTAATAATTTGTAGCAACGCAGTTTAAGTGCATTAAAAATAATGCGCCAAAACTGCGGTTTGCTCACTTGTTTTTCCAGAATAACTATTGTTCCACTTATTTTAAGCACGAGATAACACTAACACTATCTATTTACAACTATATTTACACGCGTCACTTGTTAAATTGCAAATAAATAGTGAAATTATATTTTAAGTAATTTAAAAACACGGAGCCGATACTGTCGCGATGACAGCGCGCGGGAACTTGTTATATCCCATTGAACCCCATACAATGATGTATTGCACAACCACCGAGAACGTCACTGCCGTCCACATAAAAGGAGCCCACGAGTACCCCGCGTCGCCTTTCGTCTCTTAACTTCAGATCGTTAGGACATCCCTTTCTATTAATTAGCAATTAAGAAGTTTATGTAACTATTAATAATAAATAGTAATTATAAATCGTGGTTTTTTTTAAATCTACCGTGGCCGCCTCTCGTAATTGGCGCAGTCGGTAGGATAGTAGAGTCAGTGCGTGCGTAGACTTTCACCGTGAACACAAATCTGAACATTCATGTGAACAGACTTCTACTAGTGCGTGCTGATAACGTCTCAACGTTTTATCTACTATCCGGAAAGAAGAACCTGAGAGCAGCCACTGGGAAGCAGCGAAGGTCACACGACATCCAACAATTGATGAATCATCGTGCATCGCCACCGCAATGATACTGTGAGTTGCACAATTCTAAGGATTAAGTAGCTACTTCATTCCTTTCCCGTAACTCACACTTCCCAACATTTTCCAACCACGATTTACTAGGGGAATCGTTCCCCAAAGAACGTCCTCCCGCATAGCGCAGAGGGACGCTTTTCGTAACTTAAATTTAATAGAAGAAGAAATAGATTTCAACATGAATACAACCGATAAGAAAATTGATAGTATAATAAGAACGCTTAAGTTAGTACCCGAGTTTGACGGCACTCCTAATGCCTTAATTAGGTTCTTGTCATTATGCGACAAGTTAGTTATAGAGTATATTAACCCTGAGCCAGGAAACGAGCTGACCAACTTAGCTCTAATAAACGGCATTCTAAATAAAATCACCGGTCCTGCCGCAAGGACCTTGACCACGAATGGGGTCCCATCAGACTGGCATAGCATCCGAACGACCTTAATAAATTCTTTTTCGGACCATAGGGACGAGACCGCCCTTTACACTGATCTCTCACATCTAACCCAAGGTTCAGACACGCCTCACATATTTTATGAGAAGGTTCAAAATTTGCTCAGTTACATAATGACGTACGTTGAACTTCATGACACTATTCTTACCACAGTGCAATCGAAAAGAATTTTATATCAAAATCTAGCTTTAAAAACCTTCCTCAAAGGTCTAGATGAGCCTCTAGGCTCACGCATTAGGTGTATGCGACCACCTACCCTAGAAACAGCACTGATATATGTACAGGAAGAAATGAACGTCCTGTACCTACAAAATAACTTACAGAAAAAGCCCATGCCCTCCAGCTTCGCAGGAACACCCGTAAAACCTTTCAGCTTTGATAAGTCTTTTGTACCTCAAACGTTCCGACCTCGTTTTGGAATGCCACAAATAGAAATGAATAAACCCAGACCAATTTTTCAAGGTCCAACTAGAACCCAACAAATTTTCCGAGCATTGCCCCGATCCAACATGTCGACTGGTTTTAGAATTACCCCACGACAACCGAATTTTCAACAATTTCATAACCGGCCGCAAGTCCCACAGCCTATGTCTGGCGTAAGCCACCCAGTAGCAAGACCTTTACCTCCGACTCGACAGGTACATGACTGGAGAATTCATGGTAACCCACCACCAAATAATTACTTCAAAACTCGCGAAGTGAATACAAATGAGTTCTACGAACCTTACCAAGACTATGAATACGACTATGACTATTACTATGACCCCAACCAACCTGACTACGAGTATTACAACTATGACCCCGTACCAAGTGAAGAAACTTCCGCAGTTGTCTGCGAAGAGACCGATCACGAGCAAAATTTTCCCAAGGGTCAGACGGACACTGCCCCCGAATAGAAATACACGTTCAGAATAAGAGACGCCTGCCCTATATAACATTCCAAATTCATCCTGATTGTCCGCCTTTAAAGTTTCTGATTGACACAGGAGCAAATCAGTCGTTCCTGAGTCCCGAAGCAGTAGATCTATATTTCCCAGACTATGCTTTAAATTACGACCCATTCATTGTGACAAATGTACATGCCACTACTAAGAACAATTACTCCATAACCATACCTTGTTTCAGAGAAATCAAAGCATCCGAACCAATTAAATTATATGTGTACCGATTTCACGAATACTTTGACGGCTTAATAGGGTGCGACCTTTTACAACATTGGTTGGCTAAAATCGATCTAGAAACAAAAACCCTTCAGACTAGATCAGCATCTATACCTATACGTATGTATACGTCCGATAACGTCAACTTATATGAAGACGTTATTCAAGCGAGATCGTCGAAATTATTAAGACTTCCAACAAACGTGCCTGAAGGTGAAATCTGTATTGAAGACCAAACTATTAGTGGATGTCATGTAAACGAGTGTCTATCCATCGCTAGACATAACCGTGCTTTCTTAGAGGTATCTAACCCCACGGACTATGACATTATCTTTTCATTAAGTGAACCAATCCGCGCACATATATTTAGCGAACAGACTTTACCCATACCGACATTTGACACCGCCACCTGTCCTCGGACTCGCGATGTCTTATCACGGTTGCGCACAGATCATTTAAATGTAGAAGAGACAGCTAATTTAAAAGCGTTATGCGCTAAATATGCAGACGTGTTTTATCTAGAAGACGAGCCCCTGACCTTCACCAATCAAATTAAACATTCAATTAATACTACTGATGAAGAGCCTGTGCATAGTAACGGATTAGCTATTTCAGATAAGATGAATGAACACATAACTTTATATAAAAAGTATTCCGTTCAACAAACGCAGCTTTTAAATAATCTTACTCATAACCAGCATAAGTTAGAGAACGCGTTATCTTACGTCATTAATATGACGTCATCTGATAGCGAACGCGCACTTAGATTATCTTATATCGCGCAACTTTTCGTTGTCTTAAATGACAATGTAAGAGAGTTGTCCGACGAAATGATTAGAATAGAAAATATATTAGCTTTTAGTCGCACGATGTCTTTGCACCACTCTATTTTATCTATTGAAGATTTAAAATTAATGCTAGGTAAGTTACGTGAATTGTATAACACGAATGAAATTTTGAATTTAGATTATAGGTATTACTATGATATAATTAGTTTATGTTCTTATTATTCGGGTAGGAAAATCGTGGTAGTCCTTAAGTTTCCTATCACTCTTATACTAACCTTTTCCTTATTCAGATTGTGTCCCGTTCCAAATAAAAATCACGAAGTTATTCTCCCTCCTTATCCTTATGTAGCTACTACGTCTAAAGAATTCGTGTACATGGAGGCTGAATGCCCGAAGGTTGACTGCGTACGCATCTGCAAACAACATCTCGGACACCAACTTCGAACTAAGCCTGACTGCATAGAAAAACTCATTAATTCACAGGAGATAGATGAAACGTGTAAAATCACGCCTATCTCCCTGTCTAAGGAAGCTCTAATAGAGCTAGACAGTCAGCACTACGTCGTCTCGTTCCCGAAACCTACGAGAGTTCAGTTATCCTGCGGACCAGATAAGCACCACATACTTCAAGGCAGTTACCTCGCAATGATACCTAAATCATGCAAGCTGCAAGCGCCGGAATTTACATTGACCAACCTCGACGATAAAGTCAACGGAATTACTGTCGAAATCATCGCACCACCAATGAATCATCTTCCCAGAGTTGGAGCAACCTACCACCTGACTTCCGTGAATCTCAGCTCATTGCACAACATTCAGAAGCAGATCGAAACTGAGACACCTGTTCGACTTATTGCAAATACCTCTGACGAAGTACTTTATCACACGACAATACCCCTTTACACAATTATAACTGGAATAATTGTTGCAAGCTTAATTGTTGCATTATATCTACATCGACGTATGACTCAGAAGATGCAGACTGGACAATGTATAGAAGAGAACATTGAGCTATCAGAACGCCGTAAGCGAGACGCAATATTTGCACTAAACGTTAGCAAATAGTTGCTCATCTAAGGGGTGAGGTGTTATATCCCATTGAACCCCATACAATGATGTATTGCACAACCACCGAGAACGTCACTGCCGTCCACATAAAAGGAGCCCACGAGTACCCCGCGTCGCCTTTCGTCTCTTAACTTCAGATCGTTAGGACATCCCTTTCTATTAATTAGCAATTAAGAAGTTTATGTAACTATTAATAATAAATAGTAATTATAAATCGTGGTTTTTTTTAAATCTACCGTGGCCGCCTCTCGTAATTAACTGCTAAATATTATTTATTCAAACTAAACAATATTATTTTAACCAAGACATATTAATCCAACTATACATGTATGGATAGCAAATTAGCAAGGCAGAGAAGAATGAAGTATAGGAGTGTGGAGCATGTGCTTTCTAACTGATATTGTTTCACTACCTGTTGTCGGGCTCCAATACAAAAATATACTCTTTTACTACAAATCTTAACTCATCCATGCTTCAATGTTTGGCAACCACTCCTTTTCACAGCCTGTTCAGTGGAAACGCACCCTGACATGTGTATAAGTTTATGAGCAGAAAGGCTCTAGTTAAGAATTTCTACAAAGGTACTTCTGATTCATAGCACCAGAATCCTTCATTGTGTCCATGATTACGAATTCAATAATTAGATTATGTTAGGATAGAAATAAAACACCATGTTACAACTACTATACTTAATTAAAACCTAAAAAATATACAACAATTCTAATGGCTCAGAACGTGTCTTCCTTTCAGCAGCCTTCTCATGATAATCTTCCGTCCGTTAGGAGTGGACATTCTAGTCTGCCAGCCGTGGCGCCGAACACGCTTCACTTCGTTTGGCCGCGGGAAGTAACAACGCACTTTTGTTCTTATTGAAGACAAAGAAAAATTTTCAGGTTGCACTAAGCTTGTACTCGGTGATATTGCTGATATACTATGTAGCCCTTGCCTCAAATACCTGCAAATATATAACATTATTTGCGTACTTAGAAATTTGCAAAAAGGAAAATTCTGTGTTGAGGTTATTTGTTACAACATTTTCTCAGGTAAGAATACTAACCTTAGTGGTTGAAATACTGCTGACATAAAACCTGACATACTTGAATTAATATCAAAAAATTAATCAGATGAATTCAAGTAGGTTTCCCAGCAAATAATATAAATAAGAACCAATTTGTTTTTAGAAAACCAAAACCACAATTAAATTTAGAACTGACAATGACATACATGACACGATTTTTTTTAGCCCATTACTGAACAGGCTAAAGCCATTAGGGCATCACGACTTAATCGTCTTTCGTATTTTACCAAGCGTCTCGTGTGCCCCAGCTTGAAAATCAGTGGAATCACGTTATACCCCATTTTACACTCACCCATATTGTAGCACATTTGCAAACACTTCATTAATAATCCACCAATAATACAATGAGGTGACTTTTTTCCACGGATTATAAAACCTCATGCCAAGGGTTGCTACGTCCATGAACTATGCAAATAAAATATGTTCATTCAAGTATGCTGGGGAGCGTTTACGGACGCGGCGAATTTTTCACCGGTGAAAAATTAAACTAACGGAGGTTCGCTGAACGGCGTCATAGCTTTATGTCATATATGTCAATACTAGCTGTCAAATTCAATAATAAATAAATGTCAAGTAAAATATAGTAAAATAAAATGGTATATAATAGTAAAATATGAAATATCAATCTATCATTATATAGATATAAAATTTTATTTTAAATAAAAACATCTACAACAAAAAGATTCGAACAAAATAATATCAAAAACGGCTTAACCTCCTCAACAGCTGTCAATCTGACAGCAGGCGAAAATTTAGCGACCTCAAAAGGTAGATAAAATTTAATCTAGTCAGGCGAAAACTTATACCAGCGGACGCCCGTAAACGGGCAGTTTAAATTTTCGCCGGTATAATTTTTCACCTCGTGGAGTCCCAAAACGGGTGTTTTATCGTTCATCTAGTATAAGTTTTAGTCTGGATAAGTGCCGTAAACGCATCCCTGATATCACACAGCCTGTGGCCAATTAAAACTCTGTGGAATTTGTAGAATGAACGAAAAATGAAAAAGACAAATCAATATGGCGGATCAAAATAACAAGGGCGCTAAAGGATTATTTTCTTCTTAATTCCAACTTAATTTTCCTCAGTTTTAACTGAAATTTGCATGCATTACAATTGTTTTAACATAGAAGCATTTAATGATTTTACTGCCGTCTAATGTAAGTCAAATTTAGAGTAAGCAAATAAACTGCTCAAAGCATAGTGATCTCGAGTTTTCTGTTAATATCTTGTGACTATTGCAGATTCAGGCAGAATGTCAGCGATAAAAGTTAATTTCGAGATAGGGCACGAAGCGTCACTGCGTTCAAAGAAGACCCCTGAAGGCTTTACTCATGACTGGGAGGTTTTCGTACGCGGACAGGAGGGCGCTGATATCAGTCATTTTGTTGATAAAGTCGTGTTTCTTCTTCACGAAACGTTTCCCAGGCCACGGAGAGGTAAGCAGAATCCCATATGATAGTCCTGAATGTGATTTCTTTATTATTTCATCTGATGATTGTCCTCACTACTTCCATTCTGTAGAGTTATTTACAAACACAGTTGTGTAATTGTTTTGCTGACCCACTAATGACCTACTCTGCTGTATTACTTTTCTGACTATAAACAGAACTGTTAATTTAAAATATTATTAATCAAAGTTTTTATACAAATAAATAGTCATTTAGATTTTTAATTTCAGTTGTAAAAGATCCTCCATTCACCATAAAAGAGTCTGGATATGCTGGATTTATTTTCCCAATTGAAATATACCTTAAAAACAAAGATGAGCCCAAGAAAATTAAATTCACATATGATTTTACTTTACAACAGAGTGGCTTTCTCAGAGACCGTTACATCTTTCAAAGCCCTAATGAAGAATTCAAAAAAAAACTTTTAAAAGGAGGTGGCATACCTTACAGCAATAACACATTTTATACTAACCCTGACCAAGAAAGCAGAAGTAGAGACTCATTCACTGAAGAAAAGCAACAGCTACTCAGCAAGCCCAAGCTATCCTCGGAGAATGTTAAGAAACACAAAGTTAAAGAGCACAAAGAAGAAGTTCCTCATAGAACCAGTAGTTTCGAAAATCTCTTTGGAATGCCATTGCAGAAGCCACCTAAAGTTTCGCCTGACCCTAAAAAACTTGAAAAACCTGCACCACCACCACCACTACCTAAATCAGACAAAAAAGATAAAGAACGCCCTGAGAAAAAATCTAAGCATGAACACAAAGAATCTAAGCCGGATAAAATAAAAAATAAGGAAGAAAAGGATAAAATTCGATCTGAGAAAGTAAAAAGTCACAATAGGGATCAAGACAAAGTTAAAGAGAAGATTAGCAAGAGACCTAACGAGAGACCTCCTACACCTGATCAGATCAAAAAACGTTGTTTAAGTCCTGCAAGGAAGCCACCAAGTTCCCCTCCACCTCGGTCCAGCAGCGCTTCCAGCATGAAAGATGATTATAAGATTCTCAAGCCAGATTCAGAGATCAGGAAGCCCAAACTTGAAGAAAAATCAACAGAGGCTAAAACAGATAAGGAAGCAAAGGAAAAAAAGAAGAAAGAAAAGAAGAGCCATGACAGAGATAAGGATAGAAAAGAAAGGAAGGAAAGCAAAAAAGAAAACCAAAAGATAAAAGAATCACCAATCAACAAAGAACCTCCAAAAGAAATACCTAAAGAAATCCCAAAAGCTAGAGAAACTCCAAAAGAAACATTAAAAGAATCTGCACCTGTCAAAGAAAAGCCGCCTAAACCAGAAAAGGTTATAAATAAGTTTTCTATAGAAAATCTCAGAAAAACACCTCCTCCTGAGGAAGAAAAATCTGCACATCACAAGTCTAAAGAAAAGTCTGATCCTGATAGGAAACACAAACATAAGAAGAAGGACAAAAAACGTGAAGAATCAAGAGAGAAACACAAAGAGGCAAGTAAAGAAAAGAAACACAAACATGACAAAGTAAGAGAGCCACCACCTGAAAAACAAGAAACTGTAGAGCACAGAGATACTAAAAGTCCCATACCAAAAGAGTGCCCCGCACCAGAGTTGGCCTCGCCCATTTCTCTCGACACAGCTTCACAGTGCAGCTCCAAGAGTGGTATAGCGAAGACATCTCAAATAAACGAAGAAATCAACAGTAGTCACTCTGATTCTGAAAGCTCAATAGTTAATGAAGAAGAACTGAAACCAAAAATTGAGAATCCATCACCAGACCCCATCAAGCCTCCTTCCCCAGAGCCTGAACCTGAACCTGAATTAGAAACGGAGCCTGAGCCCGTAGTGGAAGTTCCAGCCCCACAGCCAAAAGAAAAATCAAAGAAACACAAAGACAAATCATCAAAAAGAGAGGAAAAACGCAGAAAACGTAAGGCAGCCGAAGAAGAAGATGCAGAAAATAGAAAAGTAGCCAAAACTTCAGACCCTGCACCGACAAATACAGAACCGGAACGTGGGGAAAGCAGTGGCTCTGTCACTACTGAAACTAAAGTTCAAGACAATGGAGTCTCAAGCAGCTTAGGGGAGGAACCAGAACCTGGTGACCTATCTCCAGATTACATGGTGCAGCTACGAGATCTGCAGCAAAGAATTATGAAAATCAAAAACAACGAAGATCTCGAGAGGGTTGTTAATTTGATCGCAGAAACTGGGAGGTATGAAGTTACAACTCAGACATTTGACTTTGATCTCTGTTTGTTAGACCGGTCAACGGTACAGCAGCTGATCGCGCTGGTAGGCTGCTAGCCCCAGTCTTGTCACAATGATGACGAACCATTCTACTGGGACTCCTATATGGACAATTTTTAAGTTAGCTCAAGAAGCTATATCCTCCTCGAACTTATTTAAAACCAATAGTTGTTATATCAGTTGATATACTTATATCTGATGCTAGATAGTGTTAATTAAGTTATTATCTCATGTGTCCATTGATGTCTAGACGCAGGGACGTGCAATAATGTATAAGTGTGGAAAGTTTTATAAGACTGTTGAAAGATTGTTATAGTTATGTATATTTGTACATTAATGTATTATTTTATTGCAAGTTAATATTAAAATAAACTTGAAAGTTATACTTAAAGTTGGTCTCTGACTGTGAGAGGCTTGTTAATATTGTAAAAAACAACGCTATAGTATTGATTAAGTTAGTTGTACTGAAGTTTACTTTATTTTTATTTATACATTTACTGATAAGATAAAATCACGAGTTTTACATAATGTGTTAGGAAAATTAGAGATAGGGTAGTTGCACACATATTCGAGATAGTTTAAGAGAGGATGGCAATTGACTAAAGAGTCATGCGAAGTAAAAAAGAATTTGGTACAGGCACTATATTAGAAGCTGGTTCATCATTTTAATCTTTAATAGTTGAGATTTTACCGCGACTGAGAATTTTGCACCTGAATCTTTTACTGTTTACGAAAATTGATATCCAAAAATATCTCCTTATTTTTCGGTCGACACAACCATCTTAATAAAAATACATTTGTAGTATTTGCATCGTGAATCGTGAAGCATAAGCATATTTTTAAATGCTAGTTGAATATGTTTGCAGCTATTCTTCCAGCAAACTCTGCATAAGACTATTAGTTAATGTCATAGTAATAGCATCACTTTAGGTAATAATGAATTTTGTAAAGCAATGTGATGTAAAGTTTTACTGTCTTTTTAATATTTACTAAAAACGGCTCATTTTGCTTTTTATCAGAATCTGTACATTATTGTTACACATATAACTTATTTTTTATTTAATATGTAGTGTTTTAAAAAATAAATAAAGTATAACAAATCAAGAGTGTATGCTACCTATTACTTTGTTTACTTCCGTAGACTCCTCTTCTCACCTTCTTGAAAACATACAGGGGCCTTACCCCTAGCTTCACTTTTGCGAGCCAACTTTTAGTAGATACCTAAAATTAACTAACTCATTTAAGCTGCATCGTTTAAAAGCGTCTAATTTGAATGAACGAAAATCCGTTTAACTACGCGTTGTGCGTGAAAATAGCAAAGCTTGGCGGCTATCAAATAACTACCGCTTTTCGTAGTTGATGGTACCGTTTAGACAAAAAACACCTATGCGGGTCAACTTTTCGAGCTAGGGGTTAGGCCCCTGGACATGACATCTGCATTATCACACTTTTATAAATGCGATAGTTTTTTGTTTGTGCATTTGTCTGTAGTCAAATCTAACAACTGAATAGATTTGTTTTAAACTATCACGGTTGTTCACTAAAGTTATAGGATTATTTACGGGATATTTACCGTGGTAAGTCTGTCAGTCTTCCCGTGAACATGATGCATGTAACTCCGCCGAAATATCGGGAGCTCCTTCCACAACCTTACCACGGTAAATAATCATATAACTGAATAGATGTGATTTATAATAGGTACAGAGGCATAGTTTATAATCTGGATTGCATAGGCTACTTTTTATCCCGGAAAAATAACAGCTGGTGATGCTTCAAGGACTGGTGATGGTTCCCCGTGGACTGGACCCACTGGTGGGACTACTCAGGGCACTGCTAGTATGTTATTTTAACCCCGCAATTTTACCTGTGCTCAAGAACCAGACGTTATTTCAGGATAAATATATCCTGTCACTGTCCGGTCCTCACAACTACACAATATTTATTAATATTAAAAAACCGACTTCATAAAAATGTCAGAACTGGACCAAATTGAAATCGGACCACACGGGAAGCACCAGGTTTCAAATAAAAAAAGAATCACCAAAAGCGGTTCAGCCAGTCAAAAGTTCTGAGGTAGCAAACATTAAAAAAAACAATCGAACTGAGAACCTCCTCCTTTTTGGAAGTCGGTAAAAAATATATCACTGCCCGTCAATGACGTTTTCTTATAAATCGATGCGGTCCGTTGATTGGTAAGCTCATGAGAATTAACCAATGAATTCCACTTTTGAATTTAAATATTAGTAGGGACAGGGATTGCATCACTGAAGAGATAATTTTTTCGTTTACATTTCTTTTCTGTGGATTGCATTGAGTATGAATTGTCTCATTGTAAAATATAGAAATGCTAGAATCTGGATACTTGTCACAAGCTTGTCTTGGTTGTGATCACAGAAAAGCACAGATATACACAACAGTAGATCTGTGCAGAAAAGAGATTCTCACTTCAGTGGTTGTGATAATCAGCCTGCTTCGCAAATATTTCTCAGGAGGATATAATCGGAACGGAAATACTTTACGGTTGGTTTTATTATTTCCACCACCAGTATTCAGCGCCCTGGGCCTGTAAGGTTCGCCGCCCCATATATTAACGGAAAAAAGTAAAAAGTTTTATTAGGTATAAAATAAAATCCAGTAGCATCATGCCAGTAGTGTGTTGATGTGAGCTGAGTTTTTTTTTTTATATTTTCAAGCATATAAAGTCAAAAATAATTTTGGCCCTAGGGTAAATACGCTTCTGCACACCACACCACTTGGATGAACTCAGACTAAAAACGAATATTTGCGTGTATGTTTGTCTCTCGGAACTCAACAGATTAGGTAGGTATTACGCTAGGTAAAAAGCATGCTGGCTGCATCATAGACCACATCGTCATATCAGGAAAGCGAACATCTACACTTCCGTATGTATTTTTTTGCGTGAAAACGTCTCTCTTTTCTGCTAACCTTTTACGGCGATAACACAGGCGTTTTATCGCTAACTCTGGCGGGACCACTGACCTCGAACTTTTGTGCTTAATCTAAGGGAGGGAACATATTTTAACAGACTTCCAAAAAGAAGTAGGTTTGATAACCTACTTCTTCTGTTGTTTTTTTATGTTTGTAACCTCAGATCTTGACTGGGTGAACCGATTTTCATGATTCTTTTTTTATTTGAAAGCTGGTGCTTCTTATTTAGTCCCAAATAAGAAGCACCAGAATTTCAATTTGGTCCAGTTCTGAAGAAGTCTGTTTTATATTGATAATTGTTGAAAAGGCATGGAGGTAGTTTATGCAGCGCCGGCTTCCCCCCCTCCACTCTCTCGGCTTATAAGAGAGCGAGACAAAATTACCCTATAAACACAGAATAATAAAGAGCATAGAATCAGTCACGTTTACAAACCGTACAAGGTCGTCTGTCAAATAGTATGTAGCATTTGGAGCTTTTTACAGTTCCCTAGCACATTAAAATAGTGTACATGTTCAACTCTACAATTTGCCGTCCTGTCAAAAATATATCTGTTTCGTTCTAGTAATATTTTTTTTGGCATATGAGTAAAGAATATGTAATATGTTTAAATCGTTGAAGTGTGCTAAATTAGCACTATTTTTATAGTCTAGTCCTTTTTCTGAGACTATAACACAAGCTATTTTTCCTAGAGGAACAATGTTTAGTTTTTTAATTCTACCATACATAGCACGTGAAAACGCGAAGCCTGTTAATAACAGCTATAGATATTTAAAAATGAATAGACACATTTAGATGAAAACATTTATTAAACAATGAAATTATTATAATAGATAAAAGGGAAACAAATGACAATGGTATTAATCACTAACTACATAAGAAGGTCACCACATTACTAGTAAATGATAAATGAAGGTAGTTTTCAATAACCATGCATAATGCTTAACAAAATTATAATGATAATATTAATTACGAATCATCGAAATTGGTTGTGACCAATCGTAAAGTCTAAGTTATAAAAATGAAGATGTTAAAACATTTCAAAAAGATGTAAAATAGCCTTCGTAAACAAAAACTGAAATAACCAAATTCTTAATTACGATTATTTTTGCGCTCAGCGTTGAATTATCCGAATACGTGCCAGCATTTCCTTTCTCAAGGGTAGATGTTGTTTATCCATTATCGAGCCCAAAAAGCACTTTTGTCTTTTCCTCAGTGGTATTCAAGTCCCAGGTCGGTCGACGTTTTCCTTCACCTTTTCTTACCGCTCTTATGGACTGTCTGACGCCATTTCGTATAGAAATCTTCAATGTGCTCGACGGAAATTCCGGCCGACTTCGCAGCACCCATCACACTGAATTCTTTGTATCTTTCTTCTTCTTTACCGGGTTGATTGCCCAATAAGAGTACTAGGAAAGGCGTAGATTTTGTGTGGGATGTTTCAGAATCACCACTCCCGCCCAAGTTCTGCTTCTCTTCTCCGATAAAGTGGTTGCAGAATTCTAATATTTGCATAAAGTTGTGGATATGTGGTGGTGCCTTACGAGGACATTTGAGCAAGGGCAGGGGTCGGGACTGTCCAGGTCGCTGGGCTCGGAGGAACCTTGACCCAGTCTTCAGTTGCAGCTCCAGCCAACGGATCGCGTCGCGAGCTGAACTCTCCTCGCGTTTTAGATTGTCCAATTCTTGTAAGACTGTAAAAGAAAATCTGCATTTGAGTATACAGCACCAAAACGGAAGACCTTAAGGGAATATAGATTTTTTTGTTCTTAATTTTCCATAATGCCTGCAGATTTGTCTATGTGACATGACATCATCTTGAAATGCCTGGCAGCAAATTGGAAAATATAATATGTTAAATACCAATTATAGGTGGTTATTTACGTTACTTGGCATCATTTCCAAACCTCTGGTATCATGTAGTCTTTCAGTGAGACATCACCAGACTACCCTGCTAGCTTTAGTGATAAAATAAATATCTGAGACATTATTGCTGACATGGTCATCTGACCCCAAATTAAGCAAAGCTTGTAATATGGCTGCCAGAGACTGATGTAAGCTTCATCAATATGAGCAGTGTGAAATACTAGCCAATTAACAGGTACTGCTCATGCTATAAAGTGGTACTGCCCAACAGTGGGTATGAACACTGGAACATTTATTCCCCCCCCCCCCCCCCAACCCCTCTAAATTTAACGTAGTTTTTCATAAATATGGTTTTAAATACTTTTTTTGCAAACAGAAAGTAACCACGGACCGAAAAGCGCAGCGTAGGACGTCCACCGACAAGATGGACAGACGACCTAAAAGAGATCACAGGAAAACAGTGGATGCAGGCCGCTTCCAACTGACCCTTTTGGAAATCGATGGGGGAGGCCTATGTCCAGCACCACTGCTGGACATAGGCCTACTACTTTTTGTTTGATCATCATCATTTCAGCCATAGGACGTCCACACGTCCTATGGCTGAAATGATGATGATCAAACAAAAACTTAAAAAAAAAAAAGGCACATAATATTTGTCTGTATTAATACGGCGCTTGCCGCGTGATGCCACGAGTGCGTGAATTATTTAAATATAGCTCGAAAAATTGCGAGATTTCTCTAGAGGATATTGACTACATGACGAAAATATAAACCTCCCTCCGCCCCTGTGACCAAGCGTGGTATTTTGAAGACCCACCTTCTCCCCCTGAACGGGTCACGTAGTTTGGATACGTTTCCTTATGTGATTATTATCGGGAATTTACCATAAGGTTATGGATGTAGCTGTAGTAGATATTTCGGCGCAGTTACATGCATTATGTTCACAAGAAGACTGAATGCGGCGGTTGGAACTGAATCACGGTAAATATCCCGTTACGTTAATAATCATAAGCTGTAGTGACGAACTGCGATAGGCTAAAACCAGTTTTTTTTAAAAGTTAGAGTGGCTTTTAAGGCATTTTTGTAAGAAATTTGTTGTAGCCAGTTGCACCCATATAAACGAAACATCAGTCATTCGAAATCAGTTAGCAACTGTGACGCGGAGTTCGACGCGTTGATCTAAATAAGAATGTTCAATCAAAGTTCTGCCATAATGCATACTGACAGATTTTCCTTCTCATTTTCGTTGTATTTACTTCTCTTTTCTGTGGGTAAAACTAACAGTACCGAAGTGGTACTGGCCCTAGGCCGGGAGCGGATATGAACAATATGAAGTACTAACCAACAGCAGGTATGAGCAGTATGAAGTTCCTAGCGCGCAGTAGATGCTTGACGCGACGCAGATGGGTGTGCAGCACGGCGGTGTCGAGCGCGAGAAGCGCGGGCGCAGGCGGGGCGCGGCCGCTGCGCTCCAACTCACGGACTTGCGACACCAGCCACAGACGGCCCAGGCGGCGCAGCAGCCCACCTTCAGAGCCCTCGGCCTGCGCAACATAACATTAACGTAGGTGTCCCATAGCCGGCGATTTAACAATCGGCTATTTTTAACCGACTTCCAAAAAGGAGGAAGTTATCAATTCGACTGTATTTTTTTATTTAAAAATATTTTTCTTAATGTTTGTTACCTCAGAACTTTTTACTGGGTAAACCGATTTTGATGATTCTTTATTTATTTGAAAGCTGGTGCTTCCCATTTGGTCCCATTTTAATATGGTCCAGTTCTGATAAAGTCGGTTTCTTATCTAACGCAAGAAATGTACAACTGCCAAAGGTTTGCTGTCTGTGTGACGGAAATAGCTAATTATAATCTATTCCAAAGGCACAGAGAAAAAACTGTGGAAAAACCGCCTTTGATCTAGGGATTATTTGATATAAAACCATACATTAATTCATCGCTTCTGGTGTTAGCAAAAATATTTGCTGTATTTCTCTATGCCTTTGGAATAGACTATATAATAATAGAGTGAGTTAGCTGAGAATTTAAACAGCCAATTTCCGTACCTAAAGGGTGTAAACGGGACCCTATTACTAAGCCTACGCTGTATGTCCGATGGTCTGTCTCTCTGTAAAAAAACTGCAGAATGTCCGTCTGAGCTGACACAATGACGTCTGCCCTTCGGACTTATAATCTAACAATAGTGTCAACTGTAGTCATAAGACGCATCTAATAATTTGTTTTCAGTATTAATTTCGTACTTTTGTATCTGTTGTATATAACTAGTGTTTACCTTCAGTATTTGTATAATTTAATATTGTGATGAGGGTACCCACATTATGGTAATAAAGTTAGTTTGTTTTCGACTCAACTTAATGGCGTTTACTTTATTGGCGACGAGGATAATTAATTAATTTCGGCGAAGAAATGGCATCTAATGTGGCAAATATTGTGTTTCCTGGGCAGTTTAACCCGAAAACTGTCAAATGGTGTGATGACTATTACGATGTCGGTATCATGTACAATACAAGGAAGCCAAACACTTGCCAGAGATAAGAATGTGGGATATAATGTAGCCCAAATTCTCAATAATAATGATAAGACATTAACAGTCTTACTTCTCGCTGACAGAAATTGTCAACAGGAAAAAGAGATGTAACAAATTACCAACCTACCAATTTTTTTTAAATCACTGGTCAAAGAGCTGATTATTGTCAAACAGTTTTTTTTTTTTTAATTGCAAAATAGGCTTGCGCTTGGCCGCCAACTCGCCTGATGTTAAGCGATGATGCGGCCTACGATGGATCACGCTTGCCTAGAAGACTTTTGATTTGAAAACACCCAGTTTATAACTACCCATACAAACAGCGCATTCCACATACTAGCAGTTCGCATAATAAAAGTGGAATCAAAGCGCTTCGTACGGGTTTTTGGAATGGTAATCATACCATAGCTGTGTCGATTTTTCATGCCTGCTCTGAACAAATTTTAACGAATCATAGCTAAGACCGCTCACATTCTAGACCTTTTAAAAAAAAACTTTCCGCTTAGTACAGTCTAAACGCGTAACCCTGTAGGTAGATAAATACATAAATACATAAATAAATAATTGAGCAAAAAACTTACATGCTGCTTCTTAGAATTGTGCCATTCCCTGCTTCTTTTATGATTTATTTTAGTAGTGAGCTTTGGAGCTGGAATCTTTTTCAAGTAAAATATCTTCATTGTCCGGTTGAATCTAACCCGTGGTACAATATTGGCAATGAAATTACCAAAATCAATAAAGTTCAGAATTCTTATAATGTTCTCTTCATATACTGAAAGCTTGTGCCGGTCAAGAAATTGCCATTCTGCTGCGTCTTTGTCAAATTTGCAGATGTTAGTACCACGCAAGTTAATGTCTTCGGGTAACGGTGTAGTTTTATATTCAAGTCTAACTTTCTTGGCAACGCTTCTAGCATACTTCAAAACTTGACAAGCATTATGTTCCGCAGATGTTTTGAGAATGAAGTTATGGGTTAAGATGTTGAGTAGGTCTACGACACATTGGAATAGTGCCTCCCCACTATCTCCACAAGATAAAATCAAATCTTTTTCTGACATGGCCCAGTCTTGAAGCAGTTTTATGCTGGACAGAATATTGTCACCAAGCAAAAAGAATTTCAATTTTTCCTCATTAATTTCATTATTGTTACAATTTTGTGTTGTTTTTTTGTTTTCATTAATATCAGTGTCCACGTTCCCATTTACTGTAGTTTGTGTTTTATCTTTAACAGCTTCCTGTTGTATGTCTCCGTTTATTTTGTTTGTTTCTTCTATGTCGGTGCCTTCCTCTGAATCTTCACTTTGGGAATCCTCATCCGTCAGTTCATCAGAGTTTGTTTTCTCTTCATCAGAACATGATTCAAAGGTTTCCACATCACTATTTTCTGCTTCTCCACCACTTTCATCAGAGCTTCCCGAAGAGATTACACGTCTGCGTCGACGCCTTTTCAACATCTTCTTAGCATTATTTTTCACGTCTCCATTAACTTTATCTGTTTCATCTTTGTCCTCGAATTCCTTATCACTTTCATCATCACTGTAATCGATGCCATTTGTAGAAGGTTCCAGAATGTTAGTTTCTGGTTCAGCTGGTTCTACAAATTCTTCTACAATAGCATCTGATTCCGTTTCTTGGATGGATGTAGTTCTACCTCTATACTTGGATGCTGGATTCTTCAATCCAATTGATTCCAGCTGCTTCAACAGTTTCTGTAATAACTGTGACAGTAAAGCCAATGTAAATGCTTTGCAAGCAAATGCTTTGGTTTCATCAGTTTCTGACATTTTAGGAATGGTGAACAAACAGATCTGCGCTATTTTATGCACCAGGCTGGGGTGCAAATAGGAAGGGTTAGTTGTCTCTTCTTCCACTGCTTGGATGTATTCATCATAACTCTTATTAGGATCCGGCATTTGAGTTTTGTCAAAGTCCATTGATACTTTCAATCCTTGAGCAATCATACTACATCGTTGAGGTATGTTTGTATCATTTTTGCTGAGGTACCACAGCTCTATGAGTGACAGAAAACTCACAATGGTACTCTGAATATGCTCTGCTTGTGTCAAAGTTTCAGAATCATTGATTGTGTCGACAAATTGAACATTTTTCTCAAAGATTTTCTTGAGATTATCCAATGCTCCTTCAAAGGGAGTTGTGCAGTTAAGGCAGTGGATGTAATAGCACACAGAATCAATATTGTAGTTTTTGTCAAGATAAAGGTTGCCCAGTTGATTATAAGGCATACCCGAGGCCATGTCAATGTGAGCAGCCTGGAGATAGTATCTAGCTGCAATTGACGAGTCAAATGTATGGAATATTTCAGCTTGGTATCTACTGAGGTCACCTAAATATATCAAACAAGAATACAACATGGATCGACCAAACTGGAGCTCATCTTCTGTAACTGAATCGTGATTTTCTCGGCACTCGTCATCATGGTATGCGGAATAGTCCAGTTCCTTATGATGTATGTTCATTTCTGACTCTATCCTGGCTATAAAGTGATGGAAATGACCAATTCCGCAAATGAGGTGTGTCAACAAGTAGTTATCATCGTCACTGTCTGTCTCACGCAGTTTTTTAGCAGCAGATACGGTATCATAGTACACTTTTCTCCATAACAGTTCGAGGGTCTTTTTGCCGTAGTTTAATGGATCAAGAAACAACAGCTTTTCACAGTTATCCCTGAGTTTCTGCCGTTGAATTTCAATGTGCATGGAAAAAAGATCCATTATGGATTGACTGGAAGCCGTCATTTCCCCGACACGTCTAGCTGAATCGTTTACATAGCTGTAAAATAAAGTGTTTGCATTATTATAACCAAACTTCCATATTAATTAATTCATGCCTGTTTTTTTTTAAAGATAATATACAAAGTAAGTATAGCGTGAACCAAATAAACTAAATATGTACGTCTTAACCCAAAACTTACCGATAAAGTTTTTTGGCACGTTCATTGCGCTCTGCAACTTTAGATTCCAAAGTTTCATTATTTCCGTTCTTCATTTTCAAGCCATGTTATTTACTGGTCAAGATGCTGATTTCAAAAATAACTTCGAAGTTTTTATCAATAAACTATTAAATATTATACAAATCATCTCCAAATAACCATAATCCCCATTTAATTTCCACGGAATTTCTGACTGCACTGAATCAGCAGGCAGTTTTTTTTTGTTTTATTCTGCGTTGCGTAGTAAAATAAAAAGCTAAACGACAGTGACAGTGGCACATTAACTGATTAACTATGTGTAATGACATTAACGCAATGTCTTGAGGATTTTTTTATTTGGTTATACAGGACCGAGAATTTATATTTTCTTTGAAAATAATTATTTACATGGCAGTAGTTTAAAAACCATTTTTTTTACTATACCGAACCCATTTTTGATCAAAGTATATTTATATAATTGACTATAGCTCTATAGACCCTAGCTGGTCCGTGTGTTTTCGTATTTTTTTTATTTGTTATTGGCTAAATAGAAAAATCATGCAAAGTCAAAGTAAAAAGTACGGGAATAAAAAAATTACTTCAAATAGCCGTCAGCAAAGGCCGTCAAGAGCATAATAAAATAAATAATTATCACAGATCGTTGTGTATATCTGTGATAATTATAGTGTAGAAACACAGATATGTAGATCTGTGTGTAGAAAAAAACTTCACTGGGTTACCGCTCTCTGGATGACAGTCAAAGACTTAGCGTAGCGTTACATTCTCTTTGTCAAAGACTGCCAGTCATCCACTAGTCATCCCACAACATCTGCCATTGAAACGTCATCCCCAGTGCTGCCATAATTTTACTAACGATATTAATCGTTTTAAAGTCTATCATGTACAATGGATTTGCCTTAAACTCCAGCTAGTATCGAAATAAAAGCGGCCACGTGCGAGTTGGGCTCGCGCACTGAAGGTTCCTTACCACCACATAATTTATTATTAATTTGTTATTGTAAACTCTAGAGTGTGTACTGTGTAGGTATTTAATCATGCCAATTTTGACGCTCGTATGTATTACCGTTGTTACATTATAGCAAATACAAAAACACGTTTGTTCTTTCTTTTTTACATTTTCGACCTTATTATTATTTCTTACTTAATCCGCCGTAATATTACATACAAAATACTAATACCATTTCAGGGTCAAGGATCCGGTGAAATTATTTCAGAATCGGTTCAGTAGTTTCAGTGATTACCTCCACATTCAAAGTCACGTTTTACAATTTATGTTTTTTTTATTAGTAAAGTACAGACATATTATTATCTGCACCTGTGCTATTCATCTGAGAATTAAGCAATTTAAGCATTAACGCACATAAGTTCACATAACATAACATCAAATAACATACGTTTCGTACTGGCAACTCTAAATAAATTTTGGTGCACGTACGTATGTTTGTAATTTGTTTTCCAAACAAATATTATTATTGTTTTGTTACTTCTTCGTCCTTTAACTCCTGTCTCCTTGTGTTGTATTCATAGATCAGATTATTTATTGGTTGTATTGTAGCTGAGCTATTGTGAATTGTGTTGTTTATAAGTGCACTGTCGTTGTTGATTTGTGATTTTATAAATCTAACTCATAATTATTGTGATTATTCGATTCTAGTGCAACGAGCAGCTGAGACGAATAATAATTCGCTGTCTATTAACCGAAGGTAAAAATTTGCATATAACCCGAAAAGGGAAAAATTGAAAATAAACTATTGTCTTATGAAATGACATCTCTAAATACAACAGCAAACTATTAATAAACAAAACAATGTATGTGTATATTAAACGTATGTATAAATTTCACTCTCCTGCCACCCAAAACCCTATTTTGATTTCAGTACAGCTGAAAGTGGCTAAAAAATTGTGCTACATTTGTAACTCAATGAATTAAATGTTGCAGGAAATCAAAATGGATTCTCCATGCATATTCTTAGGCATCAAAGTGAAGCCAGGTCCAATAGAACGGTTCAAACTGGAGAACTATACACTTGACAACACTGTAGACCAGCTCAAGACTGAGGCAGAAAAGAAAATTAACATACCGTCTTCATCCTTAGGTATGTACATTTATGCTAGGGCCTTAGTATGAAACACTTGTCTACTTACAGTAGAGCGTTGATTATCCAAAGTAATTGGGAGACAAGCAGGAAAGTATGAAAAATAGCCTAGTAAATAAAATATATCTATATGGATTTTGGAAACTCTGTGCCCATGACATGTGTGACTGAGAAGCAGTTTGGTTAAGTAATTGTTCAGTCGACTGACGTTTGGATAAACTACACTCATACAGGTTGTAAGGAAAACTCCCGAAAATGAACATTAGTGACATATCAACAATCAATACTAATAGTAACAAATACAACCTTATTACAGCTGTCATAATTATCTAAAACAAGACTGGACCAAGAATACTAACCTCAAATTTAACTTGTAGCTCATCAAGATAATTTTTTTTTCTTACCTCCATGTAAAGCCTAAAGCCCAGTTGAGAGTTAAGCCTATGTCTTAACTCAACTGGGTAGAAGATAATCTTCATGGTTGCAAACTGCATTATAGTGCTAAAAACAACTTGAACTAAACAATTCTATGTTTCTAATCCGTACGGTCAAGGATTGGAACAACCTGCCGGCTTCCTTGTTTCCTGAGAGATATGATCTGGGCCTTATTAAGGCAAGAGTGAATATGTATCTTCTAAGTCTGCGTGCTTCATCTCGACCACATCGTCGCTTACCAACAGGAGAGTTGACTGACTTGAGAGACTTATTCGCTATAAAAAAAACGAGTATTGTAAATATTTGTTTCTAACTTATTCATGTGTTACAGAACTCATACACCATGGAAAAATATTGAAACCAAATACAACCCTCCAAGACAGTGGTGTGAAAAATGGAGAAATGGTACATGTAGTTAAGAAGAAGCAAGAGGAAACTGTACAGCCTCGGGCCACCTACACGGATGCTGAGCTACAAGGGTTGAATACGGCGCTAAGGTCTCTCGGATGTACTCCTAATGCTCCAGGGTGGACTAGGGCAATGCAGGTATCGGAATGGCTTTATCCTACAGGAACCATAATTTTTTTGGAAGAAGAAAGATTTAAGTGACAAACTAACATACCAAACACAAAAACTTGATTTTCACATTATCCTACATAAGGGGTGGCAAACCTTTATAGGAGTATGTGCCATTATTATTTTAAAAAAATGTTTGCCTTGGCCAAGCCAAGACGTACCATCAAAGAATCTTGACTTAGTGACAATAGTGACTAATGAAGAAAGAGTATAACTGAATGCACATAACAAAAAATTCTTTATTTGAAACCCAAAACAAGGAATTGTAAGACAGAAATCGTAATAATTACTGTTAAATGTCTATTTTATCCCCAAGCCGCCTGCCAAGCGTGGGGATTATGGCAACACCCCTCTCTATGAGGGAGGCCTTGTCCAACAGTGGACGGTAATTGGCTGATGATGTGTATGTGTGCGTGTCTATTTTAATAAAAGAAAAAGTAAGTTTATATGATTTCTTGTGTTGCAAAATAGTTGTCAAATAACTTATATTAGATTTTTATTTTTAGCACTTGACTTTGTTATTTTTAGCAGCGAAATCTACCTATCTCCCGCAATTTAATACCGTTTAGACACCACACTGGATGTTGTTTAATTCTAAATATGCAAGTCCCTGCACCACACTACGCATACAAAATACTACAAAAATACGGTGGAGGGGCGTGCACATCTAGAAGGAAAGGTTTCTAGCCCCGTACGCAATGAACAATTGTTACCTATTTCACATCAAATGTAAACGAAACATTCTTTTTCTGATTCTGATCACAGACACATTCATTTTTTTACCGACTTCCAAAAAAAGGATGTTCTCAATTCGACAGTTTTTTTTTAAATGTTTGTTATCTACCTCAGAACTTTCGAATGGGTGAACCGATTTTGATGATTCTTTTTTTATTTGAAAGCTGGCAAAGCTAGTGCTTCCCGTGTGGTCCCATTTGAATTTGGTCCGGTTCAGACATTTTTATGAAGTCGGTTTTTTTAATTGTGACACAATTATTTTGTCGAGTGCCAATGGCACGCGTGCTATTGGTTCGCCATATCTGTCTACAGAAACTGTTAATTTGGATGTTTTGGTCTGATTACTACACTTTAAATATCTAACAAATCAAATACTAACATTCAGGTATCAACTAGCTGAACATCTGATACCATCACACAAAACTTAGCCTCATACATACTTTCACAGCTACTTAACGAAGAGTCTGTGATGAATGACATCCTGGACGTGGCACCGTCGTTGGGCGAGGATTGCGTCGCGTTGTCTATCCTACACGAAGTGGAACTGCTGGCGGCGCTCGGGGCTAACGTACAGACGATGAGGCGAGGTGCAGAGGCACATCCAGAGCTGCCGGCTGCATTGATGCATCTGATGGGACTCGAGCGCGCGCGCGCTAACACAGCACCACCCAATGACAATGGTAACTATTCCACACGAGGTTGAAGGTATCATCCTGGCGAGCGTGCTCCATTGTAGACGACGAGAGGCGAGTTTGAGGTGAAACACAAGACTATTAACAAAATAATTATCAATATAAAAAAACAGAATTCATCAGAACTGGACCAAATTAAAATGGGACCACATGGAAAGCACCAGGTATCAAATAAAAAAAGAATCATCAAAATCGTTCCACCCAGTCAAAAGTCCTCAAGTAACAAAAAAATTATAAAAGCAGTCGAATTGATAACCTACTCCTTTTTAGAAGTCAGTACAAAAAAAAGGTTTCTGTCCCACACCAGGCCAATCTCATTAGGGTCGTCTCCTGCGCCCTAAATCCCACCCACCACTCACCTTGAGCCTGCTGTCAGGTGCTGTGACCTTTACCCTTAAAAGTATGAAATTACCAAGGCGCGATTTGTAATGTTCAGATCAAAAGAAGCTCTCACGCGCAGTAATACTAAAATCCTACTATAACTACCTACTTGCATCTTATTACTGGTTTATTTATAATCTTATTTTTCTGCCAATTTGTTTATGACTGCATGACTAATAAAAAGCGTAGCATTATTTAAAAAATAAGTTTGCCAATAAATAAGTACATGGCGATTTTCCAAGCTCTGTATGTTTGCAGGTGTTAAGTGTTTTTTTTTTATTTTTTTTTGTAAAATAGGCTTGCGATTGGCGGCCAACTCGCCTGATGTTAAGCGATGATGCGGCCTACGATGGATCACGCTTGCCTAGAAGAAACTGATTCACTTTTGACTTGAAAACACCCAGTTGTAACTATCGGGGAACACCTATTCAGGCAGCACATTCTACATACTAGCAGTTCGCACAATAAAAGTGGAATCAAAGCGCTTCGTACGGGTTTTCGGAATGTCAACCATAAAGCGATACTTAGAGTGTAAGATACTTTTAAAATAATTGGCAAAGCAGAGAATCAAACCCTTTGAGGACAAAAATAATTTAAGTAAAATGACTTCCAAAGTGCTTTTCCGTGAGTTGGAAATTCTATTACTGTCCCGAATTTCAATTACATATTTTTTTAATTATTGTTATTCAGATCTTGATCTAAGGGTCGCTGGGAGTCGATAGACAAATCGTAATATTTCGCTCGATCGAAAAATAAAAACTTGAATAGGAGTATTTTTGTTACATTTTATTATTTACTAGCTGCACCAAAAAAAAATCATCAAAAAAAATACAAAGATGCCACAATCACGCGTTAATCGAGGCAATACTCAATCTGGCTGGATTCAATACCCAGCCAGATTGGATCCACAGTCACGCGATAGTTGCACAAGCCGTAATACACCGTAACGGTCAAGACACGTCAACTTGGCTGCAAACCACCGTCTCACCAACGGGAGAGAAAGAAAAAGTCTACGAGATTTACGATAGATGTTTCTGTCAACACGTATCAACCTGCTAATTTTCGGACTCACGTCGCGTTTAACCAATTTTCGGGTTCCAGGTCCAGCCATCTCTGGATTCGCGTATTCCCTGGAGGCCCTATCTGAAGAAGAGGACGCTGAGGAAGAGGAAGGGGAAGAAACTGAACGGAACCCCATCACGCAGGAACAGTTGGCGGCTGCTTTACAGGTACTGTTTATGTTGGATTAAACCTTTCAGGGGGTCTTTTTTTTGTCGGGGGGAAATCTTCAAAAGATACCCAGCTGCATAGGGGTGTAGCCGGGATATGTGAGATTGCACGCACTAAAACCCCCTCGATGGCGTTGACGTTGGGTTTAGGTATCCAAATGTTCGAAGCCAAACGTTGACATTATCAGGCAGGACGTTGAGGATATTTTCAAAACTAGAACTTTTTTTTCTTGTTTCTATTTTTACTTTTTTTTCATGTATTAAGTACCTACCATGTAAATAAACTTTTTTTTGACGGGGGGAAAACTTCAAAAGATACTTAGCTGCATTGGGGTGTAGCTGGGATATGTGAGATTGCACGCACTAAAACCCCCTCGGTGGCCGACTTCTGTGCTAGACGGAGGGCACCGGGATCTCCATAGGAACGCACCGGTACCCTCCTAGCGCTGTGCCTGAAGCAACACTCCCGGGAATTGTTGAGTTTACGTTCCTTTCCTTTACAACCTCATGTTTCAGGCTGCAACAGAAGCGGTGTCGTCGTCATCGTCCCGCAGTGGCGGCGCAGGCGGCACTCCGCGACAGAGCTTCCTGCAGCTACTGCGTGGAGCCGCGGGAGAGACCAGCCGCAACATGCATGCTAGCCTGGCCGCGGCTGCTACACCCTCCTCAGGTACTTTCAAATATATATATATATGTTTACTAAAGACTAAGACTAAGAAAGAGGGTAGGTCGTTTTGTCTGTACCTAACTTTGAACTTTTTCACCAACCATTCTTCAGTCTTCCCGCGAACATGGTGCATGTAACTGCGCCAAAATATCGGGAGGTCCTTCCACAACCTTACCACCTTATAACTTTTAGTGAACAACCGTGATAGTTTAAAACAGTGTTTATATATATGTTTTATTTATATTATACGGGAATTACTCACGTAAGATTAGGCCGGATACTCCAACTATAGTTTCAACCGCATACGGCGGTCTTTTTTATATATATATATATATTTGTCTTAGGTGGGAATCGAACCCACGCCCCCAAGCGCAGGAGGTTTATAGCTGCAACGTATTTCTGTTGCAGTTGTGAAAACTTCAACTGTCTAACTATCACGATTCATGAGATACAGCCAGGTTACAGACAGACAGACGGACAACGGAGTCTTAGTAATAGGGTCCCGTTTTACCCTTTGAGTACGGAACCCTAAACAATTATGATAAAGATCTTTCCAAATCAAATCAATCTATTCTATTCCCAAATTTCCCACCTCGTATATGAGCTGTACACTCTGTGCTAACCGCTCTCCTCGCTCGCTGAACATCTAGCTTCGCGCGCGATATAATTATTTATCAAATTACAGCGGGCGGCGAGCGAGCCGTGATCACTCCGGAGATGTTCAGCGACGCTATATCAGAGGCAATCAACCGCGCTGGCACGGCCGCGGCCACTCCGATGGAGCAAACCACTGAAGGTATACCCTAGCGAATACTGAAGTATACCCTAGTAAATACTAAAGTTATATCAATGTGAATAATGATGGTACCCTAGCGAATACTGAAGGTATACCCTAGTGAATACTGAAGGCATACCCTAGAGAATTATGAAGGTATATTCTAGCGAATATTGAAGGTATAGCCTAGTAAATACTATAGGTATACCATAGTGAATAATGAAAGGTATATCCTAGTGAATACTGAAGGCATACCCTAGTGAATTATCAAGGTTTACTCTAGCGAATACTGAAAGTACAACCTAGTAAATCATAAAGGTATACCCTAGCGAATACTAAAGCTATACCATAGTGAATTATGAAGGTATACTCTAGCTAATTAAATACCAAAGGTATACCATAGTGCATAATGAAAGATATTCTATTGAATACTGAAGGCATATCCTAGTGAATTATCAAGGTATACTCTAGCGAATACTGAAATTACAACCTAGTAAATAATAAAGGTTTACCCTAGCGAATACTAAAGGTATGCCCTAGTGAATTATGAAGGTATACTCTAGCTAATTAAATACCAAAGGTATACCATAGTGCATAATGAAAGATATTCTAGTGAATACTGAAGGCATATCCTAGTGAATTATCAAGGTATACTCTAGCGAATACTGAAAGTACAACCTAGTAAATAATAAAGGTATACCCTAGCGAATACTAAAGGTTTACCCTAGTGAATTATGAAGGTATACTCTAGCTAATTAAATACCAAAGGTATACCATAGTGCATAATGAAAGATATTCTAGTGAATACTGAAGGCATACTCTAGTGAATTATCAAGGTATACTCTAGCGAATACTGAAAGTACAAACTAGTAAATAATAAAGGTATTCCCTAGTGAATTATGAAGGTATACTCTATCGAGTACTTAAAGTATACCCTAGCGAATACTTAAAGTACACCCTACAAAATACTAAAGGCATACCTTAGCTAATTATGAAGGTATATTCTAGCCAAGTAAATACTAAAGGTATACCATAGTAAATAATGAAGGTATATAAGGTGAATATATCCTAGGTAATACTGAAGGTATACCTTAGTGAATGCTATCACTACTTCACTAGGTTATACATTATAACCTAGTGAAGTAGTGATAGTTATACATTATAACCTAGTGAAGTAGTGAATAATGAATATTAAAAAAGATGATTTATCTATTATCTTTTTTTATCACAAGGGTTTATCTACTTGCCGTATTCAGGCACCTTCAATGTATAAAAATCACTTATTTCTGCAATCGAGTAGGCTAACAGGACATTCCCGCGACAGCCAGCTCAGGACGTGCAGTGATCACGCCGGAGGCCTTCAACGAGGCCATTACGGAGGCCATCAGCCGCGCCAGTTCCGCGCTTGGCACTCCCATGGAGCAAAGCACGGAAGGTACTACGTGTCCACCGTTACGTGATATCTACAGAAGTGCCTATAAAATTTGAGTGTTGCCCTCGATTTCCCTGGGATCCCATCATCGGATCCTGACTTGGTTACAATGGGGCCCAAATGAAAGAAAACCCTACCGAAAAAAAAAATTGTAACAGTTGGAGGATAAATGGGTGAACATACTTTAAAAAAAAACAGTGGATCATAGAACCGTCCTCCTTTTTTGAAGTCGGTTGAAAAGCAGTTCGCAGTTCGTGTTCCATAGCATCTCCAACACAGGAAATTCTATTGGGAAACCATGAGTGCGGAGCGGTTTAAAAATAAATAAATACTAGCTGTCCGCAACTCCATAAGCATAAAGCTAATTTCAGACAACGCTATACTATTGTGCTATATAGTATAGCAAATAAGGAGCCACTAATATATAGTACAGTTAAGTGTGAACGTGTCCAGTAGGTACACCCTTTCCGCGTAACCCAATATACTAGCTGTTGCCCGTGACTCCATACGCGTAGATTTTCATATAAATTCCACAACAACTTTTACTATGGGAGCCAGCAACTCTGAAATCTCGAACAAATAATTATCAATATAAAAAACACGACTTCATAAAAATTTCAGAACTGGACCAAATTGAAATATGACCACACGGGAAGCACTAGCGTTCCAAGAATCATCAAAATCGGTTCACCCAGTCGAAAGCTCTGAGGTAACACACAAACAAAAAAAAACAGTCGAACAGTCTTTCTATGTGTTTTTTTTTTCGATCATCATCATCAGCCAGAAGACGTCCACTGCTGAACATAGGCCTCCTCCTTTAACCTCCACACTGAACGACATCCTGCCATCTGCATCCACTGGATGCCCGCGACTCTCACAATGTCGTCGGTCCATCTAGTGGGAGGCCTACCTACGCTGCGTCTTCCGGTTCGCGGTCTCCACTCAAGAACCTTTCTTCCCCATCGGTTATCAGTTCTTCGAGCGATGGGGCCTGCCCATTGCCACTTCAACTTGCAGATTTTAATAGCTATGTCGGTGACCCTGGTTCTTTGGCGAATATCTATGTTCCGAATTTTATCGCACAAAGAAACTCCGAGCATAGCTCTCTCCATTGCCCGTTGTGTGACTCTGAGTTTTTCCAAAAGACCCACAGTTAAGGACCACGTCTCAGTACCATATGTCATCACTGGCAACACACACTGGTCAAAGACCTTTGTCTTTAGACACTGTGGTATCTTGGACGAGAAGATTTCACGCAATTTCCCGAACGCTGCCCATCCGAGTTGGATTCTTCGGGCGACCTCTTTGCCTAAGTTGGACTTACCTAACTAAACAATCTGTCCAAGATAGGTGTAATGATCAACAACTTCGAGAGTATCGTTCCCAACATTGACCGGCACGGGTACAACATGGACATTGTACATGATTATTGTCTTATCCATGTTCATTTTAAGACCCACCTGTTGAGAAAGGCTGCTGAGGTCGCTGAGCATTATATTGAGGTCCTCCAGCGACTCTGCCATGATAACTATATCATTGGCAAAACGAAGGTGAGTGATGTATTCGCCATTAATGTTGATGCCCAATCCGTTCCAGTCCAAAAGCTTGAAAACGTCCTCCAATGCATTCGTGAACAGTTTTGGAGATAAAAAGTCATTTTCCCACTAAAATTATTATAAAAGACATCTGTCGGAACACCTTAGTACTAAATCAGACATGCATTCTCTAAATCCGATAGTGCCTAATTAATGCTCGCCCTATAGGATAGAGGGCGTATATTTGGTATAGTTCTGACTTTTTTATGTTGATAATTATCTTTTTAGAAATTAACTTAACTATAAAAAAAACTAATGTTTGTTTTCTATATATTATGTATAGGAATAGGTACAATTTATTTATCCAGACCCAGGTGTTGCAACGGGGCATTTACACTATTTAAGTTTGTATTAGTGAAAACTTCTTATCGATCTTTGTGTAACTATTTATCTCATATCTACTGTGTTGGATATCAGCTGTTTGTTTTTCATGTAAAATAAAATAAGTATGATGTTGTATGGCAGCGTCGTCGTCGCAAAGTCCTGCGCGTGCGGCGCGAGACGAAGACTTCACGACTCAACTCAACCACATGCACGAGATGGGCCTACTGGACGACGCTTTAAACGTCCGCGCGCTGCTTATCTGCTCAGGTATATACAATAACTGGCCAAGAGCGTGTCGAGACCGAGACACGCATATGGTAGAGTTTCGTAACCAAAGCCATTAAGCGTATAATAGTTTTGTAGTGGTAGGACTCTTTTGCAGAGTCCGCCTGGGGAAGTACCACACCTTTGCCAGTTATTCAACCGCCAAGTAGTAGTGTGCAAACACTGATTTGTTCCGGATTGAAGGGCAAGGTTTCCAGCGAAATTACAGGGCACAAATAGATTTGACATCTTATATCTCGGGGTGACGAGCGCAGTGCATTGCCATCCAGGGTTTTGAACTATTGAAGTTCAAAATTCTGAGTGGCGTTGAGCTGTTATGGGCAAGCGTGAAGAGCCATAAGGCGAGCGGCTTCGCTCGTCTCGTTACTCTATATCATTAAAAAAAAATGTAGTCATAGTTCAGAAATTGGTGGTTATAAAAAAATCGAAGGAACGCAGCTCTGTGGACTTTGTCAAATTTCAGAGATGGATCTAACTGAACTTGGCAATATTCTTACTGATAATATGTTTTGTTTTTTAGGTGATGTAAATGCAGCTATCAACTTGGTATTCAGTGGAGCTATTGGAGACGACTAACAAGGCAACTGGCATGCTTATAAGTCCCTATATCTTACCTATAATATCTTATTTATAATTTGCAAAGGTTATAATATAGTATTTAAAATTTTGAGTGGTTTTTCATTATGTTACCTTTAATATTCATAAGGGGCTTACCGCCATCTCATTGCGTGATCCAATATTATTAAGGTGGATAATCCAACGATAGGTTCTCAGGAGGTAGATGCCGCAAAAGTCGTTATTTTTAGAAATACGATTATATTTTTACACCAGAAATAGTATAGTCTGGGTTCGTTAGCAGCTGACCTATTCAAGCAATCGATTTTGTTCGTACAGTTATGTCCAGCGATATTAAGGTCGTTATAAAACCTAATGTTTTATAACGTCCTTGAGCGAGATACAGACATGTCATGATATCTATTGTCTAAGAATCTGCCCGAAATTACAAAAAATGTTTTTAGAAATGATGCAAATTGTGTGGCTGAGGCAAACTTGCAGTTTGCCTGCCCGAATTTATGAGTTTCATTAGCAGTTTACAAGCTTGGAATAGTTTTACAAATTTGGTTCAAATAGATCATCATCAGCCAGAAGACCTCCACTGCTGAACATACGCCTCTCCCTTTAACCTCCACACTGAACGACATCCTGCCATCTGCATCCACTGGATCCCCGCGACTCCCACAATGTCGTCGGTCCATTTAGTGGGAGGCCTACCTACGCTGCGTCTTCCGGTTCGTGATCTCCAATCAAGAACCTTTCTTCCCCATCGGTTCTTGGAGCGAAGTGGCCTGCCCATGCCAAATAGATCAATCAAAATAAATTAAAAACTTAATGTTTTGAATAATTTTATCCAAACAGATCAACAGAAATAAATAGGTTCATCTAAACGGAATATTTTTCCAAACTCTAAGATCAATTGAAGTAGTAATCTAACAAATTAGAACAAACAACAGGTTTTATGAAAGATTATTTATGTAGACTGCAGGGCTTAGCTGGAATTGAGCAGCTGCTAAATCTTGAATTTGCTGAGTTTTAAGGTAGAGTATTGTGCGGCAATGCCCCTCCACTCCTAACTACGGCCAGAGTATGCTGGGCAAGTTTATTTCCCGTCTATCCTTCTCTCATGCAGTATCCTGCCAGTTTTAACTGACTTCCAAAAAGGAGGAGATTCTCAGTTTGACTGTTGTTTTTGTTACCTCATAACTTTCGCCTGTGTGAACCGATTTTGATAATTTTTTTATTTGGAAGCTGGTTCTTCCCGTGTGGTTACATTTCAATTTGGTCCAGTTCTGAATTTTTTATGAAGTCGGTTTTTTATATTAAGGTCAACTCGGCGAAGACCGGCATACTAAATTTAAAAAAATACAAATGGTCTTATTTTGGCTATTCTATAATCTTAAATCCAAATTTGGTTAAACTCACAGACATATAATACCAAGCAGAACCAACAAGCCACAAAAATATTGATGCAAAATACACTACATATACATTACACGCAAACATTTGCAAAACGCGGGCCGGACTCAAGGACATTCTTTTATAATAGTGCTAACAGATACTATTAGATTGTATCTGAAATGTAACGTCACAAAATTTACGACCCTTCCCTACCCCTTGTCAGTCACACTTCGTCGACCCCTCCTCCCCTCCTCTTTATGTGATGGAATTTATGGATGTTCCCATTGGGTATTAATATTCAAACACACCAGACCAAGTCAAATCATTTATTTTTGTATAAAACAATTTACCAGATGTGTCATGTGGTTGCAGGATCTGAATTTGATGGAAATGAGGTATTCTGCAGCTCCCGCAGAACATTTTTGCCAGTAACACCTCTTTTTGTGGCTTTCTTTTCACTTGGTATGTTATCGCTCTGAAAATTATTACATGCAAGTTATCATAATGTAGTTAGTACAACTTGAGATTCATGATAGTGATAGCGACTGTTCATTGAAAACTGTTGTTCCAATAAGCACCTCGTACTCTCTAAGGATTGTACGGAAACCAGTCCGGTCGAACAAATGTGCCTCTAAATGCTTTGAGCACAACAAACTGGTCGCACTGGGCTGCCAATTTTCTAGATTCAAATTCTTCAACCATGCGTTTCTCAACTCTTCATCCTTGGGAAAATCTAAAATGTAATAAAAATGTTTGTTACTTGACATATGTCTAAATAACCCTTTAATTACACTATCTAGATCACTACGTGTATATATGACATGAACCACAATAGGTAGGTAGGTACTTTATTTACATTACTTAAGAAAAGCAGCTAGTAATTAATGAAAAAGGTTCATGTCATCATAATCACATCAAGCTGAATCATCTATTTTAATTATACTTCTGAAATACGAATTCTGATTCTGAAATAAATTCCCTGGACAATGTCTAAATACCGTAAACGTAAAACAATGATCGATACAATGAATTTTTAAAGAAAATAACTTATACTATTTTAATTATACTACTGAAAGGAGTATTACATTCTCTTGACTACTGAATACGTTCCCTGGACAATGTCTAAGTACCTCAAATGCCAAACAATGATCGAATCAATATTTTTTTAAAGAAAACTACTTATTAACTTTTATTACACCCACCAAACTTGTACATTTATGAAATTGAAAGAAACACAACCTTCCCAAGCCTTCAAATTGTAAAGTTTATGAAAAATAACAAGAAAAAATAGCAATTCAAAATAATCTCTATTATAACACACGAAACTTACGTGTGAAACGTTATACCGGGTGGCATCTTATGAGATGAATTAAAACACATGAGGACATTGCACTTCACCATAGTATTTTCGTATCTTTTAAACCAAATATGTAAAAATAACTTTTATTTTAGGTAATTTTTGCAAGCCGTGGTTTTCGCTGTCAGCCTTCTGTCAATATATTGATGCTTACCAAAATGGTGACTTGGGTACACCGTACCACATGCTCATTTTTTTCTATTATGTTGCAACGTTACGACAAAATGAGATACGAATATATGATATTTGTGTAATCGAGAGAGATGCAAACATAACTGTTTTTGCGAATGTAGTTGTAAAAAACATGTTCAGTCTGTTCTGTATTAAATGTCTGTGGTTAAACTAGATAATAATATATTTAGATGATCTGACAATAAATATGTCAAAATGACAAAGAAACTATCAGTTCAGAAAATAAAAACGATTTTTGAAAACACAGAGAAATAGACGGATTTGGCTCCTATGTCGGTTAAGACCGTCTAGTGGCAAATTTCCCTGGTTAGCGGTAGTTGGCGTAGTTATAGATACGAAGACCTGTGTGAATGAATGAGTGTACGAACGCCAGTTCCTGTAACAACTTAATATTTGTACCCTAACTCTCAGGAATAAGGTTTTATTTCGCAAGATGCTGCAATTGTCGGGTAAGACCGGCATACGTTGCAGTTCCAGGGGTGCAAAACTTTGAACTTCTAGTATAGCTTCTTTTAATTTATCTTTCGAATACGACCCTTTTTCCGTTTTTCGCGTATATTTTCCCATGGCTGAAATAAATTAAAACTTCAAAAAATCTTAATAACAATTTCTTATTACGGTTGAAATAAAAGAAGACAGACCCTGCACGCCTAGTACCTATCGTGAGTGACTATAAGTAATTATCTCTCCCAATCAAATCAATAGAAAATCGGTCACGTGACCATAACAGCAAATCTGATTGGTTGAAATAATCACTCGCCGTCACTCACGAGAGTGTGCTCACGGTGCTGACCCTGTGACAGACGAATGGACAGACAGCAGAATTTGGTATCCTTTGAGTACGGAACTGAAAACCTACACATATGTTACACATATACTTTGATTATACAAGATACATAACATTATTTTAAAAAACCGGACATATATTCTTGATTTTATAGTATGTGCCACTTTGATACAGAATATGTTTTGATCAACCTGGCCATCGTTTGGGGGTCTGCCTTGTGTTTACTTCCTGCCTTGAAGAACCCCTACCATGACTTTATTTAATGCACCAGAAAGATGCAATAGATACAAAATATTTTTTTTTTCAAACATTTATTGTTATGAACACTAGTTAATTTCTAAACTTTTATTATAACGGGATGTAAAATTCATAAGGGCAAGTAATACCATAAGTAGGTAAATAAGGTACTTAGTTTCTAAATTATATCACATAAATAGGCGTAAGAGACGCAGAAGGTACACTGACAAAAGGCCCTAGTAACGGCTTAACCAGATTTGAAAAGTCGTGATGATTCCATAGATAGATAAGAATTTTTATAAAATAGAATTTATTCATGAATAATACATTTCAAAGACTTAAAAAAATAGTAGGCATGTTCTTAGAAGTTTTTGCCAGTGTAACTTTAGCTAAAAACTACTGTTCTAATACAAATAAGTCGTAAAAATTATGCAGAAGCGCACTTATAAATTAAAATATACCTATAATATTAAAAAAATAATCAAAAATAGTATAATGGTAATATTAAGAAGTGTCAACTACAGAAATGAGTGCCTAGCACCATAGAAGTTTAAATAGGTTTGTTATTAAAAAACACTAGGTCAGTGCTACAAACTCTTGAATCTTTTTTCTTTTCATTATTGGCGTCTACATTTCCTTGACATGAGATCCTCCAAGAGTTCACCTAGTGCGCGAAATTCTCAACTAATAGCTTAGTTTTATTGCAATTATACAGGTGTCGAATGACAATCTTATTTAGCGCTTCATTTTAAAATTCATCTTACGTTTTGAGAACTTTTTGAATGTGCTGTTATCTTTTTGCGCACGACATTGTTCGCGTTTTTGCATGCGGCGGAAATACCAGGCGGCGTTATTGGATGTGTTATCACCAAACAACTCTTGTTCCAACTTCAATCGAGCCTCTGCCCTCAAAGCAGATCTCTGATCGTACCACTCGAAATCTTTGGTTTTACCTTTCTTTCTTCTCTCGCTTTTCGAAAGACGCTTCTCGGATTTATTGGCTCTTTCATCAACGTTTTTGGTAATCTTTGGCAAGTCTTTGTTGGACGCGTTATTATCAGCCTCTATTATCTTATTCACATAATTTTCAAAATCTGTGTTCCGGAACTTTTTCTCCGGCTTGTTTATTGAAATATTATCCTGGGATGATGTGACGGAAAACTCATCGAAATCTTTTAGGTATCCTCCTTTCATCTCCCACTGTTCATATTTGTTGTTTCTCTTTTGTCTTTTATGAGATTTTTGGCGATCATGTTTCTTGTTGTCGTACTTTAGTTTTGGGCCAGTATATCTATCATCTTTTTTTATATCATCTTCGCTGAATGTGTTTAGATTCCAAAGAATATTGTCATCCTTATGCTTTCTCTTGCCTACGTGGTCTTTATTCAATCCGCTGTGCAGTTCATTGTTTTCGTTCCTTTTGCGTCTCTGCAATGGCTGGTCAATCTTCAACGAATCAGCGTAAGTGATTTTCTTTTCTGGAAATAGTTCAGACTGGACATCTGGGTTGTTCATGGCATCACTAGATCCTGATTTTAACTCTAAATTAATTTCCCTGTCAGTTTTCATTGGACCAATGGAATCAGTTTTAGTATCTTCTTGATTTTCGGGTTTTGTATTATCTGGTATCTTGTAATATGTAGAACCCAGTTGTTTTTCTAAATTAATTTTTCTGTGTGATTTTAAATTTTCAGGTTCTGCTTTAATATCTTGTTTGACATTGGGCTGTTCGAGTGGAAAGTATATAGGACCCAATTGCTTTTCAAAGTTTAACTGAACACTTTGCTTATTACTTTTACATTTTTTGAAATCATCAAACTGTCTTTTTACTTCTTTGTCTAACCAATCTTTATTTTGTTCATAGATATCCTCCATTTTATCGATATCATTCAGTAACTCTTTCTCATATTCAGGTGTTGCTAGAGAGTTTTGAAGCATCACATCAGGTTTCTTTTCATCCACACATTTTATTGCAGTTAGCATTTTGTTATTCTTCATTACCGGTTCTTCAAATATCTTTTTACATCTGTTCTGTTTGTTTGATTTGTTGCCAACTGATTTTTGTTGCTGTGCTAGTTGGTAACTGGTTGAATCGGTGATTTCTTTCAGTTTGCTTCTCAAAAAAGCATTTTCTTCCTGTAGTTTGTACAAGTTGGACAAAATTTTGTTGACAGATGGCTGTGTGGTACATTCGTTCTTACAACTCCACAGATGGCCAAGGGCCATTCCAGCAGTGATCACAAATGTCCCCAGCATTATAACATCGAGGATTGAACCAACCTTGGGGTTCCTTTTGTGTACATACGTCTTGTATTTAACATTGTCGCCGAGGAAGTCAGTCTCTTCCCTTATGGATTCATTGTTATTTGTGGGTGGAGAAGCGATAACCTTAATTTCTCGCTGTTCTGCTGGACTTCCTTCAGTTGGTATTCTGACATAATTTATGTCACATGGTGTAGATTCAGGTTCACTGTCGCTGATGATTGATATTCCATCAGTGTCTTCATCTTTTTCACTGTGAAGATCGACACGTTCCCTGGAAAAAGAAACAAGTTTCTTTAGTATCATATTTCACATAATATTGTGTGAACATAATTATAAACATAAAAAACCGACTTCATAAAAATATTACAGAACTGGACCAAATTGAAATGGGACCACTCGGGAAGCACCAGCTTTCAAATAAAAAAAGCATCGTCAAAAAATTGGTTCACCCTCTCGAAAGTTCTGAGATAACAAATATTAAAAAAAAGTACAATCGAATTGATAACCTCCTCCTTTTTGGAAGTCGGTTAAAAATATGATGAATCAAACATTATTTTTAACCGACAAAAACATAGTTCTTAAGTCTATGCATGATGTAGTTATATTCATTTTTTTGTATCACCACTCTAAACTTTTTTAATTTTGATAGACATGTTCAGTGGTGTATCGTCTATTCCTGATTGCCACTACCAGTGCCGGCAACCTTTAAATTTTATATTCCCAATTGTGATCAGCTTCGCCACCATTTGTGGCAATGGGGAATAACATTCCGTCATTACCAGTGGGCACGTTCCTAATTTAGAGACTGACTGCCGGCAGCTGTTTAAAGATATTTGATTCATTTAGATATAGTTATAAAAATATAAGTGCAGTCAACAAAATATTCCATCCCCAGTTTACCTATACAACCATATCCATATGAAAGCTAGTTGCCATCTTGTATATATTTTATGTTGATGTCACCTACTCAGTGATTAAAAGAATCTTTATTATATTTTATCTTTATTCTTACTCAAAGGAATCAATCGATACCTATAGATATTATTTATCAAAATCGTGAGTCTTAGGTAACATAATTACATACATGGAGAGTATTGTACCCTCGTTTTGGCTTAGCATCATCATCATCACTGAACGACATCCTGCCATCTGCGTCCACTGGATGCACGCGGCTCTCACGATGTCGTCGGTCCATCTAGTGGGAGGCCTACCTAGCTAGTTTGGCTTAGCGTCATTGTTAAAATAATTATTAATAACAGATTTTGTTTAAAATTCTCCATGAATTTCTCTGGTAGTTTTGTAGGACAGAAAAAGTTTGCCAACGAATTTTGGTTGGCGTAACATGGGCATTGCATTTTATAGTGGAAGTAAATATAAGAGCCGAAGGAATAAAATAACTGGGTGAAATGTTTTAATACTTTGTACTTGCTATATTAACACAGCTGTTAATTATCCACGTAACAATAACAAGAGAAGAATGTAGGTTATTTCATACATACAGTGAGTCATGCAACTAAAACATCAAACATTGAATATAAAAAAAAAACATGATTTAAGTAAAATTATATTTCACTAGTTGATACCCATTACTTTGTACGCCTTCTCTACTACTCGGCCTTCGGTCTCGCTACTATGACTCACTCCAGGAACACAAAATTTCATCCAAATCGGTCCAGCCGTTTAAACCTTTCTTGAACTTCCACAAATATTTCAAGATCAAAATTAGCCAAATCAGTCCAGCCATTATTGAGTTTAAGCAAGACAAACATCAATTGATTTTTATATAGATATAGGTATATAGATTGACATCGGCGAATAATAGTTTCCTGCTCGATATAGGCCTATCCCAAAGCTTGCCATTTTATACAAAAATCTTATAAAGAGGAAAGATTTGATTGTTTGTTTGCATTGAAGAGGCTCCAAAACTACAGAACCAATTTGAAAAATTCTTTCACTGTTAGAATACTACATTATCTTTGAGTAACATAGGCTATGTTTTAAAATTATATATGTTATTTTTATATACTAAATAACCATATTAGTAAAACATTTCGGAGAGAAATAAGCCGTTTTTATGAAGAATAACATTGTTAACAAAGTAAATATGTGTATGAATGTTATCACATGTAATAAAGATTGTTTTGAAGGTACGTAGAGCCACCATCCAAATACTACATTGTACTGTGGGCAAATTATAGGTATACAATGCTTTGAGCAGTGTCCTTGCAGTACTAATCAATACCACTACAGTGGGTCAAGGTTATTATGATATCTACTTGAAATGCCGAGATGATGAAGTGAATAATACATACAACATCACTACAAGTATTCGTATTTGTTGTCAGTAGCTCACCTCGCGCTTTGATTATCTACAGTTTCGGAATTCGGGGCCTCATCACCATATATCGGGCTGTTCTCCAGCAAAGTCCAGCTCTCACCCGAATCTGAATCGCTGTGCTCAACCGTTGAACTGTCCATTAGTAATATCTGTAATAAAAACAACGATAATATACCACTATGCCTACAATAAACTCCGAAACGCAAAAAATCTAATCACCTGAAAGTACTTCAGCACTACGAATTTATCAAGCCAATTATTGTTGTAGCGCTTTGATCAACAAGAATTTATATTATGAAAATCATTACAATTTCGTTATTTTTAGTATTTTTTCCATTTTTTTCAAATAAAAAATTGTGTCACTCACTAATTTGATTGTGTTTTGTTCTAAAAAGTAATAGTAAATATAAATAGAAACTACAGATTATATCCTGAATTTCGTTTATCGTTTCGTTCTAGTGTTGTGCGGTGGTCTCATACACAGATTCTGTGGTCTCATATGGTCTATGATCTATAGTCTATGGCGATGGCGGCGGTTGTTTTCTTTGTGCGCAGCTCTTTTTTTTTTTGTAATTTTTCAATGACCATGGATACAGAGTTCTTCAGTCGTAATATTAATCAAGTTTACCTAGTATTAGAGCCGTATTAGCCATTCCATTCACAGGTCATCTTCCCACCCTGCGTTGAGGGTAAGGAGATCGGCGGCGGGGTTGAACCCCATTACCGAGGCTGGGCTCCGAGGGAAGAATGCCCTCGGGGGATGTGTTTCTTCGAGGGTCCGAGTGCCTTGTGGCTCCTAGAGCGCCCTCTGTGGTCCGGTGGGGGGAAAGGATGCGAGCAAGCTCAAACACCCCTCCCCCCCTGATGACTGCCGGGGCATTGGATGGGGACGCCTAGGCACCCCTGTGCGCGGTAGCGGGCGAGGCCGACTGCACCGGGCACCGCTGCGCTGACGCAACGGTTGATGGCCCGGGGAATTGCTCACCCGCACGGGCGTCAATAGCGTTGGACCCGCCTCTCGCCATGGGCAGAGGAGCAGACCGGGTGCTCGGGAGCATGATGGTGTGCCGGCCAGCCATACGCCGTGTGCGAAGCTCCGCACCGGCGGCGTAGGAAGTGGCCGAGTGGGCCAACGCGACGTCGTCGCAGTCGGCAGTAGCCGGGAGATGGCACCAGCTGGGCCCACTCTTACTCGGGCGCCTGGCCGGTGCGATGGTAAGTCAGGATGCTAGGAGCGACGCGACGTGTCGCGGTCGCTCCGATGGTCGTGTCCGGTGAGCTGCCAGTCGGCGTCGCAAGTGTACGAGGCTCGATGACCGGCAGGGCCTGCCTTGCAGTGAGGCCAGGATACCCCTTAGGCAGACGGCTTTCTGGCCGCCCTTCCGGGCCGGGCGCTGGTCGTACATCCGGTGGGCCCAACCACCGTGATGGCATGACGAGTCGCTCGGGGGATTGCGCGGCGCATTGCACCGTCGCTGGCAGTCACGACGGAGTGATCCCGCGCATCGCAACGCAACGGGGTGCTCGGCGGGGCTAGTGACAAGTCCCACAGAATCGTCGGCGTTAGGGCAGTATTATTTAAGGATCTGCCCATCAGCAGTAGGTCCATTTGATGATGTTCGCCGTGTCCGGCGGCGCACGGGACAGTCAGGTAGTGATGAAGTTGGCGCTGAACGCGGCCAACTCGGTAGTTGTGGTGGCGACCGGTAAGCGCCGTACTTACGCGGGTCGGGCGGTTTACTGGTCGGGTGCTTCGATGCTGATGGGTGACGGCGTGTTGAGTGTCGCTGCCGTCTTCAATTAAGCGTTACATGCGCAGCGCACGCGCGTATATACCGCCGTCCCGTGAGCCTTTTTTTATATTAGATTAGACACTTATCGTTATCTAATCAAGTCAAGAGAGCTGTCCGTCCGTAGGTAGTAGGTACCTACTGACCGCAAACAGCTGTAATTTGCGTTAACAAAAAATATATCATAAATTATTTTTAACAAAAAAAACCGACTTCTAAACCACAAATAGGCACTCAAAAGCAACAAATAATTTAATATAATTATTACAAGCGCTACCCCTACCCACTCATCTATTTGAAGTCGGTGCCAGCCAAGCCAAGTAGGCAGTAGATAGATACCACCTTCAAGTATCTATCTAAATACCTACTACATACATGATATCTATCTACTACCTACCTATTACACTTGGCTGGCACCGACTTCAAATAGATGAATGGGTAGGGCTTATAATAATTATATTAAATTATTTGTCGCTTTTGACTGCCTATTTGTGGTTTTGAAGTCGGTTTATTTTTTTTGTTAACAATCATTTATTTTACCCTTTTTAGTGCAAAACCAAGTTTTAAAAACGTTTTCAAAGACAAGCTTTTATGATCTAGCAGCCACGTCACGACGAAGTTTAAAACGGGCTATCATAATTATATCTATGTAGGAACCTAGGTACAAAAAAATATTGTCTGTCCTATTCACTGATAAGGAGTTGCCTCGCCGGAAGCAACCCTGGATGCGGCAGCCATGTAATTTTTTTAATTTTTATCTTATGATACTGGGCGACGAGACGAGCGAAGTCGCTCGCCTGATGGCTCCTGGCTCTATCATCAGATCAGCTCAATAGTACCAGATTATTACATTGTTACTAAACTTACATAAGTATGCAAAATTTCAGCTCAATCGGAAACCGGGAAGTGGTTCAAACATTGTTAGTTAGTTAGTTTTTCCTCGATTTCCTTGAGATTCCATCATCAGATCCTGACTTGATGATAATGTGGTCCACCTCGGGAGTATACCATTTCGAACTAAAAAATATTTTTTTTAATCGGTTCACAATTGGCGAAAATATCGATGAACATATTACAAAAAAAACATACAGGCGAACATAGTACCTCCTCCTTTTTGGAAGTCGGTAAAAAGAAAACTTACCCACCACAACGTTTACGCCCTCAATTTACGCTAGTTAATTTTATTGGTCAATTTTGCAATAACATCGAATACATAGAAGGCGAACTGAATCATGCAGCGGACTTCCTATCGAGGACACAGATTATGAACAAATTCATATACCTATAGTAACCAAATGAAGATCAATGAGTTAGTCAAACTTACGACAAAATTCAAATCTATAAAAATCTAAAATTCTGACCGCGGCATATCTATGAGATACAAGGAAGTTATAAAACCTAATACGAAACATCAACAGATTAAAGCTCGCCTATACTTATATTACTTACCACTTGGGTTCCAAGAAGGCGCAATAGCGAACACGCACAATAGAGGTTCAAACGTAATTGTAGGTACGTACCTACCACTACGACCGTCATCCCGGCATTGCTGCAACACGACTCCTTATTACACAACTATACTTTTGGTCGAGTATGAACGCAGACGTAACGCGATACGTGAAATGCTGAATACCTACCTATCTTGCCAAGGAGCGAAGATACAAAGACACATTACTAGAAGAATTTGAATAATCAGACAGGTTTAGTCACTGCCTTATTGATTTAATTGCACCGTTATGTCCGTTGGAAGACTTCAGATTCTGCTTCACAATCATAGATTGTGTCACTAAATGGCTAGAAATCATACCAACCAAATATAATTATATCAGCGGAAACCGTGGCAAGTAAACTCATAGAATACTAGATTTCAATTCAAGACATGGATGCCCCGTCAGACTAACCACCGACTAGGGAAGACAGTTCGAATCTTAACTATTTAGTCAACTAACCAAAAAACTCCATCTCGAGAAAATCCATACACCAGCGTGCCTACAATAAACAAATTGAACGTTTACACCGCACGCACTCTAACTAAGAGCCGTAACAGACACATCAACTTGGCTGACGAACTGCCGTCTGACCAACGGGAAAGAATGAGAAAAAATATCTTTATCTCCCGTTTGTCAGACGGCGGTTCGTCAGCAAAGTCGACACGTCTAAGAATAATGACTTATTGCAAAAACACCAGACAATGGGCACAGGAGCTACAACGGGTCCTACTAGGTTTGAGATCTGCCGTGAAAAAGGATACCTATTGATTACGTTACAGCCCTGCTCAAATGACGGTCGGAAAATCTATCAGGCTACCTGGAGATTTTTTGTTCTTGTACAAAGCACCATAAACAACACTGAATGTACATTGTACATGTACCTAAATTGATGGACAGTTGGACACCCTAACAACACTTCAAATGAACTCAAGTCTACCATAGGAAAATTTTCATACATAAAGACCTCCACTAAACTGTTTGTGTTCGTGAGGCAGGAAGCATGCAAGTCGCTCACGCCACCTTTTCGGGCCCCTTCCAAGTAATTAGTTGAAATGCAAACTACCTACACCATTCGCATGGGTTCTCGGAATATCGTTATCATGCTTAATGCTCAAACCCGCTTTGTTGTGGCCAGTGAGTTCCTGGAGTCACCCGAGGCCGCAACCAACCTAACAGCGGAAGGGTCATCCGAGATAATTAACAATAACACAGTCATTACAGCAGTGGCCGTTATGTGAATCGGTCTCTGTGAATTTTACTACCATTCCACGTCGACAAGTGGGTCAAAATAGGCTTGCAAGATTTGTACTTCACCACAGACTTCACATACAAACATATACCTAGACAGTAAGCTTTGACTATGTAGGTTTTCTTGCTTCACACCTGCAAAATGTGGAATGAGCTAACTTCCGCGGTATTTCCGAGAAGCTACAACATGGGGTTCTTCAAAAGGCGAGTTAATAGAGTCTTATAGGGTCGGCAACGTATTTGTGATGCCTATGGTATTACAAATATTCATAGGCGACGGCGACTGCTTACCATCAGGCGGCCCGTCTGCCTGTTTACCACCTATAAAAATAAAACATAACTACCAACCTCGAACTGTAGGCGGAGACTGGGCAATGAAGATTGCAAGATTCAGTGGATGAATTCCTATCCAAACAACTAAATAGTTGTATCGTTGAGAAAGAAAATTAGTTGGTCTGTTTCAGTCGGTCAGTTTGGAGTGGCATAATGGATTTGAAAATCAGGCATCGCAAATGGAGGTAACACTTTGCGTAGGAGCATGGACCACATCCCCAGAAGCTTAGAATTAGATTCAACAAGGCCTGCGCGAGTGTGGCGCCCCAGGGGGGCCATCCCTGACGGCGCTGCACTGTATCTTAGCAGAAGCATAGAGTGTCGGCAAGCGATGAGTGAGGTGAAGTGGACCGCCTAACTCACACATTACATTACTGGCGTGGAAGGGGGGGGGGGGAGGGACATAAATAAATCAGGAAAGTTTGTCTAATCCACAGACCTAGGTAAATCAGACTTCAAATTTAATTGATCCCAATAAATTTAGCAAAGAAGAAATCACTGCCTCTAATGGCGGCTCCACGCCGTGTCGTGCCGTGAATTCACGGCGTGAATTCGCGGCACAAATCGTGCCCTCCACATTCACGGGATGCTCAGTCGTTCGTGAAACTCGCCGCGAAATGGACGTAGAAGCTGCTGCTGCTGCAATAATTTTGTTTGCTGTGGCAACATATTACTATTTAGACGTCCAAAACAAGAAAGTTATTAAAAAGCGTTGGAAAAAAAGAAGATGGTAGATGACATCCGTACGCCTTTATAGACCGGAGTAAACAAGAAGTAAACTGGCGCGGGGCCGTGAATGTGGATGTGTACGCGTGAACGCCGCGCGAAGGGGGCGCGAACCCTTTGTCGCGGGACAAAATACCGACTCTGATCGGGGAACAGGCGTGAACGCGCGTGAACCCCGCGAAAACCCTCCACATTCACGTTCACGCTTGTTCTCGGAGCTTCACGGCACTAATGTGGAGCCGCCATAAAACAAGTACCTACTAGCTAATAAACAAGATTTATGAAATTACAGTATGCTATATTTATTTATTTATTTCCCGTATATTTAGCCGTGGTTATCCCATTGCACGGCAAAGGCCTCCCTTTCTTCCACTCCTATCCTCCAGTATGCTATAAAAATCTGAAATTCATTATGGCTTTATCAGTGCAGAGGCCTTACGCCTAACTCTAACCGCGTGCCCGAATATGCGCAGTTTGCAAAATCACGCGATCGTGAACCTCAACGCCCCGAGATACAGTTTGCGGTCGCGTGATTTTGCAAACTGCGCGTATTCGGGCCTGCGGATAGATTTGGGTGTAAGGCCCCAATTGTTTGTATTTGATAATTAAAACTCGGAGGGAATTTAAATTCCAGGCGTCCCCACAGATGTGGATGTTAGTGGGATGGGAACGTTGTGAATATACCCTTAGAACGAAAGCATCTATAAACGTTTTTTAGGGTTCCGTACCAAAAGGGTTAAACGGGACCCTATTACTAGGCTCCGCTGTCCGTCTGTCACCAGGCTGTAACTTATGATTCTCATGAACCGTGATAGTTAGACAGTTGAACTTTTCACATATGATGTATTTCTGTTGCCGCTATAACAACAAATAATAACAACTAAAAAAAATCTTATAAAATAAATATTTAAGGGGGCTCCCTCCCACACAACAAACGTGATTTATTTGCTCGTTATTGATAACGGCAACAGGTAGACGCTTGAAGTATTCACAGAATATTTAGTTTTATATTTACTTTAAAAAGAAATAATTAAAATAAAATTAATATTTAAGGAGGGCTCCCATACAAAAACGTGTTTTTTTGCAGTTTTTATAGATAATGGTACGGAACCCTTCGTGCGCGAGTCCGACTCGCACTTGGCTGGTTATTTTCTTCTTCCATGAAGTCATGATGAAGTTCACGCTAATTACACTACTCAACAAATAACAAACTTTTTATTTTATCTGAGTTCCTACTATGTGATTATAATTCCTTGTTATTGACCTAATACAAATATGTAAATAGGATTTTTAAATATTTAAAAAAAAAAAGTTTAATCTTATTAAAAAAAAATCTTTGTAATTTTTCCTCTAGTAAAATTTTGGGCGCCAACTCGCCTGATGTTAAGTGATGATGCGGCCTATTTATTTTATCTGAGTTCCTACTATGTGATTATAATTCCTTGTTATTGACCTTAATACAAATAATGTAAATAGGATTTTTATATAACATCTAATTTTTTTTCGATTTTCAAAATATCCGCAATATAAAAATCAAACTTACGTCAAAAACTTAAATTTCATATTTCTCAGTTTCTAGACGTAATATATATAAATAAAATGCCTACATATATTAATTATTAGTCAACCTCGATATGAAACAATATGAACCAAATCAGATATTTTTTTAGTGTTGAGTAGTGTAATTGCTGCTGTATCAGTTTCAGTATCTACACTAATATTATAAAGAGGAAAGATTTGTACCTATTTTTGTATGTTTGTATGTTTGTAATGAATAGGCTCCGAAACTACTGAACCGATTTGAAAAATTCTTTCACTGTTGGGAAGCTACACTATCCCCGGGTGACATAGGCTATTTTATATTTTGTAGCGAGGCCGAAGGCCGAGCTTACACCCGTGCGAAGCCGGGTGGACGGCTAGTATATAATAAAGTACCTACTCTTTGTGCTGTATTTTGTGGGTCTTGTGCTGTAATTAATTTCTACTATTTTTGATGAAAGAAAACGAATAAATGTTACGAATGACGTTGTTGTTTAACTGCCTCGCAGTAGCAAAGATAAAAAATGACTGGCCAAGTGCGAGTCGGACTCGCGCACGAAGGGTTCCGTACCATTTTCTATAAAAACGGCCAAAAAAAACACGTTTTTTGTATGGGAGCCTCCCTTAAACATAAATTTTATTTTCATTATTTATTTTTTAAGTCAATATATAACTAAACATTCTGTGAATATTTCAAGCGTCTATCTGTTGCCGTGCAACAGCCGTGTTGCGTTGCTGTGGTACAGCCTGGTGACAGACGGACGAGCAGCGGAGCCTTAGTAATAGGGTCCCATTTTACCCTTTGGGTACGGAACCCTAAAAATTGCCTCCCAGTAGGAGTAGGTACCTCACACTATACTGGTTTACCAGCGAAGTTGGATAATTTACACACAATTTTGAATAGTTATTGAGTGATCGGGTGTTGAATAAAAACTGTTTTAATCCGTTGCAGTAGGTACTGTTTATTTTCTATACAGTTATAATGAAATCAAACTAAAAATTACGAATGATGCTATTATTCTAAGACATCTGATATATTACTTTTCATTGTAGGAGTAGGTACATAGTTATCTATTATTTTTATTCATATTTACACACAGTTTTGAATAGTTCTCGAGTATTAGGGTGTTTAATAAAAACTTGTTTAATTATTTCCGGTGCTGCTCCGATAGCTTTTTTTAAATCAAATCCAATATCATTTCTTGCTGTGTCCTCAGCGCACTTGAAATCTCTAGCGCATTGGATTATATTTGGTATCATTGTAAAATTATATTGAATGTAAGCAATTGCCAAAAGCCGTTCCTCCGGCACGCTTTTCTTTTTCAGTTGATATTTTTGCAGAGCGAATAAAATAGGCAGGTTACCGAATTTGGAAGCAAAGTACTCTGCGCCTGGCAATTCAGATAAGTATACACGAACATTATTACGATCACAGACTGTATCTGTATATTCAGCCAGGTCCGAGTAAATATTTCGCATCTCGTTGACGTAAGCTTTAGCCGCCACCAATCCTATGAGACGGCGGAAGGTGAAGTCGCCTTGAGCAATTTCGCTTTCATTGACAAGGTCCAGAGGGTTGTTCGTCTTCTTTAGAACGAGTGGAACGCTGAAATGAAGAAAAACAAGCACCTATTTTAATCACACTAATATTATAAATGCAAGTTAGTGTGTAAATGTTTTATATTATTTTAACTAAAGACGTTTCAAAAACATGTTTGAGACGATGACTGGTATAATATTAAGACACTAGCTGTTGCCCATGTCTTCGTCTGCATGATGGAAGGATAATCAGAACAATACGGGTGGGTTATCCATATCCCCCCTCAGATCCTCAAACATAGGAGATAAATATGGTAAAGTGGAGTGGCGGGTGCGAATAATGACATTGCGCCTAAATAAGGCTTGATACCTGTATTCAAACTCACGCTGCAGATGATCTTGCCGCCCTCTTTTACAGTTTCTTAGTGTACGTAAAAATAAATACCTAATATTTTTTTATGATACTGAGTGACGAGACGAGAGAAGTCGCTCGCCTGATGGCTCTTCACGCTTGCCCATAAAAGTTCAATGCCACTCAGAATTTTGAACTTCAACAGTTCAAAACCCTGGATGGCAATGCACTGCGCTCGTCACCCCGTGATATAAGATGTCAAATCTCTGTGCCCTGTAATTTCGCTGGAAACATTGCCCTTCAATCCGGAACACAGTAGTGTTTGCACACTACTGCTTGGCGGTTGAATAACTGGCAAAGGTGTGGTACTTCCCCAGGCGGACCCCTGCAAAAGAGTCCTACCAATACAAAAGTGTGCAGAGTTTAGCGGTACATTACCTGTAGTTAGGGTTGCCATCTCTAAAATTTGGCAACCAGGACAAGACGCGTGAAATCCCCGGATTTAATAGCCGTAACAGACCCATGAACCACGAACCACCGTCTCACCAACGGGAGAGAGAGATAACATTATTTCCCTTTCTTTTTCTCTAGTTGGTTGACGTCAGCCATGCTGTCTGTCGGAGTCTGTTACGGCTATTAGGGCCCAGAACCCGGACATGTCAACAGGTTTTTTAAACAGTGTAAAAATGGCAGCGTGCGGGCACAGTGCGTGTGTCGCGGGCGGCCCAAGACTTCAATTTTTTAAACCTGGACCCATAAAACCATAAACTATATAAGCCCCACCCGGACGCTCTCCGGATGCCCTCTAAACTAGGACAAATCCGGGGAAACCCGGACGGATGGCAACTCTATACCAGGGTAGGTGAAACACGGAGACATTAGAATATGAACGATAATTATTGAACTAAGCTCTAAAACATAAATAAATGTCCCTTGTTTGTCTAATCTGAAGGTTTCCCGGACACCACATCAGCCACTGTTCGGTATTTCAAAAGCCACGAGATGGTATGCGCCCCTGACATTTATTAGGTCTGTATCAGTACACCAGAAGCCCCAATATTAATTTAATGTGATACTATTTAGTACTTACTTTGGGGCCAGAAACATTCCTTCTATAGCGAGGCTTCCTCCTAGCTTTAAGTTTTCATAACGCTTATAAATATCAACGCTACGTGACAAAATTTTCCTTAGGTTACCAGAGTTCTGCAAGAATTGAGCAATGCGGTATTTGTTATAAAACTTGTCGCCGTTGAAGACTTCCGAGAATTTAAACGTCTCCACGCCATTAGCTGGAACAATACATTTCGGCAATGAGTAACCCGGCCACTATTCTGAACCTAAATAATTATGTACCTACATACCTAAATATTTTTGCAGAATTTATCTGAGTGCTATCGATTAAAAGATGATATAACCTACCTAAGTACCTTTACCTACCAAAGACATAAAAAAATACCTAATACATAAAAAATAAACTAACACTTCCTAGTTCGTACCCATCTACATTGTTTTGTATGAGATGAGATGAGATGGTACTACATAGTTTGTTAAAGTAAAGGTATCCTGGTACGTACTACCAAGTACTACCAACACTTCACCACAGAATACATAATGTATTATGACAGTCTGAAAATTGACATTTAAATCTAGTTTGATAAACTATCACGGCTAGCTAACTCGAAGTTTCTAAGGTTTTTTAGGGTTCCGTAGCCCGACAAGGAACCTTAAAACCTTCTAACTTCTATAATTATTAAGATAATAGAATGAAATTTTGCATAATAACAGTAATAATATAGATCTCACTTTTAATAGTATAAAAAAATATATTATATTGTATTTTAGGGGTGGCACACGTACATATGAAATGGGGATGAATATTTTTTTTCACTCCACTTACTCGTGTGGAGTATCGTTGAAAAGGTCTTTTAAAATGAAGGTAAGGTTTGATAGGTACATCACTTTTTTATAAAGTCTAGTAAATGGTAAAAAGTAGTAAAGTAGTAAAAAAAAAGTAGTAGTAAAAAATAGTGGTAAAAAGTTGGTCCCCCCTGCATTTCTTAACTATAAGACATAGAAGCTTGAGTCTTACAATTGACAATACAGATAGGTCATATTTAAAACCTTCATTCAAAGCTATTTCGAACATTATCTTATGATGACTTTTTGAGTAACAGCGATAAAACTGTAATAAATTCAAAGCGTTCTAGCTCATAGGTCATTGACTTTTTGTGAAATGGTCTTATCAAATAATGTTTCTCAATCAGTTTTCTCTATGTTTGAACCATAAAAAGTATATGCTATGTCGGGATGGTACATCTCTGAAATTTTTCTGAAGTCCACAGAGCTTCGTTTGTTCGAACCATTGCAAAAATTGTTTACAAGTAGGTAGGGGAGCGTTCAAGTATTACGTAACGCAATTTTTTGAGATTATGGACACCCCCTCCCCCCATGTAACGCGCCGTAACGTTTTTCTGTACCCCCCCCCCCCCTTAGTAAAACGTTACGTAACCACCAAAGTGAGTGACCATTTTAACCTAAAAGTCACAATTATGCGGTGTCAAGTCAAGTACCGAAAAGTCGCTAAAATACCTTTGTTACCTACGTATATAAGAAATGCGCAAGAGAATCTATTTACGCGACCGTTCTGAAGGGTAAAAAAAAACAATGTTCAAACACACTGTAACGCATCGTAACGTTTTACAAGACACCCAGGACACTCCCCAAATTCACCTATGTGAACCTGGCACCCTACTTGCAAAAATCTATATTTTTTTTGCGCATTCTTGAAGAGCTTGGCTTGGTATGTAGTTGATTGTAGTGAAAAAAAAATTGTTTGTAGTTTGACCAAAAAAGTCTTTACCACCGGAGTAAGTCAGTCGATATCACTCCAAAACGAGTTTTACTCAACTTGATCGATTCCAATCAACTTCAGTTCTACCTACTACAATCGGAAATTCTTCCACTACAAACCTCTGCGAACATCTATTAGGCATTTTCGACGTTTGTATATAGTAGTCGTCTAATCTCCACAAACGGAGTAATTCAGTCGGAATCACGATAAAAACGAGTTTTGCTTTATTTGATCGATTCCAATCAACTTCCGTTCTACTAAAATCGGAAATTCCTCCACTACTAACCTCTCCGAGCATCTTTGAGTCATTTTTGACGTTTGTAGTTGTAGTCTATTCTTTACAACCGCAGTAATTCAGTCAAAATAACTCCAAAACGAGTTTTACTCAACTTGATCGATTCCAATCAACTTCAGTTCTACTACAATCGGAAATTCTTCCACTACTAATCTCTACGAGCATCTTCGAGTCATCTTCGACGTTTGTAGTAGTAGTCTAGTCCTTACAACCGCAGTAATTCAGTCGAAACGACTCGAAAACGAGTTTACTCAACTCGATTGTTTCTGATCAACTTTCTTCCTACTACAAACGGAAATCCACCGGAGTAATTCAGTCGACATCACTCCAAAATGAGTTTTACTCAATTTGATCGATTCTAATCAATTTCTGTTCTAACAGAATCCAAAATTTGCCACTACAAACTTTGAATCAGGCAACAGGTTAAATGACGAATAACCATTGTAAAAAAAAAAAAAAAACTACAAACGAAAATTCGTTCACTACTAACGATTTCCCATACAAATCAACCGTTAGAATTGATTTTTTTCAAATCTGGGGGATGGCTATTTTTGGTTGACCCATAAAATTTTTTTGGTCAAACTACAAACAAATTTTTTTTCACTACAATCAACTACATACCTACCAAGCTCTTCAAGAATGCGCAAAAAAAAATAGATTTTTGCAAGTAGGGTGCCAGGTTCACATAGGTCCCAAATTCGTTAAATTATACTTGAACGCTCCCTAGGTACTACCTACCTACCTTTCTAAGCAGGTGAGACATCAATCAATACCTAGGTAGGTACGTAAAATAAAAAATCGAATGGAAGAGCGTAATTGCAGACGAAAGGATAGTGTACGTACCTACCTACCTAACTACCTACCTGCTAGGTAGGTACTTACCCATTTTTGGCTAGCTTTAATTAACGTTAATGCAATGATTTCAATGAAGATCTAAGTAGGTGGGTTGGTATGTAGGACAGAGTAGGTACCTACTATTCGCCATTTTAGGATAGCATAATTATATGTATTCTGCGGCTATAGCTTAAGATTTCATTACCTACATCTAACTTATAATCCTAAACTATAATAGCATTCTTCTTGTAAGTAGGTATTTGATCACAGAAAAGAAAAAACCCTTCTCCTCTTGTCTGTGCATTTGATTACCTTACGCGTTGGTAGAGGGTAGGCGAGTTAGGTATGGGCATGTCCTAGGTCCGTGGATTGCCGTCTTTAGTTCTGTCCCGAACTTAGGTATTTAAAATGTCAACGTCACAACCGAGTTTTACACAGGCACAGAGGCAGAAGGGACATTTGATGTCTATAGTCTTTTACGATTATTACATAGGTAGTACCTATGTATAAATATAATCTAAGTAGGTAGGTACCTCTACCTAGGTAGCATAACTATTACCTACGCTACATCTACACTAATCTAATAATCAGGAAAGATTTGTATTTTTGGATGTTTGTAACAAAATACCTAACTCAAAAACTACTGAACAGATTTTAAAAATTCTTTTACTGTTGGGAAGCTCTATCCCCGGGTGACATAGGCTATATTTTGTAGCGAGGCCGAAGGCCGAGCTTACACCCGTGCGAAGCCGGGGCGGGCGGCTAGTATTACTATAAAGAGGAAAGCTTAGGGAGGAAATATTTGTATTTTTGGTTGTTTCGAAATAGGTAACTCAAAAGAACTACTGATCCGTTAAAAAAAAACTTTCACCATTAGAATGCTACATTATCCCTAAGTTACATAGGCTATATTTATTACTAGAATGTTTAAAAATTAATCACCGTGCGAAGCCTGGATGGGCGGCTAGTAACTGATAACTTACCAGGGGGCATATTATGTTCTTGTCCAGCCATAATTCTAGGGGTAGATTGGTAGGAATGGTAGCTAGCGACTTTAGCACAATTATTGAAGTTAAACGAATAGGTAAGTAATAAAGTTCACTAATGCAAATAAATACTTTTTAATAAAGAGAAAAACCTATTTTAATTAATTACTGCGTTAACCAACGTTTGCGGTGCTTGCCACAGACATAATGTCAGTCAATGTCCGATCAGAAGTGAAGTGAGCGATACTCACTTCAAGTATCTATCACTCACTAGTGCAGGGGAAATAGGGGAAAGTACGGTAAGTACGATTAATAGCCGTAACAGACGGGCCAGCATGGCTGACGTCAACCACCTCAACCAACGAGAGAAAAAGAGAGGGAAATAATGTTCTCAGTCTTTCTCTCCCGTTGGTCAGAGGGCGGTTTGTGGTTCGTGGTTCGATACGTCTGTAACGGCTTTAACGGGACAAAAAGTCTGCGTTAAAACGTCTATTCCACTTTAATCACCAGCCGGGCTAGCATGCGCACCGCGTCAAAATTTTGTTGACGGTTTATGGTGCCAAAGCGAGACATGAAACCGTAGGCACCTTATCGCGTTCATTAAAATGATTAGAATCTCAGTCTCACTCTGGCAGAATAAAGCTCCTGAATTTATTATCTACATTACCTAAATGTAGCTATATTTAATTACCCCACTATATAATTATGATAATGCACAGCATGATTTTTGATGTACATGTACACCAATTATCATGCTGTACAAAATCGGGGTGTGCATTATTGAGTCGAGCCGATAATGTATGGCATGATATTGCACAACATGATATTCGATGTACATGTACACCAATTATCATGCTGTGCATTATTATGCCGTATAATATCATGCCGTACATTATCTGTGTCGTACATTATTGCCTCCCATTAAAATAATGAAGCGGACCGTAGATGTCAAAATATTGAATAAGTGGAAGAGACACTGTACTAAAAATACAAAGAATATTGAATATGTCCACGCGAACGAAGTCGCAGGTAACAGCTGGTTTATAAACTAGCGGTTTTACCCGCGTGGATTACTCCTTATATCATCGCTATCTACCAGTGAAATTCCCATCAAAATGGGTCCAGCCGGTTTGGAGTTCATAGGGTACATATTCACACCGCTTTTTATATATAACAAGAAGGGTTTAAAACTAAGATATTTTTAGCTGGATTTAAACGAATCCTGTACTCAACTTTTCTAGTACTCAATTACATACATTTAAATTTACTAGTAATAATAACGATTCTAGTACAAACGTTTTTACACTATGAGTAGGTATGTGTAAGTATCTGTAGATAAAATTATAGTATTTCAATTACACTATAACTAAAAATTACTAATCAAAAGCCCGGTGCCTGCCCCTTTGACTGCCCCGGTGGTTCAGTTGGTAGTGAACCTACCTGCAGCGCTTGGGGGCGTGGGTTCGATTCCCACCTAGGGCAAACATTTATGTGATGAACATTTGTGTTTGTTCTATGTCTGGGTGTTGATATCTATTAAAGTATGTATTTAAAAATTATATATGTACGTATATCAGTATCTGGCAGCCATATTACAAGCTTTGCTTAATTTGGGGTTAGATGACCGTGTGTGCAAAAATGTCCCAGATATTTATTTATTTATTAAAACCAACTCCTAAAAGCCCTTACAGACGTGTGGATTTGTTTGACCTTAACCGCCGCCGCCGTCTGACTAACAAACAAAGTAATTTATTTTGACATAAATTTAGTTTAACATAATGTGTTGTTCCATGGGCTCCCGAACTAGTCTGGGACTGTGTGTCGGGTGCCAGACGGAGAGAGAAAGAGGGAAATGTGTTATCCTCACACTTACTCTCCCGTTGGTTCGTCCATCAACCAAATCTACACGTCTTTTATCACTATTAAAATCACCACACTTTATTAGCCGTAACAGACGTGTCAACTTGGCTGATGAACCGCCATCTGACCAACGGGAGAGAAAGATAAAATTTCTCTTAGAAAGTGAAAAGTTGTCACGTCTGTTAGGGCTTTATGAGTAGGCACCAATTTGTTCAGCCACATTGCCCCACTATACTCTATATCCATAGAGTAAAGATGTATTTTGTTGGGCGAATCAACGGTCGGGGTTTCCCCGTATCGTGTCCATTGCAGCACAAAATAAATAGGTACAGACACAGAAGAGAGTTTTTTTTTCGTACAGAAGGCTGACTTCGGCTTACCTACGCGAAACCATAATAACCTCCGTAAAGTAAGCCGTAACAGGCACGTCTACTTGGCTGACGAACCGTACCCTTAGTACAAGATTTGATAGTTTCGAAAACTTTTTTCGTTCTCGTTTTGATGCATACATTGCTGGGCTGAAAGCTATTCGAAACTATTTTTCGTATTTGAGTGAAGCAACCTATACTGCCGATTACTACCGATTTTAGTTCATCCGCGTTTCCGCTAGAGGCGTTTTACTAAAATGTATGGGACAATACGAAAACGAAAAAAGTTTTTGAAAACTGTCAAATCTTGTACTAAGGGTACTGATGTCGAGTCTGTAAGCTTTCGACGACAATTTTTTATATATGTTTAAAATATCGCTCGCTGAAATATTGACTCGCCTTGGTTTGGTTGGACCCTCAATAGGGAAGGAGCATGGAACCTGCCACGGACTTGGAGACGTTCGTGGGAGATGGGAGTGACCGTGAGACTGGTGGCGACGTGGTGAGCTCCGTGTGCTCGAGTGTTCCTCGCATACAGGTGATTATAGTGAGGAAGAGCTCCAGTACCCGTCGGCGCAACTCGAGGGCGCAACAGATTACGCGCTCTCTTTATCACTGTCTAAAATGCGCGAGAGCAGCGAGCTTTTTAACCGAATTCCTAATAGGAGGAGGCTCATTTCGACTGTTTTTTTAGGGTTCCGTACCCAAAGGGTAAAACGGGACCCTATTACTAAGGCTCCGCTGTCCGTCCGTCCGTCTGTCCGTCGATCTGTCCGTCTGTCACCAGGCTGTAATCTCATGAACCGTGATAGTTAAATAGTTGAAAATTTCACAGATGATGTAGTATTCTGTTGCCGCTATAACAACAAAAACAAAAAAAAAATAGAATAAAATTAATATTTAAGGGGGGCTCCCATACATCAAACTTGACTTTTTTTGCTCGTTTTTGCTTGATATTGATAACGGCAAGGGATAGACGCTTGAAATATTCACAGAATATTGATTTGTATATTCACTTTAATAATATATTATTAAATTAAATTAATATTCAAGGGGGGCTCCCATACAAAAAACGTGTTTTTTTTTGCCGTTTTTATAGAAAATGGTACGGAACCCTTCGTGCGCGAGCCCGACTCGCACTTGGCCAGTTATTTTGCTCGTTTTTGCTCGATATTGATAACGGCAACAGGTAGACACTTGAAATATTCACAGAATATCTTCACTTTAAAAATAAATAATTAAATTAAAATTTAAAGGGGGCTTCCATACAACAAACGTAATTTTTTTGCACTTTTTTTTGTCCATGTTGATAACGGCAACAGGTAGACGCTTGAAATATTTACAGAATATCTTCACTTTAAAAATAAATAATTAAATTAAAATTTAAAGGGGGCTTCCATACAACAAACGTAATTTTTTTGCACTTTTTTTTGTCCATGTTGATAACGGCAACAGGTAGACGCTTGAAATATTTACAGAATATTGAGTTATATTATTCACTTTAAAAATAAACAAGTAAAATAAATTAAATGAATATTTAAGAGGGGCTCCCATACAACAAACGTGATTTTTTTGCGACAATGTTTTTATAGTTTTGTTTTTATATAAGTAATCTAGTTATTTATCACTGTATGTTTTCCAAATAAAATAAAATAAATAAATAAAATAAAATAAAATAGATAATGTTACGGAACCCTTCGTGCGCGAGTTTAATTCGCACTTGGCCAGTTATTATTTGAAAGCTGGTGCTTCCCGTGTGGTCCCATTTCAATTTCGTCCAGTCCTGAAATTTTTATGAAGTCGGTTTATTATATTAGTCCAGTCAGGGCAGACATGGGTTGGAAGTATAAATCTCGATTTTCTAACTAATCGGTAAAGGATTCGTTGCCGTCTTGTTTTAAAGTTTTTCTGAAATAACTTTTAGAGCAAAAATGGCGGTATCCAAAGTTGTTGGAAATTTAATTTCTCACAAGTTTGGTCAAAAAAATTTTTACGCTAGGATCAATATTTGCAGAGTTATACCTACTATCAAGTTAATCAAAAAAATCTTAATGGGTGGAATTTTATTATCGTCCAACCACCTCCCCCGACGTTAAAAAGAAAAATCGCCCCCGGATTTTTTTCTATTTCAGTACCTACCCTTAGTACAAGATTTGATAGTTTTCGAAAACTTTATTCGTTTTCGTATTGTTCCATACATTTTAGTAAAGCGCCTTCAGCGGAAACGCGGAGGAACTAAAACCTATAGTAATCGACAGTATAGGTTGCTTCACTCAATTACGGAATAAGTTTTCGTTTAGCTTTCAGCCCAGCAATGTATGGAACATAACGAAAACGAAAAAAGTTTTCGAAAACTATCAAATCTTGTACTAAGGGTACAGGCTAGTTTTATGTCTGCCCCGAATGGACTATATTGATAATTATCAAAAATGACGTTTGTTATTTAGAGTATAGACTAAATAGCAGCCCCGGATCTTCATTTTTTTTTAGGCGGGGCAAAAACTGAAAAATGCCGCCCCGCCTACCTACTTATGTTTATTTTCACCTTTATCATCTATATAATTTCAGCTATCAATATGTAGGATATATATTTAACAGGGTAGGGTTTAAAATAAAAATAAATATGCATAATAAAAATAAAAATCAAATATATAAGGTCGGGGAAAAAGTTTCTTCGTATTTTATAAACAAATTCAAGACATATTTTTTTCAAGTTTAATTACATTTAATTATAATATATATGTACCATTTTGTTCGATAACTTGTTGCCATCTTTTAGGTAGTGACATGACCCCGTTGCTGTAGAAATTTTGGGAATTCTGATCAATAAAATGCAACAAGTAGTTTTGACAGTCCTCTCTTGATGTTAATCTAACACTACCCAAAGAATTCTGAAGAAATCGAAACAGGTGGAAATCTGAGGGTGCAAGGTCAGGGCTATGTGGTGGATGCATTAACACTTCCTAACCAAGCTCTCTAAATTTTTGCTGAGTGGCCAAAGATGTGTGCGGTCTGGCGTTATCATGATGAAAGACCACACTCTTTATGTTGATCAATTCCGGCCGTTTTTTCTCAATTTCTTGTTTGAGTCTCATCTGCTGTTGGCAGTAGAGATCCGAATCGATGGTTTTGCCCGGCGGTAAATGCTCATAATGAACGATGCCCTTCCAATCCCATCATACACACAGCATCACCTTATTACGTGTTAATCTGGGTTTCGCTACAGTCTGTGGTGCTTCACTGCCCTTTGACCATGATCGTTTGCGCACATTCTTGTCGTATCGGTGATCCATTTTGCATCACCAGTGATCAATCTTTTCAAAAACGGTTCGGTTTCTTTACGTTTCAATAGAGAATCGCAAATGAGTACACGATTCATTTGGTTTCTTTCAGTGAGCTCGTGTGGCACCCAAATATCGAGTTTTTTTGTATACCCAGTTATTTTCAAATGGGTCAAAACTGTTTTGTGGTCAATCCCCAGGTCTTCAGCTACGTCGTAACTACTAATATGCCGATCTTGGTCCACTTTTTCAGAAATGGCATCGACTTTATCCGTAACAGGGCGACCAGAGCGAGCTGCATCTTTGACATCAAAATTCCCGGACTGAAAACGCTTGAACCAACATTGTGCTACTCTTGATGACACTGCATTAGGTCCATAAACGTCACAAATTTTATTCGCGGCTTGTGTCGCATTTTTCAGTTTTTTGTAATAAAATTTCACAATATATCGAATTTCTTCGTTAGATTCACTCATTTTATCGAACAAAAAAACAATTGAAAAATGGCGGGAAATTGCTTTTTACTTTTTATATTCCTTTTTTAAAATGTCATATTTTTAATGGTATCAAAACCAGCCAGATACAAACAGTACAACCCATGAGATTTTTACTACAACTTTATACATACAAAATACGAAAAGACTTTTTCCCCGACCAATTATTATTAAATTTGTGAATTGAAATTACAATTTTACTCTTCGAGCTTTTTGTTCAGCAAATAAATCTATAGCCTTGTCATAATTTAACTCGTGTGCAATACGATTTTCTATCGCTAACGAGCGGGAAGTAGAGTAGGAAAATGATATCGATGAGTGCTTGCAAGTGCGTGGCAACCGCCCGAGTTATAGGTACCAACGCGCCGTCGTCGTCGACAGCGTAGGAATAACGCAAAAGAAGTAAACGCGCAAAAAGTAATAATAATGATTATTATTATTACTTATTACTAGCCACCTACTCCGATGTTGCCCCTCCGGTGCCAAGATACGGCAGCCTTTATGGGGGGCCCATTCAGTGGGTGGCAAGTCATCACCTGCCTAAATATATTTTGAGATGAGACAGGATAAGGCAGGTGCCGTTTCTCATTCTATAGATCTGTTATTCCATCCACAAGTTGTTCACCTCAATAGCCCAGACTTTTTTAATCCTATACTGTACAATAGTTTCATATTCCTTTTTATACATATTCCATAATTGTATTTTTTATAATCAACAGGGCCTCTTGGTCCACCAATGCCTACCAAATGTCCGGGCTAGACCCGAGAATTTCATGAAATGATTATTATGATTAATTTCCTTAAATTAAGTTTTGTAACTGTAGCCAATAAAAACCTTTTGTAAAAGAATCGTCCGCCCGCGTCGCGGTCAATTTTCGTCGCGCGGCTTCGGTTTTTAACGTTCGTAAGTGATTGCACGTATTAAATTTAATTAAAAAAATTAATATAGTAACTTAAAAAAACATAATAATTGTTATGATAAAATACTTACCTAAAAAAGCGATCGATGAGCCGTGATAGATTTATTGATGCGTCGCGTCTTCACTAATACAATGAGTATTTTACTTTCAGCAGATCGACAACTACTAAATAGTAAACATAAACAAACAACTCACATTTTTAAAACAAAACACTGTCGTGGAGAGAGATCGACGAGGAAGTTTTCGGATATAGCTTTATCTCTTTTGCACTCATGGTAACCAGATGCGTGCTGCCCCGATCTGCGATTCCTGCCGGCGAGCGGGAGCCGGGCGCGTATTTTGAACTATGCCTACGCGCCTCGCGAATAATAAATGTTCGTGCAGCACGTCTCACTCCGCGCTCAGGGTATCGGTCAAGTTGATATGGCCATGAAATTGCTGTACTTGTGCTATTATTTATTCCGTGGTCAAAGTTAAATAAATGATGAGTTGTCCATTGATCCGTGAAGTGTGAATTTGGCCGCCCCCTGAACTTGCCGCCCGGGGCATAGGCCCCGGCTTGCCCCCCCCTAGATCCGGGGCTGCTAAATAGACACGGACTATTACACCGATGAGAATAAAGTGGCGGTAATCTCAAATTTCGCGGTTTTTAAAGAACGTAAGTAGGTATATATCACACTGCACCCACTTTATTCTCTGTCAGCCAATGGTACGCATTGGCAGTGGACGCAGACGTGCCAACAAGCGTTCGAGAATTGAAGCAGCAGCTGGTGAAATGGCCGGATCTTGTGCATTACGACTATGGATTGGGTTGTTTCGTTCGGTCAAAGATAATACCTATAACCACTGTAAGGTTTCGGGTATATTTTTGAACATTAGTCGTTCCTTCAACATTTAATTTGAGCATATTGGTTTTCTGTGGTATAAATTTATCACTGGCAACTCCAAAAGTATTGGTAAAGAGTGGTTAGCTTGACTATTTGTGACTATTAAAACGAATGTCAGTTGGGACATAAAAAGAAAAGAGGGGATATGATGTTTTGGTGGGAGGGCACTCGGCAAGCGGGGATTCATTGGGTCGTTGGGATTCAAGACCAACGGACGTCAGGTAGAAAAATAGTGCTAAGTGAATTATGATAAAAATGTTATAAAGTTGAAATAAATACAGTGTGGTGATATCGACGTACCTGTGGAGTTTCATTTGAGTTTGGTCTTATAAGTCAGAAGTGGGATAACCATCGCATAAACTGCGTAAGTACACGCCTGCGAGTTATTTATTTACAGCTTTAACGCTATCCAATTTAAGAACTTGTAAAAATGAAAACGAAAGTACATGCATGTAAAAATTGATATGAAATGTAGGGTATTCACTAGCATTATGTAAGTTTATCGCAGTTTTGAAACATTGTTTCAAACAAGAAATGAATCTGATCTCTTTTCTTCCTACCTACTTATCACATATTTTTAAAGTACCGGTGATTATTCTTTTTTTAAATTTACTTTTATTAACATAGAAAAATTGTAAGTTGCAGAAAATGGATGAACCTGAAGTGTCGGGTCGTGAAGATGACCATCAACGGCTGGCGACTCCCTGCCGCAAGAGGAGCACTTCTGCGAGACGAAGTCGCTCACGCAGTCGCAGCCGCCTTAGCGAGTACAGTGCAGGCCGAAGCCTGCGCAAGCGTGAACAACAATTGAGGTGCGAGCGCGAACGATTGCGTCACGAAGAGCAAGACCTACAAAAAGAACGCGATGCAGAGTTTCGAGGCCGAAGGGACGAACAACGTCACAACACACGGGGCCAGCGTGCTGAGTGCGAGCAACGGGACCAGCGTACTGACAGCGAGCGCCGTGGCCAGCGTGCTGACGACGAGCGCCGTGGGCAGCGTGCTGACGACGAGCGCCGTGGGCAGCGTGCTGACGACGAGCGCCGTGGGCAGCGTGGTGACGACGACCGCCGTGGCCAGCGTGCTGACGACGAGCGCCGTGGCCAGCGTGCTGACGACGAGCGACGTGGTCAGCGTGCCGACGGCGAGCGACGTGGCCAACGTGCTGAAGGCGAGCGACGTGGCCAGCGTGCCGACAGCGGGCGACGTAGTCAGCGTGCAGACTACGAGCAACGTGATCAACGGCCTAACAACGAGCAACAAGAAGACAGCGAGCGACGTGGTCAGCGGACTCGCGACCCCAGCACCGGCCGTCGTTCAAGGTCATGTAGTCCTACTTTCTCTTCGAAAGATATTGTAAAAATAATACAGTCGTTCAAATGTAACACAACGTCACAATCGGCTGAACAGAGTAAACATTCGAATAATAAACTTGACTATAAAAATATTCTGCCAGAATTTGATCCTTCGGCTAAAAGTCAGCGAATGGATGTATGGCTTAGAAAAGTAAATGAATGTGCCTCTGTTTACGGCTGGGACGACAAGACAACCATACACTTTTCAATGCAAAAACTACAAGGACTGGCCAAAATTTGGTATCAAAGTTTAAATACAATTCTATTTACATGGATTGAGTGGCAGGAAAAACTACTTAAAGCTTTTCCTTGCGAACAAAATTATGGCCAGTGCTTGGAGGACATGTTGAAACGTAGGAGTAGGGTTAACGAACCAATCGAAAATTATTTTTACGAGAAGCTTTCCTTAATTAACCAATGTGAAATCACTGGAAAACGAGCTGTCGACTGTGTCATCCATGGTATCAGCGACAGAACCACAAAATCAAGTGCTCTAGCATTACGATGCTCGGAACCTGATCAATTACTACAGTTTTTGCTAAGTAATAAGGATAACTCCTATCGGCCATCGTTCCGAACCAGAACCAGCAACGAAGTTTCCAATACGTACGACTATGATCACCGCAATAGGTCTAACGTTAAATCGGACGCAAAACCGAAGGGAATCGAAGGGTTATTTTGCTATAATTGTAAAGAAAAAGGGCACCCGTATTTTAGATGCACTAAACCATTAATAAAATGTGATCATTGCAAAAAAATAGGACACAATGTCGATACCTGCTTACTTAGGCAAGGAAGCCAGTCTGCAAAGTCTAGCAATGTGCAGAAAACCATGTGCATATCAAATTCTAATCCCAATGACAAATATATGAAAGAAGTTACTATTAATGGTATAGTTTTGGAAGCTTTCGTAGATTTTGGTAGTGAGGTTACTTTACTAGGAGAGTCCACTATCACCAAGTTGGGTATCTTTCATGACGATGTGCCATCGACAATGAAAGGGTTCGGTCATGGCCTAGTCCAATCTTTAGGATCAGTAACGCTAAACTTATCCATCGATGGGGTAGTTGCGGAAGTCTGTTGCAAGGTGGTAGATGACCACTTACTCGATAAACCAATGCTTATAGGACAAACTTACTCCGAACAACCTCATATTGTTGTAATTAAAGATGCAACGAAGTTGCAATTTCTTGACGTTGGCACTGAAGTCCCATCTCATTGCTACAATGACGATGAGCGTTCTATTCGGGTTAGGGTGGTAGGACATAGTAAGCTTTACGGTACTGCTAGTATCAAAGCTGCAACGGAGTCCAGTTTTAGCGGGAATGTTTTGATCGAAACCAAAATTATTGGAAAACCCAATGAACAATGCGTGGTGCTTGGTGGTGTCCATCAGGTTAGGAACGGTTTCTTAAATGTTACGGTAACACCCTGTTCCATACCTTGCTTGCTTCAGGAAAACTTGGTATTCTCCCGCGCTGAGAAGGTAGATGTAGTCAATAGAGTACTAACAACCTATTCTGAGACTGAAGTTATTGCGGAGCGTCCTAAGTTCGATCAAACAATCAAACATCAGATAAAAGTCGGTGATCTGGTGTCCGATCAAGACAAAGCTAAACTATTCGATTTGCTTCAACGTTATGAACATTGTTTCGCATTTAAGTTAACAGAATTGGGTTGCACTAACGTCACGGAAATGAAAATTGAGCTGAATAGTGATCGTTCTGTCGTATATCGTCCGTACAGACTGTCACATCATGAACGTGACAAGGTCCGTGACATGATTGACGAAATGTTGGAAGCAAAGATCATTAGAGAATCTGTCTCAAACTATGCCAGCCCTATTATTTTGGTGCGTAAAAAGGACGGTAATGTTCGTATGTGTATTGATTACAGAATGCTGAACTCAATTACTTTGAAAGAACGATACCCAATGCCGATAATAGAAGATGAAATATCTCGATTATCTGGCCAGGCTTGGTTTATTTCACTAGATTTGATGTCGGGCTATTACCAAGTGCCTATAGCTGAACAATATAAACATTTGACAGCATTTGTCACCCCGGACGGACAGTATGAATTCAACCGTATGCCATTCGGCCTGGCAAATGCGCCAGCAACATTTCAACGAATGATGAATCGTGTAGTGGGGCCAGCACGATTCCATAAAGCTACAGTATACATTGACGATTTGTTGATTTACGGAAAAGATCCTGAAGAAGCTCTAACAAGGTTAGAAGAAGTATTGCAGCTTCTTGATGATGCTAAGCTTAAATTAAATTTGTCAAAGTGTAGTTTCCTACAGAATCAAATTGACTACCTAGGGTATGAAATCAGTTCAGCAGGGATGCGACCAGGTGAAGCAAAAATCCGATGCGTATCGGAATTTCCAAAACCTGGAAACGTCCATGCCGTCCGACAATTCTTAGGACTTGTCAGTTATTTTAGAAAGTTTATTCAGGGCTTTGCGGTACTGGCCTCCCCTCTTACACGATTACTCAAAAAGGATACAAAGTGGGAATGGACGGAAGACCAAGAGCAAGCTTTTCAAGAATTAAAAGCGAAATTGACAACTCGACCGGTCCTTGTCATTTATAACCATACTGCTGAAACTGAGCTTCATACGGATGCTAGCAGAGTCGGAATAGGTGGAATATTGTTACAGCGTTTACCAGGTTCCGAATCGCTAAAGCCTGTAGCATTTTACAGTCGGCAGACGACACCGGAAGAGAAAAATTTCCATTCCTATGAACTCGAAACCCTGGCAGTCGTTTGTGCTCTGAAGAAGTTCAGAGTTTTCTTATTGGGAATAAATTTCAAGGTTGTCACTGACTGTAGTGCACTTCGGTCAACGTTTCAAAAACGTGATCTTATACCACGTATAGCAAGATGGTGGCTTGCCTTGCAAGAATTTGACTGTACAGTAGAATACAGAGCTGGCAAAAGAATGGCTCACGCAGATGCCCTTTCAAGAAATCCAGTTGTGGACACAGATATGCCAGATACGATCCAAAGCTCTACTGTATTAGCAATAAGCGATGAAGACTGGCTTCTTACCCTTCAATTAGGCGACACGGAGTTGGGTAGGATTAGAGACATTGTAAGCAGTGAGTTGGACTCTAAAGGGCTGGAATATATCAAAGAAAATTATGTCCTTCGACACAATAAATTATTCAAGTGCATAGACGGAGACAAAGAGAATGTCAGGTGGGTAGTTCCTAAGGGTGCGAGATGGCAGGTGTGCAAGATGAACCATGACGATATAGGTCATGTTGGTTATGAGAAGACTTTAGAACGCATTAAAAAAATCTACTGGTTTTCAAAAATGTCGCGATTCATAAAAAAATATGTAGAGGCTTGTATTGAATGTGCATACGCGAAAAAGACTAGTACCAAACGTGAAGGGTTGTTACATCCCATTGTTAAAATTGAAATTCCGTTCCACACGTTGCACATCGACCATCTCGGACCATTTGTGAAATCAAAAAAGGGACACACACATATACTTGTTGTTGTTGATTCTTTTTCTAAATTTGTTTTTATTAAGCCAGTCAGGAACACCAAAACTCTGAACGTGATAAAGGTTTTAGAAGACATTTTCGACACTTTTAGAACTCCCGATCGACTTGTAAGTGATCGTGGAAGCTGCTTCACCTCGCACCTTTTTAAGAAATTCTGTCTAGACAGAGGTGTACGACATATATTGAATGCAGTAGCGAGCCCGAGGTCTAATGGGCAGGTTGAACGATATAATCGCACTATTTTGGATTCATTGACTGCCCAAAATCTAAAAGACAATGAGAAGGACTGGGATTTAAAATTAGGAAGGATACAGTGGGGTCTTAATAATACTTTACAAAAAACGATAGGTAGGGCCCCAGCAGAGGTTATGTTCGGGACAGTAATGAACAGTGAGAGTAACCCAGTGCTGAACGAAATAACAGATTTAATCCGCGAACCTTGTGATCTATCATCTGTACGTAAGGAGGTAAAAGACAAAATTGATAGGGAGCAAGAAAAACAAAAACAATACTATGATAAAGGACGAAGACCAGCACGTATATACAATAACGGTGATTTGGTAAAAATTGCAAAGGCTGCTTTTCAAAACGATGGCAAAAGCACGAAACTTCTGCCATCTTATGAAGGACCATTTAAAGTTACAAAAGTTTTGGGAAATGATCGATACAAGGTGGCCCCTATACCTGGGTTCGAAGGGATGAAAAATAAGCGTAAAACTACTGTGGCTGCAGACCGGATGCAGCCATGGATACACATAGCATCGTTAGAGCTGGATAATAATAATGATAGTGATGATGTAAATAATGATGATATGGATGATACAAGTGATAATGAAGTACTGGAATAAATAAGTTATTAATCTCCTGGTTTTGTATCTTTTCAGGTCAAGGAGCGAGAATGAATAGATCCGCTACTTGACAAGGGTGATTGTTGATTAGTTTGGTTAAAAGCGTGAAAACGAATTCGCGACTTGATTTAGTTGATGATTTGGATTAATTCGTTAATGACGAGAATGAATTAGTTCGTTACTTAACGCAGTTAATCAAAATCCCTGGGTTTAAGGCTAACTAGTGGCTGTTTACTCTTAAGAGAGAGAGAGCAACGGTTACAGCTAGTTGGTTTGCTAGTATAGAGATGATTTGGTTTAATTCGTTAATGACGAGAATGAATTAGTTCGTTACTTAACGCAGTTAATCAAAATCCCTGGGTTTAAGGCTAACTAGTGGCTGTTTACTCTTAAGAGAGAGAGAGCAACGGTTACAGCTAGTTGGTTTGCTAGTATAGAGATGATTTGGTTTAATTCGTTAATGACGAGAATGAATTAGTTCGTTACTTAACGCAGTTAATCAAAATCCCTGGGTTTAAGGCTAACTAGTGGCTGTTTACTCTTAAGAGAGAGAGAGAGCAACGGTTACAGCTAGTTGGTTTGCTAGTATAGAGATGATTTGGTTTAATTCGTTAATAACGAAAATGAATTAGTTCGTTACTTAACGCAGTTGATCAAATCCCTGGGTTTAAGGCTAACTAGTGGCTGTTTGTTCTTAAGAGAGAGAGAGCAACGGTTACAGCTAGTTGGTTTGCTAGTATAGTGATGATTTGGTTTAATTCGTTAATGACGAGAATGAATTAGTTCGTTACTTAGCGCAGTTGATCAAATCCCTGGGTTTAAGGCTAACTAGTGGCTGTTTGTTTCTTAAGAGAGAGAGAGAGCAACGGTTACAGCTAGTTGGTTCTAGTACAGATCTGTTTATTCTGGAATTATTGATTGGATCTGGTAGAGATTAGATGGTTACACTATTTCGTCTAAAATATAGTTACAATGATTATAATGAATATATGATGAATTATATTATTGTTGTATTGTTATTCTAATTAGTTTCTGATGATTGATAATTGTGGTCATAGATGCTTGATGTAAACAAAGTTGATTAAATAATATTGATGATGTAGTATTATATAAATATCTATACGAAAGTTATTTCCAAAACCAATTGTATTATATAAATTAGTGATACTTTTATTTATAATATAATAATATTGTATAATTATAATTGATTAATACGAATGGAATGATTTAACTTGCCGAGTGTAAGGTTCCTACAGAGGCATGTGTGGGGTCACACACGTTATCAGGATGGTCGAGTGTAAGGTTTCGGGTATATTTTTGAACATTAGTCGTTCCTTCAACATTTAATTTGAGCATATTGGTTTTCTGTGGTATAAATTTATCACTGGCAACTCCAAAAGTATTGGTAAAGAGTGGTTAGCTTGACTATTTGTGACTATTAAAACGAATGTCAGTTGGGACATAAAAAGAAAAGAGGGGATATGATGTTTTGGTGGGAGGGCACTCGGCAAGCGGGGATTCATTGGGTCGTTGGGATTCAAGACCAACGGACGTCAGGTAGAAAAATAGTGCTAAGTGAATTATGATAAAAATGTTATAAAGTTGAAATAAATACAGTGTGGTGATATCGACGTACCTGTGGAGTTTCATTTGAGTTTGGTCTTATACCACTTGACCGCGGATGAGCTTAGAATATACTTATTCTAAGCGCATGAGTTATAATTTACTTGTGCACGATGTAAGCCATGTCACTGGCAACTCCAAACTCCAAAGTCATTCATTAAATTCGCTACGTGGACGTACAACCGTCCGAGCAGAGCTCGCCTGCGCCGGCCTCACCACCCGCACCGGCAGCGGTGCCGCGCGGCGTTGGGCTCGTGGGTTTGGGCGTATACACGTAGGAAGTAGATTCATCATCATCATCATCAGCCAGAAGACATCCACTGCTGCATGTCTATTCTGCAAGCTAAGTGAACGCGCAAGTGAAGTGATAAGCTAAGTGAACGTGTATTTTTCTTATCGATTACTATTGAGAAATGTCAAAATGTCGAGTGATCACCCTGGACTGTAGTCCCTTACCTTTATAATTCGATGTTTTGACATTTATCTGCAGAAATATGCAAGAAAAAATCACATTCACTTAGCTTATCACTTCACTTGCGCGGTCACTTAGCTTGCAGAATAGACATGCTGAACATAGGCCTCCCCCTTTAACCTCCACACTGAACGACATCCTGCCGTTCTTCATCCACTGGATGCCCGCGACTCTCAAGATGTCGTTGGTCCATCTAGTGGGAGGCCTACCTACGCTGCATCTTCCAATTCGTGGTCTTCACTCAAGAACCTTTCTTCCCCATCGGTCATCAGTTTTTCGAGTGATGTGGCCTGTCCATTGCCACTTCAACTTGCAAATTTTAATAGCAATGTCGGTGACTCTGGTTCTTTGGCGTTTGGTTCTATCTACGTAACCTACGTAGGAAGTAGGTTACCAGCGCCAATCTACCTGCGCTTATCGGAACTGATCCGCGCAGGTAGTCGGCGCAGACGCAGTAATGTCTGGTAAACTGCTTCCTACGTCTTTACGCCCTTTGTCACCGGCGCCGACCGCACACGACTCACCACCCGCGCAGATATACGTCCAGCTGCCTCCGTCCACTTACCAAGCCAGATTATAGACACTTATTCAACTTATATTACTAAGGTATTATGACTTATGACCTAGGTACCTACATAAGCATATACTTATATGAAATAGTCTACCCAGATTCAAGAGGAATATGAAGAAGATTGCATTCACGGCTCATGTGAATGTAGCTAACTATAAGTAAAATATAGTTAATAACCTAATTTTAATTATTATAATTTGTTATATCATACTGCTTTTATAATAACCATGATGAGTACGCATGTTTTGGGATATGGTTTAGATCACAATTGTCAACACACTTAATTTAGATTTATTATGATTATATTCTGTTTTGTGTACCTCAATAAATAAATAAATAGTTGTTAATATGATCTCATTTTAGTGTAGTGTCACGATTTTGCATGCATCCATATCACTTAAGTATCTAAATTTAGAGAAACATTGAAATTAAATAAATATTTAGTGTCCCTGCTACCTAAAGCACCTAGGTTCATAAGATTCCTAGTAATTTCCTACTTGCTATAGGTACATAGTAGGTAGGTACATATAATATATAATAATAAATATCTGGGACATTAATGCACACATGGTCACCTGACCCCAAACTAAGCAAAGCTTGTAATATGGCTGCCAGAGACTGATATACATACATATATATTTTTAAATACATAAGAACAAACACACATGTTCATCACACAAATGTTTGTCCTAGATGGGAATCGAACCCACGCCCCCAAGCCCAGAAGGCAGGTTCACTACCAACTAAGCTAACGGGGCTGTCAATGGAACAACCTGTACAACAATTAAAAAACTATAAATTATCTCACACTAAAGTAGGTAGGTATGTAGTGTACTAGGGACATACCTACTTTAGTGTAGGATAATTTACCTAGTTTTTTTGTTCCACATGGTTAATAATAACATTAAGTAGGTATGAAATTAATAGAATAATAATTTTGATATACATTTTTTTTATTAAGGTAATTTTATGGTAGGTAATTGTAAATCATGTCAAATAAAATAAAAGTCTTGGAGTTGACAGCAATGGTGGTTTTATTGCTTATTCACAGATATCATTAGATAGGTTACACTTGTAAAATATTAGCTTTTACAAAACATTTCTTATACCTACGTACCGATATACCTACTTAAATAAAAATAATTATTTTTACAGAAATAAATGAGTACCTAGTAGGTATATAGGTTTGATTGATAGATTATGTGTAGGTATGGTTATCCCTGGAGCCGAGGTCTTAGTTCGGCGAACACTGCTTCGGTATCCCCTGCCTGTCGTAAGCCGTGTAAGCCGACTAAAAGGGGGCCTTGGGGGGGGGGCTCATGGGTCAGATTTGGAAATCTGATCTCCCTTTCAGCGAGCTCAGGGAAGACAACGGCGTGTTTAGGCCCATACCGTTGTAAAGGAAAGGAACGGAAATTATCTGAGCACTTCCCGGGAGTGTTGCTTCAGACAGTGTGCTAGGAGGAGGGTACTGACTGGTGCGTTCCTAGTTCCTATGGAGATTCCGGTGCCCTCCGTCTTTCACAGAAGTCGGCCATCGAGGGGTTTTAGTGCAGCTGGGTATCTTATGAAGGTTTCACAACCCATCAAAGAAAAAAAATTGTGTATGGTCTTAATACTTGGAAAAAAAGTAAAAAAAAGATGTTCTAGTTTAGAAAATATCCTCAACGTCAACTGTCGGCTTTAAACATTTGGATTAGCATAGTTACCTAAACCAAGGATGATTTCTATGCCTAAACGCCTAAACCCAACGTCTCGGTAGTTTTGTTAGTGGAGATGATTCAGTTTAGTCAATGGATTTTAAATTGTGGTATATTTTAGTAAAGTATAGTTTGTTATTGATAAGTAAACGTTTTCCTGAAAAAACATTTAATATCTTGGGGTGCTTTTCGGATCACCTCATATAAATTGAATCCACATTGAGTAGCAGCATTTGCAGCCTTCGTAGATTCACTCGCACAATGCATTACTAAAGACTTCATGGTTACATTATTTCGCGTGTTTGCAATTACCAAAAGCATTTTTTCCGATATTTGGTTCAGTTGAAACCGTCACAGAGCAAACAAGAAAGGGTAGTAACCGAATTGTTCATAAAAGTATTCCGCGCCTGGTACTGCAGAATAGTATGGTGGTTTAGTTGCATTCCCCGTATAATAATTTCCGTTGTCGGGGGTCAGACCGGGGGTCAGACCACAGCGTTCAGACTCGAGGCAGTAAAAGTGGTGCCACTGTGACTTGTCGATGTTAGTGTGAACGTATGCCGCCACCAAGCCTAGGAGTCGGCGTAAGGTAAAGCTATCTTGATCCACATCACTCTCGTCTAAAAACTTGCTCTTGTTTAAAACGAGTGGGACGCTGAAAATAAAACATTCTCTTTAATATTCCAATGTCATGGCATACCATAGAAGTGATAGAAGTTAGGTTTTAAAGGTATTATTGTGTGTTGCCAGTGATGACATATGGTACTGAGACTGTTGGCCTATTGGAAATACTAGAGTCACACAAAAGACAACGGGCAAGGGAGAGAGCTATTCTCGGTGTTTCTTTGCGCGATAAAATCCGGAACGTAGACGTTCGCGAAAGAACCAGTCACCGACATTGCTATTAAATTTTACAAGTTGATGTGGCAATGGGCAGGCCACATCGCTCGAAGAATTGTTGACCGATGGGTAAGAAGAGTTCATGAGTGGATACCACGAACCGGAAGACGCAGCGTTGGTAGGCCTCCCACTAGATGGACCGACGACATTGTGAGAGTCGCGGGCACCCAGTGGATGCAGATGGCAGGATGTCGTTCAGAGTGGAGGTTAAAAGGGGATGCCTTTCTTCAGCAGTGGACGTCTTCTGGCAGATGAAGATGAATGAGAACGAGGAAATCACAAGGACGTCTTGTTAAATGCCTTTGTACCGTATCTTATCATGTAAATTTTACCAAAAAATTATTTTTAAGGGGGATGTAGATGTAGGGCCTGTGAGTCCCACTACATCACAGATTGTTATTATTATAATATAAACATCTTTCTGAAGCGCACCGACATTCAACAGTCATTCGCTGGCGCTCAAATAAAGCGCACGTACTCAATCCATCTACCGGAGTTTCAATCACCCATTCATATTATTTAGGATAACCTTCTGTAACAAATCAAGGAGTCAGATAAATACAAAACCAACCAACCAACAAAATTATCCTAAAGTTTGTACCTACCAAACCTTAGCAAAATGAAATATCATGTAATTGTTAAAGTCTGGATTGTACAATTGCGCAATAGTAGCATGTACCTACGCTTTACAATCTGACGGCACTAGGTTCGATTCTCGGCCCTATACTAATTAATTATATAGTAATTATAAAAACATGTGACAATTCAATGACATACTTATGACATTCAACAACAAGCACTGGGCAGCATGGTGGATTAGGACCCATCCCTTTTCTCTGAGAGAAGGCGTGTCCCAGCAGTGGGAACCATGATAGGCCGATAATGATGATGATGGGTTTTCTGGCTTTTTTTAAGTAAGTCAAATACTTATCAAGGCAAGACTCAGTCATGGATGATTGAAGATGGAGATGACAGTGACAAACTAATCTCCGAAGTCAGAAAAGTTGTAGAGCGTTTTTAGGGTTCCGTACACAAAGGGTAAAACAGGACCCTATTACTAAGACTCCACTGTCCGTCCATCCGTCTGTCTGTCCGTCTGTCACCAGGCTGTATCTCATGAATCGTGATGGTTAGACAGTTGAAATTTTCGCAGATGATGTACCTACCTATTACTATTGCGGCTATAACACAGAATAAAATAAATATTTAAGGGGCATACCTACAACAAACGTGATTTTTAGGCTCGTTTTTGCTCGATATTGATAACAGCAACAGGTAGACGCTTGAAATATTTACAGAATATTTAGTTATATACCTATTCACTTTAAAAATAAATAATTATATTAAAATAATCCAAATATTTTAATGGGGGCTCCCATACAACAAACGTGTTTTTTTTTTGGTTCATTTTGCTCGATATTGATAACGGTAACAGGTAGACGCAGAATATTTAACTCTGAAAACCATCTATCTATGCGAAATAGATTGTTTTCATCCCTCTGTAATTAAACAAATTTTACTCACTTAGTCTTCAGCAACATCCCTGTAATTCCTAAGCTTGCTCCTGGTTCCAAGGTCTTATACTTAACGCCTTTCTAACTCGTCGCTTCTAAGCAAAATTGTACGTAAGTTTTTCTGTTCTTTCAGAAATACAGCGTCTTTATACTTTTCATAGAACTTCTTGCCGTTGAATCCTTCCGAGAATGAAAACCATTCCATTTTGGTACCTGTAAAAATATAGAATAAGTATAGTATAGTGTATAGGTAGTACCTAGTATATTGGTCAACAAGAATATTGGTATACTAGCCGACCGTCCCGGCTTCGCATCGGTGTAAGCTCGGCCTTCGGCCTCGCTACAAAATATAATAAAGCCTATGTCACCCGGGGATAGTGTAGCTTGCTAACAGTGTAAGAATTTTTCAAATCGGTTCAGTTCAGTAGTTCCGGAGCCTATTCAATGCAAACAAACAATCAAATTTTTCCTCTTTATAATAATCATCACTCACTCACTATACTTATATATAAAATTTCCATGTCACAATGTTAGTTACCGTACTCCTCCGAAACGGCTTTACCGATTTTTATATGCGTATTCGGTAGGTCTGAGAATCGGCTACTATCTATTTTCCATACCCCTAAGTGATAAGGGTTGTTCACCCTTCATTTTTTTTATTTTTTTGTTTTTATTTTTTTATTAATTTATAAGGCATAACAACGTTTGCCCGGTCAGCTAGTATTAGTATAGATATATGAGTAGGTCTAAAGTAGAGTGGATTACGGGACGGATATTATGCGGGACTATTGAGAAAAGTTAGGATGGGAGTGGAGTGGATGGATGCGGCGGGACTCGAGCGGAAAGGGCGGGAACCAAAGTAGAGTGGATTACTGGACAGTTCCGGGACTATGGCGGAATGGGAGTAGAGTGGATTATGGTAGGTACCTACGTAGGTATCACGCCCAGCAAAGTCCTACAGTGAGTTAATAATGATCACAGTGAAATTGAATTGCCATGACTTATGATATGACCTCCTGTGTTCCGTAATCCGTTCAAATTTCTTTATTATTTCCTTCCATCATTTTTCATCAGGTTGCCTAGAAGAGAGGAGGCTTTAAGTGATGAAACCGCCTGTTAAATGCTACATGATAGATTCATTATCCTTGATTTTGTAGTCTTTTAAAAAAGAGGTATCAGTTCAGCTGGGGCCTTACGCATACCTGTTATGGACAAAAGTTGCGCGACCGCAAACCGTATCTCGGCGCGGTAAAGTTCGCGTTCGCGTGATTTCGCAAACTGCGCGTATTCGAGCCCGCGATTAGAGTTAGGCGTAAGGCCCCAGCTGTTAGAGCAAGTATGTAATTGCTTGGATCGAGTTTAGTCACTTACCCACTGTTGATAGGTACAACCAAGTCCGAAGTCAGTGTTAATCCTTCTTTACTGATTTTCAATGTAAGTTTTACCTATATTAAATTACAGATCTCAAATACCTACTAGGTATTTCTTATACACAATGTTTACAAGTAGGTACCTACCTAAGTTATGTGAATAAAAACACGGGGGAAGTACGGTAAGTACGGTCAATGGGACAAAAAGTCAGTTCTTAAAAATCTTACATAGACAATAAAGTGTGGTCTAACTACGACAAAGTGTTATGGTTTTAGGTGTCTTTTCTATTAGGGTTCCGTAGCCCGACAAGGAACCCTTATAAATTCGTTCTGTCCGTCCGTCCGTCTGTCTGTCTGTCCGTCTGTCCGTTTTTCCGTCTGTCCGTCTGTCTGTCTCTCCGTCCGACCGAATTTTTTAGAACCTTCTAACTTCTATAATTATTACGATGAGTGCATGAAACTTTGCGTAATGACAGTTGTAATATAGATCTCAATTTTAAGAGTATAAAAATATATAATATTGCATTTTGGGGGTGGCTCTGGTACATGTGAAATGGGGATGAAATTACTTTTTTCACTCCACCTGCTCGTGTGGGGTATCGTTGAAAATGTAGTGACATCACTTTTTTATAAAGTCTATACTTTGCGAAATATGGCCCGCCAAAGTGGCAAAAAGTTGGTCCCCCCTTGCATTTCTAAACTATAAAATATAGAAACTTGAGTCTTACAATACAGATAAGTCATTTTTACAACCTTCATTGAAAATTATTTCGAACATTATCTGATGATGACTTTTTGAGTAACAGCGATAAAACTGTAATAAATGCAAAGCGTTCTAGCTCAAAGGTCATTGACCTTTTTGTGAAATGGTTTTAGCAAATAATGTTTTTCAATCAGTTTTCTCTATGTTTAAACCATAAAAAGTATATGCTATGTCGGGATGGTACATCTCTAAAATTTGGCTAAGTCCACTGAGCTTCGTTCTTTCGAATTTTTCTATAACTATCAATTTCTGAACTATGACTAAAATTATATGGCTTAAGTTACGGAACCCTACCATATGCGAGTCTCGACACGCTCTTGGCAAATTATTTTTTGAACCTTTTCACGAAATTATCTTAACAAAGATTGTTTCTGAGTAGTGTAGTGTAGAGTAGAGTAGTTTCCTTTTTGACTAAACCATAAAAAGTATATGCTCGTGGCCAGTGTACTACGATGGTAGTTTACATTAAGGTGTGTATTAGAATCTGGCTATACCAATCACGGAAGGAAAACTTTCTTCCACATAAGTTTTTTTTTGTTTAAATTAGAACGGCTGTCTATTTTTGTAAGAAATTTTTTGTAGCCACTTGCACCCATATAAACCTATAGCAACTGTATTAGCAACTGTGACGCGGAGTTCGACGCGTTGACATAAATAAGATATTTCAATCAAGTATGTGTCACAATACCTGGCTGGCGACAGATTTTCCTTCTCATTTCCGTTCTATTTACTTCTCTTTTCCGTGCTTTCTTCCCTGAGAGTTTTAAGTTACTGAAATTTTTACACTCTAATTCGGTAGGTATACATAAGCATTGTAAAAAATAGAAAGAAAGAAAATTATTTATCATTGACAGAAATAAGAGATACGATACATAATATTTACGTTTATAACAGGACAATAATAGTTTCTGCCACAAGTCGTTCCCCATTAAGCGTAGTGCTGGTCGTATAAAACTAGCGCTATGTTAAATAATAAATTGTTAAAATATAGTCTTGCTCTTGCCTAAATTACACTATAACTAAAAGTTACTAATTATAACATAATCAAATACTACAATCACCACACTTTATGAGTACTGAGCAGGTACCAATTTGTTGAGCCACATTGCCCCATTATACCCTATTTTCATAGAGATATATTTAGTGGGCGAATCAACGGTCGGTATTTCCCCGTATCGTGTGCATTGCAGTGCAGCCAATCGGCAGAAATTCCCCGTTTGGCCGGAATGGGTGGAGGTCTGCGCGGGGAGCGCGCGTAGTTTGAATTTTATTAAGAAGGGGAATTCCAAGGAATGGACACTTACATATATTTATCAGGTTTTTAATAGCCGTAACAGACGGGTCAGCGTGGCTGACGTCAACCACCTCAACCAACGAGAGAAAAATAATGTTCTCACTTTTTCTCTACCGTTGGTCAGACGGCAGTCCGTGGTCCATGGTACGTACCTATGTCTGTTACGGCTATTATAGCTTTAACGGAGGCTATCAGATGGTCTTTAAAACTACTTAGCAATATGGCTGGCCCCTTAGTTGGCCAATTTACATAATGCTTATTTCTACAGGTTTGTAAGTAGGTAGGTACTAATCTCTACAATATTATATTTGCAGTACCTACCTACCTCTACCTACCACATCGATATATATTTACTACGTAGTACGTACTTGGTACGTAATAAGTAGGTTTCTACATAATACCTATTTTTATGTCTAAATGAAAGTAAATGTAGGGTTTTCTACGTTTACCTTAGGGTCTAGGGTGAATATAATCCTCAAAGGTAGCCCACACTAACACAATGCCCCGGGTATTGTAAGTGCCTATTGGCGGCGGTGACCAGTGAGATGTAATGTATTGTAATCTAAGTCAACAACAAATAATAAATACTGGCCAAGTGCGAGTCGGTGACAAATTTCTGTTCACTACCGGTTCTTGTACGATCACCGAAGTTTACACATATGGTCGGGTGCGGCCGGATGGGTGACTGCTGTCTTTTTGCACTAGTTTTTTACCCGACTTCCAAAAAGGAGGAGTGTGTTGTGAAAAAACAAATGGTGTGTGTTTTTTTTTGTAATTAAGCCGTTGCACTAATGAGGTAGGAAGGTAAGTAGGTATCTATGTATTCTGTGCCTAGGCTTCAAGTTCAGCCTGTCGTCCAGCCTCACTCGCCTGCCTATCACACAATTCTTACATGATGCATTAATAATTAGGTATTTTCCTCTCAATACCATTTTATTTTCATCTAATTATAATTATCAGTAAACACAATACCTACCTATATTATGATAAACAATAGCGTACAATTTAGTAATCATTTATCCTGTTTTGGCCATCAAAACCAAAACCACAGAAATTAAAATGATTCCTTTGACCTTGGATACATTTAAATCAAACAATATGCATCCTTTTCCCTTATAATATAGCAAAATTAACATAAAATGTCATATAGGGGTATGTACCATAATATGAGATTAAATATGACATCATTGCATAATTTGCATTTAGCCAAAGATAAGTAGGTTAGGTAGGTAAAATTCAGTTTCCTTTCACGTCCGATAGAGGTGCTATTCAATTTTTCATACATTTTGCTATCGTTTACGTAATGATAACTTTTTCGAAAGTGCTCGTCGCTGGCCACAGGCTAGTTAAATAATGAAATCAAACTAAAATTTTGTTAGGTACGAATGTTGCTATTATTCTAAGATATCTGTCTGTTGTACTTATTACTTTCCTCTCTGTAGCAGTAATTAAGTTATCTATTACTATTTATTCTGGTTTACACACAGTTTTGAATAGTTTTTGAGTTGTGGGGTGTTTAATAAAAACTTCTTTAATCATTTCCGGTGCTGTTTCGATAGCTTTTTTTAAATCAAACCCAATAACTTCTCTTGCTGTAAATTCTGCGTACTTGAAACTTCTCGCGCACCTCAACATATTTGGTATCATTGTATTATCTTGAATGTAAGCAACTGCCAAAAGCCGTTCCTCCGGCATGCTTGTAATTTTCAGTTGATATTTTCGCAGAGCGCACAAAAAAGGCATGTAACCGAACTGGTCAACAAAATACTCTGTGCCTGGCAATGCAGATAAATATACACGATAATTATTACGATTACAGACTATATATTCAGCCAGGTCCGAGTAAATATTTCGGACCTGCTTGGAGTAAGCATAAGCCGCCACCAATCCTATGAGACGGCGGAAGGTGAAGTCGTCTTGAGCAATTTCGCTTTCATTGACAAGGTCCAGAGGGTTGTTCGTCTTCTTCAGAACGAGTGGAACGCTGAAATGAAGGGAAACAAGCATCTATTTAATCCCAGAAATATTATAATTATTTGGTGTGTAAGTAATTCAGCTGGTGTTAGTATTTTATATTATTTTCAATGCTCTGACGTTTCGAAAACTTTTTGGAAACGATGACTGGTAGGTAGTAGATATTAATTACAGCGGAATTGTGTAATCCGGAACGTAGATATTCGCCATAGAACCAGAGTCACCGACATTGCTATTAAAATTTGCAAGTTGAAGTGGCAATAGGCAGGCCACATCGCTCGAAGAACTGATGACCGATGGGGAAGAAAGGTTCTTGAGTGCAGACCACGAATTGGAAGACGCAGCGTCGCCTCGACGTCTTCCGGCGTAGGCCTCCCACTAGCTAGATGGACCGACGACATTGTGAGAGTCGCGGGCATCCAGTGGATGCAGATGGCAGGATGTCGTTCAGTGTGGAGGTTAAAGGGGGACGCCTATATTCAGCAGTGGATGCCTTCTGGCTGATGATGATGATGATTAATTACAGCTGTTGCCCGCGACATAATCCGCGAGCTTTAAAATAGAAAAATCCTAGAAAAAACCTTGTTTATGTGTTGGAAGGATAATCAGAACTAAGTCTGTGATCCGAACAATACCTACGGGTGGGATGTCCCCAACATGGCAATATGGGAGAAATGGTTATGTGGCGTGGCAGGGGCGCATGCATCAGGCCTAAATAGGGCTTGATGCCTTTATTCGAGCTTACCCTGCAAACGATCTTGCCGCCCTATTTATGCATGTGGATCATTAATATATTAGTGCACGTAAAAAAAAAACAGTGTTTAATGTGTATAGGTACTATTTATATTTACTCACTTTGGGGCCAGAAACATTCCTTCTATAGCTAGGCTTCCTCCAAGCTTTACGTTTTCATAACATCTATAAATATCAGGTATTTGTGTCAATATTTTTCGTAGGTTTTTCCATTTCTGCAGGAATACAGCGTTGCGGTATTTGTCATAAAACTTCTTGCCGCTGAATAAACTTTCCGAGAATATAAATTTCTCCTCATCAGCTGGAACAATACCAGAATACATTTAAGTACAAGTACCTACAGAAGATGCACTCCGCAAAATCATTTGAATAAGTAGCGACTCTTACTACCACACAATAAAGTTCAATTCAGGACGTGCGAGCGCTAACTACCTACAGCTATATTAACCTAGAAGTTGCCTCTCTGTCTATCGCGCGGCAGCGGGCACGGCAAGTCCGACATGACGACTACTTGTAGCTTCATACCTAAAATACGGAGTGCGCCAGGCCTGGTAGAGTCTTACTAATACGACACTTCAGTTCATCGGCACGTCCAACAGTCCGGCGCTCTACACCCACGGCCCCCACTCTGTCTGCGCGCGACTTTCCCTTACCTCAGCCACTACCTACGCTCACCCACGCTCTTTCCTCTCCCAGATAACTTCAGTTAATTGTCATAAAGAAATTTGTATGTACATACTACTTACATAATATGTAATGCTTTATTTTATTTAACTTGAATTTTCCTATATATTCCAGTAATCCGAATATTCCAATAATCCGACACCTTCTAGTATTTAATAGTGTTGGATTAGTAAGACTCTACTGTACTTAGTTAGACTCAATAGTAAGTGCGATTTAAAGAATGATAAAAGACGAAGAAAAAAAAACTAATACATAGATTTTGAAATAATGGGAGTCAGGTATGCTCATACAACACGCCTGTGTCCAAATATTTAATTTATTACAAATAACATGCTTAGCGGTCCCAGGTTGGGGCAGGGTGAGGCACTTGCCCTCTATGATCAATGTGAATTGCCGACTTTAGTCTAAAACTTCGGAATACGTCCCAGCTGAGTTTTTGCAGTGAGAAAATTTTGATGTTTTCACTGATGATATTATTATAATGATATCATCAGTGAAGACAACAATACAGGACTACTGGTAATCAGTCTGTTAGCATCCTCTTAAAGACGCCCTCAGTACAACTAAACAGACAACTTTTGTTCTACGAGTTTTCGAATTTCGCGGAAAAAAACAGCTGTTCCATACAAAAAATCATTCACTCCCGACAAAAGGTACCTATGAAACAGCTAAAAAAAACTCGCGAATTTTGATAAGTCATAGTACAAAAAGTTTTTTGTTTTGACGTATTGAAGCCCTCTTTAAGATAATGCTAACTGATTGCCAGTAACCCTGTAATACCCACTAACAGACGTATCGAACTTGGCTGACGAACCGCCGTCTGACCAACGGGAGAGAAAGAGTGAGAATATAACTTCCCTCTTATTTTTTCTCGTTGGTTGAGGTGGTTGAGTCAGCCACGTTGACGCGTCTGTTACGGCTATAAGATCGCATACAGACTAGGCTTTACCTAGTCTTTGGTAGCATATATACAACATAACATAACACTTACGGGGCATATTTCCTTGTCCAGCCATAATTCTATGGATAGGTAGCTAATTTAGCACCATTCCTAAGTTTTACGAGTAGGTACCTATAACAAAATTCACAAATGCAAATAAAAACTTAAGTTTGACTTAGATTCCGATAACTATTACTCACTGCTGCAGTTATAATGTTAAACTTACAAAAAGTATTGATAAAAACGTACTACGCTAGCCAACGTGTGCGGTGCCGGGTGTAGTCTTACCACACAATGTCAGTGTTGGAAATATGCGTTTTATATGTTTCCTCTTAGCACCTAAACCATATACAGAGCGACCAGCTTATCAATACAGTTGACGAGATGATGGAACTAACTTTTTCCTACTATAATTTTTGCTCTGAAATTACAACGGTAGCTCCCTCTCTAAACTGCACACATAATATGGCAGCACTGTATCACATTTTGTGTATTTATGTGTCATTGCCAATGTTATGCAGATAACGTAGGTAACGCGACCGCGATAGAAATAATTTATATTATGGTCATGGAGACTAAGGACCATCAGAGTCACACATTTTCATGTTTTGGCGTTGGCGTTCATAGCAAGTACCTAATCTCATTAGAGATAGACAGGCGTGGATACAGCATTTCGTTTTGGGGAAATTTTTGTTTGATTTTACCATTTGACCAAAATAAAATGAATGGACGGGCCCTAACCATTGAACTTGATCAGTAAAAACGAGTCAAAACCGTCGGACATATACTTCAACACCTAATTATAAAAATTTAGGTAACTAAGTATATTTGTCAAAAAAAATAGATAAGTATCGGTTTTATTTGTGTATTTACACTTCGGTAAAGCATACGATTTCATAATTTTGTCAGATGTTTCGTTATCGCGTAACAATAGACTCGTGTTTCACTTCCTACGGCTAGAGACCGACTGAAACGAAGTGAGCGCTGGCGCTCATTTTGTAATCTTCAAAAATGCGCTTCTACTGGGTCCGTCCATTCATTTTATTTTGGTCGAAGATTTTAGCTTTTTTTTTTAATCAGTAACTAGCTTCTGCCCGCGGCTTCACCCGCGTAGTTCCATAGAAGAGTAAAGGAACTCTTGTAAGCAAAGTAGCAATATTTTAGATATACGCTGAGTAAGTGCCACATCTCATTGGTTATTTATGCCTACCGATATGGATTAGTGGTAGTAAGACTGCCTAGTCTGCAGCAGGAACAGGTGAATATTTAAATTATGTTTTTTTGTACCTATATCTACTTTGGGAATGGGTGTTAGTTGCCCACGTCTTTGTATGTGTACCATAAAGTACCACATTCCCGATACACGAAAACCTAGTGGTAATCCGTTCAACTGCTCTATGTAGCATGTTTTTGTAATAAAATTGCCCGTTTTTTGCCTGGTTAACTGTATAGGAACGCATTACTGGCTTCTTCACTTTTCAATAAGAGAGCGTTCACGTATTACGTAACGCAATTTTTAGAGATTTTGGACACCCCCTCCCCTCCTTGTAACGCACCGTAACGTTTATCTGTACACCCCCCCCCCCCCCAAGTAAAACGTTACGGAACCACCAAGTGACCATTACCTAAAAGTCACAATTATGCGGCGTCAAGTACCGAAAGGTCGCTAAAATACCTTTGTTAATATAAGAAATGCGCAAGACAATCTCTTTACGCGACCGTTCTGAAGGGTAAAAAAAAACCATGTTACGTAACGCTTAGTTCAAACACTCCAGTCCCACCCCTGTAACGCATCGTAACGTTTTACAAGACCCCCCCCCCCCCTAAGTAAGCTAAGTCCGCACTCCGCAGGGCTTCGGGGGTTTGTACGAATTTTTCAATAACAACAAATTTCTGAATGAACAATGAAAGTGATGACAGTTATCAATGCCGGATTTAGAGGTCTTAAGGCCTCGGGGCCACAATGGAGTGGAGGCCCCCTGGCCCCAAATTATTTTCCAAATAAAAAGCTTTTCTTTTTCCGAAGTCAGTATTGTATCCCCTTTTAGGATAATTATTGTTTAGGAAGGTTATCCTAAATAATATGAATGGGTAATTGAAACTCCGGTAGATGGATTGAGTACGTGCGCTTTATTTGAGCGCCAGCGAATGACTGTTGAATGTCGGTGCGCTTCATTAATTTGTTTATATTATAATAATAACAATTCTGTGATGTAGTGGGACACAAAGGCCCTACACCCTCTTTTGTGGAGGCCCCGGAGCTGTAGCCCCGGCTGCCCTCCCCTAAATCTGGCCCTGACAGTTATATATGTATAGGCTTTGGTTATGGAACCCTACCAAATGCCTGTCTCGACACTCTCTTGACCAGTTATTTTATTCTCTAACCACCAATGTCTATGCTATGAATATGACTACAACCACAGAAGACATAACAATAATGACTGACCCTCAATTACGGCATCTATCGTACTTAGAGTCAAAGGCTAAATTTTTTTTTTTTTGAAGAATTTTATTTTTTTGCAGCAAAAAGGTGAGGAATGTCTAAGAAATGACACCAGTGCAATTTAGTTTTAGGCTAATTACTATCGTTACGTTTATCACATGATGAAATATTTATTTAAATGTTAGTTTATGCAATATATGTACTCGTATCCGTATCTGATTGTCGTTCTGTATGTGTTGTTTTGTATGAAGTTGTTACTCGATTTGTATAATTATTGTGTACAACCAGCAACATGCTAAGTTGGGGCCGGATTATGAGATAATGTATATCTACTTATATTTGTAATATGTTTTTTGTTTGTATTTTAAACTGCATTATCGCAAAATAAAAATTTCTGTATTTCTGTATAAATTATCTGGCAAAAAGCTGGGCGTCCTGTCCTGAGTGAGGTTAGGCGGTATTTCACACCGGAGCAGTTGCTTAGTTTATATCAAGCCCAAGTCCGATCGTGTGTGGATTACTGCTGTCATCTTTGGGAGGGTTCAGCCAAAATACCAGCTCGAAGCTCTTGCATCGGTAAACCGACGTGCTGCTCGACTTATAGGCGATGAGAAGTTAGTGGCTAAGAAACATTCCGTCTAGAACACCGTCTTAAAGTAGCGAGTCTGTAAATTTTCTATAGGAATCATTTCGGAGAATGTGCATCGGAGCTACACTACTAAATCCTACCATCACCTTTCTACTACAGGAAATGCAGGAAAACAGCCCATTACCACCCATACATTATGGACTATCCTAGGATACGTACCAAACGTTTTGATTCTACGTTTGTAATCCGTACGGCCAAGGATTGGAACAACCTGCCGGCTTCCTTGTTTCTTAAGAGATATAATCTGGGCCTTTTCAAGGCAAGAGTGAATAGGTATCTTCTAAGTCTGCGTGCTTCATCTTCGATTACATCGTCGCTTACCAACAGGCGAGCTGGTGGTCAAACGCGGACTGAAAAATATGACAATATTAATGGCTTTGGCTACGGAACTCTACCATAATTCGTGTCTTGACACGCTCTTGGCCAGTTATTTATTAATTGTTGTAGTCAAATATCTTAAAATATACGATACTAGCCGTCCGCCCCGGCTTCGCACGAGTGTAAGCTCGGCCTTCGGCCTCGCTACAAAATATAATATAGCCTATGTCACCCGGGGATAGTGTAGCTTCCCAACAGTGAAAGAATTTTTCAAATCGGTTCAGTAGTTTCGGAGCCTATTCATTACAAACATACAAACATACAAAAATAGGTACAAATCTTTCCTCTTTATAATATTAGTGTAGAAGTGTAGATATAAGTACTCACAGAGTTACACTCCATGAAAATAAGGAGTGTTGTTTGGTATAACATGGTATAACGAAACATTCATTTGTCTGAATCACCGGTGGCGCGGAATAACTAGCGACGTCCGACCCTCTTGTTAGCTGCACATTGGTTGCCATCTCATACATTTTTATGAGTTTTATGTCGTTACCCACCCATGTTCTGACGACTGCTGTGGCTAAACTACGCGCTAAACGATGGATAGAATCGCGGCATAATATGGGTGAAAGACATTCCTACACCAAGTAAATTAAAATGACAGTTTTCCCAAAGAAAACGATCATTGACACCTGACAAAATGTATCTATAGAACAGCAGTTTTTTTTTCGCGATTTAAGAGTGGGTCCCATAGTAAAAGTTGTTCATAATGATGAGTAGAATGACCTCCTTTCGGCTTAGTACAGGGTTTATGCGTAACCCTGTATAAGTACATAATGCAAGTCTACGCAGGGCCGTCTTTAAGTTATTGGGTGCCCTGGGCACATTAGGATAATGGGGCCCCTTAACAGAGCACTATTTTCGGGCGAGTGTAGAGTAGCTTCGAGCATGCCAAAGCTAATAAGCAAGTAGGTATTGTAGTCAGTCATTATCCAATGTTTTTTTTTCAAATAAATGTTTTTCGGTTATTGTTTGGTGATCTGGCAGGAACTTGGGGGCCCCATCAATGGCGGGGCCCTGGGCAAGTTCCCAGAGTGCCCAGTGGGAAAGTGGGCCCTGAGTCTACGTCATGCTACGTCTACGCATACCTCCAATAATCCGCTACGGCTTCGTCATATGAGGCCATATAGCTCGGATGCGAAAGCTTTGTACTTATAGGATCATTGTAAATATAAAATGCTGCCATCCCGTTATATTTCTTGAGGTGTTCGCCAGATGGATGAATGTAATACAGGATCACGACTCAAACGCTGACTTGTTGAGCAGACGTTCTACAGCTATGACGAATTTATTAAATTTAAATTGTAATTACATGAATGTTGTATTTTAATTTGTCATACTTTGTCATTAGGTTTTAGTTTATTCAATTTTTTATATCATTTTGACATGTTAATTTGTTTATTCTGTTTTTACCGACTTCCAAAAAGGAGGAGGTACTATGTTCGTCTGTATGTTTTTTGTATTCTAATTGTATTTTTTTTTACATTAATATTTGACACGTATTCTCGGGTCTAGCCCGGACATTTGGTGGGCATTGGTGGAGCCGAAGCCAACACAAAGAGGCCCTTTTGAATATAAAATACATGCAACTATGAAATATGTATAAAAAGGAATATGAAACTATTGTACAGTATAGGATAAAGTATATTATTCAGTATATTTGATTATTATTATTTTGTATTATTTTTCTTATTGGTGATTATAATATTATGTACATTGTTAGTACCTTAGTACTCTAGGTTATTGTGAGTATTACCACAGTAGACATAAAGGTAGTACATTGTACAGGAGTAGTACAGGTACATTGTTATACCTTTTTACTATACTTGCAAGTATAAAATAACACAAAAATTACCTGTAATTGATGTTCCAATTAAATGATTATGATTGTTTGTAATGATGAGTACATTAATACCCTTCAGTATTACCAGCATTACTACAGCTATAGTAAGCACGTTGTGTATAAATTTTGACTAGGAAAATATTATAGACGGAACAAAATATAACGGCCAAGTGTGAGTCGGACTCGCACACGAAGAGTTCCGTACCTTAATCTATAAAAACGGCAAAAAAAAAACAGGTTTTTTGTATGGGAGCCACCCTTACCTAAATATTATTTTTATTTAATAATGTATTTTTTAAGTATTTTTAAGTGTAAGTGAATATATGTATAACTAAATATTCTGTAAACATTTCAAGCGTCTACCTCTTGCCGTTATCAATAGCGAGCGAAAACGAGCAAAAAAATCACGTTTGTTGTATGGGAGCCCCTTAAATATTTATTTTATTCTATTTTTTTGTATTTGTTGTTATAGCGGCAACGGAAACACATCATCTGTGAAAATTTCAACTGTCTAACTGTCACGGTTCATGAGATACAGCCTGGTGACAGACGGACGGACGGACAGCGGAGCCTTAGTAATAGGGTCCCGTTTAACCTTTGGGTACGGAACCCTAAAAATAACAGAATGCTATAATCCTACATCTTCGTCGCTTACCAACAGGCGAGTTGGTGGTCAAACGCGGAACTATTCGCGTTAAAAACATAATAAGCCTAACGCACAGAATATAAAGTACAAGTACCTGCCTAAAGCAAGCCTAAAGTGTCACGTAAATGTAGCGTAGCGTTTGTATTCTCTTTGCACGTAAAGTCACGTTATGGAGATAATTCAAAATGGTTTTTTTTTGCGAATTTCGTAAAGTTGTAAAAAATAGTTGTATGTTTTGATGTAATAGATCGCCTTTAAGAGGATGCTAACTGATTATCAGTAGCCCTTTTATACATGTTAGAGACCTAGTCGATAAAAAAACACAGTCATAGGACTGCACGTCAGAAGTGAAAACTTAGGTGGTAATTCACCTATTCTACAAGAGATGGCGCTGTTTTAATATACACGGTACAGCGTGACGATGCCGCGAGTTTCATGATTTTTGTTCACCCAAAAAGTGCGCGCGTCAACACACCAAAGAAGTTTTCACTTCAAAAAAGTTGGCCGTCACCGATGACCGCGCTAATACATGTTTCAGTTCTGTATACAAAGCCCTGTGCAGTGTATGTAGGTTTGTTTAGCCGGGATACAATGTTTCAAATCCGATTACATTCCGCTGACAGTACAAATTACTTCGTCGAATGTTGTTACGGCTGATTTGAAAATTCATGTTTGCTTTTAATATAATTGCTCTGTTTATATGTGGAGGATTACACAGGATTACAGAGTGAGGCACCCGCTCAATCTCACTAAATCGTACGTACGTATCTATTTCCTTGTTATTATTATAATAATAAAACGGTGCGGTATGCAGGCAGTGCAAAGTATCAATGGTTATTTTTTCGGATAGCCTATTAAAAATAAAGGTTCCTAATATTTTTCGGGTGTATATAGGTATAACGTATCCGGAACGTAGATATTCGCTAAAGAACCAGAGTCACCGACATTGCTATTACAATTTGCAAGTTGAAGTGGCAATGGGCAGGCCACATCGCTCGAAGAACTGATAACCGATGGGGAAGAAGATGGGCCGACGACATTATGAGAGTCGCGGGCCAGTGGATGCAGATGGAAGGAAGTCGTTCAGTATGGAAGTTAGAGTAGGAGGCCTATATACAGCAGTGGACGTCTTCTGGCTGATGATGATATAGGTATAACTAGGTTGATGACGAGGTTGACAATCAACCTTGTATAACTAAATGAATTTAGATTTGCGATAGGTCGCGAACAAACATGATGAAATCATAACAAGGTACGCGATACTTTCTTTTACTTGGCTGGTTAGCTACTCGGTAGAGTGTTTTCCATCTGTTTGTAATTTTTATTTCTGGTGTATACCTACAATAAAGAGTTTCTATCTATCTACTTTCAAGTTGAAAATCTGTCGCCAAGGAGGTATGTCCTGGCAGCCTTAACAGAGAGTTTCAGAGCCTTTCTAGTCATTTTCTATGGCGTAGCTATTGGAGGGCTAGGCGGTGCCATGCACTGGGGCCCATAATATCAGGGGGCCCTCGGACCCTGACCAGCAAACTTCAAACTGTGTTGCGAAACTTTTCCTATCATACACATACATGAAGTAAGTAGGTAGCTTTGAGCACAATAAAGAGCTGATGATAATGTAGCTTTGTATCTTTAAAGTAGGTATTTATATTTTTTCTTGATAAAACCTAACCCAGTTTAGATAGGGCCCCATATTTTTGTACCAGGGCCTTTGGTTACCTTAGCTACGCAACTGGTTTTTCCAGAATAGATTATGTTGATCTTCTTAGACCACATCGTCACTTTATATATCACCTGAGCTGTAGACAAACGCCTGGCCTGTAAATCATTAAATAATCTATGATGTGTTCGCGTTCATAACTACCTATGTATCTATGACGGTTAAAAAGAAGGCAGCAAATAGACAGACTGCGTAGTAGGGTCCCGTTTACACCCTTTTACGGATTCTATAAACTGTAAATTTTTATCAACAAGCCTTTCTACGGAATCAAAACTAAAAACTTATTTCATACAAAAACCTAAGCTTACAAGTAGCCTAATTGGAGCTATGGCCTTTTCACTTAGTGTTTGTCTGATTCGGGTCGTTCTTGCAGAGCCGTTGTACCGTCGCTTGACCAACGGGAGAAAAGGAGAAAATATTTTCTTTCTCTCTCGTTGGTCAGACGACGTTTCGTCAACCAAGTTGACGATTCGTAGTTTCATTGATGGAGTTGGAGGCGTTTTGACAGTAGGTACTTAACTAGATGATTTTACCAGTGCATTTTTTTTTTTAATATTTCCTATATGTTACTAAATAAATAAACCTTTGTTATTTATGAAAAATTATTCAGGCTTGAAAACGTAATAGCAAAATGCTCTCAGACATAACTAAAAGTGCGAAGGTACTACAACGAGGATCAAGTTAATTGAATACCGACCCCTACCAAGGTTAGATTCAAACTGTAGGTACCTAATTTAATGTAGATTTTATACTTTATGTGATAGTAATATCTTCCGACGAAGATACACCGGATGACTAGCTGATGCCCGCAACTTTATAAAATAAATATAATAATCATTTATTTCAAGTAACATTAGACTCATACAAATCACCAAATAATAATAGAAAAGAATAATAAATAGTAGCTAGTCACATTACATTAATATTAATAATTACCATTGAAATTTAAAATAATAAAACAAAAAATGTCAACATTATGCAATAAATTAATTTTTTTTATGCAATAAATTAAACTTTGTCTTTCATATGAACTTTTAACCTTAGATACCTTTTTTTCTTTAATTTTCATATAAAATATATACAACGTTTAAATACTTACCAAAAAGGGGTGATAATACTGAAGGGTAGGTATGTAGGTACTTACTCATCATAACAATAATAACAAAATAATTTTGTTATTATAATATTTATTTTATAAAATACGATTTTTGTTTTGTGTTTAGGGAGACGTTAATCAAGATTTACTAATATTACATCGCCTAAGCTAAAAGAGCCGGTCAAAGTCCGGACAAATACGGATGGAAGGTAACCCTATATAGGAGCAACTCTAAAATAGCGAAATTCAGCTGTTCCATTGAAAATGGCACAGCAGATATATTTTTTCGCGACTTCTGGATTGGTCCCATTCTAAAGTTGTTCATAATGATGGGTACTTTTGACCCCTTTCGGCTTAGAACACCCTTCCTGCGTAACCCTATGTATAATATAGAGATGGCATAATATTAGTAGGTAGGTACTTTACTAATCTACTGTTAATGTCGAAGAAGTAAATAGCTCACACTTACGTAACAATGGTAATGGTAATGTAGTTGGTACAAGCACCGAGCCGGAAAGTTAAAACGAGGAGCACCCCTCCCGCGCCCCTTGCAGCCCCCGCCCACCCCCGGCCTTTCCTCGACCATGGCCGCTTCACGGGATTCAATTAAACGCATTGTTATGACTTCTGTTACAGCTGAAAAAAGTTAGCTACAATAAAATGTTGTTAGAGATCTTTCATTCTAAATGTGTACGCCCCTCCACCGTATTTTTGTAGTAAGGCATTTTGTATGCGTAGTGTGGTGGAGGAGCTAGCACATTTAAAGCTTTAACAGACATGTCAACTTGGCTGACGAACCGCCCGTCTGAAAAACGGAAGAGAAAGAGAAAATGTTCAGGGGACTTACCCCTAGCTTCACTTTTGCGAGCCAACTTTTAGTAGGTACCTGATAGGTACCTAAAATTAACCAACTCATTTAAGCTACATCGTTTAAAAGCGTCTAACTTGAATGAACGAAAATCCGTTTAACTATGCATGTGTTCGTGAAAATAGCAAAGCTTGGCGGCTATCAAATAACTACCGCTTATCGTAGTTGATGGTACCGTTTAGACAAATAACACCTATGCGTGTCAACTTTTCGAGCTAGGGGTAAGGCCCCAGGTCTGTTACGGCTCTAGAATGAAAGATCTCTACTAATGTTACTAAACCAAAAATGTTTTATGTTTAGTCAAATAGTAGATACCAAATTTAATTCCAAAGCTTAGAATAAGTACCTATTCTAAGTTCCAAAGCAATTTCGACGAGAGATCTTGGATAAACCGCAGTATCATTTAGAAACATAGTAAATAATAGTACCTACCTAAATAAATAAATAATTAACATTTTTGGCATAGTCCCGCTCTGCCATTTTTTTGTCTAATTCACGTAACTCAATGAAAATTATATAATACTAGCTTTAGCTAGCCCCGTGGCTTCACCCGCTTTATATACCTCCTTGAAGCAACCTCCTTGGTAGCGACAGCAACCTCCTTCTCGCGACAAACGTTTGCGCGTGCTATTTTTTTTTACTAGCGCTATCTATTATCAGCGAATGGAACTACAAATTAAACGCCGGCGTTAGTTTGTACCAAGGACGGTTTGTACATACAAGTAGGTATTCTGAGAAATTTTCAATTTGATGTCTATTACGGTTCGAAACTTTCGAAAGATACAGCCATATAAGGTAGTACGGACAGACAGACAGCGTATGCTTAGTAATAGGGTCCCGTTTACAGGGTAGGGTCTACCTTAGGGTACGGAACCGTAATTAACCCTGTATTTATAAAAGTAACAATGAGAGCAAGTTGCGGTGCACGGTGTCTCCTATCCACCCTTGGATCTTCGTGACCAATTAGCGAGGGATTTGTTGGCGATCTGCGTATAAACGAACAATTTGAGTTGAATAGGACCGCATGCAGGTTGTGATACCTCTGCTAATTGCCTAGTCTTATCGGCTTACATTGAAGCTTTTTATTTGACCCGACCACGGAAAGCCAAAAGAGGGGTGGGTTCTCACGGTAATTGTCATATTCACGCGCGTGCATTTACCTATGAACTTTCGCCTGGGTGAACCGATTTTGATGATTCTTTTTTTATTTGAAAACTGGTGCTTCCCGTTTCCCATTTCAATTTGGTTAAGTTCGGACTTTTTTATGAAGTTGGTTTTTAATATTGATATTTATATCATTTTTAATTTTTTAATCCTCATCTCCAAAAGAGGGGTGTTATAAGTTTAACGTCTGTATATATCTGTGCATATATATGTATGTGTGCCTGTGTGTCTGTATCGTAGTATCGTAGCTCCCAAACGGCTGAACCGATTTTGTTTTTTGTCTTTTTGTTTGAAAGGCGACTTGATCGAGTATTCTTAAAGCCGTATTAGACACGTCAACTTGGCTGACGGACCGCCGTCTGACCAACGGGAGAGTATGAGATTTTTTTCTCTTTTTCTCCTGTTGGTCAGACGGCGCGGCGTTCCGTCAGCCAAATCCGTGACGTTTGATAGCTACTTTAGCTTTTTCGAAGACTTTAGCTATGATGCGGCTTGGAGGTCAGTTGCATCAACAACTGAGTTCTAATGTCTATCGGGACTTGTCTTGTCGCGCATTATTTTATTTACTTAGCTGAAAATAGGTACCTTTCGCTCGACGTTTCGACCTTGTAACAATGACCGTGGTCACGAGCTAACTAAAAACTGGTGAGTCCGGTGAGAAGAGTGGGTGTTTTTTTCCTTCTAACCTCACTTGATCTTGAAAAATCGCTGGGTTGTCAATAAGGCACAAAACACTGATTGTATCGGTAAATGTTTTAATAAGTACCTACACCGCTGTACAAGTGTACACTTGCTTACTATGGGATTCCACGACGCCGCTTACCTATCATCACCACAAAAACAAAGCTTCGGTAATATGTTAGAAATAAACCATCAAAAAGTGATGCTACTTACATAATATTTGAATAATTTTAGGTATTTATAGCTAAATGAAACCAAAACACAGGTGGGGCCGTCTAATGTCCACCGCATTAACAGCTAGATTAGTTAATGAAGTTGTACAGCTCGGGTTGCGGGCAAACATTACAGACATGGCTATCGGTAAAGTGATTAAAAGCGGGCTTTCGGTACTTTTGGGTGTTTTCCCCAACTTACACAAAAGGAGGGCAATGTTTTCATCATCATCAGCCAGAAGACGTCCTGCTTCTGAACATAGGCCTCTCCCTTAGCACGCTGCACGTAATGACATCCTGCCATCTGCATCTACTGGTTGCCTGTGACTCTCACAATGTCGTCAGTCTATCTAGTGGGAGGCTTACCTACGCTGCGTCTTCCGATTCGTGATCTCCACTCAAGAACCTTTCTTCCCCATCGGTTATCAGTTCTTCGAGCGATGTGGCCTGCCCATTACCATTTCAACTTGCAAATCTGTTGGTGACTGTGGTTTTTGGGCGAATAATGAATTTGGATAGTGTTTTATTTGCTACTTTTTGCAGTAGGTAAGTATAAGCGAAAAAGGCCTGTGTAGAGTAATAAAAAAACTGCATGAAGGAGCTATCTGCGAATAAGATGCCCAAAAACAATGATGGTATAATATAATAATTTAATCATGTGGTTATATATTTTATCAAAAAGCCAGCGACATGACCACGTTGAATGGCCAACGGCCAAACTTATCCTTTGGTCAACTCTAGGTAATTTATTATTAATCTTTTTGTCTTGTATATTTTTCATTGAACGTGTATAGTTAAAAGCGGTATTGTTGAACACTCTCTAGTTTATGGACTAACTGTCCGGCTCTTATATGATAGGTAGGTACAATTTATTTTCCTAGTAAATTTCATCGAAATCAGTACGGCCATTGAGGTACCAAATGACTCCAAATATTCTCAGAATGATACTAACAAATTAACATCAAAACATACATCCAGCGACAAAGAATTACAATCAGTTAACGATACCTTCCATAAGGGTCAGCGCACACCATGCAGTCGACAAGGACAACAAGCGGGAGAGTGCGGCGTGACAACACTTCATTATGTCAGCATTGAGCAACAACGTGACTACTAGGGCTGCTTCATATCGATAATAAATATCGAAATCCTAATTCTAGAAAAAACCGATTCACTTTTGACTTGAAAACACCCAGACGTGTTTTATGACGTGTCCAAGTGTGCTATATGTTCCAATGGAAATAAATAAATATGACTATGACTATACCGTATTTTAGTACATAGCAGAAGTACGGGCGGAAACGCAATTTCATCAAATATAATATTTTTTTGGTGTTTTTGCGTGCAAAAGGTGTTTTTTTTTACGTGGCTACACTTTTGTTGTGTTAGGTACCTACTGGTATCGATATTTTGAGGGCTCAAATCTCCAAATTCGCCTCTCGAGTTTGGTGTTAATATTTTTTACAGACAGGTGGGTAACGTCTTATTATAAGTAGATTTCGTGTCAAATATTAAGTTGCGGAAACAAATACTTTTCGAGATATAATATTTAATTCTAGAAAACCAGAAATTTTTCCCATATTTTGAATTTTTTTTTCATCCATTGGGCAGGCTAAAGACTATACAATAATAGGTAAAATGGAACATCAAATACAGTTGTCTTAAACAACTGTATTTGATGTTCCGTTTTACCTATTATTGCATTGGTAAAAATTACGAATTTGTAAGTAACAAAAATAAAGTAGTAATACAAACTTAAAATATGGCTTCAAAATAATACTTAAGTCATTATACCTACATACATGTAATAACAAAAAAAATTTAGACTGTTTCCTACGCAGTAGGTATATCGATACTTTTAGGTATAATATATTTGCCCATCACTATTCAATCAATTGACGTCACTACAGGGGTGCGTAACCCTTCAACGCGATTTAATTCCATAATTGAGGGTTAAATCTCTCCGACAAGCTGCCGTATGTTCATTATAACACTGTTTTTACATCATCAACACAAGGGTCCTATCAATGCAAGATTATACATCGTCAATGCAAGGGTTAACATTAGCAAAGCAAGGGTTGTTTTATCTTAATGGCGTATATCATCATTTTTATTGCGAGCTATAAATCTGGGAGCTCAGATAAGTTTTCTAAAGGTTAACTATTATTGAAAAAAAATCTAATAAGCAAACTATTGTTTGAAGATTTTATTGTGTGAGTTTGTATGATGTTAAATATAGAAATTCTTTTTATATTACTAGCGGTGTCCTGCGGTGTTTCGCGTGGTTTTCCATTTTTTACTATGTCCGTCTGCGCGTCCTTGTGAAGTGCAATACCTACTTTGTCAAACTTCATCAAGAACGGTTCAGCCGTTTAGTTGTGAAAAGTCAACTAACAGACAAACAGAGAGAGAGAGAGAGAGAGTTAGTTTCATATTTATCTATTAGTGTGATTTTTACTTAAGGACTAAAATCAAACTAAGTATTTTGTAGCCGTTAATAGAAGTAAAAAAAGAAGAAACATAACTTACCTCAATCATTTCTTTGGTTATTGAAATTATAACACATTGAAATTAAAACACTTGGAACTCCAAGACCTCTGGTGAGCGACTTGGTCGTCGATTACCAACAGCACAGAATACATACCTATAACATTTATTTGTGTACAGAAGATTCACTCCACAAAATCATTTAAATAAGTAAAGACTCTTGCTACTACACAATAAAGTGCAATTCAGGACGTGCGAGCGCTAACTACGTACAGCTATATTAACCTAGAAGTTGCCTCTCTGTCTATCGCGTAACTCTTGTCGTGTTGTCTCTGTCTATCGCGCGGCAGCGGGCACGGCAAGTCCGACAAGACGACTACTTGTACCTTAAGTGCGGAGTGCGCCAGGCCTGCCAACAGTCGAGTTGGTGGTCAAACGCGGATTTGATCGCGATAAAAAAAATACTACTGAGTAGGTACGTACGTACGTACACAGGGGAACGTTTTGATTAAAATGATTGGTGGCACTTGTAAATAATTTCACATTTCTTAAGACATTTTCCATTAGGTAGCCTGTTACCACAGATACTGCAATGTGTTAGAAACGACTGGAATGAAAATAAAGTGAACACGTGAAAAAAAGTTAAACAGTTAAATGTTTCAATTTCAAAACTAAAACTACTTTTTACTCATATATACCTATATAGTAGTAGTAAAAGTAAAAAAATGAAAATACACAATTTCAGTAAGCAAGAAACACCAACCACTATTTTAGATGTACAATAGACCTTCAATAAGTACACATATCCAAAAAGCCGTCGTTGTTCCTTGATCCTTCTAAAAAACAACAGAAAATACTAAGGTATCGTTCGCGCAAAACTTTATGAGCCCTCTGAAGTTAGGCGCGAGGCCTCCCCGACGCCCTGTAAAGTCCCTCGGATACCTATAATATGCGTACTGCGCAGCCACTGGGCCTAACTTCAGAGGGCTCATAAAGTTTTGCGTGAACGATACGCAAGTATACAAAGTTACCTAAGCTGAAAGGAAGTCATTGTAACTACTCATAATTATGAAACCGATGGGGAAGAAAAGTTCTTGAGTGAAGACCGCGAACCGGAAGACGCAGCGTAGCTCCCACTAGATGGACCGACGACATTGTGAGAGTCGTGGGCATCCAGTGGATGCAGATGGCAGGATGTCGTTCAGTGTGGAGGTTAAAGGGAGAGGCGTATGTTCAGCAGTAGACGTCTTCTGGATGATGATAATTATGAAAAACTTTTGTGTTGGGAGCAACCCTGATGTGACAATTAATACTGGTATGCAGAAAAATTACATTCACGTTCGAATTAAATAGCAAAATCGATAAAATTTGAGTCGACCCTATTTCAATAAAACAACCCACTTAAATACAACTCATTAAACATAAACAAAATCAGGGATCCGTATATAGCAAAATTCTATCACCACATTAAAAACTCTCACAATCGAAACAGTGTTTTAATCGAACGACCCAGGCGCGAAGAAATTAATACCATAATACTTGTAATTTCAATCACAAAATTAATTCAGTTCTACCGCCTTAAATAAGTGCCGGGGTTGTCCAATCGATAAGGGGAGAGACAGCGAGCGGGCGGGAGATAGAGGTAAATAAGGTTTTGGTGGCAGCCCTATTGGGCGGCTCGTCTGATGGGGCGGGGTTTGGAATGTAGGCGTGGCTCCCATTGGTTCTCGTCTCGCTCTTGCTGTTTGAGCGAAGCTGGTGTAGTGTGCGCGGACCCGCCACTACGATAGGGTTACTACTCGCGATTCAAATTTGATGTTAAATTAAGAATGTTTTGATTGTGCTGTGTTTTGTGATAATATTCAAGGTAGGTGTTAGTTTGAGGTATTGTCCTGCTTTTTAAGGTTCCGTACCCAAAGGGTAAAACGGGACCCTATTACTAAGACTCCGCTATCCGTCTGTCCGTCTGTCACCAAGCTGTATCTCATGAATCGTGATAGTTAGACAGTTGAAATTTTCACAGATGATGGATTTATGTTGCCGCTATAACAACAAATACTAAAAACCAGAATAAAATAAATATTTAAGGGGGCTACCATACAACAAACCTGATTTTTTGCTCGATATTGATAACGGCAACAGGTAGACGCTTGAAATATTCACAGAATATTAAGTTAGGTATATATTCACTTTAAAAATAAATAATTAAAATAGTACAAATATTTATAGGGGGTTCCGATACAACAAATGTGTTTTTTTTTTTTGCCATTTTTATAGATAATGGTACGGAATCCTTCGTGTGAAAATCCAACTCGCACTTGGCTGATTTCATTTAATATGAGAAAGCGACCTTAAGTTTAAATTGTAATTAAACGGAAATATTTACTTACACTCGCACACACAAACTTATATATGTACACACATATAATAATAGTGTATATCGTGAAGTAAGTATGCCCTGGATGAACGAATTGTTTTGCCATTCATTTTCAACCTCCGACGCAAATAGGGGGTTGTTATAAGTTTAACGTGTGTGTGGTCTATGTGGCTGTGTATATGTGTTTCTGTCTGTGGCATCGTAGCTCTCAGAAGGCTGAGTCTCTAATCCAAATTCCAGGGAGGCTGGAATGGTTTACGGTCTGGCAAATTCTTTTTTACAGGCTTTAAGCCACTCTAGCACCACAGTCTTGCCTGGTTGGTTAATTATTCCATAGGTACCATAGGTATATCATTATACCTATGGTATAATTAACCGACTAGGTAGGTTTGAGGTTAAGGTAAGTTTGTGATTGTGTAAAGAAGTATATTTATTTATTTAGGAAATTATGTTTTGTCAGGATACTATGGAGCTGACATAGACATGTTGTCTAAAAGCCCCCAAAAAATATTTAAGATTAAAAAAAAAAAGGCTTTACCGATTTTGATTTATTTATTTTTTGTTTGAAAGATGGTGTGGCGGAACTCTTTTTCACCAGTGCGACCTTCGCGGTCGCCTTTATTATTTTATTTCAATAGAGTTGTGTTTTTTTGTTTTTATAAGAGATCTGTCAAGAGGTGAAAAATAGATGTTTTCGATTCCGCAAAATAAAATTGTTTTAATAATAGGAGTAATAATATCCTAAATTGGTGACCCCGATTCGAACACAACATAAATTAAGACGATTCGAACACAAGAAGAGCAAAGGTACGCAAATATGTACGAGTACTTTCTTTGGTGGTACGAGTGAAGCGACCACGGTCGTCTGATTGTTCGTCGACGAGAATACGAAAACGTAGAAAAAGAAGTGGTGAATTCGACTACGAGAGCTGTGCTGCTGACTGCTGGCAACAATCGCATGGAGCGCGTCAAGACTAAAGTCGAAGTATCTTTTGGAAGAACCAGTGTGGACTAAAAAGACTAAGTGTGATTTATATTGTTGTGTGTTTTTGTGTGTGTATTTAATTTTATTTTATTTTGGTGAATTTTTGTACATATTTTTAAGTTATTTTTATACCAAAGTTTTTTGTAGGGCATTCGCACACCACACTCCCACGTTTCTTTTGTTTTCAGTTTTTGTTTTTGAATTTTGTTTTTCTCTTAGCATGGTTTTTCATGACAGCACACGTCATGAGTGACAGTGAGCAGGAAGACTTCAAACCAGCTTCCGCGGGTACGGGTGGACGTGAAATGTCAAGCAGTGACAGCAGATCTGGCACAGGCGGTACGGAGAAGGTAATGATTAACAGAGTATCTATACGTACCCCTCCATTTTGTAGAGATCGCCCGGCCCTATGGTTTGCGAGTTTAGAGGCGCAATTTTCCATCAATAATATTAGCCAAGAAATCACAAAGTTTAATTACGCAGTTGCGCACCTCGATACCAATTGTACTCGCGAAGTAGAGGATTTCATAATCCAACCTCCGAGGGAGCAACCCTACACGAAATTGCGCAACGCAATAATATCTAGGTTCTCAGATTCTCGGGAGCAGAAAATACGCCGTCTTCTAGAGAAGGAGCAGATCGGCGATCAAAAGCCGTCGTTTTTTCTGCGTCATCTGAGATCGTTAGCCGGTGCAGCATTTCCGGAGGATATTCTGAAGACAATTTGGATGAGCAGGTTGCCACGATATCTTCAAACTGTCTTGGCTGCTCAACGATTAGAATCGTTGGCTGAGCTAAGCGAACTAGCGGACAATTTGGCTGAAATTAACGCTCAATCAACTTCATTGGAGGTATGTACGGTTTCGCCTAACTCGAATACTGATCTTGTACAGGAGCTGACTAAAAAAGTTGATGAATTGACCCGTTTAGTAGCGTCACTTTCCTCTGCTGGTTGCAGCTCGCATGTTGGTACGCGTGGTCGTGACTTCAATCGTAACCGTAATCGTAGTCGCAGCCGATCACGTTCACGTAACTATGATTTGTGCTTTTATCATGACCGTTTTGCGACAAAAGCACTTAAATGTGTGCCTCCATGTAAGTGGTCCGGTTCCCCGCCTAGTGATCAGGGAAACCAAAACAGCAACTGTTAAAGGCGACATCCAGTTGCTCGCCAGCTAGTCGCCGCCTTTTCGTGACCGACCGGAGATCCAACCGGAAATTTTTGGTGGACACTGGTTCGGATATTTGTTGCGTTCCTCGTAGCTTTATAAAAGGACGTACGCTTCAGCCATTATCATATAGTTTAGTTGCAGCTAATGGCAGTAAGATTATCACATATGGACTGGTACAGTTGAACTTAAATTTAGGGCTACGACGGGATTTCACCTGGAACTTTGTCGTGGCGGATGTGGAAAGTGGTATTATTGGCGTAGATTTTTTGTCGCATTACCAGCTTTTACCCGATTGCTCAAAAGGTAAGCTGTGCGATAGTAAAACTGGGCTTATTTCGTCCGCGGACCTTTATACCGCGGAACAGCAAAGTGTGAAGGTAGTATCTCTTCCTGACTCGCCATTCACAGCGATCTTGGAGAAATACCCAAGTATAACGCGACCACCTGGTGCACCTAGAATTATTAAACACAGCACCGTACATTATATAAACACTACCGACGGTCCCCCTGTGACATCTAGACCGCGTCGGTTGGCACCATTAAAACTGGGCATTGCAAAGAAAGAGTTCGAAGATATGGTCCGAGCTGGTACTTGCCGACCATCTGATAGCTCTTGGTCATCGCCTCTGCATCTCGCACCTAAAAAGGACTCAACGTGGCGTCCTTGCGGTGATTATCGTGCATTAAACGCCCGAACGATTCCTGATCGCTACCCTGTCCGATACATAGGTGATTATGCGCACAACTTGTCTGGCTGTACCGTTTTTAGTACTATAGACTTGGTCAAGGCCTATCAACAGATACCGGTGAATCCAGGCGACGTGTGCAAGACAGCGATAACTACTCCATTTGGATTATATGAATTTCTGTATATGACTTTTGGTTTGCGTAATGCTGGGCAGACTTTTCAGAGATTTATCGATGAAGTAGTCCGTGGCTTAGATTTTTGCTATGTCTATGTTGATGACATTTTGGTTTACTCAAAAGACCAAATAGCGCATGCGCAGCATCTGGAAATCTTGTTCCAGCGATTGCACGACTATGGCGTTGTGATTAATACAGCCAAGTCCGTATTTGGTGCCGCAGAAGTATCTTTCCTTGGGCATCGAGTCAATGCTGCGGGCACGCGTCCTCCTGAGGACAGAATTCGTTCTCTGGTGGATTACCCGCCCCCAAAGACAGTTCAGGGTATGCGCAGATTCATAGGCATGGTCAATTACTACCGCCGGTTTTTGCCAAGTACGGCTAAGTACCAAGCGCCGTTAATTGAAGCAATCACTGTTATTCAAGGCAAAGGCAATAAACCTTTTGTGTGGACTCCTGAGCTAGAAAAGTGCTTTGAAGAATGCAAGAAAAGCTTGACGTCCGCTACAATTTTAGCACACCCAAATAACAGTGCTGAGGTTGGGTTGTTTACTGACGCTTCAGGAACGCACGTTGGTTCTTGCCTACAACAGCGCGTCGATAATGATGATTGGCAGCCACTAGCCTATTTTAGTAAAAAGCTGACTGCTAAACAGGCTCAGTGGCCGGCGTACTATCGGGAACTCCTTGCGGTGTACGAGAGTGTTCAACACTTCAGGCACCTGTTGGAGGTACAACACGTCACTATCTACACTGACCATAAGCCGCTAATATACGCTTTTGTACAACGACGTGAGAAATTGCCGCCTATCCAATTAAACCAGCTGTCTTTCATCAGCCAGTTTACTACTGATGTAGTGTATATTAAAGGGGTTGATAACATCGTAGCTGATGCCATGTCGCGCGTTGAGTCTATTTCTCTTGAAGAGGATTTTGCTGCACTCGCGTTATCGCAAGAATCGGATGAGGAGCTAGCTAGTATGCGTGGGAATTCGTCTTTGAAGCTCGAACCCATCCTCATCCCTGGCACAAATATCACAGTAATTTGTGATACTTCAACTGAGCGACCACGTCCATACCTGACACCAGCATTCCGTCGAGCTGCATTCGACAGGTGTCACAACCTCAGTCACCCTGGCGCGCGGGCAACCACTCGCTTGGTAACTGAGCGTTATGTATGGCCTCAAGTAAACGCAAATTGCCGTGAATGGGCTCGAACTTGTTTACGCTGTCAACTCAGTAAAGTAACTCGACATATTAATTCGCCACTTGGAGAGTTTAAATTACCGTCAAACAGATTTAGGTCGGTGCATTTAGACATTATTGGACCACTTCCTCACTCGAAAGGGTACAATTATTGCCTGACTGCGATTGATAGATACACACGGTGGCCTGAAGTATGGCCTATGTCATCAATCACAGCAGAAGAGGTAGCAGATACATTCGTAACTGGTTGGGTTTCCCGTTTTGGGGTACCAAACATTTTGACAACCGACCAGGGCCGGCAGTTTGAATCTGTGTTGTTTCGCCGTCTAATGGATGTATGTGGTACCAAACGGGTGCGCACGACTAGTTACCATCCTTGCGCAAATGGTATGGTGGAACGCATGCATCGGCAGCTTAAAGCATCTTTGATGTGTCATAATGACACATGGGTAAGAGCTTTGCCGTTAGTTTTATTAGGGATGCGAACGGCGCTCAAAGAAGATTTGAAGGCATCTTCTGCAGAGCTCGTTTATGGAGAGACTCTTCGCTTGCCTGGAGAACTCGTCATACCTCCAATAACATCGCAGAGCCCAAGTGACGTTGTAGATTTCGTCCGTGAGCTGCGCAAATATATGGAAGCTCTCCGTCCTGTCCTTGCTACACGCCACGCCCAGCCATCGACTTTCATATTTAAAGATTTAGTTAAGGCGTCGCATGCCATGCTACGCGATGATTCAGTGCGAAGGCCGTTGCAGCCGCCTTATTCCGGTCCTCATCGTATCATCGGGCGAAGAGACAAAACGATCACTCTCGATATTAATGGAAGGGAACGTACAGTTAGCATAGATCGCGTTAAGCCTGCCCATTTGGATTCGGCGTTTGGCAATTGTGAACCAATTGTGCCGCCTGCGCCAACTCCAGCTAGCAGTTTCACGCCTGCGTTGGTCCCTGCACCTACACCAGCTCCTGTCATCACCCGGTCCGGGAGGAGGGTGAAGTTTAGAAATATTTTAGATATGTGATTATCTTATTTATTTATAAATTTTTCAGCTTATTCTTCCTTTCTCCGTGGGGGGGTGGTGTGGCGGAACTCTTTTTCACCAGTGCGACCTTCGCGGTCGCCTTTATTATTTTATTTCAATAGAGTTGTGTTTTTTTGTTTTTATAAGAGATCTGTCAAGAGGTGAAAAATAGATGTTTTCGATTCCGCAAAATAAAATTGTTTTAATAATAGGAGTAATAATATCCTAAAATGGCTTGATCGAATGTTCTAGCCTTTGACCAAAATAAAATGAATGGACGGGCCCTAACCATTGATGATCAGTAAAAACTAGTCAAAACCGTCGGACATATACTTCAACACCTAATTATAAAAATGTACAGTACCTATATTTGTTACAAAAAATAGATATCGGTTTTATTTGTGTATTTACACTTCGGTAAAGGATACGAAATACGAATTCATAATTTTGTCAGATGTTTCGTTATCGCGTAACAATAGACTCGTGTTTCACTTCCTACGGCTAGAGAGCGACTGAATCGAAGTGAGCGCTGGCGCACATTTTGTAATCTTCAAAAATGCGCTTCTACTGGGCCCGTCCATTCATTTTATTTTGGTCGAAGGTTCTAGCTATGATTCATGAAAATCTTTTAAGCGGTTTGAAGATTATCAGCTCTTTTATCGAGAGTTTTTAAACATTTTCGACTTATACTGGTTTAAAATACGCATGAAATAACCAGCACCATTTCCGGGCTAAAATGAATTGTTACAAAGCTTCAGTGCACTCGAAAATTGCGTTCGGGACAAGACACACTAATCGGTAGATTTAATTTTTGTCCCTCTAAATATCCATGGTGTTGCGTTGTTTAAACAGCACCCCTCTACCGGGGGATCCTTAGAGACCCCATAATTGAAAGACAAACAGGGGTCGAGTGATTCGCGGCGAATTCATTACGTTCACATTAACTTTACGAAGAGAGTGGGGGTTTTAGCTCACACTCAAGTTAGGTATATACATACGTGGAGGTATTTTACCACGTTTTTATACACTTTTTTCAAGTTTTTTTGGTATGACTGCCCCGGTGGCTCAGTTGGTAGTGAACCTACTTTCTGCGCTTGGGGGCGGGGGTTCGATTCCCACCTAGGACAAACATTTGTGTGATGAACATTTGTGTTTGTTCTATCTCTGGGTGTTAATATCTATTTTATGTATTTAAAAATATATATGTATGTATATCAGTCTCTGGCAGCCATATTACAAGCTTTGCTTAGTTTGGTGTCAGATGACCATGTGTGCAAATAATATCCCAGATATTTATTTATTTTATTTACTTTATACTAGCTTCTCGTATTGGTTAATATATTCACCAAAGAAGGTGTCCCTTATCATCCCACAGATACTGTTTGAATCGTCTGTCATAAACTTATAGCCCAAGAGACCACGACGCCGACGGCCAGACCTTCGTTATTTTATAAAAGCTGAAAGTTTCTCTGTGTATGCTTCCGACACAGGTAAAAACGACCCGCGACTATAGAGTTTCGATTGTGGTTACTTGGGCATGTAACAGGTAGTAAAGATCGCAATAGACAAAGTACTCATCTCATATCTCACACGCACCCGCTAGGCTACCTCTGATGCTACCTCGCGCTCACACCTACAGCGGCTGCGGGCTCTCAATGTGTCTGGCAAGACGTAAAAACCATAAAAACTGTCTGGCTATTGAGGTAACATATTTTTATAAGTCCCTAAGTAACATATATAAAATTCAGCTTTTATACTATAACGAAAGTACCTATAATTAAAATTTATTAAAGTTTAGGGGTGTCTGGCTTGGGGCAGCAACTGTCAAAAGTGTCCGGCAATGAATATCAAGATTTCTAAAGATATTCTGAAGAAAATATTAAAAAAAAAATAACTTGATACTTTAAGGAAATTAAGATACTATTTTATACACCTTTACTACCTGTTACCTGCCCAAGTAACCACAATCGAATCTCTATAGTCGCAGGTCGTTCTTACCTGTGATGGAGGCATACGTCGTACACAGATAAACTTTCAGCTTTTATAAAATAACGAAGGTCTGGCCGTCGTGGGCTCTTGCTCTATTATTTATAACACCATGTATACCTTTGTCCTTTACAGGTATACACCACTGAATGTAACTATACAAAGTGAATTATTAACGATTATACCTACATAATGGCTAGATTTTATTGATTGATTACCTCATTATGTACACCATAAAATTCCATACAGAGGAAGAAAAAAAACAATAATACGTTAATGTCAAAGTGTGAGTTCGGGTAATATTATACAAAACAAGAGTAGGTATGACCTAAAAAAAGGAAAATAAGGGTGAGATGAAAAAGTTGAAGATCTTAGCAATGTCATAAAATTTTTAAATTCAACCTTATTCTTTTAAGATTTTTATAGCGCAAATATGTAAAATTAATCGAAACTACATTGTACAATAGCTAAAATATTCAATGTTTTCTAATATGTACCTTTTTCTGTAAGCATTATATTGTTGTTCTATAGGTCATAAAATCTACTATGAGTTGGCTATTTTTATGTTAATCACCATTGTTTACATCTTTGCTAAGAATTTATGATTTTAAACAGTTACGTAGCACGTAGCTTAGCTTTGTGTAGGCTTTCCGTAGCGCACCGCGCGCTGCCGACCGTCGCCGGCGGCGGCGCGGCGGCGTAGCGCTACAGTACTTCTACAGTCGCGTAGCGCGCTACGTTTCAAATGTAGCCAAAATAATACTTATAAATTTTCAAAACCCGACTTCAAAATTAGTAACATGTGCAATTTCGGTTACTTGGATGACAAAACCGAACCGAAAGTCCGAACCTAAAGTAACCGAATTTTCCAGTTATTTTATTTTAAAGTGGTAAGGTTGTAGAAGGAGCTTCTTCCACAACCTTACCACGGTAAATATCCCGTAAATAATCATATAACTGTAGTGAACAACCGTAATAGTCTAAAATAGTGTATGAGGTTAAAATTGTATCATTAACAAAGTCTATTATGTTAAAGGTTTTCATTTTCTCTTTTATGTAATTAATTTTTGTTTCAGGTTAGGCTAAAGTAGTATTTCTAAACAAATTTATGTGAATTAAAATGGTTTGTCCCAATTTCCTTGCATTATTGTACTTAATGCGAGGTAAAAGCGGAAATAAACTATAATAAATTCGCCAAAAAAAACAAATTTGAAGATGAACTTCGCAAAATAAATCAAACTAAGATTAGTTCTTAGTTTAGTTTTATATTCTAGTGCTAGTTTATTTATCTAGATCTTGTAGTTTTAGATATTTGTTAGTTTTTCTATGTGCATATTGTGCATATAATATATTTTTTCCAATTAATTATATAATTAGATTTATCAAGAAAATATTTGTATCGATATTATGTCAACCAAAAACGAATTCATAACTATGGAAAAAATGTCCGAACCAAATGTTAAAATATCTGATTGACTCAGGACAAGTTTTTCGCGAGTTATGTGCTAGACCCAACATCCATTATTGTGTTTGTAAATGAATGATGTCAACTTAACTTTAGCAACAAAAAATGAAAAAGCCAACACGGCGCTCGCTCAGTAATTTGATCACGCCTCCGTACAAAACTCATAAAACTAAGCGATATAAAATTCAAATTGCCTCAGAGGCGACATTTTTGTCGCGAAACGACAAAGTTTAAGTAACAAAGCCTCGTCAACTCGCCGACTTGGATATAAACATGCAAATATCTCGGAATATGTTTATCAAAGTAATTGAATCGAAGGCGCCGAAATGACATCTGTTGACTTGATTTGATGAGAATTAGCTTGTGGAAGCAGTCTTTATTAACTCTCCCCTAATGTTGAGGGTCCCCTGATAATCAGTTTTTTTTGTAGCTAGCTCGCTAGCAGTCGTGAAGTTTTCTTTGTTTGCTACTGAACGAGATGAGCTAGGCGTTATGCTAGTCCGTAACAGTTCAGTACCACTCAGAATTTGGAACATTAAAAAAAAACTTTTAACGGCACAAGATACAGGCTTAGCCTAGTTTGGGGCCCACCTAAAACATCTTTTTTCATATTGTCTATTATTAATTTGTTGTTAGTTGAGGTATGAAGGAGAGCGGATCCCCCCATTGCCCGTAACGTCTGCAGGTAGTAAGTACCACGCGGCTTCGCTCGCGTATGGTACGCCCATTTAAGGTGTGTCACGTACACGGAATCGGCTGCAAGCTGCAAGACGCAACTAGTACGTTTGTATCTTAGTATAGGTATAGAAAAAAAAAAAATTACGAGGAATACAGATAAAATAACTTAATAGGTCTTCAACCAGTGTTTGTTGCTAGTAATTACATACGGAACTGAAACGTGGTCTCTCACTATGGGCCTCATTAGCAAGCTCAAAGTTGCACAACGAGCTATGGAGAGGGCTATGCTCGGGGTTTCTCTACGAGATCGAATCAGAAATGAGGAGATCCGTAGACGAACTAAAGTCACCGACAGCCCAACGGATTAGCAAGTTGAAGTGGCAGTGGGCAGGGCACATAGCACGCAGAACAGATGGCCGATGGGGCCGAAAGGTTCTCGAGTGGAGACCGCGGACCGGTAAGCGCATCATCAGCCTGAAGAAGTCCACTGCTGAACAGAGGCCTCCCCCTTTAACCTCCACACTGAACGACATCCTGCCATCTGTATTCACTGGATGACCGCGACTCTCACAGTGTCGTCGGTCCATCTAGTGGGAGATCTACCTACGCTGCGTCTTCTGGTTCGCGGTCTTCACTCAAGAACCTTTCTTCCCCAACGGTTATCAGTTCTTCGAGCGATGTGACCTGCCCATTGCCACTTCAACTTACAGATTTTAATAGCTATGTCGGTGACTCTGGTTCTTAGGCGAATATCTACGTTACACTAGAAAATGTGGGGCTAAAATACTAACATTTAATCGCGACTAATAAATTTAACCTAACGAAACTCTTGTATTACTCTTAAGTTTGAGTTATATATTTACCTACCTACTAAACATGCATCCCTAATTTGAGTTCGTAAAGACCTTAAATTTCGTATAATCTAAAACGTAGGTATAATTTTGAACAAATTAATTTTGTCATATCAACAATGGATGGGTTAGTTAGGGATTCAATTGTGCCAAAAATTCGGAGAGGAGCTCGCTGTCAACACGGCTTTTGTGCTCACTCGGAAACACGAACGGTGGGATAGAGAGCTAAAGGTGTAACCGCACTGGGACAATACGAGGGTTCGGCTACGTTGTCATTAAAAATATTGGTCAGCCGATTTACCAACAATAGGCTACTAGACTGACTTTTTTATGTATCTTCTATTATATATATACTATAGCTGCGCTCCGCGGTTTCACCGGCGTGGTGATGAAAATCGGTGATGATGATGAAAAGTAGCCTATGTGTTAATCCAGGACATAAGAAATGTATATTTCAAACTACATCCAACCAAATCCATCCAGCCGTTTCTGCGTGATTGAGTAACAAACATCCATCCATCCATCGAAACTTTCACATACATATATGATATTAGTGTGATAAAAAGCTATGTGTGTATATATATATATGTAGTTCCCTATGGACTCCGAAACGGCTAGACCGATTTTGAAGAAAAGTTCTTTCTATCCTCAGATTAGCACAGCGAGTGATCCATGTGAAGTTTGGTATCGTTTGGTAATCATGTTTTAAATCATATTATTAGAATATGACTGTTTTTAACAGGATAACGTAGGTATTTTTGACGACCGTTAATCCTAATGCATTCAAACCCTTATTTTATAATGCCTCTGCTACCGTGTGGATTTATTTATCGTTTTGCAGCTTTCTGTCCCGCATATCAGAAGTACTTGTACAGTCCACACGCTGGAATAACACTGATATTATCCAGATGCACCGACCTCTAACTCTAACCTATACCTATATAGGTAAGAGGTTGGTAATTTATGCTTGTAATATGGTATAAAATTATTTTTAACATCCCTTAATAAAAGAGCTGATTATCTTCAAACTGCTGAACTAATTTTCATGAATCATAGTTAAGAACACTAGCGATCAAGTAACCTATCAAACAAAAAAATAATACTAAATCAAAATTGGGACAGCCGTTTGGAAGCTACCATGCCAGAAACAGACACACAGGTACACACATTAAACTTATATCTTTTTTCGTCGGAGGTTAAAAAAACCTAAACGAGGAAAATAAAGACCTACACGCGAAAACCTGCTGATTTTTTTTGTTGTTTCTTTTAAAATGAAAGTAGCTAAGGTTTCATACATCACTTTTTTGTGAAGTTTGAATTAACCCAGGTGAATAAAGTAAGTGACACCGTGCCATCTGTTGCGAAATGGTCCGCCAAAGTGGCAAAAAAGTTGAACCCCCGTATTACTAGAAACATGTAACTTACAATACTGATAGGTTATATTTAAAACGAATTCAAAATTATTTTGTACCTAAAGTATTATAGCGATAAAGTTATAAATTTAAAGGTATAAATTTAAAGGTTCAAAGGTCATTGACCTTTTCGCAAAGAATGTTTCTCTAGTGGTTTTCTTATTTACTAAACCTTATTAAGTACATATATACAATGTCGGAATCATACATTTCTGTAACTTGGCTAACTTTACAGCGCTTCGTTCTACCGAATTTTCCTAAAACCTCCATTTCCTTAAAGAATGTAACTACAATTATATGGCTTTGGGTAACCAAAGAGTAGGTTTGGTGCACATGCGTGTTTAGAATCGTCATTAAAGTTTGAAAATGTAAGTTGGTTTGAAGATTGATCACTTTTTAAAGTGAGGAACATGAACATTTTATTTTTATTTCAGCCATGGTTGTCCCTGTGCAGGGCAAAGGCCTCCCTTTTTTTCTTCAACTCGTCTCTGTTCTGTGCCACTCTGGGAGTACCACTCTTTTGCGTGGGAGTCAAGCTCGTCCCGCCATCTTTTTCTGGACCTTCCAAGGGGTCGTCTGGCTTACGGCAGCCATTCTGTAGTGGTTCTAGTCCACAGCTGATCCGACATTCTACTTACGTGGCCGGCCCATGAAAATTGGAGTATCTTTTTTAAATATACAATAGGTCTACATTTGTTAAAAAACAAAACTTGTAATATGGAGCTCCAGCATTAAACTGTCTCTAGGTACACCGTCCTCAGGGACTCGACGTCCATTAAATATTAATCATCGAATTATCTCCGCCTTCTCCCCCGTCTCCAATTAAGCGAACAAAGTAGCAAAGTAAATAACGTCTTTGCGCGAATTAATTTTGTAGAAGCAATCCGAAGCGTAGTTTGTTTAAAGGTCCCAGCCCGCTCCTCATTGTTCCCAGCTCTATTCTCTGGGACGTAGGTGGATGAACCAATGAATGGGGCTTGTACGTTTAGTTTTGTTACTGTTTAAAAATGTATACAGATTCAGTTTGAAGTTATTTTTGAAATGGCTCCATTATTTTTTTATTGGATCCTGAAATCGCAACAAAACTGACTTAGAAAAATGTATGGAACGCTGATATTTTTTGTGATTTCAGGGTTGGTAAAAGTTGTTTAGAATTATGAGTACAATGCCCCCTTTCGGCTAGTACGAATGTAATAAAATCTAATATCAAATAGTTCTATTGAAATATATAATGTTTGGTTTCTACACAACAAACATTTTGTAAACAAATCATAAATGCATCGATTGAAAGCTGTTGTGGCGGTAATCGGCGTAAAATCCACCCTTTACTGAATCCGATTTTGAATTAAGTCGCAGATTGTGATCGATAATGCGTATTGAAACATAGGGATCACACATAATCGTAGTTATCAACCACCTAAGTTATTTTTACTCGTTATAACAATAATCAAAGGAGACTCAAAGTCATGACAATTTTTGACGAGAGTCTGATCATGAAGTTGGGAGGTGGATAATGTTTTTTTCAATAAACCAAATGATCCCCCAAACTCTAGTTTTCTAGTAGCCATTGAAGAGTTCCGCTATCCACTAATCCGCCCCTTGGCTCCATCATCAGACCAGTTCGATGGTACTAAATCATTGCATTGTCATCCGGATTACATAGGTATATTTAAAAAGTGTATAATTATATCATAGATCGGTGGAAATCGCACACTGTGCGTTTTACACGATCATTTTTGCCTCATAATTACTGCAATTTGTGGAATGAGCATCCTGCAGCATTTCCCAGTAACTATAATATGGGGTTCTTCAAAAGGGCTGTTAGTTAGTTCAAAAGGGCTGTAGTCGTGAAGTGTCGGCAACGTACCTGTGATGCCCCTGATGTTGCAGGTATCCATAGGCGACGGTGACCGCTTACCATCAGGCGGCCCGTCAGCTAGTTTGCCACCTATAGCATAAAAATTGTTTGGTTTAAATTGTCTTCCAAGATTTGTTTACGTTGTTAATAAGTTAGCTGGTGAGTAATGTATTCGTACTTGGGCCTACGGCTAATTCTGTTAGGTGATGACAAAAGTTGCGCGACCGCAAACCGTATATCGGCGCCATGGTACACGTTGATTTTACGCGTGATTTTCTGAACTGCGCTGTTTCAGCGCTAATTTGAGCCCGCGTTAAGAGTTAGCCGTAAGGTCTCTGACCACTGAGTTTTATAAGCCCGATTATAAAATATATACGCAGAAATATGTAAGTAGATGATACTTAGTCATTATGTTTGACTACTCCAGACATAAGGCTCTCCTAATTCAGTCCATAAAATATCATTCTACTGCTCTTTAACGTAGGTACTAATTTTCTTATAATAACGTCTGTCAACCAAAAATCTAAATTTTTCTGTTCTGCTCTTACTTACAAAGCATCGCAACAAGCAAGAATATTTGAAGGTACTATTTGTAGTGAATGTTGCATCGAATCGATACATTTGAAAGGGCCAACTGGTATCAATAAAGATTATTTAAATAGTATTTCGGTACACAAACGTATAGTGGATCTCAAAGGAGCACTTGCTGAACACTCGAGGACGTAACGTAGCGACGGATTTGAATAGGGTGACCAGGCTGTTTATATGTATTAAAAACCGAATTTTTTGGCGTCTCCCTTGATGTTCGACTTATACTCGTAAAGGTTCTACTGTACTGGGTTACGCGGAATGACTGCATGAAGCATAAAGGGGTCTATAGTAGGTACCCATCATTATCAACAACTTTTATTATGGGACCAACCCCAAAATCGCGAAAAAAAACTGTTCTATAGAGAACAGTCATTCACACTCGACAAAATTGGAGCAACAGATTTTCTTTATGATTTCAGACATGCTCTCATAGTAAAACTTGTTCGTAATGATGGGTACGTTGGACCCCTTTCGACATAGTGCACCCTTTGCGCGTAACCCAGTATATGTATGTTTATTTCGATCCTATATTAATTGTATTCTACACCACCGTCCATACTCTACAAAGGATATTATATCTACTCATCTGAAGGTTGTCTAGAAGAGATTGCTTTTAGCGATAAAACCGCCTTTTGCGTTAATGTATTTTTCTTGTAGTGTCCTTTCTGTGGTTTCAATATAGTGTTGTTTTATTGTGTGTACCTGATACCTTTTTGTTTTATTTTTGGGGACTTGTATGGTATGTTATAACTTATAATATAAAGACTTGACAAAAAATTCATAAGTAGACGCACGAACGATGGAGCTGCACAACTCATCATAATCATCATCATTTCAGCCATATGACGTCCACTGCTGGACATACCCCTCCCCCATCGATCTCTAAAAGGGCCGGTTGGAAGCGGCCTGCATCCAGCGTTTCCCAGCGGTCTCTTTTAGGTCGTCTGTCCATCTTGTATGGACGTCCTACGCTACGGATTCGCTGCACAACTAATTAACCTATTATCTATGATTAGATATATATTTCTTGAAAATTTTTAAGCAAATATTTAAAAATATGGTGCTTCTAGTCACCGGCACTCCCCTCAGGGATTATCCGGGAAAATGCACAACATGTTGTCATTCAGTCAATAGGGAACGATCCGTTGTGGCCGGATTCCTTTGTTACTTTGTTACCCTATTGGGCCGACGTTTACAAGTTGCTGCTGGATTAGTTACCGGAGATAACGATTGGTGGTTACAATGTTATGTTCAGCTGTTCAGATTATTGCTTTCAATTTTACTGTTCTGCCAAATTTATTGTGCTTAGTTGATAAAATAACTGGCCAAGAGTGTGTCGAGACACGCATATGGTAGGGTTCCGTAACCAAAGCTATTTAATTGTAGTCATAGTTCGGAAATTGATAGTTATTGAAAAATTCGAACGAACCAAGCTCTGTGGACTTTCCAAAGCCAAATTTCAGAGATGTACCATCCCGTAATTATTTTTTATGGTTTAAACATAGAGAAAACTGATTGAGAAATATTATTTGTTAAGACCATTTTACAAAAAGGTCAATGACCTTTAAGCTTTGAATTTATTACAGTTTTATCGCTGTTACTCAAAAAGTCATGATCAGATAATGTTCGAAATAATCTTGAATGAAGGTTTTAAATATGACCCATTTGTATTGTAAGTTACAAGTACGGACAGACAGACGGACGGATAGAACGAATTTATAAGGGTTCCTTGTCGGGCTATATACGAACCCTAATAAAACAAACTCTAGTTCAGTTTTATTTTTAATTTAATGTTATAGTTACCATAGTATATATTGTTTTTGTCTATTATAAGTATTTTGGACATTAAAACCAGACATGCATTGATTTTTAAATCGCTTATTATATCTTCTCTACATAGTATAAAATGAAGTCGCTTTCCGCGTCTGTTTGATATCCACTAATTCCTCCTAAGTCACGCAACGGATTTTGATGCGGTTTAAGCCATCAGCTAGATAATTTTTACTGAAAGTGTATATATATATAATAGAATCTAATAAAAAAAGTATAAGTAAAAAAAAAAACACATTTTGCAACGAAGTCGCCGAAAAATTAATGTAATATGACTTACGTACACGTTTTTCATATTCTTTTCTAAATTACACCTGTGTGAAGCCGGGGCGGGTCACTAGTAACTATATATATACCTTGTGAAGATTGGGTTAGGTTTTAGTCTGGTCTAAGAGAAAACACAATCAAACGACCGGTATGATTCAGCGGTAGAGAACCACTGAGATAGGGTTAAGGCCTCACCTCCCTTGTGCGTACTCAGGTACAAGCCCATACTTAGCAGTTGGTCGATGCTGGTTGATGATGATGACTATGGCTCCGTGGTAGCGCGTCTCCTTTATAAGCAGGATATAGGATTGGATTCCCGGGATGCAAAACGTTTGAAATATAAATATTAGTATCTGATATTCGGCTGGGTGTTAGTTGTGTTTCTTTGTGTGTGTTATGTGCCATTAAGCTAATAAATTGAGGTACATTCATTAATTCACGGTGCGATTGTAAACGGTAGAATGTTGAAGCTATTATGTACCCACCCTACCATCTCTTAAACACAAACAACACAGTACACAGTGTTAAAATCAATAAATTCTGATTTTGCTGAATCAGAATTAATCAGAAATTCCTGATTTTTCTATCGTGAATAAGTCCGCGTATGGCCACCAACCAACTCTGACCACTGACGCCTCGCTTCTGATTATTTCTGATTCCCGACACAAGAAACCGTTTTTTATAAAGTTAATCACGAAACCTAATAAACTATGCATGGCTAGAGCCAAAAACTAAAGGTCTTTTTAAATTTGATATTTTTATTTAAAACCATAAAACGAGAGCAAACCAATGCAAAAACTAAAACATACAATCAAAAAGAAAAAAAAATAATATCAAACATTATAAACTAAGCAAGGCTGGAGCCAAAAGCTAGAATATTTTCAATCACATACTAATTTCAATGACAAACATAAAACGCGAGATAAAATCAAAAGCTAAAACATGAAACAATCGGGAAAGAAGAGATAAAATAAAAATAAAACCTAATAAATTAAGGAAGGATGGAGGCCAAATGCAAGAACTTTATCAATAATATAAGGTCGTGGAAAAAGTTTCTTCGTATTTTTTAAACAAATTCAAGACATATTTTTTTCAAGTTTAATTACATTTAATTATAATATATATGTGCCATTTTGTTCGATAACTTGTTGCCATCTTGTAGGTAGTGACATGATCCCGTTGCTGTAGAATTTTTGGGACTTCTGATCAAAAAAATGCAACAAGTAGTTTTGACAGTCCTCTCTTGATGTTAATCTAACACTACCCAAAGAATTCTGAAGAGATCGAAACAGGTGGAAATCTGAGGGTGCAAGGTCTGGGCTATATGGTGGATGCATTAACACTTCCCAACCAAGCTCTCTAAATTTTTGCTGAGTGGCCAAAGATGTGTGCGGTCTGGCGTTATCATGATGAAAGACCACACTCTTTCTGTTGATCAATTCCGGCCGTTTTTCTCAATTTCTTGTTTGAGTCTCATCTGCTGTTGGCAGTAGAGATCCGAATCGATGGTTTTACCCGGCGGTAAAAGCTCATAATGAACGATGCCCTGCCAATCCCACCATACACACAGCATCACCTTACTACGTGTTAATCCGGGTTTCGCTACAGTCTGTGGTGCTTCACTGCCCTTTGACCATGATCTTTTGCGCACATTCTTGTCGTAGGTGATCCATTTTTCATCACCAGTGATCAATCTTTTCAAAAACGGTTCGGTTTCGTTACGTTTCAATAGAGAATCGCAAATGAGTACACGATTCATTTGGTTTCTTTCAGTGAGCTCGTGTGGCACCCAAATATCGAGTTTTTTGTATACCCAGTTTTTTTCAAATGGGTCAAAACTGTTTTGTGGTCAATCCCCAGTTCTTCAGCTACGTCGTAACTACTAATATGCCGATCTTGGTCCACTTTTTCAGAAATGGCATCGACTTTATCCGTAACAGGGCGACCAGAGCGAGCTGCATTTTTGACATCAAAATTCCCGGACTGAAAACGCTTGAACCAACATTGTGCTACTCTTGATGACACTGCATTAGGTCCATAAACGTCACAAATTTTATTCGCGGCGTGTGTCGCATTTTTCCCTTTTTTGTTATAAAATTTCACAATATATCGAATTTGTTCGTTAGATTCACTCATTTTATCGAACAAAAAAACAATTGAAAAATGGCGGGAAATTGCTTTTTACGTTTTGTATTCCTTTTTTAAAATGTCATATTTTTAATGGTATCAAAACCAGCCAGATACAAACAGTACAACGGATAAGATTTTTACTACAACTTTATACATACAAAATACGAAAAGACTTTTTCCCCGACCTATTATTATTTTATTTACAAACATGAAACGCGTGACCAATTTAAAAACTTAAACACGAAACAATCAAAATAAGCGGAGAACCGTGTCGAAGAGCAGATAGTTCCAAAAGAGATTAGTTTCGATACAACACATGTGCCGCCTCTCGGGACTGCCTGTGTATCACATCAACACCATATGGCCGAGGGATCCGTAGCTACAAGTATGGTATAAAAAACGCATTGTCCGCGAATTATATTAATTATGGACAGCTGAGCCGTGAAATTTGAAGTATGGAGATGTTCGTACTTACTATCTATACTTATTCATCTCCAATTCAGGATTTGGAATATAAGTAGTTGTTTTTATGACTACTCAGATTTTTCCGGAGAAAAGTAGAAAATACTGAAAACAGCGGATCTATTAAAACTGGTCTAAAAACTGAAAAAATATATTGGATTAATTAATTAAATTGGTGAATACAGGGGCCTTACCCCTAGCTCGAAAAGTTGACCTAGTTGGCATAGGTGTTGTTTGTCTAAACGGTACCATCAACTACGATAAGCGGTAGTTATTTGATAGCCGCCAAGCTTTGTTATTTTCACGCACACTCACATAGTAAAACGGATTTTCGTTCACTCAAGTTAGACGCTTTTAAACGATGCAGCTTAAATGAGTTGGTTAATTTTAGGTACCTATCAGGTACCTACTAAAAGTTGGCTCGCAAAAGTGAAGCTAAGGGGTAAGGCCCCAGTTCTCAAACGTAGGCAACGCACTGACAATGCCTCGGATATTCTCGTCTCGACTCGTCTATAAACAGCGGTGACCACTTACCATAAAAACACATATTCTAAAAAAGTAACAAATAAAAATAATCTAAAATCTGTTTGAAAATTACTATGATTAGGAAGCACTAAGATGACAAATTTCCACCAAAAATATCTAAATCATATTTAAGATTTTTTAATGCCATTTTTGCCTTCACAAAAAGATAACATATGCAATTATTACCATAATGTAATGCCGTTTAACTTAATCAATTATTGGTGCGGGTGCGCCCTCGCAGGGGTGCCACCATTGACTAATCACACCCTATAATAATCCTCTCGGCGTGTCACTGGGTGCCAGCCCTGTGTTGATTTTTGATATTAGGGCTTTAAAGTGGCTGTTAATCATTTTAAAGTGGTGACATGTTTTGTTACTCCTTTTAAATGATACGTTGTATAAAGTCATTAAGAAAATCACGCTCTCAATTTATAGACGAGGAAATGCAATTTTCGTTTGTAATTTTTTTGCGATTTTACCTAGGTGTACAAATACACTATAAAAAGGACATTACAAGAAGAATACATTGAACATAGGTACAAAAGGTAGTCTTATCGCAAGTAATCTCTTCCAGGAAAACTTCGGATGAGTAGGTATAGAGATACTGTTTGGAGTATGGACGATGATGTAGAATGAGTGTATATAATCCCTTTCCTAATTTAGTAACAAAGTAAATTTATTCACAAAAAAAATGCTGAAAAAATTAAAATTGCAGTTGTAGGTGTTTGTCTAAACTTTTAAAGGTGTGCTCTTATTGCGTTTACGAACTATTTGAATGCATATAGGATTACCAATCATATTGTTAAAACAAGATGAAAAGAAAGCATGCAAAATATACTGTTTATGATCTCTTTAATCCTTTTTTTAAATTAACTTTCGATGCGCCTCTAAAACGAAGCTTAGTGGTAAAAAAAAATAGTTTCCAAAATACTCTTCATTTTCCTTCTCTCCTTTACTTATATACTTTATTTCTTTTGCAAAAAAGTTGGCAACCCAAATTGCAAAAAAAGAGGGGCAGAATTTTTATTTAGCTGATTATTAAACCTATGCATAACATATTTTATACCATCAGATAACCTACATATAGAACAAAATTGTGTGTCTTGCAAAACAATATTCTTATGCCAGCCAAATTATTTATTACTAGCTGTCCGCCCCGGCTTCGCACGAGTGTAAGCTCGGCCTTCGGCCTCGCTACAAAATATAATATAGCCTATGTCACCCGGGGATAGTGTAGCTTCCCAACAGTGAAAGAATTTATATAAAAAATTAAAATTAACATTACCAACAAATATTTATCACAAATTCCTTATTGTACTTGAAGCGACGTAGAAGCGGAATTACACTAGAAATTCATCATCAAAACAGTTTTGAAAATGGACTTCCGCAAAGTAACGCCTGATTCAATCAACTAGTGAAAGAATTTTTCAAATCGGTTCAGTAGTTTCGGAGCCTATTCATTACAAACATACAAACATACAAAAATAGGTACAAATCTTTCCTCTTTATAATATTAGTGTAGACAAAAAATCATTGATCTCTGAACCCCGGAAAGCGTTGCACATTATCGCACCCCTCAATGTACCCAATTGTTATTCGACACAGTATATTCACACAGCAAACGCCTATTTGTGTACGAAACGATCTCTTTTGTGACTTTTGTATGCAATTTGTCCCAGTCGAGGGTTCGAGTGCACTAGGATTTAAGGATGCAATGTGCGACACGTCATAATTTTTCTGCCGTGCCAACACTACCAACGTACCATATACCGTATATATAGATGCGAGACAAGATGGTCACGTACAGTTTTCATAATTACAAGTCAACAAACTTGATCGTGGCTCGCATAATTGTAATGTCCTATAGCCGGAACGTGGATATTCGCGGGCAGGAAACATCGCTCAAAGAACTGATAACCGATGGGAAAGAAAGATTTTTGAGTAGAGACCACGATCCAGAAGACGCAGAGGCCTCCCAATAGATGAACCGATGACATTGTGAGAGTTGCGGGCATCCAGTGGATGCAGATGGCAGGCTGTCGTTCAGTGTGGAGGTTAAAGGCCTATGTACAGCAGTGGACGTCTTCTGGCTGATGGTGATTATGATGAGGCTGTAGCTATAGAAAAAAAATACGTATAGACAAGCCGAGGCGAAATTCTACGATCTCATTACAACTAAAGAGAATCAAGTTTTCAACATTGTTTTAGCTTAGACAGCGTCTAAAAGTTGAAAACAAAGAAAATATTTCAATGAAATATGTTAAAAACTTAACACTAGACAAATGACTAAGCCGGATTTGTAATAAGTAACACGAGTCGTTGCCTCTACATATTTAAAAAAAAAATCTTATGCAGGACAAGACTTAATTTGTAATATTGTGCTTAAGTGAGCCATTTACCAACAACAACAAAATCGAAGACATGAGCCTAATCAAGGACGATAGTTAAAATCATCCTTGGCCTAATGCTTGCAAATGTAAATTTTCAAACGGTCTTTAGACTTGAACTTCAATTACGCACAGAAATATTTTTTTTGTGACGCGTGACACTGACGTCGATTCTGTTTCTGTTGTACTATTCTCTAAACTAAATTAAAATTGACAGCTCTAAAATTGTTGCCAACCTTTTCTGACGTAGAGATAGATATAGAAACGGCGATAATTTTAGTCCTGTAAGTTTAGTCTATAGAATGACTGTACCGTTCTATCAATTAAAACTCACAGGACTAAAATTATCGCCGTTTTACCCGGCGGGAAGTAATGTAGTTATATCGCGCTAAAGAGGAAGATAATCGGCTAGTGTCGGTAGTTCATAGAGCGTCATCTCTGTCACTCAGTACATTATGTGACGTTTATGACCGTGCGACAGAGACGAAGCCGAAATTAGCCGATTGTCTCCCTCTTTAGCTCGATGTGCATTACTTAACGCCGCCGAGTACTGTACCTACAGTAGAAATGACGCCACTGTGCCTTCTCCCTAGTGCGTTTTAACCTTTATTATGGCTTTATTCTACTCTGCACCACTGCACTGTGCAGATTTATTGACCGGCAGCGTTAAATGAAGTCGTTTTGGTAATGCGTTACCATTGTTTGATTTGTTTCGTGGTAATGGCGGTAAAAGACTAAAAATTGGTTTATGTAATGGCTAATGAGATGTCCAGAATGTCACATTAATATTATAAATGCGAATATTAAGATTATTTGCTAATTTAAAGATATGGATTTGAATGAAATTTGGCTTGGAATCGCGTATTTACCCAGGATTCGTTTAGGCTTTTTATCCCGGAAAAGAATATCGATCCCGTAGGATAACGGATTAAACCGCGGGCGCAGCTAGTAAGAAGAAATAATGAATGTTTATTTTTAAATATTGTATATTTAACGCAAAGATTAAAAGTTGTTTTCCCCGTTTATAGTAATTTTAAGTAGAACTAGGTTTTAATTTTAGTTATTTAATAATGATTTCAAATGTGTATAATTTACTTATTGAAATAAACTTTATAAACGCAAAGATTTATTATAAGTTTTGAAGTTGATTTAGAAGTATTACGGACATTATTTTTTTTTCCTACATTATATAACTTAGAAAAATGTGTCGTACACACAAAATATGTTAAAATGTTATACACAATTCAAAAACTTGATGACTGGCAGGATTTGAACCAGCGCCATCTGGATTTAAGTACCAAGCGCTCTAGCCACCACTATCACCTTCTAGTCTGCTTCCAAGTTCTTGTGCTGTCTCTGCAACCAAACAACCAACCAAGTGTAAAACAACATTTCAAATACAAACATGACTTATGGTAAAAATTTGTTGAACAGGATGGAGGCTACCAATTTGGCGATGTCACCGAGGGAAACTCTTAAACCTAGAACTGAAAATAAAGGCCTACAACTCAGCAGTAAGCCTAATCAGGTAAACTATGTTTTCTTCCAAATCAAACACTAGAATAAATCAGAAACGACTATCAGAATCCGGGCCAGTGCAGACGACAGGCTACTGTAATCACCTAATCAAAGACCTAATTTTTTTTTGTCCTAAATCTATGACTGTAGTATAGTACTGTAATATTACAACCTACCTTACATTAAAGACACGCGTTCTACGTTCTACACAATAGCAGCAGAGTTTATTTATTATTCTCGTCTTTTTATCAATAGCGCTAAAGTTTTTGAACACGCGTAATTTGGTCATATACAGTGTAAACTCTATATAACGACACTTAAGGGACTGCGCATTTTATAGTGTTATAGAGAGTTGTCGTTAAATGGAGAAAATAAAAATCAATATTATTTTACTATTATAATAATTATGTATTTACTGGTAAAGTATACAAACAACAATATTAATACAAATAAAATTATAGTCTGTTATCTTCGTCTGACGTTTTTGGCTGCTCCAGTATTTTATTTTAAATGTGAGGTGTTATAAAGTAGTTTATTGCTGAATAATGACGTATTGTTGTCGTTATTTAGAGCGGGTGTGATGCTACATAGAGTGTATTTGTATGGACAACAAGGTAAACTAACCAAAGTCAAGTAATTTCGATGTTTTAGGGAGTTTGTCGTTAAATGGAGTGTCGCTTTACAGAGTTTACACTGTAATTGCAATAGCAAAACTATGCATGGAACTGTCAAAAAACGACCGAGAGATACAGCGTTACAGAAAACAGCGGATCAGACCAACAAGGGAGATATTATCACTCGTTCCACACCGTTCTCTCGTTCTCGTTCTAAACCACGAAAAAAAATCCTGTCCCTCTCATCAATTTATAGAAATATACTCGTATATATGATAGCTCTAACTTATCAGTGAAAAATGTTCCCCAGGTGGGCACAGTCCTTCTCTACGGTGTGCCCATAGTATCCCTAGTGATCGAAGGCAACGAGCGCCTCTGCCTGGCTCAGATATCCAACACTCTCCTCAAGCAGTTCTCCTACAACGAGATCCACAACAGAAGGGTCGCCCTGGGCATAACCTGTGTGCAATGCACGCCAGTACAGCTGGAGATATTGAGGAGGGCTGGTGCGATGCCTGTGTCGTCAAGGAGGTGTGGTGAGTATTATCTTTCTTCCATTACACCTAAAGGAAATCAAAAGGGATATTCAATCACATAAATGACATTCACCAATATATACTGCGCCAGCATGTTGGAGCAGCGGCATCCAATCTCTGTGAGAGAAGGCCTGTGTCCCAGCTGTGGGAACTTTTTTTTGATGATGATGATTATAAAGGCACAAAACTTAACTGGTGAGTGTAGTATTATTGCCGGCAAAATCCGACGTCCATCTTTTATGAATGTAGGTAAACAGAAGATCGAAACACAAGAAATTACAAAGTCTTCTGAATTATGTGCGCACTGGATTGGGTAAGTTTTGTGTAGAACATAATCACCTTCCATTTCTTAGAAATTGAAAACTAACATGCCCGCACATCACACATCTGGTACCTTAAAGTATGTTGCCAAAATGCAAATTACTATAACTCAATGTTAAACTGCGAAGTCAGGTGGTCAAAGCAAACAAACAAGCAACATAAGTCCCATGAGGTCCTTGTAAAGAAACGTTTTCTAATCTCTTTTTTATTCCAATCAGTTGAACGTTAGAATTCATGTTTAATAATCATTATTATCCAGGTATGATAACAAGACGAGAAGCAGAAAGGCTTTGCAAGTCATTTCTGGGCGACAACGCGCCTCCGAGACTGCCGGATGACTTTGCCTTCGCAGTCCATCATGAGTGCGCGTGGGGCTGCCGCGGTGCTTTCTTACCAGCTAGGTAAGACTCAGACTTCTTCACCACATTCGTACTAACCTAATATGGCAGTGCGGCGGCGCAAATATGCTAACCTCGGCAGTGGTTACATATTTGAGGCGTTTGGTGTCGAGACATTGGGCCCTTGGGGACCGGGAGCTCACCTCATTTTCAAAAATCTTTCAGAGCGTCTGATTAACGCGACGCGTGACCAAAATGCTGGCGTGTATCTGGCTCAACGTATAAGCATTGCCATTCAACGTGGTAATGCCGCCAGCATGCTGGGTACGCTGCCAACTGATAGTGGGTTTAAGCATTTGGATTGTCTTTAGATCTTCAACGGTCTATGGACAGTCTAACTGTTTATTTAGTGTTAGTTTTAGCTAGTATTTTGTTTATTTAATAAAGGCACTTGCCAGTAAAAAAAAAATAAAAAAAAAATGGCAGTTAAACTCACTCGGGTACGTATATTGCCTAAAACCCTCTCGGGTAAGGCAGGGTAGGGCATGAAGCGAGCAAGACCCACCATGTAAGAGCGTCAAGTAATCTCGTGCTTTCGGTCTGTGTCAGGGTGTAATCCACATTACATGCGTAAGTCACCACCAACACTTACCACTTAACTCTCTACAGACTGAAGAGTTCTTGAAGATGAGATGGGTTCTTGTGATGCATATGTGGATGTCACATGGGAGAGTCGCTGATTTAATTGCGCTAATTACTTCCTCTAAGCCATGATTTCATTAAACAGGTACAATTCCTCCCGAGCAAAGTGCATCAAATGCGCGTTTTGCGGCCTATTCTTCTCCCCCAACAAGTTCATCTTCCACTCGCACCGCGTGGGTCCGGGAGACAAGTACGTGCAGCCCGACGCAGCCAACTTCAACTCCTGGCGAAGGCATATGAAGCTGAGCGGGACTCCACCTGACGAGGTTTCTAAAACATCTTACCTATTTCTTCATGCCAAACGTTTAGGTTAGGTTAACTTTATTTCTTCCTGCTTAGCGCGTAGGTTAAGTTTAGGCATAGTCTGACGTATGTATTACTAATTCCTTAGATGTATTTTAAGAGTCTGGAGGAGTCTGGGACCTTGGTATTAGTCCAAAGGTCAAAATGACCAAGGTGTTAAAATTAACATCATACACAGAATTTTTTTATAGTTATAATTACTTTGTACAGGTGGTACACGCTTGGGAAGACGTCAAAGCCATGTTCAATGGAGGAACGAGGAAGAGAATGCTTTCGGCCGCTAGGTGAGTGTCAGATTTAAGGCTTCTTTTCGAAGATCGTGATTTGACAGTTCTCCATCATTTCTTGACTTACCGTCCTTACAATATCATTAAATAAAACAAATGAATCAATAGCGATGGGTAGTTTAGCAAAACAAATGTAATCCTTATTTTCATCAATACAAAATTTTATAAAACTTTTTATGGACAAACGCTTGTTACTGAAGCGCAGTGTAAATTATGTCACCTAAGGTCCTAGATTAGAGTATCATTTAAAGCACCGGTCAGTTAAAAAAAAAAACATTTTTGTCATGCTAAAAAACTAAACTCGTTGATATAAAGTCGTAAGGCTTGTTTATCAATTTTAATTATAATTTTTTACAGCGTAAAGTGACATTAATATTAATAAGTAGAGCCTTGGGTAGATAATTCTAGATCATATATTATCATCACTACAGGCGTCTGCTGAGTGTACCTAATATTAAATATATAGTAGGTATGTGTAGATAGATAGATAAATCTTTATTGTTCGCACCAGAAATGACATACATGCATAAGACAAAAAACAACTTAAAACTAGTGAAACAGTTGGCGGCCTTATCACTATAACCTGTCTCTTCCAAGCAACCTTAAGTCATAGTTTTAGTAATATCAAACAGTTTTAGAAATTTCAGCTTTAAATTGTGCCACAGAAGGGTTCCATTCCGCAGGCCGGATCCCGAGGTAGAGACGAAACGGCCGGCGCCGAGCCCGCCGAGTGCTCACGCGCCGGTGCCGCGACTCGCTGACTACGTGTGGGGTGCGCGCCTGCCGCTGCCATATGCTATACCCTGGCTGAAACCCTCGCTGTGGACACCAGGTTATATGAAGCTGTTTATAGTAGCTAACAGACATGTCAACTTGGCTGATGAACTACCGTCTGACCAACGGGAGTGAAAGAGAAGCTGACAAGCAGACGTGTCAGTTACGGCCTTTACAAAAAAACTTTCCAAGTACTTCCTCCAATACTAAATATTTTTATTGCTTTGCTTATTATATAAAATTCACATACAGATCGTAGCATGTAGGTAAGGCAAGGTAGGTAATACTTACATAATGATTGGGTATGGTAACAACATGCGAAGGGGATCGATTTATTCCATACTAAATTAAGATATTCGCGAGTGTTTTTTAAGGTTTTGGCAGATTCATGACTGAATTTTTTTTATGTTTGTTTTGTTACCTCAGAACTCCGTCACTTAAGAACCGATTTGGAAAAATATTTTTTTAATTAAAACGATATACTTTTAGATTGTTCCCATACATATTTTGTCAAAATCGGTCCAGTAAATTAAAATAACTGGAAAAATTTGTTACCTGGATGACAAAATGAATGATCATCCAAGTAACCGAATTTGCCCATTTTGTACTGATTTTGTGAAGTTGTTTTTTTATAGTAATTTTTAAACTTTCGCGATTCGAACACATGTTTTCATATTTATCGGGACTTATCGCGCACTATTAAATATAGGTAAAAATAGATACCTTTCGCTCGACGTTTCGACCATGTTACAATGGCCGTGGTCACGAGCTGACTATATACTTAATAGTGCGCGATAAGTCCCGATAAATATGAAAACTTGTTTTTTTTTATTGATAATTATTTTCTATACGTGTTTGTTTTGTACTTTTTGTTATATATTATTTGGCCCGAGCTATGCAATTTAGTTGCTTGTAAAATTTATAAAATTTATGTTTATTGTTAGATCTCATAAGATAGTTTCGGTTATCAGCTATTTTTTGGAAAAATTCTGGATATTTTTTACAAATTTTAAATTTTCTTAGACATAGGTATATAAAAGTGATTATTAGAAAGAAAGAAAGAAAGAAATATTTATTTTTTAACAATAACTTAACATAAACAACAAATGAAACTATTAAAAACTCCAATATCCGAACTCCGTGTCTTCGATGATTTTAAGAGCCTTGGAATCTGGCTAATCAAAACGGTTAAGTCAGTGTCGGTCTAGATAAAGTTTTTTTTAATACATAATACACCATAGACAAAGACGCGAGTCCATGTTTCCTTATTTTGTTACTGTATGTGCGAAGTGATGTTATGGACTTGTATATGAAAGAATAAAAATTTAAAATACTTTCTGTTTTACTAGGAGCCTTAACTGCTTTGAGCAGTGTTGGGTCAATGGAGGAACCCCGAGCCTTCCGGCCCGTGCGGCGGATGGAGTCGCCTCAGATGTCTCCTGGGGTGTCGCCCACCAGGTCACCAAATAGGTGAGTGATTGGGTACTAGTACCTTACTGTTTTTTAAAAGTTTCAGTGTTTATCTTATTAAAATATGCTACTCATTATTTTTAAACTATCTGTCTGTTGGTAAGGAACCATGTGTTCAAAATGAAGGACCGTAGGAACCAAGAAGGAGAATAGGGCAGATGACTGATTTTTATATTGTTGACACCAATAGCTTTGATGAAGAATTTAAGTAAATATAATAATTATGTTTATAGAAAAAATAATTTAAATCGGTTATTAATGTTCTGATATATGAGCGTTTTAAGTTTTTGGCAGAGGAAACTATGACTCTTTCCCACAAAACAAAAAATTATACGTCACGCCTCTGTGCGCCATACTTGTCAGAATATAATTTATTTATTTCGGCCTAACAGCAAAAAATATACAATATCCTTAATTACTTATTTGATTTGAAAGTACAGCCATTAATAGGTCTATAATATTAGTAGTAACAGTATCGTTGAAAATCACTCTATACAGCATACATGGCATACAGAGAAGTGACGTCATAATTTGCTGTACATGATATAAAATACATTGAAAATGATAAAAAATATTTTCTTTCAGTAGGTCTCCATTGGCTCTATCATCGCGCAGTCGGACTCCACCCAACTCTCCACTGCGTTCTCCACTCCGCTCTCCGCTCCGCTCGCCGCTCCGCTCTCCGCTCCGCTCGCCGCCTCACTCGCCCAAGAGTGATAGAGACAGCGACGAGAGCGTAGACATAGAGACGACAGAGGAGGAGCAACCTAGAGATGTGGTAAGTCTTAATTTTGGTCCTTTTTGAGTCATACATTGTGATGACCATCGACATCCCAAACTGAAGTTCTAATGTTAAAAGAGGCTACCTACTGAGTGACTCGTTAGACATTAAAAATATTCAGGGATATCATTGTACTCATAATTATCAACAGCGTTTACTATGGGACCAACCCTGAAATCGCGTAAACATATCAGCTATTCCGTATCAATTATTTTTTTTCGCGATTTCGGAGTTGGTCCCATTGTAAAAGTTGTTAATAATGATGTATTACAATGATATCCTGGCATATAACTTTAACAAGAATATCGTAGATGATAATCTTCATCATCGTCGACCTGTTATAGATCCATTATTATAGGCCTCTTCTCCTTTGTGCCACTGTTCTCTATCTTGGGTCTATCTCATGCACGAATGACACACGATGGCGCCAGCCTTAACCTTTGATCAGGGTAGAGTCAGATTGTCATTCGGTGCGTTTCATTTCTCAAAACTATCGTACAAGAATGTATCATTTTTCCGGAATATTTTATTCCGGAAAAATGGAATGGAATGAAAAAAATTCCGGAATAGCTTATGTGCTAATACAGGATGTAAACTATTTCCACATAAAAAAATTATGCTGGTTACAAACAATGCAAGTTTGCCCCGCCGCCCCCACACCGAGGCACGAAGCGCCATCAAAATGTTATTTTTCGCTCGTTTTTTTCCGCATTTGGTATTGTGGCTCCCTTTGCTATATGGCGCATAGAGCGACCGCTTCTCTCGCTCTACCCTAAGGCCAGCGCTGAATATGGGTCTGATGTCATCGACCCATCAGCTGGTTGTATGCTGACAGAACGCTTGTCTGCTATTAATGCCAATAGTGAAGTCCATGGTAATTACTAGTAGGTACAATGGTAAAACAATAATTCTCAATATAAAAAACCAACTTCATCAGAACTGGACCAAATTGAAATGGGAAGTTTTCCCATTTGGCTTTCAAATAAAAGAAGAGTCATCAAAATCGGTACATCCAGTCAAAAGTTATGTATGCGCTATCAAACATTTTAAAAAAAAACAGTCGAATTGATAACCTCCTCCTTTTTGGAAGTCGGTTAAAAAGTGAAACCTGCTGTATTTCAATAATATAAGTCCATTGATTATAGTCCAAAGAATATGTATGCACTTAACAATACAGCTTACGAGAGGTTGAAAAAAAAGCTGGTATATTAATAACAGCAATAAAATACAAAAGAAAACGTTCAGACAAAATAACCCATTGCTCCCACAAATAGAATGAGTGGAAATCCTTTTATAACTTACGTAAACGTTTCTCAAAGATGCAATTTAATACTCAAGTATTGAGTGAATCGTATTATCCACTCGATTCGGAATTTTCTGAGCATTCGAAGCAAACGGAGCTAGAGTTGGATCCAATTTAAAAAGTTGGAAGAGGAAAATTTTTCCAATCACCTTCGCCGTGGCTCTGTAATCGAGGTGATTAGATTTTTCTTCGTTACTTTAGGTTTCATGCTTGAGAGATAGCGTAGACTAGACCGCGTAGGTACCATACCGAACCTATTATGTTCCTAATACTTAGGTAGAAATTGTACCTAATTAAAATGAGATGAGAGTTCACGTCACTGGCATCTAATTATCTCGTATGTATAAAGGTACGTCTTAGTACTTAACTATGTTTGAAACAATTGTTAAACTTGCACTACTATAGACATGAAAGCGACTTGAATTATAAAAACTTTTTGTGCTCTCCTACCTACTTTACCATAGTAATTTTTAAACTTTCGCGATTCGAACACATGTTTTCGTATTTATCGGGACTTATCGCGCACTATTAAATATAGGTAAAAATAGATACCTTTCGCTCGACGTTTCGACCATGTTACAATGGCCGTGGTCACGAGCTGACTGAAAACTGCGGGTGAGTCCGGCGAGAAGAGCGGATATTTTGTTCTCCTACCCTCACTTGATCTTGAAAAATTGCAGGGTTGTCACTACGACACAACACTGACTGTATCGGTAAAAGTCCTAGTACCTACACCGCGGTTTGTACATTTGCTTACTATGGGATTCCACGACGCCGCTAACTTAAATCCATCCTCCCGGTTGAAATTGCGATGTTTTCTGATTTCAACCGCTTCACGAACCATTCTTGAAAAATAATGCCGTTCAGTGGTGGTATCTATTTTTACCTATATTTAATAGTGCGCGATAAGTCCCGATAAATATGAAAACTACTTTACCATGTCAAAATACGTCCCAAGTCATAATTTCACACAAAAATCACCAGTTTACTTACAAAGATCTTTTCCCTTTGGACTCTTTAACTAAATCCAAACCGCAACATAAAGAAAACTTGTGTAATTAATGCATTGATTAATTTTATTCAGTCTCAAACATTAGCTATTTAAGTTCAGACAGCGTCCGTGTTTCTCTCTCGGGAACAAGCGCCGCCATTTTAACAAAATGGCCGCTGCCACTCGAGGCTTTCGCACATCGTAAACTCTGTAATTACTGGCACGCCGAATTCAAATGAACTTCATTTCGGTTTTAAATAAGGGAAAATGTTTAATTTAGTACAGATCGGGTCGACGAGGACCAATTAATTGGGGATTTACGATTTAGTCAGAATTTTTTTCGGTTTGTAAAGGTTCTATTTTTAAATTGACCGTTGTTGGAAAAGCTGTTGCCTTGGCAATGGTTCCTGAGGCTGTAATTATCGTCCTTTCTTTGAAACTTGGTATTATCTATTGTCCTCTTGTAATACTTAGGTATTTTGAATGTTTCTAATTTTAGTTTTAGTAGGTAAGTATAGTACCTGCCTGCCAATTGGAAAACTAGGAGATGTATGAATATATTTGACTACCTACCTACCTACACATAGTAGAAGAAAGATTTTTTTACTTCTCATGCTCATAAAATTCTTGTTTACCTCCTCTTGAAAACCTCTTTAAACTTGTTCAAAGAGGTTCAGTTTCTAATTATTTAATTTAGGAAGTTTGCCGAAGTCTTTAATAATCACTAAAAACCAGGGTATTATTAAACAACAATTATACATTTTGACGATTAATAATATAACATTGTTCAAATTTCAGCTTAAATTTTAATGAAATATTTTTTACATAATCACTGTTACATTTTCTAACAATTAAACTGAAAAGCAGAGTGTATACTAACTTGTGCATAAAACCCATTTTATCCTCGGTTTCAATATACGTCCTCGCCATCAGATCGGGCTCATAAATGTCTCGGCTAAAATGAATTGTTTTATGCACTCGTTGCACAATCATCTATTTTATATCTGTTGTGAATTATTCACTTTTATTACCAATACCAAAACTATTTCAGTAGCTAACCGCGTCTATCTTTATTTTAAACACATAAGCTACAATATAGCTAGATATACCTATATTGATCTATCTACACTAATCTACACTTCTACACTAATATTATAAAGAGGAAAGATTTGTACCTATTTTTGTATGTTTGTATGTTTGTAATGAATAGGCTCCGAAACTACTGAACCGATTTGAAAAATTCTTTCACTGTTGGGAAGCTACACTATCCCCGGGTGACATAGGCTATATTATATTTTGTAGCGAGGCCGAAGGCCGAGCTTACACTCGTGCGAAGCCGGGGCGGACGGCTAGTATTGTATAAGTAGGCATAATATGAACCCATTATAGTGTCTACAATACTAGGTAAATGCACATGCTCCGTCTGTATCAAGTATCTGTACTTACGTAAGGACTTAGTACTAGTTAAGTATCTACTTATTTAGTGCTACTACGATATATATAGAAACTTGAATTAATAAGTAATCGCTTCGAGTACTTCCGCCTCATTTCGCTCGATACCTTCAACACTTTATACAGAGTGCTTACGTTATTTACGTGACGTGAAAAGGCTGTAAGTAAACAAGTATCGAGCTGCTATTGAAAATGGTGTTAGGCCACAGAATGCATATTAGTACAAGTTGTTAGGCCAAGAGCTAGCCTCGTTACGACAAAGATTGCTTATCTAAGTAAAATAAAGGTTTTAGATACAGAGCTTAATGTTTAGTGTTGTCATTTAAAATAAAATGAATTATTTTTCACTACCTTGCCCGTAGAGGCTTTACTCGCGTAGACTAATTAAATAAATAAATATCTGGGACATTATTGTACACATGGTCATAGATAGATAGACAACTCTTTATTGTTCACACCAAAAATTACAAACGTACATAGTAGGTAACATAAAAAACAACTTAAAAACTAGTGAAACAATTGGCGGCCGTTTGGGGTCGTCTGACCCCAAACTAAGCAGAGCTAGTGATATGGCTGCCAGAGACTGATATACATGCATATATATTTTTAAATACATACTTAAATAGTTAATTATTAACACCCAGACATAGAACAAACACAAATGTTTGTCCTAGTTTTATATTATGACTACACTAAACAATAATGTAAATTTATATTATGAATATTAAAAAGAGCGCTGTCTGCAGGCTTCGTTTCCAAATTGCTGGCCGCATTGCCGCGTTGGATTGGTAAAGACAAGTCATATAAAAAATTTATGCGTATCTGTGACGACTGAGGTTTGGATTTCTTATCAAGTTTCAAAAATGCCGGTTTTCCGTTGGTCGCTGACTCCTACTTCATAGTAATTAACGTGCGCGAGGAGCCTCGACTTAATCCCTTCAAAGCGGGGTTGCCAGCGTGACGAGTAATTATTCTATTAGGACGAGGACTTGTCAATTCGAGGACTTAATTAATGACTTGACGTACTTTATGTCTCACCTTGGTGTTTATTAATATTCGATTCTTAGTCGCGGAAGTTAAGTACATAATATACTATCATTTCATTGCAGTTTTAGGACATACCCGGGGGTATGTCCTAAAACTGCGACCAGAACCACCGGAGGATGGGCAGCAGCGTCCTAATAGTACACGGTGAACGTACTGCGATCCCCAAGCCGCCTGCCAAGCGTGGGGATTATGGCAACACCCCTCTCTATGAGGGAGGGGTCCAGCCAATTAATGTCCAACAGTGGACGTTAATTGGCTGATGATGTGATGTGATACTTTAATTTTAAGACTGCGTGTTCATTAATTAGACTGTTTGTTATCGCACCTGTGGTTAACATTGCATTGACCACTGAAATATATAGGCGACATAAGATTTTATTTAATTTAAATGTTGCAATGGAGCTCCAACAAGATACTCTTGATGTTTTAATTCGTAATTGGGCACCGCTTAGTTCATACAAACGTATTCCTTTGTTTCCTCCTTAGATAATACCACCAGGGCTATCATCTATACATATAATAAAAAACTTGAGATAATAAAACGCCGCATGCCATACGACCCCTTGCTAAGACTTTCACGTTAAAAGTGGTAGATATGTGTAAAATATCCATATACATATTCTACCGTTTCCTAGCAACCTATCTTAAAAAACATTTCTTGATGACCATGGCTTGAACTATAAGATAATCCCATGAAACCATCTGGAAATGTCAGTTATTTGTATCTCTACCAAGGACGTTATAAAACCAAATAGTTTTTATAATGTCCTTGGTCTCAACATTCTAGCATAACCTCTGTGCATTTGCCTCTTTTAAGTGTAAAAAAGTATGTACTCAAATCTCTTTGTTCAAAGATTTTTTTTTCAAAAACAGTGTAGTTGGTTGGTTGTTTTAATAAAACCCAAAAGGAAAATGACTACAAATTCCACGAATCTAAGCCGTAAAGTAAATCCGCAACCAGCAGACCGACCAATCGTATCACAAACAATTAACAACGCAGGCGGACTATCAAATCAAAATCGAGATTAAATTGTAATCGCTAATCGGATACAACTCGGGCTGGTAGATATGGCCGTACTCAGGGATTGGTTAGGGAGGGGATTTTGGCCCCTTTTCGTCAATATTTATTTAACTGTCTGTTGCGGCGTTTTAGAAAAATATCTACTCGTAGTAGGTATCTAGATACATACTTACACTGTTTTTGCATGAAGAAATTATAAAAAAATAATAATCGTGCTATCTAGATTACCTACGATAGATTTCTCATGTGGTAATTTTTATGATAAGACTAAATATAAACAGATCTGGTTGATGACCAACGTATTCCATTCTCTGCCTTCCGTTGGGACAATGACGTTATAAACTTTGGTTGCTTAACATCAGGCGAGTTGTTGGCTAAACGTAGAACTATCTCCAATAAATATATGTATATTTTTGTACTGGTGGCAAAATTTGTATTTTAAAATTTTAAAGCATTATACATCTAAGTAACTTTGCATGTGATTCGTAAAATTTTCAGGCTTGCAATTTTCTACATATAAAGCATTTCTGCCCTACTAATTCCACTTGCAGTAATCGATATTTTTGGGTCACTTTTTTTGGAGAAATTGTATCCCAAAGGGATAACCTATGCACAAAAATTAATTTTGATCTTGTTCTTTAGATACACTTAAAAAGTTATAAAACAGACATGTTGTTTTATATATCCAAAAAATACGTTTTTCCGCATTTTTCTCGAAACCGCCATTTGCAAGTACTGCATTTGTTACAAGGAGGGCAGATTTGTAGAGAGCAAAATGTCACTCAGTACGTCAAATATGTCGATACCGAGCGTAGACGTTCTAAGCGTCTTTACAAATTGAAGACTTACTGATATTGCAGTTATTTTGTACTCACCCCCTAAAACTAACCTTAATTACGTCCACTCGGCGAGTAGTCAATCCGCTTACCACCGGCGCCGCAGGGGCGCTCAACTTATTGAATTGATTGTTTGGACGCGACTAGGTACAATTCCTGTTCTCCATGTAGTGTTGGTCTCTGTTATTATTTGTGTTTGTGTAAAACCAAGTTGAATATTAATGGCATCAGGGGCGTAAAGACAAACGATTCAGCAGCTTTATGTGGAATAATAGTTGTGGGTGCGTACCAAAGGCATCAAACACACTGAATAATATCGGGTATCTGCTGTATATCGGGTTGAAAAGTGATCAGAATTCGTAGTTTTCATTCGGCTTTTTACATTGCAGGTGACAGAGCAAATAAATCAGTGCCGGATTTATATTTTTTACGAGTGTAGGCCTCTTTATTTCCGTCGCCCCATGTACCTTTCTAAAATAATAATTATTGAGCTTCCTCTAGAATCTGCCGCCCCTAGGATGCTGCCGCCCCTAGGCCGCGGCCTATATGGCCTATTGACAAATCCAGGACTGAAATAAATGCTTGAACCGAGTTTAGTCTACTAATTTCTCATGCATGGTCGCGCCAGATAATCCTTAGCATACTTTATTAATTATTAATAAATGGATATATAAAATAAAAAGAGAAGATGGAAACCAGCTTACAGAATGCAAGGATATTGCAAATTCCTTTAATGTATCTTTCAAGAACATTGGTCATAAACTAACGCGTAATACACAAGTTGACCCCAGTCAATGCGCAGATTATCTAAAACTTGGTATCAAACCGATAAAAACCATACAATTTTATCCAGTAGATATTAAAGAAATAGTGAAGACTGTAAAAAACATGAAGCAAAACAAAACACCAGATATAAATGACAAGAATACTAAGACATTGAAAGAATTATTGTTGACAAACGAATATCTTATGGAGCTATTGTATTAAATATTAACTACTGTCTAGAGAAAGGCATATTTCCCGACTGTCTCAAGCTCGGAAGAGTGATCCCGACAATTTAGTTATAAGGCCAATAAATAATTCTATTCTAGCATAGCTCGCTCCATCGGATCGTGTGTTAGACTAAAAAATTCAAGGGTGAAATATGTATAACATTTTATAATCATTGTCTCTCCAAGCCCGCCATGCGCCACGTGTCTACACGAAGGGACAAACACGGCCCGCTTCGGGCTACAATGTAATCCTCGGACAATCTATTAAATTAAAACATCATATTTATACTCCTTTACTTACGTTAATAGAAGGGATCAAGTTCCCGTTTGTTGTTTATGACCAAAGTTATGCATAAAAGTATTGAAGAGAACGTTAAGGTTAAGCTCTATAAATTATGAGAGATCCAGGCTTTTCCTGTGGAAATTTAACTTTAAAGTTAGCAATCGCTTAGAACCTTATATCTCGGGCGACGAGCGCAGTGTGCATTGCCATCCAGGGTTTTGAAGTTCAAAATTCTGAGTGGCGTTGAGCTGTTATGGGCAAGCGTGAAGAGCCATCAGGCGAGCGACTTCGCTCGTCTCGTCACTCAGTATCATTAAAAAAAAACTTAAGAGGACCACTATTGGCAAATAGCAATGCATCCCGAGGTTTCACCCACGTAAATATTCCCTCAATTATTCCCGGGGCCCGGTTCGATCCTCGGCCCTACACTAATGACTTATTTAGTACCTAACTCCTCCCTAAACGGCTAGACCGATTTGGATGAAATTTTGTGTGTATATTTCATTGGGTTCTTGGATGGTTTGAAAACACAATTGAACCCGGTAGCGGGCAGGACGACGTCTGCCGGGTCCCCTAGTTAATCAATGGTGTCATTAAAAGTTTCTCAGTGTACGTGAAAAATTATTGAGAGTGCTTTACTTACAGTTTTTTTACTACAGATGACCTTAATACTCATAAGTATATGAAAGTAGTAAAAACATGGCGCTTAGATACGCACACAGTCGTGCTTTTCGCTACTTCTTATTTTTGAAATTTTTCTCATATTTTTTATAAGTATAGCTGCTGTAATGTAAAATATACCTTTACGGTTCCTTCCATAATTATGAAATCTGTATATTAAGATATAAGACATGATTTAGAAAATAAGTATTTGAATTAATAAAAAAAATACAGGGAGAAAAGTTCAAATAAGTATTACTTTTTTTTTAACGAGCGAAACGTCCTTAATCGTTTTTCGGTCTCCTAGATAAAACATTAAATTTTGATATTATGACACCATTTTTAATATTTTACGCTTACCTTGGAAGTAGAGAAACTAAATCTAGAATGACCAACATTGGTAAAAGTGGGGAAAAAGGGCCTTGATGTAGAGTCAAAGCGGCGTGCAGGCCGGTGCCGTGGAAAAGTCAACTGATAAGAGTCAAGAAATAAATTAGCAACCGTAAAGTAAACACCACCAAAGCACGTCTGAATTCTCAAGGTGAACATTACAGAAAAAAATCTGAACGATCCAGAAAATAGTTGATACAGACCGAATACAAATACTTAGTACACCAGACACGTACGTAATAGATACTTTAGAGGGATAGCGGCAGACGATTCAATTGCACCACTTGATGTTAGTATAATACTCGTGTATAAATCACCGGTCTTGTTAGGGTATCTCGAAAGTTTGTTTGAGTCACGTAAAGTGATTATGGGTCGCGAATACGTGGGTGTTTTCTTTTATTGTTTTTATGTTTTGTTAGGTATTTTGGAATAAGTATTGTGTACTTATAAGCTCGGATCGTTATAATCCAAGGCTTACTTTAGACTACGCTATACTATTGTGCTATATAGTACCTATAGCAAATAAGGAAGGAGCCAATAATATACGCGTCCATAATAATGTATGGTGCGCGTTATTGTTGTGCTATGAACTATATGCTAATATATTATAGCGTAGTCTGAAATTAGCTTTCTTATGAGGACTTTTGTATCGCACAGATAATATACACATCTCTATTTAGTGTATAAAGAATAAATAAAGGTACCTATTTGCATCATGTTTTAAACAAATTTACCATTCTAAGATATCAACCACCAGGATGACGCTGTTTTTTCCAACACAGTTTTTAACGTAAAAAATCTAAATTAAAAAAAATCCGGTTCCTAAAGAAAATGTATTTTCTTTATTAATAAATAAACTAAGTTTTTAAATAGGGTGTTATAAGTTTGTGTGACTGTGTATATGTGCGTCTGTCTGTGGCATCGTAGCTCACAAATGGCTAAACCGTTTTTGATATAGTTTTTTTTTAATTGATCGAGAGTTTTCTTAGCTATAATGTAAGAAAATTCGTTCAGTCGTTTAAAAATTATCAGCTCTTCTATCGGGCGTTTATATTTATTAAATGTATACTTGTTTAACTTAAAAAAAAGCTCATTGGACGTAAGATATTAGAGAAAAAAAAGCAATAAAACAGTTTTTTTTTTGTAAACTTGGCTACTGTTACGTTCATGCAATTATTTTAAAGTGACGTACAACTGTCAGTCTGGCGTCAGCTTGTAATTAACTTCGCATTCGTACGCGTCCCGCGGGAGACGCGTCCCCCGGGACGACGTATTGTGATCCCTATTTGGTTATTTAACATTTGTATGCGAAATTGTTTTTGTCGACTCTAATTCTAAAGTCACGAGGCTGATTTTTACCCAAATTTCCAGAAGGAGGGCAATGTTTTCAGTTGTATGCACCTAAGTATGCAAACATATTGTTTGAATTATTGGCTTTTTGAAGTAAAACCTTCTTTAGCCGCTTTGAGCGATTTTTGGCAGGGGCAAAACGTACCTATGGGTTTGGGTCACCGACATGCTAATGTTATTAAGATTTCACTTCTGTCATGTCATGACATTCCCCATGACAGCCTTTTTTTTCTTACTCTACTTCATATTCATAATTCCTTAGGTGTAAGCGAGCGCGATATTTTCTTTATGAAATCCTCTTTGGACCTCAAGATACAGGCTTAGATATAGATACAGGAAGGATAGTTTGAGGCTTTGGGCCCTCGTGCAAAATTACTTTATTGTATTTTTTGTGCAATAAATAATTTATATGTTTTTGTATGTGTTTATGACTGTCTGTTACTAAATCACCCCCTGCAGATATTTTGAAGTGCGAGGTGATTTTAGTTCGTCTTCATATCCGGAATGGCGTTGTCTATTATCGGTTTTTTTGTTTTTAAAATATTTATCATATTTAATTTAAGTTAATTCATAACATAATAACATTAAAGAACCTATTTTTACTTGTATACAACTAAATTGTTTCGGGGAACTCAATTTTAATTTAAGTTAATCCTCTTCATTGGATGAAAGTTAAGAAGGGAAAATAATTAATTAAGATGGTATCGCGAGGGTTATAAGAAGGCACCAGGCGAGACTTGCACATTTTTCACAACCCACATAACCTAAACAGCGCGAAGAAAATATTCAGTAGTGAGAAGAAAGTGGATTTAAGTGACAATGTACCATTCAACCCGGGTATGTCCTAAAACTGCGATCAGAACCACCGGAGGATGGGCAGCAGCGTCCTAATAGTACACGGTGAACGTACTGCGATCCCCAAGCCGCCTGCCAAGCGTGGGGATAATGGCAACACCCCTCTCTATGAGGGAGGCCTTGTCCAACAGTGGACGTTAATTGGCTGATGATGTGTGTGTGTGTGTACCATTCAATAACAGTGCGAATAAATATTATATAATTAATAATTATACTAGCGACCCGACCAGGCTTCGAACAGGTGTAATATAGAAAATAAAACGTGAACGTAAGCCACGTACTTTTATTTTTCGACGAAAAAAATTGTTTTTTTTTCTACTCACATATTAACTTAATTAAACCTTATTATATATAAACCTTCCGTGATTTTTTTTCTAACTGATGGTGAAAACCGTATTAAAATCAGTTGCGTAGTTTAGGCGAAGTTAGCGATTATACAGACAGACAGACGTGGAAAGGGACTTCATTTTATACTTTTTATTATTTATTTATATTACACGGGAATTACTCACGTAAGATTAGGCCGGATACTCTGACTATAGTTTCAACCGCATACGGCGGTCTTTATCAAGGTGAATGCGCGCGCGCGGCTGCGTCTCGCTTTGCACTACGCTTTCATTTTATACTATGTAGAGATTTCTCGAAAACATTTCAATCAGCAACATCTGTAAAATTAACATTAAAAAAACAGCCTGACCTATTTAAATCTAGGCTCTAGTCTAGGTTTTTCAGCCTACCGACCAGATGGCGAAACATTTCTATTTCAGTGTTCACGGAATTTAAAAAAACCTAAAAGACAACGTGACCTGACAAGCTTGACCCAAAATGGAAGGTAGTTCTGTTTTATTTTTTGTTATACTTCACACTAATATCATATACATTTGTGAAAGTTTGGATGGATGGATGGATGGGTGTTTGTTACTTAATCACGCAGCAACGGCTGGATGGATTTGGATCAAATTTGGGATATACATTGCTTATATCCTGGATTAACACCTCAGAAAACAGAAAGTTCTTTCTGAGATTAATACATATGCTACTTTTCATCATCATCATCATCACCGATTTTCATCATCACGCGGGTGAAAATTCGGGGCGCAGCTAGTTATTAATAACTTTACTATATTATTCGCAAAAAGAGGGTTTTTTTTAAGTTTTACGTGTTTATCTGTGTATTAGTGTGTCTGTGGCATCGTCCTTAAACGGCTAAACCGATTTTGTTTCAGTTATTTTTTTTGTTTGATAGGTGATGTGTCCAGTCTAGTATTCTTAGCTATGATTCAAGAAAATCTGTCCAGAAGATATCAGCTCTTTTATCGGAGTTTATAAAATCAATTTACATTTTTTAGACGACCGTTATTGCTCAGTGGTAGCGCGTCTGAGTGCCGAGGAATGCACCGTGTTCGATTCCGGGCCAGACAGTTGTTTGAATGATGAATTTAAATATATATGGTCTGGGTGTTATTTGTCCGTGTCTTTGTGTATCATCTCCGACATAATCCTAGAGAGATAATATGTGTCAAGCGTTTTTGCACAAAAAATATGCCCACGTAAGTAGGTTATTATTGAATCGCTGGCCCCGAAAACCAATAAAATTTAAGTTGACTTAAATAAAAGACTATTTATCTTCATCATAAAGATCTGATAAGCCGAACACAATATAGAAAATTGTAATCCTTAAACACACAAATATACCCTCAAAACCATATTTTTCATTAAAACAAAGAGTCATTACGCTAACGCGCCATTTATTATTTATTCATTCGTTCGGTCGGTTCATTCAAACAATGAAGAGTACTACAAACTTATTCAGGAGTTGGACAAAAGATGGAACTAAAATTTTCCACAAAAGGCTTTTAGTTTTGTTTTGGAAACTACGGTGGTGGTGTTACATTTAATTGTACAGATAAGTTTGTCAGGCTTTACAATCAAATTCAAGAGAATTAGTGACAAAAAGATCCTTATCATACTTATTAAATGTTATTTCGCTGTTGAATAATATTTCATGTTCGTGTTATCTTTGGTTATTCAGTTATGAATATAAATGTTTGTATTTATGAGGCCTCGGCCATTCAAACTTGTGCCAGCTCAGGGGCTTTAAGCCCAAGTCTAATCGCGGATCCGAATGCGCGCAGTTTGCAAAATCATGCGAACGCGAACCTTAACACGCTTTTGCGATCGCATGATTTTGCAAACTGCGCGTGTTCGGGCCCGCGGTTAGAGTTGGGCGTAAGGCCCCTACATGAAGTTTTTTTTTTTTTTAAATAATAGTTTTGGCTTTGACTGGCACCTCGCATGATGTTAAGCGATGATACAGTCTACGATGGAGCACACTTGCCTAGAAGAAACCGATTCACCTGCGGTTTTCGATTAATTTCGATTTCTTCTTTATTCATTGATTTCAAAAAGGACTACGTCTCATTATTAACAGCCTACCTTGGGCCTTACCCCTAGCTCGAAAAGTTGACCCGCATAGGTGTTATTTGTGTAAACGGTACCATCAACTACGATAAGCGGTAGTTATTTGATAGCCGCCAAGCTATTTTCACGCACACACGCATAGTAAAACGGATTTTCGTTCATTCAAGTTAGACGCTTTTAAACGATGCAGCTTAAATGAGTTGGTTAATTTTAGGTACCTATCAGGTACCTACTAAAAGTTGGCTCGCAAAAATGAAACTAGGGGTAAGGCCCCTTGTTCCCACTGAGAAGACACGAGTCTTCTCTCAGAGAGAGGATGGGCCACCGGCCATCACGTCCACGAAAACTTAATGAATTATAATCCACCATTATTACGTATGAAAACTCGAAAATAATCAATTTTAGGAAAATAATACAATAAGACAACATGATTTTTCACGTTGGCGCAGAATCTCCTATCTTTGGTTTCGCACGGCGTGACGTCATTTAAGATGCTGAGTCAGTTTTGAACGTTTTTGAACTAAAAAAATGTTTTTAGAAATTGCAAAAAAATAGTACATTTATAGGGTAAAATGGGTATTAGGCTAAAGTAATAATAAATTTTTAAAATTTAATCTACTAGCCTACTATAATAGTTCGTGTTCAAATGTCTCCATTTTGAACCGACTTCCAAAAAGGAGGAGGTTATCAATTCGATTGTTTTTTTTAATGTTTGTTATCTCTGAACTTTTGACTGGGTGAACCGATTTTGATGATTCTTTTTTTATTTGAAGCTGGTGCTACCCGTGTGATACCATTTCAAATTGGTCCAGTTCTGACACTTTTATGAAGTCGGTTTTTATATTGATAATTTTTTTTTTTTTTTCACTATACCGCTAAACCGCGTAACGCAGAAACTGTAAGTATGGGTTGCTTACTTATAATATTTCACGCACACTAATACTTATAGCGACACCAATGAACTAATTAATAATCCAGATGCAAAAAGGAGACAAGGCTGTCTGCAGGCTGAATTCGATAATAGGCTTTAAGCCTGATTTAGGCCAAATGCATTCGTCCCACAGACCTAAAAAAAATCTGATTTAGGCCAGATGCCTTCGTCCCACAGAACTAATTTTTTTCTGATTTAGGCCAGATGCCTTCGTTCCACAGACCTAATTTTTTTCTGATTTAGGCCAGATGCCTTCGTCCCACAGACCTAAAAAAACTGATTTAGGCCAGATGCCTTCGTCCCACACACCTAAAAAAACTGATTTAGGCCAGATGCCTTCGTCCCACAGACCTATTTTTTTCTGATTTAGGCCAGATGCCTTCGTCCCACAGACTATTTTTTTTCTGATTTAGGCCAAATGCCGTCTTCCCACAGACCTAAAAAAAAACTGATTTAGGCCAGATGCCTTCGTCCCACAGACCTATATTTTTTTTTTTGCTAAATCTATGCTTCCTCCACACCCGCGCCACTCCACCTTGTCATATATCTCCCTTGTTTGTATGATCTGAGATTAGGACCTAATGCTATGATTAGAAAATACGGAAGTATTTAAAGTAGGATCTTCACGGGAGATATTGTAAACAATCTTTTCTAAAACCGCGGGGTGTCGCTAGTTTGATTACAAATGCCGGCTTGGCATTTAGTTTTTTTATTTACCTCATTTGGGAGATGACATTTCGGCCGCCATTTTTATTGGTGGCAGAGTGTGCGGAACATTAATTTTGTTGTTCGCCGTTGTGGAGAAAATGTGTGCCCCCATTTCTTTTGTTCGCGCGTCGCAATCATTTCGGGCGCGGAGTTTCGCATTATTGCTGTGATTTATTTCGATTTCATTATATTATACCTACCTACGGTAATATTGATGGCAATGTATGAGTATGAATAAACTAGGCACTTTTTTTAATTACGCACCTTCAAAATGATATTGCATAATGTAATCGCATATTGTAGTCTGTTAAACGCATTGGAATATGAAAATTGAAAACATCTTTTTAAACCAAGCTTCTATGAAATCAGTGATCGAAACGGTGTTTGCTAATCAAAATGAGCCCAAACACTGTCATTCTATTAATATCCATTGAAGGAGTATCCAGGAGTGCAGTGCAGGAGTGTAGTTTTCTACCGTCACCATCATCAACGTTCGCTATCATATTGTATTGTCATCGGAAAAGTATGAGAAGCATCAGTTCAATCGAACATCAGCAAATGGGTCAAATTTAACTTGCAAGATTTGATTACAGACAGGCAGACACCTGGACAGGTGAAACTAAATAAAAGCTTGTAATAGGTTTAAAGCTTGTAATAGGTGGTTCAGGGTGGAGGTTAAAATGGGGGAGGCCTATGTTCAGAAGTGGACGTCTTATGGCTGATGATGATGAATAGGTTTATACCTATTGTGTTTTAGCTACCTACATTTTAGTATTTCAATAAAAACTTAGTTTGTTCATGTGACATACCAATTTTTTTTTGTAAGCTGCTGTATGATTGTATTAGTTTTGTATCATGTTTCTACTGCTGGATTCCCGACACAGGCTTTCACTCAGAGTAGCAAGCAGTTATAGCAACTACTAGCCCGTTCACAGTACGCTTCTAATCTACATACGTCGTAGCACTTCGTAGCAGTGCTACGACATTTATACTGTCAGTAACTGTAGCTTATTCATCATTATTACAAATAATATTTTTCGAAGTTTAAAAAAGGAAAAAAAAAACGCTTTAAAATTGATAATCCTGAAGATCCTGGTAAGGATAATGGGACAAACTATACAAATTATTGCATTGTAATTTGCCTATTTTGGGGCTCACCGATTAGCCTTAATATACATACATATATGTACCTACCAGGAATCTAACCACCATGTGTTTACTTTTATATTATGTTTACCTAAAATGTTACCTGCATTTTTTATATATTGTAAGTATACTGTTATTTTCTGTGAAATAAATTATCTTATCTTATTGTCCTTGATAAGTAGGTATGCAAAGTTTCAAATCAATCCGTCGTTTTGGAAGGGGTGAAAATCACGTTCAAAGATTCTGTTACATAGATACATACCAAGCTAATAAAAGCGTGTTAAAAACTTCAGTCATTTCAAATTTTCCTTTATTACCACAATATAGTGAAAACCAAAATTTCAGAATACTAGCGCCCAGGCATAGATATGATAGGTAATATACATATTAAATGAGAAAACTAAAAACTCAGTATCCACAAAACAAAGCTTATAGAAAAACGTGCTTAACTAACTTCATGAAAAGTATAATTATTCGTGACATGCCATGGCTGGCAATTGTGTTAATCGTACACAAGCACCATCGACACAGAATGTGGGCGTAGCTAGGACGGGGGCAGGGAGAACAAGTGTTCATCAACATAGGTACGAAATGAGTCGGAGATGTTTAAAATTTTGTCTTATTAAATTAAAGTATTTCGATTCTGCGCGTATTTATACTTATTATTGTTTTGTGTTAAAAATGACTTTGAAAAGCTTTTAAACCGAAACCATTGTGTTTTTTATATAAAATCAGAAATCAGAAAAGTTTATTTTGTGACAATGAAAAAACAATAAAACAAAAAATATTAATATAGAAGTAAGTAAACAGGTACATTGTCACAAAAACCGACCCCAACTCAGCATGTTGCTGGTTGTATACCTACAATCAGCGCTGGTATTCTGTTGGGCCCGGCAAGTGACGTCACGCTCGATACGTGTGCGCGTACACACATACATAAGCAATTATATAAAAAAGCATAATAACAACGAAAGAACGAAAGAAAATAATTGGCAAACATACGACAGGCCACCTAATGATAAGCTAAAAAATATTTTTCTCGTCGATGGTAGGTGGTTACCATCGCTTATGGACATACCCGGGACATTGTCAGTGCATTGCCTACCTATGATGCCTCTACTCACCTTTCGTTTGAAGCAGCCCAGATTGTATAAATTACTAAGTAAAAGATTGAAGCGGGCCCAAAAAATCGACACCGCTTTATGGTTGATATTCCGAAAACCCGTACGAAGCACTTAATTCCACTTTTATTGTGCGAACTGCGCTGCGTGAATGGGTGTGCCCCAATCCAATAGTTACAATCTGGGTGTCTTCAAATCAAGAGTGAATCAGTTTCTTTTGGGCAAGGATGCTCCTTCGTAGACCGCATCATCGCTTAACATCAAGCGACTTGGCGGCCAAACGCAAACCTATTATTTAGTAATAATAAAAACAATACATAATAATAATAATAACACAGGAAATATTGTAGGTGGAAGTAAAAACTTCAGACGCATAGGTATAGCGTACCTACTTGGTACGAGTCTACCTACTACATTACCATTTTACACAATGTTCACAATGATTAACAAACAAGTACATACGCTAATTTTAATTGTTAAACAATTTAAATTGAAAAACTAAATAAAAAGATCAAGTTTGTATTGTCTGGCCAATTAGAGTCCTTAATTTTACATCTTTTTTCAGCCCCTGCAACAAAATCCTCGCTCCGTCCAGCGGCTGTTTATTTATTAAATAGAGGCATTATATCGCGCGACAAAGCAACGGCATTACGTAAATAATTGTACGGGACCAGTGTTGAATTCTTTATGATCGCGCTTCAAGTTGGATTTAATTTTAAACTTTTTATGTTGTTTTTTTATTTTTTTATTAGTAAGTACAAATAATTAATAAAGGTATATAGATGATTGACTGACAAAACATGGCTCTATTCCACTAAGTATTTAAAGACTGCCGCACTAAAGCATATTTGTATCGCACCATGGTTTAAGCAGAAGATGCGAATTCCATGTGCCTAATTAATATATTATTAAAGAGTAGTATGAAAAATTGGAAAATTTAAAAATTCGGGAAAAACAGAAAGTCCTTTTTTCTACGGAACTTGGACAGGACAACCTTTGTTAGATCAGCTAGTACCTATTTGATAAATACTCGTAGATGATATTAATTTTGCGCAAACTTGATTACTCCTGTCCAATGGTTGACCATCACTGGCAAATCCCGGTAATTGTTAGGAGTTATTAGTTAAGTGACAGCGAGGGCATTATTTAACCGGACCGTGTCACATCAGATATGGTAGATAGCGCTCGCGCAATCCTACCGTCACGAAACCTTACCTACATGACATGCCACTGGGAAATTAGTATAGCTGATAGTTATAGATAACTGTAGAGGAGAATTACAAAGTCGTCATAAAAAATGATCAACATTTGATTGTGAGCCCGTTATGCGTCCTTGAAGAAATTACACGTGAAGTCTGGTATAAGTTTAATCCTCAGATCAAATAAACAAGGCAGATATGCAATTATCGTTGAGTTCAAAGGAATCAATTTTTCACAAAAAAACTACCTACCGCTAAACCACTGTAAGTACGGCACATTTACTTATTATTCAAACAGAAACTTGTAGCAACATCAATGAATATTATAGTCCACATGCAATAAGGCGGCAAGGCGGTAAGTTCGACTAAAGACATCCAGACTGATTTAGACTAGATGCGTTCGCACACGCCACGCCACCTTACCACATCTGCCTTGTTTGCATGATCTGGTACCCACCAGATCATGCAATACCATAATGTCAAAAACATTCTTATCCTTACGAGTACATTGAATTTTGTCTCGTTCTCTCGGCTAATGAGACAGCAAGATAAAAGTCAATGTAAGGTTATTGTAAGTTTCAATCCAAGGTTTGGATCATCATTTGTTATGATTTGTAGGTAGGTACCTATTTACGTGTTTTACTTCTTATATGTATTCTGTGGTTTTACTGAGCTGATGCCATCTAAACGCGTAGCCTATATCACAATCGATGATATCCACATAGCTTTTTAGCTTGTCAAAAAAGTTCTTCTCTACCTCTAGCCGGACGCTCCATAGAGTGGATGCGCCTCAAGTAGGTACAACTTTGATCATATAAGTATACTTAATTTGCATTAGTACCGAAAAAAGACTGCTAAAATCTGAAGGGGACGAGATAAAGCGATCGTACGTCTACGTAGTTCCTGACGTCTACGTCAACCTTATGATAGATATCTATCTATCTATCTAGATAGATAAACTCTTTATTGTTCACACCACAAATAACATATTACACGATAAAATAGCTTTAAACAATACAAACTAGTGTAACAATCGGCGGCCTTATCGCTAAGAGCGATCTCTTCCAGACAACCTTACGGTGGCAAACGTGTCTATTACATTTAAATTGTAAATCCTAAAGTGTGGATCTCTACAATATAAAAAAAAACCTTATCGTATGTCCAGCCGTGCCCATGGCCATGCCGCACCGTGCCGACCCCGCGGCCCGAGGAGTGCTGGGGCGCGCTGGTTCCGAAGGTGGAGCGCGACGAGCACCCTGGCGAGCCCTGGCGGCTGCCGGACCTGCGTCCACAGCTACACTATATCCACGACCGCGGTTTGTACCTTCTTATATTATATTCCTATACCTACACACTAGGCACTGGTCACGCTATAACTTGAGAACGGCTTTACCGATTTCATGTTTTTTTTTATTATGTTAATACTTCGTAGAAGGTTCTTACATTTAAAAACAGCTGGACCGATTTGGATGAAATTGTGTGTTCCTGGAGCGGGTCATGGTATTGAGGATCTGCTTTTTTGAAATTAGTTTATGAATGGAATGTTTAGGACTACGTTTTTAGTTAATTCAACTAAAATTCCTTTTTAGATACGAAGTTAATTGTGTATCTATTGTCAGCCCGCGGTCATACCGAAGGTTTAATTTAGAAACCTACCTGCTTAAGACTATTGGGTATCATGAGTCAAGAGGCTCGAATAGATAGATTGACCTCACATTACTACTAAAGATATACTAACTCAAGATCCCCTTCCTTCACTATGAAAATAGATTAGTCAGAATAGAATTAAATTCTTATCCAAGTAGGTGCGTGCTCTCGCTCCAGACTGCTTTAAAAACTTGATAATATTCGTGTTTCAGAGAGGGACAGTTGCGTCGCTTGCGTGGCGCCATTGCCGCTGCTACCGCCGCCCGCTCCTGCACCACATTAGCTACTACTTAAAAAATTAAAAGATGTAAAATTCTAGTCAACTTTAATCTAGTCTGTGCCTGTTATGTAATTAGGTATTAAATACATGCTAAACTATTCTTAGTGGATTAACATTTGTAAGGTTGTACAGTTGTACGTATACTTTTTTCCTTACTCTTTTATTTTGGGGAGTATTAGCGTCAACGTGAAATAAACAGTCGCCTAACATACGTGGTAGTGGGACATCCTTACGTCAGTAAGATAGGTAAGGCAAGGCAGTATAGCGTCAATGACTTTAGCCTGCCCATTAGTGAGAACAAAAACAAAAGAGTTTTGCCTCCACCTTTGCCCGACATCTTGTATATTTTTATTTATTAGCCAGCCAGTGGTTCATTTATTCGATGATAAGTTTTAGAAGACATTGATAACAAATTCACATTCACAGTCAAATTAAGTCACGGTTAAGTCCTAGTCATGCTCTAGTTAGTGGTGGAGATATTTATACAGGCTTCCAAAAGGGGTTTTGGAAACAAGACGGTAAGACACTTTTGATTGTATTAGTTTATATTATTTGCATCGATCACTTGACGGACTTAATCCATTTGTTTCATAATATACCTATTCACACCCAATATAACAATATTTGGAAAATATTTAAATGCCGTGACATTGTAAGTTCTTTGACTATTGTAGGTACCACGTTGGCGCCAATAACATTATTCTGGGCCCCTATTCCGTACGAGCAAACACGCACGTAACGCGGCGCGATAAGTTAACGTTAAAAAGTCAACCAGCAATGTGCTGAGTTGGGGGTCGGTTTTTGTGACAATGTATATGTACACTACTATTTTAATATTTCTTGTTTTATTGTTTTTATTTCATTGTCACAAAATAAACTTTTCTGATTTCTGAAAAGTTGGCGTTAATTTCTTAAGGAATAGATGCCAACTTTTTGAGGTTAACTTAACGTGGCCACGTTAGCGCACGTTTGCTCGTGCGGAATAAAGCCCTGTCGTTAGACCATAGAAATGTATGTACTAGTGCTGGACGTAGTATATTTCTATGCGAAACCTAGAAAAAATATTCTGGTTTCATTTCACAACCACAGTAAACTGTTACACTCTCACTGATCATCAATCAAATAGATGACGCTTTCGTGTAGTGACTAGTGAAGTAGTGACGTATCATCTGGGCTACCAGTATAATGAAAATTGGACTGAAAAAGGCAGGTAATTTATTTCATTCGAGCTCTAGGTCAATTTTAATTAGTTCTAATGTTGTCTGACTGTAAATGTTCGAGGTTAAGATTATTATTCTTAATTAAAATAAAATGTTTTTTCTGTGATTTTATTTTGAATAACCTAAGTAATATATTAAAACTAATTATATTTTAGTACCTCATCACCTGTAAATATGTACCACTTGTATAATATTATTAGCGACGTAGGTACTCTATGGTACGTAGGTAGGTACATTCATGATTTAAGTAATGTGCTAAGTTTTTACCGGACCGGCCGGAAGGAGGGCAATGTTTTTGTAATAATCTAGTCATACTTTATTACTGTTACCTTCATTTATAAAAAATTCTAGGTACTTTAATTGTAAATAGAAAAAAAAGGTCCTATAAAAACGTATCTCATTATGTGACATTTCGATACCTACATAACTACGATGATATAGGTTTAGCTTTGTAAATAAAATAAATAGCTATTTGAGAAAGTGTGCCGTTGTGATATTGCATTTTAGTATGGTGTGTTGTTCTTTAGAGACACTACACTACAATTAATCAATACACAGACAAACATTATTTTCTTAATTTATACAGGGTTACGTCTATCCCCTTTACCTACTAAGCCAAAAGAAGGTCATTGTACTCATCATTATGAACAACTTTTACTATGATACCAAACCTGAAATTGCGAAAAAATATAGGGCTGTTCCATACTATATTATATAAATAATAATATAACGGTAATTGACGCTTGACAAAATGTATGGAACAACTGATTTTTTCGCGATTTCAGGTTGCTCCAAATAAAAAAAAAAAAAAAAAATTTTTTCATAATGATAAGTAGGTACAATGAACTTCTTTCAGCTTAGTACAATATAATGCGTCACCCTGTATGCATATTGATATTTAGTGATCATAATATTATAACATAACAGTAACGCCTAGTCAGCCAAAATGTTGGAGAAAATTATTATGTATATCGATACCATGGTCCATGGGTAATAATGGTTTAATGGTATCTAACTTTTGCTAACTTTTCAAATGTATAGATTTTAAATTATTAGATTAGCATGTAATAAAGTTATTGTACTTACTCAAAAGTAGTTATAAAAATTAGATGCACAAATAAATAACATTTTAGGTAATATTTTGTGTTTTATTATTGAGGTCTTATTTTCGTAATATTGTTTTTTTTTCTTCCACATTCATAAAACTTTGGCTTTGAAAGAAGCTACTATATATGATGTTAAGACATGTTTTATAAACAGGATAATTTTGGAAAACTTTTTTTGTGAACTCGTGACAGAAGAAAAATTAAACGCCTCAACTAATCGATAAAAATGTCAATGAAAAGAGAATCAGTCACATTTCGGTACACGTTTTCTAATTAGCGATAAATAATTAACAATAAATACGAGTAGGTGCTGTAAGAAAAATATTTGACCAAGCAAAGCGAAGGTCTCGGAGTCTGCGGGAACAGACTGGCATTTGTTTATATATTTTTTAGAATATAATTTGCGTACTGTTCATCCGATTTTCATGATTTTTTTTAGGCAAGTAGCTAATTATAATATTTATTTTGTTTAAATAAGTATGAGCAACAAGGGGTTACAAAGATATAGGGGTCGCGAGGTCACAGAGTCAAAATACTAGTTAAATCTATGTAAGAAAAATAATTTATGATTTCAGTGCGAGATTTTTAAAAACCGCACATGAGAAAGTGAAACACACTGTATCGTCATCTTGTACATATGACTAGTCCAAAAACATCTAAAAACCTACTGAGTGACAAACCACGCAATCTTGAAAACTACTTGACCTTAAAAAGTTTAGAAGCTAACATGACCTGCGGAGCTGAAATTGGACAGGTATAGATATTTTCTTATGGTGTGTAAGTAATTGTGTATACATTTGTAATTAATATGAATCAGCAGCAGGCAGGGCAGGAGCAGAGTTATATAGTTAGAGATTAAGGGTGGTATGATGGTTATCATTTCTTGCAATAAGAATGCACCAATTTTTTAATGACTTTTAAAAATAGGCGGAAGTTCGAAAAAACATTAACCTACCAATAAAATTAACTAAATTATCAAAACTTGGATAAAATATTATTATTTGGATACTAGCAACTCCAAGCGAGACTGACAAGGGACCTTATTCCGCATGGGCAAAACGCTCTCAACGCGCGCGCGTTAGCGCTCGTTTGTCCCTACGGAATAAGGGCCAAGACTCAAGGCGTATGGAGTTTTGGCGCCAACGTGAGAGAAACAAAAACACTTTTTCATTGTATTTTCCTTAACTTGTTATTTCAAGTGTTAATGTGTAATAACGATGGATTATTGTGTAATAAGTGTTCTTGAACGGGCTCGAGGTGAGGTGAAACATGTATTGTGTGCTGTTTCCAAAACTCTATTGAAACCTGTAATAAAGTATACACCACTTGCATGATTGATTCAGTGGCCTAAGTAGGAATATTTGCGTAAAATACGATTTTAAATTAGTATGGAATTCGATAATACGTATTATACGCAAATATTAATACTTAGGACACATAGCATGAATTGGACTTGAGAGTGACTTTTGTTGCTTGACTCTATGACTCGTTTAACGATATTTATTACCAAATAATTCTGAATATTATTCTGACTGATGGACTCTGTATCCAAGGTCATGATAAAAAATGAATGATGTAATGACAACAAGTCGTGTCAATGTCAATTCAATTGTCAAACAAAACGTCAGAAGTCTTTGTCAAAGATTGTCTATTCCTTTTCCTGTTAAATTTTTCCCTGAGAGGTTGGTTTCGTGTTTTTAAAATCGCTTTTAATCAGAAAAAGTATTGAGTTTTGAATTAAATCAAACAATGGTGTTTCTTACAATAGTGTTACCTAATTATCTATGTCTTGATTTTCACAAAAGTTTGATATGCCGCGAAGAAATAACATGATAGATAACCTATGTTGTTGTATCGGGATTGTGACAAGCCGCTCTGTGTTTCAGAACAAAAATGGGTCGTTACTCTCGGGAGCCTGATAACCCAGCGAAGTCATGCAAAGCGCGTGGCTCAAACCTCCGTGTTCATTTCAAGGTAAGTGCAGAAACTTATTTGTATACAAACTAACCTCGCACCATGTCGACCAACTCTATCCCGGTACGATGTATCGTGTGATTAACTTACCGTTTCTAGAATCTCATCTTAGTTACTACTACTCGTAGCAGAATATCTGATTTGAACTTATAAAGTAAGTAATTTGATAAAATAACCTTAATGTATGAATACACACTACTCTCACTCCAGTAGAATGATTCAGTAACCTTATAATTGGGAGTAGAGAAATATTGCACTGGTATATCAAAATTGCCAACATCTCCCGTGTTCCAGAGTGGTTGATGAACTATTTGGAGCATGGGTTTGTACTACAATAACATTGCTCTAGTGGCTTAAAAGTATTGGCAATAGGATAGGAAATGGGACGCTATTAAAAAAAAACTGCTAACTATGAACTCAGAATTATAATCAGAGTTTTAGTAACCTAATTTATAGTAAAACTAAGTTTGAACCTTTCAAAGTTTCCTAAAGATTTTGTTACTGATATTTTTAAATTAAACATTACAGAACACATATGAGACTGCGATGGCCATCAGGAAGTTGCCGCTCCGCCGTGCTGTCCGTTACCTCAAAAACGTGACTGAACAGAAAGAGTGCATTCCTTTCCGCCGCTTCAACGGTGGTGTTGGCCGATGTGCACAGGCTAAGCAATTTGGCACCACACAGGGTCGCTGGCCCAAGAAATCTGCAGAGTTCCTGCTCCAACTGCTCAGGAATGCTGAATCTAATGCCGACTACAAAGGTCTTGATGTCGACAGGCTGGTCATCGATCACATTCAGGTATATAAGTGTAAATTTTTTATTATCTGTGATGTGTAGTGATATGGATTCGGCCAGATGACTTTTAACAAAACAGAATAATTAGGGTGTTACAGATTCTTGAAGTAGATGATATAGTGGTTTACACATTTTAAATTTTACTACATATACTGTTGAGACATAAGAATAACCATAAAACTGGTGGTTGGTTTATTTCTCTATTGATCCATTCCATGCATATGGTGTGGATAATAAATTACATATTCTTCATATTCTGTTTCGCTAAAAATAGTCGCTTGTATATATGTATTGCATACATATATATGTCACGTCTGATAATGCGATTCTAGCTTAACCCATACAGGGTGAAGCTAGAAACGCATTATCAGACGGGTGGGTTTTTACCTTAACGTACCTATAACTATATATATAGATAACTATAAGCAATATGTCATTGACACCACCTCTATACTCAGACGTTCAACATGTTTCAGAGGAGGAAAAAATTACCAAGTTATTTCAATCTTCCATGGCTCGCCACTAAGCCTGATCTTCGGCATGATTTCCAGCCATTACCGATTGACAATATGTTTATGTAGTAACATCTAGCTATCCTCAGATAAGATAAAAAAAGGGAGATATGCCTTATTACAATTATCATATGTACTCAAATGTCTCAATTTTTCATTAAAAAATATCGCTGTACTGCCTAACTAAAAACTACAGCTCACATACAAATTTTTCACGCACACCAAGAAACTTGTAGCAAAACCAATGAACTACTAATAATGTCCAACATACAAAAAATCTTTTTTGGCCTATCACTATCAGGCAGGTGTTTTACTCGCATAGCTACTTATGTATCTCACCGTGAGGTTGACCAGGGCCCTATTATATATACATATATATAATTATATATTATATAAAACTGTAGTAGACTGACAAAATGTCAATCTACAAATAATATAATATTTTATTTTTATACACAATACTATACATTTCATGTTAGTAAATTGTCTTAAAATCTATGTTAGATTTATCTAGATAACCAGAGTGAATCGATGGCTTCTAGGGTGCTCCATCATAGACCGCATCATCGCTTAATATCAGGCGAGATGGCAGTCAAAAGCGCGCCTATTAAAAAAAACTTGAGAGGTGTCAAGAGACTCCCGGATGGAACGAAGTTAGAGAGAGAGACAGACAGAGAAGCACGCGCTCGCTGCACGGCTTACAACTATAGCAAAAAGTGTCGTTACAACTTTTGGTCTTAATTTTTTCCGTCTAGCCCCCTTTCGCAACGCGCGATAAGGAACTTCGTTCTAAAAAAACTGACAATCATCAGTAACGTCATGGTTGTTTGATATATAAAATGCAGGTTTGGCGTATTCAACTGACATTTTGTAGTTTTATTATGATTTGTCGCTTTATGAAATAGGGCCCTGCTTAGACAGTTTGACACTATTAACAATCTACTTGCAAAGTTGCTTCTCTCTATGTCAGGAAAACGACATGCTTGCAAAGTCACCTCTTACACTCACAATCTGGCTCACAATATCCCAGTCACTTGTGACAGCCAGCACCAAGCATGTGAGCAGGTTGTCCGTCTGACAGATAGTGACAGGAGTAGACTAGATGACAATGTTACTGCGTAAGCAGGTTATCAGCCTGATAGTTAGCATGAAGACATGTAAGGTTGTAGTTGGAAATGAAAATCCAAAGATCAGGCGGAGGCAAGGCAGCCTTGAGAAATCGTTACAATATATATAAAAGGTGATGTATGTTCCCCATGGACTCTGAAACGGTTGGACCTATTTTGACGCGAGTTCCACTGGCTATCTACTGATATTAATTATAATGATGGATAATGTTGCGCAGCGCAGCTAATTTTATATAATAGTAGAAGTGTAACTTTGCCTTTTAGCTTGACAGTGTGAATCATTATGTTCAGACTGTTTTCAAAAGGCAGATATTAAAAGTAACAAATAAATTACTGGGAGCATTTTATTTGGAACTTCCTTCCATTTGTTACTGACATTTTTTTAAACTAAGACACGTCTCCCACAAAGATATTAAAAAGTTTTTGTTAGTTTTTCCAATAAGGCATATATGATTTAGAGTAGTCCTTTTTAGTATTAATTGTTTTTATTTTAATTTGTATATTTATAGGTAGGTACATAATATAATAATAGAGTTTTGGTTTTAAATATTTTTTGTGTAAATAAAAAAGGATGAGCATGATGAGTAAAAGCTATCATTACTTTAATCCGCATAAAATAGTTAATTCTCGTGGCTGATAATGCTCAGTAGTTTCACAAGGACTTGACTGATATTTCTGTGTAGGGCTCCATCCCCCAAGAGACAGTATGAGTGGGAATCCACTCCCAACCATATTGTCTCTTTATTACCTTTTTAAGACTATTTGAAAGTAAATAGAGTAAATGATAAGAATGGACTTGTTATTCCTATATTATAGTGTGATGTGTTTTCATTATACTTAACCATTTAATAATTGCAGGTAAACCGCGCCCCCTGCCTGCGCAGACGCACGTACCGCGCTCACGGTCGCATCAACCCGTACATGTCATCTCCTTGTCATATCGAGGTATGCCTGAGCGAAAGGGAAGACGCCGTCGCCCGCGCCGCACCCGCTGACGACGCACCCGCCAAGAAAAAGCTCTCCAAAAAGAAGCTCGCGCGTCAAAAGGAGAAGATGATGAGAGAATAGACATAAGGGTTAATAAACGACTTTAACAGCAAATATGGATATCTATTTATTTATTAGGCTTTTAATAAGAGTGTGAATTTACAAAAAGCGACAAAACCAAGCCGTCAAGCGACCAAGCTGACTATCATAACATTACAAACAAAAAAATATTACTGTTTATTTAGTGTTAGATTTAGCTAGTATTTTGTTTATTTAATAAATGCACTTGCCCTTTTTTTAATTAATAACAGTTTAAAAAAAAATATATAAAAAAAATAAAAAAATGTTTCGATATCTTTTAATTTGACAGAGCAAATGTGGTCGCAATATACACTTGTTACCACTTTATTCCGTCAAATTAAAAGATATACCTAGATACAAAAATTTGTTTATAATGTTATGATAGACGGCATTTGTAAATTCACAGTTTTATATCGTCAATAATGTAGGGGTGCGCGACCGAGAGAGCTGCAGACGAGAAGAGCCCCCCCGCCCCCCCCACCCTTCGTGGTGATAACAGGCCCTTGGGGCTTTTAGCGCAACTCTAAAGGCGGGCCTGAATAGGTGCAGTTTGCAAAACAACGCACCGCAAACTATCTCGGCGCGTTAAGATTAGAATTCGCGTGTTTTTCCAAACTGTTCGGGCCCGCGTTTAAAGTTGCGTAAGGCCCCTGGGCCCCGATTCTACTAAACCAATTGCTAATGAATTGCTTCATTTTTTCTTTTCTTTCGACACTATCTATACCAAAAGTGTCAAAGGGGTAATTTTTGAGGCAATTCATTAACAATTGGTTTTTCACTTTTTATCTATAACCAAAAAGGCAATTTTTGAGGCAATTCATTAACAACTTAAAAACAATTGGTTTAGTAGAATTAGAATCGGGGCCCAATACTGAACTAGGATCAGTGATACCACTTCACTTTCTAGAAACGCACCGCTTGTGGTAAACATACCTACGTTAGCACTTGGCGAACAGACTGACTGAAACTGCATGTGTAAGTAATCCGGATAATAATACAGCAATTTAGTACCAACTGGGCCCCGATTCCCCTGGGGAAAAGTGAAAAACCAATTGTTTTTAAATTGTTAATGAATTGCCTCAAAAATTACCCTTTTGACATTTTTGGTATATAGATAAAATGTCAAAAGTAAAAAATTTGAGGCAATTCATTAACAATTGTAAAACAATTGGTTTAGTAGAATCGGGGCCCTGGTTCTAATAAACCAATTGTTTTTCAATTGTTAATGATTTTTCTCAAAAATTGTCCTTTTGACACTTTTGGTATAGATGGTGTCAAAAGTGAAAAACTAATTGTTTTTAAATTGTTAATAAATTGCCCCAAAAATTACCCTTTTGACACTTGGTATATAGGTAGATAAAATGTCAAAAGTAAAAAAATTGAGGCAATTCATTAACAATTGTTCATTAGCTATAAAAATCTGCAAGTTGAAGTGGCATTGGGCAGGCCACATTGCTCGAAGAACTGATAACCGATGAGGAAGAAAGGTTCTTGAGTGGAGACCGCGAACCGTAAGACGCAGCGTAGGTAGGCCTCCCACTAGATGGACCGACGACATTGTGAGGGTCGCGGGCATCCAGTGGATGCAGGTGGCAGGATGTCGTTCAGTGTGGAGGCCTATTCAGCAGTGGACGTCTTCTGGCTGATGATTAACAATTGGTTTAGTAGAATCGGGGCCCTGATCTGATGATGGAGCCATGAGTGGATAGTTGGTCAAAGATGGTGGGACGAGTCAATCATCCTTTTTTGGCTACTAGTTAATCCTTATTTTGGAATAATTTGTTATATAGGAAGTTTTAAAGAGTCGTATACCAAGAATTTCCACTGTCCACGTCATAGCATGCACATCTCTCATCAGATTCTCGTCACCAAGTGTAATAAACCCTCGAGTTTGGACTCTTTTACGAGTCATTAAAGCGTGTTTTTTAAACTACTTGACTATAGAATAGACTAAGCCATTTTCTTAGACTTGAGCATCAGCACACAATTGCTACTTATATCGGTTTTCGGCTAGGAACATTTCGGTGAGTGCATCGGATCTAAATATCTTTAAATATCTGGGACATTATTGCACACATGGTCATCTGACCCCAAACTAAGCAAAGCTTGTAATATGGCAGCCAGAAACTGATATACATACATATATATTATTAAATACATACTTAAATAGATATTAACACCCAGACATAGAACAAACACAAATGTTCATCACACAAATGTTTGTCCTAGATGGGAATCGAACCCACACCCCCAAGCGCAGGAAGTAGGTTCACTACCAACTGAGCCACCGGGGCAGTCAAAGATCAGCGCGATATAATTATCTTTTGCCTATATATCTATCTGAAAACCCGTACGAAGCGCTTTGATTCCACTCTTATTGCGCCAACTGCTGTCTGCGGAATGCCCTGCCTGAGTAGGTGTTTCCACGCTTCCATTAATTTTTTCTCAGGTGTTCCCCGATAGTTACAATAGATGTCATCAAATCATGTGTGAATCGTTTTCTTCTGTAGACAAGCGCCATCGTCCCTTAACATTAGGAGAGTTGTGGTCAAACGCACGCCTAGTATAGAATAAAAAATATATACCTACTTATGAGTAGTAAAAAAAAGGAAAATTATTATTATTACTACTACACATCGTAGGTGTCTGATCATTAAAAAAACGGTGTACTTATCTGTAACAAGCTGTAGCACTACTAACAAAGGTGATCAACGTATCTAGTACCCTTTTTCTAGTAGTAACATCGAGCTATATTACTACGTATAGAGGAGACGGCGCACATCCCTACTATGTTCCGTCCAATTGCAGTCATATGGCAGCACATCACTTAGTTGCTTGCTAGCTCTTGAGCAATTAAGTCATGTTTGTTTTAAAACGAAAAAAGTTCAAAAGTATTAAATATGGTATCGTGTGTGTTAAGATATTGCACGAATAATTCAAAGAATACGTCGAAGTGCAAAGGAATAACTTTCCATCGGTGAGTAATTAGATAATCATTTACAAATTTTACAATTTAAGTCGAACAAAATATTCTCGGACGTAGCGTGGATGCCGTGTTGCGTCATTTGTCATAGACTAAAAATTAAGATGTGACATTGTGTTTGTAACAAGTGTAGGTAGAATTAGTTGAAGTTTTTTTTATATAGTGGAATATAATAATCTAACACATATTTAGAAAAGTACTGCCTAGTGATTTAATAAAAAAAGATAAAAAATATGATGAAAAATAATTATTGTCTTTTGTAAAATATAATTTTAATTTTAAAGGTTTCCACGTCTGGGCCGTAAAGATAGAGAAAAATGGATTGCATTTGTCCAGAACAATCGAAACGAAGAAACGTGGTTACCATCTAATAATACTTACATTATGTTCCTTGCATTTTCGCGAAGAGGATAAATATACCACAAAATCGGGAAGGCGTTTTCTGAAGAAGTCTGCTGTACCTTGTGAAGATGTAAGTAACAGTCATGAAAATAGTTTTGCTCAAGACAAGTAACAAAATATTATATCAGTCGTCCTTAATATTAATTATGTTATGTTTTTTTTAGCCAAGAGTGTGTCACAGTAGTACTGGAACAATGGACGATTAACTGGTTCCCAGTTAATCGTCGGATACATATCTGGTTACATTTCCCGGATTCTGACAAGGTCATTAAAATGCAAAGTATGTGTGGATAGCTTAAGTACAACAGAAAGGCTGCCACATCATAAACTTATAACTATCAAAGATATGGGTGGCTTGTCGTACTCTACAGAAGACGTATATAAAATATGTGTCGCCACGGAAACTGTAATACGAAAACTTATAAAACAAAGTGGTTGGAACCAATCTCTCTACTAAATATTATTTTAGTTATATTACAGTTAATACTTTGGAATATTTTGTTCAGAAGGAAGTATTTACATCTTTACTTCAACATTCTTTTAATCAACCAAGCACCTTAAATCACAGAACACATTTGATACGAGCCATCATAAACAAGTACACAACAATTCGCTTGAAACATGAAGCTAAAACTGATCAGACTAATAATGTTTTATCTAAGCGGCAAAAGTTAACTAAACTTATACTGTTCAAAGGTAACTAAATAAACATATTATTACAAAAAATACTTACGGCTTTTATTTTATCTTAGATCAAATCACAAGGCATTTTTTTAAGGAATGAGACTCTCCATGGCTCTGAACCAGTTAATATAGGGACATACCATTAATCAAGAAGAAATATTTTGTATTGAATAATTAGCTTACCTGGAAAGGTTATTACTAGTATAATTGTGCTACCTACAATTCAAGACGTAATCTATATAAAAAACCAGTAGTGTCCTGAGGTTTCCCCTGCTATACCATAGGAATAGTATATTTTCCCTGAAAAGCCTATGTGGTAATCCAGGGTATAAGCTACCCCCATACTAAATTTCATCAAAATCTGTTCAGCCGTTACCGAGTTGTCTGGGAACAAACACACTTACATACCTTACACACGCACAAACTTTTTCGCAAATATAATATTAGTGTGATTAAGCAAACAATGGTATATATTAAATACTTAAACGAATTAATTAATTTAACTGAAATATTCATATTATAATATAATACTTTCTATTGTTCAATTAATTCAACTAATAATAAATTATGAAACAAAGTGCGAATTCAATTGAAGCTTGTTAGGTAATATAAAACTACGTCACTTCTGTAGTCAGTCAGCAGTTTAGTCTATAGCAACGACAGGTTGATGCAGAACGTTGAACGAAACGCGTAAGCGCTTTGAAAAATCGCGGCGCTTACGACTTTTTCGTCGCGAGAAAACTATACCTTATAAGCGTTCTAGCGCTGAATGTTTATATTGGCTGGTTAGACGACTAATTATTGTTTCGGCGGTGAAGCAAACTTTAGGTTATATTCTTAACAAAATTGAGCATGATCTTTGTTTATGGTAGCTTAGGCATGTCGATTCTTCCTGAAAAAAATCGATTTTCGAATCGATTCGAATCGAAGTCCACTGAATCGATTCTCGATTAAATCGGCCTCTGGAAGATCGATCTTCGATTAATCGATTCGATCTTCTATTTGGTTAGATTCTCGAGGACAAACTTATGCCTACTATTCAATTTAAAAATATTTTTATTTGCAGCAGAATAGATCGAATCGATATAGAAAACGATTTTTAAATTGAACAAGTATTAATTGCAAGAACAATTACTAGTTTTCGGTGAAACAAAAATATCGATCAAGATACAAAATATATATACCATACCGCATAATGCATACCTTCTCCTTTTTGGAAGTCGGTTAAAAATTATATTACGATTTAATGATAAAGAAGTTAATAATTAAATGGTCACCTGCTGGAAACATGCTTTAGCTCACTTTTTTACTTATAAATACAAAGCAAATAGATCACAAAACAAATGTTATGTACACTGTTCATAGAACACCATAAAGTATAATAAAATTATATACTATTATATACTAATTATTATACATTCCGGATACGTTTTTGTTTTTGGGCTTATAACTTGGTATGCTAAAGCCATTGAGGCCATACTGCCTCGTCTTACGTAGTTTAGCACAGAAGTGGGATTTTTTTAGGTTAGATTCCCTTCTATTGTTTGTGTATTTTAGTCATTCTGCCCCAATAAAGTGGTGGAAACTTTACTAGGGGCATCTATGGAGTTTTGGAAACAACATGTAAATACGCGTTCACAAATACTTCGAATAAAATCCACCATTATTATTTCACATTAACAGTCAAAATACAAAAATGAAAATAATACCATGAGGCAACATGTTTTCTTCGCGTTGGTGCCAAAACTCTCATAACAACAAAGTATATAATAGAATATTCTAGGTTATTAAGGATTTTTATTCGCTATTCTGATGGTGACAGTTGTCAACCTGTTCGCGCCCTTAGCGATGATAATGCCGTTACTTCTAACATAACTACCGTAATAAGCCGCGCAATTTGCGCATACTATAGTTCGCACAGGCTGCTAGACTACTGTTCGATAATTAAACTTTTACAGCATATAGATACTTTAACGATCTAGAAAACCGATTCATAAACCATAGATAATCCCGTGAAATATTATCGATTCTACGTGGAATGCACTGCATTTTTACGATCTATATTAGCACCTCAATATCAACATCGTGAATCGGTCCGATTCTCAGGGTTCGAGAATCGATCCACTCTGTCAGATCGATCTAAAAAATCGATTTTCTGCCCTCAAAAAATCGATTTTCCGATTAATCGATTAAAGATCGACATGCCTATGGTAGCTTCTCTATACGTAGTAATAAAGCTCGATGAGTAGTAAGTAGTTTTTTATCTATACGACTGCAGCGCCGAGTTTGAGAATAACTAATTATATTAATATTTAAGATAATTTCAACAAACCTTAGATAAGCCAAAAGCCAAGGAAGATACTAGTATATATTATCATTGGATAAGCTAACTAGGTAAGCTTTCCATCAGCATGATAGTCTCCAAAGGTAATAAGGAAAATGAAATACTTTTTTTTTGGGTATAATGAAGTTTAATAGATAAACTTATAATTAGATGTGTATTTAGAATGCAACATTATATTTCCTCAAACAAAATGCATAAATGATACCACTACCGTATACTATTATAACTATTAGCTTATCCTGAAAAAAAAACGATTTAAAGATTTATTATCGAATCTAAAATCGGCACCCCAAGTCACATATCTTAAAATAATCCATCCATGATTCTTTTTCTTCTTTCAAGTCGATGTTCTTCATTTCTATCCACGATAAGTACTAATTCTAATTTAAAAATGGAGATGACAAGACCTGCACTGACACCACTGACATCCCGTTTGGGGTAGATATATTATGCATTTGCCCCTGCCAGCCGAATTACTTAAAACACCGGAGCACAGCTTTTAGCCGCTGACACTGTTCTACGCATATTTCGTCAGGTGTTGTGGTACTGGAGATTTGTTGTGGAGTTTCTTCAAGGTGTCCCGACCTTAATAGTATGTCGTCTGTAGCCTTGCAGTGCAGTTAGTACTCTACGGTCTCGTTTCCCCTGTAGACAGCCTCTGCACAGAGATATGAAGCTCCAATTTCGTGCAAGTGACTGTTTAGCTCACAATGACCTGCGGTGGTACCTATCATTATATGGATTATCCATGTCTAAATCTTATTATTCGTCATTATCTAAATCTACTTTCTTATAAATAATCTTCTGTCCTGTACACGAACTTCACTGAAATAGACACAACAAAATGTTAGTTCAAGAAATATACTTCAACCTTTCATATCAGGTTTCGTGACATTTCGTTACACATACAAGGAGCATGAGATCAATGCTACTGCATTAATTTGACGAGCTTCACGCTGTCTCATTTAATAGTCTCTACTGATACTCCATAAAGGTACAGTATATTGCAGACCTGGGGGTATCAAAACCGCAAAAACATTCTTATTTTAATCTTACATTGACTTTTGTCTTGCTCTTTCATTATCCGATAGAGCGAGAAAGCTCGATGCAAGATAAATAATTATGTGGGGCGTGTTCAAATATAGCTGACAGTAAGCCCCTGACTGTCCGCCAGTAACCCGTTTTTGCTTTTAATGGATATTAGGCGTACAGTATCCCAGACGCCGCAAACTGAAGGCGTAAAAGCCGCTCAATCGCTCGCGCACAGCGCCGCATTGAGCCGCCAATGAGCGACCTTCAGTCAGTCTGTATCGCTCTCTCTGGCTGCTTGCACGTTAGTTCAGTTTCTTTTTTTGCTTGCGACACAGGCGAATTTCAATTCCATTAGTATTCACTATACGCTAATATTTGTACACGGCCTTCAGCCGCTTCTAAGACATCCTAAGTATGATTTCATAGCACGGTCCACTAGCGCATCGAGCGGGTGCGGGGTGCGGAGGACTTGTCAGTAAAGGCCATACAGAACAATCAGCATCACTGCAAAACGCAATCCCCGCAGCTCCGCGCAGAAAATCGACAGTTAAATCCACATAGGTAACTATGAAATCAACCTTTGTCTGACTTCTGACATGTCAAACAATGTTTATTTAATAAAAAAGTATTATACACAAAGCAACATTAGGTGAGGTGAGGCACCATCCCAACCTTTTTCAAAATTGAAAACCATAAGTTCTAAGAACTTTAGAATACTGTAGATACCCGGCTGTACTCCAGTACAGCCGGGCTGTAAAGCATTCCACCACAAAAACCGCTCTATGCTTGAGCCCTCAAGATGATCATGATTGATAGTTTTGATAATAGTAAGCAAGAAACTTGCTAATAGTAAGCAAGAAAATTAATTCTCAGATAATTTTCTCAATTTGGTGGGATCGGTTGGTACCTTATAGGTAGGTAGCAGCGAGGCATAAATTAAAGAAAAATTTGCAACCTTTTCACAAACGCTAAGCCCACAATTCCAGACATATTTAGTCCTGAGTATAGACTACTCGTGCAGATAACTTTAGCAGGTGTAGACAATGACACGAGTCAAATAAACTGAGCCAATCCCTAGTAGCCCGCGCCTTAACTTGCCCCGCTAAAAACATTAGTATAAATTATATCCAACCAGCCATAACCATAATATGTTTTTCTTCCCCCTTAAGATGATTTTGGCATCGCACGTCTTGCAAATATCCAAACAAGTTATAATCACAGTCAGAGTTAGGCAAAGTAAGTCACGGTCAAGTCTAAGTCATGCGACGCTTTGATAGAGAGGTGACGAGTTTACTAGAGGCTTCTATTGACATTGTTTCTTAATAGGCGAAGATAGCGCGTAACATGCATCCACAAAAAAAAAATGTTAAAAAGCGCGGCGCGGCACTCCGTATGTTGGAATGGCAGCAATAGGGTAGATGACTGATGTTTAGATTGTTGAAACCAATAGGTTTGATGAAGAATTTAAGTAAATATAATATATTTATTAAAAAAATAATTTAAATCGGTTATTAATGTTTAAGCGTTTAAAGTTTTTGGTAGAGCAAACTCTGTCCCTTTCCCACAAAACAAGAAATTACGTCACGCCTCTGTTCGCCATACTTGTCAGAATATAATTTGTATGGCGTACAAAGCGACGTCATAATTTGCTGTATCGCGCTCTCTATCATGATATTAACATGCTTACAAGTTGCTTATTTTTGATCAGATTTTCATTTTGTTTTCATTAATCAGCTATATTTATGGGCTAAATTTTAATAGGACAATAAAAAAAACAGTCATCTAGCCTATTTGGTGCCACAGGACCGCACGCCTTGGAAATTACTCGACACGGGCCTAGACAGGTGGAGCAACAGCTTTAACTAGCTCCAGGTAATTGCACACAGCTGTTGACATGTTTTACATCACAATAAAACTTTAAGTCTCAACAAGTTAGTTGACGTTAGTCATGTCCAGGTTTTCCACTTGCCAACTGCAATATTTCAGTTTGCAGCAACTTGCAAAGGAATTAATTATTCATAATGATCACAAACTTGTTACTTCCGCGTACCAAGCCGATCAATTCAACCACAACATCGTGTAGAAAATATCTTTCCCACTATGGTTTATTATACACCGTGATAGTGTCACTCCTGGCATATTTACCCTGGCAAAATTGTCATTTGCCCCTTATGTTAAATATGGCTTACACAAAAAAATCCAATACGACATTGCAACTTGGCTGAAACATTGCAACATGGTAAATAATGTTTTCAAATTGCGAATATTATCAAAGTCGCCTTCCAATACTGTACAATGCGACAAATATGGCTTGGCTTACAACATTGCCCCAGGCGGCAAATATGACTTGTCCGACAACTTTGTCTTATTCATCATTGACGGCGCTTGGTCTACTGCGACTGAGTATAAGACCTGAAGAACAAGACTGATTAGTTTCCTACTTACCCAGCTCACAACTTCTTCACTTCGATAACTTGGCCGTCCACTTTGGTGCGATGGAATAGTGCTGTGTGACGATGAGGAACATTATAATATATGATGTTGATACAATATATTTTATTTCTAGAAAGTATTAAAATTAAGAATAGACCAATATGAATACAAACAGAGTACAAATCAATGTATTAATTATGAAAAAGTTTTACGATAGGACCAACACTTAAATCATGAAAAAAACACCAGCGGCCCTAGTACGAGCACTTGCGAAAAAGTATTCGTTCCGTAAACGATAGCAAAATGTATTTAACCTCTCCCCCCGTCCTTGACATAGGTTGTCACATTTTCAGAACACCCTCTCCGCTGATGTGATTACACACATTTTTTTAATTTATGCATGTATGTAAAAATAATCAAAGAAAACAGATATTTTAATTTTTTTGAATTTTAGAATCTCACTTGCATTGCCTCCCCTTGTCAGACTATGTATTATTCCGGTGATATCCCCCCCATCAACGTGTGACGTAATTTATTTTTTCTGAGCAATGGTGCGAGCAGTAGTACTCCATTGACGATCGAACTTATGTTGGTGGTATCATGTAAATGTAAAGGATACAAATGCAAGCGTCCGCGTCTCGTGGCGAGTAAAAGGAGACGAGGGCGCGGCCCGGGCCGGTGAGCACGGCCGAGTGCACCTTGCCTATCTCGCTCATCTTGGACTGCAGGGCTGCAGGGGTCACGCTCGGAGGCAACTGTACACAATGTTAAACAAGTCGTGAAAACACATTAACGTAGGACGCACTGTGACACGATGAAGTGACGATATACGCTAGGTAGTTGACAATGTCTGAAAGCAAAAAGCCAAAGATTAGTGGCGTGCCTTGGGCGAGAACTAATTTCAAATTACGTATAAAATATGTCAATAAGTACAATTAATAAAAAAATAACAAGTTCAATTTTGAAAATTGCTCATCATTTTTAACCGACTGGACAGATTGTTGGCAAGCGAATCACCAGAAAACCGCATTCAAATAGGTTCAGTCGTTTCGGAGAAAATTTGTAACAGACATACGAATACACATACACGATCTTTTTGCCCCAAACGCACAGGCGCGGATCCACCGTTGTGAGCACGATACCCATCGATCACGCCCACAACCCTAATACGTGACTTGTGACGCCCCAAGGCTTTTCCCGCGTGAAACTACCATACACTGTACAACATCTTGGTCAGGCCGTCATGTAATTTTTTATAAACATTTCCTATATAGGAATGCACTACATCGATCATGCACGAGCAAAGTTCATACGCTGACTCGCACTTGGCCGATTTTCGGGTGGCTGTTACCACAACTTTTGTTGAGGGCTGGATCCGCGCCTGCAAACGCATAATACCGTCTCGTTTTCATTGTAAGTTACAAAATGCTAGAAAAACATTTGGGATATAACGCTATATACGTCACAAATATTAATTTCACAGAAAAGTTTGTTGACTAATTGTTTATTATTTAATCTGTTGGCGACTTGCGTTGAAGAAAATAAGTCTAAATTATGATATTGAGTATACATACATAATTGAACGTCACAATGCAGTTGTCACATGTAGAAGTTTTATCTGTATCACCTGGAAAAACAATCAATTTATAAAAAGAATATGTATCTTTGAATGCGGGCAATTTGGGTCTACGATTTTGACTCATTAAAAAACTTACCTTTAATGCCTTGCACGTTTGGCCCCGCTTGCATATTCGTTTTACTTTGTACGTTTTGAAAACCTTGTTTACTTTGCACGTTTTGAAAACCTAGTGTATCTGGCACCTTTGGTAAACTACTTTGTGTATTATATGCTTGCATATTCTGACCTTGCATATTTGGTACGCTACTTTGTGTATTATATGCTTGCATATTCTGACCTTGCATATATGGTAAACTACTTTGAGTATTATATGCTTGCATATTCTGACCTTGCATATTTGGTACACTACTTTGAGTATTATATGCTTGCATATTCTGACCTTGCATATTTGGTAAACTACTTTGTGTATTATATGCTTGCATATTTGGTACACTACTTTGAGTATTATATGCTTGCATATTCTGAGTTTGCACATTTTGAACACCTTGTAAATGCGGTGTGGCTTGCATATTATATCCTTGTGTATTCGGTACATCTTGCATATTTGTTGATACTGGATGATTGTAGTTATATCCAAGCGTATTTGGTCCATTAGCGGATTGAGTAACATTCCAACCCGTCGACGCTTGAGGTTGCGGGTTTAGTTGTGTTTGTAGAGTATTTAGACCAGTGAGTAAGGTGTTCCCAGCGCTTTGCTGTGTGAGCAACTGTAGCTCTTGGCTTACTTGAGGGTTCAGGAGGGCACTGAGCGCTAACAAAGAATTATTTGCCACAGGATTTGTCAAACTAGATCCCAAAGTCGCTAACGCGTTCTGCATATTATTGTGCACAGATGTGCTCGTATTTGACTGGGGTTGTAAAGAGTTTTCAGAATAGACGTTACTGCTGTTATTTGCTTTGTTCTCGTCAGTCCTTTGATTATTTTCAAAAGAAATTTTAAGAGCGGCTATTTCATTCATAATCATATTCATACCGTTTTGCAGTTCTATGGAGTTTCTAACGTTTTTTAAGGGGAGACCGTCCTTGCCCAAGCCGGGGCCGAAAGCCTTGAGTCCGACGGGTAGGATGTTTCTATCAAAAAAATATTTTCTATCCATGAACACTTTCATATTCTTGCCGAAACATTCTTGATTGTGGAACATAGATATAGCCTGAAATTTATATAAAAGTTATGTACGTTTATAAATAAGGATAACGCCAACGTTGATTTTTAATTATTATACAATAGGCGTTTGGCCGCCACCTCGCTTGATGTTAAAAAAGCGATGTTCGCCTAGAAGAAACCGATTCAGTCGCGATTTGAAGACACCCAAATTGTAAGGAAACACCCATTCAGGCAGCGCATTCCATGGGCTAGCAGTTCGCATAATAAATGGGGAATCAAAGCGCTTCGTTCGGGTTTTCGGAATTTCAACCATATTTTATTCACAAAACGTACAGCTATACATGACAATAAAATCTGGATAATTAAGCACTATTTACACATTTCCGCATATATTTAATTTACAGCGGGTTCGCGTTTAATTAGGTTTTCTTAGGTCTTGGTCAATGTAACAGATTAGAAATAACATGATTTAAAAAAGAGAGCTCAGAATTCTCACCAAACTAGTTCTAAGAGAGCTTTTAATTAGTGGGGGATATGTATTAAATTGATCAAATTCATCTGACCCCAAACTAACCAAAGCTTGTAATATGGCTGCCAGAGAATGATATACATACATATTTATTTTTAAATACATACTTAAATAGATATAAACACCCAGACAAACACAAATGTTCATCGCATAAATGTTTGCCCTAGGTGGGAATCGAACCCACACCCCCAAGCACAGAAGGTAGGCTCCCAACCAACTGAGCTACCGGGGCAAATAAGTGATTTCCATGGGTTTTGGTGACTATTTGGATGATAAACAGTAATTTAAGTGTGTATGGAGTATTTACTTACCGATGATTATGTCATCTATCGCCATCTTTATTTTTACAATTGTTTTGTTATTTTAGCAATTTTTCACGGAGCACTTATCATTGTTACGGCTAGCGCAACTGTCGCGTGAATGTGGATCCAACTTGTCCCCGTACTGAGTCGGGACAAGTTGAGTATTACCGCGATTAGCGCGTCATTGTCGCATCTTTGTGTTTTTGATCGAAGATGAAGATGAAGTATAATGAATGTGCAAAACTTTGAGTTACCTGAATGGCTTCTACGGGGTGATCAAACTGCACTATGACCTTTAATATATCATTGACTCTGGCGATGACCTTCACCGAGGCTACGGAGCCGGCGTGGCTGAACAGCTTGCAGATCATTTTCTCGTCGTCATACTCGTTCGACAACTATAAACAGCACTAAAATTAAAAAAAGCGACCAAGTGCGATTCGGGTTCCGTAGCACCACACAAATATATCGGCCTTCTTGACGTGTCCGTCAACGGCGAACCTGACTAGCACCGGTTATGAGCCGTATATGGCTGGCAAAACCAAACTTAGTTTTAAAGGTCCTGTTGCAAGGCGCGCAGTGCAAATAGTTAACTATTAAAGTACAAAAAAATTGTTCAAAAAGACATCATGCCTAGACGGGCGCCCATCCAAGTACCGACCGTGCCCGACGTTGCTTAACTTCGGTGATCGCACGAGAGCCGGTGGTGATTAGAAATTTGTCACCGATATACCGATATTTTTAACCGAACCCAAAAAGGAGGAGGTTCTCAATTCGACTGGGTGAACCGATTTTGACGATTCTTTTTTTTATTTTAAAACTGCTTCCCGTGTGGTCCCATTTCAATTTGGTCCAGTTCTGACATTTTAAGTCGGTGATTTACATTGATAATTATGTTATTTTAATTGAGAGTGTGTTCTATAAAGTGTGTGAGTGTGTTGTGTGTGATTACTTACCGTTTTTACACTAGAGCAAATACAAGAATTCGTTAAAAAAAACATTTTGTTGTATGCGCTTGCCCCACCCTGACTGGTCTGACTGGCCCTGGTAAATCTGGGATGACCAAATGTACACCACTTCATACTCACAGGGTGGTTTTCCTTTCTTCCATTCATATTATTTGTATTCATTGAGCCTAAAGCATGTTTAAACATAGAAATTTTCGGTGCCTACTCCAGATTTTTATTTTTTGCCCCAACCTAAATAGCGAAATTACAGGGCACACAGAGATTTGACATCTTATATCTCGGGGTGACGAGAGCAGTGCATTGCCATCCAGGGTTTTGAACTGTTGAAGTTCAAAATTCTGAGTGGGTTTGAGCTGTTATGGGCAAGCGTGACGAGCTATCAGGCGAGCGACTTCGCTCGTCTCGTCACCCAGTATCATAAAAAAAACCCAGGGGCCATACGCTCAACTCTAAACGCGGGCCCGAATAGGTGCAGGGTGAAAAATCACGCGAACGCGAACCTCAACGCGCCGAGATACGGTTTGCGGTCGAAACTTGCGGACAAAATATAAACTGCGCCCATGATGGCGAGTATCACTTACATTATCTACGAATATTTTTGATGTGATCGGGAGTGTAACGCCAATCGACTCCAGAAAGGCCGGACTGAGCCCGTATCTCTCCGAGTTGTCTTTGTCTGCCTTCACCACATTCATCTTGTTCACCAGATTTTGGTATACATCGCTGAATTTGTTACTTTGCTTTTGGCTGTAAAGGAATCTTTAATTTAAAAGCGACATAACACTCATTCATTTAGTGACTGACAACACGTAATCTTGACTACTTACCTACGAACCTGAAATTTGGTAGGTCGGTCCTTAGGAGATGTAATGGTCGGCTAAAAGTCTACTATAAGTGGGTATATGGGGCTTGAAAGTTTATGTAGACCTAATGATTTTAATGAGTTATAAAATTATCACATTGGCAGTTTTGTTTTTAATCGCGATTAAGCCCCCTAAGTGCTGTTGGTTAGCAACGATGTGGTCGTAAAAGAAATATCTATTCACTCTGGCCTAGACAGAGCTCAGATTATAATCTGTCAGGAAGCGTACGGATTAGAAAAGTAGAATTGAAACATTTGGTACGTATTCAAGGAAAGTCCACAATGTCTGGGTGGTAGTGGGCCGATTTACTACTTACTACTAGTAGTAGAAAGGGGATGGTAAGATAAGGTCGTGTAGCTCCAATGCACATTCTCCGAAATGAATCCTATAGAAAATTGAGACTCGCTACTTTACGGCGGTGTTCTAGACTGAGAAGTTTCTTCATTGCAACGGTGTAGTCGTAGTATTTTACTATACAACTCACCAGATATTCACAGATTTTTTTTTATAAATATTTTAGGCCAATTTTTACATTGTATTGTAAAATAGAAAACACAACTCATACGTGCCGCCGGCACCGATGCCTAGTTGCAGCTCCGCAGTGGCGGATTAAGTCAGCGCGGGGCCTGTAGCAAACTCTATCAAGGGGCCCTGGGATTTCTTTAGGACCTAAAGCAAAGCCTAAAGTTTAAAGTATTAATATTAGGGAATTCCCTGTTAGTTTTGCAGTAGGTATTGCCAACTTGAGTGTGGTGCAAAATATAAATTTGTGGTGTGACCAGCGCTCTCTTTTAGAAATGTACTAAAATTTTAAATTATAGTTGAACATTTTGATACCAACTCCTTCGTGGTAAGTATTGTCCATGATGAAAAATATTGTCACGCTTCGATATAGATACCATTTTACGGTCAGAAAGCGTATGCGCGGGGCCAAGGGCGACGCCAGGCCATGGCCCGGGGGGGGGGGTTAAGTTAATATTATGGAGGATGAGAAAAATATGAATTGTAGGTAGTTTTGGAAGTTGTATTGTACTATACCTAGTGATAGTGAATTTATTCGAGTTTTGACGTGAGGGATTTATCGGCACAGCAAGACAATCGCACGGCCTTAGGACTTTGGTTTCTTTGCAGTTGGCTGCAGTTTTTAATCTCTAGGGGGGGCAGCTGCCCGCTGGATAATCCGCCACCGCAGTTCCGCCCAACCGGGCTACCATGCGCGCCGCGACTAAATTTTATCGATTCTTTTTATCGTGGCAAAGCGAGACAGGCGTATATGAAACCGGTAGGTGCGTTCTCGCTCGATAAAGAGACGACAAGATTTTGTCGCGGTGCGCGTGTTAGCCATGGTTTGTGTTGACCATTAGTTGTATGTTTCTAATTTTTTTACTGATAAGATGTTTACTTACGTTGGATAGCTGTCGCTGTTGTAGTTTTGTTGCTGCTCTTGCCAAGTTCGGAGGTTTGGCTGATTTCGTCCAAATTTGTTAACATTTGTTGAAGCAAACTTCTCCTGTTTTCGTAGTTGCTCTCTAGCTTGCATAGCCTTTATATCTGGTTTGTTATTAGGGAGCCATATAACCGGCCATTCTGTAAGTTTGTAGATGTTTTTAAAGTAGTTCACAATATTTTTTTCCCCCTGTTGGGACTTTTGGCTTCGCGAATTTGTAGTGTACATTCTTTTAATGTATTATGTTTTAGAATTTAAAGGTAGGGAAACGATACGCGAAAATTTGGATATAGGAAGGATTCGGATGGAATGACCCCAATGGTCCCATTTCAATTTGGTCCAGTTCTGTCATTTTTATGATGTCGTTTTTAACATGTCTCATCAGCGCCATCTATCGATGGTTGCAGAACTATGTTCCTAGAGCTGTCAGAAACCGCCCATTGTTTGACGTTATCTAATCACACTAATATCATAAATGTGAAAGTTTGGATGGATACATGTATGGATGGATGGATGTTTGTTACTCAACAACTCAGAAACGGCTGGATAGATTTGGATGAAATTTGGAATATACATGGCTTATGTCCTGGAACACATATGCTACTTTTCATCATCATCATAATCACCTATTTTCATCACCACGCGGATGAAACCACGGGGCGCAGCTAGTACCTTATAAATTTATTTATTATTCCGACTGGACGAATCTGTATCCATAGTCATGAAGTTTTACTTAATTAACACGTTTATATTAGCTTCAGTTGCAAACGCTAAATAAACAAAGAAATTATGGAAGTCGACTTCTATTTGTCGCATCGATTAGAATCTTGCCAGTATATGTTCATATATATTTTTTGCCATCATCAGGCGAGTTGGCGGTGAAACGCAAGCCTATTTAAAAAAAGATGGATGATGATTATAATTTGGTACCATCGAACTGCCATCGAGCCAAAGGTGGATAGTGAAACTCTTCAATGGCTACTAGTAATATTTCTCGCAGTTTAAAAAAACACACTTTAAAATAGCTAATCCTGAAGATCCTGGTAAGGATAATGGGACAAACTATTTAAATTATTGCATTGTCATCAGTCCTTGATAAGTGTGCAAAATTTCATTTTAATTCGACGTTTTGAAGGAGTTGAAAATCAAGTTCAAAGATTCTGTTACATACATACATACCAAGCTAATAAAAACGTGTTAAAAAGTAGTTAGATTAAGGGTATTTTAGGGTTCCGCACCCAATGGGTAAAACGGGACCCTATAACAATTTTTTTTTTTGTGAAAAGTGAAATTTTCACAGTTGATGTATTTCTGTTGCCGCTATAACAACAAATACTAAAAAACAGAATAAAATAACTATTTAAGGGGCCTCCCATACAAAAAAAAACATGTTTTTTGCTCGTTTTTGCTCGATATTGATAACGGCATCATGTAGACGCTTGAAATATTCACAGAATATTTAGTTATATATTCACTTTTAAAATAAATAGTTAAATTAAAATAAAACTAATATTTAAGAGGGCTCCTGATGGTAAGCAGTCACCATCGTCTATGCATACTTCTAACACCAGAGGCATCACAAATACTTTGCGACCCTTTAAAACTATTAACTCGTCTTTTGAAGAACCCCATGGAAAAAAGGCATTTTTAATTTTGCCCAAACATTCCAATAATGTCAAGCAATCTTTCAAATATTTTGTCCCTAAAATCTTGTTCGGCCTATTACAAGTTTTTTTTTAAGTTAGCTAAACGGTCCAGCCATTCTTAATTGATGCTCTTACCAGCGCGTTGTATTTAATTTTAATTTATGTCGATGATTAATACATTGGAAAATGCACAATACACGAGACGCCAAAATCCAATCAGGAGGAAAAAAAGTACAATAGAAGCGAAGCGACGTTGATATTTCGTAAATTAGGAAAATAACATACTTTTATTTTGATAAGTAGCCCAAATCTTTTTGGTTGTTGGTGTAGTAATCACATTGTTGATCATGTGTTTTGCCTCAGTGCATAGAGCGGTGCTCGCGAACAGCACATGGCATTTGCCGATGAAATATTTGGACGGCTTGGATACACCATTATTAACAGATGCTTTATCTAAATAAACGAATAGTAACCCTTTGAAAATTTCCTGAAACAGAAAATATTTAACCTCTTATTAACAAGTCTCTCTCTCTCTCTCAACCTCAAGAGAACCTCAAAAGTACCCCTTCTGGGGGTACATTTTAACCCCCCACCACTTATGCACAACTCCGCCGAGGAGGAAAACCTAGGGTAGTCATATTGGGCTATAAATGAAGCCATTAAAACAATAAAACCTTTTGTAGCAATTAAATCCGATTTGTCTAATTTTTTGGTTCAATTCTAATGGACTATAATATGTCTTTGAACTTTTTAGGTTTGTAGGCATACCGGTTTCCTCACGAAAAGCGATGGCATCATAACTACACATAAATTATTTAAGTACTAAATTAGTCATTAGTACAGGGCCGAGGATCAAACCCGGTGCCGTCAGATTGTAAAACGCATATGCTACCGCTCCATTTTTCGCTATAAATCAGTAAAAAAAATTGTTAATAATTTTGCATACTAACCTCGTTGTCTTTAGTATGTTCCTTAATGTAGTCTTCGATTTGGGACCTAGTCCAAGTCAGTGGTATATTGATCAGTCTCAGCACTCTATTGTCCGGGATTTCATCATTTTCAATCTTGCTGACCTTTGCCTTCACTGGAGCCAGGGCATCGTCTGAAGCGTGCCGTTTAGTTGCCTTAACTGGAGATACACGTTTTTAAGATCTTCAGCACAACTAATGACCGATGGGGAAGAAAGCTTTTTGAGTGGAAACCACAAACCGGAAGACGCAGCGTAGGTAGGCCTCCCACTAGATGAACCGACGACATTGTGAGAGTCGCGGGCATTCAGTGGATACAGATGGCAGGATGTCGTTTAGTGTGGAGGTTAAAGGGGGAAGCCTATGTTCAGCAGTGGACGTCTTCTGCCTGATGAAGATCTTCAGCAGATGGTGTATGGAGACTGAAGAATAAGCCACGCATTTGCTGCTGGATTGCAGCAGCGTGGAAGAACAACCAAACGTTATCCGCGGATCACCGAGGACGCTCCAGGAAGTAGGCACAGGCATCAGCGAGCTGCTGGCTTTCCTGGAGGTGACCGGGTAGCTGATTGAACTTGACTCTAATTTCACATTTATGTTTTTGATGGGATTTCTCTTTTCATCGCAGCCACGACGCGACGCAGCGATTCTAGTGGATATATCTACGTCCTACGTCTTGTCTGTGTGTAACTTACTTGAGCTGGCGGTTTCATTCAGCATAGTGTTGGTGTTCATGGGACAGTAGAACGATATGTGGTCAGGCTGGTTGCATGTATAGCAAGTTTTTTGTCGGGTGCGACCGCTGCTGTCAGTTGTCGAAGTTGACGGATTCATAAATAGAGGCGTACCTGGAACATTAAATCAAGTATTAATCAGTCGGATTTAGAGGTCTGGAGACCCTGGAGCAATTAGATAGATACTCTTTATTGTACACACTACAAATAACATACACAAAACACAATAAAACAGCTTAAAACTAGTGCAACAATCGGCGCTTTAAAGAGTGGAGGCCCCTGCCTATTTTTAATGTTTAACCGACTTCAAAACAGGAGGTTTACATGTTTTTTTATGTTTGTTACGCGATTACTCTGCCCATTATGCATTGATTTTGATGATTCTTTTATTGGCACATACTTAGAGGTGTTTCCATATAAATTTCATCGAAATCGATACAGCAGTTTGGTTTTTAAATCAAAATAACTAGAAAAAATATGTCTAGTGTATTTATTCATATATATTTTTTATACAGTGAAATCCTCAATGAATATCACCGGCCCTGGGGTAGGCAGGGTGATTATGTGAGACTCACCGCCAGAAAGGCAGCCTACCCACTAAAAACCATGGAGTGTTCCATCTCGGCGCTCAGTGTCGACAGTCACGCTTTTGCACTCCACCGCGACCTCGACAGCGCTAGCCCTTCCGGGCTCCACGTCAAGAAGCTAAACTTCTCCTCACACGGTGACGATGTGTCGGAACACCACACACACCGTACATCCTCACCTGGACCAGACCAGCTAATGGGCGTCAATAATAAAGACAAGCTAAGATAATAAAATTTAAATTTGCAAGTTGAAGTGGCAATGGGCAGGCTACAACGCTCGAAGAACTGGTAACCGATGGCGAAGAAAGGTTCTTGAGTGGAGGCCACAAACCGGAAGGCGCAGCGTAGGTAGGCCTCCCACTAGATGAACCGACGACATCGTGAAAAACGCGGGCATTCAGTGGATGCAGATGGCGGGATGTCGTGCAGTGTGGGGGTTAAAGGGGGAGGCCTATGGCTAATGATGATGAAGATAATAACGAGAGAAAATAAAAGGTTCCCAGTGCTTACCATCCAGATTGACTCTCATGCCTGTTGTGTAATCAAAACGGCCGATATAAACTTTATATACTTTGCCAAGTAATGATTTAGCTCGCCGTGCTAATTCTACTGCTTTAAAAGTCACAAGGGCTGTAGTCCTGTTCTTAGCGTTTACAATTGCTATTATGTTTCCTATGCCTTTAATTGTTTCCTGAAAGTACAATAAATAATAATAATAAATATCTGGGACATTATTGCACACATGGTCATCTGACCCCAAACTAAGCAAAGCTTGTAATATGGCTGCCAGAGACTGATACATACATTTTTTTTTTTATACATACTTAAATAGATATTAACACCCAGACATAGAACAAACACAAATGTTCGTCACACAAATGTTTGTCCTAGATGGGAATCGAACCCACGCCCCCAAGCACAGAAAGTAGGTTCACTACCAACTGAGCCACCGGGGCAGTCGCACACAATGGTTTATAATAAGCTTCTAAATGTTTACCAGTTTTTCTAAAAATTTCAGAATAAAACTGTCTTGTAACTATCATTATGATGAATACTTCGAAAATAAAAGTTACTTGCCAAATTTTATTTATACAATATTATTGTCATTATATTATAGTTTTCAGCCTGACCTAAAAGTTATATTAACTTTTAGATCAGTCTGTCGTCTAACTCGGCAAGATAAATTTTTATGACTACCTAGAAGAACATCACAAACACATTATTATTGTGATACCTAACTATAGTTTTCAGATTGACCTAAAAGTTCATGTAACTTTTAGGTCAATCTGAGAACTATATTTTACATGAACGTAATAAGTGTAAATATAAGATGAAAGCTATCGCAATGCCAAATTTAATTTATACAATATTATTGTGTTAATATTAGTTCTCAGACTGATCTAAAACTTACATTAGCTTTTAGGTCCGTCTGAAAACTATAGTAGGTACCACCATAACAATGTGTTTGTGATGTTTTTCTATTTATTTAGAAATATAGGCTTGCGTTTTACCGCCAACTAGTCTGATGTTAAGCGATGATGCAGTCTACGATGGAGCACGCTTGCCTAGAAGAAACCGATTCAATCGTGATTTGAAGACATCCAGATTGTTGATGTTCTTTTAGGTATTCATAAAAATTTACCTTACCGAATCAGATGACAGTAGCATTTCAATGGGCGAAAAGGGCTGGTCAATCTGGTCATTGATTAAATTACCAAGCTGCTCAAATAAATAATTTTAGGAACCAAATAAGTTAATTGCTGACCACCAGTTCCCATATAAGTACTCACTGCATTTAAATTATCTTCTATTAGTTTTTCTAGTTCATCTTTACTCATTGGGACAGGAAACGGACCAATTTTTAGCATCCATTCAACACTTTCTTCACCTGACTTTTTCTCTATTTCAGTGTCACTTGGTGGCGGAGATCCATTCCTACTGTCTTTATCTCCGGCTGGAAAATACAACATTTTTATTAAAGCAGTAATTTATACATTACACAATACAGAGGAACATAGAACCATCCTCCTTTTTCGAAAAACGTGCGTGTGCTCAATCTGTAGTTCGATTTCTCTTTTCATCGCTTGCTGATAGCCACGACGCAGCGATTCCAGTGGCTATCTACGTCCTACGTCTTGTCTGTGTGTAACTTACTTGAGCTGGCGGTTTCATTCAGCATACTGTTGGTGTTCATGGGACAGCAGTGCGATATGTGGCCAGGCTGGTTGCATATATAGCAAGTTTTTTGTCGGGTGCGACCGCTGCTGTCAGGTTTCGGTGTTGACTGATTCTTAAACATAGACGTACCTGGAACATTATATCCAATAAAGTATTAATCAGAGTCGGATTTAGAGGTCAGGAGGCCCTGGGGCAATTAAGGATCGGAGGCCCCTGATAATTTTTAACAGACTTCAAAATAGGAGGTTTGCAATTCGACGGTATGTTTTTTTTTGTATGTTTGTTACGCGATTACTCTGCCAATTATGATTTGATTTTGACGATTCTTTATTGGTTTGGTAGGTCATGCTTCAGAGGTGGTCCCATATAAATTTCATCGAAATCGGTTTAGCAGTTTGGGTTAACAAATCAAAATAACTGAAAAAATATGTCATCCAAGTAAACGTAGTCGGTATATATCGATAATAAATTGATAATTATTTAACACAATTTTTTTATTCAATTGTTTCAAGGCCCGGGTATGGGCAGCAGCTTCTTATTAGTACACGGTGAACGTACTGCGATCCCCAAGCCACCTGCCAAGCGTGAGAATTATGGCAACACCCCTCTCTAAGAGAAAGGCCTCTTTTCTGCAGTGGACGTTTACTGGCTGGTAAACAATGCTTGTTTTCTAATATAGAAGGAAAAGATGTTCCCTTGTCAGTTTTTTTTCTTCTCGATTATAATTTTACATTATTATTCGCTTACAAATTTTTTCCTTTTTTTAACTGACTTCCAAAAAGGAGGAGGTTCTCAATTCGACTGTTTTTATTTTAAATATTTGTTACCTCAGAACTTTCGACTGGGTGAACCGATTTTGATGATTCTTTTTTTATTTGAAAACTAGTGCTTCCCGTGTCCCCGTGGACCCGTTTTAATTTAGTCCAGTTCTGTCATTTTTGTATGAAGTCGGTTTTTTATATTGATAATTATTTTTCTTTTCGATTAAGTATAATTTTGCATATTATTCGGTTACAAAATTTTACCTTTTAAAAAGTATTTATTCATATATATTTTTTATCCACGAAATCCTTAATGGGTACCACCGGCCCCGGGGCGGCCAGGATGATTATGTGAGACTCACCGCCAGAAAGGCAGTCTACCCACTAAAACCCTGGAGTGTTCCACCTCGGCGCTCAGTGTCGACACGCTTCCGCGCACCAACGCAATTTCAACAGCGCTAGCCCTTCCGAGCTCCACCTCGAGGAGCTAAGCTTCTCCTCACGAGGTGAAGATGTGTCGGAACACCACACACATCGTACTTCCTCCTCTGGGACCAAACCAGCTAGTGGGTATCAGTAATTACGACAAGCTAAGCTAATAAAGTTCAAATTTGCAAGTTGAAGTGGCAATGGGCAGGCCACATCGCTCGAAGAACCGATAACCGATGGCGAAGAAAGGTTCTTGAGTGGAGACCACGAACGGGAAGACGCAGCGTAGGCAGGCCTCCCACTAGATGGACTGACATCGTGAGTCGCGGGCATCCAGTGGATGCAGATGGCAGGTTGTCGTTCACTGTGGAGGTTGACGGGGGAGGCCTATTTTCAGCAGTGAACGTCTTATGGCTGATGATGAAGCTAATAAAGTAATAAAATAAAAGTTTCGTAGTGCTTACCATTCAGATTGACTCTCATGCCTGTTGTGCGATCAAAACGGCCGATATAAACTTTATATAGTTTGTCAAGTAGTGATTTAGCTCGCCGTGCTAGTTCTGCTTTTTTAAAAGTCACAAGGGCCGTAGTCTTGGTCTTACGCTTTACAAGTGCAATTTTTTCTATGTCTTTAATTATTTCCTGAAATTATAATGGCTTATAGGCTTTAGCTGCACCCAAATGTTAAACAGTTTTTCTAAATTTTTCAGAATAAAACTGTCTTGTATCTATCATTATGATGAATACTTCGATCAAAAAATGCAAAGATACCACAATGATGCGCTAATCGCGGCAATACTCAAACTAGCTGGACACAATACGCAGCCAGATAAGATCCACAGACACGCTATAGTTGCACAAGCCGTATGACGTAAGAGCCGTAACAGGCACGTCAACTTGGGTAACGAACCACCGTTTGACCAACAGAACATAATAAAATTGTCTCTTTCTCTCGAGAGAAGTTCCCACTTGCGATTCAGATATAATCGCCGTCTCGCTTGCTCAACGACGGTTCACGAGTTTTGACGATGTTGTGCAAATCGAACAGACATTAGAGAACTGAGCCGTAAACGTATAAATATACGGTTGGTTTTGGTAAAATAGTTTTGTTTCGATATAAATTGTATACAGCTTGTATGTTTATATATGAAACTGCGGACGTTTATTGACTGTGATTTTGCGACTTCTATGTATAATTTTTCGAAGATCATTATGATGAATACTACCGCTTTGGTAAATATTACCATGTACAGCTCAGCCATCTAGTCAGGATAAGGTAACAGCCAGACACACACTGCCTGCCTTGTCTTAAGCGGTATGCACATGACCAGACATTCAACAATGGTATTATTAAGTGTATTGGTAAGAATAGCTGGTAGTATTTAAAAAAAATACCCATGCATTTGTAACCATAATGTTACAAGGCTATGATTTAAATGGTCAGCAGAATATTAATGTTTCGGGACAGTAAAATAATTTTGCAGGCAGTAAAAAATAATATGGCATTCAGTAATATTTTTCACGGGGATGTTCTACAGCTATAGCAAGATATAAGTGCTATTATTACTGAAATTTTTGAGGCAAAGATCATTGAAAACTTGGCTTGCCGTGTAATTCTTTCTGCTTTCAGTGGTTGTATGCAATATTTTACAGGAACATTATAAGTTTAGTGTAAAGCCAAGACCTACCCCCATTGCCAAATTTAATTTATAAATATTATAGTACGTAGGTACCACAATAGGCTTTGCCTAGTTTGGGGCCATTAGTACCGCACATACGGTTCAACTTAATTTAATAACATTTGTTTTTATCTTTATAGTACCTTGTAACTTTGTATTTCTGTTTGTATTCTGTGTTAATGTAAGTGTAACCGATGATTAGAAAATAAACATTATACAGTGGAATGCGTTTATAATGACATCGCAGGGAAATAACAAACACGTCATACTAAGCGGACGTCATACAATGCATTTTGTAGAAAAAATCGTAAATGCTTTACGACGAGGTTGAGCTGACATTTTTTTCACAAATCACTAACGAACAATGCGTGACCTTCAACTATCAATTACCCACTGAGACTCAAAACAAAAAAGCCATGCACGCGCCGAACGTCGTCGGGTATCACGTGACTCTTCCGAACACTGTCGTAGGTGTTAGGAATCATGTCGGTCACTATAACAGGACGCAATTGATTAAAAATGGGTCACAATAAGCGACATGTCACTATAAGCGAAGTCATTATATCCGACTTAGTTATAAAGAGTTTTATATGAAAACCAAATTTCGCTGTGTAATTACTTTATAATAAGCGCTTGGTCAATATAGGCGGAGTCACAATAAACGGATTCTACAGTATTATATTTAAAAAAAAAATGTTTGAGATGTTTTTTATTTATTTAAATTTTTATGACTACCTAAAAGAACATGACAAACACATTATTATTGTGATACCTAATGTAACTTTTAGGTAAGTCTGAAAAAATTACAGGATAATTACAGTATTTTACAGGAACGTAATAAGTGTAAATCTAAGTTAAAAGCTATAACGCAATGGCAAATTTAATTTATACAATATTATTGTGTTAATATTAGTTTTCAGACTGACCTAAAACTTACATTAGCTTTTAGGTCAGTCTGAAAACTATAGTAGGTACCACAATAATAATGTGTTTATGATGTTTTATTAATTTTTTTTAATTAGAAATAGGCTTGCCTTTGACCGCCTACTCGCCTGATGTTAAGCAATGATGCGGTCTACGATGGAGCACACTTGCCTAGAAGAAATTGATTCGATCGTGATTTGAAGACATCCAGAATGTTGATGTTCTTTTAGGTAGTCATAAATATTTATTTATTTATTTAATTACCAAGCTGCTCAAATAAATAATTTTGGGGACCGAATAAGTTAATTGCAGACCAAACAGTTCCCATATAAGTAAGTACTTACTGCATTTAAATTATCTTTTATTAGCTTTTCTATTTTATCTTTACTTAATGGGACAGGAAACGAATTAATTTTTAGCATCCATTCTACACTTTCTTCATCAGAATTTTTCTCTATTTCAGTGTCACTTGGTGGCGGAGATCCATTCCTACTGTCTTTATCTCCGGCTGGAAAATACATCATTTTTATTACAGCAGTAATTTATACATTACACAATACAGTGGAACATAGAACCGTCCTCCTTTTTCGTCGGTTAAAAAAGGAGGGAGTGCTCAATCTGTAGTTCGATTTCTATTTTTATCGCTTGCTGATAGCCACGACGCAGCGATTCCAGTGGCTATCTACGTCCTACGTCTTGTCTGTGTATAACTTACTTGAGCTGGCGGTTTTATTCAGCATGTTATTGGTGTTCATGGGACAGTAGGTCGATTTGTGGCCAGGCTGGTTGCATGTATAGCAAGTTCTTTGTCGGGTGCGACCGCTGCTCTCAGGTGTCGATGTTGACGGATTCATAAATAGAGGTGTACCTGGAACATTATATCCAATCAAGTATTAATTAGAGTCGGATTTGTCGGAGGAGTGAAGACTCCTGATATTTTTTTTATTTTTAGCGACTCCATACAGGTGGTTTACAATTATTTAACACAATATTTTTCTTTCGGTTGTTTCAACAAGACCCGGATATGTCCTAAAACTGCGAACAGAACCACCGGAGGATGGGCAGCAGCGTCTTGTTAGTACACGGTGAACGTACTGCGATCCCCAAGTCGCCTGCCAAGCGTAGGGATTATGGCAACACCCCTGTCTAAGAGGAAGGCCTCTGTTTAGCAGTGGCTGATGTGTGTTTCAACAAGTCAAATTCTTTCAATAAACAATGCTTGTTTTCTATTCAAAAAGGAAAAGATGTTCCCTTATCAGCTTTCCTTCTTTTCGATTATAATTTTGCATATTATTCGGTATTTACCTTTTTTAAATTATTTATTGTGTTTCACCTCGGCGCTCAGTGTCGACAGTCACGCTTTTGTGCTCCAACGCGATCTCAACAGCGCTAGCCCTTCCGAGCTCCACCTCGAGGAGCTAAGCTTCTCACACGGTGACGTTGTGTCGGAACACCAGAAACATTGTACATCCTCCTCTGGGACTAGACCAGCTAGTGGGTGTCAGTAATAATGACAAGGTAGTAAAGTAAGAACATAAAAGGTTCCTAGTTCTTACCATCCAGATTGAGTCTCAAGCCTGTTGTGTGATCAAAACGGCCGATATAAACATCAAATAGTTTATCAAGTAGTGATTTAGCTTGCCGTGCTAGTTCTGCTGTTTTAAAAGTCACAAGGGCCGTAGTCTCCTTATCGTTTACAAGTGCTATTGTGTTTTCTATGCCTTTTCTTATTTCCTGAAAGTACAATGTTTTATAGGCTTTAGCTGCATCCATATGTTTACCAATATAAAATAAAAAAAACTGTAACTTGGGGTGTATTCGCCACAGCGCTCAGTGCGCCATCGCCCTGGCGTCTCGCTCCGCGCCTACTAATTCATCGCTGCGTTTCAGGCGGTTCTCTCCTGACGAAATAATTAAAATAGTGACAGTATTTATAGCCAATAAGGGAAGTCTGGATGTTTACGGCGTGTCCATACATCTACTCAGACAAATAATACACGATTTGTGCTGTGTGCTAAGCACCTTGTTCAATGTCAGTATTAGGCAAGGCAAGTACCCGACCGCTTTGAAGAAGGTGAAGATTTCCCCGCTGTATAAGGGAAAAGGTAGTAAAACCGCGATGAAGTCTTATAGACCGATATCCCTTGTACCTGCCCTGAGCAAAATCTTCGAAGTGGGTCTGAACCAGAGACTGCTAACATTTATGTCACAGACGAGCACGCTATCAGACAGACAGTACGCGTACCGGCGCGGGCGGTCCACCACCGGCCTCGTGCGGGAGGTGGTGCGGTGCGTGCTCAGCGCGCGGGAGTGTCACCTACACGTCGCGCTCGTGTGCTGCGACTTGTCGCGCGCGTTCGACACCGCCGACCACGACCTCCTCGCAACCAAGTTACACCACTACGGTATAAGAGGGCCCGCTCTCACTCTGGTAACGTCCTTCATGTCGGGGAGAAGTCAAACCGTTGTGGGTGATGGAGGTAACGTTAGGTCCTCAGAACTGTCCAACGGTATTGGGGTCCCGCAAGGATCGTGTGTTTCCAACACCCTTTTTACGGTTCTCTTAAATGACTTACCGGCGGCGATTAAAGGCGCAGAGATTTTTATGTACGCCGACGACGTCGCCGCCGTCGTTACGGGTACGAATGCCGGGGATTTGGAAGCAAATTGCTGTGGCGTCGTTCATCATCTCGCCGACTGGTTTCGGGGAAATGGCTTAGCGCTGAATTTAGAGAAGACCTGTGTTATGAGTTTCAGTTTGGGCGGTCGGCCACCACCACAGATACGTGTGAACGCTGGAGGATCTACCATATCCCAGGTCTCCTCTACGAGACTATTGGGTTTCCTAGTAGACAGCGCCCTTAAATGGGACGAACATGTTGAGGCTGTGTGTTCGCGACTCAGTAGCGCATGTTTTGCCCTGCGTCGACTGGCTGCAACAGCGTCGAAAGAAGTCGTCAGAACATGCTACTTCGCCACCGTACATTCTGTGCTGTCGTACGGAACAGAGCTGTGGGCGCGCGCAGCCGACAGGGAGCGCGTGTTTAGATTACAGAAACGTGCAGTCCGAGCTATAGTTGGCGTCAAGTCAGACGAGTCAGTGAGGGAACATTTCAAGACGGAGCGCATCCTTACCTTGACATGCATGTTTGTGTACCAAGTAGCGGTATTCGTACACGAAAATAAGCATGTGTTCAAGGAGTTCGGAGCACATCATCGTTGCCAGAGAAGGCACAAACTTATGGCCAGGACACATAGACTGGCTAAGTCCAGTAGGATGTCCGTATACGTGGGGGGACCATCCATCTACAATAAATTGCCCGGTGACATAGCGAGCGCAGCTTCCACCGCGATATTTAAAAATAAATTGAAAATGTGGTTGTGCGAACACCCGTTCTATACATTGGACGAATATCAAAAATATAATTAAACAATGTCACTGTGTGGTACTAACGATGTGTTAATTTTTCTAATCTTAAGATAAAAAATTTACTACGCATAATTTAATTTATTTAAAAATTCGTTTTATAATTTAATTTAATTAATAATTAATTTACAAACATGTAACATGTAATCTACTGACCTGTAGCTTTGCTACTAATAAATATTTCATTTCATTTCATTTTCATTTCATTATTGTGCATTTTCCCCTACCAGCACCTACCCGAGCCAACCCAACTCCTTAAAATATCGGAGTGAGACTCTGGGGCGCTATTAAGTGTATTAGTGTGTGTGTGTGTAATAGCTGGTAGTATTAAAAATGTTACTATGCTATGATTTAAATGGTCAGCAAAATACAACAGTTCAGGTTTCGAGCAACTCTAAAATAATTTTAGGTCAGAAAAAAATAAAATTGGCATTTAGTAATAGGTATATTTCACTGGGATGTTCTACAGCTATTGCAATCCCTACTGAACTAAATGAGGCACAGATCATTGAAAACTTGGCTTGCTGTATAATTCTTTCTGCTCTCAGTGGTTGTATCCTATATTTTACAGGAACATTATAAGTGTAAATCTAAGATAAAACCTACCGCAATGCCAAATTTAATTTATACAATATTATTGTGATAATATTATAGTTTTTAGACTGACTTATTAAATTTAAGATCAGTCTGTCGTCTGACTCGGTAAGGTAAATTTTTTGACTAAGTACCTAAAAGAACCTCTCTAACACATTATTATTGTGACCCCTAACTATAGTTTTCAGATTGACCTATAAGTTAATGTAACTTTTAGGTCAATCTGAAAACTATATTTTACAAGAACATAATAAGTGTAAATCCAAGATAAAACCTACCGCAATGCCAAATTTAATTTATAAAATATTATTGTTTTAATATTATAGTTTTCAGACTGACCTAAAAGTTACACTAAATGTTAGGTCAGTCTGAAAACTATAGTAGGTACCACAATAATTATGTGTTTGTGATGTTCTTTTAGGTAGTAGTCATAAATATTTACCTAACCGAGTCATATGACAGTAGCATTTCACTGGTCAAAAAGAGCTGGTAATTGATTAAATTACCAAGCTGCTCAAAAAAATAATTTTCGGGGTCAAATAAATTAATTGCAGACCACCAGTTCCCATATGAGTACTCACTGCATTACAATTATCTTCTATTAATGTTTCTAGTTCATCTTTACTCATTGGGACAGGAAACGGACCAATTTTTAGCATACATTCAACATTTTCTTCATCTGACTTTTTCTCTTTTTCAGTGTCACTTGGTGGCGGAGATCCATTATTACTGTCTTTATCTTCGGCTGGAAAATAAAACATATCATTATAGCAGTAATTCATGCATTATTTTACCACCAGTGACCCCAGTCTATAATCTAGATTAAGATTAGAGAACCAGGTTTGTCAAGTATTATGTGATCTAATGTACTCTAGATGGACAATCACAATCTTATAATCACTATCCTGCAGTCCTCCTTGTTTCCTGAGAAGTACAATCTAGGCATCTTCAAGGCTTAGAGTGAATAAATTTCTTGTAGATCAACGTGTTCCATCCTCGGCCACACCATCGCTTACCATCAGGCGAGTTGGTGGCCAAACGTAGATCTATTCTATATAAAAATATATAATGATATGGTCCACATTCTAAGACTGAAAGGACAAAATCGCCGGTCGTACCTGGCCCCGATTAGCGCGCGATGGGTAGCTGACTAGTTGACGATTCTGCTGCTTGTAGTCCAGAATCCAGAAACTATCATTAGCCGAAGCTGTAAGACCTAACAGCGCAGCTTCACTCAACTTGATACATCTTGTTTATATCAGCCACACGAATATATAATAAATTGTTACTTACCCATTGTTTTGTTTGGTAGTCTACTACCAGTTATTTTATTATATTACTCCGAAAATTCCAAATATTTAACAGCATAACAAAAATAACCGCAGAACATAGGAGAAGTCCGCTGTCCAAATATACTTTGATTTGGTTCCTCCGTCTACGACTTTGATCTATGAAATAGGATCTATGCTATGGGCCCAAGAGAATGTAGTACTCCTACTGCATGATAATTGGTATACAATTATACATGTACATCGAATATCATGCCGTACAATCCATGTCGTACAATACTGGCCGTAAATTATCGGCCCATGTTTGTAATGGCGGCTCCACATTAGTGCCGTGAATTCTCGGCACAAGTCGTGCCCTCCACATTCACGGGATGCTCACAGTCGTTCGTGAAACCCGCCGCGAAATGGACGTAGAATCTGCTGCTGCAATAACTTTGTTTGCTGTGGCAACATTACTATTTAGACGTTCAAAACAAGAAAGTTATTAAAAAGCGTTGGAAAAAAAGATGGTGGTAGGATGGTGGATAACGTCCGTACGCCTTTATAGCCCGGAGTAAACTGGCGCGGGGCCGTGAATGTGGATGTGTACGCGTGAACGCCGCACGAAGGAGGCACGAACCCTTTGTCGCGGGACAAAATACCGACTCTGATCGGGGAACAGGCGTGAACGCGCGTGAACTCCGCGAAAACCCTCCACATTCACGTTCACGTTTGTTCTCGGAGCTTCACGGCACTAATGTGGAGCCGCCATAAAGTACGGCAAGGAAAGCACAGCCAGTATTGTATATCCAATAATCCATGTACACAGAAAAGTCACGTTTTATCAGGCTGTCGTAGACAGAGAAAACAATAGACGCAATCACATTTCCTACTCTTTTACGTCCGCAGCGAAACAGTCATATGAAAAAATAGCATGCGTGAAAAAGAAAGATCTATGCTTTTTTTCTCTTTGTCGTTGTAACCGGTTGATTCCAAGCTAATTGACAGTGTGGTGTCAAACATTGAGAGATTTTTGTGTTTTTTCGGAAATAAATCATCTAAATTCAATTCGTTATCCTTAAATTATTATCCTCGCGTGGTTAAGAGTATTGGATTTCGTCACAATGGTGCAGTGTTGTGTTTTGGGTTGTCCGAACAGAACAGAACAAGGTTTATCTGATGTTACATTTCACAGGTTTGTAATGGCCGTTTTTATTTACAATATATCGTCTAAAATCAATAAAAATAATAAATATGATGTATTGATGCAGGGGCAACATATTTAGATGTGAAGTTTTACTGCAAAATTACAAATTATACAAAAGCAAAGAAGAACGTAACCTCAAAGATATTGAGTTAGGGCTGCCATAATGTAGCTTTCAATTTTTCCCTAGTTTTCTAAATGTTTACCGACGATGTATTGAATTTGACAGATTTATTTTATACGCTCAAATTAGATGCCATTACTGTATTATCGGTTTTGTATAGCAGCGTTTTTTTAACGAAAAATGATTTTTTGTTTGTACTAAACTAATAGTAGAGTCGGAATCTATGTTATCTGTAATCACAAAATTTACCATATACTTAAATTAAGAAATAAGAAATAAATTAAGAAAATTAAGAAATAAGGTTCTTAAGAGAAATATGACTAATTTAATCACACGTAAGAATGCGAGACAATATTTACTACACGAAAGTTTTAAAATATGTAGCTGTAAACACTTCTTTAAATGTCATGGCGATATATTTGATTGTTCACCTTTAGATAATCACGAGCTTCTGCTCACAAAAGCGATCATATGGGAGTACTTAAAAGTGAGACTACATACATTATGTAGCTAAGCGAGTATCAGAACCTAATGAAAAATAAAAAAAATATATAGTAAACTGATTTTATTTAAAAATCAATAAAACATTAAAATATATCCTGAAGTTTTACTGTTTTTTATTTTATTACAATAGTAATAAAACCCACCCTAACTTCCCTATCTTCTATGGAGCCATAATAAAGTGGCAACACTCTTAGAAAATATCGCTATCTCTTAACCGGTTACAGCGTACTTGTGTCCATTGGTTCCTCCGTCTACGCAGGCTGTACATTATTATGCCGTATTTTATCATGTTGTACAATACGGGCCGTGTTTTATCGAAACGGGCCGAAAATGTACGACCGATAACACAGACCTACTACCTATAGATTTTCAATGAGCGTGGCTAGCTCAGTGCCTCTCGCTTCAACAAGGTGTGTTGCCACATTAAAATTATTTGCTTTAAGTTAGGGTAATTTACCTACTAGACGGGTAGTGAATCTCTTCAATGAGTAATTTTGGAAACTTTGGAAAATCTTGTGAGATGGAAGGATATCTGAAAAATACTTAAGAACAAAAGAAATTAATATTAAGATTCAAATCCATCCGTTTAAAGGTAAGACAGCTTTAAACGGCTGTATCTTTCGCGCCGTAATATCATCAGTTGAAACTTACACAGAATATGTAATGTTACGACGGATTAACTAAGAAATATAATTAAGTCAAAACTAAAGATGTGTACCCACACATACAACAAACGTTTTTGTTAAGGTATTTTTGTATTTGCTCTGGTGTGAAAACCAAACGGTACGTAACGGTAATCGGTACAAGCGTCAAACTTGGCGGATTATAGTGCACAGGCACACCCTAAAGTAAAACAACAAATAATAAATACTGGCCGCTTGCGAGTCGGTCACACATTTCTGTTTCCCACAAGTTAAGCAACGTCGGGCGCGGTTGATACTTGTATGGATGACAGCCTGGGTGTGATGTTGTGTATTTGCACTACTTTTTGTATTTTGTGACGGTACAGAACCCTCAGTGCACGAGCCCGACTCGCACTTGGCCAGTTTATTTATTTTCATGGATGGAATTATGGATAACATCCCAATTAATGAGATACTTAGATAAAACTCTTTATTATTTACAGTACACATATCACACACGATAAATCAGACTTCAAAAAAAGATAATTTTGTTTTATTTGAACAAAATCACGCTGATGATGATTTATGATGATATATTTTCTTTGATTTAAGTACATTTAAGTGTGTTTATTAGACCCTGAGCAGCTGCAGTTGCTCAAAAATATAATTTTTCCCTCTCTGATATTGGATTCGGCATTGAAATGACTGGAACAAATTCTACTATGTTTTCCTGGCACCCAATTTTCACAACCATTAGCACTGATCCATTTTATTCGTAAGCCAGGATCAGTTGGAAACTTGCAGAACGAATAATTTATATTAATTGTGGTGGGTAATTTCATTTATAAACTGGCAACATTGATTGTTATTCTTCTCAGTTAATATTTTGATAAAACTCATAGGAAATACCACAAATTAGGCATGTCGATTCTTTCTGAAAAAAATCGATTTTTGAATCGATTCGAATCGAAGTCCACTGAATCGATTCTCGATTAAATCGGCCTCTGGAAGATCGATCTTCGATTAATCGATTCGATTTCAAAAAAAAAAAGTTTTTTTTAAACCGATTCGATCTTATATTTGGTTAGATTCTCGAGGACTAATGTATGCCTACTATTCAATTTAAAAAGATTTTTATTTGCAGCAAAACAACCGTTTGCAGTCGTTTTGCAGCAGAATAGATCGAATCGATATCGATTCGATCTATTCTGCTGCAAAACGATTTTTAAATTGAATAAGTATTCATTGTAAAAACAACTACTAGTTTCCGGTGAAACAAAAATATCGATCAAGATACAAAATATAGATATATATATATATATATATACTTACATATTACATACCTCCTCCTTTTTGGAAGTCGGTTAAAAATTATATTTCGATTTAATGATAAAGAAGTTAATAATTAAATGGTCACCTGCTGGAAACGTGCTTTAGCTCACTTTTTTACTTATAAATACAGAGCAAATATATCACAAAACAAATTTAATGTACACTGTTCATAGAACACCATAAAGTATAATAAAATTATTATACATTCCGGATACATTTTTGTTTTTGGGCTTATAACTTGGTATGCTAATGCCATTGAGGCCATACTGCCTCGTCTTACATATTTTACCACAGAAGTGTTTTTTTTAGGTTAGATTCCCTTCTATTTGAAAACTTTAATAGGGGCATCTATGGAGTTTGGGAAACAACATGGAAATTTTCGCTCACAAATACTTCGAATAAAATCCACCATTATTATTTCACATTAACAGTCAAAATACAAAAAATGAAAATAATACCATGAGGCAACATGTTTTCTTCGCGTTGGCGCCAAAACTCTCATTACAACAGAGTATAATAATAGAATATACTAGATTATTAAGGATTTTTATTCGCGATTCTGATGGTGACAGTTGTCAACCTGTTCGCGCGCTTAGGGATGATAACGTTACTTCTAACATAACTACGTAATAAGCCACGCCATTTGCGCATACTATAGTTCGCACAGACTGCTAGACTATTGTTCGATAATTAAACTTTTACAGCATAGAGATACTTTAACGATCTAGAAAACCGATTCCATAGATAATCCCGTGAAATATTATCGATTCTACGTGGAATGCACTGTATTTCTACGATCTATATTAGCACCTCAATATCAACATCGTGAATCGGTCCGATTCTCAGGGTTCGAGAATCGATCTAGTGAATCGATCCACTCTGTCAGATCGATCTAAAAAATCGATTTTCTGACCTCAAAAAATCGATTTTCCGATTAATCGATTAAAGATCGACATGCCTACCACAAATCGACCAAAAAACGGACTAATTATGAATAAAATATTTACGCATTGATATCCTGAATTTATTTAGGTGATCATTACAAGCTCTATATGTTTACTTACGTGTGAAATGATATTTCATCGTTTTTTCTCTCACTGCGGTACTTGCAGCCCAAAATGATACAACCAACCATTGTAAATGTTTGTTTTACAATTATTTCTCAGACGAAACACGCATTTATCACATAAAATCACAAAAAAAATGCAATAAACAATATTCAGACCCGTTTTGTTTGGCACAGAACCGTCAGATTTTGACATTTCTGGTCCAAAAAACAGGCCACGCCGATAAGGACAAAAAAGTCTAGTTATGTCCTTTTTGTACTTGTGCTGAGCCATATCAATTTGTCTCTTTCACTGAAATATATTGCCGATCTGTAGGTAGTAGGTCTGTGACCGATAATGTACAACATGATAAAAGGTGGCATCTCCCGTATTGGCTAATACCCCGATCTCCCAACGTGAACATAGCTCTCTTCGCTGACGACACCGCCCTCTACACCAGAGGGTGGAACAAGATCATCCAGCGGGCCCACCTTCAACGAGCCCTCACTCACCTAGGTGACTGGTTCAAGAAGTGGGCCATCACGGTCAATCCTGACAAAAGTGCAGCAATGTACTTCCACCCATCCAAAAATCCCCCCGCTAAACCCATCACGCTTCACGGGAAGCCCATCCCTTGGACACACTCCACCAAATATCTCGGCGTGACCCTCGATCGTCGCCTTACTTTCTCAAAACATATCCAGATAGTCCGCAACCGAGCGGCTTTCTTCCTAGGCCGTCTCAGCCCCATCCTTGGCGAGCGTAGTAAATTGTCACTTAGGAATAAGCTGACAATTTACAAAACTTGCATTCGTCCCGTCATGACTTATGCCTCCGTGGCGTTCGCCCACGCATCTTGCATTGACCTGGACAAGCTTCAGGTCATCCAAAACCGTTTCATACGCAGAGCGGTCGGCGCTAGCTGGTACATGCGAAACGCCGATTTGCACTGCGATCTCGAACTCCCGTCCATTCTTCAATATATGAAGCACACTTCCCGCCGCTACTTTGACGCGGCGCCCCACCATCCCAACCCTCTCGTAGTCCAGGCCTCGAACTACTCGACAGACACGACAAACACTCCACCCCTCCGTAGACGCCCCAGAAATATCTTAGGCGACCCGGACGACCCCATCGCTGTCGTCACCTCGGCGGCGTTGGGCTCGTCCGATCCGACTGCTCCTGGCAACAGGAAATATTCAGTTTTTGGTATAGGCGCCGGTTACCACAGGCACACATACACACAACGATCCCGCCGGCGGGATCGGAGACCCCCAGGATCTGTTAGAAGATCGGTTAGATTCTCTCCAAATAATCATTCAGTTCAACAACCCACTAGGGCCCCAGGGCACACCCCTTCTGGGGTGCCAGGGCAAGTCTAATCCCCCCACTCCCGGCGACGGTCCAAGCCGAGGCTCGTACCTCCGAGGTGCCCTTGCGCTTGTCGCCCAAAATCTAAACCATGTTGGCCCAACGCCCTCTGCGTTCACCAACTAGTCCGGTCAAGCTGTAGAGGCCGCAAGGCCAACAGCAATAAGTCACATTAGAAAAAAAAAAAAAAAAAAAAATATTGGCTAATATAGCCGAAATGTCTTTGCCCTGATTGGCTACATATGCGTCGGATTTGTCACCCATTTCGAACATAACCAACTCAAGTCTGACTCCAGGTGGGCTCCCAGCCAGAAGCTTTTGCGGTCGACCCTGAGTGAGAGTGAGCCATACGAGACTGAGCGGAGCGAAGGGGGAGGTGGCGAGCGAAGCGAGCCGGTGACCTCCGTTGCGTAGCGAAGCGACACTCTGGCGAGGACCCCCCTTGAGCTACTGGCTCCCGCACTTCCTTGAGCTTCTGGTCCCCGCACTTTTTATATACACTCTAGGAGGGACCACAAGGCTAGGTGGAGTCGGGGTGCTCTGTGTCGGTTCTGTGACTTATTACGAACCTAACCTACTCAAGTCAGGGTGCTATGAACTGCTCTTTGTGCCAGATCTGTCACTCATTTTGCGCGTTTTCATGGTCATCAATTATCATGTGGTACAAAATCGGAGTGTGCATTATTGAATTGAGTCATTAATGTACGGCATAATAATGTACGACACAATATTGGACAGCATGATAATTCGTGTACATGTACATCAAATATTAGTCTGTGCATTTCCCTACTATATGCGACAATATGCGTGTCTCGACACGCTCTTGGCCAATTATTTTAGGTTGGTGTGTTGGTGTGTTGTGTCGGTGTATATTGTTCCGTGATTTGTTATCAATTTCTTATTTTGTTGTTGCAGTTTTTCGATTGCTAAAATTGTATTCTCTATGCCAGGAGCATTGCTAGCTCGATAGAGTTTACAGGTTAGCTTTGGGAATAAGAAGACCTATCTATTGTAAACAAGGAATTTACGACCAATAAGAAACAATGGGTGAGTATTGATGTTTTCCTAGTGCAGTTAGTTTGCTAACGTAGGTCCTGATTATCTTGGTGTCCAGATAATGTTTCGTACGAACTATTGCAATTTGTAAGTGCTAATAAACTTAGTAAGTTTGCCCTTTTTTGTATTAATTTGCTATTGCAATTGGTTCACATACTTTATGCTTAAAATGAATACAAAAATTAGCAATAAATTACTCGAAAATTGATTGCCATTCAGTTTAGGGCTTAAGTAAAGATAGTAGAAAAACAAAAAAAGTATACCTACTCTAAGTTTTGTCTGGTCAAACTTGCAACTGGTCAAGGTTGCAACATCAAATAACACTTACAAGCTAGATCTATGAGCTGTGGAGTCGTAAGAGCTATTGTCTAGCTGATGCCACTACGAATCTGTAACCAAATGACAATAACAATAACCAAAGTAAAATCTAGAAAGTAGTGTCGGTTTTATTGTACCATTATCTAATCTACACAGCTTCTAAAATTATTGCCATGTCATGAATCCACGCCCCCAAGCACAGAAGGTAGGTTCACTACCAACTGAGCCACCGGGGCAGTCAAATATATATAGTCCTTAGATAGTCAAGTTATGTCACTAAAATGGCCTCAACTCAGCATAATTAATGGGGTAGAGGTGAGGGTTAGTAGATATTTCAGAGAAGTAGGACGAGGGATACTAGGAGGGAGGATATGATTAGACCTATTGTCATATTGTTTACAGCACAGACAACGAAACGACCTGCGTCAGATGACTCGCCGGCTCCAGCGGGGGAGAAGATCAAAAAGATCGAGAGCCATGGCGCGCCGCTGTCGAGGGTTCTTTCCATGTACTCTGTACCACTCACGTGGGAAAAGTCCGAGATAGACGCCTACATCAAAGAACATACAAAAGAAAATGAGGTCAGTTTTATTTGTGACTAGTGCTGTTGCCCGCGACTTCATACGTGTAGATTTTCATATAAACTTTCAACCCTTTTTTCCTCCCTTAATCCGGCCCTTGTGCAAAATAACATCTAGCCTATAATTCAATCTGGTCATAGCTAAGCATATTTGTGAAAACCGCATTGAAATCTGTCCAGTGCTTTAGGAGATGTGCGTGGAAAAACAAACGAACAGACAAACATTCTAAAAACTGTCTTAACATGTTCAGCTGCTTATTTTAAGAATAAGAAGAATAAGAATAATTTATTGAGCATCCACAAACATCATTTTATCACCATATAAAGCATGCAACTAAATGTCCTAATTGACAATCCCTAAGACGCCCTGTGTGGTTTTTTTATACCTTGTGGCCTGCCCATTGCCACTTCAACACCTGTTGATACCTGTATCTATAACGATAAGCGATAAGGCCGCCGATTGTTGCACTAGGTTTTAAGCTGTTTTATTGTGTCTTGTGTATGTAATTGGTAGTGTGAAAAATATAGAGTTTATCTATCTATTTTTTTATCTTTAGATAAAATCAGTGGCTGTTAGTTTGTCACGCTAAAACTAAAAAATGGCTCGGCAGATTTATATATTTTTTGTTTAGTTCGCCTCAATACAGGGTTGGTATAGAAGGCAAATATACTAATTGGAAAATTTACCCGGAAAATTCGGGAAATCTGAAAGTGCTTTTTTCTATGACATTTGGGCAGGACAACTTTGTCGGGCAGCATTTTTTTTATTAATCACCTTTCCTATAGCCCATTAGCCGATGGGGAAGAAAGGTTCTTGAGTGGAGACCAGGAACCGGAAGACGCAGCGTAGGTAGGCCTCCCACTAGATGGACCCACGACATCGTAAGAGTCGCGGGCATCCAGTGGATGCAGATGGCAGGATGGCGTGGAGGTCAAAGGGAGAAGCCTATGTTCAGCAATGGACGTCTTCTGGTCGATGATAGCCTATTATGGTACCATAAAATAATACTGACTAGTTTAGTTCATGCAAAAAATAACTTCGATCCGTTGCAATGTTGGTGCGTGAAAGAGAAACAGACACACTTTTACATAATATATAATAAGTATCATAATTTTTATTGTTTCAGGAAGTTTATAAAGGAGTACAGTACGTTTATTTGGATAAAGTGCAAAATAATTTCACCGGCAGAGCCCACGTGCGGTTCGCCAGCGCCGTACTATGTCGGGATGCGAGGGCACTGCTAAAACAAGTCAAAACTACATACCATGGCATGAAGATTGCCGTCGACTTCGAAAGTAAAAGTATGTATATTTTTTTGTAGTATGTATACTTTATACTTTAAGATTAACATCAGGCGAGGTGGCGTTCAAAAGCAAACCAATTATTGAAATCTATATAATTAAAAACTTAAAAAAACCGACTTTATAATTAGTAAATAACCAATTTCGTTTACCTACTTAGATGACATATAGATAGATAGATAACTCTTTATTGTTTACACCAAAAATTACATAGGTACATAAAATTATAAGAACAACTTAAAACTAGTGAAATAGTTGGCGGTCTTATTGCTATAAGCGATAGATAGATAGTAAACTCTTTATTGTTCACACCAAAAATTATACACGTACATAAAAACAACTTAAAAAACTAGTGAAACAATTGGCGGCCTTATCGCTATAAGCGATCTCTTCCAGGCAACCTTAAATTATATATATTTTTATATTTTTTTCATTTTCATTTAAAAACCAAAATACTAAACCGATTTTGATGAAATTTATATGGGACTACCTTTGAAGTATCGCCTACCAAACAAAAAAAGAATCATCCAAATAAATTCATAACTGGCGGAGAAATCGGTGAACATGGGGTTCTTCAAAAGGGATGTTAATAGAGTCTTGAAGATTGTTTTAATGATGAATTTCTAGTGTAATTCCGCTTCTACGTCGCTTCAAGTACAATAAGGAACTTGTGATAAATATTTGTTGATAATGTTAATTTATTGAGTTTAATTTTGCCTAACCTGATATAAAATATTAATTACATAAATTGAAATTTAACGTAACCTGAAACAAAAATTAATTAATTCTGAATTATTTTTAATTAAAAAATTATTAAAGTAATCTGAAACAAAAATTAATTAATTCTGTCACATGAAATATGATAATACTAAATCTGAAAACAAAAATGTATTAATTCTGAAACATAAAATATATATATTAATTGAAATTACATGTATTTTAATTGAATTTAAAAAAGTAATAAATAATACCCGTTTCCTTAGTGCACTTTGTCGACACGTGTTTCGCCTCTTCACGAGGCATCCTCAGGACGTGTTGACTCGTCGAGCGCTTGGCCGAGAATGAGCTCAATAAATTAACATTATCAACAAATATTTATCACAAGTTCCTTATTGTACTTGAAGCGACGTAGAAGCGGAATTACACTAGAAATTCATCATTAAAACAGTTTTGAAAATGGACTTCCGCAAAGTAACGCCTGATTCAATCAACTAGTCTTGAAGATATCCATAGGCGACGGTGATCGCTTACCATCAGGCGGCCCGTCTGCTTGTTTGCAACCTATGTCATTTAAAAAAAACATACATTTGAAAAAAAGCAGTGGAACATAGAATCCTCCTATTTTGAAATCATTTAAAAAAACTTAAAACAATCTCTTACAGAAAATCCGGTTATATGGCTCCCTAACAATAAACCTGATATAATAGCAATGAAAGAAAGAAACAAGGATCAACAGGGGCCACAGCATCGGAATGTGGTACCAGTTACGTATACACCCAAATATAACCGGAAACCACCACACAACCAGAACTGGCAACAGTGGCAAAAAAACTACGACAACTACAATTACCCTCCAGTGTAAGTAAACATATTTTATGTAACAGTGTTTTTAATGTGGCCATCATTTTGAAGGCCCCTCTTCAACGAAAATTTTCGGTTATGTGCAGTTTTGACATAGTACAAACAAAAAGGTATGTCAACTCGAAGCGTAACATGTCTGAACGCGACTACGCTGGACGCAGGCGGCGCTGGCGCAGTCCTAACTGGCACACCCCGTTTCATACTAGAAATTGTCTTTGTGTGCGTGCTGTGGTGCGTACGAACTGGCGCGCACACATTCAAGCTGCGCTATGTACCGCTCTATGAAGATAACATACTTATTTGTTAACCGACTTCCAAAAATGAGGTTATCAATTCGACTGTAATTTATATATATATATTTTATGTTTGTTACCTCAGAACTTTTGACTGGGTGAACCGATTTTGATTATTCTTTTTTTATTTATTTGGTGCTTCCCGTGTGGTTCCATTTCAATTTGGTGCAGTTCTGATAAAGTCGGTTTTTTTACATTGATAATTATTCCTAATATGGTTTCAATGCCATCACCAAAAATTGTGAAGGTAAACATCGTGTGGAAATCTGTATCTGTGTCCAAGAACCTTACAAAGGTACGGACCATAACTCTCTTTCTCTGATAGAAAGCCTGTGTTCCAGCAGTGGTAACATGGTAGGCTGATACATATACTCCGGTCGATCAGTTGGCTGTGAACCTACCTTCTGCCCTTGGGGCTGTGGGTTCCCACCTAGAGCAAACATTCATGTGATGAACATTTATGTTTGTTCTATATCTGGGTATTAATATCTTTTTAAGTATGTATTTATATGAAAGTATATCAGTCTCTGGCAGCCATATTACAAGCTTTGCTTAGTTTAGGGTCTGCACCGTGTGTGCAAAAATGTCCCAGATATTTATTTTTGGGAAATTTATGCACACACGGTCATCTGACCCCAAACTAAGCAAAGCTTGTAATATGGCTGCCAGAGACTGATATACGTACATATATATTTTTAAATACATACTTAAATAGATATTAACACCCAGACATAGAACAAACACAAATGTTCATCACATGAATGTTTGGTCTAGGTTGGAATCGAACCCACGCCCCCAAGCGCAGAAGGTAGGTTCATTACCAACTGACCACCGGAGCAGAATTAATAACTATCTTAATTATTATTTTCCAGCCAAGAGCAAAGTAACACGACCGGCAATATATTCCAGAACAACATGATTCTGATCAAACAAGATAGCCACAGCAGCGATACATACGGGCTCAGTACAGCTTTTCTCCACTCCATCGGGCTGTCCCCGCCACTTACATCAAAAGTATTTGTAGATCATGTATGTATGAAACACTGTTTCAAACTATCACGGTTGTTCACTACAGTTATATGATTATTTACGGGATATTCACCGTGGCAATATTTCGGCGCAGTTACATGCACCATGTTTACGGTAAGAACATGAACATGGTGCATGTAATTGGGCCGAAATATCGGGATCTCCTTCCACAACCTTACCACGGTAAATATCCCGTAAATAATCATATAACTTTTATGTATGTGTGAAATACTAGTTGTAGCCCGCGACTTTGTACGCGTAGACTTTCATATAAATGGTTAACCTCAATTTGTCCCCGCAATAGACCTGTGTCCTAATCTCATAATCTCATTAAAAAAAGCAGATCATAGAGCAAATTAAAATTTATATAAAATTAAATTATTATATAATATGGTTATAATTTAATTTATGATAAAATTTAATTTGTTCAAATTAATAATTGAAGTATAAGTATTTTAACTTCATGCTAGAGCAAAACAACCAACTAGGCCCAACAATTTCAAACCCCTTTCTTCCATCGGGTAATATTGACTTTACAAATGACTTTGTGTGTTAGACATCTTGAGACTTCGAGCCAAGAGCTGGCCGTTCATCTTGTAGAAAATTACTTTAAATTCAGTATTTTGCGATGTTATCGCTTGAAAGCGGGAAGGAAAACATCAAGGAAACTGGTATGTCCAATCTCAAAAGTTCAAAGACATATGACATTGACCAACAAGCACTAGGCCAGCGCGGTGGATGGGCCTATTTTCGCTCGCTCTCTCTCTCTCTTCGAGTGCGTCTCAGCAGTGGGAATATGATAGGCTGATAATGATGATTATCATTCCTATATTTATAGTATCAATTTGCCTTAAATTTGACCTAGTACCGAAAAAAGTTCGCCAAAAACTGAAGGGGCGAGGTAAACACGTATTGCACACACTGACATATTTTTACTAGTTCTACAAACACACACTTCAATACTGAGCGGCCCACAACTGCAAAGGAGATGATAAAATGTCATCAAATGGACGACCAAAGGGGGTTTAAGTGCTAAAGGGGAAACTGTAGGTATAACACTTCCTATAATTTTTTCTGAGGTATGATCCGAAGACGTACTTTAGCATTTCATCATCATCATTTCAGTCATAGGACATCCACTGCTGGACATAGGTCACCAATCGATCTCCAAAAGGGCCGGTTGGAAGCGGCCTGCATCCAGCGTTTTCCTGCGATCTCTTAGGTCGTCTGTCCATCTTGTGGGTGGACGTCCTGCGCTGCGCTTACCGGTCCATGGTCTCCATTCAAGAACCTTTCGGCCCCATCTTTAGCATTTCACATTACACATCACATCATCAGCCAATTAACGTCCACTGTTGGACAAAGCCTCCCTCATAAAGGGGTGTTGCCATAATCCCCACGCTTGGCAGACGGCTTGGGGATCGCAGTACGTTCACCGTGTACTATTAGGACGCTGCTGCCCATCTTCCGGTGGTTCTGGTCGCAGTTTTAGGACATACCCGGGTCCCATAACGATATAATGTCAGAGGTAAAATAACTGTGTACTTGTCGGTTGGTCCTTACCGATTATTCCGTTAATTTCGTCAGGTTTGTGCGAGGTCTTTAGCATTTATGTGATTTTATTACAGCTCCCCAGGGAGTATGATGATGAGAATATGATCCGCAAGCTGTTCAGCCACGCCGGCTCCGTAACTTCGGTCGCGGTCATCACTAGAGTGAACGACATATTGAAGGTGAAGGTGGACTTCGATCATCCAGTAGAAGCCGTTCAGGTAACTCATTTCTCTCCAGGTTCATTAATATGCCAAGTGTATAAGCTATCGATGACAGGTAACATATCTACATCTCGGCTATCTTACATTGAGCTCTGTCTCGCTTTTGGGTAATGAGAGAGCAAGATAAAATTCAATGTAAGGTTTAAATAAGAATGTTTTAGAGATTGTATTATTGTACACGGTGTAAAAGTAAGGTGAAAATATACTTTATGAGTGTTGACCTACCTGTAGATCAAAGTTAACATGTTTGCTAAATTCTAGAAAAATACTTGTGTCTTCATACAATATGACTGATCACACACGATCCATTTTGTATGAGTAATACAAAATTTTTTATTTAGCTGTGTTATACAAGTTGTTTACTGTGATGGGTAGATCAAGACCGTCCGTCTGCTCGTGCGTATAGTTCGAGTGAGTTAGCGCGAGAGGATAGCACGCGATCTTCATTGCCCGCGAACTAGGCTACAAAATAAGGCCCTGTGTCATTCAACCAAAAACGTTAAAAGATTTTCTTGACTCTCGTATATACTAATAGCTTTTGGATTCTTTTCAGGCAATAACCATGTTCCACGAACGAGAAGTATATGGCAAAAAATTGATAGTGCGCATGGATGTAACACACAACGCATATAAAAGATTCCTACCAGCGGGGCTCAAGGCTTTCGGCCCCGGTTTGGGCATTGAAGGTCTCCCCATAAAGAACGTAAGGAACACCATAGAACTGCAAAAAGTAATCAATATGATTATGAATGAAATAACAACTATTAAAAGTGGAAATGCAAATTATCAAGGGATTACAGAGTTCCAGAGGAATGATGTGTACCAAGGGACTGGTGGGTTTCAAGGGAATAATGAGCACCAAGGGACTATAGGGTATCAAGGGAAACAAGAGTTTCAAGGGAATATTGAGCACCAAGGGACTATAGGGTATCAAGGAAATCAAGAGTTTCAAGGGAATATTGAGCACCAAGGGACTATAGGGTATCAAGGGAATCAAGAGTTTCAAGGGAATAATGAGTACGAAAGGACCAGAGGGTATCCAGAAAATAAAGAGTACCAAGGGTCTGGAGAGTATCGAACTGAAGAGCACCATGTGAATGACAATAGTAGCATGCATTCCGAGAGTCAAACAGCGCAACCCCCATTGAACACTTCATATACACCATTGAACACTTCACAACCACAGATGACCCCTCCACAACCACAGTTGACCACTCCACAACCCCAGTTGAACACAAGTGTGTCCGCTGTCAATAATGATGCACCTGCTATGAACAATAACATTCAGAACTCATTAGCAACTTTAACCTCTAGTTTGACAAATCCGGTGGCCAATAGTCCTTTGTTAGCGCTTAGTGCACTCCTGAATCCTCAAGCATCCCAAATGCTACAGTTGCTTGCACAGCAAAGCGCTGGGAACGCCTTACTTGCTGGTCTAAATACTCTACAAACACAAGTAAACCCGCAACCACAAGTGTCGACGGGTTGGAATATTAGTCAACCCGCTGATGTGCAAAATACGCCTGGATATAATTACAATGTGCAAAGTGGACCGAATATGCAAGGTGGACCGAATATGCAAGGCGGACCGAATATTCAAGGTGGACAGAATATGCAAGGTGGTCCTAATATGCAAGGCGGGCCGAATATGCAAGGCGGGCCGATTATGCAAGGTGGGCCAAACATGCAAGGTGGTCCGAATATGCAAGGTGGACCGAATATGCAAGGTGGACCGAATATGCAAGGTGGACCGAATATGCAAGGTGGTCCGAATATGCAAGGTGGTCCCAATATGCAAGGCGGACCGAATATGCAAGGTGGACCGAATATGCAAGGTGGACAAAATATGCAAGGTGGTCCTAATATGCAAGGTGGACCGAATATGCAAGGGGGACCCAATATAGGTGGACCAAACATGCAAGGCATTTTTCAAGGTAATTTTGTTATTATTTCATAATGGTTGACAGGATTCCACCCATTGAGTACCTACATTCATTTGAAATTTTGATATTCTTTCAGGTGAAGCGGAGAAAACTCACAAACGTGACGACTGCACTGTGTTGTTTAACTATGTATGTTATTTCAATATCATAATTTTAATTGTTTTCTAAATGGCAAGTTTTATTTTAAGAATGGTAAAGTACATAATTATGCTAGCAAATTTTCTTCGCTACGACTCCTACTAATATATGATTTTGATAATTCTGGTCGGGTCGTAATGCTTCCTTTAGTTTTTTTTCTATTGCCATAGGTGGCAAAAAATTAACAGGCCGCCGGATGGTAAGCATCACCATCATCAGCTTCATTCCACCTTCTGCGTCTAAAAGTACAGGATTATTTTTAATTCACCTTAAACCTCTTGCAGTCAGCTTCCCTATGTCATACCTGACAGCTTTTGTTACATGACGTTTCATGAAACTTCAAAAAGTAAAAAAAAAAGATCTCGTGAGATTATTGTCGATTATTGAAGCCTAATGGGCTGTTTTCTGAGACATGTTTTCATATTTATCGGGACTTATCGCGCACTATTAAACAAACAAAATATCCGCTCTTCTCGCCGGACTCACCCGCAGTTTTCAGTCAGCTCGTGACCACGGCCATTGTAACATGGTCGAAACGTCGAGCGTAAGGTATCTATTTTTACCTATATTTAATAATGCGCGATAAGTCCCGAAAAATATGAAAACATGTTTTCTGAGAGTTCTAGGAACATAGTTCTGCAACTATCGATAGATGGCGCTGACGAAACTTGTTTTTTAACCGACTTCCAAGAAGGAGGAGGTACTCAATTCGTCAATTTTTTTATGTTTACCTCAGAACGTTCGTCTGGGTGAACCGATTTTGATGATTCTTTTTTATTTGAAAGCTGGTGCTTCCCGTGTGGTCCCATTTTTGGTCCAGTTCTGACATTTTTATTAAGTCGGTTTTTTATATTGTTTTTTTTTTTTTTTGCATTTGTTCAATGAAACTTACAATAGAAGGAATATGAGACAAAAAAAAAGCTTGACAAGGCACAATTGAGATTAAGCAACTTTTTTTTATTGGCCTTCGTCTGTGGTTTTGCAATATCTTTATAGTCATGTTTCGTGAACGCCATCTATCTAATTTTTATGAACTAATATTATTATTAATTTTCGTTTTGGAAAACTTCCTATTTAATTTGTTGTAGTGTTTTTTGGGAAAGCATAATAATTTATACATGTCACGGAACAAAAGTTATCAGGTAAATTTAAAATAACCTTCTTTCGCTAAAGACCCACTTCAAGTATTTCAAAATAAAGAACTCTTTCCAAGGAAATATAATATTTGTTGACAGTTGCCTCCGAGCGTGACCGCCGCAGCCCTGCAGTCCAAGATGCGCGAGATAGGCGAGGTGCGCTCGGCCTTGCTCACCGGCCCGGGCCGCGCCCTCGTCTCCTTTTACTTTCCACGAGACGCGGACGCTTGCATTAGTATCCTTTGCAAACCACAACTTAAAACAGCTGATTTGGCAATCCATCTGCGACATACATACAAACGCCGATATGTCCACAATAAAATTTAAAAACCTCTGCGCATTTTATTATGGAAACTGACATGGTTTTCACTCTATTTATATTACACGGGAATTACTCACGTAATTAGGCCGGATACTCCGACTATAGTTTCAACCACATTCGGCGATCTTTATCTTACGTGAGTAATTCCCGTGTAATATAAATAAAACCTCTGCGCATGATATCTTTAAAATAATTCATATTCCTTATCGTTGTTCAGAACTACTCGATCACACTAAAGTGGACGGTCAGACCATCGAAGTGAGGTACTTGTGAGCTGGGTAAGTAGAAAACTAACCAGTCTTGTTCCTTAGGTTTTATACTCTGTCTTAGTCGACGGTGCGCCGTCAATGATGAATGAGGCAAAGTTGCCGAAAACCGACCAAGCTATATTTGCAGCTTTGGGGCAGTTGTAGAAAGCAATGCTAAATGTAGTATAAAAGTCTAAATACGGGTTACGCATATAGACTATACTATGCCGAAAGGAGGTCATTGTACTCATCATTATAAACAACTTTGACTGTAAGACCAAAACTGAAATCGCGTAAAAAACAGCTGTCTGTTGTCAAAACAAAATGGTCATTGACACTTCACAAAATGTATGGAATAGCTGATTTTTTCCCGCGATTTCAGAGTTGTTACCTTAGTAAAAGTTGTTCATAATGATGAGTACTATGACCTCCTTTCGGCTTGGTACAGGGTTTATGCGTAACCTTGTATGGGTCACATCACAATTTTGTTAGACGAGCAATATCAGTCGCTTTTGGGTATTTAAAATGTTGAGATATGAATGTTTATGGACTATGATGTAATTTCTCATAGGGCATTTTTTAAAGATATATTTACCATACGGGGTAAATGCAATGCGAGTCAATTTTGCCAGATAAAGGTAAATATGTAGCAAGTTTTTAAATAGGGTAAATGAAATAAACACAGTGAGATGATATTTTCTCACTTGTGGTGTGAAATAAGGCCGGTTAGATATACAAGTATAAATAATTATTTAATCTTACTGAACAGTCTCAACAAGCTACTGTAGGGTTAGTACGAGAACTTGCGAAAAAAGTTATCGTTACGAAAACAACAGCAATTGTATGAAAAATTCAGTTTCCTTTTACGTCCGATAGAGTTCAATTTTCCATACATTTTGCTATCGTTTACGTAACGATAACTTTTTCGCAAGTGCTCGTACTAAGGCCACAGAACATTAGCGGGCCTAGCATGCGTGCCGCGACAAATCTTGTCGTTACTTCGTCGCACACGAACGTGACATGTCACAAGGCTACGTTTATGTATATAAGGTAGTCTCATTCTCGCACGATATAAAAAATCAAAGATAATATTACCACTTGATTGCGCATGAGTCATAATTTGCTTGTGCACGACGTAAGCCACGTCGGTCGCTTGGGGTATCGTATGGCGCTTGTGATTGGAGAAACCAAAAGTCATTCGTTCAATGCGCGCTTAGGATTGGCCCGCTCGAAAAAGAGCCTGCTGATAATTTAGTTCCTTTTTATCACGGCGGAGTAAAGGATGAACTGTCAAGTGGTTATATCGTCATTGTAAAGAATAGTTTTTTTTGTCGCAGTCGATATTGTTTCGCTCCATGTCGCATTTATGTCGACCAGAATGAGAATGATTGATGAAAATACTAATATCGAGGGCCCTGGAATAACCTACCTATAAACATATTAAGCTTTGCATGTTGAAGTGGTAATGGGCCGGCTACATCTCTCGAAGGACCGATAATCGATGGGGAAGAAAGTTGCTTGAGTGGAGAGCATAACCGGAAGACGCAGCGTAGGTAGGCCTCCTTGATGCACCGACGAGCCGCGTGCATCCAGTGGATACAGATGGCATGTCGTATAGTGTGGCGTTCTAAGGGGAAGGCCTTTGTTCAGCAGTGGAGGTTTTCTTGCTGCTGCTGCTGATGATGATACCTATTACATACCCCTAAATATTTTTTTGAGATAACAATTCCACAGAAACAGAAGTTTGTTGCAATGTGGTTGTGAAATTCATAAATTAGTAGAAAAATGAGACTACGTTGGAGACGCTGTTTCAAAATTTGCAGTTGCCCTATTAAATTAGTATTGAGAAAGGTAGTGTCAGCTTTTACCAGAGTGATCTAGAATAAGTCTTATCATAGTAATCATAATCAATGAGGTACATATGATAAGGGAGCTGGCTCATTTTTAGCGCAGAGAATTTCTTCTGCAATTCAACGCGGGAATGCAGCCAGCGTTCTTGGTACTTTACCACACGGACAACATCTTGTTTTTGATTAATGGTTTAGGTGTTTAATTAAGGGTTTTTTGTTTGCTTCCTTTGATATACCTTTGTACATGAAACAAATATAAGTTGATGCAAATGATATTGTGAATATGAGGTACATATTTTTTTTGTGTCAGTTGCTGTACATATCTTCGCCCAATGCAGATCAAAATCCTGCCAAAAATATACTAATAGGATCAAGTTCGGTAGGTTATAAAGACGAGCGCAATTGGCGGCTTCGCCATGATAATGTGTGAGCTAAATAAGATGTATAGTTTTAAAGAAACACCTTGAAGTTGAGCTACAGTAATGTGTGACATTCCTGGAATTTATAAGAAATTTTTTTTCTGGCTACTAGGTTGTACATACTTCTAACCATTTAGTTTAGTTTTTTTCTTCAATTTATTTAATTATCAACAAACATTATACAACAAAATATAAAACTAGAGAGGTAAAGAAAAAAAAATTAGCTAGTTGTGATACCAGCATCGTTGACCACGGATTAGTATATAACAGATATGAACCTTGCGAAAAGAAAAATAATTAAAATTTACATCAAATTACTAACTAGTGCTTAACAAATATGTAAGTTTAAAAATATTCCGTAGGTAACCACTAAAGTTGAAGTTGAAAAAAAAACAAGTTATGCATGATTATGACAACATCCCGTTGCCAGCAGAAAGACCATGGGTAGTGGTGAGGAAACATATCCAAGGCGTCTTGAGAAAGACAGATTATACATTAAATTAAATTAAAATTAAAAGCCATGTTCAGAAATAGTAATAAATACAATAGTGGAGCGTAGAATTGTTGTAGACGATATCTAGAGCGGCGAACATTGCCTAGGTGGGGTGAGGAACTGTGTACAAGTGAAACGGCGCAAAAACTGGTCGCAGAGAACTGAAAACCAATCTCAGTGGTGTGGCCTACGTCCAGCAGTGGACAAATATGGGATATCTTTTGATAGGTTGAACAGTAGCAACTAAGTGCTGAAGGGCCTCAGTATCCAGAAACTAGCCAGAAATTTTAAGCTATAAGAGTTAGTGTACAAACAGACATAAATACATCCGAAAAACATTGCCTTCCTTGTTGGCAGGCAGGTAAAAAGGGAATAATTAATATACTTAGAGTAGGTAAGACTGAAATTATGTTTTGTCTTCAAAATACTGGCCTAAATAGATACTCGAATTCCGGATCCAGGAGTCGCAAACCTACCCTTCAAAAAGATAGTGCAAATATGAATTGGTGTCTCAAACAAGTCGAAATATTTATCTGGCACAGTATAAAGAGTATAAACAAACAGCTGTCAGCTTAGTTTCAGATCATCTATGATCTGAAACTAATGTTTTGGTTGTCTCTAATCTTCGATCTTTAAATAAAACTATTGTTATATTTTAGTCTTGGAAAGATTACTCGGATCTGATCAATCGGACCTCTTATAGAGTTGCAAAGCAGCAAGTCCTTGGTTGAATAAAACTAACGGTGCAAAATAATGTAATAATCACTCGGATAATGACAGAGCAAGATAAAATTCAATGCAAGCTCAAAATAAGAATGATTTTGAGGTTGAAAGAAAAGATAATAATTGATTTGATCGCGCATAATTTGCTAGTGCACAATGTAAGTCACGTCGATAATGTCGATATATCGTATGGCGCTTGTGATTGGAAAAACAATAATAGTCATTCATTCAATTCGCGCCTTGAATTGGCCCGCACGAAAAAGATTCTGCTTAAAATTCAGTTCCTTTTCATCACGGGGGGTAAAGTATGAGCTGTCAAGTGGTTATATCGTCATTGCCCTCTAGTATCACTGTTAATAAATTTACCTCAGCCTGGAAACTGGACCACGCAACTGTACTGAACGGAGTCATCACTAATGCCAGTGTCGCTGTGCTATATAGAGTATCATCAGAAATTGTTCTATTTATTGGTTTAAGGCAGCGTGAAGGTATAGCGTTAATCAAATAGAGTCTCTTTGAATGGAAACTAAGTAGAATGGTGTACGAGTATGATGTATAAAGAAATGTCTCCATAAGAACGTGATAAGAACGGATTGTAACGTTCGTTGTATGAAAGGTTGTTTTTCATTTCCTCAACTAACTTGTCTTGTGTCTATTTCAGTTAAGTTCGCGTACTGGACAGAAGATTCTTTATTGCTAAGAAATTAGTTTTTAGGTAGTTTATATAGTCGGATCACGATTAGAGTATAGATTTTAAGTCATGGGTTTGCAGAGCTCATTTTAGAGGTTGGTTTTGTGTTATTGAATATGTGAACAGATTACGTATAGGATAAGCTAATAGTAGTATGATTTTATGCATATTGTTTGAGGAAGCATTTGACATTGATTTGTAGTAAAGTTTTGGTAAGAGTTACTGTGTTTAATTTCCTGTTCCTTAACTACCCTATAGGATACTAGCAAAATGCTCGAAAGTTCGCTCATTTTGGGACAAAACGTAGGCTATGTTTTGGCGCCGTATAATAATAAAATCTCAAAAAAATAATATTTTAATATTACATTAAATTTCATCTTGCTCTCTCATTAGGCGAGAGCGAGACAAAGTTCAATGTAACATTAATATAAAAGCCGTAACAGACGTTTGAACCACGTACCGCCGTCTGACCAACAGGAGTGAAAGATAAAATTTTCTCCTTTCCTCCGTACCCTTTGTACAAGATTTGATAGTTTTCGAAAACTTTTTTTCGTTTTCGTTATGTTCCATACATTGCTGGGCTGAAAGCTATTCGAGAAATTTTAGCGTATTTGAGTGAAGCAACCTATACTGTCGATTAGTACAGATTTTAGTTCGCCCGCGTTTCCGCTGGAGGCGCTTTACTAAAATCTATGGAACAATGCGAAAACTAAAAAAGTTTACGAAAACTATCAAAACTCTAAGGGTACTGTTGGTCAGACGGCGGTCCGTGGTACGTACGTCTGTTACGGCTTTAAGACTGTTTTTGTGATTGTGTGGTACACCTTCTGTTGTTCGCAGTTAAACAAAGTCGTAAACTTTATCTCTTAATAATATTATGGGAGATGTGGATACACTAACATGCTAAGGATGAAAATATATGTAGTTTTCAGGGGTGACCGACTGACCGCACGAAACCACCGTCCACATCACATACTAGGACGCGGGAGTCTGTGAGAGGGGGACATAATGTGAGATTTCAGCTTGCGCTGTATTTATGATAGATACTTATAATGTTAAAGTGTGTGTTTGTTCTTGCACGCTGCAACAGAGCAGCGGATTGACATGGTTTTACAAGCTTTTTTTTAACTTGCAATGTTTTTTAGTAAGTCATATTTCACAAGCTGAATTTAACTAGTTCCTCCTAACAGATTTTGCTGAACATTTGCATATACCTTTTATTTAGTTCTGGTAAAAATACCAATTGCGATATCCAATATTGTAATATTTTTTAAATGGTCGTTGCCCATCGAGATTCAAATCTCGATGCCGATACCATAAGATGGCGGATGGTGTATATTTTTTGTCAACCCTATGGGTATCAAATAAGTTTTAATTCGTTTAAGACTAGGTCACGTTTGTTGTCCTGTTTAATTATATAAATTCAAAATTGTATACTCATATTCAAAATTGTATACTTCGTTACATCATATATTTTTAGTTGCCCTCTTCGTAGTAATTTTTTTTATTTATTCGGTAATAGGCTTGCGTTTGACCGCCAACTCGCCTGATGAAAAGCGCGATGCGGTCTACGATGGAGCACGCTTGCCCAGAAGAAACCGATTCACTCGAGATTTGAAGACACCCGGATTGTAACCATCGGAGAACACACATTCCGACAGCGCATTCCACAGACTAGCAGTTCGCACTATAATAATAATCATCCTTATATTCTATTGCTAAATGTAAAGTTCCGCTTCTATTACATATTTCTTCTCTACTCTCATTCCCAAACAAAAAAGGATTTTTTCTTTTGCTAATTTAATTCAATCTAATGATATCCGTTTCTATTTTTTCCATTTGTTATTTAGTAGTGTCATCAACCAGGATTACCTCGTATAAATAATCTCACTATCTCTTCCCTCACTGCTGATGGCAAAATTGCCCCAACTACCAACGGAGCAGTAGCCAAGCAAAAAAGAGTAAAGTGTAGAAAATTATAAAATTAGTGACGTAATTTAAAATGGCCGTGGCCACAGATGGCGGGTTTTTTGTCAACCACCTCAATATAGGTGTAAAATTAATATGGGTAACAAATAAATCGGCTCAAAGAGTAGAGAATAAAGCGTGTGACATCACACTGAATTCAATATGGCCGCCGCTCCAAGATGACGGAATACATTGCAAAAGCTTGTTAAAAAAAGTTTATTACTATTAACTTATTATATAAGCAGATATATTTGCAGGGCCGGAGAGTAATAGGATAATTTTTATGCTGAACAAAGTACAATTTCTGAAATAATTTCCACGCTGGCAATACCGCGTGGCGCAACTTGTAATAGTATAATTTCAAGAATCAGAAATTCTTCAGAATAGGAAAGAGTCCAACATAGGGGAACAGCTACTGAGAGCTCATAGCTATCAGTAGTAAGTACCTAATCACTGCATATTATCAAAGATCCATAATCGTTTTTGATCGTTCTTGATATTATCTGTTCTCAAGGATCGTCTTGCACGGAGACTACGAGATTCGGCCTATGGAGTATCATATTCACGCTGCGGCAGATTGTACAGGGACCACTATACTTGTAATAATTTAAATTGTAGGTAATGGTTGCACGCCGGCAAATTAATTGCCTTTCATAATGAAAAAGTTACTAGTCAAATTTGGTGTTGTTAGTTATGATATATAAATAATAAATAAATAATAATAAATATCTGGGACATTATTGCACACATGGTCATCTGACCCCAAACTAAGCAAAGCTTGTAATATGGCAGCCAGAAACTGATATACATACATATATATTTTTAAATACATACTTAAATAGATATTAACACCCAGACATAGAACAAACACAAATGTTCATCACACAAATGTTTGTCCTAGATGGGAATCGAACCCACACCCCCAAGCGCAGGAAGTAGGTTCACTACCAACTGAGCCACCGGCACATGTTAGTAAAATGTTTTTTTTAAATAAATAAATTTAGTAAATTAGTTTTGTATTTGTTTAAACAATCAGAGGAACGGAAAGCATTGTGGAGGACTGGAGAGTCATATAGGATACTTTTTTCCCCGAAAAATAATAATACGATTTATGAGGGAATGATCACGCGGCTGATACCGCGAAAGCTAGTCATAATGGCCGAATGTCTTTAGACGAACTCACCCCGCAGACGACCTTTCCACCTTTTTGCAATCACATAAACAGCAGTGTTCGAAAAGTCGGGAATTAAAACAATGTAAAACGCGATAAAATCCATTAAAAGAATTTAATGTTAGTTTCTATGTGTAGATAATAATAATCGCGAAAACCTAAGTAATCATTATGGCGGCTCCACATTAGTGCCGTGAAGCTCCGAGAACAAGCGTGAACGTGAATGTGGAGGGTTTTCGTGGTGTTAAATAAATAAATAAATATGTGGGACATTATTGCACACATGGTCATCTGACCCCAAACTAAGCAGAGCTTGTAATATGGCTGCCAGAGACTGATATACATACATATGTATTATTAAATACATACTTAAATAGATATTAACACCCAGACATAGAACAAACACAAATGTTCATCACACAAATGTTTGTCCTAGATGGGAATCGAACCCACGCCCCCAAGCACAGAAAGTAGGATCACTACCAACTGAGCCACCGAGGCAGTCAACGCGCGTACACGCCTGTTCCCCGATCAGAGTCGGTATTTTGTCCCGCGAGAAAGGGTTCGCGCCCCCTTCGCGCGGCGTTCACGCGTACACATCCACATTCACGGCCTCGCGCCAGTTTACTTCTTGTTTACTCCGGTCTATAAAGGCGTACGGACGTCATCTACCATCTTCTTTTTTTCCAACGCTTTTTAATAACTTTCTTGTTTTGGACGTCTAAATAGTAATATGTTGCCACAGCAAACAAAGTTATTGCAGCAGCAGCTTCTACGTCCATTTCGCGGCGGGTTTCACGAATGACTGAGCATCCCGTGAATGTGGAGGGCACGACTTGTGCCGCGAATTCACGCCGCGAATTCACGGCACTAATGTGGAGCCGCCATTAGGAAAATAGATACTAAACATATTTTATTACAATATTATTTTAAATTTTATAACTAGTTTAATTTAATTTTAATTCATTAGTATTAAAAGGCGTGGTCTTTAACTTTTGGCCTTTTGGAGAAACACAGAGTCACATAACGGGCAATGGAGAGAGCTATGCTCGGAGTTTCTTTGCCCGATAGAATCCAAAACGTGGATATTCGACAAAGAACCACAGTCACCGACATAGCTATTAAAATTTGCAAGTTGAAGTGGCAATGGGCAGGCCACATCGCTCGAAGAAACGATAACCGATGGGGTAGAAAGGTTCTTGAGTGGAGACCACGAACCGGAAGACGCAGCGTAGGTAGGCCTCCCACTAGATGGACCGACGACATCGTGAGAGTCGCGGGCGTCCAGTGGATGCAGATGGCAGGTTGTCGTTCAGTGTGGAGGTTAAAGGGGGAGGCCTATGTTCAGCAGTGGATGTCTTCTGGCTGCTGATGATGAACAGGCGTAACGCAACTTTACTACGGCTAAGTTACTACAGGATCTATATCTAGTGGATGCTGGCTAAGCTGATTCTTCTCAAGGCATCAGTTTCCGGAAAGGTAAACTTGGATAAAACAAGGTCATGTACAAAGCACTAGAGATTGTTGAAAACTTATACTACTTCGATCCGACTATTGACGTAGATAATACAATGTTAAACTTAGGTATGTGAAAAACAAAGAAAAAGAAAGAAAGAAAACACATTTATTCGATACTACTACAAATACGCGGTCAAGAGAGCTGAGCATGCGTAATTAGATCGCACGTAGATACCTACAACTGGGAAGTTTGTGAAGAACTGTTTAAGCCACGGGAAGAGTTCTACATCCGCTTGTACGCCTCGATACCGCCGCCTCAACTCTTCAGTGTGCATTGGGCAAGTCTATTTGACACGCTGGCTAAGAAATAAAAAAGAAGAATACAAGTTTGTAAAATTTAATTTTTGCTAAGTTAGTTAATTTATTTTTTGGTTCCTGATATAAGTGAAACTATGAACCGGAAGATGCAGCATAGGTACCTCTCACTAGATGCACCACAGACTAGGTATAGCTACTACGTAGCCCAGACTTGTAGTTACGATTATTTTCAATTGAAACAATTCAGTCAAATACCTGAGAGGCGGGGTGAGGGGTTACTAAATGCTAATTGGCCCATTCAACGTCAGTTCAAAATGTAAACAAAACATAGTTGGCGTACCTACGGTATTGGTCGGAAATGACATGTGGTTCAGTGGAATCAGTGGGCGTGTTTTTTATATCAGTAGTGGTCAACTGATGAAGTGTCTGAACATGTTCGTCCGGCATGAAATGTCTAGTCATAGAAAGTCTTTGAGATGCACCGACGACGTTGTGAGAGTCGCGGGCATCCAGTGGATGCAGATGGCAAGATATCGTTCAGTGTGGAGGTTAAAGGGGGAGGCCTATGTTCAGCAGTGGACATCTTCTGGCTGATGATCCTAATAAGACTTGATGGAAATACATTATTTCAGTGTAGGTGCCTTAGATCAGACAAACAAGGGAGATATGGTAATGTGGGTGGCGGGTGTGAACCAGGCTTGATGCCTATAGTCGAACTCACTCTGCAGACGACTTTGCAGCCCTTTTTTGTATAAGTATATGCTTGCACAGTTTTTGCGTTATCAAACTGGCATTTAGGCATTTAAACACAAATTATATTTTTTTACTAAGACGTATCCCTTTTTTGTCTGTTATGAGGTAGGAACCTCCATTTGATTGCGTGTATACATGGTAACATGGAAGGCTCTAGCCTGCACTAATTATTAGTAACTAACAAGAAATCGAAAAAAAAAGCTGTTCCATAGAAAAAATTTGTTTGCACTCAAATGTATGTAGAAGCTGATATTTATTTGTTGCGATTTCAGGCTTTCAAGTCAGTTGTTTCTATAGATGGTTACAACGAACAGCTCTAGATTTTTCAATTTGTATCTCGATACAATGCAAAATAGAACAGAGCAAAGTTAACAATGTCAAAATGTGATGTTGCACGAACAATGCAAACGAAGATTCCATAAGAGACTGACCAGTTAAAGATTTCATGACACACTGTTGGCCAGCTGACCCCGACAGCTGTCCGACAGCTAAATCTTGTCCCCAGCAGGACTAGCACAGGCCGTGGACAAATTGTCTTTCCTCCGATTTTATTCCGCTAGAAAAAGACAAACGTATCCATATTCTAGCTCTGTCGCGTTTACGCGCGGATAAAAACGGTGGAAAGACAATTTTTCTACGGCCCGTGCTAGGCCTGCAGGACTAGCACAGGCCGTGGACAAATTGTCTTACCACCGATTTTATTCCGCTAGATAAAGACAAACCTATCCATATTCTAGCTCGGTCGCGTCTACGCGCGGATATAAACAATTTAAATAAAATTTGTCCACGGCCTGTACTAGGCCTACAGGCCTTAATAAACATCTAGCCTCGTTGGGCCACTCCTTTGTAAAACGCAGGAACTTCATTATGGGTGTTATTCTCGACTCCAGGGGGATCCATAATGCATCCCCATACATTTCATAACGTTTCTGGATATATCTTTACAACATTTAGGTCATTATTAAAAATGTGACAGTTTTATTCACTGATACCTCTTTCAGATATCGTCATCAGAAATTGAAGGAAGTGATCAGAGTGCATCCAAGTGTCTTAGGGCGTATTCACGTAGAAAGCAGGTTACCAGCGTCGATCTGCCTTCGCTTATCGGAACTGGTCCGCACAGGTCACACGCAGGTACTACCAGCGCTGATAGGAGCAGGTCGGAACTTGTCGGCGACGTTCGGCACTTATCGGTGCTGGTTCGGCACAAAGTATAGAGACTGCTTGCGCCGACTACCTGCGCGTGACCTGCGCGGACCAGTACCGATAAGCGCTGGTAGATTGGCGCTGGTAACCTACTTCCTACGTGAATATGCCCTTAGACGTAGCGGTGACGGGTATATCTGATCTGAAGTTCTGTGACTTACCAGTCGCTTCCGTCAATCCAAAGCCCGGATGGAGACCTGGAGATCAAAGATCTGGTGAAAGGTATTCTTTGATTCCATTTAATACTTTTAAACAAGCAAATTGAAGGTCAGGGAGTCTTAAGCTAATGACATTTGTATGTATGTATATTTTTCACCGACTTCAAAAAGGAGGGGGTTCTCAATTAGGTTGTATTATTTTAAATGTTTGGTACCTCAGAACTCCGTCATTTATGAACCGGTTTGGAAAATTCTTTTTTTAATTGCAAGGATATATTTTCAGATTTGTCCCATACAAATATCACTAAAATCGGTTCAGTAGTTTGGCTTTTAAATCAACTGGAAACATGCCTAGAAGAAACCAATTAACTCGCGATTTGAAGACACCCAGATTGTAACTATTACAATCACTACTACTATTTATTTATTGTGTACTATCGGGGAACACCCTTCAGGCAGCGCATTACAAAGACTAGCAGTTCGCACAATAAAAGTGGAATCAAAGCGCTTCGTATGGGTTTTCGGAATATAAACCGTGAAGCGGTGTCGCCTTTTCATGGTCATCCTGGCCTTCCGATGTTATTAGGTTTTGTAGATATAGTCAGTGACCCCTTAGTGGATTAAAGTGACCTTGTTTTTTTTAGTTTTGGCTATAGTTTTTTCTTTACACATAGAATAAGAGGCAAACAAGCAACAAGCGGAACACCTGATGGTAAGTGGTCTCTGCTGCCTATAGACCCCTATACACGGAGCATTGTCAGCGTTGCCTACCTTTGAGGACTCTATTCACCCCTCGTTTGAAGCAGTCCAAATTAGATATCTTATCTATTGTATTTAGGTACAATTTTTTTGAAAATAAATGTTTTCTATGTCATCATTGTTTCATTTTATGGTTTTATCTTTTTGTTAATGGGGGATTTTTTTTAAATACCTGGGGCCTTACGGCTAACTGTTATAAGCGATTCAGTTTAGGCGATTGCGAAAAGTTGCGTGACTGCAAACAGTATCTTGGCGCGTTAAGGTGATAAGTTTCATGTTTAGCGGGAAATTCAAATTTCAAACAGTTTTTTTGTCCTTGTTGCTAGGCCGAGTAATTGTTGTGAAATGACACAGTGTTTGCGAAAATTGTTGGTTATTCTTTACATTATTATGTACAGTTATTACTCAATAACTCACCATATTACTTACATTTGTCAATAAACCGTTTAAACAGCAAAAATTTGTTTATTGACAAATGTGTGTAATAATGTGCATTATAGGTATATAGCTCAACGTGAGTTTGTAAATAATAATAATAAATTTTCGCAAACATCATGATCGTTTACAATAATTACCCGGCCTAGCTACAAGAACATAAAACTGTTTGAAATTTGAATTTCCCTCCATACGTGAAACGTATCACCTTAAGGTACGCGTTCGCGTGATTTTGCAAAATATATTATCAACTCGGAACTGTATTAGTATTCTTTCGATAGAACTACTGTAACCCCGCCGACGCTTGGAAGCGGAGGCTTCCAAGGAAGCCTCGGTGGAAGTGGAGGCTGAGCCACTCCGATCACAAGCCTGCAATCAGTTGCCAGAGTCTGGGTGGCGATAACAACCCATCCAAAGTTGACAAGTGCTGTGGCTATTATTCTACTTGACTACACTAAAGATTATATTTTAAAATTCAGTGGTTTATACCTGACACTTTTTAAACCCTGCCATCAGAAGTGGTCTAGTGCGAGTCGAGCTCGCGCACTGAGGGTTCCACACCACAACATAAATTGTTTACTACTAAAGTCACAAGATCACAATGTAAAAGAATTGATCGACCTACTCTCGCAAGAAATAAATGAATTATGAAAGCACAAAAAAGTAGTGCAAAAGACATCATGTCCAGACGGTCACCCATTCAAGTACCTACCGACCCAACGTTGCCCAACGTTGCTTAACTTCGGTTATCGTACGAGAATCGGTGGTGAATATAAATTTGTCAACGACTCGCACTTGGCCAGTGTTAATTTTCGTTATTATACTGTGGTTATGCTATTATATATTATATTATATATTAGAGTGTGTACTATAATCGTGCCAAGTTTGACGCTTGTACGTGTTACCGTTATGACATTAGAGCAAATACATAAATACGTAAAAAAATAATACGATTGTTGTATGGAGTTGTGTTTAGTCATTATTTTAGTTAATCCGCCGTAACATAACATATTCTGTGTTAATTTCAACTTTGGGGCTAGTACGAGAATTTGCGAAAAAGTATTCGTTCCGTAAACGATAGCAAATGTATGAAAACTTAAGTTTCCCTTCACGTCCGATAGAGGCGCTGTTAAATTTTTCATACATTTTGCTATCGTTTACGGAACGAATACTTTTTCGCAAGTGCTCATACTAGGGCCACTGGCTGCCTATTACGGTTCAAACGATATAGCCGTTCAAAGGGAGGACTGACGGACAGACAGACAGAGTAGTCTTAGTATTAGGGTCCTGTTTACACCGTTTGGGTACGGAACTGTAAACAGGAAATAAAGGGTGGCATATTTCTATATCATTCAATTATATTTCTAATATAGTTATACCAATATATCGTAACAAAACTCAAGAACTCCTCCCATCTGACAACTGGCGTTCATAATTTCTACGCTTTCTCCGTTTTAAATGTTCTATTTGCAGACAAACTTCTCTGTAAATGTTTTGAAGGCAGTAATTCGCTTCGGCTAGTTTCTCAGCATGCTTACTAGCTTCTAAACGTTTTTTTCTAGCTAACACTATCTCTTTGGTCAGGTATTCATTTTCTTCTAGTAATTCTTGTAATTTGCTCTCGTACGATTGTCGTATCTTTTCCACACCTTGCATTTTGGGCGGCTTAAAATATCCACAAACTTAGGAACCAGTTTCTTCAGCTTTCTATCTATGTAGAGAATACGTTACATTACCAGTTGTTTTAAGCTTGCACGCCTCTAGTTTTGCGTCGTGCAGCTGCTTCTCCAGTTCAATATTCGTTTCTTTCAGCCGTATCGCTCTGGTCATCTCCTGATGCTGTTTATCAGTCGCTTCTAACAGCAGCCCGTGGAGCTTTAGATTCTCTTGAGCAATCTTTCTCAAATGTGATGATATGGCGAGACTGGGAGGCGAAAGCTTCTTTTTCAGTGCGATTTTTTTTTGGCTTGTCATAATACAAAGTTGAAAAAATATATTAGAACTCTAAAATTTTGGTTAATTTTGAATTTTGTTTGACTTGATAGACGACTTTAGTCCTTTTTCTGTGATGGACGACGACAGCATCAAAGGACAGCATGTATTATCTATGGATGACAGTTGACATGACTTATTTTTTTAGAGTTTTGGCGCCTACGTTAAGAAGACATGTCGCCTCATTGTATTATTTTCCTAAAATTGCTTCGAAAAATTACACTTGCATTGTACTTGTCTTGTAAATGTATTTTTTGATCGAAGTAAACTTGCGTTATTTCCAGTGTTAATGTGTAATAATAATAATAATGATGTATTAAAAATCGAAATTTAATACAATCGGAAATAGATACCTAAGTTTAGGAAAATAATACAATGTGGCGATATGTACCTATTTTTCCGTTGGTGCTTAAACTTGAGCCAAAATCAACAGTTGACTGCTTGATTTTGTTTTGACTTTGACTTGACTTGTGTTTTTTTTTGTGTTTTTGCCCTAAAGCCATTGAAGCCATACCGCCTCGATTTACCTACATAATTTACTGACATAGGTACCAAAAAACTCTTCTGTGGTCTACTCTGTAAAGTATTCCCAACTTGGACGAACCATCATTAGTTTTCTATTTGGCTATCGTTGAATAGGTCTTTTAAAATGAAGGCAAGGTTTGATGCATAACTTTTTTATCAAGTCTGGCCTTTGCGAAATATGGCTCACCAAAGTGGCAAAAAGTTGCACCCCCCTGCATTTCTAAACTATAAGACATAGAAACTTGTATCAATTTATTTTTTGATCGAAGAGTACCTAATAGCGATAAAAATTTAATAAAATTAAGACATTCTAACTTAAATCAAAAGTCATTGACCACTTCGTAAAATGATTTTAACAAAGAATGAAAGAAGAATGTTTTGTTTGAGGCCTTTGTCCAACAGTGGACGTTAATTGGCTGATGATGTGTGTGTGTTTTCATAGTGGTTTTCTTATTGAATAAACCAAGGACGTTTGATCATATGTTATGATCCTTCGTCTGTGGAATAAACCATAAAAAGTATGTGTTATGTCGGGATGATATTTCTCTGAAATTTGACAAGTCCACAGAGCTTGGTTCATTCTTATTATTCCATAGGTAATCACGAATTAAATATGATTACCTACAATTATAAGGCTTTGGTTACGGAACCCTACTATAACCTACTCGCTACGCTCTTGGGTACTTGGCCATATATTTTTGAGAGTCTTGGACATACCGGTTTCCTCACGATGTTTTTTCCTTCACCATTTTTGGGTGATAGCATCGAAACTGCACATAATTTATTGCGGTAGTACTACTAAATAAGTCACCAGTGCAGGGCCGAGGATCGAACCGGGTGCCGTCAGATTGTAAAGCGTACATGATACCGCTGTGCCACCATCGCTGATTGCATAAATTCAGTGCTTCTTTGTTACTATCGTGTCTATTAAGACGCCATCCTATTCTGTGGCCTTAGTACGAGCACTTGCGAAAAAGTTATCGTTACGTAAACGATAGCAATAAGTATGAAAAAATTCAGATTCCTTTTACGTCCTTCTCAATTTTTCATACATTTTGCTATCATTTACGTAACGATAACTATTTCGCAAGTGCTCGTACTAAGGACACTGATATCATAAGCGAACGCTTTTTGATTACTATGTTATCAAGGCAAAGGCAAAGTGAGCCAAACAGAGTCAGTGTTAAGTGAGCCCTGATCGAGTACGCATGTCGCTCGCTAGTGTCATCATGATGTGTTGCTCGTGTGCGCTGCTTTTTGCGGACGCAGTGCCAGCTCCGCCTAAAAGACTACAAACTGAAGGTAGATTACAGTGAATTTGGATTGCTCTAGCAAGTATTGGACATCCCGCCCCGTGGCTTCACCCGGTATCCTACAAGTACCGTATTTTTTCGGGATAAAAAGAAGTCAATGTTAATTCAGGGTTTAAGTTACCTCTATTCTAAGATCAGCCGTTACGGTGTTCAGTGTGGACAAACATACACCTTTTTATATCGTAATAGGGTTGCGGTAGACCGCCAACTCGTCTGATGTTAAGCGATGATGCGGTCTACGATGCAGTACGCTTGCAGAGAAGAAACCGATTCACTCGTGATACACATACCTATCCATAAACTTTAAATACCTACCTATGATAATTTAATTTATATAAAGTATATTCACTGGAACGGAGGAACAAAGTAGTTTTGATAGAGTTTCTACGTGAAAATATATTTGTTTTCCAAATGTATCGTGAAGATTTAAGACTTATAGAATCAACTCTTTCATTGAAATGGCTCCTGAACTCGATCGCAAAGTTGCCCGATACCACAGACCAGCTAAATGTACCTACCTATCACACCATCACATCCACTGGAGCAAAAAAAAACGTACTTGGAAAGTTTAAATTTGAAAGTGAATGACGCGTAAATGACCGGAAGGAAGGTGACATATTTCACTAAAACTTTTGGTATGGAAATTATTGGATTTTTGCAATCAAGCTCTATTTTGTGTAGGTAGAGCTTGGTTGTAACAAAGTTTTGCCATGATAAGTCTTGGTAAACATCGTTACCAATCACAATACGACACTTTAGTTGGCACACATTATAGAGTGCCAACCTGGATGCCCCATTTGAGGTGGTAAAAGTGTTTCGAAAAATACGCTCAGTTGTAAATGACGCTAGTCACCCATAGCAGAGACCGGACTAAACATCGTCACTGAAGAAATTATATCACAAGACATTGCTTAACTTTGTATGGCTGGAGTCTGCAAAATAGATGCGTTGGAATTGAGGCCGCGCTCGTGCTAATTATCTGTTTTTAGTTCACCTATGCTACGACGCTTCTAATGTTGCACAGACTATCAGTAATTTTTAGCGTATCTACCTTCGAAAAATTATACATAGAAGTCACAACGCGTAGAAATATATAGTCAATAAACTTCCGCAGTTTCATTTAAATAAACATAGCTGTATACAATTTATATCGAAACATAACTATTTTGCCAAAATAAATCGTATAATTATAGATTTACGGCTCAGTTCTCATATGTCTGTTCGATTTTCACAACATCGTAAAAACTCGTGAACAGTCGTTGAGCAAGCGAGACGGCGATTATGTCTAAATCGCAAGTGGGAACTTCTCTCCCGTTGATGAGACGGTGGTTCGTCAGCCAAGTTGACGAGACTGTTATGATTCTTACTTGTGTTACGGCTTAAGCAACTATCGCGTGACTGTGGATCCAATCTGGCTGCGTATTGAGTCCAGCCAGATTAAGTATTGCCGCGATTAGCGCGTCATTGCGGCATCTTTGTATTTTTTTTGATTGAAGGTATCTACCTAAAATGTCTCTCAGTCGCGTTGTAAATATATATTAGGTAGATAAGTAGATATGCACAAGCAATGCTCTTTGCTAACGCAGCAGCATAGTAATAAATCAACGCATGATTTGTTGCACCCACAAACGGGTCAGTAAGCCTCGTTGGTCTATTTAGAGCGTTGACATCGGTCGAGTCGGTCCTGCGGTTTCTTTGATAGCGCTCTCCTGACCCACATCACTGGCAGCTACTGGCAGGATATGGGCATACTTCGCGCTCCTATCTTGGCTGTTCTATGATTTTTTGAGTTTTCGCGTGTCTATTATTGGCTTTTCACCAGCGATTTTTTTTGCGCTGCTTGTCACAAAATAACTTGCCGATCACAGAGTTATACATATCGTATATCGTACCTACTGTTAATGATCAGTACCTATAGGTCAGTAGCACATCTACAAAGACATCATTTATTTGTGACCGAGTATAGGTAATTAATGTTTTTTTTTGTCACAAAGTGGGCCTTAGCATGATGCCGATTGTGTACAACAGGCGAAACAGAAAATATCACACGGAATCATGCGAAATGTCTGACTTTCGTACGAAATCCCAAACAAAAGTCGATTTTTTGAAATAATAATATTACTTATTTAGCTAACGCAACGAGTGGTTTGAACCATTCGAATATCTTTTATTTCGCATAACATTTTCGTGCGAAATCATACGAACGACTCAAAAATCGAGCCCGTGGTCTTCCGTTGGGTTGGGACAGGCAGGCAGCTGTTTTATACCTAAGCAGAGGAGGTCTCAGCTTGATTCCCAGTCGGACTGATGTTAATGATGAATTAAAATTATCTCCTCTGGGCCTCTAGATCTGGATACTACTTCTCCGTGTCCTTGCGTGGTGTCCTTGGCACCCCCGACACAGGAAATCCAAGTAAGGAATAGGAGCTATGGGTAGACATGCAACGTTATTAATCATAATGACAGATAGAGGTATATTACAGTAATTTTTGTCCCGTTAAGATGCGGAAAAAAAATCCGTTACGCGACGCCCGGCAGCTGTGAAACGTGACGGCATAAGAGAGCGTCATGTCGCTTGCCATCATGGCATACGAGTTGGTTTTACCAATAACTGTTTCACGTAAAAAAATGCGAGTAGAATACGGGGGTAGCTAGCACAGAAAACAAGCTATTAATAATAGGTACATACAAGGATTAATTTCCGCATTCCTCTCGTTTATATAGGTATCTCGGTCTTCCGTGAAGATCATTTATGCCAAAACCGTGTGTGGGCAGCTGTTATTGCAAACTTTATAGTTTTGTAGTCTTTATTTGTGCGAAAACTGGGTCAGACGTTAGGTCAGACGTAATTTTTGAATCAAGTACCCGGCTTGGTGTCTCATTGAGTAATTCGTATCCAATTTGAGTAGCCGCAGGGACGGCTGTCCTTTTTGATTTATTTTTATTGTCTTGTAAATAATTCACGCAACGAAGAAATCAAATATAGATGACGAAAAGTAGGTTAGATCTTTGTATAGGTGAATTTTTAATGGGCTCTATGGACAAATTGGACGGAATAGGGAATGGACATTCTGACAATTGGACATAGTGGTAAGCTACCTACCTACAATTCAGAAAATTTGACGTTGTTAACTTGAACCCAGTAATAGGTAAAGTTTGGCCAACAAATCAAATATTTTTATATAAATGGCGGCGCGCGCCCGAAATTAAGGCCGTCTTTTCGGACTTGTAGCAATGGTGGACATTCTAGTTTAAGATCGTCTACTGCCATGATTAGCTTAAAATTATAAAATGGTGTCATATTAAAATTTAATGTTTTATCTAGGAAACCGCAAAAACCGAAACACGATTAAGGATATTTCGCTCGATACATGAAATGAAAGTATCACCGATTTGCGCTTTTCTCACTTTTTTTATTTAATAAAATACCTAATTGTTAAATGATTTTTACGATATCTTAATATACAGATTTTATAATTATGGAGAAAACTGCAAAGGAAAATTTTAAATTAGGTACAGCAGCTCTACATTTCGAAAAATATGAGAAAAACCTTGCGACAAGAGACGAATTTATCAAGTTTGCTTCTGTTCGGGCGAATGTCAAGTCACGATGCCTATCTAAGTACTATAGGTACTAGGTCCAAGTTCTTTTAAGTTCTGATAGCTGCATTAACATTGTAAAAAAAGCTGAAAAGAAACATTTTCTTTTAACAAGAGATTAGAGTACCTCCTCCTGTTTTCGTCTGTTAAAAACCTAGCAAAAGTGTTCAGGTTTTATGGTTTCATTCATATTTTTACAATTTACTGCAGCTGTTAGAGCTACAAAGGACTCGGACCGAGTATAAGTAATATAATACCAAAAGGACATGGCGATACATTTTCAGACGCATAATTTGGCATACGGGCTCGCTTACTATTCAAATTAGGTATTTGTATGGAACAAAGAAGTCACGTACTGAGTCTTGGAAGTTGACGCCCGAGGCACAAGACAAAATAATGCAATACTCAAAAATTAACGAGTTTTTTATGGGATTTTTGTATGCAATAAAGACCATAACTCAAATAAATTTATTTAATTTTGAACACATTTAACAGGTCAGCTAGTAAATAATATATATCTAAACAAAATGTGAGAAAACTAAGTCAGTTCCAATAAATAAATAAAACTACTTAGCTCTGTGTTATATTATTTCAAGCTAGTTTAGCTTGAAATGATAGGAGTCACCTAAGAGGCCATGTGCAATAGGTACCATCATCATTCATCTTCCACCTTCATCACCCAATCGCATAAATCAGTTGCGCATGTCCGTATTTATGCAGTGTTCTTAAGTGAAAAATGGTGATTACCCACAGTTCAAACCAGGAAGACGTCGCCGTTAGCTCGGAATAGGATATCTGACGTATACCGGTAGGTATTTATAGTATTGGAACACTACTCGTCTGGTTGCTCATCTTGATCTTCAATCAAATAAATATATGCGAAAAATATCGATGAACATACAAAAAAAAATACATATACAGACAAACATAGTACTTCCTCCTTTTTGGAAGTCAGTAACAATAGTGGCATAATAGGATAGATGACTGTAGCCTTAGTACGAGAACTTGCAAAAAAGTTATCGTTACGTAAACGATAGTAAATGTATGAAAAGTTCAGTTTCCTTTCATGTCCGATAGAGGCGCTGTTAAATTTTTCATACATTTTGCTATCGTTTACGTAACGATAACTTTTTCACAACTGCTCGTACTAAGGACACTGATATTTATATCGTTGAAAACAATAGTTTTGATGAATAATTGAAGTAAATATAGTATGTTTATTGAAAAATATATTTAAATCGGTTATTAATGTTCTGATATAGATATAAGCATTTAATGTATTCGGTAGAGAAAAACTCTGACCCTTTCTCACAAAACAATAAAAGACGTCACGCCTCTCTGCGCCATACTTGTCAGAATATAATTTACTAGCCGTCCGCCCCGGCTTCGCACGAGTGTAAGCTCGGCCTTCGGCCTCGCTACAAAATATAATATAGCCTATGTCACCCGGGGATAGTGTAGCTTCCCAACAGTGAAAGAATTTTTCAAATCGGTTCAGTAGTTTCGGAGCCTATTCATTACAAACATACAAACATACAAAAATATGTACAAATCTTTCCTCTTTATAATATTAGTGTAGAAAATAGGTACAAATCTTTATAATATTAGTGTAGATGTAGATATGGCGTACAGAGTAGACGTCATAATTTGCTGTTTCACGCTCTCTGTCTCATCATCATCAGCCGTAAGACGTCCACTGCTGAACATAGGCCTCCCCCTTTAACCACCACACTGAACGACAACCTGCCATCTGCATCCTCTGGATGCCCGCGACTCTCACGATGTCGTCGGTCCATCTAGTGGGAGGCCTACCTACGCTGCGTCTTCCGGTTCGTGGTCTCCTCTCAAGAACCTTTCTTCCCCATCGGTCATCAGTTCTTCGAGCGACGTGGCTTGTCCATAGCCACTTCAACTTGCAAATTTTAATAGCTATGTCGTTGACTCTGGTTCTTTGTCGAATATCCACGTTTCGGATTCTATCGCGTCAAGAAACTCCGAGCATAGCTCTCTCCATTGCCCGTTGTGTGACTCTAGTTTCTCCAAAAGGCACACATTTAAGGACCACGTCTCACTCAACGTTACGAATTCTTTCTATCGAGTGGTGTAATTAAATTATGGATATTATAGTTGATAGATATTTAGCTGCAGTATTAAACTGTATCTCTCGATTTTGTTATCAGTTTTTTTTTCAGTAAATTTAAAGACGTACATTCACGTCGAAAAATATTCAACATTTTAACAATGTTGCAGTTATCAAAGCAAGTAAACAAATGGAAATAGTGTAGGGTAGGATAACAGATAAAATCGCGAGGCGCAGCTTATCCTTATATGCAAAGTTTCTTGTTGAGTCCTTCCTTCCTTTGTTTATAAGGTTTCAATCAACTCAAGATCATCCTCTTTATGAAGTCCTGTCTTCCTAGTAGGAAATCACTGAATATGAATAGATCCAGGAAATAGTTTGATCAAGTGATCAATCATCCACTGTCTTTCGCGTCACTACTATTACTGTGCAAGAGCTGCATCATTCGTAGCGCAGGAATCTTCCGTTACGACTAGTAGGAATATACCTATAGATTCTTATCTACACACGCACTACTACTTCTACCGATATAGTAGGTATAACGGGTTCCTTTTGGCTTTGTACACGTTTTTCGCGTAACTCTGTATAGTGACAGCTGGTAATAGCGTTGATTTATTTATGAAACGAATTACACTGTTACATTTATTTCACATGATGAAATTTAATTTGAAAAAAAAAACCTTTTCAATTAAATATTTTTAAATTTTTTAATTTAATTTGATAGTAGTACAGTTATTAAAAAAGTTGTAGGTAATAAATAGCTTTTGTCTACAAACCCGCTCTTCTATTTATGATTTTGTATCCTTACAGATTTTAATTATTAGATTTAGAACCTATTATTATATCTCGGTATTATATATCGGTGACGTGCAGCCTTCTGGGCGAGCATTAGGAGTTACTTAAGGGCACTAAAGTTGAAATTGCTATCTACTTACATATCTTTGTCGGATTGTAGCTACCTATATTAAACTATCCTTTTTTTCAGAGTTCACAATGGCGCAAGAAAAGACAATCATTGTAAAAAGGCTGCCGAGTGCATACTATTTTCCATTTAGTCTTATGCCTGTACCCAAATTCGCAAAAGGTAAGAAATTTGTGCATAAATACCACTTCTTTGGATAAATAAATCTTTAGGACATGTCACATAAAGGGGGAATAATAAAATAAATAATAGTGATAGTGATTAATTCGTTAAATATTAAATAACTACCTACTTGGAGTATTTTGTTTAGTTATTTAAGTAAATTTCTTATGTTTTAGATAACGGCGAACACAACGCGAGGTTCCCTTACAGCATACGACGCATCCAAAAACGATGGACAGAAAGATAAATATCTAATTATTCACTATACAATTATTTAAAACATGTGTTCATTTGTCGGCTATTAAATGTAATAATAAACTATTTATTTTACATTTTAATTTCATTGCTCCTAAGTAGGTACATTATAGACTGAATATCCTGCACTTATCATGTACTTCTTCATTGTTTCTTGAGGTATAATAGTCTGGAAATTTTTAAGGGCAGAGTTAATAGGTATCTTCTATATCTGCGTGATTCATCTTCGACCACATCGTCGCTTACCAACAGGCGAGTTGAATGGCCAAACGCGGACTTATTCGCGATTAAAATAGGTTTACAAACAGCGCCATCTATTGATTAACTCTAGTACTACTACGTAATTGTTTTGACCGCAGAGTTTTCCTAAAAGCTATATTTTCGCCGTAGCTTCCACGTAGTATTGCTACGAAGGGCGTAGCTCGTAGCGACTTCGTAGCATATCGATTACGCCTGCGCGTTTCAGTGAGTTTTTGAGTTCATCGGAAAAAAATGTAATGCTGAATAGCATGAACTGTGAATCAGAAATATCGTAAAAACTTGTGAAAATGAAGGTCGGGGTTATATTATTGTTTTTGACTTACACGAGGAACTGTTTGGGTAAGTAAACATTACAAGTACTTATTAAATTTCTTGTCATTATTCATAAAGAAATCATAACACCAGTATAATGGCTGTATTGCCAACTGATAGAAGACTTGAGCTTTTGGATCATTTCTTACAACGGTCTAAGTATATTTACAAACGTTACTATAACAACAGTAGTCTTACTAATCCGGCACTATTAAATATTGGGAGGTGCCGGATTATTGGCGTAGGTAGCGGCTCAGGAAAGGGGAAGGTGTGGGCGGAGAGAGCTGGGCCCGTGGGTATGTAGTGCCGGACTATTGGACGTGTCGATGTACTGAAGTGTCGGATAAGTGATACAGTATACTGTATACTGGGTTAGTAGTAATTATTACGAACAAGTTTTACTACGATAGCAATTCTGAAATTGCGAATAAAATATCAGCTGTTCCATAGTTTTGGCAGTAATTTAACGAAATCTAGTCTCAAACTTTTGTCCAAAAGTTTTACGAAATACTACTTTTGCAAATTGGAGGTAATAAGTTTATATTATGTGAAGTTTTACCAAAATTTGATGCCGTTATATTAAATAAAAAATAGAGATCTATTATTACAAAATAGTATTTTTCAAAGTGGGTAAGGGTCTTTTGTATCTAAACAACATACTAGCTAACACTAAATAAACAGTTAGACTGTCCATAGACCAAAAAATTCAGTTTACATAAATTGAATCCTCTATAGATTTTTCTATTTGTTGGGATCAGAACACCGTCAGTTTTCGTAGGTTATATTCGTCAAAAAATGTGAGATAAAAATACACATATAAAACTTTTTCAGGAGTGAAACTCTTAGAAGCGAACCCCGACGTGAAACGTTTGTACGACGATTTGCTCAGCAACTACAACCGTTTGATCAGACCCGTGACCAATGTAAGCGACATCCTGACAGTGCGGCTCGGTCTCAAGCTGTCACAGCTGATGGAAGTCAACCTCAAGAACCAGGTCATGACTACTAACCTCTGGGTGGAACAGGTAACTTTACACTTATGTTAAAAACTATCTGCCCCGTAGTAACACCCGCGTACACTTTCTCTCTTCGATCCTCCAACTATGTATACGCAAAAAAAACTGGCTAGGGAAAAACGCGATCTAAATAATAATCAATATAAAAAATCGACTTAATAAAAATGTCAGAACATGACCACAATGGGTACACACGGGAAGCACCATCTTTCAATTAAAAAAAGAATCATCAAAATCGGTTCACCTAGTCGAAAGTTCTAGGCCATACCTTAGAGGCCCATATAAATTACATCAAAATCGGTTAAGTAGTTTGGTTCTTAAATCTAAGTAACTGAATAAAATATGCCATCCAAGTAAACGAAATTGCGTATTTACTAATTTTGAAGACGGTATTTGCTTAACTGATAATTATTATGTTATGTCATTTATGAGTCACGAGAACTACAACCCATGCTGAGATAGATAGTAGGTTTAAAATTATTCCTGTGGCCCAGCTGAGGGTCCGAGCTCACATCACATTCCGCCATGTAGAGTCAAAGATTCGCAACAATTTAAAGACTTATTTATTTGTTGGTTTGATCAGTGTAGCCAAGAACGATCATATAGGTATAGCTAATAGTTTTCTAATCCAAATACATCCGATACATAGCATACTCGTGCAGAGTACGCACACTTGCGACACTTGTAGTCAGTGTGCGGTCTACATATTTACGTAGTTTGTCATTACACATGTATAAATTAAGCACTAACCTCATTCATGTCTTCGCATTTTGTTTTTAAGTTTGCACATATTTTTGCATTACAATCCAGGTCTGAACTTATTAGAAAGATATTGTTTTGTATGATTGTAATTTGTTTTGTGTAAATAATAAATAAATAAAATAAATTTGTGGTGTGAACACAAAGAGTTTATCTTAATATGAACGCTATTTGTTTCTAGAAATGGTTCGATTACAAGCTGCAGTGGAATCCAGACGACTACGGAGGTGTGGAGATGCTGTATGTGCCATCCGAGCACATCTGGCTACCCGACATTGTACTCTACAACAACTGGGATGGTAACTACGAAGTAAGTCCTAGTTTCAATACAGGCTTCTGTGAACCGAAGTTACTTCATGGATAGTTTAAGTTTTTTTTTTTTTGATTATAATCATAAACTACGACAGTATTCCTTGAAAAGCCGAAAAAATTGACATTGACCCCTGTAGGTTTGTCCCATTATCCTTACCAGGATTTTCAGGTTTTTTAGTTTTATAAACTGCGAGAATTATTTATTATTAAACGTAGATATATTAATTACATATAATATGTATATATACATATATATATAAGTTTAAGACTAACGGAAAGTAGAAATGGTGCTGAATGAACGTGAAAAATCTGAGGAAGCCAAAGTACACATAAAGTACTCCTGCGCAAATAAAAAAATATATAATAAATATAATATGTAATATTACTCTTTATATTACTGTATCTTAGATTTTACGTAAGAACAGCCAATCATATATAAAAACATTAGAAATGTGCAAGCGAGAAAGAGAACGCACGAAGCATAGAATCTTAACCGATTTTATTGCGTGTATTTTACATTATTTCAATTCTTAACGTTTCGAGCACCCTCGAAGTCTTGCTTACACTAAGGCACTATTCCTTGCCATGTTCCAGGTGACTCTTATGACGAAAGCGACCCTGAAGTACACGGGCGAGGTGAACTGGAAGCCACCGGCGATCTACAAGTCCTCCTGTGAAATCAACGTCGAGTACTTCCCCTTCGACGAGCAGACCTGCTTTATGAAGTTCGGCTCTTGGACGTATAATGGCGCTCAGGTAATTATCATAACTTAAATGTGTCTCTGCAGGATAAAATCCAGAACGACGATATTCGCCGAAGAATCTCAGTCACCGACATAGCTGCCAAGATTAGCAAGTTGAAGAGGCAATGGGCAGGACATCGGTCGAGAACCGATTACCGACTAGCAAGAAAGTTTCTTGAGTGGAGACGACGAACCGGAAGACGCAGCGTAGGTAAGCCTCCCACTAGATAGACCGACGACATCGTGAGAGTCACGGGCATCCAGTGGATGCAGATGGCAGGTTATCGTTCAGTGTGGAGGTTAAAGGGGGAGGCCTATGTTCACAAATGTGAAAATAGAACTAGTTTTTTATTTATTTGAGTGTCTGTCAGTTGCAATTGTCACTGTCAGTTGAAAGTGATCCTCCCTAGGGCTGAAATGTATTAATTTCAACCGGCTCCTCAGGCAACTTCAGACTCACTTTCCGAGTATGAGTAATGAAAAATCTAATTATACTTGTATGTAGGTACATTATTTTGTTTTATTTCTTAGGTGGACCTTAAACATATGGATCAGTCTCCCGGAAGTAGCTTGGTTCACGTTGGCATAGATTTGAGCGAGTTTTACTTATCAGTCGAATGGGACATTTTGGAAGTACCGGCAACAAGGAACGAGGAATATTACCCTTGCTGTCCAGAGCCATTTTCAGGTAATATTATGAGTATTTAATTACAACTGTTATAAAGACCATTAACGAATTTTCAGACAATGCCATTGCAATGCATTGAAATTTTTTAATGCAATAGACGATCGGATATAGGTCATCATTTGTCAAAATAACTGATTTAATTTAAAAGAAAATACGTATACTAAAGAATCTATTTAAATCGGATAATAAAGTTCTGAGAAAATGTTTCAAGTTTTTGGTTGGATTAGGAAGGGATGCTCTATCCCTTTCCCGCAAAGTGAGTGTCAGTAAGGAGTTTGTATGGCGTACTTACAACAAACGTCATTTGAAAGTATAGTTTACTCACTGTCTAGCAAGACATTATCATGCTTTTTATCTTCGTTAATTTTAAACACGTAAAATGACCGAAACACATTTTTCAAAAGTAGACAGTCATTTTAGACGGTCTATGGACAGTCTAACTGTTTATTTAGTGTTAGTTTTAGCTAGTATTTTGTTTATTTAATAAAGGCACTTGCCATATAAAAAAAAATGTCATTTTATATCTTTAAAAAACATCTAATATGCGATTGAGATATACGCGCCATATTATGGGCCTTAAAAGTGTTAAATTTCATAGATGTAGGAATATATAAATAAGTAAATTAAAAATAAATATATTCGGGACATTTTGCACACACGGTAATCTGATCCCAAACTAAGCAAAGCTTGTGCTATGGCTGTCAGAGACTGATATACATTATATGAATTAGGTTTCGCACATATACAGTTTGTAAACGCTGATTGGTAATTTTTTAAATATATTTTTTTATTGCATATATGGTCATCTGACGCGAAACAAAGCAAAGCTTGTACTATGGCTGTCAGAGACATATACATACATACATATATTTTTAAATACATACTTTAATAGATATCAACACCCAGACATAGAAAAAACACAAATGTTTATCACACAAATGTTTGTCCTAGGTGGGAATCGAACCCACGCCCCCAAGGGAAGAAGGCAGGTTCACTACCAACTAAGCTAACGGGCTAGTAAATTAATTTATATCGTTGTTTCTTGTTACAGATATAACGTTTAAACTGACAATGCGTAGAAAGACGCTATTCTATACAGTGAATTTGATCATACCATGCGTTGGACTAACTTTCCTTACCGTCTTGGTGTTCTACTTACCATCTGATTCAGGCGAAAAGGTATTTTTTTTATTCAATTAGTATATGAGTTGTGTGTGTGAAATAGCTTATCAACGCCATATCAATTTGAGCACCTAACGGGTTACGTCAAACCATCGTCAAACGAAATATTTGTTTAATTCAAGATGTGAAAGTTCCATGACAAAACAATCACTATTTAATAAAAGTTCTAAATTTTGGTTCGAGTTTTTGCAATTAACAAATTAAACAAGGTGTATCACATTAAAAATCGACTTCATAAATGTATGAAAAACGTAATAAGTGCCTATAAAATATTGGGGTTGCCCTCGATTCCCCTGGGATCCCATCATCAGATCCTGACTTGGTGACAATGGGATCAAATTGGAAGTATACCCAACCGAACAAACGATTTTTTTTGGAATCAGTCAACAGTTTGCGGAGACATCGGTGAAAATACATTTAAAAAAAAAACAGTTAAACATAGAACCGTGTTCCTTTTACATCGGTGAAAAATAGTGTTTGCTCATGTTTTATTTATATTACACGGGAATTACTCACGTAAGATTAGGCCGGTTACTCCGACTATAGTTTCAACCGCATTCGGCTGTCTTTATCAAGGTGAATGCGCGCGCGCGGCTGCGTCTTACTTTGGTCATGTTACTTAATAATTGATCGGGCGTTGATAATAAGGAAAGCTTTTGATGTATGTTAAGGCATGTTCATTTTAGCTTATAACCTGCCATCCATTCCGAATCCACTCATCCATCTAATAGTCTTTTTTGTTTTAGACATGATTGTTAGCTCTATAATTAGGTAATTATTGTCTTTCCACAATACATATTAGAAATTACGTTTTTATCGGAAAAACTATTTTGGTGGGCCGTTGTCTCTAAGAAATTAAAATACATTTTACAACCAAAATTAGATACTAAAATTAACAAAATAATAATGTGGGTTTACATTCATTAATGTTGATGTCTTATAAGTAGTTTAATCGTAGTATTTATAGTTTTTTATTTAGATCATTTTTATACAAGAATGTGTGCATGACAAAATAAATTGGGAATAGAAGTAGCTTTGTGGCTTGCAGATGTGTATGGCTCATAATATTTAGCTACTAATATTCCATTATTTCCCCACCATTTAAACATCATTCCATACATCCATAAGAATGTACATACTTTGTGTGGAAAGACAATGTTATAAAATACAAAACCTCAGTGGATTTTAAGTGCACCGCAAGTAGATTTTGACATAAATACGCAATTAACCAGCTTTACAATTTTATTTGTACATATATTTATATGCTAAATAATAATGTTTCCCAAAAGCTTTTGAATGGAAATACATAAACCTTACAATAATAAAGTAGAATTTGTTTGATGCCTAAAATCCAGCGCTGTAAATTAGAAAATAGATGAAATCAAATGATCGAAAGTAGTGCACGAAAAATCCATGTCATCAAGTAACTGTGTAACTCAAAAGAGACTTCTCTTCCCTAGATATCGCTCTGCATCTCCATCCTGGTGTCCCTCACTGTGTTCTTCCTTGGTCTGGCCGAGATCATCCCGCCAACTTCCCTGGCGATACCTTTGCTTGGGAAATATCTACTATTCACAATGATACTGGTCTCACTCAGCGTATTGGTTACTGTTTGCATAGTAAACGTGCATTTCAGGTAATATATCATTTATTTCTTGGTCCTAGATATCGTTAAGCATCTCAATACTGGTGTCGTTGACGGTATTTTTCTTGCTGTTGGCGGAGATCATACCACCGACATCACTGGCGATACCGCTGTTAGGGAAATACTTGCTGTTTACAATGATATTGGTATCTCTCAGTGTTTGGATGACGGTCTTAGTACTCAACGTCCATTTTAGGTGAGTATCCCAGATGATTTAGCACAAGCTGTCTCCTGCACTACGCTACTTCTGGATCTATCCCTCTGACTCATTCTTCTTAGAGATTTTCTTTTACAGCTTTAAAGTAAGCTTTCTATCCTATAAGCTTGTGGTTTAGAGTAGGTATAGATACATCATGGCATAGGTAACAATGGTAATAGCAAACTTTTACAAGCAATGTAAGCAATAAATCCAAAAATGTATCAAAACAAATTGTTTTTGAAATTAAACTCTTTTAACGGATTTTATCGCGTGTCTTTTACGTAATTTAATTCTTAATATAATAGTTTAAAGTGTCCAGTCACAGGTCGACTAGATGACGGATTCTATAGCAAAGTTATAAAATTAATTGCAAGTACCAAGTATTTTTTTTTTATCCAATCACACGCAATTAGATCACAATTTGGTTTGGTGTTAAGAGGGTTCTTCTCGTCTCTAGTTTTCTGGCTCGTACATGTTCACATTATTGAAGATATGAAATCAGTTAGTTTCAATTCTAAAAATAGTCAAAATGAACTATTGATGAATATCCTAATATAAAAAACATTAAAAAAATGACAATTTGTGATATTTAAATTTGACGGAGTAATAAATCGTAACAAGCAAAAAAATAAAACATTTGTTACTATATTAAGCCTTATCGTCATCTGTAGTAACAAGCGTTGCTTAGAAATGGGAAAACCTCGCCTTAACTCCCAAAGGAGGTGTTGCGTAAATAAGCAAAAAAAAAAACGCTTTTTGTTTTGTGGTGTCGCATCAATAATCACCAGCACTCAGCAGCTATCAGTCTTGGTTTACGGGAGCATTTTCCTTACACCATTTTTTAAATTATAAAATAAGTTTGCGCTTGGCCGCCAACTCGCCTGATGTTAAGCGATGATGCGGTCTATGATGGATCACGTTTGCCTAGAAGAAACTGATTCACTCTTGACTAGAAGACACCCAGATTGTAACTATAGGGAATCAACCATTGAGGCAGGGCATTCCACAGACTAGCAGTTCGCACAATATAACTGGAATGAAAGCACTTCGTACGGGTTTTTGGAATGTCAACCATAAAGTGGTGTCGATTTTTCGTGCCCGCTCTGGAAGTCCGATAGAAAAAAGGCAGGATTAGATCATGCAGATCTTAGTTATACCCACGGTTATATAGTTATACCCACGGTTATATAGTTATACCCACGGTTATATAGTTATACCCACGGTTTACTTTTACCAAGTATACGCATCAGGTTAAATGATTTGAATTACAGAATTGATTACAGAACAAATCTCGTAAATAAGACACAGATATGAAAGTGAATTCCTCTTGATGAAAGGAGTAACCAAACATTAAATCCAATCAACCCTAATCTACATATTACGTGATCCCCTGATTCCCATTGTGTCTCATTTCATGTATCAATACGCAAATGAATCCTGTTTCAAATCAATTAGATTTCAGAAACTGTTGTGGTTAACGTGTAAACAGCGATCGGGGCTTTATCGGGAATGTGTATCTGGCTGGGAAATACCCAATTTATACGCCGCAATTACATATTTGCGTATCTATGTAGGGACTAAGGTTTTATGAATTTTGCTTTTTTTAAAGCCAAAAGTGCGACATAATGTGGTAGGTACGAAGCTAACTTTTAGTCTTTATTAACGTGTTTTTTTTGCGTTAAAAAGTTACAACCAGCAGTTATTGTAAAATTATTTTCAGGTATTTTGCTTTCGATGAAATTACACTAATATCATAATATGTGAAAGTTTGGATGGATGGATGGATGGATGGATGGATGGATGTTTGTTACTCAATCACGCAGAAACGGCTTGGTGGATTTGGATGAAATTCGGAATATACATTGCTTTTGTCCTGGATTAACAAATATGCTACTTTTCATCATCACCGATTTTCATCACCACGCAGGTGAAACCACGGGGCGCAGCTAGTGAATTATAAAATCCAATTGCTAGTGTATCTTTCAAATGGTTTGCTACCGCATTAGGATCAATTTTGTTGACTTGTTCGACTTGTATCTAATGCCAGGAACATGGCTTTAAATAAGCTTATGTTTAGTAAAAAAAACTTTATTTTTTCTTACAAGTTCTTTGCATGAATAAAAAGAGACTAGATCCTCCAGACAGGCTTCGCCAAGTGCATTTTTCTATGTTCGTCATCTTTCTCTTCCAAAACTGGTCTGAGTCGTTGTATAATCGTTATAACGAGTTGTTTGTTCGACAGGTAAATTGTTTATGGTTTTTTTTAAGTGTAACATTTATACTACCACTGAGCCTCTCAATAAGTGTTATCAATAACGAGAGGATTAGTTATCGCTAAGTACCTTAGGCCGCGTATTTATCAGCCGCCTCTCGTAAGTGAGCCATAAAGATGAAGATAATTTGTTTGCACAAAACATGAGTAAATCATACACATATATTTAAAAACGTATGCATTTGTAGGTGTACAAATCAAGAGTTATAAACAAAGATCCCGAGACCCGGAAAGAACCTGGGTATGTCCTAAAATTACGACCAGAACCACCGTCTTATTAATGCACGTTGAACGTACTGCGATCCCCAAGCCGCCTGACAAGCGTGGGGATTATGACAACACCCCTCTCTAAGAAGGAGGCCTTTGTTCATCAGATGACGTTTACTTAAATCAAGAGTATAGGGCTTGTCAATGGGATCGGGGTCTGTTTTTAGGGTACACCATTTAAATAATAAAATAATAAATAAATAAATACATTCTATTATTTTAAAATCTAAACTTTTAAATGCAATATTTAAATTTAACCTCTTTGTATCAATCACCTGATTGCGTTTTCTTCACAACATAATACCGACATACTGGCAGGAAAGAACGACTGTGGATGGCCTCACTCAAAGGCTAGGTAGTAGTAGCGTAGTAGTAGGTAGCGTTACCTAGTCTGTGGGATGATCTACTATTTTATCTTCTATCAATACATACAATAAAAAAGTAGAGATAAAAATAATCTTTTGGTAATCGCGGTGTAATTGCGAGATGTAAAAAAAACAGAGCGTCTTAAAATAAGCAGCTTAACACGTTAAGACAGCTTTTAGAATTTTTGTCTGATTGTTTGTTTGTCGACGCACATCTCCTAAACCACTGGACAGATTTAAATGTGGTTTTCACGAATATGCTTAGCTATGACCAGATTGAAGTACCTATAGGCTATGTTATTTTCCACAAGGGCCGAATTAAGGGAGGAAAAAAAGGTTAAACGTTTATATGACCGCCAAGCAGTAGTGTGCAAACACTACTGTGTTTCGGATTGAAGGGAAATGTTTCCAGCGAAATTACAGGGTACACAGAGATTTGACATCTTATATCTCGGGGTGACGAGCGCAGTGTATAGCCATCCAGGGTTTTGAACTGTTGAAGTTTAAAATTCTGAGTGGCGTTGAGCTATTATGGGTAAGCGTGAAGAGCCATCACGACGAGCGACTTCGCTCGTCTCGTCACTCAGTATCATAAAAATAAATATGAAAATCTACGCGTACGAAGTCGGGGGCAAAAGCACTAGTGGACAATAAATATATATATTGGGCATCGTGTCGCTCGTGCAGTTATTAATGTTGCGATGTGCATTGCATCTCAATTCGGTCGCACCCTAAAGAAGCAGTAGGTATAAATCTAGTATTGTGGTGCCGCCGTTAACGGGACAATAGTGCGTGAAATATGAACGTCGCACCCAAGCTTGGAGGGTGGACTTTATTGAATACATTTATAGTAGAGCGTAGTACCTAGATAAAATTACATAACCAGTAGAGATAAATATTCGTTTAAAATAAATAACTTTCTTAACAGGCCTTTATTTGGCAGTGCTTTTATTAATTTAATAAAATACATACATAATAATAACAACTAGCCAATCTACTAAGCCTATATTATTCTAGGATACTTTTTAATATACCTGAATAATGTTCGGTTTCTGAGGGAGTATTCACACAGGTAAAACAAGCATACCAATTCGATCACAAATTTCATAAAAGCTTGGTTAGAAAAAGATTACAACCTGGGTCTCTTCAAGACAAGAGTGAATAGGCACCTCATGGGCAAGCGTGCCCCATCTTAGACCGCATCGTCGCCTACCATCAGGTGAGTTGTGGTCAAAAGCTAGCCCATTTCATCATAAAAAAAAGATACTTTTCAATAAAAAACTTGTTTAAAAAATATACTAAAAACAAAATGGGCAATTGACTGCATTCGCTGTACTTGTATCATTTTTGGAATAGATTAAAACACAGCTATATCTATAAAAGTAATTAACCGAAAAAACGTAAAAGATAACGGATAAACGTAACAGCTCATTACAATGTGAGTGTAAATGATAATTCGTCTGGAAACGTTATGATGTCATTAACGCTTCGTAACGGCGCGACTACAAAACGCTTTATGTGTCTGCCACGTTTTAATGTTATAAGAACAACAGAAAGATACTTAATACAAGCGATCGCAAAAAATAAAATCATGTACTTTTAAAAATGTGAATAACCCAATAACATCTTGGTTATAACTATACTCAATATTTAAGTACCTTAGCACACACGATACTTTTGGCATCACAATTGGCCTGTTACCTGTGTGTTTGAATCAGACTTATTTATTGACATGTTAAAACAAAATGCCAACATTATATACACTTATTGTAAAGTGATTATTAATATAGCATACAATATGAGTCGTCGTTTCACAAAAAATATCATTTGCTGTAAAAGGGCAATAGATGGTACGGGAACGGATCGACAACGTCGTCGTCGTCTAACTTGTCATCTAAACGAAAAAAAATCTCACTTCAGTGTGTCAACCATATAAAAAACAAAACATTAATATACAATTACCACCGACGCAAACAGAGGGGTGGTTATGTAGCCGTGAAACATAATTTATATGCAACTTAATATATGTTATCACACTAATCCACACTAATATTATAAATGTGAAAGTAATTCTGTCCGTCTGTCTGTTTGCTACATAATCACGGCTAAACGGCTTAACCGATCTCGATAAAACTTTGCGATGTAATAGTATGTATCATGAGGACGGACATAGGCTATTTTGTTTCTGAAGAAATCGCGGACGAAGTTGCGGGTACATCTAGTATCATCAAACATCTATCTATCATATAATATGTGTGAAAGTTTGGATGGATAGATGGATAGATGTTTGTTACTCACGCAACCACGTAAAAACGGCTAGATGGATTTGGATGATATTTGAAATATACATTGCTTATGTCCTGGATTAACATATAAGCTACTTTTCACCATCTTCACCGATTTTCATCACAACGCGGGTGAAACCGCGGTGCGCAGCTAGTTATTAACAATATATAAGTATAACAAACTGTTCCTATCACAGGTCACCGTCAACCCACAACCTGCCTCCGTGGATGCGCAAGGTGTTCCTGCAGCTGATGCCTAAACTTCTCATGATGAGGAGGACCAAATACTCCCTTCCAGAGTACGACGACACCTTCGTCTCCAACGGTTATACCAATGAACTTGAAATGAGGTTAGTTTATTTAATAGTACTTTAGGATATTATTACTCCTATTATTATTGGAGGTATGACGAGTTCTCCAGGCAAGCGAAGAGTCTCTCCATAAACGAGCTCTGCAGAAGATGCCTTCAAATCTTCTTTGAGCGCCGTTCGCATCCCTAATAAAACTAACGGCAAAGCTCTTACCCATGTGTCATTATGACACATCAAAGATGCTTTAAGCTGCCGATGCATGCGTTCCACCATACCATTTGCGCAAGGATGGTAACTAGTCGTGCGCACCCGTTTGGTACCACATACATCCATTAGACGGCGAAACAACACAGATTCAAACTGCCGGCCCTGGTCGGTTGTCAAAATGTTTGGTACCCCAAAACGGGAAACCCAACCAGTTACGAATGTATCTGCTACCTCTTCTGCTGTGATTGATGACATAGGCCATACTTCAGGCCACCGTGTGTATCTATCAATCGCAGTCAGGCAATAATTGTACCCTTTCGAGTGAGGAAGTGGTCCAATAATGTCTAAATGCACCGACCTAAATCTGTTTGACGGTAATTTAAACTCTCCAAGTGGCGAATTAATATGTCGAGTTACTTTACTGAGTTGACAGCGTAAACAAGTTCGAGCCCATTCACGGCAATTTGCGTTTACTTGAGGCCATACATAACGCTCAGTTACCAAGCGAGTGGTTGCCCGCGCGCCAGGGTGACTGAGGTTGTGACACCTGTCGAATGCAGCTCGACGGAATGCTGGTGTCAGGTATGGACGTGGTCGCTCAGTTGAAGTATCACAAATTACTGTGATATTTGTGCCAGGGATGAGGATGGGTTCGAGCTTCAAAGACGAATTCCCACGCATACTAGCTAGCTCCTCATCCGATTCTTGCGATAACGCGAGTGCAGCAAAATCCTCTTCAAGAGAAATAGACTCAACGCGCGACATGGCATCAGCTACGATGTTATCAACCCCTTTAATATACACTACATCAGTAGTAAACTGGCTGATGAAAGACAGCTGGTTTAATTGGATAGGCGGCAATTTCTCACGTCGTTGTACAAAAGCGTATATTAGCGGCTTATGGTCAGTGTAGATAGTGACGTGTTGTACCTCCAACAGGTGCCTGAAGTGTTGAACACTCTCGTACACCGCAAGGAGTTCCCGATAGTACGCCGGCCACTGAGCCTGTTTAGCAGTCAGCTTTTTACTAAAATAGGCTAGTGGCTGCCAATCATCATTATCGACGCGCTGTTGTAGGCAAGAACCAACGTGCGTTCCTGAAGCGTCAGTAAACAACCCAACCTCAGCACTGTTATTTGGGTGTGCTAAAATTGTAGCGGACGTCAAGCTTTTCTTGCATTCTTCAAAGCACTTTTCTAGCTCAGGAGTCCACACAAAAGGTTTATTGCCTTTGCCTTGAATAGCAGTGATTGCTTCAATTAACGGCGCTTGGTACTTAGCCGTACTTGGCAAAAACCGGCGGTAGTAATTGACCATGCCTATGAATCTGCGCATACCCTGAACTGTCTTTGGGGGCGGGTAATCCACCAGAGAACGAATTCTGTCCTCAGGAGGACGCGTGCCCGCAGCATTGACTCGATGCCCAAGGAAAGATACTTCTGCGGCACCAAATACGGACTTGGCTGTATTAATCACAACGCCATAGTCGTGCAATCGCTGGAACAAGATTTCCAGATGCTGCGCATGCGCTATTTGGTCTTTTGAGTAAACCAAAATGTCATCAACATAGACATAGCAAAAATCTAAGCCACGGACTACTTCATCGATAAATCTCTGAAAAGTCTGCCCAGCATTACGCAAACCGAAAGTCATATACAGAAATTCATATAATCCAAATGGAGTAGTTATCGCTGTCTTGCACACGTCGCCTGGATTCACCGGTATCTGTTGATAGGCCTTGACCAAGTCTATAGTACTAAAAACGGTACAGCCAGACAAGTTGTGCGCATAATCACCTATGTATCGGACAGGGTAGCGATCAGGAATCGTTCGGGCGTTTAATGCACGATAATCACCGCAAGGACGCCACGTTGAGTCCTTTTTAGGTGCGAGATGCAGAGGCGATGACCAAGAGCTATCAGATGGTCGGCAAGTACCAGCTCGGACCATATCTTCGAACTCTTTCTTTGCAATGCCCAGTTTTAATGGTGCCAACCGACGCGGTCTAGATGTCACAGGGGGACCGTCGGTAGTGTTTATATAATGTACGGTGCTGTGTTTAATAATTCTAGGTGCACCAGGTGGTCGCGTTATACTTGGGTATTTCTCCAAGATCGCTGTGAATGGCGAGTCAGGAAGAGATACTACCTTCACACTTTGCTGTTCCGCGGTATAAAGGTCCGCGGACGAAATAAGCCCAGTTTTACTATCGCACAGCTTACCTTTTGAGCAATCGGGTAAAAGCTGGTAATGCGACAAAAAATCTACGCCAATAATACCACTTTCCACATCCGCCACGACAAAGTTCCAGGTGAAATCCCGTCGTAGCCCTAAATTTAAGTTCAACTGTACCAGTCCATATGTGATAATCTTACTGCCATTAGCTGCAACTAAACTATATGATAATGGCTGAAGCGTACGTCCTTTTATAAAGCTACGAGGAACGCAACAAATATCCGAACCAGTGTCCACCAAAAATTTCCGGTTGGATCTCCGGTCGGTCACGAAAAGGCGGCGACTAGCTGGCGAGCAACTGGATGTCGCCTTTAACAGTTGCTGTTTTGGTTTCCCTGATCACTAGGCGGGGAACCGGACCACTTACATGGAGGCACACATTTACGTGCTTTTGTCGCAAAACGGTCATGATAAAAGCACAAATCATAGTTACGTGAACGTGATCGGCTGCGACTACGATTACGGTTACGATTGAAGTCACGACTACGCGTACCAACATGCGAGCTGCAACCAGCAGAGGAAAGTGACGCTACTAAACGGGTCAATTCATCAACTTTTTTAGTCAGCTCCTGTACAAGATCAGTATTCGAGTTAGGCGAAACCGTACATACCTCCAATGAAGTTGATTGAGCGTTAATTTCAGCCAAATTGTCCGCTAGTTCGCTTAGCTCAGCCAACGATTCTAATCGTTGAGCAGCCAAGACAGTTTGAAGATATCGTGGCAACCTGCTCATCCAAATTGTCTTCAGAATATCCTCCGGAAATGCTGCACCGGCTAACGATCTCAGATGACGCAGAAAAAACGACGGCTTTTGATCGCCGATCTGCTCCTTCTCTAGAAGACGGCGTATTTTCTGCTCCCGAGAATCTGAGAACCTAGATATTATTGCGTTGCGCAATTTCGTGTAGGGTTGCTCCCTCGGAGGTTGGATTATGAAATCCTCTACTTCGCGAGTACAATTGGTATCGAGGTGCGCAACTGCGTAATTAAACTTTGTGATTTCTTGGCTAATATTATTGATGGAAAATTGCGCCTCTAAACTCGCAAACCATAGGGCCGGGCGATCTCTACAAAATGGAGGGGTACGTATAGATACTCTGTTAATCATTACCTTCTCCGTACCGCCTGTGCCAGATCTGCTGTCACTGCTTGACATTTCACGTCCACCCGTACCCGCGGAAGCTGGTTTGAAGTCTTCCTGCTCACTGTCACTCATGACGTGTGCTGTCATGAAAAACCATGCTAAGAGAAAAACAAAATTCAAAAACAAAAACTGAAAACAAAAGAAACGTGGGAGTGTGGTGTGCGCGAATGCCCTACAAAAAACTTTGGTATAAAAATAACTTAAAAATATGTACAAAAATTCACCAAAATAAAATAAAATTAAATACACACACAAAAACACACAACAATATAAATCACACTTAGTCTTTTTAGTCCGCACTGGTTCTTCCAAAAGATACTTCGACTTTAGTCTTGACGCGCTCCATGCGATTGTTGCCAGCAGTCAGCAGCACAGCTCTCGTAGTCGAATTCACCACTTCTTTTTCTACGTTTTCGTATTCTCGTCGACGAACAATCAGACGACCGTGGTCGCTTCACTCGTACCACCAAAGAAAGTACTCGTACATATTTGCGTACCTTTGCTCTTCTTGTGTTCGAATCGTCTTAATTTATGTTGTGATCACGTCGGGGTCACCAATTTAGGATATTATTACTCCTATTATTAAAACAATTTATTTTGCGGAATCGAAAACATCTATTTTTTCACCTCTTGACAGATCTCTTATAAAAAAAAAAACAACTCTATTGAAACAAAATAATAAAGGCGACCGCGAAGGTCGCACTGGTGAAAAAGAGTTCCGCCACAGTACTTACTACCTTTTCTGATCCGTTGTCCGCCATGCTGGTTCACCTGGGTCCATCATCATCATCAGCCAGAAGAAGTCCACTGCTGAACATAAGCCTCCCCCTTTAACCTCCACACTGAACGACATCCTGCCATCTGCATCCACTAGATGCCCGCAACTCTCACAATGTCGTCGGTCCATCTAGTGGGAGGCCTACGTACGCTGCGTCTTCCGGTTCATAGTCTCCACTCAAGAACGTTTCTTCCGCATCGGATATCGATTCTTCGAGCGATCTGGTTGTTTTTCCCGTTGCACAGAAAAAAAAAACATTTTAAAAATCAAAATTAATTATTCAAGAGGAACATACAATAGATGTCGTCGTCTCTAATTGCCAAACCTACGTCTTGGTAGTTAGTTCTTCCATTTGTCATATGTATTAGGGTCTGTACTAGTTTTATTATATATATATATATATATATATATATAAATAGGTACATCTTTAGAATACTCACTCTGACATGACTTGTAATTAAATAGAGACTGTCGCTTCGTCGTAATAAAATTACGACGGGGCATTGGAGTCAATTGAGAAGCGTGCCAAGAGGCTCATCAGCAACGAAGCCCTAGTTCAGACTAAGCTTCTTAGTCTTGGGCATCGGCGCAAAGTTGCTAGTCTATCGGTTTTTTATCGGATACATTTTGGAGAGTGCATCTGATCTGCATTATATAATTTCCTCCTGCTCTTTTTTCTATCGGACTGCCAGAGCGGGCACGAAAAATCGACACCGCTTTATGGTTGACATTTCAAAAACCCGTACGAAGCGTTTTGATTCCAATTTTATTGTGAGAACTGCTAGTATGTGGAATGCGCTGCCTGAATGGGTGTTCCCCGATAGTTACAATCTGGGTGTTTTCAAGTTAAGAGTGAATCGGTTTCTTCTAGGCAAGCGTGATCCATCGTAGGCCGCATCATCGCTTAACATCAGGCGAGTTGGCGGCCAAGCGCAAGCCTATTTAAAAAAAAAAAAAAAAAAAAACTATGGCACGCATAGCGAAGGTACCAAATTTCTTTAACATCTGCAAGATTTCTAAGCGCTTTTATGATTTTATCTATCGTATTTCTGCGTCCGAAAGCTTCTTTCGCTCTGACCGTTCCAGAATCATTCTTGTTAGATTAGATTTAGATGTAAAATGCCTCGCTGAGCAGGCTTACAGTCATGACGCTTAGGCTATGTTAGGAATAATAGTGGGACATACCTAATCTACCCCATCGTCGACAGCCTTATTGAACGTTTCATTACCAAAAAGCGAGTGTGCTAAATAGCTCTAATTTATATGGCTTAATGTTTGAACGTACGATATAAACAGTACAAAACTATTGCCAATAATTCCACATTCGAAGTCGCTGTGCATTTATTAAAGGACAAAGCATCGCAAATTATGATCTTCGAAATGATTTCTATTCAGCGCGTACGATTTATTGGATGCGCCTACACGCGCCGAAATGTATGCCGTTACCGAGACCGTGTGATCCCGTTAATAACCATTGTTCATTGCATTCAATAGAAATAACTGCAACCTACCTTTCGGTAAAAAAAAAACTTAAACTTTTTCTAACTGTATTTTTGTGTGATACATACAAACTTCACCGATTCTGAACGGACTTTTATGGCTTTTTTTGATTGGAATAGTTATTATGTTATCATAAAAGAATTTGAAGAAAATATTTGGAAAATTAGGCAATGAATCCCGTTTATAAAACTCCTCGTTAAATCGGTTGTTTTTTGAGTGAAAACTTCTTTAAACGCCTTGAGCGATGCTTGTTAGGGACAAAACTTATAATTTCCAGTCACCTACCAATGTGACATGTTGCGCCAGACTTTTTAAGTTTTCACTTCTGTCGGCAGTCCCCATGACTTTTCAACATCAGCCAGAAGACGTCCACTGCTGAACATAGGCCTCCCCTTTTAACCTCCACACTGAATGAAATTCTGCCATCTGCATCCACTGAATGCCCGCGTCTCTCACAATGTCGTCGGTCCATCTAGTGGGAGGCCTACCTACGCTGCGTCTTCCGGTTCATGGTCTCCACTCAAGAATTTTTCTTCCCCATCGGTTGTCGGTTCTTCGAGCGATGTGACCAGCGGGGCTATTATGGATCTTTGATCGGGATCGCGAGTGTCAGAATTTTGACACTTGAAAGGGGTTATGACGCAAAAAAAAAAGCGTTGTCTATTTCCAATTTCGTACTACGAAATTGGAAATAGACAATTCTTGACATAATTTTGACAACTCGCGATCCCGATCAAAGATCCATAATAGTCCCGCTGCCCATTGCCACTTCAATCTGCACCCCATGACTTACAATGCATAAATTATGTAGCTTCTAATGTTTTTAGGATTTTTACTTACATAAGTGACCTATATCAACATACCGGGTGTAAGGAAAACGAAAGCCAAAACGCTATTATCTAAACACAATCGATTACCAATAACTATTTGACTTATACTTGTTGTTTTAGTGGTTTAGAATTTTGCAAACCAGCAATGTAAAGCGTACAAACGTGCGCGCCCATCACATCTTATATCATACATCCATCTCATCTCGCCTCATCAATCTAAATAAATCTAATCTTTACTGTGTTCCGGATTGAAGGGCAATGTTTTCAGCGAAATTACAGGGCACACAGAGATTTGACAACTTATATCTCGGGGTGACGAGCGCAGTGCATTGCCATCCAGGGTTTTGAACTGTTGAAGTTCAAAATTCTGAGTGGCGTTGAGATGTTATGGGCAAGCGTGAAGAGCCATCAGGCGAGCCAATTCGCTCGTCTCGTCACCCAGTGTCATAAAAAAATCCTAATCTCTCCATTAGAGAGACTTTTTTTTGCGAATTTTAGCTCTGCCTGTAGCACACATTTACGCACACAAATTATGTCGAAAACATCATTGCAAATTTTATTAAGGAATTTATCAAAAATGTCACAACTAGCATTGCATCCAGTTCTAGAGATCTTTCATTCTAAATATGCACGCCCTCCAACACACTACGCGTACAAAATACTACAAAAATACGGAGAAGGTGTATTTCTAGGTGTATATCACTAATGATAGAATGTTTTAACACAAAAATTTAAATATGGTATACTGGTTAGTCAAAGTTTTTGAGGGCACAGGTTTTATTCTAAATATTTCCTCTAAACTAGTATTTATCCAAAAATATTTTCTCTGTAACAACAAACAGAAATGGCAACCAATTTAATTTGTAGAGTTGGAAAAAGAAGCCACCCTCAAATTTCTGAACAAAACTGACAGCTACCCGTAGAACATTTTTACTTCCTTCATTTGGTCGAGTCTGCAGATAAATTGGTCGGTCTGTAAAGTAAAACGTAGTAAGTATCTATCTACTCTATAAAGCACTTTCGGGCGGAGAGGGATGTTTACGCCGCGGGCGAATTGTTAACGAATTACGCTTCAGTCAATATTTGGAAATGGCGGATAAAAGGACTTTTGTTTTGGAAACTAGAGACTTCCAGGGAGTTAAAATAATGCTCGATGGTACTTTATTGCGCTTAACAGATTAAGTATCTCATAATATCTATTTAAGTACGTATTTCAATTTTCAAAAAATCCCGCTTTAATGGAAAATCCTACAAATGTGCAATGAACATTAAAATATTCCTTCGTGACTCGTGTTACTACTAGCCTTATAAACTTAACTACTTACTTAACAGTAGTATTTTTTTGCTCTTATTACTCGTAACTACTCCAGTGGGTGAAGTGCGAGTATTCGCTACGTAAAATGTGTGTCGAATCCCATACAAATTTCAACTTCGAAATTCCAAATTTGTATGAAATTCGATACGTATTTTACATAGCGAATACTCGTACTTCGCCCACAGTAGTAACACGGGATAATGTTTGTTTCCTATGCCATGTTTCATTTTTATTTCTGACTAAAATTTGATAAAAAAACTCTTTCAATTTCCAAACTCTTTGATGTGGCTGACGAATATTTAACGAAGAAAAATAAAACAAAATACGAAAGACCCACAGACCTACTACCAGGGCCCGGCAATATATTTCAGTGAAAGCAAGTGAAAGAGACAAATTGATATGGCTCAGCACAAGTACAAAAAGGACATAACTAGACTTTTTTGTCCTTATCGGCGTGGCCTGTTTTTTGGATCAGAAATGTCAAAATCTGACGGTTCTGCGACAAACAAAACGGGTCTGAATATTGTTTATTGCATTTTTTTGGTGATTTTATGTGATAAATGCGTGTTTCGTCTGAGAAATAATTGTAAAACAAACATTTACAATGGTTGGTTGTATCATTTTGGGCTGCAAGTACCGCAGTGAGAGAAAAAGCGATGAAATATCATTTCACACGTAAGTAAACATATAGAGCTTGTAATGATCACCTAAATAAATTCAGGATATCAATGCGTAAATATTTTATTAATTTTTAGTCCGTTTTTTGGTCGATTTGTGGTATTTCCTATGAGTTTTATCAAAATATTAACTGAGAAGAATAACAATCAATGTTGCCAGTTTATAAATGAAATTACCCACCACAATTAACATAAATTATTCGTTCTGCAGGTTTCCAACTGATCCTGGCTTACGAATAAAATGGATCAGTGCTACTGGTTGTGAAAATTGGGTGCCAGGAAAACATAGTAGAATTTGTTCCAGTCATTTCAATGCCGAATCCAATATCAGAAAGGGAAAAATTATATTTTTGAGCAACTGCAGCTGCTCAGGGTCTAATAAACACACTTAAATGTACTTAAATCAAAGAAAATATATCATCATAAATCATCATCAGCGTGATTTTGTTCAAATAAAACAAAATAATCTTTTTTTGAAGTCTGATTTATCGTGTGTGATATGAGTACTGTAAATAATAAAGAGTTTTATCTAAGTATCTCATTAATTGGGATGTTATCCATAATTCCATCCATGAAAATAAATAAACTGGCCAAGTGCGAGTCGGGCTCGTGCACTGAGGGTTCTGTACCGTCACAAAATACAAAAAGTAGTGCAAATACACAACATCACACCCAGGCTGTCATCCATCCAAGTATCAACCGCGCCCGACGTTGCTTAACTTGTGGGAAACAGAAATATGTGACCGACTCGCACGCAGCCAGTATTTATTATTTGTTGTTTTACTTTAGGGTGTGCACTATAATCCGCCAAGTTTGACGCTTGTACCGATTACCATTACGTACCGTTTGGTTTTTACACCAGAGCAAATACAAAAATACCTTAACAAAAACGTTTGTTGTATGTGTGGATGTCTACCCTCTTTAGTTTTGACTTAATTATATTTCTTAGTTAATCCGTCGTAATTACATATTCTGTGTAAGTTTCAACTGACGATATTACGGCGCGAAAGATACAGCCGTTTAAAGCTGTCTTACCTTTAAACGGATGGATTTGGATCTTAATATTAATTTCTTTTGTTCATAAGTATTTTTCAGATATCCTTCCATCTCACAAGATTTTCCAAAGTTTCCAAAATTACTCATTGAAGAGATTCACTACCCGTCTAGTAGGTAAATTACCCTAACTTAAAGCAAATAATTTTAATGTGGCAACACACCTTGTTGAAGCGAGAGGCACTGAGCTAGCCACGCTCATTGAAAATCTATAGGTAGTAGGTCTGTGCCTACTACCTATAGATTTTCAATGAGCGTGGCTAGCTCAGTGCCTCTCGCTTCAACAAGGTGTGTTGCCACATTAAAATTATTTGCTTTAAGTTAGGGTAATTTACATACTAGACGGGTAGTGAATCTCTTCAATGAGTAATTTTGGAAACTTTGGAAAATCTTGTGAGATGGAAGGATATCTGAAAAATACTTATGAACAAAAGAAATTAATATTAAGATCCAAATCCATCCGTTTAAAGGTAAGACAGCTTTAAACGGCTGTATCTTTTGCGCCGTAATATCGTCAGTTGAAACTTACACAGAATATGTAATGTTACGACGGATTAACTAAGAAATATAATTAAGTCAAAACTAAAGAGGGTACACATCCACACATACAACAAACGTTTTTGTTAAGGTATTTTTGTATTTGCTCTGGTGTAAAAACCAAACGGTACGTAACGGTAATCGGTACAAGCGTCAAACTTGGCGGATTATAGTGCACACCCTAAAGTAAAACAACAAATAATAAATACTGGCTGCATGCGAGTCGGTCACACATTTCTGTTTCCCACAAGTTAAGCAACGTCGGGCGCGGTTGATACTTGGATGGATGACAGCCTGGGCGTGATGTTGTGTATTTGCACTACTTTTTGTATTTTGTGACGGTACAGAACCCTCAGTGCACGAGCCCGACTCGCACTTGGCCAGTTTATTTATTTTCATGGATGGAATTATGGATAACATCCCAATTAATGAGATACTTAGATAAAACTCTTTATTATTTACAGTACTCATATCACACACGATAAATCAGACTTCAAAAAAAGATTATTTTGTTTTATTTGAACAAAATCACGCTGACGATGATTTATTATGATATATTTTCTTTGATTTAAGTACATTTAAGTGTGTTTATTAGACCCTGAGCAGCTGCAGTTGCTCAAAAATATAATTTTTCCCTTTCTGATATTGGATTCGGCATTGAAATGACTGGAACAAATTCTACTATGTTTTCCTGGCACCCAATTTTCACAACCAGTAGCACTGATCTATTTTATTCGTAAGCCAGGATCAGTTGGAAACCTGCAGAACGAATAATTTATGTTAATTATGGTGGGTAATTTCATTTATAAACTGGCAACATTGATTGTTATTCTTCTCAGTTAATATTTTGATAAAACTCATAGGAAATACCACAAATCGACCAAAAAACGGACTAATTATGAATAAAATATTTACGCATTGATATCTTGAATTTATTTAGGTGATCATTACAAGCTCTATATGTTTACTTACGTGTGAAATGATATTTCATCGTTTTTTCTCTCACTGCGGTACTTGCAGCCCAAAATGATACAACCAACCATTGTAAATGTTTGTTTTACAATTATTTCTAAGACGAAACACGCATTTATCACATAAAATCACCAAAAAAATGCAATAAACAATATTCAGACCCGTTTTGTTTGTCGCAGAACCGTCAGATTTTGACATTTCTGATCCAAAAAACAGGCCACGCCGATAAGGACAAAAAAGTCTAGTTATGTCCTTTTTGTACTTGTGCTGAGCCATATCAATTTGTCTCTTTCACTTGCTTTCACTGAAATATATTGCCGGGCCCTGGAAAGACCCTTTAAAGTTTATTGTAGGTACCACAGAAAACAAAAAAACATATTTTTTTACTTCTCTTTTACTTTTACTTTTTTGTGAGACACATGTACAATATAATAAGAGAAGACAAAAATTTGCCACCAATTAATTTAGCTTTTTTATTTATTAACTAGCTTTTTTGCCCGCGACTTCGTACGCGTAGATTTTCATATAAACCTTCAATTCTTTTTTCTTCCCTTAATCCGGCCTTGCGCAAAATAACATAGCATATACTTCAATCTGGTCATAGCTAAGCATATTCGTGAAAACCGCATTTAAATCCGTCCGCATTTTTATTCCAGGGGTGTAGGAGATGTGCGTGAACAAACAAACAAAAATTCTAAAAACTGTTCTTTACATGGTCAGCTGCTTATTTTAAGTCGCCCTGTGTGAAGTATTGATAGAATCATAAAAGTAATAAATAACACCGTCAACAGTTTTCAAATCAAAAAGATAATGTGACCACAGTGCAGAGCATGTTTTGAAATTTTCTTTTTGTCTAAACTATTAAAAGTATATTTCCGGCCAGTTTCGCTGGCCACGGAACCCTGACATAATGCTTGTCTTAACACGCTCTTGGCTAGTTATTTCTTATTTCGCGTGCATTTGTATGTATACCTTGATTAAAAAGCCATGAAATGGAACTACTCTATTTATCTGTTAAAATATCACAGTAAAATAAAATTATTTCTATATTCTTATTCTTATTGCAAATATACACTGTATTCTTCTAAAAGCTAAGTTTATATACCCTGCACAAAGGGTGCAGCAATGAATTATGTAGTGGCTGTTCACAAAACCAGACCACAGACATAAACATATAAATTTAAGTATAGTTAAATCTATTACATAAATATTATATATACTATTCAAACTTAACCTAGGGTGAAGTAATTTTACAAAACAAAAAAAAACATACTTAGTGTGATAGGTTACTTAATTGTATATGAGATGATACAAAACTTATGACGCTACTTTCTTAACTATTTATATATCGATATTTATTTTCTAATTATAATTTTCTAAAATGTATCGTCGAAAAAAATCTTTTATCTCGTAATAACATTTTTGGGTTAGAAACTTACGAAGTTGGTTCTGGAAAAATGTTATTATTTCTTTCTTTCTTTATTGCGTCCGGAATTTTGTTGTATAGGTTTATTTTCATGTACAAAGGGCCTTTTTTGTATACTTCTATTCGCGGGACTGTATTAAAATAGGATGCGGTATATTTTGTGTTTTAAATGCTAACATAGAATAAAACCATGAGAATGTAATATGGAGCTTGGAGCTTCCCGGTGTGGTACTGGATGTAGATGCGACCTGGGCTATAGGGACAACGTCATGTATGCGGTCGGCTAGGTCTGCCAGCACATCGAGTGATGACGTCATCTGCTGCGAAGCAATGATGGTCTGCGTGCTGTTCGGTAGGCGGCTGGTCCAAATCATGCGTAAAAAGTCTTCTGGAACTCCGGGGCCTGCTAGGTGTCGTAGATGACGTCAGAATTGAGAAGGCTTACGATCACCTAGCTCCTCGTGTGTTAAAAGTTGCTGTACCTTTTTTCTCTTGATGCGGACAAACGTTTAATTAGCTCCAGCTTGAGTTTTTCGTACTTCTCGGTCACATGCGGATTGACGATGATGTCTTCGACTTCAGCTGCGTATTGCGGGTCAAGTTGTCCAATGACATAGTAGAACTTGGTGCTATCTGCAGTGATGTTGGAAATCGCGAATTGGCCTTCGATCTGGGCGAACCAAATCGCCGGCTTCTCGGGCCAAAACGGTGGAATTCGCACGCCAACTCGGAATAAATTGTCATCATCTTTATTCTTCGTGTCAGCCGCAGTGGTATCAGTACGATCTAGCGGCATTCTGACCTTTGTCGGTGGTGTACGGTCCATTCAGGGGTCACCAATTATAGTGGATTTTTTCTATTTATATAGAAGGAGAGGGTTAAGCTACCGACAATGGAAGAAAATAGCTGAGTCCGAAAGAAATTATAAATTTAATGCAAAGAAAAATCTTAGACAAATCGTAGAAAAAGCGAATGACAATTTTTTTTTTTTTTTTTTTTTTTTTTTTTTTTAATGGCTATCGCCCACATTTAGGGCACTTTGGCCAACGTCACGTTAACAAAAAACGAACGCGATTTAAAATAAAACAATATATGACCAGCAATCCTAAAACAAAATAAATAAGTAATACAATACATATAAATACTTACAAACACAAAAATACACTATAAAGCACTTTATACACTAACATTATTGTCAGAAAGAAAATTACTTATAATACGGAAAATGGAAATATCATTTGATGAGAGAAGAACAGACATAGAAGTTGGAAAAGGAACTACAAGACTAAGAGAAAGAAAAAAAGCTGAGTGATCAAGCAGCGGACAGGAGAAGAAAATATGATTGAGGTGGCCGTCATCAAGGCCACACTCACACAAAGAAGAGTCCCTGATACGTAACTTTTTAAAATATGTGGGAACACAACAGTGTCCCAACCTCATTCGAATTATGCAACTTGTAATTTTTTTACTAAAGTGCATTCTGGCAAACCACGGCCTCCGAGGGATTACGGGCTGGAGAGCCGCATAAGCGGAACCCCTAGACCTGGCAGAGCCACGCCAGCAGAATGACCATGACTTAAGTAAAAGAGACTTAGGCAGGGATGCAAGATCATGGGGAAAGATACAGAAGGGAATTTTGTCTCCGCAGACAACGGCATCCTTTGCCACTCTGTCAGCCCGTTCATTTCCAGAGATACCAGCATGACCAGGAATCCAAACAAAAACAACTTCTAGACCTTTGGAACTGCAGATAGATAAGGATTCCTTAAGGAGAAAAAGAATAGAGTTGTGGGAATTGAGGGAAAAAGGGTTTGAAAGAAGAGACTGAAGGGCACTCCGACAGTCAGTAAAGACGAGAGAACGGCGGAGATTGAAAATAAGAATATATCGAATAGATTCAAGGAGCGCCCAACACTCACCCGAAAAAACTGAGGTTTCAGGGGGAAACTTAACCTTTTGTACAATGTTAAATTGTTCATGGAAGATACCACAACCAACACAGCCCATAGGGGAGAGTTTTGAAGCATCAGTAAAGATATAGTGCCACCCATGCCAATCCCTCCGCAGAAGATCACGGAAATATTCATCAGCATGGGGGTCACCAGCACAAATGTCAAAGTCTAAAATTACATTTGGACGAGAGACAATGACATCATAACTAAACGAGAAAAGAGGAAGCAAATGAGAACGGAGAACAGGATCTTTTAAAGACTTATAGGTAACAAAACTCTTCACTAGAAGAGGAAGCTGCTTATGGAGCCAAAACCGAGAAGAAAACGAGAAACTATGGAGAAGCTGAAGTTTAGGGACAAGAGGATGATTAGAAAACTGCACACAGCGAAAAAAAAACCTATTAGATAGAAACTGACGGCGAAGATGAAGGGGAGCATCAACACATTCAACCTGAAGTGCATTGATAGGAGAGGATAGCATAGCACCAGAAACAATGCGAAGGGCTTTCGATTGAATCAAATCCAGTTTCTTGATACCACCCTTGTTAGCTGGCTCCAGCAAGAAGGTGCCATAATCTAAAATGCTACGAATAATGGCGTTATACAAAAGTTTCAGTGTAAAAGGATGAGAACCCCACCAAACACCTGATAAACACCTTAGAATGTTAATATTTTTCCGACACCGATCAGCAATATAATCACAATGCAACTTTCCACTAAGCTTATTGTCCAAAATAAGACCAAGAAATTTCACTGACTCCTTAACTGGAATCCTGGACCCTTTAACTAAGATATCTATTTCAGGGGGATTGCGCTTTCGAGAAAAGAGAACAATGTTACTTTTTGATGGTGAAAGATCTAGACCATTTAAATGTAGCCACGAGTTTAAGCACTGAAGGGATTGAGAAATACAGTGACTGGCAATGTCAATTTTATGGTGAGAAGTATATAAAAGGATATCATCCGCATATTGAAGAATACGGCAGAGACCAATAGATACCTCTAAATCAAAAGTATACACATTATATAGAGGAGGACTAAGAACAGACCCCTGAGGAAGACCACGCCAAATGATTCTGTGAGGAGAGATAGAAGAATCACTGCAACGAAGATAAATATACCTTTCAGTTAGAAGATTCATGACAAAATTACATAACTTAGGAGGAACCTTCAACAAAGAAAGTTTATTTCCGAGAATAGAAAGCTGGACGGAGTCATAAGCGGCAGAAATATCTAGAAAAGCACCAATAACTGATTCATTTCGAGTAAAGGCAAGTCTAATATCAGTTGTAAAAACACTTAGGCTATCCATAGTGCTCTTGCCTTTTCTAAAACCATACTGAGATTTGGCAAAAAGGCCCTTACTTTCAAGAAACCATTCAAGGCGATTCTTGATCAGGCGCTCAGCAAGTTTCGCCAGGACAGAAGAAAGAGCAATAGGACGATACGAATTATGATCCTCCGGGTCCTTATCGGGTTTAAGAATTGGGATAATATACTGAGATTTCCAACTAGCGGGAACAAAACCAGACTCAAAAATAGAGTTAACCAAAGATAAGAAAAAGAGAAGTAAACTGTCACTCGCCTTCGTGAAAAATGAATAAGGTATGCCATCCATACCAGGAGCACAATCTTTGACGGACTTTAATATATTTTTCAATTCAATTAATGAGAATGGCTGATCTAGGGGATCGTTTGACGAAGTAACAGCTAAGGAGGGTAATTCCGAAGGGAGTGGACAATACTGAGGAGCTAACTTATCCATAAATGCCTCAGCCCAAGACTGAGAAGGGCTACAGCAACGAAGAGGAGGACACCAGGAGCGTCTATATCGGCGAATTTTCGACCAAATAACTGAAGCAGGAGTGCTAGGACTTAAGCTAGAGCAATAAGCCCTCCAACTATCCAACTTCTTCAAGCGGAAAAGGCGCTTAGAACTAGCAATGGACCTATTCACTTCAGAGAAGTTCTCTAGAGTCATAGAGCGGCGGAAATTAGCTTCAGCCACCTTACGGGCTTTAATAGCGTTACTGCAGTCCTTATCCCACCACGGAGGAGGAGGCAATTTTCCAGACGAAGGCTTTTTAACAGGGAACGATTGGCTAGCACACTCATGGAGCATACGGACCAGATTATCAGAGGAGGAAGAGATATTAAAAGAATTAACAGGAGGTAAATTAGCAGAAACAGAAACAGAGAGGTCATGAAATTTTTCCCAGTTAGGACAATCATTATAATTTAAAATATATTTAAGAAGAGGAGGATTACCAGAAACACGACTAGAATTACGTTGAGGAAATTCAAGAAGAATAGGAAAATGATCACTGCCATGAGAAGAAGGAAGGACATGCCACGACAGAAGAGAAGCAAGCTCAGGAGAACATAATGAAAGATCAACAGCACTGCGAAATTCATGAGGACGAGTCCTTCTAGTAGGGGAGCCATCATTAAGAATGCAGAGATTAAGAGTATCAAGAGAGTCCAACAAAAACTCACCACATTCATCGGACTTACCACAACCCCATACAGAATGATGACAATTCAGATCACCAAGGACCAAAAGCGGCTTTGGTAGGGAACTCAAAACCGAAACTAATTTACGAAGAATTAACTTAGAAGGGTCAGGAATATAAAGTGAGACAACAGAATAATTCTTGACACGCACAGCAATTGCTTGAAAACCACTATGAACAGGAATAATAATAGGAGAGAAAGGAATATTATTTTTTATCAGGAGGGCAACACCTCCAAAACCATCTTGTCTGTCACTTCTGATGACATCAAAGCCAGAAACTCTAAAATGAGAACCAGACTTTAACCATGTCTCAGAAATAGACAAGGCAGTAATATTATATTTATTAACTAAATATATAAGATCAGATAATTTATTATATAGTGATCTACTATTCCATTGAAGGAACTTGAGATCCATTAGATAGAAGGGAAATGAGTGAATTTAAGTTAAATGCAGCGTTGGACGGTAAAGGATGGGAAGGGGAGTGATGAGCACGGGGAGGGTTGAGAAGAGAGGACAAAAGATTTAAAAGTTTGAGAAGTTCAGAGATAACCGATTGAACAGATGGAGACTCGGGGGATTTATTAAGGTTAAGGGCACATCCATTAGGAGCGGCTTCCGCAAAGTCACCCCTAACAATGTTTGAGTGAGCCAAATGGTCATAGCCAGAAGAGGGAGAAGTTGAACCAACAGGCCTGTTTTTTTTACTCCTGTAGAGCACTCTGGCAGGCTCCACAGTAACGTGATTAGTTGAACCCGAAAGCTGAGAGGGAAAAGGAGGAGAAGGTGCCAAAGAAGAAGAAGTCACTTCTGCATAAGTAATTCTTGATGAGGGGTGAAGTTTCGATGCCTCTGCGTATGATAAAACATTTTGCGACATTGTTTTTTTAATAGAAATCTGGCGAGACAATTCGGGGCAGATTTTATTGGTTGCGAAGTGACTACCACGGCACCAAACACATTTGGCGCCCTCCGCATCTACATTGCACGAGTCTCCAGTGTGGGCTAAAGAGCATTTGAAGCAGACTGGCTTCGACCTGCATTGGATCTTGGTATGTCCGTACCTACAACAAGAAAAACACTGGATAGTAGGTAAGACATACTGCTCCACTTGAAAAGAGTTGTAGCACATATAGACTCTTGGGGGTAGGAGTTGGCCATCAAAAGTTAAAACAATAGTTTGAGAAGGTTTCCATGACACTGACCCATCAATCACCAATTTGAAGTTCAATCTACGAACTTTGATTATCGGGCCGCACTCTTGGGGCACCCGTACTTCCTTTATTATTTCTTCGTCGGATAAATCGACGGGGATGCCCCGTACCAGACCCAGACGAGTTACATTATATGAGGGAATAAATGCTTTATATCCCTTATTAGCGAGGGAGCTCGAGTCTATGAAGGCATTAGCGGCCTTAAATGAGTGGAAACACAGCGAGATTCTATTTCGGCCCACGCTTTTAATTGATCCATCAACAATGCCTACAAATTCTCTCGAGCGCTCAAAAAGGAATCGCCCGAAAGTAACAGGGTGCAAAGAAGTGCTATCAGAAGATACAACCGCGATTTTTTGTACGTGAATAACATACGGCCCACGATCGGATGAAACATAGCACTGACGTGCAACCGGAGTTGGAGCGGTTTTTTGGCCCGGGGGCAAAAATGAGGAGGAACTTGTTGAAGCAATTGTCTTCTGACCTAAGGGCAGAGACGCAGATACGGGGGTTGGAAGAGTGGCAAGGGGAAGCTCACTGCTCACAGTCGAAAAAAAATTTGGGGGTGTGTTTTGTCCTGAAGTAAGAATTACGTCATCAGCAATTTTAAATTCTTCACCAGAAGAGTCAATGGGAGAACATGCTCTTACATCCCGTTTCAAAGCTCTACGCTTAGAGCGTTTATGGGTTATTTGGACATCCTCTGACGTGGATATTGCTGTAAAAGCACCAGGAGAGGGAGGAATATTATAATCGGACGCCATTATTCCACCGCCAGGATCAGGAGGCTCTTCATCGGTCATACTAATGACTTAGAAAAGGAGCTACTGACAAAAATCAAGATATATAACTACAATGATACTAATTATACTAGAAATGAAACTAAAAATTAAATGATAGCTATTTACTAGGAAAACTGGTCAATTAACTATGATAAATGGATTTAAATAGAAAAATATAACCGGAGAATTTTTTTCCAATGGTGACACGGCGATGACGTTCGACCAAAAAAAACCGAATGACAATTCCATTTGAAAATCGGCGTTTTTTTCTTTTTTTTTTCTTTTCGCGCCCCAGCGCCACACGTCGTGGAAAATTGGAATGAAATTCACGAAGGTTGGCGCAAGGAGTATGAGTACGCCACACTCCTACTCCATGCACTGGAATGAATCACCAAAGAGGTTGTAAGGCCTATAACATGCTTGATCTACACGTTCATTCATCTAAGAAGGTTAAGGAACCTTCTTTAAATTTAAACTGATTAACCGAATGACAGTTGACAGTTTCAACATTTTAATGGCTATGTCAATAACATTCTCTTTTCTTTGGATCTCCTTGCTTGAGGCTATGTGACGATCCTCATATTACGTTTCGGGTAACAAAGAAATAAATCATTGATTTTTATTTTCGTTTATGTAAAAATAAAGAATTAAAATAAATGATATAAGATAGCCTATGTTTTAATCCGGTAATTTCTAAGCATATTCGTGAAAACCGCATTTAAATCCGTCCAGTGGTTTAGGAGATGTGCGCGGACAAACAAACAAACAAACAAACAAACAAACAAACAAACAAACAAACAGACAAAAATTCTAAAAACTGTCCTATCGTGTTCAGCTGCTTATTTTAAGACGACCTGTGTGATTTTTTTTTTGTTATCTCGCAATTACAGATTTTTTTATCTCTACGTTTTTATTATATGTATAGATATAGATAGATAGATATAGATATAGATAGATTAAGGTCGAAACAGACCTATGTCGAACCGTCAAATCAAATTTTCGTAGAAATGTGTTTTTCACAAAATGGATACTAATTATTAATTACTATGTTTGAGGAAATGTATACGTAACGAGAAAAACATAATTGGGGTATAGATGAAACAGACAGAATTCTGAGACTTATGGCAATCTGGGTGTTTTCAAATCACCAGAGAATAGGTTTCATCTACGCAAGCGTGCTCCATCGCTTCATCGCTTAACATCAGGCGAGTTAGTGGGCAAAAGCAAGCCCATTATTTTATATAATTACATAAAAAACAGTGCTAGTAACATTCTATACTCTATATTCTATACTCTACATTCTATACGGGATGTTTATGTGCATCATAGGAAACCATGTCCACCCTAATTACTCCGTTATTAGTTTGAGCACGTGACGCGGCGTTGGGTGCAGAAATAACAGACTACCCGCAATGTTCGTATATTCCTAGCGATTTGTGAATGAGGTTAACAAAATTCCTTTGAGAAGTTTGTTTTGTTGAGTGTCATCAATTTAGAATTAATTTTATTAGAGAAGTCTTGTTCCACACTTTAGGTTTTACTATTTAAATGATATAGACAATTCAAAAATCTGACGACCAGCAGAATTCGAACCTATGCCATCTGGGTAAAGGCCCAAGCGCTCTAACTAAGCTAAGCTATGGTCGTCATCAACGCTTAGATTGGTCGCAAAGGAGGCTCATAAATCGTCTATAACATTTAAATAGTGTCAGGCTTTCTTTATCGCTATAACGTTTTAGCTATGACAAAAGTATTTTACAACGTTTAATTATCTATCGTAATTGTTTTAAAACTGCAATCAAATATACCGGGTTTTAAACAGATGAAGACAAGTGCCGTTCTAACATTTTAATCGCAATACATGGTTTCAAAACTCTGCTGCCAAAACGACAAGGCCCTTGGGTGATAAGGACAGACACGCTAGAATATTCGTGTGAGCTAGATAGCGGTGGCTGAAGGACCCATACTTAGTTGAGTAGGTCGCCCTGCGAGTGAGTTACTTGTCTTCCTCTGTTAGAAACTGTCATTGTTGTTCGACACTTAAGTGTTCAGATCTCAATTGAGAGACATTTCCCAAGGTGTTTCATGTTCCCTTTAGCAGCCGAGACAGCCTGACCGATGCCTTCGGGAACCCTAAGAACGATGACAACGGAGACTATCGCAAGTCACCAGGCCCTGAAGATGACATTCTCGGAGCCAGTGCTCATCTTCACCAGAGACATTCTGGTAAGTGATGCCGTAAATATTAAGACTAACTCTTACCTCCTAATGCCTAAGTATGGATAAAAATATGTAGTAGTTATTGCTGTCCTTCTCTCTTTCACGTCATTTTAGCTGTGCCCGACGGGGTCCACAATTGTTACTAAAATACCTTATCTACCACCTAAAATACATTGTGGAATACTGAAATATATGAATATGTATTGCCTCCCCTTTATTGCACGTTTCTGTGCGTGAAAAAAAAACGCTAAAATGTGCCGTACAGTCCGGTTTAGCATAGATATAGTGAAATAACCGAATTCAAAATTAGTAAATACTCAATTTCGTTTACTTGGGTGAATTTTTTTCAGTTATTTTGATTTAAAAACCAAACTACTAAATCGATTTTGATGAAATTTATGTGAAACCACCTCTGAAGTATGGTCTACCAAACAAAAAAGAAATCATCAAAATTAATTCACAATTGGCTGAGAAATGTGGCAGTGAATATACATTAAAAAAAACATAGATCCTCCTCCTTTTTAACCGACTTCAGGAGGAGGTTATTAATTCGACTGTTTTATTTTTGTTGTTTTTTTAAATAATTTTTTATGTTTGTTACCTCAGAGCTTTGGACTGGGTGAACCGATTTTGATGATTTTTTTTATTTGAAAGCTGTTGCTTCCCGTGTGGTTTTTATTTGGTTCAGTTCTGTCATTTTTATGAAGTGGTTTTTTATATTGATAATTATTTGAAGTCGGTTAAAAACAGAGACATTTGAACACGAACGATAGTTGTACTAAGGCATATCTTCCTTGTTTGTGTGATCTGAGGGATACCCTATAGTGAGCTAAAAGAAGTACCAATGATGCTTAAATTATTTAAGTGAAATCTTCTTTTGGCGCGTTGAGCTATTTTTGGGTGAATAAAAGCTCATGGAACTCGCGTCATCGTCACGCTGTCATACAAGACAAAATACACAGTACCGTGTATTTTTTACAGCGCCATATCTTGTAAAATAGGCGGATTACTACTAAAGTTTTCACTTCTGCGGGCCTAACACGTGCCGTGGACAGATTGTCTTTCCACCGTTTTTATCCCGCTAGCTAGAGACAAACGTATCCATATTATAGCTCTGTCGCGTCTACGCGCGATTAAAAACGGTGGAAAGACAATTTTTCCACGGCCGTGCTAGGCCTGCTGACGTTCAGTCCTATGACTGATGTTGTAACGTTCCTAGTTGTTCTACCTATCCAGGCGTAGTAGGTAGTCAAGAAAACAACAAGAAGGTTAACAAAGATAACTATAATTTAATAAAAGAAAAAGAGGGTAGCTATAATACAGTTATTAATAAAAACTATGAAATAAGATAAAGAAGAACGGGTCGGGGTGAATTTACACTAATGGACCGAAATGCGTTACGCGACCATGAGACACACTGGCCTTGGATTTTAGAGACAGCTTCCACGGAGCGAGGTAGGTCACGGAGCAAGTTAGGTGCACAGGGCAGTGCTGCGGTGCAGAACCGAGCCAAGCGGCCGGATGTAGAAGCTGGTGCCGTGAGCGCTAGCGTGCGGGTGAACCCTGGAAGTTCACATTATTGGGCGACTTAGAAATTGACCATTTTCGGGGTTTGACTGCCACATCCATTCAAGTCGCTCGAAGTGAATACAAGTGCCAAGCGATATCTAATGCAATGAATAGTGTCTGAGATGAGGCAGTCAAACTTATACAGAGACACACTACAATTAAACATAGATTTAGCGGTTAATAATACAATAGCAATACGGATTAAAACTATCTAGGTACATTCAGATATGCTCGTAACAAGAAGGTAACGGTTTCGAAAGGTAAACAGATAATGAAAATAGCATACAAAATAAATCATTATTATTTTGTATGACCTTAGATTGTGAATTTAGTACAAACAGATTTCAAGCAGTATTTCAAAATAATTAGTACGGGGAGTTAAAATAAAATGGCCGTTAGTACACGACACGAACATATCTGAATATATTCACGTCATACACATGATCTAAAGCAGAACTACAATGAATCCATGAAACACTCACCCAATTCGGGGAAAACACGAGACACAGATTTAATAATATAAAGAGCAGTAATAGTATTGGAAATGCAGTAACGGCCGACGCGTATTTAGATAGGCGGCAAAATTATGTGCGTGCGGTCTCGGCCGAAATCCAGCGGTTCTGTTCGACAGGCGATCAGCTGAGTCATGACCGTTAGGTTGGTTCCCGCGTCGCAAGTCGCACGCTCATTGGCTGAAGCGCGTGACTATTAGTTACGTTCGCGAAGACAGCATTCTAGTTATTTGAGGTACATTAAATAGTACGACATTAAAATAAAAGTAGTAAAAAGGGTTAGTAGGTTAGTGATAAATAAAACAATTAGTAAATTAGTTATTTTGGATTGATATTTTATGGAGAAAACATCCTGATATGTAACGAACCGTTACAATGTGTTTTTTTTTGGCAAGATTCAATCTAACCAAAATTAAGAAAAAATACTTTGTTACAGTGACAGAATCTATGAACTTCATACCTCGCAATATTTCCCCTGAAGTGGCGGCTGCACTGCAAAGCGTGAGGTTCATCGCCCAGCACATCAAAGACGCCGATAAAGACAATGAGGTGAGAATACCTCTCTTCACTTCCTGTTTAAGTCATTGAAGTGAATTCTGTTGTGACATTCTCTAAACTAAACTAAGTTTGCCAGCTCTAAATTTGATGCCATCTTTTTCTGACGTATTGAAATGAAAAGAGATGTCGATAATTTTAGTCCTGTCAGATTAGTTAAGTTTATAGAATAGCGGTTTGGCTTCGGGAGTGTTTATCTCACACCTGCAGGCCTAGTACGGGCCGTGGACAGATTGTCTTTCCACCGTTTTTATCCCGCCAGAAAGAGACAAACGTATCCATATTCTAGCTCTGTCGCGTCTACGCGAGGATAAAAACAGGGGAAAGACAATTTTTCCACGGCCCGTGCTAGGCCTGCTGGTATGTATACATTTTAGAAACACTAACAAATTAATCAAACAAAATCTTTTATAACAATGTCTAACTTAGCCTGCAACAAATGTAGATTACCGTATTAGTTAGTAGTTTGATTTGGTCTTTTTTTGAACGATGACCCCATACCTATAATTTTAAATATCTTGGGTATAGTGGATAAAAGTAACCAATTTAAACCTACAAGATACAGATCTACAATTAACCACCATCTCTCCTGATGATAAAGTATGAGCAAAATTGTACCTATAGCTTAAGAATAGTACAACAGAATTGACGCCATTGCTTCTGGATCGTGTATATTATGCTGTTTTACTAGGATTCTACCTCCTTAAGGCTTAGACTCAAAATTTACCTGATATGTCATGTGATCTGACAAGCCTTTCCTTGCGCGTAGCCGTACATATAAGGTCGGGGAAAAAGTCTTTTCGTATTTTGTATGTATAAGGTTGTAGTAAAAATCTCATCCGTTGTACTGTTTGTATCTGGCTGGTTTTGATACCATTAAAAATATGACATTTTAAAAAAGGAATACAAAAAGTAAAAAGCAATTTCCCGCCATTTTTCAATTGTTTTTTTGTTTGATAAAATGAGTGAATCTAACGAAGAAATTCGATATATTGTGAAGTTTTATTACAAAAAAGGGAAAACTGCGACACAAGCCGCGAAAAAAATTTGTGACGTTTATGGACCGTGTCATCAAGAGTAGCACAATGTTGGTTCAAGCGTTTTCAGTCCGGGAATTTTGATGTCAAAGATGCAGCTCGCTCTGGTCGCCCTGTTACGGATAAAGTAGATGCCATTTCTGAAAAAGTGGACCAAGATCGGCATATTAATAGTTACGACGTAGCTGAAGAACTGGGGATTGACCACAAAACAGTTTTGACCCATTTGAAAAAAACTGGGTATACAAAAAAACTCGATATTTGGGTGACACACAAGCTCACTGAAAGAAACCAAATGAATCGTGTACTCATTTGCGACTCTCTATTGAAACGTAAAGAAACCGAACCGTTTTTGAAAAGATTGATCACTGGTGATGAAAAATGGATCACCTACGACAAGAATGTGCGCAAACGATCATGGTCAAAGGGCAGTGAAGCACCACAGACTGTAGCGAAACCCGGATTAACACGTAATAAGGTGATGCTGTGTGTATGGTGGGATTGGCAGGGCATCGTTCATTAAGAGCTTTTACCGCCGGGCAAAACCATCGATTCGGATCTCTACTGCCAACAGCAGATGAGACTCAAACAAGAAATTGAGAGAAAACGGCCGGAATTGATCAACAGAAAGAGTGTGGTCTTTCATCATGATAACGCCAGACCGCACACATCTTTGGCCACTCAGCAAAAATTTAGAGAGCTTGGTTGGGAAGTGTTAATGCATCCACCATATAGCCCTGACCTTGCACCCTCAGATTTCCACCTGTTTCGATCTCTTCAGAATTCTTTGGGTAGTGTTAGATTAACATCAAGAGAGGACTGTCAAAACTACTTGTTGCATTTTTTTGATCAGAAGTCCCAAAAATTCTACAGCAACGGGATCATGTCACTACCTACAAGATGGCAACAAGTTATCGAACAAAATGGCACATATATATTATAATTAAATGTAATTAAACTTGAAAAAAATATGTCTTGAATTTGTTTAAAAAATACGAAGAAACTTTTTCCCCGTCCTTATATCACGCGTTGTATGGAGATTGGTGAAATATCGTCTCATGTCATTTATATGTTTCTGGCATAATAGCTCTCTCCGTAGCCTTTTTAGGTTGTTAAAAGTGCAGGTTTAAGAGCACTCAGAACAGTCTATCTAGTGTGACATTGTCACAATACAGACTTATTACTTTTTGAAGTGAAAACTTCTTTAAGCGCGTTGAGCACTTCATGGGACACAAAAATCATGGAACTCGCGTCATCGACACCGAACGCGGCACCGTGTATTTTAAATCTGTTGTAGAATAGGTGAACTACTACTTACGTTTTCACTTCTGACCTGCCATCCTATGACTGATGTGTTTTTTCCTAACAAAGTTTATCATGGGAGACATTATTGCAGAACTATTTAGGGAGCTTCAAAATCGTTACTCTTAAATAAACATAAAAAAAACAACCAAGTGAGAATTCCCCCTTTTTGATTTTCATATAAACTTTCAATTCTTTTTTTCTCTTTTAATCCGGCCCTTGCGCAAAATCACATATATACTTATACTTCAATATGGTCATAGCTAAGCATATTCATGAAAACCGCATCTAAATCCTTCCAGTGGTTTAGGAGATGTGCGCGGACAAACAAACAGAAAAAAAAAACTAAAAACTGTCGAAGCGTGTTCAGCTGCCTATTTTAAGACGCTCTCTGTGTGTGTTTTTTTTTATATCTCGCAATTACAGATTTTTTATATCTACGTTTATTATTTGTATAGATACAGTTAGGGTTGCCATCTCTAAAATTTGGCAACCAGGACAAGACTCGTGAAAATCCCGGATTTTAGAGCTCAGAAGTGCCCAGAACCCGGACATGTAATCAGGTTTTTTAAACATTGTGTAGAAATCGCGGCGTCTCGCACAGTGCGTGTATGGAGGGCGGCCCAAGACTTAAATTTTTTAAACCCAGGCTACAAATAAAACCCCTCTCGGACGCTCCCCGGACGCCCTCTAAACTAGGACAAATCCGGGGAAACCCGGACGGATGGCAACCCTAGATACAGTATACACATTATTTGTTATCTGGTGTTACAAGTATCCAACAACAACAATTGGTACAAGTATAGGCGACGGTAACTGCTTACCATCAGGCAACGCGTCTTATTATTTACCACCTATCGCATTAAAAAAAACTCATCTCCAGACAGGTTCAGGTGAACCTAATATAAACCTGTAAAAATGGCTAGGACTTATAATTTACACTTTTATTTTCAGACGTTAATGGTATATAATTTATTTAAAGTAGACCTAAAATTTATATCTATTCCGGCGTTTACTTTGCTTATTACGTTAAATAATAAATGTAAAGAAAGTTTCTCAAATATTTTTTATTAGAAACATTGTTTTCACAAAAAATGAAAAACTTGTTCAAAGCGAGTAACTCGACCTAATTTATCACCTTGGCCTAAAAATAAACAAAATTACATTCCAAATATTCATAACGGGAACGGAGTCTCTTAATTATTATCAGATAATAATAAAGAAAGGAAAAACTTGTATATTCAGGTCTTTTGAATATTCATGTTGTGTTACGGGAAAGTAATGATGGGGAAATTGTGGATGGTTTTGGGGTTATAGGTACGATTCGGACCTCTTACCATGATTTATTGAATGAATTGTTATTGAATGTGTAGTGTTAAAACGACAAGTGCGAGTCGGGTTCGTTCGTTTTTTTTTTTTTTAATTGTAAGGTAGGCTTGCGCTTGGCCGCCAACTCGCCTGATGTTAAGCGATGATGCAGCCTACGATGGATCACGCTTACCTAGAAGAAACCGATTCACTTTTGACTTGAAAACACCCAGATTGTAACTATCGGGGAACAGAGAGAGTTCCGTACACATTGTTAACTGCTAAAGTGCAAAAAAGTTATGCAACAATCATCAATATAAAAACCCGACTTCATCAGAACGGGACCAATTGAAATGGGACCACACGGGAAGCACCAGCTTTCAAATAACAAAAGAATCATCAAAATCGGTTCACCTAGTCGAACGTTCTGTTGGTAACAAACATTTTAAAAAACAGTCGAATTGAAATCCTTTTTGGAAATCGGTTAAAAACAACTTACTGTTCCAACTATAAGTTCATTGTTAGTTTTCACATTAGTTGGTATAGTAAGCTATCTTTTTATACAACATTAGATTCTGATTTAAACCAAGTATCTAACAAAGGGGAGAATCCCAAAGCTCCGTAATAGGAGGGGAGCATGAAACAGCTCAGATTTTCAATAAATACCGGCAACCAGATCGTTTCTCAGCCGCGTGTGCACGCGAGATTGCAATGAACTACCTACAAGAGCATGTATGCACTATGAAATGTTACGGCTAGGCTACACGATGCGATGCGGTGGCGCGGCGTTGCGGAAAAATATTTTATTACCTTTTCCCTGTGGCTTCTCCCGCGTTGTGAACAAAATATATCCTACTAGCTGCGCCCCGCGGTTTCACCCGCGTGGTGATGAAAATCGGTGATGATGATGTAACAAAAATCCATCCATCCAAACTTTCACAAATATTATATAATACTAGCTGCCCCCCGCGGTTTCACCCGCGTGGTGATGAAAATCGGTGATGATGATGATAATGAAAAGTACCTTATGTGTTAATCAAGGACATAACCAATGTATATTCCAAATTTCATCCAGATCCATCCAGCCGTTTCTGCGTGATTGGGTAACAAACATCCATCCATCCAAACTTTCACATATATGATATTATGATTATAATGTGATAAGTGTGATATCACTTAGGGATAGTGGAGCCTTTTAATAGTGAAATAATTAATAAAAAACCGTACATTACCCTAACTCAAACATAGTTAGGTACATAGAAAATTTAAAATATAGTGTATAAATAAATTATCAGTTCTGGTCGCAACGACATGCGTTTTTATAGTTCGATCCGTCAATCTATGCTTACATTAAAAAAAACTTGTCTTAAGGAACTTATCTACTTTATAGTATAAGGTAAGCAAGGGTATCAAGAAGTAAAAAAAAATTCCTTTAAATGAAGCCACGCTCTCTGATTCCATGTATGCATGGAAATGTCAGTATACCATCTATCATCTTTAGATATGTTTTTATATCAGAGTAATGCGGCAAAGCTATAATAGAGATATCTCTCTATAATAGCTCTATATCTCTGTACTCTCGTACAGATATTATATCCACAAATTCTCTACCACTCGAGAAAAGCAAATAAGTTTAACAAAACACAGTAACAGAAAACGCTTTGTACGTTTGAATTAAATTACTCCAAGTGACCACAGTTGGAGCAAACTGCCAGTAAACTGTATTACATCACACAACGTTAGAAACAGCAAGAATTCCAATCAGGTTCTACTGTAATGCGTACACTGTTGCACTTTTCATTGTTCTGTTTACTACTGAGGTTTTTATGCTGTGGTTTTTAGGATTAACTGTTGCTGGGAACACACGTTTTCATTACTTACGTTTACTTAGTTTGTTCAAAATAATGTGAACTTTATATTACAAAAATGGTGAAACGAAAATGTGTTTTCATTTCTCATGTTCGCAATATTATTCATATCACCATGAACTTCTATTGATAATAGCTACTTTTTAATAGAAACCTGCATTATCAAAACCTACATTGAAAAGTAATTTGAATAAAGGACAATGTACGACGACCAAAGAGGTTTTAGGTACACTAAATTTTCAAGAAATTATAATGGCACGTTTCGTACTGGACCGTAATTGAAATACTTTACTCAAATTCTCGACAGAAAAGATTCTCAGCCGAATATTTGCTTTCGAGTGAGTTCATAAGTTGCCTCATCATTCAAAATCTCTTCTTACTACGTCGCATCGCTTTCAAGTACGTACTAAGATCGCTCACCAGCGAAGTCAAGATGCGAATGAGTTCACACTTATTCAACCACCAAGCAGTAGTGTGCAAACATTTTCATTTTAGGATATTTTTCGGGACATTTTTGCACACACAGTCATCTGACCCCAAACTAAGCAAAGATTGTACCATGGCTGCCAGAGACTGATAAACATACATATATATTTTTAAATACATACTTAAATAGATATTAACACCCAGATATAGTACTAACAAAAAAAAAAAAAAACTATAAGATTACTTTAATTTAAATTTTTTATTGTATTAATTTTCTATTGTACATTGTTTTTTTTTTGCCACAAATAAATTATGTCTATGTCTATGTCTAAACACAAAATATTCATCACGTGAATGTATGTTCTAGGTGGGAATCGAACCCACGCCCCCAAGCACAGAAGGCAGGTTCACTACCAACGGGGCCAACGAGGCTATCAAATTAATGTTTACAGTGATTGAACATCTAATATCTCAGACAGACGAGCGCAGTGCATTGCCGCGCAGAGTTTTGAACTATTGAATTCCTACCCTCTGAGTGGAACAGAACTGTTATGGGAAAACGAGACGCCTACCAATATTATGTATTCTGTGCCAATAAGCAAGCGACTTGCTCGTCTCATCGTAGTTACATAAACTAAATAAAAAATATATTATTTATTTAAAATCAATCATTAAGGCGTCCGCCATATTGAATTGGGTAGATGACTGATGTTTATATCGTTGAAACCAATAACTTTGATCAAGAATTTAAGTAAGTATATATTATGTTTATTGAAAAAAAAAAACGGTAATTAATGTTCTGATATATAAGCGTTTAAAGTTTTTGGTAGAGAAAACTCGTGTCCCTATCCCACAAAACAAGAAATTACGTCACGCCTCTGTGCGCCATACTTGTCAGAATATAATTTATATGGCGTTCAGAGAAGTAACGTTATAATTTGCTGTTTCGCGCTCTCTGTCTAATATGATATTAAAATGCTTGTAAGTTGCTTGTTTTTGATCAGATTTGATTCTTTTTTTCATTAATCAGCTATGTTTATGGGCTACATTTTATTAGGTCAATAAAAAAATAAGTCATCTAGCGTATTTCGTATGACGTCATTTTATTTTTCGTATTCTTCTGAGCAAACCCTTTCAATTTGATACCTCTAATTAACATGGCGGTGCATAAAAATAACTAGTCTGCCATCTTTGGGAGTCTACCAACAACAACCAAAACAACCAAAAAGTTTGGGAGTCATATTAGATTTAGAATGACGTCACTTACCTAACCATGCATTATCATTCAAATTAAACGTGTAAGCAAAATTTCAGTTCAATAGGTTGGGGATAACTCTTTTAAAATACAGTTGCAAGATTCGACTCAAATTAACAAAGCAATGCCTAAAAGAGACCGCAGGGAAACGCTGGATGGCCGCTTCCAACCGGCCCAAGATTGATGAGGGAGGTCTGTGTCCAGCAGTGGATGTCCTATGGCTGAAATGGTGATGATGAACAAGACAAGAACTAAATGCTCGTAACTTTTAAAAGTTCCTGGTCTTCTCGAAGTAGGTAATGTGTATGTCAATGCATAATAGCCACTCGTCAAGATCGTTATAGAGTTCAGTTTTAACCAACAAAGGGAAGGTATCTCGCCTGATCACAAGACATGCCCTCTAATATCTTAAAAGGCTTAGCAGTTGACGCGTACTTACTCTCAATATTATTGTATTAACGAAGATTTAGCAGGGTGTCTTGTAAAATGCGCGAAATATTCCGCCGTTCTGTCAACTAAGACCTGTTGAATATTTAAATTGGATTTAACGCGATTTCAAAGACATTCTCCGAATATCGCCCCGGGCGAATGAGGAGCCGAAATAAGTGTAATAAAATACATTGGTTTATACTTTGGGATGTAAAACATTTGATTGCTTAATGAAATTGCTTTAATTAAGTCTAGCTAAAACAAGCAACAAGCGAATATATTGTGAACAAGTTTTTTCAATCCCAGGGGTTTCTTTATTGCATATTATAGTAATTTTTTATTGTGTTGTTTTAATAACTGTAAATTCAAGGGTCCATCTGAAAACCGGCGCTGATAGTCCTGAACTTTCAGCATTAATGCGAAATGGTCCCATTCGACAATAATTTGTGTTCTTTAGAAGGTGTTTTATTTAATGTCGAACAAATTGATTTTCTTTCATTCTTTCTAAATAGAGACAATTTAAAACCTAACGTAATATGAAATTAATTGATTTTTCTTAGGCATTTTGTAAGCTGTGACGTCATCTCGGCTCTTCAATCGGCGTTATGCCTAAAATCACCTAATGATCTAAGGGTGTGCTGCACCATCTTACTTTAGCTTTAACAAACATCGACATTTCAGTTAAAGTACCGGTTAGGCAAAAAATTAGTTGTACCATCTGACAATTGTTAAATGACGTCATTACTTTAACTGTTAACCGTAACTGCCCACGTTTCGCTGGTAAATCTGTCAGATGCATAAAATATAATTCCAGCTATGAATCTGGGGTAAATAAGGTCTCATTTGACTCGTAACCCTGGTAACTTTAACTATGCTAGTGAATACGCTGGTGCATTTCACAGTAACTGCTTAAGTCAGCGTTACTGTTATTGTCAAATTTGTCATAAACCTTAACTTTAACTACTACTGTGGTGCAACCAAACCTAAGTTTGAAAGTCTGTTTGTACAACAAGCGCTTCAGTGAACTAAATAAAAATCACCCCACAATGAACCATAATGCGCGAGATCCACCGAACAATGTAGTCTTAATTACTGACATTAAGAAGAAGAATTATCGTCAGAATTTATTATTAAACACAAAGCTAAGTGGAGGGGAATATGAAATTAGGTACATCTTGATTTGAATTTAACATTGTTACGAGTTGGACTTTGCCTTTTTTGTAAGGTTTTGAGGCGAAAACAACCACCACCGGTAAAAAAAAAGTTGGATTGGGACATAGCGAAATCAGAGAAAAAAAAAACAGTCAAATACCCTATTCTTACATTTTATTTCGCGATGTACATTATCTAACCTTAAACATTGGCAATAGTTAAAATTTTGAGCTAAATAACGCCAGTAATAAGCTAGCAAATAACGGCATCTATTGAGCCCGTTGGAACTACTCATCGCTGCCTTGTTCTCTCTAGTGTAAAGGCTTACAGTGGTAGCATTAACACAGGTAAAGAAGCATTAATATAAGTAATGGATGTGGGTATGCGGGTCATTGTACCTCCGGATAGCTCCTCAGGGAGTGAGGGGTCTACCCCACAGATGTAATGTGAGCATAAAACAAAAATAATCTGCTGAGTAGTTGGAGATAACAGCAGGTGTGGCTTTGGTTCATTGTTATTGGTTTGTAGGTGAGAATTGAGCGTTATAAACAGCATGAAAAATAACACAAAAAATAGGCTCAATGTATTCCTTTTACTAAAGGAAAAAGTCGAGATACAGCATGAAACGAGTGAAAGAAATTGACTATAGTCTATTAAATGTAAGTTGATTGAAATGAAGTATGTCAAAATCTTCGATTAGTGCTGGGACAATTCGGACCAAATCGAGAATAATGTGTATCTTTAATTATCGACTAGAAGTGTCTTGCACGAATAATATTTTTAAACCAATCTATATTTCTGTTGTAGTACTATTATGATGAGACTTTAGGATAATGAAATAAAACAGAAAAAGCAAGTACACATTTTTCTAATATAAATAAATCTATTGTTTAATCTAATGGTGTACATACCAAATCAGTGTCATCATCATCATCAGCGTTAGAATCACTTGAGAAATCCTGCAGATTAATAATAAATGCTATTCAATCAATAGTCAGTCTAGTATGCTATTCTAGTTGTCAGTCTTTGGATAAAGATGCTTCGTTCCGTAAAATTTACTAAGACAGTTACTAGTAATTCGATATTATTATACTATACATATACAAAAGAAATCTAGGTTTACAAAAAAATAGTACGTTATCTGTACGAGTTTTGTACTTCGATAGTAAGCAGAGGAAATTCTGAAAAAACATTTAAAAAAATACTATTTAATTCACACAGCAAAATAAAACGATCGATTTTACGTTTATCGATTTACCACGTCCCTAAATTTTTTGTCAAGTTGACGTAACCTTGTTATGACAGAATGGAAAAATATGGCTATTGTATTGTGATAATCCACACTAAATGCAGTTTCGTTTTAAAATTCAAATATACTTTTACTATTTATATGTACAGCACTTGTAGTTCATAATAGTTTAAGACGCAGAAAGCTACAGATCTTTGTGTTACAAGTAAATGCAATTCGCCAGACGTTATTACAAAGACATGCCCTGAAATGTCGTCAGCTGTCGTTTTAATCAAGCTACATTTAAAGGACTATAGATGCACAAAGTGACGTATAATGTGATATATAAAGGATAGCGACTGAATACGAGTAGGTAATATGACGGTAATTTTTTTAACACAAATACCAAATTTGTAGCCAAGGATCACAGGATAAAAAAATGCGGTAGTTTTTTGATGCTATTGGAGTATAGGATAGCAAAAAAATTTGTTAAAAAACAAAATCCGAATCAAAATGCAGTGTAGAATCTAATGATACCCCGCACTACAAAATATGTCAGGCCATTTAGGCTACAAGTAACGATACAGGTTTACGCGGAAAAGGTATCATCATCATCAGCCATAAGACGTCCACTGCTGAACATAGGCCTCCCCCTTTAACCTCCACACTGAACGACAACCTACCATCTGCATCCACTGGATGTCCGCGACTCTCACGATGTCGTCAGTCCATCTAGTGGGAGGCCTTCCTACGCTGCGTCTTCCGGTTCGTGGTCTCCACTCAAGCACCTTTCTTCCCCATCGGTTATCGGTCCTTCGAGCGATGTGGCCTGCCCATTACCACTTCAACTTTAAAATTTTAATAGCTATGTTGATGACTCTGGTTCTTTGTCGAATATCCACGTTTCGGATTCTATCGCGCAAAGAAACTCCGAGCATAGCTTTCTCCATTGCCCGTTGTGTGACTCTGAGTTTCTCCAAAAGGCAAGGCAAGGAAAAGGTAAACTAAGCCAAAAAGGATCTATAATATTAACAGCTGATATTTCTCGTGATTTCAGGGTTCGTCTTCGTTTTTCGTAAATCATTACGAAAAATAGAGTGAAAGAACGTATTTTGTACTCATCAAAGCACAATGGCTTTTTTACGAATGAGTACCACCGTTTAATGTATTCCTGTATTTATATAACGACGAAAAACTAATTTCTTTTTTAGTGCTGGTTTTGGCCGGTATAATAAAACTCTACGTGAAACATGCCAAAATAAAATACACTGAACACGCTTAAACAGAATGCAATTTGATAGATGTACCGTAAAAATGTAGAGTAGGTAGGTAAGTTTGAATAGGCAAGCTTACGATTTTGGCTGTAGAACAAACAACCGAGATTTATAGTTTTCAGTACCACCTAAACATTAACTTACTTTACCTAAAAAACTGTTTTTCTGATGAAATTCTAGTGTGATTCCGCTTCTACGTCGCTTCAAGTACAATAAGGAATTTGTGATAAATTTACCTGGTAGATATTTGTTGATAATGTTAATTTTATTGAGTTTAATTTTGCCTAACCTAATATAAAATATTAATTACATAAATTGAAAATTAACGTAACCTGAAACAAAAATTAATTAATTCTGACACATGAAATATGATAATACTAAATCTGAAAACAAAAATGTATTAATTCTGAAACATAAAATATATATTAATTGAAATGACATGTACATATTTAATTTGAATTTATTACTTTTTAAATTCAATTATTGTATATTCCTTATTGTACTTGAAGCGACGTAGAAGCGGAATTACACTAGAAATTCATCAGAAAAACAGTTTTGAAAATGGACTTCCGCAAAGTAACGCCTGATTCAATCCACTATTACTTTTCCTAATCTAAAGTACAAAAGCAGCATAAGGAAAGTTTACCTTACCAGTAGTTAGTAGAGTCAGTGAGTGTATAAAATATGGGTGTATAGTATTACTGAGGTATAAGTAAAAGTTTGTCTGTTTTTTAAGCATGTGCAAGTGAGTGCAGATAATTTGAGCTAAGATTTTAAATTCTCTTTCAGTTTTCTTACGTATGCCACATACTATGCAAATTTTGTTATAAAAGAGAATCTAAAGTGATGCAGTCGTGCGAAAACGGTCCAAACTCGCGGTTCAATGGCGCGTGGAAGTCTTCTTTTTAACCGACTTCCAAAAAGGAGGAGGTTATCAATTCAACTGTATACATACATAATTAAATATAATTTTTTTTAAATGTTTGTTATCCTCATAACTTTTGATTGGGTGTACCGATTTTGATTCTTTTTTTATTTGAAAGCTGGTGCTTCCCATTTGGTCCCATTTCAATTTGGTCCAGTTCTGATGAAGTCTATTTTTCTATTGATAATTATTAGTAAGCCAGTATCGGTGTCCATGTGGCTGGATCTTCTATGTATCAACAGCGTTATCATCAGGATATAAAGTTGGCGCACGCGCAGCACTCTGATGGCGGCTCCACATTAGTGCCGTGAAGCTCCGAGAACAAGCGTGAACGTGAATGTGGAGGGTTTTCGCGGGGTTCACGCGCGTTCACGCCTGTTCCCCGATCAGAGTCGGTATTTTGTCCCGCAACAAAGGGTTCTCGCCCCGTTCGCGCGGCGTTCACGCGTACACATCCACATTCACGGCCCCGCGCCAGTTTACTCCGGACTATAAAGGCGTACGGACGTCATCCGCCATCCTACCACCATCTTCTTTTTTTCCAACGCTTTTTAATAACTTTCTTGTTTTGGACGTCTAAATAGTAATATTTTGCCACAGCAAACAAAGTTATTGCAGCAGCAGATTCTACGTCCATTTCGCGGCGGGTTTCACGAACGACTGTGAACATCCCGTGAATGTGGAGGGCACGACTTGTGCCGAGAATTCACGCCGAGAATTCGCGCGTGAATTCACGGCACTAATGTGGAGCCGCCATGACAGCTACAATAACATTTAAAAAGCTAAATGAAAGCATTTTCTTTGAAGTAGGTATATCAAGCTCGGTTATACAGTCTTACGTTCAAAGACAGCGAAAGTGATCAGAATTAATTTAGATTTCATTCAACTTTTTTCAATATCATTGCAGCTGTTAGAGCAAAAAAATACTTGGGCTGAGTATAACAAAAAAAAAACTTAAAAAATGTGAACGTTTATTATGCTAACCGCTAGACTGTGGAATGTGCAGATGGAATGGATATCGAAATTTCGATGTTCCCCGATAGATACAATCTGGATGTTTCCAAGTCACGAATGAATCAGTTTCTTGGGCAAGCGTGCTCTATCATAGACCGCATCATTGATTAGATAGATAGATAGATAGAAACTCTTTATTGTGTACACCAGAAATAAAAATTACATACAGATAGAAAACACTTACGAGCTAGTGCCACAAGTGACGGCCTTATCGCTAAAAGCGATCTCTTCCAGGCAACCATTAAAACGAGGTCAGGTCAAACGAAAGCCTAGTAAGTACGTATTTAGTAAAACACCCGCGAAAAGTATAAGTTTCAGCAGATCTAGGAAGCACTATGTTTCCGGAACTGACCACTTACATAATCAATATTCAAAAAGTAGTTGCAACATTTGTATATGAAACTCTTTGGCTGTAGAATTGAGTTTGTTTCATCTGACTGTCACTTGTTTAATTGTGGCGTCATTTTGAAAATGGCGTGCCCACATCACCATGGATATAACTTGTAAAAAAATTCGTAGTATGATTTTCTTCGATTTTAAGTTTAATTTGTCAGCTCAGCAGAACTTCGCTCGGCTTCAAACTGCTTTAGGCGATGAAACACCATGCAAAACGACATTTTATCTGGTCGTCAATCTCAGTGACCTCAGAGTGCATGATTGTGAATTTCATATATTTTTGAACTTTTGAGATTTTTGGACATACAGTTTCCTCATGAGGTTTTCCTTCACCATTTTTTAGCGATGGCATGGCATCGCTATTGCAATTCATTTGTTTAAGTGATAAATAAGTCATTGCAATTCATTTGTTTAAGTGATAAATAAGGTTCAGGGTCGAGGCTTTGGGCCGTGGATAGAACCGGGTGCCGTTAGATTGCAAAGCGCCCATGCTTCCGCTTGGTCACCGTCGCTAGGATGTTAAATTTTAAATCTCTTTATACTTAGTTTTATCATTGGCTTTGCCGGAACTGAAAACGTCAAACGACTACGCACACATGTTTCAAAAAATGACTTCACTTTTCGTGTTCGCCGTAATCCATCTGGATAATTTTATTTGATCAGTGGCCTTAGTACGAGCACTTGCGAAAAAGTTATCGTTACGTAAACGATAGCAAATGTATGAAAAATTCAGTATCCTTTCACGTCCGATAGAGGCGCTTTTAAATTTTTCATGCTTCCGGTAAAAAGTGGCAACCTCGGCTACTGCTTGTACTAAGTACAACGACATGGCTGCGAAAGTATCTCCTCCGGGACACAGAATCGATGCCAATTTAAATTGTGCTGATTTCTCCGATCGTTGCGAGTAATGAGACGCTCGTAATTAGATTTAGTCTCGATTTCAAGGGACGTATTAAGGATAATCCTCGGGAAGGGAATGATCCCTGCTCTGGGCCGGATCAGGGATTTATTTGAAGTGATGTAAGTTATATGACTGACTTTTATTTTGAGGTTGACGATAAAGCCATTTATTTATTGTGAAGCAATTGTTTATAAACACTGTTTCAGAAACAAAATGTACGTGTTTTTAAAACAAATAAGTGTTTCTGAAAAAATATTTGTTTCGGTAAACACTACGTGTTTATCGGCATGTGTTTATGTTCCCCGCTCGCGATACAGAAGAAGAAGAAGAAGAAGTGTGATACAGAAACAAATTAGTAGCATTAGTACGAGCACTTGCGAAAAAGTTATCGTTACGTAAACAATAGCAAAATGTATGAAAAATTGAACAGCGCCTTTATCGGACGTGAAAGGAAACTAAATTTTTCATACATTTGCTATCGTTTACGTAACGATAACTTTTTCGCAACTTCTCGTACTAAGGCCACAGTTTCACAACAGAAATATACGATTGTGGACGCATGTTTCATTTGTTTATTGAACACGGAGATTACCTACCTCTTCGGGCGACATATTGTAAACAACCGATGATGTGGATGGCACAGATTCCGAAACATTGTTTCTGGTGTTCGTGATGTTTCCGAAATTGTGTATCCGAAACATTTTTAGTCAATGTATACATGGCTTAACTACAGTAACGCCTAACTAAGAAGTCACTCTTGACATAAGCACACTTATGAAGTTGCATAAATTATTGACAAGTAACCATAGCCAAAAGAAAACCACATGTTTTTTCATTACAATAGTGAAGCGACGTTCTCTTTAGGTCCGTTATTTTTATCAAGTCACAGATTATGTAACGAAGATGATAATCTTCCTCTTATCTTAATAATCAGTTTTGTCATGACGTTCCTATTGATATAAACTACGCGCGCTCTTATAACTATTATGTAAGATAACATTATCGATATGAGTTATGTCGTACACAGAAAACAGAAGTAAATAGAACGTAAATGAGAAGGAAACTGTCGCCAGGTATTGTGACAGATATATGATTGAACATTCTTATTTATGTCAGCGCGTCGAACTCCGCGTCACAGTTGCTAACACAGTTTCTATATGGGTTTATATAGGTGTAAGCGGCTACAACAAATTTCTTACAAAAATGCCTTGACAGCCCTTCTAATTTAAACAAAAAAAATATTTTCTTTTCTGTGATGTCGTAACCCATTACTTTTTGCAAACGTCGTAAGTGAAATGGTAACTTGATTTTACTGTAGATGCCTACATTTTGATTAAGTTTTTTCGAGGTAAAATGAAAATATTACCACACAACTTTGACCTACCAAAACTAGAAAAGTATACGTTTTTTATTCTATTTTAGCTAGACATGCCGCAACTATTTTAATAAAACTGGTAAGTTTTTTTATCGCATTTTTATCGAATTTGTTCTTTACTCTCAGTAAATTGACCTTGACTATGTGAAACTAGTAAGATAAATAAACTTGGCAAAATGTTTACTTTTTATGTTTTGGCAGATTAAAATCTGAGCATGAAAATTGGGCGCCGAGTTGTGCCCTTAAATGCAGGTTGTGTTCTGTTCTATAACAGCAATCGTTTAGCCTTTGGGCTTTTCACTACTTTTTAATAGATAAAAAGTTCAATCAATCTATTTTAAAGCGATAAAACCGACTGACCTCATTTTCTAGAATAACTGTGACCCAAAATCTGCATATTCTAAAATTCCGCCGGATTTCTCGATTAATCGACATTGCTTGTTTGATGGGGCACAGAGATGGATCATATATCATCATTATATAAAATTTATATAAAATTTTCATGTCACAATGTTAGTTACCGTACTCCTCCGAAACGGCTTTACCGATTTTTACCAAATTTTATATGCGTATTCAGTAGGTCTGAGAATCGGCTACTATCTATTTTCCATACCCCTAAGTGATAAGGGTTGTTCACCCTTAAATATTTTTTTGAATTTTTTTGACGAATTTATTGTTTTTATTTTTTTATTAATTTATAAGGCAAAAAAACGTTTGCCGGGTCAGCTAGTAATATATATAAAACAAAGTCAGGTTAGTTACACCATTTATAACTCAAGAACGGCTGTACCAATTTTCATGATCTTTGATTTGTTGGATGTCTCTCTCTCCGTCCGAATAGCAGAATAAGTATCAAAATAACGGAAAGTTTAAAGGAAACAATATACAAAGAAGACATTCACACACGTTTAGTATGAAACGGCAAGAATTGAAGTCCAAAGAGAATACAAACCGCAGACCTAAAAAAGTGTTTGCAACTAAATCTAAACATTTGAAATAGGCCATTAAAATATAATCATAATCTTTTTGCACATCATATCTGAAGAGTTTTGATAACAAGGTGGACGGTGGAAACTAAATATTTCCGGAGGCACACCCAGGTGGACAAAGGTGAACCGTTGTAAAAAAATACTTTCCACGGTTCACCCAGGACTCAGGAGGTGGACGGTGGGTAAGTACTCATCTATGATACAAACGCTACGCTAGATTGAAGTCTATATGCATTGAGATAATTACTTCATAGAAAAAAAATATGACATCTAAGTCAGAGGAGTATGCTATATCGCTACCAAGGAGATTGCTTCGAGTAGGTATACAAGGATACACGTACACCTTGTACTAAGCCGAAAGAAGGTCATTGTACTCATCATTATGAAATTTGTAATAAGTGATAAATAGTGTAAATTTCCAGTAACATTATAATAATATTACAAAATGTGAATGAGTGTTCGTATGCTTTATTTTTCACGCCGAAACTGAGCAACGAATCTATGTGATTTTTAACTGACTTCCAAAAAGGACGAGGTTATCAATTCAAATGTTCTTTTTTGATGTTTGTTACCTCAGAACTTTCGACTGGGTGAACCGATTTTGACGATTCTTTTTTTTAAAGCTGAGGCTACCCGTTTGGTCCTATTTTAATTTGCTCCAGTTCTGAAGTAAATTTTTATAAAATCGTTTTTTTTTATATTGATAATTATTATTATTTGCATTGAGATAGTTTGAGAATCTGAGATTGATATTGGACTTTTATCCTGCAAAATGTCCAGTTCTTGAGGGAATATCCGTGCGAGGGTAACCGTGGGGCGCGGCTTGTTAACTGTAATAAGTAAATACCGAAAAAATGTGTTTAAATAATCCACGAACGAATAATGGATACCCATCGTAATCCAAAGGATGGTTTTAAAATTTATTCGGCCTCAGGGTACTATTTATATCTTTCGCTTCAAAAATGAAGTGAGGTTATCTCTGAGACGCAGAAACGAGGATGGAATAACAATTTTTGGAAACGATGTTCTGTATAGCGTTGGTTTAAGTTCTGCCAAGTTAAGAATGAACGGGATATAGATTTACTTCTGTGACCATTGATATATTATATGTACTGAATTCATTGGCTGTGTCTAATTTTTAATAGACTGCACAAGAGTGAAGTTTTTTCTTCTCTGATACCCGAAAGCTGTCGTAACAGCTTTGGGTCTATCTATCTATCTATATATGTATATCTCGGAGCGGTCTTGGAGCGGGTCATAGTAGCGAGGCCGAAGTCCGAGCTTACACTCGTGCTAAGTTGGGGCAGGTCGCTAGTAAAACATAAATAACATTCCATGGAATGTGGAAATTATTATTGTCTATTATTGCTGTAAAAAATATATAGGAATAAAAGGTGTCACTCATGAAAGATGGAATCTTTTCCTCATAGATATAATTAATTAGTTTTAAGAGTCCAAACTTCGTCAGAGCAATCCCAAAATGGAATACGTGGGGTTCTATTAGCCTATCCCACGGGAAGCGGATGAAACCGCGGGGTTCATCTAGTGTTATAATAACATCTACTTGTCATGCTGGCACCGTCCACCCTGTTCAGATAACGGCCTACCATTAATATAGGGTCCAGATGGCAAACAAACTGAATAGAACATTTTTACGCCATCGAGAATATTAATGTGAAGCGTCGAAGTAATCGGCCAATTTGATAGGATCGCGTTTGATAGGGTTGCTAGAAGCAATTTTTGAAATTTTCCCATTTTGATATTTTTCCCGAAAAATATTTTCTGAAAGAGATTCCCAATTTCGGTGGGTCCAAAAAAAGAGAAAGAAAAAATTCATTTACAAACCAACCAAAGTGTACTAACTGTCTTAACATAAATATAATTAAACTATCTGATAAGAAAGTTTTTGGCTAATGACTTCAACAATTATTTGTCATTTCTCTTTTTCTCTAAACACTATTTCCCCTGAAGTTTGCGAAAAAGTCAAAATCTGGCAACACTCGCGTTTGACGGAGTGGATTGATCTACGGGTATTGATCAAGCCGTTATCAGCTGTGACGTGACGGTATAATTTTATATCAATTTTTGGGATATAGAATGATGGAAGGAGTATATGCCTTTGTTATAGGGAATAATTTGTCCTAGTTTTTTTAAATAATGGGCTGGATGGAGTCTTATTCTAGTGATTCAGACTTTTTTTAGGCAAGGAGTTTTGACGCCAACATTTGTGTGTGTTGGAAAAAACATGTCGCCTCTGTATTATCTTCGTAAACATTTTGAGGTGGATTATTATTGATTAATTATTCGACTATTCGTGTATGTGCTGGAGTGTGGGAAACTGATATAATGAGATGCGTATTTTCAAGTAGTTTCTAAAATTCCACAGACACCTCTAATAAAGTCTCTACTTCTTTATTGGGTCATACTTATGACTGTAAAATACGAAAGACGAAACGGTAGGTATGGCATTATTGGCTTAAATAAAATATTCTAAACAAAGAAGCCAGATGACGTCTTCTGGCTGAGTAATAGCAGCACAAAAAATAGTACTTGTAATTAATTATTAATACGTCTAAAGAATTTAGTTTTTTAATTGATTAAAAAAAATTACAATACTTACCTATGGTCAAAAAACATTACCACTAGGGGGAAGTAGGGGGATTTCAAACTTCCGTTATATGATTATTTACGGGATATTTACCGTGGTATACGCCGAAATATCGGGAGCGCCTTCCACAACTTTACCACGGTAAATATCCCGTAAATAATCATATAACTGTAGTGAACAATCGTGATAGTTTAAAACATTGACAAACTTGTGTGGATTACGGCCAAACAGCCAACGGTCAAATATTACCATCGTTAGAAATCTGTTTGTTTACCCCAATGTAAAATAATGCACTATTTTATATCCTGAAATGTAAACTGAAAATAAGTTCGAAAGTTGTCCATAAATATGGAATCTCTATTTATCTAGGCAGTAAAGAAAATCTATTTTGCAAGCCTACCAGTCATGAAAATCGACTTATATTTCCTTTTAAACCTAAATCTGCTTCCTCGAGCACAAATCCTATCCTAAGGAACTGGTACACAGATGCGGATTTTTACCCGCGATCCATATACATCGTGAGTTTACGTTGTCGTGCGAACCAGGGATACTGAGGATAAGCAGCGTTGTATTTTGCTGAGAAAATATCGGTCGGATCCTATGTGGAATTTGAAATGTGCTGCAGAGTGCAGGTTGTAAGTGCATTGAGTATATTTTATGTTGAGCTCATTCTGGAAGATTCTGATTCTGGATTCTGGTTCGATTCCTATGTACTCAGTTAATGTAGATTGATAAATGTAGCATGTTAAAGGTAGATAGATCTCAGCCATAATTTTACCATAACTTTAACCTGCAAAAACTTTTTTTTTGCCTGCCCTTTGCCATTTCAACTTGAATTTGGACATTCAGTGGATGCAGATGGCAGGCTGTCGTTCAGTGTGGAGGTAAAAAGGGGAAGCCTATGTTGAACAGTGGACTTCTTCTAGCCGATGACGATGATAATGATGATGAATCTTGCCCTATTTCCGTTGTCAAGAAATCAACAAAAATGCTTCATATAGAAAATCCCTTCGATTCTCCACCATCCTTTTGTTAAGCGTATCCTTCCGTATTTACATTTCAGTCCAAATTAGTATTCATTTTGATATGAAATTCCGTATCAGAGTTCAAAGTAACTAGCAAATGAACCAGCAACGTCGCCGAAATTGGTTTGAGTGCAGATGCCTCGAGGGATTTGGTTAGCGGGATCCGTATGTACGGTATGTACGGTACAATGTACTAAGCTATCTTGGTACATTGTACATCGAAGATTGACTGAATGATACAAGAACGTATTTATAGTTTATTATTAATCAATATGTCGAATCCAGATTCGTAGGTTTAGTAGTTTCCGAGATTTTGTGATGAGTTAGTCAGTCAGAGAACGAATGTGGTATTTCTTTACTTTTATATTTAACTAGCGACCCGCCCGGGCTTCGCACGGGGTATTATTATTTTTATAAACCTTCCGTGAAAAAATATCTAACTGATAGTGAAAACAGCATCAAAATCCGTTGCGTGGTTTGGAATGAGTTAGCGGATATACAGATGGACATTATATTTTATTTATTAGTTATTTACTAGCTAATACCCGCTATTTCGTACGCGTAGCTCGGCTTTCGGCATCGCTTCTATGACCCGCTCTAGGAACACAAAATTTCATCCAAAGCCTTACTCACCGTTTAAACCTTCCCTGAACTTCTACAAATATTTCAGGATCAAAATTAACCAAATAAGTGCAGCCATTCTCGAGTTTTAGCGAGATAAACAACATCAATAGATTTATATATATATATATATAGATTTATATATATATATAAATCTATTAGATTAGATTAGATTTATATATATATGGATATAGAAGAGAAGCAGAACAAAAAAAAAACTATGGAGAAGTCGGGAAAGGTAGCTTATTTCATGATCCTTCCTTAGTGGTTTTACACTATTTATCTACCTTATTATGCTTTCATAATTATACTATTTGCGCCCCGCAATTTTGCGTTTGTGGACATTCCTTTAATTAGAAACCATATTTTTGTCTGGATATTTTCATGCAAAAATTACGTCGTTCCGTTGTTCTGTAGGTTTATGAAAGTGGAACAAACAAACACACTTTCGCATAATTGCATATTAGTGTGATAGTGATGCCTTAACCAATCTACGTGTTGCAGCCAAGAGCGTTGCCCAACGGCATACATACGTCAATATTACTAAAAATTTATGAAAATGTACTGTAAAGTGCTTTATATAAATAGATTCCCGGACAGCTACATCGGGGATGGCCACGGGATTTACATATTACTCTATTGGCACGGAATATTTTAAAGTTTTAAGTTGCAGTTTTCGAGTAAAGAGGTCGATTTTTAACAGACAGAAAAGGGAGGACGGTTCTATCTTCCACTGTATTTTTTTTCTGCCAACTGTTGCTGTTTAATAGGTATATAATTTCGAATCGATACGACAAATAGAAGATAGGTTAAAATCGACTCCCATGATTTAATTTCATTGTTAGTTAATTAGCCAGTTTGTTACAAGTAGATTTTTTTTTAATTTTTTTTATTATTATTTATCTCAGTGTATAAAGTACATGCTATGTATATACAACTCTGCCAAACTGTGAACCAGTTTGTAGGCAGATATCTACTCTCATTACAACATTGCAGTATTGAGTAGGAACATTTTTTTATTTTATTTCTTTTTTTTTATTTCATTGTTAGTTAATTAGCCAATTTGTTACAAGTGGATTTGGTTTTATTGTTAGCTAGTTAGTTAGCTAATTTGTTACAAGTGGATTTGATTGCATTGTTATTTAATTAGCTAATTTGTTACAAGTGAATTTGATTTCATTGTTAGTTAATTAGCCAATTTGTTACAAGTGTATTTGATTTCATTGTTAGCTAGTTAATTAGCCAATTTGTTACAAGTGGACTTGATTTCATTGTTATTGATTTAGCTAATTTGTTATAAGAGAATTTGATTTTATTGTTAGTTAGATAATTAGCCAATTTGTTACAAGTGGATTGGATTTCATTGTTATTTACTTAGCTAATTTGTTACAAGTGGATTTGATTTCATTGTTACTTATTTAGCAAATTTGTTACAAGTGGATTGGATTTTATTGTTATTTAATTAGCTAATTTGTTACAAGTGAATTTGATTACAATGTTAAGCTATTAATTTATAAGTGAAGCGTGATATATAAAGAGTGTAAAACAAAAACAAAACAGTAAATTCAATATTACAGACACAAGAGACTTCAGGAAACCATTCTAAGTAACTAACGTTCACAATAATAAAACAAAACAATTTAACTCAATTACTAGAAACGATTCGCAATTGGAAAGTTTCTCAAAAGAATATAGGATCCAATTATGTTGAGCAGCCAATTTTATGGGGTCTTGCTTATTTGTTTCTCAAGGACCTAGTTTAATTGAACCCCTTTCTGAAGGGCTGGCTAAAGTTTTCTACTGACGTTTTTAGAGTTCTCTTCTTAAGGAATTGGGCCAATGTAGTTTTTTTGATGATGATTTCTTGTATTGATTTTGAGCGATGGTGGACGAGAGGTAGTTTGTGCACTTTACAATGATGAGATGGCGCCCAGTTCGATCCTCGGTTCTCCTCAGCTTAGTAGTTAATATATATTATGTGCAGTTTTGACGCCATCGCTCAAAAACGGTGAAGATAAACATCGTGAGGAAATCACGAGGTAACGAAGAACACTTGCCTTATACCTAAACTACATCTATTTATCTATATATAGAAGAGGCAACATGTGTACGTATGTATGTATGTTTGTTCCCTATGTACTTCGATAGGACTGGACCGATTTTGATGAAATTTTCAGGCAATATTCAGATTAGCCTTGCGAATAATCCTGTGTAGTTGTTGTAAAGTTTGGTAGCAATTGGATCAACATAATTATTTTTTGGTGTTTTAATATCTATGCTACTAAAAATAAGAACAAGAATTGAAGTTGCATTGACTGCCCCTGTGGCTCAGTTGGTAGTGAACCTGCCTTTTGCGCTTAGAGGCGTGGGTTCAATTCCCACCTAGAACAAATATTCATGTGATGAACATTTGTGTTTGTTGTATGTCTGGGTGGTATCTATTTAAAATATATATGTACGCATATCAGTCTCTGGCAGCCATATTACAAGCTTCGCTTAGTTTGGGGTGAGATGAACGTGTGCGCAACAATGTCTAAGATATTTATATTACATCATTGGCAAAAAAATAAACATCTAAATAAAGTCAAAGGAGGTTGCTTCAAGTAGGTATAGAACGTGGGTGATACCGCGGGGCGGGGCTAGTACTATATGATACAAGAACAGTTGGATTGCCCATAGAAACAATCCAAATGCTCAAGTTACCAAGCTACCAGTAGGCAGCGTACCCAGCGTGCTGGCGGCATTACAACGCTGAATGGTTATGTTTATGAGTTAAGCCAGAAACACGCTAGGCCATCAGTATTTGGGTCACGCATCGCATTAACCAGGCGCTCTGAAAGATTGATTGGATTTTGCTATTTGTGAGAAAATGGGGGAAGCCTGTGTCCAGCAGTGGACGTCCCATGGCTGTGGGGGCCTATGTCTGGCAGTGGACGTCCTATGGCTATGGGGGAGGCCTATGTCTAGCAGTGGACGCCCTATGGCTGAAATGATGACAAATTGTGATGATGAGAAAATTTACTATACCGTTTTCTAAACTAAACTGAATTTGATGGACCTAACACTGTTGCCATACTTTTTTCCCATATTGAAATGAAATGAGACGCAGATAATTTTAGTTCTGTCAATTTGGGTTAGTTTAGTGAGTGGTATGACCAAATCGACGCCACAGAGCTCTATTGTACAGAATCCTGGTCGGGAGCACTGGACCGCCTTATCTCGTTTCATTATTTTGTACGGCGACAACCACTCAAGCTGAGTAATGGCGGAAGCGTTAAAGAAACAATTTCCCGTCTGAGATTAGCACTTAGGAGAGCTTAAACAATACGTCACGAGTGCCAAGGCGTGAAGTTGGGTCGGTATGTTCTAACGCTATGTTGGGCACAGCTTGATCATTAGGTAAATTTCTTGTCTATAATATTTTGACAGCCCCGGTGGACTGCTCAGTTGGTAGTGAACTTACCTTCTGCGCTTGAAAGCGTGGGTTCGATTCCCACCTAGGGCAAACATTAATGTGATAAACATTTGTGTTTGTTCTATGCCTGGGTGTTAATATATATTTAAGTATGTATTTAAAAATATATATGTACGTATATCAGTTTCTGGCAGCCATATTACAAGCTTTGCTTAGTTTCGGGACAGACGACCTGTATGCTTTTTATTTAAATTCCCGATAAAAGATCTGATAATATTCAGACGGCTAAACAGCATTTCTTGAATCATAATTAAGAACACTCCCGATTTTTTATTTTTTTTTTGTTTGAAAGGTCACCTTTCGTTCAGCCGTTTGGGAGCTACGATGCAACAAACAGACACATATACGATAAACTTATAACATCCCTTTTTACGACAAGGGTTTAAAAACAAAATAATCATAATAAATTTTCGCGATAAGCTTAAAATTTATAACTACATTCAGATTGCAACTTTTGCGGAACACTTATTCAAGCAGCGCCTTCCATATTCTAGCGGTAAGAAACTATAAAAGTGGAAACAAAGTACTTCAATTTTTCCAAAGTGAGCTCATTCCATAATTGCAGGTGTGAGAAAAAAAGAACGCTTAAAACGCACAGTCTGCGATTTCCACCGATCTATGATATGTGGATGAACTTTCAGGTGGTGGTGGCTGGTGCGATGATAAAACCGCGATGCTGGCATCAGATCGAACAGTTCTCAGGTTCAGTGTTCTGGCAATTTAGTTTACTTTCAATATATTCTTACTCATTATTATACCTTTTACTGCCACTTACCTCTCCTACCGCAAATGTAATGAATGGATTCGAAGCATGACGAAAGTGTGTGATGAGATGGCCACAATAGCCCGGAATAAGTGGAATTGGGCAGGACACGTTGCTAGAATGCACGCCAACCGCTGGACTCCTAGAGTGGAAGCCTCGAGTCAACACCCGAAGGCGGGGAAAACCGCTGCAACGCTGGGTGGAAAACGTCAAGCGACACGGAGGCCATGAATAGATGGGTCGGGCCCACAGTACCGCATGAAATGGAAGAAAAGGGAAGAGGCCTACATCCAATATTGGATAATAGAAAAGCCGAAAATGATGACCTCACCCAAGTATTCCGAAATTAATCTTCGGCTCTGGCAACAAAAAGCGACCTCATGCCCATCAGGTAGCTGGACCTCGCGCAGATCCTTCTCCGCTCCACCGTTAGGCCACCTATACAGATACCATCCAAGTGAAGTTTTCATAGCCTTCTCAAGTCACAAGGCCCTGAAGGTTCATCCACATATCATGTAGAAATCACACACTGCGCGTTTTACGCGATCTTTTATGCCTCACACCTGCAATATGTGGAATGAGACATCCTGCGGTATGTCCGAGTAATTATAAAAAGCGACCGCGAAAAGGCGGTGATCGCTTACCATCTAACGGCCCGAAGAGTATGTTTGCCACCTATGGCAAAATTCTCTTCCTTTGTAGCCTTATTCACCACAGACATAATATTTCAGTATTATTTTCTTAAGATAATTAACTCCGATAGGCCGAATTTGGCGGGGAACAGAAATTTAAATTGAGAATTTGGAAAATGGGAGAAGCTTTTACCCAGCTGTGGGAAAAGGATGAGATAGGCTAAGAAAAAGATAAAAAATAACCCAGCTCCTTGTTCACAGGTCGTAGAAGACTGGAAATTCATGTCCATGGTCCTTGACCGATTTTTCCTCTGGCTGTTCACTATTGCCTGCTTTGTGGGCACCTTCGGCATCATCTTCCAGTCGCCGTCCCTCTACGACACCAGGGTGCCGGTCGACCAACAAATATCTTCTATACCGATGCGGAAGAACAATTTCTTCTATCCAAAGGATATTGAGACTATCGGGATTCCTAGTTAAATGAAACTTAAATACACTGTTTTCTAGTTGAATTGGATTTCAACTTTTGTGATTTATGTGTTAGTTACACTTTACCATCGATGCCTCTCCACTTCTAGAGGTTACCTGTCAGCTCAGCGATGTTTTGTTTTGCCAAGCGAAAAAGCTGTTCTGCACTGGAAATACTTGTTACATAAAGACTTACATGGTCACATAACCCAGACACTGATGTCATACTCTGGTCGTTACAAATTTTAGTAATGAAGTTAAAGTACAGGGCACTATTCTGGCCCACGATTATGTCAACCTTTTGTTAGAAATGTCATGAGAGTGAATGTGACCGTAATAATATCGATCATGTCAAGGTCACGTTAAAGAAAAACAGATAAGGCAATATACATTACTTGCTGGGCTGTCTACACAAAAATTACATCTTACGTTTAGAGTTAAAATAATGATATAACTTTAACGTAAAATACGGGTTAAACTTGCTCATATTAGAAAAAAGATTCTCATATTACTTATGTAAGTATAGTTTTAATTATTTAACTGTATATTAGTAAAAGTTATGCTCATCAGTACCGAGTATGCCAAATAATAAAAAGTTAAAATATTATAAGAAAAAGTTGTGTCAAAAGTTTTAAGCGGCTGTGAAATTACCAAGTTTTAAACGAATTTTGTAAATTAGAGATGTTTACTGCATATAACTTTATCAATTAGATATTAATGCACAATAATTAATAATTTATCTGAAACTTGCCTTTTATTACAACTTCCTAACCCTTTTTTTATGAGATAGATGATGGCCGCGCGGGGAGCATGTGCGTTTTATAATCTGACGGCATATAGTTCGCTTCTCGGTCCTACACCAATGACTGACTGACTAAAGACTAATTTAGTACCTAAATAAATTAATTGCAGTTTCGATTAAATCTTTCATAAAACGGTGAAAAAAAAAAACATCGTGAGGAAACTGGTGTGACCAAAAACTTAAAAGATATATGATATTCATCAACATGCACTAGGCCAGCTTGGTGGATCAGCTAGTCCCATCTTCTTTCTCTGAGCAAAAGCCAGTGTCCCAACTGTGGGAACATGATAGGCTGATAAAAATGATGATCCCTATTTGCTCTACAATCTCTAGTTGTGAGTGATTATGATATAATAAATAAAAACGACTGTTTCCATAATATTTTCTCTAGTTTGTTACATAATTCGAAAAGACTAGCAGAATTTTCAGGTTATTTTAGGATTACGAGCTATAATATTCTTCAGGTTGTGATTAAACACTACGTGTGTACGTGCTGTAGTGACTAAAGCCAGGCGGAGTTAAAGAAATGGCGGTGAAAAGGATTTGGAAAATTTTACTATAACGTTCAATACCATGGTTTCCAAAGTCGATAAAATAGGCTAGAAATAAATAGAGATGGGTTAAATAGGGATGACTCTATACTTCTTGGATGACGAGATTTTAATGGCTGCTTACAAAAAAATATTCAACAAGGAGCCATCTTAAAGATCTATATAGTAGATTGAATTATAATATTATATGCTTACACCACAACACATCCAAAAGGATTATATCATTAAGATAATGCGGTCAAAGATCAGTTGGTACCGACATAGAACGCTTACATTGTGTACATTTCATTTAACTTGATTTCAAACATGAGGCCATGCATTCGCGTACCGTCGCGTTCGCAGGCAAAGCGAATGCGAGAGTATCTACGCGAATGCGAAAGTACGCAAATACAGCATGACAGTGTCACATAATAAATAAATAAAAAAGACATTGGAATAAACATCAATATCCATTTTTTATTCCAATTCAAAGTTCTAGTTTGTTTCAATGCGATTTAATCTCTACAAGTCTCGTGATCATGTCGAACAAGCTGACAGGACAGTCGTCCATGTATCTGTCGCAGTTACCACTCTGGCCTTCTAACTCTGCTTCATAGTACTCGTCATCTAAACCTTCTTCTTGCGATGCTGACGGACTGGAAAAGGAGAAACATAAAAATAATTATGCAAATTTTAATGAAGACGTAAACAGAATTACAAGATTTTAATAGGAAGAATTGAAGCAAAGTTTTTATGGAGGAGAAAGAATTACTAGGCCAAATTGTATGTGCCTACAAGTGTAGGTCGGCACAAATAGTGGCTTAGAGAAGCAATCCAACCAGTGTAGCTGGACCACCAGCCAAACATGCAGATGATATCATTACGGTCCAGGGCGAAATGGATGGTCGGACAGATAAGATCAACGTAGAACGGGAAATAATGGATTGCTAAAGAAGGTTTAAAAAAAACATTTATAGGCTTGCTATTGACGGCCAACTCGCCTGAAGGTTGATTGGTTGAAGGTTTGGTTGGTAGGTTGGGAGGGTTATTTTGCTCAGGAATGGATAAAAAAAGATTTGATATAATGATGATGATGTCGCTTGTCAAGACCAACTAACTAATTACTATTTTTTTTATATTTAACAAAAAAAAATTAATTAGTAGTAGAAGTATTTTTTTTGTAGTTTTCATTTAATTTAATTTCTTAACCTCGTGAAGATTACGCAGCCGAAGTTACAAAGTTCGTAGAGGGCCACTAATTAAATCGCCAAACAGTAGTTTGCAAACATTTCTTGGTCAAAGGGTAGGTAGATGGTGGACTAAAACAATCAGAAAATGGTAGCAGCAGCACGGTAAGCGGCCACCAGCTCGTTGGTCGGATGATATCGTTAAAGCGGCAGGAAAGCAGAGGAATTTACTAGAATGTTAAAAAAAAAACTCCACCTGTGCGAAGCCGGGAAGGCTAGTATTATATAATCTATACTAATATTATAAAGAGGAAAGATTTGATTGTTTGTTTGCATTGAATAGGCTCTGAAACTACTGAACCGATTTGAAAAATTCTTTCACTGTTGGGAAACTACACTATCCCCGGGTGACATAGGCTATATTATATTTTGTGGTGAGGCCGAAGGCCCAGCTTACACCCGTGCGAAGCCGGGACGGTCGACTAGTATTATATAAACTAGCATTTCGTACGGCTTTGCTCGCTTTGTGGACATAACATAGCCTATGTCACTCAAAGGTAGTGTAGCATTCTATTAGCGTTTTTAAATCGTATCAGTAGTTTCTGCCATTGATTGACATACTTCGAACTAATATTCAAACTTTACCTCTTTATATTAGTGTAGTATACAAATTCGGAATTCTAGGTGCTGTAGTTAAAAAAATATCTGGGAAATTTTTGCACACAGGGTCATCTGACCCCATAATAGATATTAACACCCAGACATAGAACTAACACAAACGTTCATCACATGAATGTTTGCCCTAGGTGGGAAGCGAACCCACGCCCTCAATCGCAGAAAGTAGGTTCACTACCAACTGAGCCACCGGGGCAGTCAGTTTTTGTGATAGCCAAAATATTTACGTGAAAATGATATGCATGATATGTCCCAACAGCCCGTTGTGATGGAGTGGTGTCTCTGCAGCTTCACAGATGTTCCTGAGCATGCATTCTCGGCCGTTCATGCCATTCCTAGAATAATAATAAAATATTTAGTTGCAAAGAATCCTTTTTGTAAGACAAAGGTAAATAACATAAGGTAAGGAAAAATATTGACCCGGGTATGTCCTAAAACTGAACCAGAACCACCGGAGGATGGGCAGCAGCGTCCTAATAGTACACGATGAACGTACTGCGATCCCCAAGCCGCCTGCCAAGCGTGAGGATTATGGCAACACCCCTTTCTATGAGGGAGGCCTTGTCCAACAGTGGACGTTAATTGGCTGATGATGTATGTATGTAAGGAAAAATATTAACTGCTAGCTTTTTTTAACCGACTTCCTAAGAGGAGGAGGTGCTCAATTCGACTGTTTTTTTATGTTTGTTACCTCATAACTTTCGACTGGATGAACCGATTTTGATGATTCTTTTTTTATTTGAAATCTGGTGCTTCCCGTATGGAAGTCAGTTTTTTATATTGATAATTATATGTATTAATAGGCTTGCGCTTCACCTTTTAGAAAAACTCATAGTCACACAGCGGGCAATGGAACTGGCAAAGGAATATTCAAGTAACCATTAAAAAAAAAAAAAAACAACACGATAATGCCACAGATGTGTAGCTGCCATCACAAATATGACACGCTCTTGGCCAGATATTTTTCTAACCACGGACACTGCAAAGTGTTCACGGGTAGTAATTGAAGTATTTAGTACGAGTTTGAAAAGTAATCTGCCAAAATTAAGGAAGAGTTCATGAACAGAAACTTACTCTTTAAATCTGGTTTCCAAGACTGTGTAGGCTAGTTCTCTGGTGATACTGCGACTCTGACGTGTACTGACTTCCTGAAATAAGTAAATTTTAAGATATTATTATAACAGCCCTCTGAATTGGACTAAAAGTAAAAACCTGCTGGCTGAAAGGACTGCTTCCTTCGCTGCTTGCTGCTGCTTGTTTCCTAAGAGATTCCACCTGGTTTTTTTTTCAGGCCAGTCAGAGAGTTTTTTTTTAAATTATACAATAGGCTTGCGCTTGGCCGCCAACTCGCCTCATGTTAAGCGATGATGCGGCCTACGATGGATCACGCTTGCCTAGAAGAAACCGATTCACTCTTGACTTGAAGACACCCAGATTGTAACTAAATCTGCTTGAGAAAGAATAACAACGGCATCGACGTTTACCAACAAACGAGTTGGTAGTCAAGTAAGTGACAGGGACATAGTCCCGATGTAAGGAAACAACCTGGGATAAGATTTTAATTTAAACAATACCCTAAAAAATATGAATCTATCTATACATAAAATATAATAAAAACGGAGAGATAAAAAAATATACAATTGTGAGATATCAAAAAAAATATACACAGGGCGTCTTAAAATAAGCAGCTGAACACGATAAGATAGTTTTTAGAATTTTCATCGGTTTGTTTCTTTGTTTGTCCATCCACATCTAAACCACTGGACGGATTTAAGTGCAGTTTTCACGAATATGCTAAGCTATGACCAGATTGAAGTATAGGCTATGTTATTTTGCGTAAGGGCCGGATTAAGGGAGGAAAAAAGAGTTGAAAGTGTAAAATCTACGCGTACGAAGTCGCGGACACTAGTATAAAATAAGCCACTATTCTTCTTCATTCTCATCCCTTTTTGATTTACTTTCGTTACCAGAATTATTTATGTACTTCCTGTCAACAAAAGTAACAGGGAAACAAAGCAACCACTTACCGGCAAGTTAGGGAACAGCACTTCATCAATCTCTGTGATGTTGTTGAGAGTGCTGTAATTCGATTCGAAGTTGTATGACACGAACACGTTCTTGTCCGGGATGTCTATGGGCACGGCAATCGCTACGAACGTCTGGAAGAGAGAAAAGTTTTACTAAGTATACATATACAAGCATACAAATTAGGTCAATGGAACTTCCATTCCGTAAGTTCAAGTATTACATAAATAATTTGAGGGGAGGGGAGGCTCTTGTAAAACGTTACGATGCGTTACAGGGGCGGGAGGGGGTGTTTAAACTACGCGTTACGTAACCTTTTTTTTAAACCCTTTAGAACGGTCGCGTAAAGAGATTCTCTCGCGCATTTTTTATATAACAAAGGTATTTTAGCGATTTTCCGGCACTTGACGCCACTGAAGAAAGAATGTTTCTCTTCAGTTTTCTGTGCTTGACGCCTTGACTTTTAGGTAAAAATGGTCACTTGGTGGTTACGTAACGTTTTAATAGGGGGGAGAGGGGTACAGAAAAACGTTACGGCGCGTTACATGGGGGGAGGGGGCGTTTAAAATCTTTAAAAATTGCGTTACGTAATACTTGAACGCTCCCTAAGACGGTGAAAAAAGTTACAAAGGTTGGCCGTCACGGAACGCTCGGCGGTTTTTTAAAAGTGAAAACTTCTTTAGGACCGTTGAGCACTTTTTGAGTGAACAAAAATCAAGGAACTCGCGTCATCGTCACGCTGTAAGTACGGTGTATATTAAAACAGCGCCATCTCTTGTAGAATGGGTGAATTATTACTTAAGTTTTCACTTCTGACGTGCAGTCCTATGACTGTTATTTTTTAGTGAAATAGATTTTATAGATGTGAAATAAGAATAAGAGAGCATCATGTTGTTTGCCGTCGCGGCAAACGAGTCGTTTTGCTGCTAAGGCATGACAATAGATGTTTCTGGATGACAACATGGCAATAAAAATAGAACAAAACCGGAAGAAACCTTTATATAGAGCAGGAAACTTTTGAAACTCAATCCCTGAAGCTCGTTCCTGGTTGAAGTGCTTCTTAATTTAACCATAATTAAAATCAAAATACCTCCCTTCTTATTACAAGACGCTCTGAGTTTTCCACATCAATTTCCGCTCACTTGAGTGGATTTATTCGAATCATATTAAATACTATCTAGGCTCCGCGGTTTTACCTGCTTTTTGCGGTTTTACATTACAGAAATTATACACTAAATAAGCTATATATATATAAATGTGTATCATTAACACAATATAATTAAGATAACATTATTTTAATGCTAGATTAAAACTGGAACACAAAAGTTTATTACTTACTCCGTAAAGACTAGTCGGCGGGAAAACAAGAGATCTTTTATGGTCAGATTTCCCTGCCGCTAACACCAGGATGACGTGTCTGTAATCAACCATACCAGGTAATATTTTATTAACACCACTTAAAAAACAGAAAATTAACATAAACTCAAATATTAACTGAAAACTAAAACTTAAAATAAATAAAACATACCGAGCTACGTATATGTATACACAAATAATAATCATATAAGAGGATTAATCTAAAAGCCCCTCAGTGCAGGGAAAAGTGGCCAGAACGCTGGCAGCCACATTGGATGGCAAAGCAAATTTTTTGGCCAAAGTAGGCACCACCATTATGGTCACCTTTCGCCTCCACCAAGCGTTTGGCCAAGTTCCTATACAAATCATGGGCGGTTGGCCCCCACGGTCCTAAGGCCTCGTCCCCAAACGGTACAAACATATAAATCCTGTCTAAAAATCTAAAAATAACGACCCACATAACTTGCTACTAAAAGCAGTGGTTTTTTTATATAACAATAAATATAAATTAAGATTGTAATAATTGAATTAATCGGGATGAAATAAGAAAGTTATTTTTACGTCGATAAACGAATCTTAGCGAAAAACTATTTTAATGAATGAAGAAATTCAATGATTTAATAATTTAATTATTATTTGAAATATCTAGCCTTATGTATATATTTTCATTTTTTATTTTGAGTGTAAGATTTCGGAATGCACAAACATTTTATGATGTAAATAACAAAATTAACAAAACAAATACTTACAAACTAAATAAAAATTCAATCAACATCATAATTGATTCAAACAAAACCCACAGAAAAAAATATACTGGCTTGCATACGTTTACACAAAGACTGACATTTTTTAGAGTAAAATGTCGTGATACGACTTTGTTCTAGATTTTGTTCGCATTCTGGAGAAAATTATCACTCTTTCGCTAAAAGAAGTGGCGTCGTCAGAGCGAGCTAACTGAGTGCCATGGTTTAATTTTATAATTTTCAGTTTTGTGTAGAGCCTCAAAACTCTGTCTTTAGGGCTAGTATTAGTCTGGTATAGGACTGGATATACAAAATTTCACACTATTTTTGGTCAAAAAAGTAGTTATCAATATACCTTAAATGCAATTCTTTAGCTAGCCAATTTTTGTATTACAATTATTTTCTCTTTGGGAATAAGCTCCATTGAAGTCTTTTTTACCATAGGTGACAAAAAAGCTAATAGTCCGTCTGATGGTAAGCGAGCGCCGTCGCCTGTGGTTACTGTTATGTAACCCCTTCGGCTGTGTAGGAAACTGGAGCTTCGAAACTAGTTGCGATCGAAAATTTTAACACCGGAGACCAGACAATTTTAACACAGATGCGTTGCAGACCTTTAATTACTCTATTAACAGCCCTTTTATAAACCTTATGCTATATTTACTCGGGAATACCGCAGGGAGCTTATTCCACTTTTTGTTGTTTCATTAAAATCATTTACATATCCCAGTAGTAACCACGACCGCCACATTTCTTGGTCGCCGTCTAGACATTCGTACGTACTGTACGAGAACCCGTTACAGTTACGTGCGAATTGCTGGCGGCAATGAAACGGTCCAGTTAAAGTGATAATTGTCCCAGAACTCAGCGAAAGTGACCCCGGCGACACGTGGATTATTAGAACTATATTAAGTTATGTCGCCGTTTCCACGAATAATAATTAAAAAAAACTATGTTTATCTTTACTTTTAGATGTTTATTTCGGCATGAAAAGTATACATATTTGGAATCATAATAAACTAACCTAAATTAAAATTAAAGACAAATTTAACTTAATTAAAATAAATATGCACTATAAATATATTAAACTAGACTAATTATTATGTATGAAACCGGAAATATTTTCAACGTCAAATTGAATATAAACCAGAGTTTCTTAGGGCTTTGCTCGCTTTGTGGACGTAACATAGCCTTTGTCTCTCAAGGATAGTGTAGCTTTCTATTAGTGCATAGTTTCGGCCATTATCTACTTCGAACATACATTCAAACTTTACCTTTTTATATCATTAGTGTAGCAGAGTAGATAGTGTAGATTCTATGTAATTAAAGCAATTTTACCATTCCATACCATTTCAAATATTCTAATCTATTGTTATATAACAAAAACATTTTTAAAACACATTTTTTCTGCCATAATTTTGCTCGTTTTCTTTTTTACAATCTTTAAACTTAAATTTTAATTCATAATCAAAATTCTACGTTAAGATATTTTTTGTGCTTCTCTCATAAGCGGTAGCAATTAGGTAATGTTACAATAAAAATTCTAACTTGTACCTGTCTAGAACTCCATAAAATATTTCTTTTAATTCATACAAAACAAATTAATCATAACATCCTTATTAAGTTTTTTTTTATCATGTAGCGCTCTAAATTCTCCGTTTCGGAATAAAGGCAAGGTGGTAAAAGGTGGTGATCTACACCAATATTGAAAAAAAGGTAAAGTTTAGTTTTGAACTTTCTATGTTTGATGCCTTGTTGAGGCCTAATCTCTGAAACTTCTCAACTGATTCTCTGGATTCTTACACAGAGCTAGACTATTAAGTGGCATTGGTTTCGTTAAAATATGTTTATTTATATATTTCGCTATGTTCACAACACAAACGAAGGCGCGGCTAAAAATTTATATAAGTTGTTTTAATTAAAGAAATCGTCCAATGTATCTATTCATTAAATATGTACGACACTGTCCGTGCTAAAGCTCATTATAAATTCGATGAAAAATTCAGCGATGGCTCTGCGATTCTAATTCCATCAGCCAATTAATTATCTATTGATGTCGATGTTGGAGCTTAAACTAATTAAAAACATCTGACGAAACAAGCTGTCTGTTCATTGCAGTTTAGAAGACAAGGGCACCTATATACACCTACAAAAATACACTCCCTTACTTATTGAGTCTCAATTGAGTACCGTTAAGCAGTTTTCATTACTCATACTCGAAAAGTAAGTCTGAAGTTGCCTGAGGAGCGGGTTGAAAGTTATACATTTCAGCCTTAGGGAGAATCACTTTCAACTGACAGTGACAGTTGACAACTGACAGACACTCAAATTATTAAAAACTAGTTCTATTCTAATACTTATACTAGTCTAATACTAGTTCTATTTTCACATTTGTATTGAACCATGTTCCAACTTTTAATTTTTCTCCTCAGAAGATTATGGTCCCGCACTTCTCGTGCATTTGACAGTGTCAGTTCATGTTTTTATTTATAGTTTCCTTGTATTCGTAATGAAAAGCACTGTATTTACCTCGTGGTTAAAGACGTTACTTTCACCCCTAGGATAACAATGTACTATTGCGATGGGGTCAACTTTTTCAATACAAAAATATATAGTAGAGTGCCTAAATACAGGACTACATGGAAGTGTACTAAGCCACAAGGGAGTCACTGTAATTATCATTTCGAAACACTTTTATATGGGAATAGCCAAATATTATTAATTATCCCTTATTTCATAAAATTATCGGGTCTAGCCCGGACATTTGGTGGGCATTGGAGGAGCCGAAGCCAACCCCAAGAAGCCCTGTTGAATATAAAATACATGCAATTATGGAATATGTATAAAAAGGAATATGAAACTATTGTACAGTATAGGATAAAGTATATTATTCAGTATATTATTCAGTATATTTGATTATTATTATTTTGTATATATAATATAATATGTATATATAATATAATATTTCGGAGCCTATTCATTACAAACATACAAAAATAGGTACAAATCTTTCCTCTTTATAATATTAGTGTAGATGTATAAAAAGGAATATGAAACTTTTGTACAGTATAGGATAAACATAAACTGGGCTATTGAGGTGAACAACTTGTGAATAAGAAAACAGATCTATAGAATGAGAAACGGCACCTGCCTTATCCTGTCTCATCTCAAAACATATTTAAATAAATAAATAAATAAATATCTGGGACATTATTGCACACATGGTCATCTGACCCCAAACTAAGCAAAGCTTGTAATATGGCTGCCAGAGACTGATATACATACATATATATTTTTTAAATACATACTTAAATAGATATTAACACCCAGACATAGAACAAACACAAATGTTCATCACACAAATGTTTGTCCTAGATGGGAATCGAACCCACTCCCCCAAGCACAGAAAGTAGGATCACTACCAACTGAGCCACCGAGGCAGTCAATAAATAGTAAAAGTTAGTTAATAATAAAGTAAAGTATAAAGTAATAGTAATAGTTAATAATAATCATTTAGGCAGGTGATAACTTGCCACCCACTGAATGGGCCCGCCATAAAGGCTGCCGTATCTTGGCACCGGAGGGGCAACATCGGCGTGTGTGGCTTAGGGTGTCGAGAGGTGTGCTGCACTTTCACTAAAAGCTACTCGTGGCGTTATGCCCTTTAACACTTCCACCCTGGAGCTTAGGTTCTTAGCTCTTGCGGTTTTCACCCCCGGACGGCCGGTTAAGGCAAGCCAGGTGTCAGGGGTCTCATTTGGCCTCATGGAATCGGGGTACGCGGTGTCGCCACTCGCCCTAATTATCCTTATTAATAATTAAGGATAGTGACTGTTGATACTTATAATATTTAAGACCTTTGTTAACACGGTTATGTACAATAAAAGGTTATTATATTCTATTCTTTTATCGAAAGAATATTATTTAGCTGTATTATAGTATCTTTTGTTATTTATATCTATTTAAGTATGCATTTAATCATATATATGTATGTATATCAGTCTCTGGCAGTCATATTACAAGCTTTGCTTAGTTTGAGGTCAGATGACCGTGTTTGCAAAAATGTCCCAAATATTTATTTAAATTGTTTTTTTATTTATTTACCTTTTGTTTTATTTATTTCATAACTACCTACATCTACGTCTAATCAAATTTTTAGTAACGATAGTTTAACTTTTAAATTTGAATTTAGAGTTTGTTATGGGCATAGTTGTTAGAAACCATCAAGACGAAATTTGTGAATAAAACCCAGGGTTGGTCTCATATAGTGCGGATGTTGAAAGAATGCGTCTGGCACTTGCCATAACATTCTTAAAGCTGAACGAAAACAGTAAATTCTGATCACATTTACAAGATATTTGAACGTAAGATTACCCGATAGCCAATAAACTGCAGTAAAATATGAAGAGAAAACATTATTTTTACATTACTGCAGCTGTCAGATTTTCTCAAGCAGCGACTGGATGATAGTAAAACACATTTTTAACTATAATGGTTTCCTCACGATGTTTTCCATTATAGGGTAAGGTTGCTTTAGTCGTACCACAGCCTAAGTCGTACCACGGCAATATCTCGTCTGATACTTATAAATAGCGCCTTCTAGTATTATCAACATGAACTTTTCAGTCAGCAAACGTAAACAAGTAGACCGTCGGCTGTCTTCGTGAAGCAAAAATCTATATATATAAAAATCAATTGCTGTTCGTTAGTCTCGCTAAAACTCGAGAACGACTGGGCCGATTTATTAGCTGATTTTGGTTTTGAAATTTTTGTCGTTGTCCAGGGAAGGTTTAAACGGTGAGCAAACGGCTCGACCGATTTTGATGAAATTTTGTGTTCCTAGAACGGGTCATAGTAGCGAGGCCGAAGGCCGAGCTTACACCACTGCGAAGCCGGGGCGCGTCGCTAGTATTTAAATATAAGTTTTTATATAGTTTTCATTAAAAAAATGGATCCATTTGTAAACTTTATTAACAGGATTGTGATATTGATCTTTTTTTATTTACATCAATTTGTAACACTTATTTGGCAATCGTTTAGGCGTATTTAAGCGGTCGTACTTTTTGAGGTTATGTCAGTGTTTTAGTTTTAAACTTACAAGTCCCCACTGCTTAAGTCGTACTGTACAATTTTACTCGTACCGGATCGACTTAGGTATATTTTTAGACTTTAGTATTTTTATCTTCGATTTTATACCTAACAACAACAAAAAATTGATCTCGGTCTAAATTGTTTGTAGTTTTTAGGGTTTTGTACCCAAAGGGTAAAACGAGACCCTATTACTAAGGCTCCGCTGTCCGTCTGTCACCAGGCTGTATCTCATGAATCGTGATAGTTAGACAGTTGAAATTTTCACAGATGATGTTTTTCTATTGCCGCTATAACAACAAGTACTAAAAACCAGAATAAAATAAATATAATTATAAGGAGGCTACCAAACGTGATTTTTTTGCTCGTTTTTGCTCGATATTGATAACGGCAACAGGTGGACACTTGAAATATTCACAGAATTAATCACAGAATATTTTTAATTATATCTTCGCTATAAAAAAAATTTAAATTAAAATACATATTAAAAAAAAACATAAAAAAATATAAAAAATAAATAATAATAAGGGGGCTCCAATACAACAAACGTGATTTTATGATCGTTTTTTCTCCATGTTGATCTCACGGCAACAGGCGGCAGTTTTTTAGTTGTTCATGTGATATCTAATTATTAAGTATTTTTCTTTATAGTTTTTATACGATTACTAACATTTGTTTTCTAAGTACGACTAAGGCTAGGTGGTACAAATTAGGCGACTAGGTGCCTTAATCGTACCGAAGGTATGTTTTTGAAAAACGTTAAAATACATATTTTCATTAAATATGTTCAAGTTTCTATGATTGTTAATTAAAGGCCAATTAAATAAAGATTCAGTCGATGTAGAGGATTTTGTTTTATTTTAATTGCAGTGAATATTACAGTGTAATTTCCTTAGGGGGTACGACTTGAGCAACCTTACCCTACGTCATAATATGTACCCACACTCTATACGATGGTAATTGGCTGCACCACCCACACAACTATCATTACATCAAAGAAAAGAAAAAAGATAAAAAATAAGGGCATATGTTCAGCAGTGGGCGTCATCTGGCTGATGATCATGATAACGGCCTTAAATCAGCATTCAGTCATTAAAATACTGTAGCATCTTTGTAGTTACAATTAACATTGTTTATCAAAAGGCATTCTGCAAGCTCCGATGATTAATAAAGCTATGTTCCGGCTGGTGGCAGTTTGTTTACATTACTTACCGGCCGTCGGAGCAATATTGATGACGTGGTTTGCAAATTTCAGTAAATAGTGCTTGTTTTCTTTTATTTTGATACAGTTGAACTTATTGCGAGGCTGTTTACGAAAACGTGGTACGTAATCCCACTAATATTATAAATGTGAAAGTTTGGATGGATGGATGGGTGTTTGTTACTCAATCACGCCAGAACTGGATGGCTTTTTATTATGGTTCGAAAATACATCCGTTAAAAGGTAAGACGGACAGATAGATAGCGTAGGTTTAGTAATAGGATCGCGTTTACACCTTTTGGATACGAAACCCTTCAAACAGAGTATTTGGGGTAAAAAAACCGGCCAAGTGCGAGTCGAACTCGCGCACGAAGGGTTCCGTACCATTATCTATAAAAACGGCAAAAAAAACACGTTTGTTGTATGGGAGCCAACCTTGAATATTAATTTTATTCTGTTTTTAGTATTTGTTATTATAGCGGCAATAGAAATTAATCGTCTGTGAAAATTTCAACTGTCTAACTATCATGGTTCGTGAGATACAGCCTGGTGACAGACGGATATACAGACAGACAGAAAAAAAGACAGACAGACAGACGGACAGCGGAGCCGTAGTCATAGGGTCCTGTTTTACCCTTTGGGTACGGAACCCTAAAAAAGGACCTAAATGAGAACCGGAAGTCGGTTAAAACCCAATGAAAAATTTATAATTATTCAGTTCAAAACTAATATTTGTAACACCCGACGCAAAAAGAAGGTTGTTATATGTTTAACGTGTGTATCTGTGTCTCTGTCTGTGGCATCGTAACTACAAACGGCCGAACCAATATTGATTTAGTTTTATTTGTTTGAAAATCATGAAAACCTGTTCAGCCGTATGAAGCTTATCAACTCTTTTATGGGGCGTTTAAAAAAAAAAACAATTTATACTTGTTCCAGTATTCTCTGGCTCATAAATGTTTCCAGTTTTTTTTCCAATACCGTTAAGTAAACGTCTTGAAATCACGTCTGTCATAAAAACCAGGAGCCATGTTATCACGATATTACATCGTCCTCCTGGTTTTATACACATATGGTATTAGCTTGAACCAATATTTACTTTTGACGATGCATCCATGTGCACATCACCGACGACATTAATAGCGCTCGGCAAAAATGAGTTTATATATATGATGAAAAACTTGAAATATGTAAAGTTTGTTTTGAAATTTTGTTGCTAAAGAAAACATCGACTAATGCCCGTTGCAGACGACGCGCAGTAGCTTGCGCAAGTTCATGCGCAAGTACCTATTGCGCATCGTCTGCTATGAGCTACAACAGTTTTTGCTTAGTGCAAGTGGCAGTGAAAGCGCTTAGTAGCACTCGCGCTGGTCCTTGCGCAAGTGAAGTTTTGTTTCCTCCGCCCTACTCGTGCGACGCCCACTGCGTTCTTCTTCGTTTGCGTGAGTACGTACTCGCACGCGAGTTGTGCACATCGCCACGCGAGTGGCTATTTACGTTTTGAATTTGTACTTGCGCAAGCTACTGCGTATGGTCTGCAACGGGTATTAATCGGTGTTTTTTTTCAGCCACTTTTCTTGACCACCAACAGGCGAATTGATGGTCAAACGCGGTTGGTACTCCCAAAAAAATGTGTTTTCTTTCATTTATTTCAGTTTCTTCAGCATTTGGCCGGTGTTTATTATTTTGAAGAAAATTAAGAAAAATCTGGTTTAAAAAGTTTTCTTTGTATAAATACTTTTTATTATTTAAATACATTAATATTCAAAACATTTGCCTATCACTGTACACCCCAGACTAGATAAAGCTGTTATAGAAAGTCTTGGTACTAGAATACTATGTATCTCATTTTTTTATCAAACTTTAGAAAGTGTGTACCAAATCACAGTTAACTTTGTTCACAATAAATGATCAATATACATGGAAAATTCATCTAAAGGACTAGAAGGACACAATTCATAGTAAGAACCGCAGGCTTCGTCCAACCCGTAGAACTCTGCTTCGTAGTAGCAATCTTTTAGGTCTTCTTCTGGCTGGGACGCTGATGGCCTGCAATTAGATATAAAACCTGGTTATAAAGAGAAAAAACAAAACTGTTTTACTGATGAAACTTTAGTGTAATTCCGCTTCTACGTCACTTCAAGTACAATAAGGAATTTGGGATAAATTCATCAACATTATCATCTGCCAGAAGACGTCAACTGCTGAACATAGGCCTCCCCCTTTAGCCTCCACACATCCACGACATCCTGCCATCTGCATCCACTGGATGCCCGCGACTCTCACAATGTCGTCGGTCCATCTAGCGGGAGGCCTACCTACGCTGCGTCTTCTGGTTCGCGGTCTCCACTCAAGCACCTTTCTTCACCATCGGTTTAATAAAATATTAATTACATAAAAAAGAAAATTAACCTAACATGAAACAAAATTAATTAATTCTGAAATATTATTTAATTATAAGCAATTTCTTCTAGGCAACCTTTGGATGAACATGCGTATGTAAAGCGTTTAAAAAGGTTGTATAATGTAATTATTTGCTTACGTAAGTATCAGTTGAAAGAGGTCCCCGAGCAGGCCATTGTGTGAATAGCGAGTAGTAGCGCTCTCACATATAGCTCTCTGCAAGCACGATTGGCCGTGATAACCGTGTCTGTGAAAATAAAAGGTAAATTTATGTTTTTTATTTTATTATACTGAGTGACGAGACAAGCGAATTTGCTCGCTACATTCCTCTTCACGCTTGCCCATAACAGCTCAACGCCACTCAGAATTTTGAACTTCAATAGTTCAAAACCCTGCATGGCAATGCACTGCGCTCGTCACCCAGATATATAAGATGTCAAATCTCTGTGTGCCCTGTAATTTCGCTGGAAACATTGCCCTTCAATCCGGAACACAGTAGTGTTTGCACACTACTGCTTGGCGGTTGAATAACTGGCAAAGGTGTGGTACTTCCCCAGGCGGACTCTGCAAAAGAGTCCTACCACTACAAATAAAGTACCAGAGGTTTTTATTATTATCCCGGGTATCTTTTTTATCGAAAATGAAAATAAAATGCTTGTGGCACATTGAGTCATTGAGTTGGCCTGTGCTAGTTTGTTTAAGTATTGATATCTTCTATTGTATGAAAAAATCTTCTTGAAATACTCTACAGGGTTACGCATTTAGACTGACTGTACTAAGCCGAAAGGAGGTCATTGTATAATTAGTATAGGAACTACCCTGAAATCACGAAAAATATACCAGCTGTTACATACATTTTGACTGCCCCGGTGGCTCAGTTGGTAGTGAACTTACCTTCTGCGTGGGTTCGATTCCCACCTAGGACAAACATTTTGTGTGATGAACATTTGTGTTTGTTCTATGTCTATCTATTTAAGTATGTATTTAAAAATATATACTCTTATGTACGTATATCAGTCTCTGGCAGCTTTGCTTAGTTTGGGGTCAGATGACAGTGTGTGCAAAAAATGTCCCAGATTTTATTTATACTTATTCTATTTAGTCGAGTAAAAAATAGGATAATTTGAAGTCTTGTGCCCCTGTTCATAGTGTGAACTTGATATTGGATACCATGGGGTATTTCCTTAAAAAGGGCAAATGCCTTATTTAACTAAACAAAATATAAGCTAACACTACAAAAACAGACTGCCAAGAGACCATTGAAAGTCTAAAGAAAATCCAAATGCTCAATTCCACTATCAGTTGGCAGCGTATCCATCATGCTGGCAGCATTACCACGCTGAATATAATGCTTATGCGTTGAGCTAGAAACACGCCAACATTTTGGTCACGCGTAGCATCAACCAGGCGTTCTGAAAGATTTTAGAAATTTTGGTATTTCCTTGCATTCATTAACTGTGACTAAAAATCAAAATTACACCTAAAAGTATATTATAAATTAACCAATAACTGTTTTACAAGTGTATTTAAAGTGAACATCTCAATTATAGGGCCGATTGGATTCTCTAATCAAACTGCTCTAATACCCGTGGGGCGGATCACACCTCGCTACATTACTAACTTGTGTATTCCTAATTTATTTGACGTTCTGGATTACACTGTAAAACAGTACTGCAATATTCGACAATGAAGTTCTGACTGCGGTCAATATTTCCGGACAAATATTTCTAGGCCTTTATAAAGTCCTTCAAACCCTTAGATCCGACAAACAAGGTAAATATGCCTTAGTACAGTTATAGTTCGTGGTAAAAATCTCTCCGTGTTTAATTTTTTTCCACTATACTTACTTATTCTTAACGCATACTAAGAAACTTGTAGCTACACCAATGAACTAAGTAATAGTTCACATGCAAAAAAGGGCGTACTCGAACTCACACATCCGTCAGCCGTGTCATGAAGATTGTAAGCCCGTAAAAACATGAAGTTGAACTACTGTTTGTATCTACATATCGCAAACTCACCAAGCGATGTTTGGCGAAATTACCTACCGGATTACACAGTAATGAGCATGGTGTAGCTATGTACTACGGTACTTGGTTACGTAGCGCTGTTACGCAGTTTTTGTTACGGTAGAAGGGAAATGCAGGTTTTATTTTATACTGCTACGCTTTTATGACTGCCTGGTACTTTCGTGTAAAACTGTTAGGAAAATAGGTTATGAGTTAGTTGAATATTGTGGGAAATACTTGTAAATGTAATGTGAAATCCAGATTCAGTTGCTTTCGTCAAAATTTTGGAATTCAAAACGATTTCATTGTTTTGTTAGGTATTACCTTCAGATACAAATTTTTGAATATGATTTTTAAATAATGGATCATTTACACTAGCATAAATATAATAATCACGGCCACTGCAAAGGGTTCGACACGTTCATTATGCAGTTACTTCTGAATAAAAAAATAGCTCTGATCCATTTATTATGGCAGCATTGGCGTCAAAATAGCCAACGGTAGGAAGTCCAGCTAGGAAATTCAGAGCTGTTATTGGTGAAGAATTCCATGTTTGTTTACGTAGTTCAAAAGAAATAAACTGAAGAAAGATGGTATTAAAAATATATCATAGTCTTGCGGTGGGCTTTCTGCCTCGTGGGCTTTTAGGTTTGACTGTCATCTCACCTAGTGTTAAGCTATGATGCGATTAAGCACTCTTGTCTAGAAGAAACTGATTTACGATGAATATCTACTCAGGCAGATTCCACAGCCCATAATTCGCACAATGAAAGTAGAACCATGAAATGTATCCTTTTTGATAGCACTTAATCGTTTAATAGTTACGAACCTCAAAAAAAGTAGGATGGAACTAGAAGAGATAAGTGCATCTTCGTGGACTAAGCAATTGGTATCTATCTACAAGGCAAGGTGAAATAATTCATATTTTTTATGCCATAGGTGCCAAACAATCAGACGGGCCACCTGATGGTAAGCAGTCACCATCGCAATATGTCGCGGATCCTTTAAGACTCTATGAACTCTATATTAATGTTTCTTAAAAAATTTGGCACAGTCGATTAGAAAAGTGTAGTTTGATGGTACATACTTTTTCAACATAGCTTCGATGGTAGTGTAAAGTGCATTTCGAGTTAAGATTCCGTTCCGGTCGCTCGCCTCTCTCTCTTCACGACTCCTTGAAACCTGGAATAAGATATCGAGCTATCAGTGTCGTAAGTACCTATTATGTAATTTAAAACTATAGACTGTACAGAGTTACACAGAACTTGGTGATACTTAAGCCGAGATTATTGTCAAAGTAGATATAGAGTAGCACTGATACTTTAATTCTACAGGCATCTTAGGGTCACCAAGATACAGGCGTAGCCTAGTGGGACCCATAGACTAAAACATATTTTGGGTACTTTTAATGACAAATAAAGTGTATGATTTATGATGATGTTATAGCTATAAATACTTTCATGTGTTAGTAATTAAAATAAATATTAGTTTGATATCTTATGGCTGATATGATAATGATGATGCATAGTTGCATTACATTTCAGATATTGAAGCTTCTGGATCCCGAACTAGTTTGCACTGGTTTTGGAAACCAGCGCTTGCTTCAATTCCCAGTAACAACTTACGACGATATCTCCAAGTAGAGGGTCGAAGTATGAAGAGTTGTCCACGTTGTAGTAATTGGCCTCCAGGAACCACGCCACACTCACCAGGTTGTCCGGCTCATGGAGAGGTATCGACACCGTTGCGAACACCTTGGCAAAACAATTTTAATATAAAAAACAATAAATAAATAAAGATATTAATATATTTTTTATATAAAAACTTTGTTTTCCTTTTTTTTATCGCGAATAAGTCCGCGTTTGACCACCAACTCGCCTGTTGGTAAGCGAAGATGTACTTAAAGTGACGTAGAAGCAGAATTACAATAGGATTACAGTTATATGATTATTTACGGGATATTTACCGTGGTAAGGTTATGGAAGGAGTTCCCGATATTTCGGCGCAGTCTTCCCGTGAACATGGTGCATGTAACTAACTGCGCCGAAATATCGGGAGCTCCTTCCACAACCTTACCACGGTAAATATCCCGTAAATAATCATATAACTGTAGTGAACAACCGTGATAGTTTAAAACAGTGGGTTACACTAGGATTCATCAGAAAAAAATGTTATGAATTAAAATGCTTTAAAAAAAAAATGATAACCACAGTAATATTAATCCCTTATCACTATTATCAACCTAACGTGTTCCCACAGCTGGGAAACACGCCTTCTCTCTGAGAGAGAGAGAGAGTATGGGCTCTGTTCCGCCATGCTGGCTCAGTGCATGTTGAGGAATGTAATTTTGTCTCTAAACTTTGTTACGGTTCTTAAACAGCGATTTCGTCATAAATGTTTTCCTTCACAGTTGTTGAGCGACGAACCTAATAAAATAAATAAATAAATATCTGGAACATTATTGCACATACGATCATCTGACCCCAAACTAAGCAAAGCTTGTAATATGGCTGCCAGAGACTGATTTACATACATATATATTTTTAAATACATACTTAATAATTACAAAAGTTTGTGTGTATGTGTGTGATTGCATATGTTTATAGTCCGCACTCAACTCCGCAATAGCTGAACAAATTTGAATTAGATTTGGTAAGGATGTAGTTTATATCTTGGATTAACACACAGAGTATATTTTATGTGTACGTGGATGGTTTTGTGAGTTGATGATCTCTTTCATTAATCGTATCGCCAAAATCGGTATTTTTCCCCCAAAATTAATAATGTATTAGAAATCCACTGAGTGTATTTTTGATATGCTTTTTAGAAAATAACTCTACAACTTCTGACAGTCAACTCATTGTGTTTTTTTTTTTTTTTTTGTTCAGGATCTCCATATCGAAGAAAATATCTCTTATACATTTTGGTATAGTGTTTAAAAATGGTTATTAATCCGGAAAACTGTATGTATTGAAAAAAATAGTGGACAGGTCTAAATTAACACTGTTTTAAATTATCACGGTTATTCCCTACAGTTATATGATTATTACCACGTTAAATATCTCGTAAATAATCATATAACTGTAGCCATAAACTTTCGCAAAATTAATGTATCGCTGAAAGTATAGCTCATAGCCATACTTTCTATATACACGCTCTTAAATTAATAAGAGCATAATATTTAACACCATCAAACTGTATAGTAAATCATATTTATTTATTTATCAAATGTTATCCAAGTCTTCAAATATATGTTTAAATAGTTAAGTATTCATTAAAAACTTACACCATATTGAGTGGCCGGGGTGAATAGCAAATACCTCTTTTGCCTCTTTTCAGTTGCGCTTTCGTGAAATAACTTCCCAAGCAGGCTTAATCTGTAACCAAATCACATTGAAAACATGCACAATGAGTGAATTTACAATATTTCTTTATTACCTTCACATCACATAACCAGCGAGTAAACGTCCACTGCTCAACAAAGGCCTCCCTCTTAGAAGGGGTGTTGTCCTAATCCTCACGTTGGAAGGGAGCTTGGGGATCGCAGTACGTTCACCATGTACTAATAGGACGCTGCTGCCCATCCTCTGGTGGTTCTGGTCGCAGTTATATCACATACGCGGGTCCATAACCTTTAAATGTGTAATATGAGAACTTTATTGTGTTTTGATTAACTAACAAAACCACTTTAAAAATATAATTATTAAAAAGGACAGAATTGCCAAAATTTATAACTTTGTTATGGCTCACTCACAACCCATTAAGAGTTAAAAACGTGTTTTTAACTTATACACTAAAACTTTAGTCAAAAATTACAAACAACATTATGTAGTTAGCGCTTAGCATGTTCCAACCGGCTAATCCTCACTAGCAACTATCACTAAAATAAATTAAGGTTCGTCAAACAGATGTTCACGTACTGGAGCTTAACGAGCGTGGACAACTTTATTTGCACAAGGAATTTGTAAAATCTTCTCTTCGTGCACGTTTACGAATTCCAGCCGCAGTGAAAAATGAGCAGTAATGCAGCTTGCAAGGTTACATGAACTTGTCACTTCTAGACTTGGCCAAATGTCGGAAATTAATACCGGGTGGCAAACGCTCCCGAAAACGAAGACTGATAATAGTGATTGTGATTGTGATAGCTGATGCGTAATACAAAAAATCTGTTTTTTAATGTTTAAGATGTAATGCACATAAAATATCAGCTGACGCTAGAAGTTACCGAACGACCTGTGCTGCGCTGTACTGCGTTGCGCTACCCTGCGCTGCGCGCACGCATACGCTTTATATTGCTACACAAATATAACGCAATTAGTTAATTCTCTTTGATAAATCTGATTAGTTTTGTCACACTAGTTTGTTGCTTCACTGGTATTCTGCGGCATGGACATAATATGGTATACTAGTTGCGCCCGCGGTTTCACTCACGTGGATTACTCCTAAATCACGTCAAAATCGGACCAGCCATTTTAGAATTCATAGGAAATATACACAAATCACTTATCTATACTAATATTATACAGAGGAAAGATTTGTATTTTTGGATGTTTGTAACGAAATAAATCAAAAACGACTGAACCGATTTAAAAAAATCTTTCAATATTGGGAAGCTACTCTGTCCCCGGGTGACATAGGCTATATTATATTTTGTAGCGAGGCAGAAGGCCGAGCCGTGCTTACACCCGTGCGAAGCCGGCGTGGGCAGCTAGTTATATATAAGCATGTAATATATTGACCACGTCCATATTCTGCGGTGACCCTTGCGATACCCTTTATGACCCTTGCGATACGCTACTATTACAGAAGTATTTTGAGATTAGCTCCTAATCAAAATAATTATTTCAAACGTGCAAGTTTTGCATTAGTTATGTTTCCAGATTTAGCCCCGTCTGTTGAGTTTCTGGACAGACCACACCTATTTATCTCCCGAGCTCACAAGACCAACTTTGAATTACATCCCAACCTCAAAGGCAAATGAAGGGACAACAACAATTTCATTACCTTATTAGTGTTCTGTATCACTACTTCCGATTAAACTGTTGTGTTGAATTATTCTGCCTTGAATATTTTCCCTCATTTTATATCACAAACAAAACTTTTTAAATGTGAGAATGGACATACGAATGTTTTCACTCAACTCTGGCACCTATAACCTCTGAACGCATTTGGGTTCAATTTGATGTATATTAATTTAAGGTCGATTCAGACAAAAAATTACAGTTTTGTGGTATAGGCATTCTTCTTGTTTTTTAGAGTGTATCCAGCACGAGTGGAGTTGATTGATCCCACGTGGGTTCTGATTTTCAACAATCACTATGTAGAAGATAATGTGTTGCTTATTTATCGACAGTTCACTCTACTGAGGCCTTAATTCTTGTTAATAGTATTATGATGACAGAACTGAGATTGAGATTTTAAATAATGGAATACGTTTATAAGAATTCTATAAATGTATTTATTTTGGTTTTACAAGAGAGATTAATTATATATTTAAAGCAATCCGCCATTTTAATTGAAACGCCAATCAGAGTGAATGACGTCACGATTATGAAAACAAACGGCATTTTGTTTGAAAGTTATACTGTTGACGTGAAGTGTGACGGGGTGTCATGGCATAAACGTATATGATTTATTTAATGTTTGTAACCTTTGTCTACTGTATTTTTTTTGCTACAATATAAATGATGTCTATGTCTATGTCTGTCTATAAGCTGTCCACTGCCTGCTAGTATTTATGGAGTAAAATAAAAATTAGTAAAAACTTAATATTATCTGCTAAATACCAATTTTCAGCATTTAAAAAAAAGTTGATGCTTAAGACAATTATAGAATAGTTTTTGTCGCAACAAACAAGTATGTGTAACGTATAAGTATAATGCTATCCAAAAACACAAGTTTTGCTACTCCTATATAGTTTGGAAGCTATGGCTGCAAATTTAATGTAATCGACCACTCTTCTTTACCTAAAAGTGGTTAAACCGGACCAAATTGCGTAACATCTTGTAAGACTAATCAAGTCAAGGTGCTCTGTGGACTTTAAAACAAGCTTAAGTTACAGCTTAAATCAGTTTTCCAATTAAACTGCTCTGAAGTGGTGAATTTGACGGAGGAATGAAGCAGGGTAATTGTCGGGTGGTTATCTACTTTTGTTTTTTGAACTAATCTTTTTGATTTTTTTAAAATCTTTTATTAATTAAATGCGAAACAATAGTCTACAATCTAAACTTCGATAAACCAATCAATTTCAATAAATCTATTAAATGATACGTCACAATATGACAGGATGGCTCGGATGAGGATACAGCCAAATCCAAGCCAAATCTATATTTTTTACTTGACATTAGAAGTTAAAGATAGCATAAATTAGAATAATAAAGAACATACCGCATGCACCATGGTTTCTTTAAAAAAAAAACAAATATAATATTCTACAAATTATAACAGTTGCAGAAGGAATAAAGCAACATTCAAAGACATACAAGGGAAGATTTGAAAACCACCCAAACGAACTGGCAGCACGACTTCACAGCACACAGCGAGCACAGCACCATACCCAAAAACTTAAGACTTAAAAAAGAAACATCTTAGATGACAATCTCAACAAATAACAAGGACGACAGAAGAGAAGTCTTCAATGGGAGACCAACTCTGCAAGACACAACCTACTACACCAAACCTGCTCAAAGTCCAGGGACTTATTGCAGATAGCAACGAAATAAAAAAAAAACAAGAAGTTTACATCTTGTATTTATGATGGCGTCACTATCAGTGAGGATTTCTGAACTGATTGGAGTCTATTACTACCATAATGTATCAAAATTGGTTGTATATGGAGATATCCAGGCTTTAGGTGGGAATATACAAACAGGTTAAACACAATACCCTCCTTTGAGGTTTGCGTATCGTTGGGTGAAAAAACAAAAAACAAGACAATAAAAGATCACATACATTGTTGTTAATTGAATAGTTCTACTTTGGCCACTGACTCGCCTGATGGTAAGTGACGGTGTGGCCGAGGATGGAATACGTCGATGCTTAGATTGTCATTCTCAGGAAACAAGGAGGATGGCAGGGAGTTCCATTCTTGGGCAGTAAGTATCATAAATTAATACCCAAATCTTTGGAATGTCCACGAAGAAAGGGTGGTAGTTTGCAGTCTTTCTACTTGTCCTTCTCGGAATAAGGTCATGAAGCTCTTCCGCACAATCGCCGACATGTATCCAAATATATTGTAATACGTGTTTAATAAACAATAAAAATAAATAAATAAACATCGAAATCTTACCGGGTTTGTTACCTTTATGTGCAAACGAGCCGATGGTCATCGTAGACATCGAAAAGTACAAAAGCAGCAATCAAAGTTGCGTCAACAAATTGGCACAGCAGTATTGCGGTGCTGGCACCAAAGTTCCTTAATTGGGAGTAATGCCCGGTTCCGGGCTACAAGCGCCTCACACCTGGGAGCGGTGCCAAACTATAGTTGTAGTTTGGGTGATACGGGGCTATCAAACTACTTACATACTGTATACTTTTTTATTGGTTAATAGGCTTATGCTTGACCGCCACTTTCCTGATGTTAAGGCTGCATTCACTAGCCACAGCTTTCTTTTTAGCACGTTCCACATTGTTGGGATAAAAAATAACCTAGTGAAATAAAATATACTATTTTAGAGTTATCTTTAGAATAACATTGGAAATAGAGCAAAGCAATTTTCGTGTTGATATTATATAATGGCAAAGAGATGACATTATAATTCGAAAAATATATATTTTCTATCTTTTCGATATGATACGGTCTACGGTGGAGCACGTTGCCTAGTATAGAAGAAATAGAATCATTCTTATTTCGCGACTCAAAGACACCCAGATTGTAACTATCGGAGAACATCCATTCAAGTAGCATCCACAGACACATCTATTTTATTTGTAAATTTATTAGCATTATTTCATAATATTATATTCTCTTATTCACGTATAAACATACACTCACACATATAACTCTGTATAAAATAGTAGATAAATTAAGTCACTGGACCTCTGGGAGGACGATTGCTATTTGACAATATCATCCCTCTTGCAGATAGATCAATTGCACAAGGGAGAGGACGCCTAAACTCAGCAGTGGGCCAATACAGGCTGACGATGATGATGATCATTCCTTTCATAGATCCGATGCCTATGCTGACCATCTTCTGGACAAAGATGCCCCCCCCCCCCCCAATCACTTCCCAACCAGTGTGATAGCCCGCCGAATTTGATCGAATTATTGTTAAACTGAAATTGGTTAAACTGAAATTTAATATGTTTATCTACTACTTATGTACTATTACTCCGTAACATTTTTTTAAATACTTTTTTGCATTTGTAATGTTTAGTGTAGTGGTTGTAGATTTAAGTGGTAATAGTGGGCGCAACGATCTTATCTGTATATATGTATGTATATCAGTCTCTGGCAGCCATATTACAAGCTTTGCTTAGTTTGGAGTCAGATGACCATGTGTGCAATAATGTCCAAGATATTTATTTATTTATTTAATCTTATGTTGGTGTAACCTTTTGCCATTTTTTTACTGTATTTTTAGTCAATTTCTCGCTATTTCGCAGATTAATTCTACATTGCTATTGTTAATTATAGATTTAAAAAATTCAATTGTAACCAAATTGTTCCTTTACCTTGCGTACTAATTTCATACAAAATGATGTGGGGGTGAAACAAACATTATTACTGTATTTTATCCAATTGCAAATAAACTTTGATTTGTTTAAAATTGGTATCAATTACATACATGGATTCTGATATCACCCACCCATTTGTTTTGAACACCTATATTTCGTACTTATAGGCTTTATAGGTCTATTTTGTTTCATTGCTGGACATAACCCTCTCCATCAGCAATCCACTCGGTTCGATCTTTAGCTTTTCACTTTTAGGCACTTCCCGCTAGTTCACGTATATCGTCACTCTATCGAGTCTCAGGAAGTCTTTCACTAAGTTTTCCTTTTCGTGGTCTCTACTGTAGAAAACGTCTACCCCAATGGTTATCGGTTCTGCGAAAGATATAACCGACCCGAGCTGAGCTATGTTGGTGTTTTTGGTTCACTGGCAAATTATTTTTTTCTGGATACGAGCCTTCAAAGAAATACCAAGACTAGCTCTTTCGTTTAGTGAGTAACTTTGAACTTGCGGTCTTTACCAACAGTAAGTGTCCACGTTTCGGCACTATAAGTCATCACAAGTACAAAGCATCGGTAAAAGAATTATGGCCTAATGTAGAAGTATGGTATTAACATCGAAATTTAGTGATGCGAACAATAATAATGTAAGGTCGTGAAGAACTCTTAAATAAACATAAAACCACCCGCGTTTTTTCTTCGTATAATACTTTCCAATAAAATTCCAGTACAAACAAATCCACCCAAGCAATAAAGAAAACATGTAAATTAAAAATAACCGTTCGTACGAAGCACTTGTGAGTCTGCAGAACACCGCATTGAAAAAACTTGGCAAAGCAAAAAAGGAAAAAGGTGGGCAAAACATCTGTTCAACGTACGGGTCTGTGTGACCACAGAATTCCATTTAACCCTTCATTTCAATAAATTGCTTCGGCAGAAAATACCCGACTGGCTTTGATGCGGCTGGGCGTGTAGACAAATTATCGTTTTAAAATGCACGCGGATTTTATTTAGATTTTGATAACATCATTTATGTTGGGCAAGAATTTTCTACACCTTCTTTATAATATTTTTTTTAAACTTCAGTGTTACATTAGAAAAATGGCTTTACTATTAGTTTTTTTAATTTCTAAAACAAACTTAAAATAGTTAGAAAATAAAGAACATGTTATGTTTGTTTAGGTGAAATCTTGCAGGCATGCCTAGAGACTTTCCTGGTGTCCTTAATCAAACCGTAAGATGATTGAAAGAAAATCAAGATGAAATGTCAGAATAAGATTATTTTATCAGACTCGTCACGTGTAATGTATTGTTAAGCAAAGACATGTCGCTCGCTCGTATTCTCCCGAAGTGGGCCGTTCGGCGCAGCCTAAATCATTGAAAAAACATAACGGTTCATTAGTTAGGCATTGCTGTAGGCTTCGTGCAAACATCCCACTTTATCTTATACTGTATTTACACTCCGACGACGCCGTACGGTACGGGTCGACGCGAAAACGTTCCACGATGTTATTCCCTTTAATTTTGCTCAATTTGCTTTTAACGTTTGGAGTGAATGGGCATCGGCAGAAGCGTTATCTCGTCTATCCTGACGGAGGTCCAGCCAGAGCACAGGTACGATTCTCTTATAGACTTCATGTAAATTTACATAAAGCTGATTTAACTTAAGTAAATGATGTTTTCTTTACACAACGGATAGGGCTTAACGAAGCCGTGTTTTTTGTTCGTGAATTTAAATGCAATTAGGCGAGCGCTTGTCTACCTTTTGAAGTATAGAATGAGGTTTTGTTTCACGTTTAGGTACTTCTGTTTGATTTGCTTGTCTCTTACTTAGCGTTTATTTTATTTTATTTGCAAACTCATTTTTGGGAGAATGTTTTAAAATTAGTTTACACAAAATAACTTTGAGATATATATTTTTTACAGTTTATCATAGGTCTCGGTGTGCCGGTAGATTTGAAAGAAGCTTCAGTGACGGTGGGCGCTGTTATTAAGTTCCAATATGATTTACCCACAAACAGTTCGGAATACACGAGCAGAATCTACGGCTTTGTTAACACAGTTTCAAGGGACATGGATGGCGAAACTCCGACCAAAGAAGAAACGAATGAAATAGATTTAGATTCAAGAAATTTAAGCAAAAATGATGAAGATATCGAAACCAATTACGAAGAAAGAGATAACGATACCTTAGTTGACATTACGTTTGATGATAGACGTAAGAGATCTTTACAATATTCTGAAGCTGGTGTTTTAGTAACTGGCGATGCTGATGTTAATACTGAAGTCCCGTTAGATGAAGCAATAAGAAGGCAAGAGCTGATAGATCAGAACAACTTGGAAGATAATTCAGAACCACAGCGAATGAATCGATGGGACTTTTATAAAATTATAGAACACATGGCTGGAAGGTAATAATACAACTCACATTTCTTCTTTCGATACAACTGTTAGGTGCAGAAAAGTAGAGTAAAGTATAATAAATATATTTTTATAAGTTTTTATAAGTTTCTAGACCAAAGAGATAAATATGGACGGAGTTATTAAAGGTTAAATACAAACTTGGGCACCAAAATGGCGAAGCGTGTGTGAGTAAGCGTAGTGTCATGACGTATTAGCGTATGATAGGCTTATGATTTGTGATTGGCTGTGGGTAGGTCTACGTAGTATTGTATTTTTTTGTATCTTATTTTATAAACTCGTACATGTTTTAGCCAGCTTTTATTTGACTTACCCTGTTTGTTAGTATAAGTAGGGCAAATCTTGCAACTGAATTTTAGACCACCTATCCTCAACGGACGGAGCTGATAGAAGAGAATTTGGCATACTTATGTAAGATTGGTGACAATGCAATGTTATGGTACCATCGAGCTGGTCTGATGATGGACACAGAGGGTGGCCATAACAACAAGTAAACGAAATGACGAAACACCTTCGAGTTTGGTTTTCTTGGCTTTGTCTTCCCAAGTTTTTTGGCTACCAGGCTACTTAGATGACCAGGGTCTTGATGATGGAGCCGATAGCCATATCTACCTTTTAGATATGGATTTTAAATGAAAGGGTTTGCTGAGTAGTATACGAAAAGCTTGTTTTATAAAAAAAAAAATAGTTCATATTTTATTTATTTCGTCCTATAGTATATAGTTTTATAATGAGGGGAAATCACTACATACAAATTGGGTAGAGGTATTCAAAACAATCTAAATGTTAACAAAAAAATTATTGATTTAAAAAATTCCGTTTTATGCGAAAATATATTAAGCTCATACACGGCTGGTTTCACACTGAATTATTTATTATCCAGTATAAGTTTCTAAGTTTTCAGAGGCTCTTTGCAAAATAGTTTTAGAATGTTTTATAACTTTGCATTTAAATTTTACAGGTACGGCTATTCAGGGCGGCCATGCTTGCTTCGAACAATCTGCGAAGCTGCCGAAGTTCCTTTTACTCACGAAAACGGCTTGCTAGGAGAAATTGGACATATACTATTCACGTAAGTACAAAAGAATGAATAAAATTCGACAGGAGCTTTTCGTCTATCCTTTTAAGAAAGAATGCTATTCGTAGGTATTATAATGACCTCTTTATGGAGCTTGCAATGTGTTTGAGTGAAGAGTATAGTCTTCAAAGGTAGGCAATGTATCTGTGCTGTGCCCCTGGTGTTATATGCGACAGCAGTCTATTACCATCAGGCGGGTCGTTAGCTGTATGTATTAAAACATAAATTTAAAGTGTTTTTAGGAATTTGAAGCTAATTGTAGCTGTGATAATGGGTAACCTAATAATAATGATAATGGGTATGGGGTTTTTTGCGATTTCAGGTTTGGTCACACAGTAAAAGTTGTTCATAATGAAGAGTACATACATATTATTGGTTACCATTGAACTGATCTGATGATTGAGCCAGGAGGTGGATAGTGGAACTCTTCAACAGCTGCTAGTAAATCTCTAGAGTTTGCGCTCTTTTGTTTGTTTTAACGTCTCACATAAGAATTTTGTAATTTTTGAACTATTATAATTATGATTATACTATCTCCAGGCCATCATCAACAAGGGACGAGCTATCTCATCACACAGACAACGAGTATCATGCAGCAGAAAGACTGGGGAGAGACACAGGTGTGGACTGTGAGACTCTGTTCCCGGACTGCGAGGGCTCTATTCTGAGCACTTTTACAGCTCTTGGGGAAGACACGCTGCATAAATTTGGATTAATTTAGCCTTTATCATCATCATTATCATCGCATGTTTTTGCCAATCGTCAACCAGTATATAACACTATTACGTTAAGTGCATATCAGCCAAAAAGTACCATTTCTTGCAAAGATAAAATACCATGCGAGAGGTCTAAAATTCACCCAACTTTGATTCGCCAAAACTTGAAAATTATACCTTCTTTGTTTCATATTGTTGACTTGATAGGTTTACGGATAATTATGTCATTGTTATTTTTTTTAAACAAGCTTTCTGCTTAAGCAAATAAGAAACAGTCGCCATATTGACGTGGCGACCATATTGAATTATTGTGATGTCACTTTATCGTTTTCTTCTCTAAAAGCCATTTAATTTTATACCCATACTAATGAGGTTACGGTATCAGAATTCTTTACTAATCTCATAAGATCAATTTAACATTCATTTACTGAGATTACACATTAAACTTAGTAGGTTAGAGGTTGACAAAAAAAACCGCCATCTTGTGGTCGCGGTTATTTTAGAATGACGTCACACATTTTATAATTTCCTACTCTTCAAGCTCGTTCCGTTGATACCCATTATAACAGGGTTGACAAATAATAATCGTCATCCGCAATCTTGTGGATTAGCGGCGCCATTTTGAAAATATAAGGTCGGGGAAAAAGTTTCTTCGTATTTTTTAAACAAATTCAAGACATATTTTTTTCAAGTTTAATTACATTTAATTATAATATATATGTGCCATTTTGTTCGATAACTTGTTGCCATCTTGTAGGTAGTGACATGATCCCGTTGCTGTAGAATTTTTGGGACTTCTGATCAAAAAAATGCAACAAGTAGTTTTGACAGTCCTCTCTTGATGTTAATCTAACACTACCCAAAGAATTCTGAAGAGATCGAAACAGGTGGAAATCTGAGGGTGCAAGGTCAGGGCTATATGGTGGATGCATTAACACTTCCCAACCAAGCTCTCTAAATTTTTGCTGAGTGGCCAAAGATGTGTGCGGTCTGGCGTTATCATGATGAAAGACCACACTCTTTCTGTTGATCAATTCCGGCCGTTTTTTTTTCAATTTCTTGTTTGAGTCTCATCTGCTGTTGGCAGTAGAGATCCGAATCGATGGTTTTGCCCGGCGGTAAAAGCTCATAATCAACGATGCCCTGCCAATCCCACCATACACACAGCATCACCTTATTACGTGTTAATCCGGGTTTCGCTACAGTCTGTGGTGCTTCACTGCCCTTTGACCATGATCGTTTGCGCACATTCTTGTCGTAGGTGATGCATTTTTCATCACCAGTGATCAATCTTTTCAAAAACGGTTCGGTTTCGTTACATTTCAATAGAGAGTCGCAAATGAGTACACGATTCATTTGGTTTCTTTCAGTGAGCTTGTGTGGCACCCAAATATCGAGTTTTTTTGTATACCCAGTTTTTTTCAAATGGGTCAAAACTGTTTTGTGGTCAATCCCCAGTTCTTCAGCTACGTCGTAACTACTAATATGCCGATCTTGGTCCACTTTTTCAGAAATAGCATCTACTTTATCCGTAACAGGGCGACCAGAGCGAGCTGCATCTTTGACATCAAAATTCCCGGACTGAAAACGCTTGAACCAACATTGTGCTACTCTTGATGACACTGCATTAGGTCCATAAACGTCACAAATTTTATTCGCGGCTTGTGTCGCATTTTTCCCTTTTTTGTAATAAAATTTCACAATATATCGAATTTCTTCGTTAGATTCACTCATTTTATCAAACAAAAAAACAATTGAAAAATGGCGGGAAATTGCTTTTTACTTTTTGTATTCCTTTTTTAAAATATCATATTTTTAATGGTATCAAAACCAGCCAGATACAAACAGTACAACCGATGAGATTTTTACTACAACTTTATACATACAAAATACGAAAAGACTTTTTCCCCGACCTATTATTACAGTATTGGGTGTTGCATTAATTATATTGTCACCAAAACTAAAGGTGTGTGCAAAATTTCAGTATTATAGTTAGGAGGAACTGGTTCTAATTCAGCTTGTAAGATTTGACCTAAACAAACCAACAGTGCATGTTAAATTAAAGCTTGTATAATAAAAACAAGAGAATTTCTTGTAAGGTAATTTATTGTTCATTATTAGAAAATATCTTTAATAGATAGTACCAAGAAAACAAAAAAAGGTATACCTACTGCTCAAATTTCGGCAGTTCAATGTTGTGAGTTAGGTCTATCATAAATATCCGATTAAGTTCATTAGTTTTTACAAAACTGTTATTAATAAAGAAGTAGGTGAATGAAAACTAAAGAAAATCATGTTCCTGTAATATAGGTAAATAGTATGCAATCGTTTTTCTAAATGTCGACCAAGATGCTTGACATTTCGAAATACGTTGTTTTATGGAGTAGTGTAAACACTAGATTCATGGTAAGTTCTAAATTAAGTAAATTAAGTTCTAGTATGGCATTTTAATTTAAACTTTGGCATATTTATTCTAAGTTATGTGTCTACAAGAAATAAAATATATCTTATAAAAGCTATCACTATCTTATTGTTTTATCTAATTTTAGCACATTATTGATTATCTATGTAATTTTTTTACATTAGCTTTTTTAGTAGATAGGTAAGGTTTAATTTGTTATTTTGCATAAGCAATGGCATTCAGCATGGTAATGCCACCAGCGTGCTGGGTACGCTGCCAACTGATAATGGGCTTAAGCAAAGTTTAATGTACTTGCTGTAATAACTATATTATAGAAGTTAGATATAGGAGTTAGAAAGTTCAATAAAATTAGGACAGACGGATAGACGGAGGAGATCATTAATTAAATAAATAAATATCTGGGACATTATTGCACACATGGTCATCTGACCCCAAACTAAGCAAAGCTTGTAATATGGCTGCCAGAGACTTGATATACATACATATATATATTTTTAAATACATAAGTATGCAAATAAATAATCCTAATCATAGTAAAAGTTGTTCTTAATGACGAGAGTAATGACCTTTTTAGGGTTCCGTACCCAAAGGGTAAAACGGACCCTATTACTAAGGCTCTGCTGTCCGTCCGTCTGTCACCAGGCTGTATCTCATGAATCGTGACAGTAAGACAGTTGAAATTTTCACAGATGATGTATTTTCGTTGCCGCTATAACAACAAATACTAAAAAATATAATAAAATAAATATTTAATGGGGCTACCATACAACAAACGTGATTTTTTCTGCTCGTTTTGCTCGATATTGATAACGGCAACAGGTAGACGCTTGAAATATTCACAAAATATTTAGTTATATATTAGCTTTAAAAATAAATAATTAAAGTAAAATAAAATTAATAAGGGGAGCCTCCCATACAAAAACGTGTTTTTTGCAGTTTTTTTTTTTTTTTTTTAATAGGCTTGTGTTTGGCCGCCAACTCGCCTGATGTTAAGCGACGATGCGGCCTACGATGGTACGGAACGGAATGGAATGAATGGTACGGAACCCTTCGTGCGCGAGTCCGACTCGCACTGGGCTGGTTTTTATGCTTATTACAGCAGCCTTTCTGCGTTACTCTGTATAAGTTCTGTAGGTCAGTTTCAAGCCATACTTAGGTTCAGGATAAATAGATAAATATCATAAATTATGTTAAAAGACATAGGCAGTATAAACAGTAATTATTCGTATTTTTTTATATCTAAACCGTAGCTTGAAGTTTGCTAAACGTGTCAACGAGTGACGTTTGGCACTTGCTGTACAGTTGCGTGCAGTTTTTAGAGTTCTGTCCGTGTCTGTACGCCGTGATGTAAGGGTAGGCTTCGTCTTTCTTCGAGAGGTTTCCGCTGGCGTCGTTTGTGGGGCTGTAAATGTGAAGATTTATTTTTAGTGGCATTAATATCTCAATAATAGTATAAAAGCAAAAGTTTTTGTAAACGTGAAATTACACGAATCTGTATTAAATATGGTGTGGAGGTAGTTTATACCCTGGGTATCATACACATAGAATCGTGGGCGAATCCGCGAGGCACTGCTAATAGTCCTATAAACTTACAATAAATTGATCATGACCCATATCTTATACATATATTGCGGTGGGGGAACATGACAGGCTGATTATGATATCACACCTAACCATATCACACACAATAGCATGTTTTAAATTTAAAATTTATATGTAGCTATATCTTTATTCTTTTGTAAGCTACGTTATTTTCTTTTCTCTTTTTGGTAAAATAATAATTACTTAAATTCCAATGACTGTTTCAAAAGGGGGAAGACGCGTGACATCCAAACATTGTACCTATTAAATATGGCTCGGTTCAAACAAAATATTAAGAAGTATTTCACGTGCTATCGCAAACGCCAGTTCGATTGTGACTGAAGTCGATTAGGCCCGTGGGCCTAATTTGTGAGGTCCACGTCAAGGAGTTCATCCCGTATCTTCTCACAATTTCCTTACATCAATGTTAAATTCTACATTTTTATATATTTTGCATTATACAATTGTTTGTTTTGGTATAACTATACTGATATATAAGAGAAGCCACTGACACCCGACACACAGTCCCAGACAAGTTCGGAAGCCTATGGAAAAATACATTATGTCGTATAAAATTAATGTCAGAATAATAAATAACCTACTTTGTTTTGTTTTCATATTTATCGGGACTTATCGCGCACGTCGAGCGAAAGGTATCTATTTTTACCTATATTTAATAGTGCGCGATAAGTCCCGATAAATATGAAAACATGTGTTCGAATCGCGAAAGTTTAAAAATTACTACTTTTGTTTTGTTTGTTTAATAATGAATATGACATACTTGAACAATTATTATAAAAAATATAATAATCCTCCTTCTTTCAGCTGGCAATAAATAAAATATGACGAGGTACTTTATAATTATATGAAAACTTACTCCAACACAAATGAAGCCAGCTCATGAAGCAAATTCTCTTCATCATCAGAATGTAACGGTTCCGCTCCAATCTGGCAGAGCGCTCGTCTGACACACGATTTGCCGTCGTGACCAAACCTGAAAAAAACTGATTTCGAGTGTGAATTTTCCAAAATATTTCTTAGTCTGAGCATCGACAATCCATCCTTGGTCTGAGTATTCACTGCACTACCATCATCCTCTAAATAACAAATCATAACATCCAGCGATTTGGGCAGTACCTTGTCTGTCTGGGCAGTCAGTCGCTTAGGACAAAGTCTTATTCGACATTGCTAATGAATTTATTTATTGATTGCAAACAAAATGTTATTTATGTTGAAGAAATTTATTATCAGGTAGGTATCCATAATCACGCAACCTGTTATTTTGTCGAGTGTAGAAAATCAGTGAAGTAAAAATATCAGATACGTGTACGAGTATTTACCGATATCAAATATCAGGTATAAGATGTTGTATAATACTTGAGAACGCTATTTGTGGTTATTGATATGGAAGCTACTAGCCAAAACATAACATTTTATCTCAATATTATTATTATTATTATTTTCGTTATTTGCAATGTATATTACACTGAGTGACGTTATAGTTTAAACCTAAGTGTGTTTAAAAAACCGACTGTAAAATGTAGACTATACAGCGATCGTAAAGACGAATCTACTACATTTTCGCTATAAATCTTTCTACCCAATTAGGCTGCAAGAGGTGATAACATATGCATAGTTAAAACATTGCTCTCTTTCTGGGCAGTCGGGCATTCTTTTTTATATACTACTTCATGTTTTACACACAGATTATAGGACAGTTTAATTACCATTTAATAACGGACATGCAATTAACTACTTGACCCAGTATCAAAAAATGTGCAGAATTGACATACGAAAACAATGTACTTCGAAATTGCTTTCTAGAGATGGGCTAAAAAATAGCTAGCAAGCTATTTTTATGAGTTTCTCAATCGATATCATCCATGACACGAATTCTTTATCTCTACTCATTTATTTTTTATATATATATCAAATCAATTACCTATATATTTTCAGCATTCGATAGCTGAAGGATAAACCTAGTTGTTATTTTTAAGCAAAAAAAAAAAACAATTATTCACTACAGACAAAAAATGAAATTGCTTAATGCAGTAAATATTTACAACTATCATCGCCAATCTTTGTTTTCTGATGATATTCATCAGTTTATGGCTCCGCTCACCGATAGAGCTATTGCAAACATGAAAAAATAATTAAGATTAAGAATCACTGAGTTAAAATAAAAAAAACCGATTGGGAATTATCTTTAGAATAACATTGGTATGAAGGATAACATATGATGGCGGTGGAGACTGTTTTTTTTTTGTGTTTTTTTCTGATAAATTAAAATTACATTCCAACGTTTGTAATACTAATCTTACTTAGCGAATTTAATCTTTTCTTGCTTGAGCATTTGGATTGTCTTTAGACCTTCAACGGTCTGTAGACAGTCTAACTGTTTATTTAGTGTTAGTTTTAGCTAGTATTTTGTTTAGTTAATAAAGTCACTTAAAAAAAAGAATATTTTCATCTTTTAACATGTTGAAAATGTGCGAATTAGCTAATGTGCTATATATAGCCGTTGAACGCAGCCTTAAAAAAATAGCTGAATCCTAACGCTAATCCAAACGCCCAATATTCGAATCTCCAAAATGAGAAAAAAATTACGTTATTATTAAATACGACCATTTATCTCATCTCTATTGTTTACTTTCCCCACAAAATCATTGCGAATAAATAAATGCAGAGAACTTTCGAGATGTTTTGCGAATTTCGAAAGTTATTTTTTGCGAACTCCATCCCTATGTAAACAATCTTCGAGAAGCGTCGGGAAAGATTTGGAATGTTTCCGGTGAGTAGTTTAATTCCTTTTGGAAAAATATATTTTTTGTGAATTGGAAAATAATAACAACGGTGACGAAATTGCCTTTCTAAGGTTAAATGAGATGAACGTTTCATTATCATCATTATCAGGCTATCATGTTCCCACTGCTGGGACATAGGCCTTCACTCAGAGAGAGAGAGAGACAGGATGGGCCCTATTCCACCGCGCTGGTCCAGTGCATGTTGGTGAATATCATACGTCTTTGAACTTTTGAGTTCCTTGGACACCTGTTTTATTACTTTTCACCGTTTTTTGAGCGATGGCATTGACTTTTAATTCATCATCATTATCATCAATTCAGCCATAGGACGTCCACTGCTGGACATAGGCCTTCCCCATGGATTTCCAAAAAGGCCGGTTGGTAGCGGTTTGCATTCAGCGTTTTCCTACGGTCTCTTTTAGGTCGTTTGTCCATCTTGTGGGTGAATGTCCTTCTCTGCGCTTACCGGTCCGTGGTTTCCATTCGAGAACCTTTCTGCGACTATTAAGTTATAATAAAAAAATATTATCAATATAAAAAACCGACTTCATAATAATGTCAGAACTCGAACAAATTGAAATGGGAACACACGGGAAGCACCAACTTTCAAATAAAAAATAATCATCAAAATCGGTTCGAAAGTTTTGAGGTAACAAACAGTAAAAAAAACAGTCGAATTGAGAACCTCCTCCTTTTTGGAAGTCGGTTAAAAAAAGCCAAAGTTGTGATATCTCTTCCTGACTACACAACTACACAAATCTCTAAAGATAACAACAGGCCACTTTCGAAATGTCATCCACAAACAGTACGGACGATCGTGATCGCCTCATCCAGATGAACGGGACACCAATTAGAGAGATCAACTCGTGAGAGCACTAACCCGGATCATGTAGAAGTGCTAATTCGCTTAGGGCCAGAAATATTTGCCTATTAACGCTGAACGATGTTTGTTACGAAGACCATGGAACAAGAACGTGATGAATGTAAAACTAGGAAAAGTATATTATTATGGGTTGTTAACAACTGATGTGTATGAAGAATCTAAAACAGTTCACGCTTTTAAAGTTTAATTTGGATACAACTTTTTTACCGACTTCCAATAAGAAGGATGTTATCAATTCGACTGTTTTTTAATGCTTGTCACCTCAGAACTTTTGGCTGGGTGAACCGATTTTGATGATTATTTTTTTATTTGGAAGCTGGTGCTTTCCGTGTGGTCTAATTTCAATTTGGTCTAGTTCTGAATAAGTCAGTTTTTTATGTTAATAATTATTTCTTTGACAACTTTATTTTTCTTTTTAGGCTACTAAAATTTATTTTCAAGCGTCTTTTGCATTTGAATAAAATGTTTGAGAAAAATAGACTTTCAAAACTTGTTGACTTGTTAAAGTTCTGTTACATCGCAAAAAAGAGATGGGAGGGGGCTCCCATCTCTTTTTTGTCGGTACTCCAATCCCAAACAGTTTAAATAATTCCCATAGTTATCATCATCATCAGTCCTGAATGAACCACGGCTGAGTATAGGTTTCCCTTTGTTTATACTTCCTGGTCTCTCGTTAGCTGAATCCACTCGTTTCCAATAGATATTTTGATGTCGTCTGTCAACCTCATCTACTTAGAATTCCCAGTCAGTGAATTTTTATGTGCAAAAAGATGCGAAGGGGAACATTTCTATGGAAAGAGACAGCTGTAGCTAGGAAACTCAAACCGTTTCATACCCATTCAGAACTTCCTCCACATATTTATAGAAATGGAACAGCTTGGCATCGTTCTGGTAGTCGCCTTCCCTCAGTGTTCTTTTCCTTCTGGATTCTCCATCATACCCTGAGTTGGCGAGTAAGATGTCATCTGGAATTTGAGTCCTGTTCCAGGGGAGCTGGAAGTTGGCTTGGAAAGCAAAGTTCACGTTTACATTCTTGGCTGCTGACGGGGTGCCGATGCCAGCGTTAAACTGGAAAATAAACGTCATTTAAGAGATGTTGTACAATCTCACAAATAATATAACAGCAAAAAATATATAGATAAAGTGAATCTTGTTGCTTTTTATTTTTTATTTTAGACGTTAGTTTTTCAAATATAACTTTTTTTATTAATCTGTTTTGTTTGGCATAATGTTTACTGTGTTATAGATATGGGAGAGGCAATTGGCTCTGAAACACAATAAAAACTAGCTCGGAGCCAATGGGTTCGAATTTACTTTGTGCATATTATTATTGTGTCAAATAAATTAATTTTGTATTTGTATTAATATGCTGCAAATATCTAAATGATATGATTTATTGATTGATAAATAAAAATAAAATAAAACATAAGACTTGTTAAAACATGAGTATCTAAAAAATGCAGATAAAAGAGCTGATGAGAGATGAGCTTCAACGTAAAGGGATTTTAATGATGCTTAGAGTACATTGATGTATTTTTACATTTTTGAGTTTTTTTTTATTTAGTAATAGGTTCGTGTAAGTAGTGTTCATGTTATTGTATTTTGTTTAGTTAATAAAGGCAATTGCCCGTAAAAAAAGTCGCCTAAGTGCGAGTCAGGCTCGTGCACTGAGGGTTCCGTACCACCACAAAATACAATAATTATCAATAAAAAAAATGGTCTGATTTAACGCCTACCAGAATAGCTAAGCAATTGCTACGGCATCACATAGTTAATATTTTGCAAGTGATGCTTGGTATAACTTTTAATTAACAGAAATTTGTCACCGACAATTATATATTATTTGATGTTATACTTTAGAGTGTGTACTATAATCATACCAAGTTTGACGCTTGCACGTATTACGCCGTTTTTACATTAGACCTAATACAAAAATACGTTAAAAAAATCGTGTTTGTTGTATGGTAGCCCCCTTAAATATTTATTTTAGTATTTGTTGTTATAGCGGCAACAGAAATACATCATCGGAGAAAATTTCAATTGTCTAACTATCACGGTTCATGAGATACAGCCTGGTGAGAAACGAACAGACAGACAGACGGACGGACAGCGGAGTCTTAGTAATAGGTTCCCGTTTTACCCTTTGAGTATGGAACCTTAAAAAGGCCCTTGAAAAAAAAAAACTCCGTTGTTTACTCCCTGACTGATCAGAGATGTACTCGTACCTATATCTACTTACCTGCAGTAAAGTACTGTTCGGAAAGAATAGCGGGAACTGTCTTCGGCTCCTCTGCAACACATCACTGCTAATATCTGTCCCAATTACGCTGTACACTATGGTGTTTACCAACACAAACACCAACAACAGTTTTTGCGAAGCCATGACACTATATCAAAGAGTTAAGGCAAAATGATCTCTTACATTTTGGACTCTATTCCGTATGGTGAACGAAAACTGTAAAATACAAGAACAGGATTTTGGAAAACTTGTGGTTGGACTGTATTAAGTAACGCACGTGATCAAAATGCTGGCGTGTTTCTAGATCAACGCAAAAGTATTGCCATCCAGAGTAGTAATGCCGCCAGCATGCTGGGTACACTGCCAACTGGTGTTGAGTGGGCTTGAGCATTTGGATTATCTTCAGATCTTCAATGGTCTATGAGCAATAGTAATTTTTAAATTTTCGCGATTTGAACACATGTTTTTATATTTATCGGGACTTATCGCGCAATATTAATTATCGGTAAAAATAGTTGCCTTTCGCTCGTCGTTTCGACCATGTTACAATGGCCGTGGTCACTAGCTGACTGAAAACTGTGGATGAGTCCGGGGAGAAGAGCGGGTATTTTGTTCTCCTACCCTCACTAATAAATCAATCTAATAAATATATGAAGAAGAAGAAAAAACATCTAATATCTTATAATAATATCTATATCTTCTATTAAATATTACGCGATAAGTCCCGATAAATATAAAAACAGGTCTATGGGCAGTCTAACTGTTTTTGTAGCGTTCAAATTAGCTTGTATTTTGTATAGTTAATTAAAGCACTTGCCAGTTAAAAATAAAAATACGGCATGTAAGATGAATGTAGAAATACGAATGGTAGTGATCAAAATATTATATTAAAATTAACTTAAAACAAATCATTGATTATATTGTGCGAGAACAGTAAAATAATTATATTTCGTTTATAATTCAAAACAACGTTGTGTAAACAAAAAATTACTTGATTTCTTTCAAAAATACCTTGACAGCCGTTCTATTTTAAACAAACAACATTTTTCTTTTCTGTGGTTAAAAAGATCCAAACAAAGAAATTTCTATAATAACTAATCCAAGTCTAGTTGCCTTCAACTGGCTATTTGTATGGCAACTGGCGATATGTAATACGTCAGTATAAGTAGCAAGTCTGTTGGATAAATATATTAGAGCCGAGATCATGTGACTGTAGTGGTTAACGGTAAGGCCGCGTTCACACTGAAGATGTAGCTAGGTGATATTTAAGGCAGTAAACCTAACATGGCTAGTCAAGCTTTTTGTATAAGTTATATTCTGTAAGTATTTTAATGCCATATGCTTCGACAAATTTATTTTTTGATCGAAGGCCATATGTAGCAAACCATCATATGAGATGCTTGATGGAAAGCAGTCACCGTCGTCTATGGATACTTGTAACACTATGTTGTACCTGCTTGGAAACACCGCGGAAGGTAGCTCATTCCGTATTTTGCGGGTATGAGGCAAGCAAGATCATCTGAATGGCGCAGAGTGCAATTTCCACTGATCTGATCTGATATTATGTGGAAGAGTTTTCAGGCGGATTTTAGATATCTGTATTTTAGATTATCACTGTGGACTGTTATACAATTTATATTAGAAATTTAGCGCTCAAATTTGGATTCGCTTTCAGAGTTTAAAAATCCAGTTGTAACGGGCAAACGTTTTGAAAATTTGTTTCTTGAAAGTCAAAATAGGTTTGTGATTTTTATAACAAATTTTTGATGTGTTTTTATTAAAAATAGATACCAGAAGATGGTTTAAAGTTTCACTGTTTTAATTTTGGAAAGAAACTCATGATAGTTTTGACCACGTATTGACAAACTGCGCGGGCTTATGCTCGCATTCCATTCACATCTACTCACTCGCACCACGTGCGTGAGCGAGATGACATGCGATCGAGATCACAATCCAAATCAAGATCGGACATCCATAATGACCAGGTCATACTAAAACTCCAGTATGAACGAGACTTTAGTCTTGTAAGTACAACCTTTACAGATTCTAATGTGTACACTCAAAGCTTTAGTAAAAGACTGACTTAACGTTTAAGTAAAAATTTATAATTAAACATAATATTTTCAACTGCATTATGTAATCATTATAATTTAATGAAGTGACATGGAGGATTTATTGATTGCGTAGTAATTTTACGTTTTATTTACTAATCATTATGTTCATAATAAAATGAGGTAAGTTTTTTTAAATAAATTTTTGTAATTTAATCAAAGATATGGTTGTCAATTAAGCATTAATGGTAAAATATTTTATCTAGTTTGATGCTACGTCAAGAATATAAAGTAATTAATTTGATTTAGGGATTAAAAACAGTAGATAAACATTTTGATCACAAAACCTTATTATTAGAGCAGTAATTATTTTAGTGTAGAATTTTTTGTGATTTGTCCTGTCGAACTTTTGCCTTATTTGTTTTTGTGTTCAAAGATTGTTTACCTCAGATTTTTCTTCAGAAAGCTTGTATTAATTTTAGGGAATAACATTTTGATACAAATAAAAATGTCTAATATTTTATTTCGAAGAAACTTAGAAAATAACTTGTAGCATCAGCCAATATTGTAACGGCTTTTATGTAATTTTATTTATATGCAACATAATTATATTTTTTCTTCTTAATTCAGCCCATTCGTAAAATCCCTAAAGGCCCTTTACATATAGACCTCATATTAATAAGGAACCTACCAAAATTTAGCTTCGTAGGTCAAGTAGCGTTCAAGAGGTCAGTTAGTGCATGATTGCGTGGTATTTCATTGTAGATTGATTTCTACGATTTCAAAATATCAGCATAGACTACTAGCAGGAAAATTCCGATAAAATGGGTGTTTTGTATACTTATCTAACGATTACAATTATTTTAAAACATGTACATATAATTTTGATCTCTCTGATACAGATACAGGCTTAGCATAACTTAGGCCCACTGTAAAATTTCTTTTTAGTTTTTCTATACTTATACTGAAAGCCTAATACAGAAGTTTTATGTGCTGTTCCTTCAGAAATATATCATACTAGCCGCTCGCCCCGGCTTCGCACGGGTGTAAGCTCGGCCTTCGGCCTCGCTACAAAAATTTATATAGTCTATGTCAAATTGGAAGAATGTAGCATTCTATTGGTGAAAGAATTTTTTAAATCGGCCCAGTACTTTTTGAGCCTATTCATTACAAACATACAAACATACAAAAATAGGTACAAATCTTTCCTCTTTATAATATTAGTGTAGATATGTTTTATGATATAACTTTCAGGCTAAACATGTTGGCAGTTTTGTTCGTATTATCATTAGCATACGTCGTTAGTTCAGTTTTTGGTAATGAAGAATTTTTGCGTGAAAAACGACAAATCAACGGACTTCCTCTGGTCTACCCTTGGGGAGGGACGTACAAGGTAACAACATTTTTTATTTTTTATATTTTACATTCTTTTTTGTTCCCTTTCACAAATACTTTCTCATTTGTTTCATTAATGAGACTAGTGACCCGTCTGGCTTCGCACGGAAGTAAGTTTATTATATTATTCTAGATTGATATAACATATATAGCCTGTGAGTATACCTGGTCATAGCTAAGCATATTAGTGAAAACCGCATTTAAGTCAGTTCAGTGGTTTAAGACATGTGCGTAGACAAGCAAACAGACAAAAATTCTAAAAACTGTATTCGTGTTCAGCTGCTTATTTTAAGACGTCCTGTGTTTTTTTTAATATCTTGCAATTACAGAATTATTTATCTTCTGATTCCCTCTTCCCCATTTTTCTATCGGACTGCCAGAGCGGGCACGAAAAAAAGACACCGCTTTATGGTTGATATTCCGAAAACCCGTACGAAGCGCTTTGATTCCACTTTTATTATGCGAACTGCTAGTCTGTGGAATGCGCTACGTGAATGGGTGTACCGCTGTAGTTACAATCTGGGTGTCTTCAAATCACGAGTGAATCGGTTCCTTATAGGCAAGCGTGCTCCATCGTAGACCGCATCATCGTTTAACATCAGGCGAGCTGGTGGTCAAACGCAAGCCTATTTTATATAATAAAAATATATTTATATTTATATGTAGATGTATAGATTTGAAAAATGTCTTAGTATAACTAACTGCCACTTGCGTCGTAATTTGGACACATAATATATTAAGTACTTACTGCAAAAAAAAAAGTTCACGAACAAGTTTTTTACTCTGGAACCACGATGTATTTCAGAATCTACGTAAACCATCTCTTATAGAAGAAAATAGGAATCAGACTATTGATTATGACTATAAAATTTGGTTCCAGCTGCTGATTGGTCTATCCGCTCCAGTCCAGAACCGTGAGAAAGTAGCTCTCCTATTCGCAGCTAACTTCCAATACCAGTATGTGCAGTTCACAAACATATCACAGCTGTCCCAGTATTATTTCATAAAGGAAGTATCAAGGGAGGAGAGAGAGATTGACTTAATGGCTAGAAGAGATGAGAGACTGGTCTTCTATAAATCTGTGGCGGATATGCTTACCTCGTAAGTTTTGCGCGAGTTTATATCAGTGCACTGTTTTTTATCTGCGACGTCAAAAACTGAAGGTGCATAGGGTTGACGCCCATATCAGTTTGTCTGTGTGTCGGTTTGTCTGACTGTGGCTTAATTTGAGGGTCCCAAACGGATAGACTAAGCTAATTTAATCAAGATGGTTCTTAGCTGTATTTCATGAAAACCCGTCTAGCCTTTTAAAGTTATGAGCTCTTTTAAAGATTGATTAGGGTTTGTTAAAATAATTTACGCGTGTATAAACCTCTGTTTTAGTGATTCGCCAGGCATATTTATGACGCACATAAAAATGCAGCACTTTTAAAATATGCCGCCAGCATACTGTTTGCTGCCAACTGGTAAAGTGCGCTTGAGAATTTGGATTGTCTCTAGACCTTCAACGGTCTTTTGGCAACCCGACAATTTTTTTGGTTATTAGGCTAGACAAGTACTCGTAGTTTATATAATTATTTAGTAAGCTTGTATTTTTTTATTTAATAAAAGCAGCCTGCCAGTTGATAAAACTTTTTGTTAACCTAGATTAGTGTAAAACAGGGATGATTGATGAAATACGGAGGAAACTATGAAGCTAAAGATGCACTCTGAAGGTAAAAGGAGCTGCCGTATTTTTCACGGTTATGGTAAATGGAAAGTCGTAAAATGCTCTACCACAGTTCAAAACCTTTCGTGGCATTGCACCGCTCTCTTTATCTTGAGAAATTAATAATTGTCAAATCTCTCTATACCCTAACATTTATCTGGTAATATTGTATTTCATTTTGAATCACAGTACCGTTTTACATTACGGCTTAGCAGTCGAATAAATGGTAAAGATACTTTCCTAGTCGAACTCTGAAGACAAGTAAATGAAAAAATTATACGAAAAATATTTTAACCACTTAATTATAATATTATGTACCTACCTATATACAAATAAAATAAAATCATAAGAAAAGGACTAATGTAAAAGACCCTCGTAGTGGGGAAAAGTGGCGAGAATGCTGGCAGCAATGCCATCTGGATGCCAATGCAAATTTTTTGCCCAAAGAATACGCTAGCATGTTGGTAATAACTATTGTTATAATTATATTTTATTATAGTACATTTACATGATAAATTTACTTATCATAGCAAATTATTAATTTCAGCAAAGGTATGAACGGGCGTGACTGCGTCCTGAGAGCCATCTGTGAAGCAGCTCAGTATCCAGTAGAAGAAGAGGGATTTGTTGGAGAAATTCTACACGTGTTGTTAACGTATGTTTAATCGTAACTTTTAATCTTTTGAAATTGGTAAACATGCTGGTAAAAAATTGGTAAAACTTTTGAAATTGGTAAAAATGTTTATGGGGACTTATAGCAATTTATTTTACTTTATTTTATGCTAGGTACGCCGCCAACTGATAGCGGGCGAGCATTTGGATTGTCTTTAGATCTTCAGTGATCTATGGGCAGTCTAACTGTTATGTAGTGTTAGTTTTAGCTTGTATTTTGTTTACTTAATAAAGGAACTTTTTATTTGGGTAAAATACGAGTATAATGAAATATTTTTCAGTTTTAGAATAACCTCGCGCTGGTTAGGTGGACAGGGTTGTAAGGAGAGGATATGCTAAGCCAAAAGGGTATTGTTATACTCATCATTCTGAACAACTTTAACCATGAGGCTAACCGCCGCGAAAAATATATATCAGCTGTTCCATATACATTTTGTCAAGTTCGAATAACCGTTTTCTATAGAACACCTGTTTTTTTGCGATGTCAGGGTTAGCCCGTTAGTAAAAGTTATTCAAATGATGTATAAAACGAACCATTTTCGGCTTTGCATATCCTTTCTTTATAACCCTGTATAAGCTATTGCTATTAAAATCACGTGAAGATTGACTATAATAGCCATAGTTGAATGTCGCGAGTTCTTTAAGGTAGGTATATAGTATTTAAACGAGCCTATATAAATTCAAATTAAAAAGGCATATGACTTACTGAAAATAATAATGCTATAATAAAATAATGCTGCATTATATTCTAATCGAGGTAACCTGACAGAATTCTGATCTGCCCTGATATAGGGGTTGGGAAGGAGAATTTTGCTTTGTTATATAAAAAAATTAAAAACTATTTTACTACCACCTTAGCCTTCTAACTTAACTGAAATAATTCAGATCTGCCCTTGTATTCAAATACTTATTTCATATTATAGTTTCCACTCAGAATATATTCTCCCCACTTAGATGTTGGTAATTTTTTATAACCCATTTTCAACTTTTTTCTTATCAATATTAATCGATTGTTTATTAAATTTGCTGTAAAAATAATTAAATACAGCCCAAGTAGTATTTAAATATTCTCGTTTTATGTCACCAAGTTTTTTTAAATTCGCTTTATTAATAACTAGTTGCACCCCGCGGTTTCACTCGCGTGGTGATGAAAATCGGTGATGATGATGATGATGAAATGTAGTCTATGTGTTAATCCAGGACATACATAATGTAGGTATATTCCAAATTTCATCCAAATCCATCCAGCCGTTTCTGCGTGATTGAGTAACAAACATCCATCCATCCATTCATCATCCAAACGTTCACATATATGATATTAGTGTGATTAGTCTGAAGTGTGATACCAATACTTTTATATAATATGTTTTTTGTAAATTATTATAATGTAATTATAGTTATACTTAATTAATTAATAATTTGAACGAATATCTAATGATCATAAGTTGATCTGAATGCGACATGTATCTTTCTGATATGAATAAATAATTCCCAGATAGAATTTCAGATCTGCATGATTTAATTCCCTCCTGCCCTTTTTTCTATTGGACTGCCAGAGTTTATGGTTGACATTCCGAAAACCCGTACGAAGCGCTTTGATTCCACTTTCATTGTGCGAACTGCTAGTATGTGGAATGCGCTGCCTGAATGGGTGTTCCTTGATAGTTACAATCTGGGTGTTTTCAAGTCAAAAGTCAATCGGTTTCTTCGAGGTAAGCGTGATCCATCGTAGGCCGCATCATCGCTTAACATCAGGCGAGTTGGCGGCCAAGCGCATGCCTATTTTATTATAATAAAAAAAATTATGAAGTATTTATTGTTTCTGTTCCAGGCCAGACTATGGGCGCTCACCTTTCGACGATGTAGATGAAGACTGGGAGGAAATGATGTCTCCATATAAGGATGCCGCCATCGCTGGTCGACAGATGTTCAGCTGTTTGTCTATTTACTCTGGATGCCCTGAAGGTCAGGGGGTCTTGGAGCTTATTAGTACGCTTAGGGACGAATGAAATGTATGCCAACGATAGCCTGACAAAATAACTACATAGTTTATGAAAGCTGGAATGATTAGTTAAAAATACAGAACTCATGATTGAAAAAACGTTGAAAATGATTTTAAATTACGAGTATATTGGAAATATTTTATTATGAAAACTGACGTGGTTTTCACACATTTTATTTATAGTCTGAGTAATCGGGTTAATATTACCAAGAATGATGGTTTGTCGATGATATTACGGAAGTAATTCCCGTATAATATGAATAAAAAATTGGAAATATCTCTTTTTTTTCTTTGAAAAATGAAAATGAAATGAAATTATATTTGATGTCTACAAACGTCGGTCATAAATTTTAACAAAAGTTTGTTTTCACAAAAATAATACACACATAACACACACACACCCTTACCTGCAACACTTTGGTTGCACATAAGGGGCATCTTAAAGGCACACGGCTATCTCACTAGCAAATTTAAATATTTACAAAGTCAAAATTCATTGAGTGAGAATTAAAACGACAGCAACCGATTGGCCATAGGTTACAAGTAGCATTGCAAATAGTATAAGCAATTTTTGTGTTGATATTATAAAGGATCAGTTGAATCCCGAAAGTTGTTGAAATGTCTAGTTTTTCCGCATGTCTGGGGGAAAGTAATTACCCTATATCCTTCCTTATGATGCACACTATTTTACTGCCAAATTTCGTTAAGATCGGCTTGCCCGTTAGTCGTGAAAAGCTAATAAAAAGACAAAGACAGCTACGGTTCCGCACAGTTTCGGCGGTTTAGGACCACAATTAAAAATGACATTGACTTTTTCACGGCTTGACTCGAGTCAGAGTTGGGCTTTATTTCTCGATTATCACAATACCGTGAACCAGAATTAGAATCATATTTGAACATTCTCCAACTTGCATTTAAACGCTACTCACGTTACATTGTATAGAAATTACAACATGGAAGTCTTCATATGGCAGTAAACGGGAAACAAAACTTTATTGTTTGTCATATACACAAAATAAATAGGTACAGAATGCCAGCTTCATACAACGAGCGTTAACAAGCGCACGCACAGAAAAACGCGTACATACAGCGATCTCGGGACATTTCGGTCGAACGCCAGTCGCGAGTGCCCGCGCTTTGGCATAACACCTAACCATCGTTTTGTGTGACAATTGTCAAAATATACAAAGATTTTTCCATTGTCATACAGCAAAAAAACTATTTTTAAGAATGTGGCTTTATTATACCATAAAAATATATTAATCGTGCCTGTCTAACGTGCCATGATCGATAATACTTTTCGGTAACCAGTATATAGATTTATATTTAGTTACCTTTTTTCTATTAGAAATATATATGTTTTCAAGTTACATATACTTACCTAATAAATAATAATAATAACAGTTTTTAATAAAACTCCAAAATCTAAACTTCTACAGATCATTATCGTTGCTTTGCCAGCGCTAGCTCTACGGTTGCGCGTAGGTTATTTAAATCAAGTTCAGCCGAAGCCAGTCTTCTGTACCTATTTATTTTGTTTCATAGGATTGTATACGGTTGTGTTAAGAAGGTCTCGTAAGCTTCACAGTTTATGAGATTCCTCTAAGTTGTTGACTCTAGCTCTTTACTTGACCTTGTCTGTATTATTTAAAAGTTACAATTAAATTGTATTACCATGTTATTATATCGAAGGAAAGTTTTGAGTGATGAAGATTTTTTTTATTCGTATGAAAATGGAACAAAGCTAAATTTTGTATTCGAATTACAAATAAAAATTCTTGTATATACGTAGTATTTTACTTTGTAAATTACCTAAATTTTGAAATAAGATTACATTCTAGAATAAGTTTTTGTACCGAAATTAATAGGATTACTAACTATTCCTTAATTAATATCTATCGGCTTTGAACCCGCAGATTAATTAATCCGATACTAGGGAAGCGGAAAATCAAATTTTAGAGAATATTATACCTGAATTTTGTTATTGTGTTTTATAATAAACTAACTGTACCCTCAGTAGGAGCGATGATGGCCGAGCGGTAGCATGTGCGCTTTACAATATGACGGCACCAGGTTTGATCTTCGGTCCTGCACAAATGACTTTTGTACTTAAATAAATTACAGTTATACGGGATATTTGTAGTGGTAGGACTCTTTTGCAGGGGTCCACTTGGGGAAGTATCACAACTTTGCCAACCGCCAAGCAGTGTGCAAAGCAAACACTACTGTGTTCCGGATTGAAGGGCAATGTTTCCAGCGAAATTACAAAGCACACAGAGATTTGAAATCTTATATCTCGAGTTGACGAGCGCAGTGCATTGCCAGCCAGGGTTTTGAACTGTTGATGTTCATAACTCTGAGTGGCGTTGAGCTGTTATGGGCAAGAGTGAAGAGCCATCAGGGAAGTGACTTCGCTCGTCTCGTTATTCAGTATCATAAAAAAAACCTTGGCAAGGTAGTGGAAGGAGCTCCCGATATGACTTCCCGTGACCATGGTGCATGTAACTGCGCCAAATATCGGGAGCTCCTTCCACAACCTTACCACGTTAACTATCCCGTAAATAATCATATAACTTTAGTGAACAATTGATAGTTTAAAACAGTGTTAAATAAATAAATAAATAAATAAATTATGTGCATTTTCGGTGCCATCGCTCAACAGCTGAAAATATCGTGAAGAAACCAGTATGTCTAAGAAACTCAAAAGTACAAAGGCATATGAAATTCACCGTCATGCACTGGACCAGTATGGCGGATTAGCCCATCTTTTTACACCGAGAGAATGCCTATGCCCCAGCAGTAGAGTGGGAACATGATAGAATAATAATGATGAGTATCACCCATATCGACGATCCCAAAAATGTTTTTTTTGGGGCAGTCAGTCAAAGTAGTTCAGTAGTGAAAGTGTTTGTACTAGTGGAACCAAATGTTTTTAGGTATGATTATAGGGAAATTGCATGCAAAAGATTTATACCCTTTTTGGTCTAGCTAGCTGCTTTTATCCATTCCGAGTTGTCTACACTCGTTCCTAATTTCCTCGGCACTTATCTCTTGGAAGTCTTGCCATCTATGATCAGACGACAGAATTAAGTAAATCTCATGTAGGATGCTGGTCACGTTTTCGCTATCAGTCCGCAGGAATCTTTACTTTAACTTAGAAGGGGACTACTGTTGGAAGTCGATCGTGCCGCGTAACAATAAATGTGGTGTGTATCACTTTGAAGACAGGGGCCTGATTTTTGAATCCCCGCTTTCATTTCGCACGAAAATATCATGCGAAATAAAAAAACTATTGATAGAAAGAAAATTCGAATGGTTCAAACCACATGGTGTGTTACCAAATGACGTGTTTGTTAAAAATACGCTATTTATGTTTAGGATTTCGTTAGAAAGTCAGTAACGCATTCGCATGATATTTTCTTGCAAAATATTACACGAGCGATCCAAAAATTGAGCCCCAGGTTTTTACTTTATTATTGTTTATTACTTAATCCGCCGTAACATTTTCATATTATGTGTAAATGTCTTCTGGCTAACTGTAACGGTTCGACAGATACAGCCGATAAAAGGTAAGACGGACAGACAGACAGACAGTGTAGGCTTAGTAATAGGGTCCAGTTTACACCCTTTGGGTACGAAACCCTAAAAAAGAATTGCAAAGAAATCTCCATCCAAAAGTCGGTTTAAAGGTAATTTTAAACATTTACGCTCAAAAGTAGGTATGTGTTTATCTACTCGATCACAAAAATATACGTAAAGAGCTTGAGAATTGGAGTAAGTAGTGAGTTTTGATAGAAAACCACTGGTACCTATCCTCCTTTTCCCAAAAGGCAATCAGTCTCTTAGTCGGCGATTTAGTCGCTTTGGGAATTTATTGACTAGTTACTAACCAGATTTACTTTGTGCTTACTCTGCTGTGGCATGCTGGAGATTGTGACAAGGATGGGGATGGACTTTAATGGCGGAGGAAGAGGGATAAAGGATGCGAGGTTTTATAGATCACTTGAAGTGTTGATCAGGGAATAGAGAAGCGATTAGACACAACTTTCTTACGCGGAGGTTACAGGAATGCTTGATTATGGGAAACGATGGTCGATGTAGCAGCGGTGATAGTTAGAATTATAAACCACAGATCCATATATCCATCCATCCAAACTTTCACATATGATATTAGTGTGATAAACATTGTTTTGATAAACAAGCTAGGCGTCTTTATTACCCCAACACAGCGAATTGGATAGCTAAATTCGCTTCCCCAGCATAGTTTATGTTAAGTGACGGACTTTTTTCTGCAATGTGAAATTCTGCATGACAAAAAAAAAGTTTTTCATAATTTATTTCCATAGTCATAGCACATCAGTGTATCTGATAACGTCCACTACGGATAAAGGGCACTGCGATAGAGACATGCGGCAGTCTTCTCGGGACACCTCGTGCCATTTCGCTGTTGCTGGCGACTGCCTTCTGTAAATAAAATAAAATGTGTCTTTTTACCACCTGTCTCTACGATTGGGCCTCTACGATCTATTTATATACATATATATTCTTCCAACCGGCCCTTTTAGAAATCGATGGGGGAGGCCTATGTTCAGCAATGGATATCCCATGACTGAAATGATGATGATATATATGTATATACATATACCCTTTCTTAGCGAATCTTTCCACCCCATAAGGAACTTACCTGCCAAATTTCAGCTATGTAGGTGTACTTTTCGAGATTTCGTGATGAGTCAATGAGAATATAAAACACACACACTCGAAACACACTCACTCATCACCTCATCACGAAATATCTAAAAGTACACCTACGAAGCTGAAATTTGGCAGGTAAGTTCCTTACAGCAGGCCTAGCATGGGCCGTGGAAAAATTGTCTTTCCACCGTTTTTATCCACGCGTAGACGCGACAGAGCTAGAATATGGATACGTTTGTCTCTTTCTAGCGGGATAAAAACGGTGGAAAGACAATCCATCCACGGCCCGTGCTAGGCCACTGGGTGCAAATATTATTTAAGAAAGGGTTTTTGGAAAGGGGCATATTAAGAAGACGATAAGGGAGAACCACCGGAGGATGGGCAGCAGCGTTCTAATAGTACACGGTGAACGTACTGCGATCCCCAAGCCGCCTGCCAAGCGTGGGGATTATGGCAACACCCCTCTCTATGAAGGAGGCCTTGTCCAACAGTGGACATTAATTGGCTGATGATGGTGAAGGGAGACGAATGTTTATATGTAAGTCTACACGTACAAAGTCGCGGGCAACAGCTAATCTACATTACATAAAAGTGAAATACTCACTTACTGACTTATAACTAAAACTCAAAAAATACTAGACATTACTAGTTGAAATTTGGCAGTCAGTAGATTCCGTATGGGGTGTAGAGGTCCGCTAAGACAGGATTTTGTGACAGGGTCGAATAAAGGCCCTTCTAATCATTTGTCATCGACATTATCAATCTATCATGTTCCCACTGCTGTGATACAGACTTTTTCATAGGCAGAGAGAGAGGGTGGGCCCAAATCCACCATGCTTGCCCAGTCTATATTGATGCAGTGTGGTTGTGCTTTATTAACCCTCTTTGAACACATTTTTTTTTTATATAAATTTTTGAGGTCTCTTTAACATTTTATTAGTGTGGATTCCTTGAGCGTGGAAAAACACTTTAAATTTAGTAATTACTAACTATTTCTATGTACAATTTGTGGTAGAGTTTTATCCTGAATGCTGACCTGAACACAATTTTTAATATCCTATGATACACCTCGTTCGATTCTGATATTGCTTCCATCTCACAAACGGCTCGCCGAACGCAGTGGAAGCCGCTGAGACCATTCCTGAAAGCATATATTTATTTGATTAACATTACATAAAAAAAAAAAAAACATTTATTTAGTTCAGTTGTAATAAACTAACGAAGAATAAACCGCTTTGAAATAGTAGCAGCGTTGTCAAGAAAATATATGGGTGCAAGTACAGAAAATATTTTTTTTTGTCTAAATTAGAACGGCTGTCAAAGCATTTTTGTAAGAAATTTGTTGCAGCAACTTGCACCCATATAGATCCATAGCAACTGTGACGCGGAGTTCTACACGTTGACATAAATAAGAATGTTCAATCAATTATCTTTCAATTGTGACAGTGTGACAGTTGCCTGGCGACAGAGTTTCCTTTTCATTTCCATTCTATTTACTTCTTTTTTCTGTGGGTGTAAGTATACATACAATCATGTTATTATAATGCATCTGGGCATACAAAGTTTTAGAATGTAATACAGATCATTAAAATGTAACTTCAATATTACTTAAAAACTATTGCATTCTGTTTTGTATGTTTACTGAATAAATGAAATGATTGTGGCCATTATGTTAAATATGCTGGAAACTAAAAAAATTGCATAAATATATTTTTTCAAATATTTTTTGACTTTCTGTTAACGGCATTTCCTTGTAACTGAAAGTAGTGTGCTCACAACACAACAGTGTGTGCGTGCGTGTGTGAAAGTAGGATTTTTGATAATTCATCCGCTAAGTTCGTCAAATTTGTAGTTAGAAATTGGTACCTATAAGTAAAAATTCGTTGTTTCATTTTTTTTAAACAAATTCCACGGTTAAATTAGGAATAAAAGTTCATATCTTAGAATTTAGGCTTCTATTTACGAATAAAAAGAGTTTTAGAGGATGTAAGTTTGTATGAGCCATGTCATACCTTGTTTATCTATGGGAAACCCCTTTGAGAATACATAGTTTGGATATGCCCTAAAATAGAGTTAGTACCGAAAAAAGTCTGCCAAAATCTAAAGGGGGCTAGGTAAACACGTATTGCACACACTGACATACTCTTACTAATTCTACAAACGCACACTTCTATATTGAGCAGCACTCAACTGCAAACGAGATGATCAAACGGACGACCAACTGGTGTAAAAAGCTAAAGGGGAAACTGTAGGTATATCGCTACCATTTATTTTTCAGAGGGAAATTCTGTCGGGCAATAAAATAAAGGAAACGATGCATAGGTACTTTAAAATTTTTGGTGGGTCTAAGTATGTGAAATTAGACGCTGAAAATTCAATAAAAAACAAAGATGCTACAATGACGCGCCAATTGCGGCAATACTCAATCTGGCTCGACTCAATACGGGGACAGAATGGATCCACAGTCACGCGATAGTTGCACGAGCCGTAACACACCGTAAAAGCCGTCAACCACCGTTTGACCAACGGGAGAGAAGGAGAAAATTGTCTTTCTCTCGGGTGAGAAGTTTCATGCGATTCAGACATAATCACCGTCTCGCTTGCTCAGCGACGGTTCACGAGTTTTGACGATGTTGTGCAAATCGAACAGACATTAGAGAACTGAGCCGTAAATGTATAAATACGGTAAGTTTTGGTAGAATTGTTTTGTTTCGATATAAATTGTATACAGCTATGTTTATATATGAAACTGCGTACGTTTATCTACACTAATATTATAAAGAGGAAAGATTTGTACCTATTTTTGTATGTTTGTATGTTTGTAATGAATAGGCTCCGAAACTACTGAACCGATTTGAAAAATTCTTTCACTGTTGGGAAGCTACACTATCCCCGGGTGACATAGGCTATATCATATTTTGTAGCGAGGCCGAAGGCCGAGCTTACACTCGTGCGAAGCCGGGGCGGACGGCTAGTTGAGTATACTTTTCTACGCGTTGTGACTTGAAAAACGCGCTAAAAGTCTACTTCTTACCTGTCTAATAATAACTCCAAATTATTATACAAAGTCCTCCTACTGAGGTGGTGGTACGGATGGAAGGAGTCAGGGGGTTCGTCCCAGTTTACACGGAACCCAACCGCCTGTGCGAAAATCTGATTCCACGGTACCATGTTCGCTTTGAAGTTAACTCTGAGCTGAAAAAAGAAAAAGAAAAATACGATTTTGTTTATGCTTCTGTATGACGAGACGAGAAAGTCACTCGCCTGATGGCAGTGGCAATGGCAGTTCAGCACCATCGTGTCTCGCTGAAGAATGCTTTTTTTTGAACGATACCGAATGACGAGACGAGCGAAGTCGTTCGCCTGATGGCTCTTCACGCTTGCCCATAACAGCTCAACGCCACTCAGAATTTTGAATTTAAACAGTTCAAAACCCTAGATGGTAATGCACTGTGCTCGTCACCCCGATATATAAGATGTCAAATCTCTGTGTGCCCTGTAATTTCGCTGGAGACATTGCCCTTTAATTCGGAACACAGTAGAGTTTGCACACTACTGCTTGGCGGTTGTATAACTGGCAAATGCGTTGCCTGAATAGGTGTTTTTCGATAATTACAATCTGGGTCTCTTTAAATCTTGGGTGAATCGGTTTATACTAGGCAAGCGTGCTCCATCGTAGACTGCATCATCACTTAGCATCAGGCGAGTTGGCCATCGAACGTTAGCATACAATTATAAAAAAATAATTATCAATATAAAAAACCGACTTCATAAAAATGTCACAACTGGACCAAATTAAAAGGGAAAGCATCAGCTTTCAATTAAAAAAAGAATCATCAAAATCGGTTCACCCAGTCGAAAGTTCTGAGCTAACAAACATTAAAAAAAAACAGTTGTATTGAGAACCTCCTCTTTTTTGGAAGTCGTTTATAAAATTCAATTTGAACACAATATTTTTTCGAGTACCTATTGCGATGAGTGACATGTTACTGCAGTGCGGTCTCACCTTAATTCGTTTAAAGCGCGTCGGCATTTTTGAGAATAATTCAATCGATATAGATAATCGAGTAAAAAGGTAAATGAATGTCGTCGCGTATTTGTCCCGGGGGATTCGAGAGGGAAACGTCGATTCGTGACGGGAATTTGTAAAATGAAGATGGCTTATGATGCCAAACCCGTTTTTAAATGTTTTAAAATCGCCTACTAGCATTTTTCACTAATCTCCGGAAACTCCTTCCATAACCATTCCACGGCAAATATTCCATAAATAGTCGTATAACTTAAGTAACCTTTTTAGTAAGGAAGTATCTCTTTGAGATTATAAGTTAAGGTGATTTTGACTACTATTTTGCTAATCATAACTATCATTTAGCTCTCACACCAAGTAGAAAACTCATTAGGTAGATATACTTACGAAGAAATGAGTAATATTTGGAAAGCTTAAGAATCTTCGAGGCCTGTTCAATAACTCTGCATTACTGGTCTTTCCCATGTCAATAAGTAAATACGCAACTAAGCACATGTAACTTAGTAGAAAAACGCTGTTTAATTTGTTCATTTTAGTATCTTTACCAGTTTTTTGTTCTGGTAACAATCAATCAATTTAGATCTAGAAGTTTCTTCTTATTATGAGTACCCATGGAGCCAGCGGGCAGAGAATCTTAGAACACCATTCGCTTATTTGCATTTGAATCTGAAACGAAAAAGTGTACAGTGTTGAGTAAGTACTTAACTATTTCATTAAACATAACGTTGCCGAATTCATGCTGCTGAAAGTCGGAACAGATGGTGGAACATCGTAAGGAAAAGTTGATGCCTTGGTGGGTCACGACCCCCAGCATTGGGGAATCGACGCAAGGAACTATTTCATTAGTTAAATTTATTTCAGTAACTTAAATAATATTCTATCTTTTTAATTAAAAAAAGCGTCGATTTAATACCTAACTACTAAACTAATCTATTAAACCGCTACCAGTGGGACTTGTCCCCAAAATGCTGGCCCATTACCACGTTGTATGGCAATGCTCACTCTCTGAGCAAAGTAGAGACTGGCATCCTCGTCACGAGTTTTCATTAATTTACTTATTTAACTATGAGAATCGTATTTTTTTATATTAATTATGACCACAGGTGTCGGCAAAGGAGACCAACTAGCAGATCCTCTGCAAAGTGACATCACACAGTCGCACTGTTCCACCAGAACATCAACTGCACATGTTGTATCGTTCGCGCAAAACTTTATGAGCCCTCTGAAGTTAGGCGCGAGGCCTCCCCGACGCCCTGTAAAGTCCCTCGGATACCTATAATATGCGTACTGCGCAGCCACTGGGCCTAACTTCAGAGGGCTCATAAAGTTTTGCGCGAACGATACACCTCCTTCCACAACCTTACCACGGTAAATATCCCGTAAATAATCATATAACTTTAGTGAACAACCGTGATAGCTTAAAACAGTGTTTGCACATGTTGTGCACTCGAAGCCGGTTTATGGATTTTCAAATAAGCCATTTCCCTCAGGGGGTAGAAAACTAGGTGGGGCTAGATGTATATGCTAATATGACTGATTGCTATCGCTATTCGACTTGTCTGACAGAAAATTAAGCTCTACGATATAATACAAAGTTGACGTAGTAATTGGACTCCATGTTAATCAAAACTTAACAAGACGGTCATTATTTCCCCAGAGATTTTATAAGGACAAATTTCCCATCCTTTGATCATTATGTAAAGCCATGGACGTAACAACCATTAGGTTTTGTTAAGTCTATGTGTAAAGTTTAGAAGCAATAAATAAAATAAATTAAAAGCCAAAAATAGTTTGTAGTTAATTATGTTAAACAATCTGAACTTTGATCTAAAAAAAACTTACAATTTGGAAGTTTTAACGGATTTATCGCGTTTATTTTGCATTATTTTAATACACCTAACGATTATTTTGCAGTGACCGTGGTCATAGGTAGACTACACGACGGATATCTAGAAGTCTATATAAATGTTATGAGAGAATTAAATAGAAAGGAAAATCTGTCGCCAGCCATTATGACAGAACCTTGATTGAACATTATTAATTAGATCAACGCGTCGAACTCCGCGTCACAGTTGCTAACTGTTCTCGAATGACTGTCGTATATGGGTGCAACCAACTGGCTACAACAAATTTCTTACAAAAATGCCTTGACAGCCGTTCTAATTTAAACAAACAAAAAAACTGTGGTTATGATGACGAACATCATCATAAATAATTGACGGTACTTCACCACGGTTAAACTTACAAACTTACGGTTAAACTTACAAAAATGCCTTGACAGCCGTTCTAATTTAAACAAATCAAAATTGTAAGTTTAACCATACGTTTGTAAGTTTAACCGTCGTGAAGTACCGTCAATAATTTTTAATTAAAACATTCTCTATGTGTACACACACATGTTAATTCGGTCATCTAGTCTACCTGCTGAATGTTCAAAACGTCAGTAATGAAAATAAGAAAAATATACGGGTTTATTCCGTTAAAAAAGTTTAATTTAATTGTATAAAACCTAAGAAATAGAGATTACTTACAATTTGTAATCATCACCTTATAAAAAACATAATTGTTTCTTCTATTCAAATTGACGCAAATAACACCATTCCTCAAATAATGAATCGTACATTTGTGTTCGCACTGCCTTGTTTAAACTATGTCACTGTTCCCAAAAAGGTGTCAATTAAGGGGTTCTATCCATCGAAAAAAACTGTCTAGACTCAGGATGCTCTTTTGTTTTTTTTCCTTTGCAAACTTTTAACTTAAGTAACACTGGCACTTCATAAACGGCAATGAAAAAATATGGGTTCAAAATTTAAAACGATCCTAAGGTTTCTTTCTATTTTAGTTCACAGACAGCACATGACGCTCGTTCAAACGGATAATGATTGGGTATAACTACTGTGTTATTAACGGTTTTTGGACAAGTGGGACATATTTGGCTTCCATTTATCGTCAAACTTTTTAGTGCAGGCTTTGAACTACTTTTAACTAGGCCTGTGTTTGAGTGTGAAATGTAAAACATTATTGTAGCGATTATACGAATACCCACTTACTTGTCTAACTAAATACTGTGTGGGTTACACGGAACGGTTGTACTAACCGAAATAAAGTAATTATAAGCATAAGTATAAAGAACTCGTATTAGTTATAGTACCTAAGTCCAAATCAAGGAAAAAATCAGCTGCTATGTTGATTTTATTGAGCGTGAAAGACATTTTTATAAGAAACAGCTATTTTTAGGGGTCTGTAAACGAAATTTTTTTTTGTTTGTTTAAATTAGAACGGCTGTCAAGGCATTTTTGTTAGAAATTTGTTGTAGACACTTGCACTCATATAAACCAATAGCAACCTTGACGCGGAATTCGACGCGTTGACATAAATAAGAATGTTCATTCTTATTTAAACCACAATACCTGGCGACAGATTTTCCTTCTAATTTCCGTTATATTTACTTCTCTTTTCTGTGGGTCTGTACATCAAGAGGAAACAAGCTTTAAAAAAAAAAAAAACATTTTTAAAGACAATTTTAAATCATGCTTTAAATTTTTGTTTAAATTAATTTTTTATTTGTACACATAGTTTTTTTTGTCGTTTTATTGTGTTGTTGTGTTAATATCTTGTATTCAATTAAGCTTCTTTTCGATGACGAAAAGTGTAATGTGTGTGTTTGAGAAATAAAAATAAATAAATAAATAAATATCTGGGACATTATTGCACACGTGGTCATCTGACCCCAAACTAAGCAAAGCTTGTAATATGGCTGCCAGAGACTGATATACATACATATATATTTTTAAATACATACTTAAATAGATATTAACACCCAGACATAGAACAAACACAAATGTTCATCACACAAATGTTTGTCCTAGATGGGAATCGAACCCACGCCCCCAAGCACAGAAAGTAGGATCACTACCAACTGAGCCACCGAGGCAGTCAATACTTAAATCTCTGTATAGTATAGGCTAGCTAGCTTATGGAGTGTTTATGTATAAGAAGAGCTAACCGGATATTAGTAAGCGTCACTTTCGTCCGTCCATATCAGGGCAATACTGATTCATCGAATTTTAAAAATAATAAAAACAAAAACAAATTGCCTGGTACATTTAAAACACTAAGTAAAGCAACAATTCACATCTATTAAAAATATAAACTGAAAAAAAAAAGAGTTGAATAACAATTTCGAACAAATCACCTTCCAAACAAATCAAACTAAATCAAAATTGGTTCAGCTGTTTGGAAACTACCATGCTACATACAGATATACACGCTAAACTTATAGCATCCCTCTGTTTGTGTCAGGGGATAAAATTATACTAACTTACAATCGAGTTATGTTCAGAAACCTGTAGACTGCCCCGGTGGCTCAGTTGGTAGTGAACCTACCTTCTGTGCTTGGGGGCGTGGGTTCGATTCCCACCTAGACCAAACATTCATGTGATGAACATTTTTGTGTTCTATGTCTGGGTGTTAATATCTATTTAAGTATGTCTTTATAAATATATAATGTACGTATATCAGTCTGTAGCAGCCATATTACAAGCTTTGCTTAGTTTGGGGTCAGATGACCATGTGTGCAATAAATGTCCGAGATATTTAGTTTGGTTTAGTATATGTGTTCAGAACGCTCTGGCCGGCTCCGGCTCCGCTGTACAGCCTTTCATAATTGGCTCCTACATCAATTATTAGAAAGGCCACCAAACACAAGTAACAGAGCAGAAACACGCCAAATAACTTGTTCGGTATCGTTTCACGTTTCTATGCTGCCAATGATATCTTTAGGTGGATTCTGAACATGATTGCTTTTCAGGTCTGCTGGCTTTGATTCTGAAAAAGGAAATATTTCACTGTAAGTATACATTTTTATGTTATTTTGACTTGTATATAGCGTTATAATACATCGAATATGAGAATATGAAATTATCCGACACAGAACTAAAGTAAGCTAAAAGATTAGCAAGCTGAAGTGCAATAGGTTAGCCATATTTGTAGAAGAAGCGGCAACCGTTGAGGTAGACGGATTCTAGAGTGGAGACGGCGTATTCGCAAACGTAGAGTAGGACGCTCTGCAGTCAGGTGGAGCGACGCCTTGTAGAAAGCGGCTGCTGGTGAGTGTATGAGTAGAGCAGAAGACCATGCATGCGGCGTTCTTCAGGAGTGGCCTACGTCTAGCAGTGGATGAACCACAGCCTAGATAAAGCTACTACGTAGGCATGAACATTTAAGAGGAAGACGAAAAAAGTTTGCCTCTTTTTGGGGCTCTGTACTAAAATGCTAAAAAGGAACCTTTATGGTGAGATTTCTGTGTCTGTAAAACCGGCTATATATCACAGCAGATTTTCTCAGGAATTATAAAAGCGTAAGAAAAACTAATCGATTAGAAATTTTGTACATTACGCCTAAAAGTTACGCTAGGAATTACTGCTGTAACTTCTCGCCGATGGAAATTGACACGCGCGAAAACGAGACAAAGCAAATTTACGTTAATTGGTATTTTTTCAGTAAGATCGTAGATATTTTCTATATATTATGTATTTTGCTGAAAATGCGCCTAAAATACGAAGCAAATATTTAAAGCTTTGAAATGTGATCAAGGGTGTTGTCATATGCATAATTTTATATTAAGTAAATCAAAACTATGCAGAGATTTGAAAATCCAATTCATTCAGGCACTTATACAGATGCCTGCAAGATGTTGAATGTCCATCGCCCGAAAGTCCTCCCATCAAGCTTCAACATGGAGCGTTTAAAAGGGTGTCTACCTCTCCGGGCTGGCAAAGGCACTGTCAACACCGCTGGTGTTGCAGGTATCCTTAAGCGGCAGGTTTTGCTTACCATCAGGTGGACTAAATGCTTATCTGCAGTTTTTTATAACGTAATAGTAATTAAAATAAACGGTTTTTAAAGCGAGCCGCTTGTGCCATGTCATTATTTAAAAAAAAAACGTGACTTTGTAATGGACTACTTTTTAGAAGTAGGCGACTTTGCGACAGCCTAAATTTTAAAATACTACATGACGTAATAAAAAGGGGACATATTTGGGGTGTTCTAGAATAATACTAATTTAATGAATGTGAAAGTGTGTTTGTTTTTTTGTTGTTCTTTCACGCAGCAACAGAGCAATAATTATAATAATAAATTTAATCTAACTTAGCTTTTTTAGCGCTTAGTTTACGATATATGTTTTTTATATAAAGAGTGATTTTCTACGATACTGTTACTACTTTTATCATAGACCTATTAATGGCTCTACTTTCAAATAGTTAATTAAGGAAATTGTAAATTTTTAATGCTGTTGGGCTGTATAAATTAATAATAAAAAGAGTGACATAGGAAGAAGACTTTTAATCCCGGAAAAAGTACACTGTTCCTGACAGAATGTCCACGCAGATAATAGAAAGCTACATATTATACCTGTATGTACATTACATTACATTATTATAATGTCATGAGTCAAAATGCTACACGACTGTGTCTCTATTCTCATTTTTCAAAATAATTTACGAACTTTGACAGATTTGGTATGGTAAAGATGTCAAAAACCGTCATTACAATATTTCTGAATAAAGACAATCATAGAGTTATCCGCATTTTACTAAGACAGAGGATTTTATACCTAAACCTATACCTATGCTAGTACCAGGAAAAGAAGCTTATACAGAAAATACTGTAGCATGTTTTTAATTATCTTTCCAGACTTACAGTGCATTAAAACTATTTATAATTACGGTGAGAGAAAGGCACGCGGACATCTCACTTGCGCATTTTAAAGTTAAAGATTAAAATCACTGAATTGGACATTGTCATTAGAATAACATTATTGAAAATAGTTAAAAGGAATTTTCCTGTTGTTTTTTTATGGGATGGCGAAAAAGATAGAGAAAAAAATCTCCTCAGCTCACTATTGCTTAGTTCTTTGTACACTAACAATTGACTTGATTGTACAAAACCCTCAATGTGTGAGCCCGACTTGCACTTGGCCGGTTCTATTTATAAATCTTAAACGCTGACCAGGGGCCTGTTTTAAGTGATTCTGTTTAGGTGCGCAACCGCAAACCGCATCGCGCCGCGTGATTATCCGAACTGCTCTGTTTCAGCGCTAATTCGAGCCTGGGTTAAAGTTAGGTAAAAGTCCCTGAAGCGCCATTCGAAATAGTTAACACCCTGTATATGCATATAACGGTATTTCAGCTTTTCGTAAGTGTAAATCTCACGATTTGTAAATCGTGTTCAACGGTATACCAATAAAGATAAACCAATACAGTGCAAGTAATAACTTGGGACTTTAACACGTTCTGCTAAAACCTCTTAAATAGCCGTACAAAAATATGATCTTCAACTTTATTTCAAAATGAATAAGAAAGCATTTTGGATTGTTATTTCTTTGTTATTTTATTCAGTGCTAGGTCATAGTGACTTTAATGATACAATTGTGGGAAAGAAGAGTGATATATTATCGAGAAGGAAAAGATTCCTAATTTTCCCGGAAGGAAGCTCTCTTCAATTGGGTAAGATTCATCTATAGACTTTTGTGGAAAAGTTTTTGCTGTAATAAAAGTTTTCTCCAACTTATTCGAGTGTTATGTTAGCAGAAATTAAGCTTTTTTCTTCAATAAATGAATTAGTTTGTATTATTAACAAATTAACTATTGTTATTTGGATGGTGAGACTCAGAGTAACACATTTAAGAGAGCTGTGCTCGGAATTTATTTGCGCGATAAAATCCGGAACGGCCATATTCGCCAAAGAACCAGAGTCACCGACATTGTTATTAAAATTTGCAAGTTGAAGTGGCAATGAGTAGGCCACGTCGCTCTAAGAACCGGTAACTGATGGGGAAGAAAGGTTTAGCGAAAGCGTAGGTAGGCGTCCCACTAGGTGGACCAACGACATTGTGAAAGGCGCGGGCATCCAGTGGATGCAGATAGCAGGCAGTTGTTCAGTGTGTAGGTTAAAGGGGGAGGCCTATGTTTAGCAGTGGACGTCTTCTGGCTGATGATGGGATGAGCTTGACTCTCACACAAAAGACTGGTCCACCACTACAGAATAGAGAGAAGTGGAAGAAAGGAAGGGAGGCAAAGGCCTCCCTTCCCCTGAAAGGCCCTGAAATGCGACGACCACGGCTGAAAAAAAAAAAAATTAAAAATACATCATTATTTGTCCCACTTGTGTGAAAATTTATTGACTTGTAAATTGCCATGTTATCAATAAATAACTTATGACTTACTTACTTACTCACATTTAAATAATCTACACACCACGAGTGCTAGTCACTTTTGATGAACATATATGGCCTGAATATTTAGGAAACCAGTAAACAATTTATGGTCGGCACATATCTCATCTCAATATACGAAGTACAAGCTCAATAGCCTTCGTTATCACTGACCTCTCGATGGACCAGTTTATGATGGAGCATAGCTGCTAAAATCTAAGCTTCGTTGGACAGAATAGGCGTGTTTCCGTTAAAAGCGGATATGTCTGACCCGTCAGCTGAGTGAGCACACTTCATTTCTATAGCCGATTCAGGTTCCTTCCGCTCGTGTATTCTGGCATATTGAAAGTTTGAGAGACGATTGAAATTTCTAGTGTCGATAGGCATGAAGACTAATATTTTTTATTACCTCATAAAAAAGCTGATCATCAATAGAGCCTATCAACGAAAACAAAATTTAAATTAGTTCAAAAATAAATCACACTAATATCATATATGTGAAAGTTTGGATGGATGGATGGATGGATGTGGGTTACTCAATCACGCAGAAACGGCTGTGTTTGTGTATTTAGCTTTTAATTTATTTGACATTATATTATTATTATTTTTTGTGACATTATTTCATATTGTATTTTATTTGCGATTTTTATCAATGTGAATGTATATGAATGAGTATGGGTGTTTTAGCCTGAAATAAATGGATTTTAATTAGAGTGCCAGATGATAACTTATTTCTATTTCTAGTATTCTGCAACACCTTTCCAACGGTCTTTGCAATCGGTGACATCTTCCTATGGGGCGTCACGGCAGCCCTGGCTTACGAGCTGCCTCAAGACCCATACTCTCCATTCAACCACAAAGCAGACCCTCTGCATCGGAGACAAGATACCAAGATGATTTACTACACGAATGATGAAGGGAAGATTATCTATAAAAGGCCGTACTCAAAATCTAAGTAAGTTTTCATTGATATAAAACTTTTATGAATTTTTTCTCTACGGCAGACAAACAGAGTAATAGGGTCCCGTTTTTACCCTTTGCGTTCGGGACCCTAAAAACAGTAATACAAGCGTACAAGCGTCAAACTTGGCATGATTATAGTACACACTCTAAAGTATAACACATCACACATCACATCATCAGCCAATTAACGTCCACTGTTGGACAAGGCCTCCCTCATAGAGAGGGGTGTTGCCATAATCCTCACGCTTGGCAGGCGGCTTGGGGATCGCAGTACGTTCACTGTGTACTATTAGGATGCTGCTGCCCATCCTCCGGTGGTTCTGGTCGCAGTTTTAGGACATACCCGGGACCTAAAGTATAACAAAAAATGATAAATAGTGGCCAAGTGTGAGTCGGTGATAAATATGTGTTCATTACCAAGTTAAGCAATGTATTTGGTTACTTGGACGACCTTATCATATCTTTCACCGAACAAAATAAATTGCATATTTTAGGTACTAATTTTGAAGTAGATTTTTTATATCTTTTGTATTTTGTGTTGGTATAGAAATGGAACTCTCAGAACGCGAGCCTGATTCGCACTTGACCGGTTTTACTACATCTATACTTATTACTTACTCACATTTTCTTGCTGAAGAGGGTCTGATTTGTGACAAAATTGTGTCAGTAAATTGATGTCTATGTCATTTAGTTTTAGTACTACCTATTTAGTCTGCAAAAACAGTCCCAAAATTAACAACTAACGTTTCAACTATTCCCAAACTTTTCAGGAAGCTTATCGTGAATCCGGCGTTTGCAAAACGCAGCGTGAACATGAAAAACGAAATAGAGACAAAACAGAAAATTCAAATAGACAGGAAGCAGATGCACGCCTCGCAAAACAAACGCGAGTTTTTGAACAACGCTGTGAGCAGCCGAAGCGTCGAGTTCCATAGGAGTGCGCGACAAGCTCTCTATCAGAAAATAGAAGTTATGTTGAATGGGTGCGTAGAATATTAGGTTCTTATACTGTGTACAGATACAGATCTAGCGAATGAACGCGTTCGATCGAATACGCATGCGCAGCTAGACACGCCAAGCTCATTCGTCATCCACACCACATATCTCCTTGACATTTTCTCACTCAAAACAATCTTAGCTCACCAAGGATAGAATAAACTCTTTCTTAGAGTCGGTTTTTCGGCCAGAAGATGTCCACTGGTTAACATAGGCCTCCCCCTTTAACCTTCACACTGAATGACATCCTGCCATCTGCATCCACTGGATGCCCGCGACTCTCACAATGTCGTCGGTCCATCTAATGGGAGGGCTATCTACGCTGCGTCTTCCGATCCGTGGTCTCCACTCACGAACCTTTCTTCCCCATCGGTCATCAGTTCTTCAAGCGAAGTGGCTTGCCCATTGTCACTTCAACTTTTTTTTAGATTTTAATAGCTATGTCGGTGACTCTGGTTCTTTGGCGAATACCTACGTTCCGGACGATGATGATTGTGATGGTATTATAATCTATTTATGTATATATTATATTTCAGATTAGGCACGAATGGCAAGCAGTGCATGTTGAAAACCCTGTGCGTAGTCGGCAAGGCACGCCACAGCCCTCAAGGGACCTTCCTCCAAGAGATACTTCGAGCCACGTTTACGTAAGTTGTTACTCAACTTCGTTACATCTTTCTATATTTGAGACTAAAATTTGAAACGCTAGAGAAGTTTAAACTTTATTTCTTATGTTGAAAGTTGGTTCTTGTTGGTGCAGTGGAAGTGTTAATTTTTCGCAAAAGCACACTCGACAAAAATATTTCTTTAAAATTCTATTTAGTATGAATGTCTGGTGTGGCGGTCAGCCATCTTGTATGGGAACAAATGGAGGGCCCCCAACATTGTGCGTGATCACTAGATGTTTTGTTTATGACGTATTTTACAGAAACACGTATATTCACGCTGCTCTAACCTATAAGTCAGTCTAAAACAAAAGACAAGGATGGTTAACGTTGATTCTAAACGTCTGTTCAAAGAACTTGTTAGCCAAAAACCAAACAAATTTTCTATGTTTAATTACAATAAAGATTTGATAAGCCACCATGTTAATTAACCATTTTCTGACAACGTGCGCTTGCGTTTCGAAACAAGAGTACAAATGTTTTTTATATGTACTTAAATCTGTATTTAGGTAATTTGTCAATTTATTTGTAGTGTGTTTGCAAAGTCCGTCTGGGGAAGTACCACATTTGGCAGTTATTGAATCGCCAAGCAGTAGTATGCAAACATCACTTAGTTCCGGTTTAACGACAATGTATCCAGTAATATCAGTGGACATAAATATATGTAACATTTTATACCTATCTCAGGGTGAGAGGGCTGTGCATTGCCGTGCAAGGAACTGTTGAAGTCCTAAGTTTTGGGTGGTACCAAGACGTGGCGCTTACTATCAAGAAAGTGACTTGCTCGTCTCGGCATTCAGTTGCATAAAAACAATGTTATTAATTTGCAGGCAGCAATGAATTTAATCATTCAGAGCGCCTGGTCAATGCGATGCGTGACTAAAATGCTGGCGGCTCTACATAAGCATTGCCATTCAGCATGGCACGCCAGCATGCTGGGTACGCTGCCAACTGACAGTGGGCGTGAACATTTGGATTTTCTTTTGACCTTCAACGGTCTATGGACAGTGTAACTGTTTTGTAGTGTTAGTTTTAGCTCGTATTTTTTTAGTTATAAATGGTACAAACTTAACATTTTTTTATTAAAAAATGTTTTAAACTTTATTCAGGTTACCACAAGGGTCATCCCAAGATGACCTGGATCACTATGATGCTGCATTTGCATCCGAAAGATCATGCGATGAGCTGTACCCTGAATGTGAGGAGCCTTTGACTGAGCCCGTATAAAGATAAAGAAAAATTATTGAATTAAGGTTTAGGAATTAAACAATTAATAGAAATAAATTGATCTCTCTCAGTTAAGAAAATTTTTAGGATTCAGGAGTAAAAAAAAAACACCGTGTCAGTCAGTCCGTTTGTATGTCACGATTATTTTAGTCTAAGATTATAAGGTCTAACATACTGATGTTTGGTATCAACACAAATAAATTTGACAATTTCATGGCTACGGATCTTTACCATGAATCACACTCGATTGTGTATTTGTTAGGCATTACTATATTATGCTTACTTTGTAAAATTACTTTATATTTACGTAGGTACCTAGATTTTTAATACCTATTATTAAAGTATTTTAAAAGATTTTGTCTTATTTACCCCATTCCTTAAAATAAGTACCTAACGAAACTTCAAATTGTAGGCATTTACAAAATCGAGTTGCATCGTGATTGAATTTCACGCATTCTCATTTAGAAACCACTTTATTTTCCAAGTTTCCTTTTTTGTTTTTTTTCGTTACATATATCCCATATTTAGTCACACGAAAATAACAGTAAAACGATTGGCACTTACCATGTTAATTGGTACTTCATTTAATACAATTTACATGTTTGCAATTGGCTAGTGGCGTTCGCAGTGCGTTTGATGATGTATCACTGGCAACTTCGATTATTTTTAGAAGAAAATAACGGAAAGTGCTGTGAAAAGTCAAGTGTATCCGAAAAGTTTGTCTAAGTTTTTAATCTATGCGGCCAGTGATAAAAAACAAAAGTGACAAGTGGCCATTGCAAGAAAAAGTTTTACAAGCAGCAAGTGATTGAATCTACAATGCTAAACATAATATTTACCCTGTTTGTGACTATAGTTTTATCTGATATTGTTATGAGTGAAATTGTAAGAGATAATGGTACTGCAAACGACTTTTTGGGAGCACCGCGAGTGCTGTCACGACGAAAGAGGTTCTTAACATTTCCGGATGGCAGCTCTTTACAGCTAGGTAAGTAGGTGCCTGAGTAAATAGTTAGTGGAGGATGGTATTTGGGGCGTACTGTACAACATTCAAGCCCTTTGAGCTTGTCTTGTGATACATTTCGAGACATAGTTATGTGGAGGTACTGAATAACTTTGCTGAGAAATGAAGGTTGTCTTTACAAAGCTTTGGGTACAGGATTCTTATCGTGGCGAGTTGTTATCTTACTATGTACTTACTTACACATTTTATAACTGCAAAACCTTCACTTAGGGCCTTATTTAAAAACGTCACTCAAGTTGATCTATGCTTTAAAATGCTCTGTCAACTTCTCGCTGATGGCAATCGTCACACGCGAAAACGAGATGGAGCATATTTAAGCGTATGTCAAATTGAGTAACGTTTTTAAGTAAGGCCCTTAAAGTATAACTTTCTACTCGAATTTTACGAAAGAAATTCAGTAACATATTTAAAGCAATTTTTGCGTGTAACTACTACCCGTAATACAGGTCTACCCGTGTTTTTAATCCCAAAACCAAAAGTACTAACCCAAATGTCTCAATCCAGATGAAATTTTTTTGCTTTAAAATCTATTTAGTCGTTATTAGTGGATGAACAAATGAACTAACCATAATCACCCATCGTTAAATACGTGAAACATCCAACCTTTCAAACCACGACACCACAGACAGGGAGCTGTTACTGTGTTTGTCTTTATTTAACACTAAAGTAGAAATAAGATACTAGATGCAGTTCCACTTTTGGCCATGTTCATCAAGAGCCGTGTTGCACTAATCTTCTGTGCGTGCGTTATACTAATCTTCTATGTATAAAAATAAAAATGAATCGCCAAAATGTATGTACGCGCATAATTCCTAAATGACTGCACCAAATTGAATAATTCTTTTTTTAAGGTCGTTATTATCAGCCCATGGTTTGTATAAAAGAAAAATAAAAAAAAATGCGCAGATTTTTTTTGGACTATACTACGCAAGTGAAGCCACGACCAACAGCTAGTGACGTATAAAAGTCTAAATTAAAATATAGAAGGTAGTTGGATAATATATCAATATCGTTGATAAATCGAGCCCCGAGATACATTTTTCACATAATTGTGATAGGAGCATAGATAACATTAATAAGATTGTTCCAAAAAGTTTGATTTACTCGGTACAGTTATTTGAAAACGTCATTTATGGAGTTTTGGCGCCAACGTGAAAAAAAACATGTCGTCTCATTATGTAAGGCCCTTCGCACACAACGCTACACAAATCTTCGATACTCGACGATTTTAGTCTCCAAGCGACTAACTACCGCCATACAAATCCAGTGAGCTCAATGGCTGTATGGCGGTAGTTGCTTGGAGACTAAAATCGTCGAGTATCGAAGATTTGCGTAGTGTTGTGTACGAAGGGCCTTATTTTCCATTTCAATTTGGTCCAGTTCTGACATTTTTAAGATGTCGGTTTTTTATTTTTATAATTATTAAAGAGATAGTTAGAGGGTAGGAGAAATTTGTAGGAGGACATTGGATGAGTTTTACTCCCGGAAAATTTTACAGTCCCTCAGAGAATATTTATACGTGGGTGAAACAGCAAGGCGCAGTAAAACTTTTTTAAATTCAGTATAATGTACTCAGGTTTGCGTTTACTCTGCCTATACTAATCACATCATCAGCCAATTAACGTCCACTGTTGGACAGGGCCTCCCTCATATAGTATAGTGTTGCCATAATCCCCACGCTTGGCAGGCGGCTTGGGGATCGCAGTACGTTCACCGTGTACTATTAAGATGCTGCTGCCCATCCTCCGGTGGTTCTGGTCGCAGTTTTAGGACATCCCGGGTATGACAAGCGTGGGGATTATGGCAACACTATACTCTATGAGGGAGGCCTTGTCCAATAGTGGACGTTAATTGTCTGATGATGTGATTAGTATAGGCAGAGTAAACGCAAACCTGAGTACATATACTGAATTTAAAAAAATACTAATATTGGGGTATACTTTTAATTTCCAGTATTCTGCGTACAGACTGCAGCTCTAATCCCCATTGGTGACATCTTCCTCTACGGTAACACTGCTGCTTTAGCATGGAACCTTCCAACAGATCCTACGTTCTTTGACAACTTAAAGGAGAAAGAACGAGCACAGAGAAGAGGTGATACCAGAAAAATCAGCTACGTAGATGAGAATGGACGCGTTATAGCAAAGGTTCCTTACACAAGGTAGGGATTGTTATATGAGCACTAAAAACAACAAAAAAATTGAACGAATTTGAATGGAATTCCCTAGGTAGTTAGGTTCAACACTGTTTGATATTAGCTGAAGCCCATTCCAGATTTTTGTAACGGCATTAAATTTTAATGACACATTTTGTCAGTTTTGCTATCTAAAAGCCCTTACAGACGTGTGGATGTGGTTAGACGGCGGTCTGTCAACCCAATCCATCACGTCTGTTAGCTACTTAATATTGTCAAAATATGTTATGGCAAAATTTGTGAATTTGAAGATTTTTGAAATTTTCATAGATTTAGGAGAATTTGTTTTGGTTTGTGTTTTTTTTTTCTTAAATTCTAAGCACCAATGACAGTACTAGTTTAAAAAAATCATTATGATGATCATTATATTGGATAATCAATTTTGTATTGTTTTGTTTGAATTGTATTAAAGCTAATTTAATTCAACATGGTTTACGAGAAGGTACATGTTTATTACTTTTCTTAATTATGAAGAAAATTATGACACCATAATTATATTCATTGTTAGTAAATTTAACAGAATGTATTTTAAACTAAAAAAAAATAATCTTTTCTTAATAGTGAGCATACCAAATCACACTAATATTATAAATGCGAAAGTAACTCCGTCTGTCTGTCTGCTACATAATCACGGCTAACGGCTTAACCGATCTGGACAAAATTTTGCAAGGCAATGGTATGTATCATGAGGACGGACATAGTCAATTTTTTTCTGAAGAAATCGCGGATGAAGTCTCTGGTACAGCTAGTATTTTATAAACAAGTAGACATTGTATCTATTATATTTTAGGAGGCCTATCGTTAATCCTGCCTTTGCCAAAAGAAGTACAAACGAGGATCAACTTTCATTTAAAGAAAAGTTAAAGCTGAAGATAGATCGGATGAAAATGCACCAGAATCAGTCAAATAGAGACTATTTACGGCAAGAATATTTGGATGAAAGAAGCATAGAGTTTCACAGAAGCAGCAGACTAGAGCTGTTTGGAAAAATAGAAAGATTGTTAAAAGCGTAAGTTATCAAAAATTTAATCACATCTCGATCCATCATCATCATATTAATTTCAGCCATAGGAGGTCCACTGCTGGACATAAGAATCCCCCACCAATTTCCAAAAGGGCCGGTTGGAAGCGCCCTGTTACCAGCGTTTTCCTGCGGTCTCTTTTAGGTCGTCTGTCCATCTTGTGGGTGGACGTCCTATGCTGTGCTTACCGGTCTATGGTCTTCATTCGAGAACCTTTCGGCCCCATCGGCCATCTATTCTCAGTGCTATGTGTTCCGCTCACTGCCACTTGAACTTGCTAAATCGATGGGCTATGTCGGTAACTTTCGTTCGTCTATGGATCTCCTCATTTTTTGATTTAATTTCGTAAAGAAACCTCGAGCATAGCTCTCTCTCCATAGCTCTCTGTGTGACTTTGAGCTTGCTAATGAGGCACATAGTGAGAGACCACGTTTCAGTGCCGTATGTCATCACTGGCAACATACACGGTTGAAGACTTTCGTCTTAAGACACTGAGGTATTTTGGACGTGAAGACGTTGCGAAGTCTACCGAACGCTGCCCAGCCGAGTTGAATTTGTGGATCGACCTCTTTCTTGAAGTTGGACCTGCCTGCCTTATTTGACTTAGGTAGATGTACGCGTCAACAACTTCTAGAACTGAGTTCCCAACTGATTCAAAAACATACGGATTTCAAAAAAAAACTCGGCTGCACACCCCTTTAGAAATATCCCTCATGTTTACCGCTATCTAGAGAAAACGAGCCATGTAATGCAATTTTTGTTCAAAGAAATTCCCGATTGATTCCAGACTGGGCCGGGATGGTCGGCAATGCGTGCTGTACAAGTTATGCGAGTCGGCGCAGTGGACTGGGCAGGGCAGCTTTATGCAGGAATTCCTCAGAGCTGTCTTTACGTTAGTAGTTGGAATTGCTTACATTTTTCTATCGGAAAATAATACCAATACTATCTAATACAAAATACTTTATTGCCAATATCTGTAGTGGAACATGTTTTGCTGTTCTAAGAGCTTCCTATGACTTGTAGCATTTAGGTTTCGCGATTATTAATAGTTGAAAATAAAAACTTCTGACGTATTTTAGCAAGTGTATTTTACAATAATTTAATCTTTGACGATTTGAACATTGCAGTGTGCGTGATCACTGGTAGACAAGATGACGGATGTGTCAATAATTTTTTTATGAAATTATTTACAATTAACGCCAATGATTTTTTCATATTTCAATTTGGTCCAGTTCTGACATTTTTATGAAGTCGTTTATTTATATTGATAATTATCATTACTAAATCTAAAAGCTTGTTAAAAAAGTTTTTTTTTCTCTTATTATGAAATATCTCATATTTCAGGTTACCAAAAGGAGCTGAGTTTGACGAAGATTACCACAGGAAGTACGACCAAGCCCACTCGCAGGCAACCGACTGCCTCTCAAAGTACCCGGGCTGCAACATGGACGCTTCAACTCAACTATAAAATATTTCAAAACAGGAATAAATATTGAGATAACCTTTTTTGTTTTCTGTCCCTGATCCTCTTTGATTTAGTGCAATATTTTGTGGCCGATAAGCGCAGCTTAGGATAGCATATAAATGCCAGCGCATCAACCAAGCTTTCTGATTAATCTAATGCAGGGGTCTCCAAACTACGGCCCGCGGGCCAAATCCGGCCCGCCACTGCCATCAATCCGACCCCCGCCAGGAATTGAAACTCGCGGAATTGTCGGTGATTCAGCCCTGTGGATCTGATAAAATTAACAACTGACATGACTGGTCTTAGAAATTCAGACAATTCCAAACATTTTCCGCACAAGGACTGAAGACTGTAGCTGAAGTAGATAGTACCTAGAACCGTACATAGTATCACTACTCGACACTAGATGTAGTTACGTGTCACAATACACAATCAATAGTAATTGAAATGCAATAAAAACCTATGTTTGCTTAGGTGGGGAGAAAAATTAAAATTGTTACGGCCCTTGCAACATACCGAAAATAATATTATGGCCACAAAGCTTCAAAGTTTGGAGACCCCTGATCTAATGAATCAATATTTCGAATCCAAATGTCTTGCACCAGCCGCCACCGCCTGAAAGTTCATCCACATATCATAGATCGGTGGCAATCGCACACTGTGCGTTTTACGCGTTCCTTTTTGCCTTACACCTGTAATTTGTGGAATGAGTCCTGCGGCATTTCCGAGTAGCTTTAATATGGGGTTCTTCAAAAGGGCTGTTAATAGTTTTTAAGGGTCAGCAACGTATCTGTGATGCTCCTGGTGTTGCAGGTATCCATAGGCGACGGTGATCGCTCACCATCAGGCGGCCTGTCTGCTTGTTTTCCACCTTTGGCATAATAAAAATGACACCACTGCTCAAATATGTGACCAAAAATGTGTTTCATTGAATAAATTTTAATTTGATCACATAAGTTTGATATTTGAGTAGGAAAAGTCTCTATACTAAAATATTTTGGCCGAATCAGAGAAACATAACAAGAGTTGCTTTGATATGACTTGAGTTATCAGATATATTAGAAACACCACTTCAAAACATTGCGATTGACGGGCGCTTACCATCGGATGCACGTTTTGCACGTTTCTTAACTTTATGGCGAAAAAAGTGAAGATAAACGGCAATATAAAAGGACGCCCATAAAAGTATTTTATAGACATCCCAACGTATTTCTATCAAGTTAAAACTATTTCCTTTTGAGGGTAGGTACGTATACTTCACTCGCTTTTTAAATTGAATACAGAAAAAACTAACTGCAAATATTTTTATCTATAGGGTTACAAGGATCGGAGATACGAATCCAGAAGGAGATCATTGCTTCATGTTTATAAAAAACTTTGTTTCCCATAACCAACTCTCATATAGCAAAAAAAAACTTTTCATAAAAAAAAAACTTTCACGAAACGTATGAAACAGCCGTTTTTAGGGTTCCGTACCCAAAGGGTAAAACGGGACCCATTAATAAGACTCCGTTGTCCGTCCGTCTGTCTGTCTGTCACCAGGTTGTATCTCGTGAACCGTAATAGTTAGATAGTTGAAATTTTCACAAATGATGTATTTCTGTTACCTCAATAACAACAATGACTAAAAAACAGAATAAAATAAATATTTAAGGGGGCTTCCATTCAACAAACTTGATTGGATATTGATAACGGCAACAGGTAGACACTTGAAATAATCACAGTATATTTCAGTTATATATTCACTTTAAAAATAAATAATTAAATTAAAAAAAAAAAAATAAGTGGGGCTCTCATACAACAGACATGATTTTTTTGCCGTTTTTATAGAGAATGGTACGGAACTCGTCGTGCGCGAGTCCGACTCGCACATGGCCGTATTTATTTGAGATTTCATAGTTGCATATTGTAAAAGTAAATCATGATGATGCGTACAAGGCTTTTTTTATTATTAGTAGGCTTGCGTTTGACTGCCAACTCTGTCTGTGTTCGAACGTTTCATTTATTACAAATAACATACTTAGCGGAGGATATAGTTATCATAAATACATAACATATACTGAATAAATAACTTAAATTGGCTTATACATTTCTGAGATATAAGTGTTTAAAGTTTTTGATGGAGATCAAGGCGCATGCTCTCTCCCTTTCCCGCAAATCGTGTGTTAGTATAGTATTTGTATAGCGCACGCACGGACTGACATCATAATGTGCTATAGTGCGCTCTCTGTCTAGTAAAAATAAAATACTTTTATTTTTGAACAAATTTTATTTTTGTTTTCGTTGGTGGGCTCTATGAACTTTATCAGCTTATTTATGAGGTAATAAAAAAAAATTAAGGAAGAAAGCCTATTTCGCGTAGACCTTCGGTAAACCTACTCGTTCATCTGCAACTCACTCGCTCGTACATTTTCATATTATTGAAGGCATAAAATCAGTGAGTGAGAATTTCCAAAAAGTGAGAAAATAATATCTTGGAACGTAACAATAAGAATTATCAATATAAAAACCGACTTCATAAAAATTACAGAACTGCACCAAATTGAAATGAGACCTGAATTAATATAAAGCACCAGCCTGCAAATAAAAAAAAATCATCAAAATCGGTTCACACCCAGTCGAAAGTACTGAAGTAACAAACATAAAAAAAAACAGTCTAAGTGATAACCTCCTCCTTTTTCCCGTTAAAAACAAAGAAACTGTCAATTTGATATAAATATTTAAATTTACTTGTTCTCTGTGCAGTTAGCGTTGGGCCTAATAGGGAATGTTTCTAGCGCCAAAATGAACATATTTTATTGTGAATCATGTACAATGTAATTACCGTTTATGGACACACTAGTCTACAGGTTAATTAACCATAACTGGCGCAAGATCCCACTCCATTGTTCACCAATCCAAATCTATTATCGTCGTACTGCCAGTAATTACTAGTGTCCATCGTCTGCCAGTCTAACAATACGGTGCTCCTGATTAGCACCCTCTTGATACAATACTGTCCCACCTTAATGGTAAGTCAATATCTGGTCTCCAAGTCATGTGACCACTCTAAATATTTGTAAGTTCTAGTTGTTTGTCGTCGGCAGGTCCTCATGGTTGAAACGATTCCGGGAACCTGTTTTACTAATTGTGTTGTCAGGAACGTTTGGAGTTTTGGTTCTGGACTAATCAGTTACACTAATTTGCTTGTACCTAGGTGAGCGTATTTCTGTCTTATTTGATAGTTTTAAATATTTAGTGCATTATTTTTACGGGATTTACTTAAACATGTGTTCGTAAAACATAAACTTTTGGCTATAGTTTCATCCACTCGTGATAGTCTTCAGGGATTTGTATAAAGCTCAATAACTGTATAAAGAGACAGATGTATACATTTTAGATAAATATAACAGTTTTGTTGCTAAAAATCATCATTCTAAAATCAGTTGAAAAGAGATTGAATTCGATAAATTGTTTGAATTGGGCGCTACATTGCGGAAGTTTATTTTAAAAAGTAAAAATAAAAAGTCTCTTATACAAATCTCTAGCGTATTTCTACTTCAATGCCATGCCAAGAACAATAATATATGAAATTAAACTACTATAAAAACTATTTCGATTGTTGACTGCAGTGATATGATTATTTATGGCACTGAAGTGAGAATTTTTTCGTCTTTTCTGTGATTTATGGGATTATATTAGGAGCTTTTGACAGATTAGTAAACTTATCTGTCAAAAGCTAAGTTTACTATAATATAATATATAAATAATATAGTAAACTTATCTTAATATATATATTCATAAGGGACACACACAAAAAAATGAGTATTTTGGTTTAAAAAAAGTTTGTTTTCAGAATAGAGAAATGGAAATGTATATTTTGAGTGTTTTAACTATATCAATTATCATCACAAGCGGAACATCGTTTGGGATTAGCAATGAAACTGCAGATTGGAAAGAAATAGAAGATTTATCAAAAAACCATGAGAGTAAAGTGCTGTCAAGAAGGAAAAGGTTCATCGTATTCCCCGACGGTAGCTCTTTTCAATTAGGTTTGTATTTAATTAACTATAAGTCACTAACTTACTTAAACTAAAATAAATTACCGCAGCGGTATCTAACAGAAGCATTTATGGACGAACGTAAAAATGTAGGTCAAGGCGTAGCCGGGGCTAGCATATTTGAGTCCATAAATTTCAAAACGCTAAATGAAAAATATCTTACAATTTTTTTTTGTATTTAAATTAATATCTGGGACATTACTACACACACTTTATTACTGTATATGGGCTATAACTTATAACATTACGTTAGAAAAACTAACAGCGCAAATGAAAACTGACTTTTTAAATCGCGAATAATTCCGCCTTTGACTCATCTCGCCTGTTAGCGACGATGTGGTCGAAGATGAAGCACGCAGACTTATATGATACCTATTCACTATTATACCTAGACTTTTAAACTTTTCCCTGTCAGTGATCATTCGATAACAAACAGACTATAAGGATCAAGTTTACATCAAGATACAGAAGATACTTTATTTTTAGCGTTACTAACGTTTCAAAATATTTTCAGTATTTTGTACCCAAACCCACGGCTACCTTCAAGTAGGAGACATCGTCTGGTTTGGTAGTACTGCGGCGTTAGCTTGGGAGCTGCCTTCGGACCCCTCTATCTTTGACATGTTCAGAGAGAAATCAAGACTTAACGAGGGTAATAGGAGGAGTGACGAAAAGCATATTTTATACGTAAACGAGTATGGGAAAATTATCGGTAAAGTACCGTATCATAGGTGAGTAAAGTTAAGATTCCTAAACGAATTTTTTAGTTTATTAAAAGATACGTGATTGTATTGATTATTTATAATTATACTGGTTATGGCTGATCCATAATTACTATAATTATAATTATCAACATAATTACAGAAAGGAGTAGAAAAAAGAAAGGGAGGCCTTTGTTCTGCAATGTAACGACCACGACTGAAATAAATAAGAAAATAAATATGATCATATTTGAAAATCTAATGTTGGCTAGTTTTATATATTACTAGCCGACCGTTCCGGCTTCGCACGGGTGTAAGTTCGGCTTTCGGCTTCGTTACAAAATATAATATAGCATATGTCACCCGGGGATAGTGTAGCTTGCCAATAGTGAAGAATTTTGAAAATCGGTTTGTAGTTTTTGAGTTATTTCGTTACAAACATCCAAAAATAGAAATCTTTCCTTTTTATAATATTAGTATGATTCATTGTTAACATTCAACGCAAATGATCAACACATCTATAAAACAAAGTCGGATTTGTTCGAACAATTATAACTCGAGAACGGCTGGACCGATTTTCATGGTTTTTGATTTGTTGAATCATCAAAATCGGTTCACCCAGTCGAAAGTTATGAGGTAACAAACATTAAAAAAACAGTCGAATTGATAACCTCCTCCTTTTTGGAAGTTGGTTAAAAAAGGTTAGTTTCGTTTTATTACTTTTTGCCAAGGTATACCTACAAACAGATGTCAAACATCAACTAGAGATTGTTATGAAAATAATTTCAAGGATATATATTTCTTCCTAGAACATACCTCAGATTGTTATGTGGCAATCAGTGTATGGCGTCACCCCAGTGTCACTACAGGTTGTATTTTGGGTGACAGCCTCCTCAAATTTATTCACCCTTACCTTGGAATATTCCTTCAGAGACTCCGTCGGAAAATCTGGATGTGACAAGTGAATATGGCATTTGAATTTTCTTACTCTGAATGCTAATGATGAATGTTGCTGATGGTAATATGATATAAAATATATTTGCAATAGGAATATATTTTTCTCTAATGTAATCAGTTCAACTAAACGTAGTATAATGTAGTAGGATTCACTAAAAACAAGACATTACAGAGCATATTGAATTATTTTTCAAAAACTTGTTACTACTAAAATATTGTTTTGAATTTGAATTTAAATTGTTTTTTTTTATGGTGACGAGACGATTGAAGTTGCTCGCGCCTGATGGCTCTTCACGCTTGCCCATAACAGCTCAACGCCACTCAGAATTTTGAACTTCAACAGTTCAAAACCCTGGATGGCAATGCACTGCGCTCGTTACCCCGAGATATTGACGACCGTCAGTATGCGAACCTTCGTCATTGGGTATACGCCCCAAACGCCCTGTACACTCAGCTACGGCCACCCTCCTGTTGGCCTCCAAATTCTTGAGCTGCCTTTGCAATCAATCTAAGCGTTTTTTTAATTTATTTTTGAAGTGAAAACTTCTTTAGAGTTTCAGCACTTTTTGGTCGAACAAAAATCATGGCACTCGCGTCATCGTCACACTGTCACAGAATACTTAATACACAATACTGTACCGTGTATTTTAAAACAGCGCCATCTCTTGTAGAATAGGTGAATTACTACTTAAGTTTTCACTTCTGACGTGCAGTCCTGACTGATATGTTTTTTTAAATCCACATTTGACCACCATCTTTCCGGTTGGTAAGCGTCGATGTGGTCGAAGATGAAGTACGCAGACTTAGAAGATACTTATTCACTCTTACCTTGAAATTAATGATTTAAATAATGATGTCATCTATATTTCTGGCTACCTGCTAGTAAATGTCAGTTAGAACTGTTACAGTCCCTAAAGTTGACAGAGAGATGCGCCTTTTTGCTAAATTGAAAGTATTAACCAACTTCAAAAAAGAAGTTCTCAATTCAACAGAAAATTGTTGTGCTCAATTCGAAGAGTAAATATTTAAGTGTGGAAACAACACTATTTCAAATATAATAATAATAAATACTATATAATATGATTACCGAAACCAAAATATGTTTAAAAAAGATGCACCATGCTATTTACTACCCGACATGTACCCAACAAATGATTTTGAATTAAGAAAAATGCAGTTAGAAAAAAACCACATAATATATGTTGTGAACAGATATAACGTTATAACTTAGAAGTAATCACAATATCACAGATTTTAAAGTAACTGCGTTTTCTTTCAGTGTAACCATGATCTCTTTACCATAATGATTTATCAAATAAAAAAGTTAATTTATTTGAAGTTGTAAAAGCATTGAGAACATCCTAAAATTAAATTGGCGATTGAAAATTAATCTCTAACTTGTAAAAACACGCACAATCGTTTTCATGTTATAAGATACTATAAAATACTTTTCAGGAAACCAATAGTGAACCCAGCATTTGCCAAACGAAGCGTAGACCCTATCGGAGACACAAAGGCTTTATCTAAAAAGAAAATGCATGACATGCAAAAGAATGCCAATTATCTGAACTCTCTACATGAAAAGAGCATTGAGTTCCACAGGAGTGGAAGGAAAAGCCTCTACGTGAAAGTCGAGAAGGTTTTGCAGGCGTAAGTGAAATTAAAATTTTAAAGTCTAGGTGCGGCGGGAGCGAATTAACACTTGAAGCAGGTCTATCCTGTCTGCAGCACTGGCCCTAAGCTTTGCTAAGGGTAAAGCGTAGTAGCGTTAAGTAGCCCATGTGCTAATCCAGGATAAACTATTGCCACATCAAAATTGTATGCTCGTTACAAACAATGCCAGTGTGCCCCGCCATCCCCATCTGCGGCGCAAGGCGCTATATTTTTTTTATTTGTGGATCGTTTTTTTTCGCTTTTGGCGTTTTGGCACTCGTTGCTATCCGCTGCCTAGGGCGACCGCTTCTCTCTCAGGATACAGAAATTCTGAGGCTTCTCTCTACCCCAGGGCCGGCGCTGCCAGTCTATTTAAGTTCGACAAGAGTTCCACGAAAAGTTTTATAGGTATATTATTTATTCGGATTTATTCCGGACATTTTTGCACACGCGGTAATAGTCAAACCCTTACTTACATTAGTCAAAACTTTTTTGGACCTGAGAGAAATAAAAAAATTACTAAGGTTGAACGTACAACCTTAGTCATCTGCAATATGCAGGAAACAATATATTTTTACGACGAAAAAAGGAAATTCTCTAGTCATCGCGTAACGCGTATGTATATTATATAATAATGTCAAAATTTGCTTTATTGTTACAATAATTTGCGTTACAATAATGTGAATAGGCGCCATACTTGAAGTCGTTTTTATCGGCTTTAAAGTCCATTCTGCTATACTCTCAGTTCGTTAAACAGTGATTACAGCATCCAGTTACACGTGGACTATAAAATTATATGTGCTTAGTGGAAGCTTCCCGTAATGTGATGGGATAGAAAGATAGGTCATTTGAGATAACAGCGCTGAATTGAAAATGGGTTTTGCTTTAGAGACTGAAGCAACAAATTTGGTATTAAAGTTCAAATTTTAGTCAAACCTGGATTCTAAATTAATATAAACAAGTGGATGAAAAACGTAATAAGTGCATATAAAGTTTGAGGGTTGCCCTCGATTTCCCTAGGATCCTATCATTAGATCCTGATCCTATAATCCGATATATCCTGGCGGTACCCTTATGTAGCTGGGTCTCTTTAGAATATTTCTCACTCGAAAAAAAAATGGGTGCCGGTGATGGATGGGTTGAAAGTTTATATGAAACTCTACACGTACGAAGTCGCGGGAAACATCCAGTCTAGTGAACTTAGTACCTACTATGAAAAGTACAATTAGTACCAACTTCGTGTAACGTTCATGTCTGGTTTCAGGCTTGGTTGGAATGGTAGAGAGTGCGTTTTGCGGATGCTTTGCGAGTCCAGCAGAGAGAAGAAAGAACAAGGAACCTTTCTAGAAGAAATTATCCGAGCTACTTTCTCGTAAGTTATAGTCTTACTACATAATTTTTGCATTAGAACTGCGTGATCTAATTCTGCTATCACCATTCAAAACAATTCTCTTATGATGGGAATCCCATTCAAACGCACAAAAAATTTCCAATCAACTTTTTTGAACCGAACAGCAGAGGTGTGGACCTCTTTACAAGCGTCTTTCTTTCCGAACAGGTAACAATCCGGAGTTGTCCAAGACAAAAGTGAATAGGTATTTCTTAAACAAACGTCCTAGTTTTCGATTGCATCTTTGCTTCCCAACAGGTAAGATTGTGGTGAAACGCATGCCACGTTATAAAAAATAACAGAGTGCCATCACGCCGTGCCCGGTTTCAACTGCTGTGAACATAGGATGAACGTTCTGAACATAGGCCTCCCCCTTAAAACTCCACACTGAACGACAGTTTGCCATCTGCATCCAGTGGAATGATGCAAATAATGACTAAATATTAATATTTTCAGATTACCAAAGGGTCGCGAATTTGAAGTTGACCACCATAAGCTATACGACCAGGCCTCTGGGAGCCACGGGCACTGTGGTGTCCTATACCCGGGCTGCGAAGATTTGCATGGACTGCAGCTCTACGATCAGTTAGCGAGTAAAATGATTTAAAAAGTTGTTTTCGTTTTTTTTATTTTATTGGTCCTTTTCCTCAATTCTCTATTCCCTACCAAATAAAGGCTATTTTTAAACTGCACGGCTAATCTGCTGCTATAAAATTAAATAAATATTAAACTCTAATATTCCCAGTAATTTCACAGCAAATATTATGCGTCATTATTAATCAGTGTTAATATTTGCACACTTGGCAGTAGGTAGAAAAATAGAAATTCTAATATAAAACGCAAAATTTTTAATTCTCGTCAGTAATTCATGTAAGTAAGAGTATAAAATTCGACAATAAGCAGAGAAATATAATTAAAGAATTTTCTCGAAGTCAAGCTCTAACGCACAAACGATAAAGCTGGGTTTCTATCTCAAAAGCTAAGCAATGCCAAGAGATACTGGTAAATAATCTAATATTTGCATCATTCTATACCATAACAACTAAAAATAATTGGCCAAGAGCGTGTCGAGACACGCATATGGTAGGGTTCCGTAATCAAAGCCATATAATTGTAGTCATAGTTCAGAAAATTATGGTTATGGAAAAATTCGAACGAACGAAGCTTTTTGGACTTAGCCAAATTTCAGAAATGTACCATCTCGACATAGCATATACTTTTTATGGTTTAAACATAGAGAAAACTGATTGAGAAACATTATTTGTTAAGACCATTTTACAGAAAAGTCAATGACCTATGAGATAGAACGCTTTGTATTTATTACAGTTTTATCGCTGTTACTCAAAAAGTCATCATCAGATAATGTTCTAAATAATTTTAAATGAAGGTTTTAAATATGAAATATCTGTGTTGTAAGATTCAAGTTTCTATGTATGTAAGTTTAGAAATGCAGGGGGACCAACTTTTTGCCACTTTGGCGGGCCACATTTTGTGTAGACGTTATAAAAAAGGAATGTATCAAACCTTACCTTCATTTTAAAAGACCTTTTCAACGACACCCCATTCGAGTAGTTGGAGTGAAAAAAAAACATTCTCATTTCACATGTACCACAGCCATCCCTATAATGATATATTATAAATTTTTTATACTTTTAAAATTGAGATCTACATACATCTATAACAACTGTCATTATGCAAAATTTCATTCACTTATTTTAATAATTATAGAAGTTAGTAGGTTTTAAAAAATTCGGACGGACGGACAGACAGACAGAAAGACGGACGGACAGAACGAATTAATAAGCGTTCCTTGTCGGGCTACGGAACCCTAAAAAAAGTTTTATAGTACATACATTGCAGAGAAGTTTTTGTAAATTTAGAAGTAGGTAAGTACATTTTTTAGTTTTCTCACTAGACAGGCATGAGGCTTAATCAATAATGGAACGTATTAACAGACTCAATCATAAACTTCTAAAATTGGTATTAATGTTATTATATAAATTAATTTAGTTAAAATTTGGAAATAACGAACACATTTTTTTAGACAATCATAATGAAATAAATATAAACCGCCTTACTTATAAACGTTACTTAAGTTAAGCTATGGTTAAAATAGCTCAACTTCTCGCTGACGGAAATTGTCACACGTGAAAACGAGACAGATAAATTTTAAGCATTGCTTAACTACAGTACAGTTGTAATTTATTCTTATCACATGGTAATATTTAAACATAATGTAGTAATATTGTAAATAATTGTAAGTACATAATTAAATAGAGTCCGCATAAATTTTGGGTTAAAAATATATGTAGCAAATACTCTGGATTACCACATTGGATACCTACCATAGCTACCACCATACCTTATACCTAACATACCTTTTAATCCTGATTTTTTTTTCCGTTAATTTCATTATAAAGGAAAACCCTCCCTAAAACAGCTTGTTTTTTTTTTGGAAAACGAACGTTAAGCATTTATGTAGCAGTAATTGGCTGATAAATACCAAATTTAAAAATAAACAGAAGGTTAGCTTGCGGATCCACCTTTTGAATGTTCAATCCATGTCGTACTGAGAGAAGACCTGGGGGAAAATGTTCCTAAATTACAAGCACAACACTAATAAGCATTTGTTATTAAAACTAGCGTTATATATTTTATAGCTTAGCTCACATTGGTCGTACAGCCTCACAACAAACAGTGCCGAAACAAACTTGGTGTAGTTATTGTTTATGGTACTGGTCTCACGGTTGGCGAGAGAAAGATTAAGGGCAGTCTAGACGTCTGTACCTATCTCCTATTTGGCACCGACTGTGTGTATCTGAAGCGTGAAATGTTAGCTTCAATATAAAAGTAAAAACCACCACTGTATATAATACAGTAATGTGTGCTTAAGACAATGGTAAAGAACATTGTTTTCTAAAGATTATCCAACTTCATCACCATCATAATCAGCTAGACTTCCACTGCTGAACATAGGCCCGCACACAGCCCGCCATCTGCATCCACTGGATGCCCGAGAACCTCACGATGTCGTCGGCCCAACTAGTAGAAGGCCTACCCAAGCTGCTTCTTCCGGGTCGTGGTCTCCACTCTAAGAACCTTTCTTCCCCATCGGTTATCAGTTTTTTTGTTTAGTTTTTATTTTTATGTGTATGTAGTTTTTTGTTAGTTTTAGACCACTTCGCTTGAAGGACTGGCTGGACCCCATTCCCACTTCAACTTGCAAATTTTTATAGTCGGCGACTGGTTCTTTAGCGAATATCCACGTTCCGGATTCTATCGCGCAAAGAAACTCCGAGAGTAGCTCTCTCCATTGCCCGCTGTGTGATTCTGAGTTTTTTCAAAAGGCCAACAGTTAAGGACCGAAACATTATACATCTGTTACTAATAGATTATTTAGTAAAAGATGTATTTATAAACAAATAATGATATATGACTTAAAGTTAACTTTTCAAATTCAATCGTTAAGTCAATCGTTGGTATATCTATACTGGGTTTCGCGGAAAGGGTCTACAAAGCTGAAAGGGGTCCATAGTATACATAATTATGAACAACTTTTACTATACGAGCAACGGTAGAAAACAGCCATTGACACTCGACAAAGGGTATAGCCTAAGAGCCCACGACGGCCAGACCTTCGTTATTTAATAAAAGCTGAAAATTCTTCTGTGCGTGTCCCCTATACAGGTAAGAACGACCAGGGAGTATAGAGTTTGGGTAGTGGTTACTTGGGCAGGTAACAGGTAGTAAAGGTGTATAAAATAGTACCTTAAATTCGTTAAAGTATAAAGCTCAATTTTTTTATATTTTATTAGGGATAACTTTAGAAATCTCGTCCTCCATTGCCGGACACTTATGACAGTTGCTACCCCCTGCCAGACACCCCTAAATTTTAATAAATTATAATTATACTTTCGTTACAGTATAAAAGCTAAAATTTATATATAATAAATAAATAATAAATAATATCTGGGACATTTTTGCACACACGGTCATCTGACCCCAAACTTGGTTCCTGGACCTTTCGGTTTAGTACAGCCTCTCCGCATAACCTTGTGTAGTTTTATGTTTATTTCTATAAAATTTAAATTTTTTGAATTGTAGGTATTTTGCGCCATGCAAAATTAAAAAAATATAGTTGAAGATGAAAAATAAATTGCGAAAAAAATTATAGAATTGCTAACGAAATGCTAATAAGACTGCAGACAGCCGCACTCCTCAAATTATTAGTATAAATAAAGTACTTACATATGTGCAATTATGTTGGAAATATATGGATAAGGTAGATAAATTGATTCAAAATGCAATGTTTAATTTGTATTTTTTTGACACGATAATATGGTACAAAATATAAAAATATGGCGAAATACACCTTTGTATTCATTGTGTCATGAAAAAATATGATCATATTATATATTGTATACTAACGTTGTTTTTCAAGAAGCATTTGATGGCATATTATCACAGCCTATTCTGCGAAACTTATAGGGATTATTGAGATACAATTATACAAACGACGTTACATGCTCAAGATTTAAAAATACTATGTAGTTTCACTTCTCAATGTACTAGGCATCACATAATATTTAGAGCTGTGAAAATAAAAATAAACAGATTAAAGAGAGTTTTTGAACGATACCTACTACGTTAGCGACGGCAGCGCCACCCTGTCAAACCTCATTCTTCTTTTATGTGCAAGCGTCGCAAAATCAAATAATTTTATAAAATTCTTATTTTTCGTTAATTTTGTGAAAAAGTATTTGTTCATGAGTGTCATCATGGGGAAAAGGAAAAGAGAATATCTTTATTACAAAATACGTCGGAAGATTCGACATTTAGGACAAAAGTTACGCAGCTCGTCAACAAAACCGAATGATAAAGGTTGATTATTTACGGGATATTTACCGTGGTAAGGTTTTGAAAGGAGCTCCCGGTATTTTTCCGTCTTCCCGTGAATATGGTGATGTAACTGCGCCGAAATATCGGGAGCTCCTTCCGCAACCTTACCACGGTAAATATCCCGTAAATAATCATATAACTGTAGTGAACAACCGTGATAGTTTAAAACAGTGTTTTATTGAGATACAGTTATATGATTATAATCGGGACATTAACCTTTCCCTTTCATACGCACCCTACATTCCTACATTCCTATTCCGCCCTCCTTTATATTTTTTTTCCCTTTTCAACCAATTTTTCTCATTCTTCCTGTAAGTGTGGTGCATGTAACTACGCCGAAATATTGATAACTTCATCCACAACCTTATTGCGGTAAATATCCAGTTAATAATCATATGACTATACTTAGTGTATTAACGAATTTCGTTTTAACCCCTATGGTACCGATAACACAAACGTCGAAAACCATTGCGACAATTATGTTAATTACCTGCATGGCTAGCATGTGCACTGTGGCAAAATCTTGTCGCCACTTTGTCAAATGACAACCTGACAAGGTGCCTACGGTTTCATATACGCCTGTCCCGCTTTGGCAGATAAAAAAATTGACAAAAAAATTCGCGTGCGCATGCTAGCCCAACTGGAAATTTCCGTAGAACATCAAATAACGATCAAAAACCTGACACTAAACTAGGTAGATTTGACATGAAGCGTCAGCCAAAAGAGTCCATATTAGTCCTTTCTTCCGTTTTTGTACTCTTTAACAGTGTACTGATGGTAAACAATCACGTGGACACAGTTTACCATCGTAATGCATTGTCTAAACGTACAGCTTTGCTCGCCGTTGTATCACTCACCTTGTCAATATAGTTACAAAGTGACAACATTTGTGACACGCTGTTCAAAAGTTGCCCTTATTAGAGCGCCTTAAGCTCAGCTGAAAACCATAAGTCCTAGGTTTTAGAATTATAAATAATCAGGTTCATTGTCAAAATAATTGTATTTCTAATCTGGTGTTCATTGGTTATAAAATTGTGACAGTCGAATAAAACTATGAACTTATTAGGCGTGTTTCTATTAGTTTTGGTAGTTCAATGTGACTGTTTATCAAATTCTAGTGACAATCAGTGTTTGAATGTGAAGACTGATCTTGGGTCAGTAAGGAAACGAAGACACCTGACTTTTCCGGATGCTACGAGTGTCGTGGTAAGTTTGACTTTTTTTATGAGAAATGCAAGGCGTTGAGTAATTTTCTTTCGGCCCCGATGAACTTATATTTGAGTCACAAGTGAATGGGTCCATTTAGGCAAATGTGCTATAGCTATAGCAGAATTCGAAGATCTTTTCATGTTTAACATCGTGCAAAATGAGGTCAAACGCATATATTACGAATTAAAGGCTTACATTAATGTACTAAATAACTGTTATTAAATTTTATTTATTTTTTAAATTTATTACGGTATAAAATTACTTAGATAACTATTCAGTTTTTGACTGAAATCACTGAGGGAATATATGTTAGAAAATATGTGAGTAAGACTTATTAGTCTTCCTTGCATACTGTCAACAAAAATTTGCAATTTGTTTGAGCATTTGGAGTGTCTTCAGTTAGACATTTAACGGTCTATGGGCAGTATAACTGTTTTTGTAGCGTTAGTGTTAGCTTATATTTTGTTTATTTAATAAAGGCACTTGCCCCATTAAAAAACAATTTGTTCACTGTCTGAATAATTATGTGAAACTACAAAATGTATCTTATTACCTCGTTCCAGCTCACAATATCCCTTGTAAAGGCGTTCATGACTCACGCTCCGTCTGGATGGAACATTGCCCTGGAGATCGATGTCCTCTTCCCGCTGCCAGACGAGAAGTTCACCAACCGGTACTTCAGGAAGAAGCTGCATCACAAACAGAAGAGGGAGGTTTGGGAGAAAATACAGCATGCTTTGGATTTGTTAGTCACTTTCCATGCCTCTTTTTTAATATCTATGATGATAATGTGTTCCGTATTCAATTCATCCACTCCAAACTGACTCCAGTTTTGTTCATAGAAGATGAGAATGGGTTTAGGTTGGTCAGTATTATATTTTGATCAGTAGTTTCGGGGTTGGCTAACGAAATAAGCAAAACATTCAAGTATTTGACGAGGCGCTGGTTAAAAAGATGTCACACAGCTTCCAGCACGGAGGGAGGGTAGCCCGTCTGTCCATATTTTATTTTGGAGAATGTGCACAAGAGCTGTTTGAGCTGATCCCATTATCCAATTTCTGCCAAAGGACATCGAGGCAATCATTCCATCCTTACGTCGCAAACATTGATAAAGTTCGCACATAGCGTTTCCGAAATGCCAAGGAAGAATGGAATGCACTCCCTGCGTCGATGTTACCTTATGACGATATAAGTTAATCAAGCGTTCGGGGCGTTTACGTAAATTGCACAGGCTCGAATCTTGCCAGTTGAATTGTCTATAACATTTAAATAGTATTCCTTTTTACTTTCATTCTCAGTTACAATATAAACGGCCACTCCTGCATCATACGCGGGATCTGCGAGTCAAAATCTTACCTAGCGCCGCCGGGGAAGTCCCTCGTACATGACATACTAAGAGTTGTGTTCACGTAAGTAAATAATTATTAAAGACTAGTTGATACCCGCTAATTTCATACCCGTAGAGCTCAGCCTTCGGCTTCTCTACTATGGTTAAATGATTATTTACGGGATATTTACCGTGGTAAGGTTGTGGAAGGAGCTCCCGATATTTCGGCGCAGTTACATGCACCATGTTCACGGGAAGACTTCCTTCCACAACCTTACCACGGTAAATATCCCGTAAATAATCATTTAACTTTAGTGAACAACCGTGATAGTTCTCTACTATGACCCACTCCAGGAACACAAAATTTTATTAAAATCGGTCCAGACGTTTACTCACCGTTTAAACCTTCCCTGAACTTCCACAAATATTTCAAAACCAAAATCAGCTAAATCGGCCCAGCCTTAGCGAGACAAACGAACAGCAATTGATTTTTATATACATATATAGTAGATTTATAAGTATTTATTTCTTAAATCTATCAAAACGGCAGGTTGAAGCATCGCATTAGCATTTTATTTGCCATGCATTAGCTAGTTAGTTAATAAGGGCACGTTGCCTGATAAAAAAGTATACCTATTTAAGACATTTAATCATAGATCTGGGTGTCTTCAAGTCAGGAGTGAATTGGTTTCTTCTAGGCAAGCGTGATCCACCGTAGGCCGCATCATCGCTTAACATCAGGCGAGTTGGCGGCCAAGCGCAAGCCTATTCTACAATAAATAAAAAAAAAGATCTGTATCAGGTTAGAAGCTACTTTGCGTATCGGTTTCCAGTCTTGTAGTTGGATCAGAGCTGCAACTTAATTCGCATCTTCGCAGTATCACGATTCACATCATTAATAAAAATCAAATTGTGCCATACTAAAACGTGAAAAACTTTCGGATGCAGTTGGCCGTGTGAATTAAGTTAATCTAAGACAAAATTTCTCAAGTGATTTAAAAAAAAAAGTGGCATGCTTAGATTTTATTCCATTTGTCATGCTTGCGGCCTCTAACTTGTTAAAGAGATCTGGGCATTTGAGAGTGCAGATTCTTCATAATATAACTAGCAAACCCGGCGAACTCCGTTTCGCCACCAGATGGCTTCGTTTTATGTAACATTTCGTTTGGTGATTAAAAGAAGAAACATTTTTTTCTGTTGAAATTTTTCCTTAATTCTCTTTGCTATAAACCTCACGGAGCCCGAGACCTTTCCAACGAATGCAAAACCGTGGAAATCGGTTCGTGCGTTCTGGAGTTATAGCGTCAGGAAGGAAAATCCAACTTATTTTTATATAGTAGAAGAAAGATAAACATGAAGCGCAAAAAGGGTTTCTACAACTAACTTTCCGGGCTGGTAAAGCACCGTCGATACTGCTAGTATTGCAGGTGTCTATAGGCGGCGGATTCTGCTTACCATCAGGCATACTGCATGCAGGTTTGCAATTCTTTTTACCAAAAAAAGGCAAATAAGCTGGGGGCCACCTGATGGTAAGTGGTCACCGCTGCCTATGGACACCAACAACACCCGGGGCATTGTCAGTGCGTTGCCTAACTTTGAAGACTTTACTCACCCTTAGTTTCAAACAGTCCAAATTATATTTCGGAGGATAAACCGAAGGTGGTAGGCCATCCAACAAACTTACAGGTACGTGGCAGAAACAATCGAATAAATCGAACAATTCGTGACTTCTACGTGTCTATAATCTGTGGATGGCATTTTTGGCGATAGCAGTCGGTTCGGTGGTAAAAACGGGATGGAGAGATATGGTGAAACAGTTCATCAGAGCATTCCCCGTTATAATATCTGTGGAGCAAACTGAGCGAAGCAACGTCCCGGCGCAAGCTCAGCGGTTCTCACTTAGCCGCCAGATAGGTTCGGGTCATCGACAAGTCTAACGGCCCTTCTCTGCAAGGAGTCAGAGGATCGAACTGGTATTTCGATACGTCACTCTGTTTTTTTTTAAAATTTATGTTGTACATTGGCTACCAGCTACAATTTTGCGTTAAAAAAGCTAGTTTTCACTAGCTTCTGGTCACTTTCATGACGAGAATTCACTGTTTTCATTCTTTTTTTTGGACCCATTATTTGATACGACGCATTTAAAAAATGTGGTAGACGTAAAAATAAATCAATAAAAAAATACTAATTAATACCTGTGAAAAATTATCCTGCTGCTTTTTCTTCCCTCCAAATATAGTTTTTTTAAATTTTTATCAAAAACGTTACGGCCATTGCAAAGTTAAGCAATTGAGGCCTTACTTAGAAACGTTACTCAAGTTGATCTATGTTTTAAAAAGCTCTCTCAACTTCTTGCTGACGGCAATCGTCACACGCGAAAACAAGACGGAGCATATTTAAGCGTATATCAACTTGAGTAACGTTTTTAAGTAAGGCCCTTGATCTAATAATCACACAATATCAAAATAGAAAATAACAATTATTATTTCGTTTCCCGCTAACTGCAAGAATGGCCGCAATCGGAACCACACAGGCAGAAGTTAAATTGATTCAGGAACAGTTTCCGTTTCAATTGAAAATTAAGCTTCGGACTTTTCTATTTGTGCAGCAAAATTTGACAGTAATGTTAAGATAGTTCATTCGAAATAAGATATTATATAATAATGGTCCAATTGTTCTACCTTGAGTTACATCTATTTAAATTAGTACTCACTAGTACGTAGTAGAGAATCTCTGGTCGCAGTTTTAGGACATACCCGGGGGTATGTCCTAAAACTGCGACCAGAACCACCGGAGGATGGGCAGCAGCGTCCTAAGAGTACACGGTGAACGTACTGCGATCCCCAAGCCACCTGCCAAGCGTGGGGATTATGGCTACACCCCTCTCTATGAGGGAGGCCCTGTCCAACAGTGGACGTTAATTGGCTGATGATGTGATGTGTGATGTGAAATTAGTACTTTAATTGCTGTTTTACAGATTTTATTTTAATAAGATAGATATAAAATAAAGTAAGCAATAGGGATGTTCACATGTATTGAAAACCAGTAGAATAAAAGAAAATACCCTTTTTAAGTTCTAAAAACGAAGCTTTTTATTATCAAAAAATTATAAAACATAATTTAATTCACCAAACTATACATATTTTCTCACAAATCCAGTAAAAAAACGATCGTTTGGTAATTAAAATGATTATTTTTCTGAATGGAGCGTGCCCTGTGAGCTGTGCCTATGACTGATATTAGCCGTAAAAAAAGTTTCAAGGTTATTTCTATATTATATACTAGCCGTCTGCCCCGGCTCCGCACGGGTGTAAGCTCGGCCTTCGACCTCGCTACAAAATATAACATAGCCTTGTGTCACCCGGGGATAGTGTAGCTTCCCAAAAGTGAAAGAATTTTTCGAATCGGTTCAATAGTTTCGGAGCCTATTCAATGCAAACAAACAAACAATCAAATCTTTCCTCTTTATAATATTAGTATAGATACAAGGAGATGTGTGAAACCATGGGGTGCAGCTATTATCCTATAACTAGGTATGACTACAGATTCATACCAGATCAACTGTTTATCGATCCTTAAATAAATTGAAAAAATAAAATAAAAAATATAAGATCCACATAAATTATCATAGGGATGTGTGGAAACTCTACAATGGTTACTACCAAACGCATAGAGTAAGGGTTGGTTGATTTTAACGAGTCCTATAGCAATAGTCGTAGAAAAATCGACATCGTTTAATAGTACGCGGCGCTTTGATTCCACTTTTATGGTGGTTTTATGGTACGAAGCGCTTTGATTCCACTTTTATTGTGCAAACTACTAGTCTGTGGATAGCGCTGCCTGAATGGGTGTGTCCCGATAGTTACAATCTGGGCGTCTTCAAATCCGTTTCTTCTAGGCAAGCGTGCTCCATCGTAGACCGCATCATTGTTTAACATCAGGCATGTTGGTGGCCAAACGCAAGCCTAATGCTAAGGAAAAAGCTCCACAATTCACCACCCGACTCTATCATCAGACCCTCGTCAACCCATCGAGTTTGAGCCTCTTTGGCAAGTCACCAACTATCGTTTAATTTACGCCCTTGTTGAAATAGAATTGGCAGTATTTGATGTAGTTTATTAAACACTAGAGCCAAACGTGCCATTATATTGTCATAAAAGTATAAAAAACGCATAAGACTAAATTTTATTCACAGAACAGTTACTGGTTTGCTACTGCTTTCATTCCGATTTCAACGCAATATGAAACACAATACGCAGATGTCAAGTTGCTGTTCAAAACAGCATCAAGAGTGCTGATTTTTCTATGGAACATCTTGAATGCCAATCCCTAATATCCGCAGAATATTGAATTAAATTGGCGCTAGGTTGGCATTCAAGAGTGTTCAAGAGTACGAAGTGTCATAATTCCAATACCGATCGATCGGAATTGTGTTGGAGAGTAAGCCTGCTGCTACACGCGTCATTCACGCGGATTTCATACACCCCATGTCACGCTTGATGTGAATCGGTCAATGAACTTGTTTTTGTTTCCTTCTACTTTCTTTACACAACGGTAAAGAAACTAGAATGATACAAAAACAAAGTTCAAATAATGTTATTCTCTAAAATATTATCTTCTATTCCAGAGCTTCTGATCGTGAAGAAGAGTTTATAGAAGAAATGAAAGAATACTACGACTTTTCAGATCCAAATTTTTGCGATCGCATCAATGACTGCCCATTTTCACTTTTAGATTTTGTATTAGCTCTAGGTAGATGATAACAATAAATGTATATGTAATGGAATTGAATGGTTTTTACTCTGTAAAGCCTATTGCAGAAAATTTGCAGTTACTTGGGCAATTATTGATTGTAAGCACATTGTAGGTATTGTACGCAAGTTAGTGTTCAAAAATAAAAGTATAATAAAACAAATTACTTAATGTGCAAAATAGAATGAAAATTTCAATTTAATTGAAATTAAACATTTTTAACAGGATTTTATCTTGTGTATTTTAAAGTGTTGTCAGTGTTTTTCTATATAGAAAGATGGATTGTCAATTTTAGTCATCATCAGCCAGAAGACATCCACTGTTGAACATAGAATCAATTCTTAGATTTCCATATTGAATGACAGTCTGCCATCTGCATCCATCAAATGCCCGCGACTCTCATAATGTCGTTGGTCCAAATAGTGGGAGGCCTACCTACGCTGCGTCTTCCAGTTCGTGATCTCCACTCAAGAACTTTTATTTTCTTAAGGTTTTCAGTTATCGGTTCTTTGAGCGATGTATGCCAGCCAGATGTCACTTGCAATGACAATGGCAATGAATTGTCATTGCAACTTGCAAATCTAAGCGGCTTTGTCGGCGACTCTATTTCTTCAGCGAATATTCTTGTTCCGGATTCGATCGCGCAAAGAAACTCCGAGCATAGCTCTGTCCATTGCCCGCTGCGTGACTCGAAAAGGCCAGCAGTTAAAAACAACGTCCCAGTACCATATATCATAATTTACATCCCATATATGTTACCATTTTAGTACGGGAGCCCTAAATACACTTTGGACCTAGCGTTAATAAAATTATAAAAATAATTTAACCGAGCGTAAGTTACTGCATATCGTGCGCAATGGATATTAACCCTAATCAGAGGTTTGCTTGACGATGACTTCTTTTGCTCTACGACTGAAACTGAGATGGTTGCTAACATAAAAAATATTACGGCAAAATTACAGCGCAAAATACTAAAGAACCGGGTTAAAATGAGATTCGATTTATTTCTAAGTATAAAAATTTACTTTGGGTCGAATCATATCGTGTAAAATTATGTACGTACTTGAATGTACCTTGAACTATAGTCATGTCAAAAAACTTTATGCATAACGTAAAGGAAAGCATTTTCATGTAAGTATCACAGACGAATTTGAAATTTAACAATATGTGTTAGAGAATAAATTTAAGTAACAAAATGTACGAATTCCACAGTTGTTCGAGGTCGTGACTAAGCTAATGAGAAGAGACAGCAAGTCTTGCTCTAATTCTTTGACACAACATCCCGGGTCAGCGAACACGACGCGTTCACGAATCGAGGTATAAAGCAATAATGTGGATAAGACCATTGACTCGGACAATTCTTGGAAAAACTTTAAGCTTTTTAATGATTTCTAATTAGGAATTAAACATAAAGAATTGATGATATCTCGCAAATAGTATGACACACTAGTTGCATAAAAAGGCAAGTTGCGTAAACATTATGTATGCAACATTATTTTAATGGGCATGCGTAAGTCAATTCATCATCATCAGCCAGAAGACGTCCACTGCTGAACATAGGCCTCCCCCTTTCCTTTAGCCTCCACACTGAACGACAACATGCCATCTGCATTCACTGGATGCCCGCGACTCTCACAATGTCGTCGGTCCATCTAGAGGAAGGCCTACCTACGCTGCGTCTTTCTGTTCGTGGTCTCCACTCAAGAACCTTTCTTCCCCATCGGTCATCAGTTCTTCGAGCGATGTGGCCTGCCCATTGCCACTTCAACTTGTTTCAAATCTTAATAGCTATGTTATTTTCCGGATTTAATCGCGCAAAAAAACTGGTGTACCAAGATGGTATAACATGGAACATAATGATTTCTTAGGTTTTCCCGATTATTACAAATTGATATCAAACACTTTAACACACACTAAACTACACACTAAATTGAGAACTTTTTTGTGAGCATGACCTAACACGTTGACAACTTAATTAATTTTGATAATCCTCAAACCATGCCAAGGAGAACCAGTAAATTTATAGGATGCTACATGAAGCTATTAAAAAAAACAATCATATGGGGATAACAGATGGGGAAGAAAGATTCTTGAGTGGAGACCGCGAACCGGAAGACGCAGCGTAGGTAGGCCTTCCACTAGATGGACCGACGACATTGTGAGAGTCGCGGGCATCCAGTGGATGCAGATGGCAGGATGTCGTTCAGTGTGGAGGTTAAAAGGGGAGGCCTATGTTCAGCAGTGGACGTCTTTTGGCTGATGATGATGATGATCTAAAATTACTGTTTGCGTTCTATTATGTAGATATGACTCTATGAGTTTTAGGGCATTACCTCTTATACTCACATTTTCTAATTTGTTTAGTAGTGTATCATGTACTACACAATCAAAAGCTTTGTATAAGTCTAAAAACATAGCAATACCTGGTTTCTTTAGGTAAATGTCCTCACTTAATTGTCTTAATAATTGAAATATAGCCGAAGAAGTGTTTTTACCCTTTTGAAAACCATATTGATTATTATTTATGATGTTGTTCTGGTTAAAGAACTATGCCAGTCTATCATAAATGACTTTCTCAAATATTTTTGAAAAACACGGAAGGAGTGCTATTGGCCTGTAGTTGTTTGCATCTTGTTTTGAACCTTTCTTATGGATTGGTTTGATTAGAGCTACTTTAAGGTATTCTGGGATGCGTATGACTTCTTATAGATAAAAAGCATTCTTCTGTTGATTTACTAAAACAATCATTCGTAGTTACGATTAGTGTTCCACAAAACACATTTTTAAGGAACTAACTGTGACAACATCTTAAGTAAGTTAAGAGTGTGTTAATTACATTTAGTTTTGATTCATTTTTGCGCGTGAAAACAAAGTTCGCGAGAAAAATAAATGACATAGGTGCCGTAAATAGGGGTATATATTAAACACTGTTTTAAACTATCACGGTTGTTCACTAAAGTTAAATTATTATTTACGGGATATTTACCGTGGTAAGGTTGTGGAAGAGAAAGAGAAAGAGGGTAGATCGTTTTGGCTATACCTAACTTTGAACTTTTTCACCAACCACCCGCATTCTTCAGTCTTCCCGTGAACATGGTGCATGTAACTGCGCCGAAATATCGGGAGCTCCTTCCACAACCTTACCACGGTAAATATCCCGTAAATAATCATTTAACTTTAGGGGTATATATTGTATTGCATTGGGAAAGAATTTTTAGATTCGCATTACTACTTCCAAAGAATATTTATATATATTACCTCATACAAACATACTAAATTCAACTATTTATAATTATTACTAGCCGCCCGCCCCGGCTTTGCACGGGTGTAAGCTCGGCCTTCGGCCTCGCTACAAAATATATTATAGCCTATGTCACCCGGGGATAGTGTAGCTTCCCAACAGTGAAAGAATTTTTATAATCGGTTCAGTAGTTTTTGAGTTATTTCGTTACAAACATACAAACATACAAAAATAGGTACAAATCTTTCCTCTTTATAATATTAGTGTAGATTACACACAAAAATATAATTGACACGTTCTTAAAGCTCTTGTATTTTTCATCATCTTCAATGATACACTGCTGTTCAACAGAATATTTCTTATACAGGATCAAAATTTATTTCATCATCATCAACATCCTAACATAATATAATTTATTTATTATTTATTTATATATTGTTATTAACTAAAACGGCTACAAAAAGCCAATTAAATTAGTTGATTAATACATAATTCAAATAAGTAAGTGTATAAAAATTCGTCAATATAAAAATAAAATAGTAATTATACAATTAGAAAATTATGTCTATTAGCTATCATATTCATATTCATCATCATCATCATACCTTGCACACCTTCTTCTGACAGACCCTCAAATATTCAGACCAGACATCCTTCCATTCATCCGCAAACAGATTACAATCAGGTGTCATGGACAGGAGACGGTTGAGCGAATATAATCAATCTATAGTCCACTACTGAACATAGGCCTCTCCCAACGCACGCCACTTAGCTTCGGCTTTAACCAATAAACATCACCAGAACACCAGTGGATAACTTGTGCATTCTACCTGTCATGACTTACAGTGCAGAAACGTGGACACTACAGTTGGGAGTGGTTCACAACTTCAAGGTGGCTCAGCGGGCTATGGAAAGAGCTATATCCTTGCCGTTTATATGAGGGGTCGTATCCGGAAACTTTATTTATCAAAGGTTAAATAAAAAGATGATACGAGAGGATAAATATAAAGAGTTGAAGAAAGTAGAAAGATTAAGGAGACGCTGAGCAAAGTAAGAAAGTGTTTAATTATATTCCACACTATTCTATTCCATTCATTAAAATACACCAAAGGGTGGTGTGTTAAGGCATGCGCACACACTTCTATAATGCATGCTTGGATGGAATGCGTGATATACAAATGAGTCGTTTGTAAGCAAAAGACCGCAATTATAAGGAGGAAAACATAATTATTATTCTAACAAGTTGCCTTTTGAAAATAAACCGGCCAAGTGCGAGTCAGGCTCGCGCAGTGAGGGATCCGTATCACCACAAAATACAATATTTATCAATTAAAAAAACCGACTACAAAATTAGTAAAATATGCAATTTCGTTTCGGTGAATGAAATGATAAGGTCATCCAAGTAATCGAATTACGTTGCTTAACTTGGTAATAAACAGAAATTTGTCACTGACTCGCACTTGGTCATTATTTATTATTTTTAACCGACTATGAAAAAGGAGCAGGTTTCAATTCGACTTTTTTATGTTTGTTACCTCAGAACTTTTGGCTGGGTGAACCGATTTTGATGATTCTTTTTTATTTGAAAGGTGGTGCTTCCTGTGTGGTCCCATTTTAATTTGGTTCGATTCCGAAATTTTTATGAAGTCAGTTTTTTTATATTGATAATTATTACACTAGCTAGAGCAAATACAAAAATACATTTGTTGTATGGGGACCGTCCCCCTTTAGTTTTTACTTTTTGACTTTATTATTATTTATTATTTATTCCACCGTCACATTACAAATTCTGTGAAAATTTATATTGGCTATTTATTATGGTTCGAAAGATATAGCCGTTAAAAGACAGGATGGACAGACAGACAGACAGCAAAATCTTAGTAATAGGTTCACTTTTACAATCGTTTAAATCCTGATAAACTGAGAAACTATCTTAGGTTATCATTTTGTAATCAATTGCTTTCATTGCCGTGTACTATTTTACCGGAATCTCTGACCCGTTTTTTGACTGCCCCGGTGGCTCAGTTGGTAGTGAACCTACTTTCTGCGCTTGGGGGCGTGGGCTCGATTCCCATCTAGGACAAACATTTGTGTGATGAACATTTGTGTTTGTTCTATGTCTGGGTGTTAATATCTATTTAAGTATGTATTTAAAATATATATGTATGTATATCAGTCTCTGGCTGCCATATTACAAGCTTTGCTTAGTTTGGGGTCAGATGACCGTGTGTGCAATAATGTGCCAGATATTTTTTTATTCTTTCTTTCAGTGGTGATTTAGTAGGGTGCAGTTTCAAATAGCGGAGGTTGTCAGTCAGCTCAGCATATTTGTTCATGTCCTTGACAAGTAAAAGAGTTCGGTAGCGTAGAATTCCTTTTACAACGGAATCCCTGCTTTTCATATCATTATGAAAGGCAATATGGCTGAAATGATGATGATGATGATAAAAGTCTATATGGCATCACAATCTTCGTGTAAAACCACTAAAGGAGTTGGAAAAAACTATGTAGCAAAATATCAGTTTTCCGCATCTTTCATGCGTTGATCACGCACTATCCACGGAAGCTCAGTGAGTGTCTTGCCTAATCTGAAAATCGCTTGTCACTTCATGACATCACAACTTCGTTACTATATCCGTAGTAACAGTTCAGTAAACACGCACAATGATCTATTTCAATAATTGTGTAGTAGTAGTGCTATTTCTCGCTGTAGGGAGAGGTGTTGCGTTGAATACGACAGTGGACCATTGTCCCAATGAGAAAAATAATATTAGTTCTATGAGGAAAAGGAGGCATATTGCGTTTCCCGATGGGAGTACTATTTCTGTAAGTACTTGTTTTTTTGATCCGCACACTTCCAACTTATTTTTTTGCAAGTTTTGCTGGTAAATAAGCTTTTTAATGTTCTCATGCCCATAAATCATATTTATCAAGCTTTTCAAACCTGTTAAAGTTTGGTTTACTATTAAGAAATTTGCTTCCATATCACAGAAACTATTTCATTTGGTAATAAATTTAGTAGTTTATTCAGTCCAAATAGAATAGAATAGAAAACTCTTTATTATTCACACCAAAAATTACAAACGTACATAGTAGGTAACATAAAAAACAATTTAAAAACTAGTGAAACAATTGACGGCCTTATCGCTATAAGCGATCTCTTCCAGGCAACCTTAGTATGGAGAGGACATACAGAAGTGGTAAGGGACGGGGTGTGATGTAATAATGGAATAACTGGTATATAAAGCATAGCAAAAATTAGATAAAAGATAAACGAAAAAACAAATAGATGTTTCTAACTTAAAACTTAGGATTTCATATCTGCATTTGCTAAATGAAAGTAAAATACTAATAAGATAATTAAGTATAAGAACTATTTTATTTGAAATTACTTATGATTTTATTATATTACATACATTTATTTACAAGATAACAGATACAAAACTAAAACCAAGGTACAATAAACTTAACAGCTTAACAGAAGAAAATAAAAACAGCATAGTGCAGGGCTTGATCAATAAAATGTACATCCCTATTTATGTTATGTAGGTTTTGGATATCTGTCCACCAGAGCGAAAACCGTAAATAATATGTGATTAATGACCTTATGAGCTATACCTATTTAAATTTTACGGATAGTACGAGTATAGAGATTTTATATAATAATTTTATATTGTATCAAATATGGGTTTATGTGCTTGTAATGAATTTTTTTATTATCATTCATGGAGAGGGAGGAACTCTATTGGATGAACTCCTTCTTCCAGAAGAGACCATCCAAGTGGACGTGGATGAGCCCCGATGGATCGACCAAAAATGAGATCGACTTCATCATGACGACCAAGAAGCAAATATTCAATTATGTCTCCGTGATCAGCAAGGTGAAAACCGGTAGCGATCACCGAATTGTCAGAGGCACATTAAATATCAACATCAAGCTCGAGAGGTCTCGTCTGGTGAAGTCCACGCTCCGTCCTGGTCATGCTCAAATCCAAAACCCCAAAGACTTCAAACTCGAACTGCATAATCGCTTCCAGGGCCTAGCCGAATGCGGAACTGTGGACGAATTGAACAATGGGCTGGTGGAAACTGTCCAAGCAGTGGGGTCCAAGTTCTTTAAGACCCCACGCCGAAAAAGACCTCAAAGCTCTCAGACGAAACCATTAAGTTAATGGAAGACCGGGCTGAGATGAGACTGCAATCTTCAGCTGATATGTCGGAATATGGCAAACTTAATAGAAGAATCTCGAAATCGGTGCGACATGATCTGCGTTCCTATAATACAAGATGTATTAGGGACGCAATTGAGCGGAACCAGGGCTCAAAAGTGTTCGCGAAGAATTCGTCTATTGGGAAAAGCCAAATGACGAAGCTGAAGATCGAGGATGGCAGTATCATTTCATCAAAGCCGGAGATTCTGAGAGAGCTCGAGAGGTTTTACGGACAGTTGTACACCTCAACACGACAGCCTATTGTCAGCGCAGCTCAGGACAAGAGAGCTAAACTGACCCGACACTACACTGAGGACATCCCAGACATCAGCTTGTACGAGATTAGAATGGCTCTGAAACAGCTTAAGAACAACAAGGCGCCGGGTGATGACGGAATCACGACAGAACTTCCGAGAGCGGGTGGAAAACCGGTACTTTTGGTCCTCCAGAAGTTATTTAATTCCGTCATACTCGAAGGTACTACGCCTGAAGCATGGCACAGGAGTGTGGTGGTGTTCTTCTTCAAAAAAGGTGACAACACCTTATTGAAGAATTATAGACCCATCTCACTTCTGAGCCATGTGTACAAGTTATTCTCCAGGGTCATTACGACCCGTCTCGAAAACAGGTTTGATGACTTCCAGCCTCCCGAACAAGCCGGTTTCCGTAAAGGCTGGAGCACCATAGACCACATACAGACGCTCCGCCAGATTATACAGAAGACTGAGGAGTATAATCGGCCATTATGCCTAGCGTTTGTAGACTATGAAAAAGCCTTCGATTCAATCGAGACCTGGGCAGTGTTGCAGTCCCTCCAGCGTTGTCATATCGACTATAGGTATATCGAAGTGCTGAAGTGTTTGTATAGAAACGCCACCATGTCGATCCGATTACAGGACGAGAGCACGGAACCAATCCAATTGCATAAAGGCGTGAGACAGGGAGATGTTATCTCTCCGAAACTGTTCACTAACGCATTGGAGGACGTTTTCAAGCTCTTGGACTGGAACGGATTCGGCATCAACATCAATGGCGAATACATCACTCACCTTCGTTTAGCCGACGATATAGTCATCATGGCAGAGTCGCTGGAGGACCTTAATACAATGCTCAGCGACCTCAGTAGCCTTTCCCAACAGGTGGGTCTTAAAATGAACATGGACAAGACAAAAGTCATGTCCAATGTCCATGTTGTACCCGTACCGGTAATCGTTGGGAACGATACTCTCGAAGTTTTTGACCATTACACCTATCTTGGACAGATTGTTCAGTTAGGTAAGTCCAACTTAGGCAAAGAGGTCGCCCGAAGAATCCAACTCGGATGGGCAGCGTTTGGGAAATTCTTGACATCTTCTCGTCCAAGATACCACAGTGCCTAAAGACAAAGGTATTTGATCAGTGTGTGTTGCCAGTGATGACATATGGTACTGAGACGTGCTCCTTAACTGTTGGCCTTTTGGAAAAACTCAGTCACACAACGGGCAATGGAGAGAGCTATGCTCGGAGTTTCTTTGCGTGATAAAATCCGAAACGTAGATATTCGCCAAAGAACCAGAGTCACCGACATAGCTATTAAAATCTGCAAGTTGAAGTGGCAATGGGCAGACCACATCACTCGAAGAACTGTTAACCGATGGGGAAGAAAGGTTCTTGAGTGGAGACCGCGAACCGGAAGACGCAGCGTAGGTAGGCCTCCCACTAGATGGACCGACGACATCGTGAGAGTCGCGGGCATCCAGTGGATGCAGATGGCAGGATGTCGTTCAGTGTGGAGGTTAAAGGGGGAGGCCTATGTTCAGCAGTGGACGTCTTCTGGCTGATGATGATGATTATCATTGAACTCAAAATTTATTACGGGTCGCTTTAAATAGTTAGGCAGCATTTGTCTGTAGAAAGTTTTAATGATCTCTAATTTTAACCACAGCAACCTATATAAGGTTTTAACTTGAATTTTGGGAAAGATTAACCACCCAAAATGCTTGCCTAAATTGCCATATTAGATAGCAAGCAATATCCAGTCCAAAATGCAAGCCAATCTTTTTGGAATAAGAATCATTCTCATAATTCTGGACAAAGTCCATCTTAGGCCAACAAACAATGAGTACAGTTTTTTTTATCTAAAGTGGTATCTGCCCGTACTGAACCCAAAAATTTGTACGAAAAGTAAAATATCGGTTCTCTCACAGAAATGAACTTGGATTTGTTCATTTTTTTTTTTACATTTTATCTTCCCTGCAAATATTTACCATTAAGGTGAAACGTTTCACTTTGGCGGGAAATTCAAATTTCCAACAGTTTTTTGTTCATGTAGCTAGGCCGAGTAATTATTGTAAACGATAATGATGTTCGCGAAAATTGATTATTATTCTTTACAAACTCGCGTAAAGTTATTTATCTCCAATGCAAATTATTACATACAATTGTCAATAAACAAATTTATGCTGTTTCAAACGGTTTATTGCCAAATGTAAGTAATATAGTGAGTAACTGATTAATAGCTGTACATGATAATATAAAGAACGACCAACAATTTTCGCGGAACACTGTGCCATTTCACAATAATTACCCGGCCTAGCTACAAGGACAAAAAAGCTGTTTGAAATTTGATTTTCCCGCCAAAGTGAAACGTTTCACCTTAATGCATTTACTAGTAATCTATGCATATACAGTAATCTATGAGTTAATTGTAAGTTAATGTTTTGTTTATTCCTATAATTTGACTATTGATGTAATTGGTCCATCTTAATCCTTTTCGATAATCAACTTTCAGATGACAACGTCAATAGTCAAGACGTTCATGACACACGTACCGTCAGGTTGGTATATGGTCATGGAAGCAGATTTGGCCTACCACCTGCCGGACTCAAAGTTCATCAGCGCTCAAACTAGGAGAAAGCTGCACCACAGGCAAAAACGAGAGTTCTGGGAGACGCTACACAATGCTTTAGAACTGTAAGTTATTTTGATGACTGAGTTTCATTTTCACCCAAGATGGAACGGGGATATATGCATTTGGGGTGCATAAGAGTTGAGTTAAGACTGTCACAACTTTTCTCCAAAGCCCGTATGTTTAAATTTTTGGCTGCCTTTCTAGACGATGATATACATCTCTAATGATTAGAAATATTGGTAAAATGTAGCTCTTGCTACAATGCAATATTATTTAGTTGATTAGATGTTATTAGTGTACCTTAGTTTTATTGTTTTCTCTTCACCATCATTAGCTTTTGTTGTTCACGTAGAAATCACAAGAAGTTTCTTGAGCCATATTGTGTGAAAATTAAAAAAATAAAACTGCATTGCACAAACTATTTTTTTTGTCTCTATTTCAGGCCTTACTAATAATCTAATTTTACATAATATTTTTTAATCAAATAAATAGGTGGTCTGGAAAAAATGCTCTTTTTAATAAAACAGCCTTGTGCTTCTATTTCATTATTTCTTCCTTACTGTGGTCTCATTAAAGCGTTGTTATATTCAATATTGTATCTCTGTCATTGAAAACATTTTAGGAGAAATATGAACGGGCGGTCGTGCATTGTCAGAAGCGTTTGTGAAGCCAAAACACTCCTTGCACAGCCAGGAAGATCCCTGGTCCATGACATACTGAGGGTGATATTTAGGTACGTGAGTTTTTAATGTTTAAGGTTTCGCTCGCAGATCAGGCAATCAAAGAAGATGGTTAGTACAATTATCGTTCGTTAAACATTGTAAATACGGCCCACTTACTAATTTTTCACGTACACTAAGAAACTTGCAGCGACAGCAATGAACTAACTAATAGTTCACAATGCAAAAAAATGAGCAAACAGGTCGTCTGCTGGGAGATTTTAACTAAAGGCATCAAGCTTAATTTAGGTCAGATACGGTCGCGCCCACCACGCCACCTTACCATATATCCCTTGTTTGCCTGATCTGAAGTACGCCATTGGATTGAGTGCATGCCTCGGAAAAGGCCTATTTCATAATAATCATTTGTTATGTTATGTACTTTCGTTCGTCTACGTATCTCCTCTTTTCTGATTCGATCTCGTAGAGAAACCCCGAGCATAGCCCTCTTCGAGCTTGCCATGATAATGAGGCCCATAGTGAGAGACCAAGTTTCAGTGCCGTATGTCATTACTGGCAACACATACTGGTTGAAGACTTTCGTCTCAAAACTCAGGTATTTTGGACGAGAAGACGTTGCGAAGTTTACCGAACGCTTTCCAGCCTAGCTGGCTGGGACCGCAGGAAACGCTGGATGCAGGTCGCTTCCAATCAGCCCTTTTGAAAATCGATGGAGGAGGCCTATTTCCAGCAGTGTTCGTCCTATGGCTGAAATGATAATGATGATGTTCTGTACTATGTTCAGTAGTTGTGAACAGTTGTTGGTTGATGATGATATGAGGGCATAAGGTTTTTTAGAGGGCGTAACATTATATCCCGTCTTGTTTGTTTATGACTCTGAATACATTTCATACCTTGTTTATTCTATAAGATAATGGAATGGGGATAAAGAATCAAAATACAGATTTACTCACAAAATCGTGAAAAGCGGAAGCCTGTGGAACGTGTTTGCTCGTATTGAAGCACGTTCGAGGATTACTTGGCAATTAGATAGCATATCTGATTCCGTGCCGCGGTATACACTGAGTGGTGATTCTGGGGCATTAGATATAGTTTCCATCTCCATCACTCTCATGAGAGTGAAGAAAAGCAAAAAAATATTAACCGGCTTCAAAAAAGGAGGGGTCCTAAATTCGATTGTTTTTTTCTTCATGAGCTTGTAACTGTCCTTACCCCGGTCGAAAGGTAATTTTGTATAGTAATAGTGTACATTATGGATACACTTGTGAACTTGACAATAATCTCCGCGAGTGCCTTTCTAGGATTGGAAACCAATAAATTTTGTTTAATTTATTGCTCGAAAACAGATTTCACATGTGCTTACTTGAACAATACCAATGGTTAAAGTTTAAAAACTGTAAGAACAAAAATTATACAGACAAAGCAGTTTTAAGAGATAAAGATACTCTTAAAGCCATAAATAATCAAGTAAATGTAGAAAAGACACTTATACGTTAAGTAAACATTTTTTTTGCTAAATTATCTTCTTTTGTTTAATAAACTCAAGCTGTTACAGAAAAAAATCTAACTCAAGAACTAATTTTGAGAACGTGAGAATAACACGCCCACGGACAATTTAGGTTCATTAACCAATAAGCAACATTTAAAATGAACAGGTTCACGCCTTAAGGGTTGACACTAAAATCGGGGATAAAAGGGATGCATTGTCTATACTTTATTTAGTTGTAAGAAGGAAGTTCGCCGCGGAACAGCCATATTTAATATTGCTGACGTGTGTTTACAGCGACACATAAAATCAGTGTAAAATGATTAGTTAGATATTGTATAAAATTATCAGTGTTGAATAATAATATATAAATTCATAGCGTGTGAGTGTGTGTGAGTGCCAGCGAACGAGTCGACAAACTGAAAAAGCTAAGTATTCTTTTATACTTGGAGCTATGGTTTTAAAAGAGAAAATCCCAACGTTTACTTCAGATGGAGTTAAAGTATCTACCTATTAAATAACGAACTGCGTTATTTAAATCTCTTAAAATACATGACCACAAGAAATAAAATTACACGTGAGATAAAATGGTTCCAGATTATTATTAATACATTCACCTTTATTGATAAAGGAGCTCTTCAGAAACTACGGGAAATCTTTTATGGTGTTAATTATATCACGCAAGAAAGAGGTTTTATATAAATCTAATACTGATTTGCTTAACACGACGGACTATTGTGGACGGCGTTGGCGCTGATTTGACTCGATCTTCATATTCGACAATGCAGAGATACAAATGCTTTCATTAATCCAGACGACGAGACCGGGTGAGACTAGGACCAGTCTTTTTTGTTTTGGGTTTTTTTTTTGACTGCGAGTTTGCGATTAGCCACAGGTGCCGGCATATTTTTCTTATTTATTTGATTTTCGTTATGACCCACCTAGACAGCGAACCTACTGTTTTTATATTTGATTTTTGTTAGGTTCTGTCGTGGACTAACTCGCTCGACGACAAGGGGTTTTGTCTCATCCTGGAAAAATGAAAGTACGGCGAGGTTGCGATTAGCCACAGGTGCCGGCATATTTTTTTTATTTATTTGATTTTCGTTATGACCCACCTAGACAGCGAACCTACTGTTTTTATATTTGATTTTTGTTAGGTTCTGTCTCGTGGACTAACTCGCTCGGCGATAAGGAATTTTATTTCATCCAGGAGAAATGAAATGTTCTTCAACGACACGCGTCACGTACATAATTATATAAATCAAGAGGCAATGAAATAACGACTTTCAGCCCAAAAGGACACACACATCCCATATGTGTGTATACAACAGGATTATATATATCACTACAGTGATTATCGCGCTTGCGGGAATTAACGATAAATTGCTGGAAATTTGAAATAAACTAACTTTATGTAAAACCTCACTTGCATAGTGTTTAAGGCGCAAATGCTTCGCATGAACAAATCTGCTTCATTATGCATTAAGAGTTATTTTATGTCGTAAGCGTGCAATTAGCGTAAAATTGTCTAGACAAAGTGTAATTTCAGCGCAGCCGATAAAAGATCTTCACGCACTTCTTGATTGCTTATGTACACGACTTTTATACAATTATTATGTTAAATACTAGAGTTTCATGAGCTCAGTTTGATAATTCAATACCTTTTATGTAGGTTTAGGTTGGGGTATTCAAAATTTAGAACTGTTTAGCAATTTTTTATATTTTACCAACAGGACCCCGAACGAGTAAAGTACTTGCGGTGTTTTATCCATTCTACAAGGGGTAAGTCGCATGTGTTTTGACAACTGGCGGTGCTTCGAATCAATGAACCTCTTTAAAGATAAACAATTGCTCATAAAATTAACGTAATATTGATTCATAAAAACCTTTGATAATACGAGTTAATAAGTTAAACTAGACGATCACAAACTTACGTAACATGGCCAAAATAAATCACGTATTTAACAGAAAATAATTTACATCATTATTTAGGTAGTTTCTCGGGATTTCTTTAGTACCCCCCCTGAAACGTTACATTTGGTGCACGTGAACAAGGATTTCGTCATTAAATGTAATAATTTATTGTTACAACGAATTAAAAGAATTTGGATTACTATATACACAACGTAGGGTGTCAAAAAATAATATTTTTAAGAAGATTAAAACTAAAAATAAACAACGTTTATATTATCAAAGGTTTATGTATCAGTGGCGGCATTTAGGTAACACTTTTATGCTAGTTACAGCACATTTCGGTTACACGTGCGTCTATTGTTAACTTTAATATTGAGCAAGGAAGTAACAAATACGACTGCCATAAAAACTTTTCTAAAAGACCAAAAACTTTTGGTTGAAAGGAATATATATTATGCAGCCATAAAACATGTGCACTGCCCAGTCTGCGCACAATACAATGAGACGTTTACACTAAAAGAAATCTAAGACAATAGCCGGGCCAAAGATAGTTTTGGGAAGAAATTATTTTTAAACAGTTTGTGACACTGATTTGATGAAAGGACGGTCTGTATTGCCGCTTTTTACAGAGCAAGGATTCATGGAAAATTACATCTGGGTTCATTGATTTGAATGGTTCTGACTGTTGATGGAAACATGTGCGACTAAAACATTGTTTATGTGCGACTTGTCTTAGACTCATCGCTTTTACAAATTTATTGGGGTTTTACTAGGCTGCGCAACAAGGAGGGTTATATTTTTTAGAAGATTGTATTCCTGACGTGAAATTGCCTTGTTATTTATTGCATTGACGACTGATAAATATTATCTATCTATTCTGATGTTATAATTATAATCGAGAGTGAATAGTCTGATTGGGTTTTGTAGGTATGTTATTTTGATTGTATTGTATGCAAGTAGTGTGTTCTGAAGCGGGTTAGCTGTTTTGTAATACTTTATGGAGAAATAATATAACTTTAAATTTTCAATCGAACTTACGTTCGAAAATAAAGAACAAGTTTTTTAGACTAGATTACGTTTAAATTAAATTTAAATTCATATGTTATTATGCTATTAATGACAATTAGGTAGATAATTCTAATTTACAGGCATGAAAGTGTGAGAGGGGGAATATGAAAAAGCGATTGGATGTTGTAGGCTTAAATAATTATTATCGTCGCATAAATATTCATCGGAGAAGGCACTATAAACAGAAAGAACAGGTTCGATCCCTGAAAATTTGTTGGTGATTAGAAAACATTTTAAAGGAAAAAAAAAATTGATAACGATCTACAACAGGTTCGATTCCTGTGAATTTAAATTGTGATTTGAAAATATTTTAAGTTAGGAATTTTCACTCAGAAAAAAAAATACAGGTTCGATTCCTGAATTATATTTGAATGTTAGAAGTGGACGGAGATAGTAGTAGTTTAGTAGTTCTATTACAAATTGTACAGGTTCGAGTCCTGTATGTATTTTAAGGGCGTGGGTTATTATTTACTATTTCCACATTTGGGAAAAATAATAATAATAATACGGGTTCGATTCCCGTCAACGTTTATTGGTGTGAGTTTTGAAAATAATATTGAGACAACCAGTTTAGTGGTTTCAAGCACCATTTATTATTAATGGAGTTTCACGATATTTTGACAAATTCTACAGGTTCGAGTCCTGTATGTATTTTTAAAGGAGCTATTATTTACTATTTCCACAATTGGAAAAAAAAACGGGTTCGATTCCTGTCAATGTGTATTGGTGTGATTTTTGAAAATAATATTAAGACAACCAGTTTAGTGGTTTCAAGCACCGCTTATTATTAATGGAGTTTCACGATATTTTGAGGAATTCTACAGGCTCAAGTCCTGTATACATTTTTGAGAAAATTATGAATTATTATTTTCATTCTTCATAAAATGACGGTTCGATTCCAGTCTTGATTTTATTGGTGAATGATTCTGAGACCTGAATCCTAGCAGTGGAAATATAAGCTGAAATGATGTCGACGATGAAAACCGTGGAAGAGAAAATACTGAGACCTGAATCCTAGCAGTGGAAACATGGTAAACTCAAATGATGATAAACGGCGTGAATGGAAAAAAAACCATTTAAAACCTATTTACCTACGGGTATCGATACAGGATTTTATACCTGTGGTTGGGACTGTGGAAACATTTATATAATTATAGTGAATTATGGAGTCTTCGAAGTTATCGACGGCAACCTGAAAAGCAAACACCTGCAAGTTTTTTTTTAATAATGGTATTCTTAGATTATAAATTAAAACAATATCATAGTCGTAAGGTTATCGAGCTAAATTGGCCAAAGGAGTTGAAAACGATGAACTGTGATACTGGAAATATTAACAAGGACCTATGAAGAGTTGGCGATTGGCGAGTTGGTGGTCAAACGCGGACTTCCTGGCGAAAAAAAAAAAATTCTTTACAATTTAAAATCACAGCAGGTGCTACAAAACCTCATTGAGACTGAGAATGAGGGAATTCTAATAAAATATGGATCTTTTATGGGTATGATGATAATGTAGCGAGATTGATGTGGTACTTTTAAGAAAGGTGTAAAACATATTTCAGGCGTATGACGAATGACGATGTATGTGTGTAAGCATGAAAGTTTGTATGTTTGTATATGTGGAGTATAGTTTAAACCACTTGAATGATTCTGACGTGTAATGAAAGGTAATATGAATAAAAAAAAAAAAAAAAGGGGGAAGGAGAAATCATAATTATCCATGATTTTAAGTGGAAACGCGAACTAGAAAAAAAAAAAAAAAAAAACCTACCATTAGTCTGAGAGGGGAGCCTAGATCAAACTGATAATAACATCATTATGAAATTTACTTAGATAATTTTTTTATTTAGGGAAAAATATTATTTGATTTTTTTTGAGTTATTGCTAAAATACCTATAGGTGTCTGTGTGCGTAAATGCTGAGAACGATTAACGAACACATCCAGAGAGGGGAATGTAACTGTCCTTACCCCGGTCGAAAGGTAATTTTGTATAGTAATAGTGTACATTATGGATACACTTGTGAACTTGACAATAATCTCCGCGAGTGCCTTTCTAGGATTGGAAACCAATAAATTTTGTTTAATTTATTGCTCGAAAACAGATTTCACATGTGCTTACTTGAACAATACCAATGGTTAAAGTTTAAAAACTGTAAGAACAAAAATTATACAGACAAAGCAGTTTTAAGAGATAAAGATACTCTTAAAGCCATAAATAATCAAGTAAATGTAGAAAAGACACTTATACGTTAAGTAAACATTTTTTTTGCTAAATTATCTTCTTTTGTTTAATAAACTCAAGCTGTTACAGAAAAAAATCTAACTCAAGAACTAATTTTGAGAACGTGAGAATAACACGCCCACGGACAATTTAGGTTCATTAACCAATAAGCAACATTTAAAATGAACAGGTTCACGCCTTAAGGGTTGACACTAAAATCGGGGATAAAAGGGATGCATTGTCTATACTTTATTTAGTTGTAAGAAGGAAGTTCGCCGCGGAACAGCCATATTTAATATTGCTGACGTGTGTTTACAGCGACACATAAAATCAGTGTAAAATGATTAGTTAGATATTGTATAAAATTATCAGTGTTGAATAATAATATATAAATTCATAGCGTGTGAGTGTGTGTGAGTGCCAGCGAACGAGTCGACAAACTGAAAAAGCTAAGTATTCTTTTATACTTGGAGCTATGGTTTTAAAAGAGAAAATCCCAACGTTTACTTCAGATGGAGTTAAAGTATCTACCTATTAAATAACGAACTGCGTTATTTAAATCTCTTAAAATACATGACCACAAGAAATAAAATTACACGTGAGATAAAATGGTTCCAGATTATTATTAATACATTCACCTTTATTGATAAAGGAGCTCTTCAGAAACTACGGGAAATCTTTTATGGTGTTAATTATATCACGCAAGAAAGAGGTTTTATATAAATCTAATACTGATTTGCTTAACACGACGGACTATTGTGGACGGCGTTGGCGCTGATTTGACTCGATCTTCATATTCGACAATGCAGAGATACAAATGCTTTCATTAATCCAGACGACGAGACCGGGTGAGACTAGGACCAGTCTTTTTTGTTTTGGGTTTTTTTTTTTTGACTGCGAGTTTGCGATTAGCCACAGGTGCCGGCATATTTTTCTTATTTATTTGATTTTCGTTATGACCCACCTAGACAGCGAACCTACTGTTTTTATATTTGATTTTTGTTAGGTTCTGTCGTGGACTAACTCGCTCGACGACAAGGGGTTTTGTCTCATCCTGGAAAAATGAAAGTACGGCGAGGTTGCGATTAGCCACAGGTGCCGGCATATTTTTTTTATTTATTTGATTTTCGTTATGACCCACCTAGACAGCGAACCTACTGTTTTTATATTTGATTTTTGTTAGGTTCTGTCTCGTGGACTAACTCGCTCGGCGATAAGGAATTTTATTTCATCCAGGAGAAATGAAATGTTCTTCAACGACACGCGTCACGTACATAATTATATAAATCAAGAGGCAATGAAATAACGACTTTCAGCCCAAAAGGACACACACATCCCATATGTGTGTATACAACAGGATTATATATATCACTACAGTGATTATCGCGCTTGCGGGAATTAACGATAAATTGCTGGAAATTTGAAATAAACTAACTTTATGTAAAACCTCACTTGCATAGTGTTTAAGGCGCAAATGCTTCGCATGAACAAATCTGCTTCATTATGCATTAAGAGTTATTTTATGTCGTAAGCGTGCAATTAGCGTAAAATTGTCTAGACAAAGTGTAATTTCAGCGCAGCCGATAAAAGATCTTCACGCACTTCTTGATTGCTTATGTACACGACTTTTATACAATTATTATGTTAAATACTAGAGTTTCATGAGCTCAGTTTGATAATTCAATACCTTTTATGTAGGTTTAGGTTGGGGTATTCAAAATTTAGAACTGTTTAGCAATTTTTTATATTTTACCAACAGGACCCCGAACGAGTAAAGTACTTGCGGTGTTTTATCCATTCTACAAGGGGTAAGTCGCATGTGTTTTGACAACTGGCGGTGCTTCGAATCAATGAACCTCTTTAAAGATAAACAATTGCTCATAAAATTAACGTAATATTGATTCATAAAAACCTTTGATAATACGAGTTAATAAGTTAAACTAGACGATCACAAACTTACGTAACATGGCCAAAATAAATCACGTATTTAACAGAAAATAATTTACATCATTATTTAGGTAGTTTCTCGGGATTTCTTTAGTACCCCCCCTGAAACGTTACAAGCTCAACATATAAATCAACATTCAAATGTTTTAACCGACTTCAAAAAAGGAGGAAGGTTCTAATTTGATCCACTTTTTTAACCGACTTCCAAAAAGGAGGAAATTATCAATTCGATAGTTTTTTATTATAGTTTGTTACCTCAGAACTTTTGACTGGGTGAACCGATTTTGATGATGCTTTTTTTATTTGAAAACTAGTGCTTCCCGTGTGGTCCAGTTCTAACACTTTTGCATGAAGTCGGTTTTTAATATTGATAATTATAATATTTAATGTTGATATTTTTGGTTTGGCAATGTTGAAGGCGATTTTTTCTATCACCTACGCCCACATTTAAAAAAAAAAAAAAAATTGCAATGTTAGTCTAAAATATAATGTCCAATCGGCTTAAATACGCACTCAGTGATTTTTTATCTTCAAAATGTGCAAAAGGGAAAACTCTCTTAGGGCCATTTGCCATAAAAGTATTTGTAGAGGCCGTAATACACGTCATTGACCTTTTCTAACTTCTACTCATAAAATTAGATGTTTCCTTCTAGTTTCCTTGTATAACCTACTTTGCATAGATATAATAGTAGGAAGTAAGTAATATTCCAGAGAAGTAACCCTTCAAACTACGTACATTTGAACACCGAAATATTAGCACATTACGACCAGACTTACGCACGTAAGGAAGAGGACAGAGAAGAAAATGTAGCGGGTAATATAACACGTTTTTAGGGTTCCGTAGTCTTACAACAAACCCTTATAAGTTCGTTATGTCTATCTCTCTGTATGTCCGTCCGTTCGTCATAATTTTTTAAAACCCTCTAGCTTCTTTAATCTTTAAAAAAATCACTTAATGTTATTTGTCTCGCTAAAACTCGAGAATGGTTTGATTTGGCTAATTTTGATCTTGAAATATTTGTGGAAGTTCAGGGAAGGTTTAAACGGGGAGTAAACGGTTGGACCGATTTGGATGAAATTTCGTGTACCTAGAGCGAGGCTGAAGGCAGCTCTACGCGTATACGAAGTAGCGGGTATCAGTTAGTTATTAATATAAGTTCATGAAAGTTATTACCATGACAGTTTTAGTCCGTCAGTTTAGACATCAATTTTAAAATCACACATATATTATATATGTGAAAGTTTGGATGGATGTTTGGATGGATGTTTGTTACTCAATCACGCAGAAACGGCTGGATGAATTTGGATGAAATTTGGAATATACATTGCTTATGTCCTGGATTGACATATAGGCTACTTTTCATTATCATCATCGATTTTCATCACCAAGCGGGTGAAACCACGGGGCGCAGCTAAGTATACAATAAAAATAATTTTGCATTTTAGGGGTGGCTCTGAAATTAATATTTATTTCCCAATACTTACCTAATAAAAAAAAAAAAACTATTTCACAAATCTAGGTAAATAATAAATTTCGGTTACTTGAATGATATTATCAGTTTTCCAGTTATTTTGATTTAAAAGCCAAACTACTAAACCGATTGTGATGAAATTCATATGGAACCACATCTGAAGTGGCCTACCAAACAAAAAAATAATCATCAAAATCATTTCATAAATGGCGGAGAAATCAGTGAACAAAAAACAAAACAGTGGAACATAGATCTTCCTCCTTTTTGAAGTCGGTTAATGACGGAGTTCTAGGTAATAAACATTAAAAAAAACGAATTGAGTACCCCCTTCTTTTTAACCCACTACCAAAAAGAAGGAGGTTCTCAATGCGAGTGCTTTTTTTTAAATATTTGTATCCCGGAAACACTACTAGAAGTTCTACTGGGTGAACCGATTTTGATGATTCTTTTGTTATTTGAAAGCTGGGGCGTTCCGTGTGCTTCCATTTCAATATGGTCCAGTTCTGACATTTTTATGAAGTCGGTTTTTTATATTGATAACTAGCGACGCGCCCCGGCTTCGCACGGGTGTAAGCTCGGCCTTCGGCCTCACTACTATGACCCGTTCCAGGAACACAAAATTTCATCGAAATCGGTCCAGCCGTTTACTCACCGTTTAAACCTTCCCTGGACTACGACAAACATTTCAAAACCAAAATCAGCTAAATCCCAGCCGTTCTCGAGTTTTAGCGAGACTAACGAACAGCAATTGATTTTTATATAAGTATATAGATTATTTAAAGTTCGTTAAAACATTGAAAAGTAGGTAACTCAAAAAGTAGATATCTATTGATAAATGAGAACAACATTGATCATTCTCCGCCACGCCCCTTACCTCGCTCCATCCCTGTCGCCCTCCACATGATGGTATCGATAAATTATCTTTATTTCCAGGGCCCCACTACACGAGCAAGAGTTCAACAAAGAAATAGGCCTGACTTACGATGACTTATTGGACCCAAACTTTTGTGACAGAGCCGACGACTGCCCCTTTTCTTTACTCAACTTTGTTTTAGATCTGAATAAACCACCGAAATGAAATATATTTTTTTTATCGTATTATTTACGTGGTTTTATTAGCCGACTCAAAAAGGTGGACGTCTTCTACCCTCAACTTTGGCTCCTATATTGAGGACAAGGCTCAATTGGCTGCCAAAAAGCTGGGTATCCTATCGAAGGTGCGTCGGTACTTCACGTCGGAAGAGTTGCTTACACTGTACCAAGCACAAGTTCCGTCGTGCATGGAGTACTGCTCTCACCTTTGGGATGAATCAGCTAAGTACCAGCTTGGGGCGTTGGAGTCTATTAAGAGACGCGCCAAGAGGCTCATCAGCAATGAATCCCTGGTTCAGACTAAACTTCTTAGTCTTGAGCATCGGCGTAAAGTTGCTAGTCTATCAGTTTTTTATCGGATACATTTCGGGGAGTGTGCATCAGATCTGCATGATCTAATTCCCTCCTCCCCATTTTTCTATCGGACTGCCAGAGCGGGAACGTAAAATCAACACCGCTTCATGGTTGATATTCCGAAAACCCGTACGAAGCGCTTTGATTCTACTTTTATTGTGCGAACTGCTAGTCTGTGGAATGCGCTGCCGGAATGGGTGTTCCCCGATGGTTACAATCTGGGTGTCTTCAAATCTCGAGTGAATCGGTTTCTTCTGGGCAAGCGTGCTCCACCAATAGAACGCATCGCGCTTAACATCAGTATTAAAAACAGGAAAATAATATTATGGTTTCTGTCACAAATCGGTCCCAACTCAGCATAGTGCTGGTCGTATAAAACCAGCGCTGGTCTTCCGTTGGAACCGACAGGTGACGTCACGCACGTCGTGAAACAGCAGGTGTGCAGTACAACAACACTTTAATACTAATATGGTAGTGATATAATAATAGCTAAACTCTGTCGATAACCAGCCATTTTGGTAGGTAGATGTAGTTACATCTAAAAATAAAATAGATAGATACAAAATTTCATTGCCAATTACGTAAACTTTTTTTTTGAGTTTCACCACCCACGGGGTTATTTCAATTTTATTGTGTTTAGTAAATAATAGCTAAACATAAAACAAGAAAATTATCTTTGAATATTTAAAACTGAACATAAAACATATTACATAAATACTAACAAAATTGTGTAGGTAAATAAACTAGATGCAGGATGGAATTAGAACTTTAAAATATTGAAAATTAATTAAAAGTTTAAATTGCGCTGGTGCCGTTCCTTAATAACTCTTCACTTTTTGATGTATATAAAAAAAAAAAGTTAAATAAAGAGTTTCTATCTATCTAATAACAATAAAATTAATCTGCAGGTAGGTTAGAGTAGATATCTCAATATTAGTAATAATCATAAAAAAATAGTTTTAATAATAATAGTTTTGTTACTGGTTTGTTCTCCTCGTAATGTGACTTCGCAATCTCTATAATTATCTTTGCTAACTGGACCATTTTTACTCATAATTATTAGAACTTAAAAATGTGATGGAATACTTAAAGCCGTAACAGACGTCTGTTACGGCTTTTACAATACCTTCACAATTTCATGAAGATCGAATTAAGGGTACACAAAATATCGTCGAACAAACTGTTTCTGTGAGCGAAGTACGAGTATTCGCTACGTAAAATACGTATCATCTATACATAAATTACACATAAATAATATGAATTCTTAAAAAAAAAAACGAAATTGAAATGTGCATGGAATTCGATACTTTTTTTACGTAGCGAATACTTACCTATATTTCGCCCACTGAAGACTGAAGCTTTTGCTACGCTCGGTCAAAAAGTCAATTTCGCTAGTGGAACCAGAGCGAAACCTAGAACATGTACAGACAAAGTTCCTTCCTTTACATTATATTATCAGAGATTCAATTTGGTTGTTTGTCCACATCTCCGTCCACCACAAAGGTCCATGAACCTTTTAAGAACCACGCGAGTGTAATACAAAGACGTGGGCATTAAACGCAATTTCCTTACATACCTACGTGGTAATTGTTCATAAGGTCTACATTAGCAGGTTTATAATAAAGACATTATTCCATTACGTCGAGTAGAAACCTAGGGGTGTGTGGGATAAGTTAAAAGATGATGGAAGTTGAAAAATTAAAAAAATAAGTATCCAAGATTATATTACTATTCCCGCAATAGCTACCTTTATGACATTTCCATGAGTTACTGCAGTTGTACTAATTGTGTGTGTAATAATGTTCGTGAGATTCCTTGATGGTTAATTTCGATAAAAATCTCTTCGGTGAAAAACATAGGCCACCTATGTGTAGTTCTTTTTTCAAATATTTTTAATAATTGAGGTAACCTTCAATCATAAAAAAACAAAGCACGAAAAGCTTCCCGCGAGAAGTCGAACAAAAGAAGAGTGACTGATAATAATTAACAATATTTAAAAAAAAGATTTATACATAGGACGTGGCTACTAATTTTCACCAAAAGTATCGAAATTAGCCGTCAATTCAAAATAGTTTAAAGAAAAAAGATATTGTATTTATTATGTGGGTAAAACAAATACACGCGATATAATCCGTAAAGTATTTAATTTCAATGTTTTGTAATCGCGAAAACCTAACAAATCATTATGCAAATTTATTACTAGAAAAACAAGTTCCTGTAGAAAAGCGGGTGAAAGTGCGCTGCTAGTGGTATCATACATAAAAAATAATTTTCACTTATAACATAGACAGCACCCAAAGGGTGCCAGAAATGCCACACAGACGGGCCATCTATTATAATCGATCACTCGTAATGATTACGCTTCAGCGTTTAATATTGTATGACTCTTGCATAAGTATATGTTGATTGTGTAGAAGTAGATTAGTTTATATATTTAAGAGTTCTCTTAAATTTATGAACCAGTTTCTTCCTCCAGAGTTTGAGAGGAGAAATTTGTACTTCAGTGTAACAACGACACTCAGTAATAAAAATGAAATAATAACAATATCATCGGTCAAAATGACCAGACTCACTATTTAGATCTCCATCGCTATTGTGACCCACACCTCAGAAGGGATCAATGAAACGATTCATGTATCACAATACAAATTTATTTATGCTTCAAGTCACAAAGAAAAATAATTACAATACTGCCGTCATAAGCCCAAGAGCAGTATCTCAACCTAGGTGTATATCGAGAAAATCGAGTTTTTGTGAATATCAATTTTTTGTTACCTTAATGACATGTAATTTATTATTAGTTATGTGCCTATGTGAGGACCAAGTATATTTCTTAAATATATGTTAAAAATCCAATATTTTTGTTTTTTTGTGTTTTTATGAGATATCGTCATTTCGTTTAGAATTAATAGTTTTTAAACATGAGTTTAAAAAAAAACTTTTTAGTGTTTTTTTTCAATGTTTCGATGTAGATGCGGTTATTTTGCTCAGTCCATCTGATGCGAAATTTTTTAAGCTATCAGATGCGCGAAAAAACAGAAATCTATTTTTTTTAGTTACTGCTCTTGGGCTTATGAGGGCAGAATACTAACCTTAAATCTATTTACGACCGTGCTCCTCCAAGCAGTGAATTTTTCCAAGATGGCTGACCAGAGTGAAAATCGTTCATCGTGATTGCACGATTTTGACTCAGGTCACATTTGACATTTTATAAACTTGTCTTTGACAAAATGCACACAAATGATTGTGACAGTAGACGTTTTTAATTTAGTAAAGTATTGCCATAACAGTCTATGAAATCTATACCTATTACGAGTCTGGTGATATTTGTGTAACACTATCTAAGGTTTCATCTAGGTTCCCTGAGTAGAACGCTGTTTCGTCGTATGATTGCGAGAGAACGAAAGTTAATCGACACTTTTTCTCAAATGGCCTTTTTGTCAAATGTTTACTTATATGAACACCGTAATGTTATCGCACGATATTTTATTGGTTCATTTTGTAACCATACAATATATTTCTGCAATTTATTGCTCATAAGACTTACAACTAGTTTAAGAACTCCAAAAATTGCTGTTATAAGATTGTTAAAAGCTAATTTTATTGCCAGCTTAAGCATAAGGGCGTTTCCTAAGCCTTCACAAAGGAAGGTAGATTTACGATAGCAATCAGATTCCAGACACCATCCGCAGTGTTTTCTTAGAAAAAATATAGAGGAATAAGCTTAGTCTGAAACCTCGTTCTAAGCGATTGGAAGCCAACAGCGCGAGAAAGCATTTTAGTACAGATCCCTAAAATAGTTATCGCCTTACACACCGACGGATTTACAGGCGCCACTACTATTCGTTTCTCGAAATTAGCGAGACTAAAGTAGGAACAATTTAATAGATCACATTTGACACCAACCAAATTCAACAATGTATAGTGCGTTTCACCAAAGAGTTCCCTCGCCGTAATGTTGGCTCCCCTGCATTTCCCTGTGAGGAAGCAGGGAAATGCAATAGAGCCAACATTTCGGCGATTTTTTATTAAAGTTAGAACGCCACAATTGCTTACCTTTTTTCCAGTTATAAATACATATTTATTGTAATACATAATAAGGCAATTTTACGATTTACTTTGACTAATAACGAATAGACTGACATATGTCATATTAAATCTATTAAATAGGCCCTACTTTAGCTATTGCACTTGGTACTTGGTCTCAGTTGTAAATTTTTTCATGACCATGGATACAAAGTCCTTCGGTCGTAATATTAACGTTAATATCATTATTTATTCCTAAACGGCTAAGCTGATTTAGGTTTTTTTTTGTTTTGTAAAGTGACTTGATCATTGTTCAGTTTTTTCATTATGTTTTGTTCAGCTATGATTTAAAAAAAAATCTGCTTAGCCATTTCATGAATATCAGCTCTTTTACAGGAGGTTATATAAAAAAAACAATCTATACTTGGTAAAGATATAAAATGATTAAAGGGACTTATGAGAAATCTTAGCAGACAAATAAGGAAAATAACATTTCACTTGTTAGCAAAATTTATTCACACACTCAAAAATATCAATTCTAGTAAAATTATTTTTCCCTTCAGTTTTTATGTTTGAAAACTTTATTTGAATCAAAATGAAAATTTTACTGAATATTTGTAATGTTGTTTTCTATATTTGTTTTACTTAAATATCACATAATAAATCCATTCAATCATTTTATATCTTCAAAAATTTGGATTGTGCGAGCGAAGTAGATGATAGGAGCATAGACTCTAAATTTACTTTAGAATACTGAGACTTTACCAAAGATTACGATTCACATTTTGACTTAATTCGATAAAATGTAGAAGAAAATAATCTCTCTGGAAACATTGAAACTGAAAGTAACGGGTCGTGAGCCCAACCAAAAGATCAAATCACGGAAGGACACTTCATCAAAAGAGTGAATCACGTAAGTTCGATATGCCATCATTGATGGACCTCGATGATAGTATGTTTCTATATTATTATTATATTTTTAACTGACTTCAAAAAAGGAGGATGGTTCTATGTTCCACTGTTTTTTTAAATGTATGTTCACCGATTCCTCCACCAACTGCTGACCGATTTAAAAAAAATTTGTTCGATATATAGGGTCGATATTTCCAATTTGGTCCCATTGTCAGCAAGTCAGGATCTGATGATAGGATCCCAGGAAAATCGAGGGCAACCCTCAAATTTGATAGGCATTTATTAAGTTTTTCATAAATCTTTGAAGTCGGTTTTTTGTGATCTACTTTTTACATATTCATCATAATTTCAGTATATGATGTGTTAGGACTTAAGTCTTCTCTTTGTGAGAAAGAATGGGTTGTAACCCACCGTGCTCGCCCAGTGAATGTCATTATATCTCTGGTGCTACCTCTGAGGTTCTTGGATAATGAATATACTTACTAGTTTTCTGACGATGTTTTTCCTTCACCGGTTTTTTGGGATAACATCGAAACTGTACATTCTTATTCTTATTCGAGATGAGGGCGATAAGTGCTGCACTGACGTCCCACTTGGGGTGTATTGTGCATTTCCCCCTACCAGCAGTTACTCAAGCCAACCCAACTCCTTGAAATATCGGAGTGAGGCTCTGGGGCGCTGGCACGGTTGCTCCAGTGGCGTAGATGGAATTGTGCATAATGACGATGAAAAGCAGTCTAGCTGATGATGTGGTGACGTGGATGATGAAGGTAGCGAAGCCTCATGCAACCCGGTAGCGATTCTAGTTTCCTCTGTGGCTTCACAATGCCACAGCACATGCTCTACAGCTCTCTACAGATGGAAACTGTACATAATTTATTAGGTAGATATTAAATAAGTCATTGGTGCAAGGCCGGGGATTGAACCGGGTGCTGTTTTATTTTAAAACGCACGTCGCACTTTCTACCGCTCGGCTACCATTGCTCTATTCATTCTCTGTTTTTTTTTTCTTCCAATTTGTTATGATCACTATTTGCACTACAGATCATTAAAAGGCACGTTTATCTTGACCATGGCTTTCCCTGTGTCTCTTTCAGACGGCACTTAGCATTATTACAAAAGGTTTCAAAGTAAACTTAGAAATTCAGTCGCTAAAAGCTACGTACGTAAGCTTAATCCTTGGTAGGGTCTGCGGAGTCGGCGCCAGTGATATATGATTTTCATAAATCTCTCGTACGCTAAAACTGCGAGGTTAAAAGGATATATTTGGGGTTGAGGACCTTTGTGGGGCTTTTGTAAATACACGTCACGATTTTTGTTTATTTGTGACGTACCAGGCCTGAATAATTAGACCTTTGGTTATACGTATTTATACAGGGTATATGCGTAACAGTGAACATAATTATTTCATGAAAGAAAAATCTCTCAAAATGCCAATTCTGATCAGATTAAAAATCAGTCCGTAGTCAGCAAAGACCCAGTAAAAAATGGAATTAGCGTGTCGGATAGCCTGATTTTTAAAGTTGGTCACCTATTGATTCAAAATCACACCAATTTGACTCTATTAGCACATGTCAAAAATTCTTCAGTTTAGAAACAATTGACGCCTCAATTTCATTATGATGCTCGGTTTTTAAACTATAACGCTTTCTCTTAAAAAGTTGTTGGTTGTTCGTGAAATTTGTACTTTTTTAAAGCTGGCCGGTTCAAACATTACTTTTCGATTGACGTTCAAATCTGGCGTGGAAAATATTTAAAAGTTATGTTTGCTAAATATTTTTTTGTGTTGTTGGCTTGTGTGCAGTTTGGTTTTACCATGGAGGTTGATAATTCGACAACGAGGTTGTTATCAAGGAGGAAGAGATATGTGGCGTTTCCAGACGGATCAAGTTTTTCGGTTAGTTAATTTTATTTATTTTATTTGGTAAACATTTTACTTATTTTTGTTGGAAGTAGTCTTTCTAGAGGAAGAGTATCTACAAAAACCATCTAAATAAACCCAGGAAAATTGCAACAAAATGCTAAGACCATATTCGTTTTATTAAAATATCTGAGTACACACGATTACTGAACGCCGCTGAAAAAATGCGCCTGAAAGTTACCATAACATTGTAAAAATTTGACGAAAACATTAAATTCAAAACATATTTACTAGCAATTTGTACTTAAGATTCTAGCAATATTACAAATAGAAAAATATACAGGTAGATAGATATAAAATAAGAAAAAAGACAGGGAATTTAAGAGGCAGCGTAATGCGCGGTTATTTCACTGCATTTCAATATCTTAGAAGATACCGATAATAATAAAAAAAGATCCTCCACTATCCTACAAAATATCAACACGATAATTGCTTTATATTTCCAATTTTATTCTAGAGAGACCGCCCAAGTTTACTAAAAAAAAACACTGTTTTTTTCTTCTTCAAAATGTTCAAAACGTACGAAATTTCCGTTATTTCTATAGCTGTTAAGCGCGGCCTTAAACTACAACTTCTACAACTAGTGTTACAAGCGACAAGCGTTTTTAGCCAAACACTAATATGTTTGATTGATTGAAGAGTGATTTGAAAGTGCTTTTTACATAATTAAGTTATGTAGAGACCACTTTCAACATTTTTACTCAGAAAACATTTCAGGTTGCTGGCTGCATGACTGTAGGTCTGATTGGCCAACCAGCTCCATCGTCCGCTCCCGGTACCTTCACGTTTGGCCTCAACTGGGCCATAGCCTACGAACTGCCGAACGTCACTGAAACGACTGCTTATTACCTGCAGAAGAAGTATAAACACAACAAGAATGCCCAGCAGAGAAGGAGTAGGAGAGATCTGTATGAAAAGCTTGAGACTATTTTGGATAAGTAAGTTATTATTTTTTAAGTCTTTTTTTACTGGCAAAATATTACCAATTTGAAAAACGGACTACTTTGGTATCAATGTTTTTCCAATTATTTTAATTTAAAAACCAAACTACCGAATCGATTTTGATCAAATTTCCATGGGATTAATCGGAAAGTATGTGCTTTCAAATAAATTAAGAATTTTCTTAATCGGTTTATAAATGAGGGAGTTTTGAGGTAACAAACATAAAAAATACGACTGAATTGAGAACCACTTGTATTGTTACCTGTTTCCACTGTTCCCACTGCTGGGACACAGGCATTCTCTTAGAGAGAGAGTGAGATAAGGATGCGACATAACGTATTTCCACCATGCTGGTTCAGTGCAAGTTAGTGTTTACTTCCTATATTTTGTGAAAAGTTATAAGATAACACTGATGTTAACACTGGTTGTTTGTTAACACTGAGCTCTATAAAAATGTAACAGATTTTGAATAAAATTAGTCATCATCAGCAACCAGAAGACGTCCACTGCTGAACATAGGCCTCCCCCTTGGAACTCCGCCTACGCTGTGTCTCCAATTTAGATCCTTTTTCCCCATCGGTTATTTGATATGTGGCCTATTGCCATTTCAACTAGCAAAATTCAATAGCTATCGGTAATAAAATTAGCAAAAAGATATAATCTCTGGGACTACGGAAAAATTTGGTTCCTTAGTGTCTCATAAAGATAAGCGATCAAGCTTTCCTAAAAACATACTTATAAAGGGTAATAGAGTCCCATCGACACCCTTTGGGTACAGAACCTAATTAACTCGTACTATTATTTATTCTGTGGTAAAAGTAAAGTAAAGTTTATTTCCAAAAAAAGTTTACATGTTAACGTAGAGAATGCCAAGAGGTTTTTAAACTATAATGCGTAGGTACAATGTATTGCCAGTGGACCCCAAACTCGGCTAGGCCAGTCTTGAAAACACCTAGTCTATAACAATCGGGACACCCATTTGGGTAGCGCATAAAGCGGTTCGCACAATAAAGGTGGAATCAATGCGCTTCGTTCGGGTTTTCGGAATATCAACCATGAAACGGTGTTTCCTTTTTGTGTCCGTGCTAGTCCGATAAAAAAAAATACTGATGGGTATGACAACAACTTATTTGTAATTAAAGCCAATTTGACAGCATACAATTATCTGAAACTAGCTGCACCCCGCAGTTTCAACCGCGTCGTGATGAAAATCGGTGATGAGGATGACGATGAAAAGTAGCTTATGTGTTAATCCAGGATATAAGCAATCTATATTCTAAATTTCATCTAAATCCATCCAGCCGTTTCTGCGTGATTAAATTACAAACATCCATCCATCCATCCACCCATCCAAATTATTAGTGTGATTATAACAAACCACCTTGTTAACTGTTTAACAAATAACTTACATTTCAGTATGGGCTACAACGGGAGACAGTGTCTCTTAAAGACGCTTTGTGAAACCACACAACGCATCGTCCCACACGGTACCAACATGATGGAAGAAATATTCAGAACTTTATTCACGTAAGTTACCTTTTTAGTTAGATATACAAATAGGCCATAGGGTAATTGGCAGTAGTTGAAAGCGAAAAGTAGAAGATCAGGCTGGGTCTGCACCAAGACTGCTCTTGAGTCACGGGCGTCATATTGAATCTCGGGCGTAATGAAAGATAAAGGGTTAAATATTAATGTTTGATACATTAGACTACGGCTTCTTCTATAATATATTTATAAACGTAGTGTTATTAATATACGTAGAAGAAGGCTTGGAATAGTAACTCCGTCATAAAAAAAAAAAAAAATTGATGAATCTCCAGTGTAACTTCGCTTCTACGTCTTACGACAAAGTAACGCTTGATTCAATCAAATCCGTCTTTTGTCTTTCTCGATCAAGTTCAAAATTTTAAAGAGAGAAAAAGACAAAAACTGCGTAACTTTTCCATGGATTAAACACATAAATAAACGCGGAGTAGTCATGACCACAGAAAAGCTAAACGAAAAAATTCTCACTTCAGTGGTCTGTACTCCGCGTTTATTTATGTGTTTAATCCATGGAAAAGTTACGCAGTTTTTATCTTTTTCTCTCTTTAAAATTTTGAACTTGATCGAGAAAGACAAAAGACGGATTTGATTGAATCAAGCGTTACTTTGTCGTCGTTTGTTTAATATCTATACTTACTATTAGGCTACTAGCTGCGCCCCGCGGTTTCACCCGCGTGGTGATGAAAATCGCTGATGATGATGATGATGAAAAGTAGCCTATGTTTTAATCCAGGACATAAGCTATCTTTATTCTTAATTTCATCCAAATCCGTCCAGCCGTTTTAACGTGAAGGAGTAACAAACATACACACTCACACACACACTCACAAACTTTCACATTTATAATATTAGTGTGATTTATTAGAGCTCAAAGATAGCCTCAAAATTTCTACAAAAAGCGTATTTAAAGTTGTATCTTTTCCAGAATGCCGTTCACTAAGATGATAGCATCAGAGCCTCTAGAGCACGCCATCTACTCATCAGCTCATCGACTCGGCGCTGTTCTTGAAAACTGCGACTCCATGTTCAATTGCCCCATATCTTTAGTTGACTGGGCTAAAGGATACTATAATGCCCCATCACCTACGGCTGACACTCAGAAAAACCCTTGGGCATTGTTTAGCAACACTTTTGAATGAAATAAAAATTATTAAAAAATATATGCTTTTCAACTACTATCACCCAAAAATTACACAGCAAGTGAGACAGCAACTGTAGACAGCAAAAAGTTCTACAAATTGACTGGTTAGAATTTATTAGCACCATGACGTAAAGGTGAAAATTTTCTTCCGTTGCTTGACCTGGTACACTTTCCCTCTAATCCCATTTAGACCTTCTAACTCTTAATCTTTGTCCATCTTTAGAAGATGCCACTCAAGAATTTAAATAGGAATTACCGAATTTAAAAAGTTTTTATATCACAAAATAGTGAAGTTCTTAGAAGTTTAGGTTTAAAAATGGTTTGGAATTCGAATGTTCTTGCCATTTTGTTACTGGTTGGTTGCTTCTCAGTGCTAAGTGCGTCAACGGATATTGGAAGGTCGACCCAATCGAGGGTTCTCTCAAGAAGGAAACGCTATGTTGCGTTTCCTGAGGGATCCAGTTTTTCGGTAAGTTTCTTTTTCTACCGTCCTTTTCTGTTATAACTTGAAATTTCTTGTGAAAATAGTCTGTATCGTCTACTTATGTCTTGATATTTTTGTGTTTATACTCAACGCATGAAAAATAAGTTTACTATTGAAATAAGTATTTTTATTTAATATTTTTAAAACTATTTACAAGGTTATACATATCGGTAGTTCTAAGCCGAAAGGAGGTCATTGTACTTTTCATTACGAATACTTATTACTACAGGGCTAACCTTGAAGTTCCATAATTATGTTTTGTCGCGTTAAAAATTTTCTGTGGCAGTTGTTTTTAGCTATTTCTTATTAATATATATTTCATATATTATGGTATTATTTTATTTTGATGTATCCATTTTCTAGTCGATTGTAAGGCTTTTTAAAGTAATTGAAATATTGCTGTCTTTTTATATCAGGCCAGTGAGATTCAGCAGTAAGTTTGTCAGTTTAGATCCGACAATAATTATTATAACCTTCAAATATCAACCTTGACTCTTTGGATTTTCTCAGTGCGCAGGTTGCATGACAGTGGGTGTCATCGGACAGCCAGCTCCTACTTCTACTCCTGGAACCTTCACCTTTGGCCTGAACTGGGGCATTGCCTACGAACTGCCCAATACCACCGAGACTGCCAGGTTTTATAGACGGTACAACAGAATCGGGAAACCTGTGGCCCAGCGAAGGAGCAGGCGAGAATTGTATGGGAAGCTGGAGACTATTATGGATAAGTGAGTATACTTTGATTATGGATTACCTCACACGCTTCATACTCATAGCTCCTAGTAAGATTCCCTGCGTCGAGGATGCTCTGGAATACTCACAACAAATTACAGCCACACTCAAAACAAATCATTCAAAGTAGAACGTCTCGGTCGGGAATTGAACTCGGGACTTCATGAGACAGACGAACTAGCTACTGAACCATACTGGGTGTCATACTTAATGTTATAACATTAGTGTAGGCAGAATCCAGCAAAATTTATCAATATTCATAACTATAAAACCTTTTTAAGAAGTTTTAATTTAAAGCAACATTCATCTAAAACTGCCAAACTTTCGTTCAACTACTTTCCAATAAATGAAAAAAATAACTTTAGTAAACAGTACAAATAAAATACACATAAATTATGAACAAGTTTTACTATGGGACCAAACCAGAAACACCTGCTCCATAAAAAATGGTCATTGACACTCGACAAAATGTATGGAACAGCTGATTTTATTTCGCGATTTCAGAGTTGATCCCATTGAAAAAGTTGTTTGTAATGAGTAGATACATACACCTATATTATTACACCCTTATTATTCCCTGGTATTATTACACCTTTAGTAAACATGTGGTATATTTTGTAGAACTAATAGAATCCTAACGAATGTTTTTCAGGATGGGATATAACGGGAGACAGTGTATTCTGAAGACTTTGTGTGAGGTGACCCAGCGCTTAGTGCCACATGGAGGAAACATGATAGAAGAGATGTTTAGAATTTTATTTACGTGAGTACCAATACCCTGGAAATGGAGAGAGCTATGCTCGAAGTTTCTTTGCGCGATAGAATCCGAAACGTGGATATTTGCCAAAGAACCATAGTCACCGACATAGCTATTAATATTTGCAAATTGAAGTGGCAATGGGCAGGCCATATCGCTCGAAAAACTGATGACAGATGGGGAAGAAAGGTTGTTGAGTGGAGACCACGCATCGGAAGACGCAGCGTAGGTAGGCCTCCCACTAGATAGACCGACGACATTGTGAGAGTCGCGGGCATCCAGTGGATGTAGATGGCAGGTTGTCGTTCAGTGTGGAGATTAAAAGGGTAGGCCTATGTTTAGCAGTGTACGTCTTCTGGCTGATGATGATGAGTACCAATATTTACATTACAATTTCCAAGATACAATAGTTCAATAGTTGATAACTTTTCTAGCTTTCTACAAACTACAAGCAATCGTACGAACTCACGTGGTCAAATCCCCCTAGTAATCCCTTCAGTCCGTCAGAGACTATTGAATTTTTTTCAAGATGTTTGCTGATCACTATTTATTATAATAATAATGACTTACAATTTTGAATCGGCTCACTTATTCTAATTCTTTCAAATTCTTATCCGTTCGCCCTAATTTGGCATAGGCCTCTTCCAAATTCTTCCACTCTTTCCTATGTCTTGTTCTTGACCATAATTTTTTTTTGCAGTCGTTTTCACGTCGTCTTTGAATTTGTTATAATTTTGCACCACTTCCCAGCGCCACGCGTATGACTTGTCCATCTCCATTTGTTTGCCCTTATTTAAAATATTATCTTCAAAATTTCAGATTGCCAATGACGAAAGTACTGCCTATAGAGCCTCTAGAGCACACCATATACGACTCTGCACACCGTCTGGGAACTCTTCTGGAGAACTGCAACACTTTCAACTGCCCCGTTTCTTTAGTAGATCTTGCAAAAGGATATTATAATGCACCGGCTCCCCAAGTTGACATGGCTATGAAACCTTGGTCACTGTTTAGTAGTAGTTTTTGATAATACAACATAGAAGGTACTGAAACAGCATCGTGCATTTGTGAATGATTTGATACTTTTTCAAGGTTGCTTACCTTTACGTACTTGTAAATTATGCTCAGGCTGGAAATAAGGTAGCATTTTTTTCTGTCTGTGTAAATAAATATAAGACGGTGGCTGTAAAGCATACCTACTTATTAATAATTCATTTCACTTAGTTATATTAAAATACATTTAAAACTATGTGAATATAAAGTAGACTTAAACCAGCTACATTTAGTCCACAGTTGTTGTAAGCTGTATCAGACATTTTCATAATGACATAGGATTTAAATTAGTTTGTTATATTATAAGATGTATCTCAATTTATTTAGGTTAAACTCAAGATACTTTATTCTTAAATTTTGTGCTAGATCCCAGCATCAACTTGATTGTAAATCAATGTACCGCTATTATAAACATTGAGCTTTTGACATTTTGACCGAATTAAAAATGTGTAATAGAGAAAAGAACCAAACATTAACAGCCTTACTACTAACTATTAGAAATTGCCACACGCAAAAACGAGACAGAACAATTTTTAACATTGATTATTTTATGTAACGTTTTAAATAAGGTTGTGACTCTTCCTTATTTTCGTATAGATCTTTTCTATGCTTCATCTTCTAGTTACTAGTTCAAGGTTTCTACGCGCTTATTTATAAAAGAATTTGTTTCCTGTCCCCATGCATATGATTTTGTATTTGGAACATTGTCTAAGTATCACAAATATACTTTTTGTTAAAAAATTATAGGTAAGTAGGTATGTTTTTTTACAGATAACATAAAACAAAATACTGTTTTAAATTATCACGGTTGTTTACTACAGTAATATGATTATTTACGGGATATTTACCGTGGATATCTTATAACTGTAACAAAAATCAAAATCAACTTAATCTTTTTGTTCACTATAATTCCAGATGATATGCCCCATACGTCTCAATACTAAAAATTTAATCACAGCGTTTCTATTTGTAAAATGCGTCTGATATTGTCTCTGTATCTGCTCATACATATGAGTCATGAACTCATGACCGTATCATCATGGTACCAACATTGTCCCGTGTATCACATCTGATACAAGCTACAGGAAACCAACTAAGTTTATAATATAGACAGTGTGAAGTATTTTCGTATAACTCCGGTGTAATTTTTAGATATTTGCCCTCTTATGCATCAATGCTCGATAAACTAGACTATATTTTAATATTTATCGGGACTCATTGCGCAATAAGTCCCGATAAATATTAAAACATGTGTTCAAATCGAAAAAAACTGGACTATGCTAAAAATCCGGGAGGAGTGTAATTTTTTTATAACATACAGGCTACTTTATCTAGCCTTTATGCTTGGTAAGGTAAACCATTAAGTTATCGGGTAGATGAGGTTTATATGTAAATAAAACGCGTAATATATTATTAACGCATAACATTTAATATTTATAGTTCATATTTATAATACATTTCAATATTAGCGTAAGAAGTCATGAGTGTAATCATAATAGTAATGGTAGTGCTTGATTTTTGATTTTAATTAATTTTAACATTACAAAATGGGACTTACTTCATAAATCTTATAATATTAATAATATTCATATTCACCTTAAATTATTTGACTTAAGTAATTATCATTTGACTAACTTAATTATTATTATTTAAATACTTAAACTATTTATTACATTTCATAGATTCAGTAAATTATTGAGCTATTCTGACTTACAAATATATTATTATTATAATAATATGTATATAGCATAGTGCATATTACACCTGTTGGTTATCTCGTGATACGACTGAGTTAACTATCATTCAGCTATCATCTAAACCTATATTAGTAAAAGGACTATTGAGTTTCCATAAAAGTCTATTATTGTATGACGTTATTATAATATTAAAGTACCTTATTTTCAATAATTTCAGGATTTTTATTACCTATATACTAAATTTTGTAACATTAACGTGGTGTTCGTTCGCAGTGTCATTTTCATCGATCGATTTTATTTATGTAAAAATTGCAGATTTTATTAATTATTATGTTATAAGTTATCAATAACAATACTAAACATAAAAAAAAAATCCAATAATGTTATACTAAATCCGGGTATGTCTTATGACTGCGACCAGAACCACCGAAGGATGGACAGCAGCGTCCTATTAGTACACAGTGAACGTATTGTGATCTCCAAGCTTCCTGCCAAGCGTAGGTATTATGGCAACACCCCTCTCTAATAGGAAGGCCTTTATGTAGCAGTGGAAGTTTATTGGGCAGCATATGTGTGTGATGTGTGTTGTACTAAAAAAAACAACATAAGTACTCATAAGAAATAAACCAGTTAAGATTTAACAAACTATAAAATTAAAAAATATAATTAAACTCATTCTATTATAACTATTCATTTAATTTTACGATATGGATCAAAACACATAAAAGAGCCTGGTTTTGTAATTGTGTACATATATGCGAACGAAAGAAATGTTGACATTACGGGCCTTACTAAGATACAGAAATAAATTGTCAAGAAAATATTCTAAATGTTGCACTTATTTACAAATATGATAAAATATAGCATTTTGTTTATTTCTTATTACAACACTTGTGTACAAATCTGCAATTTTCATATAAATTATCGCCATTACTAGTGACTAGAAAGGTGAAAAACAATACGATAAGTAACTAAAAATACATTTTAACTAGTAAAGGACATTATTTTATTATAACAATAAAATTTACACGAAAAATTTAAACATACATAGTTATATAATTGTAATCCTTATATAATACAATAATCGTCGTTTCGACAGAATTTAAAATATAAAAAAGTGCCTAACAATTTAATCGGGTATATAATTTTTTTAATGGTTAATTAGAAATTAAACCTAAAATTAACTATAAACAATTGCTTTTATTATTATGTTAAACTAAAATATAAATTACATTACAATTTGACGTACAGTAAAAAAAAACATAGTTGAATTTAGAGTCACGTCAAATGGGAATCGTTATGAAGAACATTTTAGTTATTAAAGTTACTTTTACCGAAGTTATATTATACCATTAATGTAACGTAACTTCTAAAAGTTTCAAGCTTAAATCTAGAGAAGAAAATAATATAAATTTAATGAGAATTCAATTTACACTTACTTCAGCTTAATTTGATTTTTGAAACTGATCGTTACTTATTAATTTCTTTGTTAAGTGATTATAAAGTAATTTTAAATATTTTGACTATGTCTTAATCGTTCAAAATTAGCCTAATGGCGAAAACAATTAACGACTTACTAGTTTGTTAGTTAAGAATAAGAAGAATAAGATTTATTTTATTGCCAAAAACAATGAATAGGTACATGAGGTAAAAAAAAAATTTGGCAGGGGTATGCTCAGCGCCGTACTGCGAGGTCCCAAAAGGTCACGCAGGGCTGGTTTTCAGCATACCCCTTTGCTCAGAAAAAAAAGATGGTGGGTGAGCATTAGGCGACGGCGGTGGAGTTACTTGACGTTATAATATTTTGCTCACAAGCAAGCTGATCAACCGATAGTAAACGATCACCGTCGTCAATGGAAACAGAGGAGTCACATATACATTACCGAAAGATTCAGCTCCAGATCTTTAACTGAAGAATTCCACAAAGTTGGTGGGGCAGTTTGTTCCTCATTTTGCAGGCGTGAGACAAAAAGATCACATAAATTGGTGCAATTGAATTGCACAGAACAATAGACTTTCTGGCGGCAACGGCTGGTGTTTGCTGGACATATTTGATAATATCTTTATCGTTCAAATTTTATCTACTTTAAGTGAAAGTAAGTGTAAATTAACGAAAAATAAAATGCTTAAATATGGCGTTGGTGCACATAGAAATAAATTAAATGTAATTAGATACGGTAAATTGGTGCTCTACCTCACAGTTCATAATATTATTTCATATCGAAAAATGGGTTTTCAATAGTAGAATGCTCCATTTGACCTTACCTCACTGAAGTATAGATAAGGCCTAAGATGGTGCACGATTGCCCGGAAGCTACATATTCACTTTTCGTTTGAAATTCCCAAAATTGTAAGAGTTCGAATTCAGATATAATATTGCTGAAAGCGTGTTCCAGACTTATGCAGTACGGGATGAAAAAATAATGATTACGTTCATTACATTTGTCCTAAGTCATGGTGGGACATTGGGATTCTTCTTTTCAGAGTGCAAGAAGAGTTTTTCGTGTAGAATCTTCCAAAATCAGGATTTTTATTTGTATTTTTCATTATCTTGTATAGTATATGGGACAAAAAGAGTTAAATAAAGTGTTTGGTTAGACATGATAAACAATTTTTGGGTGCGTATTCAGTACATGATTCTAAGCCCAAATATATGAAAAAAATACCGCAATATTTGAGCTAGCTGCTTCAAAGCTCATCAACTGACAGGAGTCAGTTGTCAGTAGTCAGTGACAATATAAGCGTCGCATAGTTTAAGAATCAGTAATACTTTTATCAAATCCCTTATTTTAAGTCATAAAAATAAGCATTAATACAACTTTTATTCGATACAACTTATTAAAGTCTGAATTAATATTAACAGTTTGTTTATTAACAGTAGTAACTTTTGAGCTTACGCGATTTGAACACTTGTTATAAATGTTATTTATCATCATCTGATATTATTACGATATTGATGCTTCCCTATATTATCTCACAATGTCTGTCTGTGTAATTCCAATGCTTTCCTGGTCAAATGCATATTTTGAGACCCATTTTTGACTGAAATAGTATTATTGAAAACATAAAAATACATCTATTTTGTACAATTTTTTTTATACTATGTGCACATAATATAAATTATGCAGGTGTAAACTAAGAGATTGATCAGCAAAAGCTGGGCTATGAAGAAAATCAATAAGAACCAATAGAACTTTTTTCACTAACACTAATATCGCAAAATACAGTTATTTCATATATATTTTATACACGATAAATTATACGAAACAACTGTTTTTGCAGTTTCAGTCTTGGTTATTATGGTGAAATTTGAAAGCATTGATTCCTTCTGCCTCTTAGTTGCTACTGATTTATCTCTCAGTTTTTCAACACCCTGCATTATAATTAGAATAAATATAAGAAGGAAGGTGTATACGTGGAAGTGTAATTACAAATATTTATTTACATCTAATCGTGTTGGAAGCTCAACGCAAATGTTGTGTTTTTTGATTCCTATTTTAATTATACATTTAATATCTATCATAGGTTTCTAGTATTTATGAAGAAGAAAAAAAACAGAATAAGTCGAAGCAACTCGCAGATTTGCTCATAAATTGATTTGTATTTATTGTTTAATAGACTAATTAATGTTATTGTTGTAATGTTGTTATTTTTGTTATAGACTAATTAATGTTCTTATAAATTTATATGATTATTTACGGGATATTTACCGTGGTAAGGTTGTGGAATGAGCTCCCGATATTTCGCGGTTACATGTGTCTTCCCGTGAACATGGTGCATGTAACTGCGCCGAAATATCGGGAGCACCTTCCACAACCTTACCACGGTAAATATCCCGTAAATAATCATATAAATTTAATGAACAACCGTGATAGTTTAAAACAGTGTTCTTTTATACATAAATCAATACTAGTTTCTTTTATACATAAATCATGTTCTTTTATACATAAATCAATACTAGTTTCCTTGAATTTCAGAAGCGTCCGTGAAGAATTATTACGTTTAGGAATATAATTTGAAGTTTAATTAAGTACGCAAAACTATATTTTTTACCATTTCCAATACAATAATGGAAGGACAACTTTTTGTAGTTTTATGAGTAAAAGTACCTCGACATTTAATTGATAAGAATAAATTTAGGTGTTTAGAAAATTCAGGATTTTCGAGAACTCAAAGAGCTAGTATATTGTTCGTTAGGAGCTGTAGATTTATGCAAGGAAAACGTTTTAATTTGTAAGTTCGGTTTAGTAGGTATACAAAAAGCTGTGATATATAATTTCCATTGTTTTATCCGTTGAAATGGTTCATCGTTTTTATGTATGTTATTTACTTTGTAACTAAGTAGATATTCCCGCATTGTTATCATAATATATTCTATCAACAAAAATTCTTGCTTCTAAATTAAATTATATCAATACACGACTATCAACCAGTAACAAAAATAAAAAACTTTTGATTCCTAAAACAGTGAAACATGATCGAAAAATTGATCTCAGAAACTTAAAATTTTAGCAACACAGAATGTTATTGAAACCACACACAAAAACCATTTTATTCACAAATGATCAACAAACTAAACTGTACTACAAAAAATTGTCTTTCAAATGTTACTCATCAGCGAATACTTGACAGATTATTGTTATTATGAATAGCATTAATTTACTCTTAAGAGACGAGTATTTTGTAGTATTAAAAACCCTAAAACATGTGGTACCAGTGTAATACATAGACCACTATACCATTGTTTGTCATTAGATTTTTTTGTGGTTTTTTAACGTTCGGTAGAAGGTTATTGTACTTCTGACACCATGGCACAATGTCTAATAATGTTATTTGAATAATTACAAAAAGAATTATCATCGCCATTATTATTATAACCTTGTCCACACCCTGTACCTACTGTAACTTTGTAACTTTTAAGTTGGTTATAAATAGAGAGTGACATGGTTTTCACATATAATGTTTTATTATACAAAAATCTCTCACGTAAGATTCAAGTCGGTAACACCGACTATAGTTTTAGCTGAATTGAAAGTGTAAAAAATAAGACAATAACAAAAAAAAATTTATTGAAATGATGCTCTTAACTTTTATTAGAAATTTTTATTTTTATTTTGGCAGATATTTTGAAAATATTGCAATATTATGTATAACATATTGTATTGTCATCGGAATGAAAAGTGTATGCAAAATTTCAGCTCAATCAGAAACGGGAAAGTGGATCAAATTTAACTTAAATTACAGACAGACACCTTGGACAGGTGAAACTATATAAAAGCTTGTAAAACGATCATCAAATGCGCTTGAAACTATAGTCGCTGTAGCAAGTGATAATTAAAAACAAAATAATAATAAATGATTCGTTCATTTTCTATGTCAAACTTTCATCATAATGTGCTAAAACATTAAGTTATTGAGATCAACGCTGGGGAAACCTACTTTAAAGGAAATGATAAAGCTAGAGAAGGGAAATCAAAGTAAACTCCTTACGTCACTTTGGAAGACGTGTGATTAAACATGTGAGTACGCCTAACTTACAAAAATACATTATAAAGTAGAGAATATTGTATATGTAGTTATACATGACAATAATTTATGAGAGTCAATGCAAAAAAAGTCAACGTGCATCAAAGCAAGTTTAAAAGTGGAATAGAGAAAATTACTAGACGAAATTTCTATATTTCGATGAACCTAATTATAAAGCGTTACGGATTATTTTATTAATACCGACTTCCTTCCAAATTATATAATTATAGTGGAAACAAATCGAACTAATATGCGTAGAAGAATTCCATATCGATTTACAACTATATGGACAAAGCAATTATACTTGTCACTATTCTACAATCCTACATTAGCCCTTAGAATAACAAGAAAAGTAACGTAGAAAAATAACTTGACAATATTACAATTACATTAATATTCTATGTTGATCAGCTATATGTACATGTCAACATTTCGGTTTCTTAAAATTATTGACAGCCATGTGATAGCTGACTATGAGTTTTCAACTCCATAACTCGATGTAGACAAACCTGCTGTCCACTAAATTAAACATTTTTAACGACACGAAACTTCAACATAGTATTAATACCTGCCAAAAACCATAGTGCTATGCAAACACTAGAATACTTCATCAAAACTCGCGTGAGGATTCATTTTAAATGATTACAAAATGGCTTATACTCACGTTATGTTTTTCGGTCGAGACGATCGACCGCTTTCAGAGCCATTATAGCTCCTTCATCAAGGAATACGCGCGCTCCCGGAGACGGTCACCCGCGCACTATCATACCGTGAGTGTAAGCCGTTTTGTAATAATTTAACACTAGAATATATAACACTAATAATAAAAAAATGGTTTGTTGCTTTTGTGGAGATGTACTAGAATGCCGATGTAACAGCAGGAGCACCTTTAATTAATTTCAAAATAATCATATTTTTTTAAAGTGCTTTGTTATAAGATCTCTGCGTTCCAAATCGTATTATTTTTGGCAAATAATAACAATTGTCAACACCAAAACCATAATAAGTAACCCATTATTTCATGGTAACATCTTAACATTTGGCACACGTTATAAGAGAACAATAACAACGCGTATGTAAAACTCACTATAATATTAAGAAACACAATATAATAATTTGTAACAAGTGACACTATAAAATTCTAATAATTTCCATGTAACGGTACCTAGATAACGAATAATAAGTTTAAGTTTTAATAATAACAAAAAAAAAAGAACAAACCGAACAACAACAACAACAAATAAACAGAAGCACAAATAAAAAATATTACACGTAATAATTACATATGTCCATTAGAAAAATATACTTTGAATTGTATATTTTCCATTTCGAGAAAAAAAAAACATTGATGAATTATTGATATGAATTAACACAAAATGTGTTTAACCAAGTCTTAGATGATTGTATGTCGCAATTAAATAAATACATATATGAATAAAAATAATAAATAAAACAAATTTATCTATCATCAGGCTGCCGAGTTGACCCATTCGTCGACTAACTCTAAAAACACTGAAAAGCTAATTCTTTATACCACTTACGCTAGACAGTATAACTATGTAAAACTTAACCTAGTCATGTGAAATCTAGCATTGAGTATAACCTATCTACTGACAAATACATTTTTCTACTTTATAACCCGTTATCACCCGAAGTATATTATACATACAAGTCATACAACATTATTTACTTATCAGACACGTTTCACACCAAACAATAACTTAGTTCCTACGTTATTCATTTGCAAAAAAAATGGTCTCTAATCAAAAGCAGATTTTCTATGACCACGGAACGAAGAGTTGCAATTATACAATTTGGACAACCATGCGCTTTTGAATCATAAATCTCAGTGTTATACTCCATATGGTGGCAAACAAGCAGACGAGCTGCCTGAATAATAGTAAGCGGTCACAATCGTCTAAGGATATATCACAAATACGCTGATTCTAATAATACACCTTTTGAAGAACCCCATGTTGTAGTTCAGCAAATACCACGGGACGCTCATTCCATATTTTGAAGGTGTTAGGCAAGAAAGATGGCGTAATTTGTACATAGCCTAACTTCCGTAAAGCAATTATATGTCCCCGTGAAACTAATTTTTGGATGCCAGTTGAAAGATGTAGATTACCCATTAACGACTATAGTCAATGGTCACTATGTTGATTTTAATTTGTGACAATGAAATTGAGTAATTTCAATAAACTTATATAAGAGACAATAACTAATTAAGTGCAAAATTGAACGCAGTACAAAACAGTGTTCATATTTTATAAGAAGCCGTTGAGGCATAGTGACCTTTAATGGGCAATTTTACATTGACAGGGCTTAGAAAAGATAACAAAATGTCTGAAAAAGAACATCTTAGAGGCTCTTGCACATGACGTACAATATCTACCACCAGAACCAGAACCATCCAGAACTATTATGTAGATAAATTGTTTGACAACTTAGGACCATAGCTGTTGTCTCTTATGTACGTCAACGCTAAAATCAATAGATATTTTGACTTATTTTTAACTGATTTGAGTTGAACAGTTTCTCAGAATTGTCAGAACTTACAGGTCAGTTTTATGCTCATAGCACATTTGCATTTAGATTTTGAACAAACAAGGTATAAAAGGTAACAAATTTCATTGGTTGCCTGTTAAAAATTAATGACCTTATGTGGTTAAAGTCAACGTATTATCTTTCTCTCTTTCTGTAGTTGGCCGTCTGTCTTTCTTTGTTGTTGGCATGCAGACTAGACACAAAGTACATAACTTATCTCAGAAACGAATTAGGAAGCCACCCAAAGTACTTTTCGAACAAAACTGACAGCCATTCGTAGAAAACTGTTAATGGCATAATTTGGCCTTCAATATAATATTATGTTTGTCGGTCTTGCAGCAATCAATGTTTGTGATGGAACCACTACGATGACCACGAAAATTACCACAAAGATAAAAAAGTAGCTGTAGGCCATCAAAGTCTGTTGGCTTATTCAACCCCATTGTCGCGACTTGGCTAATTCAAACAAAGCGATCTAGTTAACAACGATAAAATTAAAATGCGTCTAGTAATTTATCATTCACACCACAAACCCACAGGATCGTTCATCAATCGTAGCATTGGAGCTCGGAAAGGCGCTGTGTATACAAAACATTATTTTGAATACCCTAAAATCATACAGTTTTGAGGAAATCAGAATTTCCGTAAAAATAATATGAATAAACATTATATAAACCATCAGAATTATAATGAATATGCTAATTTTAAGAAAAATGTTTTCAAGGAGATATTTAATCATAAAATATGACGCTTTTTAAAATTTGTGTTAATAAGAAATATTGCGAAGAAATATTAAATATCGCATTGTAATTTCATTCTAAAACTACATCATAATATTGAGGTAAAGGAATATTTTGTACATCTGAAAACGATGCTCTGAATTCAGTGTTATTTCAAAATAATTCAAACTGCGCTAAGTACATTCTGTAACTATTTTTGGGATCAATTTATGTAAAGGACTAAAAAAAGTTCTAGATAAACAAAAAGACTCACCTATATATGTGTACGCTATCTTTACCCTCCAATAATTTTATACGTATTATTACTAACACTTCAAGTAAATACCTAAGCCCCGCTCCATTTACATTCAATTCATTCACATCCATTTCTGATACTCTGTAGTGTTTATAGAAAATCTAATTACCATATTTGCAGTCGTATAAAAATAACAACAGACTTTTATTTCTAGCAAATATCTACTAAGTTCAGATAACCAGTGTGAGGACAAGCCGTGAGCTTAAGATACGTCTTTATTCATATTACTCATAAAAACTATTTTGGTGTGTTTTAGTGTGTGCAATAGCACATTTCTACGTTCAATTTATTCGAATTGTTTAAAAATTAACATTAGTTAACTGACATATACTCGTACGTACAATTCCATCCGAAATTCCATAATATCTGATTCGCACGTAAGACGTTCGAATCGAAGACAGCCAAATTCTAACATTTAACATACAACTTTCAGCGAGCTTTTCATTTTCATATACATTAGACCGTATGCACGTCCATCTACGCTTAGTACGTATTATCTAGTCTAAACTAGCTCAGTGTACGCATTTTAAAATCGACACAAACAGCTAAACATTCTATAACATTTATGATACAAAGACAAACCACACAAAACACTTTTTTAAATTACATTATCCATCCCTGTTTTCCTAACTGCTCGCTGTGGAATTCAATTTATTAATTATTCAGAGTTATCTTAATTATCTAATAAACATTATCATGAGTTACTTTGACATATCAATAACGCGGCTCGAAATATTTTTTATTAAGTTAATCTGCTACGATACCCTACAGAATGGGTAGAAGTGAGGTTAAAACTTTAAATGCGCGAAGTGTTTCAAACGATACATAACTAGAAGACAACGCAAGTATAATCAATGATAGTGAGGAAGTAAACAAACGTCTAACATTACCACTAATCTAAGTTAAAACAAACAGGTTTAACGCTATCTATGTAGTTAAAGACTAGGTCACAAACCTCAACAATGATTATTATCTAGACATAGGTTAAGTGCCGAGAAGTGATATCAAAGATTTAACTTTCGGTGAAGAATTGTGAGATTAATAAATCAATAGAAGATACTCGTGTACTAAATTTACCCTGTACTCTAGGATTTATTAGTGACAATACGGTTTATATTAATTTACAGAAGATTAACCCCGGTACCTTTGCAAAAAACGCATTCGAAAACTTAAGCTTTAAAGAGAAATTGATCAGTCATTACATTTTTGGGCAAGCATTCGTTTAATATCTTAGAAATTATTTTACTCAAGCAATTCTACATGTTGAACTAAACTGGCGCATAGAAAACTCCAGTTGCTGTCGCAAATATAACATCGGTGCTATTTTACTGATGGCAAACTTGGCACTTCGTTAAAAAATCTAATAAAAACAAGTTTATCGAACTATCTAAGAATATCGATTTTTATAAAAATGTACAATTGGCAGTCAATTGTGTTTATTTCACAAATATTATCTAGTCAAATAATATCACCATCGCGATGTAACTATGTTAGCCTATTTTGACTATGATAAGTGTACTCTTACTTATTCTTGACGACTAGATTTATTCTATCCGTATCTACATTTTCTTATTTCTCAATTACATCTACATTGAAATCAATACATCATTCGTCAATACAATCGATATTGTCCATATGATCATTACGCAAGTACGTAATTATAAAATACTAAATGCATAAATTCAAATTAATATCTAATTACATCATCTACAAAGTCCAGCTCTCATCGAGGACGTTTGCATAAAACTATAATAGTTATATTTGATACTAATCGACTCGATTAATTATTACTTTTTTACGTTTAATTAAATCTAACCAACTTGAGCTCGATTTATTTCGAAGTAAATCTTACGTTTAATCGTTACATACATTATTATAATCGATTTCTCAGAAAAGTAACTCGTACTATCTATCGCGAGAAATAAATGTAAATTCCTATAGATACTGTACAATGTTTGTGCGCTCGTATCAAATGATTCCTGGGAAAGAAACTATCCGTTTGTATACATAAAAAAGAACTTAACACTCGCTTAATTAGAGTATGGCAAGTCTAATATAAAAATAGTGGCAGATCCGGCGGCCGGCAACACGAGGTAGCCGCGAGAGGTCGCTCCGACTGCGACCATCGACGGAAACAGTCTCGAGTTCGACTTTAATACTGGTACATATAAAAAGACGGCTTTGGTGGCGCCAACGCGTTGAATCGTCCATTAGCGCACCAGGCGCTTGGCACCTCACTGAGCACAGAGTTCTCGCCTAACAGTTCCCGCTGGGAGCATTACACAGATCATCCATGCCACCACATCACGATCAGCTCCCAGAACGTCTTCGGCGGCGAGTGGCCGAAGACGTGAGACGAATTTCAGAGACCCGGGTCCCCTTCAGAGCCCATCTTTAGTAGCTCTAGCTTCTTCTTCGCAATCTTCGAGTACAAGATGTCGATAGGCTTCGTGTTGTCGTAGAAGGTCGGCGCTCGGAATATAATGAGCGCCGTCCCCAACACGCAAGCTATCGTGAACAGGAACAGGAAGATTCGGTCTAACACCATCGCTACGTACTTCCAGTCATCCTCCACCTAGAACAAAACCGACAATGTAAGACAAACTTGAGATAACTTACGCTTATCCCGACCAAAGTTTATACGTACACTTTCAAACTTGTCTTTATTTCTGACATGCTGCGCTATGAACTTGGAGCCCTCTATAGTCTTCTCCATGCTTCTAACACAAGGTTGCTCTAGCGACGCGGAGACGTCATCTAAGTCTAAACGACAGGGGGATCCTGGGGGTGGAGAGAACAGCTCATCATCACCCCCTGGGGGCGGTGGTGGAGATGGAGGCATGCCTGGTAACTCGTACTCTTCGCAGCCCCATTCCTTGAACTTTCCGTCCATTTCGTCCGGTCCAAAGACATCTGTGAGCACCTGAAACGTTCGCAACAGTCACAAACCTGAACGTATAAATTTAATATTTGTAGTATGATTAAGGTTTGTGCCAGTGCACTAGTTGAAATACCCAGGGATTAAAACGTCAGTACACGGTAGTCTGCGGCGCGGTGGCAGCGGGGTGGTGTATTGGCGCGGAGCGTAGCTTAAGCCGGCACACAATTAGGCCGGAGTGGAGGTTTCGGTTTCGGGCCGTGTCTGCCAGCGTCGTATATATCTCGCGATCCGTCCGCAGCCACCGGGGGAACATAAATAACGGAGGCCGCGCGCGCTCGTTAAGCCCACTGCCGTTGAGTAATAAAGGAAAATCGAAATGGAATGAAATTGGGCTGAAAGCTAGCTGGAAGCGATATTTTTGCGATACACGCCGTGCGTAATAGAATTAGAATATCGCAGAAAGAAGTTTCCACCCAGACTCTCCGAGACTTGCGGTTGGTGACAATTAAACTGGTTATTGACGATGCTTCGACTCGCCTTAATAGCGCACTGTTTGTATTGAATTCGATGGAAAACGTTTTGAATGGAGGAAACTCGATGAGAAAAGATTCCGTGTTGTTTTTTCGCTGAACGAGATCCCTTTGAAGAACTTCATTTGTGAGAGCTTTTATTTAACAAATTTAATTAAAATGTTCCCCGTCGGAGGTTTATTTCGAGTATCTGAGCGTAAACGCCTATGCCTTCGGATGATTAATGTTGCCGTGTCGCGTCCTATTTCTTATTTAGTGTTAGTGATTTATGAGTCCGTGCGATATCTTACCTCTGTGGGCTTATCGTTCTCGTTATCCTCATCATCGTCCGGAGCCTTTTCTGGCCTCTGTATACATAATATTGGGGGTAAAAAATCTATGAAGACTTTCCGCACCCACGGGGCCATGTGGTGGGTGACGGGTGACCTAAAATTTATGTTTAGCACCACAATAGTGACAACTACTGATAATGTAACTAGCATCATTGTGAACAAGAGATATTTTCCTAATAACGGGACTGTTAGGGACGTGGGGGGGATAATTTCGGCTAACAGTAAGAAGAACACAGTGAGCGACAGCAAAATAGAAATACAGAGCGAGATCTTTTCTCCCGAATCTGAGGGTAGATAGAAAACTAAAACTGATAAGAAAGAGATCCCAACGCAGGGGATGATGAGGTTGACGGTATAGAAGAGAGTTTTTCTTCTTAGTGTTATGTTGAAGATGATGTCAGGGTACGGTTCTTCACAACACGAATAGAATTTTTCATTTCTAGTGGCCGGAACTTTCATAATGTCCCATTCTACAGAGATATAGTACTCAGAGAGATCGATGCCCATCCCTATTCGGTCTGAGTCCGGAGTTTGCTTCAAGTGCCTCAGATCAACCTGTAAAAAAAAACACAATCATTAAGAGAAAATATAACTCGTATAAATGTTGACGAATGGATCAACAGGTTGTATTCACGTTTTCATTATTTGCTGGCACTTTCATACCTACTCGAATTAAAGATTACTGAATATATAACAGAATTTTGTGGAGACAAACAAACAAATTGTTTTTACACGTGTCATGGAATATATTTAGAATGTAATAATCTAGAAAGGCTCATTTCTTAGTAATATTTGAATACACGTTTCGGAATATTTGAAGAGATATTTACAAATATATTGTGTGTTCGTTTCTCGAGACAGATTGAGAGATCACAGTTGGATAAACATAAAAAAGCTTTCCAAAGGCCTAACAAAAAGATCCTAAGCACGGCGATCAGTTATTAGGGAATCAAACCGTTCACACGGATCTTTACAAATAGCTGATATACCTACCTACGACGTCTATTTGTGGTGTGAAAATAAATCGAGACTCGCAATTGAACCTTAACACGTGAGACGTAAGACCGGGATTTAAGCCACCAGGTTTATTTCTACGTAACTTAAAATTTATTGGTTTTCGTACTTTCGATGAATGTCCTTGTCTTCGAGGCTACGGCGGTAAACGACTCAAAAGTTTGGGGAAGATCCCGTTTTACTCCGAAACATAGCTCATGTATCACGTGTAATGTGAAGTAATCTCAAAATCTTCGATTTATTTATGTGCCAGAAAACCAAGACACATTTTACGTGATATATTGTTCTACTACTTTTTGCTTGACTTTACTAAAATCAGACTATTGGAAATGCGAAGTTTGTGACATGTGCGTGTGTATGTCCCTCATTTAATTTACGTCTGAACGGATTTATATAAAATTTTATACAAAGATTGGTGAAACCGTGGGCACCGCTAGTAACAAATACATGTTCGTAACTATTGATTTGTAAAGTACCTTTGATTGGCCACATAAAATTTGAATAGATACCGCGAGTAATGTACGATAATTAAAATTCTTTCCAGACGATGTGAGCAAAATAAATCGTTGAGAATAATTTGTTTGATTTTTTATTCATCTTATTATTTTCGCAAACACAAATTCTTTCAAAGAATGATGGGGTAGGTCGATGTTTTTTTACAGATAACCTACTTTAACTATAATTAATATAGGGTTACATTTTCAGAACTACCTATCCATCAATAAAATATAAGCAATGTAGAATTAGCATTATGTGGAATTTCCAAGTATCTATAACATGGGGTTCTTCAAATAGGCTGTTAATAGAAATTTCAAAGGTCGGCAACGCATCTGTGATGTAATAAGAATCCATTGGCAACGGAGATCTCTTTTTTTGTACCATCAAGCGCCCCAAAAAAAAAACATGACAAGATTTAAAAATTTACATATTCTGTTTCTGACTCCTGAGCAGATCTCATTGTTATTTTACAAAGCGGCTCTTGATATATATTTTTGACAGTGAGTATTAGAAAAGGCTTTTATACTAAGGAATTCGATTAGATTCTCTCTAAGCGCTCGCTACAATTTTCTTTCGGCAGATTCGTTTTTCATACAATTTTATTAAGGCCCGTGACTTTGTGGAAATATCTTTCGTTTTATTTTGTTTCAGACGGGAAAAAATTGCAAGTAACCGCTCGAAAGTTACAAATTTAGATTTTGAGCATGTCTATAAGCGATGTAATTACGATGTGCATTGTGTCTGTAGATATGTATATTTAGACCGTATGTGTGTGTGTTTTGTTCTTTGTGTGTTGGTGTGTCTTTGGTTATAATTTTTTTTTTCTTACAGCATTTTTTAATAAAGTTCGATTCTATATTAGCGACTAAGCTAAGATATTAAGTAAGTATTTTTCTCTGTTTTGCTGTCAAGTAACGACGACAAGGCGTTTAACTACAGGTCAAAAGATGGAGTGATAAAAATTGGTAAACACATATAGCTGAGGTTGCCAGAACATAACGTTAAGCGTTTGGAGAAAATGGGTGTCTTTCTATGTGCCCTTTTGTAGATTTATGACCAGCGTTTTTATCGCACTGATACCAAGATCAGATGTTACCTTCCTGCCTTATTTCTTGTTTCCGGACAATCCAAGCATCTTCAAGCCTTGAGTAATTAGAATTAGATTTATTTATACCACTTGGTGAAGTTGCGTCCGAGCTTGACTCGTGCGCAACTTCACTTCAACTCACTAGTTCTGGTACATTTGGTTACATTGAGCTTAAATTACGATGCTGTAGGTATGTATGTTTTATGAGTGTAGTTCATATTTATTATTTACCTGTTTTTTGTAAGCGCCGCGGAGGATGTGAGCACCATCTCAAACCAACTGTGGTTTTTTGGTGCAACATTAATTTAAAATTGTATTGTTATGTATAAAGAAAATAAATTTAAAAAAAAAAACTTCACTAACCTACCATCAAATTTAAATCTATGTACAACTAAGAGCCGTTTCACAATTTTTGCCGAAAACAGCAACGTAATTTAATCTGGATATATGGCGTTGAATCTATCAAATAAAAAGATCTTTTGAAAACTCAATGTCGACGAAGTCTAGAGGTTTTATATAAATAAAAAAAGTTTTTTTTAATTTATTTTTTATGATACGAGACGAGCGAAGTCACTTGCCTGATGGCTTTTCACGCTTGCCCATAACAGCTCAACGCCACTCAGAATTTTGAACTCAGAGTCGGATAAAAACAAAAATAATTTACTTGTGTCTTACCATATACCCGTCGTAGCTCCAAGATCCAAACTTCATGAAGCAGGTCTGCTCATCAAAAGGGAAGTATTCCACATCGATCTCGCAGAACGACTTGTAGATGGCAGGAGGCTTCCAAACCACTTTGCCGTCATGATGCAAGATTGCTTTCGTCATGATGGTTACTTCGTAGTTACCGTCCGCGCTGATGGCAAAGAGAAAGTATTTAGTTAGGTTTGGAAATGTTCGAAATAAATAAATATGTGGGACATTATTGCACACACGGTCATCTGACCCCAAACTAAGCAAAGCTTGTAATAATATGGCTGCCAGAGACTGATACATACATATATTTTTAAATACATACTTAAATATATTCTAACACCCAGAAATAGAACAAACACAAATGTTCATCACACAAATGTTTGTCCTAGGTGGGAACCGAACCCACACCCCCAAGCGCAGAAGGCAGCTACACTACCAACTGAACTAACGGGGCTGTCAAAAATGAAATGTTTGATTTGTATGGGGTTTCCACAGACCTAATTTTTTTTCCTAAATCTATGGGGGTTTCAGATACGGATCAAGATTTTTTCTATAACTTGGTATTTAATAATGTTCATAATATGAAGAACCCTCTTCTTAAAAAATTTGGTCTCGACTAGTCTATTATATCGAACTATTATCGATATATTATCACAATTATAAATAATATAATTGATAGTCGACTATTCATTATTCCATTGGTGGTCAATATTGTCTTCTCTAATTATCTTGTAAGGCAAGCCAGGGGTCGGGGTCTGGGGTTTTAGCCCCCTGGAATCAGAGTACGCGGTGTCGCCACTTACTGACGGCTCGCCATAAAGTCGCCCCTGCGTATTAATTGAATAATATAATTGATAGTCGACTATTCATTATGCCATTGGTGGTCAATATTGTCTTCTCTAATTATCTTGTACGTGCGTACAATATTTCAATGAGCAAAGAGGTTTGATTAAGATTGAAGAGGCTCAAAGGTCATAATAAAAACATAATATTATGTTAACCTGTTTTGTTCCACTGCTGAGCAAAGGTCTACCTCATAGTCCCCCATAAGTCATCAAACTTACAACCAGAAAAATAATTTGACATTTCCAGGGCCCCGATTCTACAAAAAAAAAAAAAAAAAAATACATAAAATGTCAAGAGTAAAAAAAAAATGAGGCAATTCATTAACAATTGAAAAACAATTGGTTTAGTAGAATCAGGCCCAGGTGTTGTTCTATAATATAATTGGTCCATAGTTTGCACTATGGGCCAATCACTGAAGTGAGCATTTTGGGCCAATCACCGTGGCCATCTGAAAATGTTAATTTTTTTCGTAGTTTTGTCGCCAGACAACATTTTATTAATAACATATTTTAACGAGAATATTTACGCAATTTTGAGAAAAGTACTATACCTTGACGGTCTGAGCATTAATGGACTCAGTTATGCTGGCCAAGGCTCTCATTTCCACGTTCCTCAAAAAATGCTTGTTTCTTGCTGCTGTACTATTTCGACTATTACTTAGGTAGGCCTCCCACTAGATGGACCGACGACATTGTGAGAATCGCGCGCATCCAGTGGATGCAGATGGCAGGATGTCGTTCAGTGTGGAGGTTGAAGGGGGAGGCCTATGTTCAGCAGTGGACGTCTTCTGGCTGATGATGATGATTACTATTTCGACCAGCACAAGTGCGAATCAGCAAACTCATTCACCGGTTAAGGCCATGATATCCGCCAAATATCCATTAATTAGAAAGTGGTGACACAGACCATTAATATAAGAACAGCCATTAAAGCGCCAAAGGGTCCCAATTATGTAAGACCGCTAATGTCCGTAGTTAGCACAAGCGTATATCACTTAGAACACTTAGTTAGCTTTGACATGAACGAGGATTAACTTGATTCAGTAGCCCCCAGCTAATGTTAATCTAGTTAACTGATTTAGGTATTATAAATCTGTGAAAGATAGACCCTAATCTAATGTGACCAACGCAAAGTTTTTAGTCCTTGTATTATAAGGCCTAGTATTTGTAGTCCGATTGTTTAGTTCGATGATCGGACTGATGTGTTTTTTTTTTTCATTTTCGTCATAATCATTTTTATCAGTCTTTCATGTTCCCACTGTTGAGACAGGCCTTATTCAGAGAGAGAGAGATAATAGGCTCTAATTCACTATGCTGGCCCAATGCATTGTTGGTAAATGTTATATATCTTTGGTTCCCACTGCTGGGACACAGGATTTTTCTTAGACAGAGATAATGTGCCCTAATCCACCATGCTGGCCCAATGCATTGTTGGTAAATGTTATATATCTTTGGTTCCCACTGCTGGGACACAGGATTTTTCTTAGACAGAGATAATGTGCCCTAATCCACCATGCTGGCCCAATGCATTGTTGGTAAATGTTATATGTCTTTGGTTCCCACTGCTGGGACACAGGATTTTTCTTAGACAGAGATAATGTGCCCTAATCCACCATGCTGGCCCAATGCATTGTTGGTAAATGTCATATTATATCTTTGTTTCCGACAGCTGGGACACAGGCCTTTTTTCAGAGAGACTAAATGGGCCCTAATCCACTATGTAGGCCTAATGCATTGTTGGTGAATTTATTTTTATGCCATAGGTGGCAAACAAGCAGACGGGCCACCTGATGGTAAGCGATCACCGTCACCTATGGATACCTGCAACACCAGGGGCATCACAGATACGTTGCCGACCCTTAAAGACTCTATTAACAGCCCTTTTGAAGAACCCCATATTAAAGCTAACCTAACCTAACTACCTAGCTTAGAACTTTTGAGTTTCTGGGACATACTGATTTCCTGATGTTTTCTTCACCGTTTTTGAGCGATAACATCTAAATTGCACATAATTTATATAAGTAAATAGTTTTCGTTTCAGACAGTGGTCTAGTGTTATTGGTAATGGAATTACTGATCCTTTTATTTCGATGGCAACATGATTTTTACTTTGATGATCTGAACAGTGAGACTTGTTTTTGACTTGACAGTGAGAAATTTAGTTACTAGATGTTCACTCGCGATTGACTAAATACCCGGTTGTTCTGTTAGGACGACTGATATATTTGAGAATATCATTTTAAACATAATTATATATTATTTTTACTAAACAACTATTATTTTTACTAAGAGATCCTCAACACTAATATCACAGAAAACAAATCTGCTGTACGTTGCGTGTTAATGTGTTGTTAATGTTACCCCTTCTTTTTTGAAATCAGTTATTAGTGTCTATCTATTAGGATCAGTTGTTAGGGTCTATCTTTTGCAGATTTATAATGCCTATATCAGTTGACTAGATTAAAACTAGCTGGAGGCTACTGAAACAAGTTAATCCTCGTTACCTCCGAATTCCGTCATTTATAAACTAACTAGCTGCGCCCCGCAGTTTCACCCACGTGGTGATGAAAATCGGTGATGATGATGGTGATAAAAAGTAGCCTATGTGTTAATCTAGGATATAAGCAATGTATATTACAAATTTCATCCAAATCCATCCACCCGTTTCTGCGTTATTGAGTAACAAACATCCATCCATCCACATATCCATCCTTCCAAACTTCCATATACGAGTATGATATTAGTGAGGTTAATCTCAGGAATTTCATCCAAATCCGTTCAGTAATTTGGTTTATAAATCAAAATATTTTTTTATGGACAAATCCGTCATCCAAGTAAGAAGTTTGTTTTTTAAATTGATTGATCTATGGAACAACTGAGTTTTTTAACGTTATCAATTTTGGTCCCAATACAAAAATAATGATATTAATATGATACCAATGATATCCTTGACTATTATTATGTCCGTTGTCTAAAATAGTTAGACCATCAAATAGATCATCAATGTAATGTGATGGAGATATAATATTAGAACTAGGTAATATATAATTTTGATTGCCTAGATAGTTTTTTTGTCGCACAAGACATACTAAGGCATGCAGTATATCGTTTTTAACCGACGAAAAATAAGAGTAGGTTATATTTGTTGTGTTCAAAATCACACTAATAATTATAATAAACACGATAATTTGTATGTGTCTGTTAGTGTGTAAATAGGTATGTTTATTTCCACTAATTCGACAACGGTTGGACGGGTTAGAATAATATGTATAGGGAATTTGGTTTCACACAAAAGTTACTTTTTATCAAAATAATTGTTTCTGTAGGAAAGGATGAAACCACTGCTAGTGTTATACGATATATCACATACGGCGGTACTCATAAGCGTTAGTTAAGTTAAGCAATACTTAAAATTGCTCTGTCTCGTATTCATGTCTGCCAGTTTCCGTCAGCGAGAAGTTAACAGAGCAATTTTAAGTATTGCTTAACTTAAGTAACGTTTTTGAGTACGGCCGTTACTTTAATTCAAATTCAAAATCTTTTATTTAGGACAACTTAAAAATCCATTGGGTTAGTAAAAAACTATTGTTAGGTAAGAAATACAGAAACAAAAATTAAATTAATCACACAGGTATAATTAATTACGACTGAGTAGTAATTACATTATTTGTTACTCAGTCATCACCCGCACAAAATGTCTAAGTATTAGCGCGTGACCATCCTCAGCCACTATCTTCAAGATGTCGTTCCGAGTTCCCCGCACCCTTCTCATTAGTGATGCCACTTTCTTTCGAATGACGGCATGAAAACCGTCTGTTCGAGTTTGTGCGAACATTTCGGAGGCACTGCAAAAACGGGGAAGTCCCAACATCATCCTAAAGATATTATTATATTGGACGCGTAGAGTATTGAACGATTTTTTGGTATAGCTGATCCATAGACTACCCGTGTACAGACCTTGACAATACGCCTTAAATAGCTTTGCATTAAAATCTTATGACGCTTACAGTCAGACAAATGTATTCTATGGGCTTGTTACTTGAGTTAAGAGGTAAATTCTATTCAGAAAGCTTAGTGCACACGGATTCGTATCCTAAGAATAATGTAAAAGGTTATCAGACTGATATTGCTTATTGTTGTATTTTTGAAGTAAAAACTTCTTTAGGCGCGTTGAGAACTTTTTGGTTGAACAAAAATCATGGAACGTCACGCTGTCACAGAATACGTAATAAATACAGAGTACCATGTATTTCAAAACGCCATCTCTTGTAGAATAGGGGCTTTACTTGAAAACGTTACTCAAGTTGATCTACGCTTAAAATTGCTCTCTAAACTTCTCGACGGCAAACGTCACACGTGAAAAAGAGACGGAGCAATTTTAAGAATAGATCCATTTGAGTAACGTTTTAAGTAAGGCCTTAAGTGAATCACTACTTACTCGTAAGTTTTCACTTCTGACGCTTATGACTGATGTGTTTTTTTTTTAAAGCTGAGCATAAATATAATCCTATCATCGAAAACGAATTTAAAATGTGTCCAAAATTAAGGAAGATAAAATTTCTTGATAGACAGAGAGCACACTACCCTGTACGTCACTTTTGGTTAAGAACATACAATCAGGACTCACTTTGCGGGAAAGGGACAGACTGGGATGTTCTGTCCTGAACAAAACAATAACTTTAAACGCTAATATTTTAGAACTTTACTAACCAATTAAAATATTTTCTTTTATAAAACTACATTTAATTATATTTTTCACTTAGCCTGTTATTTTTAATACATTTAAAACTTCCTTAAACGCCAAATTATACACGCCTTTTATTGATATACCACGAGGCCTGCACAGCGACAGTGTAAGGAAACCTGTTAAATTTTGAAGACCTGTGATAATCTAGCCATCTATCACGTGAAGCCAAAACGCAGCTAAATTGGCTACCCGCCTGCCGTCATGAATATCCTATGGGTAGAGAGCTGCTAGTTCATGTTTATGCCGGATGCGCTAGGCAAAAAGCCGATTGGGTCGGATAGTTTGGTTGATAAACATTGTTACTAATGACTAAGTTTTTCAATCCACTTTTTGTAAGGTACATCAGAGGTAAGAGAAGAGAGAATTCCTTATTTGCGTCTTTCTTTTGAAATAAGTGCAAGAGTGCAAGGAAAAAATATAGGTAGGTACAGGTAATTAAAATAACTGGCCGAGTATAATTCATAAAAAAATAACGAAGTGACTCTTCATAATTATCATTCCGTGAAGGAACGACAAGGGAAAGAAAAAAGATGAGGTACAGTAACCTACTGTAAAAAAAAATTAAGTCCATAAGTGGAAGAAACCCCTGGTTTCCGTAATAGGAACAGTGCAAAACTAATTCAGAATCCAGAGGCTTCATTATCAAAAAAATATAATATCGTGAACACCTTCCAAAACCTTACCACGGTAAATATCCCGTAAATGATCATATAACTGTAGTGAATAACCGTGATAGTTTAAAACTGTGTTTTATTATTAATTGGTATCACAAAAAATAACAGATTGATTTAATGATAATATTTTCAGAACTAATCAAAATATTATAATTTACGCTATATCAGAGCAGAGATCTTATCCGGCATCTTCATATTATATGTCGGATAAGATCATCATTGCATCTCTAGTGTGGACTAGACATTATTCATAAGGATCGGTAACCGCAAGCAGATAATATAGGTAGATGTACAGCGCTTTAACTACTTTGGCTAGTTTTAAATTATTATAAAGAAGTTTTAAAAGCTTTTTTATACTTAGAGTAATGAATTATAGTTAATTGATAGCGGTGGCTACAAAAACTTGTAGTAAGAACATACATTTTGATACAATTTCTAATACTTGTAGAGGTAACTTAGGGCCTAATTTTCATGTAATTTTGACGCGCCAAATCTTGTAGAGTATATATTATTTTGGAATTATCATATATTTTTTATTTATTTAGGTTATTGCATTATGTTGCACTAGTAAAATAACAAAAAGAATAAAGACAGATGGACAGAAGAGAGACGGACGGACAAAACAAATTACAAGGCTTCCTTATAATAAATACTACGGAATCCTAAAAAAGTTGTACTTTTCAAGTTTTGTCGAGTCAAAGTTATGTGAAAATAACTTTGACACGTGATAGTATACACAACATTGGATTTCAAAAGAAAATTATGCTATCTATCAGTTAAATCTGCCTATATCCATATCCACACTAATATTATAAATGCGAAACTAACTCTGTCTGTTTGCTACATAATCACGGCTAAACGGCTTAACCGATCTCGATAAAATTTTGCGAGGTAATAGTATGTATCATGAGGACGGACATAGGCTATTTTTGTCGTCATCATCATCACCACTGAATTTCATCACCACGCGGGTGAAACCGCGGGGCGCAGCTAGTTTACTATAATCGTTTCAACCTTATATTTTTATTTGTTAAAATTAAAAAAATATACTCCTAAAGTAAAAACATAGCCTCTCTTATCTCACCATGTTTTTAAATTGAAGCAGATATGTTGCCTCGCTTTAATGCACCTGTGACTTTCTAAAAGCTCTCGCCGAGTATTCATAGTTAACTTTATTTTTAATGGCGGCATGTTGAGCTAATGGAAGACTTTGTGACCTATATTAAGTACGGGATAATTTTCATGTAGAGTTTGGTTATAACAAGCTTTTAAGTCCGAAGTTTGACTGTCGATGAATGTTGTGGCTGAAGGTGGAAGTTTCATACCGTTAAAGTTTTTCTCATAAATGGAATAGATAGTTGAATTTGGAGTTTCCGGTATAAAAAGCCCAATGCCGACAGAATTGCGTACAAGCAGCCATGGAAGTTTCACTCACTCACACCCACTAGGTTACAAATTTCTATCCTTTTTTAATAGATTAGAGGAATCGAGTTCGGAAAGAGGGAACTTTTCCACAGTTTTATGCTGCCACGCAGCTTTGTCTCTTCAGTGCTTCGACGTTGGGCCTAAGTTCAGTAGGCACTTAGACAGATAATATGCAAATTTCACAGAATCGTATTAAAAATTCTGGTGGTGGTGGTTGTCTGGTAGAAGATGATTAGCATTATTTGATTGTTATGTATTTGTTTTCTATCGGACTGCCAGAGCGGGCACGGAAAATCGACACCACTTCATGGTTGATATTCCGAAAACCCGTACGAAATGCTTTGATTCCACTTTTATTGCGCGAACTGCTAGTCTGTGGAATGCGTTGCCGGAATGGGTGTTCCCCGATGGTTACAATCTGGGTGTCTTCAAATCTCGAGTGAATCGGTTTCTTCTGAGCAAGCGTGCTCCATCGTGGACCGCATCGCGCTTAACATCAGGCGAGTTGGCGGTCAAACGCAAGCCCATTTCTGAATTAAAAAAAATTGTCCTTTTGTGGATTTCTACATTATTGATGTGAAACATCTACTGGCGTACCTTGGCAGTAAAACTGACTCATATGTCGTGACGGCAAACGGCGTGATGTGGCTTTTATGCCGTCATGTCCCTTTCATCAGCTTGTGACGACTTGAGACGGCCAAATAAAGTATTAAACAAATAGATAAATAAACCTTCACAGCTGCCAGAGCTTGATACTCGTATTCCCATTATGAAATCTGTACTTAATCAGGCGAAACTGCCATGTAAACTTGTCCCAGCATCACATTATCTACTCTACGGTTCCTCTCAGATACTTAGTCTGAGATAGCGAATAGGTAGTTACTTGTTAATGCTCTGTTCCAGAAACTATTATAACCAGAACACAACGATTATCCTGTTCCCGTTTATCAAAGTTTAGTAATACGCTATGAAATTGCGCGAATTGAGTTCGATTCGCGGTTGACACGAGTTTAGATATTGGATTAATTTTGGATTATCTAAGTTTGATACAGGGAACTACTTGAAGGGGTAAAGCAAATCTAATATCCGTTTTGCATTTTTTAACCCTTGATGTCAATAACCAGTTAATCACGCATGAGCGGGTACCCTGTTATCGTATGGCGCTTGTGATTGGAGAAAACAAAAGTCATTCATTCAATTCGCGCCTAGAATTGGCCCGAGGATTTTCGTCTTATGCCATAGGTTGCAAATAAGCAGACGGGCCACCTCATGGTATGTAGTCACCGTCGCCTATGGATTATTGCGTCGCTCATGCGCAAGTGTTTGTATTATCTTTGTTTAACGTTGCTCCTAAACCCATACTCCACTCATAATACCCTGTACCTAGATGATATTTAGGCTAAAACGTGCACTTATCGCACCTTCCACCTCACTTGGTACCAGCCGCAACGCTCGTCTATTGCAAATTCAACCTTAACTACAGTATTTAAGCTCGAAATCAGACAGAGGTTCCTAATGCATACAAATGCGGTGAACCGCTGTTGATAATGTGTCAAGAACAGAGAGCTTTATCAGTTAGACACCGTGAGTACGTCAAGTTGTTTGAAAACCCAGCGTGCTTTTTTGTACCTACTGTGCCGTCATGAGAACATTTTTTTAGTAGTATAACTCCATTCGCACGTCCAACTGCTTTCTAAGAGTTATTGCAGCTTAATATGGTGCTATTTTGCACGGTGCAAAGGGCTCTATACTGGCTATAACTACCATAACCTTAAATCTTGAAAATTTGTCGCCAAGGACCTAACGACGTATTCCGGCAGATATATGTATGACTGGGTGGTAAAAAATAGTAAAGAACGAATTATAATCTTTACGGTATTTTTATGCCATTTCTCTAGATTTGTACACCTACTATAAATTGGAAAAACATTATACAAAGTGACCAATATCCTGTGCATGCGTTTTTAAATATGTATATAATTTACCTATTTTTTGTTCAAATAAATTATCTATAAATTTATGTGGCATGTCATATGTCATACGACCCCATAGAAGGCCCAGAAAATATGACGGAACGAGCTTGACTCCCACGCAAAATAATGGTCCACCATAGCACCAGTAATACCATATCATCAGTGGAAGAAGGGATGCCTTTGCCCAGCAATAGGATGACCACAGCTGAAGAAAAAAAGAAACTGTTGCGAACCAGTTCCCTTTCCAGACTAGCAACGCCGGCCCTAGCCTTTGATCAGGGTGCAGCGATGTCTTTCAGCGCATTTCGTTTCTGAAAACTGTCGTACAGGAATCGATTTCGGGATAAGAAGTATTCCATATGCTACACCAGAATATAAGCTATTCCTACACAAAAAAAAATGCTAGTTACAAAGAATAAAAGTGTGATGCTTGCCACGAGGCATGAAGCGTCATCAACATGTTATTTGTCGTTCACATTTGGTATTTGGGTGCCTAGAGCGACTGCTTTTTTCGCTCTACCCTAGGGCCGGCGCTGCAAGCTTGGTGTATTTACTATCATCAACCATGAGCTGTGATCAAAAGTCTAACGTTTACGAGTCGTGTTGGTTGGAACAGATATGCGAATTAGATGAACTTGCGCTGCCTATCATTATAAAAGTCTTTGATGACGAGAGTTGGGAGTTTTAAAACGACGCTGTTATAAGATTGGAGACGGTCGCATCGATTTGATCTTGAGTCTTGAGCCGATGCCAAAAGTTGGAATATTGATTGAGGACTACTGCAGTGTAGGGTAAGGAGATCCGATAACATGCACTAAAAATACTGACATTCCTGCATTAAGGTTAGGTCCCTAGGTCCTAATTAGGAAGAAAAATGACATATTTTTGATGGAATCTATTTTAGAAGGCAAGGCTCGGCAGAAGAGTTTTTTTTTCAAATGTCTATTAGAAAAATTTAAAAAAGGTCAAACGTTATTTCATTTTCTTACTCTAACAGAAAGTGCGTACTGAACTTAACAATTTACTAAGTGGGCCGTACTCAGAACCGTGTATATAAGTACAAGACAAAAAGAAAAGAACACTCATAAATATTCATCACGCACCAAAAGTAAAGTAAATTAATCACAACTAGATGTAGTTAAGGGTCAAACTCTCGACGGTTTGGTCGTGAAGTACACTACTTCTTTGAAACCACCGTCTTCAAGATAAATTCGTCAAGATGTCTTGATAATGCGAAATAATGGGATTTTTGTCTGCGGACCGGAAATGAGGAGATAAGACCCTTATAAAAGAAGAATTTATGGCAAAGATGTTAACTCTCATTGAAAGGGATGGAGTTGAAAACACGAGCTGTATGCGTAAGGGCAACTTCAACATTTAACTAGTCTTCAGTACAACTTTTGAGGTCATACTAAAATAAACTTGGTGGTAACCGACCAAATTATAAAAAAAAGTTTTTTATTTACTTATTTTCTTGTATTTTTTTTTTATTAACATGCAGTCAACAGAAAAACCGTAGATACTTGTGGGTTATTCTAGGACCTGCAATGTTAGTTTTGTCAACGTCACTCTCATTTAGATTGACATTAGTGCGACGGGGACAGATACTCTATTTCATGTACCAGATATCTCGGGGGTCGGGACTGATGCTAACTCCGCGTAGGCGTCTACAAGTCTACGAAAATGAATTTTAGCATCATCAATTCTGGTGAATGGATTTTGCTTCTATTATTTTATTGTACTTTTATTTTAATCTGTGGTTATATTAAATATTAATAGGTATATATTCTTTTCTATGATGTGATGTCCATCCATATCGACAGTCTCTAGTTAGGGTCTAGCCACATGATATGTGTCGAGGTTCTACAACGAATATATTTTATTTCTAGTCAATTATCCTGTAACGTTCCATGATCGTTACCGACTTCCAATACATGGCAAATGGCACATAGCTAGAAGCCAAACTTAACCAATAAAAAAGGTCACTACTATGACATAAACATTGTTGACAGATGAAGGTGATTGACGTAATGTCAATCACTTTCATTTCGTTAAGCGAAAAATCATTGTTCTAACCCTCGGAAATAATTTAATTGCATTTTTAAAAGATTCGGGTATGTAAATATCATATTCTTTCTAGAAGGAATAGGTTATATATAGAACCCGAACTAAAAATCTCGCTCATTTGTGCAACGGTACTCCCGTGTGAAAGTCGTTCAGACTTAACCTTTAAACTTGTAATTAAAATCTTGTAGCCCCGTACTCCAATCGGGTAAGTTCCGTTCAGTGATAAAACTGGAAATACTTTTAAAATGTGAATTATCTTACAAGCCACCTGTGTTGTAAAACGCAGAGCAAGTGCGGTTCATATACGTACAATCTGCGGATATGGACGCGCGCTGTACTTATATACTAATATAATTGTGTTCTAAGCTCTTAAAGCATTCTGTAACTTGGATCCTTCCGATCAAAAACTGTGTTTAACGCCGGTACCACGTCATGTGAGATAATGGGCGCCTGGTCAGATCCGCCGTCTTTTCTTCGGGACTCACACGACGTGGCCGAGCGGCTTCCGTACTGATCCTCATGCGTAGTTCTTCGACGCAATTTCAGGCTCCTACCCTCTACTGTACTACGGCCACGATACTGACAACAGCGTCGTGACGTGCTGACCTTACTCCGGCCACGCCCCAGCTGGGACCTTACTCGCTACCACGTTGACCGTACTCCGGTCACGCTCTAACAACAGCGTCGTGACGCGCTGACCACACTCTGGCCACGCCCTGAAGACCTCACGGAGCTGTCTCGTCGCTACACTGCCCAGCTGACATCCTATGTGCCACGAGCCGCGTCGAGCCACGCGGCGATCGGCGCCCCAGCTCTTCAAGCTAAGTCTCTAAACAAGGGACCAACACTTTTTTATCGCCATCACCTTCCGAGCTCACGACCCTCTGTCTGACTTGTAAATTCATTCGCTTGCTCTATTAAATCTTAACTTATACTATCATAAACTCTTTTCTTTGGAACACCTACCCACTGCTAGGTAGAACTTCACCAAGCTTCACTTGGTGAACGTTTCAGTGGCGCCCAACGTGGGGCAACGTGGGGACTACCCGAACTTACCCGATTGGAGTACGGGGCTACAAGATTTTAATTACAAGTTTAAAGGTTAAGTCTGAACGACTTTCACACGGGAGTACCGTTGCACAAATGAGCGAGATTTTTAGTTCGGGTTCTATATATAACCTATTCCTTCTAGAAAGAATATGATATTTACATACCCGAATCTTTTAAAAATGCAATTAAATTATTTCCGAGGGTTAGAACAATGATTTTTCGCTTAACGAAATGAAAGTGATTGACATTACGTCAATCACCTTCATCTGTCAACAATGTTTATGTCATAGTAGTGACCTTTTTTATTGGTTAAGTTTGGCTTCTAGCTATGTGCCATTTGCCATGTATTGGAAGTCGGTAACGATCATGGAACGTTACAATCCTTATAGAACTGGCGCTACTTTCTTACCATTGTCAAAGTATAGTACCGTAGTTTCCCGCAATTAGAGCTGTAAAACTAGCCCTACTTTCTTGGCAATGTCAAATTAATGTACAAAAGTATCGTGCAGGAATTCAAGTAGCGAATTATCAGCCGTTATTAAAGAATCTGAAAGGCTATAATTGAGCTAGATATCGATTTATCGCCACTTATTGACTCAGCTGAAAATATTTATTTTACTAAATCGTCTCTGAAATGTTATCTTTCCTTGCTTCACCATCTAGCTACCGACGATACACATCAAACTTTGTTAAATTGATTCGAAAGTAAACAGTACTAGAGTGAGATTAATGCGAGACCCAGCTTATAAAGCGCCCAATAAATTCTGCTTTATTGAATTGCACATGAGATTAACTTTTATAGGTGTTTCTTTAAGAGTTAAAATGCACTACGCGGCGAAGCGACTTTATGATTATTGTCAATGAATTATAGGTCAATAAATTACACTACTCAACAAATAAAAAACTTTTTATTTTATCTGAGTTCCTACTATGTGATTATAATTCCTAGTTATTGACCTTAATACAAATATGTAAATAGGATTTTTATATAACATCTAATTTTTTTCGATTTTCAAAATACCCGCAATATAAAAATCAAACTTACGTCAAAACTTAAAATTCATATTTCTCAGTTTCTAGACGAAAAAAAGAATGCTTACATATATTTATTATTAGTCAACCTCGATATGAAACAATATGAACCAAATCAGATATTTTTTAAGTGTTGAGTAGTGTTATTATTATTAGTTGAATAATAATCTTTATTTTCGTAGTAATAGGTTTATATTGAGTTGCGTCCCAGTCTGCCTTTATCGTTGAAATGAGTTCTCAACAACGCTTTCAAAACAAATTGTCAGATATTCCCACGGTAATATCCAAATAGAGTTTGCCTGTAAATCTATTTTGAATAATGATTATGAATTGTATTGTGATCTACAATATTAAAATGTATTGTATTCGGGCTCGAATATTACCTCTCATTGTCTTGTTGTCAAGTATTTGCTATTATATTTTCTTTATAATAAATGGCTTCGTAAATAACTTTACTTATTGTTATTACATTTCTAAACATAGATAAGTACCTAGCCAAAAAAATTGTCAATTTATCCCGCGGAGTCAGTTATGATGGATCCAGTTGACGTAAGAGCCAAAAAGCGCATGCTAAGTGTAACTATCAAAAGTATTTTTCTATACTCGAAAAAATATCAAATGTTCCATAGACATCCACACCCACACTCGACAAAATTTATAGAACAGGTTATATTTTTTTCGAGATTTCTGAGTGATTCCCATAGTAAAAGTGGTTCATAATAAAGAGTACTATCGACCACTTTCGGCAGATTTTTCGAGATTTTAGGGTGTTCCCATAGTTAAAGTTGTTCATAATAAAGAATAATATCGACCACATTCGGCTATTTTTTTAGAGATTTCAGGGTGGATCCCGTAGTAAAAGTTATTGATAATAAAGAGTAACATCGACCACTTTCGGCTATTTTTACGATATTTCAGGGTGTTTCCATAGTAAAAGTTATTCATAATAAAGAGTACCATCGACCAAATACGGCTAAGTACACCTTTGTAGCGTAACCCTGTATAAAAAAATATAGCCTTAAAACATAACCTTCTTTTGGCCATTCGTGTAAAAAGAAGACGCAGAAAAAAGTGTCATACTGACTTGTTATAAAGCACGATGTCTGGCAGCCATATGTGTTCTGAAGGCACATGCAAAGTCTCGACACCCCCGTAGTCGTCCGGGTTCCATTTCAGCTTGTAGTCGTTCCATTCCTGTCGACAAACAAGTCTCATTAGCACTCTATGTATGTTATTTAACCGACTACAACTTTTTTATTGTTTGTTACCTCAGGACTTCGTCATTTATGAACTGATTAGGAAAATTATTATATTTGATTCTTTTATTGCAAGGATCAAATATACGAATAAGAAAAAAAGAATGATTAAGAAAAATAAAATCAGATTGGTCAAATAGAAATTTCATTAAAATTGGTTCAGTAGTTTGGGTTTTAAATCAAGGTAACTGGAAAATTCGTCATCCATGTAAACGAAATTACGTATTTTTACTCCTTCTATCGCAGACCGCATCTTCGCTTCACATCAGGCGAGGTGGCGGGCTAACGCAATTTTTTTTTAATGATACAGAGTGACGAGTGAGTGTTTATTGTATATTAAATAACAAAACGAAAATTACGAATTCTGATCACTTTCGCTCGTTTTTTAACGCATGTATCCGATATGCTTCAATTAAATATTTGCATAACTTGTTATTCAGTTATTTACAATATTATTGCAGCTGTCAGAGCAAGTTAATGCTTACGTAGTTTAATTTCGTAGCGATAATAGCTTAATGGTAGGCGAGTTCGACTTCCATGCCGTAGGGTTCAAATTCTAACAATGAATTTGAGCTGCCTATGATGGAAAATATCGTTATGAAATCATACCATGGTAGTAAGGTACTGTCCAGTGCTCTGCTAGGAAGGTACCACCCTCATGTTGAAAATCTCTCGCCAAGCACTCATAAGTGAAATTCGGGCAATTTAAACCTGGGAAACTTGAGGGCCAGTTTCCCGTTCCATGCACATCTTCTATACCACATCGCTTCACTTCATATGGGTCAAACGCCAAAATAAAAATATGACTTTTCATTGAATGATTGATGTCAGTTTTTTAATTGATAATTATTTAGACTAATCCTTAACCCGCTTATTAATAAATGTGAAGTAGTCGTGGAATAGTAACGCAGTGTTTTGTCTTTTTTTCTATTTAAAATTTTCAACTCAATCGAAAAAGGCAAAAACTGAGTAACTACTCTATGTTTATTAATAGGGGTATAAATGTTTTTTATAAATATTTTCAAGCGCGCAGTATACCACACATTTCAATGTTCATCTTGTTTGTAGGGAGCAAAAAAGTGATCTAGTATCACATTAATCGATACCGCGCTTTACATTCGACAAAATATTCACATAAGACTGTAACACACATGAAATAAGTTTAGCTAATCCACTCCAAACATTTCCACTTTGAAAAGCCAACGTCAAAGGCATTTCATAATCTAAAAACCCATCCCATTTGAACCGCATCTCAGCTTCAACTTGTCGAATGCTCTCCATTTAAAGTTTAAGACGTCCCAAAAGTATTTTCCAAAGGCCGCATAAAACATAGTTGTTGACTCGGGTCAGTCACTGGGAGGAAATTGCGAGTCTTATTAGGTTCCGGCCCAAAGACGATTGAAAAGCTCCAGCGAAAATGGAGTTGACCACTTCTAAGTTAGCGCTCATTGGTGCAAAAAGCATTTGGGTTTCGACGTTGACCGCTACGGTATTCGTTGCAATATATTTTACGTGCCCTAGCTTCAATTCTGATGTAGGTATTCAAATTGAATTACATCGACAACACTAAAATGATCTGTAATATTTATTTTCCGCAATGAGACAAGCAAGTCGCTTGCTTGATAGTAAGCGTCTATTTTTCCCGTAACAGTTCAGTGCCATCCTGAATTATGACAGATCTAAGTCTTGAGTAGCAAAACACTGCGCTCATCATTCTGAGATATCTTTTTATGCCCATTCATTAATCTGGAATCATTTCCTATCAATATAGAAAACAGTTACGTTAACATACTACTACTTAGCAATTGAATAACTGACTAGTGTCCCTATTTTTTTAGGATAAAACTTTTAGAGATGCCTGGTAACAAAAGCTTCTCTAAACTATTGTCGATATCTGATGAAACCTAATGCTTTTACTGGTGATTTGTCAGTTTCAGAATTACGTCATGAACACAAATATTTCTTGTCTAATCGAGATTTGTTCAGCCGATCAACTTCCTTTTAAATCTTGATAGCTAACGAACAAATTTAATAATTTGTAACTCTTCTGTGATAAAATCCGGAGCGAGGATATTCGCCGAAGAAACACAGTCATATTTGGAAGTTGAAGTTGCAATGGGGAGACTACATCGCTTGAAGAACCGATAACCGATGGGGTAAAAGGTGATGTGAGTGGAGACCACGAACTGGAAAACGCTGCGTAGGTCGACTAGATGGACCGACGATATCGTGAAAGTAGCGGGCATCCGTGGATGTGTGGAGTAATATAGCTTTCGTTCAGTGTGGCGTTCTAAGGAGGCGGCCTGTGTGCCAGGAGCAAAAGTGACCAGAATTTGTGGTTTTCTTTTTAAATTATACAATAGGCTTACGTCATAGCTATTAAAATTTGCAAATTGAAGTGGCAATGGGCAGGCCACATCGCTCGAAGAACCGATAACTGATGGGGAAGAAAAGTCCTTGAGTGGAGACCACGAACCGGAAGACGCATCGTAGGCAGGCCTCCCACTAGATGGACCGACGACATTGTGAGAGTCGCAGGCATCTAGTGGATGCAGATGGCAGGATGTCGTTCAGTATGGAGGTTAAAGGGGGAAGCCTATGTTAAGCAGTGGACGTCTTCTGGTTGATGATGATGTATATATATAGGCTTTCGTTAGACCATACCACCTATACGCGATGATAATAATATTCGGTCTATGATAGAGCATGCTTGTTCAGAAGAAACCAATTCACTCTCGGTTTGAAGACACCCAGATTATAACTATCGGGGAACACCCATTCAGGCAGCGCATTTTGCAGACTAGCAGTACGCACAATAAAAGTAGAATTAAAGTTGGTTCGAACGATTTAGCTTTTTACAATGATGTTACAGCTATCAAAGCAAATAAATGTATGGACCGAGTTTAGTATAATTATTTTCTAGTAAATTCTGGACATTAATATGTTGGTCATTCTAATTCATAATTTTTTCGTGTACCACTCGAGATAGATACTCAAATTCTGTTCTATTCTTTAGCTGTTTACTATTTTGTGCTCACAATAGAACCGCTAACCGTTTCTGAGAACTCAATTATTATTTTGGCGAGGTTTGTGCTCCGTTACACGAAATTACTTCAGCTAAAGCTCAATTTGAATTTGTCTACGTACAGTTAAAGCGGAACTTCTTTGAACTCATTAAATATAACATATTGGTATTTTTAAAACAAACATAATTTTACAAAAAAAAGTAAAGGAAATTGCTGACTAATAAGCTAAAGTGGCAGACGGCTGGTCACACAAATATTAAGCCGAAAGGAGGCCATTGTAATCCTTATTATGAACAACATTTACAATGCGACCAACTTTAAATTCGTGATAAAAATCAACTCAGTTTTTTAAATATAATTTTAGTTAAAGGCTTCTATGTGATTATACCAACCCCGTTTTTACAAAGCTACTTAATCAGCAATCAATTGCTGTCTCACACGTAGGTTCGGCCACGATATACCTTGAAACATGCCAACTGGGGCAATCTGGGGCAGTGCTGGTAAAACTATCTTTATGAGCGTTGAAAGAGCACAGCGGGCTCTGATCAAGGTTTTGCTACGGAAACCTTTTCGCTTTCCAGCAGATTCACTTTATGCCGAATTTAGTGTTCTAAGAATTCGTCAACTATTTATACATAACGCTGTCTTAAAAACCCATTCCAGCATAAAATCTCGAGAAGACTATGTTGCTATGACGTCTAAGCGAGCGACTAGAGCTATTCTACTACCACTCCCCCGCACTCGGTCATTACTTGCTAAACGTGCTCCTGCTTTCTCTCTCCTTTGTACGTATAATAACGTAATGAAGCGGCTGAGCGACTGCAAAGACATAACAAAATATACTCTCAAAAAGAAGCTCAAAGACTGGCTTTTACATCTGTCTTACGACGAGACAGAACAACTCATGCACAGTTTATATATAGAATAGTGTTAGGGAACTGAATCTATACCATATTTATCTCATGCTGCAGAATATCTCGATTACTCGTAAAGCCATAAAGAATATAACACACTCATAATTAATATTTACAAAATATTGATAAACTCATTTGACTTTTGGTTTCTTTCTTTACTTTAATAAATTATGTAAATGTTAGTACATAGATCTTGATCAGTTTTGATACTTTGGTTTTGTATTTTTTAAAACAGATGGCAAACCTTTTATTGTTTTTATCCATCTTAAACACTGTACTTTTTCTGGCAACCTCGCACTCGAGCCCCAAGATACAGACCTTGTGCCTAGTTTGGGCCTCACTGATAAACTATTTCAGACATAGTACGGAACTTGTAACTACCGTAGGTTTAAGTCTATTATTTAAGCATCTCTGTACTTACTTTTGGTAAATAAATAAATCTATCAAATCTATCTATCTATCAAATCTATCAAATCTATCAAATCTATCAAATCATCATCATCAGCCAGAAGAAGTCCACTGCTGAACATAGCCACATCGTTTTTGCATTTATCCCGAAATTTGCAATTATCCCTATTTATCCCAAAAACATGCATAGCTCCTGAGGGATTGTCAACGCAGGTGAAATCACGGAGCAAAGCTAGTATAATAATTTCCTTTTGTCGGTATCATTCACTAATAGTCATACCGCACCGTGTGTAAAGCAGCTCCCTTACTGTTAATATAAAGCGCCATTGTGAAAATGTTTAATTGAATCAGGAAATGGAATGCGAGACATTTTTAAACGCGCCATAAACGTAACAGTTTCAAATGCACTGTTTTCCTTAGTACCATTAAAATAAACTATGTGGCGAAATAAATATTGATCACTGCAATTATGTTGTAATTTTGTCTTTTGAGAGTTAAACAGTCACTTGATAACATAATGCGTATAGGTCCAATAATTATAATCTTTTTAGGATTCCGTACCCAAAGGATAAAACTGGACCCTATTACTAAAACTCCGCTGTCCGTCTGTCCGTCCGTCTGTCACCAGGATGTATCTCACAAACCGTGATAGTTAGACACATGCAATTTTCACAGATGATGAATTTCTGATGCCGCTATAACAACAAATACTAAAAAAACAGAATAAAATAAACATTTAAGGGGGCTCCCATACAAAAAAAACGTGATTTCTAACATTCGAGTACCTTGATTTTGCTACTCAACACTAGATGTCTCTTAATGCGTTCAAGGCATTACGAGACATTGTATTATTGCTGCTACTCACTCATAGATGTCGTGGCAATACAAAAATTCATAAATGGGTACTATTTTGCTTATTATAGATAATGGTACGGAACCCTTCGTGCGTGAGTCCGACTCGCACTTGGCTTATTTAATTGTGTTTTAGGTACTTAGATAAAGCCTCATTAATGAACTGATTTGGAAAGATTTAGAGCCCATCCTCTCTCTCTCTCTCTCTTTCTCTCTCTCTCCCTCTCTCAGAGAGAAGGCCTGTTTTCCAGCAACGGGAACATGAAACACTGATAATGATGTAGTAAAAACCATCACCATCGTCGTCAGCTTCTATTAACCTTCTGCATCCTTCTCTCTCTCCTTCTCCAACCTTCGTGCATGACCGCAATGCCGTCTAATATAGTCAACCATCGGGTTGCTTTTCTGACGGTAATAAAAGTAGTCTTTTGCAGTTTTGTATCGTCCACGTACGTGTGTTTTCCATTCCTTATCGAAATTACATCTACGAAGTAGGTATAACCTGGCTACAACTACGTTTGGATGTGTTCTGTTTAAAAATCGTTTTTCGTCTATTTTCTCGTATTGTATGAAAATTTTCAAGTACGGCTACAAAAATAATAGGTTAAAAAAGAATGTACCTATCACCTCAATGCACCTATTGCGCTATGCTGGTTTGGATGCTCAGTAAACATATTTAATCTCCTCTGTATCTTATTCTTACCTTAATTTACTTTCATTATCATCATCAGCCAGAAGACGTCCACTGCTGAACATAGGCCTCCCCCTTTAACCTCCACACTGAACGACATCCTGCCATCTGCATCCACTGGATGCCCGCGATTCTCACAAGTCGTCGTCGTCGTCGTCAATGTCGGTCCATCTAGTGAGAGGCCTACCTACGCTGCGAGATCAGACACATCGGACGAGAGATAATGGGCCCTAATTCACCATGCTGGCCCAATGCATTGTTGGTGAATGTCATATTTTATCGCGCTAATAAACTCCGAGCATAGCTCTCTCCATTGCTCGTCGTGTGACTCTGAGTTTTTCTAAAAGGCCAGCAGTTAAGGACCACGTCTCTGTACCAATGTACAGAGTGTGTGATTTACTTTAGTTGAATGTAATCTACCTACTTTAATTTAAATTTATTTTAGCTGTATTTGACACTCCTAAGCGGGTGTTTTTCATTAAATAATGGCAAATCTATTCGGTCACTAAGAGACCGGCTTGGTTGAAGTCATTTGCTTCATTTGCATTTGCGTAACTTATTTTAGACATTATTTATAGCTATGTAAACACATATTATTATTTCCAATGGTTGCCTGGAAGAGATCGCTTTAAGCGATAAGGCCGCTACTTGTGGCATTCGCTCATAAGTGTTTTATATCAGTTTGTAATTTTTATTTCTGACTAGCGACGCGCCCCGGCTTCGCACGGGTGTAAGCTCGGCCTTCGGCCTCGCTACTATAACCCGCTTCAGGAACACAAAATTTCATCAAAATCGGTCCAGCCGTTTCTCGCCGTAAAAACCATCGTTGAACTTCAACGAACATTTTAAAAAAAGATTTGGCCAAATTGGTCCAGGCGTTGTTGAGTTATGCGCTTACCAACACATTTTGCGATTCATTTTTATATTATATAGAAGAAGATGTACACAATAAAGAGTTTCTATCTATTTATTATGTGATCAGCGGGCCTATTATGGATCTTTGATCGGGATCAGTCAGTGTCAGAATTGACATAATTTTGACACTTGAAAGGGGTATGACGCAAAATAAAAAAAAAAAACAGCGTTGTCTATTTCCAATTTCATACTACGAAATTGGAAATAGACAACGCTTTTTTTTTTTTACATAATTTTGACAAGTCGCGATCCCGATCAAAGTTTCATAATACGCATGCATGTTAAAACATTTTAGAAATAAATGTTTACTTTACTTTATTTTTAAATGCAATTGAGTGCTGAAACGAGCAAGCTGCATAGTAGTTCTGCCTCTTTTTTCAATTCCTGATAAAAAAGCTGATAATATTCAAAAAGCTAAACAGATTTTCTTGCACATTTCTTGAGGAACACCCTCGATCAAGACATCTTTCAAACAAAAACAACCCATCCATTTGATCATGTTGTTTGTAGTTGTGTGCTGATCAATATTGAAGTGTGCGTTTGTAGAACTAGTAAGAATTTATCAGTGTTTGCAATACGGCCCCTCAAATTTTTGGCAGACTATTTTCGGTACTAGCTCAAGTTTAAGGCAAATCCAAGATATTTATAACCAAATCCACAGACAGACATACAGATACATGTACAATAATGTGTGTAATAAATGTGCTGTCGGTTAATCAGCGTACAAACATTAAAAAAAGTACGGACAACATAGAGCGACGGTAAAAAAGCTGGTGAAAATCAGTTACTTCTCAATTGTTAGGTTATCCTACAGAAGAAGAAGGAGTAGAAGATAATTATTTTATGAAACATATCGATAATTACTGTTGCTTTATTTACACAACATTTTGACAAATAGTTCACGTCCTATCACAAACGTCAGTTCGATTGTGACTGAAGTCCACGGAACACTATTTGCTGAAGTCGATTAGGCCGTAAGCTTGATTTGTGCGGTCCACGTCAAGGAGTTTCGTCCCGTATCTTCCCTCTATTTACTTACATCAATGCGTAAAACCTTTGATTCACAGTCAAAGCGTAATACCTCGTAAAACATTCTAATATTTTTCACACGCACTGACACTGACAGACATCAATCAACATGTGTTGACACTTGACATCTAAACTCCATCTATGGTGCTCAGCCTCTTTGCTGATAGTTATGTTGTGCGTAGATCGTATATATACAACATCAATTCATGTTAGTCGAATAGGTTTCGGGTAAACCGGTGAGAAGTTGCCGGGTATAAATCCGACAAAACTTTACTTCATTTTACATCCCTATACTCCCTATTCCCTACATTATTATTATAGCTATTCTATATTCTAAACACACCACGACCCTTCGCCCTTTACTGAACAAGATTTTTGTTTACCCACCGAGATTTAACCAAAATACGTCTGGTTTATTATAAATTAAAATGTAATTTAATTTACGCGTATTATGAATATGGAATGTTATTAAGACTTAACTTTCAAAGTGACGCCGCGGGTGCTAGGTTCTAAGAAAGGGTTATTTTGCGCATAATTTGTATTTCAACTTTGAAGTGGTTAAAATAATGTGGAATGTAGGTGCGAGGGGCGAATAGACAAAACAAATTAAAACAATAACATATTCTTTGTATACGCTGCAATTCGTGGTTTTCCCTTTTCCAACATTTAACTTCATGTCTGTCATGGGAACTGTGTACAAAATGTTATCTATCTATCTATCTTCAATCTATATATAAAAGAAAGTCGTGTTAGTTACACTATTTATAACTCAAGAACGGCTGAACCGATTTGGCTGAAAATTGGTGGGGAGGTGGCTTAGTACCAGGAGACGGACATAAAATACTATTTTGTAGCGAGGCCGAAGGCCGAGCTTACACCCGTGCGAAGCCGGGGCGAGCGGCTTGTATATATATAAAAGATGATGTGTGTATGTGTGAATTTATGGTAAAATATTGAATATCACTAAACTTTTCTTTAAAATGTCTCTAACATACAAAGTCAAGTTATGTATCTCTATTATTTTCAAAATTTCACATTCAGAGCCAATATTTACAAACTTTTCATTGAATGTTTGAACAGAAATGAAGTCTATATTAAAATTTCAGGGCTCTCAAATCGTCGGCGCGGTGGGTGAAATCGTTTAGAGTGTTCCAATTGACCGCAACGTACTCGCTCCTATTTCCCAAGGCTTTTTTCCTTGATTTTTTTAGGGTTGAAAGAGGTTTTGTAATAGGAAGTTACGGGTGAAACGTTACTGAAATAGGGAATCATGATTCGCCTTTTCGAGCAAGTGTGGAAAGCTAAATAGGTGGTTTATGTGCGAAGCCAAAATTGGATATCGGGTAAGACAAAACGCTTCCGGGTTACAGGGACGAGGCGAGAATATTAAAATCTTTAAAACAGAAAAAGGACAGTCACAAAAGAGAGTCGTAACAATAATGTAGCAATCAATACATCACTTGGCAAATAAAAGGCAAAAATACTTCCAGTCTCACAACATAAAAGACTTGAATAGAACGACAATGGAAATAAAGGAAAAATATCTGTTCAACGTTGAAAATTCTGAACTAACAATCGTAGCGGAACCGACCGACCAAAAAGAGTTCGAGTTGTTACGCTGTTTACAAAAACAATTCAGTAACGAAGTAACGGAATAACTTGAAATGCGAAATACTAAACCAAAATATCATGAACAAAGCGAAAAACAAACGGTAATACGGAATTGTTTGGAACAAAAATGTTTGAGAGTTGCCGAGCGACGGCTCCTCGGAAAGAATCCGACGAAAGTATGCGTTCCAGAATGTTGTTTTTAAACGTTACATAATAAACGGAACGAAGGAATCTGCAAGAAACGTCCGACAATGACGACGCAGAAGACGAGAGCAATATTACAAAGAGCGAGTAAAATTTTTGAACAACTTTTAATTATAGAAAATCTTTTAGACCCGATTCACCTTCGAGGCAAACGCGAACTTTGACCGGCGAATGGAAATTCCATTTAAAAACTTTGAACCGACATAAAAGCCGTAATCCAAGAATGATTTATTGTGGTTAAATTCTAAAATGGAGCTGGAATGTGGGATAAGTAGATAATCCTTAAGAGTGGGAGAAAAGGTTCAGGAATACTTACGTAACTGCCTCTGTGAACGGAATAAGAGATTGTAATGGACACAATAGATAAAGGTCTTATAAAGCAATCAACTTCTTTGGTACGCGAATCTTCTTTAATGGTTTTGTGTTTTCCTTTTTCTGTTGGTATAGTTAGTGGATTTGTGGGCAAATTGATGAGCGTTTAGCAAATGGCCATGAGATATGTTGTGAAATAGAGCTCAATTTCATTAATTACATAATACACAATCACAATTATGGAATCATTGTCTTTCCCTAATATCCAAGTAAGTAAGCACGTTCTTTGGTAAATTAAAATTATTTATACCTAGGTAAAGGTCTCGTTTTTTTTATGGTACTGAGTGACGAGACGAGCGATGTCGCTCGCCCGATGGCTCTTCACGCCCATAACAGCTCAACGCCACTCAGAATTTTAAAATTCAACAGTTCAAAACCCTGGATGGCAATGCACTGCACTCGTCACCCCGAGATATAAGATGTCAAATATCTGAAAATCTTTTAAAATACTAACAACATTTTATAATGTTGCAAGTGTATGAAACTAAGTAATCTGATTCTCTATTGTAGGCAGCTAAAATATTATCTTTGATAGAATAATAATTGTCGAAATATTCTGTCAAAATTATTTCCGCTCCATATACACGAACATTTGCATCAGATAAGGCACTGCCCACATTGATAAAAAAGTGATATAGGAGGATATAAACACGAGAATAGTATGTTCAGAGCAGTGTTAACGGGAAACCACCCTCCGATCAGGCGATGATTTATGGACCTCTGAAAGGGACAGTTTGGGGAAAAAAACACTTCGGAATTATGGAATGGTCCGATACACATTTTTGGCGGATGGTTTATATATGTGCAGATTAACGGAGATATACAACTTTGGATAGACAGCTACCAGTACTACAAGTGTGGATATACATAGGTAAAGACAAAACTAAATTAGTAGAAAGGTCACGTTGAAATTTTTTTTTTGCGAGTATTCGTTTTCTTGTTTTAGAAGGCTAAAACACTTGTATGTGATAATGTACTTATCTGAGAAAGTGTCACGTTTACTCTGCCACTAAAAATTTGTGTGCAATCTATATTATTTCTTTAGAATTATTGTCATGTTTCTGGGATAGAGTAATAGAGAAACGAGAGGGGCCTAACGGCAACTTATTAACTCGGGCGCGAGACAGAGCTGAAACAGGACTTTATGTGAATCATCTCATCATCATATGGATGATGATAAAGGGTACAACTCCTCAACGGTTACTTATTGAAAGAAAATTCTTTCATAATTATACGTACATATATATGGACCGATAGTTATATTCTTTTAGGCTATTACAACCGACTTAAAAAAGTAACATGAGCAACAGAAGAATAAGCAATTAATGATTTAATATCAACTTGACAAAAACATTTTAAACTAATATAAAACCCCCCGATTAATCTAACAATAATTTAACTTTATGTAAATCTCTTGTAAAAAAATTAGAACCCGTAATATCCCATAACCTCCTAATTTTAATATAATACCCGCTAAAATTATTGAACCTGAAACAAGAGCCTCAACATGAGCCTTAGGTAAACACAAATGAGTTAAATATATTGGTATTTTTACTAAAAAAGCTAAAATTATTCTAATATACAATAAATTAAAATCTATATTATTATTATTATTAAATAAATTATAATGCAATTAATTTGATTAAAGATTGAGAGTAACATTTCGAGAGACATTTCTAGAAGAGAAGTAACATTTAATTTTTTAATTTTTACTCAAAATGTGAGCGATAAAAAATTATATAATTTTATGAAGTTCGTCGTCTGTCAATCCATAGTCTGTGATAGTTGAGAAGATATTGAGTTTTCGCATTATACGCGAGGCATCACTTGTCATTGAAATTATTGAAGATAAGCGTATTATGTCGTGAGATATTATCAGCTTTGATCAAAATACTTGATATATTCGTCTTCCTGTTTTCCTTTCCGTCAGATCCTCTTATAGGCATGATGGAGCTTTGATGGTAAAAACTTATTGGATTATTCTGTTTGTTGCCTAGTTATGGAGGTTTAATTCTCTTTGGAGTTGGCTGAATCATGGTGCTGAATTTACATTATAAGATCATAATAAAATTCTGAGTGGCCAGCTTTTTTTAAATCAAAAAAAGAGGGTCATCAATACAGGATGACGAATGTAGATGGAACTAAACCGAAAGGAGGTCATCATTGTGAACAACTTTTACTAAGGAACCAACCATGAATTCGCGAGCAGAAGAAAAATTGCTGTTCCATTCGTTTTGTCGAGTGACAATGACTGCTTTCTATGGAAAAGCTGGCTTTTTTTGCAATTTCAGGTTTTGCCCCATAGTAAAAGTTGTTCCCAACGAACAACAACACCCCCTGTTGTACAATGACTTCCTTTCGGCTAGCACCGTCATAATGCGTTACCTTGTTTAAAAAAAACCGCAAATTATAGCTATTGCCAAATCAACAGGCGCTCAATCAAAATTACTTGTATTACTAGCTCCGTCTCGTGTTTTCACCCGCGTGGTGATGAAAAGTGGTGATGGTGAAAATGATGAAAAATACTTTACGACCTATTTTCATACCTACCAAATATACATAAATACATACAAATCAGTCGAGCCGTTTCGGAGGCGGCCACAAACACCGTGACTCTAGATAAGGGCTGGATAAAAACTACTGCGCTATCTATATATACTCTATACATATAAAAACATAGAGATAAAAAAAAACAGTAATTGCGAGATATCAAAAATAAATATACACAGGGCGTCTTAAAATAAGCAGCTGAACACGTTAAGAGAGTTATTAGAACTTTTGTCTGTTTGTTTGTCCACGCACATCTCCTAAACCACTGGACGGATTTAAATGCGGTTTTCACAAATATGCTTAGCCACGGCTAGATTGAAGGCGAAAGGCGAAAAAAATTTGCGAAAGGGCCGGATTAAGGGAGGAAAAAAGGGTTAAAATATATTATATGAAAATCAACGCGTACGAAGTCGCGGGAAACAGCACAAGTACAGAATTTAAAAAAAATTGGTCCACACATATCGGAGTAATAGATGTACACTGTACATACATTAAAAATACGAACCGAATCGGGAACCTTTCTCCTAAAGTAGGTTAAAAATAAAAATAATACTTTCGCGTTACTGGGTGCACGCGAAAGTTTCGCGTGCACCCATCCATAAAACGATACGATCATCCGTTGCGTAATTATTGAACCAATGTTAAATCACACAGTCGACTTACGCCACATACTTTATGGTATTTAATTATCACCATTGAATTTTATTTATCGGGAATATGTCCGCGTTATGTACCATGTCGCCTGTTGGTAAGTGATGATGTGGTCGAAAATGAAGCACGCAGACTTAGAAGATACCTTATTATTTATTTGATCGTTACATGTAGGTGTACAAAATATGAAACAGCTTCATTTCAAAATGATGTAGCAGGTGATGACTTGCCATCCATTAAATGACCCCTCGCCCCATAAGGCTGCCTAATATTAGCACCGGAGGGGCCAGCATTGGCGTGGGTGGCTTAGGGTGCCGAGAGGTGTCACACATCACATCATCAGCCAATTAACGTCCACTGTTGGACAAGGCATGTTGGTCATAGAGAGGGGTGTTGCCTTAATCCCCACGCTTGGCAGGCGACTTGGGGATTGCAGTACATTCACCGTGTACTATTAGGACGCTGCTGCCCATCCTCCGGTGGTTCTGGTCGCAGTTTTAAAACATACCCGGGTCCTGCCGAGAGGCGTAAAAACCTTTCAGGACTAATTGTGTATTCGAACTGTTTGGGTAAAATGCCTCTCGCTCAAAAAAATAGACACAATAGTAAACAAACACGATACGACCAATCAGTGTTTACAAATCAGTCGACCAAAATCACTGTGCTTTTACTGCCCAGATATTGTGTTCCTCGCAATTAATCTTACTATTATTACTTACATCTCAACCTTATTATTACCCACATAGAGTCCAAATAAGTTTTCGCGATGTTTCCCATCTCCTTCTCACTTCACTACAAATAGTTCCATTTCATTCTTTTCGATCCAAACACACAAGTAAGTTTGACAATAAAAATGTTATGATGACGCAGTTTACGATTTATTTGTAGGACCGCTCCCGACAGTTTGCGGATCAGATGTATCTGGGTTGAACGTAATAAAATCGTGACTAAGCCGGAATTGATGTTAAAGTTGGGCTGTACCAATAAGTTAGATCTACGACTCTTGTTTTCAAAGTTATGGTCAGCAGAACGAGTGGTTAAAACGTGAATCAAATCATTGCATTAACATATAGCCTTTTCGCTCGAAGAACTGATGACCGATGGGGAAGAAAGGTTCTTGAGTGGAGACCACGAATTGGAAGACGCAGCGAAGGTAGGCCTCCCACTAAATGGACCAACGATATTGAGATAGTCGCGGGCATCCAGTGGATGCAGATGGCAGGATGTCGTTCAGTGTGGAGGTTAAAGGGGGAGGCCTATGTTCAGCAGTGGATGTCTTCTGGCTGATGATGATGATGATAGCTTTTTTGCAGGTTAACCTAAACTTGTGTGGTTTTTTAGGTGGCTAACAAGCTAACGATGGTAAGCGATCACCGTCACCTATGGATACTTGTAACACTAGGGGCCCACACCACAGATACTATTTACAGTTTTTTTGTAAAGAATGTTATAGTTATTTGGAAATGCCGCAGGAGGGAAGCTCATTCCACATATTGCAGGTGTGAGGAAAAAAGGTCGCATAAAGCACAGTATGTGATTTCCACAGATCTATGATTTTATGTGGATGAGTTTTCAAACGAGCTAAGTGCGACGACGAAACCGCGACGCCAGCATCAGATCGAACAGTTTATCGGAAGTATTGAGTAATAGGTTATTAAAGCAAAAATGATCTTTTTTTATGTCAAAGAACCGAAAATGAGGACGAATGAGTGAGATTCATGAACTAAAATTACCGATATTAGATTAGTAGGCTGAACTGGGCCCGAAAAATAAATAAGCGATGGGGTAGATGAGTTCTAGAGTGGAGACCACGTTTAGGCAAACGTAGTGTAGGATACTCTGCGACAAGTTGAAGTAACGACCTTCGTAACAATTGGATGCAGAGAACTGCTGATTGAGATCAATGGTTTGCATTAGAAGAGGCCTATGTCCAGCAGTGGAAAATAAAAGGCTGATGATGATAATCATGCCAAACGGTGGTACGAAGTCGACAGGAGGTCATTTATACGTTTATAGTCATCATTCGCAAATTTGACGCTGGGACCAACCCTGAAATTGTGGGAAAAATATCAGCTGTTCCATTTAATGAAAACAGCAGATTTTTCAGCTATTGCAGGTTTGGTCCCGTAATAAAAGCAATTCGAAATAATGAGTATTATGATCTGCTATACGACTTTGTAGTACCGTTCCGTGTAACGTTTTACACAAAAACCATTCATTCATCAGTAGCTTGTAGATAAGAAGGATTGATCTTAAGATGATTAGCAGAAGAGGTGTGAAAAAAATGAAATCGATGCTAAAGGCGTTTTGCGCTTATAAGCTTTAAAGAAACAAAATCAAATAACGTTTAACAACAGCGATGCAATAGAAGAGACAACACTAAAACTAAGGAAAACTGGTTCAAACATTTCATACACTATCATTTATCAATGTCATTCGCAGCCTGGTAAAGTAAGAATCACCGTTGATGTAACAATAACAAATATTGACAAGATCTATCCGACAGAACGGCAGACAATACCTACCACTCAAATAATAACATACCCAAATCAAACGAAAAATCCCCAATAGAGAAGGTTACGCAATTTTCCAGCAAACAGCCAAACAGAGGCTAAATTCCTCGCTATTTTCTATAAGTCACGTACGGATTGACACGTCGACAAAGGCGTCGAAGGGAAATGGAGTCAGGAACGTCCCGCTGTCGTCACGCCCGTCCCGCGCTCGTCCCGTCCACGGCCCGGAAGGGACGCTGACCATTTGTCAAGGTTTAACTGCAGAGAATGAGACGTCTCCTGTTTTTCCCTGGGGCTTTTGCACGCTCATTTTTCCTTGTTGTCGAATTAAAAATTGAAGTGAACCTAATTGGGGGTTTGCTTTTGAAGTATTTGGACTTAGGTCGTGAATAATTTTTAAATGAGGAACGAAGCTTATTAGAAGCAATTGTCATGGTAATTTATCAGTTTTTTTGCTATTGCGGCTTTTGACTACGCGCGATTTCTGTATTCAGATCATAAACTCAATTTGTGCAATGGAGGTAATTTTTAAAACGCTTTTATTAGCTTGGTATGTATCTATGTATCTTTATATATATTTTAAGCCATAGGTGGCAAACAAGCAGACGGTGCCGTCTGATGGTAAGTGATCACCGTCGTCTATGGATACCTGCAACACCACAGATACGTTGCCGACCCTTAAAGACTCTATTAACAGCCCTTTTTAACCTCATATTAAAACAAGTATCTATTAAGTATCTATGTAACGGAATATTTGGACGTGATTTTCACCCCTTTCAAAACGTCAGATTGATTTGAAACTTTGCACACTTATCAATAACCGATGGAAATGCAATAATTTAAATAGTTTTTCATAATTATTATCTTTACCCGGGTATGTCCTAAAACTGCGACCAGAACCACCAGCAGCATGGGCAGCAGTGTCCTAATAGTACACGGTGAACGTACTGCGATCCCCAAGCCGCCTGCCAAGCGTGGGGATTATGGCAACACCCCTTTCTATGAGGGAGGCCTTTGTCCAACAGTGGACGTTATTTGGCTGTTGATGTGTGATGTGATTATCTTTACCAGGATCATCAAGATTTGCGATTTTAAAGCGTGTTTTTTAGTTTTTTAAACTGCGAGAATTATTACACTATCACAAAGGAGTAAAGTTTGTCCCTTTGAAAACTGATTCATTTTAAAGAATGTCTCAGTACACAGTACGCAGTTGTAGAAAGGTACGCTATGCTATCATTGAGTACATAAGCTACAGCGCTTTTGAAACCACTGATGAAAGTGAGATAGATTATTTTTTAAACTCAAGATACGTCTTCTTCTATACTACATAAGCAGGTGTACTATATCAAATAAAAAAATAAAAATAAACTTTATTTGTCCAATTTTTTTTTATTTACAAGTGTTTGGCCTCTCCTGTTAAGTTTTGACAACCTGTGTTAGGAGAGACCGCTCTTTCTTTTATTATATTAAATTTATACAGACATAGTATATATAAACAGTCAATATGTAGTTAGTAGTAGTAAATTTAAAGTTAGTAGTTAATGCGTGCTTGTTATGTGATCAGTTTATAAGTAGTTAGTATGTAGTTCTTAATTTAAAGGGGGTAGTTTATAAGCGTGTTTATGTTTATGTCATGACTAAGTGCTCCGTTTGTTCATAATCAAGTTTCTTTAGCCATGTTATCATACATTTTTTACATTTATGAAGTGACATTTTGTAAATATTTTTAATTCTATTAATTTTGTTATAAATTGTGATTGAGTAGGTTGAAAATAGTTTTTCTGCAAAAAGGGTTCTAACGGATGGTTGCTTTACTACTGAGTAGGGGTTAAGAGTAAGGGTTGATGATGATGAAGGGTTCCTTTTCTTTACGATACTGTCTATTTAAACCATAACATAACAGTTCAAAAGTTTCAAGTTCTATAAACTTAGTTAATGTTATAAATATAAATTCACTTACCTGTTCTACCCATACGTTCGTTGTCATGATTTGATTCTTAAGATTCTGAAACAAACAAACAATCATTTTAGATTTCAGAAGGGCATATCAAAAACAGCGGATAAAATATTACTCAACTATAATTTAAAAGTATCACCAAAGTTAACCGAGACTGTATTGAGCTGAAAGTCGAACTTCCAAGAATTTAACCCATTGTTGATAAAATCTGTGAGAATTCGAACTTTTAAACAAGTCCTTAAAACTGCCAAGTCGTATCGAAAAGTCAATAAGTAAATCAATACGAATGAATAACCAGCAAAGCTTAGGGGGGCCTACCATTTATTCTTAAAGCAGAATTATCTTCGTCTTGCTTGGCTTTTCACTCGCTGTACCTAAAGTAAAAACAGTGGAAAAAAAAGTTATCAAGATGACAACTGAGCACATTACCATCACACTTTAATCAGGTAATATATAACAAAAAAAATGAACTCCAAAAAATTATAGTTTCCAGTTAACGATATGACTTCAATAATGTAAATATAGTCTGATAAAATAAAACTACTTGTTTTATTATATCTGACTATTTATACATTATTGAAGTCATACCGTTAACTGAAAATGATAATTTTATGGAGAAGTTTTTTTAATTTTTATTTTTTTATTTGTCTCATATGCATAATATGCAATTTCAGTTACTTAAATGACCGTAAATTCCATCCGTCATCCAAGTACGAAACGAAATCACGAAGCACACATATTAAACGAAATCTCCAGTTATTTTTATTGCTAATAAGTCCGCTTTTGTCCACCACCTCGCCTGTTGGTAAGCGACCATGTAGTCAGAGATGGAGCACGTCGACTTAGAAGATACCTATTCACTCTGGCCTTTTTTTAGACCCGGATTATACCTCTAAGGAAACAAGGAAGCCGGCAAAATCCAAATCGATTCATAAATGACGGAGTTCTAAGGTAACAAACTGAATTTAGAACGCCCTTCTCTTTTGTAGTCGCTAAAAACACTAAGTTGAAATCGGTTTCTTCCATTTGGGAGCTAAAATACCACACACAAATACACACATCATTATCGTCATCACCATTTCAGCCATAGGACATCCACTGCTGGACATAGGCCTCCAAAGGGTCCGATTGGAAGCGGCCTCCATCCAGCGTTTTCGGGCGGTCTCTGTTTGGTAAATTTTTGTGGGAGGATGTCTTACGCTGCGCTTACCGGTCCATGGTCTCCATTCGAGGACCTTTCGGCTCCATCGGCAAATTGTTCTACGTGCTATGTGCCCTGCCCACTGCCACTCAACTTGCTTATCCAGTGGGTTATGTCGGTAACTTTCGTTCGTCTACGGATCTCCTAATTTCTGATTCGGACTCGTAGAGAAACCCCGATCATAGCTCGTTGATAATACACAGATATACACATGAAACTTCTGACGCCCCTGTGTTTGCGTCGAAAGGAAAAAAACGTTTCCTTTTTCATCTGTCCTATCATTATGCGATTGGTAGATTTATGTACTAGTAAATAGAACCCGTGATACCACTGGTACACCGTTGTATGGTATTCAAGACCTGGGGGTCACGGGTTAGAATCCAAATTTCTGTGACACCGGTATCCTCCAGCCTTGGATCCGTAATGCAAACAAGATACACTTTTAAAATTTGACGGGTTAAAGTAGGGTGAAAATTAGGCGCTAATGTGCCACTTTAAGATATAAATAAGAAAACTTAAGAGGTTATAGTAGACCCCAGGTACTTAACCCTTAAATATAATGGGCCCGTAAAGTTTCACACCCTGTCAGTTGTCCTTAGGTTTTATTTAATGTTCTAAGGTAGATTGAACAAAATCGACCAAGCTGAAATAAGTAGAGTTAGCTTAAGATGTGACTAGAAGTAATTATCAGAACTTGGCGTAATTACCAAAAGTTTACAGCATTGGCACAAATTGGAAGATAGTTTTTGACAGTTTCTATAACTTAAACAAGAAATAATAATCTATCAGACTAATTATTATGTTTTCAAGCTTTTACTTCTTGCCTAGTGAGGGTCAAATTTTTGGGTATTTAATAATTAATATTTAGCTAAGTGACGTCATTCTAAATCCAATATGGTGGACTCTCAAGGATGGCTGACCAGTTATTTTTATGCACCCCCATGATATAGATATCAAATTAAAGTTTCTTGAGAACAATACGAAAAAAGGACCTCACATTAAATTCAATATGGCGGACGCTTAAAACCTTGTTTTTTTTTTCACCAAATCAAAATGAAAATATGTTAAAATTTAAGGAAAATATGAGCATTTTAATGTACTTACATAATTATATAGGACTAGCCGTCCGCCCCGGCTTCGCACGAGTGTAAGCTCGGCCTTCGGCCTCGCTACAAAATATAATATAGCCTATGTCACCCGGGGATAGTGTAGCTTCCCAACAGTGAAAGAATTTTTCAAATCGGTTCAGTAGTTTCGGAGCCTATTCATTACAAACATACAAAAATAGGTACAAATCTTTCCTCTTTATATAAGGTCGGAGAAAAAGTTTCTTCGTATTTTATAAACAAATTCAAGACATATTTTTTTCAAGTTTAATTACATTTAATTATAATATATATGTGCCATTTTGTTCGATAACTTGTTGCCATCTTGTAGGTAGTGACATGATCCCGTTGCTGTAGAAATTTTGGGACTTCTGATCAAAAAAATGCAACAAGTAGTTTTGACAGTCCTCTCTGGATGTTAATCTAACACTACCCAAAGAATTCTGAAGAGACCGAAACAGGTGGAAATCTGAGGGTGCAAGGTCAGGGCTATATGGTGGATGCATTAACACTTCCCAACCAAGCTCTCTCAATTGTTGCTGAGTGGCCAAAGATGTGTGCGGTCTGGCGTTATCATGATGAAAGACCACGCCCTTTCTGTTGATCAATTCCGGCCGTTTTTTCTCAATTTCTTGTTTGAGTCTCATCAATTGTTGGCAGTAGAGATCCGAATCGATGGTTTTGCCCGGCGGTAAAAGCTCATAATGAACGATGCCCTTCCAATCCCACCATACACACAGCATCACCTTATTACGTGTTAATCCGGGTTTCGCTACAGTCTGTGGTGCTTCACTGCCCTTTGACCATGATCGTTTGCGCACATTCTTGTCGTAGGTGATCCATTTTTCATCACCAGTGATCAATCTTTTCAAAAACGGTTCGGTTTCGTTACGTTTTAACAGAGAATCGCAAATGAACACACGATTCATTTGGTTTCTTTCAGTGAGCTCGTGTGGCACCCAAATATCGAGTTTTTTTTATACCCAGACTTTTTCAAATGGGTCAAAACTGTTTTGTGGTCGATCCCCAGTTCTTCAGCTACGTCGTAACTACTAATATGCCGATCTTGCTCCACTTTTTCAGAAATGGCATCGACTTTATCCGTAACAGGGCGACCAGAGCGAGCTGCATCTTTGACATCAAAATTCCCGGACTGAAAACGCTTGAACCAACATTGTGCTACTCTTGATGACACTGCATTAGGTCCATAAACGTCACATATTTTATTCGCGGCTTGTGTCACATTTTTCCCTTTTTTGTAATAAAACTTCAAAATATATCGAATTTCTTCGTCAGATTCACTCATTTTATCGAACAAAAAAACAATTGAAAAATGGCGGGAAATTGCTTTTTACTTTTTGTATTCCTTTTTTAAAATGTCATATTTTTAATAATATCAAAACCAGCCAGATACAAACAGTACAACCGATGAGATTTTACTACAACTTTATACATACAAAATACGAAAAGACTTTTTCCCCGACCTATTAATATTAGTGTAGATAGGTATACCTGACGTCACTTGTAAGTATGCCATGAAAACTCAATACTAATTCACGTTTTACGGGAGAGAATCTTAGTAATAGGTAATGCATTTAATGATAATTTTCACTTAATCCGTTATTTTTAACAACGGTAAAATCTGTCCGATAGCTTATATGGTTTATTATTAATGCAGCGACGTATGAGAATATGTAATACTACTTGGGCGGTATTTAATAATTTTTGCGACAAGTTAAATATTTATCGGGACTTATCGCACACTATTAAATATAGGAAAAAATAGATACCAAACAACACAAACAAAACACAACACACACACAAACAAAACAAAACAAAACACAAACACACAAACATGTGTACATGTGTTCAAATCACGATAGTTTAAAAATTACTACAAGTTAAATAAACAGTCGACTATTATTGATTAATAAAAAAGTTGAAGTTGAGTTACTAAAACTTACCAATTGTAAATCCATGACGCATAATAAACATCTAAGAAAAAAAAAATACGTCAACTCGAAAAAAGAAGAATTTCTAAGTGACTGACTGGAATTACTGAGTCGTTCGGCTGTAACAAAAATAAATAATATTCGGGACATTTTTGCACACAAACTAAGCAAAGCTTAAACACTGTTTTAAACTATCACGGTTGTTCACTAAACCGTGCTCTAAGCAAAGCTTGTAATATGGTTGCCAGACTAATATCCTTATTTATTTTTAACAAGCTGCGCCCCGCGGTTTCCCTCGCGTGCTGATAAAAAATCGGTGATGATGATGATGAAAGGAGCCTATGTGTTAATCCAGGATATAAGCAATGTATATTCCAAATTTCATCCAAATCCATCCAGCCGTTTCTACGTGATTGAGTAACAAACATCCATACATCCATCCAAACTTTCACATATACTCGTATGATATTTGTGTGATACATACTTTAATTCTGTCTGTCATTGGGCTGAGGATCCCAATGACAGACAGACCTCGGCTACCATCGCAAAAGTCCATGTAAACTCAAACCTTGAAATCATTCCATTACAAAAGCAATTTATTTGACCAAAACAACATTTTTATTCACCATTTTCTATTTACGACGTTGTGACAACAGCCTCAAATAATCGTTTGCAAATCCTCAAAACCCGTTAAGCGTCATCCATTACTTTATATTGGATATAAAATGATATGATGCTTGTGAATAGGTACCTAATACGCGATATCTTAAGAGCCCAATAAATTACAGTACGTAATCTAATGACAATAAGGTTCGTTTGGAGATCGATGGCTCAAATTACGATGATGAAAGTTCGTTTTGTGCGAATTGATTATCACACTAATATTATAAATGCGAAAGTAACTTTGTCTGTCTGTCTCTTTGCTACATAATCAAGGCTAAACGGCTTAACTGATCTCGATAAAATTTTGTGAGGCAATGGTATGTATCATGAGGACGGACATAGGCTATTTTTTTCTGAAGAAATCGTGGACGAAGTCGCGGGTGCAGCTAGTAATATTATACGCTTAGAAATAAAATTATTTGTTCTTAATAAATTAGCGATGTCTATAGTTGCTAGTGAGGTAATTCAATTAGAGATACTAGGTAGTAGCTGAGGCCAACATAATGAACTAAAAAACCCACAACCTAACGAACCCAATGAATCAGAATGAACAGTAATGTTAATAGTCTTAAACAATTGGCAACGAATTTGTGATGTCTTTGGTGTTACAAGTATTCATAGGTGATGGTAACTGCTTACCATCAGGCAGCCTGTTTGCTTTTTTGCTACCATGGCATTAAAAAAACACAAATAAATAATTTAATAATTTTGCATATTAAGGGTGACTCTGGTACATGTGAAACTGGGAAGAATTATTTTTTTAGCTGCACTCCTTCGCATGTGGTATTGTCAAATTGGTCTTTTAAAATGAAGGTAACGTTTTATAACCTACTTTTTTTATTAAATGTAGTATCCTGTGTGAAATACCATAGCCAAAGTGGCAAAAAGTTAGTTCCCCCCTGCATTTCTAAGCTATTAGGTACACATATAAACTTCGAACTTACTGTAAAAACCTAAAAACATGTATTCAAAATTATATGAACATTTTCTGATCATAACTTTTTTAGTTATAGTGATAAAACTGTAAAAAAAGACTTCTTAGCTCAAAGGTTATTGACCTTTTCTTAAAATGATCTTGATAAATAATGTATCAGAAGTTAATTTCTCTGTCTAAACCATAAAATAGTATACGTTATATCGGGATAATACATCTCTGAAATATGACAAGTCCAGCTTAGTTCGATTTTTCTATGGCCAGCATGTAGTTTCTGAACTATGAATATTTATTTATTTATTCATTCTTTACAACAATTTTTACAGATTAATCCCAATGCGATTATATGGCTTTGGACACGGAATCCTACCATATTTTGTCTCGACACGCTCTTGGCCAGTTATTTTACTGTGGTGGTGGCGTGTATGATCCGAATATCAGTTAATATTAACGGGCGGTATGTTTACCTCCGTTAATTGCTTGCGATGGTCAATTCGATACTAAAATAATACATACGGTAGTAAATATTAATGAACATGGAGGAAGAGCAGTTCTATAAACAATGTGTGAATTGACCAGCTGCTTTTGGTCTTCCATTTAAACCTGGAGTCTTACAGCTACGTGTTTTAAGCGATTCTGTTTACGTGATTGCGAAAAGTTGCGTGACCGCATCTCGGCGCGTTAAGGTTCACGTTTGCGTGATTATCCACACTGCGCTGTTCCAGCGTGGTTTCGAGACCGCATTAAGAGGTAGCCGTAGCCCCTGGAGTGGTTAAATTCGTATAAATTCAATAATTCGTATTTTGTGAATATCGTGAATAAAATATTTTCATTATCAAATAAGCTTTTGTTAAGCGACTTCAATAAGAGGAGGCTTTCAATTCGTGTTTTTTTATGTTAGTCACTTATGAACTCCGTAACAGGATAAAATATGTCGTTCAAGTAAACGAAATTAGGTATTTACTAATGTTTGTCGGTTTTTAAATTGTTTTTTTTTTTGTTTTTTTTTGCCTGATGGCTCTTCACGCTTGCCAAATGCTAACAGCTCAACGCCACTCAGAATTTTGAATTTCAATAGTTCAAAACCCTAGATGGCAATGCACTGCGCTCGTCACCCCGAGATATAAGATGTCAAATCTCTGTGTGCCCTGTAATTTCGCTGTAATTATAAAAATTTCGAAGATAAAAAAATACTGAGTAATTTCCACTATTTTACACACTCACTATTTAAACTCGGGGTTCATGTATCTAAACCAAAATGTGGTCCTGCATTTGGGCGCCCCTGATATTTAGTAATTTCCATAGAAACGTACCTACTAGTATTTTTTTAACACGCTTTTATTAGCTTGGTATGTATTTATGTAACGGAATTTTTGATCGTGATTTTTTCCTTTCAAAAAGTCGGATTGATTTAACTTTGCACACTTATCAAGGACGGATGACAATGCAATAATTTAAATAGTTTGTCCCATTATCCTTACCAGGATCTTCAGGATTAGCTTTTTAGTTTTTTAAACTACGAGAATTATTTTAAAACTGCTTATCTGATTAGATGAAACTTAGTAACTCTTATTTAAATTGGCAATATTCCAACATGCCTTACATTACTTTTTTGGGGTTTATGCATTCATTTAGATAGACTTACCAACTTTCATCGGAATCGGACGCTTCTTACAAATCTACAAGTTCTTTTCCCCCCTTTCAAAACAGCCCAAGCACTCAGTCAAACTTGAAGTCCGAGAAAACTTCTACAACTAATTTCCCTTTCGAACATTTTTAACCGAATCTTCTAGAATCGTCTCTAAGGCCATCTGAGAGACTCGGGAATGCAATTTTATCTGATCTCAACTGTGAAGGAGGGTAATTAAAGTTAAGGGAATCTAAAGTTTCTGAACATTGTAAGTTGAGGCAGGCGCCCGTTACGCAAAGTTTGCTTTTTGTCTAATGGAATAAATTTTGTTTAATGTTAGTTAACTTTGGACAATGTAAAGTAAAACAAGGAAAGACACACGGAACTGTAGACGTGATGGAACTGCAATGAGAGTTTGTTAGTTTTATGCCTTCGTAAATACGCCTGAAGTAATTCGAAAACCCGAAAAGTTTGGTAGACTGTGCTGTTACCCTAGATATTTTTGCTGTTTTTGTTTTTTTTTGTGAATACAGCTTTATTAAATACAGAGAAGAACATATATAATACAAGATATGTTTCTTCTCTCATCTGATACAATATAGGAATAGAACAGGATACTTGACCTACGAAGTAGTTTTTTATGGGGTTCAGAGATCCACTAGGATGGATTTTGCGAAAGAATTGAGTAAAGGGGGGATATAAAGGTTGAAAGTTTGCTCGTACAAAGTTAACGGTACAAAATTTAATTGATCAAATTTAACAACGTAACATTGTAAAATGATTATTTATTTTTTCAAAGTAGGAACTTTGAAAAAATAGACTTGGATACGTATCAAACGTTTCGATTCCGTACGGCCAAGGATTGGAACAACCTGCCGGCTTCCTTGTTTCCTGAGAGATATAATTTGTGCCTTTTCAAGGCGAGAGTGAATAGGTATCCTTCTAAGTCAGCGTGCTTCATCTTCGACCACATCGTCGCTTAACATAAGGCGAGCAGGCGGTCAAACGCAAGCCAATTTTTTATTAAAAAAAAACCTGTTATCTAAAAAGTTTTGAATAAATAGGTACTACAATAAAGAACCGTGAAGCTTTATTTACCTAAACTGTAAATTAAGAAAACACTGTAAATTACCAAAGGAATCTAAAGTTACAAGAACATTGTTCAAGGATGCAACAGAACTGAGGGTGTTGAATTGTGCAACTTTGTACCGAAAATATTTGAACCGAATATTTGTTAGCAACACTGGCAACACCAATGTTTTATGCTTATGTTTCATTAAAGTAAATGAAAATGCATGATGGTACAATGTTTCCTTTCGAAGAAGCTGAGTTTTAGTGTTCGAGATAAAAAGGACAGACAATGATGTACATTCATACCAGAAAAAGAGTAAATATCTTTTTGATGTTTAGACACGGGTTCATACTATATACAGATCTTAAATACAAGAATTTGCTTTTACATCATTCCAGTATTATATTATATTCAAAAGTATTTTAAACGTTGGCCTGTTTGTTCCTAGCAACAGAGCAATGACAGAGCTACGTGATTTTTGGCGTATAGATAATTGAGTGAGACCGCGGGGCGCAGCTAGTGCAGAATAATTTAGTATTATTATCTTGTTTTAAAACATACATACGAATATTTTTCTTTTATCAAGTTGTGTGAAGTTTGCACTAAAACTGCGACCAGTACCACCTGAGGAATGAGCAGCAGCGTCCTATTAGTACAGGATAAACGTACTGCGACCCCCAAGCCGCCTGCTAAGCGTGGGGTTTATGGCAACACCCCTCTCTAAGAGGGCCTTTGTTCAGCAGTGTTCGTTTACTGGCTGATGATGTAATGTGATCTTTTTAATTAAATAATTATCACCACCGCCAACACTGTTTGACTAACCACCCGCATTCTTCAGTCTTCCCGTGAATATGATGCATGTAACTGCGCCACGGTAAATATCCCGTAAATAATCATATAACTGTAGTGAACAACCGTGATAGTTTAAAACAGTGTTAAATAATTATCAATATAAAAAAACCGATTTCAAAATTAGTAAGTGCTCGATCTAAATTATTGACGTTGAGAAATCAACAGGCAGTCATACAAAATCAATAGTATTATTAAAGTTGGTTCCAAAACTACCCAGCCAAAAATTAATGAAATTTTTGTAAAACCATCTCGAGAGCTTCTCTTATATATATCTATAGTAAAAAACACGTAAATTGGTTCTCAAACATCAGAGTAATTAATCTCACTAATATCATATATGTAAAAGTTTGGATGGATGGATGGATGTTTGTTACTCAATAATGCAGAAACGGCTGGATAGATTTGGATGAAATTTGGAATATACTTTGCTTATGCCCTGGATTAACACATAGGCTACTTTTTATCATCATCATCGCCGATTTTCATCATCACGCGGGTGAAACCGCGGGGCGTAGCTAGTGTACCTATATAATTAAAAAATTAAATAAATAAAATCGTACCGAATTAAAAATAAAATAAAATTTGTGGGACATTATTGCACACATGGTCATCTGACCCCAAACTAAGCAATGCTTGTAATATGGCAGCCAGAGACTGATATACATACATATATATTTTTAAATACATACTTAAATAGATATCAACACCCAGACATAGAACGAACACAAATGTTCATCACACAAATGTTTGTCCTAGATGGGAATCGAACCCACGCCCCCAAGCGCAGAAAGTAGGTTCACTACCAACTGAGCCACCGGGGCAGTCGGGGCAGAATTGGGTACCATCCACTTTCAAAAATTCACAAAAACTGCTTGAACTACGAAGATTTATAGGTAGGACATTCCTTATGGGGTTTAGAGGTCCGCTAAGAAAGAATTTTGCGAAAGGGTCGAATTAATACATGCCAATGGAGGTCGAAAGTTCATATGAAAGTTTTGGCGTACAACGTCGCGGGCAAAAATTTTAGTTGATAATAAAAACACTCGTTTAATGTCTTTGAAAAATGATGACTACTCATAAATAAAGACCCGTGACAAAAACTCGGTCAAGCGTAAAAATTGCGTATCTTGCGAAAATCCCTTCGATCTGCACTAAAGTGGCCCTAACTCTAAATGACGGAGGCAAATCTGAAATGCAGTATTTACCACACGGGTGTACTTTATCACACCATGAAACTGGCAATATTTTTAATAACCAACTCTCATGATTGATCCTAACACTTTTATCACTTCCAAGAGCTGTCAAATAAGGGTGGGCTGTCATAAATCGTGTCCCAAGGCGGCCGGAAGGGTCCCATACATTACCACGTCCTAAATCCAGCCTGATCCCTACGATCCTGAGGGTTGGGCGACGTTTCGATTATGGAAAGCCCTATTGTAATGTTGACTGGGTCATAGGATGAAGTAGTGTTAATGCATCGGAGGCAATACCAACAGTTTGAAAAAGTTTGAGCACTTTGGCCTTTTTGGTACTGCATAGAAACAAAAAGTAAAATCAATCCTTGTCCGACTTTTGGCTTATTTACAACCAGTGGGGTTGCCCGCGACTTCGTACGCGTTGATTTTCATATAAACTTTCAACCATTTTTTCCTCCTTCAATCCAGCCCTTGCGCATAATAACATAGCATATACTTCAATTTGGTCATAGCTTAGCATATTCATGAAAGCCGCATTTAAATCCGTTCAGTGGTTTAATAGATGTGCGTGGACAAACAAACAGAAAAAAATACTGTCTTAACGTGTACTGCTGCTTATTTTAAGACGCCCTGTGTTATTTTTAATATGTCGCAATTACAGATTTCTTTTATATCTATATTTTTATTATCTAAGTACTGCTGTTGCCCGCGACTTCGTACGCGTAGATTTTCATATAAACCTTCAACCCTTTTTTCTTCCCTTAATCCGGCCTTTGCACAAAATAACATAGCCTATACCTCAATTTGGTCATAGCTATAAAAGCATAAATAAATAAAGCATTGGTGGAAACCGCATTTAAATGCGTTCAGTGGTTTAGGAGATGTGCGTGGACAAACAAACAGACAAAGAATCTAAAAACTATCTTAACGTGTTCAGCTGCTTATTTTAAGACGCCCGGTGTGTTTTTTTTTATGTCTCGCAATTACAGATTTTTGTCTCTACGTTTTTATTGTATTTATAGACTACAGGGTTGGTCCTTTAGTAAAAATTGTTGATAAGGATGACCTCCTTTGGGCTTAGTAATACCGTACATATTTCATTAAATCAGGCGTTACATATTTAAAAGATTTTCCAAATCGTTCATTAGCAGCATCATTACTCTTCGCAGAAAACTATCAGAACTGCCATCTTCATACCCCATTTTGTCCTCTATTTGTCGGACTCTTTGTAATTAAATTTTGAACTAGCGGTAATTTTTCATGTCTTCCGCGACAAGCGCTTCCGTACTGCTTCCGAGGGTGAGTGGCAACATTGTTAGCAAACTAGTCTACCAAATATTGACAATTTATTATAGTTGAAACTGTGCTGATATCGTTTCAGAGCTCTTTGCTTTTTTGGTTTTTATAAAAAAATGCTTTGAGTTTTGCTTTTCGCCCCACTGTCTGGGACACTAGTCACTCGAATGACTGATGCGTAATTAAACTTTGTAATTGGATAGCGGGTCAACGCGAACGCGAAGTAACGACATAAATTTAATGGGTATTTGTTGCGACTGGCTTATTTTGGGCAACGAAAGTTTCTCGGGAAGAAATTATTTTACTCGATTAATTTGGGGAGAAATGGAACTATATTAAACATAAATAATTAAGTAATACAGATCACAAAAAAATAACAACTCACTTCACTGGTTGTATTCCCTAATTTTCAGCCCTCGGAAGAGGAAACTTATTTAAATGAAAGTTATATGATTATTTACGGGATATTTACCGTGGTAAGGTTGTGGAAGGAGCTCCCGATATTTCGGCGCATTTACATGCACCATATTCACGGGAAGACTGAAGAAAACTTACTGAAGGAAACTGACTGAGTTATTTAAATGAGACCACCCTCTAGATATTTCTAGCCTATTCAATAAACATAATAAATAATATAATAGGAGTTTTTTAATTTTTATTTATACTTGTTTGCATGTGGACTTTTAAGCTGCACGTTACTAAATGTGTGTGAAAAAATATGCTCTATTAACAGTTTTTGAGTTAGTTACAGTGAACAAAGTGGGAAAAACATTCAAGCATTTGAACGCAAACAACAATTACTGTGTTAAAGAAGATGTCTTATGTTTGTCTGTTTATTTTTTATGTGATTTTCTATATTTATTTTGGTGACTTTTGTCTATAATGGCATGTCACCTGAGGTAGAGCTTTCTAGGAGGGAGGACTTTGTTCAGTAGTAGACGTTTACTGGGTGATGTGTGTGTGATGTGAAGTTTGTGCAAAATTATTAAACATTATTGTTAGCTGGTGAACATTTCTTCTTAAAGTTATATGATTATTTACGGGATATACGGGGTTTTTTAAATATATTTACGGGGGTTTTATTTTTGATATTAACCGTGGTAAGGTTATACCTTACCAAGGTAAATATCTCGTAAATAATCATATAACTTTAGTGGACAACCGTGATAGTTTAAAACATTATTTCTTTTTAAGTTGCCATTGCTAGCCTTTATAGATAAAGCCGTAGTAAAATATCCATTTCATGGATTTCAATAAAACCATTTAAAAATGTTATTTAATACGCACTCAATGCCTTGAAATGGGCGACGGGGCCATTGCCAATTTCCGCGTCGGGATCTATGACGAATTAACTTGGAAACCAGCCAGACCTATTCTGTACAATGAGGAATCTTTTTATGAGTTTATCTCATAGGGGACGGTATAAATTCAGTTACCACTGACCTCGCTCCACTACAATTGCTGCTTTGCAATTGTATTCTGGCATATTTTAGTTTATTTTTGGCGTATGTCGTGCTTTTTTATCCGGTAACGGCAAAGCCAATAAGAGAGCATCGTATTTAACGTATATCTATCTATCTGTACATATAATAATAACGTAGAAATAAAAAAAACTTTTATTGCGAGATATAAAAATAAAATCACACAGGGCGTCTTAAAATAAGCAGCTGAACACGTTAAGACAGTTTTTAGAAGTTTTGTTTGTTTGTTTTATCCAAGCACATCTCCTAAACCATTAGACAGATTTAAATGCGGTTTTCACGAATATGCTTAGCTATGACCAGATTCAAGTAAAGGATATGTGATTTTACGCAAGGACCAGATTAAGGGAGGAAAAAAGCGTTGAAAGTTTATATCAAAATCTACGCGTACCAACGAAGTCACGGGCAACAACATTAGTGTATAATAAATTAACTGTTTTATTGGCGTAATTAAGTTTCTATGGTACTGGTAATTAGTGAGCTTGAGCATTTGGATTGTCTTTAGACCTTCAACGGTATATGGGCAATCTGTTTTTGTATAGGGTTAGTGTTAGCTTGTATTTTGTTTTCTTAGATTATTTGATGACATTAAATAATTAACGATTTATGCGATTTAACCTCGTACAGAATTAAGTAGAGAATTATCTAGTCTGCTTGCCCGCATGAAAGCAAATGGGAGATCTCGTTTCACGCTTGATTATCGTCCTCCATCACGTCCGTTCATGTCTCGTACAGACAATACCCACGCTGTTTAGTCATTCAGATCCGGAATACCAAAAAAGGGCCGTCTTTTGTCACAGCCTTTTCATACCCCCATTCTACCCTGACCTCTCACTCGCTAACTCGTTCAGACGTTTACAGTATTATTCCAAGCTCAAGTTGTGCTAGTGACGTGAACTATACCATAGTCACGCATGCAACAAAAGCACCTATGATGAAGGTCCGGTTTTTATTAAAATGTCCAGTACTTTTGGGGTCGTTTTTATTTATACACAAGCTTCCAAGGTTACTACTTCGAGTTAGGAAAAGGTTTTCTTAGCATTTGGAATGTATGCAAAATAAAGGCACTTTTTAAAAGTTTAATTTCGCATAAGACCAGGGTCGAAGCCTTCAAAAATGGTAAAAAGTGAAAAAAAATAGTAGTAGGATAAAACCCATTAGAAAAGGAGGGGAATATGATAAAAATGAAAGGAAAAATAAATTACGAGCGATCTGAGTTCGGGAAGTGGGAGGGGGGGGGGGGGGGGGTTAAGGGTAAAAAATGGTTTATCTCGACTTCCGGTAAAACTACAAGTCCTATGAAAAAAAAGTTATATGGCAAAGTTGTAGGTAATAAAAAGATCTACAACTTTTATATATACAATTTTTTTACATAACCTCAAAATTTATGTGAAAAATTCAATCCCCCCTCTTCCCGAACTCAGATCGCCCGTAATTTATTTTTCCTTTCATTTTTATCATATTCCCCTCCTTTTCTAATGGGTTTCATCCTACTACTATTTTTTTTGGTTTCAAAAATTATCGACCCTGGTCTATAAATGGCAACTGTCAAGTCCTGAATGATGGTGGTAATTCACATAAACCATTCTAGGTTCGAGCAAATCCTTCTACCACAAAACGCGCGGATCAACAGGGTCTCTTGGTGTTAGCTTTGGCCCCACCAATGCCTACTAAATGTCCGGGCTTTAGCCGATTATGTTTATAAATAATGGGAAATAATATACGTAGGTAAAGTAATTGTTGTAAAGCCGTGCAAATAAAAAAAAACAAATACAAATGCATAGTGAACTCGCGAGGTCTACCCTCGTATATAGGTCTTCGTGGATAGTTAACTATGGTACATAAACATCATTGATGCAGCGATATAATGCGGAGATCACTGCAGCTTCACAGAATATTATCCTCAAATTTGCTTGGCCATGTTATCATGAACCGCGTCGACCCATTAAGTGTATACATTGTTATGGCAAATTGCAACTTAATTTATGAGGATAACGGATCGTTTTGGATTACGCTTCTATATATCTATACATATAATAAAAATCTATATACATAAGTATAATAAAAACGTAGACATAAAAAAATCTGTAATAGCGATATATCAAAAAAAAAAACACACACATTCAGTCTTAAAATAAGCAGCAGAACACGTCACGACGCTTTTTAGAATTTTGTATGAATTTTACGCCAAATCACCTGATGTGAAGCGATGATGCGGTCGACAATGGAGCACTTTTGCCAAGAAGAAACCAATTTGTGATAAAAAAAAATGTGTAGTGTTATTTTTTTGAATTTAAAATTTATAAAAGGTAGTCAAAATAAATTACACAATAAAAAAAACAATAAGTCACCAATAACTTAACTATTCCGTCACAATACACCTAACTGTTCCCGGCGCAAAGGTGCCCAAATCACTCGCTCCAATGCTATGTTAGATGGCAATGGCTAACCTTTGCACCAGGAACCAGCTGGAGCGAGAGTCTCCACACTTCTCTTTGAGCCTGTATCCTATATCTGAATTAATGAGCTTTTTGGCCTCAGCTCCAACAACCCTTCTACGGCAACGGGGACGAAGTTTTACGGATATAACGCTGCGTACTTTTCCCTCATTTATCAGGAAATATTCTAAAGATTCGTACTTAATGATTTGGGTCGTCATTTATGATACGCACTGCCCAAGAATGAAACTGCCGTTTTCTTTGTTTCCTGAGAACTACAATCTAGGCATCTTCAAGGCTAGAGCATCAAAAAGGTGAGGAATGTAAAAAAAAATACACCAGTGCAATTTCGTTTTAGGCTACAGTATCGAGTAGTAGATATAGTACGGTTTTGAGTTCCCTACCAAAGCCGCTTTTGGTCCTTGGTGATCTGAATTGTCATCATTCTGTATGGGGTTGTGGTAAGTCCGATGAATGTGGTGAGTTTTTGTTGGACTCTCTTGATACTCTTAATCTCTGCATTACACGTTTATGATAAAATCTTCCTTTAAATGTTAGTTTATGCAATATGTCTTTGTCTCTGATTGTGGTTCTGTATGTAATTGTTGTTCAGTATGAAATTAAAGTTATATGATTATTTACGGGATATTTACCGTGGTAAGAAGGAGCTCCCGATATTTCGGCGCAGTTACATGCACCATGTTCACGGGAAGACACACCCAACACACAACCTTACCACGGTAAATATCCCGTAAATAATCATATAACTTTAGTGAACAACCGTGATAGTTCAAAACAGTATGAAATTGTTGTTGTAATTGTTTGCCAATTTGTTTAATTCTGCCCTCCTTATAACGCATTCAGTACATGCAAATGGCGGTTTCGAGACAAATGCGGAAAACGTATTTTTTGGATATATAAAACAACCTATGTTTTATAACTTTTTAAGTGTACCTAAAGACAAGATCATTTTTTTTGTGCATATATTTTCTCCTTGGTATACAATTTCTGCAAAAAAGTGACCCAAAATTGTCGATTACTGCAAGTGGAATTAGTAGGGCAGAATTATTGCATGTATTTGTACGCTCACAGGTATTGAGCGTGACATCACTTGCCGGGCCCAACAGAGTACCAGCGCTGGTTGTCTACAACCAGCAACTGGCTGAGTTGGGGCCGGTTTTTGTGATAATGTACCTTTTTATATTTGGAATATTATGATAGCTTTTAAATTTCATTATCGCAAAAAAACATTTCTGTAGAGTGAAAAGATTTCTTCTAGATCAACGTGTTTCATCCTCGGCCACACCGTCGCTTACCATCAGGCGAGTAGGTGGCCAAACAATTTATTCTTAAGGTGAAACGTTTCACTTTTGAAAATCAACTTTCAAACAGTTTTTTTGTCCTTGTAGCTAGGCCGCGTAATTATTGTGAAATGGCATAGTGTTCGCGAAAATTGTTGGTCTTTCTTTTCATTATCATGTACAGCTATTAATCAGTTACTCACCATATTACTTACATTTGGCAATAAACCATTTGAAACAGCATAAATTTGTTTATTGACAAAAGTATGTAATAATGTGCATTGGAGATAAATAACTTTACGCGAGTTTGTAAAGAATAATAATCAATTTTCGCGAATATCATTATCGTTTACGATAATTATTCGGCCTAGCTACAAGAACAATTTGAAATTTGAATTTCCCGCCAAAGTGAAACGTTTCACCTTAATAAAAAAAGCTAAAAATATTTATAAAATACCTAATAGACTTTCATCACGATACTAAAACGTAACAGCGTATTTACATGCAACAAAGTAACGTACGTGAGCCTGGTTTTACATTACAGAATTAAAAGCAGAGCTCCTTGCAAAACAATCTTAATAAAACCCAATAGGCTCCATACATACAGAATTATGTAAAGCAACGTACAGAATTCTAAACACAGAGCCCGGGAAATAGTCACGCACGACACGCTTCTTGATAAATGACTTGCGTAATTCTCAACCGAATGTCAGTAAGTAGGTAGCTAAATTATTCGAAAGCTCCTAAAATTTTACAATTAAATGTTAAATAGAGATGTGGCTTTATCCGGCCAATCCAGTCCAGTTTTGTTAACTGGCAAGTGCTTTTATTAACTAAAAAAAACTAACACTAAATAACTGGTCAAGAGCGTGTCGAGTCACACAAATTCCGATGGTTCCGTAATCAAAGCCATAAAATTGTAAGCTAAGTTCAGAAATTGATGGTTATAGAAAAATTCGAACAAACGAAGCTCTGTGGACTTAGCCTAATTTCAGAGATGTATCATCCTGACATAGCGTATACTTTTTATGGTTTTATCATAGAGAAACTGATTGAGAAACATTCTTTGTAAGATCATTTTACAAAAAAGGCCATGAATTTTCTACAGATTTATCGCTGCTACTCAAAAAGTCATAGTCTGATAATGTTCAAAATTATTTTAAATGAAATGATGATAAAATATGACCTACCCGTACTGTAAATTACAAGTGTCTATGCATTATATTTTAGAAATGCAGGGGGTACCAACTTTTTGCCAGTTTGGCGGGCCATATTTCGTAACTAGAGAATAGAAGTTAGAAGGTTCTAAAAAAATAGGACGGACGGACGGACGGACAGACAGACAGACAGACGGACTGCACTAATTTATAAGGGCTTCTTCTCGGGCTACGGAACCCTAAAAAACAGTTAGACTACCCATAGTTTGTTGAAGATATAAAAACAATTCAAATGCTAAATGGCTACTACTAGTTGCCAGCGTACCCAGCATGCAGGCAGCATTACCATGCTGAATGGCAATGCTTATGCGTAGAGCCAGCATTTTGGTCACGCGTTGCAGTTTTGTTGGCTGGAAAGTTTAAAAAAACAGTATGACACAAATGCGATGCGATGGAACTGAAACATTTATACAAACTTCCACCAGATCCAGAAAAAAATAATCAAATATCTGTCTGACCAGAAACGCACACAATTCTGGCATACATGGAAGATCAATAAAGTTTCCTGCCGTCAAAATGATTAGTGTTGATTGAATGGTGTTTTTCAAAGCCGTACTTGCAGTTTATTGAATTTCCAAACAAAAAGACATTTCAACACAGTTTCAAATGAAGTGTCGTGTAATTTGGCAACGAAACTAGCTGTTAAGGCAACATTTTGATGTGAAACATCTATTGGCACGTCTTAACAGTGCCTATGCCTCGTTTGCCGTGACGGCAAACACCATGATGCTCTTATGTCGTCCTGTATCAACTCTGGCGGGCGTCCCGTGTCGGCCAACTTTTTATCGTAGAAACAATTTCCAGATAAGCACTTATTTAATCAAATATTAAACCGGCGAACCGGTTTAAGAGGTTTCCGGCTCGTTTCTACGATTAAGCATTTAAAGCGTGCATAAAAGCCTTAACCCTCAAAACTAGGGAAACTTCTCGACCAATTTGGGCGTTATTTATTATTACCGTAGCCCTAATGAGCCCTTACTGGGCATTACATAACACAATCCCATTATTAAGGGTCACAGTCTTATTATGTTATGGCACAAAGGAGCCCATAAATCAACGGGGCCCATGTAAAGTTGACAGCTTTTTTAATGACAATGGCTTAAGCCAGTTTCGTGGTTATCGTTTTTTTTTATCTATGACATGACTTTAGGTGGGATTCCAATCGAAATTCTATGCGATTAATAAATCTATGTAAACGCAATACAATCTGTGCTAAGTTTTGTTATCTGTAGTAATTTCGTTCGTTCGATTACTTCATTCATGACTATTCTCAAGCCAGTAGGTACGTTGTTTTGTTTGTTCAATGTTAGGAAAATAATATATCTGCTTTAATATACGACTAAGGTCTTATTCAGTGAATGTGTGTTTTTTTTTAATTATAAAAACGAGTGACAAACAGAGAGGTTTTACTGATAAATTTCTAGTGTAATTCCGCTTCTACGTCGCTTCAAGTACAATAAGGAATCTGTGATAAATTTACCTGGTAAATATTTGTTGATAATGTTAATTTTATGAGTTTAATTTTGCCTAACCTGATATAAAATATTAATTACATAAATTGAAAATTAACGTATCCTGAAACAAAAATTAATTAATTCTGAATTATTTTTAATTATAAAACTATTAAAGTAATCTGAAACAAAAATTAATTAATTCTGACACATGAAATATGATAATACTAAATCTGAAAACAAAAATGTTTTAATTCTGAAACATAAAATATATATTATTTGAAATGACATGACTCTCTAATTTACTTGTAAAAAGTGCAATTTTTATCATTTTACTTGGCGTTTTTTGCTGTGCATAACAAAGGCCAGAAAAACAGACAGCTTGCAAAGGAAATCAGTGCAAGACTGTGTTTTTTTTGTCCAAAAATACGTTGAACAAATATTTAGTCTGGTGGTTTTAATTGATCCACAATGTCTTTGGTAGCGGTTTGTTGCCTTTACCAATTTAATAGAGTTAAATAATAAGAGATCGAGTTTGATCTGAATATAGCGTTCCGAAATGTAAAAGTACTTAGAATGTTATTTATTAAGAAATAGGCTTGCGTTGACCGCCATCTCGCCTGATGTTAAGCGATGATGCGGTTTACGATGAAGGACGCTTGCCTAGAAGAAACCGATTCACTTACGAATTGAAAAGTCCAGATTGTTACTATCGGCGAACCCCATTCAGGCAACGCCAACGCCATTCCAAAGAGTAGCAGTTCGCACAATAAAAGTGGAATCAAAGTGCTTCTAATAAGTGACGCTATCCGAAATTTCAACTAACTAATTCGCACAGCAGCGTGCCTTTACGTGCTTTTATACAACTAGCTTTTACCGGCTTTACCCCTTACCGCAGGCAGCCTAACTTAATGATAATTTAGCATAATGCCAAGAAACAAACCAAATTTACATACATCTGAAAAGTACGTAATGTGATAAATCAAAGCCTGCTATTACATTCAATTCTTCGTGAAAGCGTTTTAATAATGTTCTTCTTAGCAAATAAATATGATTACTACTTTGTACCAACCCCTGTACGAATTTATCTAAATAGATATAAGCCCCACGTACCTATGCATAAAACATACCACCAACTTCCGTACTTCGACATAAAAACCACCTAAACATCCATATAAAGCTCTGTACCTCAAAGAAAGCCCTTGCCCATTTTCCCCCGTACGTGAATTTTTGTTACCATAAAATAAATCAGATTTGCCTGCTTAAGCAGGCGTGCGTTGCTTGTAACTAATCATAACACACATTTTCCTTATTGTTAGCATGGCTTGAGAGTAATTTTGGACAACTTTGTCAAGCTGGTAGAGGCTTTATTGTTGAAAGGGAAGATATTATTTTGATAGTGAAGGTATTCAATCAAGTAGCTTCCAAAGACATGTGGGTTCCCTCTGCATTTTTTATCGCTTGTTTTTAAGGAATGCTCTTCAGAGCTTTTTGATCTTATTCCTGCGTCGGACTTCCACTACTGCACATCCCGACAGCGTCAAAAGCTCACCCCCACATCTTGCAAAGCTGGAAATCCCACACCGTTCGATTTTCCGCTCCTTTATTCTGCGGACCTGCAAGGTGTGGAATATCCTTCCCCCAAAGGTTTTTCCTCCGAGCTTCAATATGAAGCGTTTCAAAATGGGTGCATATCTACATCTACCTCTTCGGGCTCGCAAAGCACCGTCAACACCGCTAGTGTTGCAGGTGTCCATAAGCGGTGGCTTTGCTTACCATCATGAATGATAAAAAAAGGAATTGATCGAGTATATTGATTACCACCAAGGATCTTATCAAAGATTTCGTATTATACTACGGTTTGCATCCAAGTAAAATCTACAATATAAGTTTTGTACTACACTTTGTACAGGAACTAAGTTTACAAAGATGGTGCCGGAAGACGCAGCGTAGGTAGGCCTCCCGCTAGATGTACTGACGACATTCTGAGAGTCGCGGGCATCCAATGGATGCAGATGGCATGATGTCGTTCAGTATGGAGGTTAAAGGGGGAGGCCTATGTTCAGCAGTGGACGTCTTCTGGCTGATGATGATCTATAATAGATAAACTAATCCATAATAGAACAGTGACCATATTAACAATTGTCAACTAACATATTCTACGTTAAAAAAAGATCTTACATAATCAAAAATCTTTCAGAGCGCCTGGTTAATGTGACGCATGACCAAAATGGTGGCGTTTTTCTGGCTCAAAACATAAGTATTTAGCATTTAGCGAGGTAATGCTACCAGCATGCTGGGTACGCTGCCAACTGGTAGGTGGGTTAGAGCATTTTGGGGCGTGGATTCGATTCTCACCTAGGACAGACATTTGTGTGATGAACATTTGTGTTTGTTCTATGTCTGGGTGTTAATATCTATTTAAGTATGTATTTAAAAATATATTATGTACGTTTATCAGTATCTGGCAGCCATATTACAAGCTTTGCTTAGTTTGGGGTCAGATGACCATGTGTGCAAAAATGTCCCAGATATTTATTTAGATTGTGTTTAGATATTGGGGTTTTATTTTGTTAGTTGTTACATTGTTACATTTTATCAAGTTAATAAAACGTCCAATAATCGCATTACCTTGTGTACAAACCAATAGCAAGCTTTAAGGCCCCGTATCCTCAACAATGTGGCCAAATAGAATAAAATAAAACAAAACACATCAGGACTGTACGTCAGAAGTGAAAACTTAAGTAGTAGTTCACATATTCTACAAGAGATGGCGCTGTTTTAAAATACACGGTGCAGCGTAAGGATGACGCGAGTTCCATCGTTTTTGTTCAATCAAAAAAAGCTCAACGCGCCTAAAGAAGTTTTCACTTCAAAAAACAGTTTTTCATAATTACTCGTATGTCTGGTCTATTTCTAAAATGTATGAGAATAATCTATGAGTGCCTACAGTTAAAAGACCAGAACTGCACATTATTAATGACTTAAAACCAACCTATGTACCACAAGCTTAGAATGTTTGAGCATCCAATTTAAATTCACATAAGAAAGAAAATCTTCAAGATTTTTTCTCAGAATTTCTCCACAAACAATGGTTCTGTAAGCCACGGACAGACCGAGACAGCCAGACTTTATTTTCTTACTAACGGCATAATTAAGTAAGGAGAACCAGAATTTTTTACTGCATCTTGTGAACTAAATCTTCGGTTTTAGCGTGGTAGATTTAACAGGACAATTAGAGATTCTACATACAAAGAATAAAGTGCAATACCCACCCTTAGGGTTAACGCCCACCTCGATGGTTGCGATACTGTCACAGTGTCACAAGCGGCCGTCCGTAAAAGTCAGCTTTTTGATGAAATAATTACAAAACTATGTTATGCTGTCTATCATAATATACCAAATAAAGACGTTTTCGTTTTAATATCTTTTAAGCTGACAAAGTAATATGGTACAAAAGTTTTGCTTGTTCCTATTTTGCTCCATCAAAATCAAATTGAGACGAAAATGCATTTATAATTACTAATATTATAAATGGGATAGTAACTCTGTCTGTACGTTTGCTACATAATCACGACTAAACGGCTTAACCGATCTTGATAAAATTTTGTGAAGTAATAGTAAGTATGTATCATGAGAACGGACATAGGCTATTTTTTTCTGAAGAAATCGCGGACAAAGTCGCGGGTACAGTTAGTTTGATAATATGTTATAGAAGCAAGTCATTTATTTGACGTTTTTTGAAAATGCATAGTTAGTGATTTTATATTTTTGAATAATATGATAATTTGAGAGCAAGAAAACTGCAGATGGGGAGGTCAATGTATAGTCGCGTCGGTCGTACGCGTGACCGACGCGACGTCAGCAACCGAAGCCTGCAAAGAAAAAAACGAAGCCGTAAGCTACTGAACTTTATGCTTTTACCTATTACGGGAAAACATTATTATAAATGACCTACCTTTAATTTTATTAAGAGTAGGTAACGTTGTTAAACAGTGTGGGATCTGACAAAATATTAATTTGTTTCACTTTGTATGCATTATGACGTCATTGTGTAGCCTCCGCTGCGCCTTTCTTCTCGCACTTAGCACTATAATGAGAAATTGTGAGATTGTTCGTTACAGTAAACTCTGCTTAGTTTGCAGTTAAACGACCTATCTAGTTCACTTAGCCTTTGTGATTAATGTTGAGACAGTTTAGAAGTCTTCCGGTTTTTTTAATGCATATATAGGCTTGCGTTTGACCGCCAACTTGCCTGATGTTAAGCGATGATGCAGTCTACGATGGAGCACGCTTGCCCAGAAGAAGCCGATTCACTCGTGATTTGAAGACACCTAGATTGTAACTATCGGGGAACACCCTTTCAGGCAGCGCATTCCACAGACCAGCAGTACGCACAATAAAAGTGGAATCAAAGCACTTCGTACGGGTTTTCGGGATATCAACCATAAAGCGGTGTCGATTTTTCGTGCCCGCTCTGGCAGTCCGATAGAAAAATGGGCAGGAGAGAATTAGATCATGCGGATCCGATGCACACTCACCGAAATGTATCCGATAAAAAACTGATAGACTAACAACTTTGCGCCGATGCTCAAGACTAAGGAGCTTAGTCTGAACCAGGGATTCGTTGCCGATGAGTCTCTTGGCGCGTCTCTCAATAGACTCTAACGCCCCAAGCTGGTACTTAGCTGATCCATCTATCCAATTTGTATTCATTTATTTGAAAATTGAATTTGTACACGCGGTGTATCTCTAGATGACGGTCATTTTAGAGCATATCATTGTAACGAAACCAACCTCAAACCTTGAAGAAGAAAAAACCAGTTCCATATAAAAATGTTATTAACACTATTCAACAAAATGTATAGAACGGCTGTTTTTTCCCCACGATTTCGGAATTGATCTCATTGTAATAGAAGTTAATGATGAGTAACATACCCTCGAATATGACTGTCATCTTGAGATATCTATACCCGGTAATTTTTTATTTATTATTTTATCTTTGAGCTTAGATCTGATTTATTTTATTTTTAATTCGTTCTTTTATTTTAGCTCGTTTAACTTTTTTTTACAGATTTACGTTTGGGTAACAAAAAATAATTTAATAACAGTTGACTAAATTTTTTCCATTCAACGTGGCAATGCCGGCAGCATTCTGGGGACCTTTCCCTCCACTAATAGTCTTTTAGTTTATTTTTGATATAGTTATTTTAAGTTTTAGTTTTTAGTTAGTACCTAATTTTATGTTTTCGTTAATTTTCTGTTTTACAAGTTGTGCTACAAAATGGATGAAAAGGTTTATACCTACCGCCAACCTTTTTAAAGAAAACTGAAAATACCAAGTCAAACAGCACAATGTAGTTTGAAACACTAAACTCATTATGGATAAGTTTATTGTTTCTACATTATAAGGAGATTTCAATATGATATACCTAAAAAAATACCAGCACTAAATCGAAGCATCCGATTGCAGAAATTCCATCACTTAAAATAAAAATTGCAACTTTTTTCCTGGCTTTGAATCTTGTATTCAAATGCAAACCTATTTACGCCGAGTCCATGAATTGAATAACATCTATACAAGCTGCAGAAAAGTAATTCTATGCTAACAGTACGAGAGTCGCGGCTGAATAAAGACGAGAGTATCATGGGGTAAAACCGCACTAAGGCACAGGAACTGGAAATACCTCGCGTAAATACTATTTATATGAATATTTGTCATTGCGTTAAACTTAGTAAGTTCCATGTGTCAGCGTTTGTAAGTATATAAGTTAGTGTGAATAACAGTGCTGTACATAGGGATGTGCCAGCGGTGTCCAGGCACAGGGCGCAGACTGGAGGGGCGCAGAAATTACCACACCAGGACCAAGTTTTGTTATCAAGGGCGCAGTTATAGAAGCTCGCACCGGGCGCATAAAAGGCTAGTTTCGGCACTGGGGAATAATCACTATCTTTTTAAAATAAAATAAAAATACCATATACACTAGTGATTCTACGGATAGTGATTTTGCCGAATCCCGAATATTCAGTAACGCTCTCGGCCAAAGTGCAGAATATTCGGCGGTATGTTCGACAAAATATGTGTACATTACGTGGGTAAGAAGTAACGACCTGTGCCATTGCGGTGCGTGTGGTAGCGTCGTCCCAGGCGTGTTTGTGTCAGTGATGTATATAGTGACAGGCTATTTTCTGAAGCAGGTATATTTAACGAGGAAAAACGCAATCGTTTGCATACAACAAATGCTGAAAAAAAATGTTTTTTATTTATATTTTGTATTTTTTATTATTATTATAAATTAAGCTTGCGCTTGGCCGCCAACGCGATGATGCAGCCTACGATGGATCACGCTTTCCTAGAAGAAACTGATTCACTCTTGATTTGAATAGACCCAGATCGTAACTATCGAGGAAAAAGTTGAGTACTTAGTTTTCATTCATCAAAACTTACCACTTAAAGATTTTTAAGTATCAAATAACCAAAAATGTATTGATTGTAATCATAGACGATTAAAGTCAATACATTTTTGAGCAACATGTGCGCTCTTTTTCATAATTTGGTGTTCGGTATTCGGTCGAATACCAAATAATTATAAAAAAGTGCCAAATAGGCCGAATACCGAATAGTAGCCGAATATACGTGGCATCTCTAATATTTATTTATTTGAATAGCATGTCATTGTCTTTTAATTAATATACACTTATCAACGCGCAAACTAAATATACGAGTTGCGTTAAACTGCAAGAAGAAGACGAAGAATTCCAATAGTAGCCTTAAAGTTAATTAATTTTATGTGTATTGATAGTTAGTATTGCTCTAATTTGTCAGTTATTCAACCGCCAAGCAGTAGTGTGCAAACACTACTGTGTTACGAAGGGCAATGTTTCCATTGAAATTACAGGGCACACAGAGATTTGACATCTTATATCTCGGGGTGACGAGCGCAGTGCATTGCCATCCAGGGTTTTGAACTGTTGAAGTTCAAAATTCTGAGTGGCGTTGAGCTGTTATGGGCAAGCGTGAAGAGCTATCAGGCGAGCGGCTTCGCTCGTCTCGTCACTCAGTATCATAAAAAAAGCTATAAAGGAGTTGTTTAATTTTAGCCTGAAAATACCGATTTTTATTGTTCACAAAAATCTCAGTGAGTATTGACCCTTATTTCGTACCAGGCGAGGTATAATAAGATTTCTGCCGGTGTCAACTCGACATTGTATGCATTCGTTGCATCACGTTACTTGTATATTTTGCAACTGGTTGCCCTTTATACCTTTTTGATACGAGTGTTTAGCGTAGGAGGCAGATCTGCCCAGTCAACATTTTCTGTCAAAAAACGTGATATATGACGTGTTTTTTAGGGCATTTTTTTCAAATTTACGTCTTGTGGAAATAAATGACGTCAAAAATTACGTTGTTTTATCTTCTTTGTCAACACTTGCTTAAAAATGACGTCACATACCACGTTGAAACGACGTGAACACGTGAAGCATGACCTCTAGAGTGACGTGTTCGACGTCTAAAATTCCCAAAATTCACGTCAATAATGACGTAACCTTGCTGATTGGGTGGCAGTGTCTGCAAGCGGAAAACTGATGACTGGGCTGAAGAGTGTGCCTTGGGAGAGGTCTATGTCGAGCAGTGAACTAAGACGAGTTGATTAAAATGATGATTAAAGTTATTTGGATCGCGGGAGAGAATCTTTAGCTTAATAGGCTCGTTAAAGTTAAATGAATAATCATTTAACTTTAACGAGTGGTCAGTCTTCCCGTGAACATAGTGCATGTAACTGCGCCGAAATATCGGGAGCTCCTTCCACAACCTTACCACGATAAATATCCCGTAAATAATCATTTAACTTTAGTGAACAACCGTGATAGTTTAAAACAATATTTAATAGGCTCGTGTTTGCACGAAGAAAAACCTGTATGCTCACGCAAGCATTTCCATAAAATATGTACTTTTTATCAGCCAACTTGATTTCATATTATTTTCTCAAACAACGTTAGAGCACCAAAGCATTGATCTAATTTTAACTGTCTTCAAAAAGACTGATGTATTCAATTCGATCCGTATTTTGATAATTTTTATTGCCCTGTCTCTAGTAGGTCTTTGTTGCAAAGAATTCTATGAAATGTTACTGGGACGTTAATCTTTCAAGAGTGATATATTTAGTTTATTAACTTCAGATAGGATAGATACTTAGGCAAAAACTCTTTATTGTGTACACCAGAAATAAAAAATACAAACAGATATAAAACACGAGCTTGTGCCACAAGTGGCGGCCTTATCGCTAAAAGCGATCTCTTTTAGGCAACCATTATTACATGCTGTTTTTTTACATATATATTTTTTTTTTAAATGGGACATTATTACACACATGGTCATCTGACCCCAAACTGCGCAAAGCTTGTAATATGGCTGCCAGAGACTGATACATATATATTTATAATTACATAATTAAATAGATATTAACACCCAGACATAGAACAAACACAAATGTGTATTAAATATTAATGCTAGATTTTATTTAGACTAATTGTGTAAGTCATATATATAATTATGTCTGTTGACTTAGTACCTGAGGCTATATTCATGCCAACGACGGAAATGATTGATGTGATTTCGCTCACGATTCTGTAGTTAATCAGGAAGTCTTTAATAGGAAAAATAATTGCAAAGTTTCTATGATTCTAGTGATAATAATTGTTATATCGATTGTGTATCAATTGTGCCATATGTGAAATTATGAAATACACATTTTGATGAAAATACATTGACTACGCATGCTTTACTAATTTCATTAATCAGAAATCATATATTATTTTGTAGGTAAGATTTGAGTTAATTTTATTCAGTACTAGCGACGCACCCCGGCTTCGCACGGGTGTAAGCTCGGCCTTCGGCCTCGCTACTATGACCCGTTCCAGGAACACAAAATTTCATCAAAATCGGTCCAGCCGTTTACTCACCGTTAAAACCTTCCCTGGACTACGACAAACATTTCAAAACCAAAATCAGCTAAATCGGCCCAGCCGTTCTCGAGTTATGCGCTTACCAACACATTTTGCGATTCATTTTTATATTATAGAAGATTCCCGTGAACATGGTGCATGTAGCTGCGCTGAAATATCGGGAGCTCCTTCCACAACCTTACCACGGTAAATATCCCGTAAATAATCATATAACTTTAATTTTATTTACTCATCAACTCATGCTTAAACCTTTTTTTAATAACCGTTATGTATAATATCAAATTATACATATTATATAACGTACGTACAAAACAATTTTACTCCTTACTCTTTTTTGTAAAACATTTAAATCTATAATCTGTGAAGGACCGAAAGCGTTTAAGATTCACTTAAATATCTCGCTGAATATGCCAAATAACCTCAGAAAAAGGACTAAAGCATAGAAGTACAGCTATTTTAGCATACACGAATTTAATATGTTATACATTCATTATTCATATGCCAAAATTGTTGTTACCAGAACGAAACAGATATATTTTTCCAGGACGGAAAATTGCAGGGTTGTACACAATTTTAATGTACTAGGCACCTGTAAAAGGCTCCAAAGGCTACATACTATTTGAGAGGAGGCCGTGTACGCTTTGTAAATCACGTGACGGGCTCTGGTGCAAATAACCTACCGAATGAGTGCATTCCTTGTGACTCTGTTGACGTTATGGAAATTAAGATTCCAGCTTGGTTTTAATAAAGTCTGCGCTGGGTGTTTATTAATAGTGCTATTTGCATTGGTGAAATGAGTTTCTGGTTGATGGGGTCGGAGCAAATGGTGAATTTTAGGATTGCGTTGTGTTTGGGGGAAATGTGTTTATTAATGGATAGTTTTTAAAGTAAAAAGTTTTTAAGAGCCAACCTTGACTGCAACCATAGAAAACGGTTATTCATACTCTAAGGAATTTATGGAACAGCCGATTTTTTTTTGTGATTTCTGATATATTCCCATATTAAAAGTTGTTCATAATAATGACTATAACGAAGTCCTTTTTTTATGATTCTGGGTGACGAGACGAGCGAAGTCGCTCGCCTGATGGCTCTTCACGCTTGCCCATAACAGCTCAACGCCACTCAGAATTTTGAACTTCAATTATTCGAAACCCTGGATGGCAATGCACTGCGCTCGTCACCCCGAGATATAAGATGTCAAATCTCTGTGTGCCCTGTAATTTCGCTGGAAACATTGCCCTTCAATCCGGAACACAGTAGTGTTTGCGCACTACTGCTTGGCGGTTGAATAACTGGCAAAGGTGTGGTACTTCCCCAGGCGGACCCCTGCAAAAGAGTCCTACCATTACAAAAACTTTTCGGCTTAGCATACCCTTTCATTATAACCCTATATACATTATGAAAAAAAAAAACTTTTAGATTAAATAAAATAAAATTAAACAGAGGTCAGAGGTCCTACTAACTTACCTATCTTTTATTTATTAGAGACAATGGATTATTTTATATTTGTTATTTAAATTAATTTACAAAACATCATTAGATAGTTACCCTTTAGGACAAGAGTAAATTTACCAAAAGATTAAAAAAAAAAACTCACCGCAAAAAAAAACCGAACGCTACTCTGTTACTGCCAATATGCTCATAACTAAATCACAGTAACACACTTCCACGTAAAGGTGCCATTACACGGGGTAAAAGCGGAAATCAATGAGGAGATAGGAGCGAGGCCGCGGCCTATCTCCGCTCGTGTGACGAGACCCTAATTAAATTCAATGGGGGTGCACGGGGTGGTTCGGTATTCGTATGTATGTTATAAAACGAGTGGAAGCTAGCTACTGGTAAAATATAATATTTTACATAATATATTTTTTACCAGTAGTAGGTTTTCATTTAAGTATTTATTTTTTCTTAATGTCCCACTGTTGGACAAAGGTCTCCCCCATTTCCTTCCATAAATCTCGGTCCTCCGCCACCTCTTGCCAACCTCTCCGGAATGAATCAAGATCGTCACACCAGCGCTTCCTAGGCCTTCCTTGACTGCGTCGTCCATTCACTGTGTGACGATCCTGGCCTATCGGTCGGGTTCATATTCATCGGAGTTCATATTCATTCATCGGAGTTTAGTAGTAGGTACATACTTTATTTATTTATTTATGTAATACCAAAAATTTACAATATTTCACATCATAAATTGTCTTAATATAGTAGTATTATTAGTATATGACTATGATTTTAGTTTATCTTTCATATAGCTATGCGTGTTTCAGAAAACAGTCTCATCCGTTGGTTAATCAATCAAAGGTTAAAAGGCTGTTGTTTTTAAATTCCATAGCTTTAAAATATGTGAGTGATGTTAAAGACCATTTAGTTTCTCCGTTGTGATGTGATACTTTTTTTCTAACCATTATATCTGGGACATTTTTCTGCGACATTTTTGCACACACGGTCATCTGACACTAAACTAAGCAAAGCGTGTATTATGGCTGCCAGAGACTGATATTTGTACATGTATATTTTTAAATGAAATAGATATTAACACCCAGACATAGAACAAACACAAATGTTCATCACATGAATGTTTGTCCTAGGTGGGAATCGAACCCACGCCTTCAAGCGCAGAAGGTAGGTTCACTACCAATAGAGCCACCGGCAGGCCTGGCGCACTCCGCACTTTAGGTATAAAGCTACAAGTAGTCGTCTTGTCAGACTTGCCGTGCCCGCTGCCGCGCGATAGACAGAGATAACGCGACAAAAGTTACGCGAAAGACAGAGAGGCAACTTCTAGGTTAATATAGCAGTAGGTAGTTAGCGCTCGCACGTCCTGAATTGCACTTTATTGTGTGGTAGTAAGAGTCGCTACTTATTTAAATGCTTTTGCAGAGTGAACATTCTGTTCTTGTACTTTATGTATTCTGTGCCACCAGGTCAGTCTCTATTTGAAATAGTACTCACGGATATTACCTAACCACGATTTTCTGGACTTTTGAGTTAATTATATTGAAAAATTGTGTAGTTTCGATCTCACTAACACTCAAACAACAAAAATTAAAGATAATAAAAAATTACAGTCTAATTGATAACCTCCTCTTCTTTGGAAGTCGGTTAAAAAGTAGCTAAGTAGAAACAACATTGTCCGTGGCCCAGCAAACAACAAATTTAGAAAAATACGAACTGATAGTATCTGCCCGCGCTTGGCGAAAACATCCATATAACTGGACAGTGTATCTTATGATGCAATATCCCCAGCGCACCGAATTTCAGAGGGTCATGTCGGGTAAAGTTTACACCGTCCTGTCTCAAACGCGTCATGTCGCCCGAATGTCTGGGTGATGGCATTAATGTCGCCATCTGCAGTGCAGAACAGGTCAACTGTAGGTCAGTTTCAGAAACAATGGGGCAAATTGGTGCATTGTTTGAAGTAGTTCGGAGAGCTTGAGCTGTTAGATAAATATTTCTTGTCTTGACTGATAAACAACATAATGGACGGTCAAACGGTCAATGGACAGTCTAACTGTTTATTTAGTGTTAGTTTTAGCTAGTATTTTGTTTAGTTAATAAAGGCACTTGCCCCTGGTAAAAAAAAAACAACAACATAATACTTGAATGTAAACCGTCCTTTGTTATAATTATTGGTTAAAATTAGAAAAAAAAAAAACAGTGTTTAAATGTTTGCAGTCACCGACGTTATTTCTTTATACTTTACGACAATTTTATTTATATTTGGTACCGTAAAAATCGTTTTAGATCAACTTCTACTGGTCCGGTCAAGCTGAGATTTAGCATGGAGCTGTATTTTCGATGACATGGGCTTTCTGTAGTAATTTGAAATCGGTCAAAACTGAAGCCAGGATTTTATTTAACATCGAAAGATTTTTCTTTTATATTTCTTCTCGGCCCTCCAAATACGCACAACCACTCAAATGAATAGCATGATTTTTTAACTAAAGTAATAAAATAATACTCCAATCAGTACCACCAGGGGGGGGGGGGGAACCTTAGTACCACTAAGGTTCCCCCCGCCACTACACACATCCAGTTAGGCAACCAATCAATATGTAAGATCTAAGGCCATGTGATAAATCATGTGACGCTTGTTTCTTTGTTTTTTTTTACCGTACAATTTTAGCCTGTATACCATAACATAGTGTTTTCACTTATTTATTGCACCCATAAAACGCGCGTAATCACTACAAATTTAATACCCTTTATTAACAAAAATAAAATAAAAATACAAGCTAACACTAAAACTTTAACTACTAGGCCTATTATATAAAATAGTTGGACTGCCCATAGACCGTTGACATTCTTAAGACAATCCAAATGCTCAAACCCATTAACAGTTGGCAGCGTATCCAGCATGCTGGCGGTATCACTACATGAAATATGTAGTAAATTAATAAGCATGCTCCAATTAGTGCACCACCAAACCCCAATTGACCCTTCAACCCCCGTCGCTCGGGCCGACCGCATCAATCCGAACTGGATGGAGTCAGGTGATCGATCCTGTGATCCTTGTTCCATTTCCTGCCCTTGCCTACCCTTCCTGCTAAATTGAGTAAGACAAATGCTACGGGACCCTGTTTAATGAGTAAAGTTAATTTTGGTCGGAGTGCTTGATGTCGGTGGTTTTTATGTGAGCTCTTAGATTGGTGTAATTTTGTTTTGAAATGAATTTATGATTCGAAAAAATCTTTTTTTAGCGTTCCGTACTCAAAGGGTAAAAACGGGACCCTTTTACTGAGTCTACGCTGATCTGTCTGTCTGTCCGTCCGTGCTTCCGTCCTACCTTTAAACGGCTGTATCTTTGGAACTGTAATTGATAGCCAGTTGAAATTTCCACAGACTATGTAATGTTACTTCGGATTAACTAAAATATCATAAAAAAGTCAAAAAGTCAAAACAAAAGGGGTATCCATACAACAAACCTATTATTTTTTTACGTATTTTTGTAATTGCTCTAATGTAAAAACGATATTATGTACAAGCGTCAAACTTGGCATAATTATAGTACACACTTAAAAGTATAACAACAAATAATAGCCAAATGTGAGTCGGTGACAAATTTCTGTTCATTACCAAGTTATAACTGGTTTCGTTACATAGTTTCTTTCACCGAATCGAAACTGCATATTTTACTAATTTTGAAGTCTGTTTTTAATTGATATTTAGTAGTATTCAGTTGTAGGAACCCTCAGTGCGCGAGACCAACTTGCACTTGGCTGGTTTCTTTTTATTGAGTTTCTTGAAAAAACTTGTAGTTTTAACCGATTTCAGAAGGTAAGTTTTTAATGATGTATATAGTATTTTAACCGATTCAAAAAAAGGTTCTCAATTCAGTTGCGTTTTTTATTGTTTGTTACCTCAGAACAATTCCTATGTCCTAAGACTATGGACTTAGGCTGATTTCGATGATGATGAGTAGTTCAAAACACAAGAAAATGAACGAGATGTTAACCCACAGTCTAATATGACTTCGTACTCCACGATTTAAGTATATAGCTTTAGACTTCACTTTAAACCGGAAAGTTAAAGGCTGTGAGTGCGAACACTCAGGCGAATGGTATTTTTATTGGTAGTTATTTATCAGTGGCTGTCGATTCTAGTAGATTTTATGGACTACCGGCAATCTTTATGTCTGTTTCAGAAATGTTCACTGAGCTTGTGGTTGTACCTTCTGGAATAAAAGAAGTCCTATCGATAGCATTTAAAATTTTAAACGTTAAAGTTAAAGGTAAAACTTAACACGTGAATCTAAATATAGGTATAAAAATCAATTGTTGTTCGTTAATCTCGCTAAAACTCGAGAACGGCTAGGTCGATTTAGCTGATTTTGGTTTTGAAATGTTTGTCGTAGTCCAGGGAAGGTGAGTTAACGGCTGGAGCGATTTTGATGAAATTTTGTGTTCCAGGAACGGATCATAGTAGCGAGGCCGAAGGCCGAGCTTACACCCGTGCGAAGCCGAGGCGCGTCGCTAGTAAGTATATAAAAAAATCTTGTGTCACGGTGTTTGTGGTCGCACTTCTCCGAAACGGCTCGACCGATTTTTATGTTTTTTTTATATATATATATATATTTGGTAGATATGCGAAAACGTCGTAAAGCATTTTTCATCAACATCATCATCACAATTTTTCATTACCACACGGGCGAAACCGCGGGGCGCGGCTAGTTACTAGTACTCGATCGAGAATGTTCTTATGTTAGATATGATTCATGAAAATTTGTTGAAAAATGAATCGTTTGAAAATTATCAGCTCTTTTGACGAGCCATATTTCACAGAGGATCTAATAAAAGTGATGTACTAAACTTTACTTCATATCAACGTATCGAAACACCTATTCAATGATATCCCACACGAGGGGGTGCAGTGTCATTCTCATTGCATAATTATATTATACTAGCTGTGCCCCGCGGTTTCACCCGCGTGAAACATTCATCCATCCAAACTCCATATTAAGTGTGATTAGTGTGGTATGAGACCCACCCCTAAAATGCAAAAATATATTAATATTTTAATTGAGATCTATACTAAAACATCTATTATTTTAAGTTTCATGCAATTATCCTAATAGCTAGACCTTAGAATATTTTAAAAACTAGGACGGACGGACAGACGGATAAACACGCAGACAGACGGACGAACAGACGAACTTATAAGGGTTCTTTCTAGTACGACGGAACCCTAATTACTTACTTCAAATTTCAAACCTAGTTTGTAAAAGCAGGCTGTTTTTACCACAGACAAGAAAAACTTTTTTTTGTTTAAATTATAATGGCTGTCAAGGCATTTTTGTAAGAAATTTGTTGTAGCCACTTAACCCTTATAAACCCACAGCAACTGTGTTAGCAACTATGACGCGGAGTTCGACGCGTTGACATAAATAAGAATGTTCAATCACATATCTGTCACAATACCTGGCGACAGAGTTTCCTTCTCATTTCCGTTCTATTTACTTCTCTTTTCTGTGGTTTTTACTTTGAACGGTGTCAAAAATCTTCAACTTCCGAGTTTAAAGCACGTAGAAGGCTCGTAGTGCCTCATACATAATAAATCGAGGCTCTATATTGCACGGAGGTAAACATTTGAAACACTTTGCGACACCAGCCAATGTTACGTGCAAGGCGCTTCTTATCTCCTGGTATTTTATTGCAAGTTGCAAGAGAAACGGTCCAAATAAGGATGATGAAAACTAAGGCAAAGTTTAACTTTCAGAAGAACTTAGATAACATAGTTAGTTTATCTGAAAGCAATTTTGAACTATAAACTATATTAAAATATATCGCTGTATTATAGTTACAATTTTAGCGAAGGGTGTCAAGTTGTTTTGTAAGATTATAAATAACTATATAGCCACCGGTCCCAACTTCGCACGAGAAGAGATTTTTTTAAGCATTCTTACAATAAAATATAGTATATGTTACTCAGGAATAATGCAGCATTCTAACGGTGAAAGAATTTTTAAAATGGTTAAGTAGTTTGTGAGTTAATTCGTTACAAACATCCAAAATCCAAAAATACATATCTGTCACTTAATAATATTACTAGCCGCTCGCTCCGGCTTCGCACAGGTGTAAACTCGGCCTTCGGCCTCGCTACAAAATATAATATAGCCTATGTCACTCGGGGATAGTGTAGCTTCCCAACAGTGAAAGAATTATATAAATCACGTCAGTTTTGAGTTATTTCCTGGTAATTTCGTTACAAACATTCAAAAATAGAAAGATTACAAATCTTTCCTCTTTATAATATTAGTAGTATAGTGTAGAATAAGCAGTAAACAAATTAAATCCCTCCTCTTTACGAGGAAGGCCTTTGTTTAGCGGTGGGTAACTAGCTGATGATGTGATGTGTGTGTGTGAAATCAAATATGAGTTATGGATTGAGCATGTTAATAAAAATGTGCACTAATTTGCTGGCTTTACTGCGCGCCGCTGTCACTCAAAAACACAACAAAAAATTGTTATCATCAACATCAAAACTCGCATAACGATTCATTATGAATTATTACATAACTGGCCAAGAGTGTGTCAAGACTCGAGACACGAATATGGTAGGGTACAATTTTTTTTGTAGCCAATTCATTATATTGTGATCACAATCATAGTGATCAGAAATAGGTGGTCACACAAAAAAAAATAAAGAACAAAGCTCTGTGGACTTAACCTAATTTATTAACAATTTATAGTTTAATCAAAAAGAAAACTACTTTAGAAACATTCTTTACTAAGATAATTTTACGGAAAGGTTTAGGATTTTTTTACCAATCTTTTTTTAACCAATTTAGCAGTTTTAGAAAATGATCTTTGAGGTCTTGAATTTATTATAGTTTTATTGCTATAACTCAAAAAGTTATAATTAGAAAATGTTCGAAATCATTTTGTATGAAGGTTTTTAATATAACCTATCAGCATGACAAGGTACGAGTTTCTATGTAAGTTTATAAATGCAGGGGAAGCAACTTTTTGCCACGTTGGGGGGCCATATTTCACAAAATATACACTTGATAAAAAAGTGATGTATAAAATCTTAAATTAATTTTAAAATACCTATTCAACGAGACCCCCACACGAGGAGGTGCAGCGGAAAAAATAATTTCATTCCTATTTCACATGAACCAGAGCCGGGTGGGTCTAAAAGGTAAAATTATATTTTACTATAATTGTGCAGTTATATGAACTTACTTTAATAACTATAGAGTTTATAAGGTTCTAAAAATTCGGCACGGACGGACAGACAGACAGACGGACGGACGTAACGAACTTATAAGCGTTCCTTGTCGGACTACGTAACGGACCAACGTGAGAATTTCCCTTCCTCCTAAAGTCAGTTTAATATGTCATAACTTTTACCTAAGCCAATAAGGTGAGTTTTGTAGACAAAACAATAGTAACAAAATGAACCAGCCCCGTAACTTGCACAAATAACAATTGTACAAACCCAATATACCAGAACGCAAGAAAATAAGTCAGTAAATATCCAAAGCTATTGCATTCTGGGGGTAACAGCTGCATTTCACCAAGTAATGGTTTTGGTACAGGACACGCTGGGAAATATATGTGGCTACTGAAGTGCACGGGAATTTTTCATTACTTCACTCGGTTAGCAGCTGAAACGTGTGAGTTATGGTGAGTGGCGAAGAATGCGTCCGCTTAGTTCTTAAACACGAGGAAGAGTCACGTAAAAACTGTGGAAGACAGGTTGTTGGATCGATGCTTCCATGGGCGTTATGCCTAACTCTAACTGTGAGCTCGAATTAACGCAGTTTGCAAAATCACGCGTACGCGCGCCGAGATACGGTTTGCGATCGCACAAATTTTCGTAATCCTTTCGTAATAAACTAAACTGAATCGCTTATAACAGGTAGGCGTAAGGCCCCAGGTGTCTTTAAGTCACGTGTAAAACGACTCCTTTAAATGCCCATGTTCCATATTATATCTTTTATATCGCTTGCGGTTTTCGCTGTTTTTTACATTGCCCTGTTAGTATGCAACCGATTGAGCTGGAATTTGGCACACACGTTTAGTTTGGATTACAATACATGGTTAATTAAGTGACGTCATTCTAAATCTAATATGGTGGACTCCCAAAGATGGCCGACCAGTTATTTTTTATGCACTCCCATAATATAGGTATCAAATGAAAGGTTTTGCTGAGAAGAAACCGAAAAAAATATTTAAGTCATACTAAATTTTATATGGCGGACGCCCCGAGATGGCATACAACATTTCCTTATCCATCGTCATGATATGGGTATCAGATTTAAAGGTTTTCTGAGAAGAAAGCAAAAACTTTTTTTTTAAGTTTTTTAAATACATTATAAGTATACATTTTTTAAAATATATTTTATATTTAAAAAATGTATAATATTTAGGTAGGTACAACTTGACACCCTGCACTTAAACTGTAACTATAGACTGTAATGAAAAATACATAGCGATATATATAATTATAAATAGTTTATAGAATCCCTGGTTTCCAACGCCCAGTTTGGCAGTTAGAGCCAGTAACAACATAAATGCGCTTCTCGTAAATAAATCATTTTTTTTTTAGATCAAAATCAATTCTAGAAAAAAAATGTTACGTACCTATAAAAATTTAACTTTGCTTTGACATCATCCTTATTCGGACCGATTCTCTTGCAATTTGCAATAAAATACCAGGAAATAAGAAGCGCCTTGCACGTATCATTGGCTGGAATTGCATTGAATGTACCATGTACAACCTAAGCTGTACGAGGGAGGTCCCAATTAAATTTGAAGAAAAGGTTGCAACTCTAAGGTCGGATAATTAGGAGGTGAATCCTGTTTATTGAATTTCCCGTGAGGTTGGATGTTTTTTTTTTTTTTTTGTAAAAACACGATATACTCGATCTCATATATATTAAAAAAAACTATTCTGGTATAATTATTTTTCTATTCAATTTTTGTTTGATTTTTTTTAACGCGAATATGTCCGCTTTTCACCACTAACTGGCCTGTTAGAAAGCGATGATGTGGTTATAAATAAAGCACACAGCCTTAAGAGATAATACCAATTCACTCTGGGCTTGTTTTTTTTTATTCATAAATTTGTAATGTTATTTTCTTTATACGTTCTGCTCATTCCGGAGAGGTTGGCAAGAGGTGGCGAAAGACCGAGATTTATGGAAGGAAATGGGAGACCTTTGCCCAACAGTGGGACAGTATAGATAAGAAATAAAAAACGTCCTGTGCTAAGATTTCACATTAGTTTTATATCTTCAAAAACGTGAAATACGCGGCCTAGATTTATATACAAAAACGAAGCATAGACTCTTTAAAAAAATCTGTGTATTAAGAACACATCATGTATACTTATTATTTAATAAATATATTTGTAAAACAATGATTTTACTATTTTACTTATATATAAAAATATTGTTACCAGAGTTAAAAGTCCACAGCAAACGAGAACTTTCTTCAAAATTTGCCACCGTGACTTCACTCGCATTATACGTGGCAAAAACATGAATATAAAATGACTGAAAGAGCTCAGTAAACGAGCAAAGGTGTATTGTTCTTTTTGGGAACTTTTGACGCGAGAATTTGACTCTTTGACAGGGAAGTGGAAAGCATTACTTAGAATTGCTGTAGCATTTCCACCTGTTTCTTTGCTTAGGCTGATGACAGGTGTCACTAAAAAGTTAGTGCTTACATACATCTTTTATCTATCTATATAATCCTCAGAAAAAAGACTAAAGCATAGAAGCATAGAAGTTGTGCTAATTTATCACTAATGAATTTGAATTTTACATTATTTATTCATATGCCGAAATTGTTGTTAACAGAACAAAACGGTCATATTTTTGACAGGACGGCAAATTGTGGGGTTGTAGGTACACTGTTTTAATGTACTAGGGACCTGTAAAAAGCTCCAAAGGATACCTACTATTTCATCGACGGCCTTGTACGTTTTGTAAATCATGTGACAGATTCTATGCTCTCTATTATTATGTATATAGCCGTATCATTTCCACCTGTCTCGTTGCTTGAGCTAATAACAAGCGCCTCTAAAAAGTTTGTGCTTACATACATCTTCTGTTATCTATATTCGCAGGTAAATTGTCAATGCTGTGAAATTAAAATTACTGTTCCGTCAAAATGTATTAACAGCAAAAAAAAATGCGCGTTGTTAGTTTGGTCCCATAATAAAATTAGTTGATAAATATCAGAACATACCCTGCAGTAACGCTAGACATTTAGTAAACACGTTGTATATTATGTAAAAGCGAAATTCCACTCACTTAGTCGCTCACTCACTGACTCAAAACGAAATTTCAAAAACTACCTGACCTACAAATCTGAAATTTGGAAGATAGGTTCCTTACTAAAGAATCTGCCTGACAAATTTCAGCAGACTAAGAAAGGATTTTGCGAGAGGTTAAATTAAGAGGAACAAATGGAGGTTGATAGTTTACATGAAAGTCCTTTGTTTTTGATGTTAGAGACATGGAACTTGGTATTTTGGTTGAAGGTTTAAAATAAATAAATACTGCAGTAATAAGATTATTCAGAAAAGAAGGGATTAATGAGTTGAAATGGCGCTTTGTAAATAAGAAACTGTAAATTTGAAAGTAGATTCTTTATGAGGTGTACATACAGAAAAGAGAAGGGAATCTAAACGAACAAAAACTCTCTTCTGTGGTTGTAAACGTCCTCCAAGAAATCATTTTGTAAAAAGGCCGAATTATGGGAGGTAAAAGGGGGAACGAAAGTTTATATTATGAACATTTACGAGTAAAGGCATAGATGCGTTCGCTACGCCACCTTACCATGATTATCTCTCTTGCAGGTCTGATCTGAGCTTCGCACGTTCGTAAGGTTGTTCGTTACTCAAAATAGTCTCTTCAATGCAAAAATTTAATTCATACAAACACATACATTCTCTGAGTCCAAGTACAGCCAAAGAGCCTCAGAGTTTTGCATAATTTTAGCATTTGGCTGCTCTACAAAGCACCGTATCAGTCAAGAATATTTCAATTTCTTCAAGCTATTTTGAACCGTAGTGCTTTGAGCTGAAGGAAATGATGTAGGCGACTTTGTTCTGAGGGTTCATGTTTCACAGTCAAGAAAACGTCACATCTTTCAATCCATTTCAAACTCTAACTCGTTGTTATAAAGTGTATTTGGCTGGACTACTTACTCAACATTGCATTATGCTTGGCAGAAGAGTGCAGCGTAATTTCATAGGAAATTGTCTTCAAAAATAATTTCGTTCAAGCATAATATAAAAGTCAGTCCAAAAAGAAAATTTATCTTTGAACTTAGTAAACTGGCCTAGTTAACAATCAATTTACTACTTGAATTAAAAAGCGCAATTTAAATATGTATTTATTTAATTTGCAAATATGTTTTTTATTTTATTTAGTTCAAATCTTACAAGCCGAATTACAACTAGTAACCACTAACTGATTTTGCTGAAAATTTGCTCAGACCTTTAGTTATGGTGACGATACAATATACACTACCCAATATTGTATTACTTTCAAAATGACCGCAAAAATAACAATAAAGACATTTAAATAAACATGAAGAGAATTATTTAAATAAATAAAAAACTTATACAACTTTTTTATCAAACGAAATGATCAATAGAAGTATAATTGTTTACAGTTACATAAAAACCCCACAAAACACACAAACATTCGAATTATGTGTGTTTGGGTCCAACATCGACAGATTCTAACCATTTTATGCAAATAGGCTTGATAAGATAATCAGTTATATAAATATTTTTGCCTCGTATTCACGCGTGAGACTCCTTTCCCCCCTTTCAGCGTAGAATACCCTTTTCTTAAAACCCTGTGAAAATTTAAACATGAAATTAAAATAAAAAGTGTTGTTCAGCTAATGTCACTCATATTCTTATAATAGTGATCAAAATTATTTTATAAAATTAGTATTTACTAGCCGGCCGCCCCGGCTTCGCATGGGTGTAAGCTCGGCCTTCGGCCGCGCTACAAAATATAATATAGCCTATGTCACCCGGGGATAGTGTAGCTTTCCAACAGTGAAAGAATTTTTCAAATCGGTTCAGTAGTTTCGGAGCCTATTCATTACAAACATACAAACAATCAAATGTTTCCTCTTTATATATTGTCATAGATGAAAATATCGTCCATTATATAAGTATGTTTGTATGAGCTAGCTGCTTGCCTACCAAAAATATTAGATGATTGTACTTCTGGGATTAAAATTTACACCAGAAATTTTGCAAATGTAACTATGAATAGGTAATAAAGATATTTTGAATCTTATCGTTTAAGACCAAATACTTTCTTCTAAAACATATCCACAGTGTAGTAGGCTTTCTTGATATATTGCTAATCAAGATAGTAGACGTCCAATTGTAAAACAAGAGGTTCTGAGGTATTGTTTGCTAGGTCTAAAAAAAAACATAGTGACGAACATAGTACCTCCTCCTTTTTGGAAGTCGGTAAAAATGAACACTGCTCCTTTTAAAGTAAGTTAAGTAAATGAAATTGCTTGTGTCTTAGCACGATTAAATTCTGAGTTTCTGGGCAACATGAAATGATATAAGAAACATTATTAGCTCCTTGTAATAACAATAATTTGCCGCAAGATGTCTCTACTAACAATAACGCCCCCGTATTGCTAAGGAAACCTGTATTGGAACATCTGGCGCAAGACGTTATTCCGATACAGATTAGAAAATACAATAATATTCTTGTCTTGTGTTGTTTTCCAATATATTGAAACATTGTTCAATCTACACTAATATTATAAAGAGGAAAGATTTGTACCTATTTTTGTATGTTTGTAATGAATAGGCTCCGAAACTACTGAACCGATTTGAAAAATTCTTCAACTGTTGGGAAGCTACACTATCCCCGGGTGACATAAGCTATATTATATTTTGTAGCGAGGCCGAAGGCCGAGCTTACACTCGTGCGAAGCCGGGGCGGACGGCTAGTCTACACTAATATTATAAAGAGGAAAGATTTGTACCTATTTTTGTATGTTTGTATGTTTGTAATGAATAGGCTCCGAAACTACTGAACCGATTTGAAAAATTCTTTCACTGTTGGAAAGCTACACTATCCCCGGGTGACATAGGCTATATTATATTTTGTAGCGAGGCCGAAGGCCGAGCTTACACTCGTGCGAAGCCGGGGCGGACGGCTAGTAGTTAATAAATAGAACTAAAGTAAGGCCAATGTTATAGATCACATTTGACACCTGTCATTCTATTGTTTAGTAGTCAAAGCAAATGGTAAAGTTGTCTTCTTTCATCATTACAGAACCCTAATAATGTAAGTATTTTTAACTGAAAATGTAAAGCGAGAATTGCTTACAGTTTTCACCACAGACAATTTTTTTTAGCTCTGAGGTTTTAACTTTGAAAAAATAATTTCGTTACTTGGTTAAGGTGAAACGTTTCGCTTCACAATTACCCGGCCTAGCTACAAGGACAAAAAAACTGTTTGAAATTTGAATTTCCCGCCAAACATGAAACGTATCACCTTAAGATGTTGTATTTGATGAAATGTCAAATGTAATCTATCATCATTGGCTCTAACTAAGCTGGTTTAACAGGTACCACGACAGAGAACGTTGCTTCAGGCATCACTTAAAAATGCTTGTTATACGAAACAAAAAAAAAACAATCCTCATCACGTTCAGCTAAGTCAAAATTGCATGTAAATTCAGTGCTGAATTGCTAGTTTAAAATACAAAACAAGCATAAGCAGTCCAAAGTAGGTTTTCTGCGATAATAAAATATGTCAGTTTTTATTTAAGTAAAACTGGAGTGCTGAAGTACACGTAGAAAATTACTCTTTACAAAATTGTCACTTCGTGTATATGTCACTTCCTATGTCATTATTATGTCAGTTTGTTGCGGAGATTGAACACGACAGAAACGTGTTTTAAATATGAGATAAGGATATGACTAATATTATTTACAATGGCGTCGATTTTTTAAGGTATATTACCTACTTTATATAGACTAAGAATATTGATCCAGATATTTATTAAAAGTGTATTGCAACGCTTTGACCGATTTTAATGTGCGAGGTTTAGATTTGTCAACATGTCTAGAGTGCCATAGGTATAACTACATTTTAAGTCAAGATTTTTAATCTATTTTATTTTAGGTTATATCTGGGACATTTTGCACACACGGTCATGTGACCCCAAACTAAGCAAAGCTTGTAATATGGCTGCCAGAGACTGATATACGTACATATATATTTTTAAATACATACTTAAATAGATATTAACACCCAGACATAGAACAAACACAAATCGATTATATTAATATAACTTGCAAAATAATTTTATTATGCTAACTAATGACTCAAATCATACGTAAATTTACTATGTTATTAGACCTAAGTTGCTATAGTTTAATTTGTTGGCTTAATTATTATTTCTTAGTCAATCCACTGTAATATTACATACCTATTCTATGAAAATTTCAACTGGATATCTGTTACAGTTCAAAAGATACAGCTGTTAAAAAGAAGAACGGACGACATACAGACAGACATTGTAGGCTTAGTAATAAGGTCTCATTTACGGTACATAACTCTAGTAAAATAATACGCATGAGAGGAAGATTTGACAGAAAAATAAACAGCATGTTTTTCCAAGCAAATCATACATAAAGCATCATATTTAGGGATCAAAAGAAAGTGTGGAATCTCTTTATTATTTCCAAGCTTTTAGTACATACAAGTCTTTGATAAGGGACACTCTACGCAATGACACAGAATATTCAGTAACTAAAGTTACGACTATATTATACTAGCTTCCGCCCGCGGCTTCGCCCGCGTTGTTTGAGGGAAATCTAATCGAGTTCTCTGCAAAGTAGGTACTACTTATATTTTAGAACGATATAAGTATTTCATATTGGATATTGATGACCGGTATGGCTAAGTACTAACACATGTGCCTTATGAGCAGAAGGTTTCTGGTTAGATCCCGGCCTGGCAGATGTTTAAATGGTAAATTTATCTTAATATTTATATGCTTAGGGTCTCAGTGCTAGTTATCTCTGCCTTTAAACTGGCTCTGGCAAGCCTCTTGCGGCCCAGAGAACCACGCGATATCGAAAGTTTTATTTTAACTTCTTTGTTCGTCACCTTTTCTTGACACTCAAACTCCCGGGCCGCTTGCGGCCCAGCGAACCACGCGACATCGAATGTTTATTTTTTTTACTTGTTTATGCGTCACCTTTTATTGACACTCGAACTCGCCGGCCGCTTGCGACCCAGCGAACCGCGCAATATGAAAGTTTTTTTTACTTGTTTGTGCATCACCTTTTATTGACACTCGAACTCGCGGGCCGCTTGCGGGCCAGCGAACCACGCGACATTGAAAGTTTTTTTTTTACTTGATTGTGCGTCACCTTTTATTGACACTCGAACTCGCGGGCCGCTTGCGGCCCAGCGAACTGCGCGACATCGAAAGTTTTTTTTTATTTGTTTATACGTCACCTTTTGTTGACATTCAACTTCGTTACAACATTGAAAGTTTTTTTTTTAATTTTGTGTACCTACATTGCCTGTGACAAAGAATACACCCTCCAAATTTCATGTCTCTAGGACCAGCGGTTTAGGCTGTGCGTTGATATCTCAGTCAGTCAGGACTTTGAATTTTATATACTTATACAGATTGTTGGACGTAGCCTGCAGGCAGCGGTTTAATCGAATAAACTAAAATTGGCATAGTTTTACTTATAATATATTGATTTTAATTTAGATATTTAATAAACAAACAAAAAAACAAACAAACCAACAAAACATGTAGCTTGTTATTTTGTTTAGTTAATAAAAGCACTTGCCGTTAAAAATAATTATTAAAAAAAAAACATGCGCATATAGCGAAAAAAAAAACTTGTGGTAAAACTATGCCACATGCCAATGTGTACCTGTCACGCAAATTTTTTCCATTCCGGTAAAAAGTCCTTATCTATACTAATATTATAAAAACGAAATATTTGTATTTTTGTTTGTTTGTAACGAAATAACTCAAAAAGTTTCTGAACCGATTTAAAAAATTCTTACACTGTTGGGAAGCTACACTATCCCCAGGTGACATATCCTATATCATATTTTTTGGCGAGGCCGAAGGCCGAGCTTACACCTGTGCGATGCCGGGGCGGGCAGCTAGTCTAGTTATAAAGACATATATAGTTTCCACTGCAGGGACACTGGCCTTCTCTCAGAGAGGACGAGCCTTAATCCATCATGCTGTTGTGCATGTTGGTGAATGTCATTAAGTCTTTGAGCTTTAGATGTTCTTGGACATACAGGTTTTCTTATGATGTTTCTTTTCACCATTGCTGAGCGTAACATCAAAACGGCACGTAACAAGTCCTTGATGCATGGCCGGAGATCGAACCGCGTGTCGTCAGATTCTAGAGCGCACATGCTTTCGCTCGGCCACCATTGCTCTAAAAAGAAGGACTCCAAAGCGACCCCGTAAATAATTAAGTGAAGTCTGATTACCTGGGGCCTTACGCACAACTCTAAACGCGGGCCCGAATAGTCGCAGTTTGCAAAATCACGCGACCACAAACCGTATCTCGACGTGTTATGGTTTCGTGTTCACGTCATTTTACAAACTGCACCTATTCGGGCCCACGTTTAGAATTGGACGTAAAACCCCTGGACTTAATAAGAGTCAAGAGTGCAATGCAATATCACTTACAATTTTGTTAGAAGCCCTAAATTAGTATATTGCAATTTTTGACTTAGTTTGTCGTACATTACACTTTTTACCTTGCATGGCTAACATAGCGAAAACTCACCTAAGTTCGCGTTAAATTGTGTAAATAGTTCAAGTACGACCTTCGACGCTGTTAAACTACTCAAGACGGCCCAATTTACTTCGGCAGTGCTTTGAATACATAAATATTGTCTTCGTTGAAGTTTCCGAGGGACCTTTTCATATAAACTGCCGCTTATATTGGATTATGCTTTTAGGGAAATGCGAGGGGACGTTTTCTGTTGCCTTTGCTCTTGGCTTGTTTTGGTAGATACGTTGATGGGTCAGATTGTTTTACTTTGAAGTAAGTAGGACTCCATTCCAGAGTCCGAATGGATCGCTGTTTGGCGGTGACCCGAATCCATACCTAAGTTTTGCCCCCACCCAAATGCGCCGCGGTTAAAGAAGTTTTCACTTCTAAAACTATATTGTTCTGTCGAAAAATGCAAAACATAATAGAAGAGGAGACGTGGAAGATCGACCTTCACCGATCTGATAACCAGATAAGACGTATGTGTGTATCAGAATTTAAAGTTTAGTAATGTTTTCGTTGTGTAATATTTATACGTTATTCATGTAGAGCGGTTCAAAGGTAGAGTTCGAAGGTATGGGCAAGAAGAGCACCCTTCGGTATTAAACGGTGCATACTACAACAGCGGATGTGTAAGAAATATGACTCTACAATGTTTCTTCAAGTAATCTTCATCTTCATTTTCTGACTGATATGGTGCCGTATAGCGTAGAGGAATTAATTCCAAAACTAATTTAAATAGCCTAATTAAAATTAAAATTACATTGTTTAATTATTTACATTAATATTTTTTTTATGGTATATGGGTGAACATAGGCCTCCCCTTTAGCCTCCACACTGAACGACATCCTGCCATCTGCATCCACTGGTTTCCTGCGACTCTCACAATGTCGTCGGTCTATCTAGTGGGAGGCCTACCTACGCTGTGTCTTCTGGTTCGTGGTCTCCACTCAAGAATCTTTCTTCCCCATCGGTCATCAGTTCTTCAAGCGCTGTGGCCTGTGCATTGCTACTTCAACTTGCAAATTTTAATAGCTATGTCAGTGACTCTGGTTCTTTGGCGAATGTCTACGCTCCGGATTTTATCGCGCAAAGAAACTCCGAGCATAGCTCTCTCCATTGCCTGAGTGCTCCAAGTAGTCTTACATACATTTTATCCGTAGGTATATCTATTGTAAGGTGGATAGGTACATGGATGCTAAAAAGAGTGGATGCACCAGAATATTAATTCATTGCAGTGGCCAATACTTCACAGAGCATCGTTCGTTCGATTTTTTCTATAAGTAACTATTAATTTCTTCACAATGACTACAATTATATGGATTTGCTTACGGAACCCTACCATATGCGTCTCTTGACATGCTCTTGGCCAGTTATTTGAAGTCAGTTGAAAGTGTCTCCGTACATGTCAACACAAAAAAAACGTAGCAATTTTTCACGATATTACCAACCACTCAGAAATAACTTGATATGAAAAGCTGAAGAAAGATATTAGCTTATACGATAGTATTATGAAAGTGGCTGCAAAAGGAACGCGAAAAGATGGCGTCAAAAGGCAAAAGAAAATAATGACAAAACCATTAGCACCTAAACGCTGAGCTACGAGGGTACTTTGAAGACTGAAACCCACCAAGACCAACGTCTATACTGGGTGTAATAGAAATGCTCCCGCCCTACTCTGAAACGCTGCTATAATTATACAATCTAAACACAATCAAACACCAATAACCATTTTCCTTATACCTATTTGTTGTGTTGGTAAATGTATGATAATTTATTCTTCATTCAATTTGAAATCCTATCCTTGACATCAATATGTACATACTATTAAAAATTAGGAAATTTGTTAAAAAGAACTCCGACTTCTATGATAGAGCAATCGACAAGCCGTTTGAAATTTGAAATTTCGGGTCAGCGGTAAAAAATACCGAACTTAAAGTAGGCTTGACGTAGGCATCTAATAGCACCAAAATCCCACTAACTATTTACTAATCTATGGTAATTTGTCACAGCTTAGTAAGTAGTTAGTTGGGATTCAACGTGAAATAATCGGTTCGCTGCGTACAGTGCGCCAGTGGATGGCAACTTTAAACGCTGAATAGTTGAATAAACAAAATTGAATTTTCATGAAAAATATATTGTTACTTATCCAAGCATTGCTGATGTAATAAGATGAAAATTTTAATTATATAATAATCGGAATTTCTATGCACTAATGTATCTAAGTAAACTTAAGACATTTTGTTGTGACTTGTATAAACATATCACTTAAAAAAAAACATAATTATAAATTTACCATTTTCATATTCGAATGGTGTTAAAAATGACGTATTTTACATTCTTATTTATTTATATTACACGTTAATTACTCACGTATGATTAAGCCGGTTACTCAGACTATAATCATACGTAAATCTACACTGATATTATAAAGAGGAAAGATTTGTACCTATTTTTGTATGTTTGTAATGAATAGGCTCCGAAACTACTGAACCGATTTGAAAAATTCTTTCACTGTTGGGAAGCTACACTATCCCTGGGTGACATAGGCTATATTATATTTTGTAGCGAGGCCGAAGGCCGAGCTTACGATCGTGCGAAGCCGGGGCGGACGGCTAGTAACTCATAAACAAAATGTGTGAAAGCCACGTCAGTTTCCATATTTTACAATTTATTGTCAATGTCGCCCACCACTTTCAACGTGATCAAGTTTTTAATTCGTTGTCATGGTCACTAAAGTTAGGCACTTCTTTAACTCATTTTATTTTCAAATCCCCTAAAGGGATTATCTTTATTAGCCGTTTCTCATAAAATATGCGTGATTGTAATCAAATAAACGTCAGTTTCGAAACTCCGAAACCGTAAAAAACAACGTCGGTCGTTCGCCTTCGTCTGCCAAGAAAGGGGGAGTGTGATGAATTTTAAAATTGGAATATCGAAGCGACGTTTTTATCGTTCGATATTCAAATTGACGAATCAGTGACGACATTCACCCCCCATACGGTTTTATGGAATTTTGAAATTCGTTACACATTCCATTTTGGATGTAACTCGTTAAAGTAAAACACGTTAGATCTGTTTCTTTTGTTTACTTAGCTACTCGCTTGTTTGTTACAGGATTCTTTCGTTTGCTCTTTTTATTATTCTAGGTAGAGTACGAGCTACGAAACATAACGCAGTGCATAATTTTCTTACAAAAAGTTGCTAAGGAGGCAGCCATTTTGAAATGATATCGTTTTTTCATTTGACAGCATTTCCTTCATAATATAAACTCTTAGCGAACCAAAATACTAGTTAAAGTTTTAAAGGGTCAAAGTATGACAATTATGCACTGAGTACAAAGCAAGCCAATCTTTATCAGGATTGTACGCCGACCATCCTCAGAAAATATAAATGGAAGTGTTTTACCTACAGTTTCCCCTTTAGCTCTTACACCCCCTTTTGATCGTTCGTATGATCATTTCGTTTGTAGTTGTGTGCTGCTTAGTAATTTTTGAAGTGTGCGTTTGTAGAACTAGTACGAATATGTCAGTGTGTGTGTTTACCTCGCTCCCTTCAGTTTACAACGAATGCTTTTCGATACTAGTTCCAGTTTGAAACAAATCCAAGTTTATAATGATCAAAGTACCCATCAGTCTCTTTTTTTCTTTTCTTTGAAAGCATCTACCGGTACCTTCAGTTTAAGTTAAGGTGTAATTTGAAAGGCCGCTTTTTAAACCACTCAAGGAAAAGTTGACCGTCACCCGGAAGATTTGAAACATGACGGTATAAGAGAACATCATGCCGTTTGCCGTCACGGCATACGAGGTAGTTTAACTGCCAAGGCGTGCCAATAGATGTTTCAAATCAAAACTTTTTTGAGATATTTTTTTTAATAACTTTTGGTGTTTTATTATATTTCCTACTAGCGACCCGCCCCGGCTTCGCACGGGTATATCTTTTATTATATATATATAAATTATCTAACTGATAGTGAAAACCGCATAAAAATCCGTTGCGTAGTTTTAAAGATCTAACCATATATGGGGACGGACATACAGAGGGAAGAGACTTTGTTTCATACTATGTAGTGATGATTCTACCGAGTTTATTCTCGAGATGATGGACATATTCGATGATATTGTTGTAGGCTTCGACCAAAATAAAATGAATGGACGGGCCCAGTAGAAGCGCATTTTTGAAGATTACAAAATGAGCGCCAGCGCTCATTTCGTTTCAGTCGGTCTCTAGCCGTAGGAAGTGAAACACGAGTCTATTGTTACGCGATAACGAAAAATCTGACAAAATTATGAATTCGTATGCTTTACCGAAGTGTAAATACACAAATAAAACCGATATCTATTTATTGTAACAAATATACTGTACATTTTTATAATTAGGTGTTGAAGTATATGTCCGACGGTTTTGACTCGTTTTTACTCATCAAGTTCAATGGTTAGGGCCCGTCCATTCATTTTATTTTGGTCGAAGGTTGTAGGTACTCATCATTATAATACAACTTTTACTTTGGGACCAACCCAGATTATCGAGATAAAAAATCATGTGTTCCATACCTTTGCCCACTTCGAAGAGTGTTATCGAAATTTTTCTATTAAAGAAGAAACTGGAGGAAGCCTGCTTTCATATTGAATACACAAAAATAAAATAAAAGAATGTAATGCAAAATAAAAGAGATTGTGATGAAATTAATTGCGATCTATGCAGGATTTTCAAAATCTGATCATGAGAAATGAAGGCTTTATAGTTTTTTTTTTATGTCCGTCGTCTAGAGATACACTCGATATATTATGATAAAATATAGAGTAAACCATCAAAACATTTTTTTTTTTTTAATATGTTTTATGGCTCAATTGCTTAATTACCACAGCAAAGCTAGCAACCCCACGTGCATGGTCGAAAGGAAAAAAGGTAATCCCAATTGGTACCTGCAAACTCGACTCGCGATAAACAAACCACACCTAGGGTCTTCGACCAAAATAAAATGAATGGACGGGCCCAGTAGAAGAGCATTTTTGAAGATTACAAAATGAGCGCCAGCTCTCATTTCGTTTCAGTCGGTCTCTAGCCATAGGAAGTGAAACACGAGTCTATTGTTACGCGATAATGAAACATCTGACAAAATTATGAATTCGTATGCTTTACCGAAGTGTAAATACACAAATAAAACCGATATCTATTTTTTGTAACATATATACTGTACATTTTTATAATTAGGTGTTGAAGTATATGTCCGACGGTTTTGACTCGTTTTTACTGATCAAGTTCAATGGTTAGGGCCCGTCCATTCTTTTATTTTGGTCGAAGCCTAGGGTTACCATATCAAAATTTGAAGAGTCCTGACCTAAAGCCGGATATTGCAATAAAAGTTCAGACATTTTCGTCACAAAATTCAAACACTACGTTGTTGGTACAGTTAACAGAGCAGATAGATGTATTACATCGCTCAACCTAAAAAGCCGGGTAAATTACAGAACCGGACAAATTCGGGCTGATGGTAACCCTAACCACACCGCACTCGCCGTACAAAAGCATTAGTGGAACTTTCTAATTGCCGTCCCGTTTAACCTGACAGCTAACAGCGAAGTTGAATATGATATTGCTCTTCATTTATAGGAAAAGTTGAAAAATGTTTAAAAATATTTGACTGTAGTCAAACTATTCGGGTCAGCGTTCAAAAATGTCCGAACTTCGATCCGATAAGATTTGAAGTTCGGACATTTTTGAACGCTGACTCGAAAATGGTTTGAAAACAAGGTAGATATGGTAAGGAGACCTGACGAATGCAAACGCACAAGGAATTAATCAGGTTTGATACTTTTAGTCGAACTCAGACGATCTTGACAGGAAGACGCAGCGTAGGAAGGCCTCCCACTAGATTCAAATTCAAATTCAAATTATTTATTTCTCAGAACATGGTAGGTACACATACAACTAAAGTAACTTACATCTACATAAATTTCTACATACATTTTGTCTCTCAGATGCCTATGCTAGGTTAGAAACCTGTGATATAGGCATCTGCATTTTATATTACCTGTTTTGAGTTTATACTAGCTAAGACAGTCAAAATATTATGCTATATTATAATAGGTATCTTATAGAAAGAAATGGCAGAATATAACAAAATTTACCATTTACTACCTACTTAACAAATTTGATGAAAATAATGAAAATAAATAATAATAATATTCGAATAAGTATTAAGTTATTAATAAAATTTAAATTAGTTAATGTTTTAAAAATTAAAATTGTACATTTACGTAAGAGTTAATCAATCGGATTGGCTATATAATATATAATCATTGGTATGCATATGTTCATATTGTTCATTATTTATGTTATTTGTGGCTTGATGGACAGGGAAAGGAAATGGGACGAGGGGGGGGAGAGGATGAAAGGAAAGGATTTACAACCCTAGGTTGATACAGTCAAAAGGTCTTCTGTTTCATTGTAGTCGTACAACTTTAATAGAGCCGTCAACGTATTTTTTAAGTCATGAGAATTTAAGTCTTTTAAGTTAGTGTTAGAAGATATTTTGTTGTACAGGTAATTGCCGAGGAAACATGGAAATCTATTGCTGAATTGGGTTCTTAGTGACCGGGTACGAAAGACTTTATCAACCCGACGTCGGTGAGGTAGCGTACGGTCATGATTAGTTAGTGGACGGAGTTTATGTCGTCTCAATATAAGCCTCAAAACAAAAAGTTGTCGTACTGTCAGGACGTTACATATATTGTATAGTGTTTTCGTAGGAAACCTGAAAGGCAACGATTTCATTACCTTTAAAAACTCCGCGCTGAGCGATTTCTAGAGGTTTAATATGGGTCCGCGCGCAGCCTCCCCAACTTTCGATGCAGTAACCTAAGAGTGATTGGCAAAGGGCAAAATAGACAGTTTTCAATACATCATCACTTGCAGTATACCGAATGTTTTTGAAGATAGCCATTAGTTTGCGGATTCTGCTAGTTAGGGCTTTGATGTGGGGCTGAAATGTTAGGGCACTGTCTAGCGTTACACCAAGGTATTTAATCGACGACATCGTGAGAGTCGCGGGTATCCAGTGGATGCAGATGGCAGGTTGTCGTTCAGTTTGGAGGTTAAACGTGGGAGACTTATGTTCAGCAGTGGACGTCTTATGGCTGATGGTGATAATGATGATGATGATGAGACGACCTTGCCATTTTTTTACATGTTGACTTATTAGTTAGTTCATTGTAGCCACTGAAAGTTTGTTTTATTTTAATTATTTATTTTTAAAGTGAATATATAACTAAATATACTGTGATTATTTCAAGTGTCTACCTGTTGCTGTTATCAATATCGAATCAAGTTTGTTGAATGGAAGCCCCCTTAAATATTTATTTTATTCTGTTTTTTAGTCATTGTTGTTATTGAGGCAACAGAAATACATCATTTGTAAAAATTCATCTATAACTCTCACGGTTCATGAGATACAGCCTGGTGACAGATGGACAGACAGACAGACAGACGGAAAGCAGAGCTTTAGTCATAGGGTCCCGTTTTACCCCTTGGGTACGGAACCCTAAAAACTGGCCAATTTAAATCCTGATCCTAAAAATATATACGCCTTTATAAGTAGAAAATGCAGCTAAATCTGAAATGGGACGAGACACGGTGAAATTCAATTTTTAATGAAAGGATTTGAAGATACACGCCGGGTTAAGCCTCTCGTTCGTATCGCTGTTTACTGGGAACTCGGAATTATGCGAGTGAAATTTAAAGTGGGTTATGATAAGTGTAGGAGATAATGTGTGATCCTGGTGAAACTATACTCTTTTTATTTCATTTTGAAAGGCTGAGTAAACAGTTTAATTAAAGTATCATGAGCTTAAAAAGAAATAGTTAATTTGATACTAACTGCGGATAAAAAAAAATGGTGGAACGTCGACCATTTATTTCCATCTCACTTGTAATAAGTACTTTTATTCCCACTCTTAATGCTGCAGAGTTGTTACTGTCTAAACGTTAAGGTGAGTGTGTGCAAAAAATGACCCAGATTTATTTACTTATTGCACAACTTTGCGACCGCAATAAAGTGTGTGATCATGTAGACGCCGTGTCATATGTTGTCATTTCAACTTTCAACGTTGCTGGATGGTCGGGCGGTTCTTCTATAATGGTGACTCCGTTGGAAAAGTAAGAAAAATTACTTACAACGTCGATAAGCTGACTGAGCCTAAGTCCCATCTTGACGGTGAGACGATCGGAGTTGTTGCCAACGGGTCGTATCAGCCGGTTGTAGTTGGAGAGCAGGTCGTCATAAAGCCGCTTCGCTTCAGGGTTTGCGACGCTCAAGCGACCCCACACGCACAACACTCCGACCACCAGCGCCAACACCATCTTAGGCTAACACCACCCCTGTGGACAAACAAATAAACTACAATTATTACTTTTTCCAATACCAATATGACACTTGTTCTCTGGAAGTTGGGATGGCTCTATGTATGAAACGTGACTTGTGTCGATAATTTGGCACCGTCTCATCTCCCTGAGACACAAAGTACGGCTGGTGTGGCAGCCAATTCGGTGCAGCAGCACAAACGGCGCAAATATGCTAACCTCGATACTGGTTATTTAACTGAGCCGTTTGGAATCGAAACATTGGGCTCTTAAAAACCCGGGATCTCACTACAGTTTCAAAAAACCCGTAAATAAACATATAACTTTAGTGAATAACCGTGATAGTTTAAAACAGTGTTTAGTTTCAAAAATGTTTCAGGGTGCCTGGCTCATCCGACGCGTGACCAAATGCTAGCGTGTTTCTGGCTCAACCCATAATCATTGCTATTCAGCACGGTAATGTCACCAGCATGCTGGATACGCTGCCAACTGGTAGTGCGATTGAGCATCTAAATTATTTTTTGACCTTCAGCGGTCTTTGGGCAGTCTAATTGTTTTTTTTATTGCAAAATAGGCTTGCACTTGGCCGCCGTCTCGCCTGATGCTCCATAAAGCGATGTCGATTTTTCGTGCCCGCTCTGGCAGTCCGATAGAAAAACAAAATTAGTTTTTGTGATGTTAGTGTTTGTATTTAATTTAGTTTATAAAGAACCTTGCCCTATTAAAAACGAATAGTAAAAAGACCGTGCAACGGTTGCATCTTTAGGTAAATCTTAAATCCAAAACATCCGATAGCTCCCAATGGGACGCTTTACAAATGTTTGCCAATAAACTCCTGCTAATATACGTTCGTATAGATTACTTTCCATCCACTTTAGGACTACGTTTACTAGTTTTATCTCGGCGTAGTGTACAGATTGATTTATTAGGGTGCGTTTTATTGTGGCTTATCCGGTTTATCCGGTAATTAAGTCTGACTTGGTCCGTAATCCCGGTTTGGAATCGGGGCAACCTGAGTTGCCCCGCGCTACACTGAACCGACCTTCAAATGAAAGCGAGCGGACTATCTACCTGACTAGCTAGTATTTATTCATACTAATGTTGATGTCAGTATTTAGATTGATTAAATTTAAAAACATATATTTTAACAAAAAACTAAAACAAAGGTACACGTACCTAATATATCTTATTTACAAATAACTTAAATAACATTCCAATAATAAAAACGACAAATTAATACCTAACTACTAAACTAATCTATTAAATCGCTACCAGTGGGAATTGTCCCCAAAATGCTGGCCCCATTACCACGTTGTACGGCAATGCTCACTCTTTGAGCAAAGTAGAGGCCGGCATTCTGGTCACGAGTTGCATCAACCAGTCGTGATGACAAATCTTAAAAAAAATGGCTCCTGATCCTCACGGGCCCATGGTTTCGACCCCAACAGACTCAAAAAAGAACCCACTATCCAAGTTACTATATTTGTGCCTTTTGAGGTCGGTATATTTTTTTTGTAGAATTTGTTAAGTCCTAAAAAGGATTAGAACATAAGTTGTTTAGTCAGACGTAGCTGCCTGTGATGCCTGTGAAATTGTCAGCTAGTTACCATTGTCATTGCTGTTTGTTGTTTCTCATTAGCTTGTGCGCGTGCCGTGTGCTACGTTAGATGCTGCTGATCCCAACGGAAGACCAGCACCGGTTGCTTACGACCGGCATCATGCTGAGTCAGGGCCAGTTTGTGGCAATAATAAGCTCTAGTTTAGTTTTATTTTTAACCATCTTTTTTATGTTGGTTACCTCAGAATTTTCGACTGGTTGAACCGATTTTGAAAGCTGGTGTTTCCCGTGCGGTCCCAATTCAATTTGTCCTAGTTCTGCCATTTTTATGAAGTAGGTTTTTCATATTGATAATTATTAATAGTGATGTTGCCAGCGACTTTTTACGCGTAGATTTTCACATAAACTTTCAACCCTTTATTCTTACCTTAATCCGGCCCTTGCGCTAAATAACATAGCCTATACTTCAATCTGGTCATAGCTAAGCATATTCATGAAAACTACATTTAAATCCTTCCAGTGGTTTAGGAGATGTGCGTGGACAAAGAAACAAACAGACATCAACTCCAAAAAACTGTCTTAACGCAAAAAAAACAGGCACGTGCGTCCAATATAAATTGAAATCACAACAACCCTTATAGAAATATTCTAAAATTATTTCTTCCTTTGTATATTCAGATATTATTTCCTTAAATTGGCTCACTCTTTCCGCAACCACGTACGCACTGATTTTCTCACAAATTATATTTTCCAAAAGCAGAACATTATCGTCCTTCTCCCATTCATTTCGCTTCCTCGAGTGTATCTTGCGGAAACATCTTAACGACTACATCTCGCCGTTATAACATGTGACGTACCTCGAAATATATCATTTTCCTGCTAGGACGTAATCAGGGAAGCCTCCTGGGGCAATAAATTACTCTAGTTTTTGCCCACTCAGGCCGCGTTATAAAAAAAATAACGAACTAATGGTAAAACGCTTTTTGAAATTATATCAGTAGTTCCAGAAATCAGCCATTACAAACAAATTCAAAAACTTTGCTTCTTTATTATATATGTGTTCAATCGTTATAATATTATCGTTGTGTGTTATTAGTGTGTATAAGCACATCCGGCATCCCTTGCCAGTAAGAGGCGACTAAAATAAGGGCCTTTCTGCAGGCTTAGAGGTAATTAGAGATGAAGCATTGACTATTCTGCCAAAATGAGTGTAGAGGAAGTCAACGCCATGTGATCCACAACGCTACGGGTAGGGAGAGTTTAGAGTTACTGCTAGCTACAAACTTGGGAGGGGCTGAAGCGCAGTACCTAGTAGCTAGGAGTCTTTTGTAAAGCAATAAGTCCACTTCGTTTGTAGGCGACTCTTTCAGAGTTGTAGCGGTGCGACTGTGGAATGAGACCCCTCTAAATATTCGGAAAGCGCCATCTAAGGCTGTTTTTAAGCGACTGTTACGCGAACACTATTTAAAAGCATCAGTATCTAGTGTCTAACTACGTTGGTATTTATAATCACTCTCTTATATGTATTTATAATTCTTATATGTATAATATTAATATTATAATTTGTGTAATAGTATGTAGTAAAATCATATACTTATATAGTTATGTATTGATATTGGTATATATTAAGTTTGTATAATAATTATGTAGTAAAATAGTATTTATTTATATAATTGTGTATAGATATAGGTTTTATTTAAGTTGGATTTATTTTGGATGTATCTGGTTAAGTACCTATTTCTTGTAAAAGTTTTGTTATTTTTTCTTTTATTTTCTTTAGTTAACCAGTTTTTTGTTTCTTAAATTATAAGTTTTTTTCATGCACGCCTACATACCATTTGTTCAACCCGGTGGATGACTGGTAGAAAATGTTTAGCATTAAGTCCTCCATTTGTGCATTGTACTTAGTTTGTAAGTGTGCAATAAAGTATTAAGTGTAAGTAAGTAAGTCCATCGGGAATTTTAGTTTGAATATATAAAAAAAAAAAAAAAACATTTAGAACACTGTTTTAAACTATCACGGTTGTTAACTACAACTCCATCCACAATCTTATAATGGTAAATATCCCGTTAATAATCATATGCCATAAAGACTGTTCTTTGACTCGTTGCTATGTACTTAGTGAAACTATTGTGAAATAAATAAAAATATGAATCATCATCATTAACCAGAAGATGTCTGCTGGTAAACATAGGCCTTAGAACTCTACACTGCCAGCCATCTGCATCCACTGCAGGCGTCAAGATGTCGTCAGTCAAAAAAAAAAAACATAAATATATTTTTAGAAGATTTTTTTCAGGCGAGATCGCGCTGTAACGTAGCCTAGTCCTATGTAAAAATGCTACATAAATAATATCTCTCCCCTTAGTACGCCCCTTTATCATGTACTACCGTCTTTCAGACTTAATTTGTAGGCATTCTTTTTCATGTGTCGCATAAGAAGCTTATTTTTACCATGACGTGAAGAACAATGTAGACGCATAATAATACCCTTAAATTGCGGAATATGAGTACTTTTTTCAATTCAATTCATTTATTTCCGGTCTTAATATAATCTTGACGTCATTTACTAAATAAACATAAAAGACTTTAGCCATTTTTTCCGACTTTAGCAATACTAAAACGAATTATACATTATTATAATTATTTTATTTATTTATTTTAATTTATTATTATTTTAATTAAAATAGAAATAATTAAGTAGTCCTAAATGATAACTATATCAGGTAGAGTGCCCAAAATGCTGGCCGCGTTGCCTCGCTGGATGGCGAGGCTAACTTTCTGACCCAAATATAGGCCAGCATTTTGGTCACGCAAAGAAAAACGCAAACATAAAAGTATAAAATTAACATGAAACTAATGAACATGAACTTTTTAGAATTTTGAAGTAATAAATGATAATTTTTGGTTACTATCAGCGAATTTAGATAATTTCGCTGTTTACTATTGCATATCAGAATCCTACAATGTAGTTATATTATGAAGATATGCTACAAACTTATGACTCGCATATATGACATCGAATGACAATCCGGTTACGCTAGTGTTTCTCTTCGGATTATAAAATCACAAAGATATATATACCTTATATATTAAAAAAAAACTATTCTGTGATAGATACAGTATAGATAATACACATTGGCCTGGCCATCTGATGGTAAGTACCACCGATGAATCCACCACACCCTTGACTAAAATAAGTTGGGTTAAACACGAAAAATTTAAAAAATCTTCTTACAAATCACGGCCTGTTTTACTGAGGAAAAGCACCTTTTCTAGCGGGTATAAAATTGGATCGGTTCCCGTCCTATAATTTTGAATTTTAATCTCGTGAATTCTGGATTTTCTTTTGGTCTACCTTCAATAGAAGCGGTAGAGCAAGATTACGTAAAATCCTGATTTTAAAGTCACCTGATTAATTTCACGAGTAGGAGTATTTGCGTTCGTTATTTATTTGCGTTTTTTCTTGAATATTGACGTAATTAGCTATTATTCATCATCGTCATCATCAGCCAGAAGACGTCCACTGCTGAACATAGGCCTCCCCCTTTAACATCCACACTGAACGATATCCTGCCATCTGCATCCACTGGATGCCCGCGACTCTCACAATGTCGTCAGGTGTGTCGTCAATTAATTGCGGTTGAGTCACAACAGCTTTTTGTGATAAAAAACGCCATGGCTTGCAATCAAACTCCTAATTCCCAAAAAGATACCGCAAAAATTAGCGCAATTAGATATTACTACTAGAGAAGCATTAACTTGTATCTTTTTATCACAGGTTTAAACCTCCAAATCACCTGACGTTAAGCGATGATGTGGTCTACGATTGAGCATACGCTTGCTTTGAAGCACTCGTGATTTAAAGACATCCAGATTATAACTATCTGGGAACTATTCAGGCTGTGCGTTCCACAGACTAGCAGTTCGCTCAATACAAGTAGATTCAAAGCACTTCGTACGGGTTTTCGGAATTACAACCATAAAGCGTTATGGATTTTGTGCCCACTCCCTCCACTTTGGCAGTACAGTTATCACACAAATATCATATATGTGACAGTTTGGATGGATGGATGCATGGATGCTTGTTACTCAATAACGCAGAAACGGCTAGATGGATTTGGATGAAATTTGGAATATACATTGCTTATGTTCTGGATTAATACATAAGCTACTTTTCATCATCATCGTCATCACCGATTTTCATCACCATGCGGGTGAAACCGCGGAGCGCAGCTAGTTTATAATAAGTTCCCTTTTCTTGATTCATTAACGGAGTCATCTAATGAGGACTGTAAACATAACTTGAACTTCGATTACCAAAATCTAAGTTTTCGTTTCAAAACAAAACAATCGAATATCGAAATCGGTAAATAAAATAAGGAAAACGAAAATGAATAACAGTGTAACATGGTCCATTGCACGAGCGAAATTCAATTTAGCCGCTATAAATTAACGTCATGCAGTACGAAAAGCTTTTACAAAGAAATATTGGAGCGATCGAGAGCATTTTAGATGGTTACGATGATAAGCGCCGAATTTCGTTTTAAGGAATTTGTCGCGTTGTAAAAAGACGGAGATGTTTTTAACGAATTTGACTGGACTATGTTCTGGCTGATGATGATGAGATCATGTTACATACGGGTGAAAGCTGCTGTGAGAACCATCCTGTTAGTGTGATACTGCAGTTGACCAGCTCGGTCACCATGGCCTCTATTGCTTGAAAAGCGATGTTTAAATTAGCCGACACGCAAGCCTGAATGACATCATACGCAAGGCTTTTTCATCGTCAATGTCGCAGCTGTGCTTGAACCGAGCAGTCTTGCACGTGACGATGGAAAGAGGCCTGATAGTATGACACTTATGGGCATAAGGATCAAGGCGATAGAGGTTGACATGGCCCCTTGTATGGGACGGGATTTGTATGGACACGTCAGCGCTGTCACATATTTCTGAGATATTTACAAGGAAGGGCTGTAGCAGCGGTCAATTTGACAGAGCAGCAAAAATGACGCAAATATGCTTACTATTTGGTAACAAAACATTGGGTCCTTGGCGACTGGGAGCTTATCTCAAGACCCGTATCCATGTAGCTCCATGGACCAGCAAATGAGATCTAACGTTAGTGCGAGTTTTCGCGTCCTACTACTCCCAGCATGGCCAGTGTTCCGGTAAGATAATAGAGGTTCTTCCACAACCTTACCACGGTAAATATCCCGTAAATAATCATATAACTTTAAGGTAATAGATACTCCTGATGGTGGCATTAAAGTCCCCAGTAATTCTAATTGGGCTGAAATTAGAGGTACTTTAGCGCTCAGATAAAGCTAAGTTACAGAGTATCTAAGACCTAGCCTTTTTATAATTTATAATTCAGTTATTTCAAATTTCTGTTTCTATTCAATTCGCGCGAACCCAAAATAACTCAATTTGCAAGTTCACAGAATTACTCGGTGGGTGAGTTTAAAACTATCTGTTTATGCATAGAAAAGTCAATTTAAGTTTTACAACTGGTGTAAACCAATTTGCTTACGTGTACCCTTTTATTTAATTAGTTTGGATAAACAACTCGACATTTGTGAATTCGTCGGAGCATAACTAAGGGCCTCTATTGGAGACCTCTTCAAACATCGTAAACGAAGGTTCTAGAGACGATTACACGTAAATTTGAATTTTATGTTGACCAGATTAGAGCTTAGTATATATATTTTTTCAGAGATAAAAATATTTTAATTTAAAATGTGCTGAAATCTTTAAATGAAATCCAATTCCAACTTTTTATAACACTTGAGCTAGTTATTTTTGTATAATTATTCAATCTTTTTAATAGACGAATTAGTTGTTTTTGTGGCTTTTTAATAATAGTATTTAATGATAATCTCAAACGCTGAAACGGTGAATGAAGGCTGCTTCCATTAGGCTCTTTTGGAGATCGATTGGGGATCGGGGGAGGTATGTCCATTGTCCGGCAGTGAACGTCCTATGGATGAAATGATGATGAAGATGATGATTGAGCTCTCAGATCACACAAACACGGAAGATTAAATTAATTAATTTAAATATTATCGTTCATATTCAAATTATTATCATTCATGCACAAATGTCTCAATTTTTCATATATTATTTAAACTATACCGTGAGATATAACTGTGAGAACGGCTCATTTTATGCACTTTAACGCTGGTAATTAAAATTACTTTAAAAAATAAAATTACCATATAAAAAAAAAAGGTAAAAATACTACAGTCAAAGAAGTAAATTAGTAGGTAAGTACATAAATTTTGTTCTCAGATCCAGTAAGCAGGTCCTACCTGAATAAATAATATAGTTTTTATTGGTAAAATTGTTTCGGTGAGTTTTGAGATGTGAAAATACCGTCATATTATCACACAATGGACCAGTTTATAGACATCAATGGGGTTACAGTACTGAAAGGGCACACCGTGCGATACCTTGTAGTTCAACTACAGAATAGAAAATGTACAGATAAACATAATGAAAAACGTTAATGTAGGTAGTGCAACAGAACAATAAATAATATAATAATCATCACTTATTCTTGAATATAAGACAAATTACATGTCTTACGTTACATTGAAAACTCACAGAGTATTCCCAGTGTTAGTAACCATGGTGCATGTAACTGCAATTATCGGGAGCTCCCCCGACCATACCACGGTAAATATCTTGTTAATTATCTATAATCCCGTTAATTATTGACTGTAGTGAAAATCCGCGATAGTTTAAAACAGTTTTTGACAGCCCCGGTAGCTTAGTTGGTACTGAACCTGCTTTCTGCGCTTGGAGGCGTGGGTTCGATTCCCACCTAGGACAAACATTTGTGAGATGAACATTTGTGTTTGTTCTGTCTGGGTGTTAATATATATTTAAGTATATATTAAAAAAAAAAATATGTATGTATATCAGTCTCTGGCAGCCATATTACAAGCTATGCTTAGTTTGGGGTCAGATGACCGTGTGTGTAATAATGTCCCGAACATTTATAATTATTTATTAATTAGTGTTTTGTTTATATTGCGCTCTTAGGAGCAGTTTCTCTGTATAAGTTCTACTCTACATTACCAGTGGTTCTATAGCTGAGCATTCCCTATAATCCGTTTATCGTATTCCCCCAAACATTCTCACACAAGCTTATACCTACGCACACATTGGAAATCGTTTGTATAAACACTACAGTGTATTATTGTGAGATTTAGAATAGACGAAACATGCTGGTTCAATTTTACTATTGATTTTCATACATTATTTGAAGTGAAAAATTTGACCACGCATATGAAGTCGAGGACATCAGCTATTAAAAAATATAATTAATGATAACATACTAAAACCGACATAGCTGCCAAGATTTTGCAAATTGAAGTGACAACGGGTACGCCACATCGCTCGAAGAACCTATAACCGTAGGGAAGAAAAGTTCTTGAGTGGAGACGCAGCGAAAGTATACCTCTTACTAGATGGGCCGACGACATTATATGAGTCGCGAGCATCCAATAAATGCAGATAACAGGCTGTCGTTGAGTGTGGCCAGCTAAGGGGGAGGCATATGTTCAGCATTGGATGACTGGACGTCATGGCTGATGTTGAGGAACGTAAAACATTTTTTTTAAATCACAAAACGAAAATTCTGCCTTTTCCTTAGCGAAACTAAAAAATAGATTTATCCAAAACTACTACCATGAATGATATACTAACAAAATGATAGATTGACTCGAGCGTCGTTTCCTATCTCCCATTACTTTTCGCGTCATTTACTGGATCCTGTGGTTTACCTCCGAATATTTCTTGTGGCTTTCAGAAAACATTTTCGAACTGAAATGTATGTCGGCAATTTCTTTTAGCGACGCGCGATGTAATTCTACATTTGAAGCACATTTTTCTTATTATTTTGGGAAATCACTACGTAGAGTAGCAAAATACCTAAAGTTATATGATTATTTACGGGATATTTACCGTGGTAAGGTTGTGGAAGGAACAGGTCTTCCCGTGAACATGGTGCATGTAACTGCGCCGAAATATCGGGAGCTCCTTCCACAACCTTACCACGGTAAATATCCCGTAAATAATCATATAACTTTAGTGAACAACCGTGATAGTTTAAAACAGTGTTTAGCAAAATACCTGTAGTAAAATTATTATAGTGTGCCTTTCACAGGGGTATACCCTAGTTGTATACGCCTGTAATAGGTGATCATAACATATAATTACGAGTACATGTATGTATAAAATAATAATTAAGAATGTGTAATGTTCCACTGCTGTCGTATCTCTATAAAAAATGATCTATTCTGTTTTTGACATAGTTCCAAAAAGGAGGAGGTTTTCAACTCGACTGTATTATTATTATATATTTTTTTTATGTTTGTTACCTCAGAACTTTCGACTGGGTGAACCAATTTTGATCTTTTTTTATTTGAAAGCTGGTGCTTCCCGTGTGGTCCCATTTCAATTTGGTCCAGTTCTGATATTTTTATGTCAGTTTGAAATTTTTATGTTTTTAAGTCAGTTTTTTGTAATATTTTTTACGTCAACATCAAATGCCCTCACAATATTCTTTCTTTAATAAAAAGGAGGGGGTTCTCAATTCGACTTTTTTATGTTTGTTACCTCAGAACTTTCGATCATTTTGCGCCTGATGCGTGAGTATAGAGTATATATACCTATTTGATTATTATATAAAATACATGTATACATAAGTTGTATACCTACGTCTTACATGATTATTTTCCTTCATCTCCGCATCAGAAGGAAGTTCGAATAGAGCCTGACAGAGACCGGAAATCAAATGACGCGATCCTCGTCCACACCGGAAGTCTACGGATGATGTCGTTTTCAGACTTCCTGTCTGTTACGGGCGTAGAGAATACGAAATAGTAGATGTTAAATCTTGTAGGAGACAGCGTGGTAATATATTATTAACCGGCTTCAAAAAAGGAGGGAGGTTCTCAATTCGATCCGTATTTTTTTATTTTAGTCAAAAATTATGTTATTGGTGACATGATATAAATTTTCAAATCACTTTATGTCTGTTATTACCTCAGATCATACAAATAAAGGGAGATATCATCATCATCATTATTAGCCTAGTTTGAGGCTATATCATTATCATTTACACTACGACAGCCCCGTTAGCTTAGTTGGTTGTGAACCTGCCTTCTGCGTTTGTGGGTTCGATTCCCACCTAGGACAAATATTTGTGTGATGAACATTTGTGTTTGTTCTATTTCTGGGTGTTAATATATATTTAAGTAAGTATTAAAAAATATATGTGTATGTATATCAGTCTCTGGCTGCCATATTACAAGCTTTGCTTAGTTTGGGGTCAGATGATCATGTATGCAATAATGTCCCAGATATTTATATTATTATTACATTTTATGTTATACTCGTATATTATACATTATACATATTATATTCATATTACGCGAGGTAACACGTATTGCACACACTGACATATTCTTAGTAGTTCTACAAACGCACACTTTAATATTGAGCACACACAACTGCAAATGATGTGATCAAATGAACGACCGAGGGGGGTGTAAATGCCAAAGGGGAAACAGTAGATATAACGCTTCCATTTATTTATTTTTTCTGAGTGTGATACCTATAATAATTTTATGTAACACCCATTTTGGTTTGAATACGATGCGGCGATTAAATACAGTTTCCGTAAACAATACCGGCGTTATATTTATTAAGCATCAATTTGAATTTATTGCGGCAATTCAACGCACACCCGTGTATAATATCCATACCACGAAACCGTTTGTGCAATGCAGTTTACATTACGTGTCATTTCCGGAATGTCAGACCTTGTTATTTTGATTAGCAACCTTTCACCTTGTTTTTAACACGCTTTTATTAGCTTGGTATGTATCTATGTAACGGAATCTTTGAACGTGATTTTTACCCCTTTCAAAACGACGGATTGATTTGAAACTTTGCACACTCATCAAGGACCGATGACAATGCAATAACTTAAATAGTTTGTCCCATTATTCTTAACAAGACCTTCAGGATTAGCGATTTAGAGATTTGACTTTTATATCTCGGGGTGACGAGCGCAGTGCATTGCCATCCAGGGTTTTGAACTGTTGAAGTTCAAAATTCTGAATGCTGTTGAGCTGTTATGGGCAAGCGTGAAGAGCCATCAGGCGAGCGACTTCGCTTGTCTCGTCACTCAGTATAATAAAAATAAAGTAACGCCTGATTCAATCAACTAAATTCCAGATGTTCCAGCTCAAAGATTGTCATTGACTTTTCTTAAAACGATCTTTGCGAAGCATGTTTACCAAGTAGTTGTATATTTTACTAAACCATAAAGTGTATAATATCTGTCTATATATATTTATGGGACCCGGGTATGTCCTAAAACTGCGACCAGAACCACCGGAGGATGGGCAGCAGCGTCCTAATAGTACACGGTGAACGTACTGCGGTCCCCAAGCCGCATGCCAAGCGTGGGGATTATGACAACACCCCTCTGTATGGCCTTGTCCAACAGTGGACGTTAATAGGCTGATGATGTGATATTTATGTCGGGATAATTCCTCTTTGGCTATGCCCACCAAGATTCATTTGTATGTTTTTTTTTCTATAGCTGCCAATTTCTGAACTATGAATGTGATTACAATTATCATGGTTTGGCTACGGAACCATATGCGTGTCTTGACACGCTCTTGTCCAGTTTTTCCTTAAGTAGTTTAATTAATATCATAGACAGTTACTCGTATTACCTATGTTAATTAAGCAAAAACGTAAGGCCGTTACTTCAAAACGTTTTTTAAGTATCTTATAATAACATAAGTAACGTTTTTAAGTCACGCCGCACTTGATTAAGCCTTGTTATGTTTCTTAAAATAACACGGCATCTATTCGATTTAAAGTTTTTACCAACCCATCTCAAGTTAGAGATTCTTTGGCGTAATAATAAAACCTTAAAATGGATCTTATACTGTAATAGCAAACTTTTCATGCTTGAAAACATTTTATGAGCGTGCGATAACTTATCTTTCTAGATATAACATACTTAGAATTCATGGCTTAGAAGTCTTCATACTTAGGTAACTTCTTTCTTAAGACTTAAATTATACATATTACAATCTAAGTGCTTACGTCGCGTATTAATCGGCTTCTGCTAGGCATGCGTGTTCCATCATAGACTGCATCGCTTAATATCAGGCGAGCTTTAAATAGTAAGTAGGTATCGAGTTTTGGAATGCGGTAACACATGACGCAGCTTTTTTAGATTGTAATTTTTATGTTAGTAGATACATAATTTTGGGCTGATTTTATAATTGCATTCCTCTAAAGGACATCATTCAGGGTTCATACATTTTTTGGACTAAATCTGAAGGTGCCGAACAAAAATTGTTATTTTCCAGTAGTATACATTATTTTGGGTATTTGTTATTATGGGGCAAAACCTGTAGCGTTCTTAGCATTGTGAAAGGAAGAAATATTTAAGGTACTCTTATCATTAGAATGCATATAGGATTTCCTTGAAAAATGCGGAAAAACAGGAAAATCGCACATCAACCCACAAAGCGCTATAATTCATTAATTCATGAATTAAAGCAATTGTATGTCAAAACAACGGGTTTATGTTAGCAGATAGTGTGAAATATTGTTTATGTAAACAGTATTATTGTCAGAGTGATGACAAATAGCATAACTGCGAGCGATATCAGTTTCAGTATACTGTGGCGTAATAATTTATTTGATATAATAGTCATTATAAATATAGTAACAAGGTTTGATATTTGTGCTCATTCTTACTGGAAAAAATATTTTTATTAGGGGCTCAGTACTCTTAGTACAAGATTTGACAGTTTTCGAAAACTTTTTTCGTTTCCGTATTGTCCCATACATTTTAGTAAAGCGCCTCTAGCGGAAACGCGGATGAACTAAAATCGGTAGTAATCGGCAGTATAGGTTGCTTCACTTAAATACGAAAAATAGTTTCGAATAGCTTTCAGCCCAGCAATGTATGCATCAAAACGAAAACGAAAAAAGTTTTCGAAAACTATCAAATCTTGTACTAAGGGTACAGATCAGATCCTCAACATCAACGCTCATATTGCTAAAGATACAGATAAAGCGAATACCTCCTCGAGTTGTAAAATCGACGCAATGTAAATAGAACTTTGACCCGTCAAACCTTAAAAAGATAACCTTTTTTGTTCAGTTATGTTAGTAGATGTATACCCGTTAAGTTTTTCTATTAAAAATTCTCCAAAACCAGCTTTTAAGATTTTTGCAGTCATTGTTCATACTTAGATTTGGATGTAATGTTTTTTTTTTTTTTTTTTTTATATATATATATATAAAAACGTGGGAAAATCTGTATCCGGTGTGTACACGCCAGTTTCCACGTTTCCAACTTTAAAATATGACAAAATTTCCCTTAAGAGATGAGTTTTAAAAAAGACGTTGCAACTAACTTATAGCTATAAAGTCTAATTACCAATCTTACATGTTACTACGTTGAAAACAACGATCTTCCATACAAATTGTCACTGGAAACACCGTAGGTACTAGCAGTTAGCTGATTTTCCTCATGCAAGTAGTTAAGAGTAAAATTATACCTATATTGTACTTTTTGAGGAATACAGACTCCAACAGACAGTTCTAGAAGCTTTCTGTGTGTTTAAAAATGTGTTAAATGCTGTCTAAAAACGTCCTGCCTAAAACCTAATTTAGAGTACTTTTCTTCTTTGAGTATGCATCCAACTACGAAAATTTGTTAATAAACTGAGCAAGGATATTTTGCAAACCAAGATACTTTACGTGGCCGGCCACGTAAGTAGAATGTCGGATGAGCTGTGGGATGACCACTACAGAATGGCTGCCGCATGCCATACGACCCCTTGGAAGGCCCAGAAAAAGATGACGGGACGAGCTTGACTCCCACGCAACAGACTGATACACCATAGCACAGAACAGAGAGGAGTGGAAGAAAGGAAGGGAGGCCTTTGCCCTGCAATGGGATGACCACGGCTGAAATAAAATAAAATAAAATAAGATACTTTGGAGACACTCGTAATTCTCGTCCAACTCCTGGTTTATTGAAATTGATGCTAATCAGCTTAAACTAAAATGTTTTGTCAGGATTGATTTCAAATGCGAATTACAGTGATATTATCGCTGAACCGTGAACTGAATTGATTAAATATCCTGTGGCTATCTGTTAGGTTTATTACGATGACACGTTAACAAAAAATCGCATTGATCAGTTTCTATAATTGTGCTAACACATTTTTTTTTATGTATAAAACAACATTCATTTACAACTTACATGTTATTATTATCACAATTTTCTGAGCTGGCCAGGTTTGTATCAGACTTAAAAGCCCAGTTCCTGCCACAAATATTTCAGTTGTAAATTTTTAGTATTTTCAAATATGAAAAAATCACTGAGTGGTTTTTTTTTAAATTGTAAAATAGGCTTGCGCTTGGCCGCCAACTCGCCTGATGTTAAGTGACGATGCGGCCTACGATGGATCACGCTTGCCTAGAAGAAACCGATTCAGTTTTGACTTGAAAACTCCCAGATTGTAACTATCGGGGAACACCCATTTAGGCAGCGCATTCCACATACTAGCAGTTCGCACAATAAAATTGGAATCAAAGCGCTTCGTAGGCGTTTTCGGAATGTCAACCATAAAGCGGTGTCGATTTGTGGTGGCAATTGTAAATAAATAATAAGTTATTATCTCTTTTCTTTCTCTGTTATTGTCTTTGAAATCATTGAAAATGTTTGATATTCGTTATCCTAAAACATTGTTTTAAACTATCACGGCTGATCACTACAGTTATAAGATTATTTACTCCTTCCACAACCTTACCACGGTAAATATCCCGTAAATAATCATATAACTGTATCCGTTATCCTGCTGATATGTTATCATTTTGAAGGAGATAAACTTATCCCTAAATAAATTATGTGCAGTTTCAATGCCATAGCTCAAAAACTGTCAAAATTTTCTGACACATTCATGACTGAAAAAAGGAAAACATCGTGAGAAAACCGCTATGTCCAAGGTTCAAAGACTAATGACATTCACCAATATGCACTAGGCCAGGATGGGGAATTAGGGCCCATCCTTTCTCTCTCTGAGAGAAAGCCTGCAGCAGTGGGAACATGATAAACTGAAATGATAATGATGAAACTTGCCAAAAACCGTTATGACGAAAGAAATGCTCAGTATGTAGATTTCATTTATCAGAGAACGCTGTAATTATGCAATAGTAACTATGAAACAGCACTCATGCCTACCTACAAGTTGAAAACGAAACAATTCCATTCTAAATCCACGTCCGCCGAGAGGGTATAAATCTTTGTTAAAACAGTACAATACCGAGTCGGACGAAGTCCATTCAACAGTTACCTTGTTAAGACTGAGACTTACAAAAACTAATCTGACCTGTTCTGATAACTTACACTGAAAATTGTCACTGGTTTTACGAGTTAATGTCTTTATTTTCATACATTATTACAAACTAGCTGTTGCCCGCGACTTCGTACGCGTAGATTGTCATATAATTTTTTCTGACTCACCACGAAATTTATCGTGATTACGTGGTGAGTAAGCGAGTCACGGTTTTATACTGGGTTTAGCGGAAAGGGTGAACTAAGCCGGAAGGGGTCCCTAGTACCCATCATTTACTATGGGGTCCAAACCTGAAATCACAAAAAAATATCAGATTTTCCATAGAAAACGGTCATTCACACTCGACGAAATGTATGGGAACAGCTGATATTTTTTTCGCGATTTCAATGTTGGCCCATAATAAAAGTTGTTTATAATTAGGAGTATGATGGACCCCTTTCGACTTAGTACACACTTTCCGCGTAACCTTGTATATATAGGTTGAACAACAAAGTAACTTATCTAGCGATCGCAAAGTCAAAGCCCCCAGAGCAACTATCCTGCTGCGTAAATTGCATAACAGGAACCAGTCGGGGATTGCATCAAAACACGAAGTGCATTAGCATCGGAACTTCGGGAATAATCCCAAAATGGGTTTCCTCGGTCGATTCCCCGAGCAAATATAAAATAATCTCCTCCAAAATACGAGTTTACTTCCCTGCCTGGGCGTAGTCAGGGAGAAGCGGCGGGGTGCTTTCCCCGCTCCGAGCCTGGAATGTAGTTTTGTACACAATAGGCATTCTATACATATAATAAAAACGTAGAGATAAAAAAATCTGTGATTGAGAGATATAAAAAAAAACACATAGGGACGCTTAAAATAAGCAGCTAAACACGTTAAGACAGTTTTTAGAATTTTTGTCTGTTTGTTTGTCCACGCACATCTCCTAAACCACTGGACGGATTTAAATGCGGTTTTCACGAATATGCTTAACTATGACTAGATTAAAGTATAGGCTATGTTTTTTTGAGCAAGGCCAGATTAAGGGAGGAAGAAATGGTTTAAAGCTTATATGAAAATATACGCGAACGAAGTCGCGGCCTAGTGTGTATATAAAACTACATTCCTAAAGATGAAAAAAATTAAATCGGGTTTTGGACCAATAGATGGTTGAAACAGTGTTAAACAAGATTTTTCTAATAACTTATTATGTAGGCTATTTTTTAAGTGTTAATGACAGACGTATGAAAAGTGATGAATTTTTGTCGCCCCCAAACATAATTTTAACTGAAGATTTGTGTAGTTTTACTAAGGTCTGCTCTATGAAGATAATCCTGAGTACATCCACGTTACCCCGAATTGCAATCTACTACGCCTCACTCTCGAGCGATAAATTTCACAAATGCTGTATTCACGAGATCCCCCTTACTATCTGGGGGGAATGTGGGTTTTGAAATTTTAATTCGGTCGACGGCACGCTCAGTCGCTCATGTACCCAAAGATACGACTGAACTCGTATTTGTAAATTTTATCGCAATATTCTAATTTTAGAATATAGTTGGTTTCTGTTTTGGGTTACTTAAATACCCTGCTATTAAGATCTAAAATGGAGTGACCATCATCAATTTTATTTAGACCAGGTATTAAACTATCGGTTGCTAACGTTCCTTAAATTAGCAATAATAAAGTAAAATTTAAAACTTTCATTTCAGTCAAAATTAAATAAACGGGAACTGTTTTTCTGATGAATTTATAGTGTAATTCCGATACAGTTCCGTTACAGTTTTGAAGATGGACTTCGGCAAAGTAACGCCTGATTCAATCAACTAAATAAACGGGACAAAGTCTCTTAATTTTCACCTTTACAGGTGGAATACTTTTAGGACCAACCCCGATATATTTATATGACATATTCAACAAAAAAATACAGATACAGATAATTTATTGGTGAACTATATACAATATCACACGTCACATTTGAGGATATACAAAACTAGTAGGTACACTATTATATATCACAAAACTTAAAAAAACAATTTTATTTTAATATTTTTTATCACAATACTCTTTGAGAGAGTAGTAGCCTTCTCGATCAAAAACCGTCACAACGTAACCGTTAATATAAGTATATATAATTCTTCTGTACGTGTGTTTGTCACCTAACTCCTCCGAAACGGTTGGACTAATTTGGATGAAATTTTGTATGTATATTTTAATGAGTTCAAGGATAGTTTGAAAACACAATTGGACCCGATCGGGCAGGACGACGTTTTCCGGGTCTGCTAGTATACGACTAAAATATTATTAAAGTCACAATCAGTGTAGATATAGCAGAATATATACAGACAAAAAATACGCATCAAATAGAGAACCTATGTCTCTTTTGTCGATAAAAAAAGCCGAATGGAGATCCTCTGTTTTGAGGGTAGTTGAAAAATAATAAACAAACGAGTGCACTACCCTCCACTGTAAATTTGAACCAAATTCTAGTTATTTGCCTTAAAAATACATGACCGTGTTAAAGCACAGCTGGATGCGACATCGAGAGTAATTTGTCACTTCAGCCCCACTTCTGATATTAATTAAATGAGAACGTAACGTTAATTAACCCGTGCTTTGTTGATTAACTCATTATCCCGGTTGTTAGTTTATATTACGATTACAATTGAACTGTTTGTTGGGAATGATTTACATTTTGACGCAGTTTGCGCGTTTGATGTTGTTTTGTTGGATTGTTTATAATGTAAATTTTTCAAACCCTCATTAAAAAAGTTAAATTCAAATAATTTATTTCACAAAACATGGGGTGTTACAATTTCAATTGTCACAATGATGATGTTGATTTGAATTGATGTTAGTTGTTATTGTTTCAATGTTGTTGGATTTTTTTAATTGTTAATTTTTGTTTTAGGTTTATCAGTACCTAAAGAAATTCATATTATAAATAACTGGTCAAGAACGTGTCCAGACACGCATATGGTAGTGTTTCGTAGCTAAAACCATGTAATTGTGATTACATTCATAGTTCAAAAATGGGTGGTTAAAGATAATGGAGGTTAAGTTAGGTTAAAATTAAAAAGATCGGTGGAAATCGCACATTGTGCGTTTTACGTGTTCCTTTTTGCCTTACACCTGCAATATGTGGAATGAGCTCCCTCCTACGGCATTTCCGAGTAGCTTTAATATGGGATTCTTCAAAAGGGCTGTGAATAGAGTCTTTAAGGGTCGGCAACGTATCTGTGATGCCCCTGGTGTTGTAGGTATCCATAGGTGACGGTGATTGCTTACCATCAGGCGGCCCGTTTGCTTGTTTGCCACCCATGGCATAAAAAAAAACGAATATCGGTGGATATAACGCCATATTTCAAAGATGTATTATCCTGCCTTAACATATCATCAATTAACATCAGGCAAGTTCATTTAATATGAAAGCCTATTAATAAATTACTTTATCTTTATAGTTTAACAAAAAGAAAACTACTAGGGAAACATTATTTGACATGATCATTTTACGAAAAAGTCAATGCCTTTGAACTAGACTTTTGTTTTGACATTTTATAAGTTGAAATGAAAGTACCATAAATACCACAGAATAATAATGGTAAACCATCCTTATTCTGAGCATAGAACCTCTTGTATGTGTCATGATATTCAAGAGTCGCAAAAAACGCTTTTTTGTTTTTTTAATTATTCGCCTTTTTGTTGTTCAGTTCTAAATAGACAACCAGTTCTAAATAATCAAATAGTTTTAAATAATCAACGAGTGCTAAATAATCAACCAGTTCTAAGTCATCAACTAGTTCTAAATAATCAACCAGTTCTAAATAATCAAGTATCGTAGTTCTAAATCATCAACCAGTGCTTATTATCAACCAGTTCTAAATAATCAACCTGTTAGAAATAATCAACCAGATCTAAATAATCACTAAGTTCTACAACCAGTTAGGGCTCCAGGGCACACCATTCTGTGGTGCCAGGGTAAGTCTGATCCCCCACTCCCGGCGACGGCCCAAACCGACATATATCGTACTTTCGAGGTGCTTTTAAGCTAGTCGCTCCAAAACCAAAACGAGTTTGGCCCAACGCTTATGTATTTGCCAACCACCCGGTCAAACTGTCGAGTCTGAGGCCAACATCGTAGTCATTCATTAAAAAAAACCTCCGATAAAAGATCTGATAATCTTCAAATGTTTGATCAGATTTTCATGAATCATATCTAAGAACACTCAATCAAGGCACCATTCAAACTAAAACAATTAAACAAAATCGGCTTAGCCGTTTCTGAGTTACTATGCCATAGAAAGACACACAGATATAAACGTTAAACTTCATCATCATCAGCCAGAAGACGTCCACTGCTGAACATAGGCCTCCCCCTTTAACCTCCATACTGAACGACATCCTGCCATCTGCATCCACTGGATGCCCGCGACTCTTACAATGTCGTCGGTCCATCTAGTGGGAGGCCTACCTGCGTCTTCTGGTTCGCGGTATCCACTCAAGAATATTTCTTCCCCATCGGTTATCAGTTCTTCGAGCGATGTGGCCTGCCCATTGCCACTTCAACTTGCAGATTTTAATAGCTATGTCGGTGACTCTGGTTCTTTGGCGAATATCTACGTTCCGGATTTTATCGCGGAAACATTAAACTTAACCTTAACTTAACTTTCTTTTACAACACCCACATCATCACATTAAAAACCAACCTTAAAATATATGAAAAACTTAATGAGTGCCCATAAAATTTGAGGGTTGCCCTCTATTTCTCTGGGATACCATCATCAGATCCTGACTTGGTGACAATGGGACCAAATTGAAAGTATACCGAAAGACAACGGAACCAAATTGGAAGTAAATATATAAGAAAAAATTGGTGGAGAAATCGGTGAACATACATTAAAAAAACAGTGGGACATGGAACCCTTCTTCCTGTTTTGAAATCGGTTAAAAAGTAGCCGATTATGTGAAATATTTCTTTCTACTTTCGTTAATCCAAGTGTATATTTCTGACTTTAGACAGACAAGCACAGTCAAACGTAAATTCAGACAAACTTGTTCACTCACAAACAAAATTCTTAAACAAGATAAGCTGTTACTTTTAAGTCACAAAACGCAAAAGCAAACTACAGGAGTGGCATCAAAAATGTAACAGCACAGCGCTCAGACTTTGCCTCTGGAAGTTTGAAAGTAGTTTTCCAATTAATTCACGGTTGAATCTGTACGATATGAAAACAATTTTGCAAGTTATATCGAAAATATGCGAACAGTTTTAAAGTTTGTCTATACTTTTTAACCCCTGACACAAAAAAATATAAGTTAAACGTTTGTCCGTCAGTGGCATCGTAGCTCCCATATGTCTGAACCGATTTTGATTTATTTTATTTTTGTCAAAAATGTTCTGACATATATGTTTGAAGATTATCAGCTCCTTTATCGGGGGTTTGATTTAATAAAAACACAATTTATACTTGCTGCGACAAACCTAGATGACTTACAAGTCAAACGAAACAAACTTTTAAAAGTACTCTTTTCGTATGACTATTTCACTCCAACCAAGCAGCTATACAAAGAACAAAATTATGAGTATAAACAGCAATATATATATAACACTTGTATCCTAATTAGAAAAATATTAAACCAACAAATACACACACAATTAACTTTTATAAAAAAGGCGAACACTAATCCAAAAATGAAACTCAGAACTGCTAACGATCTTATCTTGCCAAAATCCAGGACTGGCTGTGGTCAGAAAATCATACTTTTAACGGAGCTCAATGTTATAACAAACTCCCAAAGAGTCTTAAGGATGCAAAATCCACACAGTAATTTAAAAAGAAGCTGCGAACTTACTTATTTGACAAATATGGGTAGCATAATTATGTATACGTATTATTAGGTACTTACCTACTTTCACACTAAATTTATTATTATTTTGTTCTTCAGCATCATAAAATACCTACTGGCCACTTATTTTTATTTTTACTGTAACTAAATGTTAATTAAGATATCGCTTAAGTGAGACGTTATGTTTCTTGTGATATTAATAAAGATCTTTGAACCTTATTAAATAAAATATATCTTGAGGGTAATCAACTTTTTATTTGTTAATATATTCAACACCTTAAAAAAACGAGGAGGGGTTCACCCACTTTCAGTAAAAATGTAACTTGAATTTTACTTCCACAAGCCAAATAAAAAGACCGTCAACGACTATTTCGTGGTTGAATGACGCGTCTAGCACAAGCTACGGGACGGTGACTGATAGACACACTCTTTTACCTATCCAATAGGAAAGAACTATATAAAAACAACCGTAAATACATGGACGTAAGCTACAAAACGATGACATTGATTGGCCGAATAGTGACCTGACCGAAGTCAAGCAATTTTTATTAAATAACAAAGCTGTCGAATGACTTTTCTCCATTTCCCATCAACTTTTGAATTTGGAATGCGGTCACGGGCTGTCAAAAGTCTAAATTGCTTATTTAAATTAGTCTTAATAAAATAAAAAACTTTGTAAGATCGTGTATGTTTCGTGAAAAGTATTTTTACCTCGTCATATCTCATATCTATAAGGAATATTTTCAACTTGTTGCTTACTTTTATAATATTTACAGGAATTCCCAAACGGGAAAGATTACAGACTTGACTGACAGGTCCTTTATTATGTGGGCGGAACCAAAATAAAAAGAAAAAATAAGCGTAGAACCAAACTTTCTGCTCTTGTTGGTTGGTGGTATTTGTTAATTATTCATGTAGAGATAATAAAATGTGGGAGTAAAAATAAAAAATATTGCTCTACCTGATTCTGACTATGACTTGATTTCCGAAATTTGAAATTATGTACTACTTAGAAATATTATACTTGACACATACTTAGATACACATGACTGGAGCCAAAATATTAAGGAAATTACATGTGATGATTTTAAAACCAATTTGGTATTTTGTCCCTCACTTCACTTGGTAGGGATCGTTATGTAAAAAAGACAATGAAACCTTTTAAACCAACAATTTTAATAAAATAGTCATGCAAATATCAGGAAAGAATGTCTTATTTTGAGGGTAATTATTTCGAGTACATAATAAGTCATAGTAAAAATATTATGTAACCAGGTCAATGACTGTTTCAAATACTTACATACAACAATCTACCTAGTTCATAACTAGATATATTGTTTTTACCGTCAAAACATCCTATCCTAGCTATATATCTATATTAATTAATATTATAAAAGCGAATGTAACTGTGTATCTCTGTCTGGATGTTTGTCATGTTTGCTAAACGACTGAACGGATCTTAGCAAAATTTGTCAGAAAGATAGTGTGCATCATAAGGACGGGCATGGGCAATGTTTCCAGTGAAATTACAGGGCACACAGAGATTTGACATCTTATATCTTGGGGTGACGAGCGCAGGGCATTGCTATCCAGGGTTTTGAACTATTGAAGTTCAAAATTCTGACTGGCGTTGAGCTGTTATGGGCGTGAAGAGCCATCAGGCGAGCGAATTCGCTCGTCTCGTCACCCAGATCATAAAAAAAAACATAGGATTCTTTTGCCCCAGAAATGTGGAAAAACTGGAAAACCGAGAAGTAACACAGCGTGATTCAACTAGTTGTATATATAATTATATTCGTTTGTAAAGCACGTGAGTGATAAAGGTGCTTCAGACTATAAGAAAGATCTGTCAGAAACATGCATATTGTCCCATGTCAAATGGCAACGCAGAAAGACAGCGCAAATTTGGCACAAGGAAAATGTATGCTTTTAGAGAGGGGATAGTTGTTTTGTTCATATTATACGATAATTACTTACGTAAGATTAAGCTGGTTACTCCGAATATAAGTTTTATATCAACCGCATTCAGCGCTCTTTTAGTAAAATTTGTGTTATAATAATTGATTGAATCGTTTGAATTGAAGGCGTAACTTTGTAGAAGCTATCTACAAAACAGTTTCTTTGAGGAATCTCTAGTATATTTCCGCCACATTTCCGCTATAACGTCGGATCAAATAGAATAAGGAAATAAGGATCAATTATTTATGTTTTCCTCTACAAAAAATTGCTAATGATGCTAATATAATTATAACCTAACCTGAAACGAAAATAAATTAAATTTGCAACAAAAAAATTCGTTATACCCGAAATTAATTTGTAATCTGTAATAAATAAATATTTAAATTACATTTAGCCTAGTTCGTATTTATAATTCCAAGATATTGTTGGATATATTAATCTTTGCCAGTGCTTAAACAGTGCCACAGTGCCTAAAAAAAATGGTCATTAACCAATGTGCGTTGCCAGTGATACATATGGTACTGAGACGTGGTCCTTAACTGTGGGCCTTTTGGAGAAACTCAGAGTCACACAACGGGCAATGGAGAGAGCTATACTCGGAGTTTCTTTGCGCGATGGAATCGGAAATGTGGATATTCGGCAAAGAACCAGAGTCGTCGACATAGCTATTAAAATCTGCAAGTAGAAGTGGCAATGGGCAGGCCACGCTCGAAGAACCTATAACCGATGGGGTAGAAAAGTTATTGAGTGGAGACCACGAACCGGAAGACGCAGCGTAGGTAGGCCTCCCTCTAGATGGACCGACGACATCGTGAGAGTGGATGCAGATGGCAGGTTGTCGTTCAGTGTGGAGGTTAAAGGGAGAGCCTATGTTCAGCAGTGGACGTCTTATGGCTGATGATGATGATTAATCTTTGTTTGATTATTGTATGATACTTTAGTTATTAATACAAATCTTATATTTTATACAGGCACTGGTGCAGCTATCGCGAATGAATGCCTTAAGCGGCGCAAATATTGACAGAGGTTACTTATTTGTGTCGTTTGGGGTAAAAGCACGGGAACCACGGGAGGGTAACATGGAAGTCGAGTACTTTCGAAATATTAAGGATTTTTCGAGGAGACGATCGTAAGATTATTTACGTGACCAAGTCTAGTCTAGTGTGTTTAGTTGGTGACGAAGCCTTTTTTTAAATTGACTTGATAGTGACTTATTTTGCTTGACTTTGACTGTCATTTTTTATATATTTTAAAATATACTTGAGAACAGCAACTACCGAAATACCGAAACATGTAACGTCAAAATCCTTTCAGAAAAAAAAGGTACCAACCTACTCAACTATGCCAGTGCCATTTTGACAGTTACTTATTCCGTTCTTTGATAACATAAATACTTTAAAATATTTTTTTTGATAAAATATTTTTTCAAAGGTCCCATTATGTAAAATACTAAAATATCAACAAATATCTTGACAACTTATGATGTTGAAATATTGTACATTTTTGGTATTAAATAAATACTTAAATAAAAAAAAACTGTTTTATTTATCATACAACTTCGTTAGACCTACCAAGTTCACCACATTTTCTTAAAACTACAGTCTAGGGTCAGAAATCGTCAGAGAATGAAACAATAATATTTCTTCTTGTGTGTAGTTGAAATGGGTCATGGCACGTTTGATTACGGTTACTCAGAGTAAAGTTTCAACCTCATTCGGCACTCTTTTAGTAAAATTTCTTTATCCTCACGGGTCTAGCCCGGACATTTAGTAGGCATTGGTGGGGCTGAAGCCAACACCAAGCGGCCCTGTTGAATATGAAAATATAATATAATTTTCGAATATGAATACTTAAAATGGAATATGAAACTATTAAACAGTATAGGATAAAAAAAACCGGAGATGTAAAAAAAAACTTACTAAAATTATTGTTATAATAGTTGATTGAATCAAGCGTTACTTTGCAGAAGTTTATCTTCAAAACAGAAATGAAATTCATTTCGCATTGAAATGTATATGTACTACTTATACTAACTACTAATTAATTTTAATAGCTTAAACATTAAAACGCTAAAAAAAGTAGGTAGATAAACATATAATGTTCTCAGATGAAAAATTAAACGTATGTAGGTATCAATATAATATATTATACCCAACGTTTCATAGAACTTTTAATTAAATTAAAGACTGCATGTACCGTTTCGCACGTTTTCTAAAACAATCAACTGAAACGTCATTTTGACATATTAATCAAACTACGAAAACTCATTTAACTCGACTTATTCAGAACATATGAACTCATATCACGCGTCAATAATTCAATCGGAACGCGACACACGATTCTTTATTAATTCAACACAGCCTTACATTCTCTTGGGCTCAGAAAGTTTTTCAATTAAGACCCTTGGGTCGATAGCATTAAAATTCCAAATTCCAACATAATTTCCCAAAGGTAGGGTGATGAGTGTTGCGCGAATTCCTTTCTCGAACTCGATTAGAGTTCACGTTAATTATTTGATAGTGTTGGGGTTAGGTTGACGTGGAGGTGAGCGCAAGGAGTTTGGTTGCCTGCTTATGTTTTAGTTCGCTGAGTATTTTGAAGCTTGACTTTAGATGTTCGTAGAGCTTAACACGATGTGTTACTTGAGATATACTCAAATAAAAGCAGCCTGTGTTGCAAAGTGGTTTAAAAAAAGGTAGTGCTGAGTTTAGGTTATTTTTTAAAGAAGTATGTTATAAGTAAACTATGACAACACGGCTTACACTTGCGTGGAGCGAGAGGGAATAAGTTCGTTCTGTCCGTTCGTCTGTCTGTATGTCTGTCTGTCGATCTCATTTTTTTTTTCTAACTCTTATTTTTTTAAGATAAGTACATGAAACTTTGTTTTGTATAGATCTCAATTCTGAAAGTATAAAAAAATGATTTTAAATTAGGGGGCTCTGGGACATGTGAAATCCGGATGAAAAATTTGTTTTCGATGTACTCCTTTGTCATTTCCTTCCTCCTTTGTGTGGGGTATTGTTGAATAGGTATTTTAAAATAAAGGTGAAGTATAATACATCACTTTTTATCAAGTGTAATCCTTTGCGAAATATAGCCCATCACAATAGCAAGAAGTTGGTCCCCTCTGCATTTCTAAACTATAGAAACTTGTAACCTTCAATGCTGATAAATCACATTTAAAACCTTAATTCAAAATTATTTCAAACGTTATCTGATAATAACTTTTTGAGTTATAACGGAAAACTGTAATAAATTTAAGACGTTATAGTTCAACTGTAAGTGACCTTTTTGTGAAATGATCTTAGCAAAGAATGTTTCCTTAGTAGTTTTTTATGCCATAGGTGGCAAACAAGCAGACGTGCCGCCTGATGGTAAGCGATTACCGTCGCCAATGGATACCTGCAACAAAAGGGGCATCACAGACACGTTGCCGACCCTTAAAGACTCTATTAACAGCCCTTTTGAAGAACCCCATATTTTATTAAACCATAAAAAGTATATGTTATGTTGGGATGACACATCTCTTAATTTAGCTAAGTCCTTAGAGGTTCGTTCATTCGAATTTTTCTATAACTACCAATTTATGAATTTTGAATGTGACCACAATTATATGGCATTGGAAAGAAAGAGCTGGATACGAAGCCCTATCATAATTTATGCGTGTCGTTCTTAGCCAGTGCTTCTTAATTATTTTTCGTGTATTTATTTGTCGGCCTTTGAATTTTGAATTATTGCTTAGGATTATACTTGTAAATAACTACATTTTATTGCTAGAAATGTGCTGTGCCAATAAAATAAGAAATTAAAAAATTACACTTAAACCGTCACCTGTCACTGTCATAAAAAAATCACTTGCATACGTTGTACAGTACATGAATTTTAAGTTAACAAATTGTAATAATTCAGCGGAACGAAACGCGACTTCGTTAACAAAATGTGCATATTTTGTGCCAAAACTTTTCGCTGAGTTAACGTCACAAACGGATGGGAAAGGGCGACGGTAACCGCATTATTTCGGAATGAATTTGTACCAGTACATGCAATAAGAGCTATTAGCATTCGTAGAGATAAAATAATGATTTTTAATGAGTGACGACATCCTAAATAGGCTTAGTTTGTATCAAACAATTATCAATATGAAAAACCAACTTCGTCAGAACTGGAAAAGAATTGAAAAGGGAAGCGCCAGCGTTCAAATAAAAAAAGAATCATCAAAATCGATTCACCCAGTCGAAAGTTCTAAAGTAATAAACAGTAAAAAAACACTGTTTTAAACTATCACGGTTGTTCACTAAAGTTATATGATTATTTACGGGATATTTACCGTGGTAAGGTTGTGGAAGGAGCTCCCGATAACATCCCGTCTTCCCGTGAACATGGTGCATGTAACTGCGCCGAAATATCGGGAGCTCCTTCCACAACCTTACCACTGTAAATATCCCGTAAATAATCATATAACTTTAGTAAAAAAACAATCGAATTGATAACTCCCTCCTTTTTTGAAGTCGATTAAAAATTGCTACGCTACAAAATGTGTAGCTTTCATTTATATAAACTATGTGCTTTGGTTGATTGCTTTACAAAGGCACCTGATTTAAACTTGGATGCTCCAGTCAGACAGCTGGTAGCCGAACCCGGTGCAGTGTGAGATGTCATACAACCTGCTCACACCAATTGATGCACGCTCAGATAGCTTATCTCATTCATGAGGCACTCTGGGCGAATCTTCACATCAGCAGAGAATAGATTGACGAGCTGTTCTCACAGCGCGAACAGGTGGTGTAGAAGCGAAGAGGCAGGCTCCACAGAGCCGAAGAGATCGAGCCGAGATGGTAAGGTGGGATGGTGGTGGTGGTTTAATGCCGAGATGGACCCATTCGACAATAATTTGTGTTCTTTAGATATAAGGTGTTTCTTATGTATTTAATGTCGAATAAATTTATTTTCTTTCTTTCTTTCACAGCACGCGGCGGGGCGTATACGCATGGTGCGGCAAAACGAATCTGCTGTTGTACCATTTAACAACGTAGAGTAAAGGGCCAAATGGACAACTACTATACCATTTTTTGAACTTCGTTGAGCGGGATGTCTTCGGTCTGATCGGTTCTCGGCGTGGTGGTAAGTGACGTCATGCTATGGTGGTTTCTTAAGCGACATGGGAATTTGAACGTCTGTATACTGCTTCAGTATGTCGCTATACGGGTGGTTCATGGTAATGGCGTGTACTGCTGAGTCATTGCTGCGGGTTGAAAGCATCTTGATTGAGAGTTTGGTCAGCTCATCAATCAATTTCTGTCCTTCAGGTCCACCAGGATATTTATACAATGACGACCAGTCGTCGAAATCTTGGTAGACATGGTACAGCGATGCATCAAGATCTTAAAGTTGTTTCCGACTGAGGTAACGAAATATGAGCAAATTCAACGTCAACAAGACCCAAGATTGTCTTTTCTCCGCCAAAAAGAGTCAGTTTTTATTGTATCCTTCTTTCCGGGATGTATCCATACCAGACCATTTAGAGTTACTAGGAATTACCCTAACGCCTACGTTGAACTTTGGAACCTACCTCGAATCTAAAGGCTAAACTGGCAAGTAAAAAACTTGGCACCCTCAATAAAGTCAGGCGATACGGTGACAGTAAGCTAGTTGCCAAAAAATTACAAAGCCTTGAGCACCGCACTAATGTAGCTTTTATGTCTATTTTCTACCGGATATATTTCGGCGAGTGTGCGCAAGAGCTTCATGACCTTATTACCTTTCACCCTCCCTCTTTTCCTACAGCAAGTAGAAGGACTGCACACTATCACCCTATCCTCGTAGAAATTCCAAAGATTCGTACACAACGATTTGGGTCGTCATTTATGATACGTACTGCCCAAGAATGGAACTCCCTGCCGTCCTTCTTGTTTCCTGAGAACTATAATGTAGGCATCTTCAAGGGTAGAGTGAATAGATTTCTTCTAGATCAACCTGTTCCATCCTAGGCCACACCGTCGCTTACCATCAGGCGAGTTAGTGACCAAACTAAAAACTTGAACGACTAAGTTGACCTAGTTTTCGCGATAAGTTTAACGTATGTATAGAAGAAAATAACGTCTAAAGAACCCTAGTTGCACTGGATGCATTGATTTAGTTTTTTTTTGTTTGTTTGTAAGATGACTCGATCGAAAGTGTTCCTTGCCATGATTCAAGACAATATATTCAGCCGTTAAAAGGTCATCAGTGGCCGAAGTACGAATATTTGCTACGTAAAAAACGTATCAAATTATATAAAAATAGTTTTTCGAAAATGAAGTAAATATTTTTGAAATCCTTATTTTTTGGACATTTTAACTTTAATCCTTATTTTGTCTTCCCGTGAACATGATGCATGTAACTGCGCCGAAATATCGGGAGCTCCTTCCACAACCTTACCACGGTAAATATCCCGTAAATAAACATAATTATAACTGCAGTGAACAACCGTGATAGTTTAAAACAGTATTTTAACTGAATATTGTAATCAAGTATTTGACACAATAATTGTAATAGACATAGAAATTATATTTTTTACGTTTTCTCGGTCACATCGTCGCTCACCATCCGGCGAGTTGATGGCCAAACGTAGATCTATATAAGTTACTAGCCGTCCGCCCCGGCTTCGCACGAGTGTAAGCTCGGCCTTCGGCCTCGCTACAAAATATAATATAGCCTATGTCACCCGGGGATAGTGTAGCTTCCCAACAGTGAAAGAATTTTTCAAATCGGTTCAGTAGTTTCGGAGCCTATTCATTACAAACATACAAAAATAGGTACAAATCTTTCCTCTTTATAATATTAGTGTAGATTAAATTTAATTTCATAGTAGCCCAGCATCAAGCAAGTTTAGTTTGCCCACCGCGCCAGTACTCCAGCTTTGTGCGTTCACACGCATTGTTGTGCATTCACGTACACAAATCGAGTTCAATGCACAAATTATCTACCATTGTTCAGCAACGAGAAAATACTTGCTGCATGTTTTGTTTGAGGGTAATGTATAACTATACGAGTCCCCATTGTTTTAAAATGATAAGAAAGGTGTTTTGTTTTAAGGTCGTCAGACTTTTTAAAACACAAGTAAGATTAAGGCGACATTTTCTCTATTTTTAACCGATTTCCGAAAAGGAGGAGGTTCTCAATTCGACTGTTTTATTTTGTTTTATGTTTGTTACCTCAGAACTTTCGACTGAGTGAACCGATTTTGATGATTCTTTTTTTATTTGAGCTGATGCTTTCCGTGTGGTCCCATTTCAATTTGGTCCAGTTCTGTTTTTTTATGAAGTCAGTAATTTGTATTGAAAATTATCTGGGGCATGACTTGGGTTTTACCGTGACTTACTTTGCTAAACTTTGACTTGATTGATGATACGAATCTTGAAAATATTTAAATATTTGACATTGGTAAATGGTTAAGACGCTAACAATCTCTCAGGAGGATAGAAAAGAAAAAGATATACCAAAATTTGGGCTAAAAAAAACTATATTTTTTTTGAATTATAAAAATTGTTAAATAATGTTGAGAAATACCAAAGCGAGCAAAACGTACGATGATGGTAACAGAAAATTTTATCACAATTCAATGAAAAAAATTCTAAGTTTAGAATTTATTTTATTTATTTTAGGAAATTTGGTATAAATTGTAGAGTCCAACACCATATCTCATCTTTAAAAAAAGACTGGTTCCTTTACCGTGATTTATTTCCCACCATTGTCTATTTCAAATACAATTTAAAGGACTTGCTCAGCGAAATCCTTGTGACCGCAGTTCCACTCGCTCAGCGGTTCTGCCAGACACTGGCAGATAAGGAAATGTCGATTTTCCACCCGCTATGTCTATTGCGGCGTTTGGCACCGTGCTATGCAGTATTCTAGGTTTCGTATATTAATTAAAAACGCTACTCAATTTAATCTATGCTTGAAATGCTTTCTCATCCAATATACGTGTATGTTCTTTTTACCCATTTTATTTTTATTATTATTTGCTGATATTTATTTTATTAATTTAGAATTTTTTAAATGTTGTATATTATCCATATTACTTATACATTTATTATATAATTGTATTACAGTTGCCTGACCTGTAAACATAAATGTTTATCAAAAATACGCTACAAAATATAATATAGCCAGCCATGAGGGATCCATGTTAATAATTTTTTTACAGCAAATAAAAAATTTGGAATTTTTTACCTATGCGAACACAAACAGCATAAATGGCCTTACTTAATAACTTTTTACTCAAGTAGATAATAGGTCGGGGAAAAAGTCTTTTCGTATTTTGTATGTATAAAGTTGTAGTAAAATCTCATCGGTTGTACTGTTTGTATCTGGCTGGTTTTGATAACATTAAAAATATGACATTTTAAAAAAGGAATACAAAAAGTAAAAAGCAATTTCCCGCCATTTTTCAATTGTTTTTTTGTCCGATAAAATGAGCGAATCTAACGAAGAAATTCGATATATTTTGAAGTTTTATTACAAAAAAGGGAAAAATGCGACACAAGCCGCGAATAAAATATGTGACGTTTATGGACCTAATGCAGTGCCATCAAGAGTAGCACAATGTTGGTTCAAGCGTTCTCAGTCCGGGAATTTTGATGTCAAAGATGCAGCTCGCTCTGCTACGGATAAAGTTGATGCCATTTCTGAAAAAGTGGAGCAAGATCGGCATATTAGTAGTTACGACGTAGCTGAAGAACTGGGGATCGACCACAAAACAGTTTTGACCCATTTGAAAAAGTCTGGTTATACAAAAAAACTCGATATTTGGATGCCACACGAGCTCACTGAAAGAAACCAAATGAATCGTGTACTCATTTGCGATTATCTGTTGAAACGTAACGAAAGTGAACCGTTTTTGAAAAGATCGATCACTGGTGATGAAAAATGGATCACCTACGACAAGAATGTGCGCAAACGATCATGGTCAAAGGGCAGTGAAGCACCACAGACTGTAGCGAAACCCGGATTAACACGTAATAAGGTGATGCTGTGTGTATGGTGGGATTGGCAGGACATCGTTCATTATGAGCTTTTACCGCCAGGCAAAACCATCGGTTCGGATCTCTACTGCCAACAGACGATGAGACTCAAACAAGAAATTGAGAAAATACGGCCGGAATTGATCAACAGAAAGGGCGTGGTCTTTCATCATGATAACGCCAGACCGCACACATCTTTGGCCTCTCAGCAACAATTGAGAGAGCTTGGTTGGGAAGTGTTAATGCATCCACCATATAGCCCTGACCTTGCACCCTCAGATTTCCACCTGTTTCGGTCTCTTCAGAATTCTTTGGGTAGTGTTAGATTAACATCCAGAGAGGACTGTCAAAACTACTTGTTGCATTTTTTTGATCAGAAGTCCCAAAATTTCTACAGCAACGGGATCATGTCACTACCTACAAGATGGCAACAAGTTATCGAACAAAATGGCACATATATATTATAATTAAATGTAATTAAACTTGAAAAAAATATGTCTTGAATTTGTTAATAAAATACGAAGAAACTTTTTCCCCGACCTTATATATGCTTTAAAATGCGCTGTCTCGTTTTTGCGCGTGACCAGTGCCGTCAGAGAAATCAGTCATTAAAGTCGAAATAAGTTAGACTTTGATTTCTTTGATTAGGTATAGCTAATGAGCTACAAGTCGCGTTTCATGTAGACATTGCCTCAGAAACCGTACATATTCCGAAATAAAAGATTTGTATGTCATTCATCGGCCCTTCAACTATTTGTAAGAAATTCAGGTCGATCCATTACTTTGTAACTGCTTGAAAGAGGCACAAACAAACAACCAAGCGAACAAACAAACACGCTTTCGCTTTTAATGCAAGTATGATTAGCTAAAAAAAAGTTTTCTACATATAAAATATTACCTACCTACTCTATGATTTATATCTTTACTCTCTCTCTCTATCTCTTTTTCTTTCTCTGTCTTATTTTTAACTGATGAAAAAAAGGGAGGAAGTTCTCTGTCAATGCGTATATATTATGTATGACCGCAAGCATACCTTTTTACAGAGCGGTCTGTTTTTTTGTTGATTACATATAAATAGCATAACTTCAGGTACTGCCTTCACGTAATACGTTATCTTCCTGTAAACGCGACTAGCTCAGTGAATTCTCAGGATTGTGATATGATTAGATTTGTAGTCGAGCAGTGGGGCTGAAGTGATGTTTTATCAAGGCAAACTATCACTAGATCTATTGGATAGATCTAGAGATCTATTTGGATATACTGTGTGAACCTCGCCCTTAAATACGGTAAAAATCGGTAAAAAATAAAAACCAACTTGAGAGAAAGTTTTATAATTATACTTATATTTTCTAATCATAATTATAATATATATATTATATCTATCTATCTATCATATTCCCACTGCTGGGAAACGGGCCTTCTCTCAGAGAGAGAGGGTGGACCCTAATCCACCGCGCTGGCCCAGTGCATATTGGTAAAAGTCATAATGATTTTGAGATTCTCGGTCATATCGGTTTCTTCACGATGATGTTTCACCGACTTTTCACATATTAACATCAGGCACAATATAAAAGAAACGCAAACCTATCTAAAATAAAATAAACACACGAATGAATGTACGCACAACTGCATGATCATGAGAACAGTCTGTTTTGTCAGTAATAATGAGGTTCGCTTTTGAACTATGGTCCGAATCACACCATTTCGAGCTACGCCGAGGTGTGTTTATGGTGCAGTAATTGAACTTTAGTGAAGAAACATTTTCTGTCAGGTCGAGTAGATATTCATTGAAATTGAGCTTGGCTACGTTCTGAAGTTACGTCCAGACGCACCCAGAGTGGAACATCGTTCATAAAGTCAGGGTGAAAACCGAACGTGTCACAACTGGCGCGTTCCAGCAGTGACATGTAATAAAATATCTTAGTGTTTCACGCGTTTGACACTTTGGCTGCAACTTAACAACTGTCAAAATCTGTAGTTGAAAAACATTCTGACGGGTATCTGTATTTTTTTAATGAAAAGTTTTGACGCTTGTATTGATGTTTTTAAAACCAATTTTGTGTTTGTTATAAGTTTCGTTCGGTTTGGCAAAAACTAAGATATATAATAATGCAATAATTATTATTTTCCAGTTCTATGTAATAGTTTGTAGTAATGTAACATTTTTTTAATGAAATGACCCGGTTGTTTCATCCGAACCTAGAGATAGTGCGAAAATAACGAAAATATTACTTCCTGACGTCCTGAACGTAGACCATATTATAAATGCTGCAATGCTGTAAGTGCTGTAGGTATAGCGCTTCCATTTTTTTTATGAGGATTAGATGCACAGTTAAATAAACTCCAATGAAATCAACAATCTCACTAATATCATATAATTATGTGAAAGTTTGGATGGATGGATGGATGGATGGATGTTTGTTACTCAATAACGCAGAAATGGCTGGATGGATTTGGATGAAATTTTGAATAGGTATACATTGCTTATGTCCTGGATTAACACATAGGCTACTTTTCAGCATCATCATCGATTTTCATCACCACGCGGGTGAAACCGCGGGGCGCAGCTAGTTCTATATACAGTCGTCTTTTCTTACCGCTGGAGAGACCATCACAGAGTACAATAATAGACTAGAATAAACCTAATTGAAGCGTGAGCTAGAACGCTGTCCTATTACAGACAGGATTTAAGGCTCAAATCGGACCGAGTGCGGTAATCTCGGGATGTCGGCGAACTCGATCGCTATTATTACACTGCACGGCTTATTAGAAATCCGGGGGTAAAGTGCGGCTTTTCTATTAAGTATTTTAGTAATTTCATCATCATCATCATTTCAGCCATAAAACGTACACTGCTGGACATAAGCCTCTCCCATCGATTTCCAAAAGGACATCCAGCGTTTTCCTGTGGTCTCTTTTAGGTCGTCAGTCCATCTTGTGGGTGGACGTCGTTTAGTAATTTAATTATTGATTAAGCATATTTTTCATACGCTGTCTTTTTTCTTTTTTTTTATTATTCTTATTCTATAATACGCTCGCGCTTGGCCGCCAAGTCGCCTGATCTTAAGCGATGATGCGGCCTACGATGGATCACGCTTGCCTAGAACAATCCGATTAGTCTTGACTTGAAAACACCCAGATTGTAGCTATCGAGGAACACCCATTCAGGCAGCGTTTTCGACAGACTAGCAGTTCACACAATGAAAGTGGAATCAAAGCGCTACGTACGGATTTTCGGAACGTCAACCTAAAGCGGTGTCGATTTTTCGTGCTCACTCTGGCAATCCGATAGAAAAAAGGGCAGGAGGGAATTAAATCATGCAGATCTGATGGACACTCCCCAAAATGTATCCGATAAAAAACCGTAACCTATTATTAATTTTAATTATTTAACTTTCTTTACAAGCTATATTGATAAAATTATTTTTAACCCCAGCGTAAAAAGGGGTGTTATAAATTTAACGCATGTATCTGTATGTATTGTGTGTCTGTTTGTGGCATCGTAGTTCCCAAACGCCTAATCTGATTTTGATTTAGTTTTTTTTGTATGAAAGGTGACTTGGGCGAATTTTTTTTTACATCATCACCTAACATCAGGCGAGTTGGCAGTCACCCGCAATAGCCTATTAATAAAAATGTTTTATGGTGAAAGTTTCATTAATGCTTTTTCGCGGTTTTTATGTGGTCTGATTTATGAAAAATTTTTCAGTCGTAGAAGATAATCAGCTCTTTCATCGGAAGCTTAACACAAAAAAAACATTTTATATTCGTTTTAATTTACTAATTAGTTATACGCAATTACTTTTTCAATCGACTTCAAAAATTATATTCTATGTCGGGATGATACCTCTCTAAAATTTGGTTGAGCTTCGTTCGTTCGAATTTTTCTATAACTATCAATTTCTGAACTATGACTACAATTATATAGCTTTGGTTACGGAACCCTATCATATGCGTGTCTTGAGACGCTTTTGGCCAGTTATTAAACATCGGCATCAAAAATATATAGGCAAAAATCAATTCATCCACCCGGAAAAAAATAGGTGTTACTCGTACAATAGTAGGTACCTACTTTTATTTGGTGAAAAACCTGGCTGTCACCACTGACGAGAAACATTTTCATTGAAATCTTCCGTCCAGGCTGTGGTCTAGGTTACGCAAACGGCCATCGGATTTTCAATTTGACCAGCTATCCGGATATTTCAGCTCCGCTGGATGGACAGCGGTATTTTACGATGCTAGATTTTTAGCCTGTGGATTATTTATGTTTTACTTTTTTTTTTTTTTATTAAAAATAGGCTTGTGTTTGATCGCCAGCTCACCTGATGTTAAGCGGTGATGCGGTCTATTACGGAGCACGCTCGCCTAGAAGAAACCAATTAACTCGTGATTTGAAGACTCCCAGATTGTAACTACCGGGGAACACCCATTCAGGTAGCGCATTCCACAGACTAGCAGTTCATAAAAGTGGAATCCAGGCTCTTCGTATGGGTTTTCGGAATATCAACCATAAAGCGGTGTAAATTTTTTACGCGTTTTTTTTTTCTTGCGGTGGCGTTATCAACAGTTATATGATTATTAACGGGGTATTTATCGTGATAAGGCGACGAGAGTACTCGATATTTCGGCGTAGTTACATGTACTATGTTCACGGGAAGACTGCAGTGGCCTTAGTACGAGCATTTGCGAAAAATTTATCGTTACGTGAACGATAGCAAAATGTATGAAAAATTGAATAGCGCCTCCATCGGGCGTAAAAGGAAACTGAATTTTTCATACATTTGCTATCGTTTACGTAACGATAACTTTCTCGCCAGTTCTCGTACTAACCCCACAGAATGCAATTTAGGTCAATATGACGTGTGTATTAGTTAAGTAGTCGGTAGGTATCAAACCCAAGGAAACTAAATTACTATTCAACAGTGTAACGAAAAAGTTTGCACCATCCTTTGAAATAGGACACAAATTCTATTCCCGCCAAGAAACTAAACGTTCTTTTTAACGGAATTCTAATTTTAAATTCATCCTTAACTCTTGGGGGTACGTGGCAAAAGTCGAGGGAAGGCGAAACACGCCGAATTGAAATTCTATACGGACGTGCCGAATGCCCGAGCGTGTGTTCGAAATCCAAAATGTGTTTCACAGATAACGAATAAAAAACTATTTGCAAACATGGTGAAAAAAGATCGAGTTAATCATTTTGGTTCGTGTTTTCTTTTACATCGAAATTCAAAACTTAATTGTCACACTAAAACGTACCTAGCTGAAGCAGTGATTTGATTGCATGTATTTTAATATATAACGAGAAAGTTTTGTCACAAAAAGCCACAATTTGACTATTTCACCTTTCAGCACGCATTTAAATAGTTTTTAATTCCGACTAGCACAATTATGCTATTTTACAAGTATGCTAATACTAAAGCTAAGTATGTTTACCAATTTTATTGTTTCAATCTTTGGTGATTGTCAGCTGTTTGAAGCCATCCTTACCTGAAACAAAAGGCAGTATGTGTTACATTAAAATTATAATATGTATTTATATGCACAAGTTAGTTGGTCTTTAATGGTGCCATAAAACGAACATAGCAAGGTGGCACTCAGACCGTGTTCCTTTTTTAACCGACTTCCGAAAAGGAGAAGGTTCTTAATTCGACTGTTTTTATTTTTATTTTTAAAAAATGTTTTTTATCTCAGAGCTTTCGACTGGATGAACCGATTTTGATAATTATTTTTTTATTTGAAAGCTGGTGCTTCCCGTGTGGTCCAATTTGGTCCAGTTCTGACATTTTTATGAAGTCAGTTTTTAAAATTGATAATTATATTTCAACAGCGCCAACGTCCCCAATAATATAAGTTTTTTGACATTAGACAAAGGCAATAAACAATATTTTAATTGTAACAAAAAATAAATAAGTAGTATCGAATAAATGTATTTTTTTTTTCTTTGTTTCTTTCCCAACAGCGTTCATGAGAATCAACATAGTATGAAGATTTGAAAAGTGTTGGTTCTGATTAGTATTGTTGGCTTCATTAGCGCTGTTGGCGTGATTCGGAATACCTTAATCATATTAAGCGAGTGGGCGCAAAAACCGTGAACGCGAAACAGTTATTTATTATTCTCTTTCTATGCTCTATTTCTATTATCTCGAGAAATGCGGATAGTCAGAGATTGTAGCGCATTAGTTTTTTAAAGTAAATTTAAATTTATATACTATTGACCTTTTGGAAAAACTCAAAGTCACACAACGGGCAATGGAGAAAGTAATGCTTGGAGTTTCTTTGCGCGATAGAATCCGGAACGTGGATATTCGCCAAAGAACCAGAGTCACCGACATAGCTATTAAATTTTGTAGGTTGGAGTGGCAATGGGCAGGTCACATCGCTCAAAGAACCAACAACCGATGGGGAAAAAAGGTTCTTGAGTGGAGACCACGAACCGGAAGACGCAGTGTAGGTAGGCCTCCCACTAGATGGACCGACTACATTATGAGACTCGCGGGCATCCAGTGGATGCAGATGGCAGGACGTCATTCAGTGTGGAAGTTAAAAGGGGAGGCCTATGGTCAGCAGTGGACGTCTTCTGGCTGATGATGATAAACAAGCTTGAGAACCATTTAAAATCTTCTTAAAAATAATAGAGAATAGATGACTATAGATAAATATATAAAAATAACAAAAATGATCATTTTCAAACTCTCATCACTCGCGAGTAAGATCTTTAAAGGCACAATATGTAGACCTGACAGAAAACTCTCACGCAACTTAATCTGGCGTCTGACAGCGGTCTTTAAAAATATTTTTAACGGCCGCGACCCAGGTGGCTGTCCCGGAATAAATGATTTTAGCCCTTTTTAGCCCCTTGCAAGCCCTTTTAGCCCCTTATTAAGCCGATGCGAGCTCGAATTGAGGCGTTTATCTTAGGTCGGCACTGATTTAGCCTATACATATGTTTTACGAGTTTTAAGGATTTAATTAAGTGTCAGAATGTTTTAATTATATTTCGGAATACTCTGTTTTCTGTGTATATTTGGGTACGTTTTTCAACGTTTTATCTAGCTATAGGTACTTCATTACAAAGCTATGTCAACATGAAATAAAAGTAGATTTAAAGTTTATGTAACCTTGTAAAGAGGTATGAGTTATGTCGTCCACTTTGTATGACCTGTCAAAATTCTGCGCTGTGATTAACATAATAGATAGTCACATGTGAATCTAATAAAAGCGTGAAAAATATATTCCGTGGAAGCATTTATATCCAAAACTCAGAGACTAGCCTAGTAAATTAAACATAGGAACTATTCAGTTATTTCCCCCGGGGCCGGCGGACGGTACGGTTTCAATCAGCCGACATAAGATTACTCGTACAATTTCAAGTTTCAATGTTTGTCGGTTAATGGAGGGCCTTTTCTGTTTTTCTTACGTTACTTTTTATTGGTTCGTGATTGAGTCTGTGTTTGAATTATTGATGATTTAGTATCTGATTTACTCGTACTTTTTTTTATAGTATCACAAACCTAAAATGAGAACCTTTACGGCGTAAAGAAAATTAGTTTGAGCCATGTTTGTTATCTATTTTCATATTTTTTAAAATCTTTAATGCCGTTGACGTCCTTTAGAACGCGCCCATAAGTGTTTTATTCGGACATCAGACTATGTAAAAAGTCACAGAAAAGATTACCTATCAAAGTTCAACCAACAACGATTTCTCCGTCAAAGAAATAAATTACGTAAAATCCGTTATTGGCAGGGCGTTAACTCAGACTGATATTTCTGACCGCTAGACAGTCATAACCCCAAATTTTATTTCACTAAACAATAAAGTTGGGTGTCGTTAATTTTTTCACACAAGTGACGGCAGAGTTTTTATTGCCGAATTGACATAACAGTTGATTTCAATTTTCAACACATTTTCACTGAGCTTTCTATTTTGGACACAGGTTATATATATTATAATATCCAAATATTGACGGAGTCATCACATCATCAGACAGTAAACGTCCACTGCTGAACAAATGCCTCCCTCTTAGTGCGGGGTGTTGTCATAATCCACATGCTTGGCAGGTGGCTTGGGGATCGCAGTACATTCACCAAGTACTAATAGGACGCTGCTGCCCATCCTCCGGTGGTTCTGGTAACAGTTTTAGGACATACCCGGGTCGGGTATTCACGGAGTATGACGGAAAATGTATTTAGCGACCTGTCACAAAATAACACGTATCTACACACTAAGTAACAAGTGTCGCCCAGCATTTTGGTTACGGGATGCTTCGACCGAACGAGTAGATAATTTTTAATTTACATTTCATTTCACTGTCTAGGCTATCTGCTATATTTGCGCCATTTGACTCTTTTGAAGCCCTCAATAAAATATTTTAGTTTTTTTATTTCCATAGGTACATGAAATAAAAAAGACCATTTATTAAAAGTCATGAAACCAAAGTTGTTAGGGATGTTAGTCAAATTACCCGAGGTTGTTAGCTAACCATCAATAACAGTTATGATAATGATTTTTGAGCTACCAGAATAACAAAACGTTGATAACAATTTTTTTTAACGAAACGAGAAAGGAAAATGAAATTCTGTTTTAATAAAAAGCAGTATTTAATTTTAGTAAATCCCAACAGCCTTCATAAAGGGGCATCCTCACTTTGTTTCTATTCTGTACTATTTTGTGGTAAAAGCTCTCTGGTTGGACGTCCGGACAAAAAGGCAGTATTTTCCATGTAACTGCTATATTTCAGATGCTCTGAGAATTCTCGTGCAAAATGCATTATGCTGGGGAGAGATTGTGAGCTATTTTTAAGGCTGTGTTAGTCTCAGGTGCATTTGGGAACTGCTAGTATTGTGTGGGGCTTTGTGTAGTTTGTATTGGATAGAATCAGGCGGGTTTACGTCAGCCGGCCCTAAAGGTATGAAAATGTAGCCAATGAAATAAGATTCACAAAAAAGAAGAAAATACCTTTCGTCACAAGTTAGTATGAAAACTTTCATGATAACACATGATTTAATTATTAGGTGTTCATAGTTGTTTTGTTCTATATGACAGTGATTTTAATACAATTTTAGTTTTAAATTGTTGTTCGGATTCTTTTCCTTGTGTTTTATGTTTTCGCTATTAAAAACAAACTTTCTGCAGCAAAAAGTTTACTACAAAACAATTTTTGAATTGACCACCATGCCTATTGTATGTAGACGTAACTAAAACAAACGAAAATCACAACAACGCCAAAATAGCAAATAAAAAAAACACTCGTATATCAAAAGAAACAAATCAGATTCAAGACAAAGTGAAACTCGGCGACAACGTAAACAATTACTTACTTACAAGATTAATAAACGTAAAAGTATTCGTCGAACGTGCCATAAAACTGGAAGTGACTCGTATATGACGTCGCAAAGGAGGTTACGTTCACGATATAGTACCCTCAGCACAGAAGCAGTAATAACAGCGACTATAAAGATGCTCTTGACCGCTACTTTACCTAATAGAATGAATTGTGGCCGCGGGATGCTGTGGGTAGCCGATTATATTGATTGGGTTCGGTATTTATGATAGCGTTTTGTGTTGGTGCTGATTTTTACGGTTTAATTTTTTAAAGTAGATTTTACAACGAGTGCATATAACAATCCACTATAGCAGATGCATTTATCACCTCGAAGGCGGGGTGGATATTTTGGTTACAGATACAAATTTATTGGAGGGTCGGAAATTTACATATTGATGATATAATTTTCCAAAAAAAATTACAATTATTGACGGGATTCCTGCGCAGGAGCTGCAAGAAGAATAAAAAAGTATGCACGTTTTCAAGTTTTTATTGATCAAAATTGTTTATAAAATTCGATAGATAGATATAGATATAAACTCTTTATTGTGTACAGAAATAAAAATTACAAACAGATAGAAAACACTTACGAGTTAGTGCCACAAGTAGCGGCCTTATCGATAAAAGCGATCTCTTTCAGGCAACCATTAGTTATAGGTAAACAAAAGTTATAATTAGTTATAACCATTAGTTATAAGTAAGTAAATATTTATTATAAGAAACAAAACAAATTAAAAAAAAAAGATACAAAATACCCGACTTCATAAAAATGTCAGAACTGGACCAAATTGAAATGGAACCACACGGAGAGCACCAGCTTTCAAATAAAAAAAGAATCATCAAAATAGGTTCACCCAGTCAAAAGTTCTAAGGTTACAAACATAAAAATAAAATAAAACAGTCGAATTGAGAACTTCCTCTTTTTTGGAAGTCGGTTAAAAAGAAACGACATTTTACATAACAAGCCCTACACAGTAAAATTGAGCCTACGCAGCGCATGACCCCCTGTAATGGCTGACCCGAAATAATATTATAGACTAAATAAGCTACGGGACATGAAAGACTACGTTTATCCTTAATAGTCCAGTCATTACGTCGGAAAAAACGGGGTAGAAATGCAAGTGAACCGAGAAAGCTAAATTTTTGAAGGGAGGAGGGCCCAGAAAAGCTTAACTTCAAAATGTCGACCAATATGGCTTATGAAATTTTCGCCATCTTAAAAAAAGGGTTCAATTAAGTTTTTCCATAATAACTCTGTTTTCCGTTGAGATACAATTTTTTTTATGCAATACTTTTTTGTTGTTTTCTTTAGGATCTACATTTAAGGCCCTAAACATTTATCACCTACCGTTCATCGTTATTGAGATATCGATCGAAAAAAACATAAATTTTGGAAGTGGACAATTTTTTTTTGCTTTTTTCTTTTTTCTCGTGAAAGATATCGAAATATGTCTTGTATTAAACTTGTAGAGTGTGTTCAGATCTACAAATTCGTTTCTTTATTTTTTATTTGATTGCCTTCCCCATGTAATATCCAAAATTTAGCTTTCTCGGTTCACTTGCATTTCCAAATGTATATAATGACTGGACTATAAATCATTGATTAAACCAAGAGTTACTTTACGTTACTTCATCTTGGAAACTTTTTATTATTTTTTATATAGGATAGATCTACGTTTGGCTACCAACTCGACTGATGGTAAGCGACGGTGTGGCCGAGGATGGAACACGTTCATCTAGAAGAAATTTATTCGCTCTAGCTTTGAAGATGCCTAGATTGTAGTTTTCAGGAAACAAGGAAGACAGTTCCATTCTTGGGCAGTACGTCTCAAAAAAGACGACCTAAATCGTTGTGTACGAATCTTTAGAATTTCCACGAGGAAGGGGTGATATTGAGCAGTCCTTCTACTTGTTCTGTAATAAAAGGGGGAAGGTGGAATAAGGTCATGAAGCTCTTGCGCACACTCACAGAAACGTATCCTGTAGAAAATAGGCAAGTCGTTTTATTGTTTGGATCTCTGGAACATTTCCGCTTCAATTTTGTGTCAAGTTTAATAAGAAATTTATTTAAAAGTCCTTGTTTTTACAATGATGCTTTATTTATATTGTATTTGACACTAGATCACGGCGGAAAATAAGCAAAAGATTAATATCAGAAACATACGTGAAAGCCTTTAACTACCCTTTTCTGGGGTTAAGAGATTTCTGCTACCTACTTCCGCATGGATATTCGTTTGTATACTTTTGCCACATTGATTTACATTTGATTGCTACAATTACAGTTTGTTACATCCAGATACTACATTACATTTTTGGTCTAGGTTTATCTGTTTCTATCAATAATTGTTATTCTATAAACAACATTTTGTCTACCTAAACGTAACATTACCGCGTCCCCAGCTCAGCCAGTACTCAGCTGATTTGACTATAATATTATCCTAATAGAAATTGAGGCAGTATTTCTCGCTTGATTTCAAGAAGTTTAGAATCAAGAATGACAGTTTTATCACCGCACCAGCCGCCACCGCCTGAAAGACCACTTATCATATATCGTTGGAAATCGCACAACGTGCGTTTTACGCATTATATTTTGCCTCACACCTGCAATTTGTGGAATGAGCTGCGCTATTTCCGAGTATCTTGGGGCTTTTCAAAAGGACTGCTAATAGAGTCTTTAAGGGTCCGCAACGTATCTGTGATGCCTCTGGTGTTGCAGGTATCCATAGGCGACGTTGATTGCTTACCATCAGGCGGCTCGTCTGCTTGTTTGCCACCACAATAAAAAAATAGATAGATATATAAACTCTTTATTGGTCACACTACAAATTACATACACAAGACACGATAAAACAGCTTAAAACTAGTGCAACAATCGGCGGCCTTATCGCTAAGAGCGATCTCTTCCAGGCAACCTTAGGATGGAGAGGATTCATTAAGGAGGTAGGAGGCAGGGCGTGCAATATTTAATAGTGTGATAACTTAAAAATATGACGTGTCCCAAGATTTATTCGTCCTAGAGCTGACCCAAAAAATGATATTTTTTATTCTCTTTACCCTTTCATTCACGCAGTATGCTTACTTTATGTTTGATTAAGCCCCGGTTGTAATGGGTTGGGTTCATTGCGGCTAGTTTATCCCAGCCCGACAATTTTAAATCTGTTGTTTTTTTTTACTTTCAGCTTGTTGAAAAGCCCCGTATTTTTTGGGGAAGTTAAAATTGTTACGCTTTTTCATATTATGTAATGCGTTTGTAGAGAATATTGAAAGATATATCATCCTTGAAGATATCAACTGTGTTAAGCAACGGACGTTTCCAGTCAGTTTTATGTTAGCGGCATTTATTATGTATTCATTCCTTATTCTTTTCTATATCTTAAGTATAAATATTTTGGATCTTACCATATTCTATTTCCTATGTCTTATTTGTTTAAATTGCATAATAGATACTATTTTTATATGTTTTATTTTTATTAATTGTGACTGTGTATTAATTGTTTTTTTTTTCTGAAAACAGGCACAATAGTCCTTGATTATAAGCATTAATGCCGAGACGGATCTATTCGAAATTGATCATATCCTCAGATATAAGTTCTTTGAAGCAATTGTAGAATAAAATTTATTTTATAAATAATTATAACAACTGTTTACACTCACCATTATGTTCGTAATAGTGAGTGTAACCCACAAGTAGAGCTTACAGGGTGACCATAGCGAAAAATATTAAAACGAATTTCGACGCCCTATAATAAAAGAGACTAGAAAACTAGACAAGCTTATTTATACATTGGAGTAGTTTAGAAAACGTAAAAGTTTGATTTCGCACGCGATTCATACATTCCAGAATTTTTATTGAAGTTGCGCAAGACTGATTGCTCTCCTTATTGAGCAAAATGTCTACGAAAAGGTTTATACAATCAGTTATTTTCATGTTGATTGATGATCAATAAGGTATCCCGTAGAACGCAAACTTACATCAATAGCTCTGCTTTCATTGCAACACCAAACTTCCCAACTCGACGGTTTGAATAATGCATGGTACAAAGTTTGTAACTACTCAATCGGATCCCAAGTCAGAGCAATTGGTTCTTTAAACTGGCGTTCTGATCAAATTACTAGCAGCGCCTTGCGGTTTCACCTGCTATCCCACGCAAACCATTTTTCCGGGATAATAAGTATCCCATACGTCATGCTGCGGCCCTTTAACTATATCTATGTAAAAAATAACGTCCATCTGTTGCTACTTGAAAGAGGAATAAAGAAACACTGTCCCATTAAGATCATAGGGCTAATTTAATGGATCACAATTTTGACACTTCATAAAAATTCAACAACGTAAGCTTGTAACGGAGGAATATTATTTTTTCAAAGTCCAAAGTGCACAATTTCTTAACATTTTTCAGTTAAAAATATATGTTTATTGTAGTAATGACAAAAGAAAGCAATTTACCATTTATTTTGACTTAAAAAAAATTTACAGATCTATTAAATTATCTTTATTATCATTGTACACTGTTCATCATTGTTCTACACAACGCAGAATTCTGTCTATGATATATACCTTGTTCTTTTAAAGCATTTCATTATTACAAAGTTTATGTAGATAGCAGGTTATTTACTTTACAATTAAAATGCAGTGTTTAAAGGTTTCTCTTTGTGTACATTTTCCCTTGTTCTTTTGCTTATGCTGAAATGAAATAACAAATGTTCTAAATTCACAATGCATTTCTCTGTTCAAATGCACTCAGTTGAATACACCCGTGAATTTTAGGACATACTAATTTTAAGAGATAAATAAAATGCTAATATAAGAAAAATATGAAAATCAGATAATAATTAACCGTTGGGGTAGACGTGTTCTAGAGTGGGGACCACAAATCAGCAAACGTAGCGTTGGAAACCCTGAGACTCGTTGGAGTGACGATATACGTAAGATGACTGGCAGTGGCTGAAAAGCCGAAGCCGAAGAAGCTGAGTGGCGTGCCTTGGGAGAGGCCTATGTCCAGCAGTGGACTAGTATTTGCTGAATGATAATATAATGATGAGATAATAATTCAATACTTAAAAAACTTGATATTATGGTTCTTACGTGAAGGTTGCAAATTCATGGAGAATTTGCATGATCGTGTCGAGCACAGAGTTGTACTAGTCATAGAAAAGAGAAGTAAATAGAATGGAAATGAGAAGGAAAATCAGTAGCCAGGTATTATGACAGATATGTGATTGAACATTTTTATTTATGTCAACGCGTCGAACTCCGCATCACAGTTGCTAACTGATTTCGAATGACTCACGTTTCGTTTATATGGGTGTAACTGGCTACAACAAATTTCTTACAAAAATTCCTTGACAGCCATTTTAATATAAAAAAAAATCTTTTTTCTGTGGTACTAGTAGAACCTCTCACGTGTGATAAAAGTATTCTAGACCTTACCTCATAATTCATGACAATAATCCAATCAATATTGTGTCATGTTGTTTGTTTGTCAAAGTCAAGATCTTTTCAGACGTTGAAATTAATAACTGCCACTATTAATTAATCCCGAACTGACATCTCACGACCCCTATCAATATCTTCGCAGTTACTGTACTATTTTAAATATATATAAAGCAAATTAATTTTATTTGAATGAACTACTTGCCTACAAAATTTCATGAAGTTCTGATTAGCGATACGCAAAACACACTTGTTTAACAATTAACGATACGTATTGTCAAACAAATATACATAGAAATGCCGACTAGTTTTAATAGAATTTGTCAAAGTCAAAGTCATATAATTTATTACAAATTATGCTAAGTATATAGTTGACACTTATATTAACACAATGACCCAATTTGGGCATGGCATTTTAGGTATGGAGCGGCTCAATCTGTTTTATAATGTTTTGACGTTAAGATAATTTTCTACCGAATAATATATATATAGGATAGAATTTGGACCTCTCTTTGCTCGGCAAAAATTTACTATAGTACATTCGGTCAAGAAAGAGTTCTTAATATTTAAAACAAGTTTAGAACACAAAAAAATCAATGAGACCCAAATAAACTCATTGCAATAAAATATGTTAAATACACATTTAAATCGGTCTCACAATTTTCAAGAAAAATGGTTGCAGGCACACATCTCTCTTGGTAGAGTGGTGGAATATGTACAGTTCCTGAACTGTAGTGACTCAGTTCTCTAACTGTACTTCCTAAAACTACGAAAAGTTGCCAGCCTTAACCTGAGATAGATGCGCTGGTTAAAAAGATGTCGCACAGCCTTCGGCATAAGCGGAGGGTAGCTTGTCTGTCAATTTTCTATCGCTTTCATTATGGAGAATGTGCACAAGAGCTGTTCAGGCTGATCCCGTCATCCATTTTCCGCCATAGATCATCGCGGCGGTCATTCCATCCTTACGTCGTGAACTTTGGTAAAGTCCGTACGCAGAGTTTTCAAAATTCCTTCTTAAGATTGGGCCTAAAGCAAAATCTTCAATCTTTGATTAGATTTTCACAGTAGTAAATCATGTCCAAAATCGAAAAAAAAAATACGTTAGGAAACTTCAATATATAAGTAAAGGTTGACCATGACGAAAACCTGGTAGGATAAAATTTTCTCGATAGAAAACCATCACAAAGTTACCTCTAATTTTCAACATTTTTGGTTTGCATTCTGTTTTGGTACATATTATTGAACAATAAATTATGTAAATATTATCACTCATGTATAACCTAGAGCTGATCCTAGCAATTTTTAAAAATATTGTCTATTCTATAAGCTATGAGAGTAGAAAGCACTTGGCGCTTACAACATTTTTAATCCGCGCAATACGCTGTCTTTCGTCTCGCGTGACAAAAGCTTGAGGCATCGGTTTGTTGCACCGATCAGTTACCATCGCTCTGTTGAGACGGGTAGTCCATGTCAGTTCAGACGTCGAGTACGCAAGCTTGGTTCCGCGTGTCGTCGCGCCGCCCGTGTTTGTTATCCGTACATGCGCTGGGTGTGGCGAGATGCGCGGGGGAAATCAGAATTTATCCTGCCATTAGGCCCGCTCTTAATACAAACTGCACCGGAATGGAATGCGCTCCCAGCCTCGGTGTTCCCTATAAATTACAACATGGGTCTCTTCAAGACAATAGTGAATAGGCACCTCATGGGCAAGCGTGCCCATCTTAGACCGCATCGTCGCTTACCATCAGGTGAGTTGTGGTCAAACGCTAACTCATTTCATCATTAAAAAAAAGATGTTCTAGTAATTAAACAAATACAAGTTTTAAAACTATACACGCGTCGACTAGAGAGAGAAGCTCCTTCCTTTTTTGTCGGTTAAAAGGGTAAAGTGTCGACGTTTAACAATTACCTCGTTAAAACACACAGCAGGATTCGATTTCATTAAACTGGTAATTAATTTCACAACGCATCGGTTATAACAGCGGTAGTGAAAGTGTTTCGTTATTGAAATGTAATTTGTAAACAGTACATAAAGTAATCTTTTTTGATAGCCCACTACTTTAAAAAAAAGCAAGTGCAAATTCTAATGAATCTGAAAATATTAAATGGACAATAAGCCGTTAAGTCTTCTTGTTTTCGATAACTTTGCCAGTTATTCAACCACCAAGTGTTCAAACATTATTGTGTTTCAATTAAAGGGAAATGGTTCTATTAAAATTACTGGGTACAAAGATATTAACTGATGACCGATAGGGAAGAAAGGTTTTTGATTGGAGACCACGAACCGGAAGACACAGCGTAGATAGGCCTCTCACTAGATGGACCGACGACATCGTGAGAGTCGCGGGCATCGTGTAACTTATAAAAAAAACACTGTCCTAGTAATTAGTCTCATAAACTACAGCCACATTTGCCCCGTGAAGGTCACCCAGCGTGCAGACATTCGGGCTTTGCTGGCTAATAAGCACGGCTTGTTTTGGGAATGGCTCCGTCTTCATAGTACAACGTTTATTTTCAAGCATGACCTGGAGCCCGGGTCTTAGAATACGGCTTCAGTATCCCCTGCATATCATAAAAGCTGATTAGAACGACCTTTGGGCTCATGGATTTGAGGATCTCGCCTCCCATTTAAGCAAACGCAAGAAAGACAACGGCATGGTGTGGCTCACTCGATTATACAGAGAAGAAAAGGATCGGTGTTCTTCCAGTGTCCTCCGTGATGCAGAGACATTAACCTGGCGGTATCCTAATACAGTTGGATATCTTCAGAATATTTCTCCGTCCCGTTACAAATTGTTGTAGTGGTAGGACTCTTTTGCAGGGCTCCGCTTGGGGAATTACCACAACTTTGCCAGTTATTCAACCGTCAAGCTGTAATGTGCAAACACTACTGTGTTCCGGATTGAAGGGCAATGTTTTCAGCGAAATTACAGCGCAGTGCATTGCCATCCAGGGTTTTAAACTGTTAAAGTTCAAAATTCAGAGTGGCGTTGAGCTGTTATGGGCAAGCGTGAAGAGCCATTTGGCGAGCGACTTTGCTCGTCTCGTCACTCTGTATTATAAAAAAAAGGGTGATATCTAGCTAGGGTACTGAAAAATCTCTCTATAGAATGCAATACGCCAAAATGCCGTGAATTAAATTTTCACGAAGGCTTCGACTCAATTTCGTTCAAGAGCTTTACATCCATGGCGTCCGTATCGGTTCAATTTGGTTAAGCGATCGACGGCGACGACGGGAGGCTTTTGAAATATTTTAAATCGCTGCTTGAACACCGCTTGACAGTAATGAGATAAAAATTCTCAGCTCAATAATAAATGAAATGCATTCATTTATTCATAGAAATACCGTTTTATTTTTATCAAAACAGGAATTTTTGTTTTATTGTCCAATTTATGGCATTACATAAGTTCTACTTAAGTCGGGTCCGCTGCGGCATGTTTTCGTGTTAGCTAACACACTAACATGTTACTGACACGAAAAATGGGTGTGACTTTGGTGTTAGCTAACAGTTAGTGTGTTAGCTAACACGAAAACATGCCGCAGCGGACCCGGCTTTACAGTTACACAACATTGCTCACATTGAATTGTACTAAAATGAGTTTTCAGGCAAGCATACCTAGCCAGGTTGGCTAGGTATGCTTGCCTGAAAACTCATTTATTTTTTTACCGACGTATAAAAACATTCGATAAGTCATCTCTAAAAAACAGGCTTAACAGACATGTTTTAATATTTATCGGGACTTATCGCACATGTAAGTCCCGATAAATATTAAAACATGCGTTCAAATCGCGAAAGTTTAAAAATTACTAGGCTTAACAAACGTTTCAAAAAAGCGACTAGCGATCTTTAGTGAGATCTTTATACCTTTTACAATATTTTTTATGCGAATTATTCTTATATTCATGACTGTTACAGCCTCGTACTCACCGCCTCGAAATAAATCTCTTTTGTATAAGAGCTATGTCAAATCAATTATCCTAGCGTTTTCAAAGCAAATCTTGTAAAAGCTGTTCACAGTTTACTTTTATTTCCAGTAACTTAGCTACGTACAAAATTTATATTTTTTTCGGGAACACTGTAGTATATACTTTGCCAGACTGGGTGTTTCTTGATAGTTACAATCTGGATGTCATAAAGTCGTGAGTGTAACGGTTTCTTCTAGGCAAGCGTGCTCCATCGTAGACCACATCATGGCTTACCAGCAGACGAGTTGGTGGTCAAAGGCTGACTTATACGCGCTTAAAAACAGAATATACCTAATTTTTTTTTTATTTTCCGCGCTTACGTTTGACCGCTTCTTCGCCTGATGTTGCTCCTTTCCATCGTGGGAAAAAGGAACAGTTGTATTACTGACTATTTTGGACCTACGTTGTGATATATACATTCTAGGATCAACCTGCGTATATACGAAGTAACATATAAGTACTACGTATGTTCTTATATGAAAAGGAAAATTAGAAGAGGAATTTTTCATAGGCTTCGTATCTCAAAGATTAAGTTGCGTTCGGAGATTTCGCGCTGAAATTATATTCTACTTATAATTATTTGTGCATGATATTGATATCAAATAAAGTAATTTCTTACACAAAAATGACTTTACGGTAAATAGGTAAAATTCAATAAATTTTACCGCCACATGGCATGGCTGTCAAACGCAAGCATAAATAAAAAATATAATTATACGGGATTCATAACATCATTTGCGAAAATTTGAGATGGAATATTTTCTTCGGAAACTGACGGTTCCGTGCCACCAAAAATACAAAAAGTAGTTCAAAAAGATAACATTGCGCCCAGGCAGTCAATCATCCAAGTACCAACCTTAACTTGGTGAACAGAAATTATTCACCGACTCACACCTGGCCATTATTATTTTTTGTTTTTCTTTAGAATGTGTACTATGATCATGTTCAGTTGGAAGCTTGTATGCATTACCGTTTTTAGATAAAAGCGAATGCAAAAATACGTAAAAAAAAGTTTTTTGTATGACGTTGCCCTTTAGTTTTTAGTTTTTTGACTTTCTTATTATTTAATCAGCAGTAACATTGCATGTTCTGTAAAAATTTCAACTAGTTATGTATTATGTCTCGAAAGATACAGCCGGTATAAGGTAGTACAGACAGACAGCGTAGGCTTAGTTATAGGGCCCGTTTACACCTTTTTGGTACATTCAAATTCAGAACCTCTTTTTTAAATCGCTTGAAAAATAGTAAAATACATAATCACTTCATCAGCCAATCATTATTAACGTCCTCTGTTGGACAAGGCCTCCCTCATAGAGAGGGGTGTTGCCATAATCCCCACGCTTGGCTCGGGGATCGCAGTACGTTCACCGTGTACTATTAGGACGCTGCTGCCCATCCTCCGGTGGTTCTGGTCGCAGTTTTAGGACATACCCAGTTCCCATACATATACATAAAATACATAATCGGAGACGTTTAAATCTAATAGTTTCATGTTAGTAACTAATAAGTGGAAAATTTTAAGTTGATTTCTTTATTATGCGAGCAAAACTGCGTGGGCAAGTGTGTAAGAATTGCGATACCCTAAAAATCATTAATAAATTGTAAATAATGAATAGGTATTACAACTGAACATCGCTCGAAGAATTATATAACCGATGGGGAAGAAAGGTTCTTGAGTGGAGACCGCGAACTGGAAGACGCAGCGTAGGTAGGCCTCCCACTAGATGGACCGACGACATTGTGAGAGTCGCGGGCATCCAGTGGATGCAGATGGCAGGATGTCGTTCAGTGTGGAGGTTAAAGGAGGAGGCCTATGTTCAGCAGTGGACGTCTTCTGGCTGATGATGATGAATAGAACTGAAAAGAACCACAGGGATACATCGTCCTATAAATGATGAAAATTCAAAAAAGAAAAAAAAAACACTTGATAACATCGTCAAGGATCTTGTATCATGTCATGCCCGACCCAATTTAATTGGGAAAGTTGCAAAACTTTTTTTGGTTCCAATCTTGTCGTGTTACTCAATTTCAGCTCGCTCTTTGGACCGTTTAATTTCAGCTTTCATGAACTACGTAGATTTCTTTTACAATTCGCAAAGTTGTTAAAAAAAAGGATCCTAAAATAAATGATATGTAAGAGATTTTCAATTTATCTGAGATATTATTTAAATATAACAGTACAAATTTTAAATTTCTAAAATTCTCGGCATATGAAGCTATCCCTTAAAAGACTGGTTCCTTACGGCTACCTCTTAACGCGGTCTCGAAACAGCGCATCGAGGAAAATCATGTGAACGTGAACCTTAACGTACCGAGATACGGTTTACGCTCACGAAACGTTTCACAATCACCTGAACCTTAGCCGTAAGGCCCCTGAGCTACATATTTGCTGTAGCAGTGTATTGTTTGCGCTATCCATTTCTGTCCGGCTTCCTTGTTCCCTGAGAGAAAAAATCTGGGCCTTTTTAAGGCAAGAGTGAAGGTATCTTCTAAGTCTGCGTGCTTCATCGTCGACCACATCGTCGCTCACTAACTGGTGAGTTCGTGATCAAATGCGGCTTTCACGATAAAAAAATTATCGGATCGGATCTATAAAAAAAAGCTAATATAAGAACTAAGCTATATGTTTATTTTTTGTTTTTGTTAATAACTTCATCCTAAGTAAAGTTTAAATAGTAGATATATATGTAATAGATCTAATTATAAATGTATAAATTTATATCTATGGTCTGGTTTTGTGACCAGCCATTACATAAAGCATTGCCGCACCCTTTATGCAGGGTATATTACACAATGTACTCTAAAACTTAGTTTTTAGAAGAAAGTGTACATATTTGCAATAAATAAAGAATAAAGAATAATTTTAATCATAAAACACCGCAATATGAAGAACACAGAACGCTTCCAAGAACAAACCAAACAAATGATAAAACCACCCATATATTGTGGACTTTAATTACGTACCAAACGTTTCGATTCTACATTTCTACGTTTCCGTACGGCCAAGCATTGGAACAACCTGCCGGCTTCCTTGTTTCTGAGAGATATAATCTGGGCCTTTTCAAGGCAAGAGTGAATAGGTATCTTCTAAGTCTGCGTGCTTCATCTTCGACCACATCGTCGCTAACCAACAGGCGAGATGGTGGTCAAACGCGAAATTATTCGCGATTTAAAAAAAAACACAATGAAATTCAATTTTTTTTTTTCTAAAAATTGGGTTACCTGGTAGTGTCAGCAAAAATGCTGAGCACAGCTAATTTATAAAACTCTTCCTAAACCGCGAACTTTTTCATTAGAAACCGCATAACAACATCTAGTCTCCACGTCAAGATTATGCATTTCACTTATAGGATTATGTTTAAACCACTCAAAGTGTCTGAAATTTAAATTAAACACTGCGGTAGCACGTGGGACCCTCGTCCTAGGGATAAATTGAATTCTCTCAAAGCACTGAGGACCGTGGACTCCTGAAACTCGCTGATAAATATGTTACTCTGCTGGAGATGGTTCTTTTGACAAGTTTTTTTATGAATAATGTCTCAATGGAGCTTTATATTATTTAAACGATGAATAAATGAATAGACAAAGCGTTACTGCATTTTTAACCGACTTCAAAAAAAGGAAGGATTCTTCTCAATTCTTTCGTTTTTTTTACCGACTTCCAAAAAAGAGGATTATCAATCCTTTGTCAGTTATTCAACCACCAAGCAGTAGTGTGCAAACACTACTGTGTTCCGGATTGAAGGGCAATGTTTCCAGCGAAATTACAGGGCACACAGAGATTTGATATCTTATATCTCGGGGTGACGAGCGCAGTGCATTGCCATCCAGGGTTTTGAACTGTTGAAGTTCAAAATTCTGAGTGGCGTTGAGCTGTTATGGGCAAATGTGAAGGGCCATCAGGCGAGCGACTTCGCTCGTCTCGTCACCCAGTAACATTAAAAAAAAACTATTTTTTTTATGTTTGTTACCTCAGAACTTTGACTGGGTAAACCGATTTTGATGATTCTTTTTTTTATTAGCTGGTGCTTCCCATTTGATCCCATTTCAATTTTGTCCAGTTCTGATAAAGTCGGTTTTTTATATTGATAATTATTTAATATTTTTATGTTTGTTACATCAAAACTCCGCAATTTATAACCGATTTGGAAAATTATTTTTTCAAAAAAAAAAAAAAAAAAACTAGTTAACAAAATTGCGTATTTAACAATTTTAAATTAGTTCTTTTATAATTGATCATTATTTTAAATAACAGGTCTTATTCGTCTTAAAATGAAGAGATAAGAGATGCATTTGGTTCGTATGCAGCGAGTATAACTAACTGATATTTGGTAGATTTTCGTTAGTCTTTTCCAGTTCTATTTGAAAAATCTGGAAACACTGGAATATACCTATTCAAGAATAAAGTGAGCATTATTGAGAATAAAGTGAGCATTATATATTTAAAAACTTCATATATTATCGTCGCTTACCAACAGGTGAGTTGGTGGTCAAATGCGGAATAATACGCGATTAACGACCTTAAAAGAAACCTAACAACAATTTTCTTCTTCGAATACTGACCAACTTGCATGCACGTCTAGCACTCATTTGCATTTTTTAAAACTGTACTTTAGACGGCATAAACTGGCTTTTAGCTATTCCAAATAAACAGAAAGGTCTGATCGGAAAAACGATTGATCTCGATAGGTCCATCGGTGGCCTTAGTACGAGCACTTGCGAAAAAGTTATCGTTGCGTAAACAATAACAAAATGTATGAAAAATTTAACAGCGCCTCTATCAGACGTGAAAGGAAACTGAATTTTTAATATATTTGCTATCGTTTACGTAACGATAACTTTTTCGCAAGTTCTTGTATTAAGGCCACAGTTGGTCGAGCAGATCTTTTGTACAGTGTTGTCCATCGTTTAGCAAAGTAAACTTAGATTCGCTTAGACGGTGTTAAATGTATTGAGCTTTGGGACGAGAGGGCAATCGATTACTGCATGATATTGTCGGAGATTCTGTTCTATTTAATTTTCGAATCAAGATGTGACTGGGCCCTTATTTTCTATTTCTATATTCTTTGCCATTTACGTGTGACGTAATAAAACGAAAATGTAATTCAATATTGACTGTATTGTTACAGTAAAGTTATATGATTATCAATGCGTGGACTCTATGGCCTTACATTTGTTTTTTTTTGCGCGTATAAGTCCGCGTTTGAACACCAACTCGACCAACCAAATAAATATTAATAATGCGATATTTACCGTGACAAGGTTGAGGATGGAGCGCCCAATATTTCGGCGCAGTTACATGCACCATGTTCACAGGAAGACTGAAGAAGCGGGTGGATGGTCGAACAGTTCAATGTTAGGAGCAGACAAAACGACGCCCTTAGTCTCCATTACCACATAGCGCGGCCTCTTTATGTTATCTGGGCCCTTATTCTCTATCTATACTATTTATATATAATATTTTAAAGAAGAAAGATTTGATTGTTTGTTTGTTTGTTTGCATCGAATAGGATCCGAAACTACTAAACCGATTTGAAAAATTTTTCACTGTTGGGAAGCTACACTATCCCCGGGTGACATAGGCTTTATTATATTTTGTAGCGAGGCCGCAGGCCGAGCTTACACCCGTGCGAAGTCGGGACGGTCAACTAGTCTCATATAAGTTTCCTTGCTATGAAGGCGACCCGTTATAACATGAAAATTTTATTGAATAATAGACTCTATACCCTCGCTATACGAAAAAAATCTCACTTCAGTGCTAGCTATGACCACATATAAACTCTTAACGCGGTCGCGTTACGTTATCTGTGTGGAACTGACAATGTCTAGTTTCCTACTGCGATGAGGTGCGTAAACGTGCTCGTTTTGAACTATCAAAATAATGTGAATCAAACTATCGCATTACGTGAACGTTTGTAAAGAAAATGTGATATCCAATCTGAGGACGTGTGTGATTTAAGTGACGCGTTTGAATTTTGTAACCATGGTTAACGTGTTATTTGTGACTATTGTTAGTGTATTATGTTGTGTTATTTGCGTGATATGTGTTGCATATAGAATTAAGGCCCATTGTTAGGTTGTGAACTTAGTTGTAGGTAACTGTGATACGCGGTATCTGATAGTTTACTTATTAATTCTCGTAGTTTCACTTTTTTGCCAAAATCTGAACATTTCCATTCAACTTGCCAATGTTGCCAGCATTTTGGCCACTATTCAAGCACTATCAAGCATTTATATAAGTTTTTTTTCTCATTATATTGTTTTAAAGTAGTTTTAGGTTTATATTTTAGTGCTTAATTATTCTAATTAATATGTGTAATTTTCTTGTATAAATTTAACTTGTGTTTAGAAGGATAATAAATTAAAAAGACAAAAGAAAAAAAAAGTTGATATTATTTATATTACTTAACATGCCAGCAATCTTACAAAACTAAGGAGACCATAATAAAAATTCAGATAGCTAAAAATAAATCTATGATACTGGCAATGTCTACAGTCTAGACAGCCAACTTGCGGTGCAAACTCTAGAAAAAAGTAGCATTTTTGCAGAGAGCTACCGTGTACCTATAGCAGCGCCAAGATTCCCATTAAAGTGTTATTTACAGACGTGGACGAAATCAGGACTGGATTCTTGGCGAAAGAGGGGAAAATTGTCGTTTGAAATAATGCTTAATTAGCAAGGTGGGGATAGACGTATCAGGAATATCGTGAAATGATTACAAAGATGCTAAAATTAGTGTTTTGATTACACACTTTTAACAAAGATTTGCAAGTCTATTTGCTTGTGATATATAAATAAAGAAAAATATCACGTTAAAATTAGATGAATGATTTATGTTTTTTTTTACGCGTATAAGTGCGCGTTTCCACCGCCAACTCGCCTGTTGGTAAGCGACGATGTGGTCGAAGATGAAGCACGCAGACTTAGAAGATATGTATTCACTCTCGCCTTGAAAAGGCCCAAATTATATCTCTCAGGAAACAAGGAAGCCGGCAGATTGTTCCAATCCTTGACCGATTACATTTTTTTATTTACTTCTGCCAGATGAATGGCTGCCAGAGGCTAGAAGATGGCCCCAAATTATGCCCCTCAGTACGTCCATGTTTACTGAACCCCCATTCCGCGAGCCAACGGGCCATGTTCGGATAATTTCACTAAGGAAATAGTTTTTCCTCGAAGATTTCTCGTTTGAAAATAAGGAGCCGATGCAGCCTGGTATATTTTACTGCTACGGAGTTTTCAGACGGGGTTCTTGAAATAATTTTATGAATTCTTATGCTTTATGCTAAGACGGGTTTTATGTTTATGTAACATGTTGGTAATGGAATGTTCTGCTTCTACATACTTACTTCCTCTAACAATGCACCAGTTTTTACCGGTGATTGTTCTGGTTTTTACATTTTATGACTGGCATATATGGAGGAATTAATGTTTAGCATTAAGTCCATTTGTGCATTTGTACTTAATTTGTAAGTGTGCAATAAAGTATTAAATAATAAAGTATACACAGAAATACCAAAGTGCAATTTATCTGCAAGTTTTTTACAGTTCTGGTTTTTCAGACTGACTTCCATAGCTTTTGAAGTTAAAAGGATTAAATATTGATACTTAAATCAACCAGTACATAAGTACTTGTACTAATGTAGGTACTTAAGTTAGTCTGCAAAATCGGTACGGTAATACATTTGGAGATAGATTACACTTTGGTATGTCTGTGTGCTACCGGAAGACGCAGCGTAGGTAGGATGGACGCAGCGATGGACCGACGACATTGTGAGAGTCGCGGGCATCCGGTGAATGCAGATGGCAGGATGTCGTTCAGTGTGGAGGTTAAAGGGGGAGGCCTATGTTCAGCAGTGGACGTCTTCTGGCTGATGATGATGTCTGTGTGCTGAGTATAAACTCGGTCTAAGGTTTTTTGTGTTTGATAGTTACAGTAGATTGTAAAACTAATCGTAAATTCTAATTATTTGCTAGGTAAGGTAAAAACTTTCCTTGTTTCTAGAGAGATATAATCTGGGCCTTTTCAAGGCAAGAGTGAATAGGTGTCTTCTAAGTCTGCGTGCTCCATCTTCGACCACATCGTCGCTAACCAACAGGCGAGTTGGTGGTCAAACGCGGACTTAAAAGCGTTAAAAAAAATTGCCGATATACTACAGTGAACAGTAAAAGTTTCCCTTCAGCTTTTCGCAATGATATTGCAGCTATTAAAGTTAAAAAAACAGACATTGTTGTTTTTAAAGTTTCCACAACTTTTTTATTGAAACGTTTGATAGACAATAAAAAATACATATTTATTTACTGACAAAATACAAGCTAACACTACAAAAACAGTAAGACTGCCCATAGACCGTTAAAAGTCTAAAGATAATCCAAATGGTCAAGTCCACCATCAGTTGGCAGCGTACTCAGCATGTTGGTGGCATTACCACATTGAATGACAATGCTTATGCATTGAGCCAGAAACACGCCAGCATTATGATCATCATCATCAGCCGTAAGACGTCCACTGCTGAACATAGGCCTCCCCCTTTTAGCTCCACACTGAACGACAACCTGCCATCTGCATCCACTGGATGCCCGCGACTCTCACGATGTCGTCGGTCCATCTAGTGGGAGGCCTGCCTACGCTGCGTCTTCGTGATCTCCACTTAAGAACCTTTCTTCCCCATCGGTTATCAGTTCTTCGAGCGATGTGGCCTGCCCATTGCCACTTCAACTTGCAAATTTTGATAGCTATGTCGATGACTCTGGTTCTTTGTCGAATATCCACGTTTCGGATTCTATCGCGCAAAGAAACTCCGAGCATAGCTCTCTCTATTGCCCGTTGTGTGACTCTAAGTTTCTCCAAAAGGCCAACAGTTAAGGACCACGTCTCAGCATTTTGATCACATCATCAGCCAATTAACGTCCACTGTTGGACAAGGCCTCCCTCATAGAGAGAGGTGTTGCCATAATCCCCACGCTTGGCAGGCGGCTTGGGGATCGCAGTACGTTCACCGTGTACTATTAGGACCCTGCTGCCCATCCTCCGGTGGTTCTGGTCGCAGTTTTAGGACATACCCCCCTGGGTATGTCCTAAAACTGCTGAAAAAAAAAATGCTGGAATTAGGACCCTTCCTGATTCCAGCATTTTGATCACGCGTCGCATTTCCATTTCATTTTAACAATTTTCCCTAAATCCTCTAATAATCCATCATCCAAAAATTCTATTCTTAACTCATCCCAAAACAAACCAAACAAACTTGTTTATTTCTCACAAAATATAGTATCCTAACTCCAATTTACTCGCCGCTGTCAGCTTTATTGATTGATCTCGAACATGCCACACTAACACCTGTTGCAAAACTGTTACAAATATCCTGCTGGTGTGCAGATAAAGAAAGTTAATTCAAAACGTGCAACTTTTATGTGTTTTTTACCCGATGGCCAAATCAGAAAAGAGGACTTTGTTGAAATGAAATGAAATTTATTTACTAATTAACTGGCCAAGTGCGTATCGAGACAGGCATATGGTAGGGTTCCGCAACCAAAGCCATATATTTAGAGAGTTGTTTAAATCAATAAATATATTATCAATGCCAAATACATTTTCCTGAATTTGATGTATGCAAATACTGTAATTTAAAGTTTAGGAAACATTGTCGAGAATATGTAAATAATTATCAATATAAAAAACCGACCTCATAAAAATGACAGAACCGGACCAAATTGAAATGGGGGGGGGACCACACGGGAAGCACCAGCTTTCAAATAAAAAAGACACATCAAAATCGGTTTACCCAGCCGAAAGTTCTAAGGTAACAAAAATATAATAAAAACATTTGATAACCTCCTCCTTTTTGGAAGTCGGTTAAAAAACCCGCCAAACTGGTGAAAACTGGTGCTTCCCAGTTTTAAAATAAAAAAAGAATCATCAAAATCGGTTCACCCACTCGAGAGATCTGAGGTAACAAACATTAAAAAACAGTCGAATTGAGAACCTCATCCTTTTTGGAAGTCGGTTAAAAAGGGCAAGTGCCTTTATTCACTAAACAAAATACAAGCTAACATTTAATCTACAAAAACAGTTAGACTGCCCATAGATCGTTAAAGATCTAAAGAATTATAATAATTTTAATATCTAAGTTTTTACAGAACATTTCAGTGCAGCATTGATTACTTACCTTAAAATCCTAAGTCCTACACTAATCACAGGGCAAAATCGTATCAATAAATCATATATAACCATCCCAACCCTATTTTACTTTATCGCACCTTCCAGTAACAGCCTTACCGCCCAATTACCCAACTCCAATTCCCAATCAGAGCAAATCGGTTCCAATTTCGCGAACTCAATTAAAACTATGGCCATTTGTAACGTCCAATGAACAAGAGACTGTGGGTACTTACGTCAAAATTTTAACGTCTTCAATAGTGCAGATTGAATCAAGACTAAATCGGTTTCTACTAGGAAAGCACGATCCATCGTAGGCCGTATCATCGCTTAACATCAGGCGAATTGGCGGCCAAGCGCAAGCCTATTTTATAATTAAAGAAAAAAAACTGAAAAAGAGGTTTTAGATGACTTGTCACAGTGATCCTGTAAGCTTACGTATTAGCTAACTAAGGACTGCCATGAACGTGCGACCTATGTATACTCTATACATATAATAAAAACTTAGAGACAAAAAAATCTGTAATTGCGACATTTAATAAAAACACACACATGGCGTCTTAAAATAAGCAGCTGAACACGTTAAAGCCCATTGCCACGTTGTTAAATTAAACTCAATAAAATTAACATTATCAACAAATATCTACCAGGTAAATTTATCACAAATTCCTTATTGTACTTGAAGCGACGTAGAAGCGGAATTACACTAGAAATTCATCAGAAAAACGTTGAAGCAGTTTTTAAATTTTTTTGCCTGTTTGTTTGTTTGTCCACGCACATCTCTTAAGCCACTAGACGGATTTAAATGCGGTTTTCATGAACATGTTTAGCTATGACTAGATAGGCTATGTTATTTTGCGCAAGGGCCGGATTAAGGGAGGAAAAAAGGGTTGAAGATTTATATGAAAATCTACGCGTAGCAACCGCAGAAGTCGCGGGCAACCGCACTAGTATAATCAAGCCAGTAATGTAATTGCCCTTCAGTGGGCAAAGTACGCACTCGATACGAAAAACACGTATCAAAATTCAGAAGAAAAATATATTTCGAAATTGAAATTGTTCTGAAATTCGATATGTATTTTATTAAACATCGAATACTCGTACTTCAACCACTGGCCTTTTGGCGCCAACATAAAAAAATGACGTATTCTTATGTGACATATATTATTTTTCTAAACATGCATATTGTTAATAATGATGGATTATTATTTATTAATTGTTCATCAACAGGCTCGATTGTGGGTGTGATATAATGAAGTAAAACATTTCTTTTTGTGATGTTTCCAAAACTCTATAAGTCCCATTTATTAAACTTTCGCGATTCGAACACATGTTTTCATATTTATCGGGACTTATATTATTATGTCAGCTCGTGACCACGGCCATTGTAACATGGTCAAAACGTCGAGCGAAAGGCATCTATTTTTACCTATATTTAATAGTGCGCGATAAGTCCCGATAAATATGAAAACATCTATAAGTCCCTCTTGTAAAATCTCTATCTACCATTTTAAGGCGCTGTGACTGGCTGACTTTTATGCTTTTGAGGGGGTGAAGCAGATGAAGTGGCGGCCGACTAGTCCCACCTACTGCGGGACGCACCGCGTGAATCTGGCAGATGCGCGACGTTTTTTACTTATACACATGTAATTTCGTCACCTTAGTGCAAAGCTCTGTTGGCCCAGCGGTTCAACACTGCGCTAGCGAGCCGTGGGCCTACGGTTCAAATCTGATCGGGTGTAGATATTTTTCTAATTTTTATAGCAGACAGATAATAAAGTGATCCTATAAGGATTCTGTTTTTTTTGCTTATGAGATACGGAAGCCTCAAAAAGTATTTAACCCGCTGCAAACGAGGGGGCGTGTGGGGTATCGTATATGTAGGTTTCATTCGTACAAACATACACACAATCATCACCTTTTACACACACACACACACACACACACACACACACACACACGATTCTCCTTTTAGAGACTGTAACACTTTTTTATGGTTCCGTAGAAATAAAAAGAACCCATATAAATTCGTTCTGTATATCCGTCTGTCTGTCTGTCCGTCCCAATTTATTGATTTATTTGAACTTTCACCCACGTAGTGATGAAAAATGGTGAGGACGAAGATAATGATGAAAAGTACCTATTTTTTAGGGTTCCGTATCCAAAGGGTTAAACCGGGACCCATATAAGTTCGTTCGTCCATCCGTCTGTCTGTCTGTCCATCCCAAGTAGGGCATGCAAACCGGGTACCCGAGTACCCGAAAAACCCGATTAACTGACTGATTTGAAAACCGGGTTTTTAGGATTAAAAAACCGGGTTTTTCGGGTTTTTCAAGTTTCTTTTATTCACGATTGTTTATGTTAAATACTACCAGTAGAACATTAATAAACAATGAAACTTCATAAAAACTTACTGTTTCTCTATTTCTTCTCTACTGATCGAATAAATTTAACAGTTTGACCACAATCTATAATAATAATTAGGGATTAGGGAGTAATATATGGTTAAGCTTTGGTTTGACGTTGCCTGAGTGAGGCGCTGTGAGCGCTACTAAGTGTTATTGTATGGTATTTCTATGATTTTTTGAAAAAAATTCTAATACTACGTATTTTAATGTATAGTCTTTTTCTTTCTCAATTTTCATGTTTTTGTGTTAACATAGCTAAATCAATAACCATCATCATCCCTCTTATTATTTTCAATATTTTGCTAAGCGTACGTTATACTAGTTCTTCGTATCAACAGAGATAAAAAAAATAAGAGGACTGCCAGTGCCGATTCAGCAACATTAAAATATATAGAGTATAAAAAATCTGCTTGTGATAAATCATCAGCGTGGTTTTAATCATTGCATGCCACGGAAGGAAGCAGCTCCAAGGGTAAAGAATGTAATAAAATGCTGGAGATGACAGGCAGTTCTATTGAATAATCCGTCGCGGCTTTTTACACTAAAAAGTTTAACATGCCCCAACGTAGACTAATTAGTAACTCCCGCTGTCTATCGTCATCGTCATCAGCCAGAAGACGTTCACTGCTTAACATATGCCTCTCTTTGACCTCCACACTGTACGACACCTTGCCATCTGCATCCACTGGATGCCCACGACTCTCACGATGTCGTCGGTACATCTAGTGGGAGGCCTACCGACATTGCGTCTTCCGGTTCGCGATCTCCACTCAAGAACCTTTCTTCCCCATCGGTTATCAGTTCTTCAAGTGATGTGGCCTGCCCATAGCCACTTCAATTTGCAAATTTTAATAGCTATGTCGATGACTCTGGTTCTTTGGCGAATATCCACGTTCAGGATTCTATCGCCCAAAGAAACTCCGAGCATAGCTCTCTCCGTTGCCCGTTGTGTGACTCTGAGTTTCTATAAAAGGCAGTTAAGGACCACGTCTCAGTACCATATGTCATCACACATTGATCAAAGACCCTTGTTTTTATGCACTGTGGTATCTTGGACGAGAAGATTTCACGCAATTTCCCGAATGCTGCCCATCCGAGTTTGATTTTTTAGGCGACCTCTTTGCCTAAGGACTTACCTAACTGAACAATCTGACCAAGATATATATAATGTAATGGTCAACAACTTCGACAGTATCGTTCTCTATAACTACCGGCACGGGTACAACATGGACATTGAACATGATTTTTGTCTTGTCCATGTTCATTTTAAGACCCACCTGTTGGGAAAGGCTACTGAGGTCGCTGAGCATTGTATTGAGATTCTCCAGTGACTGCCATGATAACTATATCATCGGCAAAACGAAGGTGAGTGATGTATTCGCCATTGATGTTGATGCCGAATCTGTTCCTAAGCTGTCTAAGTCTACGTCTAAGCTTGAAAACAACCTCCAATGCGTTCGTGAACTGTTTTGGAGAGATAACATCTCCCTGTCTCACGCCTTTCTGCAATTGGATTGGTTTCGTGCTCCTTTTATCGGATTGACATGGTGGCGTATCTTTACAAACACTTCAGCAGTTCGATATATCTATAGTCGATATGACAACGCTGGAGGGACTGCAATACTACCCAGGTGTCGATTTACTCAAAGGCTTTTTCATAGTCCGCGAACGCTAGGCATAATGGCCGATTACACTCCTCAGTCTTCTGTATAATCTGGCAGAGAGTGTGTATGGGGCTTATGGTGCTCCAGCCTTTAAGGAAACTGGCTTGTTCGGGAGGCTGGAAGTCTCAACATTATACCAAACGTTACTTGATTAATCTCTTGTTAGAGCTAAACAATAAGAATACGAACGTACGGTTTTTGAAATTGAAAACTCGAAAAAACCGGGTTTTTTAAATTACCCGAGTTTTGCATGCCCTAATCCCAAGCTATTTAGAACTTCCTAACCTCTATAGTAGACTAATTGTGCCCCGCGCGTTCACCTGCGTAGTAATGAAAAAAATGTGATGATGATGATGATGATGATGAAAAGTTGCCAAAAAAAAAACTCGTCATAACATCAGCTATCTGAAAGTGAAAATCCCATCCAAATAAGTCCTGCGGTTTTCGAGTTATAAAGAACATTACAAAAATACATACACACGCACGCACGCACACACGGACACGACGAATTATTTCAAAAACATTAGAAAAATAACAAAAAGAAAATAGTAAACGTGAGATTTGAACCCGGCGCTTACTAAGACGCAAAGAACTAATCCAATACGTCAAACCGTTCGGCCAACTGGACTATGATGATTGTGGTGAAATTATGCTTCATAAAATAATATATACAAACAAATCGTTACAAAATGTAATTTTCATTCGCCTGCCTGTTTAGTACTAACTTACTTGAAGCCTGCCTGACCAAAGAAAGCAAGGGTGAGCGCTATATTTTGTACATCGTAAATGAGCTGGATATAATTCTACTGGTAGGTGGGTGTCTATTTAAACTGGACGGAAAGCTATTTTGTATGGAAACGTCGCTGACAGTAGAATTGGTGTGACCTCTGCAAAGCGCTCGCTCGCTTTGTATAAAACTACTAGCCGTCCGCCCCGGCTTCGCACGAGTGTAAGCTCGGCCTTCGGCCTCGCTACAAAATATAATATAGCTTATGTCACCCGGGGATAGTGTAGCTTCCCAACAGTGAAAGAATTTTTCAAATCAGTTCAGTAGTTTCGGAGCCTATTCATTACAAACATACAAACACAAAAATAGGTACAAATCTTTCCTCTTTATAATATTAGTGTAGATGCTTCGACCAAAATAAAAGAATGGACGGGCCCTAACCATTGAACTTGATCAGTAAAAACGAGTCAAAACCGTCGGACATATACTTCAACACCTAATTATAAAAATGTACAGTATATATGTTACAAAAAATAGATATCGGTTTTATTTGTGTATTTACACTTCGGTAAAGCATACGAATTCATAATTTTGTCAGATGTTTCGTTATCGCGTAACAATAGACTCGTGTTTCACTTCCTACGGCTAGAGACCGACTGAAACGAAATGAGAGCTGGCGCTCATTTTGTAATCTTCAAAAATGCTCTTCTACTGGGCCCGTCCATTCATTTTATTTTGGTCGAAGTGTAGATGTAGAAAACTAAAACAATAAAACTCGGTTGTTTATATTGCTCTGATACATCGGCCACCGATACTTGGAAGTAAATAATTATTATGCCTCTAAAACGCACTCCGCCCTCCTCCCCCGCGCAAACCGTAAAGACTACGGGTCCTGTCAGCTAACCAAGATTTGAGTAGAGCCAATCTTGGTTAGCTGACCGGACCCGTAGGTCCGGAATGTAACTACACGTAAAGAAACCGTATCACTATGCAATGAATCCAGAACGTTCAAAGAAGAATGTAACACCTTTTTAGGGTTCCGTAGAACTATAAGAAACCCATATAAGTACGTTTTGTCCATCCGTATATCTGTCTGTCCATCTCAAGTTGTTTAGAACTTTCTAACCTTTATATCATAAAATAGGATCGTAAAAGGGTCGGCAACGTATTTGTGATGCCTCTGGTGTTACAAGTATCCATAAGCGACGATGACTGCTTACCATCAGGCAGCCCGTCTGCTTGTTTGCTACCTATGGCACATTAAATAAAAAAAACCGGACAAGTACGAGTAGGACTCGTGCTCTGAGGGTTCCGTTGGACAGAACCCTCAAAGCGCGAGTCCAAAACCTAAAGTTGAAATATTTAAAGACAAACTTAACTTTGTAGTTGACTATAAGGTATACATTCTGTTCTATACATTCCAACTACAAAATGTAAGTTTGTAATAGCAAAATAATTATTTTTAAATGATATAACTTCAAATTTGTAACTTTCAGATTTATTCCCATTAATGTGATATGAGACCTTGCCTTTTGCCTAATTTCATGATTCTAGGTCAATGGAAAGTACCCTATAGGTTTTGATTTCCCTGTGAAATCGCAAAATATGCGACATAAACGTTCATATCTTTTGATTGCGTTGACTTACAACTTTTATTTTTTTACAGCCGAAAGAAACCGTAGACCCAAGTATTTAGTATACATTTCAACTTAAAACCTTTACGCGTTCTTGAGAAAAAGGGTCTTGACAGACGGACAACGAAGTGATCCTATAAGGGTTCCGTTTTTTCCTTTTGAGGTACGGAACCCTAAAAAAGTAGTCTAACTGTGCTCTGCAGGCTCACCTGCGTAGTAATGAAAAAATGGTGATGATGATGATGATGAAAAGTTGCCGATTTTTTTTTTCTCCCCATAACATCAGTTATCAGACAGTGAAAATCCCGTCAATCAATCGAGTCTATAAAAAAAACATTACACGCATGCATACAAACACACGCACACACACACACGCACGCACGCATGCACGCTCGTACGTAGTCACGCACAAGGCGAATTATTTCAAAAACATTAGAATAATAACAAAAAGTAAATGGTAAACGTGAGATTTGAACCCGGCGCTTACTCAGTCGCAGAGAACTTATCCAATACGTCAAACCGTTCGGCCAACTGGACTATGACAATTGTGGTGAAATTATGCTTCATAAAATAATATATACAAACAAATCGTTACAAAATGTAATTTTCATTCACCTGCCTTTTTAGTACTTATAATCCAAGAAAACGTTGCAGATAAGGTAGTTACTTACTTTACAACTTCCATCAAGGTGTTTTTGTGTCATAAAGTTGAGATTATATTTTTGAGCGGTCAGCGGAACAAAGCGACACACGTCCGTCTAGCAGCGCGCCTCAGCGGTCTCTGTCACATCGCGTAAAAATAAAAGAGAAGTGAAAAGACGCCGTGGTGGCACGACGTTTCGTTCGACGCGTTCGAGCCAAGTTATGATTAAATTAAATAATAGTTAAAAAAATCGAATTTTTATCGATAAACAAAAACAATGATGCTATTTGTCACAATATTTACCAACATTCTTGTAAATTTTGTCAAGATTTGTTTATAAATTATCGAGATAAAATTGTATGCGTTTAGGCAAATTTCAAGCTTAGAGGTTATTTCATGATTTTTTTCTATCGAGAAAATTTATCGGAATCGTGTTTTGGATCCAATGGTCCACTCAGATATATGATCAAGATTAACACATAATTTTTTTACTGCTTCAAAATGAATACATTATCTTAAAAAAATGTTCTGTGAAGCCTTTTTGACTGTAAGACCGCCTTAATAGGACATGATTTAAACTTGACCGTGACTAAATTTGCTGGACCCTGTCTTTGACTAAGACTAGTTTAACAGCGCTGGTTGTGTATAACCAGCAACATGCTGAGTTTGGGTCGGTTTTTGTGACAATGGACCTGTATACTACCTACTATTTTAATATTTCTTGTTTTTATTTCATTGTCACAAAATATACTTTTCTGATTTCTAACATAATTTCATAAAACTCGAAAATAATTTAATTCTTGACATTGGTCAACATACGAGACGTAAGACGGCAAAAAATCCTCTCAAAAAAAAGAAGACAAAAAAAAATCTATTTCTAGCGATAACATCCTATCACACAACGTTCAACACATCGCATAAACTGATATTCTTTATGGCAGTAAACGGCATGCATTTAGGCAGCGGAGAGTTCTGCGGTCTGCGGCCCTAGTACGAGCACTTTCGAAAATATATTCGTTCCGTAAACGATAGCAAAATGTATGAAAAATTGAACAGCGCCTCTATCGGATGTAAAGGGAAACTGTATTTTTCGTACATTTGCTATCGTTTACGGAACGAATACTTTTTCGCAAGTTCTCGTACTAGCCCCACTGTACCTATCTGAGCACTGCGGTTCCGATTCATATTTCGAATTTACGACAGTCGATTGTTTGAGTATCGGAAACGTTCCGATTGAATTCTGTGGCGGAGTTTTGGATAACATATTTTTGTTAGTGCTGTTTTGGTACATTTTACAGCACAAAGACTGACAAACGCTGTGTTTACGTGTTGTGTTGGTTTTTATATACAAATGAAACAGCATTTTGTGCAGTATATAGAGTCCCAAATGTGCCAACAAAAATACCGAACCAAAACTCGGCGCGCGGATTGCGCTGACTTTTAGTTATATGGAAACCGCGATCCGACTACCACTCCACGCGATGCCAGTGCTACGATGCCCTAGCGCATAAGCGATTTTAAACACTATGCAAGCGACATAACGTCTAAATTGAGGTATATGTGGCATTATGAATTATATAATTGATGTTTACTTGTTTAGGTTTGTAAAACGACACTCGATTTTTTTACTGTTTTCAAGTAGAGATTGTGAGTCTATAGGTATTGTATCTCGATGACTGGGTCACAAATTTGGGTGCGAAGCGCTTTGATTCCACTTTTATTTGAAAATAAAAACTCGGTCTGGTAAAACTGAGACACATCGGTGTAAAAGCATTAATTTACAGAGTGGCCTGAAAGTATTTAGATTTTATTTCACTGATCGTATCAATATTTATACAGTTCTAAAAACTATATCGATCAGTGGCCTTAGTACGAGATCTTGCGAAAGTTATCGTTACGCAAACGATAGCAAATGTATGAAAAAATCAGTTTCCTTTCACGTCCGATAGAGACGCTGTTACATTTTTCATACATTTTGCTATCGTTTACGTAACGATAACTTTTTCGCAAGTACTCGTACTATGGCCACTGAATCTGAAATCTGAACAGATACGCAAAATCACAATTAAAAAAAACATGTGATAAAACACTACATGCCTCAACCACGTCATATTTCAAGATCAGGGGCCGGTAAAAAAAGAGGAAAAAGCGCAGAAGCGAATAGTTCGCATAATATAATAAATATTGTCGAAACAAAAGCGTATTGTGCGTTTAAATCGCGGCGCGCGCAGTGCCACGTCACGAGTCACGGAGCGTTGTCATTTATCAATAAAATGGAGATGTGGCCTAATAAATTATCAGCCGCTCGCAATATGTACCCTGGATGCAAACATCAGCCAGCCAAATTACAAGTGGAAAAATAACGGCATGTACATAACAGAGAATAATTGCGCGCGCCTGTCGACGTATAGTTAATTTAGCTTGTTTTGCTTATTTCGGTTATTTGTGTAGAGCTACCAGGCTACCATGAAGCGTTGGCAGGTCGGGTGTTCGCGTTCACGCCCCGTTCCAAACTCAAATTGAAAAGTTCGCGAATACGTAATGGTTACGTGCACTTTTTGTCGGATGGCTCAAACTTTTTGAGCTCATTTCCCAAACTTCAGGGACACAAAAAGGTCTAATTTTGTCATTCCCCGTTTTATGGCAAAAATATTTTACTTATTTCCCCTTCGAGGCAGCCGATTAATTAATGGTTTTAATTTCGAAAGTTTTTATTAAAGGTGGAGTTTTTTGTTTCGTTTTGGACTTAGACTATTTTTTGTAATAAAGCTGATGCTTAGCGTCCGTCTGCTTTCTGGGACGCCTACGGAGGATATTTTGTTCGCGAAAGTTAATCAAAGTAAGCTTATTCAAAAGAATATTTAAAGAAGGAAGCATTTCCAAAGTTTATTGGGTCACCGGTTAATAGAATCAATTTAATGCAAAACTTTACAGTTAATTTATGGTTTTTCTTTTCTTTTTAATCGAATGCATTTGGGGGAGAAATTTTATATTAAGAATGCAATAATACTTAAAACTTGTCGCACCATCTCTCTATTTATGAGAATGCCATTTTATGGTTCCGTAGCCCGATATGGAACCATTATAAATTCGTTCTGTCCGTCCGTCTGTCTATCTGTCTGTCTTTCCGTCCGTCCGTCCGAATCGTTTAAAACCTTCTAACTTCTATATCTATTAAGATAAGTGCATGAAACTTTGCTAAATGACAGTTTTAATATAGAACTCAATTTTATAAGAAAAAAATACATAATTTTGCATTTTAGGGGTGGCTCTGGTACATGTGAAATGGGGATTTAAAAAAAACCACTGCACTTCCATACATCACTTTAAAATTATTTTGAACATTTTCTAATTATGAATTTTTGAGTAACAGCGATAAAACTATAATAGTTCAAGGGGTTCTAGCTCAAAGGTTTTTGTAAAATGATCTTCACAAATAATGTTTCTCAATCAGTTTTCTCTGTGGTTAAATTATAAAAATGTATATGCTATGTCGAGATGATACATCTCTGAAATTTGGCTAAGTCCACAGAGCTTCGTTCGTTCGAATTTTTCTATAACTATCAGTTTCTGGACTATGACGATTGATGACTACAATTATGGCTTTGGTTACGGAACCCTACCTTGAACCCAACCGTAAACTTGACATACCAGCGAAAGTAAGAAGTATACATAATGATAACGAATCAATGTAGCCATAATTATCCTGGCATAAATAAAAAAATATAATTTATTAAAAAATTTTTGGACCCGGGTATGTCCTAAAACTGCGACCAGAACCACCGGAGGAAGGGCAGCAGCGTCCTAAAGTACACGGTGAACGTACTGCGATCCCCAAGCTGCCTGCCAAGCGTGGGGATTATGGCAACACCCCTCTCTATGAGGGAGGCCTTGTCCAACAGTGGACGTTAATTGGCTGATGATGTGTGTGTGTGTGATGTGAAACAAAAATTTACTCAATTTCAAATTTAACATATCTGTGGCGTCAAAATTGCGTTAGACATCCACCAATTAATTTCGGAAATCCTATTACAATTTCACTTAATAGAACTAAACATTCAATGGGCAGAAAATTTTGATTATAATCATAGCTATTCAAATAGTTTCATGAATCCCACTCCATTAATTAATTCAGTAATATAAGCAATGACGCCGAAATATGGTATTCATTAATTCAATGATTAATTTGCTTACATTTATCATATTTTTGTACTGGTTTCAATTAATGAAAAATTTGGAATAAACCTAACCTAACCTACCGATCGACAACTATGTTTTACCGTAAAGATCTCTTTTTTAATCGACTTCCAAAAAGAAGAAAGTTATCAATTCAACTGTATTTTTTTAAATGTTTGTTACCGCAGAACTTTTATCTGGGTGAACCGATTTTGATGATTATTTTTATTTATTTGAAAGCTGGAGCTTCCCATTTTGTCCCATTTCAATTTGGTCCGTTTTAATGAAGTCGGCTTTTTATATTGAGAATTATCAACATTTGCGTGGAAAAATATTTGAAACTGCACGTAATAATATTATTTCTTTCTTCAAAACTGTCGTCTAATTATTTTTACATTCTTTTTAAAATAAGTTCTTCTGTATATAAAATATGCCATATTCTTTTAAAATTATGAACTCCATTGAAAAGATCGTGACAGATACACAAACGTGCCAAAAAAATGACCGAACCTTAACTCGGCGCACGCTACGCATTGCGACGGTTTTTGGTAAGGCAACACGATTCGACTACAACGCCGCGCGATGCCAGTGGTACGATGTCCTAGCTGACAAGTGACGTTCAACACTATGCAAGCGACATAACGTCTAAATTGAAGTATAGTAGCATTTTGAACTGTATAATTGATGTCTGGGTATGTCCAACGACACTCGGTCATTTTTTTTACTGTTTTCACTTAGAGATTGACTCTATAGGTATTGCTTCTTGATGTGTACAGTAGTAGTAGATAAGATGGTATACGCTGAAAGACAGATCTATTGCCAGAGTTTTTAACGCCGCCCGAAGATCTCCGAAATGGATTAACGCTTGATCTTACAATAACTACAACTGGGACTTACGATACAATTCGACCTATCATATGGTAGATTTCAGTTGTAAATGGCATTTGTTTCGTTTCACGATATCTAATAAAACTTGAAAATATTTCATAACTTGACAAAGGCAAATGTACAAGATTTGCGATGCCAAAATTATCTGCAGAGGAAAGAAGATTTTCATACATTGTATGGTTAGTTGTCAGTTAATATCTCAACAAGATTTAGAGCTGCACCGTCAGTTTCGTGTTTTTAGAAACATATAAATTTTAATCCCGGACCTACCTTTGTTTATCTGCGCCCATTTCTACCACCCGAGTTAGATTTACAGCCTTCATAGCGACATTTGGTTTTTTACGTTTGTTGTTTTGGCCTAAAGCCCTGAATTATATTATTTACCATTTATAAATATCATTTTGTAAAATTATGTTTTAGCAATTCAGGTAAGGTATAATGTGCCTGTAATAGTGATTAGTGACAGTTATGCCATGGAGTTTCTTTGCCCGATAGAATCCAGAACACGGATATTCACCGAACAGTCAGAGTCACCGACATACTATTAAAATGTGCAACTTACTATAATTATGGTATACTTTGATTTATTTTTGTCTACACAATTACAGTTTTAATTCTTCGTTTTATGCCCGAATATATAAATACTTATTTCAAATGGTATAATTATAATTTAACAATGCATTTTGCAATACGGCTCTTAAATGCGTACGATAAAGAAAAAAGTCAAAGGAAAGTCTTTTCTAGCAGTGAAAATCAACAATCTAATAATAACAATATCAGAATCAATAGCTTTTATGTTCAGTGGCTTTTTCAGCCTAAAGGCAGATAGTTCTATTATGTTCTGCGTTTGTTTATTTAGGTATACATTCCATCGTAATATTCAGTAAAGGCGGTGCACGGGAATCTAATATTCTATTATTAGTGGAGCAGTTGACATTGCTGAGCTGTAGATTGCTATTTGCTTGAGATATGACTGTCGACTTCAGTCAACACTGAATGAAGACGTATCTTGATTAGTATCATGTTGGTAATGAAGATACAAGTACAGGTGACATTCTATATATGGCGTTGCTTGATGAGCTACGTAATAGCTCATTAAAACGTAGATTTTACTCATAGCAATTGTCTTCTATGTTTTTTTAATATGTACAATTTACATCCAATTTGGGAGAGTCCCATTGGGGTGGCCAAATATTGGTCAAAAAGCTTTAAAAACTTGACTCAAAAGAAGAACCTATTTGGGAACAGGGTTTTATTCACGAAGACCTTAAAAAACGCAACGCGTGCGTATATAGTACCCTAAACAGTGGGTACATTTTTGAGTGTTTTAGGGCCGATGGATGGAGAGATTGAGAGCCATTTTTTTTTTCAAAGATTTCTCTACACGTCTGATCTACCAGACACATGACCAAAATACATATAATACAATATCTCTTTATTACACACTGAAAATACAAATGAAACTGAAACTAACATCAAAAAATAAATATACGGCAGTATAGTGGGCGGCCTTATCGCCTAAAGTAACTTCTTCCGGGCAATCTTTCGATGGACAGGACTAAAAATTAACTAAAATAATGCGTGATAAGTCCCGATAAGCATTAAAACATGAGTTTAACCCTTTTTTTGCATTGGGGGATAAATAGCGCCATTAGTAAAGTTTTGTTTCTGATAACCTGCTGCCCTTGTGAAACGCAACCAAAAACTTTTTCATAGCGATGTTTTTACGGCTCGGTTATTTTGCTATAGCATCGTCTTGCTACCACGGCATTTTTCGAAACGGTCCTTATGATTACGTCACCAAAATTATCATTATGAGATTTTGTAAAGCTGAATATGTAGGCTACCTTTTTTAAGAAATCAGTAACGCATATTATCTGGGTTTCAAAATATTTATTAGGTTTTACGTACTTGTAAATCAAGTCCATAAAATTTTAGTGAAATACTTTTATGTGCTCTTACGACTAAAAATAGCAAACGTAGTTACTGAGAGCAAATGAATCGAAATAAGATTTGGGAGAACGAATCGCCCGTGGAAGCTACTTTTTCCTCGAAAAAGCCAGTTCGAGCCCTTTGAACCTTCATTTAACTAACATCCGCAATAGATGGCTCAAAAAAATCCTCCATTGATTGGGAACGAAATCTGAAACGGTTTTTAGATTGAATTTTCCAATTACTCGCGCCTCTCGAACAGAACAACACTTTCGCGTGGAGGCAAACATCTTTCGCCAATCTCCTACAACGGTGTTTACGTCAGCAAACACATTGGCTGCAACACCACCAGCGTATCTTGGTCTCACGTGTACCCCTCAGAGTTTCCTCACAAGGGCGTTCAGGGGGTTTTCACAGGTCAAAATTTAATGGTGCAGTTGTCATGACTGGGTTTATGGCGGAATCTAATATTCCATTATAACAGAAAAGAGGCTACAAGGACCATAATGGAGTGTACATTAGTCTCCGAGAATCAGTATCACGGCTCTGAAGAACGACGATTGTGAGCATTCAATTATGACGTTTAAAAGCATTGGTTAACAATTGTGAATGAAGGGGGACATTGTTTTTAAAGTATACTGAAAGCTTTTTAAGCATAATATATGTTGAATAATGCATGAAGCGGTGTGCGTAAAATTGTGTATAAGACGATTCATATTTTTTGAGCTGTTAAAAAATATATGAACTCGATATCTACTTTTATGACTGAAATAAAGTGTTGTAGTGTTTTGCATGAATTAAATTATTTTACGCATCAAAAAATTCACAGTTTTACCCTATCATATTTTTACCCAACGTCGGCGTTGCAAATCCAAAAGGATTATAATTAATATTTTTGTATCCGAGTATGATAATAAGATGAAACAAGAGAATCACATTAAAAACCACCTTCAATAATACATGAAATACGTAATATCGATTCTCCATCATCAGATCCTGACTTGGTGACAATGGGACCAAATCGGAAGTATACCCTACCGAAATTTTTTTTTTATTCGGTCAGCAGTTCGGAAATCGGTAAACATAAAAAAAAATACAGTTGAACATAGTACCATCCTCCTTTTTTGAAGTTGGCAAAAATGATTGCACCCCATTATTATGATATGTCATCGAATAAGTTCTTAAAACCAAAGTGAAGTTGGTAAGTTCACAATTTTTGGTTCAAATGAATCGTTTGCAAAATATGTTTGAAAAAAAACATAATATAAAAAAAAAAAAAGTGTACCGTTTGCATAATATTATGTTCTGAAAAAATACAAGCTTTTTTAAAATTAATAAATTTTTTGCCCTCTGCACTACAAAAGATTTCTAATTTCAGACGTTTTACTCTAAAACTCTAAGAAAACTCGAGACGTTAAACACGTAATAACCTTTAGGTGCCTAACTTTTTCCGCAACTTCGTTTCTAAATGTTGAAACTAATCAACCTTACAGCCCTAAATTTCCGATGCGTAAAGCCATCAAAAACAAGTAGCTATAGTGAGGGGAGATATATAAAAATATCGATACTAACGTCGTTAGTAATTTATCGACGATCCGTACAATACGGATCTATTGATAGTGTTGACATAATTATGGATTGTTGTAAATATGTTTTCAAAGCTTGCAAAGTTCCCCATAATAGGCATGATGACTAATATTTTTTTATTACCTCATAAAAAAAGCTGATCATCAATAGAGCTTATCAACGAAAACAAACCTTAAATTAGTTCAAAAATAAATAAGTTCTGAGCATTTTAATTTCATGCTAGACAGAGAGCGCACTATACTGAGCTATGACGTCAAGCCTCAGGCGCGGCATACAAATGCTATACTGACACACACTTTGTGAGAAAGGGATGGATCATCCCCTCTCTATCCCCACCTAAAACTTTAAACGCTCATATCTCAGAGATTAATCAGCCAATTCTATTTATTTTTTCAGTATGTGTAATGTATTTAGCTATATTCATCGCTAAGCTTGTTATTTCTACTAAATTTAACATTAGGCCACATGCCTAATTTAAGTAAATAAAGTGTGAAAAATCTGTAACCAACCCCAGTGTCAGGCCACCTAAACTAAAAACTGCTACGAGTTGTAAATGAGTTAACTTTTACCCAACTGTCATAGAAAGAGGATTATGGTTTTGGGTTCTACATATTTTTATTTTCCAATGTGACCTTTTGAAACGAGCTGGGTATCGGAATGTCGTTGGATTTTTCTTTATATTCGGTGTGTCATAGCCTACATTTTGAATGAAGTGAAAACATTAAAGCGTTATTAGGCATCGTTGAACGGTAAGGGGTGAAACTTATGGTTTCACGTCACCAACATTCTCCCACTAGATGGACCGACGACATTGTGAGAGTCGCGGGAATCCAGTAGATGCAGATGGCAGGATGTCGTTCAGTGTGGAGGTTAAAGGGGGAAGCCTATGTTCAGCAGTGGACGTCTTCTGCCTGATGATGATGAACATTCTAACGTGTTGTATTAGTTTTAACTTCTGTCGGCAGTCCTCATGAATGCCTGTTTAACAAACTTTAAAAAAGGAGGAGGTTGTATGTTCCACTGTATTTTTTAACATGTATGTGCACCGAGTTCTCTGCCAATTATGAATTGATTTTGAGGTTTTTTTTTGTTTGATAGGTCCATACTTTTGGTCCCATATAAATGTCATTAAAATCGGTTTTGTGGTTTGGTTTTTAAATCAATATAACAGAAAATAGTAAATGAAATTGCGTATTAACTAATTTTGAAGTTATTTTTTTTAATGAATAATGAATAATTTAAAAAAAATAATATTTCCAATGGTTGTCTGGAAGAGATTGCTTTTAGCGATAAGGCCGCCACTTGTGGCACTAGTTCGTAAGTATTTTCTATCTGTATCGTATGTAAATTTTATTTCTAGTGTACACAATAAAGAGTTTCCTTCTAGGTATCAATTAATTTAAATTATTTTATTATAATATGCTACTAAATAAATATCTACTATTTCATCACCTCAACCAAAAAATTATTTGATTCCGTTTCCATAGTAGCCAACAGCCTTTGTTTAGACACAACTCTGTATCGATAAGTCCACCCCATCCCTACTTCAAGTACAGTTCATAAGTGGTGCGGTCGAGGCCCGAATAGTAAATTGTTGACGTGGCAGCCATAAAGTTCGTCGTAGGCACTCGTAAAATATGCTGCTATGTACCGAATTACGGTACCTACATGAGAGCATTTAACTTGCTAATCTCGTGCAAGCAGTTCGAACTGTAAGTGATGTATCAGTTGAGACGAATTGAGGCGTAATTTTACCCTGCGCTAGTAATCTAAACTTGCAAAGTAAGAACGGCACTTGAAAGCCAGTTTCTAACCTAAGCCGAGCTTTCTACCCGACGACTTGAAGGAGGGGATTGTGTTTATTTATGTGTTAAATGCGTCATCCGTTTCCGTCATCATATAGATATAATCTTGTAAGTGACTGGGTAGCTCACGTCATCATAAATACAATATGGCCACATGTAAAGTAGGGATGACAAAATTAATTTGATTGCACCCCTACAATTTATAAATATTTTAAAATGAGCGTGAAGTATAATGCACGTGGTGCTTCTCCGATCCCGCACGTTCTCATTGCGCTCAACCGTCTCCTGTCCATGACACCTGATTGTGATCTGTTTGCGGATGAATGGAAGGATGTCTGGTCTGAATGTTTGAGGTTCTGTAAGAAGAGGGTGTACAAGGTGTATGATGATGATGATGAATTTAGCTAATGGACATAATTTTACGTTTGTATAATTGATACATTTTTTTGATTATTTTAGTTTTATATCGACAAATTTTTATTGACTTATTTGAATTATGTATTCATTCTAATCAACTAATGTAATTGGCTTTTTGTAGCCGTTTTAGTTAAGAACAATAAATAATGGTACATCGTTTTTGTTTTGGTGTACCGTTTGCGAAATATTATTCGGCAAAAATCACATTTCGCAATCATACCGTCGGGTTTTTAATATTTTCAAAGAGAGAAACGAGTATTGCGTCTAGCTCACACGGCGCTTCTTTGTTGCGCAAGATGAAAAAGATGCACGTATCATAAGATACACGCATCCTGCTATCGCATCCGCTCTCTAAAAAAATGCTTAGGTTCCTTGGATTTTTTTGGTTGAGTGTGTTGCCTCTTGTTGTGTTCACCCAAATTCACCATATTTGAAACCGTGCGTTAACCAATGGTTACTTTCAAGCTTGTCAAAAATAGCAAAAATATGACGTTATACATAACCTCAATACATAGTGGTAGGACTCTTATGCAGGGGTCCGCCTGGGGAAGTACCACACTTTTGCCAGTTATTCAACCGCCAAGCAGTAATGTGCAAACACTACTGTGTTCCGGATTGAAGGGCAATGTTTCCAGCGAAATTACAGGGCACACAGAGATTTGACATCTTGTATCTCGGGGTGACGCGCAGTGCATTGCCATCCAGGGTTTTGAACTGTTGAAGTTCAAAATTCTGAGTGGCGTTGAGCTGTTATGGGCAAGCGTGAAGAGCCATCAGGCGAGCGACTTCGCTCGTCTCGTCATTCAGTATCATGAAAAACAAAAAAGAAAATACAGTTTCTAGCTACCGAAGTTTTCTTTTGAAATTTTTGAATTTAGTAATTATTTTTGTAAAATTTACCGTTTCATTGTAGAATAAAACGGTAAATTCTACAAAAATAATCCAACAATCCATACAGTTTCTCCACACCGTAGGCACAAAAAACGTTACATTCAAAAGAAAACTCCTTACAAAAAAGTGATGTCATCTAAAAATGCATACAGTTCCTACTTACCGTAGGAAAAATAAAACATCTCATCTCTTCTCTACAAATATAAAATAATAAAGTCGCATTCAGTGTCTGTCTGTATATCCGCTAACTCCTCCTAAACCACGCAACATATTTTGATAGTTCTCACGTTCATCACAATCATTAAGATAATTTTTCACGGAAGATTTATATATATTATATATACTAGAACTTACACCGGTGCAAAGCCGGGGCAGGTCGCTAGTTAAATACAAAATTATTCCCACAAAATATGATCTCATCCAAACTCCAAATAGTACTAACCACATTAAAACTTGTGCAAAGTGTTGCAAAGTGTGGTGACTCCCGCTCCGGCTCGTTCCTGGTGCAAAGGTTGGCCATTGCCATCCAACGTGGTAACGCAGCGAGTGTTTTGGGTACCTTTGTGCCGGGATCGGTCAGGGGTGGGTTATTTGAATAGTTGTTAGTTTAATTGTAATTTGACTGAGTTTTTGAATAATAAATAAATTACATTTAAACTTTATATATAATAGTTATCAATATAAAAAACCGGCCTCATAAAAATGTCAGAACTGGACCAAATTCATAAATCATCATAAATCATCATAAATCATATATTTCCGAAAGAACAGCACATAAAATTCCTTATAGACATACAATATAGAAAAACACAAAAAAGAAGTCTGCATTGGGCCCCAAACTAGGCAAAGCCTGTATCTTGGGTACCCGGAAAGATCAGAAAGATCAGAACATACGTACTTCCAGAAATAGCGCTGACAGTATTTAACAGTTTCCAAATATTAGTGATAAGTGACTATAAATTAAAACGGAGAAGAGAACAAAACATTTATTACTATTTCTCATTCTTATTAGTATTATATTAGTTTTATGGTTAGTATTATATTATTATATTAGTACTTAGTATGTGTGTGTGTGTGGTTTGTGAGTATGTGTGTTTGGTAGTGTGTGTGTGTGTATGTGAGTGTGGGAGATTGCTTGTGAGTGAAACAGTGGATGCTTAGTATTTAAAGAAGCGTCAGCGTCAGGAGAACCAAGATGTATCTTGCGCAAAGACCTCTTTGCGCTTCATTTCGGAGAACCTCACTAGTCTTTCTGTTTGATCCCCGGATAGCGAGAGAAGCCATTTTTGTATTTTATTTTTAGATTCGGCGAATGTTTTGTTTTGTATGTCAATTAATTTACAAACAGAGTTATAGGTAAATATATGTACATATTTAGGTAGGCGGGTGGCAAACGTAGTATTTACTCTTGGAGAAGGCACATCACGAGAGCGATTTTGCCTACTAGGTTTGACATTACAGGACAGGTGATGACTTTTGGCAATAGCCCGCATGACAAAAAGCTGTCGAACCCTTAGCACCGAAGCTTCTTCGTACAGTTTATCCGTAGGATACCTGCGTGGCTTGCCCAGTAAAACTTTTAGCGCAGCTCTTTGTGCGCGTTCCACCTCGTCCATATGTGTCTTAGCTGCGCCGCCCCAAACGCCTATGCAGTACAGCAGAAGCGACTGGCACAATGACTTATAGACTAGCATTTTGACTTCATCATAAGCACATGCTCTTAAAAGCTTCATAATGTACAACATCTTACGGATTTTCTTTGAAACATACGAAATATGTGACGAGAAGGATAAGTTTTCATCTACCATTACTCCCAGGTATTTCGTTGCTTTAACTCTACTCATTGAACTGCAGGAGCATTCAGATAGGGAAGTTCGAAGATCACAGGCAACTAGACAACTGTTATTGTGTAATGATATGTCCGAAATCACAGTTCCCGTGGCTTCCGTGATATGGAAAGCAATAAAGTTGGACTTTCTGACGTTAAGAGTTAGGAGGTTTACGTCAAGCCATCGGGATAGCACAGACATTCCATATTCAGCTTTTTTAGTTACTGACGCCCAATCTCTAGCATGGAAAATAGCGGCAGTATCGTCAGCGTAACAGATAAGTTTACAATTTGGTATGTTTAGCCCGAAAATGTCATCCATGTAGATCGTGAAAAGAGTAGGAGCTAATATACTGCCTTGGGGGACGCCAAAGGCAATCTGCATCTTGCTGCTCGTGTGTTCTCCTATTTTGATAAGCTGATGTCTGTTAGATAGATAACTAGTAAACCAGCTAAGTGAACATCCTCTAATGCCAATGCTTTCAAGCTTTTTTATCAGAATCAATGTGGAAACAGAATCAAACGCCTTGGCCAGGTCTAGAAAGACCCCCAAGCACCTCTGCTTTCTGTCAAGATGAGACGCCACTGATTCCGTAAGCAGTTGAACTGCATCATCGGTTGATTTGCCCCTTCTAAACCCAAACTGATGTTCGCTGAGCAGGTTGTATTTTTCAATGAAATCCACTAGCCTCTTATTGACCAGCTTTTCGAGAATCTTTGAAACTATACTGAGAAGCGAAATGGGCCTGTAATTATCTGGATTCGTTTTGTTACCAGATTTGTGTATCGGAATAACTACAGCCGTCTTCCAGCAATCTGGAAAGATTCCTGAGGCCATGCTAAGATTGCAAATATGAATCAGAGGCCCGACCAACGAATCTTTAGCGTATTTTAGTATTAGAGGAGTAATGGCATCTAAACCTGGGGCACTGTGGGTTTTGAGATTTTGAATTATGCTGACAATTTCCCTGTGGTCTGTAGGGGCCATAAAGAATGAATTTGTGCTGTGGCTAGGAAAGGACAGTCTTTGGCAGTGCGATTCATGAGAGGTATTTAGCTTGTCTAAGATATTTGAGGCCAGGTGCGCCCCTGTATTTGCAAAATGTGCATTGCAGCTGTTTAAAGCTTCCTGGGGGTTAACTGTGCTCGTTAAAAGCTCATTTGCACCCTTTTTAGAACTTGGTATGTCACAAACCTCCTTGATGGCTCTCCAAAGACCTTTGGGATCGCCATGGTGCTGAGCAAGCTTCGCGTTGGCATGTTCGGTTTTGAGCCGGTTCAGCAAATTATTACATAAATTTCTGTACCGGGTATACGTTGTCTTAAGTGTTTCATTTTGAGGGTCTTTTCTCAGCTTTAGGTGGAGGTTATCCCGGTGTCGCATACACCTTATTAGCCCTGGCGTGATCCAAGGCTTAATATTGCTCTTCGAACGACTAATATTAATATTTTGAGTGTGTTTGTGAATGCACTCTGACAGGGTTTGGTTAAAAACAATGACCGCATCGTTAACATTGTCTTTTTCAAAAACTAGCCGCCAGTCCTCTTGTTTCAGATCGTTGGAATTGAAATGGGACCACACGGGAAGCACCGGCTTTCTAATAAAAAAGACACATCAAAATCGGTTTACCCAGCCGAAAGTTCTAAGGTAACAAAAAAAAACAGTCGAATCGAGAACCTCCTCCTTTTTGGAAGTCGGTTAAAAAACCCGCCAATGTCACCAGCAGTTTATAAGAAATAATTAGGACATGCCGCCATAAAGAAGCTAATGGTAGAGTTAGGAAACCTGGATATCATTAATCACACATAAACGACGTATGAAAAGAGCTTTCGCTACATCACGTTGCGATTAAGCTGAAAACATTTCATTTATAAATTGCTATGAGTTATGAAATATTTAGTGATCCTAATTTTATTCAATCATGTCATGGTGTTTAAACTTATACTTACTTACAAAATGTGTTAAAAATACTACGCGCACGCTGTGATACAGTGTGTTTTTGTCGGGACTTAGGTTCGTTCGGTTAGGTAGCAAAATACTGAGAAACAGGGTAGATCGTTTTATCTGTACCTAACTTTGAACTGTTCGACCAACCACCCGCCTTTTCAGTCTTCCCGTGCCCATGGTGCATGTAACTGCGCCAAAATATCGGGAGCTCCTGCCACAACCTTACCACGGTAAATATCCCGTAAATATTCATATAACTGTAACTTATAATGGGTTACGCGGAAAGGGCTTACTAAGCCGAAAGGGGTCCTAATAGTACCCATTATAGAAGAAAATAACATAAAAACTATATTGGTCAAAATATATGAAATCACTTAGTTTTCTTTTACTTTCCTTAAAACATTATCTACCTATTATTCCAAAAAATAACGGTTTCTGTAATGAGAGCGGGTGAAACCACGGGCGCTGCTAGTGCTAGATTTTTTGATTGTATTTTAGGCTTGCGTTTAACCGCCGCCGCTCATGTTGATGACGCGGTCTATGATAAAGCACGAGCACAAAAATTCTCACTTCAGTGAGCACGAGTTACGATGGATAAAAACAAAATCCTGCTCAAATGAAACCTTCCCTATCATCTGTAACTGCAAACCGAGTCGCTACGTTAGTTGTCAATACGCGCTAGATTGGGACAAAACAAGCTCGCCTATCGTTCATCGAACGGCGACTACGTTTCCAATCAAATAGGCGATGGGGTGTGCCAACCCTCATTTAGCATTGTTGATCGTACCCGTTACAGTGGCATTCGGCGTTTGATTTCAATGTACCTTGTTGACGTGTACTCTTCTTAGGTACTTCCTGTATTTAAATATACAGAATATGTGTAAAACAGAGCCAATTTAATAAATCACCTTTGACTTCTGTCAGTCTATTGTTTATTAGTCAAAGTAGAGTGCTTTTCATGAAAGAAGTCCCCCAGACGCAGCGCTGTCATCGCGTATCAATCACTAAGTTATTAGTATCATTTCTAGAGCAGCACTTTTAACAACTTGAGGCATCGTACACGACTCTTTAACGATGGCAAATTAATAAAAATCTCACTAGCGTCTAATCAGTAACAAAACCTGACAACTGCAACATGGAAATTTGTGCAGCTGTTTGATATGGGACTTCTTTAATGAAAATCAGTCTAATTCATAAAATTGCCTTCTTTTATCATACCTACGATAAAAAAAACTGTATTTATGAAGTATAAAAAAAAATTACAATAAATATGTATTTTTCACCGTAAAAGGTTAACGCATTTGTACAGTTCTAACTTTGAATAAATCCAATGTTGTTTTTCTTTTATCATATACCGCCAAATTTAAACGTATCAAATTGAAAACTTCTTTGTTTTAAATGTTACAATAGACACCAAGAAATGATTTTGTCACATTTTGGAAATTTACTCTCACTGATTTTATATCTTCCATAATGTGAAAATACGCGATCTAGAGAGCTGCAGACGGGAACAGACCCCTTAATAAAAAAAGTTAATCTATATCAAAATGTTCTTTAGGTACGTAAGTACTAAATATTTTGATTCTGTATCAACTTTTTTATCCAAGGAATGGAACAACTTATCAACTTTTTTGTTTCCTGAGATATATAATTTACTTCTTTCCACGGATAGAGAGAATATATATCTTCTAAGTCTGCGTGTTCCATCTTTGACTACATCTTCGCTTCTCACCAGCATGGTGATAGCAGAACTAACATGCACACCGCGACATAATCCTGTCGTCGCCCTGTCGAGCGAGAACGCGACAACGTGCCTACGGTTTTATATACGCCTGTCTCGCTTTGGCACGACAAAGCGAGTCGACAAAACCCTGTCGCGGCCAGGTGACAATTGTGATCAAATACGTGGGTGCCTAGTTCATTGCAAAAAAAAAATGGTTTTCCAAGTTGGTGCCAGAAAACTCAGGTTATTTTTTTTTATTAGCACTTTTATTATCTAAAACAGGATTACAACCAAGGTAACGTTACAAACACTAATAATGACTTTTTTAGTATATCAATTTCTAAAGGTACCTATTTAGTACATAATTTATTGAAAGCTTGGTTCATACACATTCACTCTATATTTTTGGAGTTATCTCCATTCTTTAGTGTTATATATCCCAGAGTCATACTCAGGATTTTCGAGTTTTCAATCAAGGAAACGTCACCGGTCCGTGTAAATGAACATCTACATGCCCGCATCCATTCCTCGTCTCCACCCGTCAATTGCTCGCCTAAATCAAGACCCTATTCAAATATTTGGTTCCTTAATCCGGAGGCCTCTGAATGAACAGCTTTTTCAAATATTTAGTTCCTTGCCAGTAGTGCCCTAAATCAAGAGATGCTAATATTTTCGTTTCTTGGGCTGGAACGACAATTAGACATTTTTTAATGCCATAGGTGGCAAACAACCTAACTGGCTACCTGATGGTAAGAGATCAGTGTCGCCTATTGATACTTGTAACACCAGGAGATGTGATATCTTTGGAAATAACCCTTATATAGCAAAAAAAACTGGCCAAGTGCGAGTTTGACTCGCGCACGAAGGGTTCCGTAACATTATCTATAAAATCGGTCAAAAAAACACGTTTGTTGTATTGGAGCCCCCTTAAATATTTATTTAATGTTAATTTAATTTAATTATTTATTTTTCTAAATATTATGTGAATATTTCAAGCGTCTACCTGTTGCTGTTATCAATATCGAACAAAATCAAGCAAAAAAATCACGTTTGTTGTATGGGACCTTAAATGTTTATTTTATTCTGTTTTTTAGTATTTGTTGTTATAGCGGCAACAGCGGCAAATACCTACATCATCTGTGAAAATTTCAACTGTCTAACTGTCACGGTTCATGAGATACAGCCTGGTGACAGACGGACAGCAGAGCCTTAGTAATAGGGTCCCGTTTTACCCATTGGGTAAGGAACTTTAAAAAACAGATGTTCCGTAGAAAAATGACATAAATCTCAATGCCAAATGAACGAACGGACGAATGAATGAACGAACAAATGAACGATTTTAGTTTTGGTCCCAAAGTATAAGTTTTTTTTATATTGATGAGTACAATGATAATCATCTTAATATGTCCATCATCAATAAGGTCTGAAGATAATCCCAGCGCCTAAGCCCACTAATTGTTAGCAGCCATACCTACTTTGCCACGATAATTTCTTTTTTTTAATCATTGTACTGAAAGCCACATTTAAAGTTTACGCTTGGTTGCACCATAGTAGTAGTTATAATTATATAATAATAAAATTTTGTTGAGACAAATTGATATAAACAGTTATTATAATACTCCGGACAAGGAATCCTGATTCCCGGAGCTAACTTCTTCCTGCGGTAAGTAGGTACAATTCCAAATCCAACCACTTATTTTTTTATTAATTTTTATTGTAAAATAGGCTTGTGCTTGGCCGCCAACTCGCCTGATGTTAAGCGATGATGCGGCCTACGATGGATCACGCTTGCCTAGAAGAAGCCGATTCACTTAAACTATTATACTAAAACTATCCATGCTGTTAAATAATTCAGTACAACAAAGAAAATTTTAACAAAAAAGAGATCATAAATCTAGTGATGTATTAAAATTAGTTAAATTTTGTATCAATATTTAATACCCTATAGTTAAAATAAAGGTTGATGATAAATTTGACGATAACAATAACGCTGACTGAACAGTTACTGCGATATACGTAGAAATAGCATAGTTAAAGTTACCAGGTCTAGACAAGAACCACTTTCTGTTAGCGTTAACGCCTGCGGAATCATACAATTTTATGAAAATGACATTAGCTTGAGAGATATCACGTGACTCCTAATGTCATTTTGATACAATTTTATCTTTCCGCAGGCGTTAACGCTAACAGAAAGTTGTTGCAGGGTTGCAAGTCACATAAGACTTTATTTACCCCGGATGCATAGATGGAATTAGGTATATTTTACGTATCTGACAGATATTTAGCATAAACAATAACACTAATCAGCGAAGCGTGGGCAGTTCCGGTTAACAGTTAAAAGTTAAGACGTCATTCAGCAATTGACAGATGGTGCAACATTTTTTTTGGCTAATCGGTACTTTAACTGAAATTTCGATGTTTTTTATTGCTAAAGTAAGATGGTGCAACCCACCCATAGTTGTGTTTATGTACTACAATTTCTATAATTTAAGTTACCAGCCGCTAATGATAATTGCGTCCAGAGAGCTGGCATGCCGGAAAGAAAGTTAAGATCCACAAATAAATAGAGCTGAGAGTACCGCGATTAACCTACACTCGCTCTCTTTGTCTCCTCCTTTAATATCTTTAAGTGGACGTAGGCAATTTTGCAAAAAGCCAAAAAAGGAAAATCCTCGGTAATTTGCGGAATCCACTCGCCTATAAATGAAATGAAATTTTTGACAAGAACAAAAAAGTAGAGTGAAACTCGCTTTCGTGCTGGAGACGTTTTTTTAATTCGGGTATATAATTCTTGAGCGCTAACGCTTCGTTCACACTTCACGTTCACTTATAAAAGATTTTTTTCTAGAGCCTAAGAATAGCTTATTGAATGCATTTTTGGTTATTACTGACTTCTGGACTGTATTACATGATTTATGGGCATCACATGCTATTTGTTTTTTCATCATCATCATCATCAGTCAGCTGTGTCAGCATGCATGCAGCATGTCCACTACTGAACAACAGCCTGCCATCTGCGTCTATAGCGATAACCGATGATCAAGAAAGCTTCTTGAGTGGAGACCAGAAGACGCAGTGAAAGTAGGCCTCCTACTGGATGGAGGTTTTTTTTACCTCATTTCAAGAGGTATTAAACATTTTAAAAAACGTTCTTAAATAAGGCGATAAGCCACAAACAACGAACAATTGATAGAAAACACACGTTCGGTGCTTTATAACTATAATTATGTGACAAAATGCCGCTTCATGCGAGTGTAATTGTATGATTTCTAAAAAGATTCTCAGGCGTAATAACTTTTTATTATATCTTTTTAAACATAATATAAAAACGTAGAGATAAAAAATCTGTAATTGAGAGATATCAAAAAAAAACATAACACAGTGCGTCTTAAAATAAGCAGCTGAACACGTTAAGATAGTTTTTGAATTTTTGTTTGTTTGTTTATTTATTTGTCCACGCACATCTCCTAAACCACTGGACGGATTTAATTGCGGTTTTCACGAATATGCTTTGCTATGACCAGATTGAAGTAAAGGCTATGAACTATTTTGCGCTAGGGCCGAATTAAGGGAGGAAAAAAGGGTTGAAAGTTTACATGAAAATCTACGCGTACGAAGTACAGCACTAGTCTAATATAAGTAAAATAATACTCACCGTTCTATGCTCAAATATAACTGACTAAGATATTTAATAGGTACCTAAAGGTCCTCTACATCAGACCATACCAAACATGAATAAAATAGTACTGTAGGCTAGAACCGTAATTACAACGCAATAGAGTCGAGTTTTCACTATCATGACTGACTACGGTGTTGGTCGGTGACGAAAGGGACTAATAGGCGTTGTTTCATATTAATTTATAGAAAGTACTAGCTGATACCCGCTACTAAGTACGCGTAGAGCTCAGCTTTTACCTCGCTATTATGACCCGCTCCAGGAGCACAACATTTCATCCAAATCAGTCCATCCGTTTACCGAACCGTTAAACATCCCTGCACAAATATTTCACGATCAAAATTAGCTAAATCGGTCCAGCCGTTATTAAGTTATAGCGTGACCAGGAGAAATAGGGTTTATTTTTAATAGATAAGCGATGGTGACCAAGCGGTAGCATGTGCGATTTACAATCTAACGGAACCTGGTTCGATCCTCAGACCTGCACCAATTACTTATTTAGTACTTAGATAAATTATGTGCAGTTTAGATGCCATTGCAAAAAACGGTGAAGGAAAACATCGTTAGGAAACAGGTATGTCCAACAACACAAGAAATTAATAAAAACAATAAAAAAAACAATTACAATTGTTTTTGAGATAATTAAAATTACATTGTTCTACAAATAAATAATTAAAATTACCTTGTTCTACAAATAAATAATTAAAATTACCTTGTTCTTGTCTAAATAAAATAAGCATGCACTTTTAAATAATAGATAGATATATAGATAGAAACTTTTTATTGTGTACACCAGAAATAAAAATTACAAACAGATAGAAAACACGAGCTAATGCCACAAGTGGCGGCCTTATCGCTAATAGCAATGTTAATAATGTTTTTAGTTTAACCTTTAATCTGTTTTGATCACATAATAAAACCCGAAAAAAATATGTGATTTTAAGAACTAGTTCAATTCACGAAGCCAACTTTACCTACGCAATCGCGGTAATAGCTTAGGTGTATACTCTACCGTTTTGATCCAAATTTTTTAAGTATTTTTTGGGAGATCCGTGACGGATGCTTAAGACATCTTCATGAAGAGCACATTACTCATTCGTTACGCTTCAAGAATCAGAGCATTCCACCTTTTTGTCAAAAAAGCGTTAATGACAAAATAATAATAGTTAATAATTACCAGCTTTTAAGAGAAAATTAGCATTTAATGAAATTTGTATATGATGGGAGCACTGGATTTGACCTTTTTCGGTCGAGGGTTTTTTTTCTAAAGAACATAGTTACATGACTAAAATTAAAATCTAAAACCAGGTACTTAATATTAATGTTAAAAAAAGCAAACTAAAAGACTAATCTATAAGCTTCTATGTGTTCAGGAAATGGCGAGAATGCTTACAGCATTGTCATGTTGAATGTCAATGGTTAGTTATTGGCCAAAGTTGGTACCAACATTCTGGTCAGTTGTCTTCATGCATACAATAGGGTGTTTTGTAGATGAATGCAAAGCAATAATATAAAGGTTTTTCAATTGTTAAAGTTTTATTTTCAGTGGCACTAAACTATTGTGACAAAGAGTGACGCTAACCATCAGGCAAGTGACTCGCTCGTTGCGATAAAGTAAAAATAAAACCTTAATCAACGTTAAAACCATAAAATCTATTCCACACGTTTACCGCGCACAAAGTTAATTAAACCTTAATCCTTTTAAAGAAAAGCTATTAAAATGCTTCCCACAGGAGCCATGTAATCAGTCATTAATATTAATATATTTACATACGCTCAAACTTTCATTAAAGAGAAAATATGTAAATTGAACGAAAAAGCAAACTTTGAATGAAAAAGTTGTCCCCACTATGCTAGGCTCTAGTTTTGAAATTGGACGGAGCGTTTGTGATGCAAAACTGGGCACAATATATTCTTGCCTGGAAAAGTAGGTACCTACTGTATACAGAGGCGTTTTAAGGCTCTTTTTCCCAATTACGGCGTAGGCCAGGTCAAAAGGTGGATTTGCATTTTTATTCGACGTAGGTTTCAAGGGATTTTTTTTCAAGTTTGAGTGATGTTCAGTAATGAAAGTGATCAACGTTTTATTTGAAACAATTAGAGCGGAATGGAACAATAAAAAAGTTATTAAATCTTGTTGAATAAAAACGAGAAGGTTTACACAGATCTTAATTTTGATAGTGGAAGAAGATTGAGAACTTTTTTTGGAGAGAGACATTTATAATTTACTAATTTTGAACGGCCTTACTTCAAAACGTTAGTTAAGTTAAGCAATGCTTAATGTTGCTCTGACAACTTAGCTAGACCAACGTCAAATGAGACACAGCAATTTTAATCATCGCTTAACTTAATCGTTTTATAGTAAGGTCGTGGATCTCTGCATTTGATAATTTCTTTATAACCCAGGTATATGATTAATGATGAAACACATTTATTGTATCTACCTAACAAGTAGATCAAACCGACTTCAAAAATATATGTAAAATGTAATATATGCCTATAAAATTTAAGGGTTGCTTTCGATCTCCTTGGGATCCCATCATCAGATCCTGACTTGGTGACAATGGAACTAAATGAGAAGTATTTTTACCGAACAAAAGTTTTTTTTTTAATTGGTCAACAGTTACATACATAAAAAACGGTGGAGAATCGTCCTCTTTTTTGAAGTCGGGTAACATACATATTTTTCAAGTTTAAAACCAAACCACTGAACCGATTATGATGAAATTTCTATGGGACGAATCTGAAAGTATATCCTTACAAAGTTTATTTTTGGTAAATTATAAAAAAAATAAAAAAATTGGCTTATAAATAACGGAGTTCTGAGGACAAACATAAAAAATATATACAACACCAAATTGAGAACCCCCTAATTTTTTTGAAGTCGGTTTTTCATACTTTTTAAAAGTTACGTTTGAAAACTTTCAGATTTATGAGTTGAAAGCTTAATTTTTCAAACAGAATTCGATAAATTCACGAACTTATAATGCCTATTTACTAAGCACTGTGAACACGCCAAGTCATGTTCGAAGAATTGTTTGATTTTAATTTAACTTTGTCGGAGCCACATCTGAACGAAAAGGAAGATCGTATCACTAGAAATACTTAATATTGTTCAACAATGTTGTTTTCGTACGTTATTAATAATGTTGTTAGGCATAAACAGGCAGTGTGTCTTAGATAAGAAGTGATGTGTAAAATATGTCAAATAGATGTTGCATTGGTTTCTCCCACGAAATTTCTCTCAGGCAAGCGTGTTCCACCGTAGACTGCGTCTTTTCTTAACGTCAACCGAAGTGGCGATCAAACACAAGCCTAAATTTTATTTTATTTTTCTAATCAAGGATACCAAAACACTCACAATACCAACCATACTCGTACTTGAAGTGAACTTCCTGTATATTGTTTAACGGCGTTACATTTAAGTTACGTCTCGGGTATCGTAAATACGGCCGCTTGCGACGTTATCTTTTAACATAACGTCCGTTGGGACGACGTATTACGCAAATAAGTTTCTTTTAACGGCGTATAAGGAAATTCAACGGTAATATCGAGTAAACAGCGCGGCGAAGAGATATGATATGGAATTTTGAAGGAAAAATTCTTAAGGTGCGAACTCAATACGTAAGACTGTTATGCGACATGACACAAGTAATAATTTTATTTTTCATTTATCGTATAACGATTTTTATGTTCATGAATCGTTGATACAGTATTTACATTTACACTTTTAAAGTAAAATATATTTAGAAATAGGGTTGAACACAGGCTTGACCTAACTTGAACTCCACAGCTAATGCCAGGTGTCATAATATAAAATAAAAAGTGTATTTATCAAATAAATTCAAATATTAGAACGAGAAACGAGAACATTTCATATAAATTATATTATTTTTTGTATGAAATGAGTTATTCATTAGAATCAGAATCAGAAATCATTTATTGTCAAACTGTGAGTATAATATATGTGCGTAAGTTCTTAAAACACGTGAATACGTACATCGTGAATATTCTCGGTATGTTTGAGTAAGTGCAAGTCTTGTGACAATCCGGTGATTGATTCACGTTATGTGTACTTCGGATGTGTCTCAGCCCACAATGTTACATTCGTGTAATCAAAAGCCTCTTTGCCTACCGAGACCTACATTGAATAAGAAAATTCTTAAAACAAATTGTTTCATGAGAGTTTTACTGAATTAAAAATAAATTCCCGATATCCCACTAAATCTCTCTCGGAAAAATCCTTTAATCCCGTAATAGAGTTTTTCATCACTATTAAAAGAGGGCATTTAATTAATTGCTTTTAGAAACAACCACACGATCGTAAACGGTCCAAATACAAGTCCATTTATGTTAAAGCTGCGTATTCATGGAGACACAAATGCTAGGCAACAAATCGCACAACATTTCGTAAGGAGATTTTTAAACGTAATAATATTTGCAATGTCAATTTGATGCTTACTCACTTAAATTTGTAGTAGAAAAACTATAACTAAATTTCGCAATTTCTGGTAAATTAATTGGCCACTAACAGCGTTTTGCGAACATTAACTTTCCGCAATATTTCAATAAATGGAAAATATCTTCTTGCCATCGCTATGACGCATAATGCGTTTTCGACAAATTTCATCGCTATCAGTTCAGATAGTTATAGAAAACAAACAAACAGTGACAGAAAGACAGAACTTTCGCATTAACATTTAGATAAATATATAGATAGAAACTTTTTATTGTGTACACCAGAAATAAAAGCTACAGATAAGGAAACTTAAGAGCTAATGCAACAAGTGGCAGCCTTATCACTAAAGGCGATCTCTTTCAGGCAATCATTGATTGGATGGATAAAATTAACGTATAGGTTAGACGGAGAATGGTACATAATACGATATATTATTATGGTATGGAGTATATTATTACTAGATAATAATATCATGTGATTGGCTCTTAATTAATAGAAAAAAAAGGATTATTTTAACCAAAAAAAACAGTTTCACAGATTCAAACGCCAAAAGCGATAGAATGTGTGAGGAAGTCTTTAACTTAAGTACATGCTATAGTTACGAGCAACAGTCGCTGAACATAATATCGCGTAGTGAATACATACGCCTTTTTACCCATCGCCAGTAAATCTCTCAGAATTAAGCCCGTCGGAGCGAACCCTGCAATTTATTTTAACTAAAGCAAGCCAGCAACTTTGCTGGTCATTTGCATATTTTCATCATATTTGCCGTGGTCACTAAACGAATTAACGTTACTTAATGATTTTATTATATTTGCAGAGGACGACGACGGTTGCTTTTACATTATAACTGAGCGGTATGCCGCGTGAAATATACACAACTAGCTGCGCCCCGCTGTTTTACCCACGTGGTGATGAAAATCGGTGATTATGGTGATGCTGAAAAGTAGCCTATGTGTTAATCCAGGACATAAACAATGTATATTCCAAATTTCATCCAAATCCATCCAGCCGTTTCTGCTTGATTGAGTAACAAACATCCATCCATCCAAACTTTCACATATATGATATTAGTGTGATAACATTATACACATCATCGGCCAATTTACGTCCACTGTTGGACAAGGCCTCCCTCATAGAGAGGGGTGTTGCCATAATCCCCACGCTTGGCTGGCGGCTTGAGGATCGCAGTACGTTCACCGTATACTATTAGGACGCTGCTGCCCATCCTCAGGTAGTTCTGGTCGCAGTTTTAGGACATACCCGGGTCCCATAACAACAACATAACATAACATTATACGTAACTATATAATATGGTAGTGCTGTTGTCCGCGACTTCGTTTCGTACGCGTAGATTTTCATTTAAACTTTCAACCCTTTTTTCCTCCCTTATAGATATAGTCCTGCAGGTCTAGCATGGGCCGTGGACAGATTGTCTTTCCACCGTTTTTATCCCGCTAGAAAGAGACAAACGTATCCATATTCTAGCACTGTCGCGTCTACGCGCGGATAAAAACGGTGGAAAGACAATTTTTCCATGGCCCGTGCTAGGCCTGCAGTGGTTTGAGACATGTGCGTGGACAAACAAACAAACAGATAAAATTGTTAATAACTGTCTTAACGTGTTCAGCTGCTTATTTTAAGACGCTCTGTGTGTGTTTTTTTTATGTCGCAATTACAGATTTTTTTATTTCTACGTTTTTGTTATATATACCTATAGATAGATATAGAAGATATAGAATTCACGCGGCATAAGGTTACGCGGAAATGTACTAATCCTATTATAAGAAAGGGGTATATTAAACCCATCATAATGAACTACTTGTACTATGGGACCAAATGTGAAATCACGAATACACAATGTGGACAGCGAAAAATTATTTTTTATGGCGCTTCGCACCTCGGGGTAAAAACTGATATGGAAATAGTTAATATCCTGGATTAGCACATGAAATACTTTTTATTCTGGAAAAAATTACTATTTCTGTACGACAGTTTTCAAAACGAAACGCGCCGAAAGGCAACTTCTCTCTACCTTGATCTCAGAATAATAAAAGAGCATAGAATCCGTCACCTGATTTACAAAGTGAACCTGTACAAGGCTGTGTGTCAAATAGTATGTAGCCTTTCGAGCCTTTTACAGGTTTCTAGTACATTAAAATAGTGTACTCTAAAATTTGCCGTCCTGTCAAAAATATATCTGTTTCGTTCTAGTAACAACAATTTTGGCATATGAATAAAGAATGTAACATGTTTAATTCATTTGTGGTAAATTAGCACTACTTCTATGGTTTAGTTTCTGAAACTATGACTGTAGGCAAGAACCAAGATCGATAATACTTTTATCCACCACCACATTACCACCCATACATTATGGACTTTCCTTGGATACGTACCAAACGTTTCGATTCTTCCTTGTTTCTGAGAGATATAATCTGGGCCTTTTCAAGGCAAGAGTGAATAGGTATCTTCTAAGTCTGCGTGCTTCATCTTCGACCACATCGTCGCTTACCAACAGGCAAGTTGATGGTCAAATACGGACTTATTCACGATAAAAAACAAAAAAAAACTATGCCATAGGCTAGGGGCGCTTTGCATTGCAACTGTTTTTTGCAACTGTGTGTTTATTGAAATCATTACAAAAATAGGCAATTTTTCTCAGCCATTAAACGAAGTATCTAACTTCATCAAGTAATTCAATTCTCAGACAAAAATTCACGGTAGCGACCTAAAACTTTGTACATTACAAAGTAACTTTTGAAGCACGTAATTCACTAAAAAGAGGCTCAAAAGAGGTGTCGTTTGTTACGAAATAACATTTAGCAAAGTGTCCGACACAAAAGGTGTACGTGTCGTGAGGAACTTGTGCAAGGGATGTCAAAACAGCCCTACATTTTATATATATGACGATAAAACTGTTTCAAAGATTTTCGAAAAGAAATCGGGGGCTTCTACTCGAATGCCTCCCACCTTTTTATGGGTGTAGCAAAAATGGTTCAACCACGGTACACCTTACCTTATAATCATTTCAGCCTATCATGTGGGAACAGGAGTGGGAACTCCTGGGACTCAGGCCTTCTCTCAGAGAGAAGATGGGCCCTAATCTACCATGCTGGTCCAGTATATGTTATAAGTTGTAAAGATTCTTAAACTTACCATATCAAATTTGAAATGCCTTAACCTAAAGCCAGATATTTCAATTTACTGGACATTTTACAAAATTAAAACATTGCAGCATGGTGATCAAAAATTATGATGATGATGATGAAAAATACTTTAAGACCTTTCTCATACTTACCAAATAAATACACAAAAAAAAAACTAAAAATCAAAAAACCCATTAAAAAAAAACTATCAAAATTTCACACACAAACACTGTGACACGAGATTTTTATACATATAGAATTTATACGTTTTATTATTCGTTTTACATCACCCAAGCTGAAAAAGCCGGATAAAGGTATAAAGTCTGGACATGTCCGGACAAATCCAGACGGATGGTATCCCTACTTAAGCTAGAATGGAAGCTGGCTTTCAAGTCACTGGTTTTGTCTCAGAAGCACATCTTTAAGTATTTGGTGACATATTTTCAACGTGATCGTGAAAACTAACCAGCCAAGCAAGCATAAGAAAGTACATGCCCTACTATACCTAACTATTCCTATAGGTTCTTATTCTTTTCCACTTCTTCCGATGTGGAAATTGACCTCGTCAGTCAAGTACTTAGCTCTCTTCGTGAACTGGGTGTTAATTGTACACGTCTATGTACGTGTTCCATGCCATTCTGAACAACAACAAATAATTTTACTCAGGCATAATGCAAAGTAAGCTATAGTGTTGAATCTCAGAGGCTATCGAACTAGTCGGAGATTGTGTTACGGAAGCCAATGGCATCTCTTTAGCGACTAAATTATACCAAATTTCTGGGTGTGAATCGGTTATTTCTAGGAACGAGTACTCTATCGTAGATCATCGTTTAACATCAGATGAGATGGCGGACAAACGCAAGCCTATTAATATATAAAAACACAAAATAGAAACCTAGTGAAGAGCAATAAAAAATATCTACATAAAAAAACGACTTCAACAGAACTGGACCAAATTGCAATGGGACCAAATGAGAAGCACCAGATAAAAAAAAACAACATCAAAATCAGTTCTGTGACGAAAGTTCTGAGGTAACAAACAAAAAAACTGTCGAATTGACAACCTCCTCCTTTCTGGAAGTCGGTTAAAAAGAGAGCAATAAAGCGATATTCAAAATGTATTTTATTTATAACACTAATATCATATTATTTATGTGAATGTTTGGATGGATGGATGGATGGATAGATGGATGGATGTTTATTACTCAATCACGCAGAAATGGCTGTATGGATTTGGATACAATTTGGAATATACATTGCTTATGTCCTGGATTAACACAGGCTACTTTTCATCATCATCATCACCTATTTTTATCACCACGCGGGTGAAAACGCGGGGCGCAGCTATTTTATTTATAACTTCAAGAAGAACAAGCATTCAGAAGATCGTTAACTTATTACAGCAAATATCTTTCTTATCAGCTAACATTTCTATAGTTAAAAACATATTTTAATATTTATGAAAACGGATGACAATTCTGCTAAACTAATACCAAGTAAAATGCTTAATTTTGGCTTATCTTACCCGTCTTACAAAGTGGTCTAAAACTAACATAAAATGAAAATAAATTTTCCAATAGACTTGAACATTTTAGAGTTATATCTCCGATGAAGTAGACAGCTGGCTTTTACGACATGTCAGAGGCCATAAAATACATTGCAATGCTGTAAGCGGCAATATAGGAGACAGTTTGCGAAATGTATCTTAGAAAGCATTAGGTAAATAGATCTTTGGTAGGTTCATACCAGAGTTTATTTTTTAGATATATAGATAGTTACAATCTGGGTGTTTTCAAATCACGAGTGAATCGGTTTCTTCTGGGCAAGCGTACTCCATCGTGGACTGTAGAGTCGCTTAACATCAGGTGAGATGGCGGTCAAACGCCATCAGCCTATTATTACATAAAAATATATATATATATACGATGCACAGAAGTAGGATTCTTGGACGGAATCGGGTTTCTATTTATGAGGATGATTATTTACAACATTTTTTTCTGCCGCTGGATTTATGATGCCATTTTTAACACGTTTTTAGTTCAAAGCTTTACTTCATAATTATATAAACGAATCTTGGAAGTCGATTTATCTATGTACCTATCTATTCTATCCGTATATATAAAAGGCGATGTGTATGTATGTTTCGGAGTCTATATCCCTATAGACTCCGAAAACGGCTAGAACGAATTTAATTAAATTTTCAGGCAATCTTCAGATTAGCCCAGCATGGATCCTACGTGGAGTTTGATAGCGATCGAATCAACAGTTTTTTTTGTTTTAATATTTTTCCCACAAAAAATATATCATAAAAATTTAAGCCAAAGGAGGTTGATGTCGCTACAAGTGGTTGGTTGTTTCAAGGAGGTTTATAGCGCGGGTAAAACCGCAGAGTGCAGCTAGTTTACATTTTGTGTAGTGGTAGGACTCTTTTGCAAGGGTCCGGCTGGGGAAGTACCACACCTTTGCCAGTTATTCAACCGCCAATCACTGATTGGCAATTGTGTTCCGGATGTGTGAAGGGCAATGTTTCCAGCGAAATTACAGGGCACTAAGAGATCTTATATCTCCGGGTGACGAGCGCAGTGCATTGCCATCCAGGGGTTTTGAACTGTTAAAGTTCAAAATTCTGAGTGGCGTTGTGCTGTTATGAGCAAGCGTGAAGAGCCATCAGGCGAGCGACTTCGCTCGTCTCGGCTTTTAAAGGTGATTTAATCGAGTGTGTTCATAACTTTAGTTCTAGATAACCAGTTTGAATGTCATCAGCTCTTTTGTGTGTTTTTATTTATTTATTTATACTTGTTCTTAGACCTTCCAAGCAGGAAGGTAGGTTGGAAGGTCCAAGTATTTTTAAACATGTAATATACGCACGTACTCTTGTATATATTGTCCAGTCTACATTACGCATACGTCTATTAGTATGTGTTGTTTTATGCTTCAGATTTTCAACATCTTATTGTATCCAGTCCATATAAAAATTCTTTGTCACTTTCTATTTGTAGAAAGCTAACACAAGATTCAATATCTAATATTTCTGCTGACACCTTTGTGTTAGAAAATATGTTGTTTAGTTTGGGAAGTTTTAGGTCTGCTGTGTAAATGTTGTTTCATCAGGTTGGTTTAAATTTCCTTGACGCTGACAAATTTTTTAATACAGTTATTTTGTTACAGTTTAAAAAACTTAAAGACATGCTTTAGTTCTTTTGACTTGTTAAAACAAACATAAGGAATCCAAACTCGAGGGGTCATATTTGATTTTTTATTTATTTATTGATTAATAGGCTTGTGTTTGACCGCCAACTCGCCTGATGTTAAGCGATGATGCGTTCTACGAAGGAGCACGCTTGCCTAGACGAGATTCGAATTTGAACTGACATCTACTTGCAAAGTTTCCAATCGATACTTCCAAGATTGTTAACATTGCTAAAGCATGTCAAAATAACAGTTAATATTATACACTGTTTTAAACTATCACGGTTGTTCACTAAAGTTAAATGATTATTTACGGGATATTTACCGTGGTAAGGTTGTGGAAGGAGCTCCCGATATTTCGGATATTTATATCGGGAGCTCCTTCCACAACCTTACCACGGTAAATATCCCGTAAATAATCATTTAACTTTAGTTAATATTATGTTAACAATTTTATTATTCAAATTTTTACTAAACGAAACAAAAAAACACCAAGATTTGAATATTTGTTTTTGTAAAATGATGTTCAAACAAAATGATACCTTCTCTTTTCTTTGTCCTAAAACTCAAGACAAACAATAAAAGCGAACAAATAAATATCACTAAACGGCAAAATTAACGCTGTTTCTGAACTTTGAGCGGATAAACTTAGGACTTACGGAAGTTTTATTTCACAATAAAAACAAACTTGCTTCGGTCGTAAGAATGGAGGGTCCAGTAAAATTTGATGGGCTCCTGGTTACAGATCAACTGTTGATGGGCATAATCAAATCAGAAGACTGGTCTCTATTTCAAAAAACATTCCTATTTTAATCTGTAACTTTGTCTAGCTTTATCAGAAGTAGAGACAGCAATGCCAAGTTCGCGTAAACATTAAAATTAGGATTTTTTTGAGATTGTACCATGCCTAAGAAGTCTGTGTTCTGTGAAATATTATTTTGACATGTTTTTGCAGAGGCACAGATTTTCGGAGAAAGGTTGCTGAAATTCAAGTAATCGCAAAGTTTCTAGATTTACTTCAAGTTGTAAAGGTTACATTAACAATGCTTATAAATTGAGTGATGAGTATAATAGCAGTGCCTCGAGATTTTCAATATGATTCAGTTTGGAAAACATTGAGTACATAATTGATAGCATAATTGTCTTGTTATGGAAAAACAGGCGATTTTTAATGTTTGAACGATTCCATGAAAAAGCTTGCCCAGAAAATACTTGTTCGAAAAAGACTTTTTGGCGAAAAAAAATCATCGTAGTTCTTTTAACGTTCTTCTGGGGCCTTACGGCTAACTCTAAACCCTTGAATTAGCACTAAAACAGCGCAGTTCGGAAAAACACGTGAGCATGAACCTTAACGTGCCGAGATACGGTTTGTGGTCACGCAACTTTTCTCATCACCTAGACAGAATTAAGGCCCGTGATCTGTTTTACCCACGTTGCAATATTCGGTAACATGTCACATACGATCTCAAAATAAAACTACTCTTATCTGAGCATATAATTTTACGTATTTTGATACTAATTTATTGAACTTTTTAATTGAATTATAGGCTTTTGATTGACCACCACCTTGCCTGATGGTTGACGCAGTCTGCAATGGAGCACGGTTTCTTAGAAGTAACAAATCACTCGCGACTTGAATACATTTAGATTGTAAATAATAAAAAGGGCCGTAGTTAAATTATTTGTGGAAAAATAGGAGCAAGTTTTTAAAATATAATATCATGGAAATTGCACACTGCGATTCACACAATGTTTCTTGCCTCATACCTGTAAAATGTGGAATGAGATACCTTTCGTAGTGTTACCGAGAAGCAACAACATGGGGTTCTTCAAAAGGCAAGTTAATAGAGTCTTACAGGGTCAGCTACGTATTTGTGATGCCTCTGGTGTTACAAGTATCCATCAGGCGGCACGTCTGCTTGTTTGACACCTATGGCATTAAAAAAAACTTCTTGTATAGTTATATGATTATTTACGGGATATTTACCGTGGTAAGGTTGTGGAAGGATCAGGATCATATAACTGTAGTGAACAACCGTGATAGTTTAAAACAGTATTCTTGTATAGTGTTTTTAAGTATTGTACACATAATAAGAAATAGCAGTCGCTACGTCGCATCTGTTTGCTCATTCTTAAATATCTGCAGATACAATGTTTGCGGTATCGGTAACTTTCAGAGCAAAAATATCTAGAATGCTCATAGCACTATCGGCTTAGTGCCAAGCCGACGCCGACACTGCAGTGTAGTATTTTACGGCGACGACAGATGGCAGCACGTGAGGGGCGTACCAAGCTGGCAACGTCGCACTGACTTGTCTGTTTTATAAGAATTAAAGAATTGTGAGGATGGGTGATAGATATTTCATTGTACGCAAGTAAGCTATGTAGAAAACTGAAAACGTTCTACATGTGAGTATAAAAAAATAATATGAGAGTAGGTATTTAATATTTTCTTTGTACTTACATAAGATGTTTAAGTAAGCTGGCAACGTAGCATCTTAACGTTGTTAATATTTTTATTGATGAGACAGCATTTTTTAATTATAATATCATTAGAGGGCAATTTATTACGCCAAAATATAAGTCATCATAATATTTCACCTTTTTTCATTTAATAGCAAAGATTAACTTATTAAACATTAAAATTAAAATAATTTATTTTAATATCCATATCGTCAATAGCAGAAGAAGAAAAAAAAGTACAAAAAGTAAACTTGTTTTTTTTTTTTTTTTGCAGTTAAAGCCAAAAATTTAAAATGGCCACTTCAAGCTTTACCAACGGCAGAATCAAGCTAAAATAGCGCCTTGAGGGGATACCATAACCTTAAAAACTTTCTCATAATAATCTTACATTAAGCTTTGTCTCACTATGTTTTGAGATTATGGTAGCCCACCTGGTGACACTAAAACTTGAAATGCAAACTGAGTCTACCATTCTATGAGTGTCGGATGCGACGTCAAAGCAATTCCACAGAAATTCACTGAATCTCTCTAAAAGCTGTATACTGAAAAGGAAAGGACTAAACGCAGCTAGCGGATAATTTAATAAAGTCCTGCATTAGAATGGCACTGTACATGTATCAAGGTGGATATTCAGTAATAATTCAGTCAATTCAAATATAGAGGACTTGAATTATAAGCGTGAGCTATGAGTGTGAAAAGTCGTTTTTTATTATGTCCACAACTTTGAACCGACCAAACTTGAAATGTGCAAGTTTCTTTTTGTTTTATTTTATGGGCACGTCAAGTTTTTATTTATTTATTACTAATCATGTTTTTTTTTATTTTTGCGACAGCGTTGTTTTGACAGCGTTGCAAGGCCAACGCTGTCAAATCAATAAAAAACGACACCCCCTACTCTCATGACATCGCGAAAGTAGCGGGCATCTAGTGGACGCAGATAGCAGGCTGTGGTTCACAGTGGCGTGCTAAGGGGATGCCTATGTTCACCATTGGACGTTTTATGGCTTATGATGAATGATGAACTAAGTATTAAACTTTCAGAATTCACTTAGACGTTGTTACGGGAGATTTTAACGCTAAACTGGGAGTACGGACTAGTAGCAAATCGGTTGTAGGACTATACGGTTTTGATGGGAGAAGCGGTACTTCGACCATATCCTTATAGTTCTCGAAGCAAAAAGCCGAAGATGGATCTGAATAGCGTACTTTGGGAAAAGCCTATGTCGAGCAATGGACTTAGATAGACTGTTTATTATGATTACACAGTAAGTATGGAAATGGGAAATTGGAATAATATTTTGCTTAAAAATAACATATAAAAAAAAATCCTTGAACATCTTTAAAAAAAGCAGCACCAATATTTGGACTGAGCATACTTTGTTCCACCAGTTCAGGATACAAAAGAAACTTATTAAGACAAAGGAAAATCTCGCAGAATAAGCTCTATATTTAGCTCCACAAATAAAAGGTTAAAGTTAGAAAAATGGTCTGACACATAGGAAGACAAAATGCATCGTCCACTTCACTTGTTCTTTGTGTCTGATGTTTTATTTTTCTTAAGTGATGACAACGATTTTTCTGAACAACGAAAGGATGGTAGAGTTGAAATATAGTTTTGTTTGAAACGGTTTAGCAAAGAAACTAATTTGTAGTATTCTAGTAAGCTAATTGGAGGTTATATGACAGCTGGAAGAACATTGTTCTGCAACCATCGATAGATGGCGCGACATGATTATCATTTTTTCGCAATTGTTCAATGAATATTATTCAAAAACCTACAGCGAAGGGTTATGGGACAAAAAGGTCATAAAATGGCTATAGACAAGGCACACCTATGTACCTAAAATTTGTGTATAATCTGAGTAGAAATCAAACACTTAACGTGCCCTACATAATTAAGCATCATACGTTTTTCGGTTGGCATATTTATGTTTCTTTTTAGACCTCCAACTTTGTAAACAAACATGGCGTTTTTTAACCAATGACAGTTCCGAATTTTATATCTAGTGGTTATCATTGGTTGCCCCTATCCACCATATTTGTTTACATGGTTGGATATCTACAAAAACTGTTCTTGCTTAATCTTTCAGTTTTAATTTGTCTCCTCAGCTAAATAAAGTCACATAGCACGCAGAAAAGATGGCCGATGGATGAATGGAGATCACAGATTGGTAAATGCAGCGTAGGAAGTCGTCTGTCCATCTTGTGGGGTACCCACAAGATGGATAAACGACCTAAAAGTGACCGCAAGGAAACGCTGGATACAGGCCGATTCAAAACGCCCCCTTTGGAGATCGATGGGGGAAGCCTATGTCCAGCAGTGGACGTCCTATGGGTGAAATGATTTTGATGATGATGAAATAAAGCCATATAGATCTTGTGTCGCGTTCAAAGCCACATTTCAGGCCAACAATCTAATTTTTTTGTGAAATATAAAAGGTTAGCCGATATAAAATCGAACTAAAATAGCATAAAGTTTAAATAACTACTTAATGTTCCTTGAAATTTTGTAAAAAAGTTGATGCGCAGTACACTTGATTTATTTGACTTTTCACGAAGCCTTTCTATTTCAAAGTGATCACGGTTTCCCTGATCTCAAGATTTCCCTAGTGATATGGTGAGCATTCAAATAAATGGTGCTATTTTCATATTCTGCGAAATGAATATGAAATAAATTATAACATATTTTATTGTGAAACTAGTTTAAGAAGCAATTTTATTAATAACTAGTGCTTTTGCCCGCAACTTCGTACGCGTTGATTTTCATATAAACTTACAACCCTTTTTTCTTCCCTTAATCCGGCCCTTGCGCAAAATAACATAGCCTATAATTCAATCTGGTCATAGCTAAGCATAGTCGTGAAAACCACATTTAAATCCGTTCAGTGGTTTAGGTGATGTGTTTTTTTATTTGAAAATATCACCTTTCAGTCGATATTGAGAGAGTATTCTTGGCTACGATAAAAAATTATCAGCTATTATATGGGGAGTTTAAATAATTTTTCTATTTATTTATTTCTCGTATTATTTTACGAAATGACGAACGTTTAAGACTTTATAAAAGACCGACATCCGTAAATACGCAATCGTCACAATATAACAAAAATATTGAGCAAATGGAGCATAATGAAGCCATTATTGCATTAATTACATTTAAGTCACCAAATTGGCAGAAATCGCTACCCAATTTGGCTTTTATATTCTTAATCGGCGCCACTTACTAAAACTCGTCGAAAGGACATTTCCTTTTTCTCTTTTGTTACATTTGAAGCAGGGTTTGTAAAAAGTCGATGCCTCGAGGCGTCGGACCTCGGCTTGTTAACTTACGGTTATATATTGCGAACGTTCACTAAAACTGGCTTTTATTTCTTAAATAGCTGCGCCCCGTGGTTTCACCCGCGTGGTGATGAAAATCGGTGATGATGATGATAATTAAAAGTAGCCTATGTGTTATTCCAAGATATAAGCTACCTCCATACCAAATTTCATCCGAATCCGTTTAGCCGTTTCAGCGTGAAGGAGCAACAAACATACACACCCTCACGCACCAACTTTCGCCTTTATAATATTAGTGTGATAGTGTGATTTATAATTGGACTACTAAGATTTCATAGTAAAATATATAAGAGGGTTCAAAAAGCCAATTAAAAAAAAGTTCCATCCCACGTATTTTTCGATCATATAACTGAAACTACGTCTTAATCCATCGGATTTGGTTAGTATCGGTGCACGTGGGAAACTATCTATATTTGACATTGAGATGAAAGTAGCGCGACCATAAATTTAGGATAAGTTTCTGATTAGCTGCAGTAAATTGCAGGTTAGTTTGTCAGTACGACACACAATACTGACTGCATCGGTAAACGTCCTAGTACCTACACCGTGGTTTGTGTTCTATGGGATATATCTTACTATCAGATTCCATAACGCCGCTAACTTAAACTGCATGCGTAGATACATTTTTAACTGCAACCCAGTTCTACAACCCAGTTTCAAAGTCATATAACTCTTTTCATACCTAAAAGAAACGTATAAGAAATACTCATAGAACACGATACTGAATTATACGGCTTAAATATTATTGGAAACGATTCAATTGAACTCCTGTATCGAAATTCAATTACTTTAGTGTAGATACATTTTTAACTGCACTTGTCCACTTTCAAATTTCTAACTTATTTCATTTGTAATAATAACTTATACGAAATACTCATAAAACACGAAACTGAATTATACGGCTAAAATATTGGAAAAGATTCAATTGAACTCCTGTCTCGAAGTTCAATTACTTTTGTTCTTCTAACTCGATGTCATATCGATTATCGAAATCGCTGCGTTTACGCTCATAAAATGCTCCCGTATATTTTCTATATTGCTTAAATTTTTCACGTTTAGTTTCCACGTCACAAATTGTGAGAAATCGTTGCTTCTGACACAGACCTTTCTTATTAATAGTAAGGCCAACCAATTTTGATCCTTCTTCCAAATCTCAAGTAGGTATAAGATATTAATATCACACATTTGATCGTAAATTTTTGTCTTCATTATAAAATTCAAGATATTAAAACATATTTTCATGTTGTTTATATGTATATGATTACACCTTAATAGGTTACAAAAAAAACTTTATTTCTCTTTCACATGCACATTCTTTCTGATATTAATGGAGTCAATTGAGAGGCGTGCCAAGAGGCTCATCAGCAACGAAGCCCTAGTTAAGACTAAGTTTCTTAGTCTTGAGCATCGGCGCAAAGTTGCTAGTCTATCGGTTTTTTATCGGATACATTTTGGAGAGTGTGCATCAGATCCGCATGATTTAATTCCCTCCTGCCCTTTTTTCTATCGGACTGCCAGAGCGGGCACGAAAAATCGACACCGCTTTATGGTTGACATTCCGAAAACCCATACGAAGCGCTTTGATTCCACTTTTATTGTACGGACTGCTAGTTTGTGGAATGCACTGCCTGAAAGGGTGTTCTCCGATAGTTACAATGTGGGTGTCTTCAAGTCAAGAGTGAATCGGTTTCTTCTTGGCAAGCGTGATCCACCGTAGGCCGCATCATAGCTTAACACCAGGCGAGTTGGCGGCCAAGCGCAAGCCTATTTTGCAATTAAAAAAAAGTATTAAGTATATTATGTCAACTTTTATGGACAAAATATATATTTATTTACACGAAAAAGTTTAAAAAATAAATTTCAACTTATAACTATTAGGTAATAAAAGGTACATATTTTACTAATTATATATAATTAAAACGATTATTTTCTAAATCATACATTATTATTTCACTGTTGTTTTTAAATTAATTTTAGACCATTAATTCTTATTATTATAAATTAAAAAATCTATAAGGTTATGGTTATATAAATATACAACCATATATGGTATGGTATATATGGTTGTTAATTTTTTTGTTAATGTAATTCCTTTCCGTGCACGGTTGCCTGAAAGAGATCGCTTTAAGCGATAAGGCCGCCTGTTAAAAGCCTAGATAATTACTTTAGTTTATAATGTTATCCTTGTTTTTGTGGTTTTTAATAAAGAGTTATCGTATTGTTATATCGTTTTATCAGCTTTCTTAGTTTTTATGATAATTATGCAATGTGTATCATATACATAATTTATGTAAATCAAAACTTGTGAATTGTGAAATAAAGAGATTTTTGAAAAACATTTTTGTACATCAGCTTAAGTAATATTAAATACTTAAAATATTGAATAATCAAACGAGAGACAATAATTGTGAATTCTCTATTTCAAAAGGATCAAGATTTCTTAGTTCGGCTATTGAAAATACAGACAGACCATTAATTTTATTACGTGTGAACAAGTTAGGCAAAAACTAAGAGAACGCTTTAAAATGAATTATTACTTCGAAAATGTTTCCAAAGAACCAACTGTTGGTAGGAGACGATTTTTCGCGGTATTTTCTTTTTATATTGTTGAGGATATACCTATCGAGGAAATAAAATATTCTGGATTATTTTGCTTTTTAATAATTAAAATGCTTAGTATAGATTTTAGGTCATCAAATACGGAAAAGTTTTTGAGTATCTTTCAGCCTAAAAATGTATGGAATAATACGAAAACGAAAAAAGTTTTCGAACACTTTAGCACAAGTTTTGTGTAACTGTTTGAGGCTCGGGTTATACCTTCACATCATCACATCATCAGCCAATTAACATCCACTGTTGGACAAGGCCTCCCTCCTAGAGAGGGGTGTTGCCATAATCCCCACGCTTGGCAGGCGGCTTGGGGATCACAGTACGTTCACCGGGTTATACTTTAACATAGGTGCATTATTAAACATACCTTCGTAATTATGGTATTACAATAATTTAATCTTTAGTTATCACATTGTTCATTTTTATACAATTTACACCCTTATTTATACATATGTAACTTATAACATTTAAATATTAAATACCTAAAGAAAATCAAAACCTATACACTTAAATGTTTAGGTGTCAACAATTAAAATTAAGAATCTCCGCGACCAGCACTTTCCCAAGCAAACGGGCCGATCAGGCTGGCGGCATTCAGCGCTGTATGTATGGCCAACGATATATTCTAACTTTGTAATTGGCATGAATTGAAGCATGAGAAGGAAAGGAAGATTTAAATTTTGACAGCATAACCTCCATCCGCTAGTAGATAATACTCATTGATGGTAACAAAAGTGCCACATTGGAAGATCTTGCTTACCAACAGCTCAAGACTCGACTCAAGACTCAAGGTCAACAGAGACTCGAAATCCACACACCTGGCGTGAAATTAAGTTAGTCCCAAAAGTGGACAGTTTGTTAGCTCTAATGTAGCCTTTCCTTCAGTGTTTACACTCGAGGGAGAGTGTTAGATGGCAAGTCTGTGTTTCGGAATCATTTGTCGTTTTACACAACATGGTTTGCTTAAAGTCAAGGTTACACTTTTAAGCAATGTTTATTACTACAGAAGACCATAAGGCTTACTTAATATATTGTATTTAAGTCGCATTTAATGGAGCAAAATCAGGGCGCTATCACAAAATTTTTTGTTTGGCGCTTTTACAAAGTTTACGCTACCACCTACTAGCAGCTATACGTATAAATAAGCACTCCATCGCGTCTTAAGCTACGTAATGCTTTTAACATAATACTTGAGTTTTCCAAGTACAACAATGTATTAATTTGTGCCCCTCACTCGACATTTGCCCTAATACAGAGCACTTCACAAAAGACATTTCACAGAACATTCGGTTTGAGCGACATTTCCTCATACTTACTTGGCTCGTGCCGTGAAAATTTCAATTCACAAACAATGTTGATTCTTTGCTGCAATGGACTTTATTTTGCAGTAGTTAAGCATGAGCAGTGACACACGGACATAGCTCAGTGTATTAGCAAGCTGGAGTGGCAGTGGGCCGGTCAATTATACAAACACTTTTAGACTGCCCTTAGACCGTTGAAGGTCTAAAGACAATCCAAATGCTTAAGTCCAAAACCAGTTGCCCATGAATGACAATGCTTACATGTTGAGCCAGAAACAAGACAGCATCTTGATCACACGTTGCATTAACTAGGTGCTCTGAAAAATTAGGTGAGGTCTCTGTCCTCAATGGCCTAATGTCTCGACTCCAAACGGCTCAAATATGTTACTACTGCCGAGGATAGCATATTTGCACCGTTGAGGTAGACGTGTTCTAAAGTAGATACCAGGAACCAGCACATGGATGGAGTGACGATATACGCAAAACCGGTAAGGCAGCTGACAGTAGCTGGCCTAAGTTCTGCAGTGGACTAGTATAGGCTGAATATGAGAATGAAAATGACACAAATTTTATAATAATAAACGTATACAGCTTTGAAATTGTTAAGACAAAACACAGGGTAACTAATCAGTCTGCTTAATAACTACAGTGCGATAAAAGAAATAAAGAAAAACCCCATACCCTATACTACATACCTCTTAATACATGATTTTCAGGTAAGTGTATCGGTTGGCATTAACCATTTTCAGTTCTTACCACGATCACTAATGTGACCATTGTCTTGCATCACTTACTGCAGCGGCAGACTACAGAAGCATTTATGGACAAGAAAGAGAAAGCAGTATAGTTTTCTACATAAAATTTTCATCGTCAGTCAGAAGACACACACTGCTGAACATTTATGGGCCTCCTTCTTAGAACGCCACACTGAACGACAGCCTGCCATCTGCATTCTGCTGCCACCGACTCTCAAGATGTTATCGGTTTATCTAGTCTACCTAGTTCTTCCGGTTCGTAGTCTCCACACAAAAACCTTTCTTTCCAGCAGTTATCGGTTCTTTGAGCGATGTGGTCTGCCCATTGCTATAATTAAACTTGCAAATCTTGGCAGATATGTCAGTGACTGTACTTCTCCGGTGAATATCCTCGTTCCAGATTTAATCGCGCAAAGAAACTCCGAACATAGCTCTCTCCATTGGCTGCCGTGGAGTTTATCCAAATGGTCATCAGTCAAGGACCATGTCTAAGTACCAGATGTCATCACTGTCATGGATACAGAATTACAGACTCTTGTCTTTAGGCACAAATGGTTATCTCTGCAATGTGTAAATGTCGTGAATCTTATGTACTGTTTCATACCGTCACCATGTAGCACAGAGTTGTGTAACAATTTCAACTTGTGCTGTGGTCCAATTCACTAACGCAAGACGTAAAACCGGTAAGTTATTTCGCAAACTGTAGTCGCCGGAGTGGTCTCATATTGAAACTGTTTGGGGTTTGGTATATATATATTTAAGTTGGTGGTTTTGAAGCATGAAGTAGAGAAGTGAAATATTACATTATTACGTGATGACTAATATACACTTTTGCGTGTACGCCGTGGAGTTACTAGTGTTACGTCAATAAATATTAAGACTCGCAATTGAAGGAATAACATCATACTAATACCTATTATAAATGCGAAGGTGTGTTTGTTTGTTCCTCTTTTCCAACAAAACAACGGATCGATGTGTTTTTTCCTTAGATATAGTTGGAGGACAGGAGAATGACTAAGGTGGCTTTTAAACCCGGAAAATTGTTCCTTTCCTGAGTGCCACGAAGTGTAGCTAGTGGCAGATAAAGGCACTGCGGGTAGTTCAAAACCCCGCCCTACTTTTTTAAGGTGCTCAAAAATGGCTTCTAACTTAAAAAAATGTTAGTAAACATCTAGCCCACCCATAACATAAGTCTGCTGACTACGAATTGCGACCACCAAGGCATAAATATTTTACTATTCCCGATTATAGAGGATATTCACGGAAATACCGTAATGAGCAAATTTGCAAACATGTTTCAGAATAGACATAGGCATAATTTATTTGCAGCGAATTGGATAACTACCATTCGCTGTTTATTTGTGACAAAAAAAAACATTAGTCACAGGACTGCATGTCAGAAGAGAAAACTTAATTAGTAATTTACCTATTCTAAAAGAGATGGCGCTATTTTAAAATACACGGTACAGCGTTCGGTGACGATGCGCGAGGATCACTTCAAAAACACACACAACAGACAACACAAAACCAAACTAAACTACTATGAAAACTATAAATGTTTTTTTTATGACACAAACCGGCCCCTCTCAGCTCAGTTATACACGACTGGTGCTGGATAGATATTTTAGTCGAAATCTTATTACTTGCGCCACAAAAACAGCACCGAAAGCTCGTATAAGTTCGAAAATTTTCTATGAAACGTGTAAATAGAGATTTTAAAACTTTATGCCGCCTCTGAATCGGCACTGAAAGCACTACAGATTTGTTCTCTGAACGTATCAGACTGTAACTTTTTTAATGCACACAAATAAAATTGTGGAAGCGGAGAAGTTATTTCGGAATTTTTGCTATATTTTATGATAAAAGTAACGTTTAAAATTCTCACTGTACTCTTAGTTCGTAGACCTTTTAAAAAAGTTTTTTATTTGCCTTTTCAGTTTTCCAACTAAATTTAAAAATAGATATTCCCAACCAGTTGGGCTGAAATTTTGCACACATGTTTAGTTTGGAAGACAATGCATAGTTAATTAGTGTCGCTAATATGGCGGACTCCCAATGATGGCGGATCAGTTGTTTTTTTGTGGATGATATTCTGAGAACAATACCTACAAATTATAAAATTACGTCACACTAAAATCAATATGCCGGACGCCTAAAGGCTTGTTTAAAAAAGTTTTTTCAACTGCATGCCCTTATGATCTCTTTGTTTAATCATTTAACTGTTGTTTCTTTGCATGTAACATTCATATGCAGATGCACCTCGCATGCATTTCACGTGAAACCCGCTATGAGATTATTCTATTTCCGACCTTATATCAATAGTACTAAAGCTTATGAAAAAAAAAAGCATTAACAGTACTCTCAAAATATACATCGTGCGAAACAGACGATACGGTTTAATAAGATCTTAAAGTCAATTAAAATAAAGGCGAGAATAAAATGAACTCTATGATTAAGACACATCCACCTACATTTGTAAAGTGAATAAGGCATAAAGGTGTGAACCGTATTCAAAATTAGAAATAGATCAAGTGAGAGTAAAAGAACTCGTACCCGCAGTTAGTTATTTCAATGTAGATCTTCTAGTTTCCCTACGACTTCAAATTAATATTAACCACATTTCAGAGTTAGCGCAACCCTGAAATGTGGTTGGGCTAATTAAATTTTCATGTCATAACTTGAGAGAAGAGATACCAAAGAACTCACTTCGCCTTGTAATCTAAATTCTGCATTTGACTAAATAATTAAGAAATTATAGGTTAAAATATATTTAAATTTGATACCTGTATTCATTTCATGTTTCTGTATAACCGTTAGAAGAATTATAATAGAAAAAAAAGTTTATCCTTTTTCGGCTTTCCTGTCTGTCTGTCTGCCTGTCTCTCTTTTTCTTTATTTACTTATGGCCGTGGTCACGGACTAACTGGTGAATTCAATATTATGACATCATTAAAATTTGTAAAATATCTCCACAAAAGCCTTACCAAGAGTTTGAGTTGAAATATTAATGACTTTTTCGAAAAAAATAACAACTGCCTTCACGGGTTTTTATCAGACGGGATTTATACTCTATTTTTCCACCCTTAGATTTGAAATATTCTATTTAAATGAGATTACCCTTGTCTATTCAACAAAAAATAATCATTAAAATTGGTTCACAATAAAATTGGTGAAGATACCACGTAACAAAAAACAGAATGGAAGTACTTCTTTTTTAAGTCAGTTCAAAATAAAGTTGTCTAATTGAAGCGTCTAGACAAAAATATTGAATATCGTTACGTATTTAAAAACAAAAATCCGAAACTCCAAACTCAATAACAAGAAAATACGTAAAAAAGCGAACTAAACCCCAAACTAATCGTAAAAACCTTTCAATTGGAATGTGTCTTATATGGGTCACGGGAATAAAAAGAGAGCTATGATAACATCCCAACATATAAAACTGCAATAAATAAACGTTATATCGTTTGAAACCACGGCCTATTCTGGTGCGTTCGAGATTATTTTGTATGCTGTAATTTTTATGTTTTTGTGTATGTGTGCAAGTGTGTTACGGAGTTAAGTGCAGAAAAAAAAAATCTGCTCGTAACTCCGTAATAGCTGAACGGATTGGAATAAATAGTTGGTATGTAGGTGGCTCATACCCTGAACTCAAACTTTGGCTATCACATTAGCTTTATACCCCAAAAATTATTAATGATTCTAACAAGCCTAGCACGGTCTGTTGATAAATTGTCTTTCCACTATTTTTATTTGCGCCAAGACGCAACAAAGCTAGAATGTTTTCTGTCGGGATAAAAATGGTGGAAAGACAATTTGTCCCCGGCGAGCGGGTGAATTCGTAGTGCACTACTGGTATAGATTCAAGCTAGCAAGCAAGCAGTTAGTATAGGTAAGTATAGAAGCGATGGGCCACTTGATGGTAAGTGATCAAAGGCTCAAAGCCGCATATGGATACTACAATTCCCGGGGCATTTAGTGCGTTACGTATCTTTGAAGACTCCAAATCACGCTTCGTTTAAAGCAGACCATATTATACTTATCTTCAGAAAAAAAAAGTGGTAAGCCATAACATTCTAAAACATACAGGTACATAGTAGAAACAATCGTTTGAATCATCATCGACAGTGCGAGGCGTTCACGTATTTATCTATGTTTTTTTCGATACATTTATTTGATTTCGGATATTTTGATTTTCTCTGTCATTATGTAGACCTTAGATTAGATACACAAGGTCTGAACTCTGTCTGTCACATCTTGTTTGTATAATCTGAGATCTAGATTATGATGCTTTGAACTGTGGAATGCTGTTTTAAACTATCACGGTTGTTCACTAAAGTTATATGATTATTTACGGGATATTTACCGTGGTAAGGTTGTGGAAGGAGCTGTGGAATACTGCCCGAATGATGCCGTGTTCTCCGATAGTTACAGTCTGGGTATCTTCTAGTCGCTAGTGAATCGATGTCTTATGTAGGCAAGCATGGTCTATGGTAATATGGGTATATATAATAATAATAATCCACATCGTCGGTTTATATCAAGCGAGCAATGGCTGGGCAAGGGTGTGAGTTACTGTTTTAGTGGCGCCCAACCTGGTAATTTTGTAATGCAAACCTTCTATAAGGTAATTTGTTTAAAGCTTCTAAACAGTTAAACACACAGAGAAATCTTTATTTTATTTTAGAGGGTTGAGAAAACTTCTATTAACGATGCAAGCGGCACTGACATTTTGTTTATGCGCTTGTAACATAACATAATTAAGTCAACGTCAGGACACGTTCCGTTTCTCACCTGAGTTAGTTTTTTTTTATTCTATGAGTTTGGTTGCCAGCTTCCAGTTACTTTTTTATCTGAATTCCAAAAAGAGGAGGTTCTCAATTCGAATGGTTTTTTAAATATATTTTACCTCATAACTTTCAACTGTGTGAACCGATTTTGATGATTCTTTTTTTTATTCGAAGCTGGTGCTTCCGTGTGGTCCCATTTTACTTTGGTCGAGTTCTGTCATTTTTATAAAATCGTTTTTTATTGTATATTTAAATAAAGAAAATATAGAAAAGTGAATTTAGTTTTATTTATAGTTTTATTATATCTTGTTTCTAATTAAGGAAAAGGGTTTAGATTTTTACAGTGAAAAAAGCAAGTATTACAGACGAGATAGAGCGTAAGCCTATTAGTATCTCGAGTAAGCCAGAATAGGGTTCCAATGCGTAGTGGACGAGATCTCATTAAGGCCCATTTTGGTGTGATACCGCGTATATGACCCGCTCGGGAGCGGGACACATATAAAACTAATATATTGTACCATTTTGGCCCCTATTAACTATATCCATGGTTTATGTGGTATGGGACGCCTGCGTGTTACGTAATTGTAAAATATTTAGATCGGACAATCGTTTTGTGGTGTGAAATGTAAATGGAGTCATTTATGTGATTCTTTTTGATGACGTGTCATGATAATATTAGTCTAAGAGACCACGACACTAAACCTAGTTCGATAAGACTAACAGATGATATAAATATAATTAGTCACGACATTAATGGGGAATACGAAATAGTGATGCTGCAATGCATAAAACCTGGCTTAATAAAAAAAAAAAAAACACAGCAGTCATAGGACTGCACGTCAAAAGTGAAAACTTAAGTAGTAGTTCATCTATTCTACGAGAGATGGCGCTGTTTTAAAATACATGGTAAAATTTTGTATTATGTATTCTGTGACAGCGTGATGATACGAGTTCCATGATTTTTTTCACCCATATAGTGCTCAACGCACCTAAAGAAGTTTTCACTTCTGAAACGATTTTTAATATAATAAGACTCCCAAGTTTCATTTGTTCCTCGAAACAGGGGAGGGGTAGGAGTATACGATAATGCAGTGCTGCAAGCCCCCTTGGTTGGCCTTATTAGTGGCAGCAGCATGATAAGCGACGCCTCGTACCTAGGTATCTCTCGATCGATCTCCTCAATAAACCAAAGTCAGCCAAAAGATCATTAATTTATCTGTAAGAAAAACTACTGCTGCATTTTCCAAACAGTGTTCCAACATCTCTATCATACCTATCTATGGGTATAACTTGACTTGTCTATGGGGGAGCGTACATATAAATTATGTTCCCTATTTTTGCTTACGATTTTCCTCAACTAGCATCTTTACAAGCATAACACACCATGAGTGGAAATGTACAGTTATTTTTTTATAGTTATTTGTTCTGTCTTTGCTCTGTTTTTGCATTTATCTTAGGATTATTTGGGCTTTACGGTTATTTTGTATATTTGTGTAGGTTCACTAATAATATCAGATAATAATTTAGAAAAGGATTTTATCAAAATTATGTTTTTGTTTTTCATAATCTAACATTGGTTTATATTACTAAAAAAGGGTGAAAAAAATCCCCGAGTGGTTTTCTATAAAAGTATATTATGTTATATCGGGATGATACATCTCCATTCGTTCGATTTTTTTTTAACAACTAATTTCTGAACTATGAATATGACTACAATTTTATGGCTTTGGTTACGGAACCCTACCATATGCGTATCTCGACACGCTCTTGGCCAGTAATTGTATCTGTTGTGCACTATTTTTAACACGCTTTTATTAGCTTTGTACCTATATACATATGTAAGTAACGGAATCTTTGAACTTGATTTTCAACCACTGAAGTGAGAATTTTTTCGTTTAGTTTTCAACTACTTCAAAACGTCAAATTAAATTTCAATTTTGCACACTTATCAAGCACCGATGACAATGCATTGATTTAAAGATTTGTCCCATTATCCTTACCAGGATCTACTGGATTAGCGATTTTAAAGCGTGATTTTTAGTTTCTAAAACTGCGAGAATTATTTTTACGCAGTATATTTTTCTAAGAAAATCATTACACGACCAGCCTCCTATAAAATACATCAAGTGTAATATTACAGATTGGTCCTCCCTTATCCCCCATAAATAAAACCGAAGCTTAGTGAAGCGATTCACAAGCAAAACGCACCGATGACTAGTAGGAAATATCTTTCGCAAACTACTACCCAGCTTTTTGTAACCCTCCGAAAACGTTACCAAGTTTCAGATCGAGAGGTCGGCGTATAGTGGTTTTAATAGCCAGGAAGGAAGATCTCTGTGTCAGTTCATTTTGGTTTGATTGAAGGCTGTTAAAGGGTCTAGTTTAAGTGGTTGCTTTACGATTATTATAAATGTTATACATTGCTTTAAATAGATAAAATAAACACTAGAAACAGAGGGTAACCTGTTTTTTTTTACTAAACTATAAACTTACATACATAAGGCTTATAAGGAGAAGATATAAGGCTTATATCGGCTGATGCATGACTACTTCGTACTTACCTGAAAGAAAAATACAAAACAATTAAATAGTTATAAATAAAACGTCATGCAAGTAAATGTTTACATCTAAAACAAAGATTTAATTACATTTAAGAACATCAGTACCCTTAGTACAAGATTTGACAGTTTTCGAAAACTTTTTTCGTTTCCGTATTGTCCCATACATTTTAGTAAAGCGCCTCTAGCGGAAACGCGGATGAACTAAAATCGGTAGTAATCGGCAGTATAGGTTGCTTCACTCAAATACGAAAAATAGTTTCGAATAGCTTTCAGCCCAGCAATGTATGCATCAAAACGAAAACGAAATTTTTTTTCGAAAACTATCAAATCTTGTACTAAGGGTACAGTTATTTTTAATCTTAGGTAAATCTATATTTACCAGGTTTCACGCGTACATCGCGGGGCCCCTCTAGTCTTATAATAAATTCTAGAGTTTAAGCGTTAGATACTATTTTATTTATTAAACAAAATCCACAGCCCTTAAGAAAACAAAACAATAAACTACAAACTTAACTTACAGCTAATTAAGGATTCACATTTTATTACTAATCTATAATAACTACAGTCGTATATCATTAAATAAATGAATGTGTGTATGTTTGTGTCTGTGTGTGTGTATGTATGGGGATAGAGTGTGTGGGATGATAGTGTGCATGATAGGATGTGTGTGTATGTATGAGGGTAGAGTGTGTAGGATGATGGTGTGCATGAGAGGGTGAGTGTGTGTGTGTGTGAGAGAGAGAGAGAGAGAGAGAGAGAAGTTTGCATGTGTGTAAGTGGATATTTAACTTTCATTTTTGTCATTTATGATTTTAAAGACATCACTTTTGCTATGCACAAAACTAAATCACATTTGCAGGAAACCTAAGCGAAAATTACACAGAAACAACTCTGCACTCGGAACTTGAAGCCTATGAATAAGATATTAGATCATATTTTGCTGTGGAGTTGACGGAGGTAAAAGTTGATATAACTGCAGTTCCAGTTACAAGCGGAGAGCGTTTGGACTTTTGTATGCAATTCGGAAAACACAACAGAAAGATGCTTGCTATTGACTAACAGCTTGACCTCGAATTATCAATTTCAGCTCACTACTATCTTTCACATTTTGTACACAATCTTTATTGTATCTCTATGAGGGTAGATCAATATGTAAAAGTTACTTCAAACTCGCGCGTGTTATACTTAGTAGAAGTTAACCATGCTACAAAAAAAAAACACAAACCTCAGAGAAATGATTGACTGATTTTTTGAAATTTATTTCCACAAATCCACGTTTACAATTTGTCTAGTGTCATACTACAAATAAATTACCTGTTTAACTTTTAAACGCTGTCCATGAGTTACCCGCTAGAATATCCCGCTTTTAAAGTTTAACAACTTATAAATAAGTGTGTTAAATATTTTTATTTATTTATTAAATAATAGACTTACGTTTGGCCTTCAACTTGCCTGATGTTAAGCGATGATGCGGTCTACGATGAAGCACGCTTGCTTATAAGAAACCGATTTACACGTGATTCGAAGACACCCAGATTTTAACTATCGGGGAACACCCATTCAGGCAGCGCATACCATAGACTAGCAGTTTGCTCAATAATACGTACCGCTTTTCGGAATATCAACCATAAAGCGATATCGATAAAAACAAAAAGCATAATAACAAAAAACATAAAATAAAAACAAAATAATTTTCTACGTTATTTATTACTCGTATAAAGAATTTCAATATTTTATTCTGAAAAACCAGAATTCAGTCACGCCATGCCATCTTACAGTCATATTTTCAACCGTTTCTAAAATTGTTGGCAATTTTAGAAACGGTTAAAAATATTCTAAAACAAGTTTTTTTTTTAACTTTCGCGATTTGAGCACATGTTTTACTGTTTAAAACGGACGTATTCTTTTATTTAAGTAATAATAGGTATCTTTCGCTGGACGTTTTGACCATGTTACAATGGTCACTAGCTGGCTCAACCTAAACAAAATCCCGATAGACATTATAACATGCCAAAACAAGGTTTCGGATTGAGCTTACTTTAAAAGATACAAGTACTAAGTAAGTAGTACTCCTCAAAGATTGATTCAATATTTTGCTAAACATTGCTAGTAAATATTGACAGTTGAATTCCATGTTCGTGAATTTATTCACGGTGTTCGATTTTTTTTTTTTTTAATGACATAAATTCTACGATGTCCTCTGCCTTCCTTCACTTAACCCACACCCAGTGCTGCGGTAGTATAAAATATTAATGCTATTTTAGTAGCCAACGTGAAATTAGGTAGATTGTCCACCGCTGGGTGGAAATCGTTCCACTTGTCAAGTGCGGTGAGCTAACATTTGAGCACGTACTGGACTGATTTCATTAATTAGCAGATTTTCTACAGGGACTTTAATAATAATATTTGAGAGAAAAACAATGTAGTATTTTTTACTACATATGCTGATTTTTTGTAATAAAGTGTTTTAGGTTTGGTTGGTTAACTATGGGCCTCATTAGCAAGCTCAAAGTCGTACAACGAGCTATGGAGATGGCTATGTTCGGGGTTTCTCTACGAGATCGAATCAGATATGATTGAGAAGATCCGTATACGAACGAAAGTTACTGACATAGCCCACCAGATTAGCAAGTTGAAATGGCATTGGGCAGGGCACGCAGCACAAATGGCCGGTGGGGCCGAAAGGTTCTCGAATGCAGACCACGGACCGGTAAGCGCAGCGTAGGACGTCCACCCACAAGATGGACGGACGACGTAAGAGACCTTTGTAAAACGCTGGATGCAGGCCGCTTCCAACCGGCCCTTTTGAAGATTTATGGGGGAGGTCTATATCCAGCAGTGGACGTCCTATGGCTGAAATGATGATAATGACGAATGACAAAAATTCATAATCGTAGTCAACATTCGAGCGGTTCTCGAGTGGAGACCGCGGACCAGTAAGTGCAGCGTAGGACGTCCACCCACAAGATGGACAGACGACCTAAAAAAATACCGCAGGAAAACGCTAGATGCAGGCCGCTTTGAACCGGTCCTTTTGGAAATCGATTAGGGAGGCCTATGTCCAGTGAATGACGATGTAACTACAGAATTTTTGATGCAAATGGAAGCAACTGTGTAGCATGATCAAACCGAGGCCTATTATGAACCGTGGGCTACCAAAGGCTGAAAAGGGTTTTTCATTTGGTTGTCTATTTTAAATAGAAAACGCATAATCTGAATTAAAAAAAAAAAAAATTAGAAGTAGGTACAAAAATTGGGAAAAAGGGGGAGACCTATGAAACGGGGAGGTCTATGTTCAGCAGTGGACGTCTTCTGGCTGATGATAATGACAAAAATTGGCCAGTCAGCAAAAAATTTTTTTTGTTAAAGTAATGTCTATAACCCCGCAGTTATAGCTTATTAAGTACATAAGTAAATTATGTGTATAATTTGTATTGTTATGTAGTTTTGTCAACAATGAAGGAAAACGATCTTACAAGAACCTCCAAAATTCAGAGACATATGACATACCAACTGCACTGGGCGAGCATGATGGATGAGGGCCTTTCCTCTCTCTCTCTCTGAGAGAAGGCCTGTGTCCCAGCAATAGGAATATGATATGCTGACACTAATGGTGATGATCATCATGAAAATGTAAAATACGATCTATGAGGGAGCTTGACTGATACCATCGAGTGTCATGTTAAACCATTTTATTCAATCACCTACCCACTAGCACATAATAATTCAATCCTACCCACATCACATGCTCCAGCGCGAAACAGTGACAAATGTATGCGATCTACGCTCGCAGGAAGAGATATGCACAAGTCGGCGCCCGCCTCAGATGATAATCATAACTATGATGATGATGATAAACGTCTATCTGGCGAAAATTACTGTTCAAAATCTTTACATACTTACCAACATACAACTACTCATCAAATCACAAACTAACTCGGCTATAACAATACATAAATAGGCAAAACACTCGCAAAGCGGAGAAAGTCGTGCTCAATGATAGTTCCCAACTACCCCCGTCGCAGGAATGACAAAAGCCAAGCTACTTCCATAGAAGTGCTTTGGCGAAATCTTACAAAGTTATGTGACGAGCCGCATACTTATATCATGGAATGAATGAGGACCAGATGGTTAACTTTGAAGAAAATTGCAAACAGAAAAAGTTGATGAACTTTTCAAGAAGAGACAGAAGACTAATTGTAATCAGGATTTACGCGAATCTATTCCACAACATTTTATTAATATTACACGGAAATTGCTCACGTAAGATTAAGCCGGTTACTCCGGTTATTCCCGTGTAATATAAATAAAATGTGTGAAAACCACGTAAGTTCCCATAATAATTTCATAACGTTTAGTTTTGGACCACCTAAACGAAGGTAATTTAGGTAGTAGTTTCATCGTGGTTGGGGCTATAAGGAAATATTATGGCTTATCTGCAAGTTGAAGTGGCAATGGACAGGCCACATCGCTCGAAGAACTGTTAACCGATGGGGAAGAAAGGTTCTTGAGTGGAGACCGCGAACCGGAAGACGCAGCGTAGGTAGGCCTCCCACTAGATGGACCGACGACATTGTGAGAATCACGGGCATCCAGTGGATGCAGATGGCAGGATGTCGTTCAGTATGGAGGTTAAAGGGGGAGGCCTATGTTCAGCAGTGGACGTATTTTGGCTGATGATGATGATGATGGCTCAGCCGAAAGAGTTTTGTTATACCCATTATAAACAAGTTTTACTATGGGACCAACCCTGAAATCGCGAAAAAAAAAAACTGCTGTTCCATACATTCTGGTAAGTATGAAGAACTGTTTTTTGTACAAAAATGTGACATCTAATTTATTTTGTAGATTCTAGTTATTAATGAACTCTAGAACACATGTGGGCGAACGCAAAATACATTTAACATTTTCTCCAAACATGTCTGTCTGTAATAATCTGTGCTCGGATGATACTTCAAAGACTTTCTGAGCCACTTTTTCGCAGCTCGTTTACAAGAATATGATTTTTTTGTCACTCGAACAACTTATGAGGTTTCGCGAAGTTTGCGTTCTGGTGATTTACTTTTGTTTATTCTTTGATAAATGGGTTGGAACGATAATATTTTTTTATATAAACAATATACGAGTACATGGTAAAATTGGAGATACATTCTAAACGCACATCAAGATTGGAACGGAAATACAGTAACAATTGTTTACTGACTAACCCAATCTAAAGAACTAACCTAAAAAGGTTAGATTAAAACCTCACCTTAGGTAAAGTTTGAACCTACACTACCAATTTTTATTTTGAATATTTGTAGGAACTAGCATGGCCTGTGGAAAAATTGTCTTTCCACTGTTTTTATCCGCGTGTAGACGCGACAGAGCTAGAATATGGATAAGTTTGTCTCTTTCTAGCGGGATAAAAACGGTGGAAAGACAATTTTTCCACAGGCCATGCTAGGCCTGCTGGCACATAAATTAGTTTTGTTTATATCACTCTTTTCCTTGACAAGTGCCTTTATTAATTAAACAAAATACCATCATACTACAAAAACAGATGGAATGCCCATAGACCGTTGAAGGTCTAAAGACAATCCAATTTCCCTACTACCTGCTGGCAGCGTACCCAGCATGTTGGCGGCATTTCAACGCTGAATGGCAATGCTTATGCGTTGAGCCAGAAACAAATGCCAGCATTTTGGTCACGCATCGCCAAATCAGGCGCTCTAAAATGAGATGCGGGTCCCCAAGCAACCATTGTCTTGACCAAATAATTCTCACGTCTTGACTGTACTGCTTCACAAAGTAAAGTTTATCAGGTGTAAGTATGTATATTTGTCTATTTTTTATTGTCTCCTTTGGCTTAAACAGCTTGACAGATTTTGAATTACTAGGTGCCCTAGGATTTATTTTGCAGTCAGGTTTTTCTTTCAATAACAAAATATTAGAAGCAGTCAAAAAGGTAAAATAAATAAGCAGTTCACAGGTCAGGCCATTCAAACATCGTACGTAATCCATAGTAAAAACGCTTTCCGAAAGGCAGTCTTAAATTTTAATTATTAAAGGCTGAAGGGAGAGCAAAGAGAAAATTCCCGGAGGCGAAAAAAAATAACATTACAATCGTCCGAACCTTTTTGAAATGAATAATTCCATGTATAATTCTCAATGCTTAGATTCGAAGTACGCTTTTTTCCTTTTGAAACGCTTTTTAAAAGATCTTTTGTGAAAGTTTACATTCGTGTAACGTAATTAGTATTGGGTGTTGTAGCGAGTTTTAATTTCACATTATGAAAAGCAATATTGTATACTTACCATTTTACAAACATAAAATATGATTCTTACAACTAAAAAAATGTTAAAAGTATACTAAAGTTATTGTTGTCTGTTTATTGTACAATTTTTTTTATGATACTGGGTGACGAGACGAGTGAAGTCGTTTGCCTGATGCCTCTTCACGCTTGCCCATACAATGCCACTCAGAATTTTGAACTTCAACAGTTCAAAACCCTGGATGGCAATGCACTGCGCTCATCACCCCGAGATAAGTATAAGATGTCAAATCTCTGTGTGCCCTGTAATTTCGCTGGAAACATAACAATCAATAAATTTATTTTATGCTAAAAACCTAGATTTATTAAAACTGTTTTAATGATGAATTTCTAGTGTAATTCCGCTTCTACGTCGCTTCAAGATGGCAGCTACATGTTAGATTTATTAACCTAACTAGGTTCTAAATAAACGTCACTAAAGCATGTTTTCCTTTTCTTTTCTGTTGGTGATCGTTAGCCGCTGTCTTAGGAAGACCTGTGTTCCAGCTGCTACGCCCCGCACGCATAAAAAATATAAATTTTGCTTTGCTAATTATTGCTAAAGTTATTTTCTCGCTATTATCAACACGCAGACTTAAAAATAGAAGGTGTATAGTTATATGATTATTTACGAGATATTTACCGTGGTAAGTTTGTGGAAGGATCTGCGTCCATTGGATGTCCGCGACTCTCACGATGTCGTCGGTCCATCTAGTGGGAGGCCTACCTACGCTGCGTCTTACATTACCGTTAGGTGTTTACAGATTTTCAACTTTGATGGGTGCAATGTGGTGGTCAATTTGTGGTTCAAACTCTTTTTAGGGATTTACACCCACTCACAACCTGCAAACAAGTTCAAACACGCCATTCACTGAGCTATCACTAGTTTTTTCGTCCAAAGTCTACGTTTTCAACAAAGAAAACACCAACAAGGTTAAAGCTCATTTTGCCGTGAGTACCTATATTTGCCCCTCCCAATACATAACATGAAACGTCGCAGCTTCATATATCAGGTCAAAAGTCTTGAGTTCAGCTACGAGCTCAACACATGTTCCTAATGTTATAAAATGTGAATTTTAATCTCGAAATGGTGATATCGCTAGAATCACACAGCTGGATTTTATGACTGCTAAAAAGTCACATACATAAATTTATTGTTAGTATCTTTACTTTATTGCAGAATGTATTAAAATATCATTTATGCTGGTGTAATTCTGGAAGATAAATTGTAGAAAAAATATATACTAAAAACTACAAAATAATATCCTGAATTTCTGGAAAAAAAAACACATTGACCACGTGACTCGACTGCAAACGCTCTATTTAGGTCGAATGTCCTTTTGACGTCACAGGAAAGTAATAGAGGCAACAATTGTATTGTGAGTAAGAACTGCTTGTGACGTCAGTGAAGGACGTAAATGACAAAAGGAGCGTTTACGCACTAAATTTATAATTTGAATTTTGATTGTACGAGTACATTTAAAAATAGTAAAAGAAATATTGGGCTAGCAAAGTAAATCGTAAAATTGCCTTCTTTTGTTATTATTACAATATAATATACATGATTTATTTTTTACTGAAAAAAACTCATTCTAACTTTTTTTTTTTTAATATTAAGGTTCCCTTGTTAAATTTTGATGTAATGTCAAATGTGATCTATTGGATTGGTTTTTACATTAAGCTATTACTATTTATCTTTTAATTAGGCCTATGCATAACAAGATTAATTATTAATTTCGCTCAAAGAACCGATAACCGATGGAGAAGAAAGGTTCTTGAGTGGAGACCACGAACCGGAAGACGCAGCGTAGGTAAGCCTCCCACTAGATGGACCGACGACATTATGAGAGTCGCGGGCATCCAGTGGATGCAGATGGCAGGATGTCGCTCAGTGTGGAGGTTAAAGGGTCTATTGTGGTATTATTGTCACTTTAATGGAGCCCGTTTTCTTATAATTTGCCTTCAATATTAATCTTTAATATTAAAAAAGATATACCAAATAAAGGAACAAAAGGACTATTCTTTACTATTTCATAGCAGCTATAAGTACATAACACAGACATCTCTCCAACGAATAACCCGGTACACAGAGCCGGTTAACCGGTCAAAGTAACCGGTATTTTCCTGGTAGCGCAAGTTAAGACCGGTCTTTATTTATTACCCTTATTGACCGTTAGCACAGTTAAGTACGACCCCCGGCGTTTGCCTCAGCTTCTTAAAGCATTAAGTTGATGTAATTTACTTGAAATTGCGTCTCCAACTACCAGGTGATGTTAGGATGGGGATTTGTTGATTTTCATTAAGTTTGAACTTATTGGAAGGTACTTTTTGGAAAGTAGTCAATATGGACTAAGTATTCTCGCTCCAAGTTTTTATTACCTCTAGCACCTGCAATAATAGCGTACGTAAAAGGTAGAATAGTTTTTTATGTTTAAAACATTACAATATCAGTCGTTTTTAATCTAATCTAATCTAAATATATTTATAAAATGCTAATGTTAGTACGTAAAGGCAGGGTTTTCTCTATCACCACCAACTCCAATCAACTTCCCGTTGGGGTGGTAAATACCCTTTGGTCTCCAGATGGGTTGAAGTGGATGGTTGTGGGTGGCAAAAATGTGAAAAAAATATTTCTGTCTTTTCTAACTCACTCATGAGAACTCATGAGAACTTCTGAAAAGATCTCAAAATTTCTGGAATGTTCTAGAAAGTTCCAAAACGTGTAAAACTGTTCAGGAATGTTCTAGAAAGTTCCAAAAATTTCTGTCAGAAAATCAAACATCTGTCAGAAAACCTATTGTTATTTTACTTCTCCTTCGCCAAAACTCATCATGAAAATTGCTTTGAAACATTTGCAATGTTAAATAATCAATAGTAATTATTCTTAATTACTGTTGATTTTTAACCGATTTCCAAAGAGGAGGACTTTTTTTTTTAATGTTTGTTACCTCAGAACTTTCTACTGGAAGAACCGTTTTTAATGATTCTTTTTTTTATTTGAAAGCTTCCGGTCTGGTCCCATTTCAATTTCGTCCAGTTCTGACATTTTTATGAACTCGGTTTTTATATTGACAAAAGGTCAACAGTTGGCGGATAAATCAGTGTACATAAAAGAAACAGTGGAACAGAGAACCGATCTCCTTTTTTGAAGTCGATTAAAAAGCTTAGAATGTGCGAAGGAGTTAACTCTAACCAGCGCGGCCTTAAGTTTGCTCAACATATGCCACAAGCACTACTAATAAGTATAGTACTTATTACAATGGTAGGACCTAAGACCCAGGCGTGTCTGTTCTCCGCAAAAAGGACGCCATTCCTACTGGCTCCTACTTTCCGGGATGTATCTGTTCCGACAGCAGACCGACTTGAGCTTTTGGTCTTCTCTCTGTCTTCTACCCTCTTGGCTCCTATATTGAGGACAAGGCTCAATTGGCTACCAAAAAGCTGGGTATCCTATCGAAGGTGCGTCGGTACTTCACGTTGTTGCTTACACTGTACCAAGCACAAGTTCGGTCGTGCATGGAGTACTGCTCTCACCTTTGGGATGGATCAGCTAAGTACCAGCTTGGGGCGTTGGATTCCATTGAGAGACGCGCCAAGACCTCATCAGCTAGTTGGCGAGTAGAGAAGAAATATCAGGCAAGTTGGGGGCCAAACGCAAGCCTATTTCTAAATTTAAAAATCATGTATAAGTTTAAATTGCACCCCAGCTCATTGTTTGCAAAGAATCCTCGCGAACTTGCCGTCGATTTACGACTGCCACATGGCACCAAGTTATAATGTTTGGAATTATTGAAGGCGACGTTTGATTTTACTGTAGCTTTGTTTTCGTGCTGATAGGTATTTTCATCATGCGGCAGATGCTACGCGATTGGGGATTTCGTTATCTTTTCTATCTTATCTTTTCTATGGGAATATTTATCAATGGAAAATAGTCATTGTCTTACGGTTTTCCTATGTTTTTATGTTCCTACGTTCATGTTAGACGTCACCTGCAGTTCCCAATAAATAAAATAAATATATAAATATCAGGGATATTATTGCACACACGGTCGGTCATCTGACCCCAAACTAAGCAAATCTTGTAATATGGCTGCCAGAGACTGATATACATACATATATATTTTTAAATACATACTTAAATAGATATTAACACCCAGACATAGAACAAACACAAATGTTCATCACACAAATGTTTGCCCTAGGTGGGAATCGAACTCACGCCCCCAAGCGCAGAAGGCAGGTGAGTACTACCAACTGAGCTAACGGGGCTGCCAATAAGAGCCCAGCGCCGGATGCTTACGACTAAATTATGAAGAAAGTTCATTTTCCTTACATTTTGTAGGTATGGAACGGCAAAATTTGAAGTATATAATGACATATAGAAAGAAAAAAAACTCTATTTGTTTCTTTCGATTTCTTCTATTTGTTTTTTTTTTTCATATAATTTTCTATCTTACATCATAGAAAAAAAAAACACATATTAAGTCAAAAGAGGTTGCTATCGCTACCAAGGAGTTTGCATCAAGGAGGTTTATAACGCGGGTGAAACCGCGGCGTGCAGCTAGTTTTAACTAAACCTGTATGCAAATTTCAGCTCAATTGGTTGGAGACAACTAATATAAAATTAGTTTTAAGATGGTTAAATAAATGTTTATAATAAATATGTGACGTTAAAACAATACGAGAGCTTGAACTCTAAAAGTTTACAGCTATTACAGTGTTTAAATATCCACCTCCGAGCTCCATCATCAGATCAGTTCCATTGTTCCAAATTATCGTGTTTTCATTCGAAATTCATAATTAAACTTGCAAAGCTTCAAATCTACGACCATTAGGTTAAACTGTTGAGTGATTCCCGTGTAATAGAAATAAAATAATAGGTTACAATCTCCTTCCAAAATACGTTTAAATAGTTAGTAACAAATGAAACTGGTGTCTCGATCTCGTTGGGAAAATGTCTCGTCGATACCATGTTCAACGAAGAAAGAGAAAAACTAATTTCTTTCTTTAAAAAAAATCAAGCCTTAAAACGGTATTTTAATTCCAAAATGGCCGCTGAACAAAAAAAAATATCTACAATAATAAGCTTTCAACTTCATTATAAAATACCTGTTGATGTATCAAATAAATGGGTGCAGTTAAATGTATTTTTTTATGCCCACTTTGTACCTATATTATCTCTATTTACGAGTATAATGATATCACATATAGACTACACAGTGACCATCCCTGATCATAAAATATTCTACTAACACCTCATTAATTAAACTCATTTGGATGGAAACATAGTTACATAATTAAATATAACATCATAACAGTTCCTTAAGTTTGGAAGCATTGGTTGCTGGTTATTATAGTGCTGAACTTTAAAAAATAAAATAAATAAATAATATACACAACTTTTGTAGTCAGGTGAAAAGATTTTAGTACTAAAGTACCAGGAGAGCATAAATTTGCAGAAGGTACATCTAAAACTTCCAAACTACGTAAAAAAAACTGGACTCGATCGGTGTAAATTAGGCGAAGGACTCCGATTCTTGACGTCGAAACTCAATTATTTCACCCACTCAGTAAATTGCAAGCTCTTATTCCATTACAATAAAGTCCATTTTAGGACCATAAAACTTCATTACTCCGCTCCGCTGACTCCAGGCATAAGTCATATTTCGTGACACAAATTGTGAGGTCAACTTTTAAAGTAATTTCTAAGAAGTGAATTATGGGGTTATAGGGTCTTTGCTCGGCCCTGTATTAAATTAGATTTTGGAAGAGGGCCTCAGAGGGCCTTAGATTCCAATTTAAATCCAATTTAGTTGAGTTATTGATTAAAAAATTACGATGGTAATTTTGCAAGATACTCGTATAGAGTAGGTACTCCTTAAGTTATTATGAAGAAAATAAAAGGGAACGATGATGGTAAAAAAAACTAGAGCATTGTTTTGTTTTTATGAATTAATTTGGATGTTCAATTCATATAAACAATTACTTAAAGGTCAAATGTCTAAAAATAACGTGATCAAAACAAATGAAAATGGGAAAAACACAAGAAATTACTGCTGGCAGTGTCGTGGGAATGAAAGTAGTAACATAGTGCAGTACCTATACTTCGAGTAGGTAAACTCAATAAAATATAACATGATCGTAATTTATTAACCTTGTCAATAAAATCTAAGTGCACCGAAACGTTTCCACTGAGCTCAAATCCAAATCTCAGAGAGGACACATTTCGCAACCTCCCTATACGAATTTTCGTCTTACTGTCATTTCCAATGCTGCACCACTTCGTGAAAAGTTGGCACGAGTTCTTAGAAAACTGGAGTGCTATGAAAGAGGCTTTACTAAGTAACACTTTTATCTAATTTCTAGACGAATTTCGCTGCAGTGATTTTTAGCAGCTGATATTAAATAGCATAAACTGTTGTGGCCAGAGTTAACAAAAACACTTTTGTGAAATATACAGCTATTTATAAGCATAGCAAAAGTAAACTAACTCTAAACAGTGTTATTTCACAAGCTTTGCGAAAAACAATTTTATGTTCCACATAAAACTGGTGCAAAATCGACGAAGCCTTCATTTCACAACGTTCTTTCTACCAGGAGAGCAGAAAATCCCTAGACGTCACGCGGTCGGCCCATATTTTACTTTTATAGGCGAAAAGGGCGTAACCAATGTTTGTCAAGGTTTGTAGTAATGGGCGCTGTCTAAGCCCTTCGGAAGTACTGACCTAAAATTGAAATTCTCAGGACTTTCTAAGTGGCAATGTTTCACTGACGTTAAAGTTTAAGTAATGAAGGTATGCGACTTTGAATTTTCTCGTTCCGTTCTAGCGGTTTCTTGCAAACTTTATTGCGGTAGATTCTGTATGGGAGCCGGAACCCCTAGGGTTTTAACGCCTTCGGAAAATATGTGGGAGAGGATTGAATTTTTTGTCCTTTGGAAAAGGACTCGCATAAAACCAGTTTAATTCCGAATAAAAATAGGCCAATCGTGGGATTGAGATCATGAGAATTTAAGCTTTGGGCGGGTGGAGTTCGGTTCTTAAAAACCAATTAACCGTAGTGGGGTTGCGATTATCATAAAATTCGTACAGGGTGTGAACGACACGCGGTTTTTGAGCGTGAAATGATATCACAATTCAATGCCAGTAATTGATAATAACGACATGAAATAATGATGTAATTGTAGCACAAATACATCATGTTTTATGAGTTCACTCGGTGCGACCCGCGTATACATTCTGTCAGGAACCGTATTTTTTGTATATAAATATATCGCATGTCACACTCCGGCCCTCTATCTCTTTTTTATATAGAATATATTACTTTTGACCACGATCTCGCCTGATAATACATTACTTTTTTTTATAAAGTCTATCCTTTGCAAAATATGGCCCCAAAAAGTTGATTCCCCCTGCATTTCTAAACTATAAGACATAGAAACTTGTAACTTATAATACGGATAGGTTATATTTAAAACCTTCATTTAAAATTATTTCGAACTTTATCTGATTATGACTTTTTGAGTAACAGCGATAAAACTGTAAAAACTTCAAGGTGCTCTAGCTCATAGGTCATTGGCTTTTTGTAAAATTATCTTAACAAAGAATGTTTCCCAATCATTTTTCTCTATGGTTAAACAAAAAAAGTATATGGTATGTCGGGATGAGAAATTTGGCTAAGTCCACAGAGCTTCGTTCTTTCGAATTTTTCTATAACCACCAGTTTCTGAACTATGACTACAATTATACGGCTTTGGTTACAGAACCCTACCGTATGCGTGTCTTGACACCCTCTTGGCCAGTTATTTTTATATTAACGCAAAAATTTCCCTCCCAACCCCTTTATCAAGGCAGATTCCGATTCTGTTCTGTTCGATTAGAATATAAAACAGCATTCTTTCAATAAAATATACGCAAAATGTTAAATATAATGTGAGCCATTTTCAATATTTGATATCCAGTCTTTCACCCACTTAGTATTTTAGTAGGTAAATGGCCATAGAATAGAATAGAACCATGGCCCACTTGGAAAACCTTGAAACCGACTTCGGCCTCAAGTGGGCCGAAGTCGGGATAACATGGCAAAGTGGGGTTATACAGAAGCTCTGATACCGAATATCTTTGTGGTGAGAACCCTCAGACAATGTCACACTTGATGGAGTGTGCAGCGTGCCCTGCAGCCTGCACAGTCGTCCAGCGACCTGAATGAAGCCACGGAGAGTGCCATTGGAGTGGCGGAATTTAGGTCCAAAAATTTAATTTAAAATTAAAATAAGGAGCGAAACATCGACACGATAGAAGAAGTAGGTAAATCATATTCAATATTATTGACACCTTTAATTTGAATTCATATTTTGCTCGTTTAAATGCAACCCATCAAAATATTATCGCTTCTACATTCTTGAAGATCACTAAAACACGGTTACGACTCGCCGAGACTTAGCAACACATAAAGATATATTAAATTGAATGTAACAGCAACTTATTTCAACTCTATTGTTAGGGCGGGCTGTTCATTTTAGGAGTCGTAAACTCCGGCCCTATTTTATAGATGTTTTCCATTAAAATCCTGGGAGAGTTGTAAGCTAGTCGGCCTTCCCGGAAATCCCATTAAAACTATGTGAAATATCTTGTTTCGTTCTATAAATGCTTGTTAAGATGAATTTCTTGCTTGAAATATGACAGAGGAAGGACATAAATCTCTGTAACTAGGCAAATAGCTATATAAAAATATATAAACGTTTCTATTTTCAACCAACTTCAAAAAGGAGGTATAAAATTTGTCTGTAGTTTTTTGTTTGTGTGTTACGCGATGATTTAATAATTATCAATTAAAAACCGACTAGAAACAGGTGGATATCATTTTCCCTGGGATCCCTTACTTAGTGACAATGGGACCAAATTGGAAAAATACCCTACCAAACAAAAGATATTTTTTGAAATCAGTCAACAGTTGGTGGAGAAATCGGTGAAGGTACATAAAAAAAAATACAGTGGAACATAGAACCGTCTTCCTTTTCTTCGGTTAATGAGTAATACACAATTTGATTATGTTTTTGACATATTTTTTCCATTCATATTGATTTAAAACCAAACTACTGAACCGATTTAGATGAAATTTCGATGGGACCAATCTGAAAATTATATCCTTTCAAATAATTATTTAAAACAAAATTGGTAAATAACGGAGATATGAGATAACAAACTTAAAAAAAATTGACAACTTCTTTTTTCTATCCAAGGTTAAGAGAATTTCTTATAAGACTCAACACCAAGCAGCCTTGGTGTTACCAGGCAAACTCACAATGAAAACTACGAAAGAAACAAAATTCTTAACAAAGCTACATCCTGTGTAACAATGAATGAATTTTAATTACTAAATAGCAAAGTTGTAGAACGGAGGTATTTAATTAAGGAAAACGGTAGTTAACAAAAAGACTTGCTTGCTAATTCAAGTCAAAACCTACGTAATTACGTTACTTACATCCTTAATAAGAACACCGTGTAATATAATTATCAATGCAAAATAACTGGCCTAATAAATAATGGCCAAATGCGAGTCAGAGACAAATTTATGTTTAATGCCAGGTTAAGCAACGTATTCGATTACTTGGGCGACCTCATCATTTATTTCATTAAACCGAATTGAATGTTTTGCTAATTTTAATGTCGTTTTTTTGTTGAATAGTTCAGCCTTTTTAACGTTTTGCGTCAAGATTCGAATCCCGGGATGGATGAACTATTTACATACATATTTAATAAGTTTGCACTTGGTTGGTTTATTAAAAATATTAGCCGGTATCTGGAGTACACAGTTTTATACATACAGGCTTTACTTTGCAATTCAAGACTGTGGTGAATAATTGACCTGTAATTAAACAAACAGCTTTTTGAGCTTAATTACTACAGAAAGATTAAAGGATTATCAACAAAAGGATTTTAATAGGCTTAACCCGATGTAGGCGTGGTCGAGCTTTTTGGACCCAATGTTTTTGTCCCGGTCAATTATCTTTTTATGCTTTCTCTTGATTCATAATATAAATAAGCGCTTTTGTTGAAGGAAATTAGAAATTAACCCACGTATATATTTCGAAATACTGTAAAATTAATTTAAAAAGTGACGCATTTTACCAGGGCCCCGATTCTACTAAACCAATTGTTTTTAAATTGTTAATTAATTTTCTCAAATATTGCCCTTTTGACACTTTTGGTATAGATAGTGTCAAAAATGAATAACCAATTGTTTTTAAATTTTTAATGAATTGCCTCAAAATTATATTTTTGACACTTTTTGAATAGATAAAGAAGAAAAAAATAGTCATAAGAAAAAATTTTTTAGGCTATTCTTTGTTTTAAAAATTACAGTAGATCTGAGCAAAATCGCTTTTTGAGTCATTGCCAAATTCGGGAACTAGCTAAATTCGGTTAAAACAGGTTTTCCTTTAACAATGCATAACTTTGTTGCAGTGACAGCGGTAAAAATAATAAAACTCTTTTGGAGCCAACTTTTTAGTACCTTACAGAATAAAAATAAAGAAAAATTAAAAGTACAATTCATAAGTAAAAATTCTGTGACAATTTTTTTTTTTGTATTATTTTTTATCGCATTTCGCTTCATAATTTTGTACCTTAATGAATTATGTATTGACTATAAGTAAATTATTTATTGACAGCCCCGGTGGCTCAGTTGAGGATGCGAGGGTTCGATTCCCACCTAGCGCAAACGTTTATGTGATAAACATTTGTGTTTGTTCTGTCTATTTGAGTAAGTATAAAAAAAAAATGTACATATATCAGTCTCTGGCAGCCACACTACGGGCTTTGCTTAGTTTGGTGATGACCGTGTGTACAAAAATGTCCCAGATATTTAATTGAATTATTTATGTGCGGTTTCGATGCCAACTCTTAACAACGGTGAAGGAAAACATCGTAAGGAAACCAGTATGTCCAAGAACCTCAATAGTTCAGACACATGCCATTCACCAACATGCACTGGGCCAACATGGTGGATTAGGGCCCATCTTCAATCTCTGAGAGATGACCTGTGTATCCCAGCAGTGAGAACATGATAGGCTGATAATGAATATACTCTCAAGTATACATTTGCATTATTAATATACCTTATTTTGAAACCCATTTGATGAACATTACTATCCCTCCATTCAGGAGAGCAACTCATGGCGTTTTTCACTCCGTGTCATGGCTATCTTAATGCCTGTTAGGGCAGATAATTTGGCGCCGGTGTGGGAACAATCGACACCGCTTTATGGTTGATATTCTGAAAACCCGTACGAAGCGCTTTGACTCCACTTTTATTATGCAAACTGCTAGTCTGTGGAATGCGCTACCTGAATGTTGTGTGTTCCCCGGTGTTCCCCGGTAGTTACAATCTGAATGTCTTCAAATCACGAGCACAACAAAAAAAAAAAAAAACTTCAAATGAATCAATCTTCTTTTCTTGTTTTCTTTGTTATATAAATCGATTAACTTTACATAGATATTGTAAATCTAAAATTTTATTAAAATAAACTTGCGTTTGCATTGCAATATAATGGCGGAAGGAAAGTATAGAGACGGACCCGTGTCCATAGACAAGAGCAGCTCTCCCTACTAATTCCACTTGCAGTAATCAACATTTTTGGGGTCACTTTTTTGCAGATATGGTATCCCAAGGGGATAATCTATGCACAAAAATATATTTTATCTTGTTCTTTAGATATACTGAAAAAGTTATAAAACATATACATGTTGTTATATCCAAACAATACGTTTCTCGCGGTTTTCTCGAAACCGCCATTTTGCAAGTACTGCATTTGTTATAAGGAGGGCACGGCTGAGTTCTCTACATTGCTTGCTGGTATGGAGATGGCTCTACACAAGACGCGATATTACGTAGTGTTTGTGCGTTAACAATGCCCATTCAAAATTATGGGGAGATAAACTCTAAGCAAACGACATAAAAAACATGAAATTATACAAAGTCTCGAGAATATAAGTTGTTTGTTGACTATAAAAGTTTATATGACATAGTGGCATCATTCGATTGTATTGTTATTTTTTTTTTTTTAACACAATGTAAATTTGCAAATGCTATAATTATATTATTTCTTATAAATAATGTTACATAGGACAATATCTACTAAAAATACTTGATAATTATATTACTTCAACGTAACAGGGGGAGCACGGATCTCTGAAGCACAAGCTGCAGCTTAGTTTAGGGATCCGAAGCTCATATTTGTTTGTGACATACTTGCTATTTTATAATCCAATTTGTTATTCCAATGTTTTTGTAACTCTTTCGCCAAATAAATGATTTATGATTATTATGATTATGATTATTGAATGGAGACGTAAGAGGTTTAAGCAACTTGTTATACTTTGCTTACCATTAATGTGTGTATTAGTGTGACGCACATTTGAGGTTCTTGGACATAACGGTTTCCTTACGATGTTTTCCTTTGCCGTATGAGCGATGGCATCTAAACTACACAGAACTTATTAAAATACGCACCGACCATACAACCCGCCTCTTTTTTCGGTGGTAAAAAAGATATACTTTTTGAGTTTTAAAGGTATACTAGTCGGAGGTGTGTGAAAATTAGACGTTGATGTTATTTAAAAAAAAAGACAAGTGTGAGTAGGACTCGCATCCTAAGGGTTCCGTAAATCGACACTAATATTATAAATGCGAAAGCAAACTCTGTCCGTCTGTTTGCAACATAACCACAGCTAAACGGCTCAACCGATCTTGATAAAATTTTGGGAGGCAATAGTATGTATCATGAGGACGGACATAGGCTTTTTTTTGAAGCCATCGTGGACGTAGTCGCGAGTACAGCTAGTACTTAATAAATATGTAGGTATGTATATAGCTCATCGATCCCCGGAATCGGATCTCAAAGAAAAAAAATAAAAAGGCTGAAATATTGTTGTACAAAGTTAACTTTGTAATATTTGGCAAACAGCTGCTCCCATACATACCATACAAAATGTAAGTTTGTAATAGCAATGTGATTTGTTATTTCAAATTAACAACTTTCGGTTTTTTCCCTTTATATGTATATGTGCTGTGAGACCTTGCTTCTTGCCTAATTTCATGATTCTAGGTAAACGGGAGGTACCCACAGGTTTTGATTCCCTTATGATATATCAAAATATGCGAACATATGGTACATAAACGGTCATATATTTTGATCACGTTGGTGTACAAGTTTGATTTCACAGCTGAAAGTGACCTTAAACCCAAGTATTTGATATAAATTTAAACTTGATACTATTACACGTTTCTGAGAAAAAGGGTCTTGACAGATGGACAGACGAACAACAAAGTGATCCTATAAGGGTTCCTTTTTTCCTTTTGAGGTACGGAACCCTAAAAACAATATTTTATCGTTCATTTAATTATCATTAAAGATATTTACACTAATATCATATATGTGAAAGTTTTGATGGATGGATGGATGTTTGTTACTCAATCACGCAGAAACGGCTGGATGGATTTGGATGAAATAAAAATATACATTGCTTATGTCCTGGATTAACACATACTGCTACTTTTCATCATTATCATCATCACCGATTTTCATCATCACGTGGGTGAATCGGCGGAGCGCAGCTAGTTAAATATATTCCGTGAAATTGATCTAGGTATTTTGTTTAAAAAGATAATAAAAAGGAGAAAATACGAAAGAAAATCTGTAACCCCCACAAAATCCATCATATCCTTGAAAATAACCAAAAAATCGGCAGCACTATTGAAACATTCCCTTCAATCACACGAGCGTAAACCTTCCGACAATCACCTCATTCCGCTGCCTAATTCGTTTCTCATCATACCATATACGGGAAAGCCTTTTCAATAAAACCTTTAGTTTCCCGACACGACGGCATATATTCCATACACGTCGCCGAATAAAAGCCGAAGGCATTCGTCCAATGGAATTGGCAGAATACGCGCCGCTGGTTTCCCGCTATGGGCTGTAGAAGACAGTGATAAAACTCCCATTGCATTAATACGATGGCAACAATTTTACGGCCCTGTATTCTTAGTTGTACCCTCTCAAGCTCAAGCTAAATATAGTATGTTTTTTAGTTACAGCCCTTAAGACTTTGGACTCGGTACTATCTGTACCACAAAGCAACAGTAGCGTTAGTGGCTTAAAAACTTAGGTTTCCGTACCCAAAGGGTAAAACAGGACCTTATTACTAAGACTCCGCTGTCCGTCCGTCTGTCTGTCTGTTCATCTGTCACCAGGCTGTATCGCGTGAACCGTGATAGACAGTTGAAATTTTCACAGATGATGTATTTATTTTACAGCATGGTGACAGACGGACAGACAGACAGACGGACAGCGGAGTCTTAGTAATAAGCACCCCTTTTATCCTTTGAGTACCTACGGAGCCCTAAAAAACGTTTCAGTAAACTTTCGGTGGTAACTAGTGATGGTAGGCGTCACCTAAAGTAATGAAACTGATTTGGGGTTGCCTAATGATAGGCAATTCTTAAACTGACAGCCCGCGCTGCACTCGCTCACTCACATAAAACCATAGATAACTGTCAAAAATTAAGGCAACTCTTAGTGAAAACGGGCATTAAAATCGTAAACGCTTCATCCCAGCTACTGGCAGTATCTCTACACGCGCTGCTGGCACTATGATGTTATTAGATACGTCAGTTTGGTTTGAAATAATGCCGAAGATCAATGATTGGTTCGAAGTTTAGAGGCGTACTAATCGCTTGACTGTCTGGTTGACACGCAGCCTTCTGATTGATCAGTTGACGCTTGTCTTCCGTTAGGGAATAAGGTAATCATTATCATAATCATCATTTCAGCCATAGGAAGTGCACTGCTGGACATCGGCCTCCCCCATCGATCTCCAAAAGGGCAGAAGCGGCCTGCATTCAGCGCTTCCCTGCGGTTTCTTTAGTTTTACCATGACATGGTTGCTGCACTCAGGGTTGGGTTCTGACCAAGGAACTCCTTATTGGTTAGCAGCACAGACATGAAATGTTGTATATGCATTCAATTATGATAACCCATTCCAAGTTTCACCATGACATGGCCACTGCACTTACGGTTGGCTCTCAACGAGGAAACTCATTAACGGGTAACACAGATACTAAAAGCTTGTATATATATAAAAAAAATATGACTATTCATTTATTACATGCTAGATTTATCAATATTGTATAATCAGAGCTTTTGAACCTTACTTGAACTTCACCAGATTCCGCTAATAATAACAAATGGGTAAAGATCAAAAGGAAACCAAGGCCAAATGTATTGGATCACACCTTAAAGTTATGGTTGTATCGAATTATTTCTTTTTACAAGTTTTTATTTAATTTTCAATGTTTGTTAGTTTGTTTAGGACAAATCTTGCAAGCTGAATTAGAAATAGTTCCTCCTAAATAATTTTGCTGAAAATTTGTACACACTTTTAATTTTGGTTTAAATATTATATTAATAACAAAAAATCTGGTTAAAATTATTCTACATAAAGCTTCTATGTATAAATATGAAGCCCTATTTCTCCTGGTCACGCTATAACTTGAGAACGGCTTTACCGATTTCATTCATCTTTTTTTAATGTTTTCTCATACTTCGTAGAAGGTTCTTACATTTAAAAATGACCACGAAAAAATAACGACCCTAAAACAATGGTATCTGAAAAATTCCAGTTTTAGTTGTTACTAAATTATATAGTATCGATTAATCGAAAAGGTTTAAACAGTTTTTTTTTGCCATTTACTAGGTGGTCAGGTCAATCAGAAACCAGAATGTTATACAGACAGGTCTTTTATACGCCTATAAAAGCATACCTTCATTTTAAAATGGCAACCCTACTTAATTAACAATGTTAAATCCACAGTTGAGTAGGTCTCTATGGAGTAAAAACTTACGTAAAAAAACTATAAATTCAAGTCCTTACTACCAGGGCTACATAAAAGTTCAGAGCTCCTCAATTGATGAAACGTTATCTTTACTGTGACAAGGCCGAACCGATCCGCCTACAGCAAACCTAATCATGAACTACGACCAATAACAAACTTCTGAACCCCGAAGTTAACTTTCATTAGACCCTGGGCGTTTCATATAAAAACGTCAATGTAAACCTAACTTGTATTTATAGAGACCTCAAGTTTTCACGCTTACTCTAGATTTATAAAAAGCTTAAGCTTAGCTTTAATGCTTCACGCTGAAGTTAGAAAAATAATAATTCTTTCAAGATCTTATTTGTCGAGACCTAATTTGTTTGTTTAGTAAAAGCAGGCAGTTTCTAGCAGTTAAGTAATAGGCTTGTTCCTCGCATCCCAACAACAAATCATAAGAAAAAATCTTATCCCCATTTTGGCTTCTAAAAATGTTTTACTTTCATTTGACTGAAAATCAATTCTTTTATGTACACAAATTCAGTTTAAAAGAGTTTACTTTAGAACATCAATGAGATTTTTTAGCAAAACGTGCTTCGTAAAATTTTTGCATCATTTATGCAAAAAAATTACAAAAAATTAATTTTGATGCAAATTAGTAAATACATTTTTTTTGTTAAAAATGACTTCGTTAACCTTTCAACGCTTATCGATCTACTGCTAAACATCGGCCCCTTTTCAAGGTTCCGTAGACATAAGGAACCCTTATAAGTTCGTTCTGTCCATCCGTCTGTCTGTATGTCTGTCCGTCCGTCAACATTTTAGACCCTTCTAATTTCTATAGTTATTATGGTAATTGCATGAAACTTTGCACAATTACTGTAATAAATTCAAGATGTTCTAGCTCAAAGGTCATTGATTTTTCATAAAATTCTTAACTAAGAATGTTTCTTAAGTAGTTTTCTTTTAGACTTAACCATAAAATGTACCTATATGTTATATTGGTATGATGCACCTCGGAAATTTGGTTAAGTACACAGAGCTTCTTTTTTTCGTTTCGCTTCGTTCTTTACATTTCGTCTGTAACTACCAATTTCTGAACAATTATTGTGACCACAATTATGAGACTTTGGCTACAGAAAACGGAACCCTACTATATGCGGGTATCGACATGCTCTTGGCCAGTTATTTAAAACAGTATTCTTTCCAGTCCTTTATCTCGTTTTGTCTTGTGCCTTGACTAAATCACCCTTCCATTTAACTGGCGGTCTGCCCATTGGTTTTGTAGTTTTGGACATAATCCGTTCCAAACACAAAAAGAGTAGAATACAAAATAATAATCCCCGCCACTCGCGTTTGGGATCTCCCCAATTTTCTGAACCCTCATCGGAAATGGCAACAAAAAACGCCTTCGAAAACAAAAAACTGCCGACTGCCGTCCAAACTATGAAAGAAGTCGAGGTAAATCGTCGCCGAGACCTATCCGTCACAATAAATTGCCACGACAGAAGGAACATTGAAAATGGCACTTTGGTACCGCCTTCAGGAAAAATTGAAGAGACAGATGGCAACCCCTTATTCCGTTGCCGATGCTCGTGCTATGAATTCCCAATCGTATAGGTCTAGGTGTGTTTTGTGTTGGATGAAATTTCATTATAGTTTCCTGCAAAATGGAATCGACGTGTAGCGAAGCGCTGTGAAAACGAGAGGTGGAAAACTATTGAATATGACAAGAAAATACAGTAAAAAAAAGTTATTTGTATTGTTTCAGGAGAAACTTGCCTACTACTGTCAATTGTTGTTCTACATAAATCCATAACATCCTCAGTGATAAATAGTGCTCATGGTCTAAGAACTAGATCATACCTTGTAAGTGGTTAAAGGTTTTAACGATTTAAAGCTTTGTTTGTTACGATTATGAAACTTTGTCATTCATCATTTCTAACATAGGACGTCCACTCCTGGATATAGGCCTCCTCCATCGATCTCCAAAAGGGCCGGTGGAAGCGACCTGCATCTAGTGTTTTTCAAATCTCCTTCCACAACCTTACCACGGTAAATATCCCGTAAATAATAATATAACTGTAGTGAACAACCGTGATAGTTAAAACAGTATTTTGAGTAAATAATGTAACATGTTTAATTCGTTTATGCTAAATTAGCACCTACTTCTATGATTTAGTCCTTTTTCTGAGATTTTTACATCATTGGTACAATAACTATTTCTATAGGCAGTCACTTTCAAACATGTCCAAATACAGAATTTATAAAATTAACTATGCTTTGATCCGATTTTTCAATCCACAATTAAACGGCCAGATAGTTAACAAATCAATAAATTTATTTGTCCAATTTTACAAGTTTTATTACTCCATAGATAACCTCTATTTAAAAATTCGAAATCATGTAATCAATGGAATAAATCCTATGTGATTATTTAACTGAGCATTTAAAAATCGGCTCTTTACTTTTTTTTTCTAATGTGCCTTTTTCTTTTGGCCTTGCGGCCTCTACAGCTTGACCGGACTAGTTGGTGAACGCAGAAGGCATGATTTAGATTTTGCCTAGGTGCAAGGGCACCTCGGAGGTACGAGCCTCGGCGTGGACCGTCGCCGGGAGTGGGGGTGCCAGTCTGATCGACTGGCACCCCCGAAGGGGTGTGCCCTGGGGTTCTAGTAGGTTGTGGAACTGAATGATTATTTGGAGAGAATCTAACCGATCTTCTAACAGATCCATTCCATTTCCATCCACAAATCGGCCATTTACTTATTGTGTTGGATATTCGTACTTAGGCCACTAACTGTAACTGAATTGCTGTCACTTTCACATTCTTTATTTACATGTAAAAAAGCCCTTTTCGAAAGGTTTCGGGGTAATACATTCCATCAAAAAATTGGTTATACGTTTGGCGCTTGCAGTGAGACATGCCTCATTTATGTAGTTTTACCGGTAAAAGTGTAGGTTGCTTACAAAGATACACTCTTGAAATTGGGTTGAAACGCGTGGGTTGCAAGGATAAGATGTGACGTCACGTTTGGTGCTACAGAATATCCATACAAGTGATATAGTAATAACCGTTTGCTACTTTGTCGTACTGCTTATTTAGAACTTTTTTGTCTACTCATAAGTTATTTGGGTTAAGCGACAAATACTAGTAAGAAATCTTGCAAAATTGCGAGCAATTTTTATTGCGTTAATATCTGAGCTTTTTGCATTCGTTTTTTGCAGGAAGGTAATAAAGGAGGGTCTGGAAAGGGAATATTTAATAAACCTCACAATTTTATTGTATCTCAACCTACTGCCGGTCATTCTTATGCTCTCTATGTGAGTTTCCTACCACCAAGCTTCATCCCTGCCTAGTACTGTTCTCTCTCTTACTCTGTTCTGTTCTGACCAGTGAAGTGAGATTTTATTCGTTCTCTCTTCTGCTGTTCTGATGGTAAAATATGCTTTGTAAACAAAATGATGCAGTTCACTCGGATTATCTGTACCTACAAATATTTTTGTCATGTATTTTCATGTAAAAACTTTTTGTTTTAAATGCATAGGCAAGCTAAAAATAATTACTTGTTTTTATGTCAGTTCGACGTAAATATTTGACTTTGGAGATTTGATTTTTCATTAATGATTATTCATTTGTGTGGAATGTTTGATAATTTAATTTTACATAGATTTATTTAAGTATTTATTGGTAAATCGAGAAACATGGGGTTGACAAAAGAAGAGAAGAAAGCGCAGAAGCTAGCTAAAAAGCTTGAAAAAGCCAAACTAGCGGCCGAGGAAAAGAAAACGCGCAAACGTGAAGAGCTTGATCGTGAACTGACCGCGCACGAACTGCAACGGGTCGAGCTAGAAGAAAGACTGCATAAACTGATGGTTACAATAAAGGATCCGGTATATAAGCAAAATATCGAAGTCATGTGGAGTACCTTTAATCGAACTATCGACAAAAAGAACCATTTGATCAACCTCACCATGCATCTACGGCGCGTCGCAGACGAACAATATCAGCGTACGATAGCCAGTTTTTGTGAAATTGTAGATGGTATTATCAATACATTCCTGAACGATTTAGAAGAAATGTGTAAAGAAACTGACATTAAAATTGAAGCATTACTCCAGCAAGGCCGAGAAGAAAAAGATTATATCTTAGAATATCAAAAAAACGCCGAAACACATATGAATATACTACTTTACCACTCACACGAGCTTGCCGATTCTCTAGCATGGACAATACGAGGAGAAAATTTTGTTAAAATAGAGGAAGATACCAACAAATACCTTGAAATACGCGACGATCTCCGTTCTTTCCTTGAAGGTCTTTATACTGCTATGTGGGAACAGTTTAAAGGGACGCTTAAAGGCTATATTATCAGCACTGCTGAAAACCAAAAGCAAGTGCGACTGTTACGTAAAAAGGAAAATATGATGGCTGACATCATTGCATCTCAAGCCAAGAAAATAATTAATATTGTGGGAGTTATTAAGAGGCTACAAAATGATCTTGAAGGTTACGAATCAGGAACAAAGCAAGCTGGTTTCCGTGATCGCCGCAACAGACACAAGGAAGCTTGTTATCGATTAAAACAGTGCTTTATCAAAGGCGTGAATATAGACGTAAAACAGCTCGACAGACTTGTGATGATGTCAAATGATTCTGTTAAGTATCTTGAAACTGCATGTCAGAAGAGTGAGAAAATCTTACGAATGGCAGCCATCTGTAGAAAGTTGGAAACCCAGTATGAAAAAGTTATGCCATTCGGTTCAAAAATGCCATATGAATCGTCAGAAATGCAACCTAATAGTAAAAAAAAGGGACGCAAGACTGCCGAAAAGGCACTGGTAGCTAACGCAATATCAACAACATGTGGCTTGACAAGACTTTGGCAACGTATATCTAAAGCAGATTTAGTTAAGAGGGCTTTATATCGGGAGAAAATGATATTAGAGGAAGAAAACGCCAATCTGGTGAGTTTATTAGAAATGCGTGGTAAAGGAAATCTTACTGCAGAGACTATCAAATGTTCATGCGTGTCAAAGACATCTAAAAGATCAATAAATCAACCTCATGCTGTCGATGGAATTGTAGAAGCTAGAAAAATTCTTCGCTACTACTAAATTATGACTTATAAGTAGGATTTACTAATTTAGTAGGTATTTGAATTTCTATTAAGTTTTATGAATAATTTGGAATAAATTTAGTTGATATTGTACTCTGTTTTTCATTATGACGTCGCGAAAATTGAATATATCAAAGATGTTTATATAAATTTAAGCGTATTTTACGGGACGTGATGGGAACTGATTTTGATGTGTCATGCTTATAATATGTCGCCAATGAAAAATCAACTACTGGAAAAATAGTCCAAAACACCTGCACGAAAACTATAACATAGTTTAAAACTGATACTTATTCAAGAAAAGTCCCTGGAGATACAATATTTGAATACAAATGTACCAACTGAAGATCTCAATAGGAATAAGATGCTAGGAATAGAGAGGTACGAAAGAGTGGACGTAATCAGGGTAGGGCCGAATTGACACAAGTACTTATATGTGATCAAACGCGAACGATAATATACATGTTTATTTATAGAATATAGTTATACCAAGGTAAAACCCTGTTGTTAATTTCACATTCTATGATGATCAACAGTCGTATAAATATAAATATCAATAAATCATAATAATTTATGAGTCAATTCTAATTAAAATTGTTGCTTAAAATTAAACCACCACAAAGCTCTTAATGTGAATCTAGTTTTTTATTGGAGTTATTTCAATGAGAAAGAATTAAAAAAATATATAACCACGGCTATAAAAAACATGAAGAATAAGAAAAGATCAAGAAAGAAATACTTGACATTCATTGACATCTTACCCAAAGTTTTTTTTTTTTGTTTAAATGTTTTCTATGATCCTATTTATTTAAATTAATAATTCGATAAATCATTTGAATAACTTCACTCAATAGAAAAACATAACAAACACATTTTTTTTTAGTTTAAATACATAACTATTATATTTATAATTTTGTACTTATTTTTTAGTATTTTATAAGATTCTCGGGTCTAGCCCGGACATTTAGTAGGAATTGGTGGAGCCGAAGCCAACACCAAGAGGCCCTGTTGAATATAAAATACAATTACTATGGAATGTGTATAAAATGGAATATCAAACTATTGTACAGTATAGGATAAAAATGAACTGGACTATTGATGTGAACAACTTGTAAATGGGATAACAGATCTATGGGGTGAGAAACGGCACCTGCCTTTATGGCACGTTTAAAGATTCCGGCTCAATAATAGGGTCCCGTTTTTACCCTTTGGGTACGGAACCCTAAAAACTAATAATAAATAAATTGATACATATAAGTTCGTTATAAATATACAGAAAGCAAGAATACTTATTCTTGCTCCTTCCCCTGCTCTTTCTTTCTAATAAAATTCTATTAATATTTCTAATAAAATTGGCCCAAACAGTTACCTTAAGTACGGCCTTATTCTGGGTAAAAAGAACTTTGTATTCTGGAACTGTTACGTATGCTGTAAAACACACTCTTTACTGTCGATACAATGCCAAGCCGATGCCATTACGGAAAATTTCCGGTACCATCTATTCAACCTCGAATAAAAATAAATGATAATAGATATGGCTCTTCTAAGGTGTTATAGTTAATTGTCATAACAGGAACAAACAATTAGAAGACACCGATTGCTAGTTCTAATGCGGGACCCAGCTATGTCCTAAAACTGCGACCAGGACCACCGGAGGATGGGCAGCAGCGTCCTATTAGTACACGGTGAACGTACTGCGATCCCAAAGCCACCTGCCAAGCGTGAGGATTATGGCAACACCCCTCTTTACGAGGGAGGATTTTGTTCAGCAGTGGATGTTTACTGGCTGATAATGGTTGTGTGATATGAAACATACACACTTTACACACAAACTGAATGTGACCGGTGATTTAAAAACATTTAAAATTTGGGCTGATCTATCTATCAGATTGCTAGTTTAGTTTTCTTTTTTATTGATTGTCAGGTATTTACATTTACAGAGTTTACATAAATGTATATTATGTGTTAAAAGTTATTCTCAATTAAATCAATAAATTCTTAATACTTATAATTATTGTCAAAAAAGTTTAAAATATTCTTTATCTATCGAATTATAGATAACACATCAAAATAATTAGCCCTTGTTATAGATAAAAGATTCACTCCGATAAGACGACGCTAAATTTTATCACCCTCTTGTTCGCTTACAAGCATTTGAGAGACTGTAATTGAGTTACACCACGTCTCATCTCAGTTGAAACTCCACCGTCATTCCTCTGTAAGGATAAAAATATTAATTATCTCTCGCTTCCCGACCGAAATCGACTGCGAACAATAGATAAATCGCCACTCATTTATCAAAGCCAAATAACCTAAAAAAGACGAAAAACAATAGGCTCCCATCAACTGCGATGAATTAATCAGCGCAGTCACGATCGCCTGTAACGATCGCACGAACCGAACAGTATAACTTTGGAAGAAGTTTGTTAGAAAGTTCCGAGTGGTGAGAGGCGAGTCGGCTAAATGATACTAGAGTATCGATGTTTTATACAACTTTTTACGTGCTATGTTGTACGTAGAGTGGGCATGGAGATGATTGGATTTGTTTTAGTGGATGGCCGAAGTTTTGTCTGAGTTTGATAAATTTTCCGAGCGGCAGTATAATTCAGTGATTTGGAAGGTCGGGTGGTCTGCCCCATCATTATGTTTGATTGAATTTAACGGTGACACTTCTTCAAACTCTAGTTCTAGTTCTTTATGCCATAGGCGGCAAACAAACTAATGGATCACCGCCTGATGGCAAGTGGTCACCATCGCCTATGGATACCTGTAATTCCAAGGGAATCAGAATAACGTTGACGACCCTTAAATACTCGATTAATAGCCTTGTTTTCCGAATATAATTATCAACATACCGACTTCATAAAAATGTAAGAAGTGGACAAAATTGGATACACGGGAAGTGTTAATCCTGTCAAAAGTTCTGAGGTAACAAACATAAAAAAAAACAATAAAAAAACAGTCAATTTGTGAACTTCCTCCTTTTTGGAAATCGATTAAAAAAAGGACTCAGCTATACAGCCTGCATAGCTGCTTTTCTTTTAGTTTCGTGTGTCTGTGCAGTTTTGGTGCCATCCCTCAAAAACTTCGAACTAGAAGGTAAACTTCGTTAGGGAACCGGGTTATGTTCGTTCAAGAACCGCATAAGTTCAGACATAATAATATTAAATTCAGCAACATGTACTGGGCCAGCATGAAGGATTGGCCCATATTCTCTCTCTGAGAGAAGGCCTGTATCCCAGCATTGGGAACGTGATAGGCTGATGTATACAGAGAAAAGAGAAGTAAATAGAACGGAAATGAGAAGGAAAATCTGTCGCCAGGTATTGTGACAGAACCTTGATTGAACATTCTTATTTATGTCAACGCGTCGGACTCCGCGTCACAGTTGCTAACTGATTTCGAATGGCTGACGTTTCGTTTATATGGGTACAACAAATTTCTTACAAAAATACCTAACAGCCGTTCTAATTTAAACAAAAAAATAAAACTTTTCTGTGGATGTATAGGCGGAAACTTGTAATTGGCCCAGACATCTAATCTATTATTCATTTATTATTAGGCTGTAAGTTTCCCTTTTTAATCGACTTCCAAAAAGAAGGAGGTTCACAATTCAACTGTATTTTTTTATGTTTGTTACCTCAGAACTTTCGTCTGGGTAAACCGATTTTGATGATTTTTATTTGAAAGCTGGTGCTTCCACATTCCCATTTCAATTTGGTCCAGTTCTGTCATTTTTATGAAGTCAGTTTTTTTTATTAATAATTATCAAACGCGGGTTTATTCGATAAAAAAAGCTATATATTTAAAAGACGATTTGTGCATGGGTATTTACGAGTATGTATGTATGTCCCTATGGACTTCGAAACGTCTGGACCGATTTTGACGGGTTTTTCACCGCGGTTACACTGGACCGCGGGACGCAGCTAGAAAAAAAAACTGATGAACAAAAGTTGAACTGATTAACCAAAAGCAAGCCTGTTTATTTATGCATTAAACTACACCTGTTTGCCTTGAACCACTTATCTAGTTCGGAAGTAGGTCAGTTGTTCCTAGCCACCTGCTTTTTAAATGTGGAGTACAAACAGGTTTGTATAGAATCGTCGTCTAGAGGATAGATATTTAAAACTATGGATATCGGTGTCAACACAAAAATGTCTGAACAAAAAGGTAAACTAAAACCATACTTTTGAAGTAATTTGTGCAATAAATTGTGCTTTTTATACTTCTACATCACAAAATATATCTATGAATATCATTGTACTTACTCATCATAATTATATAATCAACATTTAATATGGGACCTAGTTATCATGAAAAAAAACAGTTCTTTTCTACAAACGGTATAAAACTGAACGATGTGTTTAAAACAGCAGATTTTTTTCGTAATTTCAGGGTTGGTTCCAATGTTGTTTGTAGTGGTAGGAATCTTTTGCAGGGGTCCGCCTGGGGAAGTACCACACCTTTGGCAGTTATCCAACCACTAAGCAGTAGTGTGCAAACACTACTGTGTTCCGGATTGAAGGGCAAAGTTTCCAGTGAAATTACAGGGCACACAGAGATTTGACATCTTACGAGTATATCTCGGGGTGACGAGCGCAGTGTTTTGGCATTCAGGGTTTTTGATGTTCAAAATTCTGAGGGGCGTTGTGCTGTTATGTGCAAGCGTGAAGAGCCATCAGGCGAGCGACTTAGCTCGTCTCGTCACTCAGTATCATAAAAAAAAAACATGAAAAAGTTGAGTACAATGATAAACTATGAATTATATTTTTAATATAGTCAAAATACCCTATTAAGCTAGCGAGATTTGATCTACACTAACAAACAATCCAAGTTAAACGCAAAGTTTTTTAAGTAAAACTTTTAGTTCCATCTAGGTCTAATCCTTTAAGTCTCCAAAGGGTTTGTAGGCATTCAAAGACTTTACTCAAGGTCTAGATAAAAATTCCTAACCGAGAAGGCTAAAAGCGAAAAACGCTTACTTCGGCATTATCCACGAGACAATCCCTGGCGTTTATATAAATTTCATGAACGAAGCTATACCTTCTTACTATTTTATGAAAACACCTTTGCTTAGGCACGATTCATATTAGAGGTATAAAGTCACACGGGACGTTGCTTGCCGTGAGTGATAAGAAAAAAGTACGTCGCTATAAATTTTCTTGAACATGGTATTTAGTCTATTATAAAAAATATATATTTGAGGAAAATAAGACCTAATGGGAGGTTTTGTGACAGCTGGAGGAACATAGTTCTGCAAACATCGATAGGTGGCACTGATGAGACATGGTTCTCTATTTTTTCGCATTAGTTCAATGAAAAAGGTATATTTCAAATACAGGGATTTTTTTCAAAAGTTCAAGGCCAGTAAATAATATACATGTATATGTCTTGCAGTAAAAAAACTACTTTCTTTGTTAGCAAACAATACCCACAAAATACTATACTTACTACGAAATAAAATAACAAAAAAACAAGGATGGCAGACAGTATCAGACTGACAGATAGATGTTGTATGAGAATAAGCAAGTTTTTTATTGACCTTTCTTCGTCTGTGGTTTTGCTAAGTCTTCAGATCCATGTCTAGTCAACGCCATCTATCGCATTTTTATAAATGCTTTTTTTTATTGCCCTTAGAACCAACCCTTAGAACAACTTCTCATTGGCGGTGTATTTTTGTTCTTCCAATATTTTTTGAGTACATATTTAAAGGCGCAGAGGCACAGAATACACATAATAGTTGGAAAGGTTTGATTATGTTTTTCGACTAAAGCATAACCTTTGCATAACCTTTTTAGGACATGACTAGGACTCGACCGTGACTTTGCTTTACTCTCACTGTGACTTATTTAATAAAACTCTAAAAATCTCTTTACTTGACACTGGTAAATGCACAAGATGTGACGCCAAAATCTTATCGAGAGGAATGAAGAAAAAAAAGTTCCAGACTACAAAAATTATTGACAAATGTCAATAATTTTGACATTTGTCAATGAATAGCTTTAGTTGCAGTCCTTTGATAAGCTGATAGTAGTTCTATAATATAGCTATCTGGAATTGGCAAAGTTTTCTACTCACTAACGAAAAGTGAACGTTATCCCAAAAAAGTTGTGCATATTTTTACGTGTACTTTTTACGTACATCTTCACTTCGACCCATATTTAATGCCCATTTAAGATAAATGCCCGTTTCCTTCTGATAGAGCAATGCAGTTACAGCAATGCAATTGTTTGTTACAGGAATGTATTATTTCCATTTAGCATATTCCAATTCCACTGTTGTCATCTTACACTTGTTGCACGATTAGTGAAAGTGCCTTTATTTTTAAAAGAATATAGACTAAGCTTCCGATTGACCACAATCTCAGCTACAGAATTTGTCTATTGTAGCGTACAACTTTTCTGCTCTGACCATTACCTACAGGTTTTTTGTCGGAGGCGACTTTAACATCTGCACGCATTTGAAAAGCTTTCTAAAGCCCAATGGCAACTAGGAACCGGAACTTCACTGCAAATAAGCCGTCGAAAAGTCAATTCCATTTCGTATAGTTCTAATTTTCCCCAACTGCTTTTTCGCCGCGAAACTGCTTCTTTTCTCCAGTCAGCAAAGGCTATAGGCAAAGCCTCGCATTCGCAGTGAGACTCGCGTGAGCCCTAATTCAGTATGAAACCACATGACACATTAATAACACGCTGTAAACATATTATAACACAGTAACCACCAACAAAGAAAGCATAGTTTCAAAATCCAAACGCGTCAAACGAATAAAACGCGTCTTCCAATTCTCAAAATTGACATAGCAAATTCCACGCCGATAACCTATTCTAACACGGCCTTTTCACGAGTTTATATGGTCATGGAGACTAACGGAACAGCGTCCATTTTTCAATTACATGTTATGACATCACGCATTAATGGCAAGAAGCTCATGTGAGATATGGAGCATAAAAAGAGTTCAGTTTTCGATGTTAAACAGTTCCGTCATTGTAAAATCTTGTCCATCTGTTCGAGAGTTCGTGTCGGTGTAAAAGCGTCCTAAAACCGTGGGCGTCTGTCTCGTATTACTTATTAAAGGCTACTGCGCGTAATTAGCTCGTAACTTGTAAGGCGAGCCTTCTGAAAACCCATGATTTATGATTCGGAGCGTTTCTTTGAGATCTTTTGAAGTGGACTTGAATGAGTCATAGTTTATTTATGACCAAACCATGACTCAGGTTGACTGTTCTTAGTCTGTGGACTATTTAATCATCTTAAAGCTATGGCTATATAACAGGGAGAATTCTGAAGCTCATGGTTACCTACTAGTAGCCTGAAAGACACCTGAGTCTGATAAGCTCTTGTCATAATCATAGTCACATTTTATTTGTAATTTAAAAAAAACAGAGCGCTTGGTTAATGCGACGCGTGACCATAATGCTGGCGTGTTTCCGGTTCAATCCATAAGCATTGCCATTCAACGTGGTAATGCCGCCAGCATGCTATGAACTATGAACTACGCTGCTAACTGAGAGTGGGCTTCAGCATTTGGATTGTCTTTAGACCTTCAGCGGTCTATGGACAGTCTTACTTACGGCTTGTTTTTTGTTTAGTTAATAAAGGCACTTGCCCTTGTTTATTTTTTGAACACCAACATGATGTACGTCAATAAAATATATAAGATATGCCAAAAGAGAATTCTTGTGCCATAATTTTTTACTAAATAGAGGAAATCAGAGAAAAAACACATTAATTATTAGGTACAAGAGTTTGATAGTTTGCTACGAATAGATAATTTGAACGTACCCACGCCACCAGCGAATAAGTCTACTGCATCATTTCGGAAGAAAACAACAGTCTGTTAACAGGGCCTTTTTTGGCCAGATTCGTTTTCCAGTTGGTTCCAGTTGGTTCGTTAATATGAAAAGTTCACAATAATTATTTGTTGTTATCGCAATAGACAATCCAATAGAAAAGCTATGTTCCTAGAAACGAATAAAACAAGACATCATCACCTAAATAATATAGGTATATTTGTTTAAAATTTACGCTATGATAGCTTTAGCCAGTTTTGACACAAAAAGTACTGAGGATCCTCAAAGGAATACCAAGAAGAAAAATTAATTACAACATCTTGATAAACATCTTTTAATAACTCAATGTCGGTTCGGGCTTGAATTTTAAAATAGGCGTTTATTTCGATTATATGAAATATTGTGGCTACGTGGTATTTTCAGCTTTTTTGTAACATGTAGGTTATTTTATAGATTCCATTCATAGAGCTAAATATCAAGAGGGGATGATTTACTTTTACTTGCACTTTATTGCCATACTCAATTAGGGTCATTAAGTGTGATATCTAGCTTAACCATGCTACCTAAGATCTGTATATTGTGAATTTCTTAATATGTAATACATTATTGAGATTGCGTATCAGAATATTACGCAACATTCTTCATCTTCTCTTGATATAAATGTCCAATATGTTAAGTACTTGGTAAATGTGGATATTGTGATGTGATGTGTGAAATCTTATCTAAAAAGTAGCATCGTAGCGTACATATTCGTGTTAACATGTGTATTACATATAATTATATTATATTAAGTATTTATATATAAGGTCGGGGAAAAAGTTTCTTCGTATTTTTTAAACAAATTCTAGACATATTTTTTTCAAGTTTAATTACATTTAATTATAATATATATGTGCCATTTTGTTCGATAACTTGTTGCCATCTTGTAGGTAGTGACATGATCCCGTTGCTGTAGAATTTTTGGGACTTCTGATCAAAAAAATGCAACAAGTAGTTTTGACAGTCCTCTCTTGATGTTAATCTAACACTACCCAAAGAATTCTGAAGAGATCGAAACAGGTGGAAATCTGAGGGTGCAAGGTCAGGGCTATATGGTGGATGCATTAACACTTCCCAACCAAGCTCTCTAAATTTTTGCTGAGTTTTGCTGCCAAAGATGTGTGCGGTCTGGCGTTATCATGATGAAAGACCACACTCTTTCTGTTGATCAATTCCGGCCGTTTTTTCTCAATTTCTTGTTTGAGTCTCATCTGCTGTTGTTAGTAGAGATCCGAATCGATGGTTTTGCCCGGCGGTAAAAGCTCATAATGAACGATGCCCTTCCAATCCCACCATACACACAGCATCACCTTATTACGTGTTGATCAGGGTTTCGCTACAGTCTGTGGTGCTTCACTGCCCTTTGACCATGATCGTTTGCGCACATTCTTGTCGTAGGTGATCCATTTTTCATCACCAGTGATCAATCTTTTCAAAAACGGTTCGGTTTCGTTACGTTTCAATAGAGAGTCGCAAATGAGTACACGATTCATTTGGTTTCTTTCAGTGAGCTTGTGTGGCACCCAAATATCGAGTTTTTTTGTATACCTAGTTTTTTTCAAATGGGTCAAAACTGTTTTGTGGTCAATCCTCAGTTCTTCAGCTACGTCGTAACTATTAATATGCCGATCTTGGTCCACTTTTTCAGAAATGGCATCTACTTTATCCGTAACAGGGCGACCAGAGCGAGCTGCATCTTTGACATCAAAATTCCCGGACTGAAAACGCTTGAACCAACATTGTGCTACTCTTGATGACACTGCATTAGGTCCATAAACGTCACAAATTTTTTTCGCGGCTTGTGTCGCAGTTTTCCCTGTTTTGTAATAAAATTTCACAATATATCGAATTTCTTCGTTAGATTCACTCATTTTATCAAACAAAAAAACAATTGAAAAATGGCGGGAAATTGCTTTTTACTTTTTGTATTCCTTTTTTAAAATGTCATATTTTTAATGGTATCAAAACCAGCCAGATACAAACAGTACAACGGATGAGATTTTTACTACAACCTTATACATACAAAATACGAAAAGACTTTTTCCCCGACCTATTATTTATTTTCAAGAATGACGCGACGCACAACAATATCGACGAGCGACTGACTGTACATTGGTGCGCAATATACCAATTCAGTGGTGCTAACGTACTATTGAAAAAGTTCATTTGCACCGTCCCTACGATATTTGTCGATGATTTCATATAATTTTAAAGACAACACCGTGGTGCTAAAGTATCGTTGAAAAATTTCATTTACACCGCCTTTATTATACAGGATTATAAGGAAAATGGGTCATCGTTATGAACAACTTTTACCATGAGACTAACCCTGATATCGCGAAAAAAGTAACTGTTTGATATGTTTTTAACCGACTTCCAAAAATGAGGAGGTTCTCAATTCGACTGTTTTTATATATATTTGTTACCTCATAACTTTCGACTGGGTGAACCGATTTTGATGATTCTTCTTTTATTTGAAAGCTGGTGCTTCTAGTGTGGTCCCATTTCAATTTGGTCCAGTTCTGACATTTTATGAAGTCGGCTTTTTATATTGATAATTATTATGTCCAGTGTAAATAACCGTTTTCTATGGAACAGCTGATATTTATTACGCGATTTTAGCGTTGATCCCATAGTAAAAATGTGCATAATTATGAGTATAACCAAGAACGATCACCTAGTTAATGAATCCTTGGTATAACAAACCCCTTTTGGCTTAGCGTACCCTTTTCTTATAACCCTGTATAACTTAATGATTCCATGTCATTTATATTTAAACCTTATTGCTAGTAGATATAAAGTGGAAACTTACCAGTAAGACATGGGTCCTCCTTGGTTGCGTCATCGGCAGATCGAGACTTACCTGAAACAAGATTAAAAGAATTTTAATGGCGTGTAATTTTTAATCTGACATCTAATAATTTAATATATTAATTAATTTAGCTTTTATTTTTATTTATGTTAAATCTGATCTAGACGAATGTTATGTAATTATATTTTAACTTGTGGTTATGGTAGTATGAAATTTAAATAAACTAAATTTTTGATACCAGCAATTAATTGGAGGCCCTCAAAAAAAACTCACACTAATATCAGTATAGCAAATATTTGTTTGTAAGTGTGTATGTTGGTAATTGTATTCAGTCGTAAACAGATTCGGATGAAATTTGGTATGGAAATAGTATATACTCTGTATTAACATAAAACTATATTTTATAAGGAAAAAAGTTCTTAAATAAAAAAAACACAACTACAGTGAGATGAAGCACATAAGAAGATATTACAAAAAAAAACTTTCGCTTCATTTAAACCCATTCGAAGTATTTGCCTACTTTTTTCAAACGAGTAAGCAGATTTACTAGCTAAACTAAACTTGCAAACTAAGACTAAATACATAAACTACTTAGCCTATTTTACATAAACAAAAATTGCCCATAGACCGTTGAAGGTTCAAAGAGAATCCAAATGCTCAAGCGCACTAACTACCACCTAGTATGCTGTCTACTTGTTTCTCACCATAAATGAATAAAACACTTTCAACTCATCAATATTTTGTCAACCAAATAGCTTGATCGACAGCCCATCCATTACTCTTACCCCAGCAACAACAACATGGCAACAAAGTTTCGAACTCCGCAAGCTTTACAAAACGTCAATTCTTTTTCATTCACCAACTTCTAAACTTTAGGAGATTGCGTAGACTTCAAAAATGATTTAAGAGGCTTATATTGTTCCTGAAGATTACATTGATAGGTATTAATTCCGCTTGAGAAACTGCGAGAGAAATGTCACGGTTGCTGTTAATGAGTTTGGGCGATTAAGATGGAAATTCATCATTATTGGCAGTTTACAACGTTGTGAGCTTAGTGTTATACCGGTCTAAGGGAAAAGCCTTCCGAAGCCAAAACGCTATTATTATACCATCTAAACACAATAGAATACTAATATTCATCTGCCTTATACTTTTTGTTTTAGTAGTTTCGTATTTGCAAACCAGCAATGAAAAGCGTACAAAAGTCGGGGTCAATGCACTGCGTAGGTACAAAAGCTCGCGCGGCGCTAGTGGCGCTATCTGTATTGTATGTGATTGCGGAGATCGTTCGTTGACCTCTAACGTCAGCTGGATGTTTTACTTATATTACATTGCGAACTTTTAATAAATAAAAATATTATTTTTCTGTTAATAACAGTAGCATTTAACTCCGTAAAAGAGGAAATGCATTTTTTTTGTTCAAATTTAAAATCAAGCGCGGTTTTTAGGATTCCTTAGTCCTACAAGTAGCTCAAGTTCGTATTTTATTTTATTTTACTTGTGCAAAAATATATAAGCAAATTCCAATTTGCAGATCCATTAATTCTTGTAGTAGAGATCAGCTGCTATTTAACCGCATGTAAATGGAGTAACAGTTTATACAAATTACTAATGGAATGCGGTCAGATGGTGGTGGTGTGGTGATTGAATATCGGTTCCGAAATAATTGGTCTTTCGTTTTATAATATGTAACATTTTTACAATGGATCATTAATATAAAATATAGAAATTACAGGGTTCTAAGAAAATTTTACAGACGGACAGACATAGAGATATACAGACAGAAGGACGGACAGAATTAATTTAAAAGGGTTCCTTTTTGGGCTATGGAACCCGAAAAAAGCAAGTACATGTCCGGTATCCTATACATTTTGTTATTTTTATAGAGGAATAACTCATTAAAGATTAAGCGGCTCACCTTGACAGTTTCAGCCATATTCGGTCTTATTCAAGGTGCCAAAGCCTTGTATAAGACTGACGAATACTAACATCAGTTCATAAATGCCGAGATACCGCTGTTTCTACAACTTTTCTAGTCCAAAATCAAAATTATTTATTTCAGAAATTGGTACATTTACACTCGTATATCGCACTAATGTCCAAACTAGGTGTGGAATACACCCGTATCTTGGGAATTAGGCCTACCCGTTAATAAAACAATTTTTTGTACACTTCGTCATTTTAGTTAGTTATTACCTATTATATATTTATTTATTGAATGTAAATTTATATATTTTATTTATTTAGTTGATTCAATCGGACTTTGCTTTGCGGAAGATCATCTTCAAAGTTGTTTTTGCTTCAGGTCAGGATAAATTAGCATCAATGACAAATTTCCGTAGAGTAAAACAAAAATAATTTGATCCGAAATTCCTTTTTGAACTTAATGCGACGTTAAAGCTATACACTAGAGATACGCTAAACACGCGTTACCTTTCTTTCTTAAATTTTGCATAGATTATTTACGTAAAAATCTGAATACTCTAAATATTTTAGGCCAATTGTCACATCTTATTGTAAAACAGAAAAAAGTGCCTATTTGCCATTTGTAGATGGCTATTTGCATTATTTACTATTATTTATATTTATTATTTGGCTATTTGATGGGCATTTGTGTATGGCATATGTTATGGCAACACCCCTCTTTATGAGGGAGGCCTTGTCCAACAGTGGACGTTAATTGGCTGATGAAGTGTAATGTGTGTGTGAGATGGCTATGGATGGTAATAGCCAATCACAGGACACCAGCCAAAGGCATCAGAAAATTACATTTTTGTCTAATATGTTTTTAGTATTACCGTTTTAACAAATTTTTGTGTGACAGCCTTGGACTAAGTCTTCCAAGAAGAAAACATTATCAAACCTCAAAATTGCGCAATTTAATTTTACTCAAATTATGTTAATCAAATAACAGACATATTCGACGCGTGAACAAAATGCCGTGTATCTGGCTCAACGCATAAGCATTGCCATACAGCGTAGTAACCGCCAGCATGCTGGACACACTGCCAACTGATAGTGGGCTTGAGCAAATTGATTGTCTTTAGACCTTCAACGGTCTATGGGCAGTCTAACTGTTTTTGTAGTGTTAGTTTTGGCTTGTATTTTGGGGACTGTGTCACCCGTCTGTGTCTGTAACTATTTTATTATGTCAAGTCCTTGCCTAGTAAAAAAAAGCGTATTATGTTTAAGAAGTACGTTCTAAATCGTAAAATTGCATCATATCGTCACCATAACAAGAATCAACGGCCAGTTACTTTTGAATACCCCAAAATAATTGAAGGAAAACGGGCCTCGGGAACTATCCGAAGGCAATCACGCACAGTAATGATATTACCCTATAAAGTTTCAACGGTGAGCCTAAAATATCCCCTTTTTACCTGGTTTACATTGTTGATTTTATACGTGGGTCTGAGGTACCTGTGATATTTTTATTGTTGGAACGGTCGGTCTTACTAGTGGTGGGCTTGATGCGACAAAATGTTAAGCAGTGTTTAGTACGGTAGAATTATGGTTTCAGTATAAAACATGTATTAAATACAAATTTAATATGCAGAACAGCAGTGACATATGAAAACTAATATATAAAAATGTACCATTTTTAACTTTATACTGTCTCACTCCTAAACAAAGATCTCCCCAAATTGTTTTTAGCCGAGTTTGTATTAATTTTAGGTTATAATTATAGTTCGTTCATGTGTATTGAAAATACATTAGTACTCTAAAAAAAGTTTTAAAAAAGTGCGCTTTTCCGATTTAATTTTTTTTCAGTATGTATGTTTAAAATTGCTATTAACATTACTCCACATGTTTGGGTAGGGTATTTCAAAAACGTAGAAGGACAACACTACTTTTCACTTTACGGTGTTTTAACTTAGGGTGCGAACCGCATTTTATGTGAGATTTTATCGATGCTACAGTGTGTAAAATAGTGTTTGTATCAACTAGTGTGCTCTAAAGTATTTTACAATATGTAAAATGATAGTTAGATGCAACAAAATAATTATCATAATAACTAGAAAAGACCTAACTCCGACTGCTTCAGTTTTTAAACAGGCCAAGTTCATATGTTCAGCAGTGGACGTCTACTGGCTGATGATGATGATAATATACTACCATTCATCTCTAATTTTTATACATTATAAGTCGTCACGATGCAAGTATCATCGCATTGAACTCTGCGCGTGCCTCTGTTTAGTGAGTCTGAGACATAGATCAGAGTATATATACCTATCGGACTGAGGTAGTTGAACATGAATATTTAAAAAAAAACACACTAGTGTGTTATATTTCGTAATATCGCACGGTTTCATATAGCGTGGGCAATAGTTTAACTTTTACAGCAATGACAATATAACCACTTATCTTTATTTTATAGTATGTACACAGACATACTATGGAAACTTTTTGATAAATAGTAATTGAAAAATTCGAATTTCTTCCCCACGCTATAACGGCCTACATAATATTCAAGTACTACGCCGTAACTGCGTAGCAGGCTACGCCGTCACGTAGAGCCCCATGCATCGCGCAAAATAAATAGAAAATAAACAATCGTAGCAAACCCCACACGGATAGGAAGTACGGAAATACAGAAATATTTGTGCGGCCTACTAAAGTGTTGCCAGAGTCAGTATTCCCACCACAATATATTTTATAAGACGGATTTAGATGATCCAATTTCCTCCCCGAGAATCTTTGATGTTGCCGGTGAATCATGGCGAAAGTTTTGATGCATTATACATGACGAGTACGGTACAGATTTACAAAAAAATAAGACAAGAATAATATACAATCGTACATAAAGATGCATCTTTTTTTGTATACAATGGCGTCGATTCTGTTATATACTAATCACTAAATTAAAACAATCTGACAGGACTGTCAATTGTCAGAATGGAAAAAGTTTTAGAACTGTCAGATTTAGTTTAGTTTAGGTAATGGTACAGCAGAATCGACAGCACCGAAACGAAATATTAATAAGCTTACCATGTAAGTCATGTACCCACTGAATATTCCCCTGGGAGTGTTCCCTCAGACAGCCTTCTAGGGGTAAGTAACGTAAGTACCCAACTAGCTCGTTTTCTAAATCCTATAGAGATCCCGGTGCCCTCATACACAGAGGTTAGTCAGACATAAGGCAGGCTACCGAGGGAGTTTAAGTATAGGTACAATCTTCCTTAACTTGAAGCCAGGTAACTGTATGTTAGAAGATTTCCCCGTTACCAAAATAACAGGCATCTAGTTAAAACTGTACTGTTTTTCACTTACCACCAAATTCAATATTAAATTCATAATTATGTTTAAAAAAATACAGACTAGCTACAACATGTCTTTGAAAAAAGAAAGGTCTTTGAAATGCGAAAGGTCTTTGAAAGGTCTTTGAAATGCGCTACCTGAATAGGTGTTCCCCAGGCAAGCATGCTCCGTCGTAGACCGCATCATCGCAAGCTCTTGTGACGGTCAACGCATTCATAAAAAAGTAAAAACAAAGTTAAATACAGGAAGTAAGGGAAACTTTCCCGTAAACGTAGACTGGTGGTGATGAAAAAAAAAAGTTTCATAAAAAAAAGTTCGCGATGTAATGCAAATAAATTATCGAACGTACCTAATAGTCATGAACGACCTGCGGCGAGCGCAAATTTGCACCCTACATTGCTGATTTGCGACATTCTAAACCAGGGGTCTCCAAACTACGGCCCGCGGGCCGAATCCGGCCCGCCACTGCCATCAATCCGGCCCGCGACAGGAATTGAAACTCGCTGAATTGTCGGTGATTCAGCCCTGTGGATCTGATAAAATTAACAACTGATATGACTGGTCTTAGAAACTCAGACAATTCCAAACATTTTCCGCACGAGGACTGAAGACTGTAGCTGAAATAGATAGTACCTAGAACTGTATATAGTATCACTACTCGATACTAGATGTAGTTACGTGTCAGAATACACAATCAATAGTAATTGAAATGCAGAAAAAGCCTATGTTTCCTTAGGTGGGCAGAAAAATTAAAATTGTTACGGCCCTTGCAACATACCGAAAAATATATTATGGCCCCAAGGCTTCAAAGTTTGGAGACCCCTGTTCTAAACCACAAAAAACAAGTACTTATAGGGCTAATGGGTATTGATATTCGATTGTATTGCTTATATTATTTGGTTTCTAGAGCGTTTTTCTTACTCCAAACAATTATAAATAACTAAAGTATAAAATAACTAAACTAAAGGTAACTAAAGTATAAATTATGAAGAACTAGCAGCGCCCCATGATTTTATCCGCTATCCTACAGGTACCGTATATTTTTGGGACAAAAGCAAAAGTAGTCTATGTCTTAACCCGTTATAAAAGCTATCTCCACGTCAAATTTCATTCAAAATTCAGTCGTTACGAAGTGCAGGCAAACATATACACTTACAGACAAACTTTCGTATTTATATTTTTTTTTTTTAAATCAATATCGCTTAAACATTGCCGTTCAGCGTGGCAATTAATAAAAAATAAAAATAAATTATTTCAGGTAAAAACCCCATAATACACAGTGAAACAATAGCTAATAAATAATATTCAGGTCACAAATATCATATAATTAAGTCACAAAAAATCAAGTTTGCAACAAAAATAAAATGTTACGTCACAAGCATGCTGGGTACGCTGCCAACTGGTAGATGTTGAGCATTTTGATTGTCCCCAATGTCTATGAGCAGTCTTTTGCAGTTTTTGTTAGCTTATATTTTGTTTAATCAATAAAGACACTTGCTCAAAAAATAAACATATCAGCATGTTTGAAGAAGGCACCCTTCCAGTTATTAACTTTAAATGCTAACAAGTATGCTAGTCTATTGTATTATTTTAACGGTTCTTAACACATCTGAGATCAAAACTAAAAATGAAACCTTTTAAATAGTAAAACTAGAATTGTATAAACGATGAAGGGCATGGGCGCAAGCAGCCAGCCCTAACTGACGCCGTCAGCTGCCCCTTGACCGCGCGATAAGCGCCACTCCAGCCAGCCGCAAAAAGCCCAAGAGAGTCGTTTTAGATTTCAATAACAACACAGCTAGAGCAAGGATGCATATTTCTGAGTTTTTTATTCATTTTGGTAGTCGAATTGGTTTCACTTGAAAATGCAGTGAAACGTTTAAGGGTAAATACTTAGTTACAAAATCTAAATAAGTAAAACGCGAATTATCAGTCTTCTACTTGCATGAATGATCAGTTATATCGGCACCTTAGATTAGACAAACAAAGCAGATATGGAAAGGTGGGAAGTGCGAACATCCGGCCTAAATCAGCCTTGATGCTTTTAGTCACAATCATCCAGCAGATGATGACATTGTCGCCCTTTTTGCATGTGAACTATTAGTTTATTGGTGTCACTACAATAAGCAAAATTAGTGAGCCATACTTACAATTTTTGTTGCAGTATAGTAAAAAAATGAACGAAAAATGGAGACATTTGAACAGAAACCATAATTTTACTAAGGTTTCTTTTTAATGTCTGATCTGTGATCGATACTCTATTGCTTTACAGCGCAATGCGACTAAAGGTCTCAGGCCACTAGACTCCCCCTATCATAGACCATAACCGGTTACATAAAAATATACTTTGTAAATAAATCAATATAAAAAACAGACTTCAAAATTAGTAAGCGCTCAAACAAAGTAACTCGTATTGCTATTGCCAAATCAACAGGTGTTCGAACCAAATTATTTAACGACAGCCAAAATTTATGAAATTATTGTGGGTCAACTTCTAGAGTTTCCTCTACTTAATATAAAAAGAATCACGCAAATTAGTCTACACATATGGGAGTAATAGGCATACCTAATTATTTTTTAAACGGACCAAATTAATAACCTCACCGAGTCACTCGATGAGATGTGAAACAATGTTCACTAGACCGTTCTGTCACCGACCAACAACGTAATGATTCATGATATGGAATTCGCAACTTTTTTGTGTTCTTAATACGGTTCAACGGTTAATACGGTATATGGGTCTCTTATTTTCTTTGTGGATGGTCGTTCACAGCACATTCATAGTATGATCCGGTGTTGGACAGAGTCCTTTACAATTAACATGGTCACAATTGGAACTACTCTGTCATCTCACTTTCTCTTTCATGTTAAAGAAAGACAGACATAGTAACAGCTCCCCATCAGCACCCTCATCATCGTTCACATTATATTTATTATTGGTGCTGTTGCCCGCGACTTCGTCCGCGTACATTTTCATATAAACTTTCAACCCTTTTTTCCTCCCTTAATTCGGCCCTTGCGTTTAATAACATAGCCCATACTTCAATCTGATCATAGCTAAGCATATTCGTGAAAACCGCATTCTAATCCGTCCAGTGGTTTGAGATGTGCGTGTACAAACAAACAGACAAAAATTCTAAAAACAGTCCTAACGTGTTCAGCTGCTTATTTTAGGACGTCCTGTGTGTTTTTTTTATATCTCGTAATGACAGAATTTGTATCTCTAAATTTTTATTATATGTATAGATAGATGCATGTGGATGCGTCCAAAGATTATTGAATTTTCGACTTTATTTTAATCGCTCTTTCGATCTAATTTGTTTATTAGTCCATTTTTTTTTTCTTGCTACTTTCTATGGTTGGCCTTATGTATTGTGACAGTAATTTTATAATTACAACTTCGGATATCTTTTAACGAAAACTTTAACGCAATTGTCAAGAATGAAATAAGCTTCGTGTAGAACACGTGGAAGTCCGTCTGTAATGTGAACGAGGCGTAAAGCTGAGTCTCATTTTGCTAGGGTTGCCTCACTAGAGTTGTCCCCAATCGATTTTGCCGTAGGAAACGTGTTCTAGTGGCTCGATTTCGGATTTATACAAGTTAAGCAATATTGGAACGAAGAATGGCTACATAGAAACTGGTGACGTCAATGGACTGCTTGTTTCTATGATAGATTGGAATCACGTTGGTTGTAGTGGTAGTGGTAGTACGATATGATAGAGTTGTCGCTAAGAGAATTAAAATAAGATAATTTATTTGCACAAAAAACACGAGTAAAATAATACATTAAAAAACACAATCACAATGGGTGGGTTAAAATAGTAGTCACATCGAATCATGTTTTGCCTAATAGTAGGCGTACAATTTACATACTAAAAATAGGCTAGTAGGTACATGTTTGTGTTGGATAAATGTGGTGTGTTAAGAGGCCTCTATTCGTCTGCAGCTTTCTCGCTCGCACATTTGTACATTATTGACGATATTAAATTACTGAGTGTGAATTTACAAAAAGTGACACGCCCTAGTTCTGCTGACTATCATAACAATGTACAAATGTGCGAGCGAGAAAGCTGCAGACGAATAGAGGCCCCTTAACACCCGAACTAGAAAAGTCGGTATCTCGGGTGCTAACGTCTTCCTGCTGTAAAATTAATTAACAATGAGCCAGAGTTACGTAGTTGGTAAATATTTCTTGTTTGAGGCTTTGATTTGATAGTTTTGCTTTTTAAATGGTAAAGTACCTACTATATTGTTTGGTTAAGGTGGAACGTTTCACGTATGGTGGGAAATTCAAATTTCAAAGAGTTTTTTTTCGTTCTTGTAGCTAGGCCGGGTAATTGTAAACGATCATGATGTCAACGAATATTGATTATTATTCTTTACAAACTCACTTAAAGCTATTTACCTCTAATGCACATTATTACATACATTTGGCAATAAACAAATTTTTGCTGTTTCAAACGGTTTATTGACAAATGTAAGTAATATAAGTGTTTCAACGGTCTATGGACAGTCTGTTTATTTAGTGTTAGTTTTAGCTAGTATTTTGTTTAGTTAATAAAAGCAGTAATATGGTGAGTTACTGATTAATAACTGTACATGATAGTTTAAAGAACAACCAACCATTTTCGCAAACACTGTGTCATTTCACAATAATTACCTGACCTAGCTACAAGGACTAAATAACTGTTAAAATTTGAATTTCCCGCCAAACACGAAACGTATCACCTTAAGTTAATTTATATCTATACGTATACAACGAAAAGTAAAATAAAAGCTCCACGGTGAGGGTTTGCAACTTTCTATTGGGGTCTGTGTTCCACGGAGAGTACAACATTTGTCTTCAAATCAAAAGTAAACAGTTCCTTCTGAACAAGCTTGCCCCATCCTAATACGCGTCTTTGCTCAACAATGATGTAAGCATGATTTGAGCAAACGAAAACCTATTACGAAAACAGTTTTAAACTGACTTCAAAAAAGGCGGAGGTTCTATGGTTCACTGTATATTTTTTGTTATGTATATGATATATTGTTATGTATATATATATAAAAAAAAAATAAAAAAAATACATTAAATTCACTTATGAATTTAATGTTTTTTTTGTTTGTTTAATAGGTCAGTTGTAAATGTTGGCTTATTTTCCTACAAGATTTTATTTTAACTTACCCTGGTAGAATGTATAAGTCTTATTAGCAAAGACGAGAGTTTGCAAGCTTGAGGTCTAGACGATAGACTAAGACTGGTAAGCCGTGTTGTAAAGAATAAGCCATGAGAGATAAGTCAATTTCACTTATGTTACAAAATAAATATAGAGCTAAATATTAAGAGGGCGATCTGAAAATAGCTTGTCATTATTTTTAGTATACGTACCTGAATGATTTTTATAGTCTAAAACCCTAAGAAAAGTGAAATTGAAAAACCCCCAATAATAGAGCTGATAATTTTTAAACGACAGAACAGATTTCCTTGAATCATAGCTAGTGCTTTTAGCACTCTCGATCAAGTATAACTTTTCAAAGAAAATGAAACTAATTTAAAATCGTAATCTTAACGTGATAAGGTTGTGGATGGAGTACCGACATTTTGGCGCAGTTACATGCACCATATTCACGGGACGACACAAAAATCGTTTATCACGGGAAGGTTGTCTGGAAGAGATCGCTTATAGCGATAAGGCCGCCAATTGTTTCACTAGTTTATAAGTTGTTTTATGTTACCTTCTATGTACGTATGTAATTTTTGGTGTGAACAATAAAGAGTTATCTATCTGTCTATCCCGTTAATAATCATAATATTTTTTTGTGAACAACCTTGATAGATCTGGATCCCCCAATCGCTTAAAAAGATAAGGCCGCGTATTATACTGCCGGTTTTTGTTTTAATTGTAAGTTACTTTGTTTTTTTTTTATATGGTGTATAATAAAGTGATATTGTATTGTATAGATGAACGGTGAAAAAAAATATATGTTTTTTTTTTTTTTATTTGCACACGTCAATTATTTTATTGTACTAAGGCATATCTCCCATGTTTGTTTGATCTTAATCGTAACCTTTTTCACAAATTTAATATCATATTGCTCACAGTTATCTAAATCGCTTCACGCTCGTCCCTTATACCACGCCTCTCTCTTTCCTCCCCCAGTAAGACAAGTCTTTGTGAAATCACGATGAAGTCTTGTTTCTCGATACGAAAGGAGATTAAATGTTAAATAAGGGTCTTGTTCTGTCAAATGAATTCATCAAATCGCATAAAAAAGCCTTGAGACTGGTTTTGAAAAAGGACGATATCAATGAAAGATTCCTTTCAATTTAAATGTTTCGTTATGCTGGTTCGTAAATGTGTCTTTTTGTTCTAATTATATTTGTATAACAATTAGGAAGAAGAATTGTACAACAAATTGATGAACAAAATTGTGTATACAATTCTATAAAGGATTACTGGTAATCAGTTAACATCCGCTTAAGGGCGGCCTGAGTAAAAAAAAACACATCAGTCATAGGACTACACGTCAGACGTGAAAACTTAAGTAGTAATTCACCTATTCTACAAGAGATGGCGCTGTTTTAAAATACACGGCATTGTGTATTATGTATTCTGTGCCAGCGTGACGATGACACGCGTTCCATGATTTTTGTTCACCAAAAACACGCTCAAAGAAGTTTTTTGCTCGCGCCTAAAGAAGTTTTCACTTGTTTCAAAAACAAACAACTTTTGTCATCTAGTTTGCAGTTGTGTGCCGCTCAATATTAAAGTGTGCTATTGTAGAACTAATAAGAATATGCCAGTGTGTGCAATACGTGTTTACCTCGCCCCCATCAGTTTTAGGCAGACTTTTTTCAGTACTAACTCGAGTTTAAGGCAAATCCAAACTAGATTTATGATCAAGGGGATAACCTCGCAACAAAGACCGTAAATAAAACAACCTCTCGTGCCAGCCACCCATCAAAATCCCATAAAAGCTGCATCACACCGCCGAACTCAAGATCCATTACGACAAGGGCCCTCACGTGTGCCATTGTTCACATTCTTTGCGCCGCCCTGACGAGTATTAATTGACAAATCCGCCCGCCCTTTAATTGATGGTTCGGAGAATGCACGTGACACACGGTCGGATCGGCCACCGAACCCGATTGCTTGATAAATGATCTGACTGATGTTGGTTTGATTGTGATGTATGGTAGAGATGCGGTTTCGATGTGAATAGGGACAAAATATGATACGTGTTTTGATTTTGGGAATTACAAATTAATTTTTCTGATCGTTATTCCAGCTTTGAAATACAAACGACCGGAAACGAACGGATTATTTAATAACAGTACTTAATGGTCGACATAGCTATTGAAATTTGCAAGTTGAAGTGGCTATGGGCAGGCCACATCGCTTCAAGAACCGATAACCGATGGGGAAGAAAAGTTCTTGAGTGGAAACCACGAACCAGAAGACACAGCGTAGGTAGGCCTCTCACTAGATGGACCAACGACATCGTGAGAGTCGCGGGCATCCAGTGAATGCAGATGGCAGGTTGTTGTTAAGTGTGGAGGTTAAAGGGGAGGCCTATGTTCAGCAGTGCACGTCTTATGGATGATGATGATTACTTAATGTAGACAGTAAAATAATTATGACATTTGCGTTTAGTTTTGTTGACCTTAACCATAGATAAAAATGTGAACATTATATAATCATCATCATCGTTGTCAGCCTGTATCAACCCACTGCGGGGCTCTCCCTTGCGTCATTTATCCCTGTCTTAGGCTAATCTTATCCACGTATGGCCTGCAATCATACGCGTATGGCTGTAGGTGTAATGTCATCGACCCATCGGGCTGGTTGCCTGTCTACGGAACGCTTATCCGCTATTGATAACCAGTCTGCCAGGGCTCTACTCCATCTGCCTCCACATTATATTATATAATTTTATTATTATATTATATTAGCCTGTATCGTCCCACTACAGGCCAAAGGCCTCCCTTCCTTCTTTCCTTTCATCTGTTTTGGGCAATTTGGGTCCAGTCTTTCAAGTAGGAGTCCAGTTCATTCCTTCATCTCCGTCTATGCCGTTCAGGGGGTCGTTTGCCATCCTGAGGAAGCCACTGTGTTGTGGTTTTGGCCCAACGATCTTCCGACATTGGACTGATATGACCGACCCAGTCCCACTTTAGGCTTTTATATAATTTATGTCAATATGTTACTGATTTCAATGAATGTATATTTGCCATTCTATTTATTCGAACCAACAAATTTGTACAAACTTTTTCATAACACAAAAAGATACTTTCGTTTATTGGTGTAAGTATATTTTATTTTGTTATAGGTTTTTATTCATCTTGCGCATGATGAAAAACTTACGTAACTTAGAACAAGGGCGCACGTGCGAGAGACGAATTCACGTTTTTTTTTTTTACAGATAAAGCTGTACGCATAATCTACTGCTGCGCTACTGTATCGTTATTATCTCGCTTTATTCTCGCTGGCAGCCATATTACAAGCTTTGCTTAGTTTGGGGTCAGATGACCATGTGTGCAATAATGTCCCAGATATGTCCCAGATATTTTTATGTTTATAGCTATGTATGTATTTAATATTTTTATGTATGTGTATTATTGTATATATTGTTTCAGTAGGTATTAGTGTATTATTATAATGTATGTCTATGTTTTTATATAGGTACCAGTTATTCCATTATTACATCACACCCCGTCCCTTACCTCTTCTGTATGTCCTTTCCATACTAAGGTTGTCTGGAAGAGATCGCTTATAGCGATAAGGCCGCCAATTGTTTCACTAGTTTTTAGGTTGTTTTTTATGTTACCTACAATGTAAGTTCGTAATTTTTGGTGTGAACAATAAATAATGTTCTATCTATCTATCTCATAAGTTTCGTGCTACTATTTTAGGTTAGGTGCACGGCGCATCGTACAAGACTCACGTAATAATACTGGTTCCAACGCCATCTGCGTTTGCTAATTACCCAGTCATACTGTCGATGCCTTCTGAGGCCAAAACAAACAAAAAAACAATATTATTGATAGTGAAAGTACTGATATTAATTTCAGATTTAGACGACTATGATAAACTTTCATATGTTTTACACGAGTTTAAAAATTCGCAACCACAAATCTCTCTAAATGGAACCTTTGAAGTAATACACATACTAATATAGTAATTTTTAAACGTTCGCGATTTGAACACATGTTTTAATATTTATCGGGACTAATTGCTTATTATTGCGCGATAAGTCCCGATAAATATTAAAACACACATACTAATATGTTGTAGTCTTTCATTAAAAAAAAAACAATAAGTAATCGTGAAAAATACTGACATGAATATCATATTTATATGACTGTCATCTACATGCTAATGTACAAATATTTTTACACAATATGTCAAACAATTCACTACCACAAATAAAAACCCTTGAAATAATACACAAATAATTATATTTCAGTACTTTTTTAAAATACAAACAATTGAAAAATATTGAGTTTAATTTTAGATTTAAACAACTGTCATCTACGGGCATACTATAACAACGTTTTTACACATGTTTAAAAATTCACTAGCACAAATCCCTCCAAATGGAACCCTTGAAATAATACACATCTCTTATTTTAAATGTCAACTCGGAATATAAAAATGTCGCCCCCAGCGAAACGCGTTCAGCGTGGCTTCGCATAAAAATGCGCGCCTAAAACGGGCTCCATAAAGTGAAGTATAAAATTATATGACTACGAGTGACGGTGAAAGTTTGAATCGCAAATTTAGTCTTCAAACATTTGTCACTGCATTATTCAAGTTTCTCCTTAGATGCAAATGAAAAATGCAAAACAAAATCAAGCGTCCGGTTCTACGCCGGTATGTTAAAAAAGTAAGTACCTAATAGAATTGCAGTTCTTTCCGCGTTCGGTTCTGGTAAACTTGGGGCTGGATTGTTGAAGAATGTATCGAAGTTACGCAAGCGATTGAACAAGATGCGGGTGCGCCTTGTAATGAACGAAGTTGAAAGCGATCAAATAGCCTTTAAAGTTGGTAATTTTATATAAAAGAGCAGTTTAAATGAACGGTAACTATGACTTATTAAACTTTCCTATCCTCTCGATATGCGTAAGGTAGCTGGCAATGGCTAGAAAAGAAAATCCGAAGATCAGGACGAGTGGAGTGCTTTGGCAGAAGCCTATGTCTAGTAATTCGATAACCCTGGTAGCCCAGTTGGTAGTGAACCTAACTTTTTCGTTTCCTAACGTGGGTTCGATTCCCACTTAAGACAAACATTCATGTCATGAACATTTGTGTTTGTTCTTCATACTTAAGAACAAACACAATTCTATTTAAGTATGATTTAAAAAAATGTCTCTGGTAGCCATAGTACAAGCTTTGCTTAGTTGACCAAGTAACCAAGTTGACAGTTAAATAAATTGCTTACAATAAAAAAAAACGGAATTTCCGAGTAACTATAACATGGGGTTCTTCAAAAGGGCTGTGAATAGAGTCTTTAAAGGTCGACAAAGTGATATATGTGATGCCACTAGTGTTACAGGTATCCATAAGTGAGATGATTACTTACCATCAGGTAGCCCGTCAGCTTATTTGCCATCTATGGCGTAAAAAAGTCATACTACAAAGAAATTATTTGCAAAGACTTCAAAAATATTTAAAGACTAGACGATTTAAAGGCTTTTATCATTTTCAGCATGTGTAATTTATAAAACACTAGCCGCCCGTCCCGACTTTGCAGGGGTGGTTTTTTTTACATTCTTAGTAATTAATATGGCCTATGTTACTCAGGGATCATGTAGCATTATAATCGTGAAAGAATTTTTAAAATCGTTTCAGTAGTTTTTGAGTTACTTCGTTACAAACGTACAAGAATACACATCTTTCCTCTTTATAATATTACTAGCGACCCGCCCCGGCTTCGCACTAGTATATGTTTTATTATATATCTAACTGATAGTGAAAACCGCATCAAAATCCGTTGCGTAGTTTTAAAGATCTAAAAGCATATAGGGACAGACAGAGGGAAGTGACTTTGTTTTATACTATGTAGTAATAGTGATATTGATATATTGACTAACAGCCTTAGAAAAGTTTCTTAAGTTAAACAAACTTTTCGCTGACGGATATTGTCACGTAAAAACGATCAGGAATTTTAAACACTATTTAACTCTACTAACGTTTCTAAGTAAGCGTTTATATTTTTATTGATTGATACATTTCTGTGTCAATTCTCGCTCCCACTGAAATAGTTCACATAATAAAGGAATTAGCCACCCGCTTTGGGATTTACGGCAAAAATCAGCACACTACAAACAAAAACGCGGGTATTTCGACAAAACAGTACATTCACCATCATTTATCAGAATATAACTAGTGGGGCGGAATACAAATACATTGGCTCGGGCAGTTCCGCCGAGTTTTTGTCAGCAAACGCGTTTTTTGTCGATTTTCGCACACATTCTGGTACATTCGCCAGAGGTGGAACTGGCCTTCTGTTGTTGGTTATTGTTTAAAGTTTTCTGTGAAGGGAAAGGAAAGTCTCAATCTATGTTTCTATAAATCATCTTTTTGTTTGAGTTTAATAATGTAGCAAAATATTTACAACCGCTTTCTAAAAAGGAGATTCTCAATTTGACCAATTTTTTTCTTTTCTTTTTGTGTATGTCACGCAACATCTATACCGACTGTAAACTGATTTTAATGTTTTTTTATTAAATAATAGGTCGGGGAAAAAGTCTTTTCGTATTTTGTATGTATAAAGTTGTAGTAAAAATCTTATCCGTTGTACTGTTTGTATCTGGCTGGTTTTGATACCATTAAAAAGATTACATTTTAAAAAAGGAATACAAAACGTAAAAAGCAATTTCCCGCCATTTTTCAATTGTTTTTTTGTTCGATAAAATGAGTGAATCTAACGAACAAATTCGATATATTGTGAAATTTTATAACAAAAAAGAAAAAAAATGCGACACAAGCCGCGAATAAAATTTGTGACGTTTATGGACCTAATGCAGTGTCATCAAGAGTAGCACAATGTTGGTTCAAGCGTTTTCAGTCCGGGAATTTTGATGTCAAAGATGCAGCTCGCTCTGGTCGCCCTGTTACGGATAAAGTCGATGCCATTTCTGAAAAAGTGGACCAAGATCGGCATATTAGTAGTTACGACGTAGCTGAAGAACTGGGGATTGACCACAAAACAGTTTTGACCCATTTGAAAAAAAACTGGATATACAAAAAACTCGATATTTGGGTGCCACACGAGCTCACTGAAAGAAACCAAATGAATCGTGTACTCATTTGCGATTCTCTATTGAAACGTAACGAAACCGAACCGTTTTTGAAAAGATTGATCACTGGTGATGAAAAATGGATCACCTACGACAAGAATGTGCGCAAAAGATCATGGTCAAAGGGCAGTGAAGCACCACAGACTGTAGCGAAACCCGGATTAACACGTAATAAGGTGATGTTGTGTGTATGGTGGGATTGGCAGGGCATCGTTCATTATGAGCTTTTACCGCCGGGCAAAACCATCGATTCGGATCTCTACTGCCAACAGCAGATGAGACTCAAACAAGAAATTGAGAAAAAACGGCCGGAATTGATCAACAGAAAGAGTGTGGTCTTTCATCATGATAACGCCAGACCGCACACATCTTTGGCCACTCAGCAAAAATTTAGAGAGCTTGGTTGGGAAGTGTTAATGCATCCACCATATAGCCCAGACCTTGCACCCTCAGATTTCCACCTGTTTCGATCTCTTCAGAATTCTTTGGGTAGTGTTAGATTAACATCAAGAGAGGACTGTCAAAACTACTTGTTGCATTTTTTTGATCAGAAGTCCCAAAAATTCTACAGCAACGGGATCATGTCACTACCTACAAGATGGCAACAAGTTATCGAACAAAATGGCACATATATGTTATAATTAAATGTAATTAAACTTGAAAAAAATATGTCTTGAATTTGTTTAAAAAATACGAAGAAACTTTTTCCCCGACCTTATATATTATACTAAATATACAGGGATTTTTTTTGAAAATATTTAGTGGTGGAAAATTAGGGGATGAATCCCATTTATTTAACTTCCCATAAGGTCAGTGTTAGTTTCATTTATGAAAATATATGTATGAATCGTATGAATCTGCTTATATACGGCATGCCCGATGCCACTTCAACTTGTAAATTTTAATAGCTATGTCGGTGACTGGTTCTTCGGCGAATACCCACGTTCCAGATTCTATCGCGCAAAGAAATTCCGAGCAAGGCTTTCCATTGCCCGCTAAATAATTTAAATATGAAAAACTAAACAGGCAAATCTGCTTCAATTTAGCTTGAATGAATTCGGGAAACTGCATCAGTTCATATTGGTTTCAGCTTCATTTCATTTGACTTCACTCAAAATGCCATCCACTACATTGCATCTTGAAACCTTTCAAGTCCACCGGGCTACTACAACGTCAATAAATTAAAAGGGGTACGGTCAAAGGTACGGTACGGTTGAGGTTGTACCAATAGAGACGTCATAATCATTAAAAGGCACTAAAACATGGGGATATTTTACTATAGCTACTATATTTGGAACCATAGCACTTTAAAGCTTTACAGCCGTCCCAGTGAATTTAACTTTCTAAACGCACAACAATGTCATTTATGATAATTTTTCCAAAATCACGCATCGTACGTTTGCTTCGTTGCCAGACACAAGACGGACTGAGTTCACTCAAGCTAATTAACTTGTATTTGTAAGACGACAACGTATCTAGCTCAGTTTATGTTAAACATCATTGGGTATAGTGCGATTTTAATATCTTAAAATATGTAATACTATAGCTGCATCCCGCGGATTCACTTGCGTGGTGATGAAAATCGTTGATGACGATGATGATGAAAAGTAGCCTATGTGTTAATCCAGGATATAAGCAATGTATGTTTTAAATTTCATCTAAATCAATCCAGCTGTTGCTGCGGGATTGAGTAACAAACATCCATCTATCCAACCAAACTTTCACGTACCTATATGATATTAGTGGGATTATGTATGCCTCTTATAAAAGGTATTTTTCTAATTGGTTTATAAATGACAGAGTTCTGGGGTAACAATCATTAAAGAAACTACCTGAGAACCTCCTTCTTTTTAAAAATCGGCAAAAAAACAGCCAATGCTTACTTATTTTTACATTTGTCAGTATCAGAAAAATAACGAACATTTAAAAAAATAACACTGGAATCCAAGAAACAGCACAATCTCAGCGCAAATCTAGACGTCTTCCAAGTGCCTTAACATTAATCTTGTACCAAGTGACACCTCTGTTTTTCCTTTAATCCGTTTCAGTGGACGCTCGCTTCTTCCTGATAAATATTGAATAGAGTTTAGAAAGATGTTGCTTGGATAGAGTCCGTGTGATTTATATGCCTACGTTTGAACATATTCTTTAAACCATTTCTATTTCTAAGCCTTATATATATTTATATGCAATTTATAAATATATTTTTTAAATATTAGGCTTGAGATTGGCCTCCAACTCGCCTGATGTTAAGCGATGATGCAGTCTACGATGGATCACGCTTGCCAAGAAGAAACCGATTCACTCTGGACTTGAAGACACCCAGATTGTAACTATCGAAGAACACCCATTCGGGCAGTGCATTTCAATGACTAGGAGTTCGCACAAAAAAGTGGAATCAAAGCGCTTTGTACGGGTTTTCGGAATGTAAACCATAAAACGGTGTCGATTTTTCGTGTCTGCTCTGGCAGTCCGATAAAATCTGTAAATGTACAAAGTTTCAGGCACTTGCTTTAATAACTATAGAAGTTAGAAGGTTCTAAAAAAATAGGATGGACGTACGTACATACAGGTAGACAGATAGACAAACACACAGTCAGGCAGACGGATGGACAGAACTAATTTATAAGGGTTCCTTGTCGGGCTTAGAGTTCATAAAATAGCATGCTTTTGAGCATGTATACTAAATAGCATTTTATACTTAGAATCATGCTTTTGGGCTGAAAATAAGCATGTCTATCAATAGCCAGTACCACCTTACAGTACCTAACGGGGTTTAAGCGCCTAATTTTTAAACAACTTTGACGTACCGAAATTCTAAAATAATACTTTTTTGTTTTATTTTACTGCTTCTAGTTTTACAATTAATTTTATTTTAAGACACTTAAAAAAAATCTTGTGTTAACAAGATGTCCTTGTATGTATGAGTAGGAGAATAACAGAAAAACTTTAACGTATCGCACAAAAAAATATAGAAAAACAAGTCTCTCGACTCGCAAGTTTTTCTGAACCCAACTGATCCCCAGAATATAAATGCGGTGTATGAACTTATCTTTCTACGGTGGAAAAATAGTTGATCTACTTTTTGTGGCCTCACGTCGATTGCCTTTAACGTTTTGCGCTTTATTTTTCTTCTGTTTGGAGTATAAGGGCTGAAAACAAAGCCCACTGCATGATTGGGCTGAAGGAAGATCTCTCCTTCCGTATGGTCAGTAGCAGGTATCAGAGAGAGGGAACATATACGAGTATGTTTAAAAGCAAACACTACAGCCAATGTCCGCGTTTATTAATAATAATAATTATCTAGCACATTATTGCACACATGGTCATCTGACTCCAAACTAAGCAAAGCTTGTAATATGGCTGCCAGAGACTGATATACGTACATATATATTTTTAAATACATACTTAAATAGATATTAACTTCCAGACATAGAACAAACACAAATGTTTATCTCACAAATGTTCGCCCTACGTGGGAATCGAACCCACGCCCCCAAGCGCAGAAGGCAGGTACTACCAACTGAGCTAATGGGGCTGACTGAGATTTAACTAGCCGCTCGCCCGGCTTCGAACGGGTGTAAGCTCGGCCTTTCGGCCTAGTTATAAAATATAATATAGCCTATGTCACCCGGGGATAGTGTAGCTTCCCAACAGTGAAACAATTTTTAAAATCGGTTTAGTAGTTTTTGAGTTCTTTCGTTTCAAGCATCCAAAAATACAAATCATTTTACGTACCTCTTTTTAATATTAAGTACAGATTATGTCGTCAACTTGGGCTGCGTTGCATAAATTTACCAGATTATGGCAAACAGTAACCAATTGATGTTTTGGTTATAAATAGTTGAGTATAATAAGTTTAATGTAATATTTAACACACGACTTTTCTCGATAGAATAATTTTCGGCGAAAACAGTATTTATTATGTGTTGTATAAACTTTGACTGCCCCGGTGGCTCAGTTGGTAGTGAACCTAACTTCTGTGCTTGGGGGCGTGGGTTCGATTCCCATCTAGGACAAACATTTGTGTGATGAACATTTGTGTTTGTTCTATGTCTGGGTGTTAATATCTATTTAAGTATGTATTTAAAAATATATATGTACGTATATCAGTCTCTGGCAGCCATATTACAAGCTTTGCTTAGTTTGGGGTCAGATGACCGTGTGTGCAAAAATGTCCCAGATATTTATTATTATTATTATTTATTTTAAAGTGTGAACTTATAATAATGCGAAGTTTAACGCTTGTACGTATTACCGTTTTTACATTAGAGTAAAACTAAAATACGTAAATCAATCATTTGTTCATCCTTTAGATATTATTTCTTAGTTAATCCGCCGTCACATTACATACTATTTGAAAATGTTAACAAGCTATCTATTACGCTTCGAAAGATAAAGCCGGTAAAAGGAAAGACAGATGGACCCTTTGGGTACGGAACCTTAAAAATAAAAAATAAACACCTAAACAATAACACAAAAGTTTCACCAGTCATCAGAAAATGCCTTAATATAAGTCAATTAAAAGAATTTAATTTATTAAGTATTAACATAATTGTTCATAATTTTAAGCGAAATATCAAATTTCGTTAAAATGATTATTCCTTCAGAAAATTTATTTTCCCATCATCGCAAACCTTCCAAAGTTAATTACAACATTTTGATTAGCTTTTCTAATGAACGGCTCACGTAAAACAGGTGTTCTGTTATTCATTAGACAGTAAGTAAAAGCCGCTATTGGCAGCAAACAGTATGGACACTTCATACACAACTAGGGGTCAACTAGAGGTTAGAAAAACATGTTATAATATTTATCGGGACTTAACGCGCACTATTAAATATAGGTAAAAATAGAATAAAAATAAATAAAAATTATAATAGTGCGCGATAAAGTCCCGATAAATATTTAAACATGTGTTCAAATCGCGACAGTTTAAAAATTACTATTGTTAGAAAAACAGTTATGAGACAGAAAATAAACATTGTAAATATAGAAATATGATCACTAGTTTATTAAACAGCGTTTGGAAAAGATTTTGAGTAAAAAAACTCGTGAATGAACAAAACAAACCAGTTTTGATATAGATGTATGTATTGAAAAGTTTTAATGGTATTTTTGTACCGTACAAACACAAATTATTGTAATGCTGACAATTAATTTAAATTTCAACCGATTTCACATTTTACAAAACTTAAACCGTCCGTCCAGCCGAAACTGTGTTATCGCAGTTATTACCTTAGAGAAACTCGACCACCTAGTCATGGGTGACCCGAAATGCTTGTTGTGCCATACTTTTCTGTTGTTTTTGCACGGACACAAGAAACGCACTTATATAAAAATAGAACATTTAACACATATCGACATAGACTTTGACAGAACGGAATTCTTGTGCTTGGCTTCCGTGTTGCTCTAAGCTCAGCACCAAAGTAGAGCATGATCGTCCACTGCTGGACCTAGGCCCCCATCGATTTCCAAAAAAGGACCGGTTGGAAGCGGCCTGCATCCAGCGTTTTCCTGCGGTCTCTTTTAGGTCGTCTGTCCATCTTGTGGGTGGATGCCCTCCGCTGCGCTTATCGGTCCGTGGTCTCCACTCGAGAACCCTTCGGCCCCATCGGCCATTCGTTCTGCGTGCTATGTGCCCTGCCCACTGCCACTTCAGCTTGATAATCCGGTTGCCAGAGCATTTTGCCTGGCTATAAAACAATATTTTTATATAAACGACTACTTAGTCGCCAAGCTACTAGCGCAAACGGCTCAGGCTTCTGCAAACTACCTGTGCTGTTTCGCCCTTACTGTCTCACCTGCTGCCTTAGAATTAGGCTCTTTGCATACATTAAGGTGTCGTTACTAGTTGAGGCTTCATTAAAGTAGACAGCCAGGTGGACAGGCGGTCGATAACACCCACTTTGCAGGGTTAAGACGTGAGCTTGTAAAACTTTTATAGCTAGGGACTGACTTGAAAAAGTTTAGTCGCGCCAAGTACTTAATACATTCTGCATTTTGATTATTTTGACACGAATTTAATAGCTTTACTTGAAAGTTACTAAATATGTAAATGAATCTCGCAAGTTAATTTTAACATACTTTTAATTAAAGTATAGATATATTTTTTCCTAAATATTTATTAACGATAGGACTAACTTATTGGCTAAGAGCCCATTGATTCGGATGTTGCAAGCACTAAATCAAGTTGCAGAGAAAATAGACCTGTTTGTCTGTACTATAGTAGAATTAAAAAAGGCGGTTTCATTTATGTTATGAATTAATTAATTAATTATTCACTACATTAATATAATTACATAAATAATTGAATAATCTAATTAAAAAAATAAAATAAATATGTGGGACATTTTGCACACATGACGTACCCGCGACTTCTTCCACGATTTCTTCAGAAAAAATAGCCTATGTCCGTCCTCATGATACATACTATTACCTCGCAAAATTTTATCGAGATCGGTTAAGCCGTTTAGCCGTGATTATGTAGCAAACAGACAGAGTTAGTTTTGCATTTATAATATTAGTGTGATTTACGGGATATTTACTGTGGTAAGGTTGTGGAAGGAGTTCCCGATATTTCGGCGCAGTTACAAATGCACCATGAACATGGTACTGCTAACTGTAACATTTTATTCATTTACAGGTTCAAATAGGCATGAGAGTTCTCTAAATAAAGGGTCATTTAGTGAATTTTAGAAGCCTGGGGTTGAAAGGTGCAGTCGGCGGTATGGAATGGTTATATCTAGGCCAATGATTTTCTTTACTTTTTTGTGCGGAATAATCCATATATAGTACACAAAATGTCGTGTATTGGTCACTTATTAACATAATATTTAAATAGATTGCAACTATATGTATAAAAAATCTAACATTGTTAAAGGAGATTTGGCGACTTTTTATGTTAAGTGGTCTTTGCACTTATCGAAAGGGCTTCAAAATCAGGCCCAGCTGCATTGAGAAAAATATAAATACGGTAAATCCGTATTTCTCAAAATCGCCGAGTCAAATTTTCTTATTCAGATTATTTATTGCTTCCATACATTACAAAGGTGCTAAATAAAACATTAAAACTAGTACATACTTCATATGGACCCTGTCGGGCATAGCACAGTAGGAGTGAGAAGAACGGCTATATGAACATTTTAATTTTTATTTTCACTTAAATATTCAGCAATCGAATAATAAATAGCCTTTTCCGTTCAGAAACTGCTTTAGTTTACATACAAAGTTAACTTCATTTTCTATATTATTTTTATTGTTCTGATTTTTTTAACGCGAATAAGTCCGTGTTTGACCCAACTCGCCTGTTGGTAAGCGACGCTATGCTTGTTATAAATATTTACAGCCATAACCAATGTACCAGACCAGTGCATCTTCAGGCGAGACTTTGGTAGTTCTAACTGGTTTGCGTGTTGAAGTCTGTTGTCCGAGTCCGTAGATAAATATTGGTGCCCTTTTGCACAAGAGTCCAATCATGGTCATAAATTACATACATACGATAAAACAGCTTAAAATCTAGTGCAACAAAACAATTGATGGCCTTATCGATGGCCTTTCGAAGCCATCCGAAGCGACCGACGGGCATGCACTCGGCACTCGCTCGGTTCTTTCCGATATTCGAGTATGTACCTAGATTGTTTACTTTAATTTTTTATTCACTGTGTAGAGATAACTTTAAGTAAATTGTGTTTCTTCTATGTATAAAAGCTGAGAACCTAATTCCAAGATAAACCTCGGCGAGGTTTTTTGGTGTTAGCAAACAAATTAAATTTTTAACGTATATCATAAATAAAAAAATAAAAAAAAAACGCTAAGAGCGATTTCTTCCAGGCAACCTTTGTATGAGTAATGAGATCTTATTGTGGCGAATTTTTATGAGAAACAACAGCGAACCAAATAAAATAGCAACAAGTCACGTTAGAGAGAGAAAAATAAAAATAACTGAGTACCAAAAAGTACTAATGAGTAAATACGAGTAGTAGTAGGTACTAAATAACTGAGTACGCTGCCAACTGATAGTGGGCTTGAGGATTTGGATTGTCGTTAAACCTTCAACGGTCTATGGACAGTCTAACTGTTTTTTTTTAGTGTTAGTTAGCCTCTATTTTGTTTATTAAAGGCACTTGCCCTATAAAAAAAAAACAGTTTAAGCACTTGTACTATGTATTCTGTGGTTTTGATTTTTGATAAAAAATATATACTGAGTACCTATAGATTAACATGTAAACGATATTAAATAATTTTATAATAAAAGGCGTTCCTTATAAATGTTGTATGTCCATCACGTCCAAATGAAATTTGCTAGAATTCAGTTTATAGCCTTGACAAGCTAATTTAGTTTAATCTGGTACTCGCACCAGACTAGTTTCCATTGCAATTCAGGTTGTCACTGAATTTTTAAAACGTTATTAGGTGCTTAAGGACTTTTACCTACCCACATGATTTGAACAATATTAATGCTGGCGTGTTTTTCGCTCAACGCATAAGCATTGCTATTCAGTGTGGTAATGCCGCCAACTCGTAGTGGGTTTGAGCATTAAGATTGTCTTTAGACATTCAAGGCAATCAAACTAAATTAAACCGACTTCAAAAGAGGAGGACGGTTCTATGTTCGACTGTATATTATTATATATTTTTTCATGTGTTCAGTGATTTCTCCACCAACTGTTGACCGATTTCTTTTTTTTTTTTTTGTCCTGTATATATTTTTGTTTTGTGTGTTGTTTTTTTTTTTGTTTTTGTGTAGGGTATACTTCGAATTTTTTTCCATTGTCACCAAGTTAGGATCTGATGATGGGATCCCAGAGAAAGCAAAGGCAACCCTCTAATTTTATAGGCACTTGTTAAGTTTTTCATATATTTTTGAAGTAGGTTTTTAAAATGATCATCTTGCGTAGTTTTCGTTAGCTTTTATTTTGTTTAATCAATAAAGGTACTTGCTTTAAATGATGATATACATGATACTGTTTTAAGCTATCACGGTTGTTCACTACAGTTATATGATTATTTACAGGATATTTACCGTGGTAATTGCGGAAGGAGCTCCCGATATTTCGGTCAGCTTCGGTGAACTATGTTCACGGGAAGACATGAACATCCCGTGAACATGGTGCATGTAACTGCGACGCAATATCGGGAGCTTCTTTCACAAACTTACAACGGTAAATATCCCGTAAATAATCATATAACTGATATACATAATGTTCAGTAGATACTCCAAGCAATTCCAGCCTGGATTAAGGCAACCAGCAAAAACAATGAAACAACAAAAATGATGTTTATCGATGAATTAAAAGCAATGATTTATTTGAAACTCATCAATCTCCTGGCTGTCCCTGATTTCAACCAACTTTTTACCATATTAATCAACCGAAACCCTACGCCTACCTGATGTCCTGTGCCAAGCCTCTTCAAATACAGAATCCCATATAAAAAGCAAACAATCATATCCCCCATATTCACAGTACCCTCAAGCAATTTACGAAATATAACAAAATCGCTAACTCCAACCCTTTCGGCGCTCGCCCGTGACTGAACCGTCAGAAGGAAATCCAGAACTTTCGATAATCACAAACTGGGGAAAGTTTTCGAATAAAACCTTAAGAATACACTTGCACCATCGAAAGTTTGGCGAAATTCAAAATCTTGTAACAGCGCGGGCGGGCATCAAGTTGTTTTTTCCGAAACATTGTAGAACGTCTCTTGCTGTAGATAGGTATACCTAAGCTAAGCTGCTTCAGTTGCTGTAGGTAGGTATATCTACAGAAACTGAAGCAGCTTAGTCTGCACATCAACCATATGGCTGTACGATATTATTTTCATGCCCACTCTGGCAGTCATGCAGATCTGATACTCTCCAAAATGTATCCGATAAAAAACAATAGACTATCATCGACGCTCAAGACTAAGAAGCTATTAGGGACTCGTTGCTGATGAGCATTATACATTATATTCTACGATAAAGTTCACACAAAAGTAAATACTTATAAAATAATATCCGTGAAGGTAAAACGAGATGCTCACGCATGTTTTAACAAACTCTACACATTGTTTAAAGCAAAGGTGTCGTAAAGAGCTCACTCAATGAGATAATGTACCAGCGACTGAAGGCTCAAACTTTTTAGAATAAAAATTGATACCAAGCGGCGAGGCCCGGCCGCGGCACGGTGTTATTTTTTAATTAAATTTTTCATCTTTTCATTTACGAAAATGGAGGTGCTGATATTGTGTAATAGCGTTTTAATGTAACAGAATATTTTATGGGTTATCTCATGTTTTTGTTAGGAGAAAATGGGCCAATTATTCAGGAAGGTAAACAAGTTTTATGGACGTAGTTGGTCCCTCATCGATGAGGCATTTATTGTCTTTATGAAGTATGTCGTTTGTGAGACATAAAATTGGTTCTGCTTGTAGATTATAGCTCGGATAGTTTGGTCAACGTTTTGTTACCTCGTACTATAATTTGGAAACATCACTTTTATAGGCCAGTAAATAAAATCAAAAAACTGTGTTAAGTAATTTATACCCACTTTTAAACAGTGGCACTCTAAAAGCACTTCCAAAGATGTTATTTTATTATCAACAACCATGAATTTGCTCTCAGTCAATAACGTCTTTAATCTACGGCGACAAATTCTATTAACGTCATGAGATTTAAACCAAAGTTAACTTTTGAGGCCGCCATGATCCAGAGTGCGGCAAACGTTGTCTGCTTCTTTTATTTTTTTATTGCTGTGTTATAAAATTACGAAGAAGAAGCAGATTGTGTAATATAATCATGCCAAGCTTAGCGTTTGTACGTATTACCGGCTTTACACTAGCACATTAGTAATAATACGTTTATTATATGGGGATTCCCCAGTCCCTCTTTAGTTTTTACTTTATCATTATTTCTTATTTTATCCGCCGTAACATTACATCATATTCTGTGAAAATTTCAACTGGCTATCTATTACGGTTTGAAAGATACAGCCGTTAAAAGGTGGATGGAAAGACAGAGAGAAAATGAAGGCTTAGTAGTAGGGCCTCGTTTACATTACACCCTTTGGGTACGGGACCCTAAAAAGATAATATCCATAGTGTTTAGTCCGTATATGGGCTTAATTGTGTAAGTGGGTGCAAAGTTTAACATCTGGAAAGTCTAGTGACTTTTTATCGTGAACTGTTTCAAAACCAACTAATAAGAAAATTTGTCCGAATAAGCACAAAACATGCCCTTCTACAATACAAAATTTCTCGAATGAACATGGTCGTTCTTTCGTTCCTGGAACGTAATTACTAAAACGTATTATTACAGACCTGTGTCATTATTAGAGGCCTACCATTAGAGAGCTGTGTCACGGTGAATGGACAATGGATCACGTTACATAAAGGTAAGGAAAGATAAATAAAGAAAACGTATCTAATGATACGCTGTGTAATGCCAGGGCTTCTTAAGAGGCATTTTTTCATCGCAAATGAGAATTGGTGGATGATTCTCCGCGAATAACGTACAACAGTCTAAGCCACGATTATTTAGGGGCAATAAAAACGAACGTGTAGACTTGATATAGATCTAAAAACTTTAGCGAAGATTACGAGTGTTATTTAAGAGTTTTCTACGTTTGACGTTGTCGTCATGCGAGAAGCATTTTTAACAGACTTCAAAAAAGAAGGAGGTTTTCAATTCAACTGTATGTTTGTTACATGATTACTCCGCAAATTATGAATTTTATTTGAAGTTTTTTTTTTTTGTAGGTCATACTCAGAGGTGGTCCCATATAAATTTTGTCGAAATTTATTTAGCGCTTTTTGAAAAAAAACAGATGACGGTTTGGTTTGTGGTTACCTTAAACAAAAGTTTTGATGAGGAGTATCATTCTCTGTTTTTTTTTTAGTTTTAGTTTGTACATCTAGGTAAAGTCTCAAAGCCGTTTTTTTATTATTAACTTTATTATATCTATACAGTTTTAAGCCTCAATAGCCAATTTAAATAAGTTTTCAACGTACAACATATTTTAAAAATATGAATAAAAAACAACTACAAAACAAGTAACAACATTGTTTTAAACTATCACGGTTGTTCATTAAAGTTATATGATTATTTACGGGATATTTACCGTGGTAAGGTTGTGGAAGGAGCTCCCGATATTTCGGCGCAGACCATGTTCACGGGAACCCGTGAACATGGTGCAAGTAACAACATATCGCAGCCTTCAATATAATTGTTTCCTGAGAGATATAATTTGGGCCTTTTCAAGGCAAGAGTGAATAGGTATCTTCTAAGTCTGCGTGCTCCATCTTCGACCACATCGTCGCTTACCAACAGGCGAGTTGGTGGTCAAACGAGAACTTATTCGCGTTAAAAAATATATAACCAGACACACAAGTCGGTTATTGCAGAACTTTTGCTCGTGGCGGGATCCGTTCACTAGATCGAGCTCCACGATCCACTAGACGACATTATTTTTCAAGAATGGTTCATGAAGCGATTGATATTAGAAAACATCACAATTACAACCGGAAAGATATATTTAAGCTAGCAGTGTCGTAGAAGGCCAAGTGAGCAAGCATGCAAACCGCGGTGTAGGTACTATGATATTAATTGTGTTGAGTATCGTAGTGACAACCTTGCAATTTTTCACCATCAAGTCCATCACACTAAAAGAACACAACGTCCTCTCTTCTCCCAGGACTCCCCCGCAGCTTTCAGTCAGCTCTTGACCACGGCCATTGTAAAATGGTCGAAACGTTGAGCGAAAGGAATCTCTTTAGGTAGGTATTTACTTTGATAAAATAATGCACGATAAGTCCCGATAGACATTAAAAACACATATTTTTTTGAAATATTTTTTTTACACCATCGATAAAATAAATAGAGGCACGGCCCGCCCCACCACGGCCTACCTAAAACTCCGCCGCACTGCGCCGGCGCAGCCGTTTGCGTTTAGTTACTCGTAACCTAGCGAATACGATTGGACGTAACTTGTCATGTTTATGCGTAAACATGACGTGTCATAATCAAATGTGTAGTTAGTTTGCTTTATCATTATTCTAAGATATTATAATGCGTTTCAGATAAGAATATCGCTATAGAGATCGGTCTAAGCAACATACGGCGACTAAAGTGTCATAGGCGACGGTGATTGTTTGCTATTAAGCAGCCCGTCTGCTTGTTTACCACCTATGACATAAATAACGTTATCTTCCTAGTATTTAATTAGATTTACTAAAAAAGTATATACTTATTTTACGACTTCCAGTGTCGAGTATAAGACCAAAAATCACAAGGGCTTCTGTAGATACCAAATTACTATGCATCATTCATCTTTATTCCGTCAGTAAATAAAGATTTACGAGTGTATACGCGCATAAGAAAATATGGCGCAAGATGCGAACTTTGCTCATATTTGTATTTACTGAAAGTTCGAGGCACAATGTTCTACGCGTATGTAAAGAGCAACGACTTGGTACCACATAGATATCACATCAAACGTGTGCATAATACAAATAACACATTTCTTGTTTGTTTTTTTTTCCAGAAAAATTTGACGTTGGTATATTTGGCGCCTAAATTACACCTGAATAAAACACTATACAAGTAGCTCCCAAATGGCTGAACCAATTTAGATGTATTTGGTTTTGTTTTAAAGAAGATTATTCAGCTATTTGAAGATTATCAGCTGTTTTATCGAGAGTTAAAAAAATGTCGAAGGGTCCAAGTGGCGTCATCTATGTCCGCTTGGTTGAGACACGGTTTGTTCCATTTTCGAACGCAAGCAGTTTCACGAAGGCAGGCGCTTGGATTCGACTGTCGGAGTGCGTGGGCTTTTCTTATGATAACCCATATTATCAATTAACCAATGAAATCCCCGGTGTTGTCGTCCGGTGGTGGATGGTCATAACCCCACCTGGGACCATCTGGATCCCAGAGATCTCCTTTTAGTAGATTCTTACAGCAGGCAGATACCAGTGCCGTATTATATCGCCCCGGCATCATATTTCCTGCTTAGCTCAAAATTAGTTGACGTTTACGTTACAGGTGGATACATACGCGCATACACATACAGTCATGCATACATACATAAATACACGTTAACTTCAATACTCTCCTTTTTGACATTGCTTCGTTGGTAAAACTGTAGACAAATAGCTGCAGTGCGGTAAGACAATGAACGCTAATTCATCCGCTCAATATTACGATATCGATACTTAAAATAAAAATAATGCATTAAAATAATAAAAGGAGAAATATAAAGAAGAAAAAGGTAAGAGAAAAAAGGTTATAGATTTAATGTACTATAATATCGTTGATGGATAGAACATTTTTTGTCAGCATTTTTATACCAATGTGTTATCTGAAAGTGCGCTATGCCAAGTACCTATCTATCCGTTGATAAAGATTAGACCATGACGTAAACGTATGTATAGGTACAATATGACACGTGTAGTGAAGACCCTTTTCCATTTTGTTGTCTTAGGCATGTCCAATTATAAAGGGATTGTTATGGAACTGATACTTATAAGAGGTTATGTTAGAAATCTTAACTTACATGGCAGATAATATACAAGGTTATAGTACCTTTATTAACTAAACAAAATACAGGCTACCACTTACACTACAAAAACACTTGAACTGCTCATAGACATTTGAAGGTCTAAAGACAATCCAAATTCTTAAGGCCACTACTAGTTGGCAGCGTACCCAGCATGTAGGCGGCATTACCACGCTGAATGGCAATGCTTATGCGTTTTATGTTTTGGGATGCGCAAATTTTGCATGGGTCAAGCTTATAGATAATGAAAAGGCCCGTATTTAGACACGATTTTATCTAAAATGTATTATTTGTATGTTTGTTTGTTTAGGACAAATATTGGAAGTTGAATTAGAACCACTTTCTCTTATTCTACGGAGTTAATTTTTACAGTTCCGATAATAATTTATTATTATATCGACATCCAGGATTAGCTCCAGATAAAGGAACTCTTTAACGATTAACAACAGAGACATGAAATTTAGTGTATGCATTTTATTATAATAACAGTAATTCTGTGACCGGACTTACACAAAAAAACATACACACATTTATTCGTGAAACACATTTCAAAATTAAATAATAATAACGTTTTAAAAATGTATCCACTCTAAAAAAAAGTAACTGCATAATTAACAATACTATATTTGTTTATTTTCTATTCTTCAAAAAAGGCAGAATTTACAAATTAGGTGAACTTTATGCCTTATTATTTAGCAGCTTTCCTATGAATAAAAAATATATTTTTAAACTCAAATCTTCGTGATTTTCTTCTTGTTTCACAAAAGATGGCAACGTTTAACGGCTCAAATAACTAACAACTCAAAGTACTTATAGCTCGTTATACCTACCAATCCCATCGTACAAATAAATAAGATCCCCCCCTCCATTATAGGTGGAAACACATGCGTACGCCATAACGCGCCTAATTTTCCGTAGCCACGGGCGAGCACATTTATTTCGGTAGAGAAAGGGTAGCGAGGAAACTTTTATAGTCTTAGAAGTGGCGGCTAGTTTGAGTGCTGAGTTTGAGTTATATACTTCAACGACCCAGTGTTTGATTTTTATTGTGTGTGATGTAATTTTTTTCCGCTTAAACTCTGTATAAATAACTGAACATTTTCACAATTATGTACTTTTTTATTTACAATATTGAGTTAGAATTCTATAATTAGAGAATGCTCGCTAACAAAAATAAAATTATAAATAAAAATTATTATTTAACAATAAATTAACAGTATTTAATATTTTAGCTATGCTTTTTTTACACGTTGTTTATAAGATTAGACTAGTTAGAGTCACTGAGTTTGCACTGCGACGTTGGTTTGCTCAGCTTGTTCTACAGATATTAAATCAATATTTGGGACATTATTGCACACATGGTCATCTGACCCCAAACTAAGCAAAGCTTGTAATATGGCTGCCAGAGACTGATATACATACATATATATTTTTAAATACATACTTAAATAGATACTAACACGCAGATATAGAACAAACACAAATGTTCATCAAAAATGTTTATCCTAGGTGGGAATCGAACCCACGCCCCAAGCGCAGAAGGCAAGTACACTACCAACTGAACTAACGGGGTTGTCTTATTATAACGGGGAATGCTCTGAAAAGTAAAAAAATATATCTTTTAGTAATAATTTATTTTAAAATGTGTGCTCGTGACATGTCGCCTCGTTTTTTTCTTGCTTTGTATCCGGGTTAATCTACCATGAGTAGTTCCCGTAAAATTAAAACAAAATAATCATATCATAAAAAGCACATAAGTTAAACCCGCCGACCGCTCTCCAACTAACCCTAAAGGTGGAGTTGTAGGCACTTATCGTCACATCTCTATAATGATGTCACGCGTAGAGCGCAAATTTGACGCACATGTGCTTGGAAATGGAAAGTAACGGCAGGTAGGTTTAATAATTCATTACTAGACGGGAAATAAACTAACTTTGATTCTTTGACACATCTTAATTAAGTTACGTAAGAAAAAGACTCGTGACAAAGACTCGTAACTCGCTACATTCTACTAGTACCTTTTTTGTCACCGACTTTATCAAGAAATATTATTTGCGTTACCAATTTGCTATCTACAGAAAATATGCCATGAAATTATACAATACTAACAACGGAGTGTTATATATAATAATATAACTAAAAGCAAAAAAAAACCTGACTGCAAAATATAACAATTTGGAGAGAAAGATATCTAATTCTAACAGCACCCCATCTTTCAAAATCTTTCACGCCGGACTACAGGAGGTACAACTAATACTAATAATATATAATATTATAACACTAATAATATACACTAATAATATATTAATATATAATATTATAAAGAGGAAAGATTTGTACCTATTTTTGTATGTTTGTATGTTTGTAATGAATAGGCTCCGAAACTACTGAACCGATTTGAAAAATTCTTTCACTGTTGGGAAGCTACACTATTCCCGGGTGACATAGGCTATATTATACTTTGTAGCGAGGCCGAAGGCCGAGCTTACACTCGTGCGAAGCCGGGGCGGACGGCTAGTGTTAATATACAGACAATCTAATCGCCCATCTAAGAGCACCATAATGAACCACATTATAAAAGCCCTAACAGGCGTTTCAACTTGTCTGACGGTCCGCCGTCTGACCAACGCTTCATAACCTAGTAGCTAGTTTTTGCACTTCTTTGTTATATTTTTGTTTTATAGCAAAGTTATCCCAACGGTAGCAATATTACATATGTAGGGAACATGTAGCATTGCCACCGTTGGGATAATATGGTAGTTACTAAGCGGTGACCTTTCTTAATTTTGAAGAGTGTTGTGTCAATTGATTCGAACTTAGTCTATCCCTCACGAAAGGTTAATTGAACAAGTTTTTTTTCAATACAAATCCAGCAATACTATTTACAGTGGATCATGATAACATATAATGAATTATTTGTAATAGTTAATGAATTGCCTCAAAAATTACCCTTCTGACACTTTTGGTATAGATAAAGTGTCAAAAGGGAACAACCAATTGTTTTTAATTTATTATTAATGAATTGCCTCAAAAATTACCCCTTTGACTCTTTTGGTATAGGTAAAAGTGTGTAATGTAAAAAAATTGAGGCAATTCATTATCAATTGAAAAACAATTGGTTTAAGTAGTAAAATCGGGGCCCAGGTTTAAAAATTATGTATGAAAAACCATTTTTTTAAAGATCTATTCAATGTTGTGTTATCATTGAATAGATATATTAACACGAGTCAATCATTAACAGCCTATCATGTTCCCACTGCTGGGACACGTTTTCTCTCAGAGAGAAAGAGAGAGAGAGAGTGAATGGGCTCTAATCCACCGTGCTGGCAGCGAGAAGTTCTCAGACCACACCATATACCATGCACACAACCACACTACAAAATACTACATGGTGGTCAAACGCACACTATAGATTTATCTACATCACCACGATGCAGCACCGGCACCATAAAACGTTGAAATTTGCGGCATGGCGAGGCTGCGACGTATGATAGGACGCTTCTCATTTGCCAATAATTATCTGCCTCTTTACCGGTTATCACAACGTAAATTGACGGCATCGTAAAGGCTTGGTCAAATCACCACGATGGGGATCTGCGTTTATCGCCACAATACATGAAACTTTCCCGATATATACTCTGATCTATGGAGTAACTTTGTGGCGTTAGATATAAAGAATATTATAGCTATTTCATCCTTTTTATTAATTTTTATAGACAATAACTTCAGAACTTCGAAACTTGTACAGACCTTCGTTGAACGTTAATAAAGTTTTTTCTATCAATGAAAAAATAAATTCTGTCAATGTCACCAAATGTCACAATAAAAATTATCCTGGTTCTGGCTACACATTATTTTTAATTTTATATAATTTTATACCGAATTTCAGAGTAAAATTTTAATTCTTTTGGCAATATCGTTATGTTTGACACAAAGGATGAAATTGGTACAGTAATTTTGAGAACGTTCAATTTTGTAGAAATGGTAATACTTTCGCTTTTGATCTTACCTATTTTCGACGTAATTACGCTATCAAAGTACATAAATGCATGCAAGAAGCACTTAGCACAAAGACGTATATTGTCTGTAACTCTGATTTTGATGTACGCTATGTTAGTAGGTGGGTACGGTATTGTGAGCCCGTCTAAAACACTAAATAAATTGAAAATAGACAGAGTGATAAAAGAGAACGAAACTACGCCAGAGAAACTAAGACGAATAATCTCTGCCTCTAATGCAACTCGAAATTATTTGCTTGGCGCCTTTTCTTTGTTTTACATCCTGGTGATTTGGAGACTGATAGAATACATAAATTTCTCGGCTAAGCTTCACGAATTTTCTAACTTGATGGCAACTTATAATTTAGTCGATGTCACATATGACAGAAACGAGACAAACAAAACTGCAGACGAAACTATAGAAACGTTGGACTTAGACGTTGATAATACTGAACTCATGTTCGCTGAAATTCCTCATGTAGTTGAATCTGAAATATGGCCTTCTCTTGCAGACTTAAGCAATACCGAAAAGGGAAAGATTAAGACGTTCTTAAAAAACAAACCTAAGAACGGTAAAAGTCCTAAACGGCCTCAAGAAAAGAAATCATCTAGAAAATCCATTATTGAGGTACTAAAGTTTAGGAAAACAAAAAGTGTTGTCTCTGAAACACTATTCAGAAACAAAATAAACCATATTGACCCAAAAAATTCAGAAAGCACAACTTCGTCAATTTTTCTAGTTAATTCTGAGTATGGACTCGTAAACGAAGAACCAGCAGGACAAACTACATCCAAAGAAATAAAATCTAATAATTCAAATACAGATAATAAAACTGAAACAACGAAACCAAAAGAAAACAATTCCGACGGGATAAAATCTACGGTGAAGAATAAATCTAAACAAAATAAACGTGAAGTTAATTGACCTGAAAAACATCAATCTAAAAATTCTAACAGAAAGATTCTACGATAATAATATCAAGATGATTAACATATTCAAAGCCATACATGGCCTGTTTCTCTTTTTAGAAGTAGTAATTGTGGTAGCATTGCTTAAGCCTGTCCAACAACCTTGTGATATAAGAGATATTTGGATAATTGTGCTAGGAACTTGCAAAGGTCCATACAATCTGATTATTACAATTCTACTGACTCTTACAACCAATATTTTCTTGGAGATATCGTTTGAAATGGCCTACTATAAAACTATATTAGACAGTGTTGAAGATCCAAGTTTGATTGAAGAATTTAATTATTCTAAAAAAGCAGTTTCCGATACATGTTTTTACATGGTATTATTTCAATTGTTAATGATAGAAAGAATTACACAGTGTCTGATCACAATTGCTCGTCTACTAGAGTTTGAATTAATGTGCAGATATTCAGTATTGACTGGAGAAACATTGACTCATTTGTCTTATGAGGAGAATACTAAAACTATGATAATGATTGCCAAGATTTGTCAGGCAACAAGCCCCAGATTGAGAAGACGTTTTACTATTTCTTGATTGTTTTGTGTGTTATTGTTTGTTTAATAAAAACACTGTTTTAAACTATCACGGTTGTTCACTAAAGTTATATGATTATTTACGGGATATTTACCGTTGTAAGGTTGTGGAAGGAGCTACCGATATTTCGGCGCAGTTACATGCACCATGTAACCATGTATATCGGGAGCTCCTTCCTTACCACGGTAAATATCCCGTAAATAATCATAAAACATTAATAAAAACAATTTACTATTTATGCAGTTTTATCTTCTAGCTGACCAGACAGATGTTATCTTGTCCAAATGTAAATAAATATGTTGGGGTTATGTTCTCAAACACTAAATAAATTGAACATACATAAACCCTATAGAAGAAAAGCACTAAAAGTTTTTTCCTGAATTTTCAATTTTCCGGACAACTTTTCCAATTTTTTTCTTTTCAAATCATTCTAGCCAAATCAGTCCACCCGTTCTCAAATGATGCGCTTACCAACGAACACCATATAATTGATATATATATAAATTAAACGTAATCAATATAGGTCAATATGCTTCAATATGCAAGCAATCAGCAAGCTAGTTCGACCGTAAAATGGGATGATGCATGGATATTACAACGTGTTGACCTCGAGAAACACAAAAAAGTTCTGTAGCAACAACATTCTTACAAGCAAAAAAACTGCATGCAGCAAACTGTCATCGGTACAACAACCAATAAAAAATACTATTATAGATTTTTGGCGCCAACGTCAAAGAAAAAACATGTCACCTCTTTGTGGGTATTATTTTCATAAAGTGTCATTAAGTGTTAGGGGGCATATTCGAATGTAGGAAAATGACATAACGAGGCGAAACATGTATTTTCGTGTTGTTTCATGTTGGTTCCATAGAAGTCTCTAGTAAAACCTTCGTCTCTTTACTAGGACATAAATTTGGATGTGGCTTACTAAGCTCAACGACGATAAATACTAAAACTTGAAAATATTACAATATAAAAAAAGACACTGGCAAATACACAAGATGTCCGATGCCAAAATCCTTTGCATCATGATCATCAGCCAGAAGACGTCCACTGCTGAACATAGGCCTCCCCTTTAACCTCCACACTGAACGACATCCTGCCATCTGCATCCACTGGATGCCCGCGACTCTCACAATGTCGTCGATCCATCTAGTGGGAGGCCTACCTACGCTGCGTCTTCCGGTTCGCGGTCTCCACTCAAGAACCTTTCTTCCCCATCGGTTATCAGTTCTTCGAGCGACGTGGCCTGCCCATTGCCACCTCAACTTGCAGACCTTAATAGCTATGTCGGTGACCCTGGTTCTTTGGCGAATATTTATGTTCCGAATTTTATCGCGTAAAGAAACTCTGAGCATAGCTCTCTCCATTGCCCGTTGTGTGACTCTGAGGTTTTCCAAAAGACCAACAGTTAAGGACCACGTCTCAGTACCATATGTCATCACTGGCAACACACACTGGTCAAATACCTTTGTCTTTAGGCACTGTGGTATCTTGGACGAGAAGATTTCACGCAATTTCCCGAACGCTACACATCCGAGTTGGATTCTTCGGGCGACCTCTTTGCCTAAGTTGGACTTACCTAACTGAATAATCTGTCCAAGATAAGTGTAATGTCAACAACTTCGAGAGTATCATTGCCAACATTGACCGGCACGGGTACAACATGGACATTGGGCATGATTTTTGTCTTATCCATGTTAATTTTAAGACCCACCTGTTGGGAAAGGCTACTGAGGTCGCTGAGCATTGTACTGAAGTCTTCCAGCGACTCTGCCATGATAACTATATCATCGGCAAAACGAAGGTGAGTGATGTATTCGCCATTAATGTTGATGCCCAATCCGTTCCAGCCCAAAAGCTTGAAAACGTCCTCCAATGCGTTCCTGAACAGTTTTGGAGAGACAACATCTCCTTGTCTCACGCCTTTCTGCAATTGGATTGGCTCCGTGCTCTCGTCCTGTAATCGGATCGACATGGTGGCGTTTCTATACAAACACTTCAGCACTTCGATATACCTATAGTCGATATGACACTGCTGGAGGGACTGCAATACTGCCCAGGTCTCGATTGAATCGAAGGCTTTTTCATAGTCCACAAACGCTATACATAATGGCCGATTATACTCCTCAGTCTTCTGTATAATCAGGCGGAGCGTCTGTATGTGGTCTATGGTGCTCCAGCCTTAAGAGAAATAAAAAAATCCTCTTAAGAGAAATTAATAAAAAGAAATCTAACGTCTTGTCCTCGCGCTTGTTATATTGCCTCAAAGAGGCCGCAAACCTTCACTATCTCACAAATAAAAACCGCCATTTTCACATAATCGCAAAGGCATTTGAATGTTGCGGACTCAAATGTTGCGGATAGATCTGTGGTTACAAACTATACTAAAAATAAAAACCTGACTCTCTCCCAAAATATGACTTTTTCCTTCCTCAGTTTAGGAAAGTAAAAGGTCTTATTTTCTTTCCTAAACTGCAAGACGAACTGAAAGGCAAGAATCAACAAGAAAGTCACGATTTTTTTTCAGTGTAGTTTGACGTTTTTATTTTTATTATATTTTAGCTCTTCCCATGTTTATTAAGATCCAAATTCAGACGGTTCAGTTGGTTCCAGTAGCATTCGAACAGAATGTATAATTTTTTCGTTTAAACAACTAATTTTAAACATCATACGTTGGCCCGTCACCACGCAGTAAAAGTAGTACTAATGCATCAACGTGTGGATGCGTCCCAAACGTTCAATATAAGCCTTTTTAAGAGCTTTCTTAACTTGGCAGGATCCCCGAGAAGCGTTTCCGCAAACCAAGCCAAACGCCAAAGCCACCAAGCCAAAAGCTTGTCGTGTGTAGAGCTAGCATAATGATATTTTAAATAGCAATACAAAACACTGGATCTGTCAATGAGTCTAAAGAATAAAGCAAATTCACAAAACGAACAAGTAATTCTGTCACATTCATAGAGTAATACTAAATGTCATATTGTTCCCACTAGTCATCTCGTGATTTTATCACACATTTTTACAATGCCTTAAAACAACGTGCAATAGTGAAATTTAATCTTCTTTATCCTTTTAGTAATGCAATCCACGTACTTTTAGAACAACATACACCCAAAACTGAAAAATGGATATGGCCTGCATAGTATTGACCTTCATTATGCTATCGCAAATGATTCTGACCCTGTCCATGCTGAACCCCGTCTACGATGTCCGTAAGATCATTGCCAACCTCAACAATCACACGAGCAACCACAAAAACCTGTATTACATGCTTGTTGTTTTATACTTTATATCTGTTGTCTTCTTGGGTATGTACATTCCTCTGCAGAACATACATACGATGATCTTCAGTGAAGATCTTGACGCTTACGATAAGCTGATACTCCTAAGCAGAGTAGAGAAGGACTACATAATCGCAGGTTTCTCGTTGTTCTTAGTCGTAGTGCTATACGGAGTTAGATCACTTCTCTCTTACACTGCAAACCTGATTGACATGGTACAGAAGACAAGCGAATCCCTAGATTTTGAGGCAAAATCTACTAAAATAAATCTCAACGATGAAAACTTCCTGCCAAATCTGCTGAGAGTGAAAAGGTCGGTATCCTACGAAGCTGTTCTATGTACAAACGACCTAAAAGAGCGTTTGAGGCTTATGATGAAGAACATGAACTATCATCAGTATAAAAACGTCCTGTCGAGTATCTTTGAGACAACGAGCAATAGTCAGCACACTAACTTCTGATTGGCCGAAACTTTTACCAATAAAACTTGTTCCCTCTTATTTGTAATTATTTTTGTCGATATATTTTCCGCGAGCAACACTGACAAGTATTTGGGAATTCTTCGGAATTACAGTGGGGTGAGACGACGTGAAATATTCGGGAAGACGCAAACATAAAAATAAAATGCCGCAACAGAAGTAACGGAAAGAAAAATGTCATATAGGAATGCTTGGAGTGCGAGAAATGGAACATGGTATAGTTTTATACATCATAGGGAAAAAATATGCGTATTTTAGCGTTCGATCTACGATATAAAGGCTTAAGGTTCTAATATCTTCTTTGATGATTTAAAAAAACTTGTATTCAGTTAACGTTCTTAGAAATTAAATACTACTTTCTGCTTTCAAGATCCTCACAATCTTTTCTTATTTTCTGTAAAATTTTATCAAGATCACTTTAGCCATACAGTTGTGGATTGTGCTCCAGATATTTCGCCGCAGTTAATTGCAGTAACTGAAATGAAAAAGAAAGACAGGCGAAATATCGCAAGCTCCATCCACAACCTTATCACGGTAGATATCTCGTTAATAATCATATAATTTTAGTGTAATAGTTTAAAACACGGCTTTATCATTTTGTAATGAATAAGGTATGTTCGTGAAGGCTGAGTTTCCAGCCCTAGAGTCAGAAGCTTTAAACCACCCGAAAGCCTTTCCTGGGCTGGACTGTAATTCATAAGGTAACGAACACAAGGACGACTCTTTATCTTGCAGCTGAATTCAAACCTGCACTATTAATTTGATTTTTAACTCATTCAACCACCAAGTCACAAAAGACGCATAACGTTATGCAAAGCTACCTGATTTTCATAATAGTATTTCATTGGGATTTTATTTTAATTAAGTCACGCTGCTGCAGTACGTCTGCACTTTGCAGTAATAGTTTTTGCTTTGGAATAATTCCTGAATTTCCTGAATATTACATTTTGATTTATTTAGTAATGTATAAAATCTTCTTTTTTATTTAAAACTTATTTTCAGAAGGCCGTTTATTTCAACATAGGAATAGCTTTTATTAAAAAATTACTTTATCTTCATCAGCCATTCAGGTTCCCACTGCTACGATACAGGCCTTCTCTAGAGAGAGAGATGAATGCACCCTAATCCACCATGATGGCCCAATGCATTTTAGTGAATGTTATTGTCTTTGACCAGTGTGTGTTTCCAGTGATGACATATAGTACTGAGACGTGGTCTTTACCTTTAAAGAGGAGATTCTTTGCGCGATAAAATCTGAAACGTGGATATCCGCCAAAGAACCAGAGTCATTGATATAGCTATTAAAATTTGTAAGTTGAAGTGGCAATGGGCAGGCCACATCGCTCGAAGAACCGATAACTGATGGGGAAGAAAGGTCCTTGAGTGGAGACCACGCACCGGAAGATGCAGTGTAGGTAGGCCTCCCACTAGATGGACCGACGACATTGTGAGAGTCGCGGGTATCTAGTAGATGCAGATGGCAGGATGTTGTTCAGTATGGAAGTTAAAGGGGAAGGCTTATGTTCAGCAGTCGACGTCTTCTGGTTGATGATGATGATTGTCTTTGAACTCTGAGAGGTTTTTGGACATGATAGTCGGTACAATACGAATAACTAATTCAAATCCATTTAGCTATTTCCAAGGTTATTGGGATCAAATACTTACTCATTTACGTCCATGCTCAACTTATCCATGTAAACTTGGAAGTGAATGTAGAATCCACTAACCTTGGGAATAGCTAAATGGATTTGAATTAGTTATTTATCGGTAAGAATTGCAACAAGGTCCATCGATCAGTCTCGCCGCATCCGTATTGTCCCGACTTTGGCAAGCATTCAAAACTGCTCTGTGGCGCCGGTCGCTGGGCATCCGACATTACGGCCCTGAATTAATGCCCACTGTATAGAGGGGACCGAAGGTTTGCGACAATGGACCGATTTATGGCCTATCGTACGACTTGTTTGAAAATGCGATTAAATTCTGTGCATGAATTGAATATTTAACTTATAATAGTAGTCAGAGTAAAGCGTAAGCGAGCGGTAAAATGTGCACTTTACAATTTGAAGGCACTCAGTTTGATCGTTGGCCCAAGCACCACTATTTTACCACTTAAATAATTTATGTGTAGTTTCAAATACCATCGAATAAAAACGGAAAGGAAAACAACGCGATGAAACCTGTATGTCTAAGAACCTCAATAGTTATAGTAAAACATTATGACATTCACCAACATGCAATGGGCCAGCATGGTGGATTAGGACCCCATCTCCCTGAGAGAAAGCAAAAATTCCAGCAGTGGGAACATGATATATTAGTCTATATATTATTCTAAATCAACTATAATAGACTATATATTCGTCTAAATCAAGTCAAAAGTAGTGTGTGTGAGAGAGAGAGAGAGAGAGCACAGAGGCGTATCTCTATAATATTATCAGAAATACGTAGCAAGTTGGTTGGCACAAAAATGAAATATCTTCGCAAGAAACTAGTTAAGTTTTTAACTACCATAGTTGTTCACTACAATTATATGATAATTAACGGGATTTTTACCGTGATAAGTTTGTGGATGGAGCTCTCAAAATTTTGGCGCAGTTACGTGCACCATGATCACGGATAGACTCAATGTCACTGTCTTCCCGTGAACATGGTGCATGTAACTGCGCCGAAATATCGGGAGCTCCTTCCACAACCTTACCACGGTAAATATCCCGTTAATGATCATTTAAGTAAGTGAGGTAATTTATTTATTTTTTATTTATTCTATAATAGGCTTGCTTGTTTAATAGGTTTACGTTTGTTTGTTGGTTTGTTTGGGTATGTTAGCGTAGAACGAATAACTTTTCCCTGTACGAACTAGTTGGTAGTTGCGGTTTCGTAGGCAGTCAAAGCAATTAAATTTATATGGAATACAAGGTATACTATCGAATAATCTAAAGCTACGAGTCTGTAACAACGGACAATCATTCTCGAACTGAATTAGGTTATCATGAATCTTCAACTCTGGTAATGCTTTTGTTTATATTTAGACGTCTAAATATAGCGGTATTGTCTGGTGACCCGTCGCTTGTCCCGAGTAAACTGCGGGTCATAATCACGCCCATTCAAACGAAGGACTGTTTTCATTGGTCACCGGACAGAATTTGAAAGACTGAATTTTGTCTTTTTATCCTGTCATTTAAACACAAACGATAATTGTACTAAAGCATATCCCTGTCTAAACCCAACTCGGACGCAGCCAGGGATCTGTCCGGATATGTGAGTCACCTCAAGTGACCACCGACTCTGTGTGTTTACTGTCTATATTTTGTATTAATTTGAGTGTTCTAGATTAGTTTATATAATGGGATTGTCATGTAGCTTAACTATAAAAGTCTCAAAATAAAATAATAATAAAAACTCTTCCTTGTTTTTCTGATCTGAGGTTTTTTATTTACCAAAGAAAGTGTCCTTAGCATACCACAAATACTGTTTGAATAGCTTGTCATAGACGTATAAGGAAATGTATATATATATGTGAGTATGTAGGATTATTATACTATGTATTAACGTGACGAGCACAGCGAGACGTTTGTGAAGAGAAAGTGCAAGAACTTAGAATACAAAGCACAAAAGCTTGTGCTCTCCTTCGAAGCAATTTTAAACTTAATGCCCTTATAATAAAAGGTCACAGCCGTATCCCACGTCCTCTGCCGTCTCGTGAGACATCTGTTTATTGGTGTTGTATTACAAATACAAATAATTTATTCCATAAACAGTACTAAGTAAAAACCAATTTCTGCGCTAACCATAAGGTTGAAATTGTTCTGTTGGCGAGTATTCGCAGCCTTGAGTGTATCTTAAGCCTTATAATTATTAGATACCTTTAGTAAGTTTTGCCAACGCAAGTAAGTAGCAAGTATTGCTCTTCCACCTATTATGTGGAATCATGTTTATCATGAATTATGATGGTTGACGCTTAAATGTACACTACTTAGTACTGAAAACAGTTATTTGCAAAGAAACACATTTAAAAATTCCAAAAAAACATAAATTTTCCCAGGGATTTCTCCAACTTTTTAGCTCTTTATGGCAAAACGGCAATACTGTGCAATTCACATGATCTTTCTTGCTTCTCCCCTGCAAAATGTGGAATGAGCTACCTTCCGCGGTGTTTCCGAGAAGGTATAACGTGGGGTTCTTCAAAAGGCGAGTTAATAGAGTCATAAAGGGTCGGCAACGTATCTGTGATGCCTCTGGTGTTACAAGTATCCATAGGCGATGGTGACTGCTTACCATCAGGCAGCCCATATGCTTGTTAGCAAGCTAAAACATAAATAGAAAATGTCGCTACTATGGTTTCATCTTAAAAGGCAGATTATACATACTCCTCAAAAAAATTCTTGCAAATGAACGATCCTCCAAAACAACTGTTAAATAATTTTGATAAATTTCATTTCAAACAGACTTTTAAATGTGATGCATAATAATAATACCCGTCACATAATTGAAGCCCACGTCTCAAGAGATGTAAATCTCGATTCGTTCGGAATCGGCAACGAAATTGCACGAATTCACATCGACTTTGACAAACTATGACGGATTTTTATTCACGTACTATTGCGATATGAATATAAATATTGCTATTTTTGGGCCCTTGAGGACCGGGAGCTCGCCTCATTTTCCAAAATCTTTCAGAGCACCTGGTTAATGCGACGCGTGATCAAAACTCCTGGCTCAACGCATAAACTCAGCTTGGTAATGCTGGGTCTGCTGCCAACTGGAGGCGCGAGCATTTGGATTAGTTTTAGTCCTAAATGATCTATTCCGATAACCGATGGGGAAGAAAACTTCTTGAGTGTAGACCACGAACCGGAAGACGCAGCGTAGGTAGGCCTCCCACTAGATGGACCGACGACATTGTGAGAGTCGCGGGCATCCAGTGGATGCAGATGGCAGGGTTACGTTTTGTGTGGAGGTTAAAGGGGGAGGCCTATGTCCAGCAGTGGAAGTCTTCTGGCTGATAATGATGATTAAATGATCTATTAGACAGTTTAACTGTTTATGTAGTGTTAGTGTTGGCTTGTATTTTGTGTTAATAATTCTCAATATAACAATTGTAAGTAATAATTATCAATTTAAAAAACCAACTTCAAAACGAGTAATTACGCAATTACCTTTATTAGAATGAAATATATTTTTCAGTTATTTTGATTTAAAAACTACACTACAGAAACCGATTTTGATGAAATTTCTAGGGTTAGAAAAATAATTCTAAATAGTGCCGTATGCGGTTGAAACTATAGTCGGAGTATCCGGTCTAATCTTACGTGAGTAATTCCCGTTTAATATAAATAAAAATTCTAAATAGAGTTATATGATTATTTACGGGATATTTACCGTGGTAAGGTTGTGGAAGGAGCTCCCGATATTTCGGCGCAGTTACATGCACCATGTTCACGGGAAGACTGACCCTTACCACGGTAAATATCCCGTAAATAATCATATAACTTTAGTGAACAACCGTGATAGTTTAAAACAGTGTTTAATTCTAAATAGGTTTATAAATAATGGAATTCTAAGATAACAAACAGAAAAACAACTGAATTGGGAACCTACTCCTTTTTTTATGTAGGTTAAAAAAAATTGTATCAACAAAACATATTTTCGCCTCGATATTAACTGGTTATACGAAAGTATGATAACGTAGGCGGCCGAAGCAATTTATAGTCGGGAAGAGAAAGATATAATATGTATATTATTATATTATAATAATTATATACAACTATCTGTACCCGCAACTTCGTCCGCGATTTCTTCAGAAAAAAGTAACTTATGCCCGTCCTCATGATACATACAATTGCCTCGCAAATTTTTATCGAGATCGGTTAAGCCGTTTAGCCGTGATTATGTAGCAAACAAACAGACAGAGTTACTTCCGCATTTATAATATTAAAATGATAGTGTGATGTGTAAAAAGCACGTCAGTTTTCATACTAAAATATGACTCGAACATAATTTTATTTTCTTCATCTTCAAAATGAAGTCGCTTTCCGCGTCTATCTGTCTGTATAATATCCGCTAACTCCTCCTAAATCACGCAACGCCATCAGTTAGATATTTTTTCACGAAAGGTTTATATATATAATAAAACCTAATTAAATATTTATGTGAGTAGAAAAAATCAATTACAACCAAGTCGCTGAATTAAATTTACATGGCTTACGTTCACATTTTCACAACTTTTTTTCTTTCTAAATTACACCCGTGAAAAGCAAAAGGGGCTTAGGTTCGAGTTCCAGTGATAATGATAGCAAATGACTAAGAAAGAGGGTAGATCATTATGTCTGCACCTAACTTTGAATTTTTTCACCAACCACCCGCATTCTTCAGTCTTCCCGTGAACATGGTGCATGTAACTGCACCGAAATATCGGGAGCTCCTTTCACAACCTTACCACGGTAAATATCCCGTCATTAATCATATAACTTTAACTTAAGCCGGGGCAAGTCGCTAGTCTTTTACAATATTATTGTTGTCCCATGTCCAAACATTTTCAGTATCATTAAACTACACGTGTACTCTCTATCTGAGGAATATCTAAACCGTCATTCATTATTAACAGGGCAGTACTATCCGCCACTCCTTGGGGACTCGGGTCACCGCAGAATTAGGTACTTTGGTACATTAGGGCGCTACTATACTGCGTGTTACGACAAAATTATTCTATTTTAGAATTCACATATAAAGTTTTTTTTTCGACTTGCTGCCGCGGTTTCACCCGCGTGGTGATGAAAATCGGTGATCATGATGATGATAAAAAGTAGCTTGTGTCAATCCAGGATATAAGCAATGTATATTCCAAATTTCATCGAAATCCATCCAGCCGTTTCTACGTGATTGATTAACAAACATCCATCCAAACTTTCACATATATGATACTAGCTGTACCCCGCGGTTTCACCCACGTGGTGATGAAAATCGGTGACGATGATGATGAAAAGTAGCCTGTGTGTCAATGAATGATTTACACCCGATTCGTCCACCCGTCTGGAACCTGTTTTTTTTGGGTTTGTTCTAAAAAAACTCCTCCAATATAGGTCGGAGTCGTTATACAACAAACATTTTGTCATCAAATTATTGATACGAGGTGTATACTTTATATTATACTATAATTAGTGTACATAATTATATGGCTTGTCAATGGGATGTGGTAAACTATTTTTTCTTTAATTTTTTTCCTGCCTTCTGCGCTTGGGGTGTGGATTCAATTCCTACCTAAAACAAACATTTGTGTGATGAACATTTGTGTTTGTTCTATGTCTGGGTGTTAATATCTATTAAAGTATGTATTTAAAAATATATATGTATATATATATCAGTCTCTGGCAGCCATATTACAAGCTTTGCTTAGTTTTGGGTCAGGTGACCATGTGTGCAATAATGTCCCAGATATTTATTCATTATCTTTTTTAATATATTCTATTTTATTACATTGACTCATTAATTCTACTATTGTTTCACATAATATGACTATCCAAACCTGTCGTGTTGTAACGTAGCACGAGCTATCTCAATGTATCCTTACCTTTATGTTCCTATTTTGGGTTTCTTTACTCAGTCCCTTGTACTAGGTAATTATAAATGGGGCAATGTCGGACGTGAATATTGTATGTTGTCTCTGTTTATTGTGGAAATGGGGGTGTGTAGGTACTTATACGTGTGTGGGTGCTAATTTAAAGCATGCGAGAGAACTTTGAGCTTATTTTTCAGTCATCATCATCATTATTTCAGCCATAAGATGTCCACTGCTGGACATAGGCCTCCCCCATCGATCTTTAAAAGGGCCGGTTGATAGCGGCCTGAATCCAGCGTTTCCCTGCGGTCTACTTTTGGTCATCATCAGTTCTGAGTGACCCACTGCTGGGTATAGGCCTTAATATTTTTTATTATAGATCGTCTGTCCATTTTGCGGGAGGACGTCCTACGCTGCGCTTACCGGTCAGTGGTCTCCATTCGAACACCTTCCAGCCCCATCGGCCAACTGTTCGGCGAGCTATGTACTCTGCTCACTGCCAACTTACTAATCCGGTGGGCTATGTCGGTAACTTTCGTTCGTCTACGGATCTCCTAATTTCTGATTCGATATCATAGAGAGAAACCCCGAGCAAAGCTGGATGGATTTGTATAAAATTTGGAACATTTATTGCTTATGTCCTGGATACATAGGCTACTTTTCATCATCATCACCGATTTTAATCACCACTCGGGTGAAACCGCGGGGCGCAGCTAGTAAGAATAATACTTACGAACTATAAACAAAATCAATTTAAAAATAGTTGTCATATAAAATAAAGTAAATTAAGGCTGTGTTAATTATTACAGCTAATATTAGATATATTAAATTCTGATCTGATACAAGCACTCAAGAACACTGAAAGCAAAATCAAATAACAAATCATAATAAAATTGAATCGTCTTTTCATTACTATGAACAAACAATATTCGAAAACCCTATTATCAACTCAAACCCTTCGCCGACGTCAGACTTATATATCGATTATAACAAGCCTAGCTACTAAGCAGAAACAAATTCATAATAAATAGAAAACTCATTTAGCCCCGAAGTAAGATCCATTCAAACGCGCCAGGACTTAGGACTTTCAAAGTCATATTGGGGAGCTTCTAAATCTATTGTGGTTCTCACAAAAGATGTTAAAAGGTACTTTACTACACCCATCTCGATGTGTTGTTAAGGAAGCTAAGCTTTAGTCCTGCCGCCGGCAGTACTTGCATGATAGATACAAGACTATAAGGGAGAAAATCAAACACAATTTTCAACCAACTTCTAAAAAAGAGGTCTTAAATTCAATAGTTTTTTTTTTGTGTGGATGTTAAGATATATCTCCGCCGTTTATTATTCAATAACTAGCCGCCCGTCCCAGCTTCGCATGGATGGAGTTTTTTTTAAACATTCTAGTAATAAACATAGCCTATGTTATTCAAGAATAATGTAGCATTCTAATGGTGAAAGAATTTTTTAAATCGGTCTAGTAGTTTTAGAGTTCATTCGTTATAAACATCCAAGAATACAAAAATACAAATCTTTCCTCTTTATAATATAGTGTAGATGTGGATAGGTTTGCTTTTGACTGCTAACTGACCTGATGCTAAGCGATGAAGCTGTCTACGATAGAGTACGCTTGTCTAGAAGAAACCGATTCACCCGTGATTTGAAGAGAAGACACTAAGGGCTTTACTTAAATATGTTACTCTATCTATGCTGAAAATTGCTCTCAACTTCTTACTGATGGCGATGATCACATGCGAAAACGAGACAGAGCAATTTTAAGTATAGATTAACTTGAGTAAAGTTTTTAAGTAAGGTCATCAGATTGTAACTATCAGAAAATACCTTATTTAGGCAATGCATTCCACAGACTAGCAGTTCGCATAATAAAAGTGGAATCAAAGCTTTTCGTAGGGTTTTTGGAATATCAACCATAAAGTGGTGTCGATGTTTGGTGTCCACTCTGGCAGTCCGATAGAAAAATGGGCAACTGGGAATTAGATAGATGTAAACCGATTTTAATTATTCATGTTTTAAAGTATTGTTTAAGGATGCAAAGTTTATTAATCCTGTTTATTGTCTTTTCGTAGTATAGTGTAGCGTGCGTGGGTCTACCGTAGGGTTTTTAAAACTTAATTACTACTTACAATTCAAGCCTTTAAACTTTCACTTCCCTTTTTTATACTGTACTGAATTCTTTACTAAGCTAACTATTTTAAACTATCACGGTTGTTCACTACAGTTATACGATTATTTACGAGATATTTACCGTGGTAAGGTTGTGGAAAGAGCTCCCGATATTTCGGCGCAGTTACATGCACCATGTTCACGGGAAGACTCAGTAAGCTACCTATGATATTGGCATAGGGAATGTCATACTTTACCTTTTTACCTCTAAATGCAAAAAACTAGAGAAATTTATGTATAATATGTTTTTGCACACTTAATATCTAGTTTAATTTTACCACATCAAAATTGTCTTTGCTTCGAGAAATACATCCCTACCTAAATATACCTCTTTACAAAAGTATAGATAATTACGTCTACAGAGTTCTTGAGTTGGAGATTTATTTCATCCAGGGTTATCCTCCATGGAACCCCTCGGTCGCGAGAGCCCAACAGGAACCGCGAAATCCAGATAAAGAGCTGCCACAAGCCATAGGAGTAAGCTGACGATTATTTTATGAGAAAACTACTTCGCTTGTTCACGCATTTTTTCTGCTCTTCACTTTGACTAAGACCGTATTTAGGGTTATTTTTAAAAATTGAATGACTGCATTATTTCTTAAATTTTCACGATTGCTTCACATTGAATTCAAACATCACTAAAAACTTAAGTCAACTCGGAAGTAACTATCCACCTAGATACGGGCTAGCGCTCGGTTTGGTGGCTAGGGCCGACAATCTTTAATGATGTATCATTAAATTAAAATTTCTAAAGGATTTTTTAGTGTTTCACACAAAATTATTTTTATTTCAATAGTTTCGAACACTTTGAAGTGTCCGCAGTCACGGTATTCTACCTGTGACCACGAACACTGCAAAGTGTTTAAAAAACGCGATGAAATCCATTAGAAGTCTTTATTTTCAATTGCAATGTTTGTATGTAAATTTGTGTCAAATCTTGTAAGCAGAATTAGAAACAGTACCCTTAGTACAAGATTTGATAGTTTTCGAAAACTTTTTTCGTTTTCGTATTGTTCCATACATTTCAGCAAAGCGCCTCTAGCGGAAACGCGGAAGAACTAAAATCGGTAGCAATCGGCAGTATAGGTTGCTTCACTCGAATACGAAAGAAGGTTTCGAATAGCTTTTAGCCCAGCAATGTATGGAACAAAACGAAAACGAAAAAAGTTTTCGAAAACTATCAAATCTTGTACTAAGGGTACTGTTCCTCGAAACCGATTTTGCTGAAATTTTGCGTATACTTTTAATTCTGGTAACTACACCAAATACTGTAATATTTTCAAAATGGCGGATGGTATATATTTTTGTCGCCCTTATGCCATATGAATATCAAATGAAAGATCTTGAAGTAGGGAACGATAAGGTGACATTCCACAAAATTCAATATGGCCGCCGCTCCAATATGGCAGCTTACATTTCCTTAGCTAAGAAAGCATTTTTTTTTCTTTTAATCTATTAAGCTTTGTTTTTGTTACTTGCATCTATGCAAGAGTCTGTTCATAAGCTGTGTCCAGACCTCTCTCGTTCCGAATATGTACTCTATTTGTCCACCAACCATTATTGACCTTGACTTAGGAAAAAAACTATCCCTACGTGTTGTAGGTACTAGGAAGTGATCCACAACATTACTTGAGAGCCAGTTCTCATTCTAGTCTAGATGTGCTTACTATCTTCAAAGATACACACAACTAACAACAACTTATAACACTAGCCAAACGCCTAGGTTACAAACAATGCAAAAAAGTTTTAATCCATTCCAATCCCGACAATCGCCAGCGCTCATGACTCAGCGACCCTCCCCATTTTTATCTCGATAAAACTTATATATATTCTTTTCATCGGATCCCTTGATCTGACCTCTCTGGTAATACTTTTCGACGATATTTATACTATTTATACATCCTCAGCCATTGTCTAGGCTTCGATACGAATGATTTATAATATTTACGCCCTTTCCAGACACTTTTGAAACGATGAAATATGGATTATACTCGATCACTTTTCACGGTTCACGAGTGATAACGGGCCATCCGTACCACGTAGGCATGTATTTATGTTTATGGAACGAATATAGACGATAAAAACATCGGATATGTGTCCGCTCGATACACAATTTGAATAAAGTCAATGGCAGCGGACCGGAGAAAAATTCGTAAATATCGAATGCCGATTTAATATATAAAATAAATGTAAATAGCCGACGGATATAGTTTCAGTGGAGCAAACACGAATGTATATGCATATTCATCATCATTGGCCCATATTCATCTACAAGATAAGACTTATCTAGAGTCCAAGTAACATCTGTGCCCATAACACATGGTTGTTCACTATTGTTATTTACCTTACCACGGTAAATATCCCGTTAAGAATCTATCTATAGTACTCATGTCTGAATAAGCCTATTCGGGAGTCACAAACACTGTTAAGTTTTTTGCAGATATCATGTTATTTAATTAAACGCAGGGGCGGCTTTATGGCGAGCCGTCGGTGAGTGGCGACACCGCGTACCCCAATTCTATGGGGCTAAATGAGACCCCTGACCCCTGGCTTGCCTTAACTGGCCGTCCGGGGGTGGAAACCGCAAGAGCTAAGAACCTAAACTCCAGGGTGGAAGTGTTAAAGGGTATAACGCCGCGAGTAGTTCTTAGTGAAAGTGCAGCACACCTCTCTACACCCTAAGCCGAGTAGCTAAGCCGGAGAAGCAACATTGCCCGTGCCAAAATACGGCAGCCTTTATGGGGGGCCCATTCAGTGGGTGGCAAGTCATCACTTGCCTAAATATATTTTGAGATGAGACAGGATAAGACAGGTGCCGTATCTCATCCTAGTTTTTTGCAGATACCATGTTATTTTATTATTATTTTTAAATAATAGGCAGTTCGACCGCCACGGACCGTGGTCTTACAATGGAGTATGCTTGCATAGAAGAAACCGATTCACACGCAATTTTGTTTTATTTTTTTAGTTTTTGTTGCGTATGTACTTAAATTTGTACGTAGTAGTCCGCATTGTTGACAGAACATAGTTTATGTCACTATATGATAGTGTAACTTTCTATCAGTGATAGTATGTTCGGAATCGGTTCAGTAGTTCCATAAATTACCCCATACAAACACACATAGCTCAATGATTTTTTTACTACGAGATACGGATTTGAAAGCTGCTCTAATCAGCCAGATATATCTAACTCTTTCACACATTTTCAACAGTACAAAAGATGAAAATTCGCTAACTAGAAATAAAAAAACCATAGGACGTTTTTTTAGAATAACATTGCAATCGTTCTAAAAAAAAAAGATCTCTTCCATATAGTATGCCCTATAAAATATTAACACAAAAATGTATAAACAGATAAACAATTTTATTGATATTAGTGTGCACAATAATAAGTCAGTATAAAGAATTTCTTGTATAATAATAATAAAAATAATTCCAATTAATTAATTCATAAATCATTACTTAATTATTACATTGCGTCCGTAGTTGTTTAAATAACATTTCCTTTCACTTTTAAAAAAGTCGTCTATAGAGTAAAAAGTTCTTTCAACGAGTCAGTTTTTTAATTTAATTTTAAATATTGCTTTATATTATTTGTAATGTTATTAGACAATACACAATCGGCTTGTTTAATATAGAACATTCTAAAGTACATGTAAAATCTACATCCAAGGAACATCAAAAAAAAAAACTGGGACATATTTGCACACACGGTCATCTGACCGCAAACTAAGCAAAGCTTGTACTATGGCTGCGAGAGACTGATATACGTACATATATATTTTTAAATACATACTTAAATAGATATTAACACCCAGACATAGAACAAACACAAATGTTTGTCCTAGGTGGGAATCGAACCCACGCCCCCAAGCACAGAAGTTAGGTTCACTACCAACTGAGCCACCGGGGCAGTCAATAAAAAAAATACTGTAATATGTAATTGTCACTCAGTGATTTTTTATCTTCAAAAATGTTGATAATGTACGACAGAAACATCTATGGCCGCTGCGTTTACACGAAGTATAGTTTGTTAAGGCTTCAAACGTGGCGAGAAATTAGAACATCTAATTTGGAGCAGGATCAAAGAAACACCCGCTAGTTCAAAGTTTAAGTGTTCCCGAAGAGAAGTAGAGCTAGAAAATCTGAAAAGGATGGCTTAATACACGGTTGGTCGAGTGAAACGAGGACAAATGTAGTGGTCCTGCTAATGGCCTAGGGCAAGCGAGCCAAAGGCGCTCTTGTAAATAAATGAGAAAGTCTTTTTTTTGCTATTTTTTCTTGGAGCCGGGGCGGGGGCTGGATGGAATTGTTTTATGACTAGTTGTAGTTTCAGGGTTAGTTCTGTGTACATTAGGGTGAATATGGACTGTAACTCTGTTACACAATAAGTGAAAGACTATAAGTAGAGAATAGAAAATATGTTTTTCAAAAGTAGTAACGGTTAAAGGTACAAATCTAGCTTAAATATGTAAAAAAATAGTTAAGATATTCAGTTACTGTTTAACTAAAAAGTCTAAGAACGAAACTAACCATATCATTTAGCAAAAATGTTGGATGAAAATCTAGAAATATTTCTAATGCCATGATTCGAATGCTAATATTGAATCCATCGGATTTCCTAGTTTTCCTACTGACGAGTTTCATGTTATATTTCTTACTATAATAATTTTTATAATGAGACTTCTTTTTTATTATTATATGTTTTTTTTTAGTTGGTTATTACAAATTGTATACGGCACCGAAATAAAACATTAAATATAAAAAAAAAACACTTAAGTGCGAGTTGGGTTCGCGCACTGAAGGTACCGCACCAATACATAATACAATAAAAAATTAAAAAACCAACTTAAATATAGTAAAATGTGTCATTTGGATTCGGTGAAAGAAATGATAAGATCGCCCAAGTAAGAAAATTACCAGTTATAACTTGGTAACAGAACAGAAATGAACAGAAATTTGTCACCGACTCACACTTGGTCATTATATATTATTTGTTGTTATACTTTAGAGTGTGTATTATAATCACGCCAAGTTTGTCGATTGTACGTTACGTACTATCGTTATTTGAATGGGGTCTTTCGGTTTTGCTTTTTGACCTTTTTTATTATTTCTTAGTAAATCCGCCGTAACATTACATATTCTGTAAAAAATTCAACTGGCTATCTATTACGATTCCAAAGATACAGCTTTTTAAAGGTAGGACGGACGGACAGACAGAGAACGTAGGCTCAGTAATAGCGCCCCGTTTTTACCCTTTAGGTACGGAACCCTAAAAACATCCCCGCGTCCAATTAATTCTGATACCACGCTAAAACGGTCATAGCGTAGAAAGATTTTGTTTTATATATATGTTAGAACAATCGTAATAAAACATAGACACTGATTTAAACTATCACGGTTGTTCACTAAAGTTATATGATTATTTACGGGATATTTACCGTGGTAAGGTTGTGGAAGGAGCTCCCGATATTTCGGCAATAAAACATGCTTTCAAAGAAAAAACCTGGTCATGACATTAAACATTTTTTTTTACAGATCTATAAAACACAACTTCCTAGACCAAACGCACACACCACCTTTCCGACGCAGACGGGTTTAAAAATACATGTACAAATATAGTTACCTAATGAAACCTTAACAAAACCATGATATAACCTCAATATAGTGTTACACCACCTATGTAGATGACTCCTATAATGACAACCATAGCAATCAGGTGACTTCGTAGGTAACTATTCAAAATGTGCTGCCCAAATCAACTATTTGTCAACTACAGCGCTTGGATACAAAACCCATTCAGACCCGTGTTTGGTATTTAACAGGTGGGTCTGTCTGACCCCCAGAATCGAGTATGTCGTGCCTATTCATCTATAGGAAAGGTTCTGATATAAGGAACCAGATTGTGACAAACATAGAAGCGGCCAGGAAGTTCTAATTAGAGATGAGGTTTTGTTTTCATAACGATCAATTTAATGGAGAATTTTTACCAACGCTACAAAAATATTAAGCTATTTATTCATTCATAGATTTTCTTGTCATTTTGCAGACCTGGTGCCTAGTGCGAGTTTTTGCAATTGCGTTTAACTACTCAATCCGTCGCATAAACGTTAACTACGATTTGTATAAAGTAAGAGTAGTTCCGCCTACATGGCACTAGATGGCCCTGTTCTTATTTCATACAAATCGAAGTTAAAGCGATCGAGCGAGTTAACGCAAATGGAGAAACTCGCACTGTACTTTTTATTTGTTTGAAATGTGAATTGATTGAGAGTGATTTTAACTGTGGTTTATTAAAATCGATGCAGCCGTTTGAAGAATACAACCTTATTTTACGGGGCTTTTTTATTTAAAAAAAAATTCTTGTTGTACGACGAATTAACTGTAAAAATGTTGATTTGTAATACAACTGTTACTATTTATCTTATTATAATTTTTCCATTATTCAACGCGTTGATAAAAACAAAACACCAGCAACCGAATGATATTCAAACACCGCTAAGTGCAAGGACTGGTAATCCTGAAATAAGCTAAAACACATCAGGCTATATCGTAAAAACAAATGCGGTGTTGCCCTTGCAAAATGTTCTTCTACCCTCAAAAATTAACATAACGAGAACGGTGCTGAGCAGGTGAAATAAAGGCTTTAGATGATTGGACGAAAAGAGGCTGTTTAGTTTTCAATTTAAATAATTTTTAAAGATTAATTAAGCAAGTTATTACAATGTAATAGTAACTACTGAAAATCTTTCAGAGCGCTTGGTTATAATACTACGTATACCGGTATACGTGTACCGGTTGGTGATATACGGGTTTTGCGGAAACATGACGTTATTTTTATGGCTTCCTCTCAACGTCTGATGCATCATAAAGCCGTTATCAACTTATCATGACATGTACTCTAGATCCAAACCATTCCAACTAGTTGAAAACTACCGTAGCAACATAATTTCTCAGTATATTACGACTTCATAGTAGTTTTTGACGTCACTTCGCAAACACGAATTGGGCCCTAATGTAGGTGAAGTAGGTAAAAGTTCTAAACACATAAACATGAATACTTTATTGTGCGTGAAAAACTTGAGATCGGTCCGAGGACGGGGGAATGAGAAAACATGACAACGGCATTATAGCCGATGTCAGAGTTTGGCGAGAAAAGGAAATACAAAGTAAAAATTAATAATTTAAGTCTTATCTGATACGTATCGATTCTTTCGGGAAGGAAAATTCGTCTACTGTATTGTGACCACTGATTTTGTTATAAAAGACAAGCTGCGTCCACGGCTTAATTTGTATGGTCATTCTCCCAAGAACTGTTTTTTCCGGGTGGTAAGTATAATCCAGGATCCCGGAAATGCCGGGACAAGGCTACCTATGCTACTCCCCGATTTTCCAACTTTTCATATGCAAAAAATCATGTCGAACCCTTACTTGTTTGCAGCATGAAAAAAGAAACAGGAGGAAACAAAGCTACACATTTCCGCATTTTTGACATACTCGTGAAGAACGTTCTTAATGAGGCCGTTTTTTAACCGACTTCCAAAGAGGAGGATGTTATTAATTCGCCTGTTTTTTTTGTGTTTGTTTTTTTTATGTTTGTTACCTCAGATCTTTTGATTGGGTGACCCGATTTAGATGATTCTTTTTTTATTTGACAGCTGGTGCTTCCCATTTGGTCGCATTTCAATTTAAGAGTTCTGATGAAGTCGGTTTTTATATTGATAATTGTTTTTTCCTTATATTCAATTCAATTTATTTGTTTCAGAATAATTCATTCCATATTTAAATAAAAATGTTAACCAATTACTCCTACATATTTTGTGAACTAATTTACGTGATTATTTTTCTATTATTTAAAGGAAGCTTTTGAGGTTGTACTAATAAAAAATAAATTGATTTAACATCTGTAAAGCTTTATAGGTTTTGAATTAACTCTATTAATACAAATAATTACAATTTAGAGCGCCTGTTGGTTTGGTTATAGCGCTAACTCATTTTGTAGTTTTTTTAGTTTTTTACTTATTATTATGACATAGGTGGCAAACAAGCTAACTGGCCACCTGATGGTAGTCGATCACCGTCACCTATGGATATCTGTAACACCAGAGACATAACATATACGTTGTCGACCCTTAAAACCTAAGTTACTTGGAAATGCCGCAGGAGGGTTCCACTTATTGCAGGTGTTAGGCAAAAAAGATCGGGTATAACGCACAGTGTGCGATTTCTGTAGATCTAGGATAATTATGTGGATAAGGTTTCTGGTGGTGGCGGCTAATGCGATGGTAAAACAGAAGAATTACAACAGAAGAAGGTATTGAGAATTATTATTAAGTAATGGAATCCAATGCCAAAAGGTATTTCGTCATTATTTCAATGATGATAGAGGTTTTATTGGTTTACTACTTGCTACTACTCCGCTCAATATTGCCAAGGTATTGGATATCATAACTGAAATGATTGTCACTTCTTTTTTCCGACCCTTACCCGACCTCAAGCCGTAGAGACAACTGCAGCTAAGACCGATTAATACCTACGAAAAGTAGGTATTACAAAATCAACGTCTTGTATACCTAAGGTACCTCTGTTTCCTCTTATAAAACTAGGCCGTACTCTCAGGCCCCTCTTTCCCACTGGGCACTTGGGCACTTGTCCAAGGCCCCGCCATCGATGGGGCTCCCAAGTTCCCGCCAGATCACGAAACAATAAGCGATATTTATTACCAAATAGGTACATTCAGCTGTGTACACAGTACCACCATAAATATAAGTGTTTCACGTCATAGTACATCAATGTTTCACGCTGTAACACAAGTGCTAAGCGCATTTTCCAATATTTTTCCGCTACTCTCGCTTCATCCGTAATCCACTCCCTTGGCATTCAGTCACGAACATCCTGGCCCCCTTTATGTGCCAGAGTGTATTAAATTGGGGTGGATTTACATTTTGTTTTACGTACAATGCGCAATATATGAACTTGTTAAATAAGTTACAATTCACTGCAATCAATATAATTAGGTCAAAATTATTAGAATTTCATCCAACAAAAAAAAATATGTACATAACGTGCGTCCTTAGTGACTACAAAAAGGCTGGACCTATTTTGACGGGGCTGTCACATGTGGCAGATAGCTGATTTTATTTTATTATATTTTATATAATGGTGGAGGAAATCGAAAAGTCCGCTAAAATAAAAGATATACTTATAAAAAAACATTTTAATTATTTGCAATGTAATTATTAAAAATAAGTCCTATTCGGTTTATTTTCTACTCAGCGAACTTTTATAACATAAAATGTTCAAATGTCCGAAATTGATAAGTTACCGCAGCCTTATCATAATTACCGATATGCGAATAATATTAGCCTAAGACTAGTATAAACACGTCTTTATATATAAACGTTAGTTAAGTTAATCTATGCTTAAAACTGATCGGTTTAATTTTTCTAACAGAACTTTTAATTTAGGCTTCTAAGTAAGACCGAATGAGTTCAACCATGAAAAATAATAATAAACAAAATATACTGTTTTCATTCAAAAAGCAACTTTAAAATCGTATTTATGTCTGTGTTACCAGTCCTAATGAAAAAGTAGATAATGGTTCTCCAGAATATTCCCGAGAAGTTTGCCAGGTGAGCCTCAATTCAAGGAACGAGGCAGTGGTTATCCGGTTAGGCCACTACATTGGATAGAGCGTTGAGCTTAGCGTAGAGCGTTTAATATAGCGTATAAGCAAAACTATCCGAGCATAAAATTAAAGCGTGTTCCAAAGCTTACCAAAGTCAGCTTAGTGGATCTAAACGTAATACATTTAATGTAAAAATAATGCTACAGTCTGTTCAAAATGAGAGTGGACTTGGCCGAAAGGAGAGCTAGAAAACTAAATTTTAAATGTAAATCCACCTCTGTCATCTGACAAATATCAAACTCAGCTATCATGAGCTGTCCTATCATCCTGTTGTGTTGTTGAGTCAATTTGCGAGTTATTTATTGAGATATTGGTCCATTCAACTACAATCTAAGTCCACTCTCTTTCTGTACAGACTCTATAATCAAATTGATAACGAGATCATAATTTATTGATTAGCTGCATCTGGGAGTTTATGTAGGCTCATTAATATGATTTAATAGTTATTAAAATAGATTTATAGATAAATAAACTTATAATTTGATTTGTATGACACGGGAATAACTCAACTATGATTAAACTGTTTACTTCGACTACCTATAAATAAACCAAAATTCATCACCATCATCATCAGCCAGAAGAAGTCCAACTGAACAAAGGCCTCCCCCTTTAACCTCCACACTGAACGACATCCTGCCATCTGCATTTGTGAGAGTCGCGGGCATCCAGTGGAACCAAAATTATACCTCCTATAATAATTGTTTTGAGTTTATTTTCGTTTAGTTAAGACATATTTTGTTTTATGCTATAAGCAAACGGCCGCCTGATGGTAAGCGATCACTGTCGCCTATGTACCTATATCTGCAACACCAGGAGGATCACAGACAGATAAAAATAAACTATACAATAATCTTTTTAAACATAAATTTAACACTATAAACATAAAACTGATCTATCAACTTCTCGCGAGAGAGCAATACTAATATTATTATCGCGAAAATGTCTGTTTGTTCCTCTTTCACGCAGTAAAAGGGCAATGGATCCATGTGATTTTAACCAACAAAAAGGGAGGAGGTTTTCCAGTCAACGCGTATTTAAATAGACGTATATACGAGGAATATATTTGCATACAAGTAGTTCGAGGGCGATAAGAGACTTTTTATCTCGGAATAATTTACGGTTCCTAAGGGAAAAACCACGTAACTTGTTTCTTTTACGTTTACATAAAAGTATTTAAAGCGTTTATTTGATAGAGGATAATATCTATGAACTATCTACGTCCAGCGGTCTCATCTGCTTGGTGATGAAAAATTGTGATGATGATAAAAATTGGTCGATCCGTTTCGGAAGAGAGCGATTAAAAACACCGTGACACGAGATTTTTATATATAAGATGTATTTATTTACTAACACACAAAAACCTACAAGGTCAAAAAATTTACACGCCAGAGCTAACCTGCGTGTTCCAATCTAGGGCCTTAAACATTTTATTTCGTACGATTCTTTGTTTTAACGAGAATTTTTGAGGTTACCAGCACTTTGCACCGAGAATGTTTTCCTTACGGCTACATACATTAGCAGAAATTTTAAATATGGTTGCGGAAATGGTTAGGATTTATTTTTAGTAGCTTTTGTTTCGGTGTGCTATAAAGTATTTCGTTTAAATTATGAAATGTTTTACTTACTCTACGAAAGGCGTATTTATACCCGACGAAGAAAAAAGAAGGTTTATGTTTTGCGGGTATGGACTTGGTCGTTCCCACCTATAGGCTTTAACCGACTATGGTAAATGAGGTGTCGATGGATTCTTCTAAGGTCAGGGATAGTCACTGGGTAGGTGACCTCAATACTAGTTTTTTTTTCTTAAAAAGTAATTTTAAGAGCACCTCTTTTGTTAATATGTAGGGTTTGGAAATGAAACGGGGGTTATTACATCATTTTTGTTCAGTTATACGTACCGTTTACAAAAGAATTCACAGTTCATAGTATTTAATTAGTACCTACCAGAAAAGTACATGTAAAACCTCAAAAATAGAAGTAGCGAAACGCACGACTGTGTATAAGAGCCATGGTTTTGCTCCACTAAATGCTACTTTAATGCAATATAATAAGCCTTATAGTCATCTGCAATAACAAATGTTGCTTAAAAGTGGGAAAAACCTCGCCTAAGTGTTCAAAACTCCATAACGCTTATTACAGCGTTGTGCGTTCCAATCAAAAGACTGGCTTTACACAATTTATACAAATATAATATTAATTGCAGAACAGAAGGTCGTTGGGGCCGAAAGGTTCTCAAATGGAAACCACGAACCGGTAAACGCATCCACATGATAGACAGACGACCTAAAAGAGACCGCAGGAAAATGCTGGATGCAGGGCGCTTCCAACTGGCCCTTTAAGAAATCCTATGTCCAGCAGTGGACGTGCTATGGCTGAAGTGATGATGATGACACATTTACACGGTCACAGACAGCAATACCTTATTACATTTACATCGTGTTAAGAACACCTCTTGACCTAAACAACGGCCTAACAAACAGAACTAAACTCCCACACGCGTATATACACCCTCACACAAGCATGCACGTTCGTTACAGTCCTAGTTAGTAACAAGTGGCGTTGCGTGCTAGATCTACCAAGGAAACGAGAATTCAGTTTTGAAACTGAAACTTAGTGAATAAAGTAATTCTTACAAAAAATTGTGTATTGTCAGCTTAGTTTGAATTATTCGGCAAAATTATAACTTCTGTAAAACAACAGTGACTTAACTCGGGACGTTGATAGTAATGAATAAACAAAAGAACAATACAAATTATATAAAATAATATAATGAAAAAGATACAGAAGACGTATAAACCTACAGTTCAAAGTGATCAATTTAAACCCATTTTGAACGACAGATTATTGTGGCGTAGGCGACTACATCATAGTTGAGAAGGCTACGAGGTCTGCTACGGCGTAGGCGTCTACGCAACATTAACTATTTAAATCTATTTCATGCGAAATTTTAACGCTAAAAATACAACGATTTTTGTAGCTTTCTATTTACTCAGTTACCATAAACAAACTGGTCTGGAGACTCAGCGCTTTCTAATATATTTTCATTATAATATTTCATCACATCGCAAAGTTCATCGTAAAATTTGGGGTTCCAGCATCAAATATGAGGTTTTTCCGAGGGTGCCCTTATCTTACGTTATATTGTTTAGTCAGCGGTTCCCAACGGTTATTGTGAGGGTAAAATGGACCTTAAGGTGCCCTTTTGGCGACCGTCTAAAAAGCTGCTAAGTTATGCAAAAGTTTTTAAACCGTTTTTTTTAAACTATGTTTAAAGTTATTTAGAGCACACATCATCAGCCAATTAACATCCACTGTTGGACAAAGCCTCCCTCATAGAGGGGTGTTGCCATAATCCCCACGCTTGGCAGGCGGCTTGGGGATCTTTAGAGCGCTGGGAGAGAATTAATAAAATGTATTGGGTTTCCACCCTATACATTTTCTTTACAAGATTTTTTGTATTGTATTATCTTGTTTTATTTATTGCGTATAAATGGGTTTACAAAAAGGTGGAATGAAAACAATGGTACGCGATTATTCAGCATGCAAAATTTGAACTTAAGTTACATACTTTTTTTGTGTATAAAATGTATACTAAGAATTTAGATAATGTAATAACTAAAGATTGACGATTGTAATTGCAAAAGATTTGGGTCGGTTTTCATATCGTGATTCACGTATATCGATAAATTGAGAAGGGAAACGGAGAGCGCGGAGTCCCTACTTCTAAACGATATACAAATCTATACAAATAAAAATAAAATGCTGTTTGTTGGTTAGCACATCGCACAAGCATATGCCCTGTTAGACGCTATACACCACATTTAAATGAATAAAGACTAGAATATTCATAAAATACTTACTGCAAATAATTGTAATTTTACAAATAAAAGGAATACAGCCAGCGTCGATCCATAAAGCTCAGCCACAAAACCTACCGTCAATATTTCCCTCTTTGCCTTTCATTCCGAATTCGTTCTTACTGCGGTTTGATTAGGTATATTTCCGTGTAAACGTTTCGGGGGTTTTAATCCACGAAACGCGGTCAGACGCGACCTCTTCCTTTATTTGAATATTTATTAAATCACCCCGGAATGCCCCTAGTGCTGTGACAACGAGCTTGCCTCTGCATTTCATTTGGCTTATCGCAACTGATACAGGCGAAATGTTTGTACATTTTCTAGTTATGTTTGGATAAAAATCTACTCCTATATACACACTACTATGGCTTTATTTATTTATCTCTATCTTGTTGTATAGCATTTGTATTTCTTTTAAAATGAAATACTGTATTTTATATTTTATGTAATATGTGTTTTAGCTACAAAAAACATTGTACCGGAACCACCGGAGAGTGGAGCAGCGTCTAGCAGTAAGAAAACTGAAAAGTCTTTTTTTTTAAAAGTTTATTGAACATTTGTGAAACAAACCATAATATTTAATATTTATACATGCGAAAGTGAGTTTGTTTTTGGTCGTTGTTTATTTGTTTTTATTTTTTGTTGTTCCCATCGACAGAGTAATAGATTGACGTGATTTTTGCATAGAGATAGAGGGACGGAGAGTGGTATAATTTACGTTTTATCCCGGAAAAATTTACGGTTCTTCAGGAAACGTCCATGCGAGTAAAACCACTGGGCACATCAGTTTCCCATAAACCTATTTTAACTGCATTATTTCTGTCTCGTTTTTGATCGTGACTTTTCTCTTAAGCGAGAACATGACAAAAACATATCTGATTGACTTACCGAACGTTTCTAAACGAAATAGCAAATATGGAAGCCAAAATCGGGTAAAGTATACCACCTGCTTAAAAAATAATAATTAAAAGGTTATACTAATTCATTCCACTGCCACTAGATGGACCGACGACATTGTGACAGTCGTGGGCATTCAGTGGATGCAGATGGCATGATGTCGTTCAGTGTGGAGGTTAAAGGGGGAGGCCTATGTTCAGCAGTCGACGTCTTCTGGCTGATGATGATGACTAGTTCATTTAAAAGAGGTTTAGATAAACCGTGTTAATGAACACTACCTATTTCTGTCTAAAAGTTTTAGCTCTGCAACCGACTACCGAGAAGATCAATACTTTAGACAGACTGACGAAATAAAACGTGAACCAACTTTGAAATTTAATTTTGTTTTGGGTTTTCGTTATTGGATGCGTGACCGAAATCTATGTTTGGCAGGAGTGTTGCACTTTGCATTTTTGGTAGACTTTTTAATAGCTGGCAAGCCTTTTTAACGCGACACAATATGATGAAATCTACATATAAATAAAATTCTGTCAAATTCACTGACAGCATAAACCACTGGGTCTAGGAAGGGGAAGAAGGAAGTGAAAAGCAAGCGGGACCGGCTGCCACACTTATGCGGAGCTTCGCAACATTTCGCCAGTTGAGTACAAGCTCTGCTATCGATTGCATGATCCGCCACTTCATTGATGTATCCGCAAAAATATGCTTTACTGTGCCATTTTACAGTGCAAAAATGATAGCAGAACAAAAAAACCAAGAGCAGGAGGACCACCAGCAAGCAAGTTTAGTGTGATTCTATTTTTTATTCGTACATAATCGCGGAACTCGTTCTTTAAATATAGTTGTGTTTGAGATTGGAATGAAAAAGTCACAAATACTACGTACGTAACAATAAAATGATGTCTATTATTTACTAGGTAGGGTATATTTTAAATAAGCAGCGGATAACTTATAGGTTAACATAAGATATAACATTAAGAATTTCTTTGTCTTTAATTATGACTAAATATTTTATACACGGCTACTGGTAATAAGTTCGTAAGGTCATAAGGAGTTCATCAGAGCATTTCCCGTTATAATACCTGTATTGTTATTCAATATAGTCGAGAATAAAACAAATTTTTAGCAGTTTTTACGTAGAATGTATGCTAAAGTGTCTAGAGTGTGAACGAGGCGCTAATGTTTCCGTGAGTCACGAAGCCATTCATATTGTATGCCCTCGCGCTGATCTATAACCACTAAACCCGTTTAAATACTGACGGCTGACACGGATACATCCGAATGAAGCGGATACCCCAGTGAGCTGATTTATCAGATTTGCTGATGTACAGTATAACGCAGTATTCAAGATTTATACTTACATCTATATACAACACCACAACAAAATATGGGATAGAAAAACGCTTAAACTTTATTGGTACAGAGATAACTTGCTATGCTCCTGCGAATTTGCAGTTTTCTGGGACAATAATCATTACCAAGTAGTTGTTTTATTTTTATTTGATGCATGCTGTCTTCACCTGTAATTATTGTGACATTTAGTTATATTTTTGTTTGTGTTTAACTTTTTGATCGAATTGATGTACACAGTGTAGGTCGACTTAAATAAATTAAAAAAAAAACCTTGGAAGATGGAGGGGGGGGGGGGGGGCTTTAGTATGAGACGCTACTTGCGTTGACACCCTTGCACCGTCTCATCTTCCCAGTACACAAAACAAGGCTGGTGTGCCGGCTGACTCCGCAGGCTTCAAAAGGCGCAAATATGTCATAAGTAGCCTAGAGTAAGTACTTCCTGTTGGAACCTTTTCGGTTCGAAGCTTTAGGGCTGTGGAGGCCGGGTGACAAAAACATTTTAAAAGAATTATCTAAACGTCTGGTCGCAGCAGCCCGTGACCAAAATGCTGGTCGGTATCTTGCGCAACGCGTCACTATTGCAAAACAACGCGGCAATGTGGCTAGCTCTTTGGGAACGATGCCTACTGTACAAATGTAAATTAGTACAGTATAATATTTATTTCAATTTAGGTAAAATAAATATATTTTATTTTTCACATATTTTTGTTTCCGATATAGCTTTCCACTACATAACCTAACTAAGATGTCAATAGTAACTTAAACAACATTCCAATAATAACAAATAAAAATAAAAAACGATTTGGGAATCGCGTCTTCCCTCCGCTTGGGCGCATCTTGCTGTGGTCCACACCGCTGCCAGTGTGGCGTTCCTGTCGACCAGTTCGGCTACCACGGGCTTTCATGCACAAGGAGTGCAGGTAGGATCCCCCGTCACGCCAGCCTTAACGATATCATCCGCCGTGCTTTTACCACCGCCAACTGCGCGGCTGTTCTTGAGCCGACCGGCCTTGTACGTGACGACGGTAAAAGACCGGACGGGATGACTCTGATTCCGTGGAAGATGGGACGCGACTTGTGTAGACACCTTTGCGCCGTCACATCTTCCCAGAACGCTGAGTAGGGCTAGCGCGGCGGCTGATTTCGCAGAAGACTTCAAAAGGCGCAAATATAGTACCTTGGACAGTGGGTACATTTTTGAGCCTTTTGGGGTCGAAACCATGGGCCCGTGGGGATCAGGAACCAAAAAAATATTCAAAGATTTATCATCACGTCTGGTTGATGCAACTCGTGACCAGAATGCTGGCCTCTACTTTGCTCAAAGAGTGAGCATTGCCATACAACGTGGTAATGGGGCCAGCATTTTGGGGACAAGTCCCACTGGTAGCGGTTTAATAGATTAGTTTAGTAGTTAGGTATTAACATATCGTTTTTTATTTAGGTTAGTTTGATATGACTCCAAATATGTATACTTTCTTGTTCAAAAATAAATAAATAAAATAATATTTGTTTGATCATTTAGCTATAGATCGTGTTTGTATAAATTAAAAATATTTGAAAACTCCCAATAAAAGCTCTGATAGAAACAGCTGAACAGATTTTTATGAATCATAGCTTAGAACATAGATTAAATCATCTTTCAAACGAATAAAATTAAATAATATCAGTTCAGTCGCTTAGGAGCTACGATGCCACATACAGACACACAGAAACTTAAAACACCTTTTTTTTGCGTCTAGGTTTAAAAATGCCTCGGAAAAAAACTAAATGTTTTATTTAGCCATCGTGGTACGAAATTGCTGTCCACGTTAGCTCGTGAACATGATGCATGCTACTGCGGCAAAATAATTATCCAGAATTAAACACACAAGCAAATGACCGTAAATATCTCGTAAGTATTATTTAAATGTAACTAAAATTAATGATCCTTTGTATAAAAATAAATCAACATTAACCACTGTATTGAAATCAAAACACGCCCACTAATGACATTAGTTGGAACACGTGTCTGGCTCAATTGATGGAACCTTGGTTATTGAATACGTGGATTACCGAATGATTACAGATTGATTGGTTCACCGCATTACTCTGATTGATTATACATGACGGGTTAAAACTAGGATAGCATTTTATCGTGCACTAGCTGCGCCCACGGTTTCGCCCACCTTATACAATACAATAACTCTTTATTAAAAAACACAAAAACAAGAATAACGTTATAAATTACAGTAATTATCTAGGCTTCTAACAGGCAGCCTTATCGCTTAAAGCGATCTCTTCCAGGCAACCGTAACCGTCTTATATACCTCCTTGAAGCAACTGCCTTGGTAGCGATATCAACCTCCTTTGACATAGACGACAATATTTTTTTCTATAATTTATTGTGTTAATGTACAGACTTCAATAATTATTGTTCTTGTTTTTGTAGCGAAAATATTAAAACAGCAAAAAATAAATTATGTTGATCCAAACGCTACTAAACTTCACAGGATCATTCGCTGAGCTAATCTGAAAATTTCATGAAAATCAGTCCAGCCGTTTCGGAGTCCATATCTCTATGGACGGACATATATATAAGGTCGGGGAAAAAGTTTCTTCGTATTTTTTAAACAAATTCAAGACATATTTTTTTCAAGTTTAATTACATTTAATTATAATATATATGTGCCATTTTGTTCGATAACTTGTTGCCATCTTGTAGGTAGTGACATGATCCCGTTGCTGTAGAATTTTTGGGACTTCTGATCAAAAAAATGCAACAAGTAGTTTTGACAGTCCTCTCTTGATGTTAATCTAACACTACCCAAAGAATTCTGAAGAGATCGAAACAGGTGGAAATCTGAGGGTGCAAGGTCAGGGCTATATGGTGGATGCATTAACACTTCCCAACCAAGCTCTCTAAATTTTTGCTGAGTGGCCAAAGATGTGTGCGGTCTGGCGTTATCATGATGAAAGACCACACTCTTTCTGTTGATCAATTCCGGCCGTTTTTTCTCAATTTCTTGTTTGAGTCTCATCTGCTGTTGGCAGTAGAGATCCGAATCGATGGTTTTGCCCGGCGGTAAAAGCTCATAATGAACGATGCCCTGCCAATCCCACCATACACACAGCATCACCTTATTACGTGTTAATCCGGGTTTCGCTACAGTCTGTGGTGCTTCACTGCCCTTTGACCATGATCGTTTGCGCACATTCTTGTCGTAGGTGATCCATTTTTCATCACCAGTGATCAATCTTTTCAAAAACGGTTCGGTTTCGTTACGTTTCAATAGAGAGTCGCAAATGAGTACACGATTCATTTGGTTTCTTTCAGTGAGCTTGTGTGGCACCCAAATATCGAGTTTTTTTGTATACCCAGTTTTTTTCAAATGGGTCAAAACTGTTTTGTGGTCAATCCCCAGTTCTTCAGCTACGTCGTAACTACTAATATGCCGATCTTGGTCCACTTTTTCAGAAATGGCATCTACTTTATCCGTAACAGGGCGACCAGAGCGAGCTGCATCTTTGACATCAAAATTCCCGGACTGAAAACGCTTGAACCAACATTGTGCTACTCTTGATGACACTGCATTAGGTCCATAAACGTCACAAATTTTTTTCGCGGCTTGTGTCGCAGTTTTCCTTTTTTTGTAATAAAATTTCACAATATATCGAATTTCTTCGTTAGATTCACTCATTTTATCAAACAAAAAAACAATTGAAAAATGGCGGGAAATTGCTTTTTACTTTTTGTATTCCTTTTTTAAAATGTCATATTTTTAATGGTATCAAAACCAGCCAGATACAAACAGTATAACGGATGAGATTTTTACTACAACCTTATACATACAAAATACGAAAAGACTTTTTCCCCGACCTATTACATAACCGCTTGTATGTTAAATAAAACATAAAACAGATAGATAGAATAAAGAATAGATAAAACAATTTTGAGATGTTATCCTCATAATTTTCAGTATTAAAATTTGTATAATAAATATGGACAGTCAAAATTCTAATTACAATACTACCGCGTAAGAGTAAAAAAAGCAACTGTTTCTGGGGCCACGTGACTTCAATGAGGTCACAAGCAAGCAAACAAGTTCTTACTCGCCATTCATCATTAAGTCACGTGATCAAAGAAAAAAGTTACCTAAATTCAGGACAATATTTTTTAGTTTTTAGTTACTTTTTTTATTATCTTCTAGATTACAAGAGCGTGAATCATATTTTTATTACTGTCAAATGCCCTATTTTGAGAACTTGCCAGTGCAAAATACGGTATGTCCTAAAACTGCGACCAGAACCACCGGAGGATGGGCAGCAGCGTCCTAATAGTACACGGTGAACATACTGCGATCACCAAGCCGGCTGTCAAGCGTGGGGATTATGGCAACACCCCTCTCTATGAGGGAGGCCTGGTCCAACAGTGGACGTTAATTGGCTGATGATGTGAATGCAAAATACAAAATAATTTTCCCCTTCGTAACGACAGCAATATTAATATTATTTTGCTGTTTCCGAGAATGCACTGATTTAACTAAGGGTAATCGTATAATGGCAACATGGCAACATTGGAAGTCAATCAGCGTACATTTTACTGTTTAATGGAATTGGTATTTGATCCAAGCCGGGGTTTGGGAAAATACGATTTCCCAAAACCAATGGGCAATTGTAAATACTTTGATCTTTTCTCGAACTAACCAGAGCAAGCACTAACTTTTTGAGTTAACTTGAAAAATCGTCTACTAAGGTTTCGAGAAACGTCAACTTGAAGTTCAGCTATGACGCATCGTTCACATTACAGATGCAATTGCTCGCGTTCTTCACGACAACCGCTTCGAGTTTTTTTATTCTGGACATTATTTCATTTTCAATATTACATTTTAATTTTCAATATAACTAAAGTTTTCGCACTTAAAATCGTGTGTTTCGTTAACCCCACTTGAAATCCAGTTCCTATCATCACTTAACTTTTAGTGAGCTGTGGTCAAATGCCTAGCCTTTCAACCATAAAAAACACAAAAAAAACTATTTACTTATCCGGTTGTCTAGAAGAGATCGCTTTAAGCGTAAGACCGCCTTTTGTGTCTCTATATAATGTTGTAATGTCCTTACTTTGGCGTTAATAAAGTATTATTGTACTGCTAAAAAAACTCAACGTGTGAGATACGTGTATATGAATGAGATTTTTACCCAACAGATAACCATAAAGCTTAGTGTATTGTATTAGCGTCACATTTAGTAGAGCAAAATCATGGCGCTTGCATACATTCGTGCGATTCGCTACTTCTATTTTTGAAGTTTTTCTCATATTTTTCGAAAAGTATATATACCTGTAATATAAAATGTTCCTTTATAGTTCCCACCATAATTATGAAATCTATATTATTAAGATACACATCATTTACTAAATAGGTATTTGAATGAATCCGAAAAACAGGAGGAAAAGTGCAAAGCAGTTTTGCTCTATTTTTTTTTCTATCGAGTGTCTTTAATCGTGTTCAGATTTTTACAGTTTCACAAATAAAACATTATACATTGATAATGACACCATTTTTTTTAATTTTAAGCTAACCGTGGATAAAGACTTGCTAAAACTGGATTGACCAAATTTAATTTCTAAAAGTGGAAAATGGGCCTTAACGCGTTTAAAATAAATGCGTCAATGCCGTGCTAGATATAGGCCTTTTCTTCCTTTTAGGATTGTGCCTTTTCTTTTGATTATCCATAGGGCTAATCTCATTCATATGACCCGCGATGGATAATCGAACCAAAGTGAACTAAAAGTTTACTCGATATAAAGTAATCAATTAATTACCTAAAAATATTCGCCTCATAGGCATAACTCAGTATAACCGTATTTTCAATTCGACACAATAAAATATTGTTACCCATCTCTCAATTCATCTTAACATCTATCTTACCCATCTGCTAACAGCGAATTGCAATCAATCCAAACGCAACGCCTAATTGGGCGGGCGGCTGAATGATCGAAACTTCCGGAGTGAGCCTGCCGATATCCTGGCGGTTCTGGCTCATTTCTCAACATCCGGTGAGAGTTATTGAAAATTTGTATTTATTGATCTGGTTGTACAATCCGATTGAGTCTGATAAAATTACTTTAAAATTTCAGTATGTTTCTAATGTACACTAATGTCCGTGATTTTATTTCTTGAAAAAATGTAATATAAACTAATTTTGAACTTGGAAATTAATTTTAAAAACAAACTATAAACTTAAATAAATAAATGCCTAAATAAATTATTCTCAATTAAATTGACTATCCAAAACTATAAATAAAAAACTGCATAAGGTCTGTGGGTAAGGTGCCCAAAAAAACTAGCGACATTACCATGTTGAATAGCCAAACTTATTATTAGGCTAAGGTAAGTGCCAGTTCTTTGGTCACCCCTCACGTCTACCTCACATACTCACCTGTTATAAGCAATTCTGTTTGGGTTATTGCTAAAAGTTGCGCGACCACATCTCGGCGTGTTAAGGTTCACATTCGCGTGATTTACGGCAATCATCTAAACTTAATCGCTTAAAACAGGTGACGGTACGGCCCCAGGACAGCTGTATTTGAAATTAGATGTTGTCATCAGATTTTTTGACCTAGCGCAACGATGACACAAATTGGCTTTTGCTTAAAATAAAATAACTTACAAAAACCAACAGCCATAGATTTAAATAAAATTAGGTCTATGCCAACAGCAGGTTCACATTCACATCTTTTCCTGTGCACAGGATCTATGTATGTGTGTTTTATGATCCCTTAAGTACAGTGGATCTGATTTTCAAGAAATTTTGTTGTTAAGTTAGAGCAATACAATTTTTATGTTCAAGTATGAGCAAAATTAGTCAAAAGATTGTAAATATATAGAAGTCGTGTGGTCACAGATGAGGGCGAATTACCAGTCTAAAAACATTATGAAACACTTTATTTATTGTTCTTTACGATTACAATAAAGAAAGTGCTTGTAGTAGTAGTGATATTGAATGCCTATTATAAACTTCTTAACAGAATTCTAAAGTGAAGGGCGTTTGTAATCCACGCCACCCTTTGACAGATGGCTCTACAGGTAATCGATTGTCAATCGATTCGGATGGAATCCGGATAAGCGTCCGGATATAGGGAAATTAATCGCAACAAGATTCGCTGCTGATATCTCGACAGCCGTTGATTCTCGGTGTATCGATTATGACAATCTGCTTTCAATGGCTTTGATAACTAAATATTTTAGGGTCTACTTTTTGCTTTCGTCACTGCTTTCAAGGGGCAGGGTTTCATTTCGGTCCGTATTTATTTTATTGTTTTTTTTTAATGTGTGTAGATCGATTAATTTATCATTTGTGAATTAATTGAGGTGATTATTTTCATTATGTAGGTAAAGAAAGCTTTTCAAGTGATTTGTGAAGTGATTTCACGTATATGTCAATAACTTTGGTTTAGTATTTTTGAACTAACTCTAATAATACGAATAGTTTTTAACGAGCGCTTACAAATCTATATATATACATGAATCCCTATTTACTTTGGGCATGCCATAACTTGAGAATGACTTTACTGATTTCATTATTTTTTTAATGTTTTCAAATACTTTATAGAAGGTTCTTATGGAAAGAAAAAATAAGAAAGCTTGAAATTTTTCTGAAAACTTTTCGACGATGTGAGACAGGATAACGTCTAAGTAACGGATAAGGTCAGGTAGTTTTATTATAAAGTCAATTTTCATATTAATTAATAAACTTTCCGTATGCAGGAAAAGCTTATTATATAACGTTAAGAAAATTACATATAATAATAGAAAAACATGAAATTGTCAAAATTCGGTAACAATCAATATTATAATATAGCCGTATTGTAGTGTAAATGAATGTTTAAACTTAAACAAATTTAACGTTGAGCAAAAATACATACATTAAAATACTTTTTTTCTCCAAAATTATATAATAGAATCCATATTATACTGTATTGCTAATTAGTACAAGTAGTAGCAAAGTAAATAAGTATTGTGTATTGCTAAGTAAATAAGTGTATAACCGCAAGAAAGCATTTAGATCTATTCTTGAAAGGTTTCGGTTGAAGTTCTAAGAAGTGTTTAGTGGTTAAAGAGAATACTGTGCGTAGGTAGGATACTGGCTAAAGAGAAAACAGCAGAAATTGGTTTATTTCACTATTCACCAAGGTCGGCCTAAAGGTAAGCTACGGTAGTTATTTATGATTTTGTAACAAACGTTCAGTTGCTACAAATTGTAGTTCTCGCGTAGAACTATGTCTACGATTTTGTAGCAATTTCGTAACGCCATGTCTTCAGTTTCGTAGCTACTACGAAGCTCAAAATTACGATTTTAAGACTACTTAGTAGAGATTTCGCAATAGTCATTAAAACTACGATTTTATTAAAATAGAAGAGAGCAGTTAATTTGTTGTTATATTAAGACAGTGATTAAATTGTTTACTACAAATGAGCCGACGTAAGTCAGCGAGAGTTTACCATGGCTACGAGTTTGTTATAACCTTAATACAACGCGTCGTACGCCTCATTATCTTTTGGGTAGTGAAAATATAATGAAACTTGGCCAGCTATATAGCTAGTACAAACTTGAAGAGTCAGCGATGGAGAAGACGCGTCTTTGTATCTTTCGAAATTTCCACCCTGTTACCAATAATTATCAATTTAAAAGAAAACGACTTCAAAATTAATAAAATACGCAATTTCGGTTATCGAATTATCCAGATTTAAAATTCAAACTCTTAAACTAATATTAATGAAATTTCTATGGGATCAATCTTAAAGTACATCCTTTAAATAAAATTTACTTTCAAACAAAAAAAGATTTTTTCAATCTCATAAATGAAGGAGTTCTGAGGTTAAAAAACAATAAACACGTATTGAGATCTCTCCTTTTATCAAGTTGGTTTAAAAAAAAGATGGAGACCGAGGAAGGTGGCTCGGGGCTTTGGGGCGCCCCCAAAATGCTGGATTAACCAAATTCAAAGAGGGATGGAGACGGACGGACGGATGGCCAAGACAGAAGATCGTAGCTTGTGAAAGAAATTAGTAGAGGCCTATGTTCAGAAAATAACGAAAAGTTGCTAAAAAAAATAAAAATATACAAGCTATATTATCTTGAAACAAACTTTACGGCGAAGAAAGCAAACACGTTCGAAAAATCCTACTTTCTCCCGTATCAGAGGCGCAAAGTCTCAACTTGCCTTATTGTTTGACCAACACGACCCGATACCGAAAGATTTATCGGGAACAGTTCCTGACAACAGCTTGTGAAAGATAGTTTGACGAGCTTATGAACTAGATGCTAAACTTGCCAAACTTAGCTAAGCATAGTTAAATGGTGTTGTACAATGATTTTTAACACAAAATAGACAGATGTGCCATGTTGGGTATTAATTTATGCAAAGCTCAAAGCGAGACGGAGCCGCGCGCGCATAAGGCCGCCGAATGCGATTGAAACTATAGTCAGCGTAACCGTATCTATAAATAAAATAAAAACGTCGAGATAAAAAAATCTGTAATTGAGAGATGTCAGAAAAGATCACAAAGGGCGTCTTGAAAAAAAGCAGCTGAACACGTTAAGACAGTTTTTAGATTTTTGTCTGTTTGTTTGTTTGTAGACACACATCTCCTAAACCATTGGACTGGTTTAAATGCAGTTTTCACGAATATGCTTAACCAGATGACCAAATTGAAGTACGGGCTTTGTTATTTTACGAAAAAGTCGGGTTCCGGGACGAAAAATAGGGTTGAAAGTTAATATTAAAATCTTTGCGTACACGCGTACGCGTGCTGTATTTCGCTTTTATGTGTATAGTTTTTTTTTAATTACATTAAAATATGGAATGTTCCATATGAAATCCTAAACAGCTTTTAACTGATAACCGATTTTGACGGGACTTTCACTGGCAGATAGCTGATGTTATAGGGAGTAATCCGCGCGGGTAGGACCGCGGGGCGTAGATATATTATTTAATCTGATTCCACATTTTCCTCAAGTTTTTATTTTAGTTTAATTAAATTATGTATATCCCTTTAGTCTGACATATCTGCTTCATTTACTATGTCCATTATAGATGCCAAACTTAGCAACCCGGTTTGCATGGAACGTAGTTTGATGTTAATAAATAAATTAGTGTGCGGCGAGCCTTAGGAGAGCTCTGATGCTATAGTGCACTTTGTCTGGTAAGTTTAGTTTAAAGATAATATTTGATTATAGCACAGCAGAATCCGCGCACAGTATGATAATCTACACTAATATTATAAAGAGGAAAGATTTGTACCTATTTTTGTATGTTTGTAATGAATAGGCTCCGAAACTACTGAACCGATTTGAAAAATTCTTTCACTGTTGGGAAGCTACACTATCCCCGGGTGACATAGGCTATATTATATTTTGTAGCGAGGCCGAAGGCCGAGCTTACACTCGTGCGAAGCCGGGGCGGACGGCTAGTATAACATAAAGCAGTACGCTAGTATTTTTTTTTTGGCTAGACGCAAATGGCATGCCTCTTGGACAATACAGTTCGGCACAGCACAGTTTTTTAACGCATATTTTATGTTGTACATGGCTAATCACTGAATTAAAACAAATAACTGCATAGCACTCATCATTCTCCATTCACTGTGGTGGCATAGTGCTGAATTTCCCGCATTGAGAGAGCTAAAATCACGAGAATTACAATTCATTAAAATTTCACTTTGACTTTGATGATCTGTATTTGCTGCTTGCCTGACCTGTGAATGTATACGCTAATGCTAAAACCTATCTCACTTCGCTTAAATTTGAGTCAAAGAGGCCCACTAACTCTTGGCCCAGGTCCATCTAAGGAGATACCACATTCAGCAATTTAATTGAGACGTCTGCAAAAATAATTTCGTTTTTGTAATGGCGCAGAATTTGTAGGTTTAAAGTTTTGAATGACATGACAACTATTATTTCCTGAATTGATGCTATATAGCAGGATTATCATATGTCCGTTACAAAATTTATCAATAATTTTTTCGTGCAAAAATGAGACAGGCGTACCAGCACAAACATAGCTTTGTCACGTACGTACGGGCTAAATAGTAGGAAAAGATTTTGTCGTGGCGCGCATGCTAGGCTTGCTCATCAACTATTTACTAATATCGTCCCCAATTTGAACAAGATTTAAAAAATACCGTATTAAAATGATTCCCGCTGGAAAACCAATATCAGTGCATTTATTCCAACCAATCAAGCTGGGATTCAAGCCCAATACCCGAGGTTGGAGTGAGCTTGTTTGCGCTAAAGTATTGAAGGTGCGCGGTATTGCATGCCTACCGTTTTTATTAGAACTAGTCGGCTTCAAGTTTATTTTGTTCGTCTTTATTGTTGTAGCAGAATCTAGATTGTGTATAGCTGTTTTAAAATAACTATAATCAATAATTTTTATTTTGCGTGTTTCTGGCCCAACGCATAGAAATGGATTCTGAATAAAGGTATCAAATTATATCTCAATAAAAAGAAACAACGCAAAAAGCGCTACAAATCTGCAAAAATTTATTCAATAATCTGATTTACTGGTTCTCTTTGCCCAATTATTTAATTATTCTCTTTAGATACATAACAGAGTTATTGTTACAAATTGGGTAGTAACATTGAAGACGTATTGATTTTGTAAGTACTTTCAGCAGTTGGTTTGCTTTAGAATTTAGAAGGAACTTTCTATAACTTTCCACTGGCTCCCGACACGCAGTCACTGACTAGATTGAGGAGCCTCTGGGATCAACAGCTGTACATTGCCGTGATAAATGATTTTTGTATTTGTGTTTTAGATTTAGAAGTAAGAAATAAAATTATTTTAGTGTTCAGTTATTTTGGTATGGAACTTTAGAAGTCTAAATATTTGTTTGGTCTTCATTCAAAAGCTTATTGAAATTATTTCCTAAATGTTTTATCAACGTATTGACCTTCTTGTCTAATATGACATAATAATATGTTTTGTCATCCCTTTGAACTTGTCAGTATAATTATAAATTTTATGGCTTATTTCGTCCTGTCTCAGCCTATTACTTAGGTTAAAAAATAGAGTTATTTAATATTGAAAAGCTGACGAAAATCCGATGCCAAAAAAAGTCTCAAAATCACACTCTGATACGTTGTAGATATACACCACAATGCACACCTCTATCTAAGCTGCTGATAAGCAAAGTTGCTGACAACAGGGCTCTGACTCACTACAAATAATCTCGTAATGCAGCGCGTTAAGTTAACCTCTCAATGTTGGCCTTTATTCTCTGGTAATAGAGGCCAAATTTCTAGAAGGTGGTATCTTTACGCGCCGCTTTACCTGTGTTTTAGTTATAGAATCAGGGCCCTGTTCTCAGCAACATGATATGCGCAGATAAAGGTGAGTAATGTGTTATATTATATGGTATATTTTTTCGGGTTAAAAAGTATTTTATATCATTCTCTAGCCCTCAAATTATCTCTATTAGCATAGATTGTTAGCACAATCACATTGTTCTGTTGTTCTGTTGCTGCGTGAAAGAGGAATTAACAAACACGATTTCATATTTATAATATCTATACATCTATATACATAATTATAATAATATAAACGTAGAGATAAAAAAACTGTAATTGCGAGATATAAAAAAAATATCACACAGGGCGTCTTAAAATAAGCAGCTGAACACGTTAAGACAGTTTTTAGAATTTTTGTCTGTTTGTGTGTTTGTTTGCACATCTCCTAAACCACTAGACGGATTTAAATGTGGTTTTCAAGAATATGCTTAGCTATGACCAGATTGAAGTATAGGCTATGTTATTTTGCGCAACGGCCGGATTAAGGGAGAAAAAAGGGTTGAAAGTTTACATGAAAATTGACGCGTACGAAGTCGCGGGCAACAATACTAGTTGATTAATATAAGTCACGTATAAATACGATAATTCATATTCATCATTAGAGCCTATTGTGTTCCTTCTCTCAGAGAGAGAGGATAAATACAATCAACAATATTTTAACATAACAGTAATGTTTTAAACCCAGATGTTATTATAAATTATCAGCATAACTCATTTACCATCAGCCTTTATATAATCACATAGCTGACACACGGACCTTCTCTCAGTGATTGAGAGGATGGGCCCCTAATCCACTATCCTGGTGTAGTGCATTTTGGTAAATGTCATATTATTTGTTTAAACTTTTGAGGTTCTTAGAGAAACCGGTTTTCCCACGATGTTTTTCTTCACCGGTTTTAAGCGATGGCATCAAAAACGTCACATGATTTTGACTGCCCCGGTGGCTCAGTTGGTAGTGAACCTACTTTCTGCGCTTGGGGGTGTGGGTTCAATTCCCACCTAGGGCAAACATTTATGTGATGAAAATTTGTGTTTGTTCTACGTCTGGGTGTTAATATCTATTTAAGTATGTATTTAAAATTATATATGTACGTATATCAGTCTCTGGCAGCCATATTACAAGCTTTGCTTAGTTTGGGGTCAGATGACCGTGTGTGCAAAATGTCCCAGTTTTTTTTTTTTACGAAATAAAACATTGGTGCAGGGCTGAGGATTGAACCGGGTGGCGTTACATTGTAAATCGCACTCAGCTACCATCGTGAATTCCTATTAATACATGTAAAATATAAAAAAAAAAAATACAGTTCATCTACATCGTTCTAATATTTTATTATGCGTGTGTAAATCGTAATATTCCCATGACCTATATACTTGCACATTCGGCTTCCCGAACGTTTTACGGTGTAATGTCAACCCTTTGGACGTCAGTGTGATCTATCAATGTCAGGGGTCCCGAATATGATCAAATATTATGTTTTATAGCGCTACCTTGCTTCTAGATTATATGTAGGAGTATGCTCTTGATATTTTTTGCCTAGTTGTAAAGTTAGTTCAACTTTGGTGTGGCTTTTGAAACAACTTAGTGCTAGAGAACGCACCGCTAATTCTCTGAGTAATGTAGTTGTAGGTGTCTCGTATAGGCAGCAATGACCACGTACATCGTGTGGCTTGTCGCTTATGAGTCTTTTATGTAAAACTAGCTGCGCCCTGCGATTTCACCCGCTTTTATACCCTCGATAAAAGTAGTATCACATCATAAATCAGCCATATGCCAGTGAAAGTCCCGTCAAAATCGGTCCAACAGTTTTGGAGTTCATACAACATACAAACTGCTTTCTTGCATACACTTTTACTCCTGGTGACAATCTATCTATATAAAAGACGATGTATTTATGTATGTATGTATGTTCCCTATGGACACCGAAACGGTTAGAATAATTTTAATTTCATTTTTAGGCAATCTTCTGATAGATCGAAATCGGAATCTAGATAAGTCGAGAGAATGATCCTGTGAAGTTTGGTCAATCAGTCATTTTCGCAATAAATGATAGCGTTTCATCTGTGAAATTTAATAGCTTAAATGAGATTTATATTTGGAGTGTGGCAACATGAAACATCCACCACCTTCCAACGGTAAATATCACTGTATATCATTCATCAATATATTACAATAATCATTATAACTGTAATATGAATCATGCTGTTCAGTACAATTCGTGCTGAGCAACACAAACTGTGTAGGCATCACAAATTATTTTCTTGTAGGTTCTTGGGCTCTTGTTTACTAGGCCTCACGTTCAAATACGTTCAACAAATTTCGCCCTCACAAACGTTATTAAATTTTGACCTTTGCTATTGGTTACATCAACATCATAGTTAGGGATTTCATTATTATCTCACTATTTCTTCTCTGTACTCTTATTGTTTTATTAGTGAAGGTTTTTACGATTGATTTGACAGCTGATCAGTGAATATGTAATTTTTTTCCCTGTAAAAAGTGCATTTTAGTATGGTAACCCTATATTTTTTTGCATTTTTTTGTTCATATTCATTGTCATGATGGTAATTCTGAAAATGTTTACACATTATCTTTTCCGCCGTAATCTTATAAGCTGAACTTGTCCTGCTTCTAAATATGATTTGTAAGTCCTGTGAGAGAGGCAGTTTTAGTTTGGAAAATTACTTCTCCAAATGCTATATTTATTTTACTTAAATATATAGTGTGTCTACTTACAACGTAGCACTAAGGTTATTTTGGTAATTTAATTTAAAACTATATTTAACGCTACATAGTAACGCTGAATGATCAGGGATAGTAGGTATTATTCGTTCTCAAACTGATACGACTGAAAATTGTTTACTGTTTGAGGTTTTTTTCTTCAATATATATATAATAGTTTTATGTTATATTTATCAAATAATAGGCCTCCACCTCGCTTTATGTAAAGCAATGACGCAGTCTACGATGGTGAACGCTTGCCTAGATAAAACAGATTCTTTTGCGATTTAAAGGCACCCAGATTATCGGGGGATTTTTAGAATAGGCATAATGTGTGTGTACTCAGTTATTAGCTGGTGGTTGTATTTTTGTTTTGTTACTGAAGTAGGGTGAGTGTACTTACAATGTAGCGCAAGGGGGGCACATAGCCGAGAGCGCACGAGTGGTCGGCCGCCGCTCGGCCTTGCCGCCGCGCTACCGCATGGCGCCGTGGCCGCGCCGCGCGACGCCGCGCGCGCCCAGCCCGCTCACCACCCCACACTCCACGTGCCCGGTACCGACCAGTCCACGAAACGCCACGCCGAACAGTCCGACTGTCAACAATACAAACCGCGGCTCAAAAACCCACGAGACACATTGCTTAACTTTCTCGTAACGCCCGACGTTGTCGCATTGCAGGAGAACGTAAATCGCTCTGCCTGCGAGACATGCGAGTGCGAGTGAGCCTACAGGCTGTAGGAGCGCTGGTGAGCCGCCGCCGGCCGTGGATCGGTTCGGAGGGTACTCACATTAGCATGCCAGCGTCGGCCTCCCGGTTATCAACTACCGTTAACGTAAACAATCGAACACACAATCATTTTGTGCAGCGGCTGGGTGCGATATCACATGGCGAGACACGGATCGAAGCAGGTCGGGCGGAGGGGCCCGGCCGCTCAGAGCATCGGCCCCGGGGGCTGGCGCCGCAAGGCTGCCGCCACCACACCGTATGCGGCGTTCGCTTGCTAAATGAGCGGATTAGGTGCGCGGGGCGGAAGTGTCTGTAGCGACACGCGCGTCGGTGCCACTGCAGGCCGCCACTGAGGCGGGGCGCCCGGGAGAGCCTCCCCGCGCGCCCGCGCGGCCCCCTGCCTCCCCGCGCGCCCTCCGCCCGCCATGTGCCCGGCCGCGCTAGCGCGAACGCGAGCCCGACACCCTCGCAAAGGGTTGTCGGCGAAGGGAAGTTGCTGTCGTCTTTTTGTCGTGACTACAATTGGTCGTACTTTAACAGCGCTCTCTTATTCGTCAAGACTTAGTTTGTGCGTTTTTAACCAGCAATTTTTGTAACGATATGAAGTTTGTTTTCAGTAATGTATCGGAGTCGGTACGTTATGTAACGCCGTGTGCCATGGCTCGCTCCGGCGACGCAACGCGCCTGTCGGAATACCCGTAACGCTGCTCTTAAATTTCTAGTAAGCGTAGCGAGGGTGCCGACGATACCCGAGCCAGCCCGAGCGGGAACGAGAGACATAGAGCAAGCGCGATGGCGCCGCCCAGTCGATAAGGCCGTCTCCACTCGGCGAACAAAGACACTAACCTATAATAATTACATTTAATTAAGGATAACTGGACTATTTTGGATAATAAGCATATCGCGCTGCATCGTTAACGGGAGGATTTCACGCTTGATTTGCGAGAATTATTCCTCTTAGGGATTGTAGTTGAGGTTAAGTCACTCTACTAGGAGCTCGGCTTGCAGTCGGATTACTGTGACGTAAACGATACACGCATCACGCGTAAAATGCACACCGGTGGAGTCACGCGCGTGACTTAGGGTTCAAAAATGTTTTTTTTATTGTGAAATACTTATTGGCGAGCCTTGACAGTATGCCGTGAAAACCGAATCGTATGCCGTAATGGCAAATGTCATAACGCTTTCTTATGCCGTTGTGTTTAACATCTGACGGGCAACATTGCAGATTATCCGATTATAAGTCCATTTAAAATACTATTAAATTACATTTGTTCGAAATAAATGTCAGTTTTAGGTGAATTAAAATTTGTCAACATCGTACCTAATTAGTTATCCAATTCGCTGTACCTAATATGCCTTGTCTTCAAGCTTGCGTTTGAATATGTGGGTCAGTTCTAAGTCAATGATATTAATGTATTTTTTATTCGTTTCTTTCTCGATTTATATTTTTTACATTAACACTTATTTTTACAAGCTTTTATTTAACTTACCCTGTTAGTATGCATGTATGTGTGGAACAAATTTTGCAACTGAATTTTAGTCTCAGTTTTCCTCAACCGATTGAGCTGAAATCTTGCATACACGTTTAGTTTGGATGAGAATACATAGCTTAGTGACGTCACTCTCAATCCAAAACGGCGAACCAGTTATTTTTTATGCACGCCCATGATATGATAAGAGAAAGAGATAATATAATTATCTCTTTATCTTAATATATATATATATAACTAGCTGCGCCCCGTGGTTTCATCCGCGTGGGGATGTTAATCGGTGATGATGATGATGATGATGATGAAAAGTAACCTATGTGTTAATCCAGGACATAAGCAATGTATATTCCAAATTTTATCCAAAACCATCGAGCCGTTTTTGCGTGGTTGAGTAACAAACATCCATCCATCCATCCATCTATACATCCATCAATCCATCCAAACTTTCACATATATTAGTGTGATTAGTGTGTTTCTCATCTAACTCCTCTTAAACGGCTGGGCCGATTGGGATGAAATTTTGTGTGTATATTGCAATGGGTTCTTGGACGGTTTGACAATACAACCAACGGACCCGGTAGCGGGCAGGACCATAGAAAAGAGAAACGAAAAAATTCTCACTTCAGTGGGCAGGACAACGTTTTCCCGGTCCGCTGTATATATATAAAGATGGTGGACCAGTAATTTTTATGCACTCCGATAATATAGGTATCAAGTGACAGGATTTACTGAGAAGAATACGAAAAAATTATGATCTCACCTAAATTCAATATGGGCGACGACGCCTAAAAGATTGTTCATAAAAAGTGATAAAATTTATAATATTTCACTGTATAATATTTATTATTAGTACTTTAGAGCGATATTTTTTATAGCTTCGAACACATAATGGTTTATTTTAGCAGAGGAACTTTAGCAGTAAAACTTAATTAGCGACACCTTCCACGTACGACTCGCTTCAATATTAACTGCATCATTTGAAAGTTTAATTGTTACACTTAATTTTAAAACAAAATGAGTAATTTATTTTGAGTTCGCTAACCCAGCCGTGTCTGTATATTCAAAACACTTTTTACATATCAATATAGTATTTGCATGTAGATATGCTCTGGGTAGCACTAAAACGCTCAATTGCAGGTCAAAGTTATCTAGTATACTTAGAAATACTCAAAAGTATGCTTTTATAAGGACTTAATAATGAATTTATGAAGCTGACAAAAACATGTAAATAATTTTCCAGACTGCTACGCCGTAGAAGCTCGTAGCTGTATTCTACAAGCTACGTTCACCGTAGCGCATTCATTAGTATTACCAGTATTACTACTACGAATGCTGTTTTTAGTAGATCTAACTTACTAAAGCGAATAGGAAACATATATACAGTAGAAAAAATTTGTACATGGTGATTATAATGATTAGCAGAAAAATTTCATCGAAAATATAGTTACAAATATTATATAAAGTAACGTATTCCTCTTAGAAGTGCGTTTTACCTGATACAGATTAAATTTTGCATTTGAGTTGTTTTTTTGTTAGTGAAGACAAACAGCTGTTTATTTATTTATTTGAAATGCCAAAAATAATTAATTAAAAAAAAACTTTTTTCATATTCTTTTTAGCAAACAGCAAACCCTTTTATTAGATACCCATATCATGAGAGTGTATAAAAAATAACTGGTTCGCCATCTTTGGGAGTCCGCCATTTTGGATTTAGAATGACGTCATTTGGTTAACCATGCATTGTCATTCAAACTAAACGTGTATGCAAAATTTCGGCTCAATCTGTTGGGGGAGATCTGCATGTTTTAAAATTCAGTTGCAAGATTTGATCCAAACTATCAAGCCAAGATACCGACATAGCCCACTGGATTAGCAAGTTGAAGTGGCAGTGGGCAAGGAATCCACAAACCGGTAAGCGCAGCGTAGGACGTCCACCCCCAATATGGAGAGACGAAAGATAATAAAAGGCCTTTAATAGAGCGCAGGGAAACGCTGGATGCACGCCGCTTCCAACTGGCCCTTTTCGACTGCCCTGGTGGCTCAGTTGGTAGTGAACCTACTTTCTGCGCTTGGGGGTGTGGGTTCGATTCCCACCTAGACAAATATTAGTGTGGTGAACATTTGTGTTTGTTCTATGGCTGGGTGTTAATATCTATTTAAGTATATATTAAAAATATATATGTACGTATATCAGTCTCTGGCAGCCATATTACAAGCTTTACTCACTTTGGGGTCAGATGACCGTGTGTGTCCCAGAAAAAATGTCCCAGATGTCATTAATTAATTTTATTTATTTTCGAGATCAATGGGGACCTAGGTCCAGCAGTGGACGTCCTATAACTGAAATGATGACGCTGAATAGGGCAAGTTAAATATAAGCTTGTAAAAAGTTAGTGTTATTATATTTTATAAATATCTATTTATTCAAATTTAGATTTAACTTGTTGATCAGAATTCAAAAATATCTCCAGGCAACGAGTTTGGAATGTTTGACGTAAAATATGACTTTATTTACCCCTAAATTCTGTTTAAATTTAAATTGAATTTATCCAATCTTCTGAAAACGCGTACTAATATTAATTTGGCAAAAGGATCCTATTGTTTGATTATTCTAAAATTCAGCTTAATTGAGAATCAAATTCTCATCGAGGGCTACCACTTGGGATAAATCGTTATTATATTATTAAGTTGATGCCGCACTGAGATACGCAGCGTGGCGAAACTACGCGACTTATTTACGACTAGCCGCCCGCCCCGGCTTCGCACGGGTGTAAGCTTGGTCTTCGGTATCGCTACAATATATAACATAGCCTATGTCACCCGGGGATAGTGTAGCTTCCAAACAGTGAAAGAATTTTTAAAATCTGTTCAGTAGTTTTTGAGTTATTTCGTTACATGCATCCAAAAATACAAATCTTTCCTCTTTATAATATTAATATAGATGACGAATTCTTGTTTGTCGCACTGCACTATTTAACAAGTATTTTTACAAGGTTTTTATCTAACTTGCCATGTTGGTTTGAGTCAAATCTGGCAACTGAATTTTAAAACAGTTATCCCAAACGATTGAGCCGAAATTTTGAACACACGTTTTGATTGGATGACAATTAAAGGTAAGCTAATTGACGTCATTCTAAATCTAATATGGTGAACTTCCAAAGGCGGACTAATTATTGTTAGCAACCCCATGATGTGGGTATCAAATGAAAAGCTTTGCTGAGAAATAAAATGACGTCACACAAAATTCAATGTGGCGGACGCCCGAAGACGGTGTTTTTTTTTTAATCTACCATCATGAAAGTATACAAGTATATCCATTAAACATTTTAAAAAACGTCCAATAAAAGAGCTGATAATTGTCAAACGGTTGAACAGATTTTCTTGAATCATAGCTTAGAACCACTGAAGTGAAATTTTTTTCGTTTAGATTACCGTTTAGATTAATTTTTACCCTTCTCTTTTCTGTGCTTAGAACACTCTAAATCAAGTCACCTTATAAATAAAAAAACTAAATCAAAATGGGTTCAACAATTTGGGAGCTGCTATGCCACAGACAGACACACAGATAAACACGTTTAACTTCTATCACCCCTCTCTTTGCATCGGGGGTGGAAAATGCGAAACTGTGTTTGTTGTGCACGAGACGTCGCATAGTACAATACAACTTTATTATAACCATATTATATTTAAAAAAAGTAACTTAAAATTAAGAAAAAACCGGCAGCATAGTAGTGCAGTCAAACCCTTAAAAGAAATAACTAAATTGGTTTCCTTTTCTTAGGGCCTTCGGATATTCTGCCTTAGGTTTTAAGTAGGTAATTAAAGACAGTTAAGTAGGAAGTAAGGCCTGTTAAGTTCCGTTAATTACGATGATGGATAAGTGTTTCGAGGTTTTAGGATGGCTTTGCTATATCCTCTCTGGTTATTATTCATTACCAGGGTCTTAAATTGTCTTAACTTGGGGCACTGCTTTGTCTAAATTATCTCGTATAGCCCTTGTGAAAAAAATGATGTACAAAACCTTAGCCTTATTTTTAAAGGCCTATTCCACGATACCCCACATGAGGAGGTGCAGCGCAAAAATAGTTACATCCCCATTTCACATGTACCAGAGCCACCCCTAAAAGGCTTATTTGGGCTAAAGGCTATTTTATACTTTTAAAATTGCGATCTATTACTAAAACTGTAATTTTGCAAAGTTTTATACACTTGCCTTTATAACTATAGAAATATATGTTAGAGTTCTAAAACATTAGGATGAACGGACAGACAGACCGACAGACAGACGGATGGACGGACAGAACGAACTAATTCGGGTTCTTCGTAGGAATATGGAACCCCTCAAAACAGATATGCCACGACCAACCTGTAGAGACGTCACGTCACTCTCGTCATATAAAATAGATGGGTCCCGTTCCAGGATCACTCGATAATGACATGTGATAATGGATCTCGATAATGAAGGTCGTACGAGTATCAATGCCTTTGTTTCAACAGAGTCGCTTATGATCTTAGCTCAATATCCGTATTGAAGTGTCAGTGGCCTCTTTCGCTCTACTTTGAAGTGATTGTATGAATTTTTATTTCGAACCCGGTAAACAACAAGTATCTATATTTTAAGGCGAGGTTTTTCCACTTTTAAAACCGCATTTAGTGGAGCATTTAGTAAAATATTTTTTTTCCATTGATTACAGTCGTACGTTAAGCTACTTCTATTTTTAATGTTTTTCTCATATTTTTCGAATAGTATAGCTGTAATGTAAAATATACTTTTACTATTCCCTTTATAATTATGGAATTTAGTAAATCTGTATATTAAGATATCGTAGACATCATTTAGTAAATAGGTAGATATTTAAATGAATCCAATAAAACGGGAAGAAAAGCGAAAATCAGTGTATTTTTTTTCTATCGAGCGAAATGATCTTTATCGTGTTTCGGTCTTTATGTTTTTCAAGATAACACATTAAATTTTGATATCATTTTTATTTATTTATTTTTATTAGTAGGCACTCATAACAAGTCACAGGACATATACAGAACACGTTAATGATTTTGCTCGATCCCATGACCCAAAACAATGAGCACACAACATGGCCTAAACAGGATACAGTTGTGATTTTAATAATTTAAGCTAACTATGGAAGTAGACTAACTAAAGCTATAATGATCAAAGTTGCTAAAAGTGGGCAAGAAGGCCTTATTTAAAAATCCGTCAACTGTATCTTTGACGAATAATATTTTACAAACGGTACACCTTCAATGTACGCAAGACCGCTGGCAATGGCTGAAATACGTCCCTACGTCCATCTGTGGGCTAGTATAGGCTTATTATGATGATAACATTTTTACAAAAAAAATACTCATGCTAAATCTTTTGTATATTTTACAGACCTACACATGACTGCCACGGTGGCTCAGTTGGTAGTGAACCTACTTTCTGCGTTTGGGGGCGTGGGTTCGATTCCCATCTAGGACAAACATTTGTGTGATGAACATTTGTGTTTGTTCTATGTCTGGGTGTTAATATCTTTTTAAGTATGTATTTAAAAATCTATATGTATGTATATATCAGTCTCTGGCTGCCATATTACAAGCTTTGCTTAGTTTGGGTTCAGATGACCGTATGTGCAATAATGTCCCAGACACAGGGTTATGCATATAGACTGTACTAAGCCGAAAGGACGGAATTGTACTAATCACTGTGAACAACTTTTATACGGATCAACACCGAAAAAAATCATTGAAAACGGTCATTGATATTCGACAATAATGTATGAAACAGCTGTTTTGTTTCGCGAGTTCAGGGTTGGTCCCATAGTAAGAGTTGTTAATAATGATGAGTACAATGACCTCCTTTTGGCTTAGTGCAATCTATATTCGTAAGCCTGTATAGACATTATGAGAAGGGCAGAAAATTTATATATTCATCTGCACTGTACAGTTCACCATCTTGTATCTATGATGTCGTCACCTACCCAGCGACCATCCCTGAACTTAGAGGAATCTATCGACTCCGCATTTATCAAAACCAAATGAAACATTTTATTTTAAAATGATAATATACTAGAACAACACAATAATATTAAATATTCTCTTATGTTCTGCGTTATCAAAATTATTGTACAATTTATCACCGCGCTTCTACGACGCAGCTAACTGCTACGCCGTAGAAGCACGGTTTGTGCTACGCTGTCTGTAGCACAGCGTATTATTTTCAATGACATGCATTTGTATATAATATTAGCTCTAAAACTTATCTATTTAACCTCTGATGCAAAAAGAGGGGTGTTATAAGTTTGTCGTGTGTATTTTTGTGTCTGTGTGCCAGATAGACATCTCTGGGTATTGTAACTCAGAAACGGCTGAATTTATTTTGTTTGAAAGGTGACTTGATGGGAGCAACTGATCAGCCGTTTGAAGATTTTCAGATCTTTTATTGGTAGTAAAAAAAAGAATTTATACTTGATTATGTATATTTTAAGTTCTTAAATCACTTCACACAATCCAAAAAAGTGATACACGTCCGACAACATTTTCCTCTTAGCACTGCTTACAACATAAAAGTATTGAAATTGGATTTCGTCACAGATGTGCTCCATTTCCTCTTTTAATAATCTTGTAAAGCTTCAAAACTATGGAATAGAAGTTGACAGGTCAACGCAAAAATAATATACGTAGAGTAAGGACTGTAGGTCTAAACAACTTCGTTTCATCAAAATTCGCCCACTGACAAACCTACCGTGATTTTGCTATTGTTTTTTGGTTCACATTTGAACAATGTGTTGATTAAATAATATGAAAAAAAATTCAGCCCCTGAGAGAATGCGTCTAACTGCTGCAATAATATCATAAAAATCCGAATAAAACACATTATTTTAATATTCTATTGTCAAATATTAACTACCACTGACATACAATTTTGCTTTGTAAAAACTGGTAAAAGAGATTAGAATTTACTTTTATTTTTTAGCCTTTTACAATGTTATTGCAAATGTCAAACGCATTATCCATACTCAGGTTGCCTGGAAGAGATCGCTTATAGCGATAAGGCAACCAATTGTTTCACTACTTTTAAGTTGTTTTTATCTTATTACATATATATCTATGTAATTTTTGGTGTGAACAATAAAAAGTTATCTATCTATCTAATATCATTCTTTTACCGGCCGCACTTTAGCGCTTGTTTTATCTCCTAGTGAAAAATCTACAGCTAATATATTTATAACTAAAATATGCACTGAAAATTAAATTCCTCAAGGTCAACGCTACATTTAGAGTGATCTAGCATCGAAACTACTTGACTAATTGAATAAACCGACTTCCTGTCTTGCCCCACCCATTTTTTATTTAGAATTTATTAAAGAACAAAGTAGCGAGATGTTGCCGCTAGAGCGTTCAACGGACGAACCCTTACTGCTTATATGTCATACTGTTACGAATGTGATAGGTTAAGCTCATATTGAGTTATTCACAGTAACTTCACGACTGAAAGTTTTAGAGATATTCTGAAAAACACACACTTTATGCGAAACTGGAGCTTTTCTTGCAAGAGTCGAGATATTATCTGACATTGTTAGTCCAAAAATGTATTGGGGTAACGGCAGGTTATGTAGGATTGCACCTACTTAAACCCCTTCGAGCCTGTCTCTGCGCCGGTCAGATACCCGCGATCACCGGGCCAAAATACCCAGAAATATTTAATATATTCCCCTCCCGGAAGTACTTGGACCATCCGCTCCTTCCCTCTACAACGGTACAGGCCAATCGCGCCACTGTCTTCCTTGAGCATGACATGGATACATCTATAAAGTTTTCCACCATTATTTATTTAAACTGTGATATTATTTCAACCGTGGCCTTATAAAAAATAAATCCTGCAAATGTTTACTTCTTCTAATCAAACTTTCATATCGCAATTTTTCACTAACCTCGATCATTTCTCAACGCCTTCAATCAACAACAAAGGTTCCAAAGAAACTATAACGCAGATATCTTAATTTCGCTTCCCAATATCGCAGCCTTGAGGCCACTTTTCTAAAAACCGATAAGTATAATAGCCTCGGATATCCAGCGGGATGAAAAGCAATCGGCCCGATGTACTCTGCACGATATTTCCTATTAGACCCGAATTTTGTGAGCGAAGTATTGTGTGGACTGATTTTAGTGGTTTGATGTTGGATTCGAGAACTTACTGCGTTTGGTTTTAGAAACTGAATAATAAACAATATATTGGAATTTATCAACAGTAATAAATCTAATCAGAATCATTAGTTGTCAGACACAATATGTTCCATAAATCTATGAAAAATTATTGTGCCATACACCGCCAAACATTGAAATAAATTAACACAATAGTCATGAAATCATGTTATCTCATATCAATAGTATCCCGATGTGGTGGTGCTGGATGGGTCAATTTAACCTATCGGTGAATGTTATCATGATGCTGTCCTACTGTTCTGCGCACGTAAGTGAGGTAACCCTTTTTGGCGCATGATAACTGCAAAGCCATCAGTACGAACTTCCACAAACAGGCCGCGCTCCAGAAACGTGCGCAAAACACCGTGAAACGTACAGAACCGCGGAAGCCGCATCAGCAGCCTGAAAGCATTATTGAATTGAATAGGCAGAGCGTCAACAAATTTTTGAGTATACGCTGTCCCCAAGCTACTGCCGTAAAATGATTGGCAGTATAGGCAAGAGAGAAATCTTCTGAAGAAAGAAGAAAGCATATTCACTCTCACCGTCCAGTCTCTGCTGTCATACATTTTATATCTTGGTATTTTATAACAAATCTTTTTGAGCAGTCAAGCTTCACTCCAGACGTATTATTATAGAAAAATGCGTTGAACTTTCCTAGAAATATTAGAATGAAAATTCTTTGTTTGTAGGTATGTCCTTCTTTCATGTAAAGACAAAACAGGTCAACGTATTTTTTGCACAATATTGGATTGACATAAAAGTAGGAGAGCGATGGTGGCCAAGCGGTATTAGCATTTGCGCTTTACACTCCGATGGCACCCGATTCGTTCCTCGACCCTTTACCAATGACTTACCTTAGTACTAAAATAAAGTGTGTACAGTTTTAACGCTATCGCTCAAAAATGGTGAAGGAAAACATCGTTAGGTTACCGGTATGTCTGAAAACCTCAAAAGATATGACATTCACCAACATGCACTGGGCCAGCATGGGGGTTAGGTTGAAGAAGAAGGACTAAAACAATCGGGGCCCATCGATCCTCTCTCTCTGAGAGAATGACGATGATGATGAAGTAATCCCGCCAGCATGATGGGTATGCTGCCAACTGTTAGTGGGCTTGGCATTTGTTTTTGTATAATAAACCAAGTACATTAGGTATTTAGTGCATCCATAACACTTCAAAGCTAAGCACAAAACCGTCATAAACCACTATCCAAGACAGCTTCTAAAGTAAAGTTATGATACGTAATAACTTTTTAAAGTGACTCTCAGAGACCAAAGTTTTGTCTCTCCATTTAATTTTTAATGCATCCGGTGTTGCATTTCGGTTTTTATTGTAAATGCGGAGGTGCTGTAAAACGGGTGGAAGTTTACCGCTGAGTGCAGGTACTTTGGTACAGGGAAGTACACCGGCTGGGAAAGTCTCTTTAGTTGAGGGAATAAACTACTCGGTACTATGATAACTATGCACATTTATTTCGAGGTAAACGAGTATTTGGGTTTTTGAATGAGTATTATAGGCTGCTATTAAACCCTAATTTGTAGCTAACAAATTAGAATTAACGCCCCCCTTAGAATTCCAAGGTCTTTGTTCAGCAGTGGTGTAGAATTTGATGAGGCCTAATGATGGAATGTATCTTTATAGCGTACCATTGGCAACATTCAAAAGATGAGTTTTTCGGATCTAATTTAATCACTGGAAGGACGCACATGATAATGGAAACTGACGTAGTTTTCACACATTTTATTTATAATATATGGGATTACTCACATATGATTAAGCCGGTTACTCCGACTATAGTTTCAACCGCATTCTGCGGTCTTGATCTAGATGAATGCACGCACGCTTCGTCTCGCTTTTCACTGACGGTTTAATCATAAATGTTTAATTCATCTCTTTTACAAACAAAATTATAAGTACTGTGAAAACATCATCATTGCATACGCATTGTCATTCAGCGTAGTAATGCAGCCAGGATGCCGAGCACGATGCCGACTGGTAGTGGGCTTGAGCATCTGGACTGTATTTAGACTTTCAACGGTCTACGGGTAGTCTAACTGTTTTTGTAGTGTTAGTGTTAGCTTGTATTTTGTTTAGTCAACATAGGCAAGTTCCGTACACAAAGGCTAAAACGGGACCCTATTACTATGACTCTTCTGTCCGTCTGTCTTTCTGTCTGTATGTCTCTCTGTTTGTGCGTCTGTCACCAGGCTGTATCTCATGAACCGTGATAGTTAGACAGTTGAAATTCTAAATTATAAAATAAATATTTAAGGGGGCTCCCATAAAACAAACGTGTTTTTTTGCTCGTAATAAAGGCACAGATAGATGCTTGAAATATTCACGTTACACATTCACTTTAAAATCTAATATAAATTAAAATAAAACAATTATTTAAGAGGGGCTCCCATACAACAGACATGTTTTTTTTTGCCATTTTCATAGATAATTGTACGGAAACTTTCGTGTGCGAGTCCGACTCGCACTTGGCCGGTTTTATTTTATATAAAAAAATAGCAGCGTTATTTCAAGAATATTTCATTTTATCCTCTGTGGGCCACTGTGTTGTGGTGCAGCGATGGTGACAGCATACTAATCTGCTTCGAAAGCGGATCTTGGAATGAGAGAACTGTGGCAACTGACACAAAAAGCATTTCCGTTTTTACGACAGCAATGCTTATAAGCATGACAATGAAGGGAATCAACTATTGTAGGGTATGTATTTACATGGTATAGTTTGAACAGTGACTAGATATAGCCATGAATGAGGAAGGGAAAAATATATTTTTACTTTTTGGGAATGCCATTGGCTGATTTTACTTTTGGAGTATTTCTTTTATTATTTAGTAATAGGCTTTAGTTTGACCGCCAAATCGCCTGATGTTAAGCGATGATGTGGTCTATGATAGAGCACGCTTCCTTACAACAAATCGATTCACTCATGATTTGAAGACACCTAGATTGTAACTATCGGGGAACATCTATTTAGGCAGCGCATTCCACAGACTGGCAGTTCGCACAATAAAAAAAGAATCGTATGGGTTTTCGGAATATCACCAGGTGTAGATTTTTTTACACTGCCCACTCTGGCCGTCGTGGTCGATAGAAAAATGGGCAGGAGGGAATTATACCATGCAGTTCTGATACACACTCTGCGAAACTTATCCGATAAAAATGTATATCCATAATACACATAATCTATACATATAATAAAAACGTAGAGATAAAAAAATCTGTAATTGCAAGATAACAAAAAAAAAAACACACAGGTCGTCTTAAAATAAGCAGCTGAACACGATAGGACAGTTTTTAGAATTTTTGTCTGTTTGTTTGTTTGTTTGTTTGTTTGTTTGTTTGTTTGTCCGCGCACATCTCCTAAACCACTGGACGGATTTAAATGCGGTTTTCACGAATATGCTTAGAAATTACCAGATTAAAACATAGGCTATCTTATATCATTTATTTTAATTCTTTATTTTTACATAAACGAAAATAAAAATCAATGATTTATTTCTTCGTTACCCGAAACGTAATATGAGGATCGTCACATAGCCTCAAGCAAGGAGATCCAAAGTAAAGAGAATGTTATTGACATAGCCATTAAAATTTTGAAACTGTCAACTGTCATTCGGTTAATCAGTTTAAATTTAAAGAAGGTTCCTTAACCTTCTTAGATGAATGAACGTGTAGATCAAGCATGTTATAGGCCTTACAACCTCTTTGGTGATTCATTCCAGTGCATGGAGTAGGAGTGTGGCGTACTCGTACTCCTTGCGCCAACCTTCGTGAATTTCATTCCAATTTTCCACGACGTGTGGCGCTGGGGCGCGAAAAGAAAAAAAATAAAAGAACACCGATTTTCAAATGGAATTGTCATTCGCATTTTCTAAGATTTGTCTAAGATTTTTCTTTGCATTAAATTTATAATTTCTTTCGGACTCAGCTATTTTCTTCCATTGTCGGTAGCTTAACCCTCTCCTTCTATATAAATACTACAAATCCACTATAATTGGTGACCACTGAATGGACCGTACACCACCGACAAAGGTCAGAATGCCGCTAGATCGTACTGATAGCACTGCGGCTGACACGAAGAATAAAGATGATGACAATGTATTCCGAGTTGGCGTGCGAATTCCACCGTTTTGGCCCGAGAAGCCGGCGATTTGGTTCGCCCAGATCGAAGGCCAATTCGCGATTTCCAACATCACTGCAGATAGCACCAAGTTCTACTATGTGATTGGACAACTTGACCCGCAATACGCAGCTGAAGTCGAAGACATCATCGTCAACCCGCCTGAGACCGAGAAGTACGAAAAACTCAAACTGGAGCTAATTAAACGTTTGTCCGCATCAAGAGAAAAAAAGGTACAGCAACTTTTAACACACGAGGAGCTAGGTGATCGTAAGCCTTCTCAATTCTTACGTCATCTACGACACCTAGCAGGCCCCGGAGTTCCAGAAGACTTTTTACGCATGATTTGGACCAGCCGCCTACCGAACAGCACGCAGACCATCATTGCTTCGCAGCAGATGACGTCATCACTCGATGTGCTGGCAGACCTAGCCGACCGCATACATGACGTTGTCCCTATAGCCCAGGTCGCATCTACATCCAGTACCACACCGGGAAGCTCCAAGCTCCATATTACATTCTCATGGTTTTATTCTATGTTAGCATTTAAAACACAAAATATATCGCATCCTATTTTAATACAGTCTACATTAATACAGTCTTCTTTAATACAGAAGAAAAAAGAATTGAAGGTTTATATGAAAATCTACGCGTACGAAGTCGCGGGCAAAAAAGCTAGTTATACATAAGTATATCTCGGCTGTAGCAATCTTTCAAGAACATGTCAATTTTAAAAATCACGTTATAATCTCTCGATCAGACCAACCTAACATGTAAATATTTCACCCTATATAAAAATAATCTCCAGGCAAAATACACACGAAATTGAAACAAAATAACCCGTCAGTTCCACGAGGTCCTTTTTAATCTCGTCCTTGCCATCCCTTTTGGTCCTTAGAGGATACCTATCTGTCAACGTTCCCCGTTAGAGTCCAAGAAACAAACTGTCATGACAATTTATAAGGCCAAGGAGTTTCCTCGAAATATGTCAAATTTAAGGACGGGGTAATGTTAAATGGGATGTTCGTTTCCGTAAATATTGCTTCCTGTAAAAGTATATAGAGATATTTACTGTGTATATAGTCAGTGAGTGAATTTATTGATTTTTCTAAAAAAAGTATGTTGACATTCGATTGTTCGCATGTTCACGATGTTATAATACAAAAAAATACTATAATATCGCGTTTCTGGCTCAACGCATAGATATTACCATTTAGCGTATTAATGTTGCTAGCATGTTGGGTACGTTGCCAACTGGTAGAGGGCTTAGTCATTTGGATTGTCTTTAGACTGTCAACGGTCTATGGGCAGTCCAACTGTTTTTGTGGTGCTGGTGTTAACTTGTATTTTTTTTTATCTGTTATTCAAGACAATGTTATTATAAAGACATCGTTTATGGTGTAGCAATGATGCCAGCTGTTTTTAATGATGCGCTTCCCAACAACCGGAATTTAATTTTGCATGTCAAAATGTCAAACACTAGCTTATGCAGGCGGCCTCGCTGTCGTTGTAAAAAAAGATACCTTATAATAATTGGGAATTGGGGATAGTATAACTTTCTATTAGCGAAAGAACTTTCGTAATCAATTGAGTACTTCCTGAGACTACCCTATAAAAACATACAAAAGCACAAATTTTATCTTCATAAAATATAATTTAGATGTATTTAAATTGCCTAGCATTTGTAATACAAATCTATCAGAACGCCTAGTTGTGACCGTTGCCTAGTAGCGACGTGTGACTACAATAATGATATATTTTTTCTGGCTCAACGTATTAGCATTTCCATTCAGCTAATGCCGTATGCTGGGTACGCTGCCTACTGGTTGTGACATTGAACTTTAAAATTATCTTTAGATCTTCTCAGCTGTGTACGAATAATCCCATTTTATTATTAACACGCAGCCATAGAACAAACACAAATGTTCATTACACAAATGTTTGTCCTAGGTGGGAATCGAACTTACGCCCCCAAGCGCAGAAGGCAGGTACACTACCGACTGAGCTAACGAGGATATTTCTATCTTAGTATTTTATTCTGGAGTTTCAGTCAATACTCAATAAAGTTGCCTCATTTTATCATGCTTTTTTGCGCTGAAAATGGTAGCCTCTAATGGCAGTATTAAGTTACCGGTGTAGCGAGCGCTGGGATTGATTCCGCAAATCAAATAATCTTGGAGACCGAGGTTCCTGAATCTCTAGGGGTTGCGACTAGGGAAGCTAACAGATAGGGGCCTGGACTGGCATACTCTCTTTGGACTATAGCTATAATACTAAGGTATAGGTGAAACTCAATAAATTCGCATAGAAAGAGTAGGAAATACTGATATATATGCCAGCCATACAGTAGTGTGCCAGCTTTCCCTTAACTAACCGCCATGAGCCCTCTCTGAATTTTAGTTACTTTATAACAATTTGTATTAGGTAATTTTAGAAAGTAAATGCATTGTATCCTCAAATATTTGCATTAATTTATTTTCCACATTCCCTTAGCACAAGATAGGTTCAGTAGACTCATTTAGCTCCCACAAGAGGACCCTTGTCCTCCAGAGGTCCGATGGTTCTGGACTGATTCATATCCAGGCAACGTTTTAACCAACATAACTTCTTTGTCATGATTTTATAGGGATCTTTTCAATACAAATGCACTCTCATTGCAAATATACCATTTGCGATTCTTTTTATTTAACTTAAAACAACCATTCTTTTTTTATCACATGACAATGTCCATTTATTTTTGTAATGTTAGCTTGTATTTTGTTTTGTAAATAAAGGCCAGTAAACTATTACCTACTTATTATGGAAAGTGACGTGGTTTTCACACATTTTATTTATATTACACAAATTAGAATGCGGTTGAAACTATAGTCGGAGTAACCGGCCTAATCTTACGTGAGTAATCCCCGTGTAATATAAATAAAATATTACCTACTTGTAACTTAACTTATTTACGTACATAAATAACTTATGTGCAGTTTCAATGTCAGTCTATCTGGGAGAAGTTCTGTGTCCCAGCAGTGGGAACATGATAGGCTACATTTTACTTACTTAAAATATATATACTTAAATAAAAACCAAAACATAAGTGTTCAGTTTTATCAAGTACACCGATCTTTTAGATGGGGGGATACCCAAAACTACTTTCACGACAGTAGGTCGATGCATATCTGACATCGGGTCTCATCATTTTGATCCCGACCTCTTTGATACAAAGTTCCTTTTTTGTCAAAAAATTTGAATGTATTTTTTTATTTTACTAAACTCGTTTTAACGTAGAACTAGGTATCTTAAATAGGTTCTCAATCCAGTGAGTTTGTTAACCGACTTCGAAAAAGTAGGAGGTTCTCAATTCGACTGTTTTTTTTTACCTCATAACTTCCGACTGGGTGAACCGATTTTGATGATTCTTTTTTTTATTTTAAAGCTGGTTCTTCCCTTGTAGTACCAGTTGTAGTACCATTAAAATAAAATAAAAAATATAGGTATGTATTGGGACCAACCCCTCACGAGTTTATTTATATATTTTTTAACTAACTTTTATATTTTTATTTACACGGGAATATTTAAACACGGACGATACTAAAGCATATCTCCCTTGTTTGTCAGATCTGAGGTCGACACGATCTTCACGAAATTTCGTAAGCAAACTATTTATGCAAATACAAATTTGAAGTTCGAATATCAGCAAAATCGGTCGAGATGTGTGTTGTGAAGATAATGGGGTTGCGAGGTTATGTTTCGAGGCGAAGAACTAATTTAATTCTGTATACCAATACCAGGCCTGGCGCACTCCGCACTTTAGGTATAAAGGTACAAGTAATCGACTGGTCGGACTTGCCGTGCCCGCTGCCGCGCGATAGGCAGAGATAACGCGACAAGAGTTACGCGATAGACAGAGAGGCAACTTATAGCTTAATATAGCTGTAGGTATTTAGCACTCGCATGTCTTGAATTGGACTTTATTGTGTGGCAGTAAGAGTCGTTACTTATTTAAATGCTTTTGCGGAGTGAACCTTCTGTACTTGTACTATATGACATGTATTCTGTGCCGATACATAGTTTTGTTACCGATGAAACCTAAGGTATAGCAAAATGCAGTCACAGATCTGACCCCAGCATTGTTAACTCCATACGAGCAGCCAATTTGGCATCTAGTTGCGTTTTCACTGCCTCAAATTACACCAAACAAATTACACATTTAGGAGATATCACGAAACCCGCCGAATGAATCCTATTCTACATTCTCACAGAATACATAACACACAACATTCTCTGAGAACTAAGACTTATCAAATATAATTTTCATATGGTGATTTGTGAGATTCTATTAAGCTGAAAAAGTGCATATTATTAGTGATGAGAAACGTTGCTTTAAAATCGGAAAAAAATACTTATACAAACACACATTTTGCGTTTTGTAAACATTCAAGTTGACGTAGCCTTGTAAAGAGGCATCGCAAAAAGCAATATTGTTTTTAAATTGACGTAGCTGTGTAAAGAGGTAATGCTAGATAAAACGTGTTTATTTGTATGAGATATAATTTGAGACGCTGTACAAAGTTAAGTCGTCAACTTTTTATGAGCTGTCAAAAATCGATTAACATGCAAACGGCATGTTCGCCGCGGGGCGCGCGCCCTGCTGGCAGGCGCTGCTGCGGAGCCGGTCAGCCGCCGTGCGCACCGCCCTGCACCGCTCAGATAACGCACTGGTGGCTGCGGTACGAGAAGAAAGAAAATAAATTAATTCGACATACATAAAAAAAACACCTTATAACTGAAAAACACAAATTATTGAGAGTTGTTGCGCGCGAGAGTGGCACTCCAGCCCTATACATCACACGTGGAGGGTGTATCACACGCCTATCACTTAATAATTATAATGACTAATCTTAATTTTCAATTTTAAATTTTTGTATATAAATTTAATGCACCTATATAATTTTCATGTCATTATTGTGTTAATTGTGTATATAAATTTAATGCACCTATATAATTTTCATGTCATTATTGTGTTAATTGTGTTAATTAATCTTAATTTTATTTTTAATGTGTAGTATAATTTTCGTATTCAAATTTTTATAAGCTATGGTTGCAAATCTGGACAACTATTTCATTTCATAATGAACCTCAGAAAAAGGACTATAGCATAGAAGTAAATTATTAAAAGGCTTAATATTTTGTTTCGGATATGAAAAACTCGTCATTTATGAGATCTAAATCACGTGTGCACACTCGCCCTTATTCACACTTTTAAATTGAGCTCGTATGCAAATACTTTGAATTCTCATTTGAATATTCCAAATCAACATATTTTATTTCAAAGCCGTGTGTAACCTCATGAGTTTTAAAACTCATCAAAGTTTGCAAAGTTGGTACAATCGACTTTATAAAATGTCTACACCTCTAGCCACTTTATCGCTGTAACATTTTCACGACCACTTTGACGAATAGAAGAAAATATTCTATCGTTGTATTGTGATAAGGTACTAAATTGGCTCGCGGTTATATAGTTGAAAGGCACCAATGAGTTGGCTGGCTTACATTCAAATTGTATGTTAAGCAGGTGAATGTGGATCGGGTATGAATACATATACATATTAAGTTCACACGTTTGCTCGACATTTGGAAAGTTAGCTTCAAGGGATTTTACAATTTGCAAGGCGGGAAATAGCTATAGCTTATTGGAGTTAAGAAGAATGTTACGAGTGGCACAGTAAATAGGTTTATGCAAGTATTTACTGTATTCCTTTACTTCTTGATATCACACTAGATTCATTTAAAACACAGAAAATAAACATTAAGTACCATGGGGAGTCCAGTGCCGTAACTAGCCTTTTATGCGCCCGGTGCGAGCCTTCTATAACTGCGCCCTTGTAAACAAAACGTGGTCCTGGTGTGGTCATTTCTTCGCCCCTCCAGAGTCTGCGCCCTGTGCCTGGGCACCGCTGGCACAGCCCTATTTACGGCACCGATGATGACATCCGTAGACGAATGAAAGTTACCGACATAGCTCACCGGATTAGCAATTTAAGTGGCAGTAGACAGGGTACATACATAGCACGCAGAATCGAACATTCGGCCGATTGGGCCGAAAGGTTCTCGAATGGAGACCACGGACTGATAAGCGCAGCGTAGGACGTCCACCCACAAGATGGACAGACGACCTAAAAGAGACCGCAGGAAAACGCTTCAGGACGCTTCTAAACAGCTCTTTTGGAAATCGATGGGAGAGGTCTATGTCCAGCAGTGGACGTCCTATGGCTGAAATGATGGTGATGATGATTACTATGATATTATTTTTGTACTTTCATGTTGTTTTTATGCATAGAATTCAATTCAAAATTTATTTACTCAGTAGACATATTATTGCATGTTCTTACTGGTTTTACAATACCTAAATTAATTGTTTTCTAGGCTAATGTCAACATCTAAATCGCTCATAATAACATCAATAACTATCATAGTTAACATCCACATTAAAATAATAAAATATCTTACAGAATAAAGTAAAGATTAAAGTTAAATATGTATTATCTAGCATTGTAGAAGTTAATTACATTAAACATTCTTAAATATATTTTTGTCGGCAATCATAATCACCAGCCAGAAATCTTCCACTGCTGAACATAGGCCCTCCCCCTTTAACCTCCACACTGAACGACATCCTGCCATCTGCATCCACTTTAAGGTACTGATTTTCGTTTTTAGATCAAAGATTATCAGATCTATTTTTACTCAAGTTTGAAGGTATATTTTTTATTATGGATTGAATTATTTGTTTAAAACTGTAACAATTATAAGAACAGTGGCCCTAGTACGAGCACTTGCGAAAAAGTATTCGTTCTGTAAACGATAGCAAAATGTATGAAAAATTGAACAGCGCCTCTATCGGACGTAAAAGGAAACTGAATTTTTCATACATTTGCTATCGTTTACGTAACGAATACTTTTTGCAAGTTCTCGTACTAGCCCCACTGTAGGTGCTTGAAGTAATTTAAAAGAGAGAGAAAAATACTTCGCTCACTTTAAGAAATCCTAAAACTTAAGTCTTATAAATATAATAACAATGTACAATTCAGGCCAATCAATAATCACCGCCCCAAATTCGCAAGTCGCACGCCTCAACGCATTATCGGCACACGTAATAAGCCCTAACTTCTCACTCTCTCCGCATATATTTTCGTATAACCTTTGTCTGAGATCATTTCAATAATATTCCAAGTTTAATGCGAACGTAACGCAAACGTGGAGCTGGAGGCATTGGGTAATAAAATTTAACGTGTCGTTGCGAGTTTTGTGACTTTACTTAAATTTATTGCTGGAAGTTTTTCTGGCGATCCATTTGTTAATCTCGTGCGTCGCGTTTTGAAAAATACGGCGATATATCTTTGTGTTAGATACGACGGAGCGGCGCGGGTCTGCCTTTTTTGGTGGCAGTGCGTGTATTTTAATGTTAGACAGATGCGTTTTGTCTCACAAATTTTACGCGTTTTAAACTTCGACCTAAATAAAATGAATGGACGGGCCCAAGCGCATTTTTGAAGATTACAAAATGAACGCCAGCGCTCACTTCGTTTCAGTCGGTCTCTAGCCGTAGAAAGTGAAACACGAGTCTATTGTTACGCGATAACGAAACATCTGACAAAATTATGAATTCGTATGCTTTACCGAAGTGTAAATACACAAATAAAACCGATATCTATTTTTTGTAACAAATATACTGTACATTTTTATAATTAGGTGTTGAAGTGTATGTCCGACGGTTTTGACTCGTTTTTACTGATCAAGTTCAATGGTTAGGGCCCGTCCATTCATTTTATTTTGGTCGAAGGTTTTATTTATTTTATTTATTTATTTTATTATTAGTTTTAGGCTACTCCAAAAATGTATTTTTGTACCTATTAAAATATTTTACCTAATGGGTACGGAACCCTACAAATGAACAACAGATACAGATTAAATATTTTTAGGAAAAGGTGTACTTCATATTTCGTTCTATGTCATATCATCATTTAAATTTGACAAGAAATAAAGTATAACAATATTATTTTCAGCAATCTATATGTCCAAATTAATTATGAGCATAATTATCTGAAAACTTTCTTTTTATCTAACTTACCTTATTTAAATCACAATCCTCGACCTATATAACTTTACTAAAATTGAAATACTTTTCGAAATACGAAGTATAATATTTTGCGTGTTTTAATATACAAAATATTTTGTATATTAAATGAGGAAATGTGTTTGTTTGTAGGTAGGTATGTCAATGTGCTCTACAATGACCACCAAATAAACATATTTTCATTGTTTCCAAAACTCTACTCTTTTCTTGTTTCCATTGTTATAGAAGGCTCTATAATAGTAAAGTATCCTCAACTTAACTGAGAAATAATTATGAAAATAAAATATGTAAGATGAGGCTGTGGGCGTAATGACTTTAGCCTGACCAGTAATGGGCGAAAAAAAAACGAATAAAAACAGAATATTGTTCAAACTTTTTTTTAAACGGGGATAATTCCGCGTTTGACCACCATCTCGCTTGTTGGTGGTATAATTAAGTATTTAATTAAGAGTATTTCAGTAAGTATTATATACAATACCTATTACATGTCCTTGCAAATAAAATGAAAAGCAAAGTGTATAACTCGTGCATAAAACCCATCATAACCTTTACAAATATGTCTTTTTTATGCACTCGTTGTAAAATCTACTATTTGTGCAAAAGATAGTAGTAACAGAGGTGACGCAGGAGTTTGACGTTGTCTGCTCCAAATCTTTACACAAATAATCTTATTACTATTTTACTCCGAGGGTAAGTCAAGGATCATATTGTTATCCATAAATAAAATAATTTTAATTTGATTAAAGATACACAACTGAAATCACGGAATGCAGCTAGTGCGAAATATTTTAACGTAATATTCGGTTCGCAAGAAACAAGCTTATGGCCTCTGGGTGTTTCTAACTTTATACCTATTATTCATGGAATCCGATGGCAATTATTATTAAAATTTAGAACAAAGCTTTGGAAGAACCCGAATAAAATATGTGGCAAATTATATAATTATGACAAATATTAAAGCTTTTTGGATAATCTTCAAAATTATCCAAAAATTATCTTGATATATTTTTACCTGTGGTTTATAGTTATGGATAGGTATTCAGTTTAATAAAGGTTTAATTTAGTTAGGTATTTATTTAGCTACTTTTTTATATTTGGTTTTTATGAAAATATTTATGTTATTTAATGTTAGGTGAAAAAAGTTAACGTTAATAATAGATTATAATAAAACTGTAACAGGTCTTTAAAAAAAAAGTCAAACTAAAACATTCAAATAATTTATTTCGTAGTTCTTCATAATGATTAAATATTCGATGTTTTATTTTTATTTATTTTTTTATAGTTAAAGGAAGCCATAGCACCAAATCATTTTTTTTACCAAATCAACGTGGTTATTTTAACTGAACTAATTGATTACAAATAACAAAAAAATAGTCTATTATCGACCCAAAATAAAATTTTCAAGCCATTAAAGTTTTGAAAAGTTGTTATTTTGTGCAAGTGTGTTTTTAATTCATAAAACAATACTAAAAAGTCTACTTCGTAAATTGTCAAAAGCAGTTTTAAAACTATACTCTAGTAAATCCTTAAAATATGTCTTATTGTATAACAATCTTTTTAATACCCAATCTAAATGTAAACCTTCAGAACACTAAAAATTTTCACAAAACAAGCTTTCATAAAAAGCATAAACTTTTAAATTAAATTTCAACCAACAAGCTCAGTTTCAAAACCTTTTCTGTTTACTATTTTCCCTAATCTGAATAACTGCCAACAAAAAGTGTACACTACTATCTCACTAATGCCAGTACTTCAAGTGTAAATCTAATTATTGTAATACATAAACATACTAAGAGGAGCGCCGGGAAAAGCCGACCACAAGCCGTTTGGACAACAATTTAACACTCCCTGTACCAGCCTCTGACGAAAACTAATCTACATGCCTACTCTATACCTACTAACGGCCTTTCTTGGGAACAACAATTAAGTGTGTCAACTAATATTTGCTTTGTCTCGTTTTCGCGTCTGGCAATTTCTGTCAGCGATATGTTTAAAGAGCAGTTTTAAACCGGTAAACGTATCAAAACATGCAAAGGTACGTGCGTTTTATTTTAGAAAATAAAAAATAAATAAAAAACATATAGCTTTACGATATTTAAGGGATTAATCGCATAATCCACGCTCGGAGGTAGACATTATTTTCAAATTTAAATGGGACCACTCTCAAGATTTCAGACAGTTCAGTAAAAAATCATGAAAATCATGTTTTGAATGTTTATCGGGATTATTTTAAGCGGGTAAAATAGGCCTTCTACTCGTCGTTTTGACCATGTTACAATGGCCGTGGTCACGAGCTGACTGAAGATCTAGTGAGAGGTCTCTACCTCTCACTAGATAGTCTAGAAATAGGTTTAAAGAGCCTCTTAAAAAAAAGAGACTTTTTAATTTGACTTTCTCGTGTTTATACAATACCTATGTCGATTATACTGAACCGATTTTAATGATTAACTTTTAAACTTTTGCAATTTGAACACAGCACTTACCCATAGTTTTCAGTCAGCTCGTGATTAAATAGATGCGATTAAATTTTTGATATATTAACTTATTTTTCTGAATATAGAAAATGTGTTTGTGATTTTATCGTAATCTTCATTTTGTACATACATTATACTAACCTAACATAATACTAACCTAACCTAACTGAAATTATTTAAATGTTTTAATAAATTAAAACTTATAGAAAGTACCTATATAGATAAGCAAGGTATATCACGCGGAAGATAGAAACTACGTCACTTCAAATCAGTGAAGACCAACTTTTTTTAAAGCAAATCTCTGGAACAGACCCAGAACATTTAATATTGAAGTCGGTAGGAAATTCACGGGTGGCTAACAGCGACGGCACTGGGGTAGAGGGATAGGAGCGGTTGCTGTAGGCGCCAGACAGCAAGGCGCCAAAATACCAATGCGAAAAAAAATATCCAAAATTGTGATGGCGCTCCACGCTGTGGCAAGCGCCTGGGCACAGTTATATTGTTTCTAGAGAGAATACAATTTTGATGTGGTAATTTTGTGTATATTTTTTTTTTGAGTACATATCCCGGATTAAAACAAATACAAATATTTATTAATAACACCTATGTTACATGTCAATAAACGGTATTAATTCCTTATAATAATTTATAACATGGAATACTTTTGCAGTGAAAACTTCTTTAGGCGTGTTGAGCACTTATTGGGTGAACAAAAATCATGGAACTCGCGTCATCGTCACCGAACGCTGTCCCATGTATTTTAAAACAGCGCCATCTCTTGTAGAATTGGTGAATTACTACTTAAGTTTTCACTTCTGACGTGCAGAGAATCGATTCCTGTATCATAGTTTTCAGAAACAAAGCGCGCTGAAAAACAATCTTGCTCTACCCCAATCAAAAGCTAGAGCCGGTACTGGTATATTTAAAATATCGTTGGTTTATCTACAGTCAACGGCTGATTTATACACGCTTGGGATACTGCTGATAAACTCTGATTAGCAGCATAATTGCTGCAGATGCCTTTTCCGCTCCTCAGAATCAACATGTCTATGAGTCATGTTCTCACGACAGGTTGTTCTGATAAAAGCCTAGGTCCAACGGAACTATATCTACTACCTTCTAAATATAAAACTGGATGTCACAAAACATTTTGTGTATTTTTACGAATTTATACGAACCGCTACGTATGCAAACGACTAGGGACTGCAATACCAATTCTATATTAAAAAATATATTATATCAATGATTTTAGACTTTTGACTAGCAATGGATGTTAATTTTACGATTTTCAATTGTTTAGTGTGGTTGTCATTTGTTAGTGAGATTTTTTTTATGAAGTTTTGTGCTTTCTTATTTTTTGACTTGTTTTTGTATATTACAGTATATTTATATATTAAATTATATAATTTATAATAATTTTAATATTTTACTTGAACTTTGTTTACTTGAACTGTAATAACTGTTATTAATAAATTGATTATGTCTTTGTCTTATACATGACAAGAAAAAGGGTACCGTATGTATTTTTTTTTATTGTCTTACTAAAAGCTGACCATAAATAGAGACGATCACCGAAAACGAAATTAAAAAATCAAGTTGGTGAATAAATAAAAATTAAGGAAGATATAAGCATTTTAATGTCTTGATAGAAAGAGAGTGCATTATATTTACAGATTACATCACTTGAGGGGGTACGCCATACTAAATCCATACTAACCCTGACTTCGTGAAAAACAGAGCATCCCATCCTAATCCGAGAAAAACTTTAAACGCTTATATTTCAGAACTATATTAGCCTATTTATAAAATTGTTGAAGTCATTTTATAACATTTAATTATATTTTCACTAAACCTGTTATTTTTAATTACTCATACCACTGTCTAGCCTATTTTAGGTATTTTTGTTCGCTAATTTTCAAATCACGTAGATAATTAAAAGAGGTCGATTTAAAACACTGTTTTAAACTATTACAGTTGTTCACTACAGTTATATGATTATTTACGAGATATTTCCCGTGGTATGGTTGTGTCTTCCCGTGAACATGATGCATGTAACTGCGCCGAAATATCAGGAGCTCCTTCCACAACCTTACCACGGTACATATCCCGTAAATAATCATATAACTGTAGGTCAATTTAAATATTCAGATTTATTTCCAGCTGGATAAGTCTAGTCAAGTCCGTCGCATTTTCATCCCGTACATTCTTTTACCCCGAAAATTGACAACGTAATTCTGGAAATTCAATCTAAAAGCTGGAGCGGAGAGAACGCGGCCTCTACAGTAATTGCAGCTGGACCGACGATGCAGCATTCAAAAATCGCTATAGGCCAAGCGGATGGACTGATATAAGCGTTTGCTAACAGAACGCGATACGATATGGTTGTAATTATATGAATAAAATAAAATAATGGCAGGCACTTGTTATATGAATAAAATAAAATATTGGCAGGCACTTGTTAGAGCTATAATCTACAAACTAATAATATAAATACTCGTATTATTACGGTGTATACAGGCGCTCGTCTAATTATTTACTTAAACTAAGTGTTAATCTAAAAATCACAATAGTGCTAGGTAATTTTTTTGTTACCATCCATGTGTTGCATTTCCAACATGGTGCATGTAACTGCGACAAAATATCGGGAGCTCCTTCCACAACCTTACCGCGGTAAATATCCCGAAAATAATCATATAACTGATAGATAGATAGATAACTCTTTATTGTTCACACCAAAAATTACATACGTACATCTATCTATATCTATACATATAATAAAAACGTAGAGATAAAATAATCTGTAATTGCAAGATAACAAAAAAAAACGCACAGGCGTCTTACAATAAGCAGCTGAATGCGATAGGACAGTTTTTAGAATTTTTGTCTGTTTGCTTGTCCGCGCACATCTCCTAAACCACTGGACGGATTTAAATGTGGTTTTCACGACTATGCTTAGAAATTACCAGATTAAAACATGGGCTATGTTAAGTCATTTATTTTAATTCTTTATTATTACATAAAAGAAATTAAAAAAATCAATGATTATTTTCTTCGTTACCCGAAACGTAATATGAGGATCGTCACATAGTCTCAAGCAAGGAGGTCCAAAGTAAAAAGAATGTTATTGACATAGCCATTATAAAAATTTGAAACTGTCAACTTTCATTCAAATAAATCAGTTTAAATTTAAAGAAGGTTCCTTAACCTTCTTAGATGAATGAACGTATAGATCAAGGATGTTATAAAAACATAGGCCTTACAACCTCTTTTGTGATTTAATCCAATGCATTTTGCAAGACAAGCATATGTCAGGGTTCCGTGGCCAAAGCCATACTTGTGGTCGTATTCATATAGTTCAGGAATTGCATGGTCATAGAAAAATTCTAACGAGCGAAGCTGGACAGTCAAATTTCAGAGATGTACGAGTATCATCCCGACCTGACATGATATACTTTTTATGGTTTAGACAAAAAGAAAACTTCAAAACATGCTCTGCACTGTGGTCACATTACCTTTTTGATTTGAAAACTGTTGACGGTGTTTTTACTGTTATGCTTCTATCAATACTTCACACAGGGCGACTTACAATAAGCAGCTGAACATGTTAAGGCAGTTTTTAGAATTTTTGATTGTTTGTTCACGCACATCGCCTAAACCCCTGGAAGAAAATGCGGACGGATTTAAATGCGGTTTTCACGACTATGCTTAGCTATGACCAGATTGAAGTTATAGGCTATGTTATTTTGCGCAAGGGCCGGATTAAGGGAAGAAAAAGGAAGGTTGAAGGTTTATATGAAAATCTACGCGTACTAAGTCGCGGGCCAAAAAAAACTAGTAGTAACATAAAACAACTTAAAAAATAGTGAAACAATTGGCGGCCTTATCGCTATAAGCGATCTCTTCCAGGCAACCTTAGTATGGAGAGGACATACAGAAGAGGTAAGAGGTAACTGTAGTTTATGAAACTGTTCTTTGATCGAATCTGTCTTAGTGAGTACACCCGGTGCCATCTGGACACCGCACCGCGGCAGATCTGTTGATTGTTTCGCGATCGAGTTGTGCCGTGTTTCAAATATCGATGTTTTTTAACGCCGTGTGACGGCCCAATAACCGATTCCTGAAAAAGACGAGTTATTGGACATTTTCTTTGACTCTCAACGATTTGTTTGTTTGTTTAATCAATATTGAATTTTTATGTGGTAGTCGGTTTGATTTTTATTCGCTTACTTTTCTCTTCTTTTCTTTAGGTATCACATCACACTATAATATTAAAAATGCGAAAGTAGCTCTGTCTGTTTGTTTGCTACATAATCACGGCTAAACGGCTTAACCGATCGCGATAAAAATTTGCGAGGCAATGGTATGTATCATGAGGACGGACATAGGTTATTTTTTTCTAAAGAAATCGCGGACGAAGTTCGGGTACAGCTAGTGTCAAACAAAGTTAGATATCAGATCAGACGAACAAGAGAAATATACCGCTAAACCGCTCAAAAACTAAGTACATCAATTTTTTTACGCTCACTAAGACACTTGTAGCGACAATAATAAAAGATGATGAAAAGTAGGATGTGTGTTAATCCAGGACATAAGCAATATGTATTCCAAATTTCATCCAAATCCATCCAGCCGTTTCTTCGTGATTGAGTAACAAACATCCATCCATCCGTCCCTCCATCCAAACTTTCACATATATGATATTAGTGTGATTAGTGTGATGATGATGTCAGTCTTGGAGCAAAGGTTATATTTTTTTGCGACTTCACGTTGTTCCTATATAGCAAACATTTATCAAAATGATGAGAACAGTGAGGTCCTTCCAACTTAGTACATACACCCTTTCCGTGTAATCCTGTAAATACCGTTTCAAAGATCACACAATCTATCTGACTTATTTCCTTATTTCTAAATAACTGCACCACATTTCTATGTAGAAATAAAAGCAGTAGCTTACCGCTCCTTAGACGTGCCGTAAATTTTTATCTTCCAGTTATCCTGCTTTTATCTCTCCCCATGTATCTAAACCGCTTTAAAATAGATTGCCCGCGTCGCTCAGAAGTGGAGTAACCCAATCCATCTTCGCCTTAACAGTATGCAATATCTACGGAACCGTCCGTGGCATTCCTTAACTGAAGCTTGCACCAGGCCTTGTTGATCTAAGCGTTGCAAGAACGAATATCAGCATACTTACTACTTTCTTTAATAATTTTTAAATCCGGTACAGAAACTAACCGGTATTACTTTGAAAAGTGTTTCAGAGGAAGTAATACCGATTAATATCTGTACCGCCACGTAACTCGGTAGGTTGACGATATCGCAAAAGTCAGGGACTATTGGGCTCTTACAGTGGGCCTAGCATTCGCACCGCAACCAAATCTTGGTTACTTCTTCTTCCTTCGAGTCGATGTTTCGCCACTTATTTTAATTTTAAATTAAGTTTTTGGACCAAAATTCCTCCACTCCAATGGCGCTCTCCGTGGCTTCATTCAGGTCGTCCAGTGTGCAGGCTGCAGAGCACGCTGCATCACTAAACCAAAAATACGCACGAAATAAAAAAGCATAAACGCTAATTTTATTTTCGCAAGACCAGCCAGTCTATTCTGCAAACTAAGTGAACGCGCAAGTGAGGTGATAAGCTAAGTGAACGTATATTTCTATTGTCAATTACTATAGAGAAATGTCAAAATGTCGAGTGATCACCCTTGACTGTAGTCTCTTACCCTTGTAATTAGATATTTTAACATTTACCTGCAGAAATAGGAAAGAAAAAAATTACATTCACTTAGCTTATCACTTCACTTGCGTGTTCACTTAGCTTGCAGAATAGACCGGCAGTTCTCAAATTAGGGTTCGAATCCGTCGAGTATGACAGGGAAAACTGGTTTGGGACCCTTACAACAACAACATCAGCCAATTAACGTCCACTGTTGGACAAGGCCTCCCTCATAGAGAGGGCTGTTGTCATAATCCCCACGCTTGGCAGGCGGCTTGGGGACCGCAGTACGTTCACCGTGTACTATTAGGAGGCTGCTGCCCATCCTCCGGTGGTTCTGGTCGCAGTTTTAGGACATACCCGGGACCCTTACCCATGGCCTTAAATATCATGTATTCGTTTTTTTAACTTTGTTCAATAAAGCGTTTAAACTTTAACCAATCACCACAAGTCATAATAACTAAGTTATAATTCGCATGATATGGCATAAAAATAATTAGTTATCCGGTTCTTCGGTCCCCTACAAAATGATGTATGCTGTTTGTATGCAGGATTCGATGGATTCCTAGCATCGATTTTGTATATTTTGCTCAAAGACATAAAGTAATATAGATAAAATCGTTTTATGATTACAACCAGTACTTAAACTTGAAATTATTGTTCCTTTTGTGCTTAAGTTAATATACTCGCTAGTAAATAGCAAGCGGTTTTGCTATTATTGCACTTATATTGATCATAAAAATACTAGTTATGTAGGTAAAAGTACTTTCTTTAATAGGGTATTACTGATTTTACAAAACCATTTTAAATTGTTTATTACATTAAAATAAAGCAATCTTGTAATTTAATCCTCATAATTTTCAGTATTTGTGTTTTAAATGACGGATCAAAATTCAAATTATTAAACTACCGCGAAAACGCTACCTTTGACATTCATGGGGCCACGTGACATTAGTGACGTCACACATAAAAAAACTAGTTAATCTCGCCATACAATTTTTGCCTCTATTTACTTTTCTGTGACGACATAAGGACATTCGGCTAACATAGAGCGTTTACAGTCAAGTCACGTGATCAGTGAAAAACATATTTTTAATATGTATTTTTCTAGAAATAGGGACTTTATTTGTTAGTTTTTAGTCATTAAATACTTTTTGAAAATAATAATCTTCTAGGATTACACCAGTATTAATTATATTTTTAATATAGTCAAATACCCTATTGGGCAAGTGCCTTTATTAACTAAACAAAATACAAGCTAACACTAAAAAAAAAAACTGTTTTTTCGGTCAGTTTCAACGGTCTATGAACAGTCTGTCCATAGACCGTTGAAGGTCTAAAGACAATACAAAGTACTTTCTTAAATTTTATTACACTGACATGACCATAATATATTTTTTTTTGATGCCGATCTGGATTTATTTTGGGTTGTTCATCTATTTCTTCTGTTATGTAATATTGATATTGTAGTGTTTTGTGCGCAAAATGTTTTTCTTCCTTTCTTTATTTAGACGGTCTCTAATCAAATCCAGTTTTTGCTGTAAATTAAATACAAGTATTTTTTTAAGCTTCGATAAATGGGCTGGTAATCTTCAAACGGCTGTACAAATGTTCTTGAATCATAACTAAGAACATTCTCGATTGAATCACCATTAAAAAACTAAATCAAAATCGGTTCAGCTGTTTGGGAGCTACGTTTTTTTTATGCTTAGATAGGCTTGCGTTTGACCGCCAACTCGCCTGATGTTAAGCGATGATGCGGTCTATGATGGAGCACGCTTGCCTAGAAGAAGCCGATTCACTCGTGATTTGAAGACATCTAGATTGTAACTATCGTGGAACATCCATTCAGGCAGCGCATTCCACAAACTAGCAGTACGCACAATAAAAGTGGAATCAAAGCACTTCGTACGTGGTTTTCGGAATATCAACCATAAAGTGGTGTCGATTTTTCGGCGATTTTTTAGCTCTGGCAGTCCGATAGAAAAATGGGCAGGAGGGAATTAGATCATGCAGATCCGATGCACACTCACCGAAATGTATCCGATAAAAAACTGATAGACTAGCAACTTTGCGCCGATGCTTAAGACTAAGGAGCTTTGTCTGAACCAGGGATTCGTTGCCGATGATTCTCTTGGCACGTCTCTCAATAGACGATACGATGCTTCAGACAGACATACAGATACACACGTTAAACTTATTACACCCCTCTCTTTGCGCCAGAGGTTAAAAAGACGTGTTTCATGGTATGTAAAATTATTCATTGTGACATTAAAGTAAAATAGTATATTATTTAAAAAAAAACAGTAGAATTGCCGACAGACCGTTGAAGGTTTAAAGATAATCCAAGTGATAAAGCCCACTGCTCTAAGAACTTGGCATCAAGCAGCGCCTATTTTCCACACAGTCTCGGATACTAGCTTTCTTCGGACACGTTTCAAGGCGTACTTATCAGTCCAGCCTCGTTATCCAGGGAAATGTGGAAGGCACTAGACCGTGCGGGAGGTCACCCATGCTATCAATCGACGGTAAGATATTAACCAGGTACTTTGAAATAGCAAGACGGTTGGATGTCGTGCTCATTTAGAAATCATCTAAATTATTAGCAAAAAGGTTTTTTCATTTCTATTTAACAAAGCTACTTGTTAAAGACAGACTCAAACAAATACTTGTTGACTTGTTTAACTCGTATCTTGTTTTAATAAGCCGAATAAAATACAATTCAAATGAATTTATTATTAAAACAGGTGCAATTGTACATGTACACGAGAAAATAGGATTGTTTTCAAGGGTTTCACCTTCTTTCGTAGAGACTAAGTTATGCGAAGCGTTGTTATTTAGCCGGAAAGCTTGCCGGTTATAATTATCAATATAAAAAACTGAATTCATGAAAATGTCAGAATTTGACCAACTTGAAATGGGGCGTGGGAAGCACCAACTTTCAAATAAAAAAAGAATCAATAAATCGGTTCATCCAGTCGTAAGTTCTGAGGTAACAAACATTTAAAAAAACAGTCAAATTGAGATCCTCCTCCTTTTTGGAAGTTGGTTATAAAGTGAATGGCTTAATGAATAAATACAATAATTCCCGTTTCCCTCACTACGGTGGACAGCGACACATTTTTACGATGTAATTTTAATGAAACGGTCCATTATTAGATTGATTCTTTGTTATATGAGGACTTTTGTTTAATCATACGTGAGTAATACCGGGTTATATAAGCAAAATGTGTTAAAACCAAGTAAGTCTCCATAATAAAACAACATAATTTCTTTTGATGTACAGTGTTGGTTAATGAACTTAAGTATATCCCTTTTCAGTGAATATACAACACAAAAAAAAACAATGTTTTGACAATAACTTCAGCCGGTCTATTCTGCAAGCTAAGTGAACGCGCAAGTGAGGTAATAAGCTAAGTGAACGTGTTTTTTTCTTGTCGATTACTATAGAGAAACGTCAAAACGTCGAGTTATCACCCTGGACTGTAGTCCCTTACCCTTATAATTCGATATTTTGGCATTTATCTGCAGAAATAGGCAAGAAAAAATCACATTCACTTAGCTTATCAGTTCACTTGCGCGTTCACTTAGCTTGCAGAATAGACTGGCAGAATAGATCATAGTTTACTTTAACTTTACCAAGCATCCGACAAAAATGACCCAAAAGGCTGGATTATCATCTCTAATAGAAAGACTCTCAAGTGTATCGGGACTCAATACAGTGTTTCTGTAAACAAGTCACGTCTGTCGACTAGATAAATAAAACTGCAATTATATTACGTTTTCTCTCAAACAGTGAAATATTTTACTATAAAAAAATATAACCTCTTTTTTTTTGTTTATTTGTACGTAGATATTTCTTTCTCTTTATTTTCATACTAGTGCTGCTGCCCGCAACTTCGTACGCGTAGATTTTCATATGAACTTACAACCCTTTTTTTCTCCCTTAATCCGGCCTTTGCGCAAAATAACATAGCCTATACTTTAATCTGGTCATAGCTAAGCATATTTGAGAAAACCACATTTAAATCCATCCAATGGTTTAGGAGATGTGCGTGGAGTGTGTTTTTTTATATCTCGCAATTACAGATTTTTTTATTTTCATTTGTGCACCTAAGGAATGCACTAGATGGAACCCATTCGCACGCAGACTTTCTTGGTAAGCATTTCATCATTGACAGCATTTTTTTATCTGTGTCGCTTATAACACCAGAAGCATCACAACTACGTTGCTTAACCCTTAATAATCTTTTGACGTACCTTTTGAAGAACCCCATGTTTTAGCTTCTGGGAAACACCGCGGAAGGTAATTCATTTAAAATTTTGCACAATTTCATGGCAAAGATTTCTACAGGTGGCGCATATTTTTCAAGTATTAAACATCTGTGATGGAAACGTTTGAATGGGCATATCTTGATATCTAAATCTATGCATGGGTGTGGCGCCGCTCCATTTTGTTATAAGTATGACCAAGTACGGCTAAGTGGCCGCCGTCTTTTTCAATTGATTAAAATCATATTCAAACACAGAGAAATAAAACAAACCGTCTTCTCATATCGATAGGTATAGAATTTCTGTGCCAGTAATTTGACACGATACCAACTCTCGTGAATCAAATCAACTTTTTGAATGTTTTATTGATCTCTTGAACCATGGGTGCTGTAATTCGAATAAGCCTTGACAAATTTATATCTACCCTCAACTCCAGCGAAATTAGACCTTGTTTGTAGAGCTATAGGGTTAATAGATCAGGGTTTGTTATCTGGCACATAAGGCTCGGAGTCGTATTTTGTCAACAAGAACACGACAGGGCCGACATACCTACTTTAATATTGTATGAGTGGGACCTAAAGGTGCTTTATTTATTTGGATGTAAACGCGAGGTGAAGGTTTAGTTTAAAATTTTAAATAGCGCGATTTTTGTTTCATTTACCTACTGTTTTTTAGTCCTGCGGGTGCGGCGCCACAATCGCTTATTTTAAATAATTATCAATAAAAATAATTGGTCTTTAACTTTTATCAACCATTCGTGTAACCTATTAGATATTTTTTCCAATTACAAAGGGATTATCAAAAAATCTTGTTAAAAGCGAATCGGGCTCGCGCTCTGAGTGTTCCGTACCACCACAAAATACAATAATTATCATTTAAATAAACCGACATCAAAATTTGTTAAATGTGGCATTTGAATTCTGTTAAAGAAATTATAAGGTCGTCCAAGTAACGAAATTACCAGTTATAACTTGGTTATCAACAGAAATTTATCACCGACTCACATTTGTAGCACAGTTTAATCACTAGTATGGCGCATGCAGCACATTTTAATCACTAGTGTGGCACCTGTAAGCACAGTTTAATCACTAGTGTGGCACATGTAGCACAGTTTAATCACTAGTATGGCACCTGTAGCACAGTTTAATCACTAGTATGGGTGCCAGCCAGTTCCACAGTTCAATAACAATCATATTTTTAACTACAGTAAGTTCTATGCTTAGATATGCAATTATTGTTATTATCTACTTTTAAAAACTTTTGGTCAATAAAAATATTAAAAACAAAAAACAAAAAAAAAAACTTCTATTTATTAATTGTTGTTATACTTTTAAGTGTGTACCATAATCATGCCAAGTTTGACGCTTGTACGTATTACAATTTTTACATTAGAGCAATTACATAAATATGGTTAAAAAAATACGTTTGTTGCATGGGGACCATCACAATACACCCCAAGATGCACAATACACCCCAAGCGGGATGTCAGTGCAAGTCTTATCACCCCCACTTTAAATTAGAATAAAACTATGGGGACCTCCATTATTATTTCTTAGTTAATTCGCCGTAACATTACATATTCTGTGAAAATTTCAACTGGCTATCTATTACGGTTCCAAAGATACAGCCATTTAAAGGTGAGGTGGTTGGACAGACAGCGTAGGCTCAGTAGTAATAGGGTCCCAGTTTTACCCTTTGGGTACGGAACTCTAAAAAGGTTCCCAGCTTCTACGAGTACCATTTTTAACCAACTTTAATCGCTGTCAGTGAAAAGCTCCATTTCAGGTTTAACACAGAGCACTAAAGAACTACTAAAGAAAATGCACCATTATCGTTGTCAACCGTCAAATTAAGTTTTTACTCTATTCACCCGTCAACGGTTATATTATACTAGACAGACTCGCTAGCAGCTGACCTAAAAACTAGTCAGCATCAACAAAAAAGTGCTAAAATGCATTTAAATATGCAGCGTGTCGATACGCTGAAGGCCTTTCACCGAAATTGTATGTTTGACATGCAGTAGCGAAAGTTTTGTGTTTTTGGAGAAGGCTGTTTGGGGAGTTTGGCGCCAACGTGAAAAAACGTTATTGTGTATTATAATGGTGGATTATTTAGTTATATGATTATTTACGGGATATTTACCGTGGTAAGATTGTGGAAGGAGCTCCCGATCCCCGACTCCCCCGACCCGACCCCCGAGACTTAGGTTCGAGTTCGAGTTCCAGTGATAACCGTAGCAAAAGACTAAGAAAGAGGGTAGATCGTTTTGTCTGTACCTAACTTTGAACTTTTTCACCAACCACCCGCATTCTTCAGTCTTCCCGTGAACATGGTGCATGTACCTGCGCCGAAATATCGGGAGCTCCTTCCACAATCTTACCACGGTAAATATCCCGTAAATAATCATATAACTTTAGTGAACAACCGTGATAGTTTAAAACAGGGATTATTTATTGTTTTTGGTGGATTATTGTTTATTAAGTGTTTTGGTGGATTACGATGTTTTCAAAGTCAACGGGTTCAATTCCAGACTAGGAATATTGTTTTAAAAAAAATCAAATAAAACAAATGGCTTGTTAGATCTAGTTTTTATTAATATTTGCTTCTCATCGCAAATATTATCACGTACTTAGACACGAAGTCGACTACGATCAGCTGACCTACGCACCTATCCTTTCGTATATCTTGACCTCAGACCAGCAACCCATCAAAATTCCCAGCATTTACAAGCCGTTGCTCGAGACAAAAAACTAACACAATTTGCTCGTACGTTTCTGCCGTGTCACTTAAGCGTGTTACTTAAGTCAGTGTTTGAACTTTATACAGAATATTCTATTGATTAAAACGCTTGAGTTCTATTCGGTCATGCATAACGGTTAAATCACGTGCAATGAAGAAGCCTTAGATTTACGGCCTTTTATTTTATGTTACTGGGTGACGAGACAAGCGAAGTCGCTCGCCTGATGGCTCTTCACGCTTCCCCATAACAGCTCAACGCCACTCAGATTTTTGTACTTCAACAGTTCAAAACCCTGGATGGCAATGCACTGCGCTCGTCACCCCGAGATATAAGATGTCAAATCTCTGTGTGCCCCTGTAATTTCGCTGGAAACATTGCCCTTCAATCTGGAACACAGTAGTGTTTGCACACTACTGCTTGGCGGTTGAATAACTGGCAAAGGTGTGGTACTTCCTCAGGCGGACCCCTGCAAAAGAGTCCTACCACTACAAGACCTTATGGAGAAACGTTAAATATGCCCCTAATTTTCCTGCAGGTTAACAAACTTGTAGGAAAATTAAGCACATTAAACAAGCTAAACAAATATTAGTTATAAGATCGTTTTCTCTGTCCGTCTGCCGTCTGTCCACAAAGCTTTGTTTGTTCTTATTTTTCTGTAACCACAACTTTCTGAATTATGAACGTGACCATAATTTTATGGCTTTGGTTAAAGAACCCTACGTGTGTCTCGAAAGGTATATGGTAGAATTCCGTATCTGGTTGTTTCTTAACATTGTTAATTTTTTTGTAACGCATAGATGGATGGGCGATGGACGGGGGAGATGGGTTCTTATAAAAATATCCGGCTATATAGAGTTACATCGAGGTCATCCATTGCACCTAATAAAACCTTTTCGGTGGCCCGCCTCTGTGCCTGACGGGTGGCACCGGGGTCTCCAAAGGAACACACCGGTACTCCCTATAACGCTACAGGACATCACTCCCAAGAGGTGCTTGGAAAAATTCTCTCACTCCTTCCCTCTATAATGGAGTGCAGCACACCTCGCGTTGTCATTCCTGGGTTCGCCTGGAGTGGTTAGATCCCCTACGAGCTACGATGAGCAGGGGACCTTCATCATCCATGTTTTCATGTCATGTTTTCATGTCATGTTTTCACTGCTAGGCCTCAAGCCTTCTCTCAGAGATGGACTCTTATCCACCATGCTGGCTTAGTGCATGTTGGTGAATGTCATTTATGTCTTGAAATTTTGAGGTTCTTGGACATACCGGTTTCCTCAAGATGTTTTCCTTTGCCATTTTTGAGAGATGGCATGGAAATTGCATATAATTTATCTAAATACTATATTTTTTTCCAACTCGCCTGATGTTAAGCGCGACGCGGTCTACGATGGAGCTCGCTTGCCTAGAAGAAACCGATTCACTTGAGATTTAAAGTAGGTTCACTACCGACTGTCCCGGTTGGTAGTGAACCTACTTTCTGCGCTTGGACATCTGCTGCGCATCTAGAACAAACATTTGTGTAATGAACATTTGTGTTTGTTCTATGTCTGGGTGTTAATATATATTTAAGTACTAGCTGCGCCCCGCGGTTTCACCCGCGTGGTGATGAAAATCAGTGAAGGGGTATAGAAAATAGATAGTAGCCGATTCTCAGACCGACTGAATACGCATATAAAATTTGGTAAAAATCGGTAAAGCCGTTTCGGAGGAGTACGGTAACTAACATTGTGACATGGAAATTTTATATAGATAGTGATGATGATGTATTTAAAAATATATATGTTTGTATATCAATCTCTGGCTGCCATATTACAAGCTTTGCTTAGTTTGGGGTCAGATGACCATGTGTGCAATAATGTCCCAGATATTTATTTGATTTTTCATTTATTTGAAGACACCCAGCTTGGCGATTGCTGATTGGCGCAGTGCTGAGGATTGAACCGGGTGCTGTTAGATTGTATAGCACACAAACTACCGCTCGACCACCATTGCTCCTATGAGCAAGCCAAAGCCATATTCTATGATCTCAGCTCCAAGGTTTTGCTTCAAGGTTCCAACACCATTGTTACCTACTCGTATTACAAACTTTGTAACAAAGCATGCTACAAGAATACAGCAAGAATGTTTCATAAAATATTAAGAAACCAAGACGTTTTTATTTCTCGTAAAGTTTTGGTACACTTCTGCGATGAAGTGTTTCAACACACTTTTGTTACCTTTTGAAGAGTAGAATATGTGTATGTGTGCGTGTGTGCGTAGAGACGAGTGAAATGTATTTGAATAGAGTAATAATTGAATTTGTTATAGATTCTAATGCTTATTTAGAGTTCGGTAGATGCTTAGGTCGAATTTAAATTATCATTATCCTAGCCTTTCATCAATGACGATATAACCAATTAAAAGCTAATCCTTAATTTACCCCGCTGAGATGAAAAGTTACTGAATTTTCGGACCGACATGGCTTACGTCATGCACTAGCAAATTATCAATCATGCAAGTGATTATGTTATATATGTTATCCACAGAAAATAATTTAAACAAAAAAGTCCTTTTCGTTACTCATACTCGGAAAGTAGGTCTGAAGTTGCCTAAGGAGCAGGTTTTTTTTTTTTTTTTTTTTTTAATTTATTTATTTCATATGTATACATAATAGTTTAAACAATAAGTACCGAAAAACTAAGATGTTTGTATCGATACTTAGCTTCACTACACGCACTGACATCATATCTCAAATTTAAATAAATCTAAATCTATACTTATAATTATTTACAAATAAGTAAGTACCTGAAATAATTTGCCGAGCAAGCATCTGTTTATCCTGGTAACATAATCAATACAAATACACAAAAAAGCATAAATAAACATAAATAAAAAATTAGATCAGTGATAAGTGTTACCTTCCTACCTCATTCTACGAAAAAAACATGTAATGTGAAGTCAGGTACAAATCGCTAGGATTCGGCCGCCGTGCACGCTCGGAACCGGTTCTAGTATAGTCGATCGGCAATAACAACACATATACAGGTCGCTGTTTATCATATGAATAACTTATCCATTTAGAATTGGTAATATATTCACATATATATAAAATTAATTGATGTTGTTTGTCTCGCTAAAAACTTGAGAATTGCTAGACCGAATTAGATGAAATTTCGTGTTTCTGAAGAGTGTCATAGTAGCGAGGCCGAAAGCTAGTACATGTTAATTATCTATCTTTAAGTACGTATTATAATTAAGTTATTGTTTTTTTTTTTGTTATATTTAGGTAATGAAACTCTTATTAATATTTATTGATTTAGCTTTTAAGCTTTAAATTATTGTAAAAGTATTTTTTGTATAATCTCTTGCAGTTTTTACTACTCATATTGTTTCTAATGTCATTTGGTATTCTATTCATGAGAGTGGGAACTAAAAATGCTGTCATTCTTTTTCCGTAAAAATTATTAACCCTAGGTATCTTTAGCATGTTTTGAGAAACTTTTCTAGTGATGACATTATGTGACATTGGTTTTAGAATTTCTGTATTATTAAATTGTTCTATTAACATGGACATATGCACTTTAGTTTGTACGGGTAATATGTTACAAAATTCAAAAATATCAATCAAATTATTTTTATATTGTTTTCTTATATTGTGTGGAACTATGAGTTTTAGAATTCTCACTTGTAGATTATAAATTTTATCTATATATGTTTTAAACGTTCGACCATAACTTGTTAAACCGTACGAAATAATTGCTTCTGCCATAGCTACATACATATTCAACAATATCTTAAATGGTACTTTTCGTTTTATTATATAAAATTTTGCTAATATAGCTCGTAATTTGTCACAAACTGAGTCTACATGGAGACCCCAATTAAATCTGTTTTCCACTATTAGACCTAGGTATGTATGGTGAGAAACTTGTTCAATTTCCTCACAACTACATCTAATGACATCGTAATGAGGGGTTTTATGCAAACATTCGTGGCTGTGTGCAATAATTCTGAAGGATCCCGTGTGTCGTGTGTGGCTCGATTGAACATGTATGATCTTTGTTTTTGCTGCATTTATCACTAGCCCAGCATCGTGCGACCACATTGCAACTCGAGTGAAGTCGTTTTGCAAGTACTTGACTGCATCGTCTAGATTGTCAGCATAGGCTAATAGGCATGTATCATCGGCATACTGGTAAATAGAACAGCGATTTACAACATGTTCCATGTCGTTAACATACGATAAATAGTGCGTAGGACCAATCACAGAGCCTTGGGCCGTGCCTTCAGTAACATCGATAGCTTCACTATAATCATCTCCTATTCTTACATAAAATGTACGACCTCTTAGATAGTCTCCACACCAGTCCAGGATCGGGCCTCGCACACCAGTGTTACTGAGTTTTTGTAATAGAGTATCATGCCTAAGCGTATCAAAGGCCTTGCTGAAATCAATGAAAAGTAGTATTACATGTTGCTTACTATCGAGGCATTGGTTAACTTCATCTGTAAATTTTGAAAGTAAATGAGCTGTGGACTTATTTCGTTGAAACCCGTATTGCACATTAGACAATACGTCGTTTTTAATATAGAAATCTTGAATCTGTTGGCATACAAATTTCTCGACTATCTTGTCTATGACTGGCAAGATAGTGATTGGTCTGTAATTTCCGTATTCTTTATGGCTACCTTTTTTGTATATCGGTCTGACGACTCCGGTTTTTAATTCTTGAGAGTACTTTCCTTTAGCTATACTTGTGTTGATGAACTTAACCAAGGCCCCTAATATGTTCTCGGAAATTAACTTTATATCAACACATCTAATATGGTCTATTCCAGGTGCTTTATTTGTATTTAAGTTCTTAATAATTTTATGCACATTTTGACACGTCGCCTTCTTAAATAACATTGATTTGTCTTGTGGATACGTATATTCAGATTCATCTAAAAGGCGTTTGCTACACTTAGGCATAATTTTTCTTACACAGTCACTAAATTCTCTGGCAAAATTATCTGAGATAGATTTTATATCGGTGTTGTTTTTACTAAAAGCTTTGATGATAGCCCCATCTACCGGAGCTCTATTTCTACCTGTGAGAGAATTTAATATTTGCCACAGTTTGCGAAGATTTGTTTTATTTTCGCGTATAAGATTTTGGTAATACGTATTTCTCCTTGTTTCTATTAATTTATGAGTTTTATTTCTTAATTCATTATATTCAAGTCGTAGGATTTTATTAGTAGGATCGTTCTTCCATTGTGTGAATAGTTTATCTTTTTTCTTACACATATTGTTTATTTTGTTGTCAATCCACGGATCTTTATTTCTCTTGCTATTTACATTTACTGTCTTATAATACTTAGCTTTATTATAACAGAAGTTAAACTTATCTTTAATACACTCATATATTTTAATAGGACAATCTATATTATCAATGTCACTCCAGTCTAACTCAGTCATCAAAGACTTCATTTTAGTATTGTTAATCAGCTCAATAGTTTTTGTATCAACCTGTATCTGTGTTCCAGCGCTACCTATGCACGAAACTATAACCATGCGATGATCGGCCAATACAGTGCCTAGCGCGGCCGAGCGTACGTCTGACAAGTGTGTTCTGACAAATATGTGATCTATACAAGTTCGCGTTGTTATTGTGCCTAATTTTTCAACTCTAGTGTAGTCTGATATCACACCTGTCAGGTCACACTCGGACATGCCGCTAATGTAATGTTCCCGAATGCCGTTACTTGTTTTTAAGTCAATGTTTATATCGCCTAATAGATAAATATCGTGTTGTTGAAATGAGGTGTTCATAAGTAGGTTTCTAACTTCTACGATAAACAGGTGCTTACTCTCATTTGGCGGCCTATATATTGCACAGACAAATGCAGTGTAGTTATCTGGTGTAGTTACTTGGCCAAGAAAGGCTTCACAGTGAGTTAAATTGTTGCTTACTGTAGTGAATTTAAGATTATTTCTTACGTAAACAATAATACCTCCACCTTTTCGGTTATTCCTCAGTTGGCTGTGCAATGTGTAGCCATTTATATGATACATAGTAGCAATTTTTTGAGAAATATTTATTGAAAGTAATACATTTCAGCCCTAGGGAGAATCACTTTCGACTGACAGTAACAGTTGACAGACACTTAAATTATAAAATAAAAACAACGTAGTTCTATTTTTACATATGTATTGAACCATTTTCCAACTTTTTTTTCTCCCTAGAGGATTATGGTCCCGCACTTTTCGTGCATTTGCCAGTGTAAAATAAAATTCACTCATATTTTATATAGTCAGTTCTTGTTTTTATTTTTAGTTTCCTTGTATTCGTAATAAGAAGCACAGTGTTTACCTCGGGGTTAAAGACTTATTTAGTCCTTTAAAGACTATTGCACCCTCGCTACGCTCGGGTTTGGCTCGCCAAACCCCGTCTCGGGACTAATTAAGTTACTTTCACCCCTAGGATAACAATGTACTATTTCTTGTTAAAAACTTTACACCTACTTTACATGGTTTTTAGATGACATAAGTATATAAAATTTGAGAAAAACAAGTTTGTGTGTGTTTAAATCTGTAATCAGTGTGTATATTTTTTAACACAATGTTATATTTAATCATATAAACACAATGGTTTGATCAGGGGGACCGTATGCTTGTTTGCCGCTTTTTTATATAAAAAAGAAAACAAAAATAATATTCAAAATCGGACTGCTCAATAAAAAGAAATGCGTGGTCATAATTACGTATATAAAAAATGCGTCGAACAGAAAATCCCTTCCTTTTTTTGTAGGTTTAAAATGTCTTGATGCTTGCTAGGAATGCGGTGTGTTGCCGATCTCTAGTATCAAGACATTTTTGTTACGGTATAAAGTGTATCAAGATTCCGTTACGCTTCATCCCGACTGATACTGAGCTTGACTAACTTTTGTCGCGTCGACGATGCTTACAAAGTTGTCTTTAAATTTTTAAGGGTGTACTCAAACTATTCTCTAAAGGAGACAAATAATAGACTGGTATTTTATCGAAAACTTTTTGGCTTGTTAAAATATTTTATGTTTGCGAATCATTTCATACAAATATCTTACAAAACACTTTTTTAAACAATCACGGTTGTTCACTAAAGTTATATGATTATTTACGGGATTTTACCGTGGTAAGGTTGTGGAAGGAGCTCCCGATATGGAGTTCATTTAACTATAAATATCTTATAAGTATTATGAATGCGAAAAGAGTTTTTTTTTTATATAGAATAGTTCTAACTTTGGGCCACCATCTCGCCTGATGGTAAGCGATGGTGTGACCGAGGATGGAACACATTGATCTAGAAGAAATCTATTCACTCTAGCCTTGAAGATGCTTAGATTGTAGTTCTCAGGAAACAAGGAGGATGGCAGGGAGTTCCATTCTTGGGCAGTACGTATCATAAACGACGACCCAAATCGTTGTGTACGAATCTTTGTAATTTCCAAGAGAAATGGTGATAGTGTGCAGTCCTTCTACTTGTCCTGTAGTAAAAGGGGGAGGGTGGAATAAGGTCATGAAGTTCTTGCGCACACTCACCGAAAATTTTCCGGTAGAAAATAGACAGACAAGCTACTTCACGGCGGTGCTCGAGGCTTTGTAATTTTTTGTCGACTAGTTTGCTGTCACCAATCAGCCTCATAGCATGTCTACCGAATCTAAAGCTTCCAGCTGATACTTGGCTGCACCGTCGAATAGGTGGCAGCAGTACTCAACATATGAGTACGATCAGACTTGTGCTTCATACAAGTGAAGCAACTGTCCCAGTGAGAAGTACTGCGTGACCTTTAATAATGTAAGTCTTTGTAATGAATTATAATGATTGTATTTGTTCCCACTCAACTTGATAACTTCTGAATGGATGTGGATGAAATTTGGTATAGAAGCTTATAACGCATCATCATTATCTAGTCAGTCTTTCTAGTCCACTGCTGGATGTAAGCCTCTCCTAAGGTACACCGCTCAGCCTCTATAAAGTCTTATTTTTACTATAAAATCGCCAATCGCCAATCCTAGGTAACTATTCCAACAATATTTCTGTTTACCTAAAAAACCAAGAAAATAACTATGACTTCAAAATTAATAATATAATGTAAAGTATTGACACAAAATCTATATTATATATAAAAGGCGATGTATTTACCTACGTTCCTTATGGCTTCCGAAACAGCAACACCGATTTTGACTAAAAAAACAAGAACAAAAATTGAAGTCAATACATTGAAATATTTCATTATAATTAAAATAATAAATCTTGCATTTTAACTACAACAAAAAACTAAAACAAACACGCTTTAAAATCGCTAATCCTTAAGATCCTGGTAAGGATAATGGGACAAACTATTTAATTTATTGCATTATCATCGGTCCTTGATAAGTGTGAGTCAAAGTTTCAAACCAATCCGTTTTGAAAGAGGTTAAAATCAAGTTCAAAGATTATGTTACATAGATATACATACCAAGCTAATAAAAGTGTTCTAAAAAGAAAAGATAATCTTAGAAAACTGCAAGGTCTAATAAACAGCTTCCCGAAAATTACATCTTAATTTTCTAAGATTGCCATGCAAACCTTTAAATTTAGTCCCTATAAAAGCTTAAATCAAAAACATCAACTCTCCTTACATCACCCAGTAAATAAATTACCATCGTAATAAATAATCCTCTCATACCCCAATCTATCTGCTTTACAATTTTAATGATGTACCGAATTTGGGTAATAGCTATCCCTGGATTCGACTTCATACATTATGGACAAACTGTTCGTATGTCGGGAAAGTTGAAATATAAGTCTGGTCCATATTGCTGCATTACCTACACTTGGAGACGGAAAAATATAGAGATAGGTAAGAAATAGGAGATCGGAAAGAAGAAAGAGATTACATGCACCATATTCACGGGAATACTGAAGAATGCGGGTGGTTGGTCGAACAGCTCAAAGTTAGGTGCAGACAAAACGATCTACCCTCTTTCGTAGTCTTTTGCTACGGTTAACGGTTGTTTTGGTTACGGTTATCACTGGAACTAAATATAAGGACTGCGCCGAAATATAGGGAGCTCCTTCCACAACCTTACCACGGTAAATATCCCGTAAATAATCACATAACTGTAGTGAACAACCGTGATAGTTTAAAACAGTTTTTAAAAGATAGCAACACCTAAATTTGCTTGATATCTCAATAAAGAATAAAATTGAAACTCTTTGCAGTATTTAAACCATTTATCGTACCCGTGGGTAAGTATACATGCCCGCATTACGTTGAAGCTTGCCAAAGGAGCTCTGAACTTTGGCGGACTTCCAATAATCCTATCCACTATCTTCGACTGTATAGCTTGTGCCTAATTTGTGTAATATGTTTTATGTGAGTTAGAGGTAGCAAAACAGCGCCTAACTATGGACTTGGAGTACCAAAACTCAAAAAATACCTCTTTACAAGTTTCATATATTATATTATCAAAAAAATATAACTTATCTAGTTCCCATGCAAAGTGAGCAGGTTCCATTCCTTATTAACAAAGTAAAAGCCATCTAAAATTAAATCTCCGCGAAAACTACGTCTCTTACTAAAATAACGGAAATAAGTTTGTAATAAAACGATATTTTCATATTTTCTTGAGCACTAACAACATGAAATGATGCCACGGGTACAAAGTACCAAGGCTTGGACTTGGATACGTTTAAACATTTGTACAAGTCAGAGGCTTATAGCTATTTTGTACTCAATTGCTAAAGATATACCTAATATATTTATTCTACAGCCCCGACAGCCACATTAGCTTAGTTGGTAGTGAAACTGCCTTCTGATTCCCTCTGTTCGATTCCCACCTAGGACAAACATTTGTGTGATGAACATTTGTGTTTGTCTAGGTGTTAATATCTATTTAAGTATATATTTAATGATATATTTATGTACGTATATCAGTCTCTGGCAGCCATATTACAAGCTTTGCTTAGTTTGGGGTCAGATGACCGTGTGTGCAATAATGTCGCAGATATTTATTTTATTTATTTATCTACTCTCATTACAAAATTTTACTATTGCGGAACACATTTTTAACAAAACATTTTTAGAAACAACATTCAACATCAAAATTCTGAATTATTTTTATTACTTACCTCATGAAAAAATATATACCTAGTCGCTGATTTTCTTGACTCGCACCACCTTCTTAGCAAAGTTCCGCGGTGTATTCATACCAGTTTACTGACAACTTTTAACTGGCCAGATGTGGCTCAGCCCCTGGCATGAATCTGATTTGCTTTTAGATTAATACGAGATGGACCGAAGTTTTTATACTTTGAATTGAGGCTAGAGACTGTGGTCGGGCTAAGTGAAGTGTTTGAATGCAGGTTTGAAATATTAGAAAAATAAGTACATAGTAAGTAATAAGTTCTGCAAGTTGAAGTGGCAATGGGCAGACCACATCGCTCGAAGAACTGATAACCGTTCGGGAAGAAAGGTTCTTGAGTGGAGACCGCGAACCGGAAGACGCAGCGTAGGTAGGCTTTCCACTAGATGGACCGATGACATTGTGAAAGTCGCGGACTTCCAGTGGATGCAGATGGCAGGATGTCGTTCAGTGTGGAGGTTAAAGGGGGAGGCCTATGTTCAGCAGTGGACGTCTTTTGGCTGATGATGATGATGAAGTACATAGTTATAAATATATTATTTTATTTCTCTTCTCGGGTCTAGCCCGGACATTTGGTGGGCATTGGTGGGGCCGAAGCCAACACCAAGAGGCCCTTTTGAATATAAAATACATGCAACTATGAAATATGTATAAAAAGGAATATGAAACTATTGTACAGTATAGGATTAAAAAAGACTGGGCTATTGAGGTGAACAACTTGTGGATGGAATAACAGATCTATAGAATGAGAAACGGCACCTGCCTTATCCTGTCTCATCTCAAAATATATTTAGGCAGGTGATGAATATAGGCTCCATAAAGGCTGCCGTATCTTGGCACCGGAGGGGCAACATCGGCGTGGGTGGCTTAGGGTGTAGAGAGGTGTGCTGCACTTTCACTAAGAGCTACTCGCGGCGTTATGCCCTTTAACACTTCCACCCTGGAGCTTAGGTTCTTAGCTCTTGCGGTTTCCACTCCTGGACGGCTGGTTAAGGCAAGCCAGGGGTCAGGGGTCTCATTTAGCCCTATGGAATCGGGGTACCTATATTATTTTTATTATTAAATAATAGGCTTGCTCCAAACATGTCTGTTGGCGATGATGAGGTCTACGATGGATCACACTTGCCTAGAAGAAACGATTCACTCTTGATTTGAAAACACCCAGATTGTAACTATCGGGGAACACCCGTTCAGGCAGCGCCCTTGCTTATTTCTACATTTTGCTAAAATTTACGATAATTATTACTTTGAAACTTCATTAATAATCGGCATTATTTCCGCTAAATTAATTTAACATATACAGTAGACAGGAGGCTGTCAATTCTCTGCATCATCGGTCCACTATTAATACGCAAACGGTTAATATTCGCTGGTACATCGAGCTTAATTGCTGGTTACCTTGTTATGTTGACCGGAGGTTAACTTGTAGAGGTTAATAAGTGATTAAGTTTGTCTAACAAATAGTCATTAAAAAATTCAGACGAAACAAGACGATTGAAGTGCAATTAACTTTGTCAAATTAAACTAAAAACATAACTCAACTAATTAGAACAAGTATTCATAGTTTTATTTTAGCTAAATAGGTTTCAAAACTATTTTTATGATGAATCTCTAGTGTAGTTCCGCTTCTACGTCGCTTCAAGTATAATAAGGAGTTTGGACTTCCGCAAAGTACCTAATGATTCAATCAACTATCTATAATAGGTTTATAAAAATATGTAGGTAGTTATTAAGTAAATGGTAATGGTAAATCTAAATACAATAAATTTACCAAGGTATGGACAATATATTAAGTGACAAAAAAAACTATTTTTGAGTCTACCCGAACTTTGTTGAAAATCTATTTTTGAGTCTTTTAGGGTCGGCAACGTATCTGTGATGCCCCTGGTGTTGCAGGTATTCATAGGCTACGGTGATCGCTTACACCGCCCGGTTATAGCCCGTCTGCTTGTTTGCCACCTATAACATTAAAAAATTAACAGTTTAATTAATAAAATAACATACTTGTATTAGGCCCTCACAGACTCACACACCAAACGACTCGTAGAAGTACAATTGAATTTAAAAATAATATTGTCAACCTTAATAATACAAGTCAACCTGATTCACTACAAAATTATACAAACAAAATTCCGAGCTCTACACAAAACAACACTGCCAGTATGAAACAATACCAAATGGTGACAAATATACAATGCCCTACAACTCTACCTTGGACATAATAATGTAAAGGACGGGTCATTCCGTCATTCACCTTCATTTCTGTTCTCACAAATTTCAACTTCAATCTCATTAATTAACTAACCTCAGCATTTAAACCTCTGTTAACGACAGCGTCAGGCAACAAGGTACGTAAATAAATAATTAAAAAACACAAATGCCGAATAAATAAATTAACAATTATCAATACCGTCGCGTAGTCTATGACTATGTTTAATAACATATTAATGGTCATAAGAGTTTTAGTAAAATATGTTCTTCGTATTGTTTATATATTTTTAGATCATGCTCAACTAGTTTAAGGCTATCAAGTCAGATATTTTGGACAAAAACTATGCGTGTCTGGTTTCATGACTAATCCAACCATTCGCGAATGAATTAGTATCTTCTAGGCAAGCGTGGTCCGTCGAAGACCGCGGGTGGCGGTCAATCGCAAGCCTAAATAAAACTATATCCATTTTCTAATATACTAGCCTATGACACTTATAATAATGCAATGATTCAACGATACCGCTCATAACAAAATCGATCAGTCATGGTGGAATTAAGAACCCCACGTGTTTATTCAGGGTTATAATTAAGGAAGGTTATCCTTAGCCGAAAGGGGTTCTTTATAATCAACATTATGCACATCTTTTACTATGGGACTAACTCTGAAGTAGCGACAAAAATAACAGCCGTTCCATACATTTGCCAAGTGTGAATAACTGTTTTCTATAAAGCGTGGAACAGTTGATATTTTTGCGATTTCAGGGTTGGTCCCGTTGTAAAAGTTGTTCATAATGATGAGTATAACGAACCCCTTTTGGAACTCTTAGTAAAAACGTGACACTCCTCTTATATGTGGTCATGTAATATAACACGTGATTGCCATTGCATGTTTTAGGCAGATTCATGTCCCGTGGTTTGTTTATCCAAGCAATACCTTTGCAAGTGCGTTCCAAATCATACATAATACATGTAGGGTTGTGAACCCAATAATATTGTGTATTGTCTGACAGGAACACAGCATTCGACCAAATTATGATAATAGGGATCCTGAAATCCTGGAGCGTCCGGGATATAGAATCGGCTTGTGCTTATGTTATCTTTGTAATTTTTGAGTTTAATAAGTTTACTGATTCAGTGGTTGATTTTTACGTAGATAGATAGAAAACTCTTTATTGTTCACACCAAAAATTACAAACGTACATAAAATATAAACTAGTGAAACAATTGGCGGCCTTATAAGCGATCTCTTCCAGGCAACCTTACGTCATTTCGGGTAGGCATATCGTTCAGTGGGTTAAAGTGGGAGGGCTATTTTCAGCAGTGGACGTCTTCTGGCCGATGAAGATGGGGATGTTGATTATCGCTGAGAAATATTAGGAAGAGAAGAAATTTGTAGAGAAAACTGTGAATTGCATTGTTAAACCTAGGTATTTACAGGTTTTTTTTTAAATGTATCAACAATTTCTCCAAGCAGGCACAATATAGGCTACATAATATCCAACAATTTTCATTGACAACAACTTGACTTATAATATATTTTTTGCATGCAAAAACATAACAAAATATTTGGGGCTAACTGGCAATATGAATAGGCTGGTCTTTTGGAAAAACTAAGAATCGCACAGCAATGCTCGGAGTTTCTTTGCATGATAAAATCCGGAACGAGGATATTCGCCGAAGAACCACCGTTTTTCCTAAAACCCAGCGGTTACGGACCATTGCTCAGTACCATTTATGTCATCAATCGCAACACATACTGGTTAAAGACTTTTGTGTTTAGACACTATGAAATTTTAGACGAGTAGATGTCACATCAGAAGATGTCCCGAAATTGGCTGATGGCCGTGTGATGTCTAATTGCTGCTTGCAACAATACAGCGCAAAAAGCTTCTGGAGGAAGCTTTCAACATCAACATCAATCATCATCGTTCCAACATCACAAAGTTACGAAATAGTGTAAATAACATTCTTGTTGCATAACTCTGCATTGCATTTCCGGTTGTATTTGCAGGCAGCACGGTTGGCGCAGATGGCGACAGCTGTTGACAAAGATTTCTAGTTTAACTCTAAGCTATTATAAATCGGTTATTTACGTGCAATTTAACTATGTAAATTGTATTACAATACAAAGGTTTATCTTCAGTGGGGGAAATTAATTGAAAAGCTTTGGGTTCACAGTTCACGGTTAATCTCCTAAAAGCGATGTAAACGATGCTACTAATTTTGGAGGCGATGTTGTCTTAGTATTGATAGCTACTTAAGCAAAGTAATAAATGCAAAATTAATAGTAATCGATAGTTAAAGTCCCAGTTCAGATAAACAAGGGAGATATGGTATGGTGGCGAAGTGGTTGCGAAATTAGTCCTGTACCCTTAGTACAAGATTTGATAGTTTTCGAAAACTTTTTTCATTTTTGTTTTGATGCATACATTGCTGGGCTGAAAGCTATTCGAAACTATTTTTCGTATTTGAGTGAAGCAACCTATACTGCCGATTACTACCGATTTTAGTTCATCCGCGTTTCCGCTAGAGGCGCTTTACTAAAATGTATGGGACAATACGAAAACGAAAAAAGTTTTCGTAAACTGTCAAATCTTGTACTAAGGGTACTGAATGTGGCTTGATGTATTTAGTCAAAATCATCCAGCAGACGACTGTCTCCATTTTATGCATGTGGACTACTATAGTCAAGTTTCTTATTGTGCATATAAAAATTAGTAAGTGAGCCGTGCTAACAGTTTTTGCTTTGAACACTTTAGTGGTATAGATAAAAAAAAAATTGACATTTCATCACGAATGATAATTGCACTAAGGCATATTTTCCTAGTTTGATCTTAGGTTATAATCAGTCCAGTTAAAACTATTTTACCCATTTATGATGAAACAGGCTACTGAGGAATAGTGGACTAGTGAAATTGTGTATTTATATGTATTCTGTGGTTAGGTTAGGGTCATATCGTCAGGATTGCAAAAAGTCTGTGTTAATGAAATGACTCAATTGCAGAATGACTATGTATGCAAAACGTCAGTTGCTAAATGACTAATGGCATAATGCTATAAACGTCTAGATATGCAGAATGACCACATTCTAAGATGGAGCACGCTTGCCCATGAAATAAAAAATAAAAGCCTATTTATCCTGTCTTGAAGAGACCCAGGTTGTACTTTATAGGGAACACCGAGTCAGTTAAATCGAGTAAGAGTTGGAGAAATTCTTCTAACAAGTTAAAACGTTCATTCGACATAAAATTACGTGATTCACGCTCACTGAGTATAACAAGCTTAAATCACATCTGTCACAGCCACAAATGAATGCTCTGGTATAATTTTACACTATTTCCATTCACTTTCGTCGCACAGGAGTAAAATTAAAAACCAGAGGGCTGCGGCGAATTATTTCAAAATGCTGTTTGAAGTAACTGGGTCACACGGCCGCAATGTGCTGGGATCAAAAATCATTTACTGTTTGCGTAGTATTGTTAATGCGCCTGTGAAAAAGTATATTTTTTTAATTTCTTTTTTGCACAAAAGGCTTGTACCTTTCGCTTTAATAGTCAGAACTGGTATTGTTCGCCTGCAATTGCGAAAAATACTGCTTTGGATGTGAATGACATTTTTATGAAACATATTTTGTGACGATTTCTGTGTTTGTCCCATTGAAAAACGTTGTCCATAGTGATCAGTACAATGATAAAATTGAAGATGTTCTTCGTTTAATCGAAAACCTCGTAAGTATAATATTGTAACAAAATTTGTAAAATATCTTCAGTGCCACCGCTAGATGGCATTGTTATTAAACGGTGCAAAATTTTGCCTTTGTTAAAACTGGTTCAATAATCTTTGGTAATAACTTTCACCACCACCACTAGAGGGCGTTGGCGATTTCGATAAATTCTAAACTTATTGTAAAAAAATAAAACATAGTAGAACTGGACCAAATTGAAATGGAACCACAAGGGAAGCACCAGAATTTCAAATAAAAAAATAATCATCCTAATCGGTTCACCCAGTCGAAAGTTCTGAGGTAACAAACATCTAAAAAAACTGTTGAATTGAGAACCTCCTTTTTGGAAGTCAGTTAAAAAGTTTGGGGTAGGTGTGCAAAGAAAAAGAAACGCTCGTTCATCTTTCTACCAGTGTGTCTCCACATTAATCATAATGAAGTGGCGCTAAGTGCTCTTCACACTACCGTCACCTGCCCGCTCGCCTAACTTGCTGCTTGCTGTTGTGTATGCACCATTAGTTGCATTCTCCTGATGATAACATTATGAAGCTCAGTGATGCTTTGTATGCAATTTAAGCCACAAAGCCGCATTGCGGGTGCGCACTCAAAACTCAGGAGATTCAACAGATTTATTACTTTATGAGCGAAATACAGCGTTCTGATAACATTATTCCGCTCTTCGTGTAATGTTCACGGAGATACGTAATTTTTGTACGCTGTGTTTATTTTTTAACCGACTTACAAAGAAGGAAGTTATCAATTCGACTGTATTTTTTTGGTGACTGATGTTACCTCAGAACTTTCGACATGGTGAACCGATTTTGATGACAATTTTTTTTTATTTGAAAGCTGGTGCTTGCCGTGTGATCCTATTTCAATTAATTGGTCCCAAATATTTTTTGCCTAGAGTACTTCCTCCTTTTTTGTAGGTTTTAAAAAATAACAACCAATATACATGCTCACCCTGGACCCGGGACCCGGACCCGAGTATGTCCTCAAACTGCGACCAGAACCACCGAAGGATGGGCAGCAGCGTCCTAATAGTACACGGTGAACGTACTGCGATCCCCAAGCCGCCTGCCAAGCGTAGAGATTATGGCAACACCCCTCTCTATGAGGGAGGCCTTTGTCCAACAGTGGATGTTAATTGGCTGATGATGTGATGTGATACATGCTCAAAGGTAGCGTTTAGCGCTACAACAGGGATCAAAGATCAAGACGGTTACTAAGCATATAACAGACAACTTGTTTATTCAAAGCAATCTTATCCAGGCAACTGTGCAAGAATAGGAACTAAAACAGTACTTATTCTCATAGATAGATACATAAAACTCTTTAACAGTCGCATAAAATGCACTTTTCAATGGATACGTGTATCAATAACGGGGAACGGACGGGTGGTAACGGCATCCATTAAATTGATTGCTACGATTTGATATCTAGCGTTTGCTCTAAGACATCGTCCTACGGTAGCGAAAGTTGTGGCAAAGCGATGCCACGCGCCACGACTCCGAGAGAAGATACCAAATGTCGTCACTGCATCACAAAAAGACTGCACTGCCATTTTAAAATAAACACCAGAGGCTCTATTTTTAATCGCTCGTAGAACTTTTTCTATTCCCATAAGCAAATAATCACTGGTGATTTCAAATGCAAGTCTAGTCTAGTTTTTGGTATTTTTGAATCACTCGAATTCTGGGTTGTCGTAGTTCTGTCAGACTTTCTATCGATAGAAAGCAAATTCGAATGATATAAACCACTCGTAGAGTTACGAGTGATATGACTTGTTCAAAAATACGACTTATGGGACTTCGTTCGCAAGTAAATCACATAGCATCAAAAAATTCCTACAAGCGATTCAAAAATAGAGCCCCAGACAGGTGCGAATCGGACTCGCTCACCGAGGGTTTCGGATCCGAAATTGTGTTTTGTTTCATTCTGTTTAGAATCTTTAGCGCGTGCCAGACTGGCAGTTAGCCAGTGTTTATTATTATTTGTTGTTTTTTAGAGTGTGTACTATAATCATCATAAGTTTGACGCTTGTATGTATTACTGGTTTTATACTAGAGTAAAGACAAACATGACTTTGGCAAAATTGCGGCAACACCGCACCGAGTAAGAGTAAAAAAAGTAAGTAAGATTTAGTAAGCTCATTTTCCACCAATCGTTACTGAGCTTTATGAATTATCTGAATGATCACCGTGGCAAAATGCAACTTATGCCACGGTATTTTTCCTTTCATTATTGAATAATATTTGGCATGTTTCTCAATGGACTCCTACGCCCCAAGCAACTTGGCTGACCCATCCTAAAAGTTCGAGCAATACGCCATGCACAACTAAAGTTGATATAATGAAAGTAATAGTCTTTCAAATCGTCCTCGTTGTGTCGCTATATTGTAGGTAGATCAATTTGAGCGTTTCAGATTGTATGCAAAAACCACATCGCATCGCATCGCAATTGAAAGCATTCTGTGGCTCTTCTAGGACAATGGGTTTACAAATGGTCATGTGATATAAATTTCAGGTATTATGAAAGGTTTTTTCTTGATTCTAAATATTTTTCTAATAATGTACTATCTAGGATTCGTTTCGTTTTTCATGCTCAAAATATGAACAGACTTTAGTGAAATAATGGAAGGACATTTAATGGTTTAAGGTAGGTAAATAAGGTCTTTCTTTATTCTAACCTTTATTTCAATCGTTCTTAAGATCTTATTTGTTTAATCGTTAACCGCTTTTTCATTCCGGGCGTTGCGTATTTGGACAGTAGTACTACATACTTAGGCAAAATTCTGCCAATACTTTGCTTATACATAAACTTTAGCACCATTGTGATAGGGTTGAAAATAGCACAAACTCAAAGCAGTTTTCACGTGGAATGCGTGAGGGTACCATCTATCTATCTGCAGATAGCAGTTACCATCCATCCAGATTTGTCCGAATACGTCCGTGCTTTTAGACCTTTGTCCGGACATTGTCTCGCTTTGTATTTTTTCCGGCTAACTTGGGAATAAAACTAAATGACATTTATTCACTAAAAATATTTTTATACTTAGTTCTTCTATTTAGCCGTTTTACCTACGTTTTGCCTACGTTTACCGGTATGTGGATTTAGTCATAAAAATAAATGTGTAGTATAAAAAAAGTATTCTATTCAATGTTCAATGCGTGATCAAAATTAATTTTAAATTAAATTGATTGGTGGTAGGTGGTATATATTACGTTAATATGTCAAAATAAAATTAAGAATTTGAATAATATTTACGTGGTACCTATGTCACAAAGAACCAGTCATCGACATAGCTATTAAAATTTGCAAGTTGAAGTAGCAATATGCAGTCCATATCGCTCGAAGAACCGATAACCGATGGGGAAGAAAGGTTCTTGAGTGGAAACCACGAACCAGAAGACGCAGCGTAGGTAGGCCTCCCACTAGATGGACCGACGACATCGTGAGAGTCGCGGGCATCCAGTGGATGCAGATGGCAGGTTGTCGTTCAGTGTGGAGGTTAAAGGGGAGGCCTATGTTCAGCAATGGACGTCTTATGGATGATTATGACCTATGTCCCGAGAAATAATTCGAGAAGAATAAAAACTGTACCTATGTCAAAGTATATAATCATTAAGTTAAATTAATAGGTATATCAATATAAAATATGGGACGATGTAAGTCTTTAATCTGTTACCACTATTACGAGCACAGTGTTTGAACTTGTGACTGAAATTTCCTGATTTCCGGATTCTAATTGTCCGGCTCTATGTCAGATTTTTAATTTTTTATCGATAAATAAAAATAATGATACGGTTTACTACAATATTTTACATCATTCTTGTAAATTTTGTCTAGATTTGTTCATAAATAGTCCAGATAAATTTGTATGCGTTTCGATAAATTTCAAGCTTAGAGGTTTGTTCATATTTTATTTCTATCAAGAAAATTGATCTAAAACGTGCGTTTAAAATAATGGTCCACTCAGAAATATGATTAAATTTTTTTTTTCTACCTTTAAAATGAACATGTTATATTCTTTAAAAAAATATCTATAAAGCCTTTTTGATCCTTTTAGAGCAACTTAATATGGTAACCCTGGTCACAGATATGAATGCCACGTTAGTCATTGGCGCGGTGTGTAGTCAATGTAGACGTTTGTTCATTAGCGCATATAGTATCAGATACAAATTAATCGTTTGTTTAATTCGAATATCCGTTTCGGATTAATTACAGACTATTAGAAGCTGTTTAGTTACCTAATTTCACTGTTGGTATTCAATGATATTTGTACTAATTTAATTATAATTTCGTTTATAATAAGGCTCTTCTTTCATGCTCAATATCTAAGTGAAAACTGTCAAACTGTGTGAACTGTCAACTGTCAACTATGTTGTACATACCTAGACATCAATTATATAGTTCACAATGCCACATTTACGTCAATTTAGACGTTATAGTGTTCAACGTCCCTTGCTTGTCCGATAGGGCATCGTAGCATTGGCATCGCGCAGCATTGTGGTTGGATCGCGGTCGCCTTACAACTAACCAAAAAGTCTGCGCAATTCGTACCGAGTTTTGCTTCGGACATTTTTTGGCAGGATTGTGACTCTAAAGGTATTTTATCTCTATGATACGGGCCCAATAATTGCATTTACTCATCCTGTTGGAGGTTTATACAATTACTAGCTGCGCCCCGTGGTTTCACCCGCGTGGTGATGAAAATTGGTGATCCGCGTTTGACCACCAGGTCGCCTGTTAGTAAGCGACTATGTGGTCAAATATGAAGCACACAAACTTAGAAGATACCTATTCACTCTAGGCCCAGATTATATCTCTCAGGAAACAAGGAAGCCAGGAAGGAGGTTGTTCCAATCCTTAGCCGTATGGATTAGAAACGTAGAATCAAAACGTTCGGTAAGTATTCAAGGAAAGTCCACAATGTGTGTAGTGGGCCGATTTCCTACTTGTCCTGTAGTAGAAAGGGGATGGTAATATAAGGTTGTGTAGCTCCGATGCACATTCTCCGAAATGAATCTTATAGAAACTGTCAGACTCGCTACTTTACGGCGGTGTTTTAGACTGAGTATAAGTATAAACAAAAATACTCTTTTTAGTTTTGATATTGAGAATCTCGTGTATTATACTCATAGTTTCTATAATTATAAGTATATAACTGCGATACGTGAGCCTATTAATCCAGCAATAAGGCGTGGAGATTTTGATCACAATTTATACTATGTTGAAACATCGATTTGATCACTCTAGAGGGCTTAAGGAGGATTACCTACCCGTGGTATGTGTACTATGGATACAAGTTTTGTTACAGGTTCATTTTATTTCCCACTTATGTTCATTAAAAAGCGCGAAATGAGAGTAGGTACAGCCAAAAGGAAACCGGAAGACGCAGCGTAGGTGGCCCTCCCACTAGATGGACCGACGACATCGTGAGAGTCGCGGGCATCCAGTGGATGCAGATGGCAGGATGTCGTTCAGTGTGGAGGTTAAAGGGGGAGGCCTATGATCAGCAGTGGACGTCTTATGGCTGATGATGATGGCAGCCAAAAGGGGTATTTTATACTCATCATAATGAAAACTTTTACTATGGGACCAACTCTGAAATCATGAGACAACTATCAGCTGCTCCAAATATATTTTTTCGATTTTAAATTATCGTTTTATTTAGAACAGCTAATTTTTTTTCGTGATTTCAGGGTTGGACCCATAGTGAAAGTTATTCATAATGATGGGTGTTATGGGTCTCTTTCGGTTTTGTACACTCTCTCCGCGTAACCCTCAATAGAGTCTTTTTTAAACAATATATGAAAAATGTATTTTTTTTTTTTTTTTTTTTTTTATAAGTGCCGATAAAATTTGATGGTTGCCCTTGTTTTACCTGGGATCCCATCATCAGATCCTGACTTGATGCACAATGGGAGCAAATTAGAAGTATACCTTTACAAAAGATTTTTTTATCGGTCAACAGTTGGCGGAGAAATCGGTGAACATACATAAATAAAATATATATAGGAACATAGAACCTCCTCCTTTCTTGAAGTTAGTTAAAAATAGGTAGATACCTACGGTCGACGTATCACTAATACTAATATTGTGTTGCTGTGTTGCCATTTTATTGTTGTTATAGTCCTGATAGTTACAAAAGTGTCCAAGTCGCGAAAGTTTAAAGTGACATTAGCGATACTACTCTATCACGCTCCACACAATTCGAAAGTATTTAAACTAGCATTCTCTCTTCCTAACATTTCTAAACACCGACTCAATAAATCTCATTCCAAATTCCATCCCAAAAACATTATACGCGATCTGTGCTCACGTAATATCCGAAATATCGATACGATGCTAACTTATTACGCCATTCGTTCATGCATAAAACAGGGGGTCCAGCCCAAAGCTGGCCAAGCATAGGCCAAACGGACCCTCTGGCCAAGGAGAAACGCGCCAGAAACTAATAAGAGTTAGGCACCTTGACAACAAACGTGATATTATGATAAATAGCACACCCTCGTCAGGGAGACGTGGGGCTGCGAAAATAACGTACAGCCAAGCTTACATGGAAAATGGGTTAAGTGATTAGGTATACAAGTGTTTTAATCTTATGACTGAGGCTGTACCTGGCGGTTTCAGGATTGTTTGACGTCATTCTTCAAATATTCCAGTGGCCTTAGTACGAGAACTTGCGAAAAAGTTATCGTTACGTAAACGATAGCAAATGTATGAAAATTTCAGTTTCTTTTCACGTCCAATAGAGGTGCTGTTCAATTTTTTATACATTTTGCTATCGTTTACGCAATGATAACTGTTTCGCAAGTGTTCCTACAAAGGCCACAGAATGTCTTTGGATTAATCGATTTGCGATGGTGGCCGAGCGGTAGCAGTAACGTTTTAAAATCTGATAGTACTTGGTTCAATCCTCGGCCCTGAACCAATTACTTATTAGTAATTAAATAAATAAAAAATCATATGTTTCTCAGCAAACCCTTTGATAAAGTTATATGATTATTTACGGGATATTTACCGTGGTAAGGTTGTGGAAGGGGCTCCCGATATTTCGGCGGAGTTACAAGCACCATGTTCATGTGTCTTCCCGTGAACATGGTGCATGTAACTGCGCCGAAATATCGGGAGCCCCTTCCACAACCTTACCACGGTAAATATCCCGTAAATAATCATATAACTTTTGTGAACAACCGTGATAGTTTAAAACAGTGTTTAACAAACCCTTTGATACCCATATCATGATGGTAGATAAGAAAATTTTATACGCCATCATGGGGCATCCGCCATATTATATTTAGTGTGACGTCATTTCATTTTTCGTATTCTTCTCAGCAAATCCTTTCATTTGATACCCATAATCATGGGGTACATAAAAAATTACTGGTCCGCTTTTGGGAGTCTGCTATATTGGATTTACAATGACGTCACGTAGTTAACTATAAATTGTCATCCAAACTAAAATTGTATGCAAAATTTCAGCTCAATCATCATTATCATCATCGCCTGCATCCATCCACTGCTGGACATAGGCCTCTCCCAATGCACGCCACTGAGCTCGGTCGGCAGTTCTTTGCATCCAGTTTTTACCCGCCATTTTACGCGGTCGTCACTCCACCTGACAGCAGGGTCTACGTTCGCCTATTACTAAATAATAATAATTATAAATAACAATTTCGTTTATGTGCATTCGAAAATTTCTAAAAAAACGTTAACTCATTGATTCCGAGCTAGTAATAAATACTATGTTTTAGTCAAAGGCAAAAAATGTCACGGTCAAAGACACATTTGTTGTGAACAGAGAAACGCGAAACTCAAAGAAATGTACTGTAGAATCTAGCTGGGCTTCGGACCCGACTCACGAGTTCAACGCCTAATTATGGACTTCGATCTTCCACTCCAAGAATCGAGTTTGTCGAATTCCGGCATCTTGAATTTCGAGTTCTCGAGTTTCGGTAATTCCACAAAAGTCGAGCGAAAGTTTTGCAAGCCGTATTTAGGGCGTGCGTTTCTGCTACGTGATATTTTTTGAAATGAGAAATGTAGGATCTGTTGATTAATGAAGTTCTTGAGTTTATGGCGAACTCAAACTCCGTTTTACACTTGATAACTTTGTGACACTGATAATTATTATATAACTAGTGCTGATGCCCGCCACATCATAAAATTTCATTAAAATCGGTCCAACCATTTCGAAGTCCGTATGGGACCTATATACATACATATGTACGTACACACATATATACTAATACGCTTTCAATCTGAACCTGATTGGCATTAAACGCTTTTACCCACAGTTTTTATATTAGAACGGCTGTCAAGGCATTTTTGTAAGCAATTTGTTGTAGCCAGTTGCACCCATACAAAAGAAACGTCAGTCATTCGAAATCAGTTAGCAACTGTAATGCGGAGTTCGACGCGATGACATAAATAAGAATGTTCAATCAAAGTTCTGTCACAATACCTGGCGACAGATTTTCATTCTCATTTCCGTTCTATAATTATTATTTTTTGTGCTTTTACCCATCAGTGTGACTGAAAGCTGTAAAAGATTTCGGTGTCAAATACGAAAGTAACTAAATAACTTAGGTATCATATTGTAAACTTGGCATACCTACTTTACTTGGTATCTTATATCAAGCACAGGGATCGTAAGGTCGTAGCTCCGGGTGACATGATACCCTCATCGGGACTCGGTTACTTAGACCGCAAGTAAGGGATCAATTTAATGTAGAACACTTAGTTATGTAACCTGCCTAGGTATAAATACTGATGGTTTTATGTTCGTAGTGATAAAATATGATAAATTGTAAACCATTACCACGAAGTGATGAAATTTGGGACGATAGAATTGATCATTGATATTTTAGAGTTCCAGTGGATGATGGCAGGCTGTCGTTCAGTGTGGAGGTTAAATGGGGAGGCCCTTTTTTTCGGGGTGGAAATCCTCCTCCTCATTATACCCCCTAACCCCCAGTCCAGCTTTAGTGCTTGCAAGAGGGCTCCGGGATCTCCAGAGGAATGCACCGGAGCCTTCAGCACTGCGCTACGGCTCCTCCCGAGACAACTTAAAGGGGGAGGCCTATGTTCAGCAGTGTGGACGTTTTCTGGCTGATGATGATGATGATTTTAGGGTCATGTATCCAAAGGGTGTAAACGGGACCCTATTACTAAGCCTACGATGTTTATCTGTCTGTCCGTCCGTTCTTCCTTGTAACGGCTGTATCTTTCGAACCGTAATAGATAGCCAGATGAAATTTTCACAGAATATGTAATGTTTCAGTGGATTAACTAAGGAATAATAATAAAGTCAAAAGGTAAAAACTTAATGGGGGGTCCCGTTATATTTAACGTATTTTTTATTTTCTCTAATCTTCAAAAAGTAATACTCGTACGTACATTTTTATAGTGAACACTACTACAGTAGGTACTTCTGTGTGTACACTGAAGTAAAACTATTAATAATAAATAATGGCCACCTGCGAGTAGATGACAACTTTCTGTTCGCCACCACGTGGCCTTGCGTGGCAAGCAGCGGTTGTTAATTGGATGGGTGACCGCCTGGGCGTAATGTTGTCTTTTTACACAACTTTTTGTATTTTATGGTGGATGAAGTCCAGTGGATGAAGATGGCAAGCTATTTTTCAGTGTAGAGGTCAAAAGTGCAGTAGGTGTCTTTTGGCTGATGGTTACGGAACCCTAAGTCCGCAAACCCGACCCGCTCTTGGCCGGTCGTTTTTTTATGCCATAGGTGGCAAATAAGCAGACGGGCCGCCTGATGGTAAGCAGTCACCGCCGCCTATGGATACTTGTAACACCAGCAGAGGCATCACAAATACGTAAACGACCCTTTAAGACTCTTTTAACTCACCTTTTGAAGAACCCTATATTGTAGCTTCTCGGATACACCGCGGAAGGTAGCTCATTCCACATTTTGCAGGTATGAGGCAAGAAAGATCGTGTGAATCGCACCCACTGATCTATGATACGTGGATGCACTTTCAAACGGTGGTATTTACGAATACGTACTGATAACCTAACCTAACCTATACCTACCTAAAAAACATGCCGCAGGTGGCAAACAAGTCAGCGGGCCGCCTGATGGTAAGCGATCACCGTTGCCTATGGATACCTGTAACACCAAGGGTATCACAGATATGCTGCTGACCTTGAAGGACACTATTAACAGGTCTTTTGAAAAAACCCAAAGTTACTCGGAAATGCTGCAGGAGCTCATTCCCTTTATTGCAGGTGTAAGTTAAAAAATATCGCGTAAAACGAAGTGTGTGTTTTCCACGCCTAGATGTAGGGTAGTTGAAAAAAAAATACATTTATACTTTAAATTTGCAAACATAGCCGCCTAAGTGCGTAGCAACATCTGTTTCGCTGGGTAGCCTCCCCGGCATGATAATTATTTAGTTTTTACATAAAAATATGCTACATTATGAATATTATTTAGTCGTAGATAGTAAACTGTAAAACACTATTTTCTAATAAACTCTTTTTACATTAATATCTCTCCTATTTCCTTCCATTTCTCATGCTCCATTGCTACGACAAAATGTAGTCTATTATTGTGTTTCATAGATTAATTCACTGTAGAGCTGGCACGAGATGACACACAAATAACACAAGAAATCCCCCCATTTTCTCCTCCATTAAAACACTAAACAATATAAACGAAAACACCCCAATTCCAAATTCCTTTGAAACAGCCATAGTAGCCACTGCATTATCTACTGGGGGGCGATTTATCTCAATTTGATTGCTTCCGTGGCAATTAATGCGGCCCCAGACAGGCTGGTGGGCCGAAGTGGGCCAAACGAGGACCGTACTAGGCCAAAGGAGGACTAAGTTTAACGGTCGCCAGAACTGCATTGCGGGCCGTAGGTATGGTTTAAATTATGCATAGCTTGCAAGAATGTCCTGTACGTTGGCCGGGAGGTGGAAACTGCGTTATAAAAGGTGTTTTGAATACGACACTGCGGTAACAAATTTTTGTAATGTTTATTAAATACTCACTAAAAAACAACATCTTAGACGAATATCAAGTGTCTATAAAAAAGTTTATTCACTTCCGCAAAGTATCGCCTAATACACGCAATACTCTTAAAATTTCATCATAAACATAGAGCACACTCTAGCTGTTTTAAATAGTGTCATGACATACCTACATATAATATTTTTCAAGGAATTGGCATGCGTATTTTTTTTTAGAGCTTCAGATAATATTTTATTTCGCAACAAAATTTAGCGCTAGGTAATAATATAATGTGTAATAGCCAGCTAGGTATAATGTGTAATTGCCAGCAATTGATAGGGCCTATACTCGATTCAGCTTGTGTCTTAGGGTTGCCCTTGATATTTCAATTTCGGTACCGCATTTCAGTCATAAAAAGAAAAAGAAAATAGATTCCAATTCTCTATAATGCCAACTATTTTCTATAAAGAACATCATCAAGTTCGATTTAATTGTTTACTGACGTTAACTATTAGTTTTAATAAAATTACAAACATAATTAATTATAGGTATGTATATAAAGATATAGTTACTATCAAACTAAGAATTATAACTGTGAAGTTTTAATAGTCTGATAATATGATTTGAAATTTAAGAAATATTCAAGGCTCCAAGCTCTTCGCCTAAAGAGGCGTTACCAGCAACAGTAGCAAAAGTTTTCTGTGTAAATGTAGAGACATGAGCCGTTGTTTTGGTGGCTTCGATGCGGTAAGTACACTTTCCTGGGACCTCAGTAGCTGTTTCTTTTTATTTGAATGCACTTAATAATTAAATGAATAGCTATGAAAATAATTTAGACTCTGTTGATCGACAATAGACGCGGAAACAATATCTAGGCATATTTTTTTTGCAAATAATTAAAAACCTACTTACTAGAAGATGGGTCATATTCAATGAACAGGATTCATCCCCTGATTTTTCATCTTTACATACTTTCTTGAAATTCTAGCGAAGTGGCGATCAAAAATGCAAGCTCATTTCTATTTAATAATAACCGGCAAGTGCGAGTCGGACTCGCGCACGAAGGGTTCCGTACCATTATATATAAAAAACGGCAAAAAATCACGTTGGTTGCATGGGAGTCCCCGTAAATATTTATTTTATTCTGGTTTTTTTTATGTGTTGTTATAGCGGCAACAGAACCCCGTTTACCCTTTGGGTTGTTTGTGTATTCTTTATTTCTTATTAATGGTATACAAAGTGTTAAAAGCTAGTGTACGTAATCCTAGTTTACAACAATATGATAATTTTTATTTTGTTTAACACGTATATAACTTTTATAAAAACTTACAACTTGTGAATCACTAAATAAATAAACTTGTCTTTACGGCAGTAAGAAAAACAAAACATTACAAATAAGCAGCTTAAAGTATGTAAAACTTTAATGTAGTAGGTATTACATTTTATTTTTTATGTTTTGGGGGTTACCCTTTGGGTACGGAACTCTAAAAAGGTACTATCGTAGGCTGTTCTAGTTTACGCGCTCTCGTGAAAAACATGTCACTTCGTTGTTGTTTTGTTGATGTTCTTGTTGCTTGTTGCTGTTGTTGCCATCTTGTGTATTTTAGAGATTTGTTGTGTAATAATGATAGATTATTATTTATTAAGTGTTCGTTAACGTGCATGAGTGTGAACAAGTTATATAATGAAACGTAACTTTTTATGTTATTCCTCTAGTAAGTCTTCACTACCTCACTGGGGCATGGCTTGGACTTGATCGTGACTAACATCAAAACTTCTCGTCTTAAAGGATCGGCTTCGTGATCTTTTAAAACTTGAAATTATTGACTACTCCAAAATTCTATAATACTTCATTGTCATCATCATTTCAGCCATAGAACGTCCACTGCTGAACATAGGCCGATTGACTGCCTCGGTGGCTCAGTTGGTAGTGATCCTACTTTCTGTGCTTGGGGGCGTGGGTTCGATTCCCATCTAGGACAAACATTTTGTGTGATGAACATTTGCGTTTGTTCTATGTCTGGGTGTTAATATCTATTTAAGTATGTATTTAAAAATATATATGTATGTATATCAGTCTCTGGCAGCCATATTACAAGCTTTGCTTAGTTTGGGGTCAGATGACCATGTGTGCAATAATGTCCCAGATATTTATTTATTTATTATTTATTTTATAGGCCACTCCCTCACCATCTCTAAAAGGGCCGGTTGGAAGCGGCCTGCATCCAGCGTTTTCCTGCGGTCTCTCTTAGGTCGTCTGTCCATCTTGTGGGTGGACGTCCTACGCTGCGTTTACCGGTCCGTGGTCTCCATTCGAGAACCTTTCGGCCCCATCGGCCATCTGTTCTGCGTGCTATGTGCCCTGCCCACTGCCACTTCAACTTGCTAATCCGGTGGGCTATGTCAGTAACTTTCGTTCGTCTACGAATCTTGTCGTTTCTGATTCGATCTCGTAGAGAAACCCTGAGCATAGCCCTCTCCATAGCTCGTTATGCTTTAATACTTGTCACTAGGTAAATAGACAAGAATTGTGGAGCCACAATTCTGACATAATATAAAAAGTTACTTTCCATGCTAGTTGCCATTCTTATGTAACTTAGAGAAATAATCATTATAAATTAGGACACAATAACAATTGCGATTGCGTACCATTTTCCTACAGCAGAATCATCAAAAAATACAGTTAAAATTTATATTATAAGTATTAGTACAAAACAACCCTACTCTTCCTACCCTGATTAACATTTCCAAGGGCATATTCACCCTTCGCACTCTAACAACAGTTATAAAATCAAAATTTAATACCATTTCCGATCCGACCTTGCCTAAGCCACCCATACTACGATACCGAACGCTTTAATTTGCTGCTAGCGCCATCTACATTCACGCCTCAAACACCAACAAAACATGAATGAAGCAACGCGCGTGCGTACTTCACATCGATCCGCACAACCCCACACCCCCACGTAAATAATGTATTTGACACAAAAATTTCTTGCGTGCAAATATTTTTCGACGCTTCTGACGTCAATGGATTCCAAATTCAAATTTTTATTAGCATCTCAAATAAGCACGCTTATACTTACTGGTCGAAAAGAGTTTTAGCAGAAGTTATATCTTTAACTTTTTGCACTGTAGGTCATTTAATGTACTTAAATGAAAGTACTATAAAACTAGAACTAATTAAAATAAATTATTAATAGGGTCTTATTATTTCGATAGGCCGTAAAGAACATTTTATTCGAGCATAAAATTTTATTCGGAGTCGGCGCAGTGGGCGCGTTGTTTCGCCATTTTCCCGCCAGTCGTGGCGCCACAATCGCTGCAGCCTCTCGGGCGTAGCTGTCAAAATATTTTTACGAAAAAAGAGTTTTTAATCGTAAACAATGGTTTTGTAAACAAATGAAATCGGCTCATTAATTATTTACATTGTATTTCGAACTAAGAACATTGATATTTTCGTTTTTCGTCTAGTAACATTATTCTAACCTCTTTTGTTTCCGAGGCAGTGTACTGTATCGTAATTTGGGTCTGTAATGATGCTTAGGACGGTTTTTGCTGTGTTTTTCTTTATTTTCGGTGTATGTTACGGAAATCCCGATGCTAAGAGACTATACGACGATTTGCTGAGCAACTACAACAGGCTCATTCGACCTGTTGACAAGAACAATAACACGGTGCTTGTGAAGCTTGGCCTGAGGTTGTCTCAACTTATTGACTTGGTGAGTATTTTTTATTGCTTTTTACTCAAAGAAGTAATCATAACAACAATTGTAAATTCCTGAATCAATGATGAACAACACTTAATTGTTCACGCACTAATATCCTCAAAATCCTCATTTGTCTCTTTTTTACTATTTGAAATGCAAGCCAGTTCGATATTTAAATAACTAGCTTTGATATTGTTACTTCCTTGATTGTCATATTTTGGAGTAAAAAGTCCGTTCCATTTTTAAATAACATGACAGTTATGAGATTTCATGGTAATTCTAATTTATTCGGCATGCTAAACACATCGATTTAAATGTACTACGTACGCTAAACACGACAGATAATTATTTATGTATTTTCATATTACCAGCTGGTACTTGTATTTAGATTTTTAGCAAATTTGATTTATCTCGAAGAAAGCTGTCAAATTAATGATCGAATTTCCAAGCATTACGAGTATTTATTTTTGTTGACTTTTAACTTTATCCCAATTTCTTAGTGGAATTAATAGTGGATTGGGTGGTACAGGTCGGCTGTACACAAGACGATTAATCTAACGAAGCGATCTAACCATGGATACCAAACTTTATATACTTTGTTTACTCACCATAATTATCAATAATAATAATATTAAAAACCAAATTGAAATGGAACCAAATGGAAAGCACCAGCTTTCAAATAATAAAAAAAACATCAAAATCGGTTCATCCAGGAAAAACTTATGCGGTAACAAAAAAAAAACATTCGAATTGATAACCTCCTTTTTGGAAGTCGGTTAAAAATAGCTCTCGGCCGAGGCCGCGTGAGATCAAACGAGACCATATCTTTATATTAACTCTCGTTCCCGGCCTAGATCTCCGGTGGGTGTAAAGCCCACTCTATATACGAGAAATACAGAGAAATCGCGTAACTGCAATTTGGAGTGGCACTAGCAAAGACAAAACAACTCCATGAAATGTAAACCTTATATTATGAGTCATAGAGCAGAATTTTAAATACGAGGTAAAAGTAACGAAATTTGTATGATAACGCACGCCGCTTTGAGGTTAACGCATATTTTTTCGCACCGCATACGCACCGCTTTTAACGGAACTGTTTTTGACTATTAGCTAAGAAATGAGCACCATAATTACCACAGACACGGTTGACAGTTGTGAATTACCACAGATAAGTAAATCATCATCAACAGCGCTGATTGACCTACTGCAAGATATAGGGGAGGCCTATATCTTGCAGTAGGTCAAGTAGGTTTGCCATTCTCTTCGGTCTCTCATCAGTCGCATCGTGTCATTTTGAAATCGGTTCAGGTTCTGCCGACCTAGTCTCGCCTTTTTTGTCAATATTGTCCGCCATCTTGGGGCATCCGCCATATTGAATTTAGTGTGACGTCATATTATTTCTCTTAGCAAACACTTTTATTTGATACTTTTGATGCATGTATTAATGTATGTACCTGATTATTGTATGATAATGTACCTTCTGAAAAGCTCTTTAAAGCTTTTTTATTTGTAAGACCAACTACTAGTGCAATCAAATTTGTCATCCCCACTTCACATGCCATCTTGTATTTCTGTCGACGTCACCTGCCCAGTGACCATCCCTGAATTAGCGATATTTATCGACACCTCTGTGACCCACACCTCAGAAGGGATCAATGAAACTCATATATCACGATACACATTTATTTACGCTTCAGGGCACAAAAAATTAAAAAATCTAATTACATTACTAACTTTAGATCTATTTACGAACGTGCTCCTCCAAGAAGTAAATTTTCCTAAGCTGGCTGACCATAGTGAAAATCGTTCATCGTGATTGCACGATTTTCACATGGTCACATTTGACATTTAAAAAAACTTCACATAATGCGCACAAATGATTGTGACAGTAGACGTTTTTAATTTAGTAAAGTATTCCCATAACAGCATATGAAATCTATACCTATTACTAGTCTGTGTTGATATTTGTGAAACACCTCATTTATCAAAATCGGCGTTTAGACAGTAAATAGGAACTTATATACACGCTAACCATTCAATTACCCTTCTTTTAATTTGCATGGTCGGGTACGGGTAGTAACGAGAATCGGCTCTCGTATCTCGAACATTTCTCGCAAGAGTGTGTAGAGGGCTTTATACTAATGAAATAATTGGATCCCCGAAACTAACAACAAAGCAATTAACTTAGTTTAACTAAACAAATACCTTATTTATGCCATTTGTTTCAACAATCTTCCTTGCAGACGCCTTGGGCAGTTACTTGAAAGGGCTGAAACATTTGAGAAAGGATTCCATTGGACAAGTATTTGAAGAAGTTGTTTGCATGGGACTAGCAGTTATAATCGGTTTGGATTAAGTAACCCCTAGGGGTCCTATTGTAATGAGTTCGAAAAAAGGTTTTGGGGGTCTGGGGAAATGTCACAAGGCCATTCGAATGGCTTAGCTTAGAAGGTTTTGGATTTTATATTTTTACTAACTGTGCCCCGCTTTGATCAGTATCTTCCAGTTTTTTTCATTCAAGTTTATCATGATTTTTGGAATGGAAATGATAAACATAACTCAGATTTTTAAGAAAACGCAGAAATCCACAGAAGTTGCGTGAAAGTGAGGCTGGACTGTTTTATAATCTTGTGTTAATTCAGAGTTTACAATTATATGAGCCACAGCTATACTAAATTGAATTGAATTTGTTAAAAGGTTACAAAATTGAGTGCAAAGAAATAATCACACACATTTACACCCAAGCTATCGAATTTATAATATTAGTGTGATTTGATAAAGTAGGTACACAAGATTCCTATTTGCTCAGAATTTCTTATGAAAAAAAATGTATAACACCATAATCACGTACGAGCGTTTGTATGGACAGTATGACGTGTTGACTGCTCGAGGTACCCAATATACTATATGGTGAAATTTTAAAAGATAATGTTTTAATTCAGTATTTTCAAATGTTATTTCCGATATCAGAGCATTTAAAATGCTTGGACCAAGTTTACAATGGATTCTCGCTCTTTTTCGTGTGAAACTAAAGTAACTCCTAATATATTTGAGTTGTTTTTGATTTTAGGCTGTAGAATTATATTGCGGGGCAAAAGATTTCCTCAGCTTTATTCTTCTATTTCTATTTTGACATATTCTTACAAAGACATTTGCCTACAGACTTATAATATTAGGTATGGTAAATCTATTAGATATAACAACAACTCGCATAGCTTAGAATGGGATTTCTTTATAACTCAAAAACCAGTTTAAATTTACCAACTAGTAGACTGGCTACATTTTTAATTTCATCAGATATAATTAAAGCCCTCCAGGCGATCCGTATTCCGCGCGGGCTTGTCGCTAATTTAACTTGTCTTATTTGTGTTTGACCTGCTAACGAACTGACTGACACTATATGTATACGTCAGTATATACTGTGGGGTGACTTCGGTACCAAGTTTTGATATGTTGTCATGTTTTATAACGAGTATACGTAAGTACTTGAGTTTTATCTGCTATTGAAATACTGACATAACTGTTTCTTAGACGAATCTCTACTATACTTCCGCTTCCTAGACTAAGTGTATACGTCAGTATACTGTGGGGTGATTTAGATCAGTATGGACCTTTCTACTGTATCAAGTGTTGATAATATAAGTTGTCATGTTTTATAACGAGTATACGTACTTAAGTTTCACCTGCTATTGAAAGACTGACATAACTGTTTCTTAGACGAATCTCTAGTATACTTCCACTTCACTACACTGACAATAAGTGTCTACGTCAGTATACTGTGGGGTGATTTAGATCAATATAGACTCTGCTACGGTATCAAGTGATGATAAAGTAAGTTGTCATGTTTATATAACGAGTATGTACTTGAGTTTTTACCTGCTAATGAAAGACTGACATAACCGTTTTTTAAACGAATCTCTAGTGTACTTCCGCTTCACTAGACTGACACTAAAGTGTTTACGTTAGTATACCATGGGGAGACTTAGATCAATATGGACTCTTCTACGGTACACGTGATAATCATATAAGTTGTCATGTTTATATAACGAGTATGTACTTGAGTTTTACCTGTTAAGAGTGGGCCTAAAGCAAAATCTTCAATCTTTGATTAGATTTTCACAGTAGTAAATCATGTCTAAAATCGAAAAAAAAAAATACGTTAGGAAACTTCAATATATAAGTAAAGGTCGACCCTGACGAAAACATGGTAGGATAAAATTTTCTCGATAGAAAACCATCACAAAGTTACCTCTAATTTTCAACATTTTTGGTTTGCATTCTGTTTTGGTACATATTATTGAACAATAAATTATGTAAATATTATCACTCATGTATAACCTAGAACTGACCCTAGCAATTTTTAAAAATATTGTCTATTCTATAAGCTATGAGAGTAGAAAGCACTTGGCGCTTACAACATTTTTAATCCGCGCAATACGCTGTCTTTCGTCTCGCGTGACACAAGCTTGAGGCATCGGTTTGTTGCACCGATCAGTAACCATCGCTCTGTTGAGACGGGTAGTCCATGTCAGTTCAGACGTCGAGTACGCAAGCTTGGTTCCGCGCGTCGTCGCGCCGCCCGTGTTTGTTATCCGTACATGCGCTGGGTGTGGCGAGATGCGCGGGGGAAATCAGAATTTATCCTGCCATTAGGCCCACTCTTAACGAAAGACTGACATAACTGTTTCTTACACGAAACATGAGCGTACTTCCGCTTCACTATACTGTCTACGTGAGTATACTGTGGAGTGACTTAGATTACTATCCTGTCTTCCAAATCCACAGTACATAACGAACGGTTTTTATTTTTAAAATATCATTATTTCACTTTTTATGTTATATTCTTTTATACATTGGTCATTTCTAGTGTTAATTAAGTCCTAAAGGTATCAAGAAATAATACATAAATACATTTTCAAGCTCAACACTTATACAAACTTGTAGCTGCTAAGGTAAAAAAACTAATAAGTTATAATATTATGTTTGTGGAGTCAATTAAATTTACATTATTATGTATTGTAACCTTTAGTATCAGTATAACATTTTAGCGATCTAAAATTGGATAATTTAATTAAGAATGGTGATGTTCGTCGTCATAACATTTACCAGAAGACAAGTAACTATTTGTCTTTTACCTGATAATAAAATGAATGATAATATACTTACCTACTGTATTCGTTAGTATACTGTGGGATGACTTAGATTAGTATGGACTCTTCCACGATATTCAATAATGATGTAAATCATCATGTTACAAGTAGGTACTTGATTTTTACCTACTAAAGAATTCAAAGTCAAAGTCAATTTTTTTATGTGCGTGCCAATGGGTATACAATGTCTTAAAATATAAAATGATGAACTGATTTAAACTATGGCGTGGATCCATCATGACTTGATATTTACTGTTCTCAAACATAGCAAGAATATTCACAATAATATCACGAGAGGATGTACGAATATCCGAGCATATTTGAGTAAATGTTTTATTGGCGGCGTTTGTTTAATTAAATAGGTACAGTACAAAACCTCACAAATTCCATTAGCTTTACTGACTTTAACAAGTCAAGGCGTCAAAGTAGAGTTTAGTTTGAGCGAATTTAATCCCTCTTTGTGTAGCGTAGTTAACATTCCATCTTCGTCAGGACCGACGACGTCGAATACTTGGAATTTGTAAAACTACTTTATAATATGTGTACCTTCATACCTACCATAGTATACCAACATTATTTTTCACTTATCACAAATAATTTCAGACGCAGCGTAGGTAGGCCTCCCACTAGATGGACCGACGACATTGTGAGAGTCGCGGGCATCCAGTGGATGCAGATGGCAGGATGTCGTTCAGTGTGGAGGTTAAAGGGGGAGGCCTATGTTCAGCAGTGGACGTCTTCTGGCTGATGATGATGACAAAAAAATTATTTTGCACCTACCTTGTTTATTATCGATGCCCACTGAGAAGGATGGTGTCCAAGAAAAATTAAACCAAATATCACTACGACCATATTTCAATACACAATTTCTTTACTGCGACATATGTATGCATGCAGACCTTAATTAACATGTGTTCTAGGCAAGCGTGATCCATCGTAGGCCGCATCATCGCTTAACATCAGGCGAGTTGGCGGCCAAGCGCAAGCCTATTTCGCTATTAAAAAAACCCCAAGAAAAACATGTTTTTGTATCACTTCTTAAAATACATGTAGTACATATGACCCTGTAAGGGTATGGCAACAGAAAAAACAGAACGGTCTATTTGATGAATATCATTGTGTACTAACATTTTGATTCTAAGAATTTTTTAAGAACATTCGTGAATCCATTTTCTTTATGTGTCTTTTATTTTATTTGGTAGCTTATTGTATATTTTTTGTTTAACTATTATGTACAATATGTCCTCTCCATCTCTTCCGGGTCTACTCGTATTCTCCACTGCTCCACTGTTATCCGACTGCTCTGGCAATATCGTCTGGTCTGTCCAGACCAGACAGAAAACAAACAGAAAAACTTGTGACAAGTTTTCTCTCGCTTTAAGACCAAAACGTGACTAAAATTGTATTCGCATTTCGCATACTCTTTTTCGAGTTTTAGCAATTTTGGTCATTCTAGTTTAAGTTCGTCTACTTCCTTTATTAAGGTTTCGTACCCAAAGGGTAAAACAGGACCCTATTACTAAGGCTCCGCTGTCCGTCTGTCCGTATGTCCGTCTGTCACCAGGCTGTATCTCATGAATCGTGATAGTTGGACAGTTTAAATTTTCACAGATGATGTATTTCTGTTACCGCTATAACGACAAATACAAAAAAAAAATATTTAAGGGGGCTCCCATACAACAAACGTGATTTTTTGCTCGTTTTCGCTCGATATTGATTACGGCAACAGGTAGACGCTTGAAATGTTCACAGAATATTTACTTATACATTCACTTTAAAAATATATTATTATATTAAAATAATATTTAAAGGGGGCTCCCATACAACAAAAGTGAATTTTTGTCAAACACTGTTTTAAACTATCACGGTTGTTCACTAAAGTTATATGATTATTTACGGGATATTTACCGTGGTAAGGTTGTGGAAGGAGCTCCCAATATTTCGGCGCAGTTACATGCACCATGTTCACGGGAAGACTGCAGAATGCAGGTGTGTCATGTGTCGGTGGAAAGTGTCATGGTTTAGTTCCACTAAATGCTACTTTAATCCAATGTATTAAACTTTATATTCTTCTTTAAAAACAAGCGTTGCTTAAAAGTAGAAAAACTACGCTACTAAATTTGTACTCACAACTCTTGAATACAATTTCTAGAACTAAGACGATACAATTTTACTTCACATCACATCATCAGCCAATTAACGTCCACTGTTGGACAAGGACAACACCCCTCTCTATGAGGGAGGCCTTGTCCAACAGTGGACGTTAATTGGCTGATGATGTGATGTGTGATGTTGGACAAGGCCTCCCTCATAGAGAGGGGTGTTGCCATAATCCCCACGCTTGGCAAGCGGCTTGGGTATCTCAGTACGTTCACCATGTACTATTAGGACGCTGCTGCCCTCCGGTGGTTCTGGTCGCAGTTTTAGGACATACCCGGGTCCGTTATACACATACAATTTTACTTACTACCTTAAAATAAGTTTGGTTTAGAAGTCATTACTTTCGTAGTATTGTAGACGATCTCGTTTTATTGCCTCACCACACCAAATAAAACTAGTGTACTTACTCGACAACAAAAGAACTAAAAGAAATTTTATTCCCACACCAAGTCTCACTACGACTGCAAAGGGTCCTTAATTGAAATGGAATTGACGTTTACAGCCCGCCATGGGACTCTAATTGCCGTGCAGTTCGCCGCGGAAGCCATTCTCGAGCGTTCTGGAACATTCTAGAACATTCTAGGGGCAATAGTGAATGTTCTAGACGCCTCTGTCCGTAACACAAAAGTTTACGGCGTTTTTATGATCGACGTTCCGTCGGTTGGTTTTAGTTTAGAAATACTTAGTGCGAGGGAGTTTTTCATTGGTTGCTTGCTAATTGATTGGGTATGTTTTAGTACTCACTTGGTTTTTGATTTTCAAAAAAAGGAACCTTCATTTCATAGGAAAGAAAAATCTTCAATAAAGTACGTGTCTAAAGTTCCAGTTCACAGATCTTACCTACATATGTTGCAGAAAGAAATATGACACACACTAAGGGCCGATTTCACCATCAACGTGAACGCGATCAACGCAAAACTAAACTGGTATAAAGTGGCTTATTGAGTTCAAAACGTCAATTTGGGTTTCACCAACATAAACTTAACTGCGATCAGTTTATGAAACCTTAGAGTGGCGACTTCTTCAGCAATCGAAATGAATAGAGAGATAGATGTTTTTTTTACTGTGACTTTTGCTGTTGGCCATGCGGCCTCCACACTTGACCTCCTTACAGCCGGACTAGTTGGTGAACGCAGAGGGCGTTGGGTCAACATGATTAAGATTTTTGGGCGACAAGCGCAAGGGCACCTCGGAGGTATGAGCCTCGGCTTGGGCCGTCACCGGGAGTTATTTGGATGATCAAGAGATAGATGGATGGCTGACTGGCTTATATACACCCCCCTCCTAAGGCTTGGCAAACTTGGTTGTATCATGGCGGCTGGCTGGCTATTATTAGTGAATTTGCAGACAGGCGTGACGTCCATTTTGTTACACTTATTATATCCAAAGTTATCAGCGTCAGCCAGAAGACGACCACTGCTGAACATAGGCCTCCCCCTTGAAATTGTCAAATCTATTTCGAAACATACACGTCGCATCCTAATTTTGGCTATCTCTCGTCTGTGATGTTTTGCGATTCGCTTACAAGAAGTTTTGTTTTTCTTTTAGGGTGTACTCGCACTAGATGCAAGCAGCTATTTCACATAACATATCATCACCCAGTAAACGTCCTATGCTGAACAAAAGCCTCCCTCTTAGAGAGGGGTGTTGCCATAATCCCCACGCTTGGCAGGTGGCTTGGGAATTGCAACTGATTATTGCATTTGAATAAACAAAAAGATCTGCGTAATAGTAATTTGCTAAAAAAACCTAAATTTATCAACGCGCTCACAGTGCTCTCTTTTGTACATTTTTAATATTTTAAATGATAAAATTTGCTATGTAGTGATTTAAATGTAAAGTAACGGCAGATTAACTAGTAAATTATAATAAAGTAAAAACTAAAAACTAAAGGGGATCCCTCAAACGTTATTTTAACGTAATCTTGTATTTGTTCTAATGTAAAATGGCAGTATTTGATGTGTTTGCGCAAAACTTTCGGAGGAAAAGTTTGTGAATGGATTTAGTTATATTACTAACATAAATAAAGAATTTTAATTTATTTTTGTTTTTTATTATATTCTTTCATTCACTATTTAATTTACAAACGCTAAAAATAAAATAAAAAATACACAAAATATTTCAAACATTTGTATCACTTGATCTGTGGGAGGACGATTGCAATTTGATACCACCAATCCCCCCACAGATCCATTGCTATCCTATAAATATATACCTACCTAAAAACTACCGCTAAAATAAAGGAAAATAAATAAATATAATAAGTAATGTTATGGTTGACTTCTTTTATATTCGCCTTGACAAATATGCCTATATTTTTCGTTTTATATTTGTCTATCCAGATACTTAAAATTGTCGATTGCTTTCTGTAACACGACTCTGAAGATCTTATTCAATTCAATTCATTTATTATCAAATATGGGTACATTAGTGTACACTTATAAACGTCAACATTACATTTTTACTTGTGTAAAAAATTAATTAATTATTAATCTTTACTGAGTAGATAGATGACTCAATATTCAAACGTCAGAGATTTCGGCACTTGAGGTATTCTAGTGCGTTGTTACCTTAACTGTCATCGGGTAAGCGAGACACGTCTCTTTTGAACGACAACTGTAGACGGTTACCATCATAGTTACCATCGCTGTAAAGCTAGTTGCCAGACAAAACGTGCGACGTGCAAGTTATACTGACAATATGATTAATTCTAGCTGAATGTAAACCTTTGTCTTGATAAGGATAATCTAGTTCAGGGTAGGCGAACCTTTATTGCTTTATTGCCGCGTGGTGATGAAAAACAGTAATGATGATAATGATGTGAAGTAGCCTATGTGTTAATCCAGAACATAAGCTCTATTCCAAATTTCATCTAAATCCGTACGTATTACAGCGTGAAGTAGTAACTAATATACACACAAACTTTCACATTTGCGCCTCACGGTTTCAACCGCGTGGTGATTAAAAATGGTGATGATGATGAAAATTAGCCTATGTATTCATCCAGAACATAAGCTATCTCTATTCTTAATTTCATCTAAATCCGTACAGCCGTTTCAGAGTGAAGGACTAACAAACATACACACACCACATCACACACAAACTTTTCACATTTATAATATTAATTGTAAAGTGTGATTACCAAATATCTACAGAGTAAAATGTATCCCAAATTCCTTATTGTATTAGAAGCAACGTAGAAGCGGAATTACACTAGAAATTCATCAGAAAAACAGTTTTGAAAATGGACTTCCGCAAAGTAACGCCTGATTCTATCAACTAGTAATTCACCAATTTTACAAGAGATGGCGCTATTTTAAAATAAGTACAGCGTGACGATGGCGTGAGTCTGAGTTCATGATTTTTGTTTACCCAAAAAGTACTCAACGTGCCTAAAGAAGTTTTCACTTCAACAATGTCTACGAAAATAATTGTGTTAACATTTTAAGCGTCACATTCACAAGCCTACGTACAAAAATATAAGTATTTTAGCAGGATGCACAGGTTCAGCATACATTTCAGCTTATCACAGGCCGTTAGTGGAAATATGCAGTTACGTTTATGCCGGCCATACTCACATACTAAGCGAGAATAGCTTCCCCGAATGGCAACCGTTGGCCTTCTACAGTCAGATTGGCTGCATATCCGGACAGTCTCTGTGCGGATTATGCATAAAGTGGAATGGACAGACTGGCTGTGCAGAACTTACGGGCGGCTGGTTCTTGTACGCTTGAATTTATAATAACTGAATTACATACGATTGGTCTATTTTTGATGATTTAAAAATTATTTACTGAAAACCCTTTTATAAACACTGTTTTAAACTATCGCGGTTGTTCACTAAACTTATATGATTACTTACGGGATATTTACCGTGGTAAGGTTGTGGAAGGAGCTCCCGATATTTCGGCGCAGTTACATGCACCATGTTCACGGGAAGACCCTTCCACAACCTTACCACGGAAAATATCCCGTAAATAATCATATAACCTTTTATAAACGTTTGTTAGATCAATGCTTTTGCACGGTGCGTGATCGTTTCGCGATTTTATTCGCTGCGCTATTTTATGTTAATGTTATAATGATAATGGAAATGTTTATTACTTAAAATGATAATTGTTTTAATGACTATTTAAGGCCAACTAAAATGATAATGATTACTTATAACAATTATGGTGATTGTTAAAATGTATCGGCTGGACATATTCGATGTCACCCTCATATATATGTATTTTCCTGTATTTTCCCTTTAGTAAATTAGTTATTTTAAGTGTGAAAACTGTCTTGCAAACTATTTGTAATCAGGTATACGGGTTGCCTTGATACAGGCTTTGCCTAGTACGAGTAAGGTAACCAGCAGGAATTATTTTAAGAAATTTAGTAAGTTTTTTTTTTTATATATATATATGTAAGTACCAAATATTGGACGTCCGCCAGGATAAACTATTGGGATCTAAAACTTTAAGTAAATTTGTACACAGTTCTAAGCAATAAACGTTATTCTATTCTCTTCTCTTCTATGCGACATTAAATCGCATATACACTAGAGATTCGTTATAGAAACAGTTATGACGATGAACTTTCGCAAACTAACGCCTGAATCAACTGCAATATAAACATTCGGTTTTAGGGTCCTTTTGAAAAGTTGTTTAACCCACAAACTAAATAACTCATGGACGATCGTTTTGATCTGGAACAATCTCAATACCATAAAATAAAAAGGAGAGATAAACTCAAACTTTTAGAAATAATCTAGTTTAATAATGTCGTTCTGCGAATAACATACTTTCCGGCATCTTAAAAGATTCAGGACTTATTTCAGATTCATCGCTTCAAAACCCTTTAGTTTTCTCGGGTTTTCCCGGATATTTATGTTTTCTGAAATCCAAGAACTTTCTGAAGCCCATTTTCAGCACCTAATTTATTTCCGAAGTCTTCGGATTGTGGTATATTTTTCTTCAGTCTTTTAGTTTAAGGTTTTGCGGTTATTAAGTTCAAGTTTAAGTATACCTTAGGATAACCTGATGATATTTTTTTTTCTTTATTTTTTTTGTCACTACGCCCCGGTTCAATTGCGTGGATTACTCATTACACCATAAGCTATCAATCTACGAGTCCCGTTAAAATCCCGTCTGTCCAGCCTTTTTCCATCCATAGGGGAGCGAGTCCATAGGGAAAACATACAAAGACGAACACACACACACTCATCCTTATTTATTTATAAAACATTTAAGTATCGTTTAAGACCTGACGCAGTTTCATTATCTTAAACAACGATGTAACCCCAAAGCTTTCATGAAACCAATGAGCTCAAAAGGCTATAGAAGTTTAAAGCTTATCCAAATTCCAATTTACATCTTACACATTCAAATTGGCCGTTGAATATTCGACACCCAGACACGAGGTGCATGTAGAATCATGCATGATGTTCGATTGAGCTCAGAACTTTGTGAACTTTGTGCGACAAACTACAGTATTCATGTGTCATGGGTTGGGTGATTTTCATGTTTCCAGTTGACTAGCGTAGGCTGCGTATTGACCAGAGTCATCGACATAGCTATTAAAATTTGCAAGTTGAAGTGGCAATAGGCAGGCCACATCACTCGAAGAACCGATAACCGATGGGGAAGAAAGGTCCTTGAGTGGAGACCACGAACCGGAAGACGCAGCGTAGGTAGGCTTCCCACTAGATGGACCGACGACATTGTGAGAGTCGCGGGCATCCAGTGGATGCAGATGGCAGGATTTCGTTTAGTATGGAGGTAAAAGGGGGTGGCCTATGTTCAGCAGTGGACGTCTGTGGCTGATGATGATGAGGCTGCGTAAAACCGAGGTCTAGTTTGGTGGAATCAAACGCTAGCTTATCGAGCAGACGTTCTACAGTTATGATGACTTTATTAAATTTAAATTGTTATTAAATAAGAGGCAGCAATGATTTTAAAGCGCCCCGCGGTTTCAGCCGCGTGGTGATAAAAATTGTGATGATGATGATGAAAAATACGACCAAATATACCTTCACTAGTCGACCGTTCCGGCTTCGCACGGGTGTATGCTCGGCCTTCGGCCTCGCTACAAAATATTATATAGCCTATGTCACCCGGGGATAGTGTAGCTTCCCAACAGTGAAAGAATTTTTCAAATCGGTTCAGTAGTTTCGGAACCTATTCGATGCAAATAAATAAACAATCATATCTTTCCTCTTTATATTATTAGTATATATTAGTATACCTACATTAATAATTCATAAACTTCAAGTCAAGTCATCATTCAAGCATTCAAGATTTATCAAATTTCTTTCCACATAATGATTATGAAAATTAAAAAATGAAGTTTTTATTATTGAAACTGACGTGGTTTTCACACATTTTATTTATGTTACACGGGAATTACTCACGTAAGATGTGTGTGCAAAGCGAGACGCAGCCGCGCGCGTGCATTCACCTTGAAAAAGGCCGTCTAATGCGGTTGAAACTATAGTCGGAGTAACCGGCTTAATCTTACGTGAGTAATTCCCGTGTAACATAAATAAAATGAAGTTTTTATCTTTGTTGCAGAATCTCAAGGACCAAATCTTGACTACAAACGTGTGGCTTGAGCATGTAAGTACAGTAATATAATCTTGGAAGGGTCGACCCTCCTGAAGTAGTTTGAACTTTGATTGATAATGTATAGACTCTATTAACTCCATTTTCATATTTTTAACAGACTTCCAAAAAGGAGGAGGTTCTCAATTCAACTGTATTTTTTTTATATTTGTTACTTCAGAGCGTTCGACAGGGGGAACCGATTTTGATGATTATTTTTTACTTGAAAGCTGATTCTTCCCGTGTGGTGCCATTTAGTTCTGACACTTTTATGAAAGCGTTTTTTTTTATTGATAATTACAACTTGTCTGTACAAAAAATTAAAATGCCCTATCACCTTGAATGCAATATACCTTTTAGGTATATTACGTCCTGGCAGTAAAATCACCTGTACAATAATCCGGGTAAACGCGTCCATTGCTCTTAACCACTGAGATACGGTAATTATCCTGTCTACTTTTTATTTTATACCAACATTAGTATAGCCATTAACTATGATTGTCAGGAATGGGAAGACCACAAGTTCAAATGGGACCCCCTGGAGTACGGCGGAGTGAAGGAGCTCTACGTCCCGTCTGAACACATCTGGTTGCCGGACATCGTTCTATACAACAAGTAAGAACATAACCTAAGGTTGTTATGATTTGAGAGCAATGGTGGCCGAGCAGTAGCATGTGCGGTTTACAATCTGAAGGAACCTGGTTGATTCTCGGCCCTAAACAAATTAATTATTTAGTACTATTAAAAAATCTGTGCAGTTTCGATGTCATCGCTCAAAGACGGTGAAGGTAAAACATCATGTAAACTAGTATGTCCAAGAAACTCAAAGAAAATAATATAGCATTTCACTAACAAGCACTGAGTGAACATGGTGGAATAAGGACCAAGACCTTGTCTAAGAGTAGGCCTTGTGTCCCAACTGTAGGAATAGATAGGCTGATACGTGTATGTTATTATTAATTCCCAAAATCATTGTTTGAACCTGTAGGTAATATTTACTTCTGATACAGATATTTAAATGCATATTTGGCTGAGTATTTAGTATTTCCATATCATCCTCATCACCATTTTCCTCCTGATGTTGAATATATAGGTTACCTCTTCAGAGTAGGATCTTTTCCGGTCGTGTGCCAGCCTCGTCCACTGCTTTCTTGCCGCCTAAATTTTCGTCTAACCAGCGAGCTGGTGGCTGGTGGTAAACCTTTCTGCTCCGCAGCCATAATTTTTGACCGCTTTGGACCACCGTCGATCGAGTTTACACGTTAGGTATGCGGTTCAGGAGAGAGATGTCAAACATGGCCCGTTTCGTCGTCTATTGTCGAGTACTCTCCTTGCCTAAAATTTGAGTTCGCTCCGACTTCTATCATTTTCTTTTGATTACTAGTCCCAAAGACTAGTTGAAAATATTCAACGAACGGAAAAACTAAAATGAAAAAAAAAATCGTTTGACTAAACAAGTGGACACTGGACAGTATTTTATTTTTAGGTCTCCTTGGTGGACTGTATGTGTTCGTCGCTTTTAAACCAACTTCTAAAAAGGCGGAGTTATTAATTCGTGTTTTTTTTTTTAAATGTTTGTTACCTTAGAACTTTTGACTGGGTGAACCGATTTTGATGATTCTTTTTTTATTTGAAAGCTGGTGCTTTCCATTTGGTCCCATTTCAATTTGATCTAGTTCTGATTAAATGGTTTTTTTTATATTGATAACTAGCTAATGCCCGCGACTTCGTACGCGTAGCGCAAAGTAATTAGTGGGTGGACGATTAGACTGACATATCCAAATATAAATGTTACACTAACGAACACGAACGGAACTTTAAATAGGCACAAATCCATCGGATTATTTATACTGAATATTTTATAGATAATACCTACACATATGACATGATTGTAGATTTATTGCTCTCCATTTTAATGCGGATTGTCATACTATCGTCATAGTATGATTTTAGTCTAGTTTTAATCTGACTCGATACAGGTATCCCGACATGTCCATAGTTTTAAACATATTTCAAGCAAATAATATATTACTTTCACTGGTTAAATACGTTGGAAGTGTGGAGCCATGGAGCCAATAAGGAAAAAAAATTGGTATAAGTCAAGCGAAATGTCATGCATGACAAACGTTATTATTGAATTATTAGTAAATAGTAAGTAGGAAGCATGGAGCGGTATCTATAATTAATCGCTGTTATTTAACATTACTCCGCGTAAAGACTGCCAATCAATGATGTCTAAATAGTTTTTGCCCGCCTTCTGCGCCTCGACCCTTCCAACAACTAAACCGATTTCGTTCACCACCATAACATCCAAAATAGCTGCTAATCATAGATCAGTAACAGATTAGATGCCGCGAGTTCACCTACTTTGCGTGTCTGTTATTGGTCTTAAGTTTGATCCTGGCAAAAAAATGTATTCATTTTAATCTCCGTCGACTTGGTATATTAGCACGTCAGAAGTCAATACAAAAATAAACGTACTTTAAATTACGCCATAATAAACTGTAAAACCTCTTCAAAAGCAGTTGGCTGTCCTGAAAATAACAAACACAAAAAAAACTATTTGGTGCAGTCTATCGGAAGTTATGCGGGTACATACATTTCGGCGATTCGTTTTTATTTCATCATCATCATCAGCCAGAAGACGTCCACTGCTGAACATAGGCCTCCCCCTTTAACCTCCACACTGAACGACATCCTGCCATCTGCATCCACTGGATGCCCGCGACTCTCACAATGTCGTCGGTCCATCTAGTGGGAGGCCTACCTACGCTGCGTCTTCCGGTTCGTGGTCTCCACTCAAGAACCTTACCTACTTCCCCATCGGTTAACAGTTCTTCGAGCGATGTGGCCTGCCCATTGCCACTTCAACTTGCAGATTTTAATAGCTATGTCGGTGACTCTGGTTCTTTGGCGAATATCTATATTTTTATTTACATATAGATTATATGGCAACAGCCGCTTCAGTCTTCCTACCTACCATGTCTGCGAGTAGAAGTCTGTCATTACGACAACATTACTATAAAATAAGCTAGATGGCGTTATAAATAATTATTAAAAATATTTTTTTTTACTATTTATTATCATAAATTAATATAGCCTATGTTTCAATCAGGTATTTTATAAGCATATTCATGGAAACTGCTTTGAAATCCTTCTAGTAGTTTAAAAGATGTGCGCGGACAAACAAACAAACTGACAGCCGTCAGATTTGTAGTTCCATAGTTTGAAAATAGATTGCGTACTAAAACGATGTTTTGCGAAAAAATTGTAAATTTGCTTGAACTTTACGAATAATATTATTAAAAACGTAATAAGGTATTCAATAATTCCTAAAATAATGAGTGTAAATGGATCGTAGTTTCACAAATATGAAAAGTGCGTCTATTATAGGTAAATACGACACTTTACCTGAATCACGCAAACGGGATTTTTTTTGCAAGTTAAACCGATATCAGGTATTGCTTCTACTTAGTTAGAAGTCATGTGTGAAGGTATTTGATCTACACATTTATAATATGGTAGGGATTACTGTTCAAGATATTTGACAGTCGCTGTACAATATGTAGTACAAATAATAAACTTAAACGTCAGTTAAGTAGTCAACTGAACAAAATCCAATTGTCCAATTATGCCCGCTTTAGTCGAATACAAAGCAAGCCCCACAAATTACATTTCAACAACCGACATTCGATTCAAAGTTATGTGTAATGGGAAAATTAATTTCAGTACAACGCGGACGAAGTCGGTGAACATTTGGACATTGGCTTGCATCAAATTGCATTGTGAGAACTTACTAAAGTAGTTGTTGTGAAGAGCTGACGGTCAAATTAGTAACGTCCTATTAAACCGAACTTAAAGTTGGACAATCTAATAGGTCGGGGAAAAAGTCTTTTCGTATTTTGTATGTATAAAGTTGTAGTAAAATCTCATCGGTTGTACTGTTTGTATCTGGCTGGTTTTGATATAATTAAAAATATGACATTTTAAAAAAGAAATACAAAAAGTAAAAAGCAATTACCCGCCATTTTTCAATTGTTTTTTTGTTCGATAAAATGAGTGAATCTGACGAAGAAATTCGATATATTTTGAAATTTTATTACAAAAAAGGGAAAAATGCGACACAAGCCGCGAATAAAATATGTGACGTTTATGGACCTAATGCAGTGTCATCAAGAGTAGCACAATGTTGGTTCAAGCGTTTTCAGTCCGGGAATTTTGATGTCAAAGATGCAGCTCGCTCTGGTCGCCCTGTTACGGATAAAGTCGATGCCATTTCTGAAAAAGTGGAGCAAGATCGGTATATTAGTAATTACGACGTAGCTGAAGAACTGGGGATCGACCACAAAACAGTTTTGACCCATTTGCAAAGTCTGGGTTTACAAAAAAACTCGATATTTGGGTGCCACACGAGCTCACTGAAAGAAACCAAATGAATCGTGTGCTCATTTGCGATTCTCTGTTAAAACGTAACGAAACCGAACCGTTTTTGAAAAGATTGATCACTGGTGATGAAAAATGGATCACCTACGACAAGAATGTGCGCAAACGATCATGATCAAAGGGCAGTGAAGCACCATAGACTGTAGCGAAACCCGGATTAACACGTAATAAGGTGATGCTGTGTGTATGGTGCGATTGGAAGGGCATAGTTCATTATGAGCTTTTACCGCCGGGCAAAACCATCGATTCGGATCTCTACTGCCAACAACTGATGAGACTCAAACAAGAAATTGAGAAAAAACGGCCGGAATTGATCAACAGAAAGGGCGTGGTCTTTCATTATGATAACGCCAGACCGCACACATCTTTGGCCACTCAGCAACAATTGAGAGAGCTTGGTTGGGAAGTGTTAATGCATCCACCATATAGCCCTGACCTTGCACCCTCAGATTTCCACCTGTTTCGGTCTATTCAGAATTCTTTGGGTAGTGTTAGATTAACATCCAGAGAGGACTGTCAAAACTACTTGTTGCATTTTTTTGATCAGAAGTCCTAAAATTTTTACAGCAACGGGATCATGTCAGTACTTATAAGATGGCAAAAAGTTATCGAACAAAATGGCACATATATATTATAATTAAATGTAATTAAACTTGAAAAAAATATGTCTTGAATTTGTTTATAAAATACGAAGAAACTTTTTCCCCGACCTTATATTTATGAAATGAAATATATGAAAGCGTAATATTCTCGGATCAGACGAACAAGGGAAATATGGTAAGGTCGCATAAATCAGGCTTGATGCTTTTGGTCAAACTCACTCTGCAGACGTCTTAGCTGCTTTTTTTTCTGCATGTAGACTATTAGTTAATTCATTGGTAATGCTAGAAGTTTATTAGTGTGCAAGAAAAATTAGTAAGTGTGCCGAAATTACAGTTATTAATCGACTGACATTTTGTACGCGAAAGATAATTGTATAAGGCATATTCTTTTTTATTTTTCTGATTTCAGTTAAACACCTTACTGAAAATGGGCGATGCCTCTCGGCATTAAAAGTTGAAGTAAAAGTTAAAAAAAGGAAAAGGTTCTATGTTCCACTTTTTTTTTATTGTATGTTCACCTATTTTTCCGCCAATTATGAATTGATTTTGATGATTTTTGTTTGGTAGGCCATACTTTAGAGGTGGTCCCATATAAATTTCAAAATCGGTTTAGTTGTAATATAATATGTCATCTAAGTAAACGAAATTACGTATTTACAAAATTTGGAGCCGGTTTTTTTTTATTAATTTTTTATTATTGCGTTAAGCGTTTTAGCGGTATCGTGAAAAAAGTGGGTGAAAGACAGACATTTTGTACGCGAAAGATAATTGTACAAGGTTTTTTTTTTTAATTTTCTGATTTGAGTTAAACACCTCACTGAAAATGGGCGATGCCTCTCGGCATTAAAAGTTGTCGGTAGAATGCGGAATATGCATGGACGTGGCCAGAGTATTAACGTGACGTTGATTATGTTTTTAGTAACTTGTGCTATGGGCTTGATTAGATAAGTTAGTGTAGTCGTGTAATCAACAAAATTATTTAGGTAGCCGTCGCACCACAGCTCGACCAGTGCCCGGTTTCTGAAGTACTTTATCGATTGTTTATCTATTCATTAACACTGTGGGTTCCATAACTTTACAAATTTCCGAATACGCAATAATAAGTTATAGGTACTTCTGTTAGGTTTTAAATATGGTTATTGAATTCGCGAGTTCGACTTTCCTAGTACTTTATTTGAATCTCATCGTTTCCGACTTTCGCTATGAGATTATCTCTCACGCAACATCAGTTAACTTCTAGAGCGGTGTTGTAATGAGACTAAAATTCAAGAAAATGAAAATACTGTTTTCTTTTGATTATTTTTAAATACATGCATCAATTTGAAAAATGTGTGACGTCACATCTGGGGGAGGGGGTTCTGAAAATGTGACAAGGACGGGAGAGGGGTTAAAAAGTCCTAAAATTCGTGTGACGTAATTTATGGATGGCCCCCAACGTAATAAAACTCCTTTTATTTTATACTTCCTTATATTTTGAGCCATACCACGATCTCTATCAATACATTGATGATTACAATTATTTATAACCACAGTTTTAACGTTTGCGCATCGTTAATTGAATTTTCGCCAATTTGCGATGTTTACGTGATGGATTAAAATTAAATTCGATATGTTTCATGTATCAAGAGTTTTGTTTTGTCGATATAATATGTGATATGAGGTGTAGCCACATATTTTGTAACGATAGTTTAGCATCAATCAATAAGTAATTTTGACAGACTACCGGTCAAAAATCGTCATGCCGAATTTTCTTTATGAGAGCCCAGTATAAAACCGAATCGATCACCTGACTGATCTAATGGCAAATTTGCAGACCCAATGCTTAGAGAAGCGCCCAGCTGTGAGAGGTATATGAACGAAATTTCAGCTACACGATTGTACATTTTTTTTAATGATACTGTGTGACGAGACGAGCGAAGTCGCTCGCCTGATGGCTCTTCACGCTTGCCCATAACAGCTCAACGCCACTCAGAATTTTGAACTTCGACAGTTCAAAACCCTGGATTGCAATGCACTGCGCTCGTCACCCCGAGATATAAGATGTCAAATCTCTGTGTGCCCTGTAATTTCGCTGGAAACATTGCCCTTCAATCCGGAACATAGCAGTGTTTGCACATTACTGCTTGGCGGTTCAATAACTGACAAAGGTGTGGTACTTCCCCAGGCGGACCCCTGCATAAGAGTCCTACCACTACGTATTGAGGTTATGTATAACGTCATATTTTTGCTATTTTTGACATACTACATACATATAAACAACTAACCTACCGAGCCTTCGTATCGTCATTGGCTCCGCTGTGAACTAGCTGTTCTTTTCTAAGGTGTGCCGATGTTTAATTACCATCACATACCGTACAGTGGTTACCGCTTTGATTAAACCTAATGTGTACTCAAAGGGTTACCAGTACCAACATATTCATGGTTGATAACCCACCGGTAATCTCAAGACGACCTTTATTAATATAGACCCCGCGAGTTCACCTATTTTGCATCACAGTGGCATATCTTAAATTGGATCAATACGCCAAGTACGCCAAGTACGATGCATATATTAATTCTATTTCCGTTGTATTGCCTAGCACTAGCACGTCAAACGTCAATACAAAAATGTTGAAATACTAAACTGTAAAAGGTCACATGAGCCTTAACTGATGGCCTTTTGGAAAAACTCAGAGTCTCACAGCGGGCAATGGAGAAAGCTATGGTCGGAGTTTCTTTGCGCGATAGGATTTAAACCTGAACTTTCGCTGAAGAACCAGAGCCATCAACATAGCTATTAAAATTCTCAAGTTGAAGTGGCAAAGAGCAGATCACATTGCTAGAAGAACCGATAACTAATGGGGAAGAAAAGTTCTTGAGTGGACACAGCGTAGCTAGAGCTCCCACTTGATAGAACGATGACATCGTGAGATTTGCGGGCATCCAATGGATGTAGTTGATAGGCTGTCATTCAGTATGAAGTTCTATGTGGAGGCCTATGTTCTGCAGTTGACTTCTTCTGGCTGATGATGATGTATGTGGTTGTTGAAACTAAAAACTCGAAAGCAGTTCTCGTTCGAAAGTAGGTAAACTACCACGAAATTGCTACAAAGTAGTGGGTACAAAAAATGCTGTACACTGGGTGCTATATACATGCGGTGTCTATAATTATAAAGGTTTGTGTCTGAAACATAGTTATACGAAGCCATCTTATGATGCATGGTTCCATGTATCTGACGTGCATTAATCATGCTGAACGTGGGCGTCGTGGATATAATCTAGGAGGGGGGGGCAAATCGCCCCCTGGAGTAAAATTGTAAATTTATAATTTTGGTAGTACATTATCTCAAACAACGTTCGTCAATTGTTTATTTGTAATATATGTGTATCGTGTGCACAGAAGAGAATTTTTGAATCGAACCCACGGCCCCAAGCGCAGAAGGTAGTTTCACTACCAACTCTACACCGGGGCAGTCAAACTACTAATAGTATTATAGGACTATTCGTTTATAATTAAATATATTTATCACGAACATCGACTTGAAAAAAAGAAGGATTGGTACCAGAAGTTTTTTTTTTATGATATGTATTGGCACCCAGTGCCAAAACGAGCGAAGTCGCTCGCATGATGGCTCTTCACGCTTGCCCATAACAGCTCAACGCCACGCAGAATTTTTAACTTCAACAGTTCAAAACCCTGGCTGGCAATGCACTGCGCTCGTCACCCCGAGATATAAGTTATCAAATCTCTGTGTACCCTGTAATTTCGCTGGAAACATTGCCCTTCAATCCGGAACATAATAGTGTTTGCACACTACTGCTTATTGGTTGGATAACTGGCAAAGGTGTGATACTTCCCCCAGCAGACTCCTGCAAAAGAGTCCTACCACTACAAGAAGTGGTTCAAAATGGTGAGTACAATGATTTCCTACCGGCTTAGTGCTACCGCTACATATTTTGTCAGAGGATGAGAGTATATTTTTAAATCAGATAGTCCTGAATACGTTCATGCTCCAGTTGCATACAAAGAACCGAGTCCCTACTTTAGTCTCATTTGTTTTGCGACAGCGCCCAAAGTTAGTGCCAAATTTTGGTCGAAGTGCACTGCCAACATTTTATGGCATATCGAAATGGATGTAGCATTTATTTATGAGGTATGAAATTGTGGTACAACGAATATTTAGAATTCACAAATCACTACATTTTTTACAGACTTCAAAAGAGACAGAGGTTCTATGTTCCACTGTTTTTTTTTATGCGTTTTCACCACAGAAAAGAGAAGGGAAAAATTCTAACTTCAGTGGTTTTCACCGATTTCTCCGTCAATTATGAATTGATTTTGGTGATCCTTTTTTTGTTTGGTAGGCCATACTTTAGAGATAGATAGATAGATAAACTGGGTTGGGTCTTATATCAAGTCGCCCGAATTTGAGTCAACTGTAAATCTGGGGGGGAGGGGTTCAAGGGGTTTGTACCAAGCGCCCTGAAGCTATATTTGCTGCCGGAGATGCGCTGAAATATTTAAAATATTTTTTTGAAATTACGTCGAATGCATTAAATGGAACGTAATTAACGTTGATTTGTCAACAATTTCGGTTTGCGTTTGTTAAAATGCGTGAAAAGAAACGTGAAGCCGCCATTTTGTTGACACTGACAGATGCTTTTCTCGCTCGTGTCACGCGTCATTCCGTTGCTCTCGAGTTGACGTGAATGTACACTCAGTGTTCTCCTCCAGTTTTGTTTATTTTCGACGACTTGTCTACGCTTCTGGACACCGACTTGATTTTTTTTCTGCACGACCTTGACTCATTCTTATTTGGACACCCATTTTGCATAGGTTCGAAATGAGTGATAGACCTAACACAGAGCACCCCGACTTGAGTAGGTTAGGTTCGAAATATGGTTTCAGAATTTTATTAATCTCATAAGAACAAATTACATATTCACTTACTGAGATTACACGTTAAACTTATAATAGTTGTTATTTGTGCCGCTTAGCGCAGCGTGCAGACTTAAATAGAATAGTTATATTTACAATAATAATATCAAAAACGAATATAAACTTAAATATGTGTAACAAAAATATAAAAAATACAATAAAGTTAAAGAGGGAGGCCTATGTTCAGCAGTGGACGTCTTCTGGCTGATGATGATGAATCTCAAGACAAACAATTATCTAAGCCATCTCATCTTCGACCTTGTCTCTAAGCCAAGAGTACAACACGTGTACAGTGCCATGATAAATTGTCGAGCAGCCTGTTCTGACACGATATGATGTATCATTCCGGAACGTTTCTTGTCAATATATGCTGCAATCAATTAACTGCGATACGGCCTCAGAGTTACTAAAACTTATAAGTAAACGTGGTCGATATTTTTTGGACAGAGGACAAATTGGTCGGGATGTTGATGAGTTTGTTGGTTCAGTGAACATAACATGTCTACTTTATGTGTCAAGATAAATCGATGTAATTTAGATACCTGATAGACTTTACATGTGATTTAGCCTGTATGGTGAGATAAATTGAGTCCAATATAGACATAAGATGTTGGCGGCCAAGCGCAAGCCTATTTTACAATAATAAAATAAAAAAAGATAGATCGAAACTCTTTATTTTATACACTAGAAATAAAAATTACAAACAGATAACAAAAGTAATGTACCTATATTCCAAATTTCATCCAAACCTATCCAGCCGTTTCTGCGTGATTGAGTAACAAACATCCATCCCATCCATACATCCATACATCCATCCATCCATCCATCCATCCATCCATCCATTCATCCATCCATCCATCCATCCATCCATCCAAACTTTCACATTTATAATACCTATTAGTGGGATGTGGGATGAATAGTAAAGAAACATTCGATGCTATCCGAGCGTATAGCATGTGCGCTTTACAATCTGATGGCAAAGCCTAAGGTTGCCTGAAATCACGTGAAAACGGCTGATTGGATCTGGATGAAATTTGGCACAGAGATATATTATAGTCTGGAATACCACTTAAGCTATTTTTTGAAATTTTGTGTTCCTGGAGCGGGTCATAGTAGTGAGGCCGAATAACGAGATTACACTCGTGCGAAGCCGGGGTGGGTCGCTAGGTTATTCATATAACTTTCTTGCCTTGTATTTGTTTTATAACCATTCATACTCGTAATTCCTCATAACCGCTTCACCGTCTTCACTTAATCCAAATCATCTTCGAGCCATAACCCGCTGAACGCATCACTTGCCTTCTGATAGGTTTATAGCCCTGTCATAAACTGGCTATGTCTTTCGTGGTCTTACTGTAGTCACTGTGAAATGTTTATGCTTGTCACAGTATAGTATGTTTATTGTAGAAGAAGTCAGTTAAGACGGATAGTCCAAAGCTAGGCACTGAACTCGTTATAACAAGCTTCTATTGAACGGATTATTGATTCAGGCGTTACTATGCGGAAGTCCATCTTCAAACTGTTTTTCTGATGAATCGTGTAATTTCGCTTCTATGTCGCTTCAAGTACAATAAGGAATTTGGGAAAAATTTAACTAATTTAATTTTGTTATTAAAATTAACTTCATTAACAAATATCTATGGAGTAAATTGTATCCGAAATTCTTTATTACGTAGCACTAGAATTACACAAGCGATTCATCAGAAAAAAACAGTTTTATTGAACGTGCAATGTTTTTATATTAGTTTGTTTGTTTAAGTCATATCTTGCAAAATCAGCTGAATTAGAACCAGTTCCTCCTAATCAATTATGATGAAATGCACCTTTATTCTGGTGACAATATTTTCAATATGGCCGCCAAAATGATAGTTAAAATCAAAAGCATAACATAAGCTTGCATTTTTAAATGTTTTTGAAATAAAAGGTTATTCATTTCAATATAAGCTTGGGTACAGGAACGTTGTGGTAAAATCAACAAGTGCAGTGCTTGTTGGTTTGACCTGTAGCCTGATGATAACCGATAACCTGATGAGTAATAAAGCTGGCATATATTATTAAGATCACTAAGAACACTTTTAGTCCTGAGAAACAAGGAAAACAAGAGAAAATGCGCATAAAATCGTGGCTAGTCAATTATTTACACCAGTAAAAAATACTTTCTAACTACTTTCTAAGTTGAACAAGCCTTCTTCAATATTTTTGGTGAGTGATTTTGGTTTCCTAAAACTATTTTTGTAGTACATTCTGTAAGTAATACACAAGTACATAGTTTTCTTCATTCTAAGATAATTTTTTTTCGGGAAATGTTATTTCAAAGCTAACGATTTTTAATTATACATTTGAGTAATGGTTGCAATTGGTACCTAATATTGCTTATTTTGCAATAGTGAAAATGTATTAAACTATCACGGTTGTTTACTAAAGTTATATGATTATTTACGGGATATTTACCGTGGTAAGGTTGTGGAAGGAGCTCCCGATATTTCGGCGCAGTTACATGCACCTTCTTCCAGTCTTCCCGTGAACATGGTGCATGTAACAGCGCCGAAATATCGGGAGCTCCTTCCACAACCTTACCACGGTAAATATCCCGTAAATAATCATATAACTTTAGTGAAAATGTATTTCTGTTATTCATTATCATTACGCCATGCTTTGTGCAAAAAATCAATTTATCAATAAAGAAAAGTACGTTAACATTAAAATTTCATCACGCAAAAAGTAAAACACTCAAATTCAATAAGCACAAAACAGCTTCACAACTTTATGCATATCTTTATTTTAACCTATAAAATTAAGCCACCACGAAGGGCTGCCTCATTTGCCCCAACATTGGTTTCATTAAAAACTCTTTCACCACCCACCCTTAAACCATAACCCTCAATTATCTTAATCACCCCTTAAATTAGCAACGCTCGTACAGAAGATAAGTAACATCGTGGGGTGAGGTACGACCACCTATGTAATTTATTAACCTGAGTCCTTCAATTTATGCTTATGAATTTTGAGGTGAATTTAATATATACGAGTTCAAAATAGCTTTGAGCAAAAAATTTGAAAAAAAATCTTTGTAGAGTACAGGGCAATGCACCAGCATTACCGTTTCTGTAATCGTAGTACAAGTTTATATGATATGATAGTTTTCGAAACTTTTTATTTTTGTTTTGTTGCATACATTGCTTGGCTAAAAGCTATTCGAAAAACTTTTACCGTATTTGACTGAAGCAACGAATATAATAAATATCTGGGTCATTTTTGCACACATGGTCATCTGACCCCAAACTAAGCAAAGCTTGTAATATGGATGCCAGAGACTGATATACGTACATATATATTTTTAAATACAAACTTAAATAGATATTAACACCCAGACATAGAACAAACATAAATGTTCATCACATAAATGTTTGCCCTAGGTGGGAATCGAACCCACGCCCACAAGCGCAGAAGATAGGTTCACTACCAACTGAGCCACCGAGGCAGTCAAACTAATAGTTCACCCCGAACTGAGACCTCGCGACCCATAAATAATAGTCGTATAATTTGTTAGTTTTAACGAGAACCATAAAAAAGTACTGACCCGTCCCTCATCAAATCCTTGATACCAACTTTAATGAAGCCTCAAATTTGCTCCTTTGATTCATCATCACCATCATTTCAGCCATAAGACGTCCACTGCTGGACATAGGCCTCTCCCATCTATCTCAGCGTTTCCTGTGGTTGAATTTATCGATTCTCCAATGCATATTTTTTAGTTTTTGTAACTAATTATTTAGTAATTATTTTGAAGAATTTATCTTCCTCGCAGTGCGGATGGAGAGTACGTAGTGACTACCATGACCAAGGCAGTGCTGCATCACACTGGCAAAGTTCTGTGGACGCCGCCAGCCATCTTCAAGTCTTCGTGCGAGATCGACGTACGGTACTTCCCGTTTGACCAGCAAACCTGCTTCTTGAAGTTTGGGTCTTGGAGCTATGATGGAGACCAGGTACTGAAATGTAATTTTGTCATAAAGTAAAGATTTTTGTAAACTAAAGATTTGATATATATAGAGCATTTTGAAATATTGTCGACCTTTCTAAACATCACCAAAAAAACGATTTATCAGGTTAAGATTATAATTTAAAAAAACTTGTTTACTAATATGTTATTATATCTTATAGCCTATGAATACCGGCAGCACCAGAGGCATCATAGATACGTTGCCGACCTTTTAAGACTCTATAAACAGCCCTTTTGAAGTTTAGTTACTCGAAAATGCCGCAGGCAATCACCGCGCCATCCACAGATTGCAGATGCGAGGCAAAAAAAATCGCACTGTGTGTGTATTCCACAGATCTATGATATGTGGATGAATTTCAGGAGACTTTTTTATATCAAAGTCTGGAACCAAATTTGTTAGATATGATTTAGGGAAACTGCCTGCGTAAAGTTGTTAGATAGTTACCAACAAACCTTGTTATCATCATCATCAGCCAGAAGACGTCCATTGTTGAACATAGGCCCTCCCCTTTAACCTCCACACTGAACGACATCCTGCCAACTGCATCCACTGGATGCCCGCGACTCACACAATATCGTCGATCCATCTAGTGGGAGGCATACCTACGCTGCGTCTTCCGGTTCGTGATCTCCACTCAAGAACCGCCCTAAAAACCCTGTATAAATGTGTAATTTAAGTATAATCTATCATCATTTTAACCCAAATTAATCCCTTCAGATTGACCTGAAGCACATCAATCAAAAGAAAGGTGACATGGTGGACGTCGGTATCGACCTTCGCGAGTACTACCCCTCGGTGGAATGGGACATCCTCGGAGTACCAGCGGAGAGGCACGAGAGATATTATCCGTGCTGCCAGGAACCTTACCCAGGTCAGTTTGAGTAGGGTAGTCAGCTTTCACCCAACAGGCCTAGCACGCACCATGGAAAAACCGTTTTTATCCGCGCCTAGACGCGACAGAGCTAGAATCAGGATACGTTTCTCTTTCTAGCGATATAAAAACTGTGGAAAGACAATCTGTCCACGGCCCGTGCTAGGCCTGCAGGTGTGGTTACGTTGCGTTACAACGACGCACGCGCAATGTCAAACCGATGAAATCGTAGCATAACAATGCACTTTCCTCAAAGGTAGACAAGAACGCGATTATCTTGGTGGCAATATTCTATATATTCACATGACATTATTAGACTTATTCTGCCTTCCACACTGAAAAAGAGGTAGAGAGACTGGCTACGAAATAGACTCTCCTAGCCGAGGTAGAGCTCGAAGAGTCTATGCTTCATACGTCCTCTATCCTATACGCGCATTTCAAGATTTTTGAAGATATAAAAAAACAGAATGTACTTATGGAAAACCTAAGCAGAACGAATAAAGAAAATAACATTACAATTGCTCTGGAAAATTATACATTTGATTCGAACAACTTTTCAAACAGAAAAACTGAATAGAAAAATAATTGTAAACTGGAAAAGATATATAATTTATTTTTAAAACATGTTTATTTCTCACTCAAAAATAAAATGAGTTTAAAATTGCGAAAATGTAATACAAAGCAACAAAGTAAATAATTCTATGCACCCTGCAGTTGAGCTAGTTTAAAGACTATTCATTTTTAATAATAATAAAGCTTTTGTTGTAATATGGTAGCTTACTTTTTATTACGTTGCTTATGTTTGGGTGCTATTTCCACACCAATTTTCACCCATATCCGTTCAGCCGTTACGAAGAGGACTGGGAAAAAACATTTTATACTTACAAATTGACACGCAAATTTTTGCATGATATAATAATTGTATTAGTGTATTGTGATGTGATTTACGAAGAGCGCTGGCTCGAATTTTCACTTCATCTACCTAAATAATAATGTTCCAATAAAATATACAGTTTCAAGTCAAACCGAAACTAAATAAATAAACGGCTTCCTAAAACAAACTGTATTCACTTCAAACGCAGAACCAGCGTACTTAACGGCATCCCACTTTCATTACGGCTTCCAAGACAACTCTTAAGGTAAACCGCATGATAAATGGCTCAGGCAATTACGTTGCGTATTTCCATCAGTATTCGAGTCACGGCGAGATGCGTGTTAGATGGAACAACAGGCTCACCTTGTTGAGTGTGGCTTGTAATTTAACTAAATAGGAAGAGAAATATTAATAGTGCTTACTTTTAGGCAATTTATTCAATGTAATATTAATGTTTATCGGGACTTATCGCGCATTGTTTTATTTAGGTGATAATTATCAATATAAAAAACCGACTACATAAAAATGACAGAACTGTACCCTTAGTACAAGATTTGATAGTTTTCGAAAACTTTTTTCGTTTTCGTTTTGTTCCATACATTGCTGGGCTGAAAGCTATTCGAAACCATTTTTCGTATTTGAGTGAAGCAACCTATACTGCCGATTACTACCGATTTTAGTTCCGCTAGAGGCGCTTTGCTAAAATGTATGGAACAATACGAAAACGAAAAAAGTTTTCGAAAACTATCAAATCTTGTACTAAGGGTACCGGACCAAATCAAAATCGGTTCACCCTGTCAAAAGTTCTGAGGTAACTCTTACATTTTTATGAAGTCGGTTTTTGATTGTTTTTATTGTATTTTTTTCTATTGAATAAGTGATTTTTATCGCGATGTCAGGGTTAGTCCCACAGTCAGTTTTTGATAATGATGAGTAAAATGACCTCATGCTGGTTCAGGTCTAAGGCAACATGAGATAACCGATTCCGTGCAACCCTGTATACAATCATACTTAACATATATACATACAAACATACCCAAAAATATTAACGAATTCGGATAAAAAAAAAACTAACCAAACGTAAGTAAGGTGGAGAACTCCGCTTCGTTAACCCGCAACCCAATTTCGGTCTGCAAACACAGAAAGTAATTTAAGTATATGAAAGTTTGTATAGGGTGAGCCACCAGCCCTAGTGTCAGTTAGTTAGTTATAATCAGTTTTCTATAGTTGTATTAATATCGTTTTCATGATCAAACTAAGATGGGATAGAAATGGGATAAGAGCATCACTATTATTAATAACTAGCTAATGCCCGCGACTTCGTACGCGTAGCGCAAAGTAATTAGTGGGTGGACGATTAGACTGGCATATCCAAATATAAATGTTACACTAACGAACACGAACGGAACTTTAAATAGGCACAAATCCATCGGATTATTTATACTGAATATTTTATAGATAATACCTACACATATGACATGATTGTAGATTTATTGCTCTCCATTTTAATGCGGATTGTCATACTATCGTCATAGTATGATTTTAGTCTAGTTTTAATCTGACTCGATACAGGTATCCCGACATGTCCATAGTTTCAAATATATTTCAAGCAAATAATATATTACTTTCACTGGTTAAATACGTTGGAAGTGTGGAGCCATGGAGCCAATAAGAAAAAAAAATTGGTATAAGTCAAGCGAAATGTCATGCATGACAAACGTTAATATTGAATTATTAGTAAATAGTAAGTAGGAAGCATGGAGCGGTATCTATAATTAATCGCTGTTATTTAACATTACTCCGCGTAAAGACTGCCAATCAATGATGTCTAAATAATTTTTGCCCGCCTTCTGCGCCTCGACCCTTCCAACAACTAAACCGCTTTCGTTCACCACCATAACATCCAAAATAGCTGCTAATCATAGATCAGTAACAGATTAGATGCCGCGAGTTCACCTACTTTGCGTGTCTGTTATTGGTGTTAAGTTTGATCCTGGCAAAAAAATGTATTCAGTTTAATCTCCGTCGACTTGGTATATTAGCACGTCAGAAGTCAATACAAAAATAAACGTACTTTAAATTACGCCATAATAAACTGTAAAACCTCTTCAAAAGCCGTTGGCTGTCCTGAAAATAACAAACACAAAAAAAACTATTTGGTGCAGTCTATCGGAAGTTATGCGGGTACATACATTTCGGCTATTCGTTTTTATTTCATCATCATCATCAGCCAGAAGACGTCCACTGCTGAACATAGGCCTCCCCCTTTAACCTCCACACTGAACGACATCCTGCCATCTGCATCCACTGGATGCCCGCGACTCTCACAATGTCGTCGGTCCATCTAGTGGGAGGCCTACCTACGCTGCGTCTTCCGGTTCGCGGTCTCCACTCAAGAACCTTACCTACTTCCCCATCGGTTAACAGTTCTTCGAGCGATGTGGCCTGCCCATTGCCACTTCAACTTGCAGATTTTAATAGCTATGTCGGTGACTCTGGTTCTTTGGCGAATATCTATATTTTTATTTACATATAGATTATATGGCAACAGCCGCTTCAGTCTTCCTACCTACCATGTCTGCGAGTAGAAGTCTGTCATTACGACAACATTACTATAAAATAAGCTAGATGGCGTTATAAATAATTATAAAAAAATATATTTTTTACTATTTATTATCATAAATTAATATAGCCTATGTTTCAATCAGGTATTTTATAAGCATATTCATGGAAACTGCTTTGAAATCCTTCTAGTAGTTTAAAAGATGTGCGCGGACAAACAAACAAACTGACAGCCGTCAGATTTGTAGTTCCATAGTTTGAAAATAGATTGCGTACTAAAACGATGTTTTGCGAAAAAATTGTAAATTTGCTTAAACTTTACGAATAATATTATTAAAAACGTAATAAGGTATTCAATAATTCCTAAAATAATGAGTGTAAATGGATCGTAGTTTCACAAATATGTAAAGTGCGTCTATTATAGGTAAATACGACACTTTACCTGAATCACGCAAACGGGTTTTTTTTGCAAGTTAAACCGATATCAGGTATTGCTTCTACTTAGTTAGAAGTCATGTGTGAAGGTATTTGATCTACACATTTATAATATGGTAGGGATTATTAATATAAAAAACCGACTTCATATAAATGTCAGAACTGGACCAAATTGAAATGGGACCACACGGGAAGCCATCATCATCATTTCAGCCATAGGACGTCCACTGCTGGACATAGGCCTCCCCCATCGATTTCCAAAAAGGCTGGTTGGAAGGGAAGCACCAGCTTTCAAATAATAATAATACAGTCGAATTGAGAACCTCCTTCTTTTTGGAAGTCGGTTAAAAACTGTTTCTTTCTTTCTCTTGTTCGAATCTCTTGTGTAGTACAGGGCGGGACAGGGCGTCGGGGAGGCCTCGGGCCTAACTTCAGAGGGCTCATAAAGTTTTACGCGAACTCTACTCTACAGAACTTTGTTAGTGATAGTTGATTGCATCAGGCGTTACTTTGCAGAAGTACATCTTTAAAAACTGTTTTTCTTATAAATCTCTAGTGTAATTCCGCTTCTACGTCGCTTCAAGTAAAATAAGGAATTTGGGATACATTTTACTCGATAGATATTTCTTAATGAATTTAATTTAACTAGGTTCAGTTTAGCGTAACCTGAAATAAAATATTATTATTAAAAGAGAAAATTAACCTAACCTGAAACAAACATTAATTACCTAAAGTTATATGATTATTTACGGGATATTTACCGTGGTAAGGTTGTGGAAGGAGCTCCCGATATTTCGGCGCAGTTACATGCACCATGTTCACGGGAAGACCACAACCTTACCACGGTAAATATCCCGTAAATAATCATATAACTTTATTAATTACCTAATCTTGAAACATAATTTAAAATATAATTTGATTGATGGTAATGGGACCTGCGATAGATTAGTTTAGTAGTAGTTTGATAGTTAGGTATTAATTTGTCCTTTTTTTAATATTACGAAGATGGAATGTTATTTAAGTTACTAAAATAAAATTTATGGTGTCATGAAACAATCTGTATGACGTTAAATAAATATTGATGCAAATGAAATAAACAATTATACCCGTTCCTTTAGTGCACTTTGTCAACGCTATTTCGCCTCTTCACGAGGCATCCTCAGGACGTGTCGACTCTTCGGGCGCTAAGCCGAGAATGAGTAAACCCTTACTCCTTATTGTACTTCAAGCGACGACGTAGAAGCGGAATTACACTAACAAGATATTCATCAGAAAAACAATTTTTTTTTTTGTCAAAAGGCGCATTGAGCTCTTTTGGGTGAACAAAAATCATGATCATCGTCACCGAACACTGTGCCGTGTATTTTAAAACAGCGCCATCTCTTGTAGAATAGGTAGCTGCACTCAAATACGGAAAAAGTTTGACTAGCTTTCAGTATGTATGGAACATAACGAACACGAAAAAAGTTCTTGAAAACTATCAAATCTTGTACTAAGGATACTGACTTTTTTGTGAATGATACTAATTTTATCAGACACAAAAATGGATTAATTTTTAAACCAAAAATTCGTTATAGTAATATAATAATGATAGTAGGTATTATAAAATCTGAAACGAAAATTTTATTTTTCTATTTACTACAACATACTATAATATTACGTAAACAATATATATCCTAATGTTAATATTATTTTTAATTTTTTTTTTTTTTCTTAAGTAGGCCTCCCGCTAAATGGAACGACGACATCGTGAGAGTCGCGGGCATCCAGTGGATGCAGATGGCAGGCTGTCGATCAGTGTGGAGGTTAAAGGGGGAGGCCTATGTTCAGCAGTGTACGTCTTATGGCTGATGATGATGACTACAATATTATTATTTTTGATGCACTAATAAATGTTTTCCGTCAAAAAACGATTCCATTTCAATGGAATCGACTTAGGTCTACACATAATTACATCCCTAAGCCTTCACCAAGTCAAAATAAGTCTGCTTTTCAGCCTAAACAAACCCCGAAAATCGTGTCGAATCGCAAACATTCATTCAAAGAGTAAAAAGGAATTCTAATTTAGTGCGAGAGAAGCCTTCAGTGAGCCCTCGTCGTAATTACAAGCGGTCCTCGAAACACTCCGAGCAAATTGCTTAGATTCCACGATTACTGAAGATGACACAATTATGAAATTAATTGACGCGTTAAGAATACCGGATGACAATTTCTTCTTTAGGGTTGGGCCGCACTGCACTGGGGGGCGAGAAATATAACTGTGAAATTAACGTCAAGAATTAAAATAATGTATAAAATAATACATTCCGAAAACCCGTACGAAGCGCTTTTATTCCACTTTTATTGTGCGAACTGCTAGTTTGTCGAATGCACTGCCTGAATGGGCGTTCCCCGATAGTTACAATCTGGGTGTCTTCAAGTCAAGAGTGAATCGATTTCGAAGAATCGAAGAAACCGATTGGTTTCTTCTAGGCAAGCGTGATCCACCGTAGGCCGCATCGTCGCTTAGCATCAGGCGAGTTGGCGGCTAGGCGCAAGCTTATTATACGATAAAAAAAAAACCTTACCACGGTAAATATCCAGTAAATAATCATATGACTATGATGAACAACCATGATAGTTTAGGTTGTGAAAGGAGCTCCCGATATTTCGGCGAAGTCCGCGTTCAAAATGTGTTCAAAATACAATACGCAATGATATAGTGAGTGTGTTTTGTCGGGACTTAGGTTCGAGTTCGAGTTCCAGTGATAACCGTAGCAAAAGACTAAGAAAGAGTGAGATCGTTTTGAACTTTGCCATCCGCATTCTTCAGTCTTCGCGTGAACATGGTGCATGTAACTGCGCCAAAACATCAGCAGCTTCATCCACATTCTTACCTCGGTAAATATTCCGTAAATAATAATAGTTGTAAATTTTATTTACTTTATTGACTAGACAAAATACAAGCTTACACTAACACTACAAAAACAATTATACTGCCCATAGACCGATATAGATAGAGTTGAAGGTCTAAAGACAATCGAAATGCTCAAGCTCAATATCAGTTGGCAGCGTACCCAGCTTGCTGGCGGCATTACCACGCTGAATGGCAATGTTTATGCGTTGAGCCAGAAACACGCCAGCATTTAGGTCACGCGTCGCGTTAACCAGGCGCTCTGAAAGGGTCCATCCTTCTCTGAAAAAAGGCCTTTGAGGTTGATACAATACAATACAATATCTCTTAATTACACACCGAAAATTACAAATGAAACTAAAATTAAAAAGAACGGCAGTATAATGGGCGGCCTTATCGCGTAAAGCGATTTCTTCCAGGCACCTTTGGATGGTCAGGACTAAAGAATTTGAAAACGGTCGGTGGTGCACATCAATACTTCAATACTAATATTATTATAAAGAGGAATGATTTGATTGTTTGTTTGTTTGTTTGCTTTGAATAGGCTCCGAAACTACTGAACTGATTTTAAAAAAAAAACACTGTTGGGAAGCTACACTATCCCCGGGTGACATAGGCTATATTATATTTTGTAGCAAGGCCGAAGGCCGAGCTTACACTCATGCGAAGCTGGACCGGACGACTAGTAAAACATAAATAAATCCCTTTTATATATAATGTATACAATAAATATTATAAACAAAATATATACGTACCAATTAACATGAACTTAGATAATGTGTATAGATTTGATTCTTAAAACGATGATGATATTTATCATTTTGTAGTATCAGCTTTAGAAGAAGACATCCTAACGCTAGTCAGGTTTTACCATAGAGTTGGCAAGTGGGTTTCGCGTTTATTGTTCAAGTTAAGTTATGGTTTATTAAGGCGGTCTGTGATGAGTTGAGTTGTTATGATGATTAGAGGACGTTATATACGGTTATGTCTTGTTTCATTAAATTAGCTGGCGTGTGTGAGTGTGTGCATAACAAGCTGAATCACACGCATACACCCACTGCCTTGTTTTGAGGTTATTTTGTAAAAAATATTTTTTTTATTCTGAAATAGGCTTGCGTTTGACCGCCAACTCGCCTGATGTTAAGTGCGATGCGGTCTACAATGGAGAACGCTTGCCCAGAAGAAATCGATTCACTCGAGATTTGAAGACACCCAGATTGTAACCATCGGGGAACACCCATTCCGGCAACGCATTTCACAAACTAGCAGTTCGCACAATAAAATTGGAATCAAAGCGCTTCGTACGAGTTTTTGGAATATCAACCATGAAGCGACCACGTATTTAAATTTGCAACTTGAAGTGGCAAAGGGCAGTCCACATTCCTTGAAGAACCGATAACCGATGGGGAAGAAAGGTTCTCACAAACAAGAAACAGCGTAGATAGGCCTTCCACTAGATGGACTGACGACATCGTGAGAGTCGCGGATAGCAGTGGACGCAGATGGCAGGCTGTCGCTCAGTGTGGCGTTCTAAATGGGAGGCTTATGTTCAGCAGTGGACGTCATCTGGCTGATGTTGATGATAATGTTGATATTAGTCAAATTATTTACTGTGTTGTTTAGCAGCTGTTTGTTTGCTATGAATAAAATAAATTTGTAATTTCCAAAATTACACAATTACTTGCAGTTATCAGTTATTGACTGCCTCGGTGGCTCAGTTGGTAGTGATCCTACTTTCTGTGCTTGGGGGCGTGGGTTCGATTCCCATCTAGGACAAACATTTGTGTGATGAACATTTGTGTTTGTTCTATGTCTGGGTGTTAATATCTATTTAAGTATGTATTTAAAAATATATATGTATGTATATCAGTCTCTGGCAGCCATATTACAAGCTTTGCTTAGTTTGGGGTCAGATGACCATGTGTGCAATAATGTCCCAGATATTTATTTATTTATTTATCATAAGCAAGCTTCTCTTATTGCCAGTTTTTCTAAGAAATTAAATGTTTTTCAGGAGCATTTATGTTTGTATGTATGTTTGAATGTTTGTCTGTTGATTGTTGTTTGTAAACTCGTTCAGGCTCAGGTAAGTGTCTCTTTCCATTTCCTTCATAAGAAAAACTATTGACATATGAACATTTAAAATTCAAATTAGCTTTAGCTAATGTCTGTTTCAAAACTTACAATAAATGTTATACTACTTACCACGTATAAGTACAAAAAGTATTCAGGATTTGAAATTTTTAGCAAAAATTTCAAGTCCTGAATATTTTTTTGTATTTTTTGTAGTAAATCGCTAGAGGGCCGTTACGCATAATGAAAACTGCGTCATTATGTGTTTATCTACACGCAAAATGTTATTTATGTTCGTTTGTAGAGAAATGCAAAATAATTTTATGCTTAAATCGAATTTTGTTCGATTTCCTTTTGTTCGAAACAGTCTGAATACCCGGCCTAATCTTACGTGCATCGTAAACGCTCACGCAAAGATAATAATAATATGTTATATCATCATTGTGTTCTCATATACCAAAAACAAGATATTTGAAACATATTTAGAATTCAAATGTCTTATGCACATGCACGCCTGCTGAAAATGAATACAATTTCTAGTTTTTTGCTACAAAAAAATAAGAATTTTCAGTTTGTTTAAATTATACTAATTATTTAATCACTGGCGATTTATTCAACTAAGAAAATTTTTAATTTTTTTTTATTTTTATTATTGATTCTTGGTTGTTAAGTATGTTTTATCTTTATTTGTACATAGGTAGGTACATTATTTAATAATAAGGTTATAAAATGTATGTGTATATATATATACTTATTTTAAATAAATAGTTCAAGGAGCTTATATGGCATTAACCACTATTTCAAAAATTAAGTAATTGCAAATATTTTATTTATATTACACGAGAATTACTCACGTAAGATTAGGCTGGTTACTCCGACTAAAACTAACTAAACTATAGTCGGAGTAACCAGCCTAATCTTACGTGAGTAATTCCCGAGTAATATAAATAAAACGTGTGAAACAAGTCAGTTTCCATAATTGCAAATAATTTATCATGAATTTGAACATAATAGAAATTAATACCGCGCCTTATAGGAATCAAAGGTCCTTAGAGAACGACATTTTAATCGAATAACACAACAAAATTATTTCAGGTAAAGCTGAATTATTCTCATCATTCGAATAATATTATACCCCGTCTCTGGTTGTTTGTGAAATCGTGCGTGCCACAATTACGTATGCGGCAACCGTGTGAACACACAAAAAGCGCAAAAAAGCGCAGAACCTGCGGACATACGGGTGATAATACAAGAAGGACAATTTAATAAGCATCTACCCCTAGTTAATCATGCCACCCTTTCCTGGCAGCTTGATTTACGAAATGTTTCCGCTGAAATTGTTTCATATGGAGCTTTATCTCTATTGAGGTTAACTGATTAGATAAGTAGGGTCAGTAAGGTTTTTTAAATTTAAATATGATTTGTGACTGACTGGTGCTGAGACGAACTGAAATTAATAGAAGATGACTGTCTAATAATAATCTAATATGAGGAGATCCGTAGACGAACTAAAGTTACCGCTTAGTTTAGCAAGTTGAAGTTGCAGTAGGCAGGGCAGGGCACATAGCACGCAGAACAGATGGCCGATGGTTGCGAAGGGTTCTCGAGTGGAGACCACGGACCGGTAAGCGCAGCGTAGGACCACACCCACAAGATGGACAGACGACCTAAAAGAGACCGCAGGAAATCGTTGGATGCAGGCCGCTTCCAACCGATCCTTTTGGAAATCGATGGAGGAGGCCTATGTCCAGCAGTGGACGTCCTATGGCTGAAATAATGATTTAATGATGATGATGATGTATCTAAGTAATACACCTAAATTATTGCGGTCACCTGCAATACTCCATCTGCAAGATCTAATTCCTGGCCATTCTTTTTCCTGACCTTATTTTTCTATCGGACTGCCAGAGTGGACACAAAAAGGCGACACCAATTCATGGTTCATATTCCGAAAAGCCGTACGAAGCGGTTTGAATCCACTTTTTTATACGAACTGCTAGTCTGTGGAATGCGGTGCCTGAATGGGTGTTCCCCGATAGTTATAATCTGGGTGACTTCAAATCGCGAGTGAATTGGTTTCTTCTAAACAAGCGTGCACCATCGTAGACCGTAGGCGAAGTGGTAAAACGCTAAACGAAAAAAATCTCACTTCAGTGGTCTGACGCAAGTTTACGCAAGCCTATTAGATAATTAAATAAGAATTACTGTAGGTATACTGTAGGTATAGGTATTATACGTATCTAGGTATACATTTCATAATTAACACGCTTTTATTAGCTTGGTATGTATATATGTAACGGAATCTTTGAACTTGATTTTCACCTTTGCACACTTATCAAGGAACGATGACAATGCAATAATTAGTATAGTTTGTCCTATTATCCTTACCAGGATCTTCAGGATTAGCGATTAGGATTTTTTAAACTGCGAGAATTATTTTTAAAATAATTAACATTAACTCAAAAATTATGTAACCATAAATTGTGGCATAACTGTGACGCATACGATAAAAATGTAAACAATGATAAAATTTTAATAACTTTAAAATTACCTAGTATTATTTCTATGAAGATACCTTACCAATACCAAGATTTGTAACTTCAGTTGCCTATACTCATAATAAATCGTATCAAAGTTACTGAACGACTGAACAAATTACTTGTTTTAAACTTAGATTGGATAACATGTATTGTTAGCTAAACTTTTACAACTGGGCTAATAACTTTGAAATTGTTGTGTGTTGTAAAACGATCCGATGGGGCATGATGTTTCAATAAGCCAGTTAAATACGTAATCTTTTGATGATAGTAGTTACTTATTAATAAAAAAAATCTTGTTATACTTTAACGTGTACAACCTAACCTAACCAACCTAACCTGGTGCATGATGGTAGAAAATGTTTAGCATTAAGTCCTCCATTTGTGCATTTGTACTTGATTTGTAAGTGTGCAATAAAGTATTAAATAAATAAATAAATCATGCTAAGTTTGATGCTTAGTACGTATAATCGGTAGTAACCGTTTTTACACTAGATCAATTACAAAAATATGTAATAAAATACGTTTGTTGTATGGGGTAGTACATTATAGCCCGTTAGTTTTTAATTTTTGACTATATTATTATTTCTTATAGTTAATGCGCTGAAACATTGATATCCTGTGAAAGTTTCAACTGGCTATCCGTTACGGTTCGAAAGATGCAATCTTTAAAAGGTAGAACGAACAGACAGACGGAAAGACATACTTTTTTTTATGATACTGTGTGACGAGACGAGCGAAATCGCTCGCCTCATGGCTCTTCACGCTTGCCCATAACAGCTCAACGCCACTCAGAATTTTGAACTTGAACAGTTCAAAACCCTGGATGCAATGCAGTGCGCTCGTCACCCTGAGATATAAGATGTCAAATCTCTGTGCCCTGTAATTTCGCTGGAAACATTGCCTTTCAATCCGGAACACAGTAGTGTTTGCACACTACTGCTTGGCGGTTGAATTACTGGCAAAGGTGTGGTACTTCCCTGCAAAAGAGTCTTACCACTACAAAAACATACAGCGTAGGCTCAGTGATAGGGTCCCGTTTTACCCTTTGGGTACGGAACCTTAAAAACTGATAGCCTAACTTACTTACTAGTGTTCTCTGAAATTACAAAACACTGCGCGTCAAATCATAAAACCTCAACAGGACTTGTATTTCCAACAATCCACACGAGCTAATCTGAACGAGGGTGTAAATAACGTCGAGCAACGAAGACGCTTATCTATGGTAAATTACTGCGTTTTACCGCATTTTACCGCGTCTCGTGCCGCATTTTATTGCCGCCTCGGAACAGGTTAAACGTTTGTTTTGGATAAACAGCGGACGGAGACCGAATGCTGATTGTCGCGTCATTTATCAACGGGCTTACGACTGTTAGACTTTTTTGTGTTTCAAGACGTTTAGAGTTGTGAGCATTGTGTTTTTACCCGACGACGCAAAGTTGTTTTTTTTTCACACACGCTCATCTGTCCCCAAAGTAAGCAAAGCTTGTAACATGGCTGCTAAAGACTGATATACATACATATATATTTTTAAATACATACTTAAATAGATATTATTGTTAACAGCCAGATATAGGATAAACAGAAATGTTCATCACATAAATGTTCGTTCTAGGTGGGAATCGAACCCACAATTAGTTTTGTAGGTATATGTTTATAGGACAGCAATGGATCTGTAGGGGATTGGTGGTACCAAATTGTCCTCCCACAGATCAAGTGACTCAAGATTTGTAATATTTTGTATGAAAACATTTGAAATTTAAGCGAATTTATTCTAAAGTTGTACATAAAAGAAAATACTAAAAAAAACACAAAGTAATATGGGACGTGAATGTTTACATTATATTATGTTCTTCACCGCAGACCCTTACACCTCTTTCAGCAATGTCCATCCAAATGTTGCCTGGGAGAAATTGCTTAAGATGACAAAGCCGCCTATTATACTGCCGGTTTTATTTTGTATTTTATTTAGTGTATAATAAAGTGATACTTATATTATTGTATTGTATTAAAAGTGTCATTATGTATGCTTGTTTGTTTCCAAAAACAGCCTAAACGCCTCAACCAATTTTGATAAAAGAGGTGTCAATACATTCAAAGATGTTCACTGGGTAGGAGACGTCGTCAATATTAAACACTTTTATGCAAAAAAATAGACCCAACACCCATAATTCGCATAAGAAGGTTAGTTTTCAGATCCAGTAATGACCAAATAATAATCGCAGTTAAAAACTAAAAAACACGCTTTGAAATCGCTAATCCTAAAGATCCTGTTTAGGATAATGGCACAAACTATTTAAACTATTGGATTGTCATCGGTCCTTGATGAGTGTGCAAAATTGAAATTTAATTCGACGTTTTGAAGTATTTGAAAATCAAGTTCAAAGATTCACATACATACATACGAGTACATACCAAGCTAATAAAAGCGTGTGAAAAATTACTTGTTTTCTTAAATTTTGGTGTACACCAGGGCCGTGACAAAATTAGTCTGATATCTTCTACCATACTAAGCGCTTTGCTACACGAACCTCCTAAATTAATCAAAATCTTTACAGTAGACTGTATAGAGCTTATGAGCTGTAGAGGTTATGTAGTGCAGTAGCCATTTCCCCGTACACCTGCCGTAATCACCTATACGGACACTAAGATGACTCTAAGCACCTTTTTAATCAAGATTAATGCTTCCTTTAGCGACTTAAATAGCCCGACTAGATGGAATGTCTTAGGTGTATTTATACCAAGCTTAAGTACTTTTGGAGAAACTCAGACACAACGGGCAATGGAGAGAGCTATGCTCGGAGTTTCTTTGCGCAATAGAATCCGAAACGTGGACATTCGACAAAGAACCAGAGTCACCGACATAGCTATTAAAATTTGCAGGTTGAAGAACCGATAACCGATGGGGAAGAAAGGTTCTTGAGTGGAGACCACGAACCGGAAGACGCAGCGTAGGTAGGCCTCCCACTAGATGGACCGACGACATCGTGAGAGTCGCGGGCATCCAGTGATGCAGATGGCAGGTTGTCGTTCAGTGTGGAGGTTAAAGGGGGAGGCCTATGTTCAGCAGTGGACGTATTATGGCTGATGATGTACTTTTTCAAGCATATTTCGTTGCTAGAAATTAAAGATTATAATGCAGTACTTTAGGAACAGTTGTTCCAAATGTTTATCGAGACTTATCAAGCATTATTTTATTTGGGAAAACTACTACTTACTGTACTTTACGTAGAATTTACGTTTTACGCGTTGGCTCAATTTTTTTACCAGGATTCTTGTAGATGTATGTATTTCTTACCATAACTTCGAAATGCTTGAATGTTTTGGTATCACTTGATATTTTGTGCGTTTTTTTTCGCGTTGACTCAATTTTTTTTCCAGGATTCTTCTATTTATCGTATGTATTTCTTACCATAACTTCGAAATGCTTGAATGTTTTGGTATCACTTGATATTTTGTGCGTTTTTTGGGGTTCCGTACCATAAGGGTGTAAACAGGACGCTATATTACTAAGCCTACGCTCTCTGTATGTCTGTAGATCACCTGTAGACATGTTCACAGAATATGTAATGTTACGGCGGATTAACTAAGGAATAATAATAAAGCTAAAGAGATCTTACTAATATCATATATGATAAAGTTTGAATGGATGGATGGATGATGTATGGATGGATGGATGTTTGTTATTCAATCACGCAGAAACGGCTGGATGGATTTGGATGAAATTTGTAATATACATTGCTTATGTCCTGGATTAACATATAGGCTACTTTTCATCATCATCATCACCGATTTTCATCACCACGCGGGTGAAACCGCGGGGCGCAGCTAGTACCTACTAAAGAGGTGTGTGTCCTAATACAACGTATTTTTTTTTTCGGTAATACGTACAAGCTTCTAATTTGACATGATAATATACACACTCTAAAGTAAAAAAAAGGCCAAGTGCGAGTCAGTGAAAAATTTCTGTTCACCACCAAATTAAGCGACATTGGGCGCAGTCGGTATTGGATGGGTGACCGCCTGGCCGTAATGTTGTATATTTGCCATACTTTCTGTATTTTTGGTGGTACGGAACCCTCAGTGTACGAGCCCGAATCGCACTTAGCCGGTTTTTATTATTAAAAACATGACAAGTGTTTTTTTCCTAATTTGTTTACCATTTTCGATGTCAAAACTCGCTAACAACTGATCGATTGGCGATATTTCTCACGAAACAATTCAGAAAGTTTTCCAAAGTCCTCGAGGCCAACATTAACTTCCGTTACATCGCCTCCGCGAAAATTAATTTTCTTTATTCAAAACAACCGACCAGAAACCGTTCTCAACCAAAACAATGCTCGAGGAATTCCTGACAAGGAATAAAAACGAAATAGATTGTGTATTTCCTTATTTTCGCCTCTAACGCAAAGGAATAAGTTTTTTTTATTACGCCGCCAAATATTCCCTTTGAACTATGGTGTAAAAGCCGTTTTATTCCGTTTGTACCAATTTCTCGCTCGGTGGTCCTATTTTGGCTGAAACACAATCAGATTAAGAATTTAAGGATAATAAGTCTCCCATTTTTATGTCTTCTTTTGTAGAGGAATGGGTATTTTATGAAACATCAATTTACCTACGGAATTAGGGACAGTTTTATAGTTAATCCATGTTTTTGGGGCAAACAACATGCTATATTTCCGAACGCGTCACATATCAGCTTTATCAGATGGAAAAAATAAAATTGGTAAACAACGAAGGATGGCAGAAAAAGAGCGTGTTAAACTCGGTCCAAACTTGTATTTGCTTTGACAGATCCAATAAAACTGTAAAAATTAGATTGAAAATGAAGAATTCTGACCGCTTTCGCATCGAAGGTAAACATTATGAGGAGACTCCACCTCTGTGTTGAGTCTGCCTGCTCCAAACATATCAGCTGTTACAAAGCATACTCGTGCAGAGTACGCACACCTGCGACACTTGTAGTCAGTGTGCGGTCTACATATTTATGTAGTGTGTTTACACATGTATAAGTCAAGCACTAACCTCATCCATGTCTTCTCATTTTGTTTTTAAGTTTGCACATATTTTTGCATTACAATCCAGGTCTGAACCTATTTTAGTAAGATATTGTTTTGTATGATTGTAATTTGTTTTGTGTATATAATAAATAAAATAAGATAAACCGGTATGTCCAAGAACCTTAAAAGTTTAAATAATTATGTATGACATTCATCAACATGCACTGGTCTGATATGTCTATGGTTGTCCCATACGGGTGTATGCAAACACCATGTCCTATAATATGTTTTGTCCTATCATTATGCTTCATTTACCATCATCATGAAAATAGTAACTTTGAAGTTCAAACTGATTAAGGCACCATTTTCACTCAATAAATCGTGCTTAACTTTATCTAGTCCAGATTGTTTCCACCTTTTACGACCCCTCAAATCCTTTCTAACCAAGTTTTTAACCTTGTAACGTTTTAATTACAAAACTTTTATTCTCTTCTAAATTTTTAATCAGCAAAGGTATAACTTTTTATGTCTCTTTGTTCCAGATATCTTCTTCAACATAACATTGCGAAGGAAAACTCTGTTTTACACAGTGAATCTAATAGTGCCCTGTGTAGGAATATCGTATTTATCTGTACTAGTTTTTTACTTACCAGCTGATTCTGGTGAGAAGATAGCTCTAAGCATTTCGATATTGCTGTCTCAGACCATGTTTTTCTTACTGATTTCCGAAATTATTCCTTCCACATCTCTAGCATTACCTCTGTTGGGGAAGTATTTACTATTTACGATGTTGTTGGTAGGACTGTCTGTAGTGATCACTATAATAATACTGAATGTTCATTACCGGAAACCGAGTACGCATAAAATGGCTCCATGGGTACGAAAGTTCTTTATAACGAAACTACCGAAACTGCTTTTGATGAGGGTTCCGAATGATCTGCTGCGGGATTTGGCGGCGCAGAAGATAGCTGGCAGAAGCATGAAGAAGAAGAATAAGTTTAAAGATGCTTTGCAAGCGGCTGAGCAGACTAATTCTAATGCGTCCAGTCCTGATTCCTTGCGCCATCATCTTCCTGGAGGATGTAACGGTCTTCACTCTACCACAGCAACGAACAGGTAAGCGTTAATACTAAGTAAAAGTCTTTAGGTCAAAAAATTTCATGTTTATCTGTATGTGCAATATTTTACATATGGTTTTTAAACGTATTTTTCTATTTGCTTAAATATAAAAACTGTAATGCGTACAAGCGTCAAACATGGCATGATAGCGCACACTTTATAGTAAAACATCAAATAATAAATAAGGGCCAAGTGCAAGTCAGTGACAAATTTCTTTTCGGCGGTCGGTACTTGGATGAGTGATCGCCTGGCCGTAATGTTTGTTGCCTTTTAGGCACTACTTTTTTGTATTTCGTAGTAGTACAAAACCCTCAGTGCGTGAGCCTGACTGGCAATTGGTCGATTTATTGTGAGTACACCGATGATTCACCAATCTGGTTTACGTTAGGTTAGGATCAGCGTTCATTCCTTACATTTTCACCATATTCGAATTCCATCGAAGTTTATTTTACTGTCATTGTGTTTTAATACAATACCACTATACTATGACTTATATATAATTTCAAAGGTTTAAAACACAATTGAACCCTGTCGGGCAGGACGACGTCTAACGAGTCCGCTAGTGAATTATACATTTTAAAAACTATTTTTGTTATATAGGTTTAGCGGCCTAGTTGGAGCTCTAGGCAGCTTCAGTGCTGGCTACAACGGACTGCCCTCCGTGATGTCTGGTCTCGATGACTCCCTCAGCGACGTGGTTAAGAAGACCAGACCCAACTACCCCTTCGAGCTCGAGAAGGCAATTCATAACGTCATGTTCATACAACACCACATGCAACGGCAAGATGAGTTCAATGCGGTAAGGATGGATATAACAGGTCCTTTGAGTATTTTATGACCCTCGCTTAGATGACGTCGTTGATTATTTGTTTTTCCATGGAAAATATTTCAGAAAAACCAGGCCAACCGATGTAAAACCAACTCGTATGCCGTGACGGACGTGAAGTTATATGTCTTATGCCGTCATGTTTCATGTCTTATGCTGTCAGGAATCTCGTGAGGGCGATTTTATTTTTGCTTAAATTACTGACAATAATTTATTTACCAACAGGAAGACCAAGACTGGGGTTTCGTCGCCATGGTGCTGGACCGTTTGTTCCTCTGGATTTTCACCATCGCCTCTATCGTCGGAACCTTTGCTATTCTCTGCGAAGCCCCATCTCTTTACGATGACACCAAACCAATCGATATGATGCTGTCTTCAGTAGCCCAGCAGCAGTTTTTGCCTGTTGACAGTGGGGATTCTTAATTTTACATTTTTGCGGAAGAAGAATCATATGACGTGAGCAGCAAAGTTGTATTTAGATTAAAACGATAGTCATTGCGTACGATCTTCGGTCAGGCATAATGATTAGAGGTAAAGGGCGTTTTTCGACTAAACAGTATGGCTCTTTTCGATTGCATGGCAATGGCAAAAGACCGGAATCACTCACGCCAGTGCCTGTCTGCCGTGCCGTGAAGCAAGCTTCCCGGTCGCCATGCCATCACTTTTGTCGTGTTATTCCGCAAATTTATGGTTTAATAATTTTTGAGTTTATGCTAATAAATGTACTTACTATGACGTCACGAAAGTAATTTAAGTGTAGTTTAACTCCAACGGCCAACTGGTTTCGAAGTGTTTTAACAGTTTAATATGACGCAGTTTGAGTTTTTAACTGACTTCAAAAAAGGAGAGGGTCTCAATTCAGTTGTATTTTTATATATTTTTTTATGTATAATACCTCCGGACTCTGTTATTTATGAATCGATTTAGTAATATCAACAAAAAGGTTCAGCAGTTTGGTTTTAAAATAAAAATAACTGGAAAAAAGATGTCGTCCGTGGAAACTGCGTATTTAATAATATTGAAGTAGATTTTTTTAATTTGATAATTATTTGTATTGACGCACGCTACAGCCAAGATAACGGAGATCTAACTGAATAAAGTTACAACATTGATCCATCTTAGCATAGGTCACAGTCACGCAGAGGCAGAGTAAGAGATTTCATCGTGTATATATTGACAAAAGTTTGTGCGTATCGTCTAGCTAGTGGAAAAACAGCACAATGCCGGTGCTGTGCAATCACCATACCGTCTAGTGGAAAAACACCGTAACTTTGGTTAAATATCACACCATATAAGTGGAGCAGAAATTAATTTAAGCTTCAATTTTGTATACATTTGAAGGCTAATTAGTTTGAATATGACAAGTTTGCCAATATTTAAATAATGGATGAAATAAACGATAGTAACTTTAGCTAATGAAATGCACCAAAAGAAAACATGTATCGCACTTTCGAGCTGTTTAATTGCGCGCGTATATTTGTAGTACATAGTAAACTTACTCATAAATAAAGCCAAATTAAAGGCTGTGATTGTATTTCTTTGTTATTAAATGTAACATATATTATGCGTTATGACACTAATAATTTAAATACGAAAATAAATATGTCTCTTCGTCTACCCCTGATCTACATGTTCTCTTTCCTCGATAAAACATCTGAATCAGTACTGATTAAATTTATCAAGAAGATATATATATTTATGATATATTTGAGTGTTTTCTCAATAAGTGAATTTGTAAATTCTTAAATCTTAAACCGTTAGTGTTTTATGAGGGCAGACGTAGGGCAAAAAATCAAGAAAACTGGAAAATTACATGCATGTAAAACTAGGACAAATCAAGTTATTCCTTAGCGTTAGTATTTTATTTATACTTGAATTAAATGTCTTATAAGTACAACAAACAAAGAATAGTATGTAGTCTCCACACTACTAAACTTCTTAGCAGTAAAATGTTTTAAAATTAGAATTAGCTACCTACTTATGTATCTACAATCTGAACATCTCAGAGTAAATAGATTTCTTCTAGATCAACGACTCCATTCTGTCTTAAGCCACATCGTCGCTAAGTATTATCAGCGTTTCGGTGGCCAAGCGTAGATCTATTTTCAATGAAAGAAAAAAAACTATACATGTAAGTCTAATTAAATCAGTTAATTGTCTCAAATTTAGGATAATTATCTACTTATATGTAATAATTTAGAAGTTGGTACATGTATTTCACAAAATATGGCTGTGTTAGTGTATCGGCGTTGAATTTGAATCGTTAGGTGTTTTATAATAACTAGGTTTTGTAGTTATAGACTTTGCTAGAATAGTACTTGATAATAATGTTACTTAACTTAATCTAATAGCGTTCTTACTCAATTTTGTGCTGATTTAGAAAGGGTCCTTCCCAGCAGAAGCAGCAGAGCTCGAACACGGGCCTGCGTGTTATTAATACCTGGGACTATACACTCTAACATGTTGAGAGCCCCTGTAGGCCTAGAATGCGCACCGTGACAAAATTTGTCGACTTTGCATCGACTTAGCCTAATATCGTTTGCACTCGACAAAAAGTGATGCCAAATTTTGCCGAATCTACATCAATGTAGTCTTGTCTATTTGCCGCTCAACAAAAAGTGATGCCAAATTTTGTCGACTCTATTTCAATGCAGTCTTGGTTCATTAACGCTGGACAAAAAGTGATGCCAATTTTTGCCGAATCTACATCAATGCAGTATCGTCTTATTAACTAACGCTGGACCAAAAGTGACGCCAAATTTTGCCGTATCTACATCAATATAGTCTTGTCTAAACACCGCTCAACAAAAAGTGTAGCCAAATTTTGTCTACTCTATATCAATGCAATCTTGTCTCATTAACGCTGGACAAAAAGTGATGATAAGATTTTGTCATGGCACGCATGCTAGGCCTGCAAGGGTTCTTGGCCTATTTAAACATGATTCGTTACACCAAATAATGCCTACCGGCATCGCGTGATCATCTCAGCCACGCCATGCCCTTGCGCTTAGTGTGGTGTGGTGTAGGTATTGTTCGTACAGTTCCTATCACAAAACGTTCGCGTTCAAGCTGTGCTGTCATGAACTGGGATGTTGACGCATAATAAAACTTACAAGTAGGTAAAAATCTAAAATTCGGATGCAAATGTGCCAAGAAAATTCAATTCTTGTTCGCCTCTACTTCAGTGACGTTTATTTGTATGAATTTTATGTATCTTTGTATTGTGCCAAATACTATGCACTTTTTCATAAATAAGTACCTGCCATAATAAATATGAACATTTTTCTGAGCAAGTGTGCTATTATTTTGATTTATAACTGTTTAGTACGAACTATTATCATTGGTTTTACTTAGAAAAGTTACTTTTTTAGATAATGCTTAAATTTTTTGCCTCGCTTTTGCTAGTGACAAACTCTGGGAGTTGTCTGTAAAATTTACAGAACAGTTGAATATTTTAAGGCTGCGCTCAACAGACAAAACTATCACTTTCGCGCGTTATCAACATTTTTGAAGATAAAAATTTATCTGTATGAGAATTAAAAAAAGTATTAAGAATTACATAGCAAAATAGTGTAAAGCTATTTTTGTGTTAAATTTTTATGGAGTGGTGAAGATATAAAAAACTCCTCACCATCTTATAATATATCAACATGAAAATTTCTTTGTCATTCGCATTTGCTTTTTTATTTTATAGATAGTGATTCGTTTTTTTTTTATTCTGACTCAATGATTTATAAGTTTTAAAATGTTGGAAATGTGCCAAAGAAAAAGTAGAAATATATGTCTGATGAGCACAGCCTTAACTAGAATTAAAAAAAACTGAAATAAATAGTCTGTTGAGCGTGACTTTTCCATGTAAGACCACATTTGTTTATGAGTTTACATATCTGTTCAAGCTCTAGGTAGTTGCATAGTTCGCATCGGGTTTAGATAAGGCAATAACCTAAATCTAGGTCCGCTGCGGCATGTTTTCGTGTTAGCTAACACACTAACTGTTAGCTGACACCAAATCCACACCCACTTTTCGTGTCAGTAACATGTTATTGTGTAAGCTAACACGAAAACATGCCGCAGCGGACCCGGCTTAAGGAACAAAAACAAAACAAAATTATTTCTCGCGAACGTTTTTCTAGCCAACTTGTTGATTTGATTGGAACGAAGAGCTTTTCTTCTTGGTTCCTGTTTTTGGGACAAATACTGCCAAGGTGTGGGGCTTTTGGGGTGCCCCGGCTTATTCACCCCCACCTTTCTTACACTATGCAGCTACCTGAAACTGATAGGATCTTCTTTCTAAAATATTAGTATTCTAAATTAATCTTATTCGATTTGTAACTAAACTATACGTATTTCTAATAAATCTTATAGAGTATTTGGTAATATGTAAATTAAATGTAGTTAATATGTATTTGGTTTTTTATGACCCGACTTTGGAACGTTGATGGTAAGCGTAGCAATCACACTAATATTACAAATGCGACCGGTTGTGAGTGAGTGTGTGTATGTTTGTTACTCCTTCACGTTGAAACGGCTGGACGGATTTGGATGAAATTTTGAATGATGGTAGCTTATGTCCTGGATTAACACATGGGCTTCATTTCATCATCATCATTCTATGATGAAATGTAGCATATGTGTTGACACACTGACAAACTTTCGCATTTATAATATTAGTATCATTATCAGTATAAGCATCTGTAGGCGAAATACTAATTTTTGCTACATAAAATACATAGCGAATTCCATACAAACTTCAATTACAAAATTTGTATGAAATTCGATACGTTTTTTACGTAGCAAATACTCGTACTTCGCCCACTGACTACATCTCACCTGATAAAGGTATGGCTTATCATGAGAATAAAAAAATTATAATAATAATAATAATGCCTACCAAATGTCCGGGCTAGACCCGAGAATGTAATAAAATAAAGTGTCATAATAATAATTAATGAGACCCCTGACCCCTGGCTTGCCTTAACTGGCTGTCCGGGGGTGGAAACCGCAAGAGCTAAGAACCTAAGCTCCAGGGTGGAAGTGTTAAAGGGCATAACGCCGCGAGTAGCTCTTAGTGAAAATGCAGCACACCTCTCTACGCCCTAAGCCACCTACGCCCCTGTTGCCCCTCCGGTGCCAAGATGAGGCAGCCTTTATGGGGGCCCATTCAGTGGTGGCAAGTCATCACCTGCCTAAATATATTTTGAGATGAGACATGATAAGGCAGGTGCCGTTTCTCATTCTATAGATCTGTTATTCCATCCACAAGTTGTTCACCCCAATAGCCCAGACTTTTTAATCCTATACTGTACCATAGTTTCATATTACTTTTTATACATATTCCATAATTGTATTTTTTATATTCAACAGGGTCTCTTGGTGTTGGCTTCGGCTTCACCAATGCCTACCAAATGTCCGGGCTAGACCCGAGAATTTCATTGAATAAAGTGTCATAATAATTAAACAAGTATAAACTTAACATTTTTAAAAGCACTCAATAAAAAGCTGATATCCTTCAAACGACTGAAGAGATTTTCTTGAATCATATTATCGAGTCACCTCAACCAGTTTTTCAAATGAAAAAACTAAATCAAAATCAGTTCAGCCGTTTAGGAGCTACGATGCCGCAGACATACACACTAATCATCATCAGCCAGAAAACGTCTACAGACTGCTGAACATAAGCCTCCCCTTAGAACTCCATACTTACCGACAACATGCCCTCTGCATCCACTAAATGCCCGCGACTCTCACAATATCTTCAGTCCATCTCTTAGATCATCTAAATGGATGATCCAGCCTAGGTCCATGTAGTGGAAGGCCTTCCTATGCTGTATATTTTGGTTTCTGGTCTCCAATCAAGAACCTTTCTGATCGGTTATCGGTGCTTCGAGAGAAGTGGGCTGCCCACTGCCATTTCAACTTGCAAATTTTAATAGCTACCTCGTTTCGGATTCTATGGCGCAACAAATGTATGTCGAGCAGTGGAGACAGCTATGGTCTTAGCCATAGCTGTCTCCACTGCTCGACATACAGATACACGCTAAACTTAACACTTATGACGCAAAAATCTTACTACTACTTAAAACATGTTTTCCTTTAAAAAAATATTAACTTTCATCAAATCTTACAACCACAAAACTTGCTGACGCGACAAAAATCAATAAACATCACCTGACCGTATTTACCAGTATTTTTCCGCTCCATCAATATTATCAGAGTTGGTCGATTACCAGCGTCCTAAATAATTCATGAGCCAGCTGACCGATCGCTACCGACTTTCCAATAAGTGTGGTCTGGAAGCTTTAGGAAGAAACTACTTATTTTACAAAACTGGTAGGTTAGGTTAGACATCTCAAGTAGGTGAAGAACTAGTGACTGTCTGACTCCAAAAGTTTGGAATCGAAAGTTTATAAAAAAATAAAGAGAGAAAGAGAAAAAAACATAAAAGGCCGAATGGAATAAAAGTGAATGTACAGCCAGCCATGTCTCTTTCGTTCATTTCAATTGCTAAATAAATAAAGTAGTCGCCATTCTGAGTGTTTCATACTTTATCCCGTAATAATTTCATGGAGTATATTGAGTACCCGCTACAGTCTTACGTAAAAAACCAAGCAAAATTGAACAGTATTCGTAGTTTTCATACGGATTTTTAAATTTTTTATTACAGCTATAAGATCACATAAGCGAATGGAAATAGCGTAGAATAACAAACTGTTCTATGGAACCACATTGCGACCACTGTGAACTGAAATGCTAATTTTCTTGCAAAATTAGCATGGTTTAAAATTCAGAATAGAATAAAATAGATAATCAATAGTTAAAAATGATAATACTTATGTTCCCGTCAATATTAAGCAATTTCTGCTCATGCCCTGAAATAAATTCGCCGTTCGTCAACTCAATGTTAATTTTTTGGCCATGAAATATTAAGACATTTTTGCTTAAATTCTAAAATAACCATCCCATGCAAATATGCAGTAAGTAATTCCTCCTAACAAAATCATCCGTGTCTCGTCGTCTCCTAATCTAATAATTTAGCAATTCAATTAGCTTTCTGTTTAAAAAGGGACCTAAACCCAGCTCCCGAGTTCCAGATTTGTTGCTTATATCTCAAGAAAATTAGCATTTCAGTTCGATCGGAGAAGGAAGCTGTTGTGAAACTCTGAGCCACAGTATTAAATAGTGAATAAAGAAATGGTTCTGATGATTCTAAAGCTGTGGAGATTATAACAACGGGTTCAGGAACGAGCATCGAGGGAACGCTTTGTAATTATAGTCAACACACATGGCGTACATCCCATAAACTATATCTGGTGACTCTCGCCGACTACCGCAGACTTTTGTGTGTTATGCACAGATTTGTGTTGGCCAATATATATGTATTATATATGTGGACCCGGGTATGTCCTAAAACTGCGACCAGAACCACCGGAGGATGGGCAGCAGCGTCCTAATAGTACACGGTGAACGTACTGCGATCCCCAAGCCACCTGCCAAGCGTGGGGATTATGGCAACACCCCTCTATGAGGGAGGCCTTGTCCAACAGTGGACGTTAATTGGCAGATGATGTGATGATATATGTGTCCACTGCAAGCACATATTGCTGCGCATGTACTTATAAATTTACACTCTTCTGTTCTCCATATAGCTTTACTACACTTTGATTTGAGTAACTAATAGAGGTACTCAAAACGAGGATGAGGATTGTCCACAAAAAGTACCCTGTCTCTCCGACCTTCAAAATTCCTCTATTCAAATCACGTCATTTCGTAATATGATGCTGCGTAAACGAGAATGAAATAAAAACACATTCGTATTCATATTATTAGTTTGATTTGCTCGATTTAGGGAATTAGGGATGGGATAAGAATTAGGATTAGGGAACAGGAAAATTTTCTAGCTTCGGATTTTTAGATTACATTTTAAGTTGATGAAAATCTAAAACTTATGAAAGTCTGTAGCGCGTGAAACTAGCAAAGAGAATTCTTCCACTCGATATCTGACCTAACTCGTTGAATCGCTTTTCTTTTTGCTGACAGCATATGCAGCTTATCTCATCTAATTTTAAATGATGATGTAGGTGGTAATTACTGAATGTCTTTTTGTACCTAAAAGTAAAAAATTACATGGTAAAAGGAGTGTGTCAAAGGAGCACTGTTTTATGAAAATACTGCAATAAATTGGTTTACCCTTCATAACACTATCTTTAACGGTAAACTAATTTATGGCGGGGTTTTATGATTTTTTATTCGCAAATTAAGAAACCTGCAAATTAAATACGTCATACGCTTATACTCAATGCACCAATCACATCTCGTTTTTTCCTATTCGAAATTCCCCGGCTTACTGGGCCCGATTGACAACAGCTAACAGTTGCCTGCAACGAGTTGGACTGGAGCCAGTCACGTGTTCTTCCAGTCCTTACTTCCATCGGCAATGGATTTGGAATTCCTGAACGAGTACGATGATTGGGAAGTAATTTGAAATAATGATACAGATTTTTCAAGATAAAACTTGTAATGAAGCAGACGACTTCGAATGCTCTTACCACCAGGTCAGACCTACTTCGCAGGAGTCACGCCTACCACATCCAATTACAAGGAAAGTAACCGTGCAGGTCCTATAGGATAGATCCTAGGGTTCAGACTTGCACAGTAAAAATAGATATATACACAAATACATGTTTTCATATTTATCGGGACTAATCGCGCACTATTAAATATAGGTAAAAATAGATACCTTTCGCTCGACGTTTCGACCATGTTACAATGGCCGTGGTCACGAGCTGACTGAAAACTGCGGGTGAGTCCGGCGAGAAGAGCGGATATTTTGTTCTCCTACCCTCACTTGATCTTGAAAAATTGCAGGGTTGTCACTACGACACACAACACTGACTGTATCGGTAAAAGTCCTAGTACCTACACCGCGGTTTGTACATTTGCTTACTATGGGATTCCACGACGCCGCTAACTTAAATCCATCCTCCCGGTTGAAATTGCGATGTTTTCTGATTTCAACCGCTTCACGAACCATTCTTGAAAAATAATGCCGTTCAGTGGAGAGGACCTTCGGGTCGTGGTGCTCGATCCAGTGACCGGACCCCGACTCAAGCAAATGTTCTGCTATAGCCGACTTCTGTGTCTGGCGATTTTTGATGGCTGCGATATGTTCTTTGATCCTTTCTGCTATGTTACGCTTTGTTTGACCTTTGTAGGAACTACCGCAGCTACAATCAACCTTGTACACACCAGGGGTCTGAAAAGGAATAACGTCTTTCGGCGACCTCACGTGTCTCGCCAACTTTGATAAGGGGGTATACACTGTTTTGATGGAGTACTCTTTCAGCAAGCTCCCTACCTTATCCGTTACTCCTTTAACGTAAGGCATGAAAGCCGATTGCCGCTCGACGTCAGTCCTTCTCTTGTGGCAATTGCGTCTTGCCCGACCGCGTTTAGTCACACCATAGCCATTTCTTTTAAGTACCTCCTGAACATGCCTTATACACAAATAAACTTTTATTTCATCTAGTGAAGTCCGGTTACGAGGAACTTGGAATTTTTGCAATGTGCACTAGGAAGCTATCAAAATAATGTGTTCAGAAATTTTAGAAATATAAGGTAATCTTCAGAGCGATACGTTCGAGGACGTAACTCTAGTGGTCAGCTCAAAGGGTTCATCTAGGTTTCAAGAGCCAGTAGTTCTTCAGACTTCAACAGGGCCCTATCTATATTAATATGCCTCTATTTAAGCGGCCAAGGTGCAGCAGGGTGGCTTCTGTGAATGTTTCTTCAATTTTTTTAGTGTTTAAGTTTGCTCCAAGGCAATATATATATAATAGGCGTTTGCAATAGCTAGTACCGATTTCATTACAGTTCGTCGAATTATCCTTGATACCAATCATCATTATCATGATTTCAGCCATAGGACGTCCGCTACTAGAAATAGGCTTCCCCCATTGATTTCCAAAAGGACCGGTTGGAAGCGGCCTGCTTCCAGTGTTTTCCTGCGGTCACTTATAGGTCGTCTGTACATCTTGTCTGTGGACGTCCTACCCTGCGCTTACCGGTCCGCGGTCTCCACTCGAGAACCTTTCGGCCCCATCGGCCATCTGTTCTGTGTGCTTCATGCCCTGCCCACTGCCACTTCAACTTGCTAATCCAATGGGCTATGTAACCCTGAGAGTAATCACGATTTGTGACATTCAGAACAGTTGAATACTAAAAGCTGCCTATTCCTATTCAATCACCAGCTCTGAAATACCTACAAAACCAGTACCTACCACTAATGAACTCGCCACGACAATAAAAATGTGATTATACCCGCCAATAAAAACGTTCCTGTCTTGGAAGTTACTTTTAAAATATAGGTACATAGAAAAAATCTGTTGGTCTGGCAGTACAATTACCAATATGAAAATGCAGAAAAATAATAGAAAGTCCAGATTAGAAGGACCAGGCCAGTATAACTTTTTCAATTGTATCAACTCAGAGGTGAGTAAAAGTATTATCAGCAGTGTAAGTAAACTAAATTTCAGTGACCATACGTCGTCATACTTTAGGGAGATATGAGGTGCTTGGTGTTTCTTTGCGCGATAGAATCCGGGACTTGGATATTCGCCAAAGAACCAGAATCACCGATATAGCTATTAAAGTTTGCAAGTGGAGTGGCAATGGGCAGGCTACATCGATCGAAGAACCAACAACCGATGGAGAAGAAAGGTTCTTGAGTGGAGACCACGAACCTGAAGACGGAAGAGAGCGTAGGTAGGCTTCCTACTAGGTGGACCGACGACATTGTGAGAGTCGCGGGCATCCAGGAGATGCAGATGGCAGGATGTCATTCAGTGTGGAGGTAAAATTAGGAGAAGGAGGCCTATGTTCAGCAGTGGACATCTTCTGACTGATGATGATGACGATAATGATAATGATGATGACGAAGTTAAACTCGATCCAAGCATTTATTTGCACTGATAGCTACAAAACCATTGTAAAAAGCTGATTAAAATCTTTTTTTTAATATTTCAAGGAGTATATCGGGTACCTGCTACAGTCATACGAGTATGTTAAAAAACCTCTAACGGCTCAAATGTGGATATTTAGAGATAATATAGGTACATATTTGTGCTGTTGGGGGTCAAAACTGTTTAACCGTGGGGGCCAGCTGCTCTCGAACTGACCTGACCTGGCCAAACGTTTGGTGGACGCGAATGGTGACCGGAATGGCGCCTACTTTGGCCAAAAAAAATTCATTGTCATTCAACGTGGCTATACTACCGGCATACTGGCCACTTTTCGTTCCACCAAGGAACTTTTAGATTAGTTTTATTTATGTTCTGTTTAGGGTTTATTTATTTTTAAACTTTAATGTATTCCAAATGAAACTGAAAATTCAAGATATCTAATATTCAGACGGAGTTGTGGCAAACAATCTAGTTTCGAACTGATCATTCACTATTCTGCGCACATACAAAAGAGATATTAATGGAGTCTAGAAAACTGTTTGAACTTTACCGCCGGAACCAACACGAGGCTCCGGTCAAATTATAATAATTGTAAAAACTAGTTATGGAGCAGTTTACTTCGCACTTTGTAGCGAAGATAGCTCAGTGGATGGCGCGTTTGAATTTGAAATTGTAGGGTGTGGGTTCAAATCCGAACAATAACCTTGAGTTGGTGAAGGAAATCAATCAGGAAACCATAGCATGGTGGTAAGGTCTAATGCCAAGCTGGCTAGTAACCCCTCAAGTTAAAATCTGTCACCATCTGTCGCCTAGCACCTAAAGGTGTGTTCAAAGAATGCAGCACCTATCCAGGCTAAGACTATCTTGTTCACCATCTTCGACCTCAACATCACTTAACATCAGGTAAGATGTGGTCAAAAGCAGAGCCTGCCAACAATTTTCATTTGTTTGAATGCACATGCACGTTTGCATCGTTGCAAAAGCGCTACTAAAAACGCCGAAGTCCAAACATATGCGTTAAGCCACAGTTCTTCATATACCTCAACGAAAGTAGATATTCTATTTTCAAGGGACAAAAAGAGTATCGGACTAACGCAGACTAAAATCTGTAAGGTTTCAAACATGATTTAAGATAGTGGACTAGCAAACACTAGTGATGCTAACATGTATTTCATTATTCGTTATTAAATTTGTCAGTTCATCCGCGATTATTATTTTTATGATAAAGAGTTCAAAACCTTGGATGGCAATGCACTGCGCTCGTCACCCCGAGATATAAGATGTCAAATCAATGTGTGCCCTGTAATTTCGCTGGAAACATTGCCTTTCAATCCGGAACACAGTAGCGTTTGCACACTACTGCTTGGCGGGTGAATAGCTGGCAAAGGTGTGGTACTTCCCCAGGCGGACTCCGCAAAACAGTCGTATCACTACAAATTAGCTTCCAAGCAAGTAAAATCCAGCCTCACAAGACCTCTAATTTTAACTACTAACTCCTCGTTCTCAACACTTTAACTACCGATAGGGCTATCCAAAGGGTCTTAGCGTTCAGAACAATTTTCTACTAGTAGTGTCGCGATCATTTTGAAACTTTTACTTTACGCTTGAAGTTTGGCTGCGTCTAGGCGGGCACATTACTATGAACAATGGGGGAACAATGAAATATTTTAACGATGGGGCTAATCCTGAAATTGCAAAAAAAGCAGCTGCTCCATAGAAAAAAGTCAGTTACACACACACACACACACACACACACACATCATCAGCCAGGTCCACTGTTGGACAAGGCCTCCCTCATAGAGAGGAGAGTTGCCATAATCCCCACGCCAAAAAAAGTCAGTTACACGCTCAACAAAATGTATGGAAAACCTGTTTTTTTTCTTTCGTGATTTCAATGTCCGCCCCATAGTAAAAGTTGCTCATTATGGTGAGTATAATGGACCCCTTGCGACCGATCTGTGATACCCTCTACTGCAAATTCCAACGTCGCTTTACATTTGCGACACACAACTCTCGCTAGGTGTCGCAGTAGACCCGATAAACCCGGAACTCCCGCGAACTTGCGACAGCCGGGTGTAATCTGGACTTTTACTTCGTCGCCTCCACGAGAGATTGTCACGAGCCAGCAACAGATGTACCTAGTATACTTATACGTATTTATTTTAAAACTTCGCTGCTTGAGGCAGTTTAAAGTATCCTAGTACTTACTGATAGAGTTTGATATTATGTGATCATACAATGTTCCATTCCTATTAATCCGCGACGAAGCGGAGTAGGTAAATGAGTTTAGGGTAATTTTGATTTGTGAGTATATTTATATGTAAGCGACTGCTAACATTATTCTACATAGTAGCTAGACCGATTTGAATAAATGTACACAACGATATCATTTAGGACAGAAGAACACAATAAACTAAATTAGACAATAAATAAAATACGGTAAAGAATAATGAATAAATACGTTTTTTGAAATGAGATGATCCGAAGTCGAACGAAAGTTATCGATATAGCATATCGTATTATCAAGTGGAAATGGTAGTGGGCATAGTACGCAGAATAAGTGGCCGATGGGGCCGAAAGGTTCTCGAATGGAGACCACGAACAGGTCAGCGCAGCATAGGACGTCCATCCATAAGATGGACAGATGGACCGCTGGGAAACGCTGTATGCAGGCCGCTGGATGCATTTACGAAACGTGAAACAACGGGTATAAAATCATGAAGTATTAGTTAGATTAGTATTTGGTAAGAATATATATAGCACGCTATAATTAAATTAAAGTCCTCAGATTTTAATATAGGGCATGATGCATAGTTTTTTAATACAAACAATTGACGACACAAGCGATAATAAGCGCATTTAGCGTTAGTATAATACAATAGCTCAGTTAGTTCAGTTTCAGAGCCACCCAAAATTTTAAAACAGATTGAGAGAGATTTTGCAAAGTAAACATTTCAACTAAATATCAATAAAGTACTAAATCTTTTAAGAAAGTGAACTTGATCAACGAAAGATAATATATATTCCAAGTTTCTTATTACAATAATAAATAAACGTTTTGAACGTTTCTAAAACATTATGGCTCATTCAAAACTCAAGCACAACATAATAAACTCCCGAACAATAACAAATTGGTATTAACAAACCCGAAACTGACAACTTTGATTGGAGGTCATGTTTACGAGAGCCGATACCACAATAACAAACCGAGCCAGGATCAAATCCCATGACTAATAAATATTCCAATGATTTGCCATCCAATTCGACCGAATACCAGAATCTTTCCGATGGGAGCCCTACATTAACATACGGAGGCACAAACTCTGATTTGCCGCTTCCCGACTCACGACCGCACAAACTCGCTCCCTATTCTACAAGAAATAACGTGTTTTAAATTCAGCCACAGACAATGCCAACTTCGCTCGTGCGGTTCAATAGAACAATCCCTCAAAAGAGCTCACCTCTTTGAATGAAAGTTTCTAGAGGAAGTTTGTCTTAACTCGCCTTAATTTATGCGTTTTCCCGTTAATTTTGTTCGGGCAGGGACGGCGAATTTGATTTTCAATAGGACGAGACAATGAACAGTCCTGTGCAAACGGACTCTGACAGACAATAGTTTACTTTCTCTCTTGTACCAATGTCCTGGTACTTTAATCAGATTCAAGCGTTTATTGATTTGCTTAAAGGTCTTAATTAATTTACAATAGCGCCGTTGTTCGAATAAATCTCTAATTGCCACACAGTTTTGTCCATTCACAAGTCTTCCCACAATCGCTTCAACTTTTGGTTAACAAAACGACAAAAGGGAAACAATCACGAGAAAAGCCGTCGAGTAGGTGCTTGACGAAAAATAGCTCTTTATTCGTGAAATTTTCGTCTGAATCTTGACTCAAAACGTCGTCCTTTGCAACAATATTTCAAACGGGCAAAGTTCTTGCGACTATTTTCTTTGATGTACAGTCACGAGGCATTTTCAGCGTGCTCCGAATTTTAGAGAAAATTATATAGGAATAGTTCCTTTACCGAGTGGTATCGTGTGGTCGCGACGCGATAAGCTTGAACAGGGTCGCCCTATTTAATTTGTATTCAGATAAAATCTTTTTGTGGCTGATTTGCATTTTAATTACAAGTTAAGATAAATGGATCTGAACTGTTGTTAAATTATGTTTGACTACGTGTAAATTAATGTTGTTCTGTTACCAAAACAGTCACTTCAGTGAATGGGTGTTACTAGAGTACAAAATTATATACCCAATAGGATCAGTCAGAAAAATACGCAGTCCAGGAAGGCCTAGAAAAAGTCGGCGTGACGATTTTGATGCATTCTGCGAGGTTTGGCATGATAGAACGAAATTCATGAAAGAAAGTGAGGAAGACCTTTGCCCAGCAGTGAAGTAGCTTACAAAATCAGAATAATAAACTCAAATTTCAGTGATTTCTGTCTAAAACTTTTTCAGCCCCATAAATATGCTAAAATTACAATCTAGCTTGTTTGCGTGGCTTCACTCACGTATTGAAGAAATCAAATTAATATAATCCACTATACAACGCTTTTCTCGTCAGGCTCTCTCCGATCCAGGCCCGCATCCTTCCTTTATTTTGCTCTACTCCATTCCCACCTTTTCCACTTTTGTCCCGCATCCGTTCCGTGAGCATCCCTTCCCTATTACTCCCTTTCGGCCCTTCAAGTTTCAGTCCCACTTCCGTCCTGTAATCGACTCTACTTCCATCCCGCCCTTTCTGTTTTAGTCCAACATTCGTCTGCACTGGTTCCTCCCTTGGCCCGTTCCCGTCTTGGCCCCGTCCCATATCGATACCCGCATCGTTGCAATCGAACGGACCGAACCGCGCTTTATTCCAACAACCTCTTAGTAATCTATTGCAATCACAGCTTAGTAGTTAGAAATAATTTGGCACGATTCAATCTCAAAGTAGGCATACATTGATCCGATGCCGGTCAGTGTCTATACCTACGTTTAAAGAGTGTGACACAAAACCATAGTTAATGTCAAACATTTAGATCAGACAAAAAAGGAGATATTATGGTAAGGTAGCATGACGGGTTCGAACGCATCTGGCCTAAATTGGGCTTGATGCTATGGTTACAATTTAACCTTTCAGATGACCTTACTGTCATTTTTTTCATGTAGATTATTAGTTCATTGTTGTCACAGCAATTTTCTTAATATGCTTAAAAAAAATTATGTGCCGTACTTACAATTTTTGCGTTAAATGGTTAAACGATAGAGTGAAAAAAGTGTATGAAATATGGACAGACAGACATTTATTGTACTAAGGCCCTCCCTTATTTGCCTTGTCTCTTGTGACTTTGTAATTTGTATCTACCAAATAAAATAAAACTTCTATTGCAAACTTGTAAAAAAGTTATTCCCGTCAGCCCCAATTTATTCTGAAACCCTGTTAAATGACCCTGTAAGAGACCGTATACATTTCAATACGACTTTTGAAGCAATTAAACCGTATTCGAAATTCGTCAACCGAGAATGATAACGCAATTCAGTTATACGCATTTTCGTTCCTGACGTTTTTTGACACTTGTTATTTTGAGTCAGGTTTTTCATTTTATATTTAAGTTATTATTATTGCGATTGAAGAAAATCATTAGTGGAAAAACTTCCTAAACTTAGCTCTTAAATTTAAATAAAGCCCATGTTGAAATAGTACATTTTGGAGTAGGTAAATGATGACTAAAGACTAGAAGTTTTTTGTTATTGTTCGATTGATTTGGGTTTTGTTTTTAACCTTTGTAAATTTATAACGACAAAAAAACCACCTCACCCGTACTGCTAAAATATCTGCTGATGTGTCACCGCGGATATAAAATATAATCACCATGTTTTTTTCATTTAGATTTCCGTCAAATGATGGCTTTGAGCAATACTCGATGGTGATCAAATTCAATACTTTGATTACAAAATATTCAAGTGTCAACCTTGAAGTTGGTAAACAAACAACCACGCTAAACTGCTTCTAATTCTAAACAGCTAGTTTAGCAAATAACGCCGTACAGTATAGTTTATGGGCAGTTCATGGCAGATGGCGAATAATTCAATGTTGCTAGTACAGCTCGCGGCAATTTAACTTAGGATTGAATTGCAGATGTGGGCACCCTGTTCGCCTCGAGTGGAATTTGATTTGAGGTTTTATCGGAAACACTTAAACATAATGATATTCACTGAGAAGAATAAGACGAGAACGAGACCTTAGGAGGGCTGGAGTATAGCGGGATAGGAGGGGAACGGGCACGGGACTGGAGTGGATCACTTAAGGTTAAGTAAAGTAAAGCGTGACTAACCACAGAAATAGAAACATAAAAATCGGAAATAATGCGTTGGAATATATCAAACAGTATATTTACTGGGGGGAAACTAATTGAATTTAAAGACAGAAATAAACAATAAATATAGAGAACCACAGCCTGAACGAAATCATACGCAGGACTTTTTCCATCGCCAATGTCACAGCTGTGCTCGAACTGAGTGGTCTTGTGCGTGACGTTGGAAGGAGGCCTGACGGTATGACACTTATTCCCTGGAAGTTGGGGCGGCCCCTTGTATGGGACGCGACTTGTGTCGATACTTTGGCGCCGTCATATCTTCCTGAGACACAGGGTAAGGCTGGTGCAGCTGCCAATTCGGCAGAGCAGCACAAGCGGCGCAAATATGCTAACCTCGTTAGTGGTTACATATTTGAGGCGTTTGGAGTCGAATCAAAAACCTTTCAGAGCGCCTGGTTAACTCGAAGCGTGACCAAAATGCTGACGTGTATCTGACTCAACGCATAAACAAAGCCATTCAACGTAGTAATGCCGCCAGCATGCTGGGTATGCTGCCAACTGATAGTAGGCTTGAGCATTTGAATTATCTTTAAAACTTCAACGGTCTATGGGCAGTCTAACTGTTTGTGTAATATTAGTAAAAGCTTGTATTTTGAAACTAACATATCAACTTAATACCTTCAATTTATAAAAATAGATTTTCGTTAAACTCTCAAAGGGAAAGTTTAAAAGTGGATTTGATTAAATCACCGACATAAAATAAACAATTTTAATGTTATGGTTTGCTTCTTTAAATTGCTCTTGACAATAACAGCTTTATTTTTCGTTTTATGACGGAAAATCATTTGTATCAAAATACATTTGTAATTTTAAGATCAATTTTGTAATCATCATAAGCAAGAAGACGTCCACTGCTGAACATAGGCCTCCCCCTTTAACCTCCACACTGAATGATAGCCTGCCACCTGTATCCCTTGGATGCCCGCGTGTCCCACAATGTCGTCGGTCCATCTAGTGGGAGGCCTACCTACGCTGCGTCTTCTGGTTCGTGATCTCCACTCAAGAACTTTTCTTGTCCATCGGTTATCAGTTCTTTGAGCAATGTGGGCCTGTCTATTTCCACATCAACTTGCAAATTTTAATAGCTATGTCGGTGACTCTGGTTCTTTAGCGAATATCCACTTTGTAATACGACTCTCAATTATTTTTTGATTATTCTGTTTTCCTGTTGCAGTTCAGTGTTGCCATTTAATGTTATATTGAGAGAAGCAACGCAAACACTACCTTGAGACATAGTACTGATATACATAACTTGCCGGGTATTATTTTTACATTTCCATATCCATTCTAACCAGCCCCTGAGGCTTAATAATGACATGTTCAGTATTGCTCATTATAACCCGATTTCCTTTGTCAAGCCCATATAGGGATGCTTATATTATTTCCTTTGTAGAGTTTAGGGGATTGTGAATATTATATACAGAAAGAAATAAGTAGAAATATTTTATTATAATAATAATAACTCGCCAAAAGCGTGTTGAGACACGCATATGGTTGAGTTCCGTAGTCATAGCCGTATAAAAGTGTTCACATTCATAGTCCAGTAATTGGTGGTTAGGTATAGAAAAATTCAAACGAACGAAGCTTAGTGAACTTTGCTTATTTTTAGAGATTTATCATCACAACATAACATAAATACTTTTATTAAAGGTTTGGTTTAGTCAAGAAGAAAACTACAACATATTTTGTAAAGATCATTTTACGAAAAGGTTAACCAATCTTTGAGTTGGAGCGTCTTGAATTTATTACAGTTTAATCACTATAACTCAGATAATGTTGAAAAAAAAAAAAAAATCATCTATCAGCGTGATAAGTTTAGAAATGCAGGGTGTACCAACGGACCAAAGGACTCAAAAGTGATGTATAAAACCTTACCTTCATTTTAAAAGACCTATTCAACGATATCCCAAACGAGGAGTTATTCCAATAATAACTGGCCATCTGGCTTTAAAAATTTCCACTCAGCGATTTTTAATCTTCAAAAACGTTGAATATAAGCGAATGAAATAGCTACAGCTACAAACAATAGTGTGGGTTTTCCTACATTTTTTCTACTCGTATTTGCGATAATATAGTGACGTCACCAAAGTTACCACCTCACATTCCTGAAATAGCTCGAAATAGTAATAAAAAAGATTTATCCCGCCCAATAAATGAAATTAGCTAACGCGATAAATATATGAAGACAGAAAATAAGGCAGTACAGTTCATTATCGGGGCGACGAAATCAGTCGACTAGCCCGAGGGTGCTCCACGAACCGTGATGGAGCCCCGCGATAGGTAGACACTTTGTCATCTTCTAATGAACCTAAATGTATACACCGAGAAAATAGAAGGCTCCTGAGTTCTTAGAAATGTATGAGGGGATGTGTGAAGTAGGAATAGATCGTTCAAGGCTCGCATCGGAATAGGTTTAAGACCTAGTTCACAATCAATACAGGTTTATGCGGAAAGGGTGTATTAAACCGAAAGTGGTCTATACAACCAATCATTAAGAACAAAGTTTACTATGGGACCTTCGATAATTATATAGTTTGGATCTGCCTTACTCAAGCTAGGTAGTACCGAAAAAGTATCCCAAAAACTGAAGGGAACGAGATAATCACACTGACATAATATTATTCTTCCTATTTCTATAAACGCACACTTCAATATTGAGTGGCATACAACTGCAAAAGAATGCGCTCAGAATGTAATCAATTTAACGACCAAGGGGGCGTGTAAATCTCAAGGTAAACTGTAGGTATAACGCTTCCATTTTTTTTTTTTTTCTGAGTATGGAAGCAATCCCAAAATCACATAGAAAATAAACAGTAAATAAAGGACATCCCAGTTCTGCTAAATATTATTTTACATAATATACTATTATGGTTATGGTGGACTCGGGTATGTCCTAAAACTGCGACCAGAACCACCGGAGGATGGGCAGCAGCGTCCTAATAGTACACGGTGAACGTACTGCGATCCCCAAGCCGCCTGCCAAGCGTGGGGATTATGGAAACACCCCTCTATGGGAGGCCTTGTCCAACAGTGGACGTTAATTGGCTGATGATGTGTGTGTGATGGTTATGGTTTCCAAAAAATAACTCGTTTCCTAAACCCAGGCTCAAATTAATTAAGATAGCTGATTTGAATTAAACATGTGAATTATGCAATAATTTGTATGATGAACATTTTGTGTTTGTTCTATGTCTGGGTGTTAATATCTATTTAAGTATGTATTTAAAAATATATATGTACGTATATCATTCTCTGGCAGCCATATTACAAGCTTTGCTTAGTTTGGGGTCAGATGACCGTGTGTGCAAAAATGTCCCAGATATTTAACAAGTATAAATTAATTGTTTTCAACCGCTTATAATAGAGCTGACAATTTTTAAACGGCTGAACAGATCTTCTTAAATCATGGCCAAGGACACTCGATCAAGTCACCTTTCAAATAAAAAATAACTAATCGGTTTAGGAGCTACGATGCCACAGACAGGCACACAGATACACACGTTAAAAACTCATGCGCGGTGTTTGAACAAATTAAACAATTTGTTAACTGTATTAATTTCATCATTTAATACAGTTCCGGTTACTTTTATTCATACTATTTATAAGCGTGTAATTTACGTGGCTGACGTGACATCAGCCGAGAGAATCTAAGATGTTGCTTTTTACCCGTGACAATAGCCACTGTCGTCTGAGTACAGTGCTAGCACTCAACAGCACGCTCAATTAGCGAACAGTCCTAAGTGATTCCCAACTGCTAATGACTGCTGTGATTCCTGCTCCGAACTGTAATGAGTCTGGTTGAATGTGGGTTTACGGTCTAATTGATATTGTTGCTGACTGGGACACAATGCAATAGTAAAGTTAGAAACAATGATAGCTCGTGATACATTCGGATTCCATGCCGCAGAAGGCCCAAAATCTCAACAATGTTGTTGAACTGCTAGTATTGAAAACACGCCTAATTTTCACTCAACCATGTCCTGTCAAAACTTGAATTAGCATAGAGTTTTTATAGTCAGGATATTTACCGTGATGAGGTAGTCACGGTAAAATTTCCATTAATAATCAGGCATTTCAGTAGAGCTCTTACGGGCAGGATGCTGTTTGCAGACTCCGTCAGTAGATATTGGCTTGAGTGATCGAGTCCGAAATATTGAAATCCGACGAAGGCCAAAGTCATTATCATCATCATCAGCCAGAAGACGTCCACTGCTGAACATAGGCCTCCCCTTTTAACCTTCACACTGAACGACATCCTGCCATCTGCATCCACTGGATGCCCGCGACTCTCACAATGTCGTCGGTCCATCTAGTGAGAGGCCTATCTACGCTGCAGGCAAAGCCATGGATGTCTAAAAAAGTATTATGTGACTCGAGTAGCGCTGGGCAGGACACGTGGCTAAGCGTGAAGGCAGGTGGAGTAGAGCCCTGACAGAGTAGTTATCGATGGCGGAGAAACGATCCATAGACAGACACTAGCACAGTGTGTAGACGACATTATACTCATTGCGGATTATGCGTAAAAGAGGTATATACCCAACTATGGGTTGATACAGGCCATTACAAACTGTAGCATTGAGTTGAGTATGAGCGCACCGGAAGTGAAATCAGCTGGCCCCAAACTAGGCAGTGCCTGTGTCTTGGGCACCCAGTGTCTACACCAGATCCTGTTTTAGTGCCGAGATTTGTACAAATTATTTATCGATATAAAAAAAAACATGTGAAATTTGATAATGAACAAATAATAACACTTCCGGATTTCTAATAACTGCGATATTTTCTGGCAATTAAGTACCATAACTATTCGCCAAACTTGGTTATATTTTATATGCAAATTTTAGGGTTATCAGCAAACCCACCGATATTACAACGGAATATTCATAAGGGCACAAATATTATACTGTGAGAACTTCTAATAAATTACAAACAGTCAACAATGGCATCAGTTCATTATTTTTATTTCACTATACCGCGTTATTCAGAAAGGGTATATGTTAAAATGATAGTGGTGCATTTTATTTTTACACACGACGGATCGGAGAAGTTATTTGCGTTTGGGGTAAGAGTTTGTGTGATAGTATGTATCGTATTTGTATATATTTTAAAGCTGTTACCACTCTTCGACGGTTTCATTTCGGTGCTTCTTAATCAAAACTGTTTGTTCAAAACTTTTTCATTTGTTGAAACCCTTGAATGGCACCGCTGTTTTCCCTTTGACACTGACAACCTCTGTTGTTGTGTAAAAAAGGAACAAACAAACACACTTTCGCATTTATAATATTAAAGTATGCTTCTATTTTCACATTACCAATCAATTTTAGATATCAAACCTGTAAAAAAAATAAGTTAATTGATTATCAAGAATAACATAATCTATTAAATACAAGTCAACCCCCAACTTGAAAGTTTTCGTGTTTGTTAATTAATTTTTCAAAACACTTAAGTAATCTGTCCCCCGGCTGCGGTGATAGTACAATCACAAAACAGTATCACACCTTAGTACAAGAGACGAGGAAGTTGTTTTAGCGTAGCTCCAGTTGAAGTTGGAAAGAACTTACGAGTGTTTGGCAGTCATGGGTTGGTCTGCTGAAATTAATAATTCAACTAATTATGACCTACTTCTACGCATGCCGAAAACGAACGTGCACCACTGTTGCCTGCATAGCAAAGAAGAAGAAAAACAGTAAATTCAAAACAAGAAAACCCGTTTTGCTGGCTCCATTTGCTACCGAGCGCAAAATTATCCGTCTTTTGATGACTACGACCGCAAGCGCATATGCATAATTTGCATACTAAATGTCTGTTTTCGAACTACCTGAATCTGAACACTGTCAAAATGGTATATGAGGTAAATACACACGGTAAATAAGATAGTTTACACATAGATTGAGTAGTGTCAGAATGGAAGAACATCAGTTCTCAGCTACGTTCTTTGTCACTCTAAAATAATCAAATCAATCAGATTTTTTATGGGAGTGTTTTTATCAATCCAATAAGATATTACTGGCAATGGGGTCACAGCAGTTAATGAGCTTTTACCCATTACCATTCCGATAAACTAAAAAAATCAGCAAAAAGAAACAATATTTGAACTTTGAACGTATATCCATCGAAACTTTAACTAAGTATTAAAAAAAATTGCGAATATAAAAAAGCCCGAATGCTTTGTTAAAAAGTAATGGTAGTTACTGTGACCATAGCTATTATTGTGACCACTGTGAACTTCTTTGTTTCCTGAGAACTACTAATAGTCTAAGATCCGACCGCGTGATTTATACGTTCATATGTTTGATTAATAAAATATAATTTTTATCGATATTTATAACTAAACCAATGCAGATCCGCAAAGGTGGCCATCCAAATTTGGCCGCAATTAATTTTAATTAAAATGTAATTAATTATTTATTTTTGAACAATTACGTTCACTTGTAATTGTTAAAAAATATATTTCATTAGAAAGAAATATACCTGAGATACCGAGAAAGTTCAAGGTGCCATCCCTCACTTGGCCGCAACCTAATGTCAGCCAGGTGTAAACAGGTATAATTTCGTTAAATATATACGTTCATAATGTATTATCATGTTATACATACCAAATTGAAGATTAATTCTTTCCCTACATGATGAGATATAGGTGCCTATGCAAAAATGCCCGCAAATAGTGACTGCCAACGATTAAAGATAAATAAAAGCGAGAGAAACTTAAGATAAACACCCCATGTCGAATAAAGATAGAGCATCCCAGCTGCTTGTCGTTTTTATGCTACTGCGCATGCGTCCATAGGCAAGGTGCTCAACTAAATACCGTACTGAATATTGCAATCATATGTTTTTGACAGTCTTATGCGCCACGTTGTTTTTTTTCAAGTCCAAAATTATAAAACTTTGTTAATATTAATATTGATATATTTCATTCTTAACGTTATTAAAACGTAAGAATAAAATGAAGAAGTGTTTTTTGTTGTGTAATGAAAAGCAAGAAGTGCTTAACTTTAGTGATGTATCATTTAAAAAGTGTTTTTTAATGATATTGTTTCGACGTCACAAAAATTTTATGTATCATAACCTAAAAGTTAATGTGGAATCAACAAATGAATTTGGTTATCACATGAATTGTTTAAAAAAAGTTATTACTGTAAAAAGTAAATACAAGAAAGAATTTGAAGAATTTTGTAAAACCCAAAATGTAAGTACAATTTTTAATCACACAGGACAAATGAATAATTTTATAGCTACTAAATATAAATATTATTGCGTTGAGTGTAGGTTTAATAGTACGATGTTTTTAATCTAATAAAACTTGTATAATAGTAGACTATCTTTTTATATTTAATAATGTATAAAATAATGTTTAATACAGCGATATATACAGAAATTTTCAACTACCTAGTTTTTCATCTAATACTAAAATTGAAAATTATTCCAATGATACTTATTTCTCCACGAACTCAGGTAGGCAAACCTTTAAAGAACGAACTCAGGTAGCCAGACCTTCTTTAAAAAGAACAATACTATCTATCGAGTATCGTTTAGGTTTTTTTTTGTTACTCCAAGATGAACATTGTACATGATTTTGAACTGACAGTAGTACTAAAATGTATGTTACAAATTCGGGAAAAAAAATTTTTTCTGTTTTTTTTTGTTATTGAAAATCAGTAAACAAATAAAAATATTTCATTTGATTATAAAAGTTTCGAGCTGTCGATATTGTCTATGGGATAGCTGTTTTTAAATTTTTATTGTCGAATAAATACTCAAAGTACTTAACTATTAGTCTCATTACTGAAAATTTTTTATTGTTGATATTTTATAAATGATCAATGACAGACAATTTAATTTTAACGAAGTTTTTTTTTCAATTCATAGGTACCAAATCTTTCATCGCAATGTTCTGAGCCGAGTACATCTGTTGCGAATCAACAACCGAGTGCATCAGTCTCTGACCAAGAGACCAATCGTATATCTGCTCCGAACGACGACATCAGTAGCTCATCTACTCAGCAGGAAACATTGGAAGAACAACCAAGTACGACATCTGAATCAACAACAAGAAATAAAAAATTAGCTTGTGTTTTTTGCGGCCACGTTGAGAAGAAAGTTGGTAAGCGACGACTTTATGTAACGATTCCACAAAAAGAGGCAACTGTAACCGAAATCAAAGAAATGGCTGAATCATCGCGAAATTCGTCATTAATTAAAAATTTAGAGGACTTTCCGACTGTCGCTTACCATTCCAACTGTTTTACAGCTTTGAAGACAACTTTGCAACGTCAAAATAAAGAGAAGGCAGAACCAGGACATTGGCATGCGAATAGGCAATTGCACCAGTCAGCATTTGCTGTTATTTCAGATGTTATCACCATGGAAATAATTGAAAAAAATCGAGTCATGTTCCTTTGTGATTTATTTTCTCAATACAAAGCTTTATTATTAGAATTTGGTGAGAATAAAGTAAAAGCCGAAGACTTTCACGATTACCGTGCTGAAAATTTAGAAAATAAAATAATAAATTCCTTTGGCGATCGACTGATCATAGAGCCATCTTCTGCAGCACACAGAAAAAAAATTGTTTATCAATTTAAGATTGATACCTCTCAATTAGCTGGTGAAATTGCTAATTTAGAAGAGAAACAGCAAAATCGCCATAGGGACGTTGCTTATGAATTACGAAATAGCATCACCTCTGTTGAAAATAAGAAGTTACCAGCAGATCTTAGCGTGGACGACGTTATTCGTGGAGAGTGCACCATTCCAGAAGAATTGTTTAACTTTGTTTGTGACTTGGTTCAAGGGCCGGATATTCGTCGCAAAAATTCAAACGAGGATTTAGTTAAAATTAAATCAGTGTGCAGTGACCTTATTTATATAGTTTCTAAAGGTCGAGTAAAACCATCTAAGCATCTTACTCTCGGATTAGCAATGAAGTCAATAACAAGTTCCAGAAAAGTTCTTTCAATATTGAATAGGTATGGTCATACTATCGGCTATAATCTAGCCGAAGAAATTGAAACGGAAATGACATACGCAACGCAAAAAGACGAAAGTTTAGTACCATCCGGCATCCGTAAAGTTAACGGATTAAGTACGCATGTTGCTTTTGACAATTTCGATCGTTTTGTCGACACTGCTACTGGTAAAGACACTTTACATGATACCGTTGGTATTATATACCAGTTCAATCATAGGATTAATGAAGAAAGTGGTGATATGGAAATCTTGAATTGCTCTACATCACAATCTAACGATGACAACATTGAATCTCATCCGCCTCGTAAAAGACGGCGTTACGAAGGAATTCCACAAAGTATTCGAACTTACTACAAAAAACCTCTCACCAGTATGCCTTTTGTTCATGTCGATTCAATTACACAGACTATCGATGCGTGTCAATTTGCGAAAATAATAGCTATGGATAAAGATTATATTTGGAGTATGTCTCTATCACGGATTGATTCTCTCCCCATGTGGTTGGGATACAATTGTAAGATTTGTATTGATTGTAGCAAAACTCAAACAGTCGAGTACTTACCTCCTATTAATTCGTCTCCTACTTCATTAGCAGTTGTTTATCAAACTCTCTGTACTGCTAAGGAAATTGCGAAAAATTGTGATCAAGAACAGATTATCGTCACTTATGATTTGGCAATTGCAAAATTAGCTATGCAAATACAATTACATGAGAAGCCTGAATTCGATAATGTGTTTGTAAATTTAGGAGCATTCCATATGCAAATGGCATATTTCAAAGCCATTGGTAAGTACATTGACTCCAGTGGATTAGTGGAGATTTTGGTTCAAGCTGAAGCACTAGCGGGAGGATCAATGGTTAGCTTTTTAGACAGCAAACATTTTAATCGGTGTAAGCGATTGCATCCGCTGGCATCTGGTGCCTTACAAGTTCTTCATTTCGAAAAGTATTTATCGGAAAAACAATATGATCCAGATACATTGAATGAAGATTTAGCTGCTGTAATAAATACCCCGAGTGAAGACAATGAACGTATAATTTTACAGGACTCACTACAACAAATACTTGAAGATTACAAACAGTATCGAGAAACAACGCTTCAGGGTGGCCATGGAAAGACCGCTCAATATTACTTGCTATACTCGGAAATGATTAATATTTATCATCGATTTTCCAGAAGTATTCGTTGCAGTAACTTAGAGCTCTACCTAAATAGCATTTTTGAAATATGTGATTATTTCTTTGCATTTAATCTACCAAATTATTCCAAATGGGCAGCTTTGTACTTAAATAATTTAATTAAGCTGAAAATGGACGATTCAGCTTTGATTGCGGAATTTCGTCAAGGTGCATTTGGTGTTAGGCGTACCAATTCATGTTTAGGTAGATCACCTGTGGACCTAACATTGGAGCAAACGATAAATGCAGATGCTGGTAACACATTGACTGGTGTTAGCCACTTCACTAACTCTATAGCTGCAAGACAAAGGTGGGCTCTTAGCCATAGCATAAGAACCAAAATTTTATCAGCTGTAAAAGCGGAAGTTGGCCTATCACGGGCAGATGATACTTCTCATTCACTGCAAAAGAATCAAATAGAGAAAGACAATAAAACGCTGAATAGAATTATTGAAACAATGAAAAAAACAACGAATCCTTTCAGCGAAAATTTGGATAAGAATATTTTATTCAATATGTCAACTGGTAAAGCAGCATCTTCACACGTTTCTGATTTTTTATTGAATTGTAAGACATTAGGTCATGAACAAAAATTACGTTTCTTTTCGGAATGTTCTGAAGATCCTACAAGGTTTGTGAAATCTATCAAACGTAATGTTATTTCTAACTTTGCATCTGACTGTGCAAAAAGAACAATCTATATCTATCTATACATATAATAAAAACGTAGAGATAAAACAATCTGTAATTGCAAGATAACAAAAAAAAAATCACACAGGTCGTCTTAAAATAAGCAGCTGAACACGATAGGACAGTTTTTAGAATTTTTGTCTGTTTGTTTGTTTGTTTGTTTGTTTGTTTGTTTGTTTGTTTGTCCGCGCACATCTCCTAAACCACTGGACGGATTTAAATGTGGTTTTCACGAATATGCTTAGAAATTACCAGATTAAAACATAGGCTATATTATATCATTTATTTTAATTCTTTATTTTTACATAAACGAAAATAAAAATCAATGATTTATTTCTTCGTTACCCGAAACGTAATATGAGGATCGTCACATAGCCTCAAGCAAGGAGATCCAAGGTAAAGAGAATGTTATTGACATAGCCATTAAAATTTTGAAACTGTCAACTGTCATTCGGTTAATCAGTTTAAATTTAAAGAAGGTTCCTTAACCTTCTTAGATGAATGAACGTGTAGATCAAGCATGTTATAGGCCTTACAACCTCTTTGGTGATTCATTCCAGTGCATGGAGTAGGAGTGTGGCGTACTCGTACTCCTTGCGCCAACCTTCGTGAATTTCATTCCAATTTTCCACGACGTGTGGCGCTGGGGCGCGAAAAGAAAAAAATAAAAGAACACCGATTTTCAAATGGAATTGTCATTCGCTTTTTCTAAGATTTGTCTAAGATTTTTCTTTGCATTAAATTTATAATTTCTTTCGGACTCAGCTATTTTCTTCCATTGTCGGTAGCTTAACCCTCTCCTTTTATATAAATAGTACAAATCCACTATAATTGGTGACCACTGAATGGACCGTACACCACCGACAAAAGTCAGAATGCCGCTAGATCGTACTGATAGCACTGCGGCTGACACGAAGAATAAAGATGATGACAATGTATTCCGAGTTGGCGTGCGAATTCCACCGTTTTGGCCCGAGAAGCCGGCGATTTGGTTCGCCCAGATCGAAGGCCAATTCGCGATTTCCAACATCACTGCAGATAGCACCAAGTTCTACTATGTGATTGGACAACTTGACCCACAATACGCAGCTGAAGTCGAAGACATCATCGTCAACCCGCCTGTGACCGAGAAGTACGAAAAACTCAAGCTGGAGCTAATTAAACATTTGTCCGCATCAAGAGAAAAAAAGGTACAGCAACTTTTAACACACGAGGAGCTAGGTGATCGTAAGCCTTCTCAATTCTTACGTCATCTACGACACCTAGCAGGCCCCGGAGTTCCAGAAGACTTTTTACGCATGATTTGGACCAGCCGCCTACCAAACAGCACGCAGACCATCATTGCTTCGCAGCAGATGACGTCATCACTCGATGTGCTGGCAGACCTAGCCGACCGCATACATGACGTTGTCCCTATAGCCCAGGTCGCATCTACATCCAGTACCACACCGGGAAGCTCCAAGCTCCATATTACATTCTCATGGTTTTATTCTATGTTAGCATTTAAAACACAAAATATATCGCATCCTATTTTAATACAGTCCCGCGAATAGAAATATTCAAAAAAGGCCCTTTGTACATGAAAATAAACCTATACAACAAAATTCCGGACGCAATAAAGAAAGAAAGAAATAATAACATTTTTCCAGAACCAACTTCGTAAGTTTCTAACCCAAAAATGTTATTACGAGATAAAAGATTTTTTCGACTATAAATTTTAGAAAATTATAATTAGAAAATAAATATCGATATATAAATAGTTAAGAAAGTAGCGTCATAAGTTTTGTATCATCTCATATATAATTAAGTAACCTATCACACTAAGTATGTTTTTTTTTGTTTTGTAAAATTACTTCACCCTAGGTTAAGTTTGAATAGTATATATAATATTTATGTAATAGATTTACTATACTTAAATTTATATGTTTATGTCTGTGGTCTGGTTTTGTGAACAGCCACTACATAAGTCATTGCTGCACCCTTTATGCAGGGTATATAAACTTAGCTTTTAGAAGAATACAGTGTATATTTGCAATAAGAATATAGAAATAATTTTATTTTACTGTGATATTTTAACAGATAAATAGATTAGTTCCATTTCATGGCTTTTTAATCAAGGTATACATACAAATGCACGCGAAATAAGAAATAACTAGCCAAGAGCGTGTTAAGACAAGCATTATGTCAGGGTTCCGTGGCCAGCGAAACTGGCCGGAAATATACTTTTAATGGTTTAGACAAAAAGAAAATTTCAAAACATGCTCTGCACTGTGGTCACATTATCTTTTTGATTTGAAAACTGTTGACGGTGTTATTTATTACTTTTATGATTCTATCAATACTTCACACAGGGCGACTTAAAATAAGCAGCTGAACATGTTAAGGCAGTTTTTAGAATTTTTGTTTGTTTGTTCACGCACATCTCCTACACCCCTGGAACAAAATGCGGACGGATTTAAATGCGGTTTTCACGAATATGCTTAGCTATGACCAGATTGAAGTATATGCTATGTTATTTTGCGCAAGGCCGGATTAAGGGAAGCAAAAAGAATTGAAGGTTTATATGAAAATCTACGCGTACGAAGTCGCGGGCAAAAAAGCTAGTTAAGAATAAAAGTAAAGACAACCAAGCTCTATTAAAAATGGAACGCGATATTTTCGGACGACTTTTAGCAATTGCTATCGAACATAAAGTTGATATTGAGAACTGCCTGTCGTATCCACTTGCACCTGTACCTCCGGCACTGTTCCACTGTACTGGTCATATGTATAAGACAGACAAATCTACTCTAAGTAAACATCTAAAATCAAAAATTGAAGTTTCAAATCCTGGACATATTGATGTAGAAATAATAGATGGTTTCTATTATTTGTATTCTATAGGTTCTACTCTACCACAAAGTTTTGGAAAAGTAGCTGAAGCAATACTGATAAAGCTATGCTCAACAAATAGCCAAGAAATACACATAATATTTGATAGATACCTTACTCCTTCTATCAAAGATTGTGAAAGATTGAACAGAGCGGAAATTGATATTCCATATACAATTAGCGGTCCATTACAGCCTAGACCCAAGGATTTTTTAGCAAGTTTAAAAAATTATCGTTTTAAAGAAGCTCTCGTAAAATTTTTAGCTGATCACTGGAGTGATAATAGTTTTGCTGCAATATTAAAAAATAAAAAAGTTTTCATTACGGTCGACGAACTATGTTTTTCATTTTCTTCGGTTGGAAATATCGTACTCAAGAACGAAGAACCTGAATTAGCATGCCTACATGAGGAAGCTGATACCAGGATTATTTTTCACATCAGTAAAATACATGACGGTGCAAAAATTTTGGTTAAGGCAACTGACACTGACATCTTAATAATATTATTAGGAAATATACATAAATTTGCCAACTTACAAATTTGGTTGGCAAACAGTACTTCAAAAAAAACTACCAATCAAGATCAAGCTTGCATTAACTGCACAAAATTATCAGTGGAATTAGGTCCGACCTTATGTCTTGCACTACCAGCATTCCACGCGTTTACTGGTTGCGACTATACAGCAGCATTTTTTAACAAAGGAAAAGTCCGCCCTTTCAAGATATTTTGTAAACACCAGAACATTCAAGAGACATTTGCATCATTAAGCAATCCGGACGATATTCTTGATGATAACAAAATGATAGTAGTTCAGGAGTTTATAGCTTTAATGTATGGGATTAAAAATTGTCAAAATGTAAACGCTGCAAGACTTTTAATGTTTAATAAAATGTATGCCATGACTACAATTAATGACAAATTTATGAAAAAACTTAAAGGTTTCAATTCAAGCACTATTCCACCATGCTTGAAATCCTTGCAACAAAAATTATTGCGTACGATCTTCGTTAATTCAATGTGGCAAAATGCCACTAATCCAGATTGCATCAGATTTAAACCTGAAAATAATGGTTGGATTTTAGATGAAACTTTAAAACCAACATGGTTCATTGGAGATTCAATGCCACAGCAAGTAGAAGATGTTATTTGTGATTTAATTGAACAATCTTCAGAAGATACAATCGATAAAGATTCTGACGTTTCAACATATGAGAGTGACAGTTCTGATGATTCAAGTGACGATAGTACGTAAATGAAAATTTTTTCGTTACAAGTACTCTGATATGTATTGATAATTATCTAACTGTAAAATCTTTTTTATCATTTTTGTAATTTTTATCATTTTTTTTTAATAAAGAAGTGTTTGTATTTTTTATCATTTTTTATAATAAAAAAAAAGTTGCATTTTAAATCAAAAATAAATAATTCACTTTTTGTTGTCACTATCCCTATCAAATGAAAAAAAGGTTTGTGCATTTTTCTTTTAAAATATATAATTAACAAATAATTTTTTTAAACAAATAATAATTGTTAAATAAATGATTCCAACATTTTTTGTTTTCAAAAAATAAAACTGAAAAATTTATATTAATCAGATCCCTGATTAAAGAACCGAATTAAAAGCAATGGAAACAGAATTCAACAGAATTAAAAAATCAATTCTGTTTAATTCTGTTACCATTGTTTTTAATTCAGTTCTTTAATCAAGGATTCAAGGAAAATAAACGAAACTTTATATTGATGAAAATAAAAATAAAAAAAACATTTGTGTATAAAGATAAATTTTAATATAGATTCAAATTAACGTCTTACAGTTCAAAGTTATTGTTTGAGTTGGATATAATTAAAAAAAAAATTAAAAACACTGGTTTGGATAGTAATTTTTATGACATTTTTTATGAAGACCGAAAATAAACGAAACTTAATATTGTTAAAAATTGTAATAAAACAAAATTTATTTAAAAGATAAATTTTATATTTAAAATGACGTTTCACAGTTAAAAAATATTGTTTTAGTTGAATATAATTAAAAAAATATTGAAAACACTAGTTTGGTAGATTAATTATTATGACATATTATTTTTACTGCTCAATTTTTGGAGTATTTTAAACTCCAAGCAAATACGCGAGCTACTAGTTGAGCACCTTATCTATGGACGCATGCGCAGTAGCATAAAAACGACAAGCAGCTGGGATGCTCTATCTTTATTCGACATGGGGTGTTTATCTTAAGTTTCTCTCGCTTTTATTTATCTTTAATCGTTGGCAGTCACTATTTGCGGGCATTTTTGCATAGGCACCTATATCTCATCATGTAGGGAAAGAATTAATCTTCAATTTGGTATGTATAACATGATAATACATTATGAACGTATATATTTAACGAAATTATACCTGTTTACACCTGGCTGACATTAGGTTGCGGCCAAGTGAGGGATGGCACCTTGAACTTTCTCGGTATCTCAGGTATATTTCTTTCTAATGAAATATATTTTTTAACAATTACAAGTGAACGTAATTGTTCAAAAATAAATAATTAATTACATTTTAATTAAAATTAATTGCGGCCAAATTTGGATGGCCACCTTTGCGGATCTGCATTGGTTTAGTTATAAATATCGATAAAAATTATATTTTATTAATCAAACATATGAACGTATAAATCACGCGGTCGGATCTCGTACTATAATCATATTTAAGGGTAGAGAAAATAGATTGCTCTCAGATTGACGTGTTCCATGCGTTGGTGTGTCCCGTCGCTTACTATAGACCCTTATTCGTTAACTTACATGAGATTCCTCGCCATAAACGCCCGACATGTTGACTTGAAAATTTAGTAAAAAAATGGACTTTGTGCCAAATGACTTAGTTTCTATGACCACATAAACTTTTAACGCAGCCGCGTCACGTGATCTGCGTGGAAATAACAATGTCAAGTTTGCTAACGCTTGTTTGGTTCATAACGCGCTCGTTTTGAAAAGTCAAAATCGTAAAATTCGCGTGGTAGCGCGTTTTTCAAGAGAATATAGTATCCAATCGGCAGACGTGTTTGATTCATTTGATGCATTTCAATTATGTAACCATGGTTCCAAAAATAAAATAAAAATAAAAAGCCTTTTATTTCTTCCAGTAAATGCTGGTTTACAATGTTGAAATTTTTTAATAGTATCGTAAAAATATATTAGTTAGTTTTTAATAGTAACCATTAGTAACCATGGTTACCGTGTTATAACACGTTTGCAGCGTGTTATTGGCGTATTTTTTACGAATGGATTTCGAATAAAAAAACATCGCACAAACATCGAATCGATCGCCACAACAAATATCGTTACTGTAATTTCATCATACTTCAGTTGCATTTATTGTGAGCGGCACTCGTTACAATCTAAGGCGATTATAGTGGACCACTCAACGTGAATCTCAACAAAAAACCTCCTCGCTTATCTCTTTACATCAAGAATTTTGTTTTCTCCGCAGCTTATCTTCACCTTTTGTTGTTGTTAATTCGTTCTTTTCAACCGAGCTTGAAATCTTGAATGCGAGCTTTAGAGATATCAATTTAATAAGTTGCTGTGAGGCAGGTGCTTCCTGCAGCTTTCTGTTGTCCTGGTAAATGAATGGGATGGTGATAAAGAGGTAGATGTTTGTCTAATTAGCGGTGATGTTTTGATAGTAGCCTTTGTAGGATTAGAGACACTGCATTTCGTTTATGATTTTTATTTAATTAAACGACGACACGAGGAGTATTAGGATAGATCAGGATATTAGAGGGAATACATGAACATACATGCAATCATACATAGTCAGTCAAACTCCTAACCCTCCTTTTTTATGATACTGAGTGACGAGACGAGCGAAGTCGCTCGCCTAATGGCTCTACACGCGTGCCCATAACAGCTCAACGCCACTCAGAATTTTGAACTTCAACAGTTCAAAACCCTGGATGGCAATGCACTGCGCTCGTCACCCCGAGATATAAGATGTCAAATCTCTGTGTGCCCTGCAATTTCGCTTTAAACATTGCCCTTCAATCCGGAACACAGTAGTGTCTGCACACTACTTCTTGGCGGTTAAATAACTGGCAAAGGTGTGCCAGTGTACTTCCCCAGGCGGACCCCTACAATGTTTTACCACTACAAAAATCGAAAATCGTCCGTCCTCCTTTTGCCGTAATCGGATAAAAAGAACACTAACGTTTGAAGATTTCTGATGTTTAATGACACAATTGGCGAAGAAATCACGCAGCGTATGTATACACAAAAGCAATACAGTTGAATTGGGAACATTTTTTTTTTATGTCAGTTGAAAACATTGCCTTTTTTCGAGGCAGTACTTGACTGCCCAGAAAAATGGTAGAAAAATACATAAAAACACACCCAAAGAGTTTAATGCATGGAGTGCAAACGGTCTTTGCAAGTTTAACTTAACCATGTTTCACCCGCGGGCACATAGCCTAGTTTCTTTAAGTAGATAAGTATGGAAATTCTGTTGCTTATTCACGAACTTAGTATACATAGCATAATAAAGTTGCAAGAAGCTGGTGTCATAGTGTGCCGCGAGATAGCACAGGAACTATGGCTCAAGTATCACCATCTTGCTTACACGTGGAAGTAAGAAGATTCGAATATGCTAAAATAATAATTAAACAATTGTCTATATAAAAAACTGACGTCATAAAAATGTCTGAACTGGGCCTAATTACACACAACACACGGGAAGCACCAGCTTTCAAATATAAAAAGAATCATCAACATCAGTTCACCCAGTCGAAAGTTCAGAAGTAACAAACTTAAAAAAATAACAGTCAAATCGATAACCTCCTCCTTTTTGGAAGTTGGTAAAAAAGGATCGTATTCAATCTAGTAACTGTATCAAGTTATATTAATTTTGTAATTAATAATAAATATATTGGTTAAAAAATATTTTTTAAGCAAACTTTTAGTCTTAGCAAAGAAAATGTAACAAATGTAAACAGCCATCTTAGAGCGGCGGTCATATTGAATTTAGTGTTATGTCACTTTGTCGTTTCCTACACTGAAGTGAGAATTTTTACCCTACTTCAAATTGGCCCTAATTTCATGTGCCGATTTGTAATTGTCGTGCAGTAAAAAAGGCGGGATAACATACGAGTACTCTTTTGCACACTCACAGAAACTCCCTTTTAAATTGACAATTTGATGTATTTAAATTTGACGGAGTAATATGGTAATCAGAAAAAAACACTTGTTACCATATTACTCCGTCAAATTTGAATATATCAAATTGTTAATATCTTTGATTTTAACGTCACGATGGACACCAAAACATGTTTTTTCAGTTTTTGTAAATTCACACTCACTGATTTTATATCTTCAATAATGTGAATATGTACGAACGAGATATGGACCCGGGTATGTCCTAAAACTGCAGACCAGAACCACCGGAGGATGGGCAGCAGCGTCCTAATAGTACACGGTGAACGTACCGCGATCCCCAAGCCGCCAAGCGTGGGAATTATGGCAACACACCTCTCTATGAGGGAGGCCTTGTCCAACGTTAATTGGCTGATGATGTGATGTGTACGAACGAGACAGCCGCAGACGGGAACAGGCCCCATGAATATTTGAACAATACAAATACCGTTTCCATTCTGTTTCTTAGTTCTCAACAGCAGCTTGTTAAGTTCGGGATATTATAAACTATACTCGAGCAGGCGATTACGGAGTTTGACGGCTCAAACGACGCTAACAATTCATATACACCATAAATAACGTGCTTTCAAACTGAAACTTTTGATGCCATGATAGTAAATACGTAATGGCGTATTTTGAGATATTTTTGAGCGACAATGAATATTGGTAATTTGCTTAAATCGCGTCCTTTTGGGACAGGATATGTAGGTCGAAAATACTGCAGTGCTTGTCCGACTGATCTTTACCGCTTCGGTCGCTTTTGTAAAAAGTTGCGATCGAAGCTAAATTATCTTTACATCCCTATTTATAGGTTCTGATATCTGTCCATTGTATAATTACACGTTTTAATTTAATTTTAAATCTTATTGATGTATGTGATTAGTACTTTAAATCGCTTTACAATTTTATTATTATCTGTACCTTTTATGTTATTTTTGGTGTACCAAATATGAGATTTATCATCATCAACAATTTTCCAGCAACTGCTGGGTATAGGTCTCGTCTTTAGCTTTCATCGCCTTAGCGATGTCGTCCAATCAGCAGGCTGGTGGCCTGTCCGGTGGTAGTTTCGTTCCGCGGCCACCATTCTGTGACTGCTTTGGTTCACCGTCCATCATCCGTTTGATCAGTCACATATGGGATTATGCGCCTTCAATAAATCATTTTATTATGTTATCATCACCATCACCTATACTAGTCCACTGCTAAACCTAAGCCTCACCTAACACACGTTGAGTTCAGTGAAAACAATTTTTTCATCCCTATTTCAAATGCACCGGAGCCCCCTCTAAAACACAAAAGTATTTTTGTTGTACCTATGACTTGTATGCCATAACAAAGCTTCGTTAATAATTCTAGAAGGTTCAGTTACAGTTACAGAAGGTTCTAAAGGATAAGGACGGACAGACGGACGGACAGAACGAATGGTTGAGGGTATGAGGGTTCGTTGTAGGTTTGGGTTGTTGTTCTACAGAATCCCAAAAATTACATATGAAATAATATATGTATGTTTGTAATTAATTAAACAATGACGTCATGTTATTCTAATTTTTTTTTTTTTAATAATTTTTGTTGTTTAACTACATAATTATTTGCTTTCCGTGTACCAATCATGATTCAATTCTGAAATGACATTCAGTTAAATCGAATTGCTCGTTTCGTTCGGTATATTTAACTACATTTTTGTTCCGTAATAAAGTCATAAATTTCACGTGTAATTTGGAATTTATGTAATTATTATTTTAATAATCATCTTCAGTACACATTGTAATAGGCCACTGCTTTTATAAGCTTTTTTTGGCTCACCATTTAGCCGAATCATCGCTTTTTATTCTCCAATCATTTTCAACATAACAGCAAAGATTTTTTTTTGAAAAAATAATAACAAATCAATTTCCAGACTATACCTACATGTACAAACATAAACAAAAAATTAGAAAAATGACAGTTAAAACAGAAATTGAAAGTCCTCATCAAAACTTTTGCTGAATGGAACTATAGACCAAAACGACATGTGTATATTACATATTTTAGGTTTTATGGTTTTTTCAAAAAACACTGAATAAATTTTGATAAAATGTATATGGGACCACCTCTGAAGTATGACCTACCAAACTAAAAAAGAATTATCAATTCATAATAATTGGCGGTGTAATCGCTTAACAAACACAAAAAATAGCATAGAGTCGAATTAACCTCCACCTATTTTGAAGTTGGTTAAAAAAACAAAAACACTATGCGCCGCATTTTTATCAACAATAGATAGGTACAGATGCTAAAATTTCATATAAATCTAATCACAGTGTATTGTATTAGGCTATCAACGGGGCCTCATGTCCTCAAAGAGCTAACTCCGATATTGGCTGCATTATGAAGGTCTTACAAGCGAAGTTCCCAACTAAGTTCAAGCCAGTTCGTTTCGAACGAGCAACAAGTGCTTTCAATAATTGAAAGCATACCTGCCCTATTTCCCTGCTATTGTGCTGTGATCCTGGTACTCCATACCCTTGTTTTTATGCAATAATATTTCTGTGTATTTTTATGCTCCTCGTCAATTATTTATTGCGATAGGTCCAGAAATAAGTTCTGGGAATTGGAGGGGATTACATTTATTTTGGGGGAGGCCTATGTTCAGCAGTGGACGTCTTCTGGCTGATGATGATGTTGATGGATTTATTTTCTTATAGTGTTTTTATCAGACTGCCCAAAAAGCAGGATAATATTTTGAGTTTGTCCTTCAACATTATTCTAGCAATAATACGTCTACACAATACAGGAATTATATACACTGTGTTTTACTACCGTTTTCAATTTTTCCCCACCTATTTCTGGAAACCTTATCATCATCCATTTTGGCGTTAAATTATCCACGGTTAAAGCGTTTACGTTAAAAGAAGTTTTGTTGAAAGGTTTTATTTTTTATAATAAGAAAAAGGTAAATAATATATAAAAGGTAAGTAAAATTTATTTATTATATCAGTTATCACTCTTTTGCGGCAGAGACAATAAAGGTTTTTTTTTTTGCGGCACAGACAATAAAAGGTTTTTTTTTGGTTGATAAAAATAGTCAACGTTGTTACCATTATTGCCACCGGTCGCGAGTGGCGCTAGTGTTTTATACTTGTTTTTATGACGAAATAATTGTTTCCATTCGCTATTTCGTTCACAATTCATTAGCGTTTTGCTAGTGGTCGCCATCTGGTCGCAATCTCACGCTGGACAACAAACTTGGCATAGAGATGTCTGTTAAAACCAGTTTTAAGAATACGATGATATCATACAATCGCAATTATTAACCAGAGACAATCAGACCATAATCATTCGGTAGAGTGAATTCGTCGAAACAACATCATAATAATAATTTTTAAATATAGACAATTTTATTAGAATAAAGGAAAACTTTTGATCACATAAATAGTGCTAACAGTTACTATCGAATTTTTTATATAAATATAATGTCAGATATGAATATATAGTTATAATAACAAAACAAAATGAACTGTGCCGTGTTTTTAACAATATTTTGTGCAGGTTGGGATATTAAACTTTCCGTTTTAAATAAAATAAAATTAATAGTGTGGTATATTTTATTATGCTCACAACAAAAAACAGAAAACTAACGAAAACTTATATATTATCTAAAACTTAAAATAATTAATTTGGAGAATAATGTAGTGAAAATAATCCTGTTAATTATGTATTTCAGTGACATTAGGACAAATAGCTGAAGTTCCACCAAAAATTAAAAACCAGGTAAATTTCAAAGTTAATCTACACTAATATTATAAAGAGGAAAGATTTGTACCTATTTTTGTATGTTTGTATGTTTGTAATGAATAGGCTCCGAAACTACTGAACCGATTTGAAAAATTCTTTCACTGTTGGGAAGCTACACTATCCCCGGGTGACATAGGCTATATTATATTTTGTAGCGAGGCCAAAGGCCGAGCTTACACTCGTGCGACGCCGGGGCGGACGGCTAGTCATTAATAAAACACTGTTTTAACCAATAACAGTTGATAAAATACCGTTTATATGATTATTCTGAGTGGAAAACCACAAATATAATACGGAAAATCACATAAAATCTTTGCGGTCTCTATGATATTTGACAATAATTAAAATACTGTTTTAAACTACAGCAAATATTTAAAAAAACCAGTCGAATTGAGAACCTCCTTTTTTGGAAGTCGGTTAAAAAATACGATCATTTGCAGGACGATGAGGACCGCTGGATTTGGGGTGCCGTTGATGACAAAAATAAAGATAACAAAGTGAGTATAAAATTCAAATACTTAGTTCCGTCTGTAGACAAAGTATTTACCTACTTACTCGTTATATTGTACACAATAAAAAAAAAACAGATGATTTAAACCAGGTATAATAGTTTGTTTGGAACTAAAAACCTTTAATTTCTATATATTTACAACCCCTTGACCGATTTTGATCATATTATTTGAATATAATAATCTTATTTTATAAATTTTTATTTGACTACAATCTTTTATGTACATCGAATTTAGGTTAAAGGTGCGCTGGTGCAAGGAGATACCTCTCATTGGGGAAAGGCCCAATGAGCAACTGCGCACCTACATTACATATAACATAACAAATAAGGGTTTGAATCAAGGTAAAAAAGTGCTCGCTATGCTCGTTCGGCGCAGCTTCGCTCATCAAAATTGTCGTTGTGTTGGATGCCACTGAAGATAAGTCAACAACAAATAATGCAACAGAATGTCATTATTATAGTCAAATGGCCAAAAACCACGTAACTGCTGTCACTGTCGATGTCAATCTGCTGCCAAAGTCGTGTAATTGACGTACGAATAGCAATTTTCAAGTGATTTTTCCTTGAACGAGGGATCGATTTTTTTCCTGTTTTTATTTTTTTAACTTAACAAAAATCAAGCTAATACTTTTACTACACAGACAGTTAGACTGACCATAGCCCGTTGAAGGTCTAAAGACAATCCAAATGCTCAAGCCCACTATCAAGTTGGCAGCGTACCCAGCATGCTGGCGGCATTACCACGTTGAATGGCAATGCTTATACGTTGAGCCAGATACACGCCAGCATTTTAGTCACGCGTCGAGGATTGATTGTTATGTTGATAGGGTATCATATAATAAAAAAAATGAGTATCGCAGTACGCCGTTTCAGATTTATGTGTAGACCTGCCTGTGGAAAAAAACCAGCCTCCTAGCTTTATACACATATTGAAAAGCAGAGCCCAACATTTTTTATGATACTGAGTGACGAGACGAGCGAAGTCGCTCGCCTGATGGCACTTCACGCTTGCCCATAACAGCTAAATGCCACTCAGAATTTTGAACATTTCTTTACAACCGATTTCAAAAAGATTCTCAATTCGATTCTTTTTTTTTTTAAGACTGAAGACAGAAACAGCGGCCAGCTAAGCTCCAGTACTGTCTTTCCTCCTTACAACGATCCATGCCCCGTATTCAACCCTACAAAACCCAGCTTCAGCGCTCCTGTAAGAACGATTAGTGATGAAAGTAAGTTAATAAACGCATATCACACCATGGGTTTTAGGAATTTAGGTTTCTTTCGAAGTTTTCATGGAAGATATCACTACTAACGATAAGGTTGATACAGTTATATGATTATTTACGGGATATTCACCGTGGTAAGGTTGTGGCAGGAGCTCCTGATAATTCGGCGCAGTTACATGCACCATGTTCACGGGAAGACTGCGGGAAAAATGCGGGTGATTAGTAGAAAAGTTCAAAATTAGGTGCAGACAAAACGATCTATCCTCTTTTTTAACCGACTTCCAAAAAGGAGGAAGTTATCAATTCGAGTGTATTTTTTTATGTGTTACCTCAGAACTTTTGACTGGGTGAACTGATTTTTTGTTTTAATTTGGAAGCTGGTGCTTCCCATTTGGTCCCATTTAAATTTGGTCCAGTTCTGATATAGTCGTTTTTATATTTCCATTTATTAGTCTTTTGCTACAGTTATCACTGAAACTAGAGCTCAAACCTATAAGTTACGACAAAGCACACGCAATGTTTTTTTTTATATTACACGGGAATTACTCCGACTATAGTTTCAACCGCATTCAGCGGTCTTTACTCAATATATCACTGAATACCAATGGGTTTTTATTTCATGTTGGACGCATATTTTTGTTGGCATAGGTACTAATACTGGATACCACGCACTGTTGAAAACCATCACCTCCAACGAAATTTTTGCATTAAATATCCCGTTAATTACCATATAACTGTCGATTTCATTAACATTTCCACTAGTCGACAAATCATGTATGATAATACAAATTTGAATGAGGGGAATACAGTCAAGTTTTTAGGTATCACTGTAGATCAATATGTAGACTGGAAAGACCATATAAAAAACGTCTGTACCAGAGTTAATAGATTTATCTTTGTTCTTAATAAACTTCGAAAAACTGCATCACAAAAGACCGTGCTAGTGGCATACCATGGCTATGTAAGCTCCGTCCTACGGTATGGCCTTCTACTCTGGGGTAACTCGGCAGATATAAAAAAAGTTTTCTTATCGCAAAAAAGGTGCATACGCGCAATGTCCTGCAAACCTTTCTTCAAAGATCTTGGAATCTTGACGCTGACATGCATATATATTTTCGAAATAGCAGTATTTGTTCGTAATCATTCTGATTTGTTCACCACGGCTAAAGATGTATTTCCTCGTAATACAAGAAATGGACAGAGACTTGTTCTCGAACATCATCCGCGATTGGCACTGTTTCACAAGAATTGCTATGCCTTGTGTATCACTGTTTATAATAAACTACCGACATCGCTAAAAGAGCTTCCTTATAGATTGTTACGGAAAAAACTTAAGACATGGTTAATCGAAAAACGTTTTTATTGTTTAAAAGATTTTCTAAGTGACCCAAAAATTTAAATATTGTTCTAATTATTATTTTATTTTGACATCTTAATTTAATATATTGTAATCAAAAATTAGACTTAATAATCGTATACTTTGACATAGATACTAGTTTTTTCTCTTCTCGTTTTTTTGTGACTTACTACGTATACTTTTTACTTTAATCAAATTCTTATTTTTATTGTAATCACAGATCTAACTACCTATCTGTGATTGTAATCAAGTATTTGACATAATCATTGTATACTTTGACATAGGTTTTTTTTTAAACTCAAATTACTTCTTTTGACATACGATACCACCAATCTACTAATATTAATTTTGACCACACATCGAACATAGAATCGTATACTTACCTTTTTTTTTCCATTATATATATTTATTTTTATGACTAAATTCACATGCCGAGTAACGGCAAAATAGGTGAACTAAATATAAAATACCCAAGACCAATGTATAACCCTATTTTTTGTGAATAAATTTCGTTTCATTTCATTTCATTTCTGGAAAACCTTAAACCATAAAATATTTTTCTGCATTCCTTAACTTACATGTATTCTGTGGTCATTTAAGGTTGTAATTAGTATTTCTTCTTTCCAGAATGTGAAGAATACAAGTGGGATAAACTGGTTCAAGAAGAAATTATAAGACGAACTCAAGAATGTATGAGGAATTGACTTATACTTAAAAAAAAAGAAACATGCGTTTGACCTCCATCTCGCCTGATGTAAGCGATAATGCGATCTAAGATGGAGCACGCTTGCCTAGAAAATGTGTGAAACCACAAAGGGCTACATGGAACAGAGTAGAAGGTTAATTAGAACAAAAATAAACAAGATGTTCCATACAAAAATAATATTCATTTCCACTCAACGGAATGTATGACTTCATAACTAACAAGTAGTTAAGGTTACGTCCATAGTAAAAATGATTTATAATTTTATTTATTTCTCATAGAAAAAACACCTAACATCGTGACAGTTCGTGTCAGTTAATCTATTATCTTATATAAAAATTTTAGTACCCGTCTTATTCTCAACGATAGTCATTAATTTTATGTTGAGTACAATGATCTATCTGCTTAGTGCTGTTATGGATATATATAAGTAACTTAGTTTTCTTCGGACACTCGAATACAAATAATTGAAATCGATGTGTGCTATGTACGCAATTACGCACTCTTGCCGGGACATCTCAGATTGGACAACCGGATAAAACAATTAAGAGCGGGCCTAATGGCAGGATAAATTATGATTTCCCCCGCGCATCTCGCCACACCCAGCGCATGTACGGATAACAAACACGGGCGGCGCGACGACGCGCGGAACCAAGCTTGCGTACTCGACGTCTGAACTGACATGGACTACCCGTCTCAACAGAGCGATGGTAACTGATCGGTGCAACAAACCGATGCCTCAAGCTTGTGTCACGCGAGACGAAAGACAGTGTATTGCGCGGATTAAAAATGTTGTAAGCGCCAAGTGCTTTCTACTCTCATAGCTTATAGAATAGACAATATTTTTAAAAATTGCTAGGGTCAGCTCTAGGTTATACATGAGTGATAATATTTACATAATTTATTGTTCAATAATATGTACCAAAACAGAATGCAAACCAAAAATGTTGAAAATTAGAGGTAACTTTGTGATGGTTTTCTATCGAGAAAATTTTATCCTACCATGTTTTCGTCAGGGTCGACCTTTACTTATATATTGAAATTTCCTAACGTATTTTTTTTTCGATTTTGGACATGATTTACTACTGTGAAAATCTAATCAATGATTGAAGATTTTGTTTTACGCTCAATCTTAAGACACGCGCCATACTAATATGTAAAGTAGCGCGCGACTTCGTGACTGGTCAGGATAATACGGCACCGTAAAGGTTGACTTCAGTGAATCTCGGCCGATCACAGCCACCGTTTCCTCGTGGTCATACTAGTTTATCACACCAGTATGACCACGAGGATACACATGTCCTGATGGTCATACTGTAACAACATCAGCTATATGCGTCTGACACATGCGTCTAATCGCGCGGCCGACCAGTATGACCACGAGGATACACACGTCCTGATCGTCATACTGTAACAACATCAGCCGCATGCGTCTAACGCGCGCGGCCGACCAGTATGACCACGAGGATACACATGTCCTGATGGTCCATTCCGATGTCTGCGTCAGACGCGCGCCGCTGCGTTCGGCCGGGATGCACAGAAGTCAATCATTGACGGAAGTCAACCTTAATGCTTACAGGTTATGACAAGAATAACGCAGGCAAACCGCCACCGCCCGCAGCTGTAGGCGGACGACCTACTTATGCTGGAGAATTTCCTCATATGGTAAGGTCATGGTGGAAACATTGAAATTACAGGTCATAAACGGTAGCATTTTCTACTATGTTACTGAAGGTAGTACTGAACCTTTGATAATATTTAATTTAGATAGGTACCGAAATCTGCCAAACACTGAAGGGGGCGAGGTAAACACGTATTGCACACACTGACATATTCTTACTAGTTCTACAAAAGCACACTTCAATATTGAGCGCACACAACTGCAAATGATGTGATCAAAATGTATACGAATGGACGACCAAGGGGGGTGTAATTGCTAAAGGGGAAACAGTAGGTATAATGCTTCCATTTATTATTATCTTTTGAGTACTGAGCAATGGTATCCAATCGGTAGCATAGGCTTTTCACAATGTCAACGGCACATGGCTCGATCCTCTGCCTGTCACCTATGAGTTACATACTTAAATTATGTGCAGTTTTCGATGTCATCACTCAAAAACGGTGAAGGTAAACATAGTGAAGAAACCGGTATGCCCAAGATCATCAAAAGTTTAAGGCATAATTATGACATCACCAACATGCAAAGGGCCTGCGTGGTGGATTACGACCCATCGTCTCCCTTGTAGAAGGCCAGTGTCTCAGCACTGGAAACATAATAGGATGATAATGATAATGACCGAAGATTGGCCATCAACTCGGACAACTTTTATCTGCATTTTAGCTGCACCTCACGTCTTGGTGTCATTGTCACAATATTCTACAAGAACCGTATATTTTCTGATATTCAAAGTATTCTATGTGCAATCCAGCATGTTAGCTACCATACTGAATTTCCTTCAAATCTGTCCAGTATTAATAGGACACAAACTATCGACTTTAATGTTAGTGAGGTTTACGCCAGTCTTTATAGGTGTGGTATTGCGACGCGTTTCTAGCAATATGAAATCTAAGAGAAAAATGAGTCATAAATCTATATGAGTTAACAGTTTGTTAATATTACTAATTATAGACAACTGACTGAAAGTTTGCAGGCCCATGTTATTCTAACTGCTATCTAGTCTGACATATTTCTACAATGATATTACGAAGTAAGAAATAACATTCATTCGCACCTAAGCGCTTCGCCTTATTTTTCTGCAAATCAATGGAACGCCTCGACATTGACTCTGTTTTTGCAGAATTATAATCTTGGAATGTTCAAGTCTAGGTTATCGTAAATATATTATTATCACTAGGCTAACATGCTCTACCGTTGGCCAAATAAAGTGGGAATGGAGTCAAACGTTAGCCTACTCCGATGTGCAAAAAGATGTGATTGCATTAGAAAGTATTTGAGATGCCATCCATTAATGACATCTTTGTTAATAATATTTCTATGGTTATTGTATAACATCATTAGAGCCAAAATTAACAAATCTCTTTGCTATGTTACCAGGGTGCCATAGGATGGAAAGCGGTTGTGGAGGGCTACGTATTCAAATGTGGCGGTACCCTAATAAGTTCCAAGTTCGTTCTTACTGCCGCTCACTGCTCTAAAGCATCATCTGCCGATACAACTCTCGAAGATCCTCTGCCGAAGATTGTCAGACTCAACGATAAGAATATTTACCATGCCGTGAGTTACACCAACTTATTTTTACGATCAACTCATACTATAGTACCAACCTCGAAATAATGAAATAAACAGCAATCCCGTAGAAAATTTCATTAACACTGAACGAAATGTTAACAACTCATATTTTTTCCGGTTTCAGTTGAGTAAATATAACTTAAAAACAAAGAACTTTTCATGCAAAGTTGCGTCCCTTATTTCAAACACTTACTACATCCCTGTATTTTTTCAGCACCAGTACAGAATAAATTTTAATTCTAAGTAGTTATCCATCTGACTTCCAATAATACAGACATTAGACGTGCAGTATTCTTGTTTACTTCTTAGCCAGTACGACCTTCTGCAGTTGTCACTAACCTTTGACCTTCATCTAAAGTCAAGTGAAGTTACGACTATCTACATGTCATACATTTTATTACCCACACACCAGTGACAAATCAGGTTTTCGTTATAGGATTTTTTTTAAATTAATAATAGTCTTGCGTTTGACCGCCAGCTCGCCTGATGTTAAGCGATGATGCTGTCTACGACAGAGCACGCTTGCCTAGAAGGAACCGATTCACGAATGATTTGAAGACACCCAGATTGTAACTACAGGGAACACCCATTCAGGTAGCGCATTCCACAGACTAGCAGTTCGGATAATAAAAGTGGAATCAAAGCACTTCGTACGGGTTTTCGGTATATCAACCATAAAGCGGTGTTGATTTTTCGTGCCCGCTCTGGCAGTCCGATAGAAAAATGGGCAAGAGGGAATCAAATCATGCAGATCCGATGCACACTCTCCGAAATGTATCCGATAAAAAACCGATAGACTAGCAACTTTACGCCGATGCTCAAGACTAAGCATTCGTAGCGATGAAACCTTAGTAGCGCGTTTGAATCCTCAACCTTGGGGTGTGCTTTCATATCCCAATGATTATAGAGGCAACAAAATTGTTTACCAGAAGGAGAGTTGGTGATCAAACAATAAAAATACTTTGAGCTGCCGGGGAAGGAAATATCGTGATAAAGTCATAGCATAATGGCTCTCTTTTAACCCACTTCAAAAGGTGGGTTGCCCAATTCGGTTGTATTTTTTTTTGTTACCACAGAAGTCCGTCATTTATAAACCAATTTTCTTACGTATTTTTATTTGAAAGGATATTCAATTTTATCAGCTTGGTCCTACAGAAGATTCATCATAATCGGTTCAGTAGTTTGGTTTTAAAATCAAGATAATTGGAAATAATATGTCATCCTAGTGAACGAAATTGCTTAATTACTAATTTTAAAGTCGATATTTTTTTATTGAATATATTTATTAGTGCTCGGCTGGTCGGCTACCACACTTAAATTATATATTTATCGCCAAGTACCTAACGGTGTTTCCAGCAGCCTCTCGTAAGGGCTAGTTCCCATTTGAGGCTAAGCATGTGCTATCATCGACCACACCGTCTCTTTACATAATTATATATATACACAATCAAACGCAAACAAAAAAAATAACCAAAAACAAACGCAAACAAATAAATATAAACAAAAACAAAAGCAAACAAAAAAAAATAACCAAAAACAAAAGCAAACAAACAAATATAAACAAAAACAAACAAAAAAAATTACGAAAAACAAAAGCAAACCAACAAATATAACCAAAAACAAACGCGAACAAAAAAAAAAACAATACAAACGCAAACAAACAAATATAACCAAAAATAAATGCGAACAAAAAAAAAACAATACAAACGCAAACAAACAAATATAACCAAAAATAAATGCAAACAAAAAATAACCACAAAACAAACGCAAACAAAAAGTACGCAGTAGTAATATTTACTAGCGGCACCTGATGGTTCCGTGGACATTGCTGCGTGAAAGAAGAACAAACTAACACACTCACGCATTTGTAATACTAAGTAACGTATGAAGTATGAATTTCCCAGGATGATGCAAGCTACTACTTCAGTCAAGACGTGAACATCTCCAGAATCATCGTCCACCCTGAGTTCAAAGCCCCGAAGAAGTATTTCGACATTGCCCTATTAGAACTGGAACACGAAGTCACTTTCACGTGGTTGATGCAGCCTGCATGTCTTTGGAGTAAAAGTGATGTAAGCCAGCTGGGAAATGAAGCCACTTTAACTGGATGGGGGGTGCTCCATCAAGGTATACGACGCATTCATTTTATGGCAAGAAACACACCGAGCCATCATCTCTTCTAAATTTACCATCAGTATAAGTTAATCGTTAACTATCTATCGTGTATGATAGATAGTTAACAAGCGTTGATTTATTTTTCATTTTTAACCAGAGACCAATTTGTAAAAAAACATTAGTCTCCTTCTAGGGCAGTTGAGTGGTTTTTGTTTTATACATCTAACATCTATTGCAAATGTTTTTTGTTAAAATAAATCAACCGCTTTTAAATACGTGAACTGAATTCAGAGTTAAAAGATTGAAGATTGAAAGCATTGAGTGCTCAATGGCATATGTTAATAGATGATAACAGTACCCATTCAGTAGTGGATAAACATAAGACTGATTTATAGTAAAATCATCAATCATCGGGCAAAGTGGCGGTCAAACGCAAGCCTAATATTGTAAAAAAATACCAATATAACTCCAAAAGTCTGCTGGTTGTTATAATAGCCGCATTTTTAAGTTATACGGTCTTCAGTTTATTCTACACTAGCTACGCCCCGTGCCGTATTTTAAATATAGCATGGCCTCATTAATCCCACTAATATAATAAATGTGAAAGTTTGGATGGATGGATATATGTTTGTTACTCAATCACGCAGAAACGGCTGAATGGATTTTGATGAAATTTGGAATATACATTGCTTACATCCTGGATTAAATCATAGGCATCTTTTTACCATCATCATCACCGATTTTCATCACCACGTGGGTGGGCCATGCTATATTTCACCCATGGTGATGGTGATTTAATCCAGGATGTAAGCAATGTATATTCCAAATTTGATCAAAATCCATTCAGCCGTTTCTCTGTGATTGAGTAACAAACATACATCCATCCATCCAAACTTTCACATTTATTATATTAGTGGGATTAATGAGGCCATGCTATATTTAAAATACAACCTACTCGTAATTAACACTATAAAAACAATTAGACTGCCCATACACCGTGGAAGGATTAGGACAATCCAAATGCTCAGTGTTCATTCTTGGTGTAAACATTCAAGAGAGTATAATAGCTATCTCATTTCTAAATTATCAGGAAGTCACCAAATATCCCCCGAGCTGCAAGCAGCTGTGGTGAACATCATCAACTCAACGTACTGCGATCAGCTGCTCCACTCCTCGAGGAACAGGAACTGGTGGGGGCTGCAGGAGAATCAGCTCTGCGCTGGGAAGCTGGCTGGAGGAGTCGACGCTTGCCAGGTACCAGGCCAATATCAGGCTATTTATTTAATAAAACAAGAAAACGGGAAATACATTCACTCATACACTGACTGAATTACTCGTCACAAAGTCTCAAAAGGACGATCTACGAATCTGAAATTTGTTGGGTGGATTCTTTATGCAGTAAAAACGTCTGCAAAGAAAGGATTTTAACGAAAGTGCCAAATCAAGGGGGGTAAAAGAGGGTTGGAATCCAACCCTCTTTTACCGCCCCTTGATTTTGCATGTTTATATAAAAGTACATAATATTAAGTCTTAAATAGCGCGCAACAGCTATTTATTTTAATTACAATAGTCTGGTCAAACCTGAACCCCACTAGCACAGGACCGAGGCAGATGGCATAGCAAGAGAAAGACAGCAGTGAGAAAGTGAGAGAAGAATGTAAATGATGATGATGCAATATATAACTGTCTAAAAAGAACAAAATGGACTGGACTTGGACCAAAAACTATTTGAAGGTGAAGGTCACAGACTGAACTGGTATCAGAACGTGTAACCTACATCTTAGTATTGTTTCCTATCTGATCCTCTGATGTAACTCTGTGGTGCCACCTCCAAGACCATGGAGCATCTGCTCGTTTGCCCACTATGCCCTGACACCTGCATACTAGGTGACCTTCTGTGGCCTCCTACTCCTCAGAAATTATATAATCATATTCATAGAATCACTTACTCGAACAAAGAAGTATTATTTTTGTTGATATTTCCTGGGTTTTTTTTCTGCAGGGAGACTCCGGAGGCCCGCTCCAAGTGAAGCAGCTCATCTCAGGCAGCACCAAGGAAGTCGTGTACTACGTCATTGGGGTGACGTCATTTGGCATCGGCTGTGCTCTTCCAAACATCCCTGGAATTTACACTAGAGTGTCCAGTTTTGTACCTTGGATTGAAGGATATGTTTGGCCGCAAGTTTAGTAAATAAAGTACTCTTTAAAGAATACTGAATGTTTTTATGTTCTTATGAGATACTGAAATCAATAGTTGTTACAAAAACTTCGTCTGTAACTGATGATCTTTCTTGTATTTACACTTGTCCTGAGAAATGTGGAATGAGCCATACCTCGGTATTTCTGAAAAGCTGCAACTTGGGGTTTATGAAAAAGACGAGTATTAAAAGGTCAGCAACGTACTTATGATACAAATCTCCTCTAGTGTTACAGATATTCATAGGCGATGGCGGGCTGCTTACCACCAGTCTTCTCGGGTTCTTGTTTGCTAAGTATGGCTAAAAAAACTACCATGCCACTACGTTAAAGTTGGTAGTGTACTCAGCATGATAGCAATATTCATAATCATCAGCCAGAAGACGGTCAATGCTTATGTCTCCCTCCACACTGAACGAAAGCCTGCCATCTGCATCTACTGATGCCCGTGACTCTCAAAATGTCGTCGGTCTATCTAGTGGGAGGCCTACCTACCCTGCGTCTTCTGGTTTGTATTCTTTATTCAAGAAACTTTTATCCCATCGGTTCTTCAAACGATGTGGCCTGGCCATTGCCACTTCAACTTACAAATCTGAGCAGCTATATCAGTGGCTGTGGTAGCAATATTGCCACACAGGAAAATGCTTGATAGACCACAATAATACATGTTTTGGTCACGTTTTGCATCAATTCACATCACTGAACTGCATAATAAGAAGAGTGATAAGTGCAATTTGTTCTTTCTCAAAGTAAAATAATTTTACTCGCGAACAAACTTGGGAAGCGACTCAAATCTTTTAAAACCGAGTCTCAGTATGAAAACGAATGCTAAATGATGCAAACAAAGACCGATCGTCCCATCTAGAGGTAGATTAGGGCAAATCCCAGCGATTCCGGGATCGCTTCAAATAGAATACTGGAACACTCTGTATCTTTTTGTTTCGCTGATTGATTCTCCTTGTAGTCGGGAGCTGGGTGAAAAATCTGGAGGTTTTCATTTGAAATATGCATCTACTTAAATAGTAAGGACTGGACGAATGAACTTTTCTAATGGTACCGGCTCTTAACTAAACGTTGGGATGCTAACGAGTATGCTTCTTTTGAGTTTTGGCTACAGAAATGTTGTATATTTATCCAGTGTCAAATATAATTTTCAAGTTTCGTTAAGTCAAGTCATATTCAAGGAAAGTGGTTGCCAGATAATTATGACGGTTATTTTACAAATTGTATATATCACGTACATTTTAGTTAAGATCAAAGTGTCAATGGTTGTATAAAATGTTTATATTAGGTAGGCTCGTGTCACGATGTCGAAATGAAAATTTAACGGAGCTTTTTTTTAGTAAAAAGTAAATTTACAGTTAAAAGTTACGGTGAAAAAACATAAACCAAGATAACAAACTAATATTATGAGAAAGTTTGTATACGTGAGTGTTTGTCACAGAAAAGAGAAGGAAAAAAGTCTCACTTCAGTGGTTTAACTTTAGCCTTATAAATAAGTAAACTTTAGGCTTTGGTTAGGAATCTATGAAAAGTATCAAACAGATACTTTTCCAATTTTTTTTTTTTTTCAAACCATTTACATTACTATAGCTGGCTTATTCTTCGACATTCGTTTTTTAACCGACTTCCAAAAAGGAGGAGGTTCTCAATTCAAATGGTTTTTTTATGTTCCTTACCTTAGAATTTTCGACTGAGTGAACCGATTTTGATGATTCTTTTTTTATTTGAAAGCGGGTGCTTCCCGTTTGGTTCCATTTGGTCCAATTCAGGCATTTTTATGAAGTCAGTTTTTTATATTGATAATTTTTTTCTATCACTGTTACTGTTACTGATTATTTTGTTGCTCCAGAATTTAGAATCAACACATATGATATATGATTTGACATGAGGCATAATTGGCGGGTGCTGTGCCATACCATACTCATACCATAGACCCAGGGGCTTTACGCTCAACTCAAAACGCGGGCCCGAATAGGTGCAGTTTGCAAAATCACGCGACCACAAACCGTATCTCGGTGCGTTAAGGTACGCGTTTGCGTGATTTTGCAAACCGCACCTATTCGAGCCCGTGTTAAAAGTTGTAAGGCCTCGTTTATCATCAAGAACTCAAACCGAAAGCCCAGAATTTTTCATACAGAAACTACACAAGATTCATATTCCTTTTCACACATATTCCATAGCTGTATTTCATATTCAACAGGACCTCTCGGTGTTGGCTTCAGTTTCATCAATGTCTTTCGAAAGTCCGGGTCAGACCCGAGAATTAAAATTATATATGACTAAATGCGCCCTGCTGTTTCACCCGCGTGATGTAAATTGGTGATGATGATGATTATGAAAATAAGTCTATGTGTTAATATAGGACATAAGGAATGTATATTCCAAATTTCATCCAAATCCATCCAGCCGTTTCTGCGTTATTGAGTAACAAACATCCATCCATCCAAACTTTCACATATATGATACTAGCTTTACCCGCGACTTTGTCCGCAATTTCTTCAGAAAAAAATAGCCTATGTATATATACTATTACCTCCCAAAATTTTATCGAGATCGGTTAAGCCGTTTAGCCGTGATTGTGTAGCAAACAGACAGACAGACAAAGTTATATGATTATTTACGGGATATTTACCGTGGTAAGGTTGTGGAAGGAGCTCCCGATATTTCGGCGCAGTTACATGCACCATGTTCACGGGAAGAGCGGGAGCTCCTTCCACAACCTTACCACGGTAAATATCCCGTAAATAATCATATAACTTTAGTGAACAACCGTGATAGTTTAAAACAGTGTTTAGACAAAGTTACTTTCGCATTTATAATATTAGTGTGGATTAGTGTGATACCAAAATAAACGCAAGCACTTTCAAGAAATGATTCAAACGGTTCGTTTCCATTTTTCCAAGAATTTTGTGCGTTACGTAACATTACGGCATCCAGCTTACAGTACTTTGGCCTCTTGAACAAATAAATCTCAGGACATGACACTTGGCCCATCTCATTCTTGACATGCACCGAGAACTTTTAACTTGGTACATAACTACATAAAGCGGGGAAGCGCTTGCCGTTTCCCTCGACATCTCGAAGGCTTTTGACAGGGTTTGGCATGACAACCTTATTAACAAGCTCTCCTCGTTCGGCTTGTCCAAAGGATTCGTTGCATGGATATCGGACTTCCTGAGGGATAGATCGATTCGAGTTGTCATTGATGGCTGCTCGTCCGATCGAATGGCAATTAATGCCGGTGTCCCCCAGGGGTCGGTGCTCTCTGCAACGCTCTTCCTGCTACACATAAACGATCTGCTAAAGCCCGGTACCTTTGGGTACGCAGACGACAACACAGTAGTAGAGAGCTATACATCCAATGCATGAACCCGTGGACCACAAATCCAGTCTCTCCGAGAGGCCATGGTCGAGCGCATGAACTTGTCACTTATGGCAGTCTCCGATTGGGGCGACGCCAACCTGGTCAAATTCAATGCCGCTAAGACCCAGGCGTGTCTGTTTTCCGCAAAAAGGACGCCATTCCTACTGGCTCCTACTTTCCGGGATGTATCTATTCCGACAGCAGACCGACTTGAACTTTTGGGCGTCTCTCTGTCTTCTACCCTCAACTTTGGCTCCTATATTGAGGACAAAGCTCAATTGGCTGCCAAAAAGCTGGGTATCCTATCGAAGGTGCGTCGGTACTTCACGTCGGAACAGTTGCTTACACTGTACCAAGCACAAGTTCCGTCGTGCATGGAGTACTGCTATCACCTTTGGGATGAATCAGCTAAGTACCAGCTTGGAGCGTTGGAGTCTATTGAGAGACGCGCCAAGAGGCTCATCAGCAATGAATCCCTGGTTCAGACTAAACTTCATAGTCTTGAGCATCGGCGTAAAGTTGCTAGTCTATCAGTTTTTTATCGGATACATTTCGGGGAGTGTGCATCAGATCTGCATGATCAAATTCCCTCCTCCCCATTTTCCTATCGGACTGCCAGAGCGGGAACGAAAAATCGACACCGCTTCATGGTTGATATTCCGAAAACCTGTACGAAGCGCTTTGATTTCACTTTTATTGTGCGAACTGCTAGTCAGTGGAATGTGCTGCCGGAATGGGTGTTCCCCGATGGTTACAATCTTGGTGTCTTCAAATCTCGAGTGAATCGGTTTCTTCTGGGCAAGCGTGGTCCATCGTAGACCGCATCGCGCTTAACATCAGGCGAGTTGAGTCCATAGGGAACATACATATATACAAACATCACCTTTTTTATCAAGATTTTAAAAAATAATCATCAAAATCGGTTCACCCAGTCGAAAGTTTTAAAATAAAAAACATTTTTTTTAAACAGTCGAGATGATAACCTCCTCTTTTTTGGAAGTCGGTTAAATAATATATTATTATAATCGATTCACAGTTGGCGGAGATATCGCGTAACACACAAACACATTTTTTTTTAAGTCAAATGATCAATCGCTCGTGTAAATGGATCGTTTCATGTCCCTTATTTCTTGTCCAACTTCTGTGCAACGTCCTGGGACTTCCCTCACAAAGCAGTGTCGAGGCAGAAACAATATAAATACAGGCTTGCACTCGTTATATTTTGTTACCCAACAGACACGTTACCAAGTTTATTTTAGTGACGTATCTATCAAACGAGTTTGTGAAGTTGACGTGAATGCGACAAAACAACTGCTTATAAGTGTTGTGTCAGAAGTTTTTGTTTTGGCAGTTGAAGGTCGTTTGTGTCGGTGTGTTGTGACCTCAACATGAGCAACTTTTTGGTGCTGTCATTGCTCTGTACAGGTCAGTAACACTTTGTTTTCTATTTTGTGTCTCTGAAGTAGGTTGCAAGACGTTGCGCAGTAGCTAACGCCAAATTACCTCACAACTGTACTTGCCTAATGGTTCGTAGAGCCTAACTTCAGAGACACAAAAATCCGCTATGCCACACTATACAATACAATACAATCTCCTTATTACACGCCGAAAAATACAAAAGAAACTGAAACTAACATCAAAAATAAATATACGGCAGTATAATGGGCGGCCTCATCGCCTAGAGCGATTTCTTCCAAGCAACCTTTGGATAGACAGGACTAAAGAATTTGAAAAAGGCATTTGAATAATTCAGTATTAATTAATTTTTGTTTCAGGTTACGTTAATTTTCAATTTATGTAATTAATATTTTATATCAGGTTACGTTAATTTTCAATTTATGTAATTAATATAAGGTCGGGGAAAAAGTTTCTTCGTATTTTTTAAACAAATTCAAGACATATTTTTTTCAAGTTTAATTACATTTAATTATAATATATATGTGCCATTTTGTTCGATAACTTGTTGCCATCTTGTAGGTAGTGACATGATCCCGTTGCTGTAGAATTTTTGGGACTTCTGATCAAAAAAATGCAACAAGTAGTTTTGACAGTCCTCTCTTGATGTTAATCTAACACTACCCAAAGAATTCTGAAGAGATCGAAACAGGTGGAAATCTGAGGGTGCAAGGTCAGGGCTATATGGTGGATGCATTAACACTTCCCAACCAAGCTCTCTAAATTTTTGCTGAGTGGCCAAAGATGTGTGCGGTCTGGCGTTATCATGATGAAAGACCACACTCTTTCTGTTGATCAATTCCGGCCGTTTTTTCTCAATTTCTTGTTTGAGTCTCATCTGCTGTTGGCAGTAGAGATCCGAATCGATGGTTTTGCCCGGCGGTAAAAGCTCATAATGAACGATGCCCTGCCAATCCCACCATACACACAGCATCACCTTATTACGTGTTAATCCGGGTTTCGCTACAGTCTGTGGTGCTTCACTGCCCTTTGACCATGATCGTTTGCGCACATTCTTGTCGTAGGTGATCCATTTTTCATCACCAGTGATCAATCTTTTCAAAAACGGTTCGGTTTCTTTACGTTTCAATAGAGAGTCGCAAATGAGTACACGATTCATTTGGTTTCTTTCAGTGAGCTTGTGTGGCACCCAAATATCGAGTTTTTTTGTATACCCAGTTTTTTTCAAATGGGTCAAAACTGTTTTGTGGTCAATCCCCAGTTCTTCAGCTACGTCGTAACTATTAATATGCCGATCTTGGTCCACTTTTTCAGAAATGGCATCTACTTTATCCGTAACAGGGCGACCAGAGCGAGCTGCATCTTTGACATCAAAATTCCCGGACTGAAAACGCTTGAACCAACATTGTGCTACTCTTGATGACACTGCATTAGGTCCATAAACGTCACAAATTTTTTTCGCGGCTTGTGTCGCAGTTTTCCCTTTTTTGTAATAAAATTTCACAATATATCGAATTTCTTCGTTAGATTCACTCATTTTATCAAACAAAAAAACAATTGAAAAATGGCGGGAAATTGCTTTTTACTTTTTGTATTTCTTTTTTAAAATGTCATATTTTTAATGGTATCAAAACCAGCCAGATACAAACAGTACAACGGATGAGATTTTTACTACAACCTTATACATACAAAATACGAAAAGACTTTTTCCCCGACCTATTATTTTATATCAGGTTAGGCAAAATTAAACTCAATAAAATTAACATTATCAAACAAATATTTACCAGTTAAATTTATCACAAATTCCTTATTGTACTTGAAGCGACGTAGAAGCGGAATTACACTAGAAATTCATCAGAAAAACAGTTTTTTCTATTCAATATGTTGATGTATTATTTTTTATTAGATTATTTTTTATATATTAGACTAATGAATTTTTTCGACTGTTTCTTTTTTCCTAATTGTAATTTTTGTTTTGTTACAGTGTTTTTAACACCGGCTCATTTCCAAGAAGATGTCAGAAAGTATAATTCAAATAAATTAGAAAGACACAAACGGGTATGTTTTATTTTTCTTCTTTTTCATTCACCCATTAAACACGGTGCATCTCACAGAAAAGTTTTTTTTATTTTTTATTAGACAGGCTGTAAAGGCCTTATTGTAAAAAATTTGTTGTATGCGGTTGCATCCATATAAACCCAAAGCAAACTGTGTTTGCAACTGCGACGCGAAGTTCGACGCATTGACATAAATAAGAATGTTCAATCACATGTCTGTCACAATAGCTGGCGACAGAGTTTCCTTTTCATTTCCGTTCTATTTACTTCTCATTTCTATGGTGCATCTAATCTCGACAACGTGACAAGGATGCGAGTATCATTACATTCTTCTAATGTTTCTTTTATTTTTTTATTGTGACCTATGCTGTTGGCCTTGTGGCCTCTACAGCTTGACCGGACTTGTTGGTGAACGCAGAGGGCTTTGGGCCAACTCGATTATGATTTTTAGGCGACAAGCGCAAGGGCACCTCGTAGGTTCCTCTGCTTGGGCCGTCACCGAGGGTGGGGATCAGACTTGCCCTGGCACCCCAGAAGGGGTGTGCCCCGGGGCCCTGGCAGGTTGTTGAACTGAATGATTATTTGGATAGAATTTAACCGATCTTCTGACAGATCTGAGGGGTCTTCGATCCCGCCGGCGGGATCGTTTTATATTTATGTGCGTTTTGTAACCGGCGCCTATACCAAAAACGGAAAACTTCCTGTTGCCCGGAGCAGTCAGATCGGAGCGGTTTTTTATATTCATAATTATTATTTAATCGTTTGTTTTGCATCTCCACGGACTTCGGGGTCCGTGCCTTTTGTCAACTTATACAATTCATTTTGTCAACTATTGCTAATATAACATAACATGTCATAAACCTAAACGTGTCACCTTAAGAAAGTAGGCAGTTAAGTACCTTTTTAATTAGTTTTTCGAGAAACCACGTTATTGTTAACGGGAAATACTTTATCCCTAACTACTACCGGCTGACCTTATAGGTAATTATTCGAAGGTTGTTGGTTATGCTAATGAAATCATGCTTGTACTGCAATCCCTATACTTAGTGACGGAGAGTGATTTAATGAAGTGATTATATTATAACTTGCAATTAACTTAAATAGGTGAACATCTCAACTTATCTAAGTGTATAGCTATGAATGATGAATCGGACTCGCGCACAGAAAAGTTTTTTTGTTTTAATTAGAACGGCTGTGAATGCATTTTTGTAAGAAATTTGTTGTAGTTAGTTCCACCCATATAAACGAAACGTCAGTCATTCGAAATCAGTTAGCAACTGTGACGAGGAGTTCGAAGTGTTGATTTAAACTAAATAATAATGTTCAATCAAGGTTCACTCATAATGCCTGGTAACAGATTTTCATTCTCATTTCTGTTCTCACTTCTCTTTTCTGTGACTTTGCCATTATTTATTTACTTTTTTTTATATTAAACGACTATATCTTTCGAGCCGTAATAGATAGCCAGTGGAAAATTTGTACAGAATAATGTAATTATGGATTAACTAAGAAATAATAATAAAGTAAAAAAGTAAAAACTAGGTCTCAACATACATAAGCCCTGGAGCCGGGGAAATAGAATACGGCACCGGTACCCCCTGCCTGTAGTAAGAGCCTACTAAAAAAGGGCCTATTGGTTCGGGATGGTCAAAGTTGGGGCTCTGACCATCCACTTAAGCGTGCCCAGGGAGAGTACGTTGTGTGACCAACGTTGTCGAGAGTGAAAGGACTGAGACAACACGCAGTTGTCTCGGGAGGAGCCATAGCGCAGTGCTGAGGGCTCCGGTGGGTTCCTCTCGAGATCCCGGAGCCCTCTTGTCAAGCACTAAGGCTGGTCACCGGGGGGGTTTTAGTGGGTACAATCCCACATAACCTGGCTGCACCCCAATGCAGCCAGGTATCTTTGGAAGATTTCCCCCTCGAAAACAAAAAAAAACTCAACATACATACAACAAACGTATTTTTTTAACGTATATTTGTATTTACTCTAGTGTAAAAACGGTAATACTTACAAGCGTCAAACGTTGCATGATTATAGTACACACTCTAAATTATAATAGCAAATAATATATAATGTCCAAGTGCGAGTCGGTGACACATTTCTGTTTATTACCAAGTTCAGCAACGTAATTCGGTTACTTGGACGACCTCATCAATTCTTTCACCGAATCGAAATTGCATATTGTACTAATTTTGAAGTAGGGTTTTTAAATTGATAATTATTGTATCTTGTGGTGGTATGGAACCCCTAGTGCGCGAGCCTGACTCGCACTTGGCCGGTTTTATTTATTTATGTATTCGGCCATAACATTACCATATTCCATTTAATAAAAAATAAGATACACAGCTATTAAAAGGTAGTACAGACAGTGTATGCTTAGTATAATAGGATCCTGTTGAAAACCTTTTGGGTATGGAACCCTAAAAACTAAGAAACACGGTTAGTTATTAAAGAATTCTACTATCCACCTACATCATCAGACCCTCGTCAGGAAGTGCGTACTTATAGGACTCTTCAAAACAGACCAAATGAGCCTAAACTAGAGCTAGTTACTAGAGACAGTAAAGAGTTAAACACTGTTTTAAACTATCACGGTTGTTCGTTAAAGTTACCTATATGATTATTTACGGGATATTTACCGTGGTAAGGTTGTGGAAGGAGCTCCCGATATTTCGGCGCAGTTACATGCACCATGTCCACGGTAAATATCCCGTAAATAATCATATAACTTTAGTAAAGAGTTACACTACATACTAGCTCCATCATCAGAATAGTTCAATGGTACCAAAATTATTGTATTGCCATCTTCATTACATGCACTTGCAAAGTTTCAAAATGATATAAATGACAATTAGAAGTAGGTCAAAATCGAATACCAAGATTTATTTACTTAGTAAGGTCTACAAGAAAAGCTTATAAAAGTATGGTAATAAAATGTGAATAGAGCGATGCTAGCCAAGTGGTTGCATGTGCACTTTACATTCTGACGACACACGGTTCAATCCTCGGCCATGCACTAAAAACTTATTAGTATCTAGATAAATTATGTACAGCTTCGTTGCCATCGCTCAAGAAACGGTGAGTGACATTCTCCAACATGCACTGGGCCAGCATGGTATATTAACGCCTATCCTCTCTCTTTCTCTATATATATATATATTTTTATTGTAGAATAGGCTTGTGCTTGGCCGCCAACTCGCCTGATGTTAAGCGATGATGCGGCCTACGGTGGATCACGCTTGCCTAGAAGAAACCGATTCACTCTTGACTTGAAGACACCCAGATTGTAACTATCGGGGAACACCCATTAAGGCAGTGCATTCCACAAACTAGCAGTTCGCACAATAAAAGTGGAATCAAAGCTATCTCTCTCTGAGAGAATCTAATGAATAAAAAGTTTACCAGCGTGAAATTTATTTTAAATTTACAGCAAGAAGACCGATGGGACTGGGGCTACGTGATCATGCCAGGGTCTTGGTCTCCTCAGACTTCAACCGAGCCTGTAACGCGAGCGTTGGACAGTGCAAACCCTTGTCTGAATATTACTTACTCGCCAAAGCTTGATTTCAGTGCAATAGGGAAGAGAATCAGTGAAACCAGTGAGTTTATCTTTTGTCTAGTTTTCGTAAAGTAACTATTCATAAAGCCAAATCTCCTGCGCCAAAAAATTAACAAAATAACTAACAACATGTTATAACTATAAGTAAGTACACATTTTAAAATAAACATACATTAATTAAAATAAGTCAAAAAACGATATGTTAATACCTAACTACTAAACTAATCTATTAAACCGCTACCAGTGGGAATCGTCCCCAAAATGCTGGCTCCATTACCACGTTGTATGGCAATGCTCACTCTTTGAGCAAAGTAGAGGCCAGCATTCTGGTCACGAGTTGCATCAACCAGACGTGATGATAAATATTTGAAATTTTTTTGGCTCCTGATCCCCACGGGCCCATGGTTTCGACCCCAAAAGGCTCAAAAATGTACCCACTGTCCAAGGTACTATATTTGCGCCTTTTGAGGTCTTCTGCGAAATCAGCCGCCGCGCCAGCCCTACTCAGCGTTCTGGGAAGATGTGACGGCGCAAAGGTGTCAACACAAGTCGCGTCCCACACTAAGGGCCGCCCCATCTTCCACGGAATCAGAGTCATCCCGTCCGGTCTTTTACCGTCGTCACGTACAGGGCCGGTCGGCTCAAGAACGGCCGCGCAGTTGGCGGTGGTAAAAGCACGGCGGATGATATCGTTAAGGCTGTCGTGACGGGGGATCCTACCTGCACTCCTTGTGCATGAAAGCCCGTGGTAGCCGAACTGGTCGACAGGAACGCCACACTGGCAGCGGTGTGGACCACAACATGTTTAGCTAACATCGGGATTATTATAGACAAAGAAAATATTTTTTTCTCTTTCCTGTAATTATGGATGTCCATTCGTGTTTCGGATTGTATATCGGCAATCCCATTTCATTTACTTACTAGCACCGCGCGCGTAATTTGTTTTGTTAGATTTTTTGCGCCGAATCCAGCTTTAGATCATATTCTCCGATTACATGAACCACAATAGCTACCATCTGGATGTCTTAAAGTCACGAGTATATCGGTTTCTTTTAGGAAAGCGTACTCCACCGTAGACCGCACTATCGCTTAACATCAGGCTAGTTGGCGGTCAAACGCAAGCCTCATCATCATCAGCCAGAAGATTGAACGACAGCCTGCTATCTCCATTCACTAGATGCCTGTGACTCTCTCGTTTTTAAGTAGGTAGGTACTTCGTATCGAGATTGGTGATTTAAAGGTACAGGGCTCAAAAATACAAAATGTAATGTAAAATTTGTCCCTCGCTTCCGAATACTAAATGTTTGTAATTTTTCCTCTTATTTTCAGAGTGCTATGAATATATTTGGGAAATCAAACACAGAGACGAAATGGACAAAAGGTCAGCTGAATGTAAGTACGAATAACGTTCAGATAAAAATACTTTTTCCAGAGCTCGTCAAGAATTTCTAATTTTCCTCATCTTTCACTGTCTATGATGCTGAAAATTGTGCCTATTTTAGTGAATAAAGATCATAGATATTATGTTATCACACTTCAAACTAATCATCACATCACACTAATATTATAAATGCGAAAGTAACTCTGTCTGTTTGCTACATAATCACGGCTAAACGGCTTAACCGATCTCGAAAAAAAATTGCGAGGCAATGGTATTCATCATGAGGACGGATATAGACTTTTTTTCTGAAGAAACCGTGGACGACGTCGTTGGTACAGGTAGTATCACATATTATGTGAAAGTTTGGACGGATGGATGAATATTTGTTGCTTGTGGATTTGGATGAAATTTGGAATATACATTGATATTTGTCCTGGATTGACACATAGGTTACTTTTCGTCATCATCATTCTCACCAATTTTCATCACCACGCGGGTGAAACCGCGGGGCGCAGTGGTCATTATATTGAAATTTATTTAATATTTGAGTGATGCTAGAAAGGTTAAGATCCATGAACTTACAGGTGTAGCGTATAGGATGAAAAACAGAGGTCCCAACGGACCCCATTTTGCGATTGGAGGGCGGGATACAAGACCAGGAGAATTTCCTCATATGGTAAGTTACTTGATTGTAACTTTGCAGTTAAAATGTAATAAAATAACAGAAGTTTATTTAATTAACTTTGCGCATGATTAAAGCAATTTACAACATGATATTTTCTATTTTGGCTGAGTAAAAAAATATCATTTTTTTCTGTGTTGAAAATGTGACGCCCGAAAGCGCAGCTTTAATCATTGCTACTGTACCAGTAATCTAGTTATTTATCACTGTATGGTTTCCAAATAAAATATAAATAAATACACTGGCGCTCATCATTTATTTTGAGAAATAACGTTAACAGAATGAGGGGAAAAGTTTATTTGTAAATGTATTTGTTAATAGATAGATAGAAACTCTTTATTGTGGTACACCAGAAATAAAAATTACAAACAGATAGAAAACACTTACGAGCTGGTGCCACAAGTGGCGGCCTTATCGCTAAAAGCATTTTTTCCAGGCAACCACTGGATGGAAAGAATTTACGTAATAGGATCGACGGGGGATGCTAACACACTTTTAATGATACCATTAAATAAATACTACCAAATTATAAATAGTAATTAATATAGACGATATATATATATAAATATACACATAATATCAATGCGATAGGTACATACTATACTCTAAGCTAAATCTTCTAAGTTTTCTAATATAATAGTTGATTGAATCAGGCGTTACATTGCGGAAGTCCATTTTCAAAACTGTTTTAATGATGATAATTGGCCAAGCGCCAATACTTTTTAAATTCAATTAAAATACATGTAATTTCAATTAATATATATTTTATGTTTCAGAATTAATATATTTTTGTTTTCAGATTTAGTATTATCATATTTCATGTGTCAGAATTAATTAATTTTTGTTTCAGATTACTTTAATAATTTTATAATTAAAAATAATTCAGAATTAATTATTTTTTTGTTTCAGGTTACGTTAATTTTCAATTTATGTAATTAATATTTTATATCAGGTTAGGCAAAATTAAACTCAATAAAACTAACATTATCAACAAATATTTATCACAAATTCCTTATTGTACTTGAAGCGACGTAGAAGCGGAATTACACTAGAAATTCATCATTAAAACAGTTTTTTTCTAATATAAGTCTCTATAATAATATGTACAGAGTTTTTACCAATATTTTGATGATTATTTGCTGATATTTAATTTATTTTTATTTCAAATGTAGTATATTGTCCATATACATTTCCTATATAATTGTATTACAATTGCCTGATCTGTAAACATATGTTTATCAATAAAATGATATTGACTTTGTATTTGTTAATGTAGATTGTGGATTAATTAAATTGTAAATTTATTTATACCTATTTTTGTTACCAGGGAGCCATAGGCTGGGAGGCGGCAGTAGGGACCTGGGTGTTCAAATGTGGTAGTTCCCTGATCAGTACCAAGTTCGTCCTGACTGCAGCGCACTGCTCCCGAGCGTCTTCCAGGGACACCACCATTGCCGATCCTGTGCCCAAGATCGTGAGGCTTGGAGACAAGAATATTATTGATAAGGTAAGATAAGTGAGGTTTTGAAAACTTAAGCTAAAATTAGATGAAAAAACTTTGGCTCTTGTACTAGACACCATACTTCATTATGTAGTTATCTGTATCAACTGTATCTGCATGATCTAATTCCCACCTGCCCATTTTTCTATCGAACTGCCAGAGCAGGCACGAAAAATCGACACCGCTTTATGATTGATATTCCGAAAACCAGTACGAAGCTCTTTGATTCCACTTTTATTATGTTAACTGCTAGTCTGTGGAATGCGCTACCTGAATGGTTGAAAATATCGTCATTCAATGGTGGGAGCTCATAAACGAATTAAAACATGGTGGCAGCGTGAAAATATGCCTTCTTTGATGATTGGCTTAAACCTAAGATCATACAAACAAGGTAGATATGGTTTAGTCAGAATCAGAATCAGAATCAGAATAAATTTATTGCCAAAACTGTGTACAAAAGATGTTCATTATAATTTAAGCAGTGTGTCAACAGTTTACCCATTGCGGGCGTGCAATTTTAATGTACCGTATAGGTATATTATGTACGAAAAATTATATAAAACTATCGAAAACTATATAAAAGTAACGAAAAACTATATAAAACTAACGAAATAACATTTAAGCATTTACACTACACATTACAAATTTACATTACACATAAAACTAAATAATAATTATACATATATATACAATAAGTATTTACATTGACGCTTGTTATATTAAATAGTACTAGTACTAAATTTTAAAATATTTAGTTATCATCAAAGTATTCTTTGAGACTATAATAAGTTTTTACTATAAGCCAGGCTTTTAATTTAATTTTAAACTGTGGTATTTCTAATGATTTCAATTCTGTAGGCAAATGATTATAAATTTTAATGGCAGTATAGAAGGAGCTATTGTAGAACATGGAATTATTTACTTGACGTACGCATATATTGTATTTTTGTTTACAACGCAATATGTCCGCACGACTTGAGTGAACATTAAAGAAGTAATTTCCATTATTCTTTATAAATAAGCATAATTCTAATATATAAATTCCTGTAACGGTGAGGAAGCTATTTTCTTTAAATACATTTCGTAAAGTATCAGTACTTTCCAGATTATAAATAATACGAAGGCATTTCTTTTGTAAAATAAATGTAGACTTTACTTCAACTGAGTTCCCCCAAAATATTATGCCGTAACTTAAGTGAGGATATACATTGCCATAGTAGGCGTTTGTAGCAATGGCTTTCGAAGTAGCTTCTTTAATTATTGATAGAGCATAACAGTACTGAGACAGTTTGGTATTAATTTTATGTATGTGTTGTTTCCAATTTAAGTTAGTGTCTAAAATGACCCCCAAAAACTGTGTTTCTTTGACTAAATCGACTTTACTACCTTTATTTTCAATATTCAGCTGTAGACATTTTTGTTTGTAGTTTTTAAAATGCATTAGTTTGGTTTTTTCAATATTTACTTTTAAATTTATATTATCCAGCCAATTTACAATATTTTTTAGGGTATTGTTTATTTCTAATTCAAATTCTTTTTCGGATTGATTATTTTTTGGAATGTATACTGTTGCATCGTCAGCAAACATGATACTCAGATGCTTTGTAACTATGGGTAATTCATTTATGTATATTAAAAATAGGAGTGGTCCTAATATACTACCTTGTGGCACTCCTAATAATATATTTAAAAAATTTGATAGCACTTGGCGAACTGTTTTTGTGTTTTTATCATAAGTCTTTAGAGATATGGCTTGGGATCGGTTTTTCAAATACGATTCAATCAGTTTAAGAGCTTGGCCTCTAATACCAACATTTTCAAGTTTGTTGAGTAACGTTTGGTGTACCACACAATCAAAAGCTTTAGACAAATCTAAAAATAATGCCACGCCTGGTTTTTTTATATTTAAGTCATCCCAAACCTGCTTGAGCATTTTGAATATTGCTAGGGATGTGTTTTTGCCTTTTTGAAACCCAAACTGATTATTATTGAGTATATTATCTGCGTTCAGAAACGAGTACAATCGATTGTTTATTGCTTTTTCAAATATTTTAGAAAAACATGGTAGGAGTGCTATGGGTCTATAATTATTAACATCGTTTTTGTGTCCTTTTTTGTGTACAGGTATTATTAAAGCCCGTTTTAGTTCATCTGGAAAACATCCAGTAGAGAGAGAAAGGTTGATAATGTGGACAAGAGGATCGACAATAAAGTCGATGCAGCTTTTTATTAATTGCATTGAAATATTATCATGGCCAGCAGATTTCTTATTTTTAAGTTTTTTAACAATATTTATAATTTCTATTCTGTCTACTGGAGTCAAAAAGATTGTTTTGGGATTTGGTTCAGTTTGGTTTCTATTATGAAAGTTATTTGTAGGAATGTCAGAATGTGAGAAGTTATTTATGTTAATAAAGTGATAGTTTAATTTTTCAGATATTAACAATTGATCGGTAATATCTTCATTATCTATTTTTAAATTATCTATACTAGTATGTATGTTGTTGACAGGGCACGTGTATTGTTTTATGATACCCCAAGTAGCTTTTGTTTGATTCGTACTTCTCTTTATGTACTTTATGTTTGTTGCCTTTTTTGAGAACCTTATGATTCGTTTTAATGTTCTCGAGTACCTTTTGTATTTATTTATGTTGTCTTCGGTATTGTGTTTACATGATTTTAAATATAACTCTTTCTTTCTTTTACTAGATATTGCAATGCCTGTAGTTTTCCAATTTGGCTTCCTCCTATGATATATTTTTATCTTTTGTAAAGGTATGCATAAATTAAATATTAGGGTAAATAATCCTATAAACTCAGCATAAGCTTTGTTGACATCAGTTTGTACATAAACATTCGAAAAACTAAGTTTTGATACATAATTTTTGAATATATGTAGATTTGAGTCTATATTCCTTTTTTCTTCAAACCAATACTTTTCATTAAAGCTAAGATTTGTTTGTATTTGAATTTTTTGTGATGTGTGATCTGTCAGCTCTCTTTGTAAGTGTATAATTTCAGTTTTATATTGTTTAGTGTTCGTCAGAATATTGTCAATGCACGTTTGAGAATGAGGTGTGATTCTTGTAGGTTCTGCAATGGCAGGATGCATTTTGAATGAAGCCAAAGTATTTCTAAATGTTTCGCTGATTTTGGTTTTTTCTAGTAAGTTTATATTAAAGTCTCCCAATATGAAAACTTTTTTCTTATTATGTCTAGCCCTGACGGTTAGTTTGTGTAGCATCGTTTCAAGAGTTTGAATGTAAAGGTTGAAGTTGCTATTTGGTGTCCTGTAATTGCATATTATAATTGCATTTAATTCAGGCAGCAGTATTCCACAACATTCAAAATGACTTTCAATTGACATTTCAGTTACCCAATCAAGTTTTTTGTAATTTATAGAATTTTTTACATATACACAAACTCCACCTTGTGCTTTTTTCTTTCTTGAAAAGTGGACTGCTTTTTTATATCCATCAATTTGTAATGTATCCGCTTCGTTGTCACGTAAATGTGTCTCCGTAAAGCAGCATACATGAGGGTTATGTTCACTATTAAGTAGTTCTATGTCATCAACTTTATATCTCATACTACGTATATTTGTGTGCATTATATTAAATGATTTTTTATTATCAGTAGCGTTAGTTACGAAAAAAAATTGTTTCATTTTCAGTTTGTTTGGAGGTACAGTGTTTGTTGAATGTGTGGTCGTGTTGCTTTTTAAAATAAAATGGTATAGTCCCTGGTCTGCAAGTATGTTCATTATTCAGGGTTATTTCAGCAGTTTTATTTTTGTATGCCGTGGTTTTACTAATTTTATCAAAGTAGTAAGGTATGGTTCCAAGTTTAATTTTGTTTTGAGTTTTATGGCTCAAGGAGCATGTAATATTTTCGTCTAGATATGACGCAGCATAATCATCTGTATTTATTTGATCGTTTATTAATCTCGCCATGTGATGCTGGTTTCTCGGAGCTTTCCTAAAGTTGTTTGGCGGTGAAGTAATTTCTAAGTATTTGCAATAGTGAAACTTTCTGACCAAGTGTTTGAAATGTGAATTTAGTATTTCCTCATTTAAGTACCGGTTTTGCATTATTCCTACTATAATTACATTTAGACACTTTAATGATTTCAGCAATGTTGACATTTCTCGCAGTAGTTTAGTGGGGTTTGTATCGTTTGATCCTACGCTTATTACTATCCAGTCGTTTTCTTGTAGATTTAGTTGGTCAAAATCTGTGTTTGGCAGTATGTACTCTCCTGGTGCTCCGGGGTGGGTGAAGTTAATGATTCTGTAAGTTCTTGCATTTTTGTATTTATTACGCAAGTTTATCATTTGTGATGCTAAATTCTTACATGTTTGATCGCCAATTATAACGATTTTACGTCTTTTATCTGAGGCCCGATTTTTCTCTGTTTTATTTTTTATGTTATATTTTACAGGTTCAGCAGCTGAAGTTGTAGTATTTTGCTTATTCTGTTTTTTATTTGTATTTAAAGTCTGTATTGATCGGGATGGTTCAGATATATCACTTCTTTGCTCCGTTGCTCGCTTTTTTTTTGTTTGTTTCAGATCCGTTGAAGTACTTTGTACTTTATCCGAAGCGGAATTTCGTTGGTTCTTGCTTGATTCGTCCATTTGGCGACTGGTACGAGTACGTAAAGGTGTCGAATTAAGTTCTATTGTAGTTTTATTATCGACTTTTGATGTTTTCTTGGCATTTTTTCTTGGGGTAGTTTCATTCAGGGAAAGAGATTCTTTCAAAGCTAAGTTTTCTGTATGTAATTTATTAATTTCTTCTTTAGCTTTTATGAGCTGGTCGGTCAGTTCTTCAATTTCTAGTTTAAGATGAAGCGTTTCGTCATTTTTGCTCATAGTGGTGTAGCTGTCGTTAAAGTTTGTTGAGGTATCTATTGAAGAAGTCTGATCTTCAGTGGATTGATTTAACAATGAAATGTCATCCATAGATATTTGTAAGCTGAACGCCTTTGGTTTTCTTAGGGTTACATTGTCATTTGCATTTTTGTTGTAATGGTGGTGGGTACCGACAGGAGTGTTCGAGTTATCCCCTGTTGGTTTTTTGTTGCAGATACATGCCTGACACTTCCAAGCAGCTTTCTTCTCAGGTTCCATGATATAAAATCTTGTCATCGAGACATTTCCACAAATTAGATCATACGTGAGATTGCATGAAGAGCACAATAGGTACTGCCTGTCAGTTATTTTATTTGGGCAGCCACCACAATCCAAAGATATGATAGGTTTTTTTACTGGTGAACGTTCCATATTTTGGTAGTATACCGTACAATAGTGATTAAATAAAACAGTTTATTTTAAAAAGTCATGTAACTGTGACGTCTGTATACTGTACCAGCGTACTGTCTCTCCAGTATATGAAATTCAAGTAGTTACATCTCGTTCAAGGTTATATCAGTGTACGAAAACATTCCTTGTCTATGAATTCGACAATATCCTTATGAGCCATCTATCGGAGAGTAGTATAATTATTATATGCGTATTCAGATATCGTAAATAGGTAGATGCAGTTATGAACATAAAGATGTCGTTAGTAGGTATTAAATTCACAAAAGAATATTGAACAATAATATATTTAAGTTGTTTATCCAGAGTCTTATATATTCGAATATTCACTTGGTTGTTCTAGGTCCAGTTTAATAAGTGAAGTAGGTATATTATTTTTCTCATGAAAGCTGCTTGCCGCTTATTTGAACTCAAAGTTCGGCGGTAAAATTCAGACGTTTCTTGTGATATTTTTCACTTTATGTTCAATATCAGGTTCAAAGTTCAAAAATAAAAGATTCACTAGATATCCAGTTCATTTTTTAAAGGTTTTAAAGCCCAACTAGTTGTTAATGATAAGTACTTACAACATTTGGCACGTAATTCAACACCCAAAAGTCAATGTTTGGTACGAAAATTCAAAAACTGTTACCGGTCACTTTTGAAAAATATGTTTATTTTCACTTTTTATTGTGTGTATTGATTAGATAACACTCACAGACGTTCATTGTCACTTATATTTTGTTTTTATACATATTGAGATGCAGTATAACACATAAAACTATTTTTAATTTGTTATTTAAATACTTAGGAACAGAACTACTTGTTTACTATGCAGCGCCATCTCGCGCGTGATATAATATAATTATCGTTCGTGTTTAAATGTCTCATACACTTTTTTCACTACACCACGAAACTATTTAACGCAAGATCTGTAAGTACAGCATTTTTACTCCTATTACACGCACACTAAGAAAATAGAGAATGAATTAACAGTACCTATACATGCAAAAAAAGGACGGCAAGGTCGTCTGCAAGGCGAGTTCGACTAAAGGCATCGAGCCCTATTTAGGCCATTTGCGTTCGCCTCCGCCAGGCCACCTTACCCTGATCTCCCTTGTTTGTATGATCTTAATCCCAAACTGTTGAGAATCATGAAGACATTGGTAGACTTGGAAGAGCTTTGCCGTTTGTCACAGTGGAACAAAACAGGCTGCACTAAAATAGTCATCATACATTTATAATACTTATTTCGCCCCGTTTATTTACTGATTGTCACCGACATAGCTATTAAAATCTGCAAGTTGAAGTGGAATGGACAGGCCACATCGCTCGAAGAACTATTAACCGATGGGAAAGAAAGGTTCTTGAGTGGAGACCGCGAACTGGAAGACGCAGCGTAGGTAGGCCTTCCATTAGATGGACCGACGACATTGTGAGAGTCACGGGCATCCAGTGGATGCAGATGGCAGGATGTCGTTCAGTGTGGAATTTAAAGGTGGAGGCCTATGTTTAGCAGTGGCCGTCTTCTGGCTGATGATGACGATTTACTGATTGTAGTTCTCAAACGGCGTTCTACCAAAAGACGAGAAGATTATCCGCATCATCGTCCACCCAAAGTTCAAGTCTCCGAAGAAGTACTACGACATAGCTCTGATGGAACTGGAGAAGGACGTGATCTTCACGAGGTTCATCCAGCCAGCTTGCTTGTGGAGCCAGTTTGATACAAGCTCCCTTGGGCTTGAAGCTACTTTGACTGGCTGGGGTGTGGTGGAGTCGGGTAAGTAGTTAGCTATTGTTTACTCCGGATTGGCTTGCGTTTGATTGCTATCTCATCTGGTGTTTGTGATACGGCAAAGATAATATAATAAATCATCGTTATATTGCCATATCCAAATGCTCAACCCCACTATACCCCGCATACCCAGCATGTTGGCGGCATTACCTGATTGGCAACCCTTATACGCTGCTTCACTGTAGAAATCACTCTGTTTTATCGACGAAACTGTGTTTTGTGTACCATGGAATAGAATGGATGTCACTTGAAAATGCAATAAACCGCAAATAAAGAAATGTCGCATAATATTCGAATAATAAAATAAGCGCATTAAACTTTGTTGTATTAAATTAAGGTTTTTATATCATCTTATGACAGTAAAAACCAAATAAACTTTGAATTTTGTAATAACCATGCAAGGACAGTTTTACGATACTTGAGAATATTTAAAATTCTTTGTAAGGACTGGGGTTCTCTTGTTTGAAGAAAATATTTTTACTTTTTATGGTTGTTCAACTTTACTGTGTTAAGGTGAAACGTTTCTCGTTTGGCGGGAAATTCAAATTTAAAACAGTTTTTTTTTTGTTCTTGTAGCTAGGCCAGGTAATTATTGTAAACGATCATAATGTTTGCGAAAATTATTTATTATTCTTTAACAAACTCGCGTGAAGTTATTTATCTCCAATGCCCATTATCACATACATTTGTCAATAAACAAATTTTTGCTGATTCAAACGGTTTATTGCCAAATGTATAAATAAATAAATGTGTAAATATGTTGAGTAACTGATTAAACTGTACATGATAATGTTAAGAACGACCAACAATTTTCGCAAACACTGTGCCATTTCTCAATAATTACCCGGCCTAGCTACAAGGACTAAAAAACTTTTTGAAATTTTTAATTTCCCGCCAAACATGAAACGTATCACCTTAAGGTAAAAAACACAAAAGAAGATAAATTAAAGGAGGGGAGGGAAGGCATTTGAAGACGTCATTTCTCAGTTAGCATTCAGTTCCGTTCAGCTTTTACTTTGGGAGTAACTTTAAAATCACGAATAAAAATGTCTGCTGTTCCAGAGAAAACGGCCATTTACACTGGAAAAAAATATAAAAAATAAATATCTGGAAAAATTTTGCACACACGGTCATCTGACCCCAAACTAAGCAAAGCTTGTAATATGGCTGCCAGAGACTGATATACGTACATATATATTTTTAAATACATACTTAAATAGATATTAACACCCAGACATAAAACAAACACAAATGTTCATCACACAGATGTTTGTCCTAGATGGGAATCGAACCCACGCCCCCAAGCACAGAAGTTAGGTTCGAGCCAAAATCAGCTCGTACTCCCTGCGGTCGAAAACATACTGAATTTCAACTCTTATACTGTTTCCTCGGCTGAATATGAAATTTATTCCGCGTTTTCACCGCCATGAGGAGATTTGTACCCCAGACCACTTCCATGTTAATTTTCGGTCATGGAAATCAAACATCATCATCAGCCCATTTTCTCATGTATAACCCAAAAGTATAAGACTGCCCCAGTGGCTCAGTTGGTAGTGAACCTACTTCCTGCGCTTGGGGGTGTGGGTTCGATTCCCATCTAGGACAAACATTTGTGTGATGAACATTTGTGTTTGTTCTATGTCTGAGTGTTAATATCTATTTAAGTATGTATTTAAAAATATATATGTATGTATATCAGTTTCTGGCTGCCATATTACAAGCTTTGCTTAGTTTGGGTTCAGATGACCATGTGTGCAATAATGTCCCAGATATTTATTTATTTATTTAAGAAAATGTATGGAACACCAGATTTTTTTACGGTTACATCGTTGGTCCCATTGTAAAAGTGGGTACTATGGATTTCTGGCCTAGTACACCCTTTCCGCGTAACCTTGTAGTTGTAGTTTTAGATTCGCCCAAGAATCTGTTTCTTATCCACATTTCTTTACAGGCAGTCGCGCAATATCGCCCGAGCTTCAAGCGGCTGTAGTAGACCTGATAGACCAGCAGAAATGCGACACTCTGCTGAGACCTTCGTGTAATAGGAACTGGTGTGGAATGCAAGAGCACCAACTGTGTGCTGGGAAGCTGGCTGGCGGAGTAGATGCTTGTCAGGTATAGCTTATCTTGAACGAGAGATTTATATAATAACAAGTGCTGTTCTCCGCGACTTCGTACGCGTAGATTTTCATATAAACTTTCAACCCTTTTTTCCTCCCTTAATCCGGCCCTTGCGCAAAATAACATAGCCTATACTTCAATCTGGTCATAGCTAAGCATATTCGTGAAAACCGCATTTAAATCCGTCTAGTGGTTTAAGAGATGTGCGTGGACAAACAAACAAAAAAAAATTCTAAAAACTGTCTTAACGTGTTCAGCTGTGCTTATGACGCCCTATGTATTTTTTTGATATCTCGCAATTACAGATTTTTTTATCTCTACGTTTTTATCATATGTATAGATAAATAATAAATAAATATCTGGGACATTTTTGCTCACACGGTCATCTGACCCCAAACTAAGCAAAGCTTGTAATATGGCTGCCAGAGACTTACATACATACTACATATAATCTTTAAATTCATACTTAAATAGACATTAACACCCTGATATAGGACAAATGTTCATCACATGAAGGTTTGCCCTAGATGGGAATCGAACCCACGCCCCCAAGCGCATAAGGCAGGTTCACTACCAGCTGAGCCAACGGGACTATCATTTATATAGATACCTAGCTTTTTAGATTAAAATATCTCTGACAAACAGATGGACACGATGAAACTATAACGAATATTTTGTTAAGAATTCAGCTTTATACTGCTTACCTAACTCGATCTGAATAAAACTTACATAGTTTTGTTAGCAGTCTTCAACGCTATCGAATCGTTTCATGTTTATGTATTTGTCCTTTTCAGGGTGACTCCGGTGGGCCGCTCCAAGTGAAGATGCCCCTCCCGACCGAGACTCAAGGGTCCATGCACTACGTAATCGGTGTGACGTCATTCGGCATAGACTGTGCCCTGCCGAACCTTCCTGGGATCTACACCCGAGTCTCTAGTTTTATAGACTGGGTAGAGGCTAATGTGTGGAGATGAATCTTTGGAGACATACTGAAACTACAAAATAAATTATTTTTACGTTATCTAGCTTAGTCCATTTTTAACCGACTTCCAAAAAGGAGGAGGATTCGACTGTTTTTTTTTTTATGTTTGCTACTTTAGAAGTTTTGACTGGGTGAACCGATTTTGATGATTTTTTTATTTATTTGAAGGCTAGTGCTTCCCGGTAAGTCCCATTTCAATTTGGTCCAGTTCTGACGAAGTAAGTTTTTTTATATTGATAATTATTTGAACTGTTACTAATCACTTCATCATAACTTGCGTGAGGATCCATTAAAAACTATGATAAAACGGCTTACACTCACGTTATGTTTATCGTTCAGTCAGTAGTTGTAAGTGTGTTGTGCGTAGAGCCTGTTTACACAAAATAAATGTGAGCATGTGAGAGCAAAATCGAGGACCACCACCCAGAACCGGAGATGACTGCCGGGGTGCAAGCAGTGCCGTAACTAGCATTTTAGGCGCCCTGCGCCCTTGAAAACTAAACTTGGTCCTAGTGTCATCATTTCTGCGCCCCTCCAGAGTCTGCGCCCTGTGCCTGGGCACTGATGGCACAGCCCTATTTATGGCACTGGGTGCAAGCAAAGGCAGGGGTGAAGGCAGCTGCGCGCGTAGCGCAAGTCGCGCCACCACGGCCTTGGCTGATGACACCACCACTGCGCGGGTGTTCATCTCCAGGAGCGCGCGTATCCCTGTTAAAGAACCTCTAAGGGCTCCAAAACTTGTCGGAGCTTGTTGCACCATTTTTTTTATTTATAACTACTAAACTCTAGTGAACTAGAGCTGTTGCCCGCAATTTCGTACGAGTAGATTTTGATATAAACTTTCAACCCTTTTTCCTCCCTTTCGCAAAATAACATAGCCTATACTTCAATCTGGTCATAGCTAAGCATATTCGTAAGAACAGCATTTAAATCCGTTCAGTGGTTTAGGAGATGTGCGTAGACAAACAAATCCAAGAGCTCCTAGTACGTTTGCAGAAGATTTTTACCGTAAAATTTGTAGATTTTGGCTAAGACTTTGTTACAACAGTAAATTACTATTAAAATATATTTTGTCTATTCATTGTTTCTCCCCTTTCTGAATAAGAATGACATTGATATTCTTGAATGGAAATGTAAGAGTATTTTAATACCAGTATTCAAAGAATCCATAATGTAAAAGGCAAATAAATACAAATTCGATGGTATATATTGGCAATGGTGATTGCTAAGGTTACTCTAGGTCTACTACAGGTCTGGGGTCACCTTATCCCACGGACTTGCGTAAAACACTGACCATTAAGTATTCGACACCCACTTTAGCAGTAATCCGAAGCAAATTACTCATGAATTTCTCATAAAATGGGAGTACAAACAATAAAACTAGCCTGAGTCTTCGCAAAGATATCTGAGGACTGGAGCTTAAAGTGGACCTCTGTTACACCGTAGAGTAATGAATAGAAAAGACCGCGAGCACCATTAGTAGCTATAGCGATGATAGATCAGTGGTTGGGGTGTTCGATTCCAATCCGAAGGACGTGGGTTCAAATTTCAAGAGTGAGCGTGAGCTGCCCCAGTGAAATAAAAAACATCTTGAGGAAACCATATTATGGTGGTAGAGCAATTTCTAATATCCGGCAGCCTATCTACCATCCTCAAGTTGAAAATCAGTCGCCAAGCACTAGTAAAAAAATAGTTTCTGTGACTGATAGTTTGTTCCGGCAGGCTCACTTGAGGGCTAGTTCCCATTTCAGGCTAGGCGTACACCGTCACTTGGCATCACTTTGTCAAACACCAAGCCTGTCAACTATTTAAAAAAAACTAAAGCAACTACATCATCTATTAAAAGAATGCATAACAACCCAAAAAAAACAAACGCATTTTGCCGACAATTAAATAAATAATACAACAAATTTAAAACTACATTTTCTTGTAAACCTCAATTGCTGTTCAACATACAGCAATTCTAACTTTTGTAACATGCAAACTAACTAAACCCAAGTAAAAAAAACTAAGCAAACTTTGTTACTGCAAACGAACTCCTTTGCTACGTGCCTGTGTAAACCAGCGTAGGATTTGCAGTAATCTCCCATTTGAGGGGCGATTTGTCTACTAGACAGATAGCTGGCGCGCTCTGGCTGATCCTTGCCCATTTGGAACTAACCCTTATTGCATTGTGTACTCTGCCTCGGTAGTGAATGGGACGTGGCGTATGACGCGTGACCGGATTCCCCAATTTGGATGCTTCTAGGAGTTTGCATGGAATCTGACGCATTAGGCTCAAATTACATCTTTGTTCAAAAGAACAAAGATTATGTAATTTGAGCCCAATTCGTCATCATCCAGAAAACGTCCACTGCTCAACATAAGCCTTTCCCTTTGAACGCCACACTGAACGACAACTTTCCATCTGCATCCACTGGATGCTCGCGACTCTCACCACGCACGGGGAGACAACAAATGGAAGACCCTTAGATAATTTTATGTTACAATAGTCATGTGTCATAATTAATTCTTACCTTTTAAAAAAGCTAATCATAAATAGAGCCCATCAACGAACACAAAATTAAAATTAGTTCAAAAATAAATAAGTTATAAGTATTTAAATTTCATTCTAGACAGAAAGTAACACTATAACACGTTATGACGTCAACCCGTGCGCGCACTATGCAAATGCTATACTAACACACGCTTTGCGGAAGGAACAAAGCATCCGCTTTCTATCCCTCCAAAAACTTAAAAAACGCATATATTTCAGAATGTATCAGCTAATATAAATTCTTTTTTCAGTATGTATGTGTAATTTATTTAATTACGTCATTCGCTAAGCCTTGTCATCTCTATCTCTACATAGTAAGTATAAAATAAATTCACTTTCCGCTAACTCCTCCTAAACCCCGCAACGGATTTTGATGCAGTTTTCACCATCAGTTAGATAATTTTTCACGGAAGGAATATATAATAAAACTTACACCCTTGCGAAGCCGGGGCGGGTCGCTAGTTTGTTATAAATGAAACATTAGAACACAGGCCTATTATCAGAATGTTACCTAAAGAAGCCACAAAAGTGCGTACCTCATTAAAATCCTAAGTCCATAAAAATAAAATGCCTAATAAATAAGTAAATTGTATGGCACAACGTTCCGTGTTGATCATAACTCTGTTTGGGCCATCAATGAGCTCTATAGACGGAGGTTATGACACGGAGAGGGCTTAAATTTGTTTGTTAGATGTTTTTATCGTTATTTTATGAACAAGAGTATGGTTAGGGATGATATTCAGAAAGCGAGGCTGTGCGAAAATGGTTGCAAAGGCGTAGAATACTTAATAATCGCGCATCGTTAAAAATAAGTTTTTTAATCAACTGAGTGACGAGACGACGCCTGATGGTAACTGCTAACCTATAACAGTTGAACTTTTTTTGGCAGCGTAGATACGTATTGTTTGTCAACTTGGGGTGAATCTGTGTGCCAAAACAAACCTACCCTCTACCCCTTACTGCGCTGAAATATCGGGAGCTCCTTCCACAACCTTACCACGGTAAATATCCCGTAAATAATCATATAACTTTAGTGAACAACCGTGATAAAGTTCGAACAACCGTGGTAAATAAGTTTAAAACAAAGAGAATGTAATACAGTGTTCTACCCTCTGGTGCTACATTTTTTGAATCACATTTAAACTACAAATAGTAGCCTATCTAATGAGCTATTAGACAGGGGCTTTATTATTATGTAAAAAAATCTAAGTAAAAATGTTTTTAAAATATACTTAATATGTAGGTACGTATAACTGAAGAAAATATTTAAATCAGCTTATAATGACGTTCTAAAATGTAAGTGTTGTCATTGGCCGAATTAGGAAGGGGATGCTCTGTCTCTCTCCCATGGAGGGAGTGTTAGTAAAGAGTTTGTATGACGTACTTACAAGTGACGTCATTAGTAAATTTAGTGCGCTCTCTGTCTAGAAAGACATGAACATGCTTTTATCATCTTTGATTAACTTTTAACACATTAGTAATTTTGTTTTCGTGAGATTTGCTCTTTCTGGTCAGATTTTTTGTGACTATGAAATATAAATAACAGACTAATAGCAAACCTTCCCAAAAATTAAGAAAAATTATCATAAACTACTGCTGTTGTCCGCGACTTCGTACACGTAGATTTTTTTATAAACTTTCCATACTTTTTTCCTCCCTTTCGGAAAATAACATAGCCTGTACTTCAATCTGGTCATAGCTAAGCATATTTGTGAAAACCGCATTTAAATCCGTTCAGTGGTTTAGGAGATGTGCGTGCACAAACAAACATAGACAAAAATTGTCTTAACGCGTTCAGCTGCATATTTTAAGACGCCTTGAGAGTTTTTGTTTTTTATCTCGCAATTAGATTTTTTTATTTCTACGATTTATTATATGTATATATACATATCCACACTAATATTATAAATGCGAAATTAACTGTCTGTTTGCTACATAATCACAGCTAAACGGCTTAACCAATCTCGATAAATTTTTGCGAGGTAATAGTATGTATCATGAGGACGGACATAGGCTATTTTTTCTGAAGCAATCGCGGACGAAGTCCCGGGTACAGCTAGTATAATATATGTATAAAGACTAGTATATGTATAAAGATAGATAAACTGTAATCCAGAGTTTCCCAAAATTAAAGCCCATAATCTAAAAATAAAATAAAAGTTTCAAATTTAATATTCAAATGTAACACGTGTAAGAAAAACATGCAAATCACTGGCCAGTGCGAGCTCTAACGCAAAGTATTCCCTTTTATAGGGCCCATAAATTACAGGCTTGGGTCAAAGCAGAGAAATTTAAACACGGCTATTAAACAGGGGGCAATGTTTAAAAAGTTTGTGAAACATTTGCGTGCCAGTGTTTTTTTGAAAGCCTCTTGGAAAGCTTTGTGTTTATTACAGAGCAGGAAAATAATGGAGTATCCCTAAAATAACTTCTATTGTATAAAAATATTCGTATTTTTGTCATGTGTTTCGTTCTCCTGAGTAAACATTTACAAAACCACAGCCTGAAACGTTCAAACATATTATTTAGTTCTGATATATTTTATTTGGCTTAATCAATACTGGGTTACGCAGAAGGATAAATAAGCCGAGAAGAGCCCATAGTAATCATAATTTCGAACATCTTTTACTCTGAAATCACGAAAAAATATCAGCTGTTCTAAAAAACGGTCATTGACACATGACAAAATGTATGTAAGGTATACACCCTTTACGCGTTACCCTTTATATCACAGAAAAGAGAAGTAAATAGAACGAAAATGAGAAGGAATATCTGTCGCCAGGTAGTGATTATGACAGAACCTTGATTGAACATTCTTAAGATCAACGCGTCGAACTCCGCGTCACGCTGATTTCGAATGACTGACGTTTCGTTTATATGGGTGCAACTGGCTACAGCAAATTTCTTACAAAAATGCCTTGACAGCCGTAAAATTTGTGCTTTATATAATCTTCCTTGCTCTTGATTTTGTTTTTAAAATGTCTGGTCTTTATTGTTCTGTGAAGGTATACAGAACCCTGCAATACAAGATCTGCTTAGTGCAGGTTCTTTGACCATTCTATACCCATTCAAAACTCGAATTATTTATACGTAACTATTAAGTATATGATCCGCATTATCCTGACAAAATTTTAGTAAATTTGAAGTAAATCCCATTTACAAAAATCCCATAAAAATAGAACTTAAAATTTTTCAATTTTCCAGGATTTCTTGCAAAGAAAAAACAAACTTTTACAACTATACAAAAGAAGCTAACTTTCAGTTCAGGCGTAAATAAGTCGTGACATAATAAAAGTAAAATTGTTATTAAAACTTCCGTTCCATATTTCCGATAAATTCATAAATCTAAAGAGACCAAGATAAATGTAAAACTAAACTTTTTTAACATAATCTGTCAAATACACGTTTTTTTCTCATTATATCTTCGCTCATAGGAGAAATTAATCAAAGTTCCTAACTTAGATGAAGTTTCTTTAACTTATTAAGGGCAGTCTCTGAAGGCGAGACGCCAACACGGATTATTTACGGCAATTTAAACTGCGCCTTTACTTTTTGATCAATTAGTTTAAATTACCATTTATTTCTATGAAATTTGAAACTTAGTATGCGAGTGGCACTTAATACGAACTTCTGGTAAGCAATATATTTTGAACCAAGTACATTAAAAAAAAACGATTGCTCGTGTAAATTCAATAAACTGTATTCATTTCCCTAATTTTCTATTTATAGAGGTGGAACATTTTCTTTAAATTTGTGGACCTCTAAACTTAAAATGGGAACATCCTTGTAATATTATTACCTACCCAACAAATGGCATATATGTCTAATAATAGATGCTCTATGGCTGATATGATGATGATGATGAAACTTGGTGAGGAGGTAGCTTTAGCCATAAGTGCAGTAAGTTAGCTTGTTCAAGTAGAGGTCAGTTGACACAAGCTAGTCTGGCAACTGTATGCAGGGTCACGCGTCGAACTGCGATGGCGTATAAACATACCATGTCGAGAGGATAGATAGGTATTTATGCTTCTTAAATAATTATATTATGTTAACTAAAGAGTGTACGTACTCGTTATAGTAGTAGATTGTTACACATCCCTAAAGAAGGTGAAAAGATCACCGCACACGCGAGATATTTTAGGGTGCTAAAAGTTGTTTGATTTTGAACCGACTTCAAATAACCGGCTAAGTGCGAGTCGGTCTCGCGCACGAAGGGTTTCCGTACCATTATCAATAAAAACGGCAAAAGAAACATGTTTGTTGTATGGGGGGCCCCCCTTAAATATATATTTTATTTTAATTTAATAATTCGGCACTATACAATATTTGTACATAATTAAAAAGATGAATTAGACACAAATCGGGTACTTAATTTGTATCAAAGTCACAATTAACCACCCAAAACACTGCGCGCCTTATAGCTGCCAACGGCTAACTGGCGGCGACCGTCACGGTGACGTCACACGCCCTGCGTCCATTACTTTTAGCGGAAGGAACGGCATAATGTTTATCTTCGTAAGTAGTGGTCCGATTTGGATAATTCAAAAAGATATATTATTCTTATGTCATGAAGAATAAAGTGAGTAATTAATTAGTGAGTAGAATAATTCTATTGAATTTGCTATTACTTTACTGATCCTCATTCGACTGTTTTTTTTATGTTTGTTACCTCACTTTCGACTGGGTGAACCGATTTTGATGTTTTTTTTATTTATTTGAAAGCTGGTGCTTCCCGTGTGGTCACATTATAATTTGGTCCAGTTCTTACATTTTTATGAAATCGGTTAGCGATAATTATTATGTGCTTTGAATACCAATTTCTGATGTGCAATGAAATAAATATTTCCTATTTTATTTTCACTACAAACTATCGCTTATTTTCACCCTATCAAGACCTATAAAATGCCAATTCAGCCTCTAATTAAACCAACGACCAACAACGTGCCAAATAAGTACACTGAAAATTCTCTCACTAAATCACTATCTACTACTGTGTTCAATAAGCAATTTTACCGACCTGTTCTAAGGTATACAATCATTTGGAAACCAGCAGGTCTTTTTATATGCCACCTTTAGCAATAAAGAGCTTGTAACGAGGTCCGTAAAGAGTGCTTCGATTAGTGTAAGTAATAAATGAGCAACGTTACTTCCGATTTGGTACATTTTATAAGACTTTTCAGTAAATTGTGAACGAAATTTTTTGCGAGTCGTTAGTCCTTGTTAACCTTGTTACTGTCTACTGGTTCTATGTAATTATGAAGCTATGGTAATTACAGAAGACGAAGACATTTTCATAGGTCAGCTATCACTTTTTAAATTTTTGGTTTTTTGTCCTTGTTATAAGTTTCTAGCCTAACAGCCTAATTAACCGGGCGAAGTTAAAGCCTTAGTTTACGAAAACAGATCGGCGTTTTCATGTATAATAATTTGTGAGTTTATACCTTTTTTGTTCGACGATTATTTGTCATCATCATCAGCCAGAAGACGTCCACTGCTCAACATAGGCCTTTAATCTCCACACTGAACGACATCCTGGCATCTGCATCCACTGGATGCCCGAAACCAATGCGATACGGAACGTAGATATTCGCCAAAGAACCAGAGTCACCGATATAGCTATTAAAATCTGCAAGTTGAAGTGGCAATGGGCAGGCCACATCGCTCGAAGAACTGATGACCGATGGGGAAAAAAGATTCTTGAGTGGAGACCACGAACCGGAAGACGCAGCGTAGGTAGGCCTCCCACTAGATGGACCGATTATTTGTACTTACCGTGAATTCGATTTTCATGAAATTTTTTAGGCAAGTAGGTAGTTCGAATATGAACAAAATCGGTCTAGGGTACGAAACACTATTACTCCTTGGGGAGGAGCTGCAAATATATTTTATAGAGGTTACGAGGTCACATCCTTGGGCGAACAACTAGTACTAGAAAAGCATGATAATGGCACATAATAAGGAAAGACAAGGTTTTGATAAAAATTCTGGTTTTTAACCTCTGACGCAAACAGTGTCAATAAATGAGTGAAAATAAGTCACCGAGGGACCACCTTAAGGTTTGTAGAATTGAATTGACTTGAGTGACTCTTACTCGGCTCACATAAACTTCGCAATTACACCTCTTAACGACACCTCCATCACGCGTTACCAACAAGCACTCAACAACACACCCGAGTTTTCTTATAAAACGGCTGTTGTCAACACCGCGTCGAGTTGTCAAGCGAGTCATCAAGTATTTAACGAGTCCCGAGAAAGAATGGGCCACAAGGCAACAGGTGCCCAGAGGGAGAGAACTATGTACAAAATATTAAAGACAGGTAGCTTCCACCTTCCACCGCTTTATGTTTGTGCTGCCCTGGTAGTTTGACCTACATCGGGGTTCGGATAATTATTTATTGGGTTGCAGATGTGGGTGATGTTAATTTATTTAGTGTGTTGATTACTTTATTAGTCGTAGAAAGATAATTAATTATCAATTTGAAAACGATCTTATTTGCCTCATACCTGCAAAATATGGAATGAGATACTTTCCGCGCTGTTTCCGAGGAGCTATAACTTGGGGTTCTTAAAAGGCGAGTTAATAGAGTCTTAAAGGGTCGGCAACGTATTTGTGATGCCTCTGGTGTTACAAGTATCCATAGGCGACGGTGACTGCTCACTATCAGGCGTTCCGTCTGCTTGATTGTGGCAATGAAGCTTTGGGATAAAATACATTAAAAAAACAACTTCGAAATTAATAAAATACGCAGTTAAGTTTATTTGGATGACATTCTTTATCCAGTTATTTTGTTTTAAAAACCAAACTACTGAATCGATTTTGATGTAATTTTTACGTGACCAATCTGAAAGTATTTTCAAAGTCGGTTTATAAATAAAGTAAATTTGAAGGGGAACAAACAATTAAAAAAAAAAAAAAAAAAAAAAAAAAAAACTATTTTGAACCCCCTCTGTTTTGAACATCAGGTATCAGTGGTCTGGGTATAACCGATATAGGGTCGGATTGGTATTACCGATACAGAAACATTAAAAAAATACAAACATACAAAGATAGACGCCCGAAAAACACTGCCGTTCTTTTTGGGCAGTCGGGTAAAAATGTGCGCCGTAGACCGATTTAGAAATCTCAACTAACTTTATTCAAATCCGTTCGGCTGTTACACAGCTGTTGAGTGCAGACAAACAAACACCCTTTCACACTAACTTATAACTCATTTTTAATCTCTGAGGATACTCTATACTAGAGTATAATAAAAAAAAACGAGTTACTATAGAGTCTATAGTAACTCGTTTTTTTTTATTTACTTCAATTACACTAATGGAATCGCAAAAATTTGCTCTAAGCAGTGATGTTAAGGATTAAGTCTTAAGTTAAAGCATAACCGCATATGTTGGTAAATATTGTTTACCTCTCAAGAAAGTCCTAAGGTATGGCATATTAGTGTAATACCTACATGCACTTATTTATGTATGTATGCTTTCAATAATGGCGCGATGCTCAACGACCACGCACCAACGCAGTCGGCGAGCGACTGACTTTACACTGGTGCGAAATACACTTCTTAGCACCACTGAGTTAGTTCATTCGCCCCGTCGTCATACACGGCTGCTATTCTTATTCTTCGCATCACCATCAGCCAGAAGACGTCCACTACTGAACATAGGGCCTCCCCCTTTAACCTCCACACTGAACAACGACAAGGCATAGCATCAACCTCCGCATCGCAATCTTCGCATCAACGACTAGATTATTAGTTTTTTTATATTGTTATAGAGCGTTCTTGATCTACGATAGTGCTTGCTTGGAGAACTGATTCCTGCTCGTATGAGATAACTTAGTAAAAATATCTAAAGTAAAAAGTACCCTCCACAATATTTCTCTAAAAACACAAACAAAGTAAAGGTACACGTCGGCAGTAAGATAAATTTATTTTCTTAAAAATAAAGCCGGCAATAAAGTGCGCGACACGTACCACGACCACGCTCTTCCATCCGCCGGCAAATTGCGAAGTACGTGACTGCCGGAGACGCGTGAGGGAGAGTTCGTAGCACCGTGAGTGGCTGGCCTTAGGTACAGTATCAATGCTGGTTACAGTCGTTTTGGATACTTTACTGGTCTTGCGAAAAGTTTGTCAAAGCAGATAAAGTTACCTACTTTACTCACCATGATACTACCTCTACGAAAAGTTTGTACCTGTACAGGCTGTTGGGTAACTCGTGTTTGACCAACAAAGGTGTTATTTGGTAGCGATAAGTGATTATATCATGTTATATATATCATCATAGATATCACCAACTATATCTATGCAAAAATCACGTCGATGTGTTGCTCTCTTGCTGCGTGAAAGGGTTCCGTACCCAAAGAGTAAAACCGGGCGGGACCCTGTTTCTGAGCCTACGCTATCTGTCAGTCCATCCGTTCGTCTCTCTTTGGAACCGTAATAAATAGCCAGCTGAAATGTTCACAGAATATGTTATGTTACGGTAGATTAACTAAGAAATAATAAAAAACCGACCAAGTCGGAGAGTTGCAGTCGCGCACGAAGGGTTCCGTACTATTATCTATAAAAACGGCAAAAAAAAATCGTTTGTTGTATGGCCCCCCTTAAATATTTGTTTTATTTTAATAATTTATTTTTAGAAGTGACTTAACTAAATATTATGTAAATATTTCAAGCAACTAGGTATCTGTTGCCGTTATCAATATCGAGCAAAAACGAGCAAAAAAACACGTTTGTTTCATTTATTTTATTCTGTGTTTTTTGGTAGGTATTTGTTGTTATAGCGCCAACAGAAATATATCATCTGTGAAAATTTCTACTGTCTAACTATCACGGTTCATGAGATACAGCCTGGTGACAGACGGACAGACATACAGACAGACGGACAGTGGACTCATAGTAATAGGGTCCCGTTTTACCCTTTGGGTACGGAGCCCTAATAAAATGATGTCACACTGAACTCAATATCTATTGCGAAAGCGTAAAAGCTTGTTTTAAAAAGGTATTTTTTTTTATTAATAATTTTATTTTTATTGTTCACTGCTGGACATTGGTTTCTCCTGTCCCAGATTATTTATAATGCACTGTTCTGAGCTCGGTCGGCAGCTCTCTGCATCGAGTTTTTATCGACCGTTTCACGGAACTTGTCACTCCACCTGGCCGCAGGCGCTAAAAAACCTACTAATCCTAATCCAATCTCAGCGTCCATAACTCGCGTTCAACCAAATAAATGGTCCAAAGAAAATTCTCAAGACAGTCATTTAAGGCCGTTATCTTAAAGCGCAATAGGCGGATTGTTTAATCTATGGTAATTCGGCGTTTTATGAAGCCGTTCCGAATTGGCTGATAGCGAAACGGCCTGTTAGGTGTGGTCTGCAAACAGGTATGACCTAGTTTTGAGGGCGAAAAGAAGCGTTTTGATTCCCAGTTTCAATATAAATATGTAGTTTTTTTTTGTTTGGTAGGCCATACTTCAGAGGTAGTCCATATAAATGTCAACAAAATCGGTTTAGAGGTATGATTTTAAATCAAAATAACTGAAAAACATGTGTCATAAATTTAAACGAAATTGCATATTTACTAATTTTAAAGTCAGTTTTTTTTATTGATAAATTTTCATAAATTTTTATCACTGCACCTAAACCGCCTAACACAAAAACTATACGTATATGCTCATTTTCTCATTTTTCTCGCACACTAAGAAACTTGCTTGGAGACTGAGTTTCATCCTGATGAAAATATAGTCAAGTATTAAGAAAATGGAATAGCATACTCGTACTGCTAATTTAGCATAAACGCACTTCTTTACTCGTATACCAAAATTGTTGTTACCACGGACGGCGAAGTGCAGGGTTGTAAACTTTTTAACAGACTTCGAAAAAGGAGGACTTTTATGTTCCACTGTTTATTTTTATGTATGTTTGTTCACCGATTTCTCCGCCAACTGTTGACCGATTTCAAAAACTGTTCTTTTGTTCAGTTCCTTCCAATTTGGTCCCATTGTCACCAAGTCAAGATCTGATGATGGGATCCCAGGAAAATCGAGGGCAACCCTCAAATTTTATCGGCACAAGTTTTTTATATACTTTTGTAGTCAGTTTTTTTAATTGTTAATTAAAAGCTTGTTTTATATTATTAGGGATCTCTAAGCTCCAAAGGCTACATATTATCTGACAGACTGCCGTGTACGCTTTGTATATCACGTGATAGATTCTATATGGTCTTTATTATAATGTGGTCAAACACCACAAAGCACAGTCACGACACTGTGGTTTTGTAACTATTTTTAATTACTCACACTTTATAGCGAGATGCCTAACCTAGCTACCACTGAGGTATCACAGCTTCAAAGTAGTTTTAATAAGTTCTCTGTGGCTGACATCGTTCTCATTTGCTTCTTGGAGCGTATAATGAGTTTAAAGTTGAGAATGTTAAAAAGTACAAAGCAAACGGCGCGCGCGCGTGCTCCCGCGGTCTGCGGCTTCCAGGGATGCAACTACGAAATATTATGGTTGGAATACTTTTGACAGATACCGGTGGTCAAAATGACGAGCAATTTTTTTGAAGTGAAAACTTCTATAGGCGCGTTGATCACTCTTGGGTGAACACAAATCATGGAACTCGTGTCATCGTCACCGAACGCTGTACTGTGTATTTTAAAACAGCGCCATCTCTTGTAGAACAGTTGAATTACTACTTAAGTTTTCACTTCTCACGTGCAGTCCAATGCTTAATTTTTTTTTAATCTTTATTATTTTAAAAAATTGGTTTTGTCATAAAATGACTATGCCACGCAGTAAATAAAGCTAAAGTAATCACACAAACGCTAACAACTTATATACACGGGCACTCATTTAATCTTTTAATAGGGAGTACATTTGTATCAGCATCTTGGCTTCTCTGGAACCAGATGAAGCCAAGATACTGTTGCAATAAACTACATTGTTGCCGTGCGAAAATGCTCGCCGCTGGACTTCGTACCGAGCAAAATGTCAGTGTAGAAATTTTATTTCTAATTATTATTATGTTAAAGATTATACATTTTAAGTACACGCAAGGCAGTCAATAATGTATAAAATATATAAATAAAAACTGCCTGTGTCAATCCATGTCTTCAAGTTGCGAGAGATTCGGTTTATTCTAGACAAGCGTACTACCGCATCATCGCTTATACGAGATGAAGATCAAACGCAAGCCAATTATTAAATAAAAAAATATAATAGTTTGTTGTTCTCATTGACCGTGTGACCACGCATGTTGGCTCTAAAGCAATATGTCTTGATAAGCATAGAGAGCAAAGTTTGGGTCGCGGCGCTGCACATCTTTACGAGTTTCGTTATATCACCTCTTGCATTATTATGTGGTCCTGGTACTCCTGTTTCAGAATAATGAATGTCTTTTTGTACCTACGATATGTAGTTTTAGCCATATTTAAAAAAAAACTGTGCTTTTAGCACAGAACACATAACTTTTAGCTATATTTTCTCCAACATTGCGTAGATATTTACGTAAAAATATAAATAAATATTTGAAATTAATATTGCATTTTTTAAAACGTTGCTATATCTAGCATCCGAATTTCGGAAGAAAATACATTTTCAAGTGGCTCGTAATATGAACCAATCAAAGATCACCCGCCACAGTCATCTGCAAATGACAATTTTTTTGTCTGTATGTTCTGATATAACCTTTGTGCATTGAAATACTTACCTATGTATCTACTTGCTTCGAAAGCATCATACATACCAATTTAGTGTATTCAACATGACAATCGTAGATCCTATCAACCCTGCCAATACACATAAATATACAAACAATAATCTGCGTGTTTGTCCTTCCCGCTTGCACAGCTAATGCTGTCCAAACAATGACTCCGTCTTCCGAGTGCTGACTGCCAATTCGAAGACTTGTAAATATTGTTGGAAGCTTATAATAGACCAATATGACTTCCTTATCTCGTTGGATAATTAGTATAGGATTAATTTTCCACGGCTAAGATCCCTTTGAAATACCTGATGAGGAAATGCAGGAAAGATTTTTAACGATTTCCTTTTTACCTTTGAGAGAATAACGGTTACTTTATTAACATTCCCGTATTATTTTAAGCAGTGGTAAGGAATCTTAAATTGGTATTTTGCAGTTTTCTTAGGCTGATTTTCCACCAGCAATGTAGCTAAGCAGTGTGCGAGGAAAAAATCAACCAATGGAAGGCAAGGCGAGACAGAAAGAAACGATCCTATTGGTTGAAATTTTCTTGCGTATCGCTATTCATTCAGCATCATTATAATCAACGCTTATGAATCTTGAATTGAAATGTACTTACATTCTGCTGACTCTTTTTCAGGGTTTCGTACCCAAAGGAAGTAAACCGAACCCTATTACTAAGCCTACGCCGTCTTACTGTCTGTCCGTCCTATATTTCAAACCGTAATAGATGGCCAGTTAAAATTTTCACAGCATATGTAATGTTACCATAGAAAAGAAAAATAATGTTAAGTCGGATTAACTATAAGCAAGAGCGGATCCAGCTTTGGTGCCAGGGGGGTCACATAGTCGTGGTCAAGTCACAAGAAGTTATAATTTAATTTTTATAATCCTATACAAGTAAAAAGTAGGTATGGGCTGGGTCCAGAGGTGGTCATGACCTCCATGACTCCCCCTCCCCTTGGATCCGCCCATGACTATAAGAAATCATAATACGGCCAAAATTTAAAAACTAAGGGAGTTCAACAAACTTTTTTTTTAACGTATTTTTGTATCTGCTCTAATGTAAAAAAAGTTGAAACGTGCAAGCGTCAAACATGGCATAATTGTAGCGGACTACAAACATTTCTTTGACATTTCCTCAGTAGTTTTTAACCAATTCCAATATAAGATACGAATAATTTTGATTGAGCGCTTATTGATTCCAAGCCGCCTGCCAAGCGTGGGGATTATGGCAACACCCCTCTCTATGAGGGAGGCCTTGTCCAACAGTGGACGTTAATTGGCTGATGATGTGATGTGTGTGCTTATTGATTTAGGAACTAAATATCAATAATTTTGTTCGAGCGCTTATTAATTTTAAAGTCGTTTATTTATTTATTTACTAGCTGTGTCCCGCGGTTTCACCCGCGTGGTGAGGAAAATCGGTGAAGATGACGATGATGAAAAGTAGCCTATGTATTATTATTATTTTATTTATCTCAGTGAATAACGTACATGCTATCTATACACAACTCTGCCGATATCTACTCTCGAAGATATCTACTCTCATTACAACAATTTATTTTTGAGTGGGAACACATGTATATTCCAAATTTCATCCAAATCCATGCAGCCGTTTCTGCGTTATTGAGTTACAAACATCCATCCATCCATCCAAACTTTCACATATATGATACTAGCTGCGTGTTTTTTGACAGGATCTTTCTTCCTAAAGACAAAGCCACAAGTGCCACACCCCTAAACCAACCACAGGATATTCAAAATACATATTATAGAACCAAACACAAAGTTAACCTTTAATCTAAAGGCGTATCTCAAGGCGTATGTCTCGAGAAAGCAATCTAGAATCCGTCAGAAACTTTAATCTTTCATTCCGCGCCATTAGGAACTAATCGAGAAAACTGTGGCCGAAGAACCAGTTTACTTAGACCCCTTTAATTAGCACTATTTCCCCGCAGACTTCTGATTTATTTCGATAAAAGATGAGGTGGGAGGTCTTTTCACAGTGGCTGGTTATAGGCTTGTCTATGATATGAGTTGGCGACTAACATTACGATATCTTATGATTCATGATCTCAGACGATCATGGACAGTAATGAAAACAAAATAAAGCTACAATTGCAATAATTTTATCATAAAATCTGCACTGTTAGAAATAATTTAAAGAAGAGTGAATCGGTTTCTTCTAGGCAAGCGTGATCCACCGTAGGCCGCATCATCGCTTAAGATTGGGCCTAAAGCAAAATCTTCAATCTTTGATTAGATTTTCACAGTAGTAAATCATGTCCAAAATCGAAAAAAAAAATACGTTAGGAAACTTCAATATATAAGTAAAGGTCGACCCTGACGAAAACATGGTAGGATAAAATTTTCTCGATAGAAAACCATCACAAAGTTACCTCTAATTTTCAACATTTTTGGTTTGCAATCTGTTTTGGTACATATTATTGAACAATAAATTATGTAAATATTATCACTCATGTATAACCTAGAGCTGACCCTAGCAATTTTTAAAAATATTGTCTATTCTATAAGCTATGAGAGTAGAAAGCACTTGGCGCTTACAACATTTTTAATCCGCGCAATACGCTGTCTTTCGTCTCGCGTGACACAAGCTTGAGGCATCGGTTTGTTGCACCGATCAGTTACCATCGCTCTGTTGAGACGGGTAGTCCATGTCAGTTCAGACGTCGAGTACGCAAGCTTGGTTCCGCGCGTCGTCGCGCCGCCCGTGTTTGTTATCCGTACATGCGCTGGGTGTGGCGAGATGCGCGGGGGAAATCAGAATTTATCCTGCCATTAGGCCCGCTCTTAACATCAGGCGAGTTGGCGGCCAAGCGCAAACCTATTCTACAATATAAAAAAAATGCGCTGCTATATACATCACTTCTTTTGACAATTTCTTTATTCAATTATTTTATTATTATTTCTGTTATCAAAACTCTCCGTAGGAGTATTACATTCTCTTGGATCAAAACAAAACAAAAACTACGAATAGGTACCTATTCGTATATTTTTTTTGTTAGAGTATTTTGACGTGTCGAGTCTTTTGCATTTGCCAGTATCAAAAATATTCAACCTTTTGTAAAATATATCGTCAAGCAAGTCACAGTAAAAGTAAGTCAGTCATGCTCCAGTAAAGTGGTAGAAACTTCACTAGAGGCTTTTATAAAGTTTTGAAAATCACACGAAAATACACGCTTTCACCTCATTTAAATAATACACTTTTAAAAATACACAAGTAAAGGAATATGAACCATTCAGCGTGGTAATGCTGCCCGCATGCTGGGTACGCTGCCAACTGATAGTAGGCTTGAGCATTTGTATTGTCTTTAGACCTTCGACCGTCTATGGGCGGTCTCTTTTTATTAGCTTGTATTTTGTTAATAAAGGCACTTGCTTTTTGAAAAGAAAAAGGAATATAGTACCTACCTACGACAGGTTTTATTTTTAACGTGTTCTTATACGTCCGCGTTTGACCACCAACTCGCCTGTTGGTAAGCGACTATATGGTCGAAGATGAAGCACACAGACTTAGAAGATACCTATTCACTCTCGCCTTGAAAAGGCCCAAATTATATCTCTCAGGAAACAAGGAAGCCTGCAGGTTGTTCCAATCCTTGGCCGTACGGATTAGAATACGTTTAGTAAGGAAAACGAAAGTAAAGAAAACTCCACAATATATGGGTGGTAATGAGCCGTTTTCCTGATTTTTCTCACTGGCCAACACTCGTTTAAATAATAGTCATACTCTTTCATAACTCATTCACACTCGAAAATACACAAACTGAGGAATATATTACAATGAAGCGACAAGGTTTTCTCAAGTTGGTGCCTAAAATCATGAAACAATTGTTTAGAACAGGCATGTGGCCTAATGTTTAATTTATAAATAATTAGCGATGAATATAACTAAATACATTACACATACTGAAAAAATAAAATGAATTGGCTGATTAATCTCTGAGATATGACCGTTTAAAGTTTTAGGTGGGGATAGAGAGGGGATGCTCCATTCCTTTCTCGCAAAGCGTGTGTTAGTATAGCATTTGTATGCCGCGCCTGAGGCATGACGTTATAGCTCAGTATAGTGCGTTCTCTGTCTAGCATGAAATTAAAATTCTTACAACATATTTATTTCTGAACTAATTTAAATTTTGTTTTCGTTGATGGGCTCTATTGATGATCAGCTTTTTTATGAGGTAATAGAAAATATTAGTCATCATGCCTATTCAATTCAAAGTAAATTTAATTTTCCTTGACGTCAATCACTAGTTTGTTCATTCTTTTGTTTATGTTGAAGAGTATTCACAGAAGGCCCAGGCTGTAGGACTAGTACTTAAGGACTTACAGTAGGCAATATGCCGCCTATGACTTGTGACAAGGGTAGACATTTCGTCGGGCCGCTGTTAATTTCTCTGTCTACCAAGATTGTCGGTGTGTTCGAATGTTATTACGTTCCTGATGAATGTGCTGAGAAAAGAGTGATATTGCCATCAAAGTTAAGCTTGAAGCAGGAAAGATAATTAAAGAGTTTTTAATTCAAAAAGTTTATTATGAAATTGGCAATTTTATCACTGACAAGGACTCTCTTCTCCAAAATTATGTTCTACTATTACAAATTACTAGGTTATAGGATATTTTATTATAAATTAATATTTAATTTAATGAATTTACGAATGTATTCTGTTTTGTTTTATTAAATTATTATTAATGTTGACATATTGCATTATTTTTGACAATCCCATTCTTTCATTACTCTATTACAATTATTGACTACGTTATACATACCTAAATTTGAACTTTTGACTAATATATTGTCAGTATTAATTTCCAGGTATAAAAACTACAAATGTTATATTATAATTGATTCCAAAAATGTGTTTGTTGTTATGACGTATAAAGTGTACAGTGGTGTACCCATTTGAAGAAATAAATGATTTGATTTTATATGAGCTTGGTAAGCCCAGGCTTTCCGATTTATTTTTATTTCTTGTTTGAGAGTTCTGTTGTGGACATTTTTAAGGTTCCGTACCTTTGGATACGGCATGGTTAAACGGGACCCTATTACTAAGCCTACGCTGACTATCCGTCCATCAGTCCTACCTTTTAACGGCTGTATCTTTCGAACCGTAATATATAGCCAGTTGAAATTTTCACAAAATGTGTAATATTGTTATCGCGGATTATCTAAGAAACACTTAATAATAAAGTCAAAAATAAAAAACAAAAGAGTCCCCATACAACTATCGTTTTTTTTAAATAACATCTTTGAATTTCCTCTAATGTAAAAACCGGAATTTCGATGCCATCTCTATACAATGGTTAAAGGAAAACATCGTAGAGAAACGGTGGTGAACAGAAATTTGACCGATTACCGATTTGACCGATGCGTACTGTAAGTGGGCAATCCACAAGGATTACTTTCAAGATAAAATTTATGCTCAGCCCAATGATCGCGGAACGCGTATTTTTTCAAAACCACGCAAAGTTCCACTTAATTCTCATTCAAAAGTTTCGGGCGTAAAGTTAAACGATAATTTTCAAAGTTTCCTTTCGGATTTGGTACTTTATAAATTGTGGTGCAGTGCTGGGTAAATTGTTTTCGTATTCTTGAATTCAGTTAGTTTTGTTATTAAGTTAGGTGTAACTTTAACACTGTCGTTTTCAGGCCTTGAGGCGGCGTGAAAAGCTCTGACACCACGGTTCACCTACATAGCCCATACCTAACTAAATAACACTGACAAGGGCTCTTTTGAGCTAAAAAAAGACACTTAGAATTATGGGGTAATATAAAAATATTTACAATAATTCTTAATATAATAAACCGACGTGGTAATGGGACCAGCATTTTGGGGACGATTCCCACTGGTAGCGATTTAATAGATTAGTTTAGTAGTTAGGTATTAATATGTCATTTTTTTTATTTTTTTTACTATTGGAATGTTATTTAAGTTATTGTAAATAAATAACCATAAACCGACTTCATCAGAACTGCACAAAATTAAAATGGGACCAAATGGCAAGCACACGTTTTTAAATAAAAAAAAGAATCATCAAAATTGGTTCATCCACTCGCGGTAACAAACAAATAAAAAAAAACGAATTGATAAAGTAAAGTAAATAAAGTAAAAGTAAATATTTATTTCTGAAATGTTTCTACATTATATGATTATTTACGGGATATTTACCCTGGTAAGGTTGTAGAAGGAGCTCGCGATATTATAATATTTTTAAAATGGCAGCCATGACAAAAAAGCTTTTTAAAAAAAATATATTGAGTGTCCTATTCACGCAAACTTGTCAACCATTACAGTTATAGTCATAGAATTGTACTGCGTTCTTGAGAAATATCCTCAAACTGACAATCATAAAACTATAAGATGAAGCATAATATCATGAGGAAAGAGTATACAATAAGGTGGTAAGGAATATTTTAAAAAGCTGCTAGGTTCGTTTACAGCATGACAGTGTGTTTCGACAGGCTGACTGACGATGAGTTACCATTTGATTTCAGTTCCGACGCCTTTTCACTTCACTAGTTATTTAGTCGCTGTCCTTCATAGGTCACATTCAATAGCACATAACTTTATCCTCGATCATGCCCTCACTAAGCTGTTATCAAAAAATTTCTAGACTTTAATTTTATTTTAACATTGAATTTAATTTGCATATTTTATTTTATCATATAACTTTATTTTGTCATTTAATTTAATTTTAACATCGAATTCTATTTTGACATTATAATTTTACTTTGGCATTTTATTTTATTTTGACATTGAATTTTATTTTTACGAGAGTGAGAGAGAACCTTGATATGAGTTTAAATAAGATATTTGAGAAGTAATGTGTTTTTACTTACTTAATATTGTAATTTAACGTGTTTTTTTTTATTCTAACTATTTAATTTAGCTTGTTTATAATTTATCCAACGCCAAACGATAGTTTTTTTAATTGTAAAATATTGCTCGATACGGGACTTATCGAGCAATATTTTACAATTAAAAAAATGAACATTAAAACAACGTCAAAAGTCATGAGTTACACATTTCGGCTGATGGCGATGACTTTGAAAGCACCCAAAAAAGGCATAACGTAGAGGCCACATCAGCACACCTTTTCCATTACTTAAGCAAGCAATAAAGAGAAAAACTTACCTCCTTAATGGATATTGATAATGTCCATAACAGAGAGACGGTCGCTTTAATACGTCGCGCGTGACTGGGGACTGGATAATAATTACTTTATCTGGTTTTAGCCAGTTTGAGCCGGTTTTAGCCGGTTTCGAGCGGTAGTGGTTGGTCCAGTGGTTTTTGATCCTTCGGGAGTTGAATGGCTGTGAAAATGGACTTGTCTGGCTTTCTTCTGTGCGTTACTTTATCATCGCGTGTGGTGTTTTTGATAGGCAGAAGTATTTTTTTTTATTTCATATCATCATCATCATCATCAGCCAAAAGACGTCCACTGCTGAACATAGGCCTCCCCCTTTAACCTCCACACTGAACGACATCCTGCCATCTGCATCCACTGGATGCCCGCGCTCTCACAATGTCGCCGGTCCATCTAGTGGGAGGCCTACCTACGCTGCGTCTTCCGGTTCGCGGTCTCCACTCAAGAACCTTTCTTCCCCATCAGTTATCAGTTCTTTGAGCGATGTGGCCTGCCCATTGCCACTTTGGCGAATATCTATGTTCCGAATTTTATCGCGTAAAGAAACTCCGATCATAGCTCTCTCCATTGCCCGTTGTGTGACTCTGAGTTTTTCCAAAATACCCACAGTTAAGGGCCACGTCTCAGTACCATATGTCATCACTGGCAACACACACTGGTCAAAGACCTTTGTCTTTAGGCACTGTGGTATCTTGGACGAGAAGATTTCACGCAATTTCCCGAATGCTGCCCATCCGAGTTGGATTCTTCGGGCGATCTGAGTTGGACTTACCTAACTGAACAATCTGTCCAAGATAGGTGTAATGATCAACAACTTCGAGAGTATCGTTCCCAACATTGACCGGCACGGGTACAACGTGGACATTGTACATGATTTTTGTCTTATCCATGTTCATTTTAAGACCCACCTGTTGGGAAAGGCTACTGAGGTCGCTGAGCATTATATTGAGGTCCTCCAGCGACTCTGCCATGATAACTATATCATCGGCAAAACGAAGGTGAGTGATGTATTCGCCATTAATGTTGATGCCGAATCCGTTCCAGTCCAAAAGCTTGAAAAAGGTTCTCCAATGAGTTCGTGAACAGTTTTGGAGAGATAACATCTCCCTGTCTCACGCCTTTCTGCAATTGGACTCCGTGCTCTCGTCCTGTAATCGGACCGATTATTTCATGTGAATATTGAATATTTTATACTTTTGTTCATCATCATCATCATCATTTCAATCATAGCTCCAGTTTCAGTCATACCACTGTCCACTGCTGAAAATAAGCCTCCTCCATCGATCTCCAAAAGGGCCAGTTGAAAGCGGCCTACATCCAGCGTTTTCCCTCTTTAATCTCTTCCCAACGCCAAGGTGTTCCAATTCCAACATTCCCACTACTTTCTACTTCCAAAAGCTTACGAAAAAACATATAATAACAAAACAATCCTCGAATTATTCTTCTGCGATAAAGTACAGCTCAGCATGATTATCGCCAGGATTCGGGTGACGTAATAATTCATTTTTTCCCCGACTACCATCTCATTAATTCTCTTCTGAAAGTGAGGCCATTTGATCCTTTCTAAGAAGTAACAATGTAATATAGATAGACGCATATTTGGGAAACATGAATGCTTCAGTTGTTTCGGGTGACTTGCGCGTGACAGTGTTTTGTTTTCGGTTATTAATTTGTTTTTAGTACCTTTTGTTTTTCGTTTTTTTATTAGTCAAGCACTTGACAAGAGCATCAGCTGTATTGTTTGATGCACTTATCCCTATTACTGTTTTTGTGTAACCTTCAACTCTACCAAAAACCAGAAAGGTATTTTTGGTAGTTTTGACGTTAATACGTCTTTAAATTTGCTTCCATCATCATTATCAGCCAGAAGACGTCCACAGCTGAATATAGGCCCTCCCCCTTTAACCTCCACACTGAACAACATCCTGTATCCACTGGACACCCGCGACACTCTTTCATTGCAATCGCAATGTCGTCGGTCCATCTAGTGGGAGGCCTACCTACGCTGCGTCTGCCGGCTCGTGGTCTCCATTCAAGAACCTTTCTATCTTTTAGATTTTTCCATATTATACAAGATTGCTATTTAAAACAGTAACATTTTCGCCCGTCAAATTATATTGAGAAAGATCTATCATCCTATCCAGTGTTTGACGTCACTAGAAATAAAAATTAATTCGCGTCCCACCTCGTGTTGAATAATTTATTTCACGTTATTTCAATATTCTTTTCTAATTCATGTTTGATCCTGTCCTCATTTATCACACCTAAACGTAAGTTTACCTTATTTTGACGTAGACCATTTTTCCTGGGCTCTGATTGGACAAGGGTGGCAGGTGACGTCACAATTTTGTCGGAAATCGTTAATTATGAGAAGTAGCAGGTTTGACTTGTTGGGGCCTCTCGCCTTTATTTATGGATTGAGGAAGGTGATGATGTGTTATTGAAGATCTACTTGATCTTGATTAATGGTGAGACTGGAGTCGCATTCTCTGAGATTGAAAATACAGGACTATTACGGATCCAACGGAAGACCAGCACTGGTTAATAGCCGGCATTATGCTGAGTTGGGTCCAATTTGTGACTTTATTTTACCTCTGTCTCATATTAATATTTTTTAACGTAGCTTTTTGGTCACAAATATACTTTTTTTCTTTTATTATTTACTCATTTATTTACATTCACTGGTCTAGCCTGGACTTTTGAGAGGCATTCATGGGACAACTAACTAAAAATTCGGCGCAGCGTGCGCCGAGTTTTGGTTCGGACATTTTTTTTGACACGATTGCGACTCTACTGATATTGTATCTCAATGAGTATAAGATTTAAAAATATATGCTATTGTGATTAATTCTTAATAGTGTTGAAGTGGATATAGTCATTATAATTATATAATCTATCTTTCGCGAATTTGTATTAAAAAAATATTTTTTTTTTCGTAGGTAGTCGTAAAAAAGAAACAATAAAACTGAGATGAAGCCTTCACCTCGGTCCTTATATCCTAACGATTGGTACTTTAATACCTCAATGCCAAGTGCGTTTGTCAATCGCCTGGTTGGCAAAAGTTAAATTCATTCATAATTAAAGAAAAAACCCTAATACCATATTACCCATGTTCTGACAAATAAATAATTTAATTCGATTTGATCAGTATATAATAGTTATAGAGATTGATCTTCATGATGATAATCAATCAGTATATTAGTTACACAGACGCAGTCATCTGTTCAGAAATATTCCTAAGCATCCGCTGGTTAACTTTAACCACTGATCTGTTGTAACTGCCGAGTTAATCTACGCCGTGTGTTAACTGAAATCCTATACCAGTATAGGATAGGCCTGTAAACATTCCGAATATGTCAAAGTTTTGTAATAGCCCTTCCATCGCCTTTCAAATGAAGGTCGTCCCGAACAAAATACGCACCACTTTAGTGCATTTTATATCGATAGACCCTTTAACTCAGGCCTCGCGTCTTGTCCAATCTTTAAGACCTAACGCGCTGCCTATCTCTCCTCTACTTCTAGAAGATGTAAGAGGTCAGTTTAGGATGGATATTCGGCTCTGGACGGCTCTACGCGAGAATTGGTTAAAATTCAATTATTCGCGACCATTATTCGCTCAAAGTTAGAAGTAGGGCCAGCACTTACGGCCCATTCAGAAGAGACTTCCTCTGATTCGATCTAACTTTAATACAAGCTTTTATAAGTACTGTGTGGATAGCTGAATAAATAGTGTGTGGGAAGTTAATCCGTTAAAGGATGTAAGTGGTTGGGCCAATAATAAATAAGATGAATGGTTGATGTTGATAAAAATATTTAAAAAAAAAACTTGTATGGATGAGATTATGGAGCCATGAGATTAATACCCTAAAGTTTTGGCTTATTAGGGTTTATTTGAATAAGTCTCAAAAGAGTTATTTTTTTAAACAATTAATTGTTGATAAATTTATTTTTTTTGTCGTGAAAATGCATGTATCAGACAAGCCTAAAATTTGTTCACTTATAATCTAATTCCCTTCTGCCCATATTTCTGACTGCCAGAGTGAGCACGAAAAATCGAGACCGACAATCATGGTCGATATTCCGAAAACCGTACGAAGCGGTTTGATTCCACTTTAATTGTACGAATCGCTAGTCTGTGGAATGCGCTGCCTGAATGTGTTCCCTGATAGTTCGGGTGTCTGGTCTACAAATAGCGAGTGAATTGGTTTGTTCTAGGCAAGTGTGCACCATCGCTTAACATCCGGCGTGTTGGTGGTCAAGCGCAAGCCTATCTATCTATATATATTTATAAAAAATAATTGCTGTTCGTTAGTCTCGCTAAAACTCAAAAACAGTTTGACCGATTTTTGAACTTTTTTGTTTGTTTTGTTCGCCAGATACTGCCGGTGGGTGGTTTAGAAGAAAAATAAAATGGGAAAGATTCCCCGGAAAATTGGAAAATTCGGAAAAACGGAATGAGCTTTTTTCTATGAAATTTGTACAGGATGTTTGGTACAGCTAGTGCGTAATAATCTCTCGAAAAATTTAAAGCTGAAAAGAAAAGTAAAAGTCTTTTTTTTATTAATTTGTACAGGACAACGTTTGTCGAGTTGTCTAGTTATTTATTTTAAATAAAATATTCTTACTGTATTGTAAATAACTAGTAATGAGTAAATTCGTTTTAAGTTGACTAAATTGTGGCTAAGTATAACAAAACTCTTAGACCCTGGTATCCGTGGAGTTGCATATTAATCTATTTAAAAAAGTCAGTCATAGGACTGCACGTCAGCAGGCCTAGCACGGGCTGTGGAAAAATTGTCTTTCCACCGTTTTTATCCCCGCGTGGACGCGACAGAGCTAGAATGAGGATACGTTTGTCTCTTTCCAGCGGGATAAAAACGGTGGAAAGACAATCCGTCCACGGCCCGTGCTAGGCCTGTAGATGTGAAAACTTAAGTAGTAATTCACCTTTTCTACAAGAGATGGCGCTGTTTTAAAATACACGGTACAGCGTTCAGTGACGTTGATGCTAGTTCCATGATTGTTATTCACCCAAAAGTGCTCAACGCGCCTAAAGAAGTTTTCACTTCAATAATTATCAATATAAAAAACCAACTTCATAAAAATCCCAAAACTGGACCAAATTGAAATGAGATAACACAGAAAGCACGAGCTTTCAAATAAAAAAAGAATCTTCAAATTCGGTTTCCCTGTAGAAAATTCTGAGGTAACGTTTTTTTAAAACAGTCGAATTGAAAACATTTAGTCTAGCTATTACAGAGCGGAGATATTGACAGAAAGACAGTGTTTATAACATTCGTGTGATAATCATAGGGAATATCAGACACCCATAACAGCAAACACAGATACTGGTAACTTCTTCAAAAGTCGTCAAGTTTCTGGGTACCAAAGTTGGGAATCTCAATGTCGGACGCAGTCGGATATCCTACTTTTGCCCGCTTCTCGCCGAGATATAAGGCCTCGCGCTATGAAAGGGGTCGAGATCTATCTCTATACCCGATCAGTTTATGTGCCCGAGAATTTATTTCTTATTAATATTCATAGGTTTATATGTATTGTACACTTTAAACGCTTTTCTATAAGCCAAGATCATAGTATAAGCAATGGCTGCTAGTTATACTTAGCTCTACCGGTTGTTCCTACCGGTAGGCCAAGTATAATTATACTTATACTACTTATCAGTACCCACCAGTAGGGCTAAGTTGCATTTTATTTTATACGTATCACTCACGTAAGTGAGATTTTTTTTCGTTTAGATTTCTCTTTTCCGTGGTTTCACTAATCGTAAACTTTTTACTCGTTGCACACAGCCTTACCAAGTCACTGTTATATATTATGAATATAATATTGTTTTATAACGGAGTTTTTCTGTGGTCAGGCTGGCGGTAACGTCGGCTATTCTTCGGCCAATACTTTCACTTTCATCCCTAAATGCTTCCATTGCCTACCGCTACAGTACAAAAACTGACCGCCAATTACTATATGGCGAAATATGGACACATTAGCAGCGCCCTATCCATTATTCACAATAGCATTTAACTGGGTTTTCCGGGATAAAAAACATATTATCTGTTAATCCAGAGTTATAAGCTATCAGTCCGCTAAAATTTAACTAAAATACGTTTCACTATAACGAGTTGAGTACCGACAAACACACAAACTTTCGCATTTATAATATTCGTGTGATTGAATAACATCATCGCAATAATTATCGCAATTTAAAAAACTAAAAAACACGTTTTTAAATCTCTAATCCTGAAGATCTTGGTAAGGAATTATCCTTACCAAGAGATTCAGGATTAGAGATTTTAAAGCGTGTTTTTTGCATGATAATGCATGAATAATTTAAATAGTTTGTTCCATTAGGAACTAGCACTCCATTCCATTAGGATTAGTATTTAAATTATTGCATTGTCATCGGTCCTTAATAAGTGTCTAAAATTTCAATTTAATTCGACGTTTTCGTTTTGAAGTACTTTAATAGCAAGTTTAAAGTTTTCGTTACATACATACATATACACACACTTACATACATACATACATACCAAGTTAATAAAAGCATGTAAAAAAGGAGAGTGCGAAAAGGTACAAAAGCTCTGTCGTTACATAGTGAATGGTTAAAAACAGCACATTCGCCGTACAAGCGTCGCCATCAAAATTCATGTGCCAAGATTGGCTCGAGCAGATTAACAAGTCAAACAGTAACTTGTACAAAGCAAGACTTGGCACTCACTACTGCCTGCGGGGAACTTTTGTTTAATACTACAATGCTCTAGGTAGTAAATGTTTTAATAAACTTCTAGGGAACAAGTTAAAATATTGCTTTCTTGGGTTGTTATTTTATTGCGTCTAACAAAACCCCCATTTCATGTCTCCGTAGTCTGGATTCTTCATTATTTTGGATATGAAGAGTACGAATCCGGAAAAGTTAATACTGAGCGCTGGACGCTGGCGCTGGATGATTTATTATAATTATACAATCACTAACGTTTAATCGTGTTTATTTTTACCCCCAAAAACCCGTACGAAGCGCTTTGATTCCACTTCCATTGTGCGAACTGCTAGTATGTGGAATGCGCTGCCTGAATGGGTGTTCCCCGATAGTTACAATCTGGGTGTTTTTAAGTCAAAAGTGAATCGGTTTCTTCTAGGCAAGCGTGATCCATCGTAGGCCGCATCATCGCTTAACATCAGGCGAGTTGGCGGCCAAGCGCAGGCCTATTTTAAAATATAAAAAAAAACGCAAAACGATGTAATAAGTTTAATGTGTGTGTAATTCCTATCTGTGTGTCTGTCTGTTTTATAGCTCCCAAAAACTTAGGTGTTTTGGCCCAACTATTTTGATTTAGTTTTTGTCTTGATTTAGTTAGTTGTAGAGAGTGTTCTTAGTTGTAGAGAGTGTTCTTAGTGTTCTTAATTCATGAAATTCTGTTTAGCCGTTTGATAATATTCAGCTCATTTTCCTAAGGCTTTTTTTTATTTTTACTTATTTTTTTAACTTAACTATATTATATTCAGTTTGCATAGAAAACAAAGACCTTACAGCGAAAACCGTGCTCCTAAAATTTAAGCCACCCATCCACGTTTTCTAAGCTTCGACAATAAAGCGAGCTAACAGCCCTTTAGTGCCATAAAACCGGTACGTTTCTACCCGAGGAATGTAAATCACGTGGTGTCTCTTGCACTTCTGCAGTCCCTAGGTTTTGCGGAGAACACAATCTCAGAACTTTGCCTTTTTACACGCCACTTCTACACCTGTGTTCCTCGTATAATTTGTAATCAAGGAACCAACATCGTCATCAGCCTATAATTTTCCCACTGCTGGGTCAAATGCCTTCTCTCAGGGAGAGAGAACGGGCCCTAATCCACCAAGGTTTCTGTCATATTTGGGACAAAAGCTTCTGCGAAATACCAGCTCGAAACTCTTGAATCGGTAGACCGCGTGCTGCTCGACTTATAGACGATGAGAAGTTAGTGGCTAAGAAACTTCTCAGTCTAGATAGAGACACCGCCGTAAAGTACCGAGTCTGTCAATTTTATATAAGATTCATTTCGGAGAATGTGCATCGGAGCTACATAACCTTATCCTACCATTCCCTTTATACTACAGGACAAGTATAGGAAAACGGTCCATTACCACCCATACATTGTGGACTTTCCTTGGATATGTACCAAACGTTTCGATTCTACGTTTCTTATCCGTACGGCTAAGGATTGGAACAACCTGCCGGCTTCCTTGTTTCCTTAGAGATATAATCTGGGCCTTTTAAAGGTAAGGTTGAATAGATATCTTCTAAGTCTGCGTGCTTCATCTTCGACCACATCGTCACTTATCAACAGGCGAGTTGGTGCTAAAACGCGGACTTATTTGCGATAAAAAAAGTGGCTCAGCGCATTTTGGTGAATGTCATTATGTCTTAGAACATTTAAGATTCTTGGTTCATTTGGAGGTGGTTGGTACTTATCATGTTTTACTTCAACGTTATTGAGCGATGGCATCATCGAACTACATAATATAATTATTTATCTAGGTACTAAATAAGTCATTGAATTATTACACACTAGCTGCGCTCCGCTGTTTCATCCGCGTGGTGATGAAAATCGGTGATGATGATGATTTTGATGAAAAGTAGTTAATAAAAGTGTGTTAATCCAAGACATAAGCAATGTATATTCCAAATTGTATCCAAATCCATCCAGCCGTTTCTGTTTGATTGAGTAACAAACATACATACATCCATCCATCCATCCATCCAAACTTTCACATTATATGATATTAGTTCCTATATGATATGAGATTAGTGTGATTACACACGAAAATACACACGTTTTACGAAAATAAAACAATAAGGCGAAATGGTTTTTTATTTCATGTTGGCATCAAAACTCTCTATGGAAAAGTTAGTAGATTAACATTATCTTTGCCAACTAACCTACCTCTCAATATTTTAAGTAGAAAACAAAGATGACGTTGTAAATTTTCGTGAGACAGCCAAAGAACGTTGTCCAAAGCTATTAGATCGTAAATGTCGATTCTTTTCAGTGGATATTACACATCAGTAGGCTCTTGTTTACCCGTCAAAGCGACATTGATTGAATTTTGTTAAAACAGTAAAAGAAATAAAAACGTCACTGTCAACCCTATTTTCTTTTAGAGTTGGCGTCGTATTTGACTTTGCTGATAATTTAACAACAGAAGCAAGTATTTCTCCCACTTTATTGCGACATGACTTGGACTTGCCCGTGACTTCTTTACTTGATTTTAATTGTGACTCCGAATTAATTGATAACGTAGTAGAACTTGAAGTTATCGACAACTTGAAAATTCTATAACTTGACAGCTAACTGGCTATTAGACAAGAATTTATGCCGCCAAAACTTTAAAAGGAGAAACAAATTGACAGCAAGAAAAAGGTTTTAGTCTGTTGTATTATCGGACTTCACAATATTTATAACCAAAATACTCAGGCTATAAAACAATAAAAATAATTTAATTTTGAGATTATTAAACATGATTCCAGGCCTAATTAATTAAATTGCCGTTTTATTCAATTAATTAACGGCCTGGAAGATAGCTCTAGGAGGGTGATTTATCATTTTCTTGTCTCCTATGGAGATCTTAGTCGCCGCATCCTATTTCCATCACAATGTTTTATGGACATAGCTTCAAGGCAAATTAGAATTTGTAAGTTACGTTATTACGAGTATTAGTTAAAAGATTTTTTAAGTAATGTAAATATAAAAATATTATTTTGAATTCTATAATGTACAGTTTTACGTTTACTTGCACACGATTTCCATAATTTTATTTTTTACTAACAGGCCTCTTGGTGTTGCCCTCGACCCCACCAATGCCTCTCAAAAGTCTTGACTAGACTCGTCAAAGAAAATAAATAAAATTATACTTAACAACCGACATCATTGCAGACAGCTTCACCGGTTAACACCAGGCGAGTTGGCAGTCTAACACAAGCCTACTAATACAAAAAAATACGTAAACGGAGGTTCTCAATTTGACACATTGAGAAGCCGGAAGACGTCCGCTGCTGAACATAGACCTCCCCCTTTAACCTCCACACTGAACGACAACCTGCCATCTGCATCCACTGGATGCCCGCGACTCTCACAATGTCGTCGTCGGTCCATCTAGTGGGAGGCCTACCTATGCTGCGTCTTCCGGTTCGCGGTCTCCACTCAAGAACCTTTCTTCCCCATCATAAATATAAATTATCAACAAAAATTTGTTGCAAAATAAATATGTTATAGGTATTTTAATTCCACGCTAGACAGAGATCGCATTATAGCAAGTTATGACATCAAACCTTGCGTACATCATACAAATGCTATACGAACACAGGCTTTGCGGAAAAGCATCAGAGCCACCCCTCTCAACCCCTACCAAAAACAATATATGTATAATGTACTAGCCTTCCGCCCCGGCTTCGCACGAGTGTAAGCTCGGCCTTCGGCCTCGCTACAAAATATAATATAGCCTATGTCACCCGGGGATAGTGTAGCTTCCCAACAGTGAAAGAATTTTTCAAATCGGTTCAGTAGTTTCGGAGCCTATTCATTACAAACATACAAAAATAGGTACAAATCTTTCCTCTTTATAATATTAGTGTAGATTTAGTTACCGGGACCCGGGTATGTCCTGAAACTGCGACCAGAACCACCGGAGGATGGGCAGCAGCGTCCTAATAGTACACGGTGAACGTACTGCGATCCCCAAGCCGCCTGCCAAGCGTGGGGATTATGGCAAAACTCCTCTCTATGAGGAGGCCTTGTCCAACAGTGGACGTTAATTGGCTGATGATGTGTATGTGTGTGTATTTAGTTAGATCCTTCGCTAAGCTTATTTGTAATAATTGAACTAATCTATACACCAGTCAACTGGCCTATTATGTGAATTCAATTAATGAATTGTCAATATATGAGAAATTATTTCAGAATCAGAATCATTTATTGTCAAACTGTGTAAGTATAACATATGTAAGTTCTTAAAACACAATTATCATAACAATAAATGTGTGTAATTATTATTTATCACCATTAAGCTACTTTTATGATTTCTAAGTATATATTATTATTTTAATTGTTACTTTATGATTTCTTAGTTTTAAACCATTTCTTATCTAATTTGACAAGTGTTTTTATTAAAATGGCGGTAGGAAACGTTTTGACTCGGTAGTCTCGGCAACAGTGCGAACCAAGAACGATTGTTGGGGGGGTAGGAAAAATGTAATGAAGTGAGAGATTGGCATAAGGGAGTTCATTCTGGCTTGAGTGTTCATAGCGAAAGCATATTGATGTGAATATTGTAATATTATGAATAAATGTTTGAAAAGTGAGAACTAGATTATGATTTACCACACTACTAAACAGTTGTTTTCATTAAAAACAATTACCTATTATTTGCTGCTATTCCACTGAAACTGCCATAATATTCTAATAGACGTATCATGGACCATGTAATATATCCATTAATTAACAGTGCAATGATCACAGCTCTAATGAAGTAATTAGAGATACAATATCTCATATAATGTCCGTTGGTTATTACGGGTAATATTTTGTTTATGATGGTAGTTTGCCGGCCTGTTGTTAAGTGCTTATGTACTTAACATCAGCTTTCTGCATAGGCACGGAGGCTAGTTTCTGTATGCAGTTGTACAATCTCTAAATCTCTAAATGAATATATATAACATTAAAACGAGGGCACCATTACTATATGCTTCTTGATATCGATTAACAAAAATTAGTGAACATGACTGTGAGTTTCTTTGACCACGTCCACTTAGAAGATCCTTGATGAGATTATGCTAGGTTACGTGGAAAGGAGGTACTAAACGACTGGAGGTCATTACTTTAATCATTAAAAAACAACTTTAACAGTTGGAGCAACCCTGAAATCACTAAAAAATATCAGCCTTTAAATATAAATATCCATGACTTTCAAGGTTGGTCCCTTAATAAGGTTGTTCGTAATAATGAGTACAATTCCCTCCTTTCAGATCACATCTACCGTTTCGTGTAACCCAGTAAAATTATTTGTGTCCAAGAATGTACGTGTAAATACTTTGAATTCTACTCTCTTTATCTCGCAGCAGCTCTATTTATTTATTTATTTAAATAAATAAATAAATCTGGGACATTATTGCACACATGGTCATCTGACCCCAAACTAAGCAAAGCTTGTAATATGGCTGCCAGAGACTGACATACATACATATATATTTTTAAATACATACTTAAATAGATATTAACACCCAGACATAGAACAAACACAAATGTTCATCACACAAATGTTTGTCCTAGGTGGGAATCGAGCCCACGCCCCCAAGCACAGAAGGCAGGATCACGACCAACTAAGCTAACGGGGCTGTCTAAGCTATTTATTGAGATTAATTGATTTTCTCTATAGAGGTGCCTAAAATCTTTGAATCTTATAAGTGTCAGTATAGGGCAACCAAAGCCCTCTTAAAGTTACTTCTAAATTTTTCTCCTAGACATCTATTAACCTTACTATTAAGTAATACTTTTTCCACAATTTGTAAACTTTCATTTCATTCTACACTTTCTATCTCGGCTTCCTAATACTCCATAAGGCGTTTTGCTATACTCAATCATTACTCAAGGCAAGCCACACGCTCCACAAGTGCGCCTAAAGAACTAAGCTCATCAAATATGAATCTACGCTTTTTCGACCCTTTTTCGCCTCCGTCCGCCTATCGGATCGTTCATGATTTGGGATGGATTTTTTACTGGACATGCTAGAAGAATTTCCGTGTACATGAGGAAGCAACTGAATGGGAGGGATATTTTTTTTTATGCATCTCACATAGCAGCGCCTGCCGGTTTCACTCTACGTCGTCGGCTTTGACTCTCACTTGGATATCTTATTGGTAGATGATTTCAAATCAATCCACGTACATATAGGTACATAAAATAAAACATACTTTCACATCTATGACGAATTTAGAATGTGTAGATATCTCCACAAACTATTATGCATCTAAAACTCGTGGTCACTGGATTTATCCGCTAGTTTGTATGACAAACTGCAGCGGAGTATACCATTCGTCAAGTTTCAACACAACATCTCGTCTTTCTCTGACCGCGGATTTAAAGCCAGAAAATCTCCTGAATATTTTGCGAAAAATAACCAGCTTAGCTGTTAGGGAAAACAGTATCTTAGCTTTGAGGAAATATACAAAAATTACGTTTAGAATTATTGCCCCAATATATTCCAGAATATAACAAAACTATTTTAAAATGTACTTATACTAACCTTAGCAGTGGTTACATATTAGATCCATTTGAGATCGAGACATTGGGCCCATGGGGACCAGTAGCTAAGCTCTAATTCCAAAAATCCTTTGCGGTGTGACATCATCATTATCAGCCAGAAAACGATCACTGCTGAACATAGGCCTCCCCCTTATATAGAATCCCACACTGAACGACAGCCTGCCATCTGCATCCACTGCATACCCACAACTCTTATGATGTCGTCGGTCCATCTAGTGGCTTACCTACGCTGTGTCTTCCGGTTCGTAGTCGCTACTCAAGAACCTTTCTTCCCGTCGTCTAGGTCTTTTTTATGCGATACGGTAGCAAACAAACTAACGGGCCGTCTGATGGTAAGCGATCACCGTCGCCTACGGATATCTGTAACACCAGAGGTATCACAAAAAATGCGTTGCCGACCTTTGAAGACTCTACTTAAAACCCTAATGTCTTGACTTATTGGCACTAGTTAGTAGGAATAGTTACTAAACGTCATGGAAATTCGGTTAGCAGTGAAACGCACGTAGGATTTATCACCTCTACCACAATTAATGATGTTTTTGAAACAGATGTACGATATATAAATTTATTTTTTAATTTTAAAACCGCATCCAATTGTTTTTAGACACAACTTGGAAAACAAAAGCATGGTATTTTTATTATCATCCAACACTGGTTGTTTGTTTCAACTCAGCAAAGTTACTTAACTAAGTAATTTAATTCTGTCGCTTGATGATTGATATTACAACCCAATGGAAGCAAAATTGCAGAAGACCTTGCGGCAGATCAAGGCAGCGATTATAGGAGAATCACTGGTGGAACACCATAACGACTGACCCATTTTAGCTTAAGACAACTAGACAAATAGAAGGCCTTTTCCTAAGGTTTGAAGAACAGACTCTTAGTAATAATATTCAAAGCCAGCGTACTGTTCACTAAAATCCACTACAGAGGCAGTTTACCCTCAATTTTTCTTTAGTTAAAAATATAGCACGCATCAAAGCTTTATTCGTCGGTTATGGCCGAAGTCGGCGGCTGGCCCGGGCGGCGCGGCGGCTGTGTATGAAAACAAACGGTCGCTACGTGCCAGCCCGGTTTAAAAGAAGAACGACGCTGGGAAGAGGAGGCTCTTCAATACTTTCTGGAAGCTTCTGTTTATTGTGTATCAGATGATGCGTTTCTTGAATTGCAATGATCGCCTGTTTGCCAACAATGATCACGATTTTTTTAGCAGAGTTCCCAAAAAGAGGATAATATATTTTCATATGTATGTATGTATAACATACATGTCTCTAATTACCTTCTATATCCTAGACAGTTTGACACTTTAAGTGCGATGTGTCTGTAGATTTGTCTTTATGTCCGGAATGTTTAAAATGAAGAGTTGAGACAGCGGCACTGTGACGTGTAAGTCGCCATGGCAAAAAACTCTTCCTTGTTTACCAGGGAGTTCTAAATTACTCTAACGTGCTTCCACGACGCGACGCGTATCCCACACGCCTCGGGGAGATAGATGAAATAGACTTTAAAAACTCTAGTAAATGATGTTTTCCACTGACGCTTGTGCTCTATAACGCCATTTTGACCACCTAGTCCTTAGATCTAGTCGGTGTGAAGCTACAAACTACCAAAAGTTACCCACCAAATTTTAAGAAGGCATATCATTCGTTTTCTTAGCTCCCAGTGAGCAAGTCACCAAACGTAGTAGATCTCACGCACAGCCGGGTCGCATGTTTAGTCCACTGCATGTGAAACAAACATAACGACCTGTTTTATAACCCCCGGCCCCCTCATTGTGTATTCAGAGAAACTGCCCTTTATATTTGCTGAAAAATTAGATTGGTTTAGCGAAGGTGGGAGGAATATTTCTTTGAGTTTATCTCATTTGAGCTGCCAAAAGTTTTTGCATGGTGATGAGCTACTTTTTAGTGCCCGGCTGGCAAGTTACCACCTTCAAGTTGAAAATCTGACCTATTTGTGCTCTTAGGCTCACTTGAGAACCAATTTCCATTACAAACTAAGTGAGTTTAACACGATTCTGGAGCGGGAGTATTAGAATACGGCTTCGTTATCGGGCTCCTCTTAGAAGCTGATTAAAAGCGCACCTTTTGAAGAAGCGTGGCTTGCGCCATAGCAGCTGGAAAGAGGCGTAAAGGTCGAGCATTTTCCGGAAGTGTTGTCTCAGGCAGCGTGCTAGGGGGGAACCGGGAATTTCCCAGTGAGATCTTGGTGCCTTCCGTCAGCCACAGAGGTAGGCGACCAAAGGGCTTTTAGTATATAGATGTACCTAATCCTAAGATCAGACAAACAAGGGATATATGATAAGGAACCGTGGTGGGAGCGAATGCATCTGGCCTAAATCAGGCTTGATGCCGTCAATTGAACTCACCCAGCAGACTAAATTGTCGTTCTTCTTGCATGTGCACCATTAATTAGTTCATTTAGTTCGTTGATATCGTTTCAAGTTTCTTAGTGTACGAGAAAAATTAGTAGGTAAGTGAGCCTTAGTTACATACAGTTTTAAGGTATTGTGTTTAACGATAATAAAATTGTACTAAAACATATATCCCTTGTTTGTCGGATCTGAGACAAACAAGGGAGCAGAACAATCCTGCAGAACTCGGTTATATACAGCCGGGTTTATTTGTTTGAAATATTCAAGATCATGGTATTCAAGCATAATGTCATTCATTATGAAAGTAAAATTATTTCATTCGGCATATAATGTAAGCAAACCAGAATACTTCCATCAAACTGCCAACATGTTTGGAATTAAAATTCAGTCAATGCGATGATAATTTCAACAAATTTTGAACTACCCGCAATAACGAATTTTACCGTAAACAAATTGTATTCAACTGACGGCGCAAGGTTTAAAATTCGAATTTTGCTGGTTTATTTTGGACATAACTTTCGTTAATGACTTCGTTATGATTCCAGTGCAATTTCATTAAAGCGCATGGGGTTGTTACTATTTAATATTCAAAAGAAAAAACCGGACATGCACAAACGTTATTCTTTTACAGTTATATGATTATTTACGGGATATTTATCGTGGTAAGTTTGTGGATGGAGCTCCCGATATTTCGGCGCAGTTACATCCACCATGTTCACATGTGTTCGTTATTCCTTTGTATTTAGGTTCAGTTTATTACGACAATTGATAGGACATAGTATTATACTTAGGTGATATTGCTTAAATATATAAAAACAAGCAGCGCACGCGGTTTCATCTTTCCAACAGGAACCGTTCAATTTTGTGTTAACTTGTCATCGTCAATTTTGTCATAAGTACATTTCATCAAAATCCGTTCAATCGGTAATGGAAACTGACATACACACATAAGCACACAAACTTTCGCATATTATATTTAATAACCTTAATGTAATTTTGTGGTAACTGGCTTGTTGTGTCTCCATTCTCATTTTACCATTGAAAATGGTAATCTGTATGTCTATTCTGCAAGCTAAGTGAACGCGCAAGTGAAGTGATAATAAGCTAAGTGAATGAAATTTTTTCTTGCCTATTTCTGCAGATAAATGTCAAAACATCGAATTATAAGAGTAAGGGACTACAGTCAATGGTGATCACTCGACATTTCTCTATAGTAATCGACAAGAAAAATACACGTTCACTTAGCTTATCACCTCACTTGCGCGTTCACTTAGCTTGCAGAATAGACCGGCAGATGCAAATCGCCTGAGACGTATTTTTGGCCATAGCTCCGAGGATTTTAAGAGGATTGATATGGGAATAGTACCATAAGTTGAGGAATTTATCAAGACACGTGTGAATGTTTGAATTTTGGAAATCGGTTAGTAACTTGTTTTGTAATTTCTAAACATGTGAAAAAGTCGGGTTTTAGGGGGTGTTTGTTTACTAAATTGTAAATATTACGGGAAAAACCGACCTAACAAAAAATTTAAAAAAGGGTCCTGGGGTATTAGTTTAGCTACAAAATGGCGTTTTTTTTTTTGAGAATCGGATTATAATTGTGACCTGTAAGGTCCCTTTAGATTTGGTATTGTAGAGAAACGGGTATTTCCGTATATAAAAAGTTATGTAGCTTCTATGATTATTGACTGATCGTCGACGTAATTTTTGGTGTTAAAAGATGCGGATGCAGACGAGAATTGCATTCCAGTAAGAATTTTGAAAATCGGTTAATACATTTTTGAAATAGACACTTTAATTTTTTTAAGAATCTATAATAACTGGAGCGATTATACTATTATTCGACAAAAAAAAATTTTTTCGTACATTTTGTATTCATTTTCTATGCTCCGATTTTTGCGGGAAATCTGTGAATTTTTCTCTCTTTCTTTTCACTAGGCATATTTGGAATGTTTTTCTCGGGGCTGCCAACTTCAAAATAAAAAGACACAAAATGTTTTTGGTTGTTTTGCTGATTTCCTGAGGAAGTTCCATACCGTTATTAATTCGCCAAGCAGTAGTTTGCAAACACTATTCGGGCAACATTTCTTCCAAGTTAATTATTTCCCTATCATCATCATCATCATCAGCCAGAAGACGTCCACTGCTGAACATAGGCCTCCCCCTTTAACCTCCACACTGAACGACATCCTGCCATCTGCATCCACTGGATGCCCGCAACTCTTCCCTATACTTACTACCAATTTAGCTAATTATTAACAACTTATCATGTTCCCACTGCTGGGACTCAGCCCTTCTCTCAGAGAGAGAGAGGGTGGGCCCTAAACCACCATTATGGCCCAGTGCATGTTAGCGAGTCTCATAATTATGTCATTGAACTTTAGAGGTTCTTGGACATACCTCACGACGTTTTTCTTCAGATTTTTTTATTAACAGCGTCGGAACTGCACATAATTTATCTAAATACTAAATAAGTAATTAGTGTACTCCGAATACAGTTAGAACTTCTGTATTCTGAGTTAGTGCAAGGCAGAGAATCGAACCGACCTGATTGGCTATCGCTTGCATCGCTCTTTTATAACGTTGATATTGTTTTATTCCTATATTTTACTCGTTAATTTTCTTACTAAAATTAACTCTACAAATACTCTATTATTCTGCATGAAATCCGATTGGAGTAGATCTGTATGATTCAGTAAAAAGCGCGACGGTTCTATTAAAATTTCATTTAAAAAACGCAGGCACTAATTACTTTGGCTCTGGCTTCGATTGCTGTCGAGGACAGTGAATCAACTTTTAAAAACCAGAAAAAGCAAAACCTTACACATTTTATTCAGTCGTCAGTTGGTTTTGGTAATTGAAGTCTATTTCAAAATACTTATCTAGCTATTAAGATTCAAGAGAGCAGAAAGCACAGACGTGCAAAAAGCACAGTCATTATATATCTTAAATAATTCTCACAGTTTAAAAAACACGCTTTAAAATCGCTAATCCTGAAAATCCTGTTGGGGATAATGGGACAAACTATACAAATTATTGCATCAAATCACGTTCAAATATTCGGTTACATAGATACATAGTTACATAGATACGTACCAAGCTAATAAAAGCATATTAAATACATCAAATGCACGATCGAGATCGCTGCAGTCAGTATTCTGGCCCTTAATAAGGCCCCTGAAGCCAGAACTGAACGTAAAGGCGTAAGCAAAGGTACTGTAGTGGTCAGTCTACTACAGCCCCAAGTAGCGGACACTCGAAAAGGCCAATTCATCGAGTTCTAATTAGAAGAAACTTATCGCGATGGGGATCGCCGGTTTTTGCATCGCTTCATTAATTTATGTTTCATCGCTTGTCTCTTTGAAATGATTATGTAATTTGTAGCTTTAAGACGTATCATTAGTCACAATATTGTCGTAAAATACTGTTTTAAATTTAAACTATCACCGTTGTTCACTAGTTATAATGATTTACAACGGGATATTTAAGGCGACCTTATCACGGTAAATCACACTATCACACTAATCACACTATCACACTAATATCATATATGTGAAAGCTTGGATGGATGGATGGATGTTTGTTACTCAATCACGCAGAAACGGCTGGATGGATTTGGATGAAATTTGGAATATACATTGTTTATGTCCTGGATTAACACATAGGCTACTTTTCATCATCATCATCATCATTGCCGATTTTCATCACTACGCGGGTTGGGTGAAACCGCGGGGCGCAGCTAGTATGTCAATAACTCTATTGACGTAATTTCAAACTTCTTAAAAACTCATCCAGCTGTTTGATTAAGAATTAAATAGCAGTCCTAATATTCTCCATAATCTGGTACCTATTGTGCTTAAATATAATGACTTTTATATATTAAGTTAGTCTATCTTTGCTATAGGTATCAAAGATCAAAATTAAATTATCACTACGGCCAAATTATCCCTGAAGCACTGTATCTTTTCATACAGGGCTAAGACTTCGTGACGTAGATATTACTAATAATGTTACCACAAATGTTACCTCTATTGAATGGTTTCCATCGCAATCCTCATTCTGTGGTGAGAGGAGCCAGCGTTTCCATGGTGCAGGTGACAATCGGTAAGGAGAACCCAAAGTAAGAAGAATTAACGTGAAAGGAAAAAGTATGTAATGCTATCTAATCTATCTATTCTATTCTAATTTTAGCGGATTCATCTTTCACCTCACTACCTCGGTAAGGCTTTCTTTATCGTCCAGAATTTGCGCGCAAAAGTCGTTTTTATCCATTTTAACGCAAAGAGTAAATACGAAATTCAAACGAAACTTTTGGGGTTTTTTGGTGTGACAGAGGCCTTTGGACCATTCAATAGAGCCCATAGATTTAGGATTTTAGGTCTGTGATAGAGACGAACTATGATCTAACCACAGAAAAGAAAATTCCCTTGTCATTTCTGTGGGTCTAGCCCAGCGAATTTAGATAACTATTCGCTGGTCTAACCTTCACATTTTCCAGTATTAAAACATTCCAACCTCATTGAATCTCATCTCAAATAGATTGATACAAGGAAATTCTGGAGGTTCCCTTCCTAACTTAAAAGAAATGCATTATTATAATTTTATTATTACCTACTTAGAATAATATTGATTTTATGTAAAGTATAATAAACAAAAACGCAAGAGGCCATTAAGAATCAAGAATATCTAAGTAGCGCGAAGGTAACATAATATTTCAACGAACAGAAAAAAGTATACTTCTGTTTGCGCATAAAAAATCTTAGCAACTATAATATAGTTTTTAGCGATAAGGCCTTAGTAGTCATAAAAGTCTTCCCGTGAACATGGTGCATGTAACTGCGCCGAAATATCGGGAGCTCCTTCCACAACCTTACCACGGTAAATATCCCGTAAATAAACATTTAACTTTAGTGAACAACCGTGATAGTTTAAAACCGTGCTTAGTAGTCATATTAGTTTTTATTTATTTTGGAAGTAATTTTCTGGTATGTACTAAAGTAAAATACAGAGGTTCAACTTATCGCTAAATCTTGATAATTGTACCGCGCCAGATTTAACGACTTCAAGTTCGGCTTAAACTGCAAATACCTTCAGTAAAACACCACCACCGGTAGAAATGTCTGAATGCAACAAATCTAGCGGAATAGGTTCCGCATACTGAACTGAAACAAGTCATGTTTGAAATTATCAAATACTAGCTGTAACCGCGACGTCGACCGCGATTCCTTCAGAAAAAAATTGCCTATGTCCTTATGATACATACTAACCTTGCAAAAATTTATCGTGATCGGTTAAGCCGTTTAGCCGTAATTATGTAGCAAACAGACAGACAGACAGAGTTACTTTCGCATTTATAATATTATAAAGTGTGATACTCTGGACCTCACTCCATCTTTACAACCAAATTCGGCTGGTTTTTTAGGTTCCGTAGCCCGACAAGGATCGTATAATAATAAGTTCGTTCTGTCCATCCGTCTGTCCTCATTTTTAAACCCTTCGTGCGTGCGTGAAGCTTTGCGCAAATAGCCTATGTCCGTCCTTATGATACATACTAACCTTGCAAAAATTTATCGTGATCGGTTAAGCCGTTTAGCCGTAATTATGTAGCAAACAGACAGACAGACAGAGTTACTTTCGCATTTATAATATTATAAAGTGTGATACTCTGGACCTCACTCCATCTTTACAACCAAATTCGGCTGGTTTTTTAGGTTCCGTAGCCCGACAAGGATCGTATAATAATAAGTTCGTTCTGTCCATCCGTCTGTCCTCATTTTTAAACCCTTCGTGCGTGCGTGAAGCTTTGCGCAATGAGAGTTAAAATATGGATCTCAATTTTAAAATTATGAAAACAATAACTTAGAACATATAAAACATTTTAAAAAAACTCATTTTATTCCTCAATTAATTAAAGAAAGAAAAAATATGCTAATTACTAATCCTAGTCTCTATCTTATATCAATTATTTAGTCAACGTTACCTATCAGAAAATTTTAACTGCTATGAAATTATGGAATTATTATAGTAGCATTTTTGTGGTAATAAAGTTTTAAGTAAATTTTCAGAAGCTTTTATTTAACTTACCCCGTTAGTTTGGGTCGAATCTCTCTTAATTTTATTTATTTTTATCATCTTAGAGAAACTAACGGTCTTAATTTACAGTGTTAGTAATTAACTAGAGACAAAGGGTAATTTAAAGTTTCTGCTTATAAAAATCTAGCCGCCCGCCCCGGCTTCGCACGGGTGTAAGCTCGGCCTTCGGCCTCGCTACAAAATATAATATAGCTTATGTCACCCGGGGATAGTGTAGCTTCCCAACAGTGAAAGATTTTTATTTATTTATTTGCCATCATACACGATACATGAGGTCCTTAAAACTACATGACGGTACAATGACCCTGTTAGGGCGCAGCAATTAAATTACTTAATTCTAACATAAATATAATATAATAAATTTACTGTAAGAATCAAAATAAAAACTATAATCTTAATATTTAAGTAGGTATCTAATGATAAATGTCTTCTACCACTTATCGTCCATGTAGTCTTGTATATTGTAGTAGGCCTTTTCAATAAGTTTTGACTTGACTATATTCTTAAACGAGCAATCTTTACTGATATTTTTTATGGTATCTGGTAACTTATTGTATTGTATTTTTAAATCGGTTAATTACTTTTTCAGTTGTTTCGTTACAAATACCCAAAAATACAAATCATTCCTCTTAATAATATTAGTATAGACAAAGTACATTATATTTGAACGCTAAAATATGTGAAAAGTATAGAAGTAGAATATTGTTTTAATAAAGTTATCCCCAAACGATTGAGCTGAAATTTTGCATACACATTTAATTTGGATGACAATGCATGGTTAGCTAAATGATGTCATTCTAAATCCAATATGGCGGACGCCCAGAGATAATTGAGTATCAAATGAAACGGTTTGCTAAGAAGAAAACGAAAAATAAAATGTGAACTAAAATCACATTCATGGCGGACGCCTTAAATCTTGTTTTTATGAAGTTTTTACCTTAATAATTGTTTTATACGTTCCAATACTTCAAGGTTTAATAGGCACAAAATACATATTAGGTACTAGAAGTCTTAACCCCGTAGTCTCAGCTGTAGTGGGCCGAACAACAATGGACAACAGGAAAACATATTCACTACATCAAAGTGGTCCGAACTATTTGCATTTAGATTTGCTAACAGCAGCATGTCTGCGATCCGCGCAACTTGTGGACACATTACGCGCTCTTTCGCAAACTTTATGAGGCAAAACAATTAGAGCATTGCATAATGCAGATGAGTTCCGGTGCAAATGTTAGTTTCAGCCATAAGGGAAAGAAGAAACTGTGATTTTCTTAAATAGAATGCGAGTGCTTAAAGAAAATTAAGCTATGTTGTACTTAGAAGTAGGTATACTGGGCGATAGAATCCGAAACGTGGATATTCGACAAAGAACCAGAGTCATCGACATAGCTATTAAAATTTGTTGTTAAGTTGAAGTGGCAATGGGCAGGCCACATCGCTCGAAGAACCGATAACCGTTGGGGTAGAAAGGTTCTTGAGTGGAGACCACGAACCGGAAGACGCAGCGTAGCCTGCCACTAGATGGACCGACGACATCGTGAGAGTCGTGGGCATCCAGTGGATGCAGATGGCAGGTTGTCGTTCAGTGTGGAGGTTAAAGGGGGAGGCCTATGTTCAGCAGTGGACGTCTTATGGCTGTTGATGATGATGATACTGGGTTACTCAGAAAGGATGTACTTAGCCGAAAGGGGTCTATAGTAAAAAAATAATTAATATCTGGGTCGTTTTTGCACACACGGTCATCTGACCCCAAACTAAGCAAAGCTTGTAATATGGCTGCCAGAGACTGATATACGTACATATATATTTTAAAATACATACTTAAATAGATATTAACACCGAGACATAGAACAAACACAAATGTTCATCACACAAATGTTCATCACACAAATGTTTGTCCTAGATGGGAATCGAACCCACGCCCCCAAGCACAGAAGTTAGGTTCACTACCAACTGAGCCACCGGGGCAGTCAAGAAGTATCAGTTATGAACAACTTTTACTACGGCAACTCTGAAATCGCGAAAAATTATCATATGTTCCATAGAAAACGGTCATTTACACATGACAAAACGTATGGAACAGCCGATATTTTTTCGCGATTTCAGGGTTGGGCCCACAGTAAAAGTTATTTATAATAATGGTCACTGTGGAACCATTTCGGCCTAGAACACACTTTCCGCGTAACCCTGTAAATCTACTTTTACCTAACTAGATTAAAAGTTTAAGAAAGGTGCTTTGCTAATCATGTTGCAAAGATAAGTGGCTAACAACTAAAATATGAAAATAGTATTTTTTTAAACTGGAACATTTTTGCACAAACGGTCATCTGACCCCAAACTATCCAAAGCTTGTAATATGTCTGCCAGAGACCGACATACATACATATATATATTTTAAATACATACTTAAATAGATAGTAATTAACTCCCAGACATAGAACAAACACAAATGTTCATGACATGAATGTTTGCCTTAGGTGAGAATCGAACCTACGCCTCCAAGCGCAGAAGGTAGGTTCACTACCAACTGAGCCAACGCGGTAGTCTTACTACGCTAACTGCCACTACAACACCAATCTCACATGATAGTCTCGTATCATTGCATTAAAAAAATCTACAATCTAAAGCAGTCAGTTACATTTAAAAAACTTTTCTACAACCTCAGGCAGTTCTAACTCTATGGTATTTATTGTTCCAGCGATGACCGGTCGTCAACTGAGGAGAGACTGAAACTGGGACCGATGGCATTACGAGACGTTGTGCCAGAGGAGCAAATACCCAACATCTGAAGCTGACACTCATGTAATAAGTTATAGCTTCAATAACAGGAGACACCACTGTTTTCGTTCCGTGCAACATCTTGTTACGGAATGACCTGAACTTTCTACAGATTTTTTTTAGCTTACTGGTTTCGAATTTCTGGAAAACTATCCGTGTGGTCGATGGAATTTCCAATCAGCAACTACTACACGATAAACTTTTTAAGGTTTTCGCGATCATTATTCATATTGTTCCAAATTACTTTTATTTAGAAACAGAAGCCTTTAAAAAATCACGAACTTTCATACATACTTTTGTCTATGTCAAACAAGCTAACATCGGCCACCCGATCACCTTCGCCAATGGATACCTGTAACACCAGCGGCATCACAGATACGTCGCCGACCTTTAAAGACTATTAACAAGCCTTTTGAAAACCCCCATAATATATGTTATAGTTACTCGGAAATGCCCCAGAAAGGAGATCATTCCACAAATTGCAGGCAATAAAGACCGCGTAAGATGCACAGTGTGCCATTTCCACAGATCTATGATGGATGAGCTTTCAGGCGATGGCGGCAAAGCTAGTTTCATTTCATCTTGACCTCCTTATTTTCCATAAAACGATGATACAACTAACTTTCACTTATAAATAAAAATCCATCACCTTTCTTACTTCAAAAATGACGAATTTCAATACAAACTTTCATCCCACATTGAACCCATTTGGGGAATTAATTTTCAAAAACCTTTCTATGTGCTCACCTTCGTTATTATAAGAAACACTAAATTATATGTTTCTAGACTCAGCGGCTTAGGCTGCGCGTTATCTGTCTGTTAGTGTGTTTGAATTTAAGATTTATATTAAGTAGAAGAACGAGAGTCAATATACATTCAATTCGATTATCATTCTATATCCCGTTAAACGACACTCAAAGAAACTATTTCGATACCTATCCGCCATGGAGTACAAGGAGAATTTATTCAAATACGTTAAAAGCCCGATATCACAGTATATAAATAAAACCAGTAGACTATTCTCACGCAACACGTAAACGCGATATAATACAAAATAAAAATTTGATGAAGAGAACACCAAATACTAGAGCAGCGCAGCCTCAGGGATGTGTACATTACAAAACGCGCTGACCTGCGTTTAAGCTTTTGGTCTTTCGAAAGTCTTTAATTCGCATGAATCCTTAGAAGGGCATAACAAATAAAATAAAATCGTTTCGCTGTATTATTTTGTCGTAAGGAGAAGATGACTGGAACACTCGGTCAGAAGAGAAAATGGACGGAGTGGACTAAAGTAGTCACAGTTTGGTGGCGGCGAAACGGAAAGCACCTACCGTGCAGACCACCAGCCCACTGGTCGGGCGACAGCAAAAGTGGAAAAGACTAGCAGAATACCGGAAAACATGGCATGCCGAAGAAGATTCCTATACTGGGAAAATGGTTGAAGATGAAGTTATATTACTGCATTGATTTATACAGCAGTGACGATATTTACCCCGTATTTGTGTACGCTTCGACACCATTAGGGCGGGAGGCGCAATGTACGCGTTCTGCGCAAAATTTCGTCATGTGGAAATGTTAACCCGGTTGGCAATTCAAGGATAAGTGAGGAATCATGGGAAAGTGTAGGGCCTAGGTAGCGATTTGGACGCCATTGAACTGTTTATTGGGACGTGAAACACAATAGTCTTGGGAATATATCTTCGATAAAGAACTTCGGATACCAACTTACTAACGTGTAGTTAGGTACATGGTTTTTATAAGACTTCCGTTTGCTTCTCTCTCAGATCGAAGACGTAAGATTTGTGGGTTACTTGATACCCCGGAACTGTTATATATTTTGAACTTCTCTGAGCCAACTAAGTCGATTAGGGCATCTTGTTACAAAATCCTGAGCTGCTCCAACTGGAAAACTAATCTGGGTAAAAATGCGGGCAACAGACTAGTCAGGAAGTTTAACGTTCTCTTCCGATGATGCCGTTGACTGGTACGCTTGCGTAGGAAAGTTTAAATTATCTATTAGTAGCAAACTATCAAACGGCTGTAAAAGTTATGTTTTTCTCCGTTTCCTTCTATTCAGCCATATGTTTTGAAAGTTTAATGTATAACTTAGTTATAAACAAAAATTTACTATCTTTGTAATGAAATGACGTACATCATGTTGATGTTCATTCATCATCATTATTTCAGCCATAGGACGTCCACTGCTGGACATAGGCCTCCCCCATTGATTTTCAAAAGGGCCGGTTGGAAGCGGCCTGCATCCAGCGTTTTCCTGCGGTCTCTTTTAGGTTGTCTGTCCAACTTGTGGGTGATGTTTATTAAGTTAAATTGAATAAAGACCTCATCCCATCCACCCATCATGACATGACAAACGACAATCGCATCACAATCCTTATAAAAAGTTAAAATTACTTTCGAGGCAAGGTCGTTTGGGATGGATGCTTGATTGTCTTTATTCCAGAATCAAGTTCATATACTCTTTACTTATAAATATAACGATTGCATTATTAATCAAAACCCCCTTGTCGGAATACGTCGGAATGCCGTATCGCAAACAATTTGACACGCGAGTTACGACAAAATCAGTTCCCGAGTCGGATGCAAGTCACTTAATCACCGACACCCGGAAGCCAGCAGCACAAGTCACGTAAAACGGAGTTCACGTTTTATTAAACACCGGAACTTTGTCTGTATTCTTTGCTGTAGTTTGCGGTTTTTATTAAATTGGGTTTAGGGATGGACTGGGGAATATTGTGGTATAAAACTGGAATACTGTAATACAGACAGTAGCTCGTTTGTCTGTATAAAATATGTAAATAGAGAAATTTCCACGGGTGTGTTACACATTAAAATGTTGATTTTACAATGGAAAGTTTTCTGACAGCTGTAAAACATAGTTCTGTAACCATCGACAGATGACGCTGACGAGACATGATTCTATTTTTTTTCTCGTGTGTTCAATGAAATACGAGGAAGGGGAAACGTGGGGGAAACATTTTATGACACGGCTAGGCAAGGCACACTTATTTGCCCACTAATTTATGTTGTGTTGTGGAAAGACAAGTACATATTTTATTAGCAAACAAAAGCCACAAAATATCCATTTTATGAAAATACTATAGTAAAATAACATAAAAACAAGCATGACAGATAGTGTCAGATAGACAGATATTATCTATCTATGAGAAGAACCAAGTTTTTTTTACCTTTCTTGGTCTGTGGTCTTTGCAAAATCTTCAGATCTATGTCTTAACAACGCCATCTATTGCATTTTATGTTTTTATTTTAATTGCCTTGCGGTAAACCTTCCATTAGACGGTGCCGGACCCCTGATTATATAACTTGCAACTCGCGATTTAGTCGCTAATTTGACAGGCAGCGGGTTCTATTTAGTAGGAAATTATGCGCAGTTTAAAGCCATCGCCCACAAAACGATGAAGGAAAACGTCATGATGAAACAGGTATGTCCAAGAATCTCAAAATTTCAAAGACATAATGACATTCATCAACATGCTTTGGTTTGCTACCATAACCTTAAAAACATTCTTATAATAATCTTACATTAATTTTTTCTTTCTCTCACATTAGCTGATAGAGCGAGACAAAGCTTAATGTAAGATTATAATTATGTTTTTGAGGTTGTGGTATCCCCCTAAGCCAGCATGGTGGTTTAGAGGGCCACTGAACAGTTCTGAATGCGACCTTACCAAGGTATCTACGAGTATATTGAACCTCGTGGAAAACCCCGAATATTTCCTATATTTATGCAGTTCTAGTAACACAAGGGAGCCAATGTGCCAGCGTTGTGAATACCGCATAGCATTACAGCCCGCAGTAACTCTAAACAGCCGCCATTTTGTGGTACCTAATTGCGAAACTGTCATGGCGGCACCAGCCGACATTCTCGCGCGCTCACAAAATTTACACTGCGGATACACGGTGTATCAGTAGTTAAGCTCATTGTATAAGAGGTCTCTTAATCTCTTTTTAATGCTATACATTGCAACCACAGACGTTTATCAGCAAGGCTAGCAAGAAGAGGTCGGCAGGATAGAACCCCAGGCCCTCACCTATTTTGCATGTCTTAAGTTAGGTCAATGCTCCAACTAGCACGCCGCATAATTCAATTTGAGCTTCGTATTTGCGTCGTCTTGGCAGTCAGTAGCACGGCAAAAGTCAATACAAGAATCCTAAATTGCGTCATAGTAAACTGTAAAAACTCCTTGAAAGCAGTTGGCAAAATTTGAAAGTAACCATGCCTTTTTTGTTTTGACATGTTTTACATAATCACTGACTAGTTCACAGAATGAATAAACTGCGGGAAAAATGATTGTGTACCTAGTACGATAACAAAATAATGCAAAAAGATTTTGGCGGGTGATCACAGCTGAGTAATAAAGCCTTTTTGAAGATTTGAGTCCAACTTTATGATGTAGTAGGATCGCTTCGTAGTTTTACCCGCTAGCTTTTCGAAACCATTATTTCCTTGATTTCTAAAAATGTAAAACACGTATTATTATTTTTGATTTCTTTGTACAAGGTGGGCCAAAAGAAATCACCCTATTGGAAGGTGCTCTCATTTTTGCAAATGGCCGCCAATGTCAAATCTGTTTTGACATTTGTGGACTAGACAGATGCAGAATACAAGTGAACAAGCCATGGAGCGATACGTTCCCCAAGAACCCAAAAAAAAATAGACACGATTACGTGTCTATTTTTTTTGCGTAACAATTCGTCTGTGGTGTTGGCGCAGCGCGAATTCCGTCGCCGATTCCCCGGCTGTCCAACACCGACTGCGCAAACACTGCACCGTTTGGCCACCAACCTTGAAGAGTATGGGATCACACGAGACGTTGTTCACGCTGGAGGAGTCATCAGGCCATTTTTTTTCAAGAATGCCGGTGGCCATACGACAACAGTGGACGGCGCGCTATAGGGCCATGTTGACCGAGTATTTTCTGCTGCAATTGGATGAATTAGGACTGAGGGACATGTGGTTCCAACAGGACGGAGCAACGGCACACAATGCGCGAGCCACAACCGATATTCTGAAGGCAGCGTTCCCGGGTCGCCTCATCTCTCGTTTTGGCGATTTGCACTGGCCCGCAAGATCACCCGATTTAAGCGTTCCAGACTTTTTCTTGTGGGGTTTTTTGAAGTCCCGTGTTTACGTGAACAAGCCCGAGATTCTGGAAGCCCTCAATGACAACATTCGACACGAGTGCGAGAATCTGTCGCCCGAAGTTCTCGCCGAAGTGATGTAAAATGCCATAAAACGAGCCCGTATGGCAATCAATTGTGCCGGCGCCCATTTGGCTGATATGATATTCTCGACTTAACCAATAAAATTCTAAAGGTTCAAATAAACATAATCAAAAAACAGAATCGAAGTTTTTCATTTAGAAAAAAAAAGAGAGTCAAACAACATCGGATTACTTCTTTTGGCCCACCTTGTATATTCACGAAGTTTAATCACCACAACATTCCTTAAATTTTACTCCATTAAAACATAACAAATCCCTTAAACGAGTGATTTTATATAAACAGTTTCAACATTGTAGTGTTTTTTTCATACAAACTTATAGGTATTATTACCAATTTTTTTTTTTTAACATGAAGGCTTGCGTTTGACCGCCAACTCGCCTGATGTTAAGCGAAGATACGGTTTACTGTGCAGCACGTTTACCTAGAAACCGTAGAAACCGAATCTATCGTGATTTGAAGCCACCCAGATTGAAACTATCAGAGAACACCCATTCAGGTGGCGCATGCCAAAGACAAGCAGTTCGCACAATGAACGTGGAATCATAGCACTTCATAAGGTTTTTACGGAATAAAAACCATAAAACAGTGTCGACTTTACGTGCCTGCTTTGGCAGTCCGATAGAAAAATGGGCAGAAAGGAGATTAGATCATGCAGATCCGATGCACTCTTTTACATTAGTGTGATTATTAAATTAATGTATCAAACACAGGTACTTAACTAAGTAGGCACATAATCAGAATGCTCAGTCTCTGCCATACATTGTCCTGAATACCTGAATGCCACACCGTGTCTTACGTCGAAATCTAACCTCGGTAGCTAGCACGTGTGTCAAAAGGAATTTTGTTTGAAAGCTTTTAGCTCCACCTATAGGATTAAACATAAATCTTAACCTCCAATATGCATCTACCCACAATGAAGTAAAGTTTGTGAAATATCTGCGCTGAGGTTGTTATAACAGTTAAATGTTGTTGTGAAAGGTTATGGATTAGGGTTACAAATATATTTTCACGTGACTACATCAATACGTCATTGAAAAATTCATTGTTTTCTTCATTTCATTGTTATTACTATTATAAGCTGCACTTGTGACTATGAATACAAATCTTAGGAGTAGATTTTACCTTATTTCTAAATTGTCGTATCGATTTGAAACTGGGATCTCGGAATGCTAACAATACACTCAAGTTTTTAAAGCATGCTGTGTTCCTTGATTCCTCGGTGACGGCCCAAGCCAAGGCTCGTACCTCCGAGGTGCCATTGCGTTGTCGCCTAAAAATCAAAATTGAGTTGGCCCAACGCCCTCTGCGTTTGCCAACTAGTCCGGTCAAGCTGTAGAGGCCGCAAGGCCAAAAGCAAAAAAAAATTACTTGATTCCTCGGTCGTTCCCGTGCGTTATTAGAGAATGATCGCGGCCAGGTTAGACTGTGCTTTCCTGCGGCATTGTAGTATTGTAGTGAGAGACATGTACCGGTACCAATGCTGGAGAGAAAGTACTGGTTATTGTGCCTGACATTATATTATTATTAATTTGAAACTGTGTTTCTATATTTCGTTTTTATTTAATTTGACATGTTTTTTTTTTTTTGTTACGTTATTTCGTTTTATATTTTATTTATGTGATTTTTATTATTGTGAATGTATGAATAACTATGGTATGGATGTTATAGTCTGAAATAAATGAATTTGAATTAGAGTTAGTTGTAACTAGAGAAATATCGTTGACACAAAATAAAGTTTGGACTAATAAGTAAATAGTAGTTTTTTCACATATAAATCCTCATTCCCTGTTGACACACGCAACTGTGGTGACCCCGTCGTGATTTAAACACGCAACTATTGGACTACCTTCCGCGGTGTTTCCGTTAAGATGAAACGTTTCATGTTTGGCGGGAAATTTAATAGAATCTTAAACGGTAACGGCTCGGTGATTGAATAAACTCTGTTCAGCCGTTGGAAGATTATCAGCTGTTTTATATTTTATTTTATTAGACTGCCCCGGTGGCTCAGTTGGTAGTGAACCCACCTTCTGCGCTTGGGGGCGTGGGTTCGATTCCCTACCTAATTGTTATATTAGTGAGCGCACGGTGAATGTGAGCACCAAGTCAAACCAACCATGTTTTTTTTGGTTCAATATAATGATCTCGAAACTGATTTGTTTAGTGTTAAAAAAAAGAAAGAAAAAAATTGTGGTAACAATGCGGTGTTATTGAAATTATTTTAAGTCTTATAAGTCTTATTATGAAATTATCTTAATGCTTTAAAAAATACCCATCAAATTCATCATATTGTCATTTATACGAGATTACCATAAATTTTCCATTATAAATACGAAATTTCTCGATACAAATGCAGTTTAATATTCAAAAAGAATATATAAACCGTGGACTCGTACTGAAACGTTTTAATTTCAATACAATTTCAGTAATGTACGTCTCGTCTGATCGTATGCGATATTGAAAATATTTCGCGCAACAAGTAGAGTTTGTGAACGGGGTTCCGTAGAGAATCCGGCGAACTTTTTGCTTTTATTCCGGATGTTAATGGTATGGCAATGATTTTTAGCTTGCTTGTTTGTTAGGTTCACAAATATGTACTCTTATATTTAAGAACTGCTGATGCTGATAAAAGTACACCATCAGCCCTAAATTACCTTATTATTGCTGGGATTAGATCCCCCTCACTCCCTTTGCCTCACCAGCCATATACATGCGCTTAATATTCTTGATTTTATTTTTATTTTTAATGTGCAAGTGGATTTATTAACTAAACAATATACTGGTAGTAACACTTCCATCTCTACAACACATTTTGGTTCATAAAAAGACTACAGTTATATGATTATTTACAGAGTCAACCACCTAACTTTGAACTGTTCGACCAACCACCCACATTCTTCAGTCTTCCCGTGAGCATGTAACTGCGCCGAAACATCGGGAGCTCCTTCCACAACCTTACCACGGTAAATATCCCGTAAATAATCATATAACTGCAGTGAACAATCGTGATAGTTTAAAAAAGGTATTATCCTTTTTTGTATGATATATTATTTAAAAAAAAAAGTTTATTTGCACTCGAATAAATCAAATACATTTAAAAACGTATTCCCAATAGGTCTTTAATGTTTATATAATATAAGTCAAGTTGTATCATGGTTTGCCTAATTAATAGGTGTATAAATCTTCTTAAAAAACAACACACAAAACACTACACACTTCTTACAAAGTAAATATTTCTTTAAAACACTGTTTTAAACTATCACGGTTGTTCACTAAACTTATTACGGGGCGAGTTATACGGGTTACTACTTAGTTATTTACGGGATATTTACCGTGGTAAGGTTGTGGATGAGCTCCATTCACAACCTTACCGCGGTAAATATCCGGTAAATAATCATATAACTTGAAATATTTCTTTCTTTCTTCTTTATAGTTTAACTTTTATAAAACGTACAAAAACTAATCATGCAAACAGATAGGTCCTTGTTTAAGTTCTTTTAGTTTTGTGAGTAAAAGGAATTTTAGTTACTAACTACATTGGTTAAACATTGTAAGTAGATTATCCTCTATTTCACGTCAGGCCTGCGCGGAAGGAAATGGCAAACGACCACCTCATCCGCAGTTCTTTGCTAATTGCAACTAAACTTTTGTGTCAAATGTAATTACTACTTCCGTCGGTGGTTGGAAAGATAAGTATTTTACTTACGTATTATTTTATCTAAGTTACGGAAACATTATTCGTGTAATGAATAGATTTTTTTATTGACCTTTACCTGTATGTATTTAAACCATGGTATAACATGGTACGATGATGACCGAGCAGTAGCTTGTGCGCTTTACAATCTGACGGCACCCGGTCAAGAGCGGATCCAGCTTTGGTGCCAGGGGGGTCATATAGTCGTGGTCAAGTCACAAGAAGTTATAATTTAATTTTTATAATCATAGATACAGATTACATTCAGATATACATTAAGAAGATAGAATGTTATTTAAGTTACCGAAATATATCTTTCCCAAATATGTATAGGTACTTTTCTTCATGAATTTCAAAGATTTACGAAGAGAATAAGAGAGTGAAGTGAAAAGAGTGAATAGGTATCTTCTAAGTCTGCGTGCTTCATCTTCGACCACATCATCGCTTACCAACAGGCGTGATGGTGGTCAAACGCGGACTTATTCGCGTGTAAAAATCGCCTCAGGATAGTATTCGGAGTACCTAACTATAGACCATACAAAGCATCTCAGGTTACCAGCTGGTTCGATAACTAGGTATAGAGAAGTCGCAAATTGAAAAAACCCGCGCATCCCAAATTGCAAATTGCTTCAAACTTACCCCATGCCCCCATAACAATCGAAGCAAACGAGCGAAAATAACTTCGGCCGTTCATTTGAGGGACAATCGAAACGAGTGCGATGGTCAGTCGATATTCTTGTCACATGCCGAAACATCGATATACGCGGGGATAAATCGACAACCGTGAGGGGAATTACTGAAAGGGATATCGCACACGGTGTTGTATTGGAGGACTTGTCGAAAGATCAACTGGTCTATTCTGCAAGCTAAGTGAACGCGCAAGTGAAGTGATAAGGTAAGTGAATGTGGTTTTTTTTTGCCTATTTCAGCAGATAAATGTCAAAATGTCAAGTGATTACCCTTGACTGTAGTCCCTTATCCTTGTAATTCGATATTTTTATATTTATCTACAGAAATAGGCAAGAAAAAATCACATTTACTTAGCTTATCACTTCACTTGCGCGTTCAATTAGCTTGCAGAATAGACCTGCAGTTTCGTAATCTGAAACTTTAAATTCAGATAATATTTATTGTTAAACTGTTTTACGTGTATGGTCTTAATTAATGCTTATAAGTAGATATCAACAGTCAAGTTCATTGTGAACATACAATAATAATCAAATACTAATTTCATGCATTTATTAAATTATTTATAACTTAAACTACTGGGATTTTAACACGCTTTTATTGACATTGTAATATTTTAAATTTTTATTTTAGGTATGTTATTTTAAATTTTCTCAGACTTTTTTGTATTAAGTATATTGTGTAAACTAATTATAGGTATGTCTAAATGTTATGACTGAGTCCTTGGTTACTTGATAATTAAACAATTTGAACTAGCTCATCTTGGAACTATGTAAAAAAAAAATTGAAGTTGATTTTAATCTGAGATCAGACAAACAAGGTAGATATGGTAATATGACAGGTGACAGATGACAGGTGACAGGTGCGAACGCAAAAAATACTATTTTTTTTGTCAAGAAGTGTTTTTACAAAGTTAGTGATTTTATAAATGCTAGATTTTTGCATACCTAAAGCGGCAGTTGATCAATTTGTTTATTTTGCAAATATATAAATTACTATCTGTTAATTAATAAATTCTAATATTGAAATTTTTCATATTTATTTCAGCCAAAAAAAAATTTACATAGTGGCTAATGCCTTCATGTAAACTAAAGAATATTTGAAACTTTCAGCAATTTTTGTAAATGTAAATGAAATAAATAATTATACCCGAGCTCTTAGTGCATTTATTCGACACCTGTTTCGCCTCTTCAGGAGGCATCCTCAGGATGTGTCGACTCTTTGAGCGCTCTACCAAGCGCTCTTATCTCTTCTATGTTATACCATTTTTGTTTTAGGTAGGTAAGGCTAAATTAACATTATAAACAAACTTCTATTAAGAATTTTATATTTAATCTAGAGTAAAATAATTTATCCTTAATTCCTTATTGTACTTAAAGCGACGTAAAAGCGGAAATATACTAGTGGTTCATAAAAAAAAACAATTTGAATATGAACTTCCGCATAGTAACGCCTGAATCAACCAATTATTATTTTTGTAATAAAATTAATTTATTGAAATTTCTCTAATTATCTATGATAACTACGAGTAGCAGCGGCATGTCTGTCTAAAGCGGGTCTCCTGCGCCCAAAATCTAACAAAACATGTTTAAAATAACATGCTAAGCTATAAATAATGCTACTATAATAATAATGCTACGGTCAAATAAACATTCCCTGCCCTCCGCAGGCGAACGCGGCGATGTTTTCCAATCCAGTTGAATAACATGTCATGCGCGCCCATTTTGTTAGGAAAACGTGTTAGGGCCAAATTCTAACAAAAATAAGGTCGCAGGAGACGCGCCTTGAAGCTAACGTTGCCATCTCTAAAATTTGGTAACCAGGGCAAGACGCGTGAAAACCCCGGATTTTAGAGCCCAGAACCTGGACATGTCAACAGGTTTGTTTGGTTGTCAGTGTAAAAATCGCGGCGTGTGGGTACAGTGCGTGTGTCGCGGGATGCCCAAGACTTTAAAGAAGCCTCGCTCGGACGCTAGGACAAATCCGGGGAAACCCGGACGGATGGCAATCCTACTTGAAGCGCAAGATACACAGATAAGACGGCACATAAGCACGGTCACTCCACTTCTTAGCAATTTCCACTATATAATGTCATCTTAATTTTTAGACAAACTTGGTCTTTATCTTACTGTGTATCTCGCAACATACAATACCGTGTGCGCCCGCTAAAGGGATAAAAGTTTAGGGTAAAAACTGGCCCTTAGAACGTGAGGTGAGGTGTATTGTGTATAGAATAAAATAAATATGGCCTTCAACTTTACTGAAGTTAGTTCAGCCATTTGGGACGGATTAGTTTCAGATAAAAACACGGATGTTTGGGACCATAATCGTGTAGGCAAGTTAATATTTAGGTGAAATGGATAAAACAAGGAAAAATAAATATTTTTGAAGTGAAAACTTCTTTTGCCGATTATATGAGATATTTTTAGTTTCGGGTTTGGTCGCATAGTAAATAAATAAAATAAATAAATATCTGGGACATTTTTGCACGACGGTCATTTGACCCCAAACTAAGCAAAGCTTGTAATATGGCTGCCAGAGACTAATATACGTATATATTTGTACATACACACTTAAATGGATCATGAATGTTTGTCCTAAGTGAGAATCGAACCCACGCCCCCAAGCGCAGAGGGTAGGTTCACTACCAACTGAGCCACCGGGGCAGTCGGGTAAAAGTTGTTCACGATGATGAGTACAAATATGACCTCTTTCCGGTTTAGTACAGTGCATTTGCTAAACCCTGTATAAAATAGGTAAAAATTTCTAACCGAATATAATGCAAAATTATAATAGGAAAAAAAATACAAGTTCTGATAAAAGCACATATTATCCTTTTATATAAAAAAAAAACATTGTTGAAAGAATTTGGTTTGTCCTACAATAAATTATTGAAACACTTGAAAGTAAAAAAAACAGGCTATTAAAAAATTATTAGGGGCTCCTTTGTTGCTCAGGGCCTCCAGACCTCTAAATCTGGCCCTGGAAATAATTGTCAATTTAATCACAAGCCAAGTCAGACTCTTTCGGAACAGACTCTACATTCAAGTTAAAATTCAACTCAGGTATAATTTCTACCCGACCTCTGCACATAAAAAGCGAAAGTGCGCGTAAGGTAGGTATATCACTTTAACAGCAATTAAAACTTGCTGGAGCTACCGGAGAGGCGTTGCGACGTAAAAACAAATAGATTTAAGTTCGTGAATACCTGTAATCAACAAGACGAGCGTGTTAGGTCTGGATGAGACAAGCAAATATTTTTTTAATATTTTGATTTCGAGTTTTACGCGCTATACATATTCCAGTTTTGACATAGACAAAGAATTATCAATTTAAAAATCCGACTATATAATTATCAATACAAAAATTCGACTTCATAAAAATTTCAGAACTGGAACAAATTGAAATGGGACCACACGGGAAGCACCAGCTTTCAAATAAAAAAAGAATCATCAAAATCGGTTCACCCAGTCGAAAGTTCTGAGGTAACCTGGAGGTTGCCTGGATAACAATAATGATCATCCAAGTAACCGAATTTGTCCAATTTTTACCGACTTCCAAACAGGAAAAGGTTCTCAATTCAACTGTTTATTTTGTTTGTTACCTCAGAACTTTTGACTGGGTGAACCGATTTTGATGATTCTTTTTTTTATTTGAATGCTGGTGCTTCCCATTTAGTTTCATTTCAATTTGGTTCAGTTCTGATGAAGTCCGGTTTGATATTGATAATTATATATTAACATAAAGTACTAAAAAAACTTTAAAATATGTGTTCAATCTGAATAGGTAAATAATCGCCATTGAATATCATAAGACCTATGTACCTTCTAGTCGTACCTTGGACTATAATCAACATTTGAAACAATGTGAACCAACATGACTCGCATACCCAAGGGCTTCGGCCCTCTCGACTCTACAAGCGAGCCCTATGTATCTCAAAGTTGTTGTCTTCCAGTTCGCAACTATTTTCCCCAACTATCTCTAGATCCGTGTAAGCCGCGTAGTTGCAAACTCGATCGAAAGCTTGTAAGCTTAACTTTGGCATCAGACCACAGAGTATAAAATTCACAGAAAAATTACCCTAATATGTATTATAAATGCGAAAATTTGTGTGAATGTGTGCGTGTGTTTAGTATAATTTAATCGCGTTGTTTCATTATTTGACCCTATTATCAAGCCTATGCTGTTTGTCTGTCTATCTTTCTGTCTGTCCTACCTTTTTACGGCTGTATCTTTCGAACCGTAACAGATAGCCAGCTGAAATGTTCCCAAATATTTATGTAATGTTTACGGCAGAATAACTGAGAAATAATAATAAAGTCAAAAAGTTAAATCTTATGGGGGTTGAAAAACGTATTTTTGTATTTGATCAAGTGTACAAACGGTAATACGTACAATAAACAGAAACACTGACCAAGTTCGAACTGGTGACGATTTTCGATTCAGCACCTGTTCTCGCACAATCACGGAAGTTAAGCAATGTCAGGCACTGTCGGTATTTGAACGGGTGGCCGCCTGGGCCCTATTTCTTAAAGCGACAAATCATAATAAAACAAATGTCAGTGGAATACGCAAACCCTGCGTTTCAAATATCAAATAGTCAAGACGTGACTGATGATTATCAGTCATGTTATTTGTCAATTGACATTTGTCAGTCTACTATAGTTGTATGAAATATGGCTCTGGTTGTCTTTTAGCACTACTTTTCTGTACTTTAGTAGTTATCAATTTAAGTAGCTTATGGTCTTAATTGTAATTGTATTTATTTCTTTGAGATCAGTCAAATTAAAAAGATAATTTTGTTTTATATTTAGTTTTTGTATTTTATGTGGTGATACGGAATCCTCAGTGCGCGAGCCCTACTCACACTTGGACGGTTAGTTAATTATTATTTTAAGTTTGCAAGTGTAAAATTTGTTTATCTGCAAGTTTCCTACTCCGTAGTTGAACTGACTCGCACGAGCGGAGCTTTAATTAACGGTAAATACAGCTAACGAATACGGGAACTGTTTCGGTTAACCTATTGTTTTTACACGTGATTTTATCGTTTTAGAGTTCATTAAAGCATAATTAACTTTACACTTACAGAGCCATCGAAAGATTTAGCTTCTATAGCGACGGAACCCTTAGGGTGCGAGTCCTACTCACATGTTTCCGGTTTTTTAACCGACTTCTAAAAAGGATGAGGTTCTCAATTCGACCGTGTTTTTTTTTTAATTTGTGTGTTACCTCATATACAAAACAGGTATAGAAATTCCTCATCAAAACTTTAGCTAAATGGAACAACAAACCAAAACGTCATCTGTGTTTTTGTTTATGGTGGTTTTTTTTAAGCGTAAAATATGGAATCACCTCTGAAGTATGACCTACCCAACAAAGAAATAATCATCAAAATTAATTCATAATTGGCGGAATAATCGCGTAACAAACATACGTACAAAGGGGAGTGACGACCAGCAGGGCTATTATGGATCTTTGATCGGGATCAGTCAGTGTTAGAATTCGCGCGTGTCGCGATCCCGATCAAAGATTCATAATAGCCCTGCTGCGTAAAACGGCGGGTAAAAACTGGATGCAAAGAACTGCCGAGCGAGCTCAGTGGCGTGCATTGGGAGAGGCCTATGTACAGCAGTGGACTGCTGCAGGCTGATGATGATGATAATGAAACAAATAAAAAACATACAGTCGAATTGATAGCCTCCTCCTGAAATCGGTTAACAAGAAGACAAAATTTATGTAACAGAAAAAACAAGGCATCATATTGGTAAGTATAAACATTACTCCTGGTGATTCCACATTTTTGCAATTTAACAAATGAACCCTTTGATATCAGACCGCGAGGGCCGTCAGTGTCCGGTGGACAGCATATTTATGACGGCGACATTAATCACGAAATGATATTTATTTGGAGCGTTCGTTATGCTTCGGCTAATTGCCGCGTCCCCGAGCTGGTTTCTGTTCATAAATTATTGCGAGGGGTCAAGTGGAGGGAAGGCAGCGGATTCATCTTTACAGCATTTTGTTGTGAATGCTCGCTCAGCCGAGTCAAGAGGCCGGTGCAATGCTAGAACCGCTTATAGCAAAGCAATTAGAACTGCTTAGTAAAACTGAGGTGCTCGTAGCATACTGTAATGTTCGTAGCAACTACTGTAGCATTTAAAGCTAATCTGTAGCATCGTAGCAAAGGTGTAGCTCATTATAGCAAAACTGTAAAGCTTGTAGCGAAACTGGAGGCCTAGCACGGGCCGTGGACAGATTTTATTTCCACTGTTTTTATCCCGCTAGAAAGAGACAAACGATTCCATATTATAGCTCTGTCGCGTCTACGCGTGGATAAAAACGGTGGAAAGACAATTTTTCCACGGCCCGTACTAGGCCTGCTGTAGCCTTTAAAATGCAACTGTAAGGTTTGTAGCAAACCATGACAGCACTCGTAGCAAACGAGTACTATGTGGAGATATTAACACTTTTTTTACACGCTTTTATTAGCTTCACTTGTAATAAAATAACAAACTGTGGAAACCAATCTTGGAAGTAAATTTTAACCTACTCCTAAAATTAATTTTTAAACGTATCTCGTGATACATTTTTTTTTTTTTACCGGGCATTTTTGCACACACCTTGATCTGAAAATCAAAGTAAGCAAAGCTTGTACTATGACTGCTAGCCTAAAAAACATACAAATATATTTTTGAATACATACTGAAATAAATATAATTACCCAGATATAAAACAAACACAAATGTTCATCACATGTGCTTGCCCTAGGTGTGAATCGAACCCACGCCCCCAAGCGCAGATGTCAGGTTTACTTACCAAATAGGCCACCGGGGCAGTCTTTAGCCTTATAGCAATCATCATCATCATCATCTACTCAGCCATAGGTCGTCCACTGCTGGACATAGGCCTCCCCCATCGATTTCCAAAAGGACCGGTTGGAAGCGGCCTGCATCCAGCGTTTACCTGCAGTCTCTTTTAGGTCGTCTGTCCATCTTGTGGGTGGAAGTCCTACGCTGCACTTACCGATCCGTGGTCTCCATTCGAGAACCTTTCGGCCCCATCGGCCATCTGTTCTGCGTGCTATGTGCCCTGCCCACTGCCACTTCAACTTGCTAATCCGGTGGGCTATGTCGGTATCTTATAGCAATATTAGTGTAATATTAGTATAATCAGTTTCATCACCCGCTCTCTCTCGTCCCCAACGTCTTGTGTTAGTAAGGCTTTGGGTTTTGTGTTACCGACGCCATTAGTTTCGTTCTTGCCGGATAGCCAGGACTTCCTCAAGAATAAATTAGTTTATGAACTGGAGGATATCACGCTCATCTCTGATGAAGGTGTCTTTGTTTGTATTATAGATATAAGGATATTCAATTCGAAAGATGCAGCGAAAAACGGGCATTGGCTTAGATATTAGCACCGATTGAAAACGATAGTATCCATACATAAATCTTAATCATAAGTAGCTAAGTCTACGTACATTATTCATATTCATATTTATTCATAAAATTTTATTTTACATGTTAAATTAGATAAGTACCTACTTATGTACTTATACTAAAATTAGTTTGAAACCGCCCTTTGTAGTAGTGTAGTACTCACACATAGTAAAAAGAAATGTCTTAACAGTATTTCTTTATTTTTATAAAATGGCCATCTGCTAATTTCTCGAGTTTTTTTTCTGGCAAGTGAACTTAACAAAATAATATCTAACTAATACTACAGTTGACAATCCAAATGTTCAAGGCCACTACCAGTTGGCAGCGTACCCAGTATGCTGGTACGAGTAAGTACTATTACCAAAATTGACCAAACTGCTACGAATAATAAATGATCATAGACAAACTTTACTGCAAACTTATCTCGTCTAATTACGCGTCGTCTCCACAATTTCTGTACAATTTCACGCGGGAGTGACTTAAAAAACAAAGCGTTCCCTCAGCGGCAGTCCCAGGTCTGTTTAGTTATCAGTAAAATTGCCTTGTCTTCTGAAATAATAAGCGCTTTAAGAGTAAACAGCTTTGAGCGCACGCGGCCGCCATCAAAGAACTTTCGAGCCGAATTTGCGGAAGGTTATTTTACTTATTTTTGGGTGTCGTCTGGTAATATTAGCCTGGCTTGGAAAGAATTGAGATTTTAATATTGTATTTGACAATAAAGAGCCTCTTTGTAGAAGCATTGGTCAAAATATGCCTCTGGGGGTCTGAGCCCACTTGCCTAACACGCGGTTAGTTAAAATACGTTTGTACAAACATAGAACATTTAGATAGCTCATAGATAATCCACTACCCAACTCTATAGTCCTTATCAGACACTACGAAGCCTTTTCTACCTAGCTATACCAACTCATTATTTTAATAATGTCTTTCCCGACTTCTATTTAGTGTTGCCTATTATCGATCTTGATTTTGCTGCAATAATGCATGACCATATTGACCATGACAATTTGGGCTTGAGCATTTGTCTTTAGAGCTTCAGCCGTCTAGGGGCAGTTAAGTCGATTTTTTAATTTATTTAATGTGCCAAATAATTTGTGTAATTTGAGCTAGCTAATATACATTTATTTAGTTAATAAAAACCAGAGGTGTCACCGCCGCTGGTGATATGAGAGCTGGCTTATTCTTAGCGCAGATAATTTCGTTGGCAATTCAACGCGGGAATGCAGCCAGCGTTCTTGGTACTTTACCACACGGACAACATCTTGTTTTTGTGTATATTTAAGGCTTTTTTTTTCTTCATTTCATATGCCTTTATACATAAAATTAAAATAAATAAATTTGTTTCCAAAACACAGACCATTTTATTAATACCATCACCAAAAACAAACCCTGCAAGAATTGAGGAAGAATAAGACTGATTCTTGCGTTTTGTACCTAAGTATTCTTTTTTAAATTTAAACTCAGTTCTGGGCCATTATTCCCAAATTTCTTCATGATGGTTTTTGACAGCTTTAGCATTCATATCCACTGTAATAGTTGAACAGTCGCGTCGTTACGAAAAAAATTCATTATCATCATCAGCCAAGAGACGTCCACTGCTGAACATAGGCCTCCCCCTTTAACATCCACACTGAACGACAACCCGCCATCTTCATCCACTGGATGCCCACGACTCTCACAATGTCGTCGGTCCAATTTACTTCTCTTTTGCTCTTTTCTTTTCTTGTCTCATTCCATCTACATATTTTATTCTAATAACTTTTTTGTGATATTATACCTTGAAGCGAAACTCTCGTAATAAGATCGAGACCAAAACAAATGTGAAATTTGCAGTGCAATACCATAGACGGCTTTACTAAGATTATACAATACCAAGACTAACTGAGAGACCGATGAGACTGGGTTAATCTAGTCTTGATCTTACATTTGGACATCACTACTTGTGTTTATTCTCCAGCGTGGCGTAAGTTATCTCAGATTTCTGCCGAGTGCACACTAAGCCGGTTTCTTGTTTGCCGCGTTGTAATTAGAAAGGTTTTGTTTCTTTTTTGTGGCATTCTTGCATGCACTAATATGCTTGCTGCGTTGATTTTATAGTCAGTTAACAACTAGCTGACTGTCAGACGTAATCGGTTGTCCTGTCCAAAAATAAAATTGTTTTAGTTATAGTGTAATCTAATCATACAAAAATCTCATAGAAAAAAGCCTTTTTCCTTCTTTCCCGAATGCTCCAATTTAAAGGATAACTTATTCAATTTTCATTTCCCTTTAAACTGTTACGGACAACAAAAAACATAAACTTCCTTCCTGCGCAGTTGGGTAAAAATATCCAAATTCGTCCAAATTTAATATATCAAGTTATGCGTTTTGCGTCAACGAACAAGTTTTTATTCAAAACCAAAAAATATTACAAAAGCCGACCAACATTAGTAGGCAAGCGCTAGAACAAGACTAGAATTATAGACTAACCCTGTAGTAAGCTGTTACCCGCGACTTCGTCAGCGTGAAATTTAACAAGAAAATATATTTTGTTCTGATTCTACACACCAAGAGTATGCTCGTGAAATAAATATGCCGTGAAATATTGTTGACGCTACAAAGTAAAACCTCGGCGTCTTAATTTTTTTTTTCTTGTAAGTACCGTACATAGATAAGTACTTTCATAAATGCATTTAGTAAAAGGCTGTTATTTTAACAGTACATACAGACACTTTAATTTGTAATTGAACCTCTATGCTTCATAGCTATTTATAGATAAATAAGAAATAGCGAAAATGTAGGCATGTTTTGTTATGGACAATAATAAGTACTGTAACTTATAATTTCTTACCTATAGGTACTAATGTTTTATCTCCATTCCACTGTAGATGTGGGCCTATGTAGATGCTAAGATACCGATGATAAGAATTTTATAGATAAAAGCCTCATTAAATTACTCAAGTTATTTTTTGTTTTTACTCAAAATAGTATAAAATAATTATCAATATAAAAAACCGACTTCATAAAAATGTCAGAACTGGACCAAATTTAAATTGGACCACACGGGATGCACCAGCATTCAAATAAAAAATGAATCATCAAAATCGGTTCACCCAGTCGAAACTACTGAGGTAACAAACATAAAAAACAGTATAATTGATAACCTCCTCCTTTTTGGAAGTCGGTTAAAATATCTGAAAGAGTAACAATAACGCGCCGTTATGTAGAATCTTATATTGTGGCAATTCCCAAAAAGTTAGTTTTTCTGATTGAGTCTCTTGACGTGCCTACTGTTTCTAAAGGTGAAATATGTACCATAGTCTTCGAAAAACTACGAATAGTAAACCGTAATGTTTAAAACAATATAACGTAGAGGTAAAACCTTCACCAGTTTACCAAGCTACCTACTACTTACAGGCCTAACGTTCCCGCGCAAGTTGGCGAGCACCCAGCGGTGATAAGGGTTCTAAAGTTAAAGTCAACCCCCGTGATATGGTAAACGAGCTTTTGATTGCTTAGCGATGAGCGTTTACCCCTAATACCCTGCACCTTTGTTTTGGGATACATACCTCTATGCGTACCTTTCTAAATATTTGTACATACATTACATACCTACCTATCACATATCTACGTAGATACGTAAATATACGTGGACGTGGATGCGAACGCATTCGCAATAAAAAAAAACCTACATTTGTACGTAAATACCTATACTCGTGGCCCAAGTACAAATATTCGCGGAAAATACGTAGGTACTATCGGATTTCATACAAATTTCAAGTTTGAAATTCAAAATTTGTATGAAATTCGATAGTAAGTATTTTACGCGAATATTCGTACTTGGGCCACTGGTGGTGCGACGCGGGACTTATTTAGATAGTATGGTATAAAAACTAGAAGTACCTAGGTATTGATTATGAGAGTCGCAGGCATCCAGTGGACGCAGAATATGCAGATGGCAGGATGTCGTTCAGTGTGGAGGTTAAAGGAGGATGCCTATGTTCAGCAGTGGACGTCTTCTGGCTGATGATGACCTCGGTATACTCTAACTAGCATATTGTAGATTTGGCGCCAACGTGAATAAAACATCTCACATCATTGCTCAGAAAAAAAAAAAAAATGAGATCGTTATACCCTTTACCGTTATACCGTTTTCCCTTTAGCACTTTCACCCCCCTCTCGGTCGTCAATTCGTATACACATTTTAATGACATCGTTTGCAGTTGTGTGCGCTCAATATTGAAGTGTGCGTTTGTAAAACTAGTAAGAATATAATTATAAGTGTGTGGAATACGTGTTTACCTCGCCGCCTTCAGTTTTTGGCAGATTTTTTTCGCTACTAGCTCGAGTTTAAAGGCAGATCCAAACTATATATTATCAAAGGCAGCATTGTAATGTTTTCTTAAACTTGTATTTTTTTGTGTTACTGTTAATAATTTGCCTTCACAAATATTTATGTCTCTTCGGTTCAGCACTGCATCAGCTAAAGTAAGAATGGCGACGTCTCCAGCTGCCTTACCTATTCAGTGGCCTTAGTACAAGCACTTGCGAAAAAGTTATCGTTACGTAAACGATAGCAAAATGTATGAAAAATTGAACAGCGCCTCTATCGGACGTGAATGGAAACTGAATTTCTCATACATTTGCTATCGATTACGTAACGATAACTTTTTCGCAAGCTCTCGTACTAAGGCCACTGAATAGGTAATTAAGGCACTGAATCCAACCAGAAAGTTTCGATTCGTGATTTACATTCACCATTTCTGTCTCTACATTTAGGATGACAGAGACGGAGGATATACTTAGTTCACGGTCGTCTGGCTTTTCTTTGTAGCAACTCAAATGTACGTACCTACAGACTATAACAGCAACCTACCTTCTATGCCTAACTCATTTTCGACAGCGTGCATCCTCATTACAAAACCAATTACCTTGCATCCATACTAGAAATCCAAGCATCAAATCAATTTTTGTTAGACCGCGATTGCTTGCAAGAGCGATCACTTGGCCGGTTTCCAAGATCCTGGCAACACTCATCTAGATAAAGGCCAGACCACACTGCGCTGTGACTATGGTACCCTTAGTACAAGATTTGACAGTTTTCGAAAACTTTCCCCGATAGTTACAATCTGGGTGTTTTCAAGTCATAAGTGAATCGGTTTCTTCTAGGTAAGCGTGATCCATCGTATGCCGCATCATCGCTTAACATCAGGCGAGTTGGCGGCCAAGCGCAAGCCTATTTTACAATAAAAAATAAAAAAAACTTCTTTCGTTTTCGTATTGTTCTATACATTTTAGTAAAGTGTCTCCAGCGGAAACGCGGAGGAACTAAAATCGGTAGTAATTGGCAGTATAGGTTGCTTCACTCAAATACGAAAAAAGGTTTCGAATAGCTTTCAGCCCAGCAATGTATGGAACAAAACGAAAACGAAAAAAGTTTTCGAAAACTATCAAATCTTGTACTAAGGGTACTAAGGGTGTTGCTGCGGCGTCTTACATAAAAAAAACACATCAGTCATAGGACTGCACTTCAGAAGTGAAAACTTAAGTAGTAATTTACCTATTCTACAATAGATGGCGCTGTTTTTAAATACACGGTACAGCGTGACGATGACGCAAGTTCCATGATTTTTGTTCACCCTAAAAGTTTTAAACGTGCAAAAAGTTTTCACTTAAAAAAAATATACGTTCCAGTGTCACACTGACAGATAAAAGACTTGCAGATACCTACAGCGAGAAAAGGCAAGGGACGCACAAACACCCTCAGACCAGACAAACAAGGGAGCTATTTATGATAAGGTGTCGTGGCGGGTGCGAACGCATCAGACACGAACAAGGCTTGATGTCTGTCGACCTCACCCCGCAGACCTAATTGCCGTCCATTTTTGCTTAACCCCGATAACTATTAGGTACAAGTAGCGGCACGTAAGTCTAGCGCTGAACGATACGCGGCGGGGATAGCTGCGCATGGGTACTGTCGCGCACGCGACAGAACGAGACAGAACGCGATGTACACTGGATGTGCGCGGGGCGTCGTATCAGTGCGGGGAACGTAATGCGACTGGAGAGCCAATCGGCGCTACGCACGACCGCCCTTCATCCCGCTAGCTCCCCTCAGGTACCTTATTTTTTACATTTTTACTTCTGCGCAATAACAGTCAGCGCTAAAGTTTCATGCCGCTACTTGTACCTAGTTAATTGGTGTCACTGTCATTGCAAGTATTTTAGTAAGCCATATTTACCTTGATGAGTGCCATTCTTAGTTTTTGCGTTAAGCTGTTTAGCGGTAGATATAGACTCCCTACTAAGAATATACGTATACATGTACAAACTTCAATATATAGAAATAATTATCAATATAAAAACCGACCTCATAAAAATGTCAGAACTATACCAAATTGAAATGGGACCACATAGGAAGCACCAGCTTTCAAATAAAAAAAGAAACATTAAAAAAAACATAGTCGAATTGAAAACCTCCTCCTTTTTGGAAGTCGGTTAAAAAGTGAAAAACGGAAACATTTAAACACGAATTATATTTTGTATCATATCTCTTGTTAGTCTGATCTGAGCACACACCGAAGCGACAACATAATTATTTTGTTTAAAGTAAGTACCTATTATAATAATGTTACGACGCCGCGCAAAACCATCCAGCCCGACGGAACTTCGCCGCACCGCCGCGCGCCACCGCAACGCATCGTGTGGCCACACCCTTATCTAGATACAAGTACCTATACTTACTCCCAAAATGTAGTCCTATTAGACTCAGACGTGCCCTCGAGGGGTTCAGATCACGCCATCCGTATAAACTAAGCTAGTTTGCTTGGTAAGAATTTTCCGGAAGGAATTTTCAAGATTTCCAGTTGGTTGAAAAGTGTTCACTTAGTAAAATTTTTGGATTTTGCTGAAATGGAATGGTAGGTACTGACGTGCAGGCGGAAGGTGAAGCGAACATTTTGCTGATTGGTGGTGTCCGCTCTAGAACTTGTCTTACCCTATGGTTGCCAGTTCTGCGACAGTATCACTGGATTAGGTAGGTACTATGTAGCGAAGGAGGTAGGTATGTGGGCAGCGTTCGGGCAATTGCGTGAAATCATCTCGTCCAAGATACCACAGTGCCTAAAGACAAGGGTCTTTGACCAGGTGTGTGTTGCCAGTGATGACATATATATGGTACTGAGACGTGCTCCATAACTGCTGGCTTTTTGGAGAAACTCAGTCACACAACGGGCAATGGAGAGAGCTGTGCTCGGAGTTTCTTTGCGCGATAAAATCAGGAACGTGGATATTCGTCGAAGAACCAGAGTCACAGACATAGCTGCTAAAATTTGCAAGTTGAAGTGGCAATGGGCAGGCCACATCGCTCGAATAACCGATAACTGATGGGGGGAAAAGGTTCTCGAGTGGAGATCACGAACCGGAAGACGCAGCGTATAGGTAGGCCTCCTAATAGATGGACCGAAGACATCGTGAGAGTCGCGGTGACAGAACTGTTAAGATACATTTTACATTACAGATATACCTACTTTTCGAAAAATATGAGATAAACCTCAAAAATAGAAGTAGCTAAGCGCACGACTGTGTGTAAGCGCCATGATTTTGCTCCACTAAATGCGACTTTAATACAATATGTTATGGTCATCTGTAGTAACAAGCATTGCTTAAAAGTGGGAAAACCTCGCCTTAATAAACGACTCCGAACCCTCAGCGCTGTAATTTTCGAACAATTAACTAATCCATTTAATCTCACTATCACACTAATATCATATACCTACCTATTATGTGAAAGTTTGGATGTATGGATGGATGGGTGGATGTTTGTTACTCAATCACGCAGAAACGGCTGGATGGATTTGGATGAAATTTGGAACATACCTTGCTTTTGTCCTGGGTTAACACATAGGCTACTTTTCATCATCATGATCATCACCAATTTTCATCACCACGCGAGTGAAACCGCGGGGCGCAGCTAGTAATTTATATAACATCTGACACATTTCGGCGTTTTTCAAGAGGCAATATTTTATATGGGGATAAATTTTCCTATACGCAAGCGTGCTACATTTTCGACTACATCTTTGCTTCCCATCAGGTGAGACTGTGGTCAAAGGCATGCCTAGTCAGTTATGTAAAACTTAGGATGGCAGTGGCTGGAAGCGAAACGTTGAAAGTCTGGCTTACCTTGTGCCTATACAGTTCAGTTACGCAGATAGGGTATACGGGCCGACGCTCACAGACGGCAAAGCGCAGGACGGCAAGTTTCAGCATGTCGTAGAATGCCAAACGCGCTCCACAGACTAGGAAAGCTCCGCAGACTTGTAGTTAAAATTATTTCCAATGGAAACAATTCAGTCAATTAACTGAGGGGCGGGGTGAGGGGTCACTGGATGCTAATTGACCCATTCAACGTCACTTCAAAACGTTGACGATTCGCAGGCTTGGTCAGTACTGACGTGACATTCAATGTCTTCAGTGGGCGTGTCTTTACATCAGACGTTTTCATCTAATGTAGTGAACATGTTCGCCCTGCATTAAATGTGTAGTTCTAGTCTTTGCCCCGCTCACAGACAGCGAAGCACGGGACGGCGCGGAACGGTACGGCATGCCGAAGAATGCCAAAGGAACCTGTGGCATCCCAAGAGACGAAAGCTAAATTCAACCTTGTTTCAACTACTTAGCAGACACATTCCTTTAACGACATGAAGTTAGCTATGCGTTTCGTTTTGCAGCAGCGCGCCGCGGCATCCCATGGAATGTCGCGACGTGTCTAAACATATCTGGGAACGACGCAACGTGCCGCGGCATTGAGGTATTCTGAAGAATGCCGAAGAATGACGAAGGATCATGTGGCATTCCCGCTCACAGACAGCGAGGCACGGGACGGCGCGGAACGGCACGCTTCGGCATGCCGAAGGATCTTGTGTCATTCACCTGAGAAGTTTCGGCATATTCCTGTTGAAATAGGGGAATACCAGTTCTCAATTCACTCGAATAAGGTTGAAAATCGTTTGTCAAAGAAAATATCCTTTGCCGTGCTGTACCGTGCCTGGACGGCTTTGAGCGCCGGCCCTTAGGAGCATAATAAATACAAAATTTAAAACATTTGGATAAACGTTTTATTATCTTTATTGTAGTATACTTCCATAATATTATAATACATATAAGTGCAATTTACAAATGTTCAAACTGTCCAGTATAGATTGACTCATAAATCTTAAGAAAAAATATTGAAATAAGAATAAATCGAGCTCAATGTAAACTGGTCAATTTTAACAGTACACTAGTACATTATGAAGCTAAGATTACATTCGAGCGATAAAAAAATAATGCGTTATTTCATTTATTTATAATACATTCACTTTTGGAATTCAGACATATCAATACAATTGCTTTTCTTTACGCGCGGGAGACGAGATCGTAAGTAATTAATAACTAGTTAGGCCGGAAACAGTGTCTAAACGACGGTCGATGCGTACGTCGGTCGCGATTAGGAAACTCTTAAAAGGCTTAAAGAAAAAGGCTTACAAAAAAAATGGCACCGCCTCATTTGTAATTTTTATTTAAAATAAAAGAATGCTCGTCAATAGAAAATCCAGTGGTTTCCTTTCATAATATTATTACTCACTAACTGACCTGACAAACGTCCTGTACAAATTTCATAGGAAAAGGCGCTTTGCGATTTTTTTTCGGGCTGATTTTCCCATTATATTTTTCTTCTAAACCATCCCTGTATTGAGGCGATAAAACAACAAAAAACATTCAAATCAGTCAAGCCGTTTTTGAGTTTTACTACAAACGAGCGAGACTTTGAATAGCAATTGATTTATATATATGTCGCATCCGGACACGATCACGCCTTAAAAAAAAACGAAACGAGAAGCGCGCCAACGTCACGTCAGTCGGCAACTATCCGCAACTTCGGTTCGGTGCGCTTCCGACAGAGCCATGGTGTTATCGCTCGAATCGGTGTTGGACATTCACTACCCGACGACCGCGGAGTGACAATATCTAGGAACTGTCTTACCGTTTCGTGATACCGTATCTGTGAATTTGTGATAGTCTCAACAGTGTTTAAAATCATTTCGCACGATTTCCCATTTTACGCCCACGAGCGAGATGTCTGATGACTATGATGGCGGCCGCCAAGCGGTTCCCCCGACATCAGAAGTGGGATTAAATCGCGCTAATGAGTTCTCGAATGATATCGGCAACAATGATCCACAATGGCGATTACTGTTCGAGATGCAAAATCAGCAAATGCAAGCGCTGATCCAAACATTGAAATCCAAAAATGAAATTAAGAACGTGATTTTACCGGAATTTAATCCTGATAAACGAGAATACGATGCGCGATCATGGTGCACCACCGCTGACTTGTGTTTTGAAGGACGCACAATAGAAGGAAGCCAGCTTATCGTGATCATCAGTAAGGCGTTAAAAGGCTCCGCATCTACATGGTTGTCACAAATAACCTATTCAGGTATGACGTGGTTACAATTTAAAGACCTTTTTACGGCACGGTTTGTCAGCGTCGAGACCGCCGCTGCTACCCTCATTAATTTAAATAATGAAAAACCGAAAGAAAATGAGAACTATGCTGCCTACGCTAGCCGTCTAATCGCGTCCCTGCTAAACCGTTGGAAGGATTTTAGTGTTGAACAGATTGCTGTTTCGACAGTAATGGCTCATTTGGCCCAAACAGATACTCGCCTGCAACGACTTGCATTTACCATTGAGATTAAAACACGTCATAAGCTGCAACAAGAACTTCAGGCATTCTCTTATCTGAAGCGTAAAGCCCCTTCGGACACACACACTGACAGCAGAAACGAGAAACATCCGAAGTTCACGCCGTTATCGCAGATCAAGTGCCATTCCTGTGGCAAGCTCGGACACAAACAAGTAGACTCATAGACTGTCGCAAGATGAAAATGGATGAAAAAACTTCGTCAATCACACCAACAACGGCAAGTTTTAGGCAACGACAACAAGCCAGCAGTTCGGTGGTGTGCTACAAGTGCGGTACGCCGGGCCACATCGCGAGTCGCTGTCTTGCCAATCCCAGCGCCGCGGAGCCCGTGGAGCGACGTGTCGACCTATGTGTGGTCGAGCATCAGAAACAATAACCCAATTGGTGAGCGTTTCAAATTAGAATTTCATTCTCGTGCTGAATAAGAGTGTATTGCGAGTACATTTAAAGGAAAACGGATAGATATGGTGGTTTCATTTTTAGGTATAGGCAATAAAAAAGGTCATGAGCGTTGGTTAGATTTGATGAGCACGGTGCAATTGTAATGTAGGGTAGAAATTAATAACTTCGCGAAGGAAATTTTATTTTTACGTTTTACCCGATATCTACCTACAAGTATGCTCATGACAGACTCAGTAGTTAAGATGCCTGAGGCTCAAGTACCGATTGATGTTGACGATGAAGTAAATAGCGAAATAAAATCGGTTGGATGTGTCTAGGTTCTCGATTCGATTGGTCGGAGACTATACCAGAGTATCGTAGTCGTAGCCCGTTAGAAGTCGGCGTCTGCTCTTGTAGTAGTCCGTGGGTAAGCGATGTGCGGTAGCTCTGGGTGGTATAGTCGGGTCTAGCCTTGTAGCGAAGACCATAAGAGTCATAAGTGACTCTGCATTTCGTGAGGAAGTGCGTGTGGAGCAAGTGTGTTGCTCGAGCTATTGCGATAGCTGTTGACCGCGAATGAGATACCTAGGGTTTCGTATGAAATTGTTTGATTTCAACAATTGGTTAATGAAGATTTTTGTGGATGTCACTCAATACTACTTGACCTCAGAATTCTTAATATTGCGTAGCTTTTGTTGTTGGTTTAATATCTAGTTTGTTTAATACTCTGTTTTGAATAATGATTCGTATTGTGATTTTTGTTACTGATTTTCTCTAATGTAAAGTTAGCGTTGGTAATAATCAAAATAAAGTTCTGATGATCCGTGAATTTTTATCAGGCTAAAGTGAGGTTAACCTGACCTAACCTAAGTAACAAGCGACAGGATTGGCCGAACGAAAAACTGTGCTGTGGCATCTTTCTTACAGATTTACACACGAGGACGTGTGTCTGCGTAGGATGGCCGTGTCGCATCCGGACACGATCACGCCTTAAAAAAAAACGAAACGAGAAGCGCGCCAACGTCACGTCAGTCGGCAACTATCCGCAACTTCGGTTCGGTGCGCTTCCGACAGAGCCATGGTGTTATCGCTCGAATCGGTGTTGGACATTCACTACCCGACGACCGCGGAGTGACAATATCTAGGAACTGTCTTACCGTTTCGTGATACCGTATCTGTGAATTTGTGATAGTCTCAACAGTGTTTAAAATCATTTCGCACGATTTCCCATTTTACGCCCACGAGCGAGATGTCTGATGACTATGATGGCGGCCGCCAAGCGGTTCCCCCGACATATACATAATTATATAGATTACATACTTTTTTTAGATTTTGCTCTAATATTTGACCGACGAAAAGAGTATTGCTTTTATTGTATCCGGTATGAATTGAAAAAAAAACTACTAGATTTTAATAATTCGCTATCGATACTTTACGTATTCGGGTATTCCATACGATTTCGTCTCCAAAACCCGTTCTATTTTGTAATATAGAACGGATATACACTTTCTTTATACGATACATTACATTCTAAATCCTACACTAATCACATCCTTAAAAGCTAAGCAATAGAAACCAATTTAGATTTATTTCCTAATTTAACTTCATCGAGACGTAAGGCCGAATGCGTAAAACTTGACCGGCAAATAATTTAGAACTTAAAATTTATCTTAATAAGTATTAAATTTAAACTATATTGGACAGCACTTACGTCATCTCTCTTTTTCATTTCAGTCTATACAAGGACCTTCAGTGCTGTACAAATATAGTGTATTTTACAGAAGTTCATTAAAATTACCACTAGAATTGTAACATTAGATTAATAATGAATTTACATTAATTTTATTTATAATAAAAGTTGTGGTATGATGTTTAACTAAATAGTTAAGTTTAATTGATAACTTAAATTTCGTTTCGTACTTATTTCATTATTTCTATAAAAGTGGCAGTGTAGAAGGCTTTGTCAAACAATGAGTGTGTAAAAATATCTCACATAATATATAATTAATGTGTATGATAAACTATAATTAAGTGTGCTCCAAAAATAATCAGAATACCACATTATCGTATACTAATTCTATGTATATAATAGGAAACCGTATATCACATATACACAAAATGTTAGGCTGCATTTAGTGCGCGACCGACGTTCAGCCCTGACGTCAACTCATTCATGTCTGACGGCATCTCAACGTGACAAAAGCTGCATTCCTTTCTTTCGCGATAGCCTAGAGAAGGTTTTTTACTTAGCCATTGGTCGATGGGTTGTGTAGTTCGACATATGGTGCTAAAACTGATTTTCTGATGAATTTCTAATGTAATTCTGCTTCTACGTCGCTTCAAGTACAATAAGATGACTTTTGAAGATGGACTTCCGCAAAGTAACGACTGATTCAATCAACTAGGTATATGGTACTAAGACGTGGTCCATAACTGCTGGCATTTGGGAAACTCAAGAGTAGCTGAGCGGGCAATGGAGAGCTATACTCGGAGTTTCTTTGCGCGATAAAATCAGGAACGTGGATATTCGCCGATGATCCAGAGTCCCCAACATAGCTGCTAAAATTTGCAAGTTGAAGTGGCAATGGGCAGGCCACATCGCTCGAAGAACCGATAACTGATTGGGAAGAAAGGTTCTTGAGTGGAAATTACGAACCGGAAGACGCTGCGTAGGTAGGTCTCCCAATAGATTGACCGAAGACATCATGAGAGTCGCTGGCATCCAGTGGACGCAGATGGCAGGCTGTCATTCAGTGTAGAGGTCTAACGGTGAGGACTATGTTCAGCAGTGGACATCTTCTGGCTGATGATGATGTAAAGATGTGAACATCCTACGACGCGTCGGTCGGTTATATTTATACCTATATATATATATATAATATATATTAACTTTGACTAAATTCAATTTACCACGCGGCCTAACCTCCCGTATAGCTATTGGGGTCGCCACGTATGATAACGTCAGTGCTGTCCGTCCGACGGTCAAACTCTAAATGCAGCCTGTTTATAATTCATGTTAAGGCTTTCATTCTGACAGTCATTCTATACTCAATATAAAGTAGTTTTGGCAACATTAAACTAATTAAAAAAAAACAGCTTCTTCTTTATAATTTTCATTGATGTAAAACAACAAATATTTTATGTACATTTTCCCTTTTTTATTTTAATCCACAAATTTAATTTTTTTCCAACAGAAGTTTGATTTGTAAAGCGCTCTTTAAAGATTAGAAGGCTTCATTATTTAAACATGAAAAATATACTTTTATTTAATTTAATAAATAACAATATTTATTTTAAAATAAGTCATACAAAATGTACAAAATAAAAAGTATTAGCCGCTTCAGCGATGAGATTTAAAAATGTAAAAGTTTGCTCATGAATAACATTCCTACAAGACTCGAAATTCTCAGGGGTAGACCACATTTCATTCAGAATCTGTTTTAATAAAAAATTATTATCAATAAGTATAAACAACAGATTTCATAAAAAATTCAGAACTGGACCAATTTGAAATGGGACCACACGGGAAGCATAAATTATACGGGGGCCGCTGCTAGTATAGATTAAATTAGCTTATCGAGCATTTATGCATAAAAAGGTAAATGTTCAAGCTTTAGATAGGTATGTATTCTCTGATTTGTTGGAGAGTTTCTGTGTCTGCAGATTGGACGAGACGCTCGAATGTCTCCGGACCGACTTGGTTTTTGAGGGTTTCCAGCTGAAATATTAAAATTTAACTAAATCAAATTCCTCACTAATATAAAAAATAAAAAAATTATTGTATTCAGAATAAATGCATCCGCATTTAAAAAAACATTTATAAAATAAATGCGGATGCATTTATTCAGAATACAAAAGTTTTATTTTTGCTGAAATATTAAATTTTACTAGTTCAAATTCTTCGCTAATATAAAAAACTTTTTTGTAAAGTTATATGATTATTTACGGGATATTTACCGTGGTAAGGTTGTGGAAGGAGCTCCCGATATTTCGGCGCAGTTACATGCACCATGTTTACGGGAAGACCGCCGAAATATCGGGAGTTACCTTTTGACTTGTGAAATGGTCACTAGCATGGTATAATAATATACTCCGCCAAGTATGGGCATTCCGAGGCACAAACGTCACGTGGGTGACACAAGCCTACGTCATTTACGCTGTGTTACCAGTAGCATGTAATCATAACTCCCTATTCTACGTGTATTACCTTTGGGAATTCGATAGAACTGTGTGTTTTTATAAAATCCATATTTTTATGAAGGAGTTTTGTCGATATTCGACCACGGCACTCCCATACATTTAATTACTTATTTAAACTATTTAAATCTAGGTAATTAAGGATCGCTTGTAGTATCCATAGGGCACGATGGCCCAAAGGTACCTCAAACGATCTCCACTTACATATTTAATTATTTATCCATACAAATATTTGATAATCCACAGACTATATTCCCTTCGAAGAGAAATAGGTACATGTGGTTTTGATTTAAATAATATGTTTAATATATTAAATTCGTATTTAACTTGAAATGCTTCACTTGAGCGGACAAACAAAATGACAATATAAAATGCTTATTGTATTTTATTTAATAGATTATTTACAAATTTGTTTTCCAATTTCAGTTTGTTGCAATGAAGTGGCAACAGGACACACGTAGGAATGTGTCCCGGAATGTCAGACCTTGTTTTATTGGATAATGGTCACTAGCAACCCTGGTGTTAGATTACCTGGTGGTGGGTCACTGCTCGCAGATCGATAGCACGCGCGGGGTGCGCGGCGGCTAGTCGGCGCCTGCGCAGCTCGTGTGGCGTGTCCCCCGCGCCCGACGCCTCGCCGCCCCACCGCGCGGCGCCCCCGCGACCCTCCAGGGGAGACGCGGGACGGGACCCCGGTGGCGCCACTAGACCGCTGGAATAAAAGAAAAATGAATCAAACGGCGTCTACACTTTCAACCCTATAGACACCCGGTATAGCGCGAACATTTTGAGTCAGTATTTGCTTGTTTATTATTTACTCTGCCCGCCAATGGGACGCCATTACCGGTTACGTATGATAAAATTGGAAAAGTCGAGGCAAAAGCCCTAGAGAAGACTCTAGGCCCGGCAAACTGTAGGGGCGCTCCACTAGGGAGGCACGGCAATTTGTAAGAGGGGCAGGCGCGCGGTGCTAGTGAATAGTGGTCTGTCTGTCCGTAACATTAAAACTGTATTTCCCTTTTCAAGTACTATTTGTGCGAAAGAGAATTTTAATCAGTTGTAACTATAAAAGCTAGAAAATTACATTTTGACAAGAATCTTGTCAAAAATATTCAAGCTCATCCATCACATTGATTGTGCCAATTTTTTCTTTCTTTTTCTTAGAGTTTTTGTATTTTTTATTAAACATTTGACTGATTGAAGGTGTATTTTTTAACTATACCTTGCCTTATATATTTTAAAAACACATGCTTGCTTGCGCCGAGGAGGGCGTAGATAATTGCCTATTATGCAATTGGGAGGCGTAACGAAATTAGCTTTGGGAATCCTCTAAGTCCCATTATTAGGCCTAGGCTTATATTTAACATGCTCATATTCAATTCACAGCAATCCAGAGAGCTGATTATGGAAAACACAATGCAGAATGGCATACGCCTGTCTCTGTATTTCCTCCGTAATTTTGCCCTTCAAATCTCACCAAGCTGTCGATTTCGAAAGAGTTTTTACAAAACCTTTTAGTAGTATCCTACTTACTCGATATAAACGCCATTTTCTTCCTGCTTCATAACGTCATTAAGCACTTCAGTCAAATTGAGCAGGATCGCGGGGAACCTTTGTAAAACAGTCGCGTTCTGTGTCGTCAACAACGCTGCTAATCCTAAACCTGTAATGGTAACATTTTGATAAGATTGTCTTGATTATATCAATTGGTTCATGTGTTGTTTGTATTTACACTTGATGAAGCACCACAAGGAGAGTATTTTGTGTTGAAAGTGTTTGTATACCTAGCTGTTTGTATAACTAGTGTTCTTCAAGGGACAAATTGCATGGTGATAATTATAGATAGAAATTATCAATATAAAAAACCGACTTCGTAAAAATTTCAGAACTGGACCAAATTGAAATGGGACCGTGGGACCACATGGGAAGCACCAGCTTTCAAATAAAAAAATAATCATCAAAATCGGTTCACCCAGTCGAAAGTTCTTAAAAAAGAAAAAAAAAGTTGAATTGATAACCTCCTCTTTTTTTGGAAGTCGTTTAAAAAAACAGTCGAATGAGGATTGATAAATAATTTTTTGACCGTTTACGAAATATGATCTATCAAAAATAACAGTCAAAAAAACGTCGGAGCGTCGTCTACATCTACATCAATTATATAGTTCACAATGCCACATTTATGCCAATTTAGACGTTATGTAGCTTGGATAGTGTTCAACGTCGCCTGTCCGATAGGGGATCGTATTACTGGCATCGCGCGGCATTGTAGTCGTATCGCGGTTGTCTTACAACTAACCAAAAAGTCTGCGCAATGCGTAGCGTGCGCCGACTGTTTGGTCGGTCATTTTTTTGGCACGATTGTGACTTTTATAGGTATTGTATCTCGATGATGTCGAGTTTTTCATATCTTTTTTAAGAAATAAACTTATGTCTTACCTACTACTTTCCACCTTTCGACCTGCGTTACAAGATTCATTTTTTCAGTCCACACGTGAAGCAACCTAAAAAGAATGGTAAATACTATTTACTATGACTGTCTAAATATTTTGTGTTCTAAATTTTTTTTTTTTTTTTATGTAGGGAATGCTCTCGGGGTTATCCCCCATAAATTTCTTAACTTTGGCTGAGAAGCTTTGTAACCAACTCCAATAATATCAAAACTGTTCGTAAACGGCGAAGTAAAAAAAAAAGTGTTCGTAAGTAGATAAAATTATTGTTTACACACAACTCCTAATGATAGTTAAACAAGGATGTTACAGAAAGAAATCCCCCGCGGTTTCGACCGTAATCCTGTAGGAATCGTCAATTTTTCCAGAACAAAAAGTCATCTATGTTAATCCCGGGTAGAGACCGCCTCCCGTCTGTTACAGATTACAGCCAAAACCGTTCAGCCATAATAAACATCTAATGTAGGTTAGATAGACTTAAAATTGGGCTACAAAATCAGCTAGGCCGGTCAAATGGTAAACAAGAACATAACATTACAATGGATAGTTAATATTCATCATTATCAGCCAGAAGACGTCCACTGCTGAACATAGGCCTCCCCCTTTAACCTCGACACTGAACGACAACCTGCCATCTGCATCCACTGGATGCCCGCGATTCTCACAATGTCGTCAGTTCATCTAGTGGGAGGCCTACCTACGCTGCGTCTTCCGGTTCGCGGTCTCCACTCAAGAACCTTTCTTCCCCATCGGTTAACAGTTCTTCGAGCGATGTGGCCTGCCCATTGCCACATCAACTTGCAGATTTTAATAGCTATGTCGGTGACTCTGGTTCTTGGCGAAAATCCACGCTTCGGATTCTATCGCGCAAAGAAACTCCAAGCATAGCTCTCATAGATATATATAACGTATACTAACAAAGTAGCTTTGTACTATATAGAAAATGATCACCTGCATAAAAAACGTACTGCAGAACATAGCGTACGTCAAAAGAATTTGGGTAAAATTATGTTACAAAAAGCCAGAACCGTTTTTGGCACTCGCTTCATTCCGTGGATTGGACCACGCGTTATAACATCCTACCTGTTGAAGTAAGAGGCTCGGTGCCTAATCACAAAAGGAAAAAAAAACTTAAAGCATGGCTGGTAGAATTAGGTTACATCAAGTTAGAAGAAAAGGTTTTTACGATATTGGAATAAATTTATAATTAAATAAAAATTTTAGGTTTATCTAAGTAGGTATATAAATAAACACAACAAACAAGACCTGTAGTGTATAATACATTACATCCTATAGGTACATAGAACTATAAAAATGTATGTATAATATATATGTGTATGATATGTATATAATAATATGTTTATATATATATATATAAGTATGTATATATCCTTGTAATATTATATTATTGTTATTTTTAACATATTGCTATGCAAAATCAAAATTATTAAAAATGTTAAATTTTTGGTGCAATGTTTGCTCGGCTGTGTAGTGGGATAGGCTGACTGCAGTAGTTCTCGACACGGGTCATCCTAGTGAGGACTGCTTCGCAAGGCTTACTATTTTTGATCTCTTTTCTGTTATGCGCTAGTTAAGGTGAAATCATTTAAGTTTATATAAGGTATCTTTTGTTTGAATAGCGTGTAAATAAATAAATAGTTAACATTACCTGCTCAAAACTTTGACGGGGTCAGAGTCATACTCTTTCAGCCCTGTGGAGGCCTCCTGCACAGCCTTGTAAAACAGATCCGTAGACAGCAGTATTACTCGGGACAACAGGCACAGTTGTACTGATACAACCATGGGTAGGTCATCGGTTTCTAGAAGAACGCTGTTAGAGAAATTAGGTATAAGTAAGTTTTCCTGAAACAGGGCATTAAATGTATCCATAATTTAAGCTCAAAAATCAACTGCCGTTTAATGTTCGATCATGCTCTGTGAAGCCCGGGTGGGAGAGGGTGCGCATATCAATGTGACTTAAACACAGAACGTCGTAAACGCATAAATTCAACCACGCAAAATTACAAAGAACAGTAAGGGTGGGTAGCACCATTTTATTTTAGCTTTAACAAACATTGACATTTCAGTTAAAGTACCGGGTAGGCAAAAAAAAATAGTTGTCATCATCATCAGCCAGAAGACGTCCACTGCTGAACATAGGCCTCCCCCTTTAACCTCCACACTGAATGACATCCTGCCATCTGCATCCACTGGATGCCCGCGACTCTCACAATGTCGTCGGTCCATCTAGTGGGAGGCCTACCTACGCTGCGTCTTCCGGTTCATGGTCTCAACTCAGGAACCTTCCTTCCCCATCGGTCCCCATAAATAGTAATGTAATTGTGTATGGAGTATTTACGTACCGATGATATGTTCCGTTATCTTTTTTTACATTTGTTTTGTTATTCTTGCAATTTTTCACAAAACATTTATCATTGTTACGGCTAGCGCAACTGTCGCATGAATGTGGGTCCAACTTGTCCCCGTATTGAGTCGGGACAAGTTAAGAATTGCCGCGATTAGCGCATCATTGTGGCATCTTTGTGTTTTTTGATCGAAGGTTAGGAGCATCCTAAATCAAAGCAAAACAGCTGAAAAGCATGTTATTTAATAGCCGTAACAGACGCATCAAACCACGAACCAAGAACCGCCGTCTGACCAACGGGAGAGACAGAGTGAGAACATTATTTCCCTATCTTTCTCTCTCGTTGGTTGAGGTGGTTGACGTCAGCCATGCTGGCTCGTCTGTTACGGCTACTAATATCATGTCTGCCAGAGGCGTTAGTTACTTACTGTATGACTCGAAGAAGTATCGGCCATATAACTTTAACCCCTAGCAGCGCGTTTCTCTCCGGCAAGTTGACGCTGACGGCTATTTCAGCCATTTTGAGCACGGTCACTTGTCCTTCTGTTCTCATATCAGCTAGCATGTCCTCCATTAAGGCTAAACATCGGCCGCCCGCGCCGGACAGGAATTCTTCAGGGCAGAGCAGAGTGTACGCTTGCATTATGTATACTACTATGCGGAGATGCTCTGATGATGTTTCTGAAAAGAATATCAAATGATTATTCATATAGTTTGTTGAAAATTTTATACATAAAAATGTCAGAACTGGACCAATTGAAATGGGACCACACGGGAAGCACCAGCTTACAAATAAAAAAAGAATCATCAAAATCGCTTCACCCAGTCGGAAGTTCCGAGGTAACCAACATTAAAAAATAAAAATAAAAAGAGGCGAATTGAGAACCTCTTCCTTTTTGGAAGTCGATAAAAAATTAACCTTATCTTACCTAGTATAGGGTACAGATTATCCGCTAGCTGCAATGTAGCTGGATCGGCGACCTGCGAAGTCTCCAATATAGCGAGCCATAATTCCAAAGCATCTTCTAGAAGGTAGACGTGCGCTGGTTCGGATAGCTTCGTAGATTCGTTGACGACGCTCAGTACCCAGGGTCGGATGGTGGGGGAACACTCACCTAATGCCTGAGAATAAGGTTGATAATGCGTTGAAAACATTTTTTGGATGGACATGTTTTACTTAACCGAAACCAACTCCCGAAATCGAAAACCAACTTTTATTAAAAAACCGGTTAAGTGCAAGTCAGGCTCGCGCACTGAGGGTTCCGTACCATAACAAAATATAATAATTATCAATTAAAAACCGACTTCAAAATTTGTTAAATGTGGCGTTTGGATTCGGTGAAAGAAATGATAAGGTCGTCCAAGTAACAAAATTACCAGTTATAACTTGGTAATGAACAGAAATTTATCACTGACTCACACTTGGCCATTATATATTATTTGTTGTTATATTTTAGAATGTGTACTATATTCACGCCAAGTTTGACGCTTGTACGTATAACCGTTTTTACATTAAAGCAATTACAAAAAATAAGTAAAAAAAAACTTTGTTGTACTTTTGTTTTTACTTTTTTTTTGTTAATCCGCCGTAACGTTACATATTTTATGAAAATTTCAACGGGCTATCTATTACGCTTCCCTAAAAACAAACCAGCTTTCAAATAAAAAAGAATCGTCAAAATCGGTTCACGCAGTCGAAAGTTCTGAGGTAACAAACATTAAAAAAATGTACAATCGAATGAGAACCTCTTCTTTTTTGGAAGACGGTTAAAAGAAATCAGCTGTTAGCCCCATATTACCTTGAGTAGGTGCACTAATGCGGACAGTGCAGCTGCCCGCAGCATGTTGTGGTGAGCGGCGTGATGCCACAGTTGCGGCAGATACGCGAACAATGCCGCAGTGCCGCCCCCGCGAGCAACACTCGCCCCCATACGCTCCATCACGTACGACACTACGTGGAGGACGTGCATTTTGGTATCACACTCTTCGGACTCCACCTGAATATCAAAAAAAATAAGTAATTCTAAAAACTAAAACTTGGTACATAAGAAGTAGTTATCTGCGCCGGGATCTACAAGAGTTCCTCTTGTCTATTTTTCTATCGGACTGCCAGAGCGGGCACGAAACATCGACACCGCTTTATTGTTGATATTCCGAAAACCCGTACGACGCGCACAAACATTGTTAGAAGACTTAAAATAACAAAACCGTTCGAGATAGTGTAAAGAAAAACAATCGTCGATTATGCTCCTCAGCGCTTGAGCAGCTAGAAATTTAACTAGTTTTTTTTTATTTACTTACCAGCAATTCATAAAGCGCTGCAATCGCATGATGGGCGTACGGTGTGAACTGTTCGACGTCAAAGTTGAAATCGTCGATCGTGCTTCTCAGCGCTTCAGCGGCTGCCAGTTTTACTGCAGCATCTTCGTCAGCGCTTGAAAGAGGTTCCAGTAAAGCGGCGTAGATTGCAGGCCGGAGAGATCGGGATGCGCGGACGCCGCACCATTGACCTGCAATGTAAACCATAACAAAAATTGGGTAATACGTTTTTTTTTTTCACTATTGCACGCCCCGCTTTCTAACTCCTGTATTAATCGTCTCCATCATAAGGTTGTCTGGAAGAGAAGATTAAACTCACCAATAAGTTGACAGACTCGTCTTCTAATTATCCTATAGTTGTTGTCTTTGATTTTCAGCTCTTGACTCAGCACTTTGGTAAACCATTCGTCGAAATCAATCTGGAACAAAACATATAAAAGGTCAAGGGTTTGATCTATTTGACCATTATACTATAGACATTATTTATTTTATTTTTTATTTATTTATTTATTAAAAAACATTTATAACACCATTACAGATATACCAAAGCGATGCTATAACAACTGTACATATAATAAACTTTTAAATATTCTATAAAAAAATATTTAAAAAAAACATATTTTACAATTATTTTTTTTTTGCGTCAAACATAGATTTCGCTGAGAGTATACTTTTCACAAATTTTGTGAGCCGTTTCTATGAGCTCTGCCAGGCCACAAGTAAAAATATCTGTACCGTCTGAAACTAGATTTAGCAACTTATTATATTATACAGTAATCCGTGGTCAACGACGCTGTTATCACAACTAGCTAAATTTGTTTCCTTACTTCTCTAGTTTTATATTATCTTGTATACTGTTTGTTGATCCTTAAATAAATTGAAAAAAAAAAACTATCAGTATGGTAGTGAAACGTGAGACTTAACTCAGAAAAAATGTGTATACCGTCAAGCCTGGCGCACTCCGCACTTTAGTTATGAAGCTACAAGTAGTAGTCTTGTCGGACTAGCTGTGCCCGCTGCCGCGCGACAGACAGAGATAACGCGACAAGAGTTACGCGATAGACAGAGAGGCAACTTGTAGGTTAATATAGCTGTAGGTAGTTAGCGCTCGCACGTCCTGAATTGCACTTTATTGTGTAGTAGCAAAAGTCACTACTTATTTAAATGATTTTGCGGAGTGAATCTTCTGTACTTGTACTTATATGTATTCTGTGATACCGTCTAAGTTACTATAATGAATACGCTGAACTTTTTTTTGTGACCATGGATCCTTTAGTCGGAATAAAAATAAGGTTTACAAGGCATTCACATCATCAGCCAGTAAACGTACACTGCTGAACAGAGGCCATCAAACATGTGGTCAATTATTCTACTTACATCATCATACAAGTCGAACGCGGCGAGTCCGACCGCGTTGTATATCGCGTCCTTGTTCAGTATTGCGGGTAGATCGTCAACCGCTATTTGTTGGTGTTGCACGGACGCTAGCAATCGGACCAGTTCCGGGCCAACCACGTCACGGAACGGGAATAGCTCTCTGAATAACGCTTCGGTGCATGGCTGCAACAATAAACAAATTGTAACTACTATGGACTATACTTGGTTACACGGAAATAGTTTGTGTGTGGGTGTGGGTGTGTGGCGTAGTGTGTGTGTGTGTGTATGCGTGTGTGTATGTGAGTGTGTGCGTGTGCTGGTGTGTGCGTGTTTGTGTAAGTGTGTGTGTGTGTGGTTGTGCGTGTGTGAGAGAGAGAGTACAATGATCTCCTTTGGGCTTAGTACAGGGTATATGAGTAACCCTATTTAATGTGACCTCAATTGCTTCAAAGTACTTAGTATTGTTGTAGGTACCCATGCGGCGTGACTACTTACCATCAGGTGGCCCGTCGCTTGTTTGTCTACTGTTACAATAAAAAAATAAAAAAATTGCGGTACGAACCGCGAGGCGCTGCTAGTTTTTCATATAGGTAAGTATGATACTAGCATATCATATCACATACTCTAAGGCTATATTTCCAGGACTCCCCCGCCTCGTCCGTAGCAAAAGTCTCCGGTTCCGCGTCCCAAAGCGCCAAGTCGTCAGCACTCAGCAGGAAGTAGTGTGTGACTAAGTGCCGACACATGTGGCTTACTGTGTTCCCGTCTAGGACTTCTGTCTTAGCACGGTGCGCTTCCAGCGTCACTGTGGACAAGTATACATTAAATTTTAATTGAGCTAACAATCTTAAAACGGCTGAACAGATTTTCGTGAATCTTAGCTAAGAATATAGATCAAGTCACCTATCAAACAATAAAAATTACTTGGTAAATCAAAATCGGGTCAGACGTTTGGGAGCTACGATGCCACACATAGATACACATTTTAAACTTATAACTTTAAAATATGGATCAAACTGAGAACCTCCCTCCATTTTAAAATATTGGATCAAACTCATAACCTCTCTCCATTTAAAAAATTAAAAATATGGATCGAACTGAGAGCCTCCCTCCATTTTAAAATATTGGATCAAACTCATAACCTCTCTCCATTTAAAAAACTAAAAATATGGATTGAAATGAGAACCTTCCTCCATTTAAAAAAATTGGATTAAACCCATAACCTCTTTTCATAAAAAAAAATAAAAAATATGGATTGAACTGAGATCCATTCTCGTGAAAAAATTACAAATACGAATCGAACTGAGATCACTCTCCGTTTAAAACTCTTCATTTAAAAAATTACAAATACGGCTCTCCATTTTTTAAGTCAGTTACAGTATTTACTTACTCTCTCTAGAATCCTTCACGAGCTCACAGTTTGTTGGCTTATACTCCAAACACTGCAGGATACACTTTACAATATTCAAACACTGTATGGTGAAACGTTCGTATATCAAAGCCATTCCGGGCTCTGTGAAACAGTAATAGAGTGCAAATTCCAACGACGGCCGTATCAGAGGTACGTAGGAAAACGGGTGATGGCTTAGGACTCCAAGAGCCACTTTCGTGAGGTGGATGATGAACTTTTCGCAGAGTTCTAATGGGTAAATGCCACGACCTTTTAAGAGCTTCCCTGAAAAAGAAATAAAAATTAAGACGATCATACAATGCCGCTTGCCTAAAGTGGGACTGGGCCGGTCATGTCAGACGAATGTCAGAGGATCGTTGGACCAACACCACAACACAGTGGCTTCCACAGGATGGCAAACGACCTCCCGGACGGCCCAGACGGAGATGGAGGGATCAACTGGACATCTACTTAAAAAATTTGCCCAAAACAGAGACGAATGGAAGGAGGGAAGGGAGGCCTTTGCCATGCAGTGGGACGATACAGGCTAATCACACTAATATCATATATATGAAAGTTTGGATGGATGGATGGATGTATGGATGGATGGATGTTTGTTACTCAATCACGCAGAAACGGTTGGATGGATTTGGATGAAATTTGTAATATACATTTCTTATGTCCTGGATTAACATTTTCATCATCATCGATTTTCATCACCACGCGGGTGATACCGCGGGGCGCAGCTAGTATCATAGGTGTGAAAGTTTGGATGGATGGATGTTTGTTACTCAATCACGCAGAAACGGCTGGATGGATTTCGATGAAATGATTATGTTCTGGATTAACACATAGGCTACTTTTCATCATCATCATCATCACCGATTTTCATCACCACGCGGGCGAAACCGCGGGGCGCAGCTAGTAATCCATAAGGCAAACTTACTGCACTCCAAACTGGTCTTAGCGCGGTCGAAAACAACATTCAAGAACGCCACAGCATCCTGACTCTCGTGTGCTTTTTTGAACCCAAACATTGTCAGTTTCCTCAACACCCGTAGACAAAGGAGTGCCTTCTCTAAGTTTTCCGTGATCAGCTCCGTCGCTGCTCCCTCCTGAATGTGACGGAGAAAGATATCGGTGTTCTCATGCCAGAGATTCAAGATGAAAGGGTACACTGCATTTGTTAATTCCTGAAATAAGCAAAGAAAAATAATGATGTATATCCAACACCGAACAGCTAAAGACAAAGCATGTGGTGTGTACATCTGTGGAAATCTGAGCCCTATTCATCATAATTTCAGTCATGTTCCCAGTGCTGGGACTCAGGCCTTCTCCCATCATGCTGACCCAGTGCATGTTGGTGAGTGTCATATGTCTTTGAACTTTGAGATTCTTGGATATACCGGTCTCCTCACGATATTTACCTTCACCGTTTTTTTAACAAAGGCATCGAAACTGCACATAATTTATTTAGGTACTAAACAATAGTCATTGCTGCAGAGCCAAGGTTCGAACCAGGTGCCGTCAGATTTTAAAGCGCATATCATACCGCTCGACCACCATCGCTCTATTCACACATCATCGCAATAAATCGCTTGAAGGCCTGAGTCCCAGCTGCAGTGGGAACATGATTGGCTGAAATGACAATGATTACATGGCTGGCTGTCGACTACTGTAATCAACTAGCCTAGTAGAACGGCTGGTCAAATGGCCAGTTGTAATGGCCCATAACACCACCGTCATATTAGCAACTACGATTTCCTCCTAATAAACGTCAAGTCTTCAATCTCATACCTGGAAAGTCTTCCGATCGCCAATGAGCCTCTTGGAAGCCATGGCCTTTACAAGGTGGTGGAATATCAGCAAAGACCGGTGCTGGATGAGAGGCTGCGGTGCTTTTAGTGCGCCCATCAGACCAGGAACTAAGCTTGGCCAGTTTGCTGGGCAGTCGAACCTGATTAATGAATACTGGTGTTAATTTAACATTACACATTACCTATTGATCAATGTAGAATACTGATAATTATAGTACACTGTACAATAACTCAATTTATATATGGTTAGGTTAGACTTAGACTGCTGCTACACACTTTCAGCATAACCCTGAATAATACTTACCTAGCAATTTTGGAGATCAGCACGGCTTCCTGTGTAGCAATTTGGGCGACCGGCTCACTCAACACACTTTGGTTAAGAAGGCCCTGCCGAAGCTTTTCCTTCTCTTCATCAGAGATAGCATTTGGTGCATTCTTCCGCCAATAGCGGTCAACACCGTTCTTGAAACACATCACCGCAAGCCACCGCACATTGCTGTCTATGGAATGGTTTGATAGAACATTCTGTGAAAAGAAATTATTGCATGGATTTTCCTATTGAGCAATTGCCAATGTTTATGTTCACTAATGTTCTCTGTTTAATGTTGTCTGTTACTGTTAGGTCGTCCTTTAATCACGGTAGGTTAACAGGGGGATCATGTTTGGGCGATTCATGTCATCAAATCCTTAGCATAGTGCTTAAAACCTTCAAATAATACTGAATTCAAAATTTTATTGATATCATGGTTTAATTTATGACAATTTATGTCACTAAAACAGATTGTTTTACACACACAAAATGTTTAAGATATTCTTCATTAAAAAATACATGAGATATTAGGAGGGTTTGCCCTCCTCCCCGTCACGACATATCACCAAGAGGGATAAGGGATAAAAAATTGGGCATAAACACCTCACATGATTAAGGGCCTATTTTTGAATGACAAATGCTTACAAACAGAAATTTTGGCATTCTAATTTTATCAAATAGAAAGATATAAGAGAAAATTTGATTCCTGTAACAAATAGATTTGAATTTTTTATTGAAAAAACGGGCTTCAAATTTTCAAAAAACTCTGTATATATCAACTTAATACCTCTAATTTACAAAAGTAGGTTTTCGTAAAGCTCTGAGGGAATGTTTGAGAGTGGATTTCATTAAATTACTAATATAAAATAAAAACTTTTGATTTACTTGTTTTATATTCGTCTTGACATATACAGCTTTATTTTTTAGTTTTATGCCCAATAACATCGACAAACTAAGTACGTTACATCCATGCCGATAATCAAGATATCAAAATTTTTACCATGCATTTTGTAATATGGCTCCCTAAAGGACGACCTCTCACAGTACATGCTTATTAATAGCAGTTCATACTAACTTCAAAAAGGATATTGATCTGGGACCTAATTCTGTAACTTTAGTGGCAATTGTTATTGCAAACTAATCACATATCACATAATAAACTTGTGCCAGCTTACTCACATCATGCGAGCGAGAAGAACAGCAGACAAACACCATGAAATAAGGCCCCAGTTCAAAATTGTTGAAGATATATGCTATATGCTCTTAGTCAGAAACCTTACAAAGAAAGATTAAAAGCTATGCGGCTTCTTTCTCTGAAATAAAGATGGCTGCGTAGACACAAAGCCAAAATGAAGGTATTGCGTTTATGTATGTATTTGTTTGTTTCTACCCACAGCCTAAATGCTTCCACCAATTCTGATACATGAGATGTCGATAGATTCCTATAAAGAAACTTTTAGTCATATAGGTAGTCAGTTCTAAACATCAACTGACCAGAAGTACAGAGTAGAAGCCTGGTTCCTTCTCCCATTCTTGAAGCTGCTTCTCAGCTGGCTTCAAAACCTCTGTGTCCTGGCTGGTGGCCCGGTTCAAGGTCTCCAGCACCAGAGCATAGATGTTTGGATCCATGGTGGTTATCTAAGAAAATAAGAAACTTAGGTTAGACAGCTACCTTGTTTTTCATCCTCATTTAGGCTAAGTTTGCACTCTAGCTCTACCTACTTATAAGCATTAATTAAGACCATACATGTAACACACTTTAACAATAAATATTATCTGAATCTGAATCTAGCATCTAGCCGCGTTACGGACAGCCATCCGGCTGGTTGCTGGACGCAGTTGCAATTGGCTAACCGGATGGCAGCTAACCGTAATCAAAATGTGCGGTGAGAAACTGTCGTTGTTTGTTCAACCCATTTCCAAGATGGATGACGAACAAATCGTGACTATTTATTTATATATTTACAAGTCATAAAGGTACTGGATGCATCTTTATTTGCAAACATGAGAAGACACTAAGCAGGCATTAAGAAATATTTTTCGAAGTGCTAAAAAAGTATGAAGATAGAGTATTATCCTAGAAAAGGAAGAATTCTGGTGGCCTGAATTTGCGCGAGTTTCGGTATTTGAAAACTATCTAAACTTGTACTAAGGGTACAGATCAGTTCAAAGGTACCAAATTATTATATTGTCATCTGGATTGTATAATACCTGCAAAGTTTCAAATCAATACGACAGTTAGAAGTGGGTTAAAATCTACCTACAAGCTTTGATTACATTGTTAGTTAGGTGATGCTAAATATAACTGTGTTAATAAAACAATGTATACATTCAACAACAGCTGTCAGACCTAAAATAACTTAGACCAAGTTTATGATCAAGGTAAAGGTAAGTTTACTGAAAAGCTACCACCAATCAACCTCTCTCACCTCGGTATAATCAATCTCATCAGTTGTTGTGGTTAGAGTTATGACATGAAACAATGAAATACTAGGTAGTGTAAACCTGATCATTGGATACATGAAACGTGACCATTAAGCACGAATATTTTCGACTATTAAAGTGTTTGGGCGCCGTGTAGTCGAGTTAGTCGCTTGTGAAGGCTTGCATAACATAATCAATACTAAATCAATATCCAAACTCTGAAACTACGTTCTAACTGATTATGCAACTAGTAAGCTACATTAAAGAAAATTATGAAGAGTAGAAGAAGGTTTTTGTTCGCATAATAATATAGTAGTAGTATCGAAAACATTTAAAAGTCTTCCCAGTTATTTTTATTGACGGAAATCCAATCGGGCAGAGATATTTCTGCAATTTGTTCAAAGAAACGTACGAATACTTTATCATAATACCGCTTACAGGTCATAGAACTAGTTGCAGAAATATTTATAGAAATAAATGCAGTAAACTTACTTTTCACCCTGAAAAACCAAAGGGCATAACATAACCTCTAACTTTGTGCGTAGGACGCTTACAGAACTCAAAAATTGTGAGCAAATTATCTAGTATTCTAGTAATGACACGAATTTTGAATAAAACTGAGACAATTTCACAAGTTTACAACTAAAATCATTGCAAAGATTTTTTACCGATAGAGCAAAAACCAAAAACACCATGGATGAAATTCTAATTTCTGATCAATCAATTTAAAGTTTGAAACGTCAAGTCAGTCAGCTGTCAACTGTCAACGTCTGTCACTTCAAATCTTTTTTTTTTCTCCTATAGAGGCTAATAGCTAACCAAACTCCCAAACGGTTTAGGGGTTTAACCAAGTTTTGATTTATTGTGGCACGACTCGGCATAAAAGAGCATCATGTCGTTTGCCGTCACGGCATATGAGTTGTTTTTACTGCCAAGGCAATTCGGTAGGTTTAGGTAAAATTATTTTTGCTAGGACATTTTTTTTTTCAACTAGCGGGGCTAGCATGCCCACCGTGACAGGGTTTTGTCGACTCTTTTTGTCGTGCCAAAGCGTAGTAGTAGTAGGTAGCATGTCAAACCGTAGGCACATTGTCGCGTTTATCTCGACAAGGTGACGACAGGATTTTGTCGCGGTGCGCATGCTAGCCCTGCAGATAGTTCTCTACGTATTGTCAATTTTAGGTTTTAGGATTCGAAGCTTAAAACGCCAAGGTTGCACTCCGGGCGGGCGCTCAGAAATAATCAAAGTCCAGTAAACTCCGAACGCAGCCCTACAAAAGCCAGCTCTTGGCAACATTATTATTCTGTCTGAGGTTCTTCCGTTTCGCTAAGATAAGAGTGCGGATATCTCAGAAAAAGGACTAAAGATCTGTGGACTAAAGCAAAGATAGTTTTTAAAACGCCTTGCTTAAAAGAATTTAACATGTTACATTCTTTGCTCATATATGCCAAAATAGTTGTTACCAGAACGAAACAGATATTATTTATTTTTGATAGGACGGCAAATTGCAGGGTTATATACACGTTATATACAATATATCAATATACAATAAGGACCTGTAAAAGGTTCCAAAGGCTACATTCTATCTGACAGACGGCCTTGTACGCTTTGTAAATCACGTGACGGAAATTCACGAAATATCTAATATTTATTTTTCTGTGACGTATATTTTATTATTTGGTTCTTATTAAATTAAGACAGGGATATACTTCTTTATAAAATGTCAGCTATAGTGATATTTTTAATCATAACAAAAAAAGGTCCTCAAATAAATTATAGATTTATAAAAACATTAAAATTAGATTTAAAAAAAATCAATTGAAAGAATAAAAAGAACATTATTCAACCTTTTGAGCAAACTTTTCAACGGAGTATACATGTACTATGTACTAGTTGGTTGTGTATAATCAGTTTAAACTAGCTTATCTGCTAATAAAGATAATATAATTATGTTGAATTATTATTACCGAAGTAAATATAATCATCATTAAGCTATCAAACTTTTTTTATCTTTTGTTGATAATATTCACTGTACCCGAGTAAACAAAAACTCGGTAAAAATCGAACTTCACAAAGATTTATAGACATCAAATATAAAACTGGTGGGACTAATCACTGAAGTGAGATTTTTTCGTTTAGTTCTCTTTTTTGTGGGACTAATACAATGGCATGGGAGAAAAGGGTGACAGTGAATTTGAACAGTGATTCTACAGGATGTTTTTACACTGGTGATATAGTCACTGGAACTGTTACTCTAGATATAGACAAAGATCTGAAAATTGAATGTAAGTGTATTACTGCCACAAACAAGCGTTGCTTTGCAACATTACTTTTATACAAATAAACTATTCTTGTACAAGGTTTCAAAATGCCTAACTACCTTCATTCATACTTATCTGCCTATATTATTACTTTGACAATTAAAAAAAATATATTTTTTGCAGCGATCAACTTAGAAATAGTAGGAACAAGTAAAGCGCAATGGAGCAGAGCCATGCCAACTATGCCATATATAAAAATTTACTCTGAGAAGAAAAAAAACCTTTTTGTGAATATTACGGATATTTTTGGAAGTTACAGACGCGGTAAGTTTTTATTCAGCAAAATTATAAAATCCAATAAAAACTGACTATGAATGTATGCATCATACATGTGTGACTATTAAAGTCATACGTGCATGACTGCATGTATGACTTTAATACTGTAATAAAATTTCAATTAAAAATTCAAAAATATTTTTAGGTAAGAAAATACCAGCGGGAGTTTACATTTACCCTTTCCACTTTGCTCTGCCTGAAGATTTACCATCGACATATAAAAGTTCTATTGCAAAGGTTCATTACTGTATCATCATAAAAAGTAAACCAAAGTACGTTATGAGAAAAGTTGTCTCATTTAAAGTTTTAGGAACCGTTAATATTAACAATCTGGATGAAATGCTGGTTAGTATTTGTGTAAAAGACAGATACTTATGTAAATACATAATACATATTCAAATGGTCTGTACAGTTCTTAATCATATTAGTTATGTGTACTTATTTCTAATTTTAGACTCCATGTGTATACGAGATTAACAGAATATTTAAACGCATCCCAGGAAAAGTTGCAGTATATGTCAGAACATATAAAGGAATTGCTTCCAAACAAACCATTCCATTTGAGGTGACACTAATGAATGAAAAAAAGATAAGGATATCTGAATTCAATATTACACTAGTTCAAGTAAGTCCTAACTACAGACCTATATCAAGTTAGATGGCACCAGTTCTTTTACCTTGCGTATCTGTTTCCCTTGACAAAGATCTGTGTTCCAACAATAAAAAAAAAAGTTTATTGGAATACACTCTGTACTGCATTTTAACATTTTATTGGAGACTTCATGTACATTATTGTATTCCTGCAATATAATGATTGCTATTAACTTCATATACAACATACAACCCAAAGGAAGATAATGAAGGTACAACTATAGAAAAGGTACCTATATTTTTACAGAAGCTACAGTACACAGTATCGTCTGGATACGCTATTGAGGAAAAGAAAATGTCAAAAATAACTCAAGATGTTGGAAAAGCAATGTCAGGGTTTTATATTTTAAAAATGGAAATTCCTCAAGTGACTCCTTCAAGTATTCATATATCTGAACCAATGATAGATATATCTTACGCATTTAGAGTAAGTAACATTTTGCGTTAATTCAACCAAAGTATGCTTACATAATATCCAATAACATAATATGATATTCACAAGCAGTTACCTGCTGTATTAGGAAGGTATCACGTATCACATAATGACCCTGATTGGGTATGGCACCAAGTTGTGGAGCTGTTTTAATTAAGATCAGAAGATAACCTATATTAATTAAGATCAATTTATACTATTGCCGGAGCATGATGCCATATAGTTGAGCCATGAGAATGCATACTCGTATAAGGCGGTTAAATCTGTATCTTAGATATCTTAGTTCCTCGGCGTATCTACCTTGTGATTAAAAAATAAACATAAATCGTTATGATAAATGCTGTGATGAATACACCAATAGTTTTCTAACCGTTTAAATTGTTTTCAGGTGGAAGTTTGTTTTCCTTTTCATTTTAATCTCTACGAAGACATACCAGTTACTGTGGCGACAGTACCTGTAATTCATTATGATTTTTAACAACTACTTAAAGTCTATTTTTCATCTGCATGAAGAGTAGCGGTACGTACCTATGTGGTTCGTCTCTTGAATTTTATTAAAATCATAAATTTTCTTTTTTGAGGTTATATTTTACTAGTGTATTTAGCAATATAATCAAGTCATAATTGATTCAGTAAAATTGATCGTAGTAAAAGTTTTGCACGTCAATTGCCTAGTTTTATTTTATATTACCCACGTTTACACAGTATTTTTCTCAGAATATATAATTATTATATTATTATAGTAGTACTGTATGTCAATGCCCTAATTTTTTACCCTGGATAGGGTGAAGCCATCTCATTCTTGCAGTGCAGTGTGTGTAGCTTGGCCAAGGACTTTATTAACTAAAACCTAGGTTTTACAACGTCCTTGGGCTTGGCTTCGCCAAATAATAAGTATTGACATGTAAAGTCAGAAGCCAAGTTTTTTATCGTTTATGTTTTAACGAGAATGTCGGTCACTAAAATGAGTACAACACTCAAAAACGCTAACGTATTTTTAGTAATGGCAACATTAGTGCTGCCCTCTTGCGCGTAGCTATAGAAACACTAACAAAATTAGGGTCAAAAACCTTTTTTTTAAATTTGTTATCATTTAATGCTAAATGTAATCAATTATTATTATCTGTATAATGTGGGATTAAATTGATTTATTCCTTAATGTTATAAAAATTGTGGTAGAAATGCTTTTATAAATTAATAATCTATTTGTTGTGTATATGACTACTTCCGTCTTCCATGACAATTTTTTAAGAGAGCGGAAATGGTTGGTCCGCCATAATCATTCGTGTGGGTCTGTGCTTGTGTGGTTTGGGTGTCTTTACCGGTGCCAACCATTATTTTTAATTAGTAATAAGTTATGCGTATGAACCCAGACATGGACGATGATGAGAAGGGGTGAGTGTATTCTAATTTATATTATTTTCGCTAAATTTCCATCCCCAATGTGCCACCTCTATTAGGTCAACCAAACTGGCATGTTCGCTTCGTTGGTGAGTCGCATTTCACGGATAGCCCGCGAGGCCCTGAAAGCATTTGTTCTCAATTATGGCTTTTTATGATCCCATGGATAAAACCATCATTCTGATGTCTGATGACGTGCGTCACCCGTAACCTGATTGTTACGGGCCGCGAATTCTCAATTACCCTTTTACTTTAGACCGGCTAGCGGACACCGACCCCAAGCTTCGCCGCGCGACTTGCGTGGTACGATCATGGCAGCTATTACTTTCCCGTGATTCGATCCTCTGATCCTTGTCAACAAAATGTAGCTGAGATGCCACTGAAGCGGTTTATGTAACTGTTCCGCGAACAATAACCGTGATTTAGATGCGTCGCAATATTGTAAAATTAACCTTTCTGTGACTAATCGTTGCTTTCTCTTATCGGTGATTTTGCCGTAAGGTTTTGTTGGCGTCGTGTTGGATGTAGCTCCAAATGTCAAGATAGAACATTACAATTCGAAGAATTTATTTCGCAAAAGAGGTTATTAGATCAACGATCGGATTGCCGCGTAGCTTGCTCTCATTTACTTACAAGACGAAACGTGCTGATTCATTTGCATATTGGTTAGGTACATACGTCGACGGAAAATTGTTACAACCATATTTTTTCAAAAACATGTTTGATGTGTATTTTCGTATTACGCGCGTACTAGGTTTCGACTGATATACCTACTATATAACATTTACATACCTACATATTTACTAATACGTAGGTAAAGAATAGCTTCATTAATTTATATGAGACCATTAATTAAGGTTTAGTCTTCTAATCATTCATTTGATAGACAAGCTTGGTTCTAAAACAATAAAAATTGCAAAAAAAGCAGCATTATTTAAATCAGTGCTCTCAAACTAAACTCAAGCATAAAACAAGCCACATAAGTACCTACCTATCTATTCATGCAATATGTTATTTAAAACACTAAAAACCCACCTCGTGATGACGGATAAAATTAATGTCCCAAACAAGTCTGTTGAAACATCAAAATTATCATTAGGTACTTGGCCATAAGTACTGGAAGCATGGCCAATATGGAGACTAGCAAAAAGTGAATGTTACTTTCACCTCTAGTAATTGCGCTTACAAAGCACAGCCTTAATGCAATTTTTGTAGGTACTTTTTGTATAATATTATGTGAGAGGTTACTAAGAAAAAGTTAACTTCCAAGTTTTACTACACATGGAAAAAAATGTAGGTAGAAAAGATAAAGTCTGAATCATTGAATTTATTGCTTATCAATCCTTAGAATTGACTTGTCAAAAACATGTTTTTATTTTAGTAGTCCTTACATTGTTACCCGCAAAGGTGGTAAGCCAAAAGGAACTATTTTGAATGAAAAACTTTAAATATGGGATATGGGAAAACCCAGACATCGCGAAAAATATATAATAATATAGTTGTGGTATATAACTAGTGCTTACCTTCAGTATTTTGTCATTTAATATTGTGATGAGGGTACCCACATTATAGTAATAAAGTTAGTTTGTTTTCGACTCAACTTAATGGCGTTTACTTTAATAGTAGTGATCATCTTTATTTTGCATAAGGATAAGTACCTACAAACAAATAATTGAATCCACTGGCTCCGAACTAAAAAACTGAAAAACTAAAAAACTGTTTTGTTAGCCAGTGGCTTCTCCCAGTGTTTATGTATTAAATATAAGGTATGCCTAAAATTAAGATATAAAAAAAAATATTTTGATTAATATTTTGAAAATAAAAATAATTAAGTAAAATTCATTAATTACTTAATAGAAAATTATCGAACACAATTTTTTTATATTTTTTTTTGCATAATAGGGCATCCTCCAAACTTTGCAAACTGTCTGGTTCAGTGTCAAATTTCACATCAACAGCTTTTATAGTTCCTGAGAAAATCGCTAGTGACATATACAGATGGACTGACAGACACCAGTCTCGCCATAACTTTTATCTGACTTCAAAATAGGAGCCTTCTTTATTCAATCATATTTTTTGGGGTTATATTAGGTACACAATATTTCTGCCAATTATGATCCAATTGTAATAAAAAAAATTGCCAAATAGGTTATTATATTGAGGGTAGTCCCATTTGTATTTGAAGAAAATACTCGACCTTTATGGGTGGTAAATTTCGGTTTCAGAATTTTATTAATCTCATAAGAACAATTTAACATTCACTTACTGAGATTACACATTAAACTTAGTAATTAGGCGATGAATCATGTTTATTAGCTGAAGTAATGTTTTAATTAATAAAATTGTGGTACAGAATAGGGATTTCAGAATTCAGAGCATTGTACTGCAGTTAGTTTAATTAGACAGTTTTTAATTTCGTTTACTTAGCTTAGATGATATATTTTTTCAGTTATTTTGTTTTAAAAACCAAACTACTAAACCGATTTTAAGGAAATTTATATGAGACCACCTCTGAAGCAATGGCCTAGCAAACAAAAAAGGAATCATCAAAATCAATTCATAATTGGCGAGAAATCGGTGAACATACATAATAAAAAGAACAGTGGAACATAGAACCCAAATTTTTTGAAATCAGTTAAAAATGTCAGTTTTTAGGGTTCCACACCCAAAGGGTGTGAACGGGAGTGAACCTATAACTAAACATATTCTGTGTCTGTCTGTCCTACCTTTTAACGGCTGTATAGAGTAACGTGTGTATGTAAGATATGGAACCCTCAGTGCACGAGCCCAACTCGCACTTAGCTGGTTTATTGTTTAGTTTATTCGCTGTTAAAAAATAATATTTTTAACAGCATATTAAGTAAAATTTTATGTTGGTATGTAAATTTTATAAAGTAGGCATTATAGGTACTTTGTTACTTTAATCTGTCGACTTTTCAAACTGTTGCATACTTGACACAGATTGGAGTTGGCATTTTTAAATGTTGCAACTTAAAATGCAATGTCGCTTAAAATGCAGTTTATTTTTATACCCTCTTTTTAAATATTGTTAGACTAGAACTTATGAATATACAATTAAAAACAATACAATAGCCAATTTATTTACATAACTTGCATAAATATCTTTTACACTTTTACAAAATGGTCCCTCAATTCAGTGTGTCTTTTAACATAGGCCTCGTCCATCTGTCTCCATTGCCACTCATCTGCCACTCTTAACCAGTATGGCCCCAGGATCCAACAAAACGTAGACATAATTTATTTGTGGAAAAAAAACCAATATCTGCTTGATTGCCACCTATGGAATAAAAAAAATAGAGATTAAAACAATAAAAATTTAAAATTAAATTAAACTAGAGCTTATCATATATTTTTTTGTCACTGGAAAATAGGAATAATGAATATAGATAAGATAACAAATATTATTACTAGAAGACTAGTCGACCATCCCGGCTTTGCATGGGTGTAAGCTCGGCCTTCGGCCTCGCTACAAAATATAATATAGCCTATGTCACCCGGGAATAGTGTAGCTTCCCAACAGTGAAAGAATTTTTAAAATCGGTTCAATAGTTTCGGAGCCTATTCAATGCAAACAAACAAACAAATCTTTCCTCTTTATAATATTAGTATAGAAAAACAAATACTCTCCTGCAAAATGTAGTATATAATAATAATAAAAACGCAGGGGCGGCTTTATGGCGAGCCGTCGGTGAGTGGCGACACCGCGTACCCCGATTCCATGGGACTAGATGAGACCCCTGACCCCTGGCTTGGGGTGGAAACTGCAAGAGCTAAGAACCTAAGCTCCAGGGTGGAAGTGTTAAAGGGCATAACGCCGCGAGTAGCTCTTAGTGAAAGTGCAGCACACCTCTCTACACCCTAAGCCACCTACGCCGATGTTGCCCCTCCGGTGCCAAGATACGGCAGCCTTTATGGGGGGCAAGTCATCACCTGCCTAAATATAGTTTTAGATGAGACAGGATAAGGCAGGTGCCGTTTCTCATTCTATAGATCTGTTATTCCATCCACAAGTTGTTCACCTCAATAGCCCAGTCTTTTTTAATCCTATACTGTACAATAGTTTCATATTCCTTTTTATACATATTTCATAGTTGCATGTATTTTTTATATTCAAAAGGGCCTCTTGGTGTTGGCTTCGGCTCCACCAATGCCCACCAAATGTCCGGGCTAGACCCGAGAATTTAGTGAAATAAAGAGAGATAATAAATAATAAACTTTATTGTTCAATCATAATAGGTACATTGACCAAATATACTTAATATTATTACAAATTTAGGAATCTCTTATTTAAACTAATGATGCAATTGAACATTGCGCTTCTTTATATAATTTAACACTTGTGCTAATAACAGTAGTTGATGTAAATACCAAGTAGGTACATACATGTGATAAAATATTTCATGGCTTACTAACTTAAACGTCTTAAAATCATGTTTCTAGTCTTTTGAAATTAAACCTTAAAAAAGAAAGAGGGTATATTTTTTTGCCAAAAATTTGTAAAACATAGACGATGAGGTTGGTTCATGGCTGAGCACCAACTCCTAACTAGGTCTTCTAGGTAGGTTTATGTCTTTCTGTTTGAAGAAGAATGACACTTTGCATTTCAAACTATGACGAGCGATGAAGGCTATCAAAAGTAATAATTATAGAAACCGACAAACATAAATACATACAAAAACATAACTCTCCATCTGGGCAGTTGAGTAAAAAAAGCAAGTTGTATTCAATGACCTAAAAACCTAGTTTAGAGTTATCAGTTAAAATGTATAACCAATAAGTTCATAGTAAGTGATAACACACTGATTTAGCATTACTATTATATCCACTTAACATTGCAGTTCGATACCACCTATTAAATAAAACTGCAAGCTTGCATACAACTGTTACCATTAGAATCATCATCATCAGCCAGAAGACGTCCACTGCTGAACATAGGCCTCCCCCTTTAACATCCACACTGAACGACATCCTGCCATCTGCATCCACTGGATGCCCGCGACTCACAATGTCGTCGGTCCATCTAGTAGGAGGCCCACGTACGCTGCGTCTTCCGGATCGCGGTCTCCACTCAAGAACCTTTCTTCCCCATCGGTTATCAGTTCTCCATTAGAATAATCCTAACTAATATTATAAAAGCGAAAGTCACTCTGTCTGCCTGGATGTTTATTCGCTTTTCACTACTAAACGGCTAGGCCAATCTTAACGAAATTTAGCTGGAAGATAGTGTGCATCATGAGGATGGACATAGGGTACTTTATCCCTAAAAATGCGGAAAAAATGGAAAATCGCGGGTAACACCGCGAGATTCAACTAGTTTTCTTATAAATTATTCCATTAAAATCTTGATTCTTTTAAACTTAACTAAAAATAACTAAAATATCATGAAATAAAAAGTATTCAATTAAAATTTTGAATTTTCTGTTACATTTAAATAAATAAATATAAAATAATAATGTCTTACCTCATACCATAGACCAACTCGGGAACTCGTGTAATAGCTCAGAATTTTCAATCCTATACTGTTCAATAGTTTCATATTCCTTTTCACACATTCCGTTATTGTATTCTATATTAATAGGGCCTCTAGGTGTTAGCTTCGGCCCCACCAATGCCTCAAAAGTCCGGGAACCACCCAAGTTTTTTTTTAAATGTCACTGGTATTGGCTGTTCCCTCCTCTAGCTAGCCCGCTTGCACATTTCCACATTATTGAACATGTAAAATCAAACAAACATACATTTCTTTGTAGCGTTATGATAGTCACCAAAACTTGGTTTTGTCACTGTTTGCAAATTCAGTTAGGGATTTCATGTACCTTCAATAATGTGAAAATGCGCTAGTGAGAGAACTGCTGGCGAGAAGAGCCGCCTTAATTACTTTATTCACCATTTTTTTAATTCATTTAATTTGGAGCAGGGGAAGGCCCGCTCGCGCCATAATTCACCCTTTACGAGTTATTATTAGAATGAATACCTATCTACCTTATTTTTAGATTGATTGATAAGGTGGATGTTAGGGATGTCCTTCATAAATGTAATGCAAATGAACTTTGTGTTCAACTCGGGTTTGTGTTCAATTTTTACTCTCCCACCATCTTCTCACCAGCATGGCTAGCATGCGCACCGCGACAAAATCTTGTCGTCACTTGTCGAGCGAGAACGCAACAAGATGCCTACGGTTTCATATACGCCTGTCTCGCTTTGGCACGATAAAAAGAGTCTACCACATTTTGTCGCGTTGTGCATGCTACCCCGGCATAACACCAAGTCTGTTAAATGTTACTTTAAAAAATCATGTTAAGTTCAATATACTTATCTGCAGGTCTAGCCTGGGCCATGGACAAACTCTTTCCATACCGGTTTTATTCGTGCGTTGACGACAAAGCTAGAATATGGCTATGTTTTTCAGTGAACAGTGAAACAGTGGAAAGACAATTTATCCTTAGCCCGTGCTAGGGCTGCTGAAGAGTTAAATAAATTGTACTTTTTGAATTGTAATTGTAGGAATAATATAGTTCCTTGTTTTGGCCAGTTGCAGAGATATTGATGTCAATTCTAATGTACCATTCTCTAAACTAAATTTGACATCTCAGAAATTGTTGCCATCCTTTTCTGATGTATTGAAATGAAAAGAGACGCCGATAATTTTAGTCCTGTCAAATTAGTTTAGAGAATGGTACAACATAATTCACACCTTGAAATGGAACTATGAAGTATCTGCAGTAGTAGCCTTAACCCTGACCCTAAAGACTGTACGAACACCTAATAAAATTTATCAATTTATGGGCCCAGAAAACTGTTCGTCGGCGGACTATCATGGGAGACGTCGCAGGAGAACCTGCAGCGGTACTTCTCTCGCTACGGCGATGTGATCGACTGCGTGGTGATGAAGAACAGCGAGTCTGGAAGGTCCAGGGGCTTCGGCTTCGTCACCTTCGCAGACCCGGCGCTCGTGAACGTAGTGCTGCAGAACGGGCCTCATCAGCTTGATGGCAGGTAAGATGTCACAATATGCAATAACATACACCACCATTTAGGTTAGTAGATCTCGAGGACATACCAGTGGCACAGCATTGAATCAGATGTTATAGACACCACATAAAGACCACAAGTGGGGAATATTTAAAACTAGGCACCGGAAGAACCAGAACAGATGACGCGCATAAGATGAGACTTACACCCTCGCAGCAGTGGGTACGTATAAAATTTTAGGGTTGCCCTCGATTTCCCTGGGATCCCATCATCAGATCCTGACTTTGTGACAATGGGATCATATTGGAAGAAAACCCAACCGAACAAAAGATTTTTGTATGAAATCGGTCAACAGTTGGCGGAGAAATTGGTGAACATACGTCAAAAAAACAAATACAGTACATAGAACCGACCTCCTTTTTCGAAGTCAGTTAAATAGTAAAAGCTATGTTCTATGATTTAAATAAATTAGTTTTTAGGATTCCGTACCTCTAAAGGAAATAAAGGAATCCTTATAGGATCACTTCGTTGTCTGTCTTTTCTGTCTTGTCTGTCAAGATCCTTTTTCTCAGGAACACATAGAGTGGAGGTATCATGTTGAAATTAATATTAAATTAATTATTACCTACTCAGGTCTGCAATCCCTTGGTGCTGTGAAAAAAAACCATACGTCTTGGTCAATGCAATCAAAACATTCTGCCATTTTGACACTTGCAAGAGAGTTAAAACCTATAGGGTACTTCCCGTTGAGCTAGAACCATGAAATTTGTCAAGAAGCTAGGTCTTACTGCACATATAAAAGAAAAAAATCCGATAGTTAATTATAAAGATATATATATATCACATAAAAAATATGCTATTACAAACTTACATTTTGTAGTAGAGAAAAAGATCCCATGAAGAAATACCACATGGTATCAGTTATGTTAACTTAAGTATTTTTTTTACTCCGGTCGCATTACCACCCCATGAAGATATACCACATGGTATCAGTTATGTTAAATAATGTGTTATTTTTACTCCGGTACATTACCACCTGCAATTTGTGGAATGAGCATCCTGCGGCATTTCCGAGTAACTATAAAAAGGGGTTCTTCAAAAGGGCTGGTAATAGAGTCGTTAAGGGTCGGCAACGTATCTGTGATGCCCCTGGTGTTGCAGGTATCTGTAGGCGATGGTGCTTACCTTCAGGCGGCCCGTGAGCTTGTTTGCCACATTGCCGCATTGAAAAAAAATTGTGTCAGTTATTTATTTTAACTTATGTTTATACATTTTTTTTACTCTGATCCCACTTTTCGTCCAAAAATAGGACGCAAAAAAAAACTATTTAATTATTTCTAGTAGTTGGTTGAGTAGGAATGATTATGAAACAATGTGGAATTAGTTTATTGTTATTTATTTGTTTATTTAGCTTTTCATATACATTTTCAAGCCTTTTTTCCTCCCTTAATCCGGCCTTAGCGCAAAATAACAGCCTATACTTCAATCTGGTCATAGCTAAGCATATTTGTGAAAACAGCATTTAAATCCGTCCAGTGGTTTAGGAGATGTGCGTGGACAAACAAACAAACAAAAATTCCAAAAACTGCCTTAAAGTGTTCAGCTGCTTATTTTAAGACGCCCTGTGTATTTTTTGGATATCTCTCAATTACAGTTTTTTTTATCTCTACTTTTTTATTATTTGTATACATTTACTGGAAATTAGGTACTGATAGGAATGCTGACTGGCAAACTTAAGAGTACTACTAATACTTTTATTTCAAAATTGTCACGTTATTTACATAAATGTTCTTTTGGGGAACGAAATAACTTAGCAATCATAAAAAAACCATACTTTAAAAGGCCATTGTTAAACTAACGGTGTAACTTATAGTGACGTTATTTCACCTTCGACTGAGCGGAATAATGATTGTCATTATTTTAACTACAACAACCAGGTACACACATAGTAAATATTTTTAACCGAGTTCAAAAAAAGCGGAAGTTCTATGTTCCAAAGTTTTTATTTTATTTTTTATGTATGTTCACCGATTTCTATGCCAGTTATGAATTGATTTTGATGTTTCTTTTTTTGTTTGGTAGGCCATACTTCAGAGGTGGTCCCATATAAATTTAATCAAAATCGGTTTAGTATTTAAAAAAAAAAAAAAAAAAAAAAAAAAAAAAATATGCCAACCAAATTAACGAAATTGCGTATTTACTAATTTTGAAGTTGGTTTTTAATATTCACTTGTATTAAACACTGTTTTAAACTATCACGGTTGTTCACTAAAGAAAAAGAAACAGGGTAGATCGTTTTGTCTGTACCTAACTTTGAACTTTTTCGCCAACCACCCGCATTCTTCAGTCTTCCCGTGAACATGGTGCATGTAACTGCGCCGAAATATCGGGAGCGCCTTCCACAACCTTACCACGGTAAATATCCCGTAAATAATCATATAACTTCACTTGTATTATCAACGACCACGAAAATTATAACCTCTCCAAGGAACATTTTCTTGGAATCTTTAAATACTCCGCGACGCGTGAAAAAGGCCAACGGCCTCGAATAACGGCAACTTTATCGTTTACCCAAAGAAAATTACGCATCTCGTAAATTGATTAATCAATTTGTCGCAAAAATAAACCTGCCTGTTCCTCACAATTCAATTAACTTTTGACCAATTCCTTTCTAATTAAACTTAAAGCTGTTACAAGAGGATTTCATTTTTATTGTGACCCAAATTGTATACAGAAATAACCTGTCCCGTTTGCTTCTCAACTGTTGAGAAAACTGATATTAACTGTTAAATAAACACTAGATTGGATAGTTTTACACGAGTGGTTTCACTGCCAAGATTTCAGAGATTGTTCTGGCTAAAGATTTAGAAATCCACATCCAGGCAGTGCCCTCAGCGACTCTGCTGTTGGTACGTTCAGATGTTTGTGGGATATTAAAGCAAACCAGCATATACTTGGTGTTCGTGTGATCATCGAGTCTACAAGGTTTGCGACATTTACGTAAATACAGTATATTTCTATCTTCCGCGGACCTGCAAGCTGTGGAATGTCCTTACCCCAAAGACGTTCCCACCGCGCTTCAAACGCCCAGCGTTTCTATAATTATGAGTCTCCGCGCTAGCAAAGCATTTTGTCATTTTAATAATGTCGCCAGAATCCAGAAGAAAAACAAATTGTAACTCGTGGAAGTGGTCATGAAAGGTGGTGAGGGTCCAACCACAACAAAGAAAAAAGGATGCACCCTAAATCTTATTTGGGCACTTCGAATGTTTATAATTTGTAGAAAAGTAAGAGCATCTTCATCCTCATTGGAATTTTTATCTGAATTGTGTGATGCCATGTTACATAGGTTGGTACAGGCTGTCACGTCAGACCATACAAGCCACGTCGAAATCACACATTACTGGTGGGCGCTGCGCCTTTAGTGAAACATACTGAACGGCCAAACCTATGCCAGTTTGACCAGATTAAATGAGTGCACATGACATCAATTATTAAACAATCTCATCAGTTGATTTGAGCTTCATTTCGAATCACTTCAGTCACTTCAGCGGGACGCGTAGACCTTAGGGCCTTCGAACTGATCGAAAGCTTAAACTGAAAATGTATGGTGGTATGCCATATATGAGTGTTATACCGATGGTTTCAATGAAAGTATTTTTGAGGGATTTATTTGTATGCCAGTCACTTAGCGATAACGCCAGCAAGGCAAAAATTTTAATACCAACATAACTGGGTCGCTATTAACACTGGCTGGTTATGTTTATTTTATCTATTTGAGGCATCGAGATACGATTCCTATAGAGTCACAAACATGCAAAAAAAATGTCCGAACCAAAACTCGGCGCACGCTACGCATACGCCGACTTTTTGGTTAGTTGTAAGGCAACCGCAATCAGACTACCAAGTCGCGCGATACCAGTTTTACAATGACATAGCGGACTAGCGACGTTCAACACTATGCAAAGGACATAACGTCTACATTGGAGTAAATGGTGGTAATGCGAATTGTTTTAGGTATATGTACAACGCCGCTCGGACGATTTTTCACTTAGATATTGCGGCTTTATAATTATTGTGCCTCGATGATTTGAGGTCAGTTTTAATGAAGTTCCAATATTCAATTCAGAGCAATATTTGGTCTGTTGTCTACGTACATTCAAAGTACATAATAACAGATGCACTTGTTCAAACATAAACCTCAATATTACTGTAGACTACAGCCACATGCTATTGAAATAAATGGCATTTTCCATACAATAACTAACATTGTTTAGGAATTATTATTGTAATAGGTCGGGGAAAAAGTCTTTTCGTATTTTGTATGTATGAAGTTGTAGTAAAAATCTCATCGGTTGTACTGTTTGTATCTGGCTGGTTTTGATACCATTAAAAATATGACATTTTAAAAAAGGAATACAAAAAGTAAAAAGCAATTTCCCGCCATTTTTCAATTGTTTTTTTGTTCGATAAAATGAGTGAATCTAACGAAGAAATTCGATATATTGTGAAATTTTATTACAAAAAACTGAAAAATGCGACACAAGCCGCGAATAAAATTTGTGACATTTATGGACCTAATGCAGTGTCATCAAGAGTAGCACAATGTTGGTTCAAGCATTTTCAGTCCAGGAATTTTGATGTCAAAGATGCAGCTCGCTCTGGTCGCCCTGTTACGGATAAAGTCGATGCCATTTCTGAAAAAGTGGACCAAGATCGGCATATTAGTAGTTACGACGTAGCTGAAGACCTGGGGATTGACCACAAAACAGTTTTGACCCATTTGAAAATAACTGGGTATACAAAAAAACTCGATATTTGGGTGCCACACCAGCTCACTGAAAGAAACCAAATGAATCGTGTACTCATTTGCGATTCTCTATTGAAACGTAAAGAAACCGAACCGTTTTTGAAAAGATTGATCACTGGTGATGCAAAATGGATCACCTACGACAAGAATGTGCGCAAACGATCATGGTCAAAGGGCAGTGAAGCACCACAGACTGTAGCGAAACCCAGATTAACACTTAATAAGGTGATGCTGTGTGTATGATGGGATTGGAAGGGCATCGTTCATTATGAGCATTTACCGCCGGGCAAAACCATCGATTCGGATCTCTACTGCCAACAGCAGATGAGACTCAAACAAGAAATTGAGAAAAAACGGCCGGAATTGATCAACATAAAGAGTGTGGTCTTTCATCATGATAACGCCAGACCGCACACATCTTTGGCCACTCAGCAAAAATTTAGAGAGCTTGGTTAGGAAGTGTTAATGCATCCACCACATAGCCCTGACCTTGCACCCTCAGATTTCCACCTGTTTCGATCTCTTCAGAATTCTTTGGGTAGTGTTAGATTAACATCAAGAGAGGACTGTCAAAACTACTTGTTGCATTTTATTGATCAGAATTCCCAAAATTTCTACAGCAACGGGGTCATGTCACTACCTAAAAGATGGCAACAAGTTATCGAACAAAATGGTACATATATATTATAATTAAATGTAATTAAACTTGAAAAAAATATGTCTTGAATTTGTTTATAAAATACGAAGAAACTTTTTCCCCGACCTTATATGTGGGGGAAAATTACGCAATACAAATTTATGCATGTACCACTAGGTATTTTGTACCTAGATAAGCAGGCAGCGTTAAACATAGTAATATAAATCTCAAAAAAACTGATATAGTACAGCAAGGTAGTTGGTAAGAGTAATGAAATACTCCACTGTTTAACCAGTCGCCCAGTATATATGTCGGCATCTTGTATTTATGATGTGGTCACCTACCCAGTGACCATTCCTGAGCTTAGAGGTATATACCAACACCTCATTTATTAAAATCGGTTAAGGCATTTAGGCTGTTGGTGGGAGAAACATAAATACATACACATCACCCTTCTTTGCTTCTTTTTTCGTCAGTCTTATGAAATGATCGTGAGTTTTTGAAATGTTTTCAAATTTTACAATCTACTGTTGTCGGAGCTCAAAAACCTTAAGCCGAATATAGCTTATTGCGCGTTCATGCATAAGAGGGTAAGAATTTAAATGATACTCTTTCCTGGAAGGTAAACCCCTCTTTTGCATCTCCCAGATTGAGGCTTTCAGAATTTGCATTTTATTATCATGTTTTTCTCGCATCGCCTTGATAATATTTATGTCAGCTCAGCCGGTCGGAGTTATGAAGAATAAAGTGTAGCGAACCTTGTTTTATTTTTGCAAAAACTACACCCACCATAATTGTCCATCTTTGTAATGAAAATTGATTGAACAAGGCGCGAACACGATGGCCTTTTGGCATTGGTCATTTTGGCGTCCTTGAATACAGCATTTCAAGTCTCACAGCTGCAGCTGAAAAACTTACTTAATTTTCGAACAATCACAAAACTTTTGTTACATAGCAATGTGAAGAGACAGTGGTCTAAGAGATAGTGGTAAGAGATAGATGCACATCGAGATACAATAACTATAGAGTCGCAAGCGTGCCAAGAAAATGTCCGAACCAAAACTGCGCACGCTACGCATTGCGCCGACTTTTAGGTTAGTTGTATGCCAACCGCGATCCGACTACAACGCCGCGCAATGCTTGTTACGATGCCCTAGCGGATAAGCGACGTTGAACACTATGCAAGCGCCATAACGTCTAAATTGAAGTAAATGTATATTGTGAACTATATAATTGATGTCTAACTATGTACACGGCGCTTGGACGTTTTCGACTGTATTCACTTACGAGATTGTGACTATAGGTATTGTATCAGGATGTAGATCCGTCTTAAGCTCAACATGCAATTCATACATGTACAATATCGACTGCCCCGGTGGCTCAGTTGGTAGTAAAACCTAACTTCTGTGCTTAGGGGCGTGGGTTCGATTCCCATCTAGGACAAACATTTGTGTGATGAACATTTGTGTTTGTTCTATGTCTGGGTGTTAATATCTATTTAAGTATGTATTTAAAAATATATATGTACGTATATCAGTCTCTGGCAGCCACATTACAAGCTTTGCTTAGTTTGGGGTCAGATGACTGTGTGTAAAAAAATAATTAAAAAATTTACAATATATTTTTGTACTGAACACCAAGCACATTATTTTTTCAGCGTGTTATAATACCGTTTACAAAACTGACACGAAACGGACATTGGCAGAATTGTGACACTATAGTCGCAGAAACAATAAACCCAAGAAGTCGAGTATGGTAATTGATACAATGTAGATTACTGTAGAACGGAGGAACGAACGGTGTAGAAACAGTTTATTTTTCACCCTACCAACACTGGACTCGTCAATTTTCACATGGGGGATAATAGGGGGGTTCTATGTTCAAGTAACCTTATAGTGTGTGCCTGTGGCCATCGCCAAAAACTACCACAGTGCATTGTCTTTTTAACTGACTTCTAAAAAGAAGGACGGTTCTATGTTCCACTGTATTTTCTTTTTAATGCATGTTCACCAATTTCTCAGCCAACTGTTGACCGATAAAAATAAAATAACTTTTGTTCGGTAGGGTAGGTATACTTTCAATTTGGTCCCATTGTCACCAAGTCAGGATCTGATGATGGTATCCCAGGGAAATCGAGGGCAACTCTCAAATTTTATAGGCACTTATTAAGTTTTTCGTATTATACTTATTTTAAGTCGGTTTTTAATGTGATCCACTTGTGTTTTATAAGATTCATAAGCCCTGGGCCCTTATTCCGCAGGGGCAAACGCGCTCGTAACGCGGCGCGTTAAGTTAACCTCAAAATGTTGGCCTCTAATCCTTAGGAAATGAAGGCCAACTTTTTGAGGGTCACTTTAACGTGGCCACGTTAGGGCCCTGAAAGTCTAAAAGTTACATCATTATCATCATAAATGTTAATTGTCCTTTAGAACCATCGACCCGAAGCCGTGCAACCCTCGCACGCTGCAGAAGCCGAAGCGCGGCGGCGGATACCCCAAGGTGTTCCTCGGGGGTCTGCCCTCAAACATCACCGAGACCGACCTGAGGGTCTTCTTCGGACGCTACGGCAAGGTCATGGAGGTCGTCATCATGTATGATCAGGAGAAGAAGAAGTCTAGAGGTAAGATTTTTTTTTAATGCCGGGTTTACACTACTGAGACAGGCTGAGAGCGAGTCTACTAGACTGACGGCTTGGGTCTCGCTGACCCAAGACAAGTCTGTGCACATCTCCACGCGCGGTTTTTAGTCCCGTGTCGGCATTTTGAGGTCGATTCCAAAGAGACTCGTTGGTTGTCGCTAGAAGTACGAGAAGACGCTGTGGGGTGTCTCGGTGAGTGTTCAGCCAGCATTACAAGAGGATGTGTGTGGGAAGTGCCAGTAAATATGATTTATAGAGAGAAATTTAAGAATACTGGTGATAGACGCCACCTAGTAGCAGGGTATTAAAATAATATGGTTGAAGTAACTAATGTAACATTCGCAAGTTCGCTTCATGCTAAAAGCAACACCAGCCTTTATTTTGTTATACAATGGGGTCAATTGAGTTGGAGCCGGGTTGTGACAAAAAAATATAATAAGCTTTAGTTAAGATTAGTTTAAATTTAAATGTCTCTTTACCATTACTATTGTATTTTTTTGCCACAAATAAATGATGTCTATGTCTATTCTGTTGTACTATTCTCTAAACTAATTTGACAGGACTAAAATTGTCGGAGTTTTGTTTTATTTCAATACGTCAGAAAAGGATAGCACAATTTTAGAGCTGTCAAATTTAGTTCAGAGAATGGTACATCAGAATCGACGTCAATAGCCAATTTTCTCATTTGAGGGGAAGAAGTTGGTTTTTTAATAAACATGACCTTTTTAGTACAATTATAATTATTACAGCACTAAAACAAACAAAAAAGTTCACAAATGAGAAACTTGTTTCATAAATATCTTAGTGTTTCCGCTTCAGTGTTGTGTCAAGTTCAACATATTGAACATTGAAGCCACATTGAAGGCGGAAATACGCTAGCGATTCCACCTGATTCAATCAATAATAAGGCTTAAAAACCGGGCTTTTTCTGTTATAGTCATGTTGATATGACTATTCATTACTGATGCATTGTATCCCAAAAGAATCGGGAGTGTTTGGTTACAAATGCAGTTCAATTGTCCCCAATTATTATGATTGTGCTTTTTCAACACATGTTTTTATATTCACTTACGTCGACAAGATGGCGGACTGGCAAGTTGGCTCTATCTGATGAGGTCAGGGCCTTACGCCTAACTATAAACGCGGGCCCGAATAGGTGAAGTTTGCAAAGTCACGCAACCGCAAACCGTATCTCGGCGCGTTAAGGTTCGCGTTCGCGAGATTTTGCTGCACCTATTCGGGCTCGCGATTAGAGTTGGGGGTAAAGCCCCTGGTCGTTTTCAATTCAACACGATACAATTTGGATTAAACTTGTTCAACTATCGAGTATGGAGTCCACATCCAGGCAGTGCCTACAGCATTATGCTGCTGGTTCGTTCAAATGTTTGTGGGATATGAAAGCAAATCAGCATATACTTACTGTTCTCATGAACTTTGAGTCTACAAAATTTGCGACAAATCACATCAAATGCCATCTACGCAACCATAGCGACCCCTTTATTGATTGAATAGGAAAACGTGTTCTTGAAACTTCCAATATTTGTGCTATAAATAATCAGTTAAGGGACTTCCTGTACGCCGAATCTGGCTGTAACTTCAATAGTAATAAAGCTTAGTTTTAAGTCTCGATACTGAATCATGTCGCTTGAATATTGGAATTTCAGAATACATGGATGAGAATGGCCTCATGGTGAAGAATGATGACGAACCAAACAGGAGACCACACCGAGGTTAGCTAGATGTTAGGCAGGTGACGTTATCAAGACGTGCCTTCAAGGGGATCTACACGATCGTAGCCGACCAACATAAGTCGACTCTATATAGCGTTGGCGTACAAATACACTGTAAACGTTGATTGACCGTCCACGTACTTGGTTGGTCCCGACTGCGTTGGTCGCCAGAGCTGCGCTGGCAACTGACGGTTTGGATCGGCTTACGAGCGTGTAGAAGCCTTTTGTCCAATGCTAGCTGCCAAGGTGTCTTATGTCAGTGGTCTCGGCTGCGATCGTGTAGATGCCGTCATTCAGATCATACACAAATTACTTACGACTGACGATTATCCTCTTGTCTGTTGCAGGCTTTGGTTTCCTCTCCTTTGAAGATGAGATGTCTGTTGAACGTGTCACCCAGGAACACTTCATCAACCTCAACGGAAAACAGGTAAGATAAAGAAAAATTTAGGACAGGTTCATATGTGGTTTTTCAGTTCCTCTGGAATAAAGATTGTATGTAAGTCTCTCTAGATTCAAATAGAACTTTCCCATATCAAAATTAATGTGTTTATCTTCTTAGATTTGTCAAGTTGTGATTAAATAACAAACTCGCAAGTCGCATTTTGCATTAGGATTTTGTCTTATTTGAACTTCCTTGCTGCCTCTTGTTCTAAACTGTTTTTCTGATGAATCTCTAGTGTAATTCTGCTTCCACGTCACTTCAAGTACAATAAGGAAGTTGGGATAAATTTTACTCTGTAGATGCTTGTTAATGAAGTTTTAAGTATAATTTGATGGAGTTCTGCAAAGTAACGCCTGATTCAAACAGCCTCTTGTTTTGGCATTTGCTTTAGAGTAGTCGATCCACATCCAGGCAGTGCCCTCAGCGACTCTGCTGTTGGTACGTTCAGATGTTTGTGGGATATTAAAGCAAACCAGCATATACTTGGTGTTCGTGTGATCATCGAGTCTACAAGGTTTGCGACATGTACAAAACCCTAATTCCTGTTTTAGGGGGACCCTATCTCTGTGCGTTCAAGATTATCTCGATTACTGTCTCTTATTAAAAATGTCATGAAAGCAAAATCTATGCCGATAAAAGTTAAGCTAATATGTGTATGAGCCATAAAAACCATGCCATTTGTCTCAATTAAAGCATTTGAATTTAAGAGCAGTCTAAAAATAACCTTCATTGCGCTTGAATGAAATTGGAAGTAGAGAAACGTATATACAACCCTTCTGATTACGTACAGAACTTTATAGAAGGCCGTGACATTCAATGTTATGAAGAACTTTTCTGTCATGTTCTGTAAGCATAATACATTAGGCGGATAAATTTACATTTTTGGGGTTTCCAAAAGTTAAAAAGTTAGGCCAGTGTGTATAACTTTTTAACATTGAAACACTTCAGAGATCCATTACACTGAGTAAATATTTTTCACCCCTGGAAAACTGAAAAATTCTGTTAAAATCTGTCTGTTTCTTTCTATGCAAATGTTAGGTAAGAGGCTTGTATGTTTTATATCACATTGCTTGTAGTACATTTGTGATGTTGTTTGACAGAGAATTCTCTACTCCACTGTGCTTCGCTGCGTTTTTGCACTGGCCTTAAAACAGAAATAAGATATTTCGTACCAGAACATCACTTTATTTCTTATTTGCATTGTTTTTTTTAGCTAGCCAGTAGGATCATTAGGTCGCGTCAGAAACGCTCTGAAGTTGATAGGTCCAGATACTCAGTCACTACAAACATAAGTTATTGGAATTTTGACAACTACATTTTGGTGGTTTTATATGTGTAGGTGGAGATAAAGCGCGCCGAGCCTCGCGACGGGTCCGGCAAGCTGGGCTCGGGCGGCGGTATGGGAGGCGGCGGCATGTCGGCTCCTGGCGATGCGCCGCAGGCCGGTCAGTGGGGCCCGCCCGCCACCGCGCCTATCAACATGATCCAAGGACATAATGGACAGATGGGAGGCCCACCAATTAACATGCCCATGCCGGGACCTAACATCATGCAGGTATGTAGATAGATAACTATTGTTCACACCAAAAATTGCATAGGTACATAATATGTCAAAAACAACTTTAAACTAGTGAAACAATTGGTGGCCTTATCGCTATAAGCGATCTCTTCCAGGCAACCTTAGGATACTAATACCTCATCGTACCCCCTTACACTATCATTGCTCCAAAAAAATATTTTAGTAGATACTGACAAGGAGTGACAAGGAGTAAATTAGTAGGCATTGGACTTTTAGCTTGTTTACCACATATGGCATAAAAAAAAGTCCGAGGCTTATAAGCTATGTGGTTAATCTTGTTACGTTATGGCGTAAAATCTGCAATAAGTTTTGTTAAAGAAAGAATGGAATGAATTGGAAGAGATCTGATAGTGGTTCTTCTATCACTTTATGGGGTCGCATCTGTCTCCACACAGAAAAATTTGAAGTAATTTCTAGTAAGTTCATACTAACTGGTATGAATGGTTGGTAGAGTTATCAGGGCGTACCTTAGTTTTTTTTTATGGTCATATCCTTTTTTGTGATAAAGTTATTTGGTACGAGTTGTGGTGACGAGAGTAACTGGTGTGGTGTTCCAGGGGTACCAGGGCTGGGGTACGTCCCCCGGTCAGACGTCGTACGCCGGATACGGTGCAGCTGGCGCGGGTGCCGGGCCGGGCAATTACCAGGGCTGGGGCGCTCCGCCCGGGCCGCAGGCGCCGCCGCACGCGCCCGCCTGGCCAGCATCCAACAACTACACGCAGCACACGCAGCCACCCGCACAGGGATACACCAGCTATGGTACGTACCTGCCTACAATGCATGTACATAACTTCCCCAGGTCCTCACAGGTCGACACGTGCTACAAGCATAACAGCGTCGCCTATCCAACTGGAGCGGAACTACTAATGATCATCATCATCGTTATCCACAGCCTTATCCCACTGCTGGGTATAGGCCTCTCTAGCTATGCCATCTTCTTCGGTCCTGTGATATCAAGTCCAGGTTCGACCGCGATGGTGACAGTATCATCGACCCATCTTGCAGCTGGAAGACTGACACTGCTTTCCTTTCCTCGACCACCGCTACTAACGATGCCATGCAACAATCCAGAGTAATTTGCACCACCTACAAAATGGATCAGTGAAGTCACGAAGACAACGAAAACGGAATTTGCAGTTTTGACCAATGCACCTATATTTTTATTTAATAAAGCTCCAGTCATGTTCAAAATTGGTCGGCTTGAATTCAACAGTAGTCACAAACGCCTTTGAGATGTCAGCATCGACACAGAATACATATAAGTACAGGTAGAGAAAATTCACTCCGCAAAAGCATTTAAATAAGTAGCGATTCTTACTACCACACAATAAAGTCCAATTCAGGACGTGCGAGCGCTAACTACCTACAGCTATATTAACCTAGAAGTTGCCTCTCTGTCTTTCGCGTAACTCTTGTCGTGTTATCTCTGTCTATCGCGCGGCAGCGGGCACAGCTAGTCCGACCAGTCGACTACTTGTAGCTTCATACCTAAAGTGCGGAGTGCGCCAGGACTGCCATCGGTGAGGTTTCACAGTTTCAGGGCCTCATTAAAAAGTTTACATTGGTTAGTTTTAGTTGTAATGTAGTAGGTTGGGGTTAAGTATGGGGAGGATGCAGCGTTGCTCTAATATTTGTCAACCACATTCAAAATAGTATTTAAGGTTTTCGTTTGGTTGAAGCGGACTACGACTCAAATATTTTTAATTGGTATGAATTCTGTATAGTTTTGTTGCAGCCACTTAGAAGTTTACTAATCATATTGGCTGGTGCAGCCATTGCATATTAGCTCTAATTCTCAGATTAGACAAACAAGGAAGATGCCTTAATACAATTATCGTTCGTAATCAAATGTCGCAATATTTTTTTTTAAATTATTACTATACCGTTACAGCGTGTATGCACATTTACTCATTTTCCACACACATTAAGAAATTTGAAGCGTCACTAATGACCTAATAGTCCACATGCAAGAAAAGGGTAGCAGTCATCTGCTGGGTGAGTTCAACTCAATCAAGCCTAATTTAGGCCTGATTCTTTTGCACCTGCCATGCCACTTTACCATATCTCCCTTGTTTATCTTATCTGAGGTCTAAATAGTTCCACATCCAGGCAGTGCCCTCAGCGACTCTGCTGTTGGTACGTTCAGATGTTTGTGGGATATTAAAGCAAACCAGCATATACTTGGTGTTCGTGTGATCATCGAGTCTACAAGGTTTGCGACATGTCATAAATTTTAGCATAGCTAGTTATAGAACAACTCTTGATTTACTTAATAATCATGCTGTTTTTTTACCACATTGCCATCGGGTGGAATTTTAGTTTTAATTAAAACGATGAATGATTCGGGATCACGAGTATATCACATAGTTAGGCGGCTAACTACGTTTATATTGCCAAAAAGCGACATTTCACACATTAATTTCGGCTTTTTATAATTTCATTTCTTGATTTAATTTACAAACCAAAAATCGTACTCAGGGAAAACGGAACGGAACGGATAAATAAATGCCATTAAAGAGTACCTTACCGCGTTCATAATAAAGCTGCATTAAAGATACAAAAGCTAAAGTAGCCAATTTGGTGTGCAGCTAACTACAGCTCGGCGCCGGCGGGTGCGTCTGCCGGCGGCAGTTGGACCAACTGGAACATGCCGCAGAATTCCAACTCAACTGGCTCCGGTGAGTCAAGTACACAAAACACATTAACACGAACCGAGCGGTACCATAAACATCCGTCGCTTGCGAACCTCAGATCAGCGCAGTTTTGTGTTAACTAAATAACGTTCACTAGGCCTCGTTGGGCGAAATAACGTTAGATGTAAGATAGTTTCATAGCTTTGTAGCCTCATTATACTCACCGGAGGTAGATTAGAGCTGAAGTTTAATCCTGTTTTCAATATTAGTACTTCTGTAAGAAAACGGCATGTCAGTAGATTTTATAATAGAAGCAAGTGTTCCTAGGTTAGCGGGCGAATAACGTCAATAGAACGTTGTCTATGTAAACAAAATGGCGCGGTTTCATAGAGTGCGGTATTTGACACTGTAATGTCAAAAAGTGTTGCTGCCATTTGCATGGCGACCGTTGCGTCCGCTGCGTGATGGCGCCGCTGTCCTAGGAAACCAGAGCTTAAAAGATTAAATTATGTAAAGTCGCTTTGGTGATACGTCATGGCCACGAAAGGCAAACCGTGAATGTTGCTCAAATAGAGTCGGTTTTAGTGACTTCTGTTAAACGCAGGCAGCTCGGGCAAATTTCGTTGCGACACTGAAGTCATGCGCTAAATATCCACGAAAACGTTTGACCAAACAAAATTATGAACTTTCTCGGTTCTTTAAATAAGTAAAGTTCTTTCTTGAGTACTTTGACTGTCATCGGCCGTGCTAGTTCTGCCCGTGCCGCATTTTTACAGAATACTCCTAACGCTTATAAGCCTGGTTCCAATATACTGTTTTCAAATTTACGGCTGCTACCAAATTTAGAACCGTACGAAGATATACTAAGGGCTCAGATATCCGTCGCCGTCTACCACCATGAGTAGAGAGTATGTTGGAATCTGACATCAATTATGGGTACAGTGGCTAAGCTAAGTAGTAATATACGCTGGACAATCGATTCCTTGAAGACTGAGCATGGAAGGCTTTAATATTCTCTTATAAAGTCTGTCTTATCAGGTTTCGACGAACATACTTGCCAAGACTTATCGTTCTTTTATATAAATTCTAGATCTTGTATCCATTCTCAGTCTCGAGATTTTCGCGAGAATGTGAAGGCGGTGTAAAGCTAGATAAAACGCATAGATGTTGACGTGATACCGAGAGGCACAATGTGACATATGACGTATTCTACCCGCAGCCGGGTCGTACGTGCCGCTGTCGGAGGGTGGCGAGATGTACGGACGCGGTGGTGGTGGCGGCGCGGGCGGCGGAGCCCCGGCGCTCACCGGCGCGCTCTCCTCGGCCGCGCTCTCCAAGTCATCCTCGGCAGACTACTCCACCTACCAGCAGTACCCGCCCACATACCAGCAGGACCAGGTATGTGACTACACGACACACAACTACACAACACACACGCACACACACTGACAGGCAACGAAGTAAGCACGCGGCGAGACTTAACATCCCCTAAAATCGTTGCTATCCTTTTTCTCACTTAATGAAATGTGAAGTTAATGACCATAATTAAACGTTGATTATAGATTATCATTCTGAAAAGTGTTCTGAAAACTGTGCATTGGTCCTTTTCAAAGCTCTCGCGTCTGTCATAGACGATTTCGAAATTGAAATGACTCGCCACGCGTTTGCTTCGTTATCTGTTTGGAAAACATTTTAATAGATTTATCTTAGAGCAGGCGATCAAACGAAAACATAAGTAAACTTGTTTTTAATTTGGTATAAGAATGTATTATGAATCAAATTTGAATGAATATGGTTATTAATACACTTATTTTATGCTTCATTTTTGTTGGATCGTGGCTTTGAAGATGGTGATTATTCACATAAAAAGGAAATTAAACAACTACACATCACTTGCAATTACCACTCAACTCAATACTAATCACTACTTTTATGAAATTTCTACAATAGCGGCAATGCAAACAAATCCACAAATTTAAATATACTCTAGCAACGCCCTACATAACATACTATGTATTGTTCATCAGCACTCACAACTAATATTACAACTCGAAAAAATTACAATATTAGTCTAATATAATGACGTATTTTAAGATGGACATGTCTATAAGAATGAATTGTATGTGATTCTACATACTTGTAAAATTAAAAATTGTTTTCATACATGTCATTCTTATAAACATCGTCCAATGTGTTTCAGCTTTAGCCTAGCATGGACCATTCGGACATTCGATTTATATTTATTGATATACATTGCACTGGTGTTGGTATGGATTTGTTAGGGCTTATAATTTTATATTTCCGAAGTGAGCGGAAGTGTGATTTTAGTAATCATTTCATACAGTTGAAATTCATTTGGTAAATGATACAAGTTATTTGGTCAAAAAATATGCTATCAAATTTCAAACGGCCCTAACATACTAAATTCCACTGTTAGTATACATTTGCTTATTATCGATTGTATTTTGACTGTCTGAAATGTTTATAGCTTTTTATGGTATCAATAGGGTATTTGACTATATTAAAAATATAATTAATTCTGGTGTAATCCTAGAAGATTATTATTTTCAAAAAGTATTTAATTACTAAAAACTAAAAAATAAAGTGCCTATTTCTAGAAAAATAGATAGTAAAATGTTTTTCACTGATCACTGACTTGACTGCAAACGCTCTATGTTAGCCGAATGTCCTTATGTCGTCACAGAAAAGTAAATAGAGGCAACAATTGTATGGCGAGATTAACTCGATTGTTTATGTGTGACGTCACTAATGTCACGTGGTCCCATATATGTCAAAGGTAGCGTTTACGCGGTAGTTTAATAATTTGAATTTTGATCCGCCATTTAAAACGCAAATACTGAAAATTATGAGGATTAAATTACAAGATTGCTTTATTTTAATGTAATAAACAATTTAAAATGGTTTTGTAAAATCAGTCAAATACCCTATTCAGATTGGTTTCATCGTTTCTAAAGTTACTCCACTTTAGTTTAACTGTTGTTTCAAGACCCCAATAAAAATGAGATCACAGTAATTGGGATCAAAATAAAGTAACAATTGACTATTGTTAGAACCTGTTTTGTGTCAGTAGGTCGTGACGCGAAGCAGATAATCTGCCGACAATGCGCTCGGTCGCAAACTAACGGGCGTATGTTAAAGCCCCTCACTGTATCATTATTTTTAACCTATTCTGTCCCACTACTGGGCAAAGGTTTCCCCCATCTGGGTAGTATCTGTGGGAGTTAAAACCTGGTTCGATACCTTCACAAAATATTTTCCATTATGATCATCGCTCATCCCATTTGCATAATGGGTAGTTTTCCAAAAGGCAATAAAAAAACTAGTTCATAAAAATGCGATAGATGGCGTTGACCAGACATGGATATGACGATTTTGCAAAACCACAGACGAAAAAAAAAACTTGCTTCTACTCTTAGAAAGATCTATCTGTCTGTCTGACACTGCCTGTCATGCAAAATCATACAAAAACATTATTTTATTTCGTAGTATAGTAATTTTGTGGTTATTGTTTGCTGACAAAGTACTTGTTTTTCCACAACACTAATTAGTAGGTATATATTAAGTGCGCCTTGCCTAGCCGTGTTATAAACTGTCTCCTCTTCCGTGTATTGTAGGTTTCATTGAACAAATGCAAAAAAACCGAGTCTTAGCGCCATCTATCGATGATTACAGAACTATGTTACTAGAGCTGTCAGAAAACCGCCCATTGAATATTAAGCCATGTATCGTGTCATATACAGTCAGAATTGTAAGTGCCAAACTGCGAATTCACGATGCATTTGGCCCGAATTCGTGCAATGTAGTTTGACACTGGGCTCAAAACAAAAGAGTTAACATTTCAACTGTCAAAATCAGTTTTTTATGACAAACTTAGTTTGTAATGCTAATAACGTTATGAACTAAATATCATTTAACTCTTAAAGCCGTAACAGACGTACTGACCACGAACCGCCGTCTGACCAACAGGAGGGAGGGAAAGAGAAACATTTCTCTTTCCCTTCTGTTGGTCAGACGGCGGTGCGTGGTACGTCCGTCTGTTACGGCTTTTTACATTGTATGTCATTTGATACATTCGTCATTGTATGTCATTTTAAATTTTGCTATTTATGACACTATATGGCATATTATTTCCTTTTATTCCAATGTAGTGAGGGATGATTTTGACTCTTTCTTTAGTAGCTAATATCTGTGAAGGTGGCTTTAGCATTTGCTCACGATTAGTGGTGTTTATCTTGGTTGGGAAAGCTTAATGCATATCATTATTTTCATGTTTGCCTAAAATGTTCGCTTTTTTCATAAAAAAATCAAGTCGCAAACAATCAACTGTTATTTCGAAAAACTATATCTTGGACTTTTACTTTTGGCCTGGTTTTTGTATTGTAACATGTTTTATACCTAAATCCAAGATATATTTGTATCGAAATATTGCCCTAGAGGAATATCCTCGCACAAGTACAGCCAAGTTGATCAAATTACGGGCCTGTTTGTTTTATTTGCTCACTACCTCTGGCTTGCATCCCTTCCACCACCCCCCTGTGTTTCTTCCTACGCTTTACACGTTAGTTTGGTCCCGCATCCGTTTTCCCGTACTTTACTCCGCGTAGACCCAGTGTGCACGGCCGCATGGACGGTGATTATGTTTTACAACCTCTGCTAATTGAGAGTTGATAATGCGAGAGAGAAATGAACGTTTTATCAGTCAATTATATGCATACATAGTTCGATTTGGTTGTACTTGGCTGGTGATCGTTTGCGATGCCGGTGTGAATGAGTGACCGCGCAAGCGCCGGTGGACGAGTGATATTCAGCGAAATAGTAGCATCTCCGACGCGAATGAGTCGCGGCTGAAATGCAGCATGATTGATATGTCTTAGAGCCATTAGTTTGCCACCCTGCATCCGTGTGCTGTGTACCAATCGCTTGTTTATAATCACGACGAACGCTATACCATATGACGCCCACTGTGCATGATTCCAGTGGCGAGATCGAAACGTGCGATGTCTTTTTGATAATGGAATAGTTATGGTGCGGTCGGTATCGCGAGATGATGTATGAGGCCGCTGCCGGCGCTCGAACCGCTATCCATAGTGGAAATCGAGGAGATTACTGATGTATCGAGTTTCGCTGAAGGTCTCTCATCACCGCCGCCGGTGCTCCCCGCCTCCCCCCCTTTCCCTCTCCACCTCCCGCCGGAGTCATCTCGCCCTCGGGTCAGACACATGCTTCCGCCCGGTGCCATGTTCACGCGCTGCGCTACTTACATAAATAAACCTGCTAAACAGTTTGGCGAGTGGGACTCAATGTCTTGTTCTTCTTTTCCAGTTGGTCGATCAGGGCCAAGAGTGGCTCCTCCAGAAAGACAATTAGAGATAAGGGCGGGTATCGGATGAGGGAATGTCGCGAAACACTGGGGATTTCTCACTATGGACGGTTCGGTCGTTGCGACGATAGTGCGCTCATCAAAAAGGCATCGCACCGCACTAGATATAAGCTTAACTTAGTTCTCTGTTATATTATAATTCATATCGCATTTCGTAGTCGTGCGAGATGTACCGTCGGCTACGTTACATCTCAACACTCGTAAATTGGCATTTAAAGTACAAATTAGTAAAATTTGGATTTTTCATATTGTTACAGGTTCATTAATAGATAATGTTAACGATAATAAAAATAATTATAAGAGCTGTACTTTAAGTGTTCAGAGATGAACAACCTTCCATCTATTCCATTACGTGTAATCGGATCGACGTTCAATCCAAATCACCGCGATTGTGACATCGTCCGTCATGGGGGCATCGTGTCATGCGGCCCCATCGTCGGTGTACCAAGCTATGAATAGTGAGTCGGGGCCTCATGTCGATCCTCTCATGAGGCGTGCATACGCTAAAGGCCACCATGCTCGATCAGTTCTACCTTCACTACCACCTGATGTATGACCAGAATGAATCGAAATGGTAACAGACTGATCGTGTATGTGCACTTATCCGGCGTGGCGTGGCGTGGCGGGGTCGACTGGGTCGGCTCGCCTTCCCAGTCGGTCCTGGCCCGTGGCTGTAGTGTTGGTGTAGTGTACGCCAGTGTCTGGTAGTGTGGTTAACGTTTGGTCGGTGTGTCGCGTGACTGGCAGGGCTCGTCGTACGGCGGCGCGTCGCGCGGCTACGCGGCCGGCGAGTACCACGCGGGCGCAGGCGCCGCGCAGCCGCCAGGTGTGCATCACCCGCACCACGCGCCCAAACACTTCACACCCAACGAGTTTAACAAGGAGTGGCCTGCCGCGTAGGCACACAACACATGCACACCACCACCCCCCACCCCCCCTCCCCAGCCGGCCAGCCTGGCCGCGGTAGGCGTCGGTCCCGCCTCGTAGTCTGCCCGCGAGCGACGTCCGCAACGCGCGTTCGCATACTTAGTTTATTGCAATGCAACTTTACATATAGAAATGTTTAAAACAGACTAATTTATCGACTGTTAGATTAACGAAACGAACACATGAAATGTTGAAATTGAAAAGCCTTTTTAGGCGATTTTTGTAACCGTTAAGGTCACGCGGACCGCATCGACACAAACCCACACGCGTAAAGTAAGCGTTAATATTTTTTTGATATCTAATTAAAATAGTTACATAGTTTAAAAATAAATCGAGTAACGTAGTTATACCATTTTTGAGCTTTTCCTTTTTGATAAGATATTTCACGTTTTCGTCTCTTTAGTGATCGTGACGTCTCTGAACGCGGATCTAGATCGATATTATTAATCACGGAGGTCCCTAGCATGTACTAGCTCTTTGATATTAGACGCCCGGAGGATTTCGCGACCCCTTGTCAACTGACGGATGCGATCCCCGCATGTTCCGTACTGCGCGTACGCGGTTTTATTGCTTTTATTATCTTTGGATGTGGGCTTAACTTTTTTATTTTAACTTTGAATATATTTCGAATTTTTTTATATCCTTTTTTTCCTTTTTAAAATGATTTCTTTTAATAATGTCGTTGTGTAGTAATTGTCGTGTTGTGGGATTTCACTATGCCTCAGTAGGTCCGCCGCCCGGCGCGGCGTGCCAGCGAACTGCGTTTGACAGACATGTAAAACAAGGCCAATTTAGGGAAAATAACCTTTAAAACTTAACTTAAGCTAAACTTGTATAAATATCTGATATATATATCGGTATGTATATTTAATATTAGTATTTTGGTTATTTACCACCCACTAGACTTAGGAAAACGGTAGAGATGTAATGAAATATAATGTGTTAATAACGAAACATAGTATGACTGAACGTGATTATTTATTTTTAATGATTCCCATTTAAAAATAAAACGGGAACGGTTCTTTATAAATATTCGTAATATTAATTTGTTTTCTAATATGCATTTTAGTTTTTATCGCAATTATTAAGTTGATAATAATACGAAGTTATATTTTAATGAATTAAATTAACCTGCCAAATTGTTGTATTTGGGGCGACGCCCCGCGAGGTGGCGCTCCGCTGCGTTAAGTAAATGGAGCTCAAGCATTTAGGATATGATGTAGTGTGTCGTCCCGACACCGCCGCGCACCCCTCGCGCCATCCCCTGTACATATTTATATACTTGTGTGTAAAGCATAATTTTAATCGATTCTCTCGTCACATAGTTTTAAAGTTATAATTTTATGTGATTGCCAAATATTATTAAAAACTGTACAGTGTTGTGCGGAGGTACGTTAGTCGTAACGCGGGCGCCGCCGCCGCGCCCGTCCCGCCCCGCCCCGCGCTCGTCCCGCACCGTGCCGCGAAGTGAGTTATAATTTTAAAATAACATTTATTAGATTAAATTTAATGTTAGTCTTTTACTGTACTATATCGCTCAATCGTTTGACCGATCGACTGATTAAAATTTTAGTGATAAGCTAAGTAATGGACGGTGCGCTGCGCGGGCGAGCGTCGGTACTAGCGGGCGCGAACCACATTTGTTGTAATTATCTTAGAGTTTACGGACTACTGATAGACTGCCTGCGCCCGCGCACATCGGGACGCTGTTCCTTTAATTATAGAACCAGCCGCCACCGGCGCGACACATTGTTATAAATGTTTTGAATAGACAAATTGTTGACATTGCATAATTTGATCGTTTAGAATAGGGTTATTTAAGATTGCTCCATAAGTATAATTTATCTATTGAGGAGTATCGTGAGGCAGAGTAAGCAAATTTTAAGCGACGCGGCTCGGAGCGAGGGGTGCGGTGTCCCAAATTAACTTAAAATAGTAAAGAAAATTATACTAACTATAAACAACAACTTAATATAAAATAACGTCGACTGACCACGTTCAATAAGTAGGAATCGACGAGGGACCTGGGCCCTGCGTACAATAATGCATACTAAGTTACTGGTGAAGGACACGTTGGTGCCCTTACTGCCACCTAGGTTACGTATAGTGCTTCATCACTGCATCGTTTACTCTTCGTTCCTATTATAGTTAGATTTATTGTCTATTCATTCCTCGGTAATTGTTACTCTACAAGTTAGGTAGTCGTTCGTTTCGGTCGTACTCTCTTGCCAGTCCTAACTGTCGCCATCTCGCTCTAACCTCCCTCCCGCTTCCGCTCGTCAGAGCCCCCCCTCCCCCCTTGTTCAGTTCCATCAGTTCGATATAATTTTACTATAATAGATATAATATACATCCACCGATGATACGGTTCACGCCTGTTTTAATATTAATAGAACGCCTTTAAAATGCTTAGTGGTGCGTATAGCTTTATGTTATGTTCAGTTATATAAAGATTAGCACTAAGGTGTGTTAGACACGGGCTTGAGCCCCCCTACTCACAAATCTTGGAACAATTAAGAACTTAGTTTATAATGAACCAAACGTGGCAATCTTCTTACTAATAAAGAGTATAATTTATTTAAAAATAAAAATAAATATGATATGTATTAGAAATTTTAGATTTACTCAACATTAAACTTAGTGCAAATTATTGTGAAAGATAAAAAAAAAACAATTGAGACTATTTATATGAGTTTTTAATTATTATTATAGGTGAAACATTAAAATATTGGATGAATTTATTAATTAAAAATAGTTAGCGAAATACATATACGGTAAGACTCGTTAGAGGCTCGTCTGTCAAACGTAGTGCCGCTCGGCGCCGCGGCCCGCGGGGGCGCCACTAGCGCACTCACCTCACTTGCGCACGAGTTGTGCGAATCGTGAGTTACATCACCCTTGCATTTTATATTACACTGAGTAATATCGACATAAGATATAATACTGTATCTTTAAATATTTATAATGTTTACGGAATAATATTATAATCATGGCTTAACTGTAGAACTGTTGTGTAGTTAACCTTTCGACTTGTTTGTATTACTTTATAATATTAGTGTATGCGGTTTTTATATGTGTATGTTTATTCGGTAGTATATAAAGGAAACATGTTTAAGTGTATTTTGGTATAATATAACTAAGTTAGCCGCAGCGAGCGGCGAGCGCTCTTTACATTAATTAAATAATTAATATATTTATGATCGTAATTGACTAATTATACAAGACAAGACCCCCTAGTGTTAAAGTTTAGATTAGCTGCTCGATTCTTCGTTTTGTTTTAAGTTCACTTTTTACTCATCACTTAAATCTAAATATTTTGCATTTAATATCGGCCGACTAACAGGCTACCTTACTGTAGTCTTTTGGAAAGTTAATTTAAAACCAATGCAGGTATTACTAACTATAAAACCTCATATTTATACTAGAATTAAAATATAAATGTAATAAATCCAATTTTAATCGTAAAAATAAATTGCACGGGCTTTACAGTTAATTATAACATATTAATTAATATAAAAACCTAGGGCAAGTTGTTATTTATTTTCTGTTAAAAAAAAAGTTGATGTTTATTTTTTAACTATATTTTCTTAGTGGATTAAAGTACATAATTCTCAATCGATTAGATTACAAAATTGTTAGATGAGCTATCGACTGATGTACAATTATATAAAGTAACGTTTACTTACGACGTATATAAGTTTTACTTTACGCCGCGCCGGTACGGTGCGCTCTATACATAAAATATATTTGTATTAATTTTCTAAAATATAATTAATTGGAAGCGGCGACCGCGACCTAGCCACAAAGTAAGCATGTTACGATTGTAAGACTATTATCTAGATTTGTTGTAATATTATTAATCTATACTTAGCCCTGACTAGTATGAGTGCACATTGGTGAAGGTAGGCGCCGCGCGCGCAGCAAAATGTCCGACTACCGTCATCTTGTATCGCGCGCGCCGCTACTTTACTTTATGTTCGTTATATAAAAATGAAAATTATGATAGACATACAGGAGTGTTGTTTCTTTTTAACGACAATTACCTAATGATAATTAGTTAATTACGGTTCTAATTATTAATAATAATAATCGAAGCACTAAATTAAGACGAGAAGCTTGTACGCGAGGAGTTTATTGATGTAATTTTATAAAGTGCTATCACAGAATATAACAGGTCTTTCTTAGTAGAAATTATGCATTATTCTTTATAGGTATTTTGGGTATGTATTTAGTGTTAGATTTAACTGGTAACAATAAGTATGTAGATTGTAATGTACTTGAAAATACAGTTTTGTCGTAGTTTACTATTATTAAGCTTCTTCTATCTTAATGGATTAAGTGATTACTTACTGGTTGATTAATTAAAATTAATAATATTACCACTGCAAATATTTGAAATAATATCTTATGATGAAATATTATATCTACTTTTAAGGACATTATAAAACGTAGATAATTAAAAGAAATCAAAAGTTTCAAAATATTACTGGCATTTTTAATGTTCGATCATACCCACCCCTGTAGCATAAATCTTAGGGACAGTTTACACGGACATCATAATTTTTGTTTTTATGTGGTGGCAAAAAGTATCTTTATCCAGTTGCATTCTTACCCGACTAAATAATACCTAACATACCAGAAAAGACCAAAATCTATTAGACATCTGTTTCCGAAAATGTAAATAAATACTCGGCACTTCTTTAACACACGAATTCTGTTATTTTTTTTAACTTTGAGTGGCTTGTCACATATCTATTTATTTCATATTTCGTGTTGTATGTATGTCTTGTAATATATAAATGCACTGTAGTAATTTCTCAGATTTAGTTGCTATCGTTATATACATATTAATATCGTATTTGTATGTATTTATGTAGCAAACATATTTGCCTAACTTATATTGCAAAAAAACTAACATACCCTTTCTGTCGCAAGTCCCTCTCAAAAACTTTCCGAAATAACGTTTATAGGAATCGTAGAAGTTGATTTCAGTTCATAATATAGGTCTAGAATCACCGTTATCATAAAGTATCTAATTCAGTAAAGCTAATTAGTTCCCTTGTCAGTCGGAGTCAAGGATGACCATAGACAAAGTCCGCGTCCCCAAAGTACCACATAACCTTTTTCTTATTAATATTAAGGACTTAATATAGCCAAATAGGCCTGTCCTAATTTTTTTATTACCTCGTAAAAAAGCGGATCGTAAATAGTGCCCCATCACCGAAAACTTATAGTAAGGTATTAGTATTTTAATTTCATGCTAGACAGAGAGCGCACTATACGCGATGACGTCAAGCCTTGCGCGCGCGCCATACAATAGATGACGGTAGATGACTGATGTTTCTATCGTTGAAACCAATAGCTTTGATGAAGAATATAAGTAAATATAATATGTTTATTGAATAAATTATTTAAATCGGTTATTAATGTTCTGGTATATAAGCGTTTAAAGTTTTTGGTAGAGAAAACTCTGTCCCTTTCCCACTAAACAAAAGTGACGTCACGCCTCTGTGCGCCATACTTGTCAGAATATAATTTATATGGTGGACAGAGAAGTGACGTCATATTTTAGTGTTTCGCGCTTTGTCTAGCATGATTTTAAAATGCTTATAAGTTGCTTATTTTTGATTTTCATTTTGTTTTCGTTAATCAGCTCTATTTATGGGCTAAATTATAATAGGACAGTTAAAAAAAAACAGTCGTCTAGCCTATGACCATAGTAACACACACTTTGTGGGAGAGGGACAGAGCATTCGCTCTTCTACTCCCACCAAAAACTTAACGCTTATATCTGGAAATGTATCAGCCAATTTAAATTATTTTTTCAGTACATATGTGTAATGTATTTAATTATATCCTTCGCTAAGCATGTTTTTTTGTAATAAATGAAACATTAAGAGACAGGCCTATTGGCATCTAAATGTGTAGTTGTCGAGTTCTCCGCTGTACTTGGTGACGCGGACGCATGTAGCTTAGACAGATGGCGACACAGTAGCTTATTTTAGCCGACCGCAAGGTGACTAGTGAACTAAAAGACACTGTATACCACAGAGGGAGACGGTGTTGCGAATAACGTCGGAAGTCCTAAGTACGTGAGCATGCCACAAATGAACGAGGCTATGGGAACGCCGCCACAGGTTCGCCCTTTTCTCATACCCCCAGCTTTTCCACCATCTTTGGTTCGCTTGGAAGGCGTCCATCTTGGGATGTGGTCTAATAGTAGTTCTACGTTTCTAATCCGTACAGCCAAGGATTGGAACAACCTGCCGGCTTCCTTGTTTCCTGAGAGATATAGTCTGGGCCTTTTCAAGGCCAGAGTGAATAGATATCCTCTAAGTCTGCGTCCTTCATATTGTTATATCGTCGCTTACCAACAGGCGAGTTGGTGGTCAAACGCGGACTTATTCGCGATAAAAAAAAAAATGATTCAGTCTTTATCTCGCATATTTTCGTCATTTTGTAGAACAAAAAGACACTTAAAACATCTTCTTTTGGTCGTGGCTGTCGGGTTAAAGTAACGCCCACTGTCAGCTGTAGATAGAAGTCAACACCGTAACTTTTTAGTTACTATATGATACTAAAAGTTACCATATACAGTGTAAACTCTATATAACGAGCCTTAAAGGATTGCGCCTTGTATGGTGTTATTTAGAGATGTCGTTAAATGTAGAGAAGAAAAAAATCAATATTATTTTAGTTTTTTAATATGTGTTTACCAGTAAAGTAAAAAATTTACAAACAACAAACATTAATATTGATACACATAACAATAAACCCTTATTGCGTATAGTCTGTTCGTCTGACGTTTTTAGTTTGCTGCAGTATTTTATTTAAAATATGTTAGAAAGTACTGTTTATTGCTTAATAATGACGTTTTGTTGTCGTTATTTAGAGTTGGTGGGTATATCGTTGTATGGACAACAAGGTAAAAAAACAAAGTCAAGTAATTTCGACGTTTTAGGGAGTTTTCGTTAGTTCGAGTGTCGCTATATAGCGTTTACACTGTACTTACATTGTGTTCTACAGGTGCAAATGATGTATTGTGGGCCCATGGTGTCGCCACAACCGTCCTATTGTAACGTGTCAGACATAGCATCCGTCTCAGGTTATACTCTCAACATAAAGTTATACTGGGCTACGCGGAAAGGGTGTACAAAGCCGAAAGCAGTTCATAGTACCAGTCATTATGAACAAATTTTACTATGGGAGCAAATTTTTCATCGCTTACCAACAAGCGAGTTGGTGGTCAAACGTGGAAATATTCGCAATTAAAAAATACGGAAAAAATATCAGCTGCTTAATTATAAAATACTAGCCGTCCGCCCCGGCTTCGCACGAGTGTAAGCTCGGCCTTCGGCCTCGCTACAAAATATAATATAGCCTATGTTACTCGGGGATAGTGTAGCTTCCCAACAGTGAAAGAATTTTTCAAATCGGTTCAGTAGTTTCGGAGCCTATTCATTACAAACATACAAAAATAGGTACAAATCTTTCCTCTTTATAATATTAGTGTAGACAACTGAACTAAAATTGATTTTGACAATATTCTAACATAGACATATTGTTTTTTTAACTAATAAAAAATAAAACTTTACATTTGTACGCCGCACCTGTCAAGGGCATGAGATACGTTTCCATTTGTACGACCCTGTATGGATGTGTACCTACCATGTACTGACAAATAAATAATTTGATTTCTATAGAAAACTCAATTCACACTACTAAATTTATGGAACAGTTGATTTTTTTTGCGATTTCACGGTTGGTCCAATAGTAAAAGTTGTTCATAACGATGGGTAAAATGGATCCCGTCCGGCTTAGTACGCCCTTTCCGCGCAACCCTATATGTATAAACGGTACCTTCATTATAGCCATATTTATCATTGTAAATGCTCATCTAGGCTACTGTGACGTTAACATAATAATCTTAAGTAGGTTCGCGTGTTCGTAGATTTTTAGTTATCAATAGTTTTTTTTCTTCTAATGTGACTTTTTGCCGTTGGCCTTGCGGCCTCTACAGGTTCAATAGATAGATATCAATGCCACCATTAGATAGATCTCACAATGACGTAGGAGTAGGTTCGGTCCCAAATAGTCTCCTAGAATTAAACTCGGAGGTAAACTGTGGAGATGGTGCGTGGTGCGAGTAAGTGATTTTATTATATTTCGCTTTGGAATCGTTGCTGTTTAAATCTGAGCTTTGTGTCTTGTGTGGTAACATTGTTATTTCGTGTGCAGGTGATGATTACGAGTACACAGGGGGCTCCGGCGACGGGTACCAGCGTTCTGCGAAGCGCAGCCATCATGGCTCATCCAGCGGGTCTGCCTCCGCGCCCTCCTACCATCCGTATAGGCGTTAGGTAGACACCACCTGGTAACGAAGTTTACGCTACGCTTTCACTCTAGCCAGTTCACGGGGAATCGGCTTTCATTAATCATGAAATACATTAGGGCCCAGAATATCGCGCGCCGCTATTACTCGCGTATTTGAGGCCTTACTTAAAAACGTTGTTCAAACTGATCTATGCTTAAAATTGCTCTCAGTTTCTCTCTGACGGCAATCGTCACGCGCGAAAACGAGACAGCAATTTTAAGCATAGATCAACTTGAGTGACGTTTTTAAGTAAGACCCTTGATGTTTTTTATAGACATAAAATGACTGTCTATACTTTTGAAAAATGTGCTTCGGTCATTATGCGAGGTTAATATATCAAAATATTAGTTTGACTGTCTACTTATGTAAAATATGCTTCGGTCATTATGCGTTTTTTTTTATAATGACCAGAATAAATGGGAAAAACTTTTTATCCCATTTTTATGGTCATAGTAAAAAATAAAAACGAAATTTTGGTCTAAATATTTTGAAACGTTAACCTCGCAAAATGACCGAAGCACATTTTTCAAGAGAAAACAGTCATTTTATATCTAAAAAATAAACATAAACTGCGCGTGCGAGATCGCTTCACTCGATATTCTGGCCCTTCAAAAGAACATTCCTTGATATAATCATCGTATCGAGACCCTCTGTACTAGCTATTGTCAAAGTATTTCCTCGTATGTATGTAAAATAGTTCACTTTTTCTACAAACGCAATCATTCGAGTTTGTAAATTATTTTTATCGGAGACGAGTCGATGAGAAGGAAGCTTATTGCATTTGTTCTGCAAACAGACATCCTAATATGTATTTATAAGATGAACTATGACTATATCTGCGTCGATTTAGGTAGCGAACGGTCAAGTCGTTAGTTTTAAAATATATCGATGCTTTAGGTCCTAAGTTACTGATGTATGTACGTACAAATGTACACCACAAATACCTGCCTATAGATAGATATAAACTAGTTGATAATCTTTACGTCTTCGTAACAAAAAGGACGCCATTTGACGCTTAATTTATTAGAATTATAGGTTTCTCATAGACTCATTCCCGATTTTTTTTTTAATAAGTAGTTTAGTTTTTTTTTTGGACATTTTGTGTAGTGTGTTTGCCTTTTGGATATTTCCAGTGAGCGTTGAAAGCTGAAATTCTTAGTTGTAACACCATTCTGATATACATATATGATTTTTAGTTACATCTTTTGTGAATTCCATTCATAATGTAGTTGATTAATGTCAAGCATTTGGCAGTTATTTTCAATACTAATACTTTTATAAGTAACTTAGATAAAAAATTATAGGTATCTGTAAAGATATGTTCTGATATTCTCGGAAACATCCAGTAAATTATAAGTATCTGTAAAGATATGTTCTGATATTCTCGGAAACATCCAGTAAACTATAAGTATCTGTAAAGATATGTTCTGATATTCTCGGAAACATAAAGTAAATTATAAGTATCTGTAAAGATATGTTCTGATATTCTAGGAAACATCCAGTACCTGTCGATAGTGTGGTAGTTAGAAGTCGCGACTTCATAAAGTATAATCATGTAAAAATCATGATTTAGAAGATATGCATTTACTTGATCGATAATAATCGATTGAGTGTTGATTTAAAATCTGATGGCGTGGTTAAATATGTTTACTTGTCTGCTTACATCCTGAACAAATTCCCAGATGTTCTAATTTTGTACTTTATCTTTAATAAAATTACTACTAATTTTAAGTTTTTTAAATTTCAACTGACGAAGACTGCTTAGGTATCCTCGTAGAGTCATACTTGTCTGTGAAGTGGCCTCGCCTCACGCAAGGTATCATCGTTTCACCAATATTATTCCTTATGTACACCTCAATATGTAGAAACATTTCACAAACGTGTCGGTTCTCTATCTTCATCGTAACTTAGTTATTTCAACCCACTCGATAGCAAATAATAAAATAGTAAGTACTGTTTTTTATACAATTTATTTTTGATTGATTTTAAAATACATTTTATAATGCGAGTAGATAGGCCTTGTTTAAAATATATCTTAATAATTTACGCTTAAAACGACATCGGGTAAGTACAATCGAAAATAGATCAGAATTATGTAATGTATGTAATTAAAAAATGTTTATACATTAAAGATGTAATATAAAATAGAATTTAATGTACATTTTAATATAGAAAATCGACAACAGTTCATTGTGCAGATGGACAGGTTTACATTTAGGTCATATGGAAATTAACTTAGATGTACTTAATTTTAGACTCTAAAATTAAGACGTTTAATACTTAGCACGCGTTTAATTTTAATACTATAGTATATCTCTTCGTTTCTCTGGACCATAGAAATACTTTACCCACCTACCACGTAGTAATAATTTAAGTACCTAATTTGGCGTACATTTTCTTCGATAAATTAGAATATTTTTTTACATTAAAATTAGTATTACGGAAAATTCCTATGTTGCAAAACGTCCAAATAAAATGTGTGAAAATTACTTTCACTTTTCTTTTAAGTTTAAAGCATTTAATATTAAAACTTTGATGTAGAGTAGAAGTACGTATAGAAATAATAAAAATTTATTTAATTGTTGGGTAGGGACGATTTTACTTAGCCTAGACACAATACATAATTGCGACTTTTCCTTAATTATAAAAGCGATTTGGATGTGCATTTTATATGTATGTATGTATACATTAAATTACATACACAGATAATATAATTTCGAATTTAAACAGGAAATATAGGTATAACTGCAAAGCTTTCAATATGAACAATGTTTATAGACAAGAGGTTCCAAGGTGGGATCAAGTAAGTATTTGGATTAATCAAGACTAAGTAAGGCACTAGGTAGCAAAATAACATAATATATTGTGTAAAAACATTAAAGCTGTAAAGTTGGACTCGTGGAATTGACTTCTGGGCCCTTATTCACTAACTAAAACATGCACGTAACGCGCCGCGTTAAGTTAACCTCAATAAATTGCCTATGGAGTAAAGGCCAACTTTTGGAGGTTGACTTAACGTGCCGCGCTACGAGCATGTTTGTAGTTACAGAATCAGGGCCCTGTTGGTAATGGTATAATCTAGGAATTTGGTAAAACTAGATGGGAAATGGACTTACTGAAACTATTTACATAGGCCTCTGTTCAGACTAGGTTAAACATTTTCTGAAATATATTAATAGACCTGCATTTGACTGCCAACTCGCTTGATGTTAAGCGACAATGCGGTCTACGGTAGGTTAGCATTTACCCCTAACGCCGGCTGTCTAAGGTGCTTGGCACATTTCAGTATGGCGTAGCACGCCTTTGTTAATTGTCCAAACTATACGGTGCTAGGGACAGTTAGCTTCTAGTCTCTTGATCTGGATAACGCTGCGGTAAGTGGTTGCAACGTGTTGTACGTTGCAACGCAGCGTCCAGCTTTGATTCTTACTGCTGACGATAACGCTTGCTTCGATGGAACAACAGACCACTTAACGTGTCTCCGACACCTCATACTGGGTTAGGTCCAAAATGTGTAATGTAACTACATTGCAAAACACAAGAGTGATTGACACAATGCACAAGATTCAAAATGAGCATATCCCAGTTGGTGCACTTCCCACAACGTGAATTTCTCAAACAGGCCACTTTTCAAAATGAGAACATCTCAATATGAGCATTTCTTAAAATAAAGTTTTCTAATTTGTAAATCAAGTGAAATGGTCTTAATTTTTTTGGTTATGAAGACAAAACGATGGTTTTCGTTTCCTTTTAGTGTTTTTAGTAAAAAGCGCAGTTTGAGAAATGCCCATTGTGAGTAATGCTCATTTTAAAACTTGTTGCAAAGTAAATTTTAGACCTAACCTCGCATAATGCTTAGACGCTTACAGTAGCGTAGTGCGTTTTGATCAAGAGACTAGCTTTACAGCCGGGCGGGCGTAATATTACTCTTTTCAGGCATGCAGTTCAAACTCGCAAAATGTGAAAAATACCTACTTTGAAAGTGCACTTATTTCTACTAATCTGTCAAAACTACTTTTAAACGTTTGATAAACTTTTTTTTTACTAGTATAATTTTCGTTTATTTCTGTAGGTAGGCATAGGATTGTTTATTTATTTATTTATTATTGAAGCCTAGTTACTAACGAGGGTTCATTTCCATAGTCCCCACCAACTTAGTAGCAAACCCCTCTGGGATTAGAAAATGAAAAAGTATACCCGTAATCTCCACTGATTTGACGTGGTCGCGGTGCAGTATCAGCGCCCTCGTTTACAATCTAAGACATGAGTTGCAAAATAGTCTTGCTGGTGGCAAAAGTGTGGAAGAGACTTGGTAGATCAAGGTTCGGCAGAGCGTCGTCGGTGTGCGCAGTTGACGCAGACGCAGGGGCGAGGCGGCGCTTCATCGGGGAGATGCGCGTGCGCCGCACGGTAGCACAGCTCACGGTAGCGCGCGCAACCTGGAACGTGACATCACAGAATTAGCTAACTGCTACACAATCACAACAAGCTTTTCAGACCCTGTGAGTAAAAATGTTAATAACGTCGCCAGATTGAAACATCAACGGTCGTCCTTTTTTAATCCTCGTGGGTTACCATAATCTTAAAAAAAAAAACAATAACTTTACAGTGAATTTTGTCTCGCTCTACGGCTACCTATTAACGCGGGCTCGAAACAGCGCAGTGCGGAAGTCTTTAGGCCCCTGGGGCCCTACGCCTTCCTGTTATAAGCGATTCAGTTTAGGTGATTGCGAAAAGTTACGCAACCGCAAAACGTATCTTGGCGCGTTAAGGTTCGTGTTCGCGTTATTTTGCAAACTGCGTGTATTCGAACCCGCGGTTAAGGCGTAAGGTTGGATCATTTGAGAAGTAGGATTGGAAAGTAGCCTAGAAAGCAGTTGCTTACATAGGTCTACTGGTGCGTTATTATTGGAATAACGCACCTGGGCCCTGATTCCGTAACTAAAACACGCACGTAAGACGCCGTGTTAAGTTAACCTCATTTTTTTTATCTCTGTTCGTAAGTAAATAAAAGCCAACTTTTTGAGGTTCACTTAACGCGCCGCGTTACAAGCGTGTTTGTAGTTATGGGATCAGGGCCCAGAAAGTACCTAGCAGACGGTACCTGCTCGTAAAAGAGGTTTACAATATGTAGGTAAGTATTTATTGGCGTAGCGTTGAGATTTTGTAGTGCGACCAACTATCTGCAGAAGTGAACTCGGAATTATAACTTGGTATTATTATAGGTACTTTTTCCAAGATGGTGGCTTTTGTTCAATTCTTGAGGTGAAACGTTTCACTTTGGCGGGAAATTCAAATTTCAAACAGTTTTTGTAGCTAGGCCGAGTAATTATTGTAAAGAATAATGATGTTAGCGAAAATTTATTATTATTCTTTACAAACTCGCGTAAAGTTATTTATCTCCAATGCACATTATTACATTCATTTGTCAATAAACAAATTTTTGCTGTTTCAAACGGTTTATTGCCAAATGTAAGTAATATGGTAAGTAATTGATTAATAGCTGTACATGATAATGTAAAGAACGACCATCAATTTTCGCAAACACTATGCCATTTCACAACAATTACTCGGCCTAGCTACAAGGACAAAAAAACTGTTTGAAATTTGAATTTCCCGCCAAACATGAAACGTATCACCTTAAGGATTTGTAAAGCCTAGTCTAGTCCATACCACAGATAAGTAAGAATTGAGTAAGTTAACGCTGTCTAGTAAAATTGTAAAGAGCAATAGACATTCTATAATTATCAATATAAAAAACCGACTTCATAAAAATGTCAGAACTGGACCAAATTGGGACTACAAGGAAAGCACCAGCTTTCAAATTAAAAAAAAAATATCAAAATTGGTTTACCCAGTCAAAAGTTCTGTTATGAGGTAACAAACAAAAAAAAACAGTCGAATTGATAAACCTCCTCCTTTTTAGAAGTCGGTTAAAAAGTTTCAGATAGTTGGTCGCACTGTTTATAAATATATAATGTATTCATCTCGCCTGTAGGCGGCAGGGCGAGACGCGTATCAGCTGCAAAACCGCGCTGCGCCAGCCGGTCCAAAAGCGTGGAGGCTGACCATCACCTTTCATTATCCGGGTCTACTCCTGGAATATTACAGGACAATTGATACGTTAATCAATAAAGGATGCAGGGAAAACAACGGTACCTGCACGGTAAGTAGACGGCCTGATTGCCCAGCAGTTTGATAACATCCACCTATAGATAGGTAGTTATTTTGAGCGCTGTGGCCTTACTACGAGCACTTGCGAAAAAGTTATCGTTACGTAAACGATAGCAAAATGTATGAAAAATTGAAGAGCACCTCTATCGGACGTGAAAGGAAACTGAATTTTTAATACATTTTGCTGTCATTGATGTAACGATAATTTTTTCGCAATTGCTCCTACTAAGGCCACGGCGCAGCAAGTAGACGGCCTGATTGCACAGCATTTTGATGTCATCCACCTACGCTTATTTTGGGCGCAGATTTCTAATTTCATATTTTTATTGACCTACTGTAGTGAACAACCGTGAATAGCATAGTGGAAACAAAAAAGTAGGTATGTCAACTCAAGACCCGTGCGACATTTAAATGCCTACTCTAGTCTAGCCCTCTAAAATACGATTTGAGGGAACCTTGAGAGTGAGGTATTATAGGTAACGTATAAAAATGTGGGCCTAGTCTATTATTTATTTGGTGTGTGGGTAGGTTACCTTCGCTGCGAGCGGGCGATCGACTTCCCGATTTGTCAGCGCCGCGTGGACTGGTCGACCCTTCTGAATGATCCTGAAATTTTAATTAAATTTCCATTGTTAGTGACGATTCGAGGTTTCGCTGATTGGATCGAGCCAATGGAAATAACACGGCGCTCGAAATAATACCTAAATCAATCGTCCTAGTAGGTACCCATATGAGTATGGTTGCCATACGAAATGAGAAATTAAATTAAAAAGAACGGCACACGATTTCGTTATGCCGCGAAATATAAACTATAAAAGAAATGTTTTTAGGAGTTTTTTTTCATCTGTGGGTAGGTATGTAGCTAGTCTACGAGATAGAGAAAAATTAAATGACGGTAGGCAAACAGCGAAATGATAGGTCAGAACAATCAAATACTGATGAATGTCCTATGTAGGTAGGTACGAATACATTATATCTTAACTTAATCGAATAGTAGGTAGGTGCGTCTTACGTAGGTAAGTTGGTAAGTTGTAGGTTATAAGTATTTGTACTTAGCATATTTTTAGATTAGTACCTACTAAGTAGGTATCTATACCTACTTAAAATATAAGTAGTAGCGCTAGCAAATAACCAGAAATGATCCTCTACTTCGGGACACAGGACGCTCGCACATTGAATAATTTCACACACACGACAAGGGATCGAATTATTCGGGCGGCCAGTCATCCGGAATGCTGTTTCGGCCAACCAGTGTAGGTATCAATTAGGTATTCTGAAAGAGCGCTTACTTAATATATTCATAAACAGTTGGTACCTACGTATATACTTACCTACTTACATATATAAAACTGGAAGACTAGTCAAGTTCAATTTTATCTACTTCTCACGTGAATTTTTCGACATCCATAACATTTATCGTGGATATTCATTGATTGCATTGTCTAAGAAACAAACACAAGCTATACGAATGCTCAAATAATAACTCACTAATATTCTATCGTCGCCGCGTGTCACTAATCTAATGGATATTTATAGTAAACTACTGTCTACTGTACCAATATTTTATAGCGCCTGTTTTTATATATATATATATTGAGAATCGTCTCAATAAGTTTTATAGATACTTTCAAAATTGAGATCTATATCTAAACAACCTACCTAATTGTGCAAAGTTTTATGCACTTGCCATATAGAGGTAATTTTACCTTAGAAGTTTATCTGCCCCAATATAATACTGAACAGTAGAAACCTCTACAAGAGTTTTTGTTATACCTATATGATACGGGAATTACTCACGTATGATTAAGAGAAGTATCTACCGCGTACTTATCCATACAAAAAGAAATAGCTTTTTTCTACCTCTTATTATTCTCCGATTTCGGTGTTTTTTTTTTCATGTATACCGGCTATTCCGACTACAGGAGGTACCTACCTACCTACCTATTACAGGAGCTACGGGCCCACGAGAAATGACGCTATAATTGGAGCCTCAATTATTATTTATGAGTAGTCACGCTTATGCATGGACATGGAATTTTGGCACACGGCAGAGCGGTAATAATAGATGCTTTCCATTCAGAATTTATGATGAGTACGGTAAACGGTCCTAAATTCGTTATTGTTAGCTTTAAATTATATCTTATTCCGTGCTCTATCAGTTTCAATAATGACCTAATCTATAAGGAAACGGTGTCTGTAACGGTATATTACGTATAATTTTATCAGCCACTTCCCACCAATTCCTAGGTAAGTATAGGTCTTCTCTTCAGTGCGGGATCTTTTACAGTTGTGTACCAGTCTCGTCCACTGCCTTCTGCCGCTTTAACGATGTTGTCCGACAAGCCAAAATATACTACGAGTATGTATGTATCTAATAAGACCACGGAAAGCAACCGCTATTCGTGGTCCTTTTACATAGTACATTTTATAATACATTTTACAGCATTTATGGCGTACTAGCTACTTTTCAGACTGCTGGTGACGAGCTGACGAGTAGTAGCGTCACCAGTGCGAGAAACTGTGTCTCTGCGGTCGCCAACCCACATGCCCAGCGTTTTGACTATGTGCTATGGGTAAACCCTAAACCTCCCTTTTGTCAATCAGAAAAAGGCGAAGATCGTGCTGACGAGTGAGCGTACCTTAGAAGAGGACTAGGTATGTCATGCAGTGCACTCAAGGAGACCATTATGACGATAATTTTATAAAAAAATAAGTACATAGTTACCTACCTACTTCTAGTGCGAAGCTCAGATGGTTAAAGAATTTAAGGAACTAACTTTTATCAGGGTCAAAGTCCGTCGAAAGTCACAGAGTCAATATTTAGCAAAATATAACCGATAGTTTCCTTCCAAAACTACAAGAGCAATTGACATTAAGCTCGTATACCACATAACTCTACTCAACTAGGTATATATACTCTCCTAGCTCGTAACAATTCCAGGCATGAATGACCCCATCCTGAACAACCCCACTTGTATTAATGTACTCGCATGACGTTATTAGATCGAAATCGGATCACTTCGTATCATATTTGCTCTAAATGGGCCGTGTCCGACCTACAGCGATAATGAGAGAAACATGAGGGTAGGTAGATATTTATTTAGGTGGCAGTCATATAATTATTCGTCAAATTCGACTGTCCCGGTGGCTCAATTGGCAGTGAACCTACCTTCTGCGCTTGGGGGCATGGGTTCGATTTCCACCTAGAGCAAACATTTATGTTAGTCCTATGTATGGGTGTTAATATCTCTTTAAGTATGTATTTAAAAATATATATGTATGTACGTTTATAAGTCTCTGGCAGCCATAGTACAAGCTTTGCTTAGCTTGGGATCAGATGACCGTGTGTGCAAAAACGTCCCAAATATTTATTTATTTAAATATAACGTACTAGCTGCGCCTCACGGTTTATGCGCGTAGATTACTTTTTACACAGCTATCTGCCAGTGAAAGTCCCGTCTAAATCGGTCCAGCCGAGTCCATAGGGAACAGAAGTACACACGATTGTATTACTAGTTCTGACTTGAACTTGGAATTTCGGTCAGGTTATAAAGTTGCTCTAACCTTGTTTGTACAAATTGTACACACGTGTAAAAGGTCCAAGTATTATATTACCCACCCACCTATTTACGAATAGGTACGTTCCCTAAAATATAGAATCTGTAAACAAATGCCTACGTTTCGAGCTCTTACTTTTCACCTCGCTCCGCAAATTCAATGAGTCACGTTTCTCAATTTTATTGCCAAAACGCACATTTCACACCTTTTACCGGAAACGGGTATCAAAGGAGACACGCACTTGCACTGAGGTGAGAAGCAAATAGGATACTTTGACACACTGACATCCACATAATACTGGTACTGGAAGTGAATGTGTGATCCATACTGTGAATGGAATAAACTGCGCTACGTATAAGTTTGCAACGGCAACGGGCAATGGAGAGAGCTATGCTCGGAGTTTCTTTGCGCGATAGAATCCGAAACGTGGATATTCGGCAAAGAACCAGAGTCATCGACATATACAGTAGAACCTCTATAAGTCGAATATCAAGGGAAACGCCAAAAAATTCGAGTTGTAGAGTTTTCGACTTATAGAGGATTTCGACTTAGGCGAATTTTAATTCGAAAAGAGACAAGAGGTTGAGATTCATTCTTATAAATTTTGATTTAAACACATATTTTTATTTACTATAAATCAATATCATTTCAAAACATTCTTAAAATAAAAAAAATATGGCTTTAAAAAAAGTTACTGTTTTTTTTTTTGCTTTAGATTATTCGGTTGTTCTCTATAGCACTGTCTAAAGTATAAAAAGCAGAAAATTCTTGTTTTTCAGAGTTGCTGGTTTCTTTAATTTAAATTCTTTGTAAACTGTTGTACAAATTGATGTGTATTGCAACCAAACTATTTCTGACAATATTTCACTCCACAACAAATGACTTGCTTCGCTAAAGTTCAAATGAAATCAAAAATAATAAAATTAAACACCTGACACCAAGCAAGCAAACACGTGTTAAAGTGAGTCATAAATTCGTGGTAATTCTATTCATATTATACTCCTAAATTGCTTTCTAAGAAACACTATCGTCAAATAATAGAGTTGTAAAGGTTGTAAAATAAAACATTACTATGTTCGAGATACAGATGTAAAATTTAATTTTTCGAGTTATGGAGGGAAAATATGTACTAAAATGGCTTGGAGGGACTCACATGGAGGTTTTCAACTTATCGAGGTTCGACTTAACGAGGTTCTACTGTATATTAAAATTTGCAAGTTGAAGTGGCAATGGGCAGGCCACATCGCTCGAAGAACCGATAACCGATGGGGTAGAAAGGTTCTTGATTGGAGACCACGAACCGGAAGACGCAGCGTAGTTAGACCTCCCACTAGATGGACCGACGACATCGTGAGAGTCGCGGGCATCGAGTGGATGCAGATGGCAGGTTGTCGTTCAGTGTGGAGGTTAAAGGGGGAGGCCCATGTTCAGCAGTGGATGTCTTATGGCTGATGATGATGACGTATAAGTTTAGTAGGTACCTACTTCAGTACCTAAACTTGCAAAGCAAGGAACTGTCACTTGCAAGATTCGTTAAGTCTGTACCTACTTATAGGTGGCGCAAATACGAGTATATGTAAGTATACAACCATCTATATGGACCCGGGTATGTCGTTAAACTGCAACCAGAACCACCGAAGGAAAGGCAACAGCGTCCTAATAGTACACGGTGAACGTACTGCGATCCCCAAGCCGCCTGCCAAGCGTGGGGATTATGGCAACACCCCTCTCTATAAGGGAGGCCTTTGTCCAACAGTGAACTTTAATTGGCTGGTGATACAACAATCTACCAGAGAATGTTAAAGATGCAGCTTCCAACAACATATTATTTTTCTTTATAATATAAATTATTTTTCTTTATAAAATCCGACTTACATTTTCTTTAGAGCAATGTTCGTTCAGTGCTCTTGTGTAATTGTACTGAACCCTCAATGCGCGAATCTCACTCGCACTTTGTCAAATTATTTTCTAAAATAAGGTGTTTCTACTATCGGAACCGTGATTACGTATATAGAAACAACGTCGCACCATATCACAAAAGTAGAACGCTGGCTCTACATGTTGACGTGTCCTTTCAGTTTCAGCGCGTCTCCGGCGCACCTGCCGCGCCTAAACCAATTTCCCGTTTCCATATCAATTTCCCGTTTCCTGTGACATCGTGATGGAGTTACCGCATTTTGTCATAACTATAGGTATCTAGTTTAGACATAGGTTGGTTATCTCAGATCAGACAAACAAGGGGGATATGCCTATTCTTCACGCACACTAATAAAATGGTAGCGACACCAATGAACGAATAGTCAACATGCAAAAACGGGCCGCAAGGGTAAGGTTATATAATTATCAATAAAAAAAAACTACTTCATAAAAATGTCAGAACTGGACCAAATTGAAATGGGACTACACGGGTAGCACCAGCTTTCAAATAAAAAAAGAATCAACAAAATCGGTTTTCCTAGTCGAAAGTTCAAACAAACAAAGGTAACAAACATTTTTAAAAAAACAGTCGAATTGAGAACCTCCTCCTTTTTGGAAGTCGGTTAAAAAAGAAATTAATACAGGGTTCTAAGTCGAAAGGGATCCATAGAAGGTTAATTATGAGCAACTTTGACCGCACCTAAAATCGCGGGAAAAAAATCTGCTTTTCCATACATTTTGTCAAGACACTGACCGTTTTCTATAGAACAGCCGATATTTTTTTAGCTATTTTACAGTTGCTCCCATCCCATAGTAAAAGTTGTTCATGATGATTGGTACTATTTGGCCCCTTTTGGCTTAGTACGCCCTTTCCGTATAACCCAGTATAGGCGTATTAAAAAGAAAAACAACAACTCCATTCTCAGCTTTCAATGAAACGTTCAGTTTACTTTGTTTGGAAGCTTTGTTCCGTACGTGGAAATAAATATTGGAGATATTGGAAACAAGAATAGGACCAGTGGGCACGGGAAAAACAACTATTGTTTCCTTTTGAAACCCATGTTCAGCGCGATGAGCCGTTCTGAGCTCGAAAACGTCGTCTACACTTCCCCGGGAATAATAAAAGCCGTATTCCTGTGATAATGCAACTTTTGAACACTCGATAATGATTTATTATTATGGATCAGTGATGAGTAAAGATCATGAAACGATGTCCATTCTGCGTATTGTCCAGAGAACGTAGGTATATTTATTCTCGGCAGTTTTATGTCTGATTTTGCTTGTGTGATCGGCACATGAGTTGAGGTTGCTGGCAGCGACACAGATGGCGCCAATTTCTCAAGACATTCCAGCATCTCACACTTGCCCAATGTATATGCCTCTTCACCTTGTGAATAAATATCATTAGAAATGTAATCTGGTGACGTAATAAGCTTCATATGGTTTTTCATAAAATGTTCCCATAATCCTTCTAGTATGTTTAATCTGACGTGTACATAAGTTTTATTTAATTTTATTTTCGAAGTTTTCTTAAAGTTTGTCAATGCCGATTTTAATTGTCTAAGAAGTTCCTCTTGTTGACTCAATAACTCCTCCATTATGACATGTACTTATAAATTTTTGCAAGTAGAAAACTGTTTAAATTTAACTAAGTCCAAGTAGGTAGTTGACAAATAATTACAAAGTCTTTTAGCACTGTTTTTTTCTAAGTGCACTAATACACTAAGTCTTACTGCACTTAAATTGTTCAAAGTTTAAATTCACTAAGTCAGAATTATTTACAATTAATACAAGTATTTTTGCACAGAAAATGTTCAAAGTTCATAAATGTTCGAAATTTATGACAAGTCCACAATACACAAAAATGTTCAATCACTTAAAATGTTGTTTTTACTCACGATTACCAAGTCCTTAAGTCACTGTCCTAAGGTTCACTCACTAATGTCACTTTTAGAACGCACTCGCACGCACTTCTTAACGGATCGGAACACTCGCGAACGCGACACTTATAAATCCGGCTACGGAGGACCAATGTTCAGCGCGATGAGCCGTTCTGAGCTCGAAAACGTCGTCTACACTTCCCCGGGAATAATAAAAGCCGTATTCCTGAGACCTTATGGTTTATTTTCACTCAACTAAATTATCTCCAATAGTAAACACATACCAATCCAGCCTACTAGTTACCGGAGAATCTCGTCTGCGCGATGCAGGAAATGCGCCTCCGGTGCAGTAGCCATCTATGATTTCTCGGCCGAACTAAGTAGGCTCGATTGATAAGGTTTGTGTTTTGATATATGCGTGAAGCGCGCAAACATTCCACCCATCAAGGATCATTATTGAAGATAATGTCCTTCGCAAACATTATTCTTATGAAACACTGAGGTGAAAGCAATAAGCAAATTCTTGTACATATGTATATAAGTAACCACCCATCATGAAAAGACTGAGACACACATTCAAAAGAAAAAAGTATTAAATTACCACCCATCGTGAAAAAGTATTGAATACATGCAAACAAATCTAACTGCCACGCATTATGGCAAGATGAGTGACTAAAATAATACAAAACAAGTTAGACATCTACTGGTAGCAAACAAATTATTGTAATTGGGCGTTTGAGGACGGTGTTTTTACATTTAAGCGAAACAACTCTGATAAGTCCGTCGTCGCCTGGGTGTACATCAACTATTCTGGCTAAAGGCCATTTGCCAGGAGGCAAATTGTCATCTTTTACTAGCACTAGGGTACCGATTTTAATGTCATTGTCCATTTGTTTCACCCACTTAGGTCGTTGTTGAAGTCTGCCATCAACTGAGTTCTGGTTGCAGCTTTGTAACGCACACAATCTATGCATCTGTGTACCACCTGATTTGTCATGTTCTTGCAACCCAGAATCCAGAACTTTTGTCGAATGTAATTGAGCATGAGGGTTGGTCATAGATTTGATTCTTCACCGTTTCTAGTTGGTACTCGAACAACTCTCGTAGTTGCTTGTTCCCAGCAGTGAAATTTGTAGCATTGTCGCTCCAGACATGGCTACAGTGCCCACGCCTTGCAGTGAATCTCTTAAAAGCAGCCACAAAACTTTCGCAGTCTAAACTGCTGACAATCTCTGTATGTATGGCTTTTGTCACCATACAAATCCAAATATAACCCTTGTATGTTTTGCATCCTCGACCCTTTGACATTCTGAGATCTATAGGTCCAGCAAAATCAACGCCTGAGTGTAGAAAAGGTCTGGTAGGAGTAACTCGTTCTTGCGGGAGATCTGCCATCAACTGAGTTCTGGTTGCAGCTTTGTAACGCACACATACAATGCATCGGTGTACCACCTGATTTGTCATGTTCTTGCAGCCCAGAATCCAGAATTTTTGTCGAATGTAATTGAGCATGAGGGTTGGTCCCCCATGGAGAGTCTTCATATGTGCCTGTGCAACAATTAATTTTGAAAAGATATGGTTGTATGGTAGAATTATCTGGTGTTTAGCATTTTCAGGTATATTGGCATGACGTAACCGGCCTCCGACTCTTAAGACATCCATTTCATCTAAAAATGGGTTAAGCAATCGAAGTTTACTCCTTTTCTTGAGGGGTTTGTTCTCCCTCAAGCTGTGTACATCGTCTGCGAATTCTCGCTTTTGGCAAAGAAGAATGCAAACCGTCAATGATTGTGATAACTCTGCAGCAGTAAGGTAAGTAGGATACTTTTCTTTCTTTCCGAATCTCTTGCACCATGCTATGACTCTCAGTAATTTGTCCAGTGTCGAAAATCTTTCAAAAAGATCTTGTATGAAATCAGTCTCGCTGTCTCTATTTGAAGTATCTATGAAGTGTACTACCCTTTCTTCCAGTTCTAAGTCTTCAGGTAAGTCTGTAGGTACTTTATGTTTACTTTCTCCTTCTAGCAACCACTTAGGACCCTTCCACCAAAGTTCCTCATTTTTCAGCATAGAGCCTAACACGCCCCTCGACGCAAGGTCGCTAGGATTCTCCTTCGAGACCACGTGACTCCAATGATGCGCAGGTAAGGTAGTTATGATTTCAGATGTACGATTTGCGATGAATGTCTTCCATTTACTCGGGTGACCCTGCAGCCACGCCAAGACTACTTGTGAATCCGTGTAAGCATAGATGTTTTCTCTAGCAACTTTCAGGTGTTCAGCGACTTCATTCAGCAGTTTGGCAAGCAGAGCAGCACCACATAACTCCAAACGAGGTATCGAAATTGTTTTTACAGGTGCTACTTTCGTTTTTGCTGAGATTAGCTGTACGTGAACATCTCCTCCTGAACCAATTACACGTGAGTATACAACGGCTGCATAAGCCATGATACTAGCATCAGAAAATCCGTGAATTTCAAGTTTAGTGTCGTTTGTAGTCGTATGTAACCATCTCTCAATTTTAATTTCAGATAGACAAGGTAGTTCTAGGCGATACTTCAGCCAATCATCTTTTAATTCCTGAGGTATCTCCTGATCCCAACTCACGCCAGAAAGCCACAGCTTCTGAAGGAAGACTTTACCGATAATAATGGTAGGAGCAAGCCATCCCATAGGATCGAAGAGTTTAGAAACCTCGCTCGCTATAGTCCTCTTCGTCACAACGGTCTGCTCAGGTAAGTTTATTGAATATTGAAATTCATCTCGCATATTGTTCCAGGCTATCCCCAGAGTCTTTACTGTCACATCAAGATTTAGTTCTTTGTCATGGTTGTCTACTCTTTGCATAACTCTCAGAAGGTTTGCGTCATTCGTATTCCACTTTTGCAGTTCAAACCCTCCAGATTTAAGTAGTGCTGTCATTTCATTGTATATCAAAATTCCTTCTTCGTAACTGTTGGCGCCTGTTAACAAATCATCCATGTAAAAATCTGTCAGAGCTATACTTGCTGCAACTGGATGCTGTTCTTTCTCATCTAACGCCAACTGTTGCAGGACTTTGGTTGCCAGGTAGGGTGCACTGGCCGTACCAAAGGTCACTCTATGCATTTGAAAATCTCTAACTTCGTCGTTTGTATCTTCGCGCCACAGCACGCGTTGAAATTCCGGCTGAGTAACGACGACCTGCCGATACATTTTGACTATATCGGCTACTAAACCCACTTTGTGTTGACGCCATCGCATGATTATATGTCGCAAGTCTTGTTGCAAACGTGGCCCGACCATGAGGTCATCATTTAAAGAAACTTGATTTTTGTATTTACAGCTCGCGTCGAAAACCACTCTAACCTTAGTAGTAGTTTTGTCGGTTCTAATAACTGCGTGATGAGGTAAGTAAACAGCAGTTGATTTGTATTTATCTTCATCCTCTTTTACTTCTTGCATGTGTTGTAAATCTAAGTATTCTTTCATGACTTTGTTGTATTCTTTCTTCAGCCACGGATCTTTCTCTAATCTTCTCTCCATTTGCAACCATCTCGCTTTGGCAACTCCTCTTGATTCGCCGTACTGACATAGTGGGTCTCTATCTTTGAATGGCAAAGCCACTGTATATCTTCCGTCTTCTTGTCTCTTGTGTGTCTCTTTAAAGTGTTGTTCACAATGTTTCTCTTCGTCTGTAAAATGTTTCTTGCATGCACCCTCTTCTATCTCCCAAAACCTTTGAAGCATATCTTCAATGTAAATGTGCATGCTAAGTGTAGTAGTGTAGCCATGTAGAGCCTCAGTACTTGAAATCTGGCCTGTCAATATCCACCCGAGGTGAGTATTCTGTGCTATTGGTGATCCTCGGGGGCCCTTCCTGAGTCCAGCAGTAATTATATCACTGTAGACGTCTGCGCCTAACAATAGATCCACCTTCCCTGGTTTTGCGTAGTTAGGATCTGCTAGTTCAAGTTGACGCAGGTGTGACCAGTCAATGTTGTGTACTTCTGTAGTTGGTAACATTCGAGTGAGTGATTTGAGCACGCATGCTTTCACTGATGTAGCAAAGTTTGTGTTGACTATCGAATGTGCTTGAAATGTAACCATGTTTTTGGAGTGGAGGCTTCTCCCGTTCTCGCCCAGTCTATTAATTGTGCAATTGATTGGAATTTTATTCAACCCAAGGAGCTGTGTTGCGGACTCTGAAATAAATGAACCTTGGGACCCCTGGTCTATCAATGCTCTCAAGTGATATGTAGCCCCATTGTGTGTAATAACTTTCACCATGGCTGTGGCCAACAGCACGTTTGTGGGAAGTTCCTTATCCGCGAAATGGGACGCTACATTGGTGTTGACTGGTGTAAAGGCTACTGTTGATGGATCGTCTCGGAATTGTACAGTTCCAGCTCGCTCTGGAACTTGATCTATGGCTTTATTCTCGGGGTGAATTAAGGAATGGTGTCTCTTTCCACATCTGCGGCAAGAAACTTTATGTTTGCAATTATACACGGTGTGATTTGGAATTAAGCAGTTATAGCATAATCCATTCCTTTCTATGAACCTTCTTCTTTCGTCGCAGTTAAGCGTGATAAAATTCTTACAGTGGTAAATCAAGTGGTTTCCTTTACAAAAATTGCAATTCGTATTAGCAGAAGCTGCGGTGTGAAAGGACGATTGTCTCGTGTTTGATCTGGGCCTTATTTGTGATTTGGATGATTCTAATACTTCGAGAGTTCTGAAGCGTGACTCTAAGAAGACGCACAGTTGTTTGTACGTAGGTAGTTCGTCACCGCTATCTTCATTAATACCAATGTGTTGCTCCCACAGACGAACTGATTCTGCATCCAGATTGTTCACCGTGATGTAGACCAGCATAGGATCCCACTCGAACGATGCTATACCCAAATTCTTTAATGCGTTGAGACATTCATTTGTTGTATCAAGAATCGACTTAATTGCCTGAGAAGACTCATTACTGATGGATTTTTGTGTCATCATTCTTTTCAGCAACGCATTTATGATGAAGCGCTTGTTGCTAAAACGTTTTTTAAGAGTCTCCCACGCTTCATTGTAGTTCGCTTCTGTTATGGCTATATGTCGCAGCAACGCCTCTGCTTCGCCACTTACACTCGACTTCAAATAATGCAACTTTTGAACACTCGATAATGATTTATTATTATGGATCAGTGATGAGTAAAGATCATGAAACGATGTCCATTCTGCGTATTGTCCAGAGAACGTAGGTATATTTATTCTCGGCAGTTTTATGTCTGATTTTGCTTGTGTGATCGGCACATGAGTTGAGGTTGCTGGCAGCGACACAGATGGCGCCAATTTCTCAAGACATTCCAGCATCTCACACTTGCCCAATGTATATGCCTCTTCACCTTGTGAATAAATATCATTAGAAATGTAATCTGGTGACGTAATAAGCTTCATATGGTTTTTCATAAAATGTTCCCATAATCCTTCTAGTATGTTTAATCTGACGTGTACATAAGTTTTATTTAATTTTATTTTCGAAGTTTTCTTAAAGTTTGTCAATGCCGATTTTAATTGTCTAAGAAGTTCCTCTTGTTGACTCAATAACTCCTCCATTATGACATGTACTTATAAATTTTTGCAAGTAGAAAACTGTTTAAATTTAACTAAGTCCAAGTAGGTAGTTGACAAATAATTACAAAGTCTTTTAGCACTGTTTTTTTCTAAGTGCACTAATACACTAAGTCTTACTGCACTTAAATTGTTCAAAGTTTAAATTCACTAAGTCAGAATTATTTACAATTAATACAAGTATTTTTGCACAGAAAATGTTCAAAGTTCATAAATGTTCGAAATTTATGACAAGTCCACAATACACAAAAATGTTCAATCACTTAAAATGTTGTTTTTACTCACGATTACCAAGTCCTTAAGTCACTGTCCTAAGGTTCACTCACTAATGTCACTTTTAGAACGCACTCGCACGCACTTCTTAACGGATCGGAACACTCGCGAACGCGACACTTATAAATCCGGCTACGGAGGACCAATGTTCAGCGCGATGAGCCGTTCTGAGCTCGAAAACGTCGTCTACACTTCCCCGGGAATAATAAAAGCCGTATTCCTGAGACCTTATGGTTTATTTTCACTCAACTAAATTATCTCCAATAGTAAACACATACCAATCCAGCCTACTAGTTACCGGAGAATCTCGTCTGCGCGATGCAGGAAATGCGCCTCCGGTGCAGTAGCCATCTATGATTTCTCGGCCGAACTAAGTAGGCTCGATTGATAAGGTTTGTGTTTTGATATATGCGTGAAGCGCGCAAACAACCCATTTACCGATATAACAAAAATAGGTACATACCAATTTGCTACAGGGCAACCTTGTTTTGTTATGTGATAATTTATTTTGACTTATGATTAATTATTGTATTATCTATTCTAAAATTTTGAGTTTTAATTGATGTTACAAATTATTTTGACATTATTTTCGCTACAAGTTTCTTAGTGTGCGTGAAAAGTTAGTAGGCAAGTGTGCTGTACTGACAATGTTTAATAGTGAAAAAATTGGTTGAAACCACAGAAAAGAGAAGGGTATGAAAAAAATCTCACTTCAGTGGTTGAAACATAATGGAGACATTTGAACACGAAGGTCAATTATTCTACGGCATATCTTCCATGTTTGTCTTATCTGGGACCTAGGTACCATCAGGCATATGTCATTTATTGTAATGTCATATGCCTGATGGTTTATTTACACTAATATTATAAAGAGGAAAGATTTGTATGTTTGTAACGAATTAACTTAAAAACTACTGGACCTATTTTAAAAATACTTTCTCCATTAGAATGCTACATTATCCCTGAGTAACAAAGGCTATATTACTCTACGTATATCTCAAAATTAAAAAAAAAACACCCGTTCAAAGTCGTGTTGGATGGCTCGTATATTGTAAGCAGCCACCGTCGCCTATGGATAGGTACTTGTAACACTACCGTTTTATAAATAAACTAGCCGTCCGCCCCGGCTTCGCACGAGTGTAAGCTCGGCCTTCGGCCTCGCTACAAAATATAATATAGCCTATGTCACCCGGAGATAGTGTAGCTTCCCAACAGTGAAAGAATTTTTCAAATCGGTTCAGTAGTTTCGGAGCCTATTCATTACAAACATACAAAAATAGGTACAAATCTTTCCTCTTTATAATATTAGTGTAGATAAATAATAAATAAATATCTGGGACATTATTGCACACATGGTCATCTGACCCCAAACTAAGCAAAGCTCGTAATATGGCAGCCAGAGACTGATATACATACATATATATTTTTAAATATATACTTAAATAGATATTAACACCCAGACATAGAACAAACACAAATGTTCATCACACAAATGTTTGTCCTAGATGGGAATCGAACCCACGCCCCCAAGCGCAGAAAGTAGGATCACTACCAACTGAGCCACCGAGGCAGTCCACGAGGCAGTTTTGAACGTGCGAATTTCAACAAATGTCTATCGTTTTACATTTTTGTATAACATTTGGTTTGGTTAAATTGTAATTACTTATATCATTTATCAAACATTTGGTTTGGTTCGATTGTAATTTGAGAAAAGCGAGAATCAAAGTTCAAACAACAAGTAACAGATGCATCGAGTTTGAATTCCTCAAAGTATCTAAAGGGACCAAGTTATATTATGACAACCCTTCAGTTTAAAGAGAGCAAAACTTGATCAATGTAAGTAGTTCTGCATAGTTTGATGTTTTTATTCTCAACTAGCTGACTCGGCTAGGGTTACCAGACGTCAGGTTTGTCCTGACATGTAAAAAAATTTAGGCATTAGGATTCGGTTTTTTTTTATTTCACGATTTTTGGTGCTGTCCTCGCGGGGTCGCCGGCGCACTTATTATTGAGCTACATTGCGCGTGCAGCAATCTCAGGACATTTTTATAGAAATCAGGCTCTTTTTCAGGATTTTCCAGTGAGATATCTATGGTATTCCTAGATCCGACAAACGTTGTCATGTCCATTTGAGTCAGGCTTTTTGTCAGGATTTCCCTGTGAGATATCCCTAATCCCTAGGGATTAGGAGATGACAACGTCTGTCGGGTCTAGACCCGACAGACGTTGTTATCTCCAAATTTCAATAAATTTGTTTGCGTTATGGTTTTGAGTTCATACAAAAATCTCATAGAAAAAAGGACGTTCAGTTTTTATCAAATTTAATAAAAATCTGGTACCGTAATTTTTTTTCATTTCCATAGGAAAATCTCAAATAAGTATATCCTTTCAAAACAATTTTCCAAATATTTTTATAAATGACGGAGTTCTGAAGTAACAAACATAAAAAAGCCCACCAGATAGCCTCCCATCAGTAGGCCTCCCACTAGATGGACCGACGACATTGTGAGAGTCGCGGGCATCCAGTGGATGCAGATGGCAGGATGTCGTTCAGTATGGAGGTTAAATGGGGCGGCCTATGTTCAGCAGTGGACGTCTTCTGGATGATGATGCTGATGATGAAACATGAAAAATACAACCGAATTGAGAACCCTCCTCTTTTATGAAGTCGGCTAGAAAAGAGGGGGATCTGAATGTATATTTATCCTTTCAAATAAAAGAATTTTCCAAATCAGTTTTTAAAATGACGGAGTTCTGAAGGAACAAACTTAAAAATATACAACCGAATTGATAATCCCTCCTCATTTATAGTCGGTCTGATAGTCATCCCAAGATAACAAAAATTCAATTCATCATCATCATCATTTCAGCCATAGGAAGTCCACTGCTGGACATAGGGCACCCCCATCGATTTCCAAAAAGACGTGAATGGTTGAAAATGGTTGGAAGCGGCCTGCATCCAGCTTTTTCCTGCGGTCTCTTTTAGTTCGTCTGTCCATCTTGTGGGTGGACGTTCTACGCTGCGCTTACCAGTCCGTGGTCTCCACTCGAGAACCTTTCGGCATCATCGGCCATCGGTTTTGCGTGCTATGTGCCCTGCCAATTGCCACTTCAACTTGCTAATCCGGTGAGCTATGTCGGTAACTTTCGTTCGTCTCCTCTCCTCCTCCTCTCGGATCTCCTCATGTCTGATTCGATCTCGAAACCCCGAGCATAGCCCTCTCCATAGCTCGTTGTGCGACTTTGAGCTCAATTAAAGTTCAATTAACGGACCGATATAGTTACAAGAGCAATCCCAACAAAATTAACAAAGCCATTAGTAACACAGGAACCACACATTTTGCTGGCTAATTGAATTGCCGGACTACGGTCTTTCCGGTCAATTGGATAAAATGTACACGACCAACCTAACTGGGGCCTTACGCCTATCTCTTAACGCGGGCCCGAATAGGTGCAGTTTGCAAAATCACGCGACCGCAAACCATATCACGGCGGTTCGCGTTCGCGTGATTTTGCAAACTTTTTAGAGTTGGGCGTAAGGCCCCTGTAGAGTTGAGGAACGGAGCCACTATCTTATATTATTTACACACCTGTACATAATTACCAATTTAAAAAACTGGGCAAGAGCGTGTCGAGACACGCGTATGGTAGGGTTCCGTTTTCCGTATCCAAAATCATATAATTGTGATCACAATCATTATAGTTGTTCAGAAATTGGTAGTTACAGAAAAAACGAAAGATCTAAGCTGGCGACCTTCCCTTCATTTTAAAAGACCTATTCAGCAATTAACCCAAACAAGACCACTGTGCCATCTCAAACCAATTGTGGTTTTTTGGTGCAACATAAAATTAAAAATTGTGTTGTTATGTACTAAGAAAATAATAAAAACAAGAGGGTACTGTGAAAAAAAAATTGCATTCCCATTTCACATGTACCAGAGCCACCCCTAAAACACATTTTTTTAAATATAATTTTAAATTGAGATCTATACTTTAACTGTAATTGTGCAAAGGTTAAAGGTATTGGTTGTGTATTGCACTTGCTATAATTACTATAAAAATTATAAGGGTTTAAAAATTTAGGGCGAAAAGACGGACATACAGGCATAACGAACTTATAAGGGTTCCTTGTAGGACTACGGAACCCTAAACCGACTTCAGAATTAGTAAATGCGCAATTTCGTTTACTTGCATGACATATTTTCCCAGTTATTTTGATTTAAAATCCAACTACTGAACTGATTTTGATGAAATTTATATGGAACCAATCTGAAAGTACCTATATCCTTTAAAAAAAACATTTCTAAATGACGGATTACTGAGGTAACAAACATAAAAAATACAACCTAAATAACCACCTCCTTGTTTTAAGTCAGTTAAAAAGGCAACAAGGTCGTCTACAGGGTGAGTTCCAGTGAAGGCATCAAGCCTGGTTTAGACCAAACGCGTTCGAAATCGCCTTGCCGACCTACCATATCTCCCATGTTTTTCTGATCTGAGATCCTACGCGTCAACTTGATCTCCTCCTGGCCAGTCGGGTATTGTTTTGTATTTCAAAGAAGTGGGGATACAGGTTGTTTACCCGAGAGGTAAACCGTGCCTCCTAGCTAAACGAATGCTCACCTGGCGTGGCTCCAAGTTGGTAGTAGCCGTCAGTAGGTCAAGAATGGCCGAAAAAGAGCCTCTTGCGGCACGCCTGAAGCCTTCTGGGGGAGGCTCCACGTTTGCCGCGCCACCAGCCACACTCATTGGAGATTGGGCCCACTGCAACAACCATATGTACCGTATTATGTTAGAAGTCCCTTTGCACAGGCAGTTTGGTGGGTAATTGTCCTCAGGGTGAAACGAGAGATTCGTTGCACGATAGAAATAAACTATTATCACCTTATAACATATTTAATGGCACAAAGTTATGACCAGAGTATATAACAGATCTATACTCAAACGTTGTCACATTATGAAGAAGTAAACTAAATCACTAAGAAACATTTGCGAGCTGCGTTGGGTCCCCACCTCACCGATGATGGTTGGGGCTGGATGGAACGCTTCCCCAACCCTGGCTGTCGTGGCTGGCCCTGGCAAGTGACCTCTGGGGTGGCAGAATTGTTCAAATTTACAGCACTTCAATGATGGTTTTCCTTTCTTTCATTCATATTCTTTGTATTTAAAGAGCCAAGGAGCCTACTTTTTGGGAATTACCAAAAGTAGGCTTCCTTGATTACAATGATTACAGCAAACTTGATTACGTAAGCCGGCTTGTTGGCTTGTTTATAATACGTGTGCATAGAAAAGGATTCCAGAAGGAAAGGATTTTTTATTTTTATTTATTTATATTATAAGTAAGGCCGTAAATGCAAGATAATCTTAATAGTTAGGGTAGCTTTAGTTTGCTTATGGTTCTGACATGTGTGAGCGATGCTGGCCTGATATCGATAGTTTTTGAATATCTTTGCTTTTAGGGCAAAACTCCCTAGTTGACGCTGGTTATGTGATCCTAAATCAAGAATATCAAGAGACTGTTTGTTTTGACTTAGTGAGATGGAAACGAAAGCTGCCAATATTTGGAAAACTAGCTTTGTGACGGCATTTACAAAGTCCCCAGAGAACAAGGGGTTGTCAGCATGATAATATAGGTAGATAGATATACCTACATTCCGTTGAGTATGAGCATGGATGTAACGTACTTAGTTTTGTCGATGGTATGAGTGATTTTTTTCCATGGAACAGCAGCTATTTTTTTCGCGTATTCAGGGTTAATCCACTCCAAGCTTTACCTAACCCTGTATACCTAAGTATAATGACACAATTTGTTGATGAGAGAGAAAGATAACCGTTTGTTTTGTAGTGAAACCATGTTGTGTGGGATTGCGCCCACTAGAACCGTGGCTTGCCTGTGTGCTTGACGGAGAAAACAAGACACTTTGGTAAGATCCAAGAACACATGTCATGTCATTTCTCAAAATACTAATTAGTGAACAGACCTCTTGTACCAATGTACATAACTACAAACACAGGGAATACGGGCTTACCCAAGCCATAGTTAAACAACAGTTGCTACGTATCAAGTCACAGTTTAAACAGAAGTTATTCCGTAGCAAGCCACAGATTAACAAGATGTCAGGCGTACGGAGGCTTGTCTTGTGTGATTATCAGATTACGACGTAAGCTAGAGCCCGGCAGAAACTTGGTCTTGTTTTTAATATACGATTTTCAAACATTGTTAAAGCTGCGTCTGCGAAAATTAAAATACTTCGGCTTTGTACAGTGATAGGATCTTTGTCTGTTGTACTCAAACGTACATGCAATAAAAATCGTTTCGATGGTTGTTTACTTGAGGGGATTACTTACATGGTTTTGCCCGCGGCATCGCATGTAAAAAAAAACGTACCGTATGTCACTAAAGGATAGTGTAGCTTTCTACTTGTGTAAGATTTTTTAGAATCGGACCAATAGTTCCAGACGTTACTTCAAACATAGATACTATCTTACAAACTTTACCTCCTCAAATATTAGTGAATATATTAAAAAAATGGGTACTTACCACCACCTCGTATAACTTAATGTAACGTAAGTTTCTGTCGCAGTAGGTATGATAAAAACGAGCTTTGTACTGTTTCTCTTTTCGTAGGGTTATGAAACTGAGGAAGTGATGCTAATCAACAGAAATTTTCCATTCGATCGCGTTGCGAGCTTAAACTTTGTCATAAACCTCAAAACACTCGATTTTCTAAAGTATTTTTTTATTGTATTCTTATGTCAACGTATTTTATATGTTTTTATACTTATTTTTATGTATTTTTATTTAAGCTTTACTTTTTAATTAACGATTATAGGTATATAACTTTTCCTTGTGTTGCTGTTGCTATGCTAGAAAGGCATATTTTCAGATAGCGAAAGAAGTGTAGGGAGAGTCCGGGAGAGTTTACCCGCCCTCTACTAAAATGTTCATATTTTTTTATTATGCTATTTTCAATGAATAATTTTGCAGATATTAACGAATTTCCCTAAAATGAGATTTGGCTAATCTACCGCTTTGGTGGGAGACATGACCCCCAAAGTAGGGAACTATTACCCAGGTTTAAAAATATAATAATTCCAAAAAAAAACTGTAGTTTTATAGAAAATTTTATCTTAAACATAGGCACTAAATTTTAGGTAATAAAATGAGACCATTAGGTATTTTGAGTACGTTTGAGTTAGGTCTATTAGTAATAAACTAGCATCACAAATATTTTGTCATAAGACACAGTTACTATGGCAATCATAAATAAAAAGTTAAAATTAGAGGTTTTTTTTTACAAAAAGTGTAATCTTTTGATACAAAGCAATCTAATGTGTTTCTATTAATTCTATATTCAAAAGCACCTTTAATAGATTTTCCTAAATCAAAGTGGTCTATGATAATTTTATTATGCGGATTCATTTAAATTACTTCTGTTTCTTCTACTATCTTTTTTCAAGAATCGTGGCACGTGTAAGAAGTATGAAAGCAGCACAACACCTACTTCCACAAAGATTATATGAGCAGTCTTCGACCAAAATAAAATGAATGGACGGGCCCTAACCATTGAACTTGATCAGTAAAAACGAGTCAAAACCGTCGGACATATACTTCAACACCTAATTATAAAAATGTACAGTATATTTGTTACAAAAAATAGATATCGGTTTTATTTGTGTATTTACACTTCGGTAAAGCATACGAATTCATAATTTTGTCAGATGTTTCGTTATCGCGTAACAATAGACTCGTGTTTCACTTCCTACGGCTAGAGACCGACTGAAACGAAATGAGAGCTGGCGCTCATTTTGTAATCTTCAAAAATGCGCTTCTACTGGGCCCGTCCATTCATTTTATTTTGGTCGAAGTGAGCAGTGGCTTTTGCTTCTCCCCTGGTACTCCCCTGGAACTGTCCCGGACTCCCCTATATACGTACGTACGTTATACGATTTTCATATCCAATTTAGTCGTTTCGTTTGATTCTAATTTATCCTTTTTTATTTGTAGAAAGAAAAGCGAATATTTTCTTCCTATTTCCCAGAGAAACAAACTACCAGCAAAGCATAAAATATCAGAGACAGCTCTGTGAGGAAATTTACAATGTAGCCAACAAACGGGCTCACTATTTGTTTTATAAAATATGTAGGTACCTACCAGGAGAGCAGTCGTGCGGAGGTCGGGTCGCTTCAATAATTCAGCACCTACCGCCCGATTCTGCGATGAAATGTATGGTACGGATCGTTTTGATAGCTACGAGACGTACTCGTACGAGAAAAAATATTGTAGGACTACACACCACGAGAAACAAAAACATCAGATTGCTAGGTATAAGTATCTCAATTAAATATTTTTTATAAAATGAATTCAAAACCCAGCGAATTTATAACCCGACAAAAGTGTTTGATGGATCATATTTCGCAAACGGAACAAATAATATCGGTGCATTTAGGCTATGGGTTATCGGTAACATACAAGACAAATACTGAACCCTGTTTTTGGTTTGTACCGTCGGGTACTTTTACTTACATGTATTCTGTGCGTCGGGTAAAAATAGAAATCCTGAGGCTCATTTCTATTAACGCGATGTACTTAGTAGATATACAAACACTTGTGTAACTGGGTTATGTGCCTCAAATAAACGATTTCATTATTTCCTCTTTGAAGGATTTTGGCATCACACATCTTGTGCATTTTCCAGTATCAAGTAAATGTTTTTGGTCCCCATACAACAAACGTATTTTTTTACGTACTTTTGTAATTGCTCTAATATAAAAATTGTAATAGGTACAAGCGTCAAACTTGACATGATTACTCTAAAGTATAACTACAAATAATAAATAGTGGCCAAGTGTGAATCGGTGACAAATTTCTGTTCATTGCCAAGTAATCTGGAAATTTCGTTTGACGACCTCATCATTTCTTTCACCGAATCCAAACTGTATATTTTACTAAATTGGAAGTCGGTTTTTTTAATTGATAATTATTGTATTTTGTGATGGTTAGGAACCCTCAGTGCGCGAGCCCGAGTCGCACTTGGTCGGTTATATTTTTCACATTGGCGCCGAAAACTTTCACGACTTTATTATAATTAAAAACAAAACCCGAGTATTAAAAATTCGATCTCAAGAACTTTCACGTAATTTCACTTGTTTTTCGCTCATTGTAGAGCAAGATGAAAACACCTGATTTTCATGACACTCGATGTTTCAACAGAAATCAACGGAGCGCAGCTAATTGTAATCGTTTCCGATGAAATTAACCGAGAGAGGCTCTGGTTTCAAAATTACGTTTTCATGTTTCTGGTTTCCTCAATTTAATAATGTAAGAGTGGAGAGAGCTATTTCGAGTGCAAATTGACTTTGAACAGTCTGACTGAACTCAGAGGACATTGATTAAGAAAAATCGCATTGTCTTATGTTTTTACCAGACTACGACGAAAAGGAGAAAGTTATATATGCATGGGATTGGGATAAAAGGCTGTGTGTATATATATCTGTTAAATAATGTAAATATGGTAACGTTTGTAGGTTGTACACGTCAAACTCGAGGCCGTCTTTAACCTATTGGAGGCCCTGGGCAGTCTGGGCACATTAGGGGCCCAAATGACCTTGACAGAGCACTATTTTAGGGCGAGAGTAGAGTAGCTTCACGCATGCAAAAGCTGATAAGCAAGTAGGTATTGTAGTCAGTCTATCCTTTGTTTTTTTCGAAATAAATAAGTTTTTCGGTAATAAATATCGGTTATCGTTTGGTAACCTAACAAAAACTATAGGGGGCCCTATTGGTCATTTATTGCTTTCTCTGGCACCAAGAGAACGTGCCGATACCCTAGCTGGTACCTACTTGCTCCATCCATTAGATAGCCGGCTCTCATCAAGTGAAAACTGTACTAGACTTTTTACTTCCTTCGTCCATACGCTCGTTCGCTCGTCCGTCTCTTAGGTTGTCCGTCTGTCTTGTGGGGTACCTTCTAGCTCAAAGGTCACTGATCTTTTCGTAAAATTATTTTAACAAGTTTTTTTTTAGTTAGTTCTTTCTTTGACTAAACCATAAAAAGTGTATATGTTATGTCGGAATGATACTACATCTCTGAAAAAAAAAAAGTTTTGTTCGGTCGAATTTAATATAGCTACTAATTTCTAAACTATAAATCATCACCATCATAATTTCAGCTATAGGACGTCAACTGCTGAACATAGGCCTCCCCCATCGGTTTCCAAAAGTACTGGTTGGAAATGGCCTGCATCCAGCGTTTTCCTGCGGTCTCTTTTAGAGAAATGAGGAGATCCGTAGACAAACTAAAGTTACCGATATAGCCCACCGGATTAGCAACTTGAAGTGGCAGTGGGCAGGGCACATAACACGTAGAAAAGATGGCCGATGAGGCCGAAAGGTTCTCGAATGGAGACCACGGTAAGCGCAGCGTAGGACGTCTACCCACAAGATGGACAGACAACCGAAACTATAAACACAATATATAATATATGGCTTTAGCTACGGAACTCTGCTGGATGCGTGTCTCTATACGCTTTTGGCCAGTTATTATTATCCAAGTATAGGCAAAAAGGTCTTTTGTTATTTCGAGATCAAAAGGTCACCTATAAAAACGTATACCTACCCACTCATACGTCCTAAATGTCAAATTATAAACTTCTAGAGTAAACCAAAAAAAATTATGAAATTTTGGCCCTGTTGTTATTTAATTCGCCTTAAGAATTTGGTCAACTTTTAATAATAATGATTAAAAATGAACAAAGCACTAATTTCTATCAACGCACGTAGGTATCTGTCTGATACCAGGGCCTGTTATCAGCAGGCGCCAGCGATTATTGCGTGGGTGCTATAATCATGGTTGAATCAGAGTCGATGGCTCTTCTGCCTACACAAATACAACCTTAACTGATTACGATGACGTCATGTCTATAGTAAGTCTGTTATTTTGAGCTCACACGGCATGGGGATATAGCTCAGTGGTAGAGCATTCGACTGCAGATCGAGAGGTCCCCGGTTCAAACCCGGGTGTCCCCTGATAAACACATATTTTTGCTATATTAGTAATCTACACTCCCTTCGTCGCTTTGTTTATTTGTTGTTGGCCCTTTGTCATAATTAAAATCCTTTTTTTTTATAAAACTATTTATTAGTTGTTATATCCAGTACCTGATGTTGCATGCCACTTAATGAGGAAAAACTAAAACGAAAAAAGACTAATTTAAAAGCCCCTTTTTAGATTTAATTCTTTTGAAATTGTATTTAATTATGGTTAAGAAAAACTTTCCCCCCTTGCTTCATACAAGTTTTTACTCGGACCTAAAAACAATTAACAAGTACCTAGTAGATTCTGCACTGTATGCCCAATAATACCTACAAATTCCAATACATGTTTTGAATTTGAATTTCAACAACGAGTTAAAATATAATAACAGTTGGTTAGTACAAAGGCACAGACTAGGTATAGCTACTACGTAATTTAATGGTATGCCTACGATCTGAATCATAAACATGAAAATGTGCAGAATGTGTATATTGTACTCACTTACTCGTATACCTACCTACCTACCTTTTTTATTTAGGGTTTTTTGCACACTGGATTAAAAGTAAGTAAGTAAAGGCAAATAGATAAATAGTTATAAAGTCACTCAACTTTCAGGATTACCTCGTATAAACAATCTCAGTATCTCCATTTTCTCGTCTCCGTCTCCTCTATTTTCCCGTTGTTAATTGCAAATATTGTTCTGATGTTTTGCGTTATGTGATGTGATGTTTTATACCTTAGAAACCTTTTCGCGTACTCTCTCGTCAAAGTGACGACAATACTTATTTTGTCGCGGTGCGCATGCTAGCCATGCTGAGGTGTTTAGTACCTGGTCAGTGAGTGCTGGGTCCGCTCCATGCGCCAGGAGTAGCTCCACGATGTCGGTGGCGTCGGCAGCACACGCCGCGTGCAGCGCAGACGACCCCACCTGCACACCCAATAAGTTAATTATATGAGAACATGTGAGAATATAACGAGAAAGCAAAAGATCGGAAGGATCAAACAGGGAAAAATGAGACGCTGATGAGTTTATTGCTGTCAGGATAGTCGTAATTTTCGGGTAGTTAGAGCATACTTAGAGGAAAGCAGGAATGATACAGGATATCAGATCAGACGAACAAGGTAAATACGTCTTAGTAGAATTTTTACCTAGTTATCGTTCGAGTTCAAATGTCTCTTCATTTCACTCACTTGTTTCACTATAGGTACTGCTAAACTTCGACCAAAATAAAATGAATGGACGGGCCCAGTAGAAGCGTATTTTTGAAGATTACAAAATGAGCGCCAGCGCTCACTTCGTTTCAGTCTGTCTCTAGCCGTAGGAAGTGAAACACGAGTATATTGTTACGCGATAACGAAACATCTGACAAAATTATGAATTAGTATGCTTTACCGAAGTGTAAATACACAAATAAAACCGATATCTATTTTTTGTAACAAATATACAGTACATTTTTATAATTAGGTTGAACTATATGTCCGACGGTTTTGACTCGTTTTTACTGATCAAGTTCAATGGTTAGGGCCCGTCCATTCATTTTATTTTGGTCGAAGCTGCTAAACCTCTTTACGCAAAAACTGTAAATACGGCTCACTTACTCATTTCCGAAAATTAAAAATAAAACGATATTTCACGCACTCTAAGAATATGTTTTAAACTATCACGGTTGTTCACTATAGTCATATGATTATTTACGGGATATTTACTGTCTTCCCGTGAACATGGTGCATGTAATAAGTGAGTTTGACTAAAAGGCTTGATTCCGTAATCAGATGCGTTCACAGTTCACACCCGCGATGCCCCTTACCATACCCTTACCATAGACAAACTTTGTTTTCTTCGTCTGTGCCCTTACCCTATTTCTCTAGTTTGTCCAATCTGGGGATGCATTATAGAGATCGTCTGGCGTTATACAGGGTTACTATCAGTTATATCAGGTAATCAGTTAGCATCTTCTTAATCCTCGGCTTCAATACTTCAAAACAAACAACTCTTCTTCTAAGACAACAAAATCGCGAAAAAAAATCTGCCGTTTTCATACATTTTGTCGGGAGTGAATGATGTGTTTGTGTGGAACAGCTGTGATTTTTTTCGCGAATTTCGAAAAGTCGTAGCTCATAAGATGTTTTTGCACATAATTATGTTATTATGAAATACTGAAGCCATACCGTACCGTACATTTTCATACTATTTTGTATGCGTAGTGTGGTCAAGGGGCGTGCACATTTAGAATGAAAGGCCTTGTATATCTACTATTCTACTATACGTTTATTCACTAAATGGATCGTAGCAAAGATCCAAACCATGTTTCTAATGTTTTCCAACGATTTAATGTTTTGAAGGAGTCCGCCTGGGGAAGTACCACACCTTTGCCAGTTATTCAACCGCCAAGCAGTTGTGTGCAAACACTACTGTGTTCCGGATTGAAGGGCAATGTTTCCAACGAAATAACAGGGCACACAGAGATTTGACATCTTATATCTCGGGGTGACGAGCGCAGTGCATTCCCATCCAGGGTTTTGAACTGTTGAAGTTAAAAATTCTGAGTGGCGTTGAGCTGTTATGGGCAAGCGTGAAGAGCCATCAGGCGAGCGACTGCGCTCGTCTCCTCACCCAGTATCATAAAAAAAAAACACTACTTTGTTTTGACTACTTCCGTACAGTTTTACCGAACTATTCAACTCCTATTTGATTTTATCCGGATAGTTTTCCTAGTTTAATTTTATTGGTTTTGCCCTACTTCTTCCATTAGAATTGACAGGACTTGAAGTCAGTAAGCCATTAAAACTTTGTTTTTAGTGGCATTTAAACTATTATTTGTACCAGTGTACGAAATAGAAGTTGTGGTATTGAAATTAAAAGTGTACCAAACCAATCAGAATGTAGCAGCATTTTAACTGAGTTTGGAATAGAGCTCATCAATTCGTGATTATTTTTATTTTTTAGTTTTTAGTAAAATCATATAATTATTTTATGTAAATAATATAATCTTTATTGTAATATATAATCTTTACAATAAAGATTATATTATTTTAAAAAAATATAAAAAAAAATATTTATATTATTTATCCATCGAGACTACACCTATTAGGTATCTATTTCGATGTATTGGTCTCATATTTTTTAACCCTCCATAAAAACAGTTATATGTTTGACGTGTAGATATACTTTGTGTCTATGTGTTTGTGTAGATGTGTGTCTGACTGTGCTCATCATAGCTCCGAAACGGCTGAACCGATTTTAATCTAGTTTTTTTTGTTCAAAAGGTAACTTGAATAAGATTGTTCTTAGCTATAATTCAAGAAAATATGTTCAGCCGTTAGAAGATTATCAGCTCTTTTAACGAGGCTTTAAAAATCAATGCATAAGTACTTGTGTATGTATAGATCTCGGCCTTAACATTTTTAACTAATGCAATACGAAACTATGCCTGAAATGCGTTCAAGCAAGGGGACAGACCGGAATCATTCTTATCGATAACATTAGGTAGGTATATTCTGTCGGTGGTATATAAACACATGAAAAACTATAGCGACTGAGTCTCTTATGTAAAAAGTAATTACAGAATACCAAATGACAATGAAAAACAGACTCGCAAAAGGAAATACCCTTAGGGAAAAGCGCTGAACACTCACGTTATTTTGCATGTGTACATTAGCGCCGAACGCGAGCAGATGCTCCACAATGCCTCGACAGCCTTGTGCACAGGCCATTTGCAATGCCGTCACACCATTCTGCAACAAACCTACCGATGAAGTACAAAACATCACGGCAGAACATAGCGACAATATCATTTTTGCGACATAATAAGACAAGTCAACATCTTTTATTCATGGAAATGTTGTTACCTACTCAAATAATTGTTTTTCAGCTTTTTCTTAGTAATTTGTTCGTTTCCCTTTGAGTTCTTTATTTGAATCGTAATGTAGCCTCTAATGACTTGTAACGTAATTTCGAGAGTTGAGAAGGGAAAATGTGATTGGCTTTTACATTTTTAATTAAGTCGGTGCTTGGGAGCTCTCCAGTTTCTCAACAGACCCCAGATTTGAACGGTCTTGGTTATAAAATTTAAGTAGGACCTGAATTACTGATTAAGTTTTAATAATGGTAGTTTTCTTGTGAAAATGTGTAAGTATAGAAGGCAAAGTAATAAAGTAGTGACTGCCCCGGTGGCTCAGTTGGTAGTGAACCTAACTTCTGTGCTTGGGGGCGTGGGTTCGATTCCCATCTAGGACAAACATTTGTGTGATGAACATTTTGTGTTTGTTCTATGTCTGGGTGTTAATATCTATTTAAGTATGTATTTAAAAATATATATGTACGTATATCAGTCTCTGGCAGCCATATTACAAGCTTTGCTTAGTTTGGGGTCAGATGACCGTGTGTGCAAAAATGTCCCAGATATTTATTTATTTTTTATTTTATTTTAGTATATCGTAAAACACTTTAAAATGAAAATATAGTCTTAAACTTCTCATAAAATCCTTATTGACTATGTGGTCTAAGATAGTGAACACGCCTAGTCCGAAATAAGAATTCTAGATGCAAAAAATTATGAGACGTCTGATAGAGACGCATACTTACATGTTGAATTGTGCTTCCACGAGGTATTGGTTACAAGCAAATAGTGATTTAAATATCGTCTAGGCGAGATCTCTATATTTATAAGACTACATATGAGCGCTGACGACTGTGTGCGTCCGGAGTTGTCGCGCCTCCTTGTAGCGTCAACATCTCGCCGGCTTCTACTCACGTTGTCTACAGCGGCGACCTGGCACTCACCGTCAAGGAGGCACCGTACTAGCTACGTATGTCGGTGCATAGCGGCTACGTGCAGCGGCGTGCGCCCGGATTTGTCGCGCGTCTCCTTGCAGCGTCAACAACTCGCTGGCCTCTACTCACGTTATCTACTGCGTCGACCTAGCATTCGCCGTCAAGGAGGCACCGTATTAGCTCCGTATGTTGGTGCACAGTGGCTACGTGTAGCAGCGTGCGCCCGGAGTTGTCGCACGCCTCCTTGCAGCGTCAACAACTCGCCGGCCTCTACTCACGTTGTCTACTGCGTCAACCTGGCACTCGCCGTCGAGGAGGCACCGCACTAGCTCCGTGTGTCGGTGCACAGCGGCCACGTGCAGCGGCGTGCGCCCGGAGTTGTCGCGCGCCTCCTTGCTCGCACCACGCGACATCAGCACCATGGCAGCTGACACGTGTCCGCCTTCGCACGCCATGTGCAGCGCTGTGCGACCTTTCTGTTTGAAAAATGAGTTTATTACTGTGAAAGATGTCGGACATGTAGATTGTCCAGTTTCAATATAATATGTCAACGAATTTGTTCAATTTAGAGATAGAAACTTTTCTGGACGCGGATACCGTACGGCGGGCGCAAGCTGGATGATATAGTTGGCTAAGTTTTAAGATCTCAGTTTTTTATGCGAGATCGTAAAAATCTAATGAAACCCGTAAATTTTGATCTCTTTGGAAGCGTTTACTTACACTGATTGAAAACATTTTGTTTATATATTTCACTCTAGTAACATAAGTATGTAGTATAAGTATGTATGTATGTTATGTAGTTAAGTAAGATTATACGTAGATCAAATAAAAGAGAAAGCAAATGTCATGTCGTACAGGGAGGTGAAAACGCTGGCAGAAAACCGTCAAGTCTGGAAATTACTCTACCGACAAGAGCTACGCTCTTAAATGTTGAATGAAATTATGTAGTCTTATATTCGAACCACCGCTACCAGGTATATTTTTACGTTCATAATACTGCAAAAAAATATAAATTTTATGTTATCGCCTGCTGTCACAGATAAAAATATAATCACCAAGTATAATCAAAAGTACTTATAATAGGTATATTAAAACAAATTCTAGTACATTTTCTAAAATACTGGATGCATCTCTACACGACGGACACATTTCAATGATATCATTGTACCTACTCATCATTATAAACCCCGTTTTTACTATGGGACCAACTCTGATTTAGTAAAAATATATTTGCTGTTCCATAGAAAAATTTCATTATCTAACACTCAACGAAGTGTATACAGCTGATATTTTCCGCGTTGATGTTGAATTGTTGATCCTAAAATAAAAATTGTCTATAACGATGACTACAATGAAATTCTTGATAGTCCGTCGTCTAGAGATACTCCCGGTATATATACAAGTTTCGAGTTTATGATTTAGAGAACGATACGAACAAAATTCCCGACGAATCGTTAAAACCCCTCGCTAACGAATGGGAAATTTTTTATTTTAATGGAGGGTTTATGCGAACGTCCTCACATTTCTGGAACGATGTGCTCATACTTCATGTGGAGGGTATCTTCAACTCTGTCCAGTACAGTAAATTTAATTAATGGTCGAAAGTTTCGAAGTCAAGTTACCAAAACAATTAGCGAGCCCTAATTGATTGAAAGTTGAGAGCTATATCATGAAGCCCTTACATGGGCATGGGCAGTCTGTTTTCGTAGTGTTGTTAGCTTTTATTTTGATTACTTATTAGGCCCTTGCCTCAAAAAGAAATTATAATAATATATTATACTAGATCCGCGGTTTCACCCGCGTGGTGATGAAAATCCGTGATGATAATAATGATGAAAAGTAGCCTATATGTTAATCCAGGACATAAGCAATGCATATTTCAAATTTCATATAAAACCATCTAGCCGTTTCTGCGTGATTGAGTAACAAACATCCATCCATCCATCCAAACTTTCACATTTATAATATTAGTGGGATTAGCTTGAATCATCCCACTGCAGGGCAAAGGCCTCCTTCCCTCCTTCCATTCGTCTCTGTTTTGGGCAGTTTGGGTCCAGTCTATCAAGTAGGAGTCCAGTTGATCCCTCCATCTCCGTCTGGGCCATCCGGGAGGTCGTTTGCCATCCTGTGGAAGCCATTGTGTTGTGGTTTTGGCCTTACACAATGTGTGTTCCCAGTCACGGTCTCTAATCTACTTTGTTCGGCACTGACGACATGACGCCGACGGCGGCGGCCGGAAACGGACCGGCCCCGGGTTGACGCGGGACAGGGTTTATGGGTCACAATAGTTCTCTATTGTGTGTGTGAATATTTTGTTAATGATACGATGATAGGATACTTACCTAACGGGATGTACCCGGTACGAGATATATATATATATATCTAGCATTAATAGCGGACCTGGCAGACGTCATACTGCCCGCCCGGGTCCAATAGGCTAGACGACTGTTTTTTTTACTGTCCTATTAAAATGTAGCCCATAAATAGAGCTAATTAATGAAAACAAAATGAAAACCTGATCTAAACACGTAACTTATAAGCATTTTAATATCATGCAAGACAGAGAGCGCAAAACAGCAAATTATGACGTCACTTCTCTGTACGCACAGAGGCGTGACGTCATTTTTTGTTTTGTGGAAAAGGGACAGAGTTTTCTCTACCAAAAAATTTTAAAGGCTTATATATCAGAATATTTTATCAATAAACATTATATTTACTAAAATTCTTCATCAAAGCTATTGGTTTCAACGATATTAACATCAGTCATCTACCCTATAGTGTTTTCAAACCATCCGGGAGCCCATTTCAATTTACAAAAAATCATCCAAATCGGTCCAGCCGTTTAGGAGGAATGTGACAAACACACGTACAGAAGAATTATATGTATTAAGATAATTATATAAGCGAATTGAGAACCTCCTCCTTTTTTGAAGTCGGTTAAAAATGCAAAAGCTTATTAGTGCCGCGCCGGTGGCACACTCAACGATCCATCTAATTCGATTAGGCAATCAACCACTTATTTCCTACGATTTCATAAAATTTTGATATTCTGACTGAAGAAGAAACTTTAAAAAAAAACCTGCAAAACTTAGTCGGCATTGAATTAATTGATGTTTAATTGGAAAGTTCAACCGCATCATCATTTAACATCAGGCGATATGGCGGACAAGCGCAAGCCTAGATATCTTTAAATAAATAAAAAAACAACGACGCTTTTAATGGGTCATTTAAATTTAGTGTGGTAGATGACTTTTTTTACCTCTGGCAGGCCTCTTTCACTGCGAGCGCGAAGCGCACAAAGAATGTTTACATAGAAGATTTAATAGCCTCAGGTTTTATGTAAAAGGCAGTGAGATGTAATATAATAGAGACGTTATAGGCGAACAACACTCTGGCTCACCGCCGCCGTGGTGATCGGCTGAATTCGGCTTTGGTCGTCGATTATGCTGCGATCTCTATCACTCTCTCAGGCAAGACGATCTACACATCTCGCTCATACACTTTGTAGTAACAACAGCCGCCTAAGATAAAACAATTTATAATTTTTCTGTTTTAATAAAAAATACAGTACTTACGCATGAAATGAAACATTTTTCTTGTCTCTCACAGAGCGTATGTAGTTTGTGCAGTTTATAAAGACACGGGAAGGCATTTTATTTTAATTATTTTTGCTAAAACACTTAATTAGCTGCGATGTGTTGCCGGACACTCGAAGTGCGAGACTGAGAGACGGCTGTAACGAGTATGATACTGTGCCTTGCATTCGTCTAGTCAATATGGTGGCGGGCACAACCTGTCTACAGGTAAAAATATCTTAAGTGTTATAGTAATTATGTTTATTAAGTGTAAGTACTAAGCAATCTACGACTTTTTTTAATGTGACACATCTACGCACCTTGGCAGTAAAATCGACTCATCAATTGACCGTGACGGCAAACGACGTGACACTCTCTTATGCCGTCATGTTTTACATCTTCCAGGCGTCCCGTGATAGCCTACTTTTTACATAGTTTGCATTGACAGCGCCTACCGCTAGAGGCTGAATTAGAATGATTGCGCTTCTCATAAACAGGGAAACTGCTCTTAATATGAGTGGATTATACACTATTATGTATTCTGTGGACAACAAGTGTAGCGAAGGCCAGAGGTCAATAAAAAGCTATAAAGAGCACTTCGACGTCAGAAGCATTCTCAGAAGCTTTTCACATTTTTCTACTTCCGCGAAAAATGCGTATAATCCCATTATGTTGCGGAATCTCCGGGTCCCTCTCGAAAAACTATGTTATTTATATTTAGTTACTTAAACAGGGTTATTTTTAATATACCAAAACATCTTAAAGGTAGCTTGTAAGAACATGTACATCATATTATAAGTACTTACTTAACCAATTTTACATCCATGACTTTAATAAACATTTTTTCTATCTACTACACAAGAAATGAGTTGGTTAATTTTAGGTACCTATCAGGTACCTACTAAAAGTTGGCTCGCAAAAGTGAAGCTAGGGGTAAGGCCCCAGCTTAGAATCTTACGTTCTAAAACCTAGTACAAGTGAATAGAATTTGCGGTTTTCATTTATTTCGTTTTACATTGTACCTAATTGCGCTCACAGATCAGTGGCCCTAGTAAGAGCATTTGCGAAAAAAGTATTCGTTCCGTAAACGATAGTAAAATATATAAAAATTGAACAGTGCCTCTATCGGACGTAAAGGGAAACTGTTTTTTCATACATTTGCTATCGTTGACGGAACGAATACTTTTTTGCAAGTTCTCGTACTAGCCCCACAGAGCTGAAAAAATCTCGAACTAAGTATAATAATCAGATTTTCACACCACCTGTTTCTAGGGAATAAAGTGATTTGAATTTGGAACATAAAATTCGTGTGGAAACTCGTGGAAAACTCTAAGTAAAAAATGCCCATATGGCATTGTAAAGAGGTTTGTTCAAAAATCGAATTGGCCACCATAAGCAGAACTAAAAAGAAATAAAAAGGTGCGTTTACAAAGAACGTGAAACATAAGACGTTATTTGGTGGACGGTGGCGCAAGAGAAAAGCAAGCTAAGCTGTAGGATAAAGAAGGCTGTGTATGATAAAAAAGCATGTACTTAAATACCTAAACATGATCACTGAGACCAAACATGGATTCCATATTCGCATCCGTTCATTAAACTAATTAATCTAGCTGTACGTCAGTTAGCAGATTGGCTGTGCATCACTGACTCTCAAATGGAATTTTGGATAGCCTCTGTTGTTTATCCAAACAAGCAGGTCAAATATTATGTAGGAGTTGACGTGCTTTTTATACATACCTGTCGGTATCAAAATGAACTAGGTTTATCTATAGTAAAGTAAGTATATTCTGTGTTATTTTTGTACATATTATAAACTAGATGTACATTGTACTGTTGATTGTAGTGTTGTGTTATTCAAGAGACATTTTTTTAATTCAGATTTTTATTTTATTTTCAGATAGGTTCGCACACACACGCACACACACACTCAAAAAAGGTTTAAATAAGTTCTCATGTTTTTTCCACCTGCTGGGTATTATTTCTACTCTACTGCATCGAGCTTTATTACTAGAGAAGCTACCATAAACAAAGATCATGCTCAATTTTGTTAAGAATATAACCTAAAGTTTGCTTCACCGCCGAAACAATAATTAGTCGTCTAACCAGCCAATATAAACATTCAGCGCTAGAACGCTTATAAGGTATAGTTTTCTCGCGACGAAAAAGTCGTAAGCGCCGCGATTGTTCAAAGTGCTTACGCGTTTCGTTCAACGTTCTGCATCAACCTGTCGTTGCTATAGACTAAACTGCTGACTGACTACAGAAGTGACGTAGTTTTATATTACCTAACAAGCTTCAATTGAATTCGCACTTTGTTTCATAATTTATTATTAGTTGAATTAATTGAACAATAGAAAGTATTATATTATAATATGAATATTTCAGTTAAATTAATTCATCCGTTTAAGTATTTAATATATACCATTGTTTGCTTAATCACACTAATATTATATTTGCGAAAAAGTTTGTGCGTGTGTAAGGTATGTAAGTGTGTTTGTTCCCAGACAACTCGGTAACGGCTGAACAGATTTTGATGAAATTTAGTATGGGGGTAGCTTATACCCTGGATTACCACATAGGCTTTTCAGGGAAAATATACTATTCCTATGGTATAGCAGGGGAAACCTCAGGACACTACTGGTTTTTTATATAGATTACGTCTTGAATTGTAGGTAGCACAATTATACTAGTAATAACCTTTCCAGGTAAGCTAATTATTCAATACAAAATATTTCTTCTTGATTAATGGTATGTCCCTATATTAACTGGTTCAGAGCCATGGAGAGTCTCATTCCTTAAAAAAATGCCTTGTGATTTGATCTAAGATAAAATAAAAGCCGTAAGTATTTTTTGTAATAATATGTTTATTTAGTTACCTTTGAACAGTATAAGTTTAGTTAACTTTTGCCGCTTAGATAAAACATTATTAGTCTGATCAGTTTTAGCTTCATGTTTCAAGCGAATTGTTGTGTACTTGTTTATGATGGCTCGTATCAAATGTGTTCTGTGATTTAAGGTGCTTGGTTGATTAAAAGAATGTTGAAGTAAAGATGTAAATACTTCCTTCTGAACAAAATATTCCAAAGTATTAACTGTAATATAACTAAAATAATATTTAGTAGAGAGATTGGTTCCAACCACTTTGTTTTATAAGTTTTCGTATTACAGTTTCCGTGGCGACACATATTTTATATACGTCTTCTGTAGAGTACGACAAGCCACCCATATCTTTGATAGTTATAAGTTTATGATGTGGCAGCCTTTCTGTTGTACTTAAGCTATCCACACATACTTCGCATTTTAATGACCTTGTCAGAATCCGGGAAATGTAACCAGATATGTATCCGACGATTAACTGGGAACCAGTTAATCGTCCATTGTTCCAGTACTACTGTGACACACTCTTGGCTAAAAAAAACATAACATAATTAATATTAATGACGACTGATATAATATTTTGTTACTTGTCTTGAGCAAAACTATTTTCATGACTGTTACTTACATCTTCACAAGGTACAGCAGACTTCTTCAGAAAACGCCTTCCCGATTTTGTGGTATATTTATCCTCTTCGCGAAAATGCAAGGAACATAATGTAAGTATTATTAGATGGTAACCACGTTTCTTCGTTTCGATTGTTCTGGACAAATGCAATCCATTTTTCTCTATCTTTACGGCCCAGACGTGGAAACCTTTAAAATTAAAATTATATTTTACAAAAGACAATAATTATTTTTCATCATATTTTTTATCTTTTTTTATTAAATCACTAGGCAGTACTTTTCTAAATATGTGTTAGATTATTATATTCCACTATAAAAAAAAACTTCAACTAATTCTACCTACACTTGTTACAAACACAATGTCACATCTTAATTTTTAGTCTATGACAAATGACGCAACACGGCATCCACGCTACGTCCGAGAATATTTTGTTCGACTTAAATTGTAAAATTTGTAAATGATTATCTAATTACTCACATGGAAAGTTATTCCTTTGCACTTCGACGTATTCTTTTAATTATTCGTGCAATATCTTAACACACACGATACCATATTTAATACTTTTGAACTTTTTTCGTTTTAAAACAAACATGACTTAATTGCTCAAGAGCTAGCAAGCAACTAAGTGATGTGCTGCCATATGACTGCAATTGGACGGAACATAGTAGGGATGTGCGCCGTCTCCTCTATACGTAGTAATATAGCTCGATGCTCTACTGGCGTATTCTCGGTATCTTAGATTTATCATTTAACTACATTCAAAAAATCATACAGTTTTTTTTTTATTATCTACATTATCAAAGGGAGTAATATTATGATACAGATCGATTAAAATTGTTGACAGTTTTGAAAATGTGATCAGATCAGACGCTATGTGGAAAATTTCATAAAATATTTTTTGCCAATTTAGGGTGATTGAATCTATAGATTTTTAAGTATTTGGATTGTATTGCTGTGAGACACGCTTAGACATAGACAACTTTGAATTGTGGCAAAGAAACACAATATACAATATATTAAATATAGGTATATGTATGTATGAAAAGGCAAGAATTGAAGTATTACATCACATTGACATATTACATCATAGAAAAATAATGACAATTAAGTCAAAGAAGACTGCTGTTGCTACCAAGGAGGTTAATGCTTCAAAGAGGTTTATAACGTGTGTGAAATCGCGGGGTGCAGCTATAATAGTTTAAAATAAAACGGAACTATAGCTTATTATATTTTTATATTACAAATCAGCCCGAACTAGCAAGATACCGGTCGTAAGCAACTGGCGCTGGTCTTCCGTGGTCTCGGTCATGGGCTCTCGTACTATGATGTAGCGAAACTGCTTTAGAGGCATCGTTAGTCGTCATATCAATAACCAATATAGTGAGTTATTCCATATTATTATAATGCATGATCCATTAATAACAGTACTAAGTGCCTGGGTAGAGCTGGAGACATACGTATTCGGTAATGGAATATAAGGCACTTCAATTACATGGAGCCATGCCGTGCGTCATGATTCCGCGCAGAATCCGACATAATAGAATAATAATCTCGCCTGATGGAAAACGACAGCCATAATTGTCCAGTTTCATATAGTTTTTATTGTGTAGTTTTTTTTTTTTTTTTTTAAATGCTACTGAGTGACGACACGAGCGAAGTCGCTCACCTAATGGCTCTTCATGCTTGCCCATAACAGGTCAACGCAACCCTGGATGGCAATGCACTGCGCTCGTTACCCCGATATATAAGATGTCAGATCTCTGTGTGCCCTGTAATTTCGCTGGAAACATTGCCTTTCATTCCGGAACACAGTAGTGTTTTCACACTGCTGATTGGCGGTTAATTAACTGGCAAAGGTGTGGTACTTCCCCAGGCGGACCCCTGCAAAAGAGTCCTACCACTACTCTACTTGTGTACATAGAGTCAGAATGCCCGAAGATAAAGAACTGTGTTTCCCATGACATCCCCAACACAGTGACTCCTAGTAGGGAGCTACGTTACGATTATGATGCATAATCAAGAAGCAAGTACCTTGTTTACAGCATCGATGTAGGCGCCTCTCACAAGCATCAGCTCCACGATGGCCGTGTGTCCAGCTCTGGCACCGAGTGCAAGCGGTGCGTCGCCTCCAGAGTCCAGGGTCTGCACTCGAGCCCCCAGGGAGATCACGTACTCGGCCACGGCAGTAGCGCCTCGAGCGCACGCGCATTGAAGAATATCGTTTTGCTTCTGGAGATAATAAACAAGGTTTAGGAGACGAGCCTGTGTATATACGATATTATAATGCAGGGTTTGTTGAAGGAAGCTATGCACCGTCTCTTTTAAATTTTACAATTTATAAATCATTATGCAGCTATGGTGCCTCGGTACATTTTTGTACCCATTGCCGTGGAGACCATGGGCAGTTGGGCCACTGAAGCCAGAAGCTTCATTGGTGAGTTGGGGCGCAGGTTGAGGGAGAAAAATAATGACCCTCGCTCCGGCTCGTACCTTGTGCAAAGGTTGGCCATAGCCATTCAGCGCGGCAATGCTGCTAGTGTTATGGGCACCTTCGCACAGGGTACAGTTAGGGGCGGGTTATTCGATTAAAAATATTTTATTTTTGTTTGTAATTTAAATTTTTGTTAGAATATTGTCAAAATAATTAGGTTAGTTGTATTTTATACCTAAAAGAAAACAAATATTAATTAATCATATTAGTAAATAATAAAAAAAAAATAGTTTTATTTAATCATTGATATCATTCATTTATACACTTATTGTATTTTTGTTTATTGTTCGAATGATATGGCTTTCACTTTTTAACCTTTGATTATATATATAATAAATTTTTTCAACTTATTTTTTTGTACTCTTTGATTATTTTATTTGTTATTTCAACATTCACGCAACTGGACTGTATCTCTCGTTTACTTGTGAATTTTTAAGGCTTGTTTGTTCATATTTTTATTGCTATGTTTTACATTGCTAAAGCTGTTTGTTTTCCGTAAATAAATCAACCGTAAAACTAGCTGAGACTAGTCTGTGTGAATGATTCCTATCTAGACATTTTAAAAGCCGTATGCCCTGTGTGGTGACTATGGAAAGACCCTCCCTATGAAAAGTACTAGCAATGAAGCGAAAAGCCAAAGATCGGTCTGAGTAGCTTGCCTTGGGAAAGGCCTATGTCCATCAGTGGACTAGTATAGGCAGGTTATGATGAAAAACGAAAAGATAACAGCTTTGATTGTTGTGCAGTTTATCTCTATTCATTATTCTGAAAACTAACATTGTTTTCACACTATATATTTATATTATACGAGAATCACTGAGTCGATTATTCTATAGTTTCAACTGTTATCTGCCCTCTTTTTTAAGGTGAGTGCGCGGGTGCGATTCGCTCGCTTTGCACTGAACTATATTCGAAATAACCGGTTTAATTATACGGAAGCAATTCCCGTATAATGTAACAAAATCTCGATTTTTTATTTTCCCCGCATTCGAGAAGTAGGTACCTAACCTACCAGGAACACCTTATAATTTCTCAAAACCTTGGCTCTACTGTGGTCTGGCTTGGGGGAACCATTTCTTAGTAAACTAATTAATTTTACTCCTGCCGAGTGTGCGGTTTTACATTTTCCTGCAATTTAATTGTTTACTCGGTTCTAATTCCATTCTAATGGTACCATCTTCGACTACACCGTCACCTAACGTCAGGAGAGCATTGTTTAAAATGCTTTAACCTGGTAGTCATCATCATAAGCCTATAGGCTTTTTTTTTAAGCACGTCACTTAGAGCTTAGGGCAGCTAAGAGCGCATGGCTATATCAATTGGGTAATTCAACGTTTTTGAAGAAGAAAAAAATACACTAAATGATAATAAAAAAATCCGATTGGGCATTAACCAACTACCTACCAATACAAATGCTTTATAATAACATTGCAAATAATACAAAGCAATTTTTGTGCAGATGTTTTATAGGATAACGGAGAAGATTATAAATAATACATATTTTTCGTTTTTTTTTTATTATTTTAATTTTATATAATTTCCTCCGAAATAAACAAAAAAAAATTATTTTTTAATCTCCTCCTCCTAATATTTATACTTTTGTTGTACTAAAGAAATATACTCGAAAAAATCTATTTTTATCTCCTCTTCCGAAATATTTATTCTTTTGTTCTCTTATTACTTACTGATTATATTATTATAAAATGTGATAAATGTAAATACACTACCTAATAATTGCAATCAATGGTAAAAATTAGAGCATATAACTCGTGAAAAAAAATATCTTGGTCCTTGTATCTTTCGTTACGCTGATTCTACTCTAGAATCCTTCGCTGCTCTCAGGATCCAACTTAGTCCCTCGAATTAAAATCCCTTTGTTTTCACTTGTTGTATAATCTACTATTTTTTGTGTCCTCCGCCTTCTATAAAATATAATCTCGAAAATGTCTTTATACTATTTGCAATGTCATTCTAAACTGTTCACAGCTCAATTGCGCAGTTATTTAATTTATGAACAAGATATTTACCGCGCGGTATAGTTGTATCTTATAACTATAAGGTCGGGGAAAAAGTTTCTTCGTATTTTATAAACAAATTCAAGACATATTTTTTTCAAGTTTAATTACATTTAATTATAATATATATGTGCCATTTTGTTTGATAACTTGTTGCCATCTTGGAGGTAGTGACATGATCCCGTTGCTGTAGAAATTTTGGGACTTCTGATCAAAAAAGTGCAACAAGTAGTTTTGACAGTCCTCTCTGGATGTTAATCTAACACTACCCAAAGAATTCTGAAGAGACCGAAACAAGTAGAAATCTGAGGGTGCAAGGTCAGGGCTATATGGTGGATGCATTAACACTTTCCAACCAAGCTCTCTCAATTGTTGCTGAGTGGCCAAAGATGTGTGCGGTCTGGCGTTATCATGATGAAAGACCACGCCCTTTCTGTTGATCAATTCCGGCCGTTTTTTCTCAATTTCTTGTTTAACTCTCATCAGCTGTTGGCAGTAGAGATCCGAATCCATGGTTTTGCCCGGCGGTAAAAGCTCATAATGAACGATGCCCTTCCAATCCCACCATACACACAGCATCACCTTATTACGTGTTAATCCGGGTTTCGCTACAGTCTGTGGTGCTTCACTGCCCTTTGACCATGATCGTTTGCGCACATTCTTGTCGTAGGTGATCCATTTTTCATCACCAGTGATCAATCTTTTCAAAAACGGTTCGGTTTCGTTACGTTTTAACAGAGAATCGCAAATGAGCACACGATTCATTTGGTTTCTTTCAGTGAGCTCGTGTGGCACCCAAATATCGTTTTTTTTTTTATACCCAGACTATTTCAAATGGGTCAAAACTGTTTTGTGGTCGATCCCCAGTTCTTCAGCTACGTCGTAACTACTAATATGCCGATCTTGCTCCACTTTTTCAGAAATGGCATCGACTTTATCCGTAACAGGGCAACCAGAGCGAGCTGCATCTTTGACATCAAAATTCCCGGACTGAAAACGCTTGAACCAACATTGTGCTACTCTTGATGACACTGCATTAGGTCCATAAACGTCACATATTTTATTCGCGGCTTGTGTCGCATTTTTCCCTTTTTTGTAATAAAACTTCAAAATATATCGAATTTCTTCGTCAGATTCACTCATTTTATCGAACAAAAAACAATTGAAAAATGGCGGGAAATTGCTTTATTACTTTTTATATTCCTTTTTTAAAATGTCATATTTTTAATGATATCAAAACCAGCCAGATACAAAGAGTACAACCGATGAGATTTTACTACAACTTTATACATACAAAATACGAAAAGACTTTTTCCCCGACCTATTATAATAAACAACCGTGATAGTATCAAACTTCGTTTTTTAAATTCTAACTCAATAATAAAAAAAATATACTTTTTTATTATTATTGTATGATAGGCTTGCGCTTGGCCCCCAACTCGCCTGATGTTAAGCGATGATGCGGCCTACGATGGATCACGCTTAAGAAGTAACCGATTCACTTTTGACTTGAAAACACCCAGATTGTAACTATCGGGGAACACCCACGCAGGCAGCGCATTCCACATACTAGCAGTTTGCACAATAAAAGTAGAATCAAAGCGCTTCGTACGGGCGTGTATGTAACTATGGTGTCTTCTCACTTTGTTGGTAGCAGCGAGGCAGGCGCCTGCTTTGACAAGCGTCTGTACAGCGTCCAGGTGTCCGTGCCACGCTGCCATCAGAAGAGGCCGCATGCCGAACTGCGTAACAATAACTTTAGTATTATTATCCCCTACATTTGACAGCCCCGTTAGCTCAGTTGGTAGTGTACCTGCCTTCCGCGCTTGGGGGCGAGGGTTCGATTCCCACCTAAAACAAACATTTGTGTTTGTTCTATTTAAGTATGTATTTAAAAATATATATGTATGTATATCAGTCTCTGGCAGCCATATTACAAGCTTTGCTTAGTTTGGGGTCAGATGACCGTGTGTGCAATAATGTCCCAGATATTTATTTATTTATTATATTTATCCCCTACATTTTAATATTTGATAATAGTATATACAAGACTAGTAAGAATATGTCAGTGTATAGGTATAGTTTTGATATATAGTTTGGATCTGCCTACTCAAGCTAGTACCGAAAAAAGTTTGCCTTAAACTGAAGGGGGCGAGGTAAACACGTATTGCAAACTCTGACATATTCTTACTAGTTCTACAAACGCACACTTCAATATTGATCGCACACAACTGCAAACGATGTGCTCAAAATTTAAACGAATGGACGACCGACGCGACGGGGGGTGTAAGTGCTAAAGGGGAAACTGTAGGTGTAACGCTTTGAGATTTTAATATATTTTTACTTTATTTAATAATTGGCTTGCCTTTGACCGCCATCTCGACTGATATTAAAAACTATTAAATGTTACTTCCTGCGCGTAACAGTGACAAATGTATGCGGTCTACGCCTGCAGCAGGCCTAGCACGGGCCAATTGTCTTTCCACCGTTTTTATCCGCGCGTAGACGTGACAGAGCTAGAATATGGATACGTTTGTCTCTTTCCAGGGGGATAAAAACGGCGGAAAGACAATCTGTCCACAGCCCGTGCTAGGCCTGCAGGAAGAGATACGCACGAGTCGGCGCCCGCCTCAGAACTAAATGACGGAAGCGACAAACGATAAAAGTCCAGATTACTCAAAAAGCATTTTAATTTAAAATAAAAAGAATTTACATTAAATTACATCACTTAGGTACCTACACGGCCAATAGAATATGAAATATAAATTGTCAAAAATGACTGTGTACGGAGAAAAAACGAAAAACATGTTTTAGAAAGCCTGTTTCGCCGAAATTTTATCAGGAAAAGGATAGAGGAAATAAAAAAAACTAGTTTTTTTCTATTTGCTCCTCAATTCTATGATATAAACTATCAACAGGAAAATATCTTTCTACTAGGTATTTGCAATATTATTCCAAGATAACCAAATCGGTTTTTTAAAATTCTCACTCTAAAAATGTTGAAAACGTGCGAAGGAAGAGGAATTATTTAACTTTGTGTACGCATACCATGTGTAGTATACGCATGGCAATAAAGATTTGTGAGTTTGCGTTCAACTTCTCGTTAGCTCAGTTAAACAAAGACCTAAAAGGCAAAGTGAAGTTTATTTTGTAAATTGGCTTGAGTGTACTTCGTTAATTATTTCTTAATTGTGGCTGTCGACTGAAAGGATTCTAATAGGCCTCTGTACACATACATCATCATCAGCCAATTAACGTCCATTGTTGGACAAGGCCTCCCTCATAGACAGGGGTGTTGCCATAATTGGGGATCGCAGTACGTTCACCGTGTACTATTAGGACGCTGCTGGCTATCCTCCGGTGGTTCTGGGCGCAGTTTTAGGACATACCCGGGTCCCTCTGTACTAATGATTATTTATTACCTCATTTTATTACCTTAAAAAATAAATAGTTCCAAGTATTTTAATTTCAGAGAGCGCACTATACCAAACACTATGATATCAAGCCGTGAACGCACCATAAAAATGCTATACTAACACACACTTTGCGGGAATGGGACAGAGCATACCCACCAAAAACTTGAAACGCTTATATCACAAAATGTACCATGCAATTTAAATTATAAAAAAAAACAGCTGTCCCATAGAAAACGAACGTTCATTGACACTCGGCAAAATGCATGGAACAACAGATTATTTTTTCGCGACTTCAGGGTTGGTCCCATAGTAAAAGTTGTTATTAAGGTGAAACGTTTCACTTTGGCGGGAAAATCAAATTTCAAAAAAAAAAATTGTCCTTGTAGCTAGGCCGGGTAATTATTGTGAAATGGCATAGTGTTCGCGAAAATTGTTGGTCGTTCTTTACATTATCATGTATAGCTATTAATCAGTTACTACATTTGGCAATGAACCGTTTGAAACAGCATAAATTTGTTTATTGACAAATGTATGTAATAATGTGCATTGGAGATAAATAACTTTACGCGAGTTTGTAAAGAATAATAATAAATTTTCGAGAATATCATTATCGTTTACAATAATTACTCGGCCTAGCTACAAGAACAAAAAAAACTGTTTGAAATTTGAATTTCCCGCCAAAGTGAAACGTCTCACCTTAATGATAAGTATTTCGGCTTATCGTTCGCGCAAAACTTTATGAGCCCTCTGAAGTTAGGCGCGAGGCCTCCCCGACGCCCTGTAAAGTCCCTCGGATACCTATAATATGCGTACTGCGCAGCCACTGGGCCTAACTTCAGAGGGCTCATAAAGTTTTGCGCGAACGATACTACAGTCTATATGCGTTATCCTGTATTATATAAGATATTGTTTTCGATGATCGGCCTATTAAAAATGTTAACAGTCATTCAAACATACAAACTAACAGACCTCTTATCTAAAATGCATTTTACCCCTCCGTTCCGTGTGTGAAAACCCAAAGATGACTATCTTTGGTTTTAGATGATGAAAATATAGATGAAAATAATGTATTTCGTGTTGAGTTTAACAAGATAATGTTGATTAGTTCTCGATTTCCTTGTAAATTTGTTTCCTTGACTTCTTACAAACTTATTTTTCCACGAACATTTTCTAATCTCACGGATCTCTCCGAACACCCGAAAATATACCTACCTCTTCATAAATAATAAAGGATCTTTGGGAACATTATTTGCTGCCCTTTTATAAAAATACTTTCGTTATTTGAAAAGATATGTACAACTCGTTATTATCGATGTACAAAGTTATTACAGTTTTGTGAAGAAATGAGAGCGAAGGAGTAAGTTAATGCGTCCAGCACACGGCGCATCTCAGTTGCACAGGTAGAGTTGATTGCACGTATCACGACATACGAGTACGCGCATCTTGCTCTCACATACGTGCCCATATTCTTATTTGCGCAGGTTACTTGCACCGTGTTCAAGACGCAAAAATAAATGCGAGTGCCTTAATATTTGCTTGTTCGTTTCTTACACGAATTTCGACGTTTGATGTGGCAAATTTCATCTCAACCGCAATGTTATTAATACTTATACACAAACTTTCGCATTTATAATATTAGTGTAACGTAATGGTTACCTACCCTTTGGTACTTATTTAGAAATGTGGTAGTTATTATTATGGAAACTGACGTGGTTTTCACACATTTTATTTATATGAAGCGGGAATTACCTGCGTATAATTAAGCCGGTTACGCAGACTATATAGTTTCAACCGCATTCGGATGTCTATTTCAAGGTGAATGCATGGCTCCGTCTCTCTTTGCTTTGTCTGTTTCTTTTGCTTTTTGCTGTGTGCAAAGCGAAACAGAGCTGAGCGCGCGCGGACCTTGAAAAAGACCGCCGAATGTGGTTGCAAATATAGTCGGAGTAAATGGCTTAATCATACGTGGGTAATTCTCGTGTCATGAAAATAAAATGTGGTAGGTATGTAACAATGCTTATATCTTATACTCAAAAAAGGCTTTAAAGTTTTTTTTAACGAATATGTATTCAAAGGCAGCAAAAAATATGTGTTAATCTTGGTCATATTTTTAAGTGGACCATTATTTTCACAACACGTTTTCGATAAATTTTCTCGGTAGAAAAAAAGAGGTTGAGTATTGCACCGACACCCGCTGCCGCTCCCGCCCCGCGGCTCGCTGAAGCCGTAAACGCAGCCTTACCTTATCAGCTGCTTCTATGTCGCAGTTCGCCTCGATGAGAAGGTTGACTATTTCCACGTTCCCGCGACTCGCAGCCCAGTGGATCGGAGCTCGACCGTACTGTTACACAAACAAAACGTTTACTGTAGTCTGTACACTAACTTTTTTTTAAGATACTGAGTGAATGCCTGATGGCTCTTCACGCTTGCCCATAACAGCTCAACGCCACTCAGAATTTTGAACTTCAACAGTTCAAAACTCTGGATGGCAATGCACTGCGCTCGTCACCCCGAGATATAAGATGTCAAATCTCTGTGTTCCCTGTAATTTCCCTGGAAACATTGCCCTTCAATCCGGAACAGAGTAGTGTTTGCACAATACTGCTTGGCGGTTATATGACTGGCAAAGGTGTGGTACTTCCCCAGGCGGACCCCTGCAAAAGAGTCCTACCACTACAAAATACTAACTGATATTTTGTACGCGTAAACTTTCATCTAATTACACCCCTTGATTTGGCCTTTTCGCAGTCTTTTAAGGATCTTTACACCTAAGGAATCTAGTCACAGCGTTGCTGAAACAAACTTTTATAAAAACAAGTTTTTATGTACATGATGCTTTTAATTTTCATTTAAATGTTTTAATTTTTATTATGGCGGCCATTATTAAAATATTACAATATTCGGTAAGTATTGCGTATTTTATTCTATTGTCACCAGAAATAAAGGTGTAGAAATGCAAAATTTCAGAAAAATCGGTTTAGGTTTTTGATTTGGATGAAATGGTTCCAATTCAGCTTGCATGACAATCAAATATGAAAGCTTGAATAAAACATTTAAAAATATAAACTGTTTTATTCCAATGTATTATTAAGGACTAGCTATTACAATCAGATAACTTTTTCATGGAACGGAAAAAGGTTTATATTATAATATATACAACAAACAAAATATAGCGTTTTTTTTTTTGTTTTTTGTATAATATAATTAAAAAACTAAAAACACGATAAGTATAAAAATAAAAATCTTCATTCAATATAAAAACTGACTTCATAAAAATGTCAGAACTGTACCAAATGAAATGAAACCACACGAAAAGCACCAGCTTTCAAATAAATAAAAAAACATCAAAATCGGTTCACCCAGTCTAAAGTTCTGAGATAACAATCATTAAAAAAAATATACAATCGATATTTGATAAACTCCTTTTTTTGGAAGTCGGTAAAAAATGGCCGTTACGAGACGTCCGACAGATGTGAAACATGACGACTCAAGAGTTACGAGTCAGTTTTACTGCCAACGCGCGCTAGCTTGATTGTAATGATAGCTGACGATATTTCAGGGCATGTCTTTGTAATAACGTCTAGCGAATTGCATTTACTTGAATCACAAAGATCACTGGTATTCTGCGTGTAAAAATACTATGAACTACAAGTGCTGTACATATAAATAGTAAAAGTATATTTGACCTTTAAAACGGAACTGCATTTAGTGTGGATTTTCCATTCTGTCATAACAAGGTTACGTCAACTTGACAAAAAATTTAGGGACGTGGTAAATCGATAAACGTAAAAACATTATTCGTGCTAGACACTTCCAGTCGATAAATAAAGACACACATTATTCTCGATTTGGTCCGAATTGTCCCAGCACTAAACGAGGATTTTGACATACTTCATTTCAATCCACTTACATTTAATAGACTATAATAGATGTTTCATCAAAAACACGAAACGAAAACCTGCAATATCTTCGTATCAGTATCATAATAATCCTATCTGATATTTCTAAAGCCTTTACGGAGCATGATTTGCGATACCCGACCAACACGGCCGTGCCCGGAGGCGAAACATCTCTGTACAGCCACCAACTCATCTGTACAGTTGAATGAGTGTGCCACCATCGTGTTTTCTGTTACCACCTGTAGATAATTTTTAGTACGGTTATTTGGCGAACTGTACAGATAAGTTGGCTGCTCTGTAATCCCCGTTGGATCCCAGCTGACATCTGCAATGGAAGAATCAACAAGCTTTCGACCCTCTAATCTTCTCCTTATTCCGTTAGATGGAATAAGCCTCCAAGCCGGTTTCTACACTTGTATATCATTTATCTACTTAGGTGAGACGTCAGAGATGTGTCAGAGAAGTACACTAGCTGCACCCCGCGGTTTCACTCGCGTTATATATAAGATAAAATTAGCCTAATTTACTCCTTATAACGTCAGCTATTCGCTAGTGAAAGATGAAAACAATGCAACCTTCTTAGTAGCGATAGCAACCTCCTTTAAATTAGATGAAAATTTCTTTTTTGTCTATGATGTAATATGTTAATGTATAGACTTTTTTGTAGGGAAGATATTAAAACAAAAAAAACTGTTGATCCGATGCAATCAATGCCGGATTTAGAGGTCTGGAATCCTCGGGGCAACAAATGGGTGGAGGTGTGGTTTACTAGTGTTTACTAGTCAGTTTATTATAGTAGTTTTTTTTCATTTTTTTTAAAATGCAACTGCGCAGACGCCATGTTCCGTGTCTTTTGTTATACTTAACTACAATCTTGTTAGCTTAAAACAAATTTACCTTAGTTGTTCACAATACAGGGAATGGAAAGTTTGTTATATCTTTTTTTATGTTTGACATCTTACATTACTTCTCTTCATATATATAATTAATTTAGTTAGGACACAGAGATAGACAGAGACAGGAGACTAATTCGTTCAGTAATGGTTTGGGTTGTTTTTGCTTAGGTATGGCAGAAAATGAAATATCAATCTCAGATCCATCAAGAAACAAGCCAATTTATCTGTGGAATTGACTGGATATTATTTGATTTTGTATAGTCGAATTGCGTAGAATAAAACTTTGATGTAAGCTTTGTGCTTTCAATCGGCATTGATGCAACGTGCATATCGCTGTACCAATGCCGAAGAGATGGTACTAGGTCTAGTAGCTTTCCTGAACATGACATACTTAATTGACACAAAATTTGCTACCTAACTGGACTAGACTATAGAATATTGAATTGACTTTTTAAATTACAAATAACAGTTAGACGGTCTATGGACAGTCTAACTATTTATTTAGTGTTAGTTTTAGCTAGTATTTTGTTTAGTTAATAAAGGCACTTGCCCCTTTTTAAATAAATTATATTTGTATATTTAATTGACATTTTATTTCAGGTGACATAACTATTTGATTAATTAATTTTTATTTGTGACTTTATTCTGTGTGAAATGTGACCTGAATGTTTTTAATAGCCTACTCTGTTGATGTTTTTTGATTGTGGGTTGATAAGTACCTGAAATAAATGAATAATTAAATTAAGATAAATAATCTGCAAGTAAACTGGGTTAGTACGTACTTATTCATTGTCATAGCAAGTATTTACAATGTAAAATGAAATAATTATTTTTGTATAAACAGGACTTAATGGCGCTACAATTATAGTCAATTATGGTTTCAAACAGAAAGACAAATAACTTATTCGTATGGGTGGTCACACAGTTTTTTTTTGTTTAAATAAGAACGGCTGTCTAGGCATTTTTGTAAGAAATTTGTTATAGCCAGGTTGCACCCATATAAACGAAACGTCAGTCATTCAAAATCAGTTATCAACTGTGACGCGGAGTTCGACGCGTTGATCTAAATAAGAATGTTCAATCAAGGTTCTGTCATAATGCCTGGCGACAGATTTTCCATCTCATTTCCGTTCTATTTACTTCTCTTTTCTGTGCTTTTCTGTGGTTGGTCCAGCAAAACTGAGTCTATCTATGGCATACATTGGCCAACGCTGTCTTGCTCGCACGAATATTATAGCGCATCAATATATCCTTGTAATTCGTGAGCCTTGTCGTGAAACGACAATAGTTTCGGAAACATGAATTTATGATGAAAATTTTGATCAACTGTTTGAAACCGTCATTGGTTAGTGTTTCCCTAGTTAGTCGTTTTCCCCCCCTGAACAATGCCTAAAATGCTTCAATGTTTTAATGCTTACCTAAATAAATATTTATACCTCTATGTACAGAGCCTTTATACAGAGTTTTAGTTAAAATATAATCCCACTACTGTAAATAATGAAGCTTTTGTGTTGAAAGCCTTTCAGTTGATTATTAGTAACTTTTGAATGAATAAATAGATTCAATATTAAACTTTGAACATCACGGGAATACAAAACGCCCGCTTTTGCCTGCCAGACTAAAATAAATATGAATTTTCTTATTTTCAATGTCTGATGCTGTTTACAGACTATACATATACAGACAGAGTGAACGCACGCGACTATTAATTTAAGTTTTAAGATAAGTTAATGATTATTTTGTACCTACTCGTAAATACAATTTGATTTGATAAAGAACATATTTTACAATAGGGCCGAACTAATGGGCGTAAATGGAGTTGAAAGCTTTTTGGAGTTGTTTTTATGAGTTTTTGTTTTTAGTTTTCTTTAATGAGTTTCATCAGGCGATTTGGTGGTCAAATGCAAGTCGCGATTAATAGCTAGTATATTATAATATTGTAACATGTAGATGTACATATAGATGTACACGTACAAATACATATACGTGTACATATACAGGTACATGTTTATGTGTGTGTGTACATTATTTCTGCAGTTGACGTCGGTGGGTCGCTGCAGCGCCTCGCGCACGGCATCTGCCTCGTTCTTGATCACCGCCTCGTGCAGCAGCAGGTCATTCTGCTGCACCCTCGACCGCGCCTCCGAACACATCCTGGAACAATCAACTTAAATAAATAAGCGCGTAATTATTACTTGCACTGAGCTCTTATCTCTGTTTTATCTTACAGACGTATCGAACTTGGCTGACGAACCGCCGTCTGACCAACGGGAGAGAAAGAGTGAGAATATAATTTACCTCTCTTTTTCTCTCGTTGGTTGAGCCATGCTGATCCGTCTGCTACGGGTATTATCCACGATTTTCCAGCCATCCTATATTTGTATTTGCATGACCTTCGACACATAAAATTTCTGTGCAATTGTTCGGCCTTTTGATCGTGATATCTTATCCAACAAACAATGTACATGCTAAAGAGGGTGTATTGATTTGTTTGTCCTACTTTCTCGTAAATAAATCAACGGATCTACGTGATATTTTGCTCAAAAATAGTTGGAGTGCCACTCGTATATGTCGGATTCTTTTCAGTCCCAAAAACGGATGTATCCTGAAGGATTGTCTACGCTCTACGCGGATGAAACCGCGGGGCGCAGTTACTTAGGTGACGTGAAATTAACAGGTCTACGTGTTCAAAGAAACAGTCCGTACTTCAATGCACCCGAAATTAAAATATACAATAAGGATTCAAACAAATTCCACGCTGGCTTAAAAATAAGTTATTTATTTCTGGTGTACCGGTATTGATCTACCTAGCGAACGCCGTACACAAAGATCATAATAAAAATAATAATTCTCAATATAAAAAACCGACTTCATCAGAGCTAGACCAAATTAAAATGGAACCAAATGGGAAGCACCAGCTTTCAAATAAAAAAAGAATCATCAAAATCGGTTCACCCTGTCAAAAGTTATGCGGTAGCAAACGTAAAAAAAAACAGTCGAATTGATAACCTCATCCTTTTTTGGAAGTCGGTTAAAAATAAACAATCGGCAAAGACATAAAGATAAAAATTTGAATGATTTTGAAATTTGTCAATCTTAATGGTAGAAAAATGTTTCCTAAATACCACTGATGCATTTTTAAATGTCAACAATTTACAATCAAAATATATTTATTGTACGACTGATACATCTACACTAATATTATAAAGAGGAAAGATTTGTACCTATTTTTGTATGTTTGTATGTTTGTAACGAAATAACTCAAAAACTACTGAACCGATTATAAAAATTCTTTCACTGTTGGGAAGCTACACTATCCCCGGGTGACATAGGATATAATATATTTTGTAGCGAGGCCGAAGGCCGAGCTTATTATTAATACAGTCATTGTATTTCAAATGCGGCGAGATAGTCCTATAGACTACTCCGATGCATTTTTACCAGCATTTATGTTGCATTTATTTATAAATAAATAATTTTAAAAATAAATAAATTTACATTCAATAATTAATTTATTTAACAAACCTTCGTCCCATCAAATGATTACTTTTACCAGTTTAAAATCTCTACAAAAGATACCTACAAAAGTCTACAATTAAATGGAAAGCTCTTAATTGTGCTTTTTCTGGTCTTTGCTAAAAATAGGTCAACGCCTTAGCTCTGTTAACAGTCCACTCACCGCTAACGATCGAACTTTGTCTGCTTTCTACGACCCTCTCAGGCACTCTTGGATCCGTTATATAGTTTGAACAGCATGGATGACAATTTTTACCGCAGATAGATATTATATTTTTATGTATGTAACGAAACACGTTATTTGTATAGTGTTTTCATGGTTGCCTGGAAGTGATCACTTTAAGCGATACGGCCGCCTATTAAAATACCTAAATAATATTTTCATTGTAATGTATGTTTTCCTTGTTTGTGTGGTCTTTTAATAAAGAGTTATCTTATCTTATCTTTACATGTGAAAAGTTTTTTTCAATTTAACATGATTATATACGCTGGAGTGAAAAGATGTAGGTGTAATTAGAATGAGAATTTAATGGATACACGAGATTTCAAAGGGTTACACGAAACGGAGGTACTCAGACGACTAGAAAAGAATAGTGGTGCTTACGACCACTTTTGCTAAAAGACCAACCCAAATATCGCAAAAAATAGCAGTTCCATTAAAAAAATACGGCAATATTTTTTTCGCCATTTCTGGATTGGACCCATAGTTAAAAAAAGTTGTTCTTAAATATTGCAATGGCCTCCTTTGGATTTGGTATCTTCAGTGTAACACGTGTATATTTGATAGAAACATAATATACAGCGTTACACAGAAAGGGTATATTAAACCGAAAGGGTATATGCCAACAGAGTATGAATGAAATTAAATTTTTTGTTAATAATTTTTAATCAATCATATTCTGGACTGAATTTTTTTAGGTAACCCATTTGCAATAAATTTTTTGACATATTTAATTGAATATAAAATACTTTTCATTAATTAACCAGCTCGGTGAAGGTGGTTGTATGGCGGGATCTTAGACTACTATGGCATAAAAAATAATATGCCTAACCCTGTTTTTTATATATTTTTATTCAGGGTTGGTCCCATAAATATAATCGCGAAACACTCGTAATGAAGAAATTTTTAACTAATTAACTGAAGTTAAAGTTTTACTCAAGGTTTTGTTGAAATTACTCAGTTAATAAAGCTTCTCAGGACTAACAGAATAATGAAAAGTTTCCACGAAGTTGAAAATCCAGCGCGTTACCCTTCAGTAAACCGTGTAATAGAATTTGCAATCAGTCATCTCTACGCACAAATTTACAAACAATTAATAAATATCTGGGACATTATTGCACACATGGTCATTTGACCCCAAACTAAGCAAAGCTTGTAATATGTCAGCCAGAGACTGATATACATACTACATACGAGTATATATTTTTAAATACATACTTAATGTATTGGTTATATTATCTTTGGGTTAGTTTTAATCAAGACCAATGAATCACGAAACAAATGATAGGTACCAAAGATATTTAAGGCATATTACATTTTATATTAATTTCCACGTGGTTACTATTTTATTTTAATTTGGTTCTACGCGATTAATTTATTTTGGAATTCAGGGACGAAAAGCACAGTCGAAATAGGTACATATAGTCACACTAGCTTCGGTTGTGCGCCGAATATCTCGTGTAAAATAAATCCCATCAAAAACATAAATGTGAAATGAGAGCCAAGTGAATATTATGGTATTTGCTTTGGTTGTTGACTTCAACGACAAAAGAAGTGAGATCTAACTTAGGATAATATATTGAAGCCTAAGGTCTGACTTGGCTAGTTCGAATATACGAATTATTATTATGTAGGTACTAAAACAGTCATGGAAGAGCAGTCAATTTTTGGACGTTAATATCTAAATAACTGTTTGAGGTGTGTTTATGAAATTTGGAGCACAAATGTATCTCGCAAGACTCAATAGATATGCTAAATTTGAGATGTTTATGTGAAATAGTTTTTGAGTTATGAGAGGGACAAAAGTCGCTCCAAATGGTTCGTGTAATATTACACACGGTACCGCTGGAGCTTGGTTCTGACGCGCTCCCGCGCGTCTAGATTGCTTTCCTCCCTTGGTAAACAAACAAAATTTTTTTGGTAAGAGAGGAGATTTAAAATTAAATCTTCGATTTTTTCATTATCCATTGAACAACTTATTTCAGGATGTTCAAATGTTAATCCCTGCAAGCACTGTGTATTTTCCTGATTAAAAAGCATGTGTTATAAGATTATCAACGGGATATTTAATTCATTTATTCATTCATTTTTACCGTGATAAGATTGTGGATGGAGATCCCGATGCTACTGCAACTATTCACAACCTTATCACGGTAAATATCGCGTTAATAATCATACAACGTTACGTTATTTGTTGTTAGAGAAGTCTACAAGAAGTTTAATCCATTTTCCCTTTACAATCTGCAAAGAGCTTCTTAGAAGGGGAGGGGTATAAAGTTGGTGAAGATGGAGCGAACAAAAGCGCTCACTACAATAGTGCAGGCAACAAAACATTGAAACCTTCAGCCTTCTCAGAGGCCTCCGGGGCGGGTTAAAATCTCTGACACACTTTGACTGAGTCTATATACGAACGGTAGGTTTTTTATTATTAAATAATAGACTTGCATTTGGCTGCCAACTCGCCTGATTTTAAAAGACGATGCGATCTACGATGGTGCACGCTTGAAACCGATTCCCTATTGATTTGAAGATACCCAGATTGTAACCATCGGGAAACACCCATTCAGGTTACTTTAAGTGCGAAACAGTAAAAATCTAGTACGATGCAAGATGCAATAAACTTGGAATACAATACGTAAACTATTAATATTAAACGTTGATCGGACATTGGGTTAGGTTAAATCTTAAGTTGAAGTGGCAATGGGCAGGCCACTTCGCTCGAAGAACCGACAACCGATGGGGAAGAAAGGTTCTTGAGTGGAGACCACGAACCGGAAGACGCAGCGTAGGTAAGCCTCCCACCAGATGGACCGACTACATTGTGAGAGTCGCAGGCATTCAGTGGATGCACATGGCAGTATGTCGTTCAGTGTGGAGGTTACAGGGGGAGGCCTGTGTTCAGCAGTGGACATCTTCTGGCTGATGATGAGGTTAAATCTAAAAAATACACATGAAAAATATTACCTCCTTCATGGGCAGTCGGGTGAAAATCCACATAGGTACGTAAGGTTATTTGGACACAATGTTTTAGCTAGGATAATAATTTCAAAATGAGTTTGAAGGAGATATTGACGAGAATACAAGACGTAAGTAATTAATATTTCGCACTCGAGCTCCAAGGTTCAAGCCTCGTGCTTAATTTGGGGCTCTTCAACCAAATACACACGTGTTTTACATAGAATCATAGTTTACTTTTAAGATATTTGTTTTACTACTTACATAATTGTACTTTCTTTGTATGTAAGTTACCTATCTTTTTTTATAATGATTTTTGTGAATAAATTAACTTATCTCACTAGCTACGGCTTCATCCGCGTAGATATACCCTTAGGAAGGTTTTTTCCGGGATAAATATTATCCTATGTAAATATTATTCACTCTGCGGCTATCCAATCATCTAATGTAACAATCTTTTTATTGAAAAATATTTTTTTAAACCTAGCTTTTATGAAAATATTGATCGGAACGGTGTGCTGATTAAACAGAGCACAAACACTGCCAGTCTACTATTATCCATCGAGGAGTGTCTTTCCCACAGTCATCATCATCTCAGCTCGCTGTCACCATGACATTGTATTGTCATCGTAATTTGACAAGTACTTATCCTAGGCTCAATCAAAACCCGGAAAGTGCGGGAAGTGGGTCAAATTTTACTTGCAAGATTAGATTGCAGACAGACACCGGGAAAGTGAAACTAAATAGAAGCTTGAAAAAAAAAACGTCGCACCGTTGCTCTATTACTGAAAAAGAAACAAACTCACAGACAAATTCACTCGAACTACACACTTTCGCATTTATAATAATAGACTCAGCAGTGAGTTGAAACTTGTTGTCGGTACTTTAAGATGGAATCACTGGCACATCGTAGGCAGACGTTGGACTTTTTACGTTTTTACAAACTCGCTAACGGAATTTTAGACACTCTGGACTTACTTTACCAATTATCCCTAACAAATCCTCGAACTTTACCTAGAACATCGCGCTTCAATCTTTTCTCTGCTCCGAGTTCAAGCTCTACCCTGGTATTCAATGCACCCTTGTCTAGAATGGTGCGTCAGTATAACACTCTGTCGAAGACAACCGATATCGACATATTTGGTGACAACGTTATTAGTTTTAAGAAGTCTCTAAGGTCTCTGACTATCTGAACAGTTTTTAATTATTTGAATATTATTATTATTTCATTGACATTTATTACTTGACTTTTTAATTTTGACCAAACTTTTAATTTGTTCGTTTTCTGTCTTATTTATTATATTTATGTTTAACTATACTTAATTATTTTGCTTTTTCACTGAATATTAATGCATGCTGTCTTCACCTGTAATTATTGTGACATTTAGTTATATTTTTGTTTGTGTTTAACGTTTTTTATCGAATTGATGTACACAGTGTAGGTGGACTTAAATAAATAAAATGGTTGACGATCATGATGTTTGTTACAATTTTTCGATATAATTCTGCTTGAAAAGAAACTTGAACAGTACAAAGGCCACTTCAGAGCGAGCACTCTTAGAAATGAATTTTTAAATCTACGAAGAATTTCAAAGAGAACACGGTATTCGTAGTAAAAACGTCTCTATCACTTTCACTTACGGTTCAAACAAAAGAATGCAGAATGGCTGCGACGCTTAAAACCTAGCTCAGACCCTGGGCTATTTGCATGAAATGGACGGTTAACGCTTAGCTTCTGAATAAAAGTCGTAGATGCAGTAAAACAATTCAAATGGTTCTTCATTTTTAATTACGTATTCTTTAAATTCTAATACACGCATATAGACTGTACTAAGCCGTAACTCTGTAGTACTGACTTAACTTTTGACTGACTTGACTTGACTTGAGCTTCTAGTTTACTTAAATACGTTACAAAATTGAACAATACTAAACATATTACTGTAAACTTATCGCTGACGGAAATTGTTATATGCGAAAAAGAGCCAGTTATTAAGTAAAAGCATTAATAAATTGACCTGTGTGCCAGGCAAAGAGAATGCTCATACATCATGCTTGACTGATTCACTCATTAAACGACTGATTAAGTACTCTACTGGACCGTCAATGTCTCACCGAATCAACAATTATTGTTTTAGAGATCATCGGGAAAATTTCATGGTATGAAGCTACGAAGCTATCGGACACGTCCGTAAGTCTCGGCTGACGGACGTGATCTAGCTCAAGTTACATTACATAATATTACATTATAACTTCGATTAAAATATCGGGCTCAAGTTGCGGACGTGATGTGGCGGAAATTGAGCAATCGGACGCCTGAAAGTGATCTGGCTTGCAGGATGTTTTTGCCAGCCGAATACACGTCCGCACAACTGTGCACAGATACGGTTTCAGAATTCTTTATTAATCTTATAAGAACAATTTATTATTCGTATACAGAGATTACACATTATCAGGTAGTTATTATTTGTGCCGCTAAGCGCAACATGCAGAATTAAAAAATAATTATAATAAAATATCGATTAATATAAATACAATAAAAACGAATACATACTAACGAACTTAAATACTTATAATATGCAACTATATAATATATATCATAATTATGGCTATGCTTGGGGTTCTCCACGAGATCGAATTAAAAATGAGGAGATTATAGCCCAACGGATTAGCAAGTTGAAGTGGCAGTGGGCAGGGCACATAGCACGTAGAACAGATGGCTGGGTCGAATGGAGAAATGAACCGGTTAGCGAAGCGTAGGACGTCCCCACAAGTTGGACAGACGACCTAAAAGAGCCGCAGGAAAACGCTGGATGCAGGCCGCTTCCAACCGGTCCTTTTGGAAAACGATCAGGGAGGCTATGTCCACCTGTGGACGTCCAATGGCTGAAATGATGATGATGATAATATATCATAATTATGCAACAATCATAATATCAGTAATGTCCTTCAGCCGTGGCTTACGGACGCGTCCGATGGTTTGATTGAGTCTACAACAGACTATATAGCAAATAATTTACTATTAAACTAAATTCATTACATTAATTAATATTGTGCTACGCGTTTTACAGACGGTCTCTCGTGGGATCTTTACTAAGATAAATAAATTTGTAGGAACGACTACACAGCTAGCCCTAGAGGTTCTATAATGTAGCAAAATGTAACCTATTTCTAGGTAAATTTAATTATGAAAGAAGATAGAAATATCATATATTATGGAAACAGACATGTTATTCACACATTTTGTTTAAATGACACAGGGGCGGTTACTCCGACTATAATTATAGAATATAATAGTACAAGCATTGATGTAAGGAAATAGTGGGAAGATACGGGACGAGGAGTTCGTGACGTGTGACGTGGACTGCACAAATTAGGCCCACGGGCCTAATTGACTTCAGTCACAATCGAACTGGCGTTTGTGATAGCACGTGAAGTACTTGTCAAAATTTTGTTTCAACTGACCCATATTTTATGAGAACATATATGGGTACAATGTTTGGATGTCACGCGTCTTTCCCATTTTTGAAAGTCATTGAGTAAAAGTAGGTACTGTTATATTCAGTGAATATGGTGTATGTAAGTGCGCTGAAATATCGGGAGCTCCTTCCACAACCTGACCACAGTAAATATCTAGAAAATAATCTTATAACTGGACTAATTGAAGTCTATTACATCGACATTAATATTACATGATAGAAAAAAATATGTCATCGAAGTCAAAGGAGGTTGCTTCAAAGAGGTAAAGTAAAGTTGGAGAAGTAGCCGCAGTGCGCTGCTAGTACTTATTCTATAAAGTATTAGTTTTAAAATTTAACAGAGATAATAGAGAACAAACCAATTATTTATTCATTAGAATTTAATGACTAAACGAAACTCAAAGAGAATCCATCTCACGAAATCTATTTTATTATTCTGTTTTAAGCTCAAAAACAAAATATTTTCCTCAAAAAGAGAACAAGCAGCAATTGGACATTTCCAACCAAGATGACAGATTGCCCAAAAGTTAAAAGCACCTCACAAATCATCCAAAACTCGAAAACAAACGAGGCCTCGTTGTAAACGACGCCAACGGGCGGTCTACAACTAGTGCACATTATGCGTGACTGAGATGGATGATGACAAGCTTCTTTCTGTTTTATCATCTTCTTTTTCTTTTCTATCATCATTTCAGCCCTAGGACGTCTACTTTTGGACATAGGCCTCTCCCATCGATCTCCAATAGGGCCGGTTGGAAGCAGCCTGCATCCAGCGTTTCCCTGCGGTCTCTTTTAGACGTCTTACGCTGCGCTTATCGGTCCGTGGTCCGGTACCAGTAATATCTATAAAGATATGTAAAACCCGAGAATTGATTTTTAGCTAATTATATTTTGCAAATCCACCTGGAAAAAAAAGATGTACCAAATTTTACACTACCACAAATTTAAAGTTAAATGATTATTTACGGGATATTTACCGTGGTAAGGTTGTGGAAGGAGCTCCCGATATTTCGGCGCAGTTACATGCACCATGTTCACGGGAAGACTGACAACACAAATTTATTTGGCCCGGTGGTCAAAAGTGGATAATAACTAACGACACTTAATGCGACTCGTCAGTGGACTAGATAAGTTTGTGGGGCTGTATTTTCATTTTTAAAGAACTATTCAATGATCTATGAGGAGAAATAATATTTGTGTTGACGCGACATACGTTATCCTGTAAAAATTTCAATTTTGTTTGTACATGGTCTTGAGCTCATACAAAATCCCATAGAAAAAAGGACGTTTAGCTTTTCCCGAACTCGATAATTTCAAGGGAAACTTTTCGAATTATTTCTTCCCATAACATTCTAATTCGTACTATCTTCTATCTATACATAAAATAACCGTAATTGCGAGATATCAAAAAAAAAACACAGGGCAAAATAAAACAAATATCACACAGGGCGTTTTAAAGTAAGCACTAAGCAGCTTAACACGATAAGTCAGTTTTTAGAATTTTTGTCTGTATGTTTGTCCACGTACATCTCCTAAACCACTGGACGGATTTAAATGCGGTTTTCACAAATATGCTTAGCTATGACCAGATTGAAATATAGGCTATGTTATTTTGCGAAAGGGAGGAATAAAGGGTTGAAAGTTTATATGTAAATCTACGCGTACGAAGTCGCGGGCAACAGCACTAGTTATGCACATTTGAATACAAAAATATTCAAATCGGTTCAGCAGTTCTCAAGTGTACTGACCAAAAACACAGCATGAATAGGTATAGGTATTAAAGTAATTAGTGAGGTAACACAATGAATCGCAACGATAATAAAATATTAATCGAATAAAGGTTTATGATTTTACGAATACAACAAAAGACCAGCCTGTACATAACAGTTGTCTCCGGTTTACATGTTTACGAGCGAGCCCATCCTGTAAGTGACTTGTTTACGATTTATTTTATAGTTAATTTTTGCCGTCCTCGTTTTACAGCGCAGTTAACTGAGAAATACGTTTTTTCACTCCTGATTGTCTGCGCTGCAGCAACGAACATATTGGGTAACTTTTTTACCGGAACAGAAAAATTTGGGTGTGACAGGTACATCCAGTACAAACTTATGACAAAATCCGTTTTGGAATTCATCTGTTGTATGAAAAATAATTGTCAATTTAAAAAACCAATTTCAAATTAAATAAAAATTCGCAATTTTCTTTATTTGATTCTCTACATGTTTTTTAGTAATACAGGTACCATAACTGTCTAGGTTTTCCATCTTACTGATTAATTATCAATTTAATATCGTATACATGTACGGTTATTATCGGTTTTCGGTGTGATATTGTATTATACGGTTATTACCAACGCGATATTATTCGATTTTATCGATATTTTACTGTCGTTTTACCACATCACTAATTCATTACTCAGATTTCGTCATCTATACGATTGGCGAATCACAAGCCTTTGTACTATTACTTTGTCCTCTGCCTGCGCCGGTGAGTCGTGTTTATGGGGAAAATCTCTGCTAAAGCCTTCATCGAGTTTGATAACCTGTGAATTTACCCAAGTATTGGACGACTATTATGGCCTATTGGTAACGTCTACCTACATCTTATAGTTTACACATCGTTAAAAGCTTTCACTACTATCCTTTTTAAACCCCCTTTAATTCGTTTTAAAGCCTGCGTTTCTATCATCATCAGCCAGAGGACGTCCACTACTGAACATAAGCCTCCTTTAACCTCCACACTGAACGACATCCTGCCATCTGCATCCACTGGCTGCCCGCAACTCTCACAATGTCATCGGTCCACCTAGTGGGACGTAGCGTAGGTAGGCCACCTACGCTGCGTCTTCCGGTTCGTAGTCTCCACTCAAGAACCTTTCTTCCCCATCGTTTATCGGATCTCCAAGCAGGCAGGCCGCCTGTCCATTGCCACTTCAACTTGCAAATTTTAATAGCTATGCGTTTTAATAGAAAACTGCAATTTCAGCTGTGAGCTGTTCCAGCTGTAATTAACTTTCTAAGATCTAGGACTTTGTGCGTATATTATGTGTAAGTTCTTTATGAAAATTTTAATATTATTTTCAAATTTCACTTAAGGCTTTCTATACGAGCAAAAAAATCACGTTTGTTGTATGGGAGTCCCTTAAATATTTATTTAGTTATTTTGTATTTGTTGTTATAGCGGCAACAGAAATACATCATCTGTAAAAATTTCAACTGTCACGGTTCATGAGACACAGCCTGGTGACAGACGGATAGTCAGACGTACGGACAGCGGAGTCTTAGTAATAGGGTCCCGTTTTACCCTTTGGGTACGGAATCCTAAAAACCGATCGCATCGTAATGATAACTTTAGATTCTTTAAAGTAATTGTTATTTTTGCAAAGGAGATCTAATATAACTAAAAACTTTTGGTTCATGTTTTTCTTAATCTCGTCCACCTTAACATAAAATAATAAAATAGAAATGGCTTTGTCATTTGCAATGTTATTCTAAAGTATAACGCTCAATCGCTTCATAAATATTCACTAAGTGTTATATTTTTTTGTGTGAAAGATAGCTTTTTCCTGAGGAACGGGTTTTTAAATATGAACGCTGGCTAATGAGGCTTGCTTTGTTCACATTTCGTAGAAGAAATACATGAATAAATTAGCTTTAATTTGTATACCACGAGGTGTACCAAAATATTATTATGCTTCGCACACCTGAGGCAGGCTGCTTTATGAGTCGGAGGGAATTTATAGAGCTAAATCTAAAACGTGCCTAACAAAAATTATATGCTTACTTATTAAGAGACAATGTTTCGTGCGTCCTCTTTTTCACTCGCGCATTTTAATATTGCTGAAGGTATAAAATGATTGAATGTAATTTATATGTTAAATAAATTATGTGCAGTTTCGATACTATAGCTTAATAACGGTGAAGTAAAACATCGTGAAGAAATCGGTATGTCGAATAACCTCAAATGTTCAAAGACATATAGGTAACATTCACCAACATGCACTGGGCCAGCATGCTGGATTAGGTGCCCATCCTCTCTCTCTCTCTCTCTCTCTCTCTCTCTCTCTCTCTCCATGATGTAAAAAGTTTAAAATAACATTTTGATTCAATGAGGTTTTCATACTTGAAAATAAATTCTTGTAAATATTTAATTGAATTTCAGTTTACTATATATTATTCTCAATCATATAGTTAAGTTTGAGCAGATTTTGATGTGATTTGAGATGGACAAGAAGATATTATTTTTACTGTATTTATTTATTAAATTTTATTCTCGAGTGTAGAACAACTTTTCAGAGGCTATTGGTGACCAAGGGGCCTGGCCCCTGTTTAATATAAAATAAAAAAATTGAAATGTTTGTGAAACTATTGTAAAACTTAGAATTCAAAACGCCTATTGTGATGAATTCTTGATGGTATTAAGCTGGTCTATGGTATGAAGTACCTACTGCACCCGCTTATTATGCCGCACTGTATTATTATTTTAAGATGTTTTGAAAATAATTGCTAAACTCCAAAAAAATACCACTTCAGGTGAAACCAAAAAAGGCATAAAAGTCATTCAAAATGAAACATCAGGAAAACATAATTTAGAAAACTTTCTAATCAAAACATTTCAAGTGGGATGCCAAGTAACATATTCCTTTAACTACGGTCTCATTTAATTTGTGTAAGCTAAACGAAAAACAAATAGACTACATGTACTCGGTAAACACAGTTCACAGAAGGGACCTTAAATAAAAGCGCAAATCTTGAATAAAATTTAAAACCCTCGAGGGCATTTTCCCTGAATTTTAGTTATGTAGGCGAGCTTCTGATATAACGAAATTGCAGAGGTTACCTCGAGGTACAGCTGTGGCATTTCCACAGCCTTCACGTTTTTGATAAAAACTTGTTCATCATCATCATCATCAGCCAGAAGACGTCCACTGCTGAACATAGGCCTCTCCCTTTAACCTCCACACTGAACGACATCCTGCCATCTGCATCCACTGGATGCCCGCGACTCTAACAATGTCGTCGGTCCATCTAGTGGGAGGCCTACCTACGCTGCATCTTCCGGTTCGCGGTCTCCACTCAAGAACCTTTCTTCCCCATCGGTTATCAGTTCTTCGAGCGATGTGGCCTGCCATTGCCACTTCAACTTGCAGATTTTAATAGCTATGTCGGTGGCTCTGGTTCTTTAGCGAATATCTATGTTCCGAATTTTATAGTGTAAAGAAACTCCGGGCATAGCTCTCTCCATTGCCCGTTGTGCGACTCTGAGTTTCTCCAAAAGGCCAACAGTTAAGGACCACGTCTCAGTACCATATGTCATCACTGGCAACACACATTGGTCAAAGACCCTTGTCTTTAGGCACTGTGGTATCTGGGACGAGAATATTTCACGCAATTATCCGCACGCTGCCCATCCGAGTTGGATTCTTCGGGCGACCTCTTTGCCTAAGTTGGACTTACCTAACTGAACAACCTGAAAAACTAGTTATCAGATTCAAATATACCGTGTCGCTGCAGCTGTCAAAGCAAATAAATATTTGGGCCAAGCGTAGTAGGTAATTTAAAAAAGTTGATGCACAAGCTTCTTGTATAATAAATGTATCCCGGTTCATGAAACAAACTTTGAAACCTGTGCCCGTTATGAATAAACAACGTTGAAAATGAAACTTTTCACTCTACGGATCGCAATTTAGACCTAATGACATCAAAGTTTTGCTTAACGTTTGTTAAAAAATCATTGCGCTGCTTTTTGGTCGTTGATTTACAAACAAAACAGTTATTAGAAGGGTTATTCGTTTTTTACTTATCGGGGAACACCCATACAAGTAACACATTGTACAGTGTAGCGGTTCGCAGAATAAAAGTGGAATCAAAGCGATTCGGACGGGTTTTAGGAATATCAATCATAAAGCGGTGTGTGAAAGTAGAAGTGTATAAATCTCTGCCGGAGTCTGTATTCTCCAAGTACAAACACAAAAGTACAATATGGGTGTGTTCATATCGAGAGTAAACTGTTTTTAGGCAAGCATGCTCCAGCACCATAAGCAGATACATGTCATGATGTGGACAAACACAAGCCTTTTGTTCTTCACAGAGTTAGTAAAATATGCAATTTAGTTTTTTCGAATGACAAATGTAAACAAAGTAACATAGTTTTTCAGTTATTTTGATTTAAAAGTCAAATTAGTGAACCGATTTTGATGACATTTCTATGCGACTAATTTGAAAGTATGTCCTTTCAATTAAAAAAAAGTTTTTAAATTGAGGTAACATTCTTTAAAAAATGTACAACCAAATAGAGAATCTCTTCTTTTTTTTAAGTCGGTTAAAAAAAAAAAAGATTGGCAGTCTCTAAGCATTGACGAACTCATGCTGTGTGCCTAGATATTGCTTTGACCTACATTTTTATTTACATCCATTGATTTATTTGCTATCTGCTGATATTTGCTATTTGCTTTGCTGTCATTCCATACCATGGAGGATTTTAACACGCTTTTATTAGCTTGGTATGTATCTATGTAACGGAATCTTTGAATGATTTTCGCCCCTTTCAAAACGTCGGATTGATTTAAAACTTTGACACTTATCAAGGACCGATGACAATGCAATAACTTAAATAGTTTGTCCCATTATCCTTACCAGGATCTTCAGGATTAGCGATTCTAAAGCATGTGTTTTAGTTTTTCGAACTACGAGAATTATGTACAATAAATAATATAATGTAAAGTCACTGTTATAAAGGCTTTTACTTTTTGTACCTCTCACACGTTATTCACCCTTTTCTTAAAAAAAGTGGAGCGATGGTGGCTGAGCGGTAGCATATGCGCTTTATAATATAATGACACCCAGTTTGATCCTCGGCCGAAACAACAATGACTTATTTAGTACTTACATAAATTACATAAATTGTACAACAAACATTGGGCCAGCATAGTGGATATGTGCCTATCCTCTCTCTCTCTCTCTCTCTCTCTCTCTCTCTCTGAGAAGGCCTGTGTCTCAGCAGTGGGAACATGATAGACTGATAATGACGATGATAAAAAGTCACCCGATAAATTTATAATTATATGCTATCATATCAATATTGCAAAACATCAAGTCTAACCAATGAAGCTTAATCAAATACGCTGACGCAAATTTATCCACCTCTGATTCTACGAAAATACACCCCGAGCTAAAATCAATTACATGAAAAAAAACCATATAACAAAACCATTGTTTATCTTTTTCATACAACGTACGTACGTATCTCTTTATACAGTTTTTATAGCTACCCTCTATTTTTCTTACCTTCAATCCTATCAATTTCAAAGAACCTAGAAAGAACACTAAACTGTTTTCATTGAACTATTCGGAACTACGTGAGAAAAGTTGCGAAAATAGTATAATAAAATAAACTGCGCGGCGAGAATCGAGTAGAGAAGCTAGTAACGAATTCGTTACGCGTCGTTACGTCTGCGCTACGGCGTAGCTCGCTACGGACTGGCGACCTGTAGCGCCGTAGTGCTACGGATTTTTATTATGAAGCTGAAGTTTCTTAATTCAATTTGCCTGTCCGAGGTTTCTGATTTGCAGCTGATACGAATGTATAATGGAGATTTCATTGTTTACATTTAAGAAACTAATTATTACAAGCTATTAACATTGTTAAATAAATGTATCATTTTAAAAGGTATTAACATTGTATAATAATAAAAAACTGAGTAGTCCAGTTTATTTTAGTTAACTTACTAGTGAAGAAACTAAGACAATAAAGGAAATATATTTAATCTTTTGAAATATATAATGTAAATGCATGTTCGTTTTTATGTCAGTAAATAATTTGAATAATTTCTATTATTGTGACTTGAACATTTGACATTGTATAAAAAACGCTGTAGTTTTTTAAAATTTTATTTAATCTTGTGAGATAAATGTAAATGCATGTTCGTTTTTAAATATGTCAATAAATAATTGGAATATGACACAAACACGTTATTTGACATTCAAATTATCTACAGAGTGAATCCATTGGCCTCGGGACTTGTTGTTCACTATGTTTCATAGTTAGATAGTTCACAAAGTATGGCATGTTGGACCAATGTACGAGCATGTTAGTTAAGACCGCGCTCAACGGCCACCACTATCGCACATTTTCAATATTATAAACGATAAAATTTCGCTAAGTAGAAAAAAAAACATAGGACAATATTTTTAAAATAAAATAGTTAGGTTTTAAAGTATTTTTTAGCCTTGTTGCAAAAAGAAGGGTGTTATAAGCTTTAATGTGTTTATCTGTGTATTTGTTTGTCTGTTTTTGGCATCATAGTTCCTAAACGGCTGAACCGATTATGATTTAGTTTTAGTATTTTTGTTAAAAAAGGCGACACAATCGAGAGTTCTCTTAGCTATGACTAAAGAAAATATGTTCGGCCATTTGAAGATTATCAGCTCAATTTTATCGGGGGTTATTTTTTTTGTCTAAATGTTTTATTTTGGCGAACAGATCGAAAAAAACTATTTTTATAGTATTTATTATATCCTTCGCCATCATTAAAAGGTTTAACGAGAAAATTTCTTTGTTCCATTTGCAATGTTATTCAAAAGACAATGATCAATCGATTGTATATAATATTCACTCAGTGATTTTTATCCGGCTGGTAGGCGTAGCCTTAAATATGAAATCGTTTAATTATAAACTACGAAACACCATTTACTTCCAAACCTTTATTTGAACTTAGCGAATATAAACCATAGTAGATTCCGGTGTTTTAATTTAAATGTGGCTCAATCCATGACAATGTTTCAAACCTCACTGTTTAAAACAGTGTTTTATAACCACTGGTGTAGAGTCTAATGTTTGCGATAGCTGACATAATTTTACCTCATAGGATAGGCCCTTGATACTTCACTGAGCTGAGTGAGCACTTTAATAAAATTCGGTCAGTTCGAATGACCCTTAAATAGGTCGACACCTTCTCGCAGACTCAGGCAGCTTGAACTTTTGAACACAAACTTTTACATTTCTAATGAAGAAACAATCGTTTAGTCTGTGAAGCATGGAAGAAAATTGCCAATATTTATTGTAACTATATTTCTATTATGAAATCATATTCCCAGTGGACCAGAAACAATGCCCCGGGCACCGCTGCCGATGACAGCAGAGTTATTGTTTCCATTGTGCCATCTGTTGCCTTCTATTAGAGACGATATGGTCACAGAGGGTGGCCATTAATTACCTTTATTATAGAGGTCTTTAGAGCCCACTACAATTTCTTATACTTACAATTTCTTATACTTAACAAAATATCAACACCAAACTTGTGTTGTGCTTTATACTATTTGTAAAGTTAATCTAAATATAATGCCCAATCGTTTTTGTTAAATTCTCAATCAAACCTTTGACTTTTGAACTTTAAAACCGTGAGAAAGAGCGGTGTCCGGTGAACACACCCTTAAAATGTGACCTCCGAATAGGCTTACCCTTGTAAGCATAAATGCTCGATAAATAAATCTCTATAAGTAATCTCTGCTATAAAATAGTCTGTCAACTTGGAGCTAACGAGAAAATATCGCACGCAACAAACAAAACGAGATACGAAGAGAAAAATTTAAACGTAATTGTATCTAGTTTTTTTTTTGCAAATAACGTTATCTGACCCCAAACTAAGCAAAGCTTGTAATATGGTTGCCCTAGACTGATATACATACATTTTTTTTTTAAAAATACATACTAAATAGATATTAACACCCAGACATAGAACAAACACAAATGTTCATCACACAAATGTTTGTCCTAGGTGGGAATCGCACCCACGCCCCCAAGCTCAGAGAATAGGTTCACTACCAACTGCGCCACCGGGGCAGTCATAGTTATAAGTGTTCGGTATAAATTCATTACAAGCTTTTTATTAACTTGTTATGTTTGTATGTTAGTTTGTTTGGTAAAATCTTGCAAGCTGATTTGGAACCAATTTTTATCCTACGGAGTTGAATTTTTACATGTTAGTTCAGTTCCGATAACAATGCATTTTTATGGTAAGCATGATCTGAATTGCCATCCAGGATTAGCTCCAGATAAATAACTCTTCAACGGTCAACAGCATAGATACGAAATTTTGTGTAAGCATTTTATTATGATAGCCGGTTTAAGTTTTACTATGACACATGGTTGCTGCACTCAGGGTTGGGTCCTCACTACATAACCCATACTAAGTGTCAGTTTAAGCATAAAAGTTTATATATAAAAAAAACTTTTACTGTTGATTTATTTTATAGAACAGATTCATACATATTCGACTGCCCCGGTGGCTCAGTTGGTAGTGAAGTGAACCTACTTTCTGCGCGTGGCGTGGGTTCGATTCCCATCTAGGACAAACATTTGTGTGATGAACATTTGTGTTTGTTCTATGTCTGGGTGTTAATATATATTTAAGTATGTATTTAAAAATATACATGTATGTATATCAGTCTCTAGCAGCCATATTACAAGCTGTGCTTAGTTTGGGGTCAGATGACCGTGTGTGCAATAATGTCCCAGATATTTATTTATTTATTTTATTTATATTAGTTTATTGAGCGTTTAGATACGGGAGAAGGATTTAGACTACTGTTATCAGTTAAGTTTTTGGTGCAAATTTATTTTTATTCAATACTAGCTGACCTGGCAGACATTGTCCTGTCCATCATCATCATCATCATCATCAGCCAGAAGACGTCCACTGCCGAACATAGGCCTCCCCCTTTAACCTCCACACTGAACGACATCCTGCCATCTGTATCCACTGGATGCCCGTGACTCTCACAATGTCGTCGGTCCATCTAGTGGGAGGCCTACCTACGCTGCGTCTTCCGGTTCGCGGTCTCCAATCAAGAACCTTTCTTCCCCATCGGTTATCAGTTCTTCGAGCGATGTGGCCTGCCCATTGCCACTTCAACTTGCAGATTTTAATAGCTATGTCGGTGACCCTGGTTCGAATATCTATGTTCCGAATTTTATCGCGTAAAGAAACTCCGAGCATAGCTCTCTCCATTGCCCGTTGTGTGACTCTGAGTTTTTCTAAAAGACCAACAGTTAAGGACCCCGTCTCAGTACCATATGTCATCACTGGCAACACACACTGGTCAAAGACCTTCGTCTTTAGGCACTGTGGTATCTTGGACGAGAAGATTTCACGCAATTTCCCGAACGCTGCCCATCCGAGTTGGATTCTTCGGGCGACCTCTTTGCCTAAGTTGGACTTACCTAACTAAACAATCTGTCCAAGATAGGTGTAATGATCAACAACTTCGAGAGTATCGTTCCCAACATTGACCGGCACGGGGACAACATGGACATTGGACATGACTTTTGTCTTATCCATGTTCATTTTAAGACCCACCTGTTGGGAAAGGCTACTGAGGTCGCTGAGCATTGTATTGAGGTCCTCCAGCGACTCTGCCATGATAACTATATCATCGGCAAAACCAAGGTGAGTGATGTATTCGCAGTTAATGTTGATGCCCAATCCGTTCCAGTCCAAAAGCTTGAAAACGTCCTCCAATGCGTTCGTGAACAGTTTTGGAGAGACAACATCTCCCTGTCTCACGCCTTTCTGCAATTGGATTAGTTCCGTGCTCTCGTCCTGTAATCGGATCGACATGGTGGCGTATCTATACAAACACTTCAGCACTTCGATATACCTATAGTCGATATGACAACGCTGGAGAGACTGCAATACTGCCCAGGTCTTGATTGAATCGAAGGCTTTTTAATAGTCCCAAACGCTAGACATAATGGCCGATTATACTCCTCATTATTGTCCTGTACAAATTTCAATAAATATGTTCATACAAAAATCCTACATAATAAAGCCCTTTCAGACTAGCCAAATTTTTATTTTTTTTGTCAAAGTAGGTAGATTATTTTATTTTACTAAAGCATACCTATTTAGTAAAATAAAATAATAATAGTTTTTTTTTTTTACTTTAGTGAACAACCGTGATAGTTTAAAACAGTGTTTATTTTATTTTATCCAGTATACGTAATGACTTACTTAAGCAAACCGACCATCACTCACTTGCACCCATGTTAAAACAGTTCAGTGCTCAGTGTCTATTTAGATTTGGCGTGGATTTGGCTGATTCTAATTAACCAATCGGTTCAAACTGTCATTGTCATGTTTTGACGTTATCTTCGAGTTATCAACTATAGCCCTATCAGAATGACAGATTCCGTTAATCCTTAATCCGTGCTGAACTCTGAGATCTGCGGTGCGCCGTCCCATTTCTCAAGAGGTCAAACTATAAACTAAACCCATTTCTTGCGACGATAGCGCTCCGAGTCGCACAGGGATCTAATGGAATTATTTTAGGTGGAGGCGTTTGCTGTTACCTAGTTTCACTTCCAGCAGTTCGAAACTTAAATAACTAACGAGTCACTAGAACTTGCAGCACTAGAAGGGTAGTTAGTCTGCACACAACGTAACTTTGGCCATAATGTGATAAGTCTTGAAAATATTTCATTCAAAATTATTTATTTTTGATTGTAAGTTACAGCTATAAAACTGTAATAAATTCAAGACGTTCTGGGTCAAAGGTCATTGACATTTTCGTAAAATGATCTTATGACAAAGAACGTTTCCTAAGTTATGTAGTTTTCTTATAAGATGAACCATAAAAAATATTATTTTATCTCGGAATGATACGTCTCGAAAATTTGATTGGAATTTTTTAGATAAACCGCGGAATGATAGGTACGACGTACGTATCTGAAATTTGGCTAAGTCCACAGAGGTTCGTTCGTGACATTTTTCTAAACCACTAACTTCTCAACTATGAATGTGACCACAAGTATAATTTTGTGGCTTTGGTTACGGAGCCCTACCAAATGCGTGTATTGGCTCGGCAGTTCTTTGTCATCCTTTTCTGATATGCTGAGATGAAAAGAGATGCAGTTGGTTTGGGTGCCGTCTGATTAGATTAAGTACTTTTGAAAACATTACAAGAGATTCATTACCATTGTTGAACTTTCTAGTCTAGAGTAACAGGTCTTCTCTGTCTCTACATAGTATAAATAAAGTCGCTCTCCGCGTCTGTCTGTCGGTTTTTTTAATGATACTGGGTGATGAGACGAGCGAAGTCGCTCGCTTGATGGCTCTTCACGCTTGCCCATAACAGCACAACGTCACTCAGAATTTTGAACTTCAACACTTTAAATCCCTGGATGGCAATGCACTGCGCTCGTCACCCCGAGATATAAGATGACAAATCTTTGTGTGCCCTGTAATTTCGCTGGAAACATTGCCCTTCAATCCGGAACACAGTAGTGTTTGCACACAACTGCTTGGCGGTTGAATAACTGGCAAAGGTTGGTACTTCCCCAGGCGGACACCTGCAAAAGAGTCCTACCACTACAATAACACTACAATAATATCCGCTAACACTGTTCTTAAACCACGCAAAGGATTTTGATGCAGTTTTCACCACCGCACTCAGAATTTTTTCCCCAAAAGGTATGTTATTATATGTATATATAATATAACTTACACCCGTGCGAAGCCGGGATGGGTCGCTATAGTTATTAATAAACGTGGAGTTGCCTTGGAATAATTACTCCGCCTTTAGTATTTTTCGAGTGAGTTACAAATTTCAAAGAGAAAAGTCAGCACGGAGTGACTACGAAGACTACTTCACTTTTATTTATAACGGAGTAGGGCGTTATAGCTGTTTCCACTTTCAGCGCCGTTTATTTACACCCTAGTCGCACTATAATACGAGTGGAAGTGACGGCTAGTTGGTTAGTTGGAAAAAACGTGGACAAAAAGTTTTTATTGTGTTTGATTCTTTTGGGCGCAAGTGACTAAGCGCTGCAACCATGAAACTTTTGGTACATCTCGCTCTGCTCATTTTTCCTGTTTAAAATGTGCTGTCCATTTAGTAAAAAAAAAAAAAAAAACAGGGTTAAACCTTCAAAAAATTTAACGTTGTGAACCAAAACCATTCGTTATTCCTTTGTGTGTCACAAAAGTCAACGGAATAAATGTACTAGGATGGTTTTCATCTGAATGGTCGACAGGCAGTAAAATCGCAGCGATATGAGACTTTCACGAACACTAATAGGTAGCTCTCAGAGTTTCTGCCTTGTTTATCAATTAGGCTAAGTGGAAAAGCTAGTAGGTAATAAAGTTTTTAAGTTGCTAGGAGGAATGATTATGAATTAACTACCTCTAACGCCCACTGCATATAAATTTATTTTCTTGTGCCTTTCTAGTTATTCAAATTATTTACCTAAAACCTGCAGGTTTCGAAGTATAAAAGTGTAGGTACTTATTTTGTTTTTTATCTCCAGAGGCAGAATTCTGTCAAAATTAAGCTTAATTGAGGCACCGATCCGGCAACCGGTAATATTTATTCAAGGAAAAGCCCGAAAAGGTAAATTGAAATGTTCAAATTCATAATTAGGTAACTCATGCGAAAACAATAGAATGAGGTGGCAATAAAATTATTTTGGTGGAATTTCTAGAGAAATTACGCATTTTATGGTGAAATAGTTGAATGAAATTGTTCATGTGCCTAGTTGGCGGCATGTCCTTTAATTATGTAAAACTAGTAAGATAAAAAAGCTAGTTTTTAAGTTTTGGTATTCCGAATACCTATGTGTGAAAATTACGTTCCACGATTGAGTTTTACTAAGTTTTTCTATCAGCTGTCAAATTTTCTAACTGGCCAACCATAGCATTTAGGTAATAAGAAGTAGAAAATTCATATATTTATATGAATATAACAGATATATTTTTCTTCTTCTCAGATGGTTTTTGTCCAATAATTGCTTACTTAAGTGAAAGGGATGGTAAGTCCGCGTTTCTAAAGGTTTTATATATTTCATATATTTGCTTTTAAATCTTCTTCATATAAATAACTAAATAAACCTGAATGTTTTTGTCAAGCGGCACATCTGTTTCGGTGGGTAATAATTAAGTCCCACGTCACAGGAGAGCATAAATTCACGCGCCCATATCGGCGAGAGATTAATAGAGCACTATTTACCCTCCTCCCGGTGACGCATGATACCCTGGTACATTGATTGATTACATTTGCGAATGTGATTGATGTAAAACGATTTTTGGCAGTTGGTTTATAAATAAACACTTTCACAGAAGAGTGATAAATAGGTAAAAAAGAAGTAACGAGTAGTTGCGTTTTTCATGTTTTTTGTACAAGTAACACGGGGGTTTTATGACGAGTATGTGACTCAGGCAGTGGCAGTATTCTTAGGGCACGTAGCACGCAGAAAAGATGGCCGATGAGCCGGAAGGTTCTCGAAAGGAGACCATGGACAAGTCAGCGAAGCGTAGGACGTCCATGCATCCACAAGGGGGACGGACGACCTAAAAGAAACCGCAGGAAAACGCTGGATGCAGGCCGCTTTCTACCGGCCCCTATGGAGGCCTACATAATAATCGTCCTGCAGTGGACGTTCTATAGCTGAAACGATGATGATGCTCAGTAAAATGAAACAAGTAGAAATATTTCTGTATAAATAAGTTGTAATTTATTAACAAAATATCCAAAATATTTTAGCTTACAAAATGAATAGGTACGTATCAAAGAACAATTTTTCATAACAATTTTCAGAAAACACACATTTTTTACAATATTATTACAGTAAGTCTTTGTTATTTTGGGAACCATGTTTCAGAAGCCCTGTTAAATTATGAAAACAGTTATAATGTTTGTTTTATTTGCCTAGATGTTACTAGGGCTTTTTTTGGAGATCTGGAGATTTTAATGAATTTGCAAAAAATATTAAGTAGGTATTTCACTTGTAAGTTTTGATTACTTTCTGTCATTATGGACTGAATACAGTATAGTACAAAGTTACAACAAATATAGAAATATTAATTATTACGTACGAGTTTGCCTGATGGAATTCCATGGCGAATTCCCCATCAGTAAGATAAGGCGACTGACGACTTGCAAACTTTCATCCTAAATAATATTTAGGCAATAAGCTAAAAAAACGATGATATATAATGAATAGATGTCTAAATCCCAACTTTTCTAATTTCAAAAATGACGAGCTTCCATGCAACCCCTATTTAATCCCTTTCGGGGATGAATTTACAAAAATCCTTCCTTAGTGCTAATTTTTGTAATATAAAGAACCCTTTTGCCAAATTGCTAAGAGCGGTTTAGGCTGTTCGCTGTCTGTCATTGAATGAAAAATGTTTGCATCTTGTATTATGGCTAGTGAAGACTCAAGGTTATTAGAATTATATAATTTTGTAGACAAAAGTTTATCTTTAATTGACTTCAAAAAATGAGGACGGTTCTGTGTTTCACTGTACCTATATATATATTATGTTCACCGATTAATCCACCAACTGTTGACCGATTTCAAACAAAAGACGTTTGTTAGGTACGGTATACTTCCAATTTGGTCCCATTGTCACCAAGTCAGGATCTGATGATGGGATCCCAGGGAAATCGAGGGCAACCCTCACATTTTATACGCACTTATTACGTTTTTCATATATTTTTAAGCCGGTTTTTAATGTGGTCCGTACTTGTTTATTTTCTCTAGGAAGCATAAGTCCGTTTCGTATATTAGAGTTTAATTTTTTTATCACATTTATCTGAGACCTGAACACTTCCCAAAACCTTCTAAAACTAATAGGTATATAACCGACTTGTATAAAAATATGTATAAACTACTAACTTAAAACTATTATCACGCATTATGATATAGGTATAGTCTAGTAGTTCGAATGTTAACCTACCTTTGATTAAAAACTAAATATTCTAAGATCTAAAAGTGCTTATTTAATAGGTGTATCTCTAAGGAACACCACGCGGGACCATACCAAGACCATGACCATATCAGCACAGGCAAAAAAATAATATAATTATCTATTTTTCAATACACATAAACTCAAATACATAAAAGTCAAAACTCGTGAACCGTCGTTGAGCAAGCGAGTCGGCGATTATGTCTGAATCGCAAGTGGGAGCTTCTCTCCCAACTTCTCTGTGACAATTTTCTCTTTCTCTCCCGTTGATCAGACGGTGGTTCGTCAGCCATGTCACGGCTCTTACGGTGTGTTACGGCTTGTGCAACTATCGCGTGACTGCGGATCCGTTCCGTCCCCGTATTGATTCGAGCCAGATTGAGTATTGCCGCGATTAGCACGACATTGTGGCATCTTTGTATATTTTTGATCGAAGCGTCAAACAAATCACAGTCAGAGTCACCAAAGTATTAAGTCATGTCCTAGTAAAGTGGTGGAGACTTTAATAGTAGCTTTTTTTTCGCTAATAAGTCCGCGTTTGACAACCAACTCACCTGTTGGTAAGCGACGATGTGGTCGAAAATGAAGCACGCAGACTTAGAAGATACCTATTCACTCTTGCTTTGAAAAGGTTTAGATTATATCTCTAGGAAACAAAGAAGCCGGCAGGTTGTTGAAGTCTTGGAAACATCACGAAAATACATGTTTCACTTGACTACACTCGAGCACGTTCACAAACAATAAACAATAATCCACCATCATTAAACATAAATAGGTACTTGAACCGAACCAACCGAACCGGAAGACGCAGCGTAGTTAGGCATCTCACTAGATGGACCGCAGACATTGTGAGAGTCGCGGGCATGCAGTGGATGCAGATGGCAGGATGTCGTTCAGTGTGGAGGTTAAAGGGGGAGGCCTATATTCAGCAGTGAACGTCTTCTGGCTGAAGATGATCAGGTACTTGAAATAACACAAGTTTAATGCAGCTTTATTGTATTAACAAAATAATAATTATAATAAAGCGGCATGTTTTATTCGCGTTGAAACTTGATTTACTCCTTGATAACATATCCTAACTCCTTCATTTCCCTGTCAAAGTTCTTATCCCGATACTTCTTAATTTTCTTAAGCCAGTGTCCGAAAGAAACTGTGTTCCTACATGTACCCCCGTACCTCGGAGGAAGGTACTCTTTGTCTATGTGCTGTTGGAGACTCTTCAAGTCGCTTCCGTGGAAAAAGATAGAGTCCCACGCCTGCTGGGGGATGAAACGTTTGAAGAGGTAGAAGAACGTGTTTAGGATCCAGGAGTAGTTGATGATGTGGCATTTGAGAAGACGCGTTGGGTTGGCCATCTGGAAATGACAAGATATTTTAAGTTATAGGAAGGTACTTACTTCTATTTGTAATGTGACACAATTCGCGGTTTACAAAAACTGGCCAAGAGCGTGTCGAGACACGTATATGGTATATAGTAGGGTTCTGTACACATAAAATTGTGGTCACATACATAGTTCAGAAATTTGTGGTTATAGAAAAATTCAAGCGAACTATACAAATTTGTCTGTCTACTTATATAGAAAGCCTTTCAGAGATGTATCATCCCGATATGACATATTATTATAGGTAGGTAGGTACTTTAATTGATTATTCAAAGATAAAACTACTAGGGAAACATGGACGGTTGAGAAAATAAAGTATTTTTAAATGTCCTATCATCGTCTAATATTTTAGAAAAACGGGGGGAAGGGGCAACTTTTTGGAAGTTTCGTGATCTTATCTTAATAACTATGGAAGTTGGAAGGTCCAAAAACATTAGGATGGACGGACAGACAGACGGACGGACAGGACAAACTTATAAGGGTTCCTAATAGTACTATAGCACCCTAGCAATAAAAACATTTCAGGTGATACATTGGGCCGCCATAGATCTAAATGATACGCTTTATTAACTACTTTATTTACTTTTCGCTTAGAAAACCGAGAAATACATTTCGTACAGCTTCTTTTCATATAACTAAACGAGTTTTTCTCGCCGTTCTAATCTAAGTAGACCGATGTATCGACAAACTTTGTATGAAAGTAACTTTGAAAGGCCGGGCAAAGATAACTTTGTCTTGAAACCGCTATAACTCTCCTGAGGGCTATTGCTCTGATCGAAAACCGATGTTAAATCTTGAACATGTCTGGAATTCAGTTAAAGGAGTTTATACACCTGACCCCTTGAGGATTCAAGAGGGGAGAACATAACACGGCCTATTCGAGGTAATATTATTATGTACGTTCATGATCAACATGATCAAGCCCCTCCCCCTCCCCCAAATATCTGGCATCTCCACTGACAAATCTCAAATTAAACTTGATATTATCTTACAAACCCTAGCTTGAGCCATGTCAAGAACCTCAACCGAAAAAATGAATTCCTGGATCTGCCACTGTTTCTTTGCATACATGTTTCTCAATTCGGATCACTTTTGCTAAGGGCAAAATTGTAGGTAGCTGGTACCTAGCCGATAGGCTATGTATTCATTCAACTTTTTAACCGACTTCCAAAAATGAGGAAGTTCTCAAATCGACTGTTTTAAAACACAAATTTATTACCTCAGAACTTTCGACTGGGTGAACCGATTTTGATGATTCTTTTTTTTATATGAAAGCTGGTGCTTCCCGTGTGGTCCAATTTAATTCTTCCAATTTGGCCCAGTGGTGACATTTTTAAGAAGTCGGTTTTTTATATTGATAATTATTACAATTTTGTTGCAGCTGCCTGAGGGTGGGTAACTTCGACCCGGAATTATGCAATCCTGTCCTCATAATGCAAAATGAAAACACAGAGTTACCAAAATTCATATAGGTAAGTATATAACACTGGTGTGATGATGCTGTTAGTTAAATTAGTAGATAAAGTCCTACTTTATTCTCAAATAGTGTGTAGTCTCCATATGAAGCAAAAAGGCAGAGTTGAATAACATGCCTTTCTGAATAGAAAAGGTTGATTGAATTATACCTCTTTCTAAGATTCGAAAGTGAAATAAAATTAGCTTAGCTTAACTTTTAAATATATTACAAAGGAGATACTAATTTTTAAGAACTGTATGAAGGTTTTAATTTTGTCTTTATTTAAACGAATGTAAAGATAAATTAATTCTTTACCACACTTTATTCGTACAGTGCGTGCGATTTCCCATGTGAGTCATACCACTCCTAACCATACCACTCCTGGCCATACGCTCATAGCTATACCAATCCTAGCTATACCACCCCAAACTATACCACTCCTAGCCATACCAATTCAAACTATACCACTCCTAGCCATACCAATTCAAACTATACCACTCCTAGCCATACCACTTCAAACTATACCACTCCTAGCCATACCAATTCAAACTATACCACTCCTTCAAACTATACAACTCCTAGCCATACAACTCCAATTGTATCACACCTAGCTATACCACTTCAAGTCAAACCATGCCAAGCCATGCTACTTCTAGCCATACCACTCCAATTTTTGCCACGCTAAGCCTTACCAATTTTGGAGTGGTATACTCCAAAACATACCATACCTGGCCTAAATCATACTAAGCCATACCAAATTAAGCTCATGCCATGATACATCATTTTACACCAAACTAAATCACGTTTTAATTTTATAGATCATACCTTGTCATACCATATTTCAAAATCCTCTTTCCCCCTATAACAATGATTCTTAAACTTTTTGTTGTCACGGAACACTTTAAAAGTTTCAGAAATACCAAAGACCACAAGCGATTAGAATTTCAGAATAGGCTTTTTTTATTGTTTTATTTTTGGTTTTGTTTATTTAAATTACTGCATACTTCAAAGGAATTCTTATAAATACACCTCGGGACTGCGGACCCTGGCATCCGCGGCATGGATCCCACTTTAACACGTTCAGCGCCATGTGTATATGTCAATTATACACCCTAGTACAAATCTCACAGGCCAGTGTATATCTGGCACCTGTATAGTAGTCAACTTCAAAGGTCGGTGTATCCGTGAATATACACCACTCAAATTTGCATAGCATTTTAGGACCAGGAGATGTCATTTATGCGAAAAAAGAAAATAGCGATTCCCACAAAATTTTCTTCAGAGGTGCCTTGGAGCTGAACGTGTTAAGTAACCCTGCTCTAAGATGTCGCAATTTATGAAACCACACCACAGTACCATCATCACCACCACACCAGCTTGTGAAATTCTTACCCCCATAAGACAGACGATCTGGTAAGCTACAGTCGGAGTGAGGGTTGAGACGTGACGCAGCGTTATCCCGGCCAAGTCTACTATGACGGTCCCTCCCATGACCTGTAACCTCGGCGACCTGATGCCGATCTCACACATCGCCATGCCAGCTCTGACCAGGTCTTCTACCGGGTACTCGGATGGGTCCCATGAACCTAAAATGTGAAACATAGTTTGTAAGTAAAAGTAAGTGTAGAATTAAAATAAATAAATAAATAAATATCTGGGACATTATTGCACACATGGTCATCTGACCCCAAACTAAGCAAAGCTTGTAATATGGCTGCCAGAGACTGATATAATAGGTCGGGGAAAAAGTCTTTTCGTATTTTGTATGTATAAAGTTGTAGTAAAAATGTCATCGGTTGTACTGTTTATATCTGGCTGGTTTTGATACCATTAAAAATATGACATTTTAAAAAAGGAATACAAAAAGTAAAAAGCAATTTCCCGCCATTTTTCAATTGTTTTTTTGTTCGATAATATGAGTGAATCTAACGAAGAAATTCGATATATTGTGAAATTTTATTACAAAAAACTGAAAAATGCGACACAAGCCGCGAATAAAATTTGTGACGTTTATGGACATAATGCAGTGTCATTAAGAGTAGCACAATGTTGGTTCAAGCGTTTTCAGTCCGGGAATTTTGATGTCAAAGATGCAGCTCGCTCTGGTCGCCCTGTTACGGATAAAGTCGATGCCATTTCTGAAAAAGTGGACCAAGATCGGCATATTAGTAGTTACGACGTAGCTGAAAACCTGGGGGTTGACCACAAAACAGTTTTGACCCATTTGAAAATAACTGGGTATACAAAAAAACTCGATATTTGGGTGCCACACCAGCTCACTGAAAGAAACCAAATGAATCGTGTACTCATTTGCGATTCTCTATTGAAACGTAAAGAAACCGAACCGTTTTTGAAAAGATTGATCACTGGTGATGCAAAATGGATCACCTACGACAAGAATGTGCGCAAACGATCATGGTCAAAGGGCAGTGAAGCACCACAGACTGTAGCGAAACCCGGATTAACACGTAATAAGGTGATGCTGTGTGTATGGTGGGATTGGAAGGGCATCGTTCATTATGAGCATTTACCGCCGGGCAAAACCATCGATTCGGATCTCTACTGCCAACAGCAGATGAGACTCAAACAAGAAATTGAGAAAAAACGGCCGGAATTGATCAACATAAAGAGTGTGGTCTTTCATTATGATAACGCCAGACCGCACACATCTTTGGCCACTCAGCAAAAATTTAGAGAGCTTGGTTAGGAAGTGTTAATGCATCCACCACATAGCCCTGACCTTGCACCCTCAGATTTAACATCAAGAGAGGACTGTCAAAACTACTTGTTGCATTTTATTGATCAGAATTCCCAAAATTTCTACAGCAACGGGGTCATGTCACTACCTAAAAGATGGCAACAAGTTATCGAACAAAATGGTACATATATATTATAATTAAATGTAATTAAACTTGAAAAAAATATGTCTTGAATTTGTTTATAAAATACGAAGAAACTTTTTCCCCGACCTTATACATACATATATATTTTTAAATACATACTTAAATAGATATTAACACCCAGACATAGAACAAACACAAATGTTCATCACACAAATGTTTGTCCTAGATGGGAATCGAACCCACGCCCCCAAGCACAGAAAGTAGGATCAGTACCAACTGAGCCACCGAGGCAGTCAAATTACATGCTGCATGCTCGGTGATACTAAACCGAAATCAGATCCACGATTTCACACTTAATAAAATGTTTTTTTTTTATGCTATAGGTGGCAAACAAGCAGACGGGCCGCTTGATGGTAAGCGATCACCGTCGCCTATGGATACCTGCAATACCAGCGGCATCACAGATACGTTGCCGACCCTTAAAGACTCTATTAACAAACTTTTTGAAGAACCCCATATTAAAGCTACCCGGAAATGCCATAGGAGGAAGCTCATGTTAGAAATTGATTATCTGTGAGATCAATGATCTATGTAAACGCAATATGTAATCTGTTAGGTTTTGACGTCTGTATTTAAAAAAAATTGTTCGTTCTCTTCATTCCTGTTCGCTCTCAAGATAGGACGTCGATCTGTTTTTGCTCGAAATGAAATGAAATGAAATATTTATTAGTAGCAAAGCTACAGGTCAGTAGATTACATGTTACATGTTTGTAAATTAATTATTAATTAAATTAAATTATAAAACGAATTTTTAAATAAATTAAATTATGCGTAGTAAATTTTTTATCTTAAGATTAGAAAAATTAACACATCGTTAGTACCACACAGTGACATTGTTTAATTATATTTTTCATATTCGTCCAATGTATAGAACGGGTGTTCGCACAACCACATTTTCAATTTATTTTTAAATATCGCGGTGGAAGCTGCGCTCGCTATGTCACCGGGCAATTTATTGTAGATGGATGGTCCCCCCACGTATACGGACATCCTACTAGACTTAGCCAGTCTATGTGTCCTGGCCATAAGTTTGTGCCTTCTCTGGCAACGATGATGTGCTCCGAACTCCTTGAACACATGCTTATTTTCGTGTACGAATACCGCTACTTGGTACACAAACATGCATGTCAAGGTAAGGATGCGCTCCGTCTTGAAATGTTCCCTCACTGACTCGTCTGACTTGACGCCAACTATAGCTCGGACTGCACGTTTCTGTAATCTAAACACGCGCTCCCTGTCGGCTGCGCGCGCCCACAGCTCTGTTCCGTACGACAGCACAGAATGTACGGTGGCGAAGTAGCATGTTCTGACGACTTCTTTCGACGCTGTTGCAGCCAGTCGACGCAGGGCAAAACATGCGCTACTGAGTCGCGAACACACAGCCTCAACATGTTCGTCCCATTTAAGGGCGCTGTCTACTAGGAAACCCAATAGTCTCGTAGAGGAGACCTGGGATATGGTAGATCCTCCAGCGTTCACACGTATCTGTGGTGGTGGCCGACCGCCCAAACTGAAACTCATAACACAGGTCTTCTCTAAATTCAGCGCTAAGCCATTTCCCCGAAACCAGTCGGCGAGATGATGAACGACGCCACAGCAATTTGCTTCCAAATCCCCGGCATTCGTACCCGTAACGACGGCGGCGACGTCGTCGGCGTACATAAAAATCTCTGCGCCTTTAATAGCTCCTAAAGAAACTAAATAAAATCTGCAATAATCCATCAAAGCTGGTATTATTTAATGTCCAAGACATCAGCACATTCCACATATTGCAGGTGTAAGGCAAAAATAACGCGTAAAACGCAGTGTGCGATTTCCACCGATCTATGATATGTGGATGAACTTAACGTATGAAACAATTGATATTTCAGGGTTGGTTCCACAGTCAAAGTTTAATGATAAAGCCTCTTTCAGCCTAGAAGTACCGTTGTGTGTAACCTTATATTATATCAGACCTGCCATGATAAGAACACGGTGCAAATTCAAAATAATTATAACCAGTCAAAATCCGTTCAGCGTTACTGAGACGAGTGTACCTAACAAACAAACACTTTTACCTACACAAATTTTATATTACCGTATAACAATAAAATATACATACCTAGTTTAAATATTTTTTGTGTATGAAATCTTAGCCCACCTAAATAAGTTTACGTTTTTTAGACAGAAAATTCAAATTTCGTAAACAATTTTTTGTTCTAATTGATAGAACGGGCAATTGTTTTTAAATTTTGTTCTTGCGCTTGACCGGCATTTCGCCGCGAAGATGCTGTTTACGGTGCACGCTTGCTTAAAACAAACCTATGTTATCATTTACAATAATTACCCGTCCTAACAACACATTACTTTTTATTTATATTACACGGGAATTACTCACGTAAGATTAGGCCGGTTACTCCGACTATAGTTTCAATCGCATTCGGCGATCTTTATCAAGGTGAATGCACGCGCGGCTGCGTCTCGCTATGCACTCACGCAAATCAGTCAGTGCAAAGCGAGACGCAGCCGCGCGCGTGCATTCACCTTAATAAAGATCGCCGAATGCGATTGAAACTATAGTCGGAGTAACCGGCCTAATCTTACGTGAGTAATTCCCGTGTAATATAAATAAAATGTGTGAAAACCTCGTCAGATTCTAATATAATATATTACTTGTTTTTTTTTTTAGTTTTCCGCCATTGGTGAGTAACATACCACCTAGGTTTTACGGGCTGAAAATAAAATAAATTCATACTCACCAAACCTGAAGACTGAAATCCGGCCGTATTCTGGGCAGTCGTATAAGACGCCTTCATAAGCGTCATGGACCTTGGACAGGCCCCAGAGGTCTACACCCTCGTACAGCGACCTGTAGGCCTCTCTGAAACCGCAGTACCGGACTAGCTGGGGAAAAAGGGCTTGAGTTTTACCATAGACAAAAAATCCTTGGTTTTACTATACATCATTTTTTATTTTTTTGTGCTTTTAAAATTTGCAAGTTGAAGTGGCAATGAGCAGGCCACATTGCTCGAAGAACTGATGATCGACGGGGAAGAAAGGTAGGCCTCCCACTAGATGGACCGACGACATTGAGAGAGTCGCGGGCATTCAATGGATGCCGTTCACTCACTCGTACGTTGCGTCTTCCGGTTCGTGGTTACCACTCAAGAACCTTTCTTCCCATCGGTTATCAGTTATGTGTGCTTTGGCGAGTATCCAAATTCTAACGCGCAAAGAAACTCCTAAGACCTAACCAAGACACAATATTACAAGAAAATTGCTTCGAAAATGTAGACGTAAAATTATCATTAGCGACATCTGTTTTGTTTATAATGAAACATTTGTCCGCCTTGAAAGCCTACAAAAAGGCTTCACTATTTTGATGACGCCAAAATGTAGGTATGTTTATTAGGGCTCACGCTAGATGACACTATGAGTAGGTAGCTGCTGTTGATTTTGTTTTTATACCAAGTGATTTTACAATAATTTTAAAAGAGTTTGGCATAAATAGGTACGTGAGAAAATAATGTTGCGCCATTGTATTTTTATGCAATGAGATGAAACATGTCTTTTTATATTTTTTCCAAAACTCCAAAGAAACCAAGCCTCCACCACTTTACTGGGACATAAATTGGACTTGATAGTGACTTACTTTGTTTGCCTTGACTGTGTCTATGATGGTTACTTGATATATATTTAAACTTGGAAATAATTTAAATTAAATTAAATTTTGGAATAATATGTAGGAACCTGACACACTGGCAAATACAAATGAAGTGCAACGCCAAAATTCAGTAAAAAGATTATTTACCAGTTTGTGTGCTCTCGCTGGAATTGAGTTTCTTGCTCGAAGAAACCTCATCAGGTAATCGTCATCTGTCCTTAATGGTCTGCATTCTCCGCGCTCTGAAACGTTAAAAAACACCATTATAATAGTCGAACATGTCTATATATTGTGCTAAAATTATAAAGGTTAATTAATGTGGTATTTTATCGTACACATCAAGATGGATAGCATATAGTCGGGATGCTATAGCATCTTATGGTACCATGCCATTAGATCCGCGTTGTCTTGGCTGTAAAAAATCGTAAAGGCCAAAACAGACGTTGTAACCCATGTAAAACCACCTTAATAAATTACATTATAATGTGTATGGGACCTATTTGGCTATTTCCTACACTAGGTACTACCTACTATACCGAATTCAATACGGGACCAGGGGCCTTACGCCCATCTCTAAACGAGGGCCCGAATAGGTGCAGTTTGTAAAATCACGCATCCGCGAGCCTTAACGCACCGAGATACTGTAACACAAAACAAAAACAAGTATTCTATACGTAAAATACGTACCGAAATACATACACATATACAATTTTTAAATTGTTATCATATTCGATGCTTATTTTACGTTATGACATGACATGTGACAGCATGACTAGCAATTTACATTGAAATTAGCACTCATACACTTCAGACGCAAGCAAAAGTAGCATGGAAAAAACCCCTCGCTTAAAAACATGGTATGGTGACGTGGCATCAGTAAGAATCGTGGTCCACGTTTGGCTAATTTGCCCTCTAACTCACCTGATGGAAAGCGATGTTATGGCCGAACATGGAGCACGTACACATAGTATGACGTAGATCTAGAAGGTAGTTATTCACTCTGCCCTTGAGGCAACCCTTAATAATAAAGCCCACTGCCCTTAATAAAAATAATTGCTGGAAAAGACAGCCTTTTATAGGCCACGTTTTCTTCCTCAGTGGGCAGGATGGCAACAGCGTAGAGGTGGCGAAAAGGGCATTTATTATGTGCGATTCACACAATTTCTCTCGCCTCACACCTACAAAATTGTCACACTTGATAGACTGTGCAGCGTGTACACTAGACGAAATGAATGAAGCCATGGAGAGTGCCATGAGAGTGGCCAAATATTGATCCAAAAACTTAATTGTAATTTTTAAACTTTCGCGATTCGAACACATGTTTTCATATTTATCGGGACTTATCGCGCACTACCACGTGACCACGGCCATTGTAACATGGTCGAAACGTCGAGCGAAAGGTATCTATTTTTACCTATATTTAATAGTGCGCGATAAGTCCCGATAAATATGAAAAACTTAATTATCAATATAAAAAACCGACTTCATAAAAATGTCAGAACTGGACCAAATTGAAATCGGACCACACGTGAAGCATCAGCTTTCAAAGAATCATCAAACTCGGTTCACCCACATGAAAGTTCTGAGAAAAACATTTAAAAAAAACAGTCGAGTCGAGAACCTCCTCCTATTTGTAAGTCGGTTAAAAAGGATACTAACCAAATATAATGTGCCTGAGTTCGGTGACTGCCGCGGCCCGGGTGAGCTGGTCTTCGTTGCAGAGCTCCGCGGCCACCTCCAGCAGTTCAGGGCACTCGCTCGTGTTAAGCTCCGCCTCGAAGGCGATTTCTAGGAACTGTTCGTACATTGTTGCTGTGACTCCTGTTGGATAATGTTCAGAATTCATAAATTTCTTAAGTTTTCACGATTATTACACATTCATTTATTACGTAGGCGCCAAAGGGGGGTGGGGTGCGGTCATTGCTTTTCTTATTTTTGATGATTTGGGGACGGGCAACTGTTGGCACAGACTCACCACTTTTTTTTGGGTATAAAATATCCTAATAATAACTACCTACCATACTAAAGGATTACTTAATGTCTTCTAGCTGATGATGATGAAATTTGTTTTATTCGCTTGCTTATTCTGAACCGTTCCGTAAATTACAAATGGTTTGCCAGCTAGCAAGAGTGTGGGGGAGTTCCTCAACTGGAGAACAACCTTAGGTACCTTTCCGAACAAATTAGCTTCACTGCAGTAATTGTTTTTTTATTATTTAATATCGCATCGCAAAGTATGCTTCTAGATTTTTGAAGGGTTTGCAGTTAACTACTTTTTTTTTGTTGGTTTACTTTACAGTTTTTCTATAAGTAGGGCTTGCAACACTATTTCCTATTTTGCGAATGAGACATTATGTTATCAGGGAACGTTTTGCGAAAAGGACATTCTGCGGCAAAGCTTTTCTGAGAAATGTCCACACGGATGAAACGATGGAGCGCAGCAAATTACTTATATAAAATCCGAGCTGCGCCAAGAAAAAATCTAACAGCTGCTGTGAATTTTAAAACTGAATGGATCCGGAAATTAGAACGCTATGTGCTATGCCATTTTTTGGGATATTGTAGTAGCTGATACCCGATATTTACTACAGTGAAATATCAAAAGATATTTTTCAATCAGCTTTTTTTCTTTTTAACCGCATCAGGCGTGGCAGTGGTCAATCGCAAGCCTACTCCTAAAAAAACCGACGAAAAAATAAAGAGGTTCTCAAATCGACACGCCGTATATCTCAAATAGCATACCGTGTTTTTTTTGTTGTTCCACCTGTTCTTCCCCCAACATAAGCTGGGGGGACATTGTTATGCTGAACTTATTGCTTACTTTTCTGTATTGTTAGCCAGATTAGGTAGCTATAATAAGAATAAGATTTACTTTATTGCCAAAAACAATGAATAGGTACATAAGGTAAAAACAATGTTTGGCAATTGGGTATGGTCAGCGCTGTGCTGCGAGGTCCCGAAGTGTCACGCAGGGCTGGTTTTCAGCATACCCCTTTGCTCAGGAAAAAAAAAGATGGTAGGTGAGCATTAGGCGACGGCGGGTTTTACAATACCAACTAATTTAACAACAAAAATGAAATAAAATGAAAATATAAATGAAATGAATACCAACTAATTGTTTCCAGTAACGAATTCACTGGAAACATAACATTGCTATAACTATTATTAGAGTACTTAGAAAGGTTTGTGTATGTGGTATGTGTAATACTTCTGAGTGACTGTGTAGAATAATGATGCAATATTATCACGAGAATAATATAACATGAATAGATAGTGTTAATAAAGTTGATATTGTTAGTAGTTTTTTGTATAATATATTTTTTTATGTAAGAATTGCTTTTTTTACCTATATAAATATACCTAAATTGATACAGTACAATACACTTCACATAAGTTAAGCATTTTTTTTCGTTGTTGTGTAGCTTTCTTAATTGATATAGCTCATTATCGAATAATAAATATATCAAAAATGAAGTTAGCATGAGCATACCGTGTTAAGCATGAAGCTACTTATAATATCCATAAAAGGTTGTTGATTGGTGGTCTTGCCCTTGCTAGCAGCACTAGGTAAGTCTACCAGTAATTACGTCAATGCACATTTAACTACCAGCAATTAATGTATATATCCACCATATCACCCTTCCATGTTACTGTACTACTGGGACACATGTCTTCACTCAGATAGCTGGCTCAGTGCATGTTGGTGAATGTCTTTGAACTTTGAGGTTCTTGGGCATACCGGTTTCCTCAAGGTGTTTTCCTTCACCGTTTTAGGGTTCCGTACCCAAAGGGTAAAACGGGACGCTATTACTAAGACTCCGCTGTCTGTCCGCTTGTCTGTCTGCTTGTCCGTCTGTCACCAAGCTGTATCTCATGAACCGTGGTAGTTAAACAGTTGACATTTTCACAGATGATGTATTTCTGTTGCTATAACAACAAATACTAAAAAACAGAATAAAATTAATATTTAAGGGGGCTCCCATACGACAAACCTGTTTTTTTTTTGTTTTTGCTCTATATTGATAACGGCAACAGGTATACGTTTGAAATATTCACAGAATATTAAGTTATATTATTCACTTTAAAAATAAATAAATAAAATAAAAAATATATTTAAGGGACAGAAATTGAGCATTGCCATTCAATGTGGCAATGCTGCCAGCATTCTGGGGACCTTTCCCTCCACTAATGGTCGTTTAGTTTATGGTTTTATATAGTTATTTTAAGTTTTAGGTTTTAGTAAGTGTATTAAGTTTTCGTTAATTTGCTGTTTTATAAGTTGTGCATAATAAATTATTCCACTCATATTTAAGGAGACAAACAACATACAACAAACGTGATTTTTTCGCCGTTATTATAGATAATGGTACGGAACCATTCGTGCGCGAGTCCGAGTCGCACTTGGCCGGTTCTTTTAACGATGGTATCGAAACTGCACGTAATTTATGTACTTTTTTATTTTATTTTTTTATTTCAGCCGTGGTCATTCCATTGCAGGGCAAAGGCCTCCTCTCCCTTCCTCCACTCCTCCCTGTTCTGTGCTATGGTGTACCAGTCTGTTGCATGGGAGTCAAGCTCGTCCCGCCATCTTTTTCTGGGCCTTCCAAGGGGTCGTATGGCATGCGGCAGCCATTATGTAGTGGTTCTAGCCCACAGCTCATCCGACATTCTACTTACGTGGCCGGCCCAGTCTCACTTCAGTTTGCTGGCTTTTTCTCTTATACATAAATAATTGCCGGCTTAGAAAAAGCCGGCAATTTATGTACTAAATAAGTAATTAGCAGATTCGAGGATTGAACGGGGTATCTTTAGATTGGGAAGCGCACATGATGGTAATGGGGTCCATTCATCGTCATTATCATTTCAGCCATAGGATGTCCACTGCTGGACATAGGCCTCCCCCATCGATTTCCAAAAGGGCCGGTTGGAAGCGTCCTGCATCTATTGTTTCCCTGTAGTCTCTTTTAGGTCATCTGTCTATCTTGTGGGTGGACGTCCTAAGCTGCGCTTACCGGTGTCCATTGATTAGTTGATAATGCGGTAGGTGCTTGTAGGCTCTGACTGCCTAGAAAACCAAACCGAAAATTCCAATTATCCAGTTCCGTTTTAGGGTTCTGTAACCTATTGCTAAGCCTACGCTGTCTGTCTGTCTGTCCTACCTTTTAGCGACCGTAGCGTTTTTTAAACCTTAAGAGACATTCATCCAGTTGACATTTTCACAGAATATGTTATGTACCTAATGGCGGATTAACTAAGAAATTATAATAAAATCCAAAAATTAACAACAAAGGAGAACAAATGTACCATCCATAAATAAACTCCATAGAACAAATGTCAACAAGGAATCATTATAAGTTCGTTCTCTCTATCCGTCTGTCCGTCCATCAGAATTTTTTAGAACCTTCTAACTTCTATAATTATTAAGATAAGTGCATGGAACTTTGCACAATAACTTTTGTAGTATAGATCTCAATTTTAAAAGTATTTAAAATATAATATTGCATTTTAGGGCTGGCTCTGGTACATGTGTAATGTAGATGTTTTTTTTTTTGCACTGACCCCCCCGGCACAGCAGGTAACCGTAACAGACGTCTCGAACTTGGCTGACGAACCGCCATCTGACCAAAGAGAGAGAAAGAGTGAGAATATAATTCCTCTATCTTTTTCTCTCTTTTGTTGACGTGGTTGACGTCAGCCAAGATGACGGATGTTACGGATCTAACAGCGCAGAGAACGGTAGAAGCCAGTCTAAAGTGAGTTTTTTTTTTTTTTCCTCTTCTCTTTTCTGTGGATAGAACACATTTTCATATATTTTTAAAATGAACCTTGAAAACTTTGCAACAGTTCCAGCAAAGTAGTTTACCCAAACTATATTGTTGATCAGTATATACGGTGAAAGTGTACAGACAGATTGTACCAAAAAGTGAAGCAACAAATCAAAGTACAAAAGTCTGCCCCGCGTTACACAAGACCCCTGATTCGCCTATCTTTGAAAGCAGCTAGGGTAACCATCCGCCCGGATTTTCCGGATATGTTCGGACATTTGTCCGGCTTTGTTATTTGTCAGACTTTTTAGCTTGGGCGATGTAATATCAGTAAATCTTGATTAACGTCTTCCTAAACACATAACATATATCTTCATTTAATAAAATCCACCAAGTGCGAGTGTGACTCGCGCACGAAGGGCTCCGTACGATTATCTATAAAAACGGCAAATAAAATCATGTCTGTTGTATGGGAGCCCCCTTAAATATTAATTTTATTTTAGTTAATTATTTTTAAAGTGACTAATATAACTCAATATTCTGTGAATATTTCAAGCATCTACCTGTTACCGTTATCAATATCGAGCAAAAAGCGAGCAAAAAAAGTTTGTTGTATGGAACCCCTTAATATTTATTTTATGTTAGGACTTTTAAAATGTTGATATGGTAACCCTAAATGAAGCAGTAATAATAAAAGTACTTAGATAATAAAATACATTGTAGATGGCCTTGCTTTATCATGCAATAGACTGATGATGGTATGTAGGTATAATTAGGTATATATAGGATCGACACAAGCGGCGCATTTTGCTTCAAATTTGTACCTCAAGGTGAAATAACGAAATTAAACGTCGCAACTTGCTGCATGCAGCATGCAGAATGCTGGATACGTATATAGTCTGGAGCATTTGGACTATAAAAGCGACTCTGTCAATTTGTTGTCCTTTTTTCACGACAATGGTTGAACCGGTTGATTAAAATAAACAAGGAAGTATCGGGAATTGTGCGAATTGACATATAGGTATGTTGATTTTATCTTAAATGTTATCCTGGAAAATACGGTAAATCTTGATACACGGTGGGTACAAGGTAACAACTAAAAAAACCTATATCTTCTATACATATAATAAAAACGTAGAGAAAAAAATCTGTAATTGTGAGGTATAAAAAAAACGACATCTTGAAATAAGCAGCTCAACACGTTAAGACAGTTTTTGGATTTTTTGTCTGTTTGTTTGTTTGTCCACGCAACATCTCTTAAACCACTGGACGGATTTAAATGCAGTTTTCACGAATATGCTTAGCTATGACCAGATTGAAGTATAGGCTATGTTATTTTGCGCAAGGGCCGGATTAAGGGAGGAAAAAAGGGTTGAAAGTCTATATGACAATCTACGCGTACGAAGTCGCGGGCAACAGCACTAGTAATTAATAAATTCATCATAAGGTGAACCGGTCTATAATTATATATGCCTGTGTTAATTAGTACTTATTGATCACAATAAGGAAAAAATAATTAAAAGGTACTCTACGATTTGGTTCTGCTATGACTACGGCATCGGTATAAATCACAGAAAAGAGAAGTAAATAGAATGAAAATGAGAAGGAAAATCTGTCGCCAGGCATTATGACAGAACCTTGATTGAACATTCTTATTTAGATCAACGCGTCCAACTCTGCGTCACAGTTGCTAACTGATTTCGAATGACTGACGATGACGTTTCCTTTATATGGGTACAATTGGCTAAAACAAATTTCTTACAAGAATGCCTTGGCAGCTGTTCTAATTAAAAAAAAAACTGCATATAAATCCTACTGCTAGTAAGAGCTTTCGTAAAAAAGGAACTCCGTAACTCAGGCTTACATAACGAAATTATATTCCTTATACTCAAAGCCCGAGGTTGATCAGAGTTCTCTCTGTCTAACTAGTTACTTAAGCCAACGAGCCCTAGGATGACGACAAGGATTCTCGGCTCACGGTTGTCGGTGAAGCTGTCCCGGGAGGTACCTACTGAACTGCAATGCTAGGGGGCTTCAATGCATTTCCTTGATAATTCTGAGGCCCTCCGTCCAGTATTGATACAATACAACAAGGAAGTTTGACCTTCAAAGCAGAAAGCAGAAGTGGACTGGAATGAGTTACCATTGCAGTCTACATTCCAGTCAGCAATATACCTACTAGTTTCCCCTTTAGCATTTAGCCCCCCCCCCACCCCTCGGTCGTCCATTCGTATACATTTTAAGCTCATCGTTTGCATTTGTGTGCGCTCAATATTGAAGTGTTCGTTTGTAGAACCAAGGATTCATTATATGATCGTTCTTGGTAGAACTAGTAAGAATATGTCAGTGTGTGCAATACGTGTTTGCCTCGCCCCCTTCAGTTTTTGGCAGACTTTTTTCGGTACTAGCTCGAGTTTAAAGGCAGATCCAAAACTATATAATATCAAAGATTGCAGTATCTGAAGCGCGCGGGATTGCAAGAAGTATTGGCAATTTTATTTATGCCATTGGTGGCAGACGGGCCGCCTGATGGTAAGCAGTCACCGTCGCCTATGGATACTTGTAACACCAAAGGCTCACAAACACGTTGCCGACCCTTTACGACTCTATTAACTAGCCTTGTTCGGTCAATTGACCTCCAAACCGCAATATGAAGATTGTACTTGATTATGATGATTTCAAAGCAGCGGGATTATTGTAAAGATTCCCTCACATCGACAAAAATAATCTAATTAATCATACGTTTGTTACAACAAATTAGTGAGGTCATTGATTCGCAAAACTTGTTTACGCATGGCGTAGTTCAATAAACTGAACATGACTAAAGGAAAGATGTAAAACCTTAATTTCCCGATAACTATAAGATTAGCCGGATAAGATTTAGGTAATAACATACATGAAAATATATTTTTACACACTATAGACTTATGTAACTTGATTGATACCTAACTGAATTAAATATATATTAAACTATAAATAAATAACTGACAATAGCGTGCCGAGACACGCATATGGTAGTGTTCCGTAACCAAAGCCATATAATTGTAGTCAATGGTTCAGAAATTGAAGGTTAGGTGTAGAAAAAATCGAAGAACGAACGAAGCTCAGCCAAATCAAAAAAATGTGGACAGCCAAATTTCAGAGATGTACCATCCCGACATAGTATAAACTTTTTGTGGTTTAAACATACAGAAAACTTATTGAGAAACATTATTTGTTAAGATCATTTCACAAAAAGTCAATGATCTATGAGCTAGGATGCCTTGAATTTATTACAGTTTTATCGCTGTTAATCAAACAGTCATGATCAGATAATGTTCAAAATAAATTTGAATGAAGATTTTAAATATGACCTATCTGTATTGTAAGTGACAAGTTTCTATGTATTATAGTTTAGAAATGCAGAGGGCGACCAACTTTTTAACTTTTTTCCACTTTGGCGGGCCATATTTTGCAAGGTATAGACTTTATAAAAAAGTGATGTGTCAAACCTTACCTTCATTTTAAAAGACCTTTTCAACGATATCCCACATGCGTAGGTGGAGTGAAAAAAATATTTTCATCCCCATTTCACATGTACCAGAGCCACCCCTAAAATGCAATATCATATATTTTTTTATATTTTGAAATTAAGATCTTTATTAGAACTGTCATTATCCAAAGTTTCATGCACTTATCTTAATAATTATATAAGTAAGAATGTTCTAAAAAAATCGGACGGATGGACAGACGGACAGACAGACAGACGGACGGACAGAACAAATTTATAAGGGTTCCTAGTCGGGCTACAGAACCCTAAAAACGGCAAAGAAAACGCGTTTGTTGTATGGGCGGCTTAACAATTTATTTTATTTTCTAAATATTTTGTGAATATTTCAAGCGTTATCAATATCGAGCAAAATCAAGCAAAAAAAATCTCGTTTGTTGTATGGGAGCCCCCTTAAATATTTATAATATTCTGTTTTTTAGTATTTGTTGTTATAGCGGCAACAGAAATACATCATCTGTGAACATTTCCACTGTGTAACTATCACGGTTCATAAGATACAGCCTGGTGACAGACGGACAGACAGACGGACAGCGGAGCCTTAGTAATAGGGTCCCGTTATACCCTTTGGGTACGGAACCCTAAAAAGCGTGTTGAAAAAGTTTCATTTTTCAAGTTTTGGTTCGTTAAATCAAAGGTTGAAACAAATAAGGCGGCTCACTGATATTTTTCTGGAATACCTACTTAAAAGTATGTCAAGAGGCAATTAAAAGCGCGCGGTTGTCTCACACGCGCATTTCAACATTTTGTATAAAAATATATTAATATTTTTGTATTGAGTGAGAATTTAAAACAAGTGATTACATTATCTTTCCAAGATTGCAAATATGTAGTGTAAAGCAATGTTCGTGATGGTATTTTATAGGATGCGAATGAGAAAGAAAATTATACCTTTTTTTTATATTCACATAAAGGCCCTTCGTACACAACGCTACGCAAATTTTCGATACTCGACGATTTTAGTCTCCAAGCGACCACCGCCATACAATGAGTCGCGTCGCCAACAAAGTCGGCGACTCGTGTACGAACCTCAACGGATTTGTATGGCGGTGGTCGCTTGGAGACTAAAATCGTCGAATATCGAAGATTTGCGTAGCGTTGTGTACGAAGGGCCTTAGTGATTTTTAACCTTAAAACGTAATGTGCTTAGATGGGTGTGTCTGTGTATGTTTGTGTGTGTATGTATGTTTCTGTGTGAGTGTGCACGCGTGCGCGTGTGTGTGTATGGATGTGTGAGTGCGTGTGTGTTTAGTTGTCAAAGTTCTGCCATCATAATAATATGTAAGTAAAAACTAAAAACAGATACACCAGTTACTTAAACAAACTTGCATTAAAATATAAACGTAAATACACTGCGCGCTATCGCACCAATTCACAAACAAAGCAAAAAAACAACCTTTATTCTGTCATCCGATCTCCGATTCAAGGTATAATCACTGCATTCCGTAACACGAATCCATTAAAACACTATTAAAAATTTAATGCAATGCATGGTCCACAATTCAATTAATTCTTTTTTTTTTTTATTATACACTAAATGGCAGGTAAATACACAACACAACACTACGACTTGTCTGGTAATACTAGTAAAAAATATCTCTTGTCAAGTAAATTATAATCACATAATGGAACGTTCCGCGTTCGTCACTCGTGAATCAAAAGGCTGTGTATACACAGACACACCGTACTTTGTAACGCTAAGTAATTTGCTGCAAACAAGCACAAAGTAATTTGTTTACAGATAATGATAATAAAGCATTGGAACAGCCGTACGATCGAAGTGATTGTATCGGAATGGTCAGCTTTATCACAAGTGACGCTCAAAATCGGTCGCTGCTGTCATCTCAATGAATCGAGTTAATTCAATCATTTTGCATCTCCACTTTTATGACCGAATCGTAACTCTGTTTTTGTGATAATTAAGTACCGATTTATTTCGATATTTGTAGAGATTTAAGTCAACAAATCAATTTATGTTTTTACTCGGCTTCAAAAACAAAGTTCATCAATTCAACTTTGTTTTTATTTTTTGTATATTTTGTTACGCGATTACTCTGCCAATTATGAATTGATTATGATGTTTTTTGTTTTTGTTTGTTAAGTCATAGATCAGAGGTGGTCCCATATCAATTTTATCAAATATGATTCAGTGGTTATTCAAAATATCTACAAAAACAAAAAATATATACACATAAATGACATTTTGATTTGTGGTTTCCTTCAGCAAAAGTTTTGATGAAGACTTTCAATGAGGACTTTCAAAATGAGGTTTTAACTGTCAATTTTCCACTTTTTAGTTTACGTTTACGTTTGTACATGTGTAGGTACAGACTTAACGTCGTTTTTTTTTCCAAAAATTAACATTATTGTTTTTCGAGATGCCATGCCATGAAACCTACCAGTTACGAGTTTTGACAGTTGAAGGCAAATTTGGTGAAAGGCGTCTCGTAACGGTCCATCAACAATTTTTTTGTACTATTACACAGCACTAGATTCGGCTAATATTGAAGTCGTAAACAAAATGCCTGTCGAATAGCACAGAGGATGCATTCGCTGATATTGAAGTCCATAGGTCAGCTAGATAATTATAAACTGGTTTCATTTACCTATGTAAACAAAGTAAGTGCGGCAAATTTTGACTATTTGTCTAAAATGTTGTCACTAGATTTCTTAATTTTCTGTTTTAGATTTTTAATTTTCTTTATTTTAGATAAACAGCATTATTAATAATATAATAATATATTAATAATATTAAATACAGCCATTAACATGGTCTATATTAATGGTAACAATATCGTATATATAGTAATCACCAATTTCGTCTATTTATGCCAAAGTTGGATGCCTGTTTATATAAATTGATATAAGTAAACGAGTGATTACATAAGGTGGTACTTAAAGTACTGTAACACTGCATGTATTGGAAGGAGGCCAAAGCTATCGGGTGCGAGCGTCTGGCGATATGTTGTGCAACTATTTTATAACAATCTCGAGTGGAGGTCGACAGCGCCTCACCTTGACTCGGACCCTGCCACCATCTGTCGATCATGCTTGCCTAGTACCAGGCGACATTTATCGGCTCTATCGGCACTAGTTCCTACTACTAGTTCTACTAGTACTACTAGTTCTTGCTTAGTCGTGTTTCTAGTAGCTCTATTATATATGTACAGTGTAAAGTATAAAATTATAACGACACTTGATTTACGACAAACTCCCTAAAACGTCAAAATTACTTGATGTTGGTTGGTTTACCTTGTTTGTTGTCCATACTGAGACACTGTTTTGTTGTGGTAGGACTCTTTTGCAGGGGTCCGCCTGGGTAAGTACCACACCTTTGTCAGTTATTCAACCGCCAAGCAGTAGTGTGCAAACACTACTGTGTTCCGGATTGAAGGGCAATGTTTCCAGCGAAATTACAAGGCACACAGAGATTTGACATCTTATATTCTGGGGGTGACAAGCGCAGTGCATTGCCATCCAGGGTTTTAAACTGTTGAAGTTCAAAATTCTGAGTGGCTTTGGGCTGTTATGGGCAAGCGTGAAGAGCCATTAGGCAAACGACTTCGCTCGTCTCGTCACCCAGTATCATAAAAAAAAAACACTATGTAGCATCACATCACCTCTAAATAACGACAAAAATACACACTTCGTATTCAAAATAAAACAAAAATACTGGAGCAGAAAATAATTTCAGACGAAGATATCAATCAGACTACGCACTATGCGTTGCTGTGTTTGTTGTTTGTATTTTGTATACGTTACTAGTAAATACATATTATAATAGTATAGACTTATCTTCTCTCCATTTAACGACAAGTCTCAATAACACCATAAAACGCGCAGTCCCTACACTTGACACTGTAATTCCAAGGTGGTTTAACTATGAAAACTGCAATAACATTGTAAAAAAGTCAAATTAAAACATTGGTATTCATTAGCCGACGCTGATAATTCTGAATAGTTTAAATTTTATGAAGGCATCTCATCGGCAAGAGGTACCTCAATGTTTGGAGGTCGATCGGTCGGACTTTTTGATCAGCATTGATGTCTTTTCTTAGAAGAAAAGTCACTAAACTATTCTTTAATTTAAGTCAGTTTCTTGGCTCGCACATATAGTAAAAATAATCATGTTTTTTTTTTTGTTGTGATGAAATTGTAGATTGTTATACAAGGGGTGAAAGGGACCAATTTAGGCACGAGATGGTTCGATGCACGAGCGTATCGAGGGCGACATTAGATCGAGCGGATCAATAGGTCTTCCACTCCAGGTAAACACTCTGCTTTTCATTTCGAATATGAGGAAAGTAAGTAAATACCTGATTAATTAAACAAACAATATTTCTTACCGACTTCAAAAAGGAAGGAGGTTCTATGTTCCACTGTATTATTTTTTATGTAAGTTTATCGATTTCTCCGCCAATTATGGATTGATTGTAATGATTCTTGTTTTTGTTTGGTAGGCCATACTTCAGAGGTAGTCCCATATAAATTTCATCCAAATCAGTTTAGTAGCTTGGTAGCTTGGCTCGTATCAGTCTCTGGCAGCCATGGTACAAGCTTTGCTTAGTTTGAGGTCAGATGGCCAAAAAATGTCCTGAATCACCCGAATGTCCCGAATATAATAGGAATACATAATTTTAATCTTTTTAGTGTTATTGAAGCAGTCTAAGCAAATAAATACTTGCACTGAGTTTACGTCTTGTGTAACAGTGGCCCTAGTACGAGCACTTGCGAAAAAAGTATTCGTTCCGTAAACGATAGCAAAATGTATGAAAAATTGAACAGCGCCTCTATCGGAGGTAAAGGGAAACTGAATTTTTCATACATATGCCATCGTTTACGGAACGAATACTTTTTCGCAAGTTCTCGTACTAGCCCCACTGAATAGCGTCCGAGCTCAACTCAACTTCACGCAACTTCATCCATGCAATGAGTTTAGGAAGACATACATTTAATAGATCACATTTGACATCTGTCAGTCTGTTGTAAGTTAAAGTATCATCATCATCATCATCAGCCAAAAGACGTCCACTGCTGAACTTAGGCCTCGTTAACGTCGTTCTCGTGTTCACGGGTCAGTCATCATCCATCATCGAGCAGCAGGGCAACAACGCGTTAAATATGATCGTGGAATGGGGGAAACGTAACAAGCTCAACTTTGCAGCGCAGAAGACCAATGCGATGCTTTTTACCAAAAAGTTGAAGTACGAACCCCCAAACCTGGTCATGTCTGGCGTTCAGCTTGGCCTTGTTGAAGAAGTCAAGCTGCTTGGCCTGTTGATTGACCGAAGGCTCAACTTCAAAGCACACGTAAACGCCCAGTGTAAAAAGGTGGCGAACATTTACAAGCAGCTTGCGTGTGCAGCGAAAGTGACCTGGGGACTGAATGGTGAGATCACGAGAACAATTTACGTTGCAGTGGTGGAACCCATCATCATGTATGCCTCAAGTGTATGGGCGCAAGCGGCAGACCTCGAGGAAAAAAAAGTCACACTTAAACGCACTTCAAAGAGGTTTTGCTCAGAAAATCTGTAAGTCGTACCGTACTGTTTCCCTTAAGTCAGCACTCGCCCTTTCAGGCCTGCTCCCCCTTGACCTGAGAATACAGGAAGCAGCCAGCTTGTACAGAGCGAAGAAAAACTTCTCCCAAGAATACCTCCCACCGGAAGTGGAGCTCGAAAAAAATATCAGTTACCTGGACCAGCCACACCCATCCACCCAGACATCTGTGGAGTTCGAGCTCCTAGAGAACATCTCCAACCAGCTAGTAGGACCCCAAATCTATACAGATGGCAGCAAGATAAAGGGTCAAGTCGGTGCTGCCCTAACCTGGTGGGAGAACGGCAGAGAAGTTGAGTACTCGACCTTCAAGCTACACTCCGAATGCACGGTTTTCCAATCTGAACTTTATGCCCTTTACCAGGCGACCCAAATGGTGATAAAGAGTAAAGATTCCGAGGTAAACATCTTGAGTGACTCACGATCTTCACTCGATCTACTCCGGAATCCCAAAACGAGTCACCCTCTGGCAAGGAGTATAAAGGAAAACATTGGAATGATAACTGCAGAAGGGAGATCTCTTCGTCTTTTCTGGCTGAGGGCGCATGTTGGCACCGCCAGTAATGAGAGAGCTGATGAACTCGCAAAATTGGCGGCACTCACTGGCGACTCCAGAGACTACGAAGAGATTCCCCTGTCCTACGTCAAATGGAAAATCCGTGAGGAATCAGTCCGGAAGTGGCAGGACCGATATGAAACCTCAGACAAAGGAAGAGTCACACAGACGTTCCTCCCTGATATCGCAAACGCATATAGGGTGACGCGAGCTACAAAGTTGACTCCCTTCCAGGTACAAGCTTTGACAGGACACGGAGGAATAGCCGAATACCTGCACAGGTTCAAGCTCAAGAGCAGTCCTGGTTGCGAATGCGATCCTGATGTGCCCGAGACGGTCTGGCACGTACTCATCGAGTGCCCCAGATTTTTGGCTGCGCGACAGGACCTCGAAATGCAGATAGACAGAAAACTTGTGGTCTCGGATCTCCACAACATCCTAGCAGACCCAGGTAGTAGACCACACTTCCTGTCTTTCGTAGAGAGGTCCTTCCGCATTGCGGCTAAGAGAAATTCTACCCTCCCCCCACTCCAAACCATTCCCCCCCTCCAAACCAATAACCCACTCCAAACCACCTCCTCACTACAAACCTTCCCCCTACTCCAAATCCTCTCCTCCTCCTCAACAAACACAACACACACACCGTCCACCGAAGCCACGCAGAGTGTGACCCCCGGCCAAGTTACTGTTCCAAAAAGCGTATCCATTCACCAACTTCTGGAAAACGCAGAAAGTGGAGTGCCGGGAATCATAATTCGCGGTGTGGCTCTCTTCATGGACAGCAATAGAGAAAGATTCGGAATAAGCTTTTGCCTTGCCCGGAACCAGAAACGCGTTCGCCTGTCGCCTGGACTAGCATGTCTCCTCAACGGGAGTACCGCTAAAGTTACTATGAAGCGGAAATCCTATGACGCTATGCCAGTGAGCGAGGTAGACGGTCACCAATTCCGACTGGTGCGATCGAAAAACAAAACAATCGCACTTTTCGAGTGGGCGGCACAGTCACCTTTCGCACAGGCTAGCTCACTGCTCGAGTACCTGAGCAGGAAAGCAGACAGCACATCCCGGGTGATAAGCGTGGACGCGATGATGGTAGAATACTCGAAAGCGGAAGTCGCAGATCGGCTAGGTTGCACCAAGGCCTCTGAATACCATGAGGTCGTCGTGTATGAAGACAGGGGAGAAAACTTAAGTTTTCTCAGGGCTCCTACACACGATTGCACAAGTGCAACAGACAGCTGGGGACACCCCGTTCCGAGCCCGACCACTCAATCTGGCTCCGAAAGAGCACAACATAAAGCAACCGCTGAAAAAGCCGCAGCCTATCATAGAAGTGGTAGCCGAGATGGAAGAGAAGGCCAGATAGCGACTTTCTTAACAGCTTTCAGCGCTGCAACGGAAAGTTTGTTCCGAATCACGCCCAAATCACCTCCCCTCCTAACAGCAGTGACCCCGAGAGCAGCATCACAACCTCAGGCATCCCGGACGAGAGCCGACATGGGACAGGTCGATCCGCCCCGTTACATTTTGGCCTCGGGGCCCCAAAGCCACGCTAGAAACGCCTTCCTCGAATTCCTAGCCACATTGAGAGCGACAAGACAAGTCAATCTCAGGAACTGCCATTACATCCTGCAGTCCTTTAAGCTAGGAAGCGAAAGTCTACTAAAAAAGGGACTTGAGGAGGCGGAAGCAGCCATATACAATAACGTCACTTCCCAGGTCATCAGGGGAACCATGAAAGGACAATATATGGCAGCTTACAGTGCAGAAAGTGGGTTTGTGGCACTGAACGAGACTGAGACGGAGCGAACAGGAAGACCGAAATACGCGATACCATCGAATGATCCAATTGTAGTCATCGCCAAGTGTACCAAGATAATGCTGGACGACAGGATCCTTGAGATGGCTAAGACTGTCGAAGGGAACTCAGATGTCGAGGCAAGCTGGGAAAGCTGGGCAGTGCCAAAGATACAATGGGTTAACGGAGTTCCAGGGTGTGGCAAGACAACATGGGTGATCAGACATTTCGATGTGGACAGGGACGCTATCATCACCACAACAACAGAGGCAGCAAAAGATCTGAGGGAGAAACTATCGCACCGCATAGGAGACCTGGTAAAAACCAGAGTGCGAACCATGGCTTCCTCCCTCGTAAATGGTTTCGGAAGAGATAACTTCAGCCGCCTTCTGGTGGACGAAGCTCTCATGAACCATTTTGGAGCTATAGTAATGGCTGCACGGCTGTCTGGTGCTAGCGAACTTGTCCTCATCGGAGACGTCAATCAGCTACCTTTCATTGACAGAGAAAATCTCTTCGAAATGAGGTACCATCGCCCAAACCTGATCACAAATATCAGCCAGGAGTTGCTTTGTACACACAGGAACCCAATGGACGTCGCGTATGCACTGAGGGAAATATACTCCGGTATGTATTCCTCCGCTCCCCGTATTAGGTCTCTTGAGCAGAGACGGTACAATGGGGCGCAGATACCCAGCACCCTCCCCAACACCCTTTTCTTAGTGCACACGCAGGAAGAAAAAGAGACCCTTATCAGCCAGGGTTATGGGGGAGGTACGGGGTCGCGCGCACTCTTACCATACATGAAGCTCAGGGACTAACATACGAGTCGGTAATCGCCATAAAGACCAAGCCAAAAATGAAGCTGCACGAGAGCGTGCCGCACGCGGTCGTTGCAGTATCGCGGCACACCGGGACCTTCGTCTACTACGCTGACGACATCGAAGACGATGCCATCAGTCGATTCGTGCGTCGAGCATCGGCTGCGTCACCGAAGACCATTAAAGACTACAACTTGCAGATGGCCATCAGAGATCGGAACGCGGCGGTGATGGAGGCCCTGAGCCGGGAGGAGGCGATTGTAATGTAAAAATAGGATTTGAAATGTAAAAAAAAGCGTTTAGAAATAAGGATTGTGTGTATGCCTCGAGCATTCATGCTCACCATCGAAGGCACCTTCTTGCGGCGGCGTCGTGTGTCGGGTCGCTCTCTTCCCTCAAATATGGTTGAGGAGGGCGATGGCTGGCACATGAGTCATACTCGTGATCGGGTGCTGCTTGCGGGTCGCTGGTCTGCTCGCGGTATACACATAAACTAGTAATAACATGACTAAATTGTTTTAACCTTAGATTAAGAATAACTAACTTCCTCTCCCTGTATTGTGTAATGTAAATTCGTTAAAGTTAACAAAATAGTAGTAAATTATAACAAAAGTCACGGACCCCGGTGTCTGTGGAGTGATATTTTAATTATAAAAAAAAAAAAAAACTTAGGCCTCCCCCTTTAACCTCCACAATGAACGACATCCTGCCATCTGCATCCACTGGATGCCCGCGACTCTCACAATGTCGTCGGTCCATCAAGTGGGAGGCCTACCTACGCTGCGTCTTCCGGTTCGCGGTCTCCACTCAAAAAACCTTTCTTCCCCATCGGAAGTTAAAATATACTTATGTAAAATGATGTTCTTTTGTCATTATTACAATAAATATGTATTTTTAACTGAAAAAAGTTAAAGTTTTATTAAAACTTATTAAACAATATTGGTAAGATAATAATTATCTATTTAAAATTTAATTAATTTAAATTTTATAAAATGTTTAATATATAAAAAAAAAATATATATTTAATATAATTTTACGCCGCGATGTAACAGAGCGGCTGTCTAAAGACATTGCTTGCATAGTTTAAAAAAATAATTACGGCAGGTTTTTTCCCACGGGCGAAAAGAACTGTTTTGATCCCCTGATCAGGTAACTTCATGAGTACTTTCTAAGTATGAGAAATGAAAATGATATTTACTGAATTTTTCTTAGTGATTCTAAATGCACGCGTTTTGAAACTTCTATAATATTATAATGCACCCTTTCTACATGCTAAATTTCAGCTCTGTAAGAATGGTCGTCGACATCGGTCATGTACGAGTAGTTTTCGAGATTTCGTGATGACCCAGTCTAGTAAATGTTTTTTCGTTTTTAACCGACTTCCAAAAAAGAGGAGGTTTTCAATTCGACTGTTTTCAATGGAGGTTTTCAATTTTTATTTTATGTTTGTTACCTCAGAACTTTCGACTGGTTTTGATGATTCTTTTTAACCGACATCCAAAAAGGAGGAGGTTATCAATTCGACTGTTTTTTTTTATGTTTGTTGCATCAGAACTTTTTACTAGGTGAACCGATTTTGATGATTCTTTTTTTATGAAAGCTGGTGCTTCCCATTTGGTCCGTACGCAGCACATCTTCATAGCACATCTCATCCGAATCTTAATAGATCTTCCAAAAAACGCCTGTCTTATTTGCGAGAGCATATTACTTGACGCTCCCTCGCTGTGAAAGCTTCTGAGGCGCTCAGTTACTAAGTATACATACCCATTATCATTCAGTTAACATGTCATTGATTATGTGGACCTATTAGGATAATAAATTAAAACATAACAATGTGTGCTTAACCTACTTTTACTGTTATGACCAGTCAAAATTGTATAAAAATTAGGAGTTTAGTTGCCACCTCAAGTTAAAACCTAAGTACTTCATTATCAGTCATGTTCCCACTACTGGGACACAGGCCTTCTCTGACGTAGAGAGGATGAGCCATAATCCACCATGTTGGCCCAGTGCACGTTGGTGAATGTCATAGTTATGTTTTTGAACTGTTGAAGTTCTTCGACATATACCTACAGCTTCCTCACGCTCGGCCATCATCGCGGTAAAAATGTAGGTAGGTATGTAGTACCTATAATAACAACAGTAAAACTTTAGCTACAAGAAATCCAGTATTTTGCTAGCGGTATCTTGGAAAGATAGGTACTGCTGCAAAAAAAACTATACCTTATACCTTATCACGTCTTGATAATTTGATAACTTTAAATATAATACCAACTTGACAGCAGTGATTGTTGAACAATTCAAATAACGGGACTTACCGACTTACTTACAACTTATATGTAGCGTTGATCAAAATGATTGAACTAAAAGTTTTCTACGGATGGCTGTCAGTTATATTCAGAAAATGTGATGGTAGCTCCCTCATTCAACTTATAGTTATGTTGGTCGTACTATAACGGTAACTGACGTTGACGAGACAAGAGCCTAAAATCGGGCTTACAAGCTTTATCCACTTCCATCCGTACTTATTTACTTTGGCGTTGGGAGCTGATAGTAATCATCTATGATGGAATGGCAGTGTTTCTGAAACTGGGGTCCAGACTCTAGGGGCCGCGGTTTAACTTCAGGGGAGATGCAAGGCCGTTGGACATATGTACAAGACTTAGAAAGGGTAATTTAAAGCAGTAACCAACCTCGAAAACCAAAATCGAAAATGAGATTAAAAAAACCATTTGTTCCAGCTCTTCGTTTCCAGAACATTGACATGCCTCTCAAGGTTTCGGAGAGTATCGGAATTTTGTGCTTTGACATTTCTGCAAATGTACAGTTCCGTGGTCACATTGCAAGCAAGGCCAAGCTTGCTTCCAAGAAACGTAATGTGCTCAACAAGGCGAAGCGGTACTTTACGTCGAGTCAAAGCCAATTCCAATGACTGCCTGGGTGGCTCAGTTGGTAGTGACCCTGCGTTCTGCGCTTGGGGGCGTGGGATCGATTCTTACCTAGGGCAAAGATTCATGTTATGATCATCATGTATTGTGTTTGTTCCTTGTCTGGGTGTTGATATCTATTTAAGTATGTAATTAAAAATATATATGTACGTATTTCAGTCATCAAAAGCCATATTACAAGCTTTGCTTAGTTTGGGGTGACCGTGAAAAAAAACAAGGCTTTTGCTTTACAAAGCGCAAGTCCAACCTAACATGGACTACTGATCCCATCTTTGTGACAACACCCAAGCATCAACTTGAGCCTCTTGATGCATTACAGCTGTAATAGAATGTAATTGTCGACGATCCCAAACTCACCGAATACCTAGTGCCGCTCAGCATGTGCAGAGACGTTCGCGTTGGGTCTCTCTGTAGCTTTTATCGCGTTTACAGCGGGGAGTGTTCTGAAGAACTGTTTGATCTGATGCCGGCGTCGTGGTTTTACCATCGCACTAATCGCCACCACCTGCAAGCTCATCCACATATCATAGATCAGTGGAAATCGCACAATGTGTGATTCCCGCGGTCTTTCTTACCTTACGCCTACAAAATAAGGCATGAGCTACCTTTCGCAATGTTTCTGAGTAGAGAAACAACATGGGGTTCTTCAAAAGGCGAGTTAATAGACTATGTAGTAGTGATGCCTCTGGTGCTACGAGTATCCATAGGCGACGGTGACTGCTTACCATCAGGCAGCCAGTCTGCTTGTTGGCCACCTATGGCACAAAAAAAACAGATTTTACTAATAATAATAGTTGTGTCTGTTTGTAATTTTTATGTCTGGTGCTCAGAATAAGTATCTAGGTACTTATTCTAAGGTCAGTGGCCTTAGTACGAGAATTTGCGAAAAAAATATCGTTACGTAAACGATAGCGAATGTATGAAAAATTCTGTTTCCTTTCATGTTCGATAGAAGCATTGTTCAATTTTTCATACATTTTGCTATCGTTTACGTAACGATAACTTTTTCGCAAGTGCTCGTACTAAGGCCTGTAGTGTGCCTAACACAATAAAGAGTTTCTATCTATGTACACATTATTATTTATTTATTTATTTCAGGCGTGGTCATCCCACTGCAGGGCAAAGGCCTCCCCTCCCTTCCTCCACTCTTCCCTGTTCTGTGCTATGGTGTACCAGTCTGTTGCGTGGGAGTCAAGCTCGTCCCACCATCTTTTTCTAGGCCTTCCAACAGGTCGTATGGCATGCGGCAGCCATTCTGTAGTGGTTCTAGCCCACAGCTCATCCGACATTCTACTTACGTGGCCGGCCCAGTCTCACTTCAGTTTACCGGTTGACAAAATCAATATCGTAAAATTTTGCGAGAAACGATGCGACATGCACACCATTGTTCGCACACCAATCACACTGTATGTGCGATCCAGAGATCATTTATGATATTATAGTACAAGTGCGTTGAGAATGGCCTCTATGGAGAGTTTTGCGGGTTTTTTAAATCCGTTTATGGATCGTGGTTCCAAAAGTTTTCAAAACACCGGTCTGTAAATTACTGAAGGGCGTGCTGGATTACTATCGGAGACGAAATATTGGTCACATTAAATAACTTAAAGAGCTGGTTTTTGCGTATTTTCATAGAATTTTTTTTAATTCTTCACCGTTATCAATTAACCATAATTGATAACGGCCAACCATCATCGACCATAATTATCAATTTATAAAAAACCGACTTTATAAAAATGCCAGTTCTGGACTAAATTGGAATGGAACCACACGGGAAGCACAACCTTTCAAATAAAAAAAGGATCATCAAAATCGGTTCATCCAGTCGAAAGATATGAGTTTATGAGGTAACAAACATTAAAATAAATATAAAAAAACAGTCGAATTGTTTTTTTTTTTAGTCCGCGTTTGACCACCAACTCGCCTGTTGGTAAGTAACCTCCTTCTTTTTGGAATTTGGTTAAAAATTACGCTGATTTGGCTATATGAGGTTTGGAATACGATGTGATACTATAAATTTGGTTGTCTGAAGAAGCCTTCATTGACATTATTTGTACGCCTTCAGTGTTACAAATAAATTGTCTGAAGTCCATAACATATAGAAAGTTCCCTACATTATTGTGATGATACGGTTGTAGTAGGTACATAATAATGGTATAAGGAGATATGAGATATGAAAGTAAGACCAATTTAATAAGTAACGCTGGGGCAGGAACAGTTTGCCTAGAAATATCGTATTACCCTTTTGAAAAAAAATCTTATAGTGGACTGATTCGCTCCAGCAATATATTTTTACAGATTTAGTTTTAATTCGATATAAACGTTCAACAATGACTGTCGAAACTGCATCGAACATGGTTAACGGTCATGTTTCGCAAACGGTTCACGGGCCGCTGCGCTGCGCAGCCTTGATCGATGGTTCATTACTCCCTTGCGCAACTCCCATAGATTTATGATTTCCTGGTACTTCTTGGTGACAAATCGTTCATGTGGTCAGGGAATCAGAGTCAGGTTCTGCGTCTGATAGGTAGTATATGATAGTAAGCACTAAGTACCACGTCATTTTAAACTTCAAGGAAGGAGTCCCTAATATGTCCCGAATATTTTATATCTCCCTTGTTTGTCATCGAGTTATCATCGCTAAACAACAATAAAGGTAAAAAAACTAAAAAATAAGAATGAAACTAATTATATATTATGCATTTGAAATGTACTCAATAAGCACTTTCTTTTGATACCAAACACCAAAGAAAACGTCATGCGAAATTAGTTCATAAAATCCGCCATATTGGATTTTATATGACATAGGTAGAGATTGGGTATAGACCTAGGATATTTATGATGTCACCTGGGATGTTCAATTTAAATTGAAACATTAAATATGAAGAAGATAAAAAATCGATAAATTATTTTGAAATTGACACGCATAGATCATTTACATAAGATAATAAATATTTTAAATGTTCTCAATAAGTCCTTTCTTTTGATACCTATCATAAGTAGGTAATTATAAAAAAAAAAACGTGCGAAATTATGTCATAAAATACGCTATCTTGGTTTTAGCTTGACGTCATAAGCCTATGATTCGAGGAGTATTAAGACGCGTTGACCTCACATCACCTCACGTTATTGGTGAAAATATAATACCTAATATGAGAGATTAGAGGGAACATATGAACATGATGAACATACATACATTATACAGGGTCACGTATTTACCCTGTACCAAGCCGAAAAAACTCTTTATTATGAACAACTTTTACTATGAGACCAACCCTTAAAACGCGAAAAAAATATCTGCGATTACATACATTTTGTCGACTTTTTGCTATTCCATAGCAAGATATTTTTTCGCGATTTCAGGGTTAGTCCGATTGTAAAAGTAGTTTATAATGACGAGTACAATAAAACACTGTTTTAAACTATCACGGTTGTTCACTAAAGTTATATGGTTATTTACGGGATATTTACCGTGGTAAGGTTGTGGAAGGAGCTCCCGATATTTCGGCGCGGTTACATGCACCATGTTCACGGGAAGACACCGGACGGGACGGGTTGTTTTTTTATGAGTACAATGACCTCCTTTCGGCTAAGTATAGGGTAATGCGTAACCCTGTATATAGAATTTCAAACTCATAACCGTCCTTTTGCCGTATTCGGTTAAAATATGTCTTCTTTTCTGAAACGAATATCGTGAAACAAAATCTACAAATTACATTCACTAACTGAATCAATATCTCTTCAGCACACTTTTATCTACACCGACCTTCAACGTGCAACATGTTGCATTGCTCTGTTGAAAAGACATTACCTACAAGTATTTCCAAATTGGATAGCACTGCTACCTCAAAAATTGTATCAATACAACCAACAAGGTGTTGTAAGCAAAGCCAATGCATTGCAAAAGGTAACTACGATAAAATTCGTGTTCACAAAAAAACCTTAAAATCTACGTGGAAAATTACTACAGTAAATAATTATCAATTTAAAAAATCGACTACATACGCACCAGCGCTATTTCTTTTATTTGAATGACATATTTTCCTAGTTATTTTGATAAAAAAACCGAACTCTTCTTTTACTCGTATATATCTTTTATTTGAATGACATATTTTCCTAGTTATTTTGATAAAAAAACCGAACTCTTCTTTTACTCGTATATGGGTATATACGAGTAAAAGAAGAGTTCGGTTTTTTTATCAAAATAACTAGGAAAATATGTCATTCAAATAAAAGAAATATGTCAAGAAATATTTTTCTAAATCGGTCAATAAATGACGGAGCCAAACATAAAAAATATCATTAAAAAAACACACTTTAAAAGCGCTTATCCCGAAGATCCTGGTAAGGATAATGGGACAAACTATTTAAGTTATTGCATTGCCATCGGCCCCTTGATAAGTGTGCAAAATTTCAATTTAATTCGACGTTTTGATGTAGTTAAAAATCAAGATTAAAGGTTCCGTTACGTATATAGATAAATGTCATACACGCATACAAACGAAAACAATAACAAGCGAACAAGCGAGGCCAATATACGAGTACATTAGGTACTCTGTTTTTTTCCCCGATAATCCTTATATCTACATACATCCTTGTATTGTACCTACCTGCTGTAGATATTGATGAAAATCGCTAAAGACGTTTTCGTATATATTTTTTGCCACATTTACTTCCTTACCACTTCCAAAGCTTTCTGTTTTTATCATTATAAGACCTAAACCAGGTTAGTGACTACAACCCATGTTTCAACTGAACACTGCACTTTCCCGTGGTTGCAAAATGGTCCCGTTAATGAGACCTCTCAAGCTGTGTTCTGTATTATATACTTAGCTTTACCGCATAGATGAAAATATATTGCTGGTCTAATTCCGCGATACAGAGGTTCTTAAACTAGGTCCCTATAGTACTCGAAGAAATACAATATCTCTTTAGATATATCGCCTAGAATGATTTCTTCCAGGCAACCTTTGGATGGACAGGACTAAAGAATTTGAAAAAGGTCGGTGGTGCACATAAAATATAAATAAATATATATCCCTACTTATATGGAAATAGGCGGCATTAAACAATAAAAATCGTGAAATCATTTATTTGGTAGGTCTTACTATGATTTTTGTTGCACTGTATTCAGTCTGGCAAACAGACAAAGAAATTTTCTGATGCTAAATATATTTTTTAAACGAGTAATATTAGAAAGTTCCAGAAATTCCTTATCACAACGGAAACAATGTTTAAAAAGACATGATATCAAATTGTAGGACAGTAACAAGGAAATAAAAAAACTTTACTCGAAATGTTGGACTACCGTCCATATCAATATAAAAAACCGACTTCATCAGAACTGGACCAAACTAAAACGGGACCAAATAGGAAGCTACAGCTTTCAAATAAAAAAGAATCATCAAAATCGGTTCACCCAGTCAAAAGATCTCTTTGAAAGTCGGTAAAACAATCTTTAACTGCATGGCTTTTTGACTTCAGACACTTTCTCTTTAAGACCGCAATGTAGTATACCTACCTATGCATGCCAAACAAAAAAAAACTGAACATCTCTGCTAACTGCATCGTGGTTTGCGGTGTAATAGATGCCAATGATTCTTACTTGATCTTTAATAAACGCCAGACGTGCGAGTCATTAAACGTGTGCGTGCATTGATATAAGAATTGAAGAAAAATTTTGTGCTGCAAAGTGTAACATTGTGAAAAATACTTATAAGATTTACTATTCTGTTCTTGCACTATGGTTCGCTAAATGAACCTATTAAAAATACCGTAGCAATCTGTGATGAAGGTAATTTATTAGTTATTACATAAACATCAAAAATTATTTAATAAATCCGGATTTAAACAAAATAATAGCATTCTTTCAACAGCGTTTAGCAAGTAGTAGCTTATTATTGAAATATTTACGTGATAATCACAGAAAATATAAAAAAATCGTTTAGACATAATAATTATACACTTTACAAAAGCTTTGCGAGATTAGAAAACCAACGTTTTCTCGAAATCGAGTATGCTTGGAAATTTGATCAATCTTCTTCGAGATAAATCGCAATTGCTGTACTAGTCAAATACACGCAAGCAGTGGCCTACAAAGTTAGTATGAAAAATCACATCTGTCCTTAATTAGCAGAATTGACACCCAGTAAATTACTATGAAAACCACAGACATTTAATATGGAAACCAATGAGATGAAAACTCATATAACTGTCGTGCTAAAGTGGAACGAACTTTTTACTCCGAAACAATAATTATAACTGAGGAGGTGATATGTTATCAAGGATATTATTTAAATTTCGAACTTCGTGCGTGAAAAATTAGTATTGTTCATCATAGATTCTGAAATGTATTTTGTAGATTTATCAAAAGAGTTCAAGATAGTGTGTTGATGTGTGAAGGACGAAAAGACTGCTATACAAAAAAACTTCAACCTCGTTAGAATTATCCCAAACCATATAATCTCCAGATAGTTCACCTTGTACATTCAACATCTGTAATTTCGATTCTGACGCCTTTTATAACATTAGCTATTTCTTCGCCATCTCTTATATACCAGTTATACATAGGTCACACGCTATATAGTACGGTCGCTTTGTGCATTTCATATATGAAATGTTCTACGTAGATCCTACTTATTCTGAAAATCCGCGCATTATCTACGAAAAGTACTATCTAGTCTTAGCCGTAATTGAGCATTTTTAGGCTCAGGATGCTGGCCTCGGCTACGCCTCAGCCCACATTTATATAATACGTTCATCCATAAATAATTCTGTTGCCGGCCGCTGTTTAGTGATGTTCTATTAAAATGCGAACAGCAGTACCGATAATATTTGACATTGTGTGTGCTACGAGTATCTTGACTGATACTCTGTGCACCTCAGCACTGGACCTAATTATTAGTATCGCTTTTTATGTACATCTTTACGTGTTTATCATTTACAAAAATTAAATATAACTATAATTCGAAGACTTTTGTGTCTGATATTCAAAATTCAGTCGCGTATGTAGAATTACAGGAGTTTGAGGATTATCTTATGTTATTTTCCTAAAGTTGTGTTATTTCGAGTGATAAAGGGTAGATAATAATGGTTGATTATATATGAAGTGTTCGTAAATGTGCTTGAGCTGTTGTTTTTTACGTTCCAAAACTCCATAAAAGCCTCTAAAAGTCTCCACTACTTGGGGTATACTTATGTCAGTAAAATACCTTACCTGCAAATAAGTATGGCACTAATGGCTTTAGCCTGCCCAGTAATGGAAAAAAGTACTTGCATTACCAATAGCGATTGAACTTGCTTCTAGTAGGTAAATAACAGTTTACTGATAAGTTTGTTATTCTCCAGTAAAACTATCTTAGTCACAGCGGTACAAGAGTTCAATCGCTTGGCGGTTGGTTTTCGTTTATTCACGTTTGATCCCGGATACAGTCAGTTGCGCGTACGCATATCTGAAAATATTAGTTTGTCAATATGTGTGCTTTACATGCAAGTGTCTATAACTAAAAAATACAAGCTAACTAAATACCCAAACATTTGATTGCTCATATTTATTGGTTTTAAAAACAATACTTTTTATTTCATGAAAAATTAATTTTACGTAATATTTGAATTATTTTGAGCGGTTTTGTTGATTCTTTCGAAGTCGAACTTGGTTAGTGCTATTAAATTTGGGCAAGATTTTAAATAGATTTTTATAAATTTGCTATTCTTTGGGATATATTTTAATATTTACGAATTTTTTTAAAGGGTAGTGCAACAGTGTATTACTTTTAGTGGAGTGTGGAATAATGGTCCAGCAGTAGATGGTGATAAATCTGAAAATGAAGGTAAATTAAATTTATTGTAATTTAGAAGGTTCACTCATTTCTAATGTTTTTGTGCGTGTGTTTGTAAAGGATAAAAATAAAAATTTGTGTTTGTTCGAATCTGGGTGTTAATATATATTAAACCGACTTCCAAAAAGGAGGACGTTTCTATGTTCCACTGTATATATATATATATTTTAAAGTATGTTCACCAATTTATCCGCAAACTGTTACCCGATTTAAAAAAAAAACGATTGTTCGGTAGGGTATACTTCCAATTTCGTCCCATTGTCACCAAGTCAAGATCTGATGATGGGATCCCAGGGAAATCGAGAGCAACCCTCAAATTTTATAGGCACTTATAACGTTTTTTTCTTCTTCATATATTTTTAACAGATTTTAAAAAGGCTACGTTCCACTGTATATTTATTTTTATTTTGTCTGATATTTATTTATTTCAGACCAGCAGAGAACAGCAAAAAACTATTCTTAATTACTTATTTGAAAGTACAGCCATTATAATAATATAATATTCGTATTCGTAATATATTATTCTATAATATTCGTAATAACAGAATCGTTGAAAATCACTCTTTATATAAAAAGAAAAAAAAACATATCTAAGCACCAAAAAGCTGAATTAGATTAAATGTAGAAAAGTATTGTTAAGATAATTTATAAACAAAATCAAGCCTCATTTCCCGCCAATTATGAATTGATTTTGATGATTGTTTTTTTGTTGGTAGGCCATACTTCAGAGGTGGTCCCATATAAATTTCATCAAAATCGGTTTAAAAGTTTGGTTTTTAAATGAAAATTACTGAAAAAAATATGTCATCCATGTAAACGAAATTGCGGATTTACTCATTTTGGGGTCGGTTTTTAATTTGATCCACTTGTTAAGTATCGTTCGCGCAAAACTTTATGAGCCCTCTGAAGTTAGGCCCAGTGGCTGCGCAGTACGCATATTATAGGTATCCGAGGGACTTTACAGGGCGTCGGGGAGGCCTCGCGCCTAACTTCAGAGGGCTCATAAAGTTTTGCGCGAACGATATGTTTACTATATATGTTATGTAAGTACGTATATCAATCTCTGGCATCCATAGTACAAGCTTTGCTTAGTTTGAGGTCAAAAACCGTGTGTGCAAAAAATGTCCTGAATCACCCCAAGAGTTCGAATATAATAGAAAGAGTTGTAAGCTTTTTACAATGTTTTTGAAGCAGTCTGAGCAAATAAATACTTGGACAAAAAATGTCCTGAATCATCTGAATGTCCCAAATATAACAGAAAAAGTTATAAGCTTTTTTTACAATGTTATTGAAGCAGTCTGAGCAAATAAATACTTGGACAAAAAATGTCCTGAATCACCACGAACTACATGACGCAGCGTAGGTAGGCCTCCACTAGATGGACCGACGACATAGACTCTCAAGTCGCGGGCATCCAGTGGATGCAGTTGGCAGGATGTCGTTCAGTGTGAAGGTTAAAGGGGGAGGCCTATGTTCAGCAGTGGACGTCTTCTGGCTGATGATGATTTTATAATTTATAGTTATTATGGTATAGCCATGACAAGCAGCTGCTTCCTCGATCTATGAATATTTATGAAATGTGAGTTATTTTTATCTCTTATTTTGTAAGCGCGTAGTGAATGTGAGCATCATGTCAAACCAACCGTGGTTTTTGGCGCAACTTTACAGGGTTACGCATATGGATTGTACTAAGTCGAAAGGAGGTCACTGTACTCATCATTATGAAAAACTTTTACTATGGGAAGGATGATCAGCTGTCCCATACATTTTGTTGAGAGTCAATTATCGTTTTCTATGGAACAGCTGATAACTTTTCGTTATTTCAGGGTTGGTTCAATGACCTCCTTTTTGCTTAGTACAGTCTATATGCGTAACCCTATATATTCTAAATTGTATTGTTATAAAAAAGTCACGTTACTTGAAATAGAGAGCGCTGTCTAGCAAGACATTAAAATACTTCCTTAACACATTTAAACTGATATAATTATCTACGTACATATCTCCACATAGTATAAAATAAAGTATAGTATATTCGCTAACTCCTAAACCACGCAACGGATTTTGATGCGTTTTTTACCATAAGTTAGATATTTTTTCACGGAAGGTTTATATTTATACCTAATAGATCTTACACCCGAGCGGAGCCGGGACGGGTTGCTAGTATATTTACATACATACTTAAATAGATATTAACACCCAGACATAGATCAAACACAAATGTACATCACATTAAATTCTGAGTAGCGTTGAGCTGTTATGGGCAAGCGTGAAGAGCGATCAGGCGAGCGACTTCGATCGTCTCGTCACCCATCAGTATCATTAAAAAAAATTACAATGATTGTTTGCCTTAGGTGGGCATCGAACCCACGCCCCCAAGCGCAGAAGGTAGGTTCACTACCAATTGAGCAACTGGGGCAGTCTACAGTAGAATATAATAGGTCGGGGAAAAAGTCTTTTCGTATTTTGTATGTATAAAGTTGTAGTAAAAATCTCATCGGTTGTACTGTTTGTATCTGGCTGGTTTTGATACCATTAAAAATATGACATTTTAAAAAACGAATATAAAATGTAAAAAGCAATTTCCCGCCATTTTTCAATTGTTTTTTTGTTCGATAAAATGAGTGAATCTAACGAAGAAATTCGATATATTGTGAAATTTTATTACAAAAAACTGAAAAATGCGACACAAGCCGCGAATAAAATTTGTGACATTTATGGACCTAATGCAGTGTCATCAAGAGTAGCACAATGTTGGTTCAAGCATTTTCAGTCCAGGAATTTTGATGTCAAAGATGCAGCTCGCTCTGGTCGCCCTGTTACGGATAAAGTCGATGCCATTTCTGAAAAAGTGGACCAAGATCGGCATATTAGTAGTTACGACGTAGCTGAAGACCTGGGGATTGACCACAAAACAGTTTTGACCCATTTGAAAATAACTGGGTATACAAAAAAACTCGATATTTGGGTGCCACACCAGCTCACTGAAAGAAACCAAATGAATCGTGTACTCATTTGCGATTCTCTATTGAAACGTAAAGAAACCGAACCGTTTTTTAAAAGATTGATCACTGGTGATGCAAAATGGATCACCTACGACAAGAATGTGCGCAAACGATCATGGTCAAAGGGCAGTGAAGCACCACAGACTGTAGCGAAACCCAGATTAACACGTAATAAGGTGATGCTGTGTGTATGATGGGATTGGAAGGGCATCGTTCATTATGAGCATTTACCGCCGGGCAAAACCATCGATTCGGATCTCTACTGCCAACAGCAGATGAGACTCAAACAAGAAATTGAGAAAAAACGGCCGGAATTGATCAACATAAAGAGTGTGGTCTTTCATCATGATAACGCCAGACCGCACACATCTTTGGCCACTCAGCAAAAATTTAGAGAGCTTGGTTAGGAAGTGTTAATGCATCCACCACATAGCCCTGACCTTGCACCCTCAGATTTCCACCTGTTTCGATCTCTTCAGAATTCTTTGGGTAGTGTTAGATTAACATCAAGAGAGGACTGTCAAAACTACTTGTTGCATTTTATTGATCAGAATTCCCAAAATTTCTACAGCAACGGGGTCATGTCACTACCTAAAAGATGGCAACAAGTTATCGAACAAAATGGTACATATATATTATAATTAAATGTAATTAAACTTGAAAAAAATATGTCTTGAATTTGTTTATAAAATACGAAGAAACTTTTTCCCCGACCTTATATATTATTTACCTTTAGTTAAACTGACCCTGCAGACGATTATGCTGCCCAGTTTTCGCTTGTTATGTGTATTAGTTAGTTAATTGGTATTGCAGCATGTTATTCTTAGGCAAGTGCCGTATGTACTTACAGTTTTTGCGTTTGTGATAGTGAAATAAAAAACCGCCCTAGTGCGATTCGAACTCGCGCACGAAGGGTTTCGTACCATTATCTATAAAAACGGCAGAAAATCATGTCTGTTGTATGGGAAATGTTGGAATGGGAATTAACTAACTGTTTTATTTTAATTTAATTATTTATTTTTAAAGTGAATATATAACTAAATATTTTGTGAATACTTCAAGCGTCTACCTGTTGCCGTTATCAATATCGAGCAAAAACAAGCAATAATAATCACGTTTTTTGTATGGGAACCCCCGTAAATATTAGTTTTATTCTGTTTTAGTAAGTATTTGTTGTTATAGCGGCAACAGAAATAAATCATCTGTAAGAATTTCAACTGTCTAAATATCACGGTTCATGAGATACAGCCTGGTGACAGACGGACGGACGGACGGACAGACGGACAGCGGAGCCTTAGTAATAGGGTCCCGTTTTACCCTTTGGGTACGGAACCCTAAAAACAGACTTCATTAAAATGTCAAAACTGGACTAAATTGATATGGGACCACACGGGAAGCACCAGCTTTCAAATAAAAAAAGAATCATCAAAATCGGTACACCCAGGCGAAAGTTCTGAAGTGAAAAAAATCTGTCGAATTAATAACCTCTTCCTTTTTGGAAGTCGGTTAAAAAGATGTATCTGGCTATTGGGCAATTAAAATCATGATGGCAAATGATGTTTGGGGGAGGCCTATGTTCAGCAGTGGACGTCTTCTGGCTGATGATGATGATATCTTCCTTGCTTGTCTGATCTGAGGATGCAACGATCTTGGAAGGGTTCCTTGTTGCACAAAAGAATCCTAACAAAAAGTTACCAATAAAAATACCAATCTTCCGCTGTCTGCGCAATAAATACAATCATAAACTTTATAGCAGTTAGACACAGAATCTTACAATAAAACTATTACCTACACGTCATAAAATACACCTTAAGAATTAACACCCACATGTAAAATAGGTAGGTAAGTACTTACATATCTTTGAATTAGAAAGTTTGGTAAATATAACATTGGCCGTTTATACGAAACCATCTCAAATTGTCTATAATCACCACATAGTATGAAACAAAGTCGCTTCCCTCTGTCTGTCCCTTTATATTGCTTAGATCTTTAAAACTACGATAACTGATTTTGATGCGATTTTCACTTTCAGTTAGACAATTTTTCACGGAAAGTTTATATATAAATATAATATATATAATAAAACATATACCCGTGCGAAGCCGGGGCGGGTCCCTAGTATTATAATAAAGCAATCTTGTTATTAAATCCTCGTAAATTTCAGTATTTGTACCTATTATAAATGGATAATCAAATGTCAAAGTATTGTATTACTGCGCAGACCGCGTATATGTAAATTTGACAATTATGACGCCGTGACTTCAGTGACGTCACAAGCAAGTAAACAAGTCCTTACTCGCCATACATTTGTTGCCTCTACCTATTAGCAAGAACGATCATATAAATCATCTTTGATATTAGGTACTCACTTGCATTCACATGCAAACTGACCCTGCATGTCTTCATGACGGGGACATTCGACCTAAATAAAGAGTTTTCAGTCAACACTCGTAAACAATAAAAAAAGTTTTGTATTTTTAACCGACTTCCAAAAAGGAGGAGGTTCTCAATTCGACTGTTTTTTTATGTTTGTTACCTCAGAACTTTCAACTGGGTGAAGCGATATTGATGATTCTTTTTTTATTTGAAAACTGGTGCTTCCTGTGTGTTCCCATTTTAATTTGGTCCAGTTTTGTTTTATGCAGTCGGTTTTTCATATTGATAATTATCTGAAAATCAGAACGTTATTTTATAATAATTAAATAACTTTTTTAAATAATAATTTTCTAGTATTACACCAGCATGAATCACATTTTTAATACAGTAAAATACCCTATTAGGAACACATTCTATCCGACTTCGAAAGATGAGAGAGTTTTTAATTCAGCTGTATATTATTTATTGCAAAGAGTGGACTGTTTAGATAACTAAGTCGTGGCGTCTGTGGTTTTGTCCGTAATTGCTTACTTTCCAATATTTGGTCAAATTTCGTCAATAAGTCGTGAAAAGATTACAGTTACCTTCGCATTCACAGCCTTAATAACGTTCTTCGTACCTACATCCGTTTCTCTACGTTAGTCCTCTATCAACTTCTATAGCTAACAGGAACGGCTAATCAAAATTATAAAACCGGCCAAGTGCGAGTCGGACTCGCGCACTGAGGGTTCCGTACCACCACAAAATACAATAATTATCAATTAAAAATCACGTTTGTTTTAAGGGAGAAATATTTGTTTTACTTTAATTTAATAATTAATTTTTATAGTGAATATATTATAATTAAATATTCTCTGAACATATTATTTCAAGCGTCTACCGGTTGCCGTTATCAATATCGAGCACAAACGAGCAAAATAAATCAGCCCTCGTAAATATTTATTTTATTTTGTTTTTTAGTATTTGTTGTTATAGCGGCAACAGAAATAAATCATCTGTAAAAATTTCAACTGTCTAAATATCACGGTTCATGAGATACAGCCTGGTGACAGACGAACGGACAGCGAAGTCTTAGTAATAGGGTACCGTTTTACCCTTTGGGTACGGAACCCTTGGAAAAATATTCATTTATCTCTTGTGTGAGTAGGTTCAACAATTTAAATTGTGATCTTACTAAATTAAGCACACTACCTCAGTTACATAATTTAACATGCAAGTAGGTATACCTTAAAATATGGGTACCTACCTTAAGATTACCAAAATTAAATTAAATGTATAAATACTAATACTTGTTCATTATTATCAATGACATTAGAATTTCGTCATTAAAAAAATAATATAAAATACGAGGAAAATAAAGGTCACTATCACAATTCCAAATGTCAATTTAATATGATAAATAATTATGTCAATATTTTTAATTGTGGTTACTTAGATATAAATTGACACTATGGGCCTTACTTAAAAACGTTACTCAAGTTTATTTATGTTTTAAAATGCTCTGTCAACTTCTCGCTGACGGCAATCGTCACACGCGAAAACAAGACGGAGCATATTTAAGCGTATGTCAACTTGAGTAACGTTTTTAAGTAAGGCCCTCAATTAATATCTAACTTTCAATTAATATCTAACTTACTTAAAAACGTTACTCAAGTTGACATACTTTTAAATATGCTCCGTCTTGTTTTCGCGTGTGACGATTGCCGTCAGCGAGAAGTTGAGAGAGCATTTTAAAAGATAGATCAACTTGAGTAACGTTTTTAAGTAAGGCCCTATGTATTTAATTTAGATTTAATTTGTTTCTAGTTATCTAGACTAAGTAAGGCCGTTAGAATGATATTGTAAAGTGTAATTTAAACAAAATAAAATTTTAAATAATCTTGCATGAATTTTAAAAGACTTGACATCGTGGCTTGTCATCTTTTTGTTTCCGGTAAATAAATAACCAATGACTTTTTGAGGTGCTGAGGCCAATGCCACTTCAATATCAATATGACATATTTAAACAAACAATATATAAAAATATCCTTTAAATGAACACAATTGTAGTAAGTTCAGTACACCGTGTCTCACCTCATAGCTTCGTATTTACAGCACGGTGTATAATTTTTTTTGCACATTTTTATGGCAAACAAGTAGGTACAATAACGGGCTGCCTGGTGGCAAGCGATCACCGTCTCCGTCTTCTATGGATAGGGAACGTACCTACCCAAACTACGTGGCTTATTTTTTCTCTGCCCTCCCCCCTTCTGTGACCACCCGTAATACATGCCAAGACCCCCTCCCCCGCTAGATTTTCACGTGGTAATTAATAAATGTGTTTTTTGCCCTGTTGCCCCCTGAACGGGTCACGTAGTATAACTCCCATACCTACAACACCAGGGACATTACAGACACGTCGCCGAGCTCAAAAGACTATAATAACAGCCCTATTAAAGAACTCCACGTTATAGCTATTCAGAAATGCCGCAGCATCACCTCATTCCACTTATTGCATACTGTCCTTGTATCGACCATAGGAGCCCTACCGTGACCTCGTAAACGCGATCAGTTTAGTTGCCTGCGTCAAGTTACGCGACCACAAACCGTATCTCTGCGTGTTAAAGTTCACGTTCACGTAATTTTCCGCGATCGCCTCATTAAAGGTCACGGCACGGGCGCTACTGGTGCTACTGGCCTTTTTCTGAGGTGTTTGAGATCTGAAGAAGAATTTATATTGAGTTTTGCTGGCCTGTGCCTGAACTGAATTCGTGATATACCTCGTAAAGATGACTCTGATCATAAAAATTATTAAGTAAGTACAATTATTTTTATTTTTTGATTTTCTTGACCAACAGATTGGTTACAAATGTCTTATAGATAAACTTAAATAGATACACAAAGCCAATTACAGGTCATCACGTATATAAATATAGTAATAACAATATCGAAGAGTTAAAACTAAGAACCTTATTCCACCCTCCCCCTTTTCAAGTAGGACTGCACACTATCACCCTATCCTCGTAGAAATTCCAAAGATTCGTACACAACGATTTGGGTCGTCATTTATGATACGTACTGCCCAAGAATGGAACTCCCTGCCATCCTCCTTGTTTCCTGAGAACTACAATCTAGGCATCTTCAAGGCTAGAGTGAATAGATTTCTTCTAGATCAACGTGTTCCATCCTCGGCAACACCGTCGCTTAACATCAGGCGAGTTGGTGGAAAAAAGTAGATCTATTCAGTATAAAAAAAAAAAACAGTTATATCAAACCAATTTAGTTAAAGAAATCACTGCTCATCCCCCCTAGCCAATTCAATGCTCGTACAGAATAAGTCTAAGCCTATTCGCTTATCAATGGAGTTAAAGGTAGGTACTTAGAATATAGATTCTAAGGGTAGGTATTGCTCACACGACACAAGTAAGAATTTTGTCTATAATTTGTATTGATTTTAGAAACATTGATAAATATTAAAACAATTTACAAAAGCTAAGAAGCTATACCTACCTACCTACAAAATCTTTGAAGATTCAATTAACATCTGATAATATTATTTTCTCTGAGTGAAATCTATTATGTTTAAGTAACTTTCACTTCTGAAGGGCTACCAAATATTATGTTGGTGTGAATGTGAAGCTTCTTCAAATGATCAATTGCTCACCTACTTTATAGTTTCCTGCCCAATTCAACGTTCCAATCAAGGTTACCTATCTCTCTTTCTCTCTGTCTCTCCATCTTACTTTTACCTTATTATATTTGAGTAAGCTATCAAATAAAAAAGAAACAATAACAATACAAAATGTTTTATTTCCATGAAACCCATATTATATTGTACAGAAACGCGCTATAATACTTATCTATTATTACTGTGTTTTCGCAATAAGTGATTTGTAAATTATTTTGAGGATTTAAAAAACTTAAACCTGTCCAACTTCACTGCTTAAACCGTATTATCACTGATTAGAATTTAGTAAACATCATAGATACTTCATAACAATACCAATCTTGAATATACATAAATATATAAATATGAAATCTTTGCCTTATTTACCTACCTACGCACTCTACGCAGCAAAAAAGCATCGGATCGCGTGACTTTTTTGCATAGAGATAATTGGAAGACCTGAGAGTGACACCGCATATTTTTTATCCCGGTAAATGTAGGAAGACAAGTACACATGTAGGAAATGTAGGAAGACATGTACACTGAGGGCAAGTTCATTGCACGCGAATGAAACCGCGGGCGTATCAGCACAGAATACAACAAGTAGCTAGTTTTCATACTCGTACCTACCTATATAGGAAAACGGCCCATTACCACCCATACATTGTAGACTTTCCTTGGATACGTACCAAACGTTTCGATTCTACATTTCTAATCCATACGACCAAGGATTGGAACAACCTGCCGGCTTCCTTGTTTCCTGAGAGATATAATCTGGGCCTTTTCAAGGCTAGAGTGAATAGGTATCTTTTAAGTCTGCGTGCTTCATCTTCGATCTTTGACCACATCGTCGCTTACCAACAGGCGAGTTGGTGGTCAAACGCGGAAATAAATTTGCGATAAAAAATATATGTAATAGGTCGGGGAAAAAGTCTTTTCGTATTTTGTATGTATAAAGTTGTAGTAAAAATCTCATCGGTTGTACTGTTTGTATCTGGCTGGTTTTGATACCATTAAAAATATGATATTTTAAAAAAGGAATACAAAAAGTAAAAAGCATTTTCCCGCCATTTTTCAATTGTTTTTTTGTTTGATAAAATGAGTGAATCTAACGAAGAAATTCGACATATTGTGAAATTTTATTACAAAAAAGGGAAAAATGCGACACAAGCCGCGAATAAAATTTGTGACGTTTATGGACCTAATGCATTGTCATCAAGAGTAGCACAATGTTGGTTCAAGCGTTTTCAGTCCGGGAATTTTGATGTCAAAGATGCAGCTCGCTCTGGTCGCCCTGTTACGGATAAAGTAGATGCTATTTCTGAAAAAGTGGACCAAGATCGGCATATTAGTAGTTACGACGTAGCTGAAGAACTGGGGATTGACCACAAAACAGTTTTGACCCATTTGAAAAAAACTGGGTATACAAAAAAACTCGATATTTGGGTGCCACACAAGCTCACTGAAAGAAACCAAATGAATCGTGTACTCATTTGCGACTCTCTATTGAAACGTAACGAAACCGAACCGTTTTTGAAAAGATTGATCACTGGTGATGAAAAATGCATCACCTACGACAAGAATGTGCGCAAACGATCATGGTCAAAGGGCAGTGAAGCACCACAGACTGTAGCGAAACCCGGATTAACACGTAATAAGGTGATGCTGTGTGTATGGTGGGATTGGCAGGGCATCGTTCATTATGAGCTTTTACCGCCGGGCAAAACCATCGATTCGGATCTCTACTGCCAACAGCAGATGAGACTCAAACAAGAAATTGAGAAAAAACGGCCGGAATTGATCAACAGAAAGAGTGTGGTCTTTCATCATGATAACGCCAGACCGCACACATCTTTGGCCACTCAGCAAAAATTTAGAGAGCTTGGTTGGGAAGTGTTAATGCATCCACCATATAGCCCAGACCTTGCACCCTCAGATTTCCACCTGTTTCGATCTCTTCAGAATTCTTTGGGTAGTGTTAGATTAACATCAAGAGAGGACTGTCAAAACTACTTGTTGCATTTTTTTGATCAGAAGTCCCAAAAATTCTACAGCAACGGGATCATGTCACTACCTACAAGATGGCAACAAGTTATCGAACAAAATGGCACATATATATTATAATTAAATGTAATTAAACTTGAAAAAAATATGTCTTGAATTTGTTTAAAAAATACGAAGAAACTCTTTCCCCGAATATACCTTTACATCATTTATGCAACCAAGGTTTAAAGAAACAGTTTATTTAGAAGCGCTAAATGAAATATTTAGCGCTTATTATTGTACTTTTGTTATTATTATTTATTTATTGTACTATAATAGTGTATTTACGTCTAATGTCCAGTAGAAATAATAATAATATAGCACAAAAATACCGAATTAGAATTAATACAAATTACTTTTGAAATATATTAATTATCAAAGATAATAATAGTATGCCACATGTCAAACACTGTCGAAATCTAAAATCATAAAAATACAAATAAATTAACTGTTTTGCAAATAAGTAATTCACAATTTTCTCTAAAGCTTTGTAAGACAAGCAACATGATGGAACTGATAATTTCAGGTGCAAAGTACACGCAGTTATTAAATTCTACCGGCAGTCATTTTCGTGGGTATTGTAAAGTGTTTCACTTCACCACACTGCTGGATTGTACACTAGCTAAGTCATATTATGTGCCTTATAACATAAGTGTGAAGGCTTAGGGCCGATTTCACCATCAAAGTGAACGCGATCAACGCAAAACTAAACTGGTATAAAGTGGCTTATTGAGTTCAAAACGTCAATTTGGGTTTCACCAACATAAACTTAACTGTTCAGTCAGTTCGATCAGTTTATGTTGGTGAAACCCAAATTGACGTTTTGAACTCAATAAGCCACTTTATACCAGTTTAGTTTTGCATTGATCGCGTTCACTTTGATGGTGAAATCGGCCCTAAGTGACAGTCTAATGACATACACCTATAATACGTACGATATGGGAGTGCTTAATTCACGACTCGATAACCGGTAGTTTTTGTCGGAAGCCGGAGTTTCATGGTACTTACATGATAAGTGTACCTTAGGCCCTCGTTTATTAGACCCATTGAAGACTAACCGGGCTATAAGCAATTGAAAAAAACAGTAATTTTAAAACACTGTTTTAAACTATCACGGTTGTTCACTAAAGTTATATGATTATTTACGGGATATTTACCGTGGTAAGATTGTGGAAGGAGCTCCCAACCTTACCATGGTAAATATCCCGTAAATAATTCATATAACTTTACAGTAATTTTAGTCTAACGCAATAATAACTATTATAGTCATATCCTTGTATTTTCTCCAGGCTAAAAACAATTCAAAATAACAGATATTATAGATATATTCTTATTTTCTTAACCCGGCTAAAAGCGTTTAAAATTCGTGTAATTATAGTTTAACCACCTTATTTTATTAATTCGGCTAAAAGCACTCAAAATAGGAGTAATTATAGCTAAACAATATCGTTATTTCTCACAAGAAACGATAGTTAAAAATTCTTTGGATGATGACACTTAATGTAGGCAGTAAAAAAACTTTGACACGTAGAAAAAAATGTGGCCATTTGTAGGCCATTGTCGATGCGCATTTTTTAAAATCTTTATTGACTTCTTACTCTGTATTTGCACTTTGATATAGCTACTTGTAAATAATAACATTTTTATGGGATCACCTCGAGCTTTCTTTACATACGTAATAAAAAAAACAGGTAAATTGGTTAACAAATGCTGGAATAGACGGTGTGTGTACATACATTAAAATAAAAGGCCGAAATGAAAACTACCCTTCTGAAGTCGTCGGTTAAAAATTTCAAGTTCCTTTGGGATTCTCCACACGGGTGAAACCGCGGGGAGCAGCACGTTATATTGTAGATAATTCAACATGCAATATTCACAATTGTGATTCGTTGCGATGTTTGTCTGTCACGAAGGCTTTGAGCAATTTATATGACTTTGGTCAAACGCGATGAGGTTATATACTCGTATCAGTGGATCTCAACCTTTTTGTCACGGTGCACCATTTGCTACTATTTTGTTTGAACCGTTCACCTCGCGCCGCGCATTGGTGTCACTACCTTTTGCGGACTTCTTCTAGCCGGGCCCTCAAAGTTCTGCGGACCACAGGTTAAGAGCCCATGCTTCATATTTTACAACAGTAATAATAAATGCGTTAGCTACACCCGTCATGTCATGCTACTTCTTCATAAAAACGGTGTAGCAATGGATGTTGAATAATTTTGTTTGTTCTGGCACGTTAACATTAAGCGAAATTCCACAACGTTTTTTTAAATAGCGCAAGTGCCTTTATTAACTAAACAAAATGAAAGCACTAACACTACAAAAATAGCTAGACTGCAATGCCCTAGACCATTGAAGGCCTAAAGACAATCCAATTATTTGATTATTCGGAATGTTGCAAACGGGAAGTGCTTTGCTTGTAATACTTGTAATTATGTTTGCTGTACTCAAAAACTGTACAACTGTGATGTCTGTGATTTTGGCAGCTGCTTGAAGGACTTGATTAAAAAGCTGTCCATCTCATCGTTTGAAATCTATACTTCATCATCATCATCAGCCAGAAGACGTCCACTGCTGAACATAGGCCTCCCCCTTTAACCTCCACACTGAACGACATCCTGCCATCTGCATCCACTGGATGCCCGCGATCTATACTTATATGTTAATTTTTTTGAAAGAGATTCAAATTCTCGCAATTTAAAAAACTTTAAAACACGCTTTAAAATCGCTAATCCTGAAGATGCTGGTAAGGATGGGACAAACTATTTAAATTATTGCATTGTCATCGGTTCTTGATAAGTGTGCAAAGTTTCAAATCAATCTGTCGTTTTGAAAGGGGTGAAAATCACGTTCAAAGATCCCGTTAGATAGATACATACAGCTAGTAAAAGCGTGTTATAAATGGGTCTGATTGAAAAAAACTATATTTCCATTCGTTTATTTATTTTAATAGCTGCGATAAGAATAACATTGAGGTTGCAGACAAAAGCTAGTGGTATCAGTATGCAGTGTTTATTATTTATAAATGACCGCAAATGATGTAGGTACATGTCTATGACCAGGACCACGAACAACTGCTGCATTCATACTGCATTAGATAAGTTTAGGACCAAAGACTTGTAGTAGCTATACCTAGTCTGTGTTTAGGATAATCTGTTAAGTGCGGTCATTTCCTCGAATCATGCCTAGTTTACACAACCTTCACTAGGTGGAAAGGCGCGAGAAACATTCTTAACACTTTAAGGTACAAGCATATTAAGAAACCCTGTTTTAAAGTATCACGGTTGTTAACTATTGATATTTACCGTGATAAGGAAAGACTATGAGAAGGAGGGTAGATCGTTTTGTCTTCACCTTTGAAATTTTCTGCCAACCTCCTGCATTCTCCAGTCCCATTTTTATGGCATTTGTAGTAAACAAGCTGCCAGATGGTAAGCAGTCACTATCGCCAATAGTCACTTGTAACACCAGAGGCATCACAACTACCCTGCCGATCCTTTAAGAATCTATTAACCGTCTTCCCGTGAACATGGTGCGTGTAACTGCTCCGAAATATCGAGAACTCCATCCATAACCATACCAAGGTAAATAAGATCACATTAACAACCGACTTAAATTATCTGAAAAACGTTATAAATGCCTATAAAATTTGAGTGTTGGCCTCAATTTCCCTGGGATCCCATCATCAGATCCTGACTTGGTGACAATGGGACCAAATTGGACGTACACCCTACCATTTTTTTTAAAATCGCTCTACAGTTGGAGGAGAAATCGGTGAACATACATAAAAAAAAGAACAGTGGAACATAGAACCGTCTTCCTTTTTTGAAGTCGGTTAATAAAACTAGAAAAAAGTGCGCTGGAGAGTGTGCGTATGGAATACTTTGGGATGGATTTGAATAATAAAGTCTTACCCTGTACACATTGTGGTCGGAACCGAAGACACCACAGCCATGCAGATGATCATCAGTGATCAATACACGAACTGAGCTGACTTTTCCATGTTCTGTCTACTCCACATAAGATGTTTGCATGTACTGTTGTGAGTAATAATTGTACGCTGATTGGTGCTAATGAGATGATTGCTATTAATTGCAATGCTTGTTTGGCGGTTAGTTTTTTAAACATAGGTAAGCAACATTGTAGTCGAAGATTGTAATTAGTTTATTAACTATGTAAAAATCTACAGGATTTAACAAATTAGCAATTTTAAAGAAAAAGTCATAAACCCCACGCGCCCACGCGGAGAGCTGTGTTTGTGCGCGAATTCCAGCATATCGACATTTTTATGACAATGTTTTACAATAGCCACATATTTAGTGTTATTTCTAAGTAGGTAGTTACTTAAATTAAGTACTTATATTTTATTATATTTAAATAGTTTGTGCTTTGGTTCGACTGTAAGCATTCTGTTGATTAATAAATAAATAAACTCAAAAAAATAAGGAAAAGGAGGTCGGGATGGGGAGCATTGTCCTCGGGATGTAGCCTATGGAGGGAAATGAATGGGTAGCACCACTGCGGTCATAACCCAGCTAAAAGAGGCCACCTACTAAACGAATTAACCTTGTCCTTAAATATCCTAAAAGTTATTTCTTATTTCCCTCTTTAGGCAATGGTCAATGATTCACTTGTGGCACTACCTCGTAAGTGTTTTATATCTGTTGGTTAATTTTATTTTTGGTGTACACAATAAACAGTTTCTATCTATCTATATGTCTATCTATACTCACGTCAAGTCAAGATGCCACGAGATGATAGGGTCATGCACGATTAGGCGCCTGCGTTTTCATGCCTTTCTGAATCAGTAAAGTTGTGATTTCTCGCAGAAACTTCAATCACAGACACATGCCAACGGCTATTAAAACCGCGTTTTTAGGGTTTCGTACACAAATGATGTCATCAGTGCTGTATTACTGAACCTACGCTGTGTATGGCCTACTTTTTATCTTTGAACCGTAATTATGATAATATCTACTTTTTATGAAATTTTCAGCCGGTTGATATTTCACAGAAGTAATGTTACGGCGAATTAATAAAGAAATAAACATATCAAAAAGAAAAATTGAGGATGCCCGTACAACAAACGTTTCTTTACATATTATTTTCAATGCTCTAGTGTGAAAACGGTATACAACTAACTATACGTACGTACAAACAACAAAGTTGGCATGACATATATAGTACAAACTCTAAAGTAAAACAACAAATAATAAAAACTAGCCAAGAGCGAGTCGGGTAACAAATTTCTGTTCGTAGGGTAACACAATAACTTCAAGATCAACTTTACTTATACACCAATTGCCGATGATGGCGCTGTAATAGCTTTATTGTATTTTGTGCGGAACTCTAGGTGCGTGAGACCGACTCGCACTTGGCAGTTTATTTACTTTACTGTAGTGTACATTTGTACAGTGACTCCGCTATGACCACAGGTCGACAGGCGAAAACGGTGCATTTTGAATTGTTGCTAGGTTGTTCTCGCCATCTTCACCTTGTCACCTTCTTCCCCATCAGCTACGGATTTTTCGAGCGATGTGGCCTTCCCGTTGCCACTACACAGTCTATACATTGGATGAGCGCAATTAAGTGCTCTAGACACTCCTGACTGCTTAAATCATCTGTAAATGTGTCTAGAGACTGATGATGATGATGAATGCCAGAAATACAATAGTTCGTACATCTGTGGTACCAACTGTGTGTGTGGTACTGCGTTATGTTTGCTTATTATAAACTCATCTGTGCCATGAAGCTTCGTTTCGTTACGCCACGATTGTAATTTCCATCATAATAGCTTTGTAACTCTTATAGTCTGTCTAAATCTCAGATCAGACAAACAACGGAGATATGCCTCAGTCCAATTATCATTTATGTTCAAATGTATCCGTGTTTCACCATTTTTTTTCATCATGCCTACCGCTAAACGGCTTAAAGCAAAAACTGTAAGTAATACGATTTCGTATATCTAAGTACTCATAAATTTTTCATGTAAGTACACTGAAACTTGCAGCGACACAAATTAACTTCTAATAGTCCACATCTAGTCTACATGCAAAAAAAAGGACGGCTAGGTCGTCTGTAGGGTGAGCTCGACTAAAGGCATCAAGCTTAATATAAGCTACATATATCCACCAGAACGGTGCGAAAAAGATGACGGGCGGGCGTGGAAATAATCGACCAATAGGAGGCGAGGCGAGACGGAATGAAGCGATCCCATTGGTCGATTTTTTCCTCGCTCATCGTTCTCGCACATCTGTTATACAGCCTTTGGCCAGTTGCGTTTGCACTGGTCACGCATTACCATATCTCCCTTGCTTATCTGATCTGAGGTCTGACCATACGAATAATGGTTGTAACATTTTGGAAGGTACCGTTCGTACAAGTGTTGTGGTATTTTGTTTTTGTGTGTTAATTGCGGTTTACATGAAAGTTATACACAATACGGCGCAATAGTTACGCATCTTGCGAAGTTGAGATATGAGTTTGGACATGGATGTAACGTACTTAAGATAGTTTGGATAACATCATTTAGCCTATGATGCTAATCAAAATTAAGTCATACATACGTATTGAGTTACTTATCAAAGAGTTCTCAAATTGTCAAAAAAATTCGTCACTTAAAAATAAACCTTTCCTTTCAGACCGACCTAAAAAAATGGTCGTTCAAAGAGATAGCGTTCGCAGCAGAGATGAACCGGCATGAAGACTCCGATTCAGGAGAAGTCGCCTACAAGCTCTGTGGAGAAGACCCCGACACCAAGGCGAAATGTATTGGAGAGTTGCGGGCTATGCTATACGGTTAGATTCTTCTTTTTAGTATTTTTTTTTCATCAGTTGTTGTGGCTCGCTTCACAATCTGTCGCCAATCTCTATTGACACCATTCTCTATTGACGCCATTCTCCATTGACGCCATTATCTATTGACGCCATTCTTTGTTGACGCCTTTCTCAGTTGGCAGCGCTCCCAGCATGCTGGCGACATTACCACGCTGAATGGCAATGCTTAGTTAGTTAATTAGTTCGTTATTTTTTTGCTTTAACAAGTAAAGCTGATGTAAAGCGTGTTACAAGGGTGTTTTTTTTCTTTTTATGTAGAATAGATCTACGTTTGGCCATCTACTCGCCTGATGGTAAGCAATGGTGTGGCCGAGGATGAAACACGTTGATGTAGACGAAAACCATTTACTCTAGCCTTGAAGATGCCTAGATTGTAGTTCTGGGGATTCTTGGGCATTTACTGAAAATGTACCTACCCCTTTTGTGACATGAACTTTCGGAAGATAGGAAAGAGATGCGTCTTTTGATATCGAAGGCGAAGACATTTTAGGTCGCTTCGTGAGAATAGTAAATAAGTAGTAACTGAAAATCAATTGTTACAAATAGGTGTAGATTGTCTGAAAGACATCTCCCTTAGTAATAAGACCGCCTGTGCTTCTGTTTTATGTTTTTTTTTTGTAATATCCTTCCAGTGGTGTCAATAAACTATAAACTTATGTTTTTCAGAGAGAGGGGAATGCCACCCGCCACGGACAGACGATGCATTTCTGATGCGGTTCCTGAGAGCTAGGAAGTCCATACCTGCTCGAGCACATAGACTGGTAAGACATATCACAAACAAGTGACACAGACGTGAGCTTAGAAAAATATTCATATAGTTTAAAAAACGTAAAAATATGCTAAAAAGACTTTTTTAAACCAATTAAATAAATCCAAACTCGAGGTGTTTGCTAGTGTGGAGACCACGAACCGGAAGACACAGCGTAGGTAGGCCTCCCACTAGATGGATCGACGACATCGTGAGAGTCACGGGCATCCAGTGGATGCAGATGGCAGGATGTCGCATAGTGTGGACGGAGTTTCTACTTCCAGCAGCGGACATCTAATGGTCAATGATGAAGATAATGATCGTTCAACTCGCGAAAGTTTAAAAATTACTATGATGACTGTTGTTTAAAAAAAATGGCTAATAGTAAGTCTTTGTTACAGCTTGTGCGGTATTGTAAGTTCAGGGATGATAACCCCCACTTATGGCGGGAACTCGACTGGTTCGGCCTCACTCGACTCGGCAAGATCTTCGAAGGAGTGCTGTACGACAGGCCTGATGTTGGAAGACTCATTATTTGCAGACTTGGTGAGTTTTCTCCCTTGCTGAGCTTTTGCACTTATAATATTAATGTGATTCTACTATCATCATCATCATTTCAGCCATAGGACGTCCACTGCTGGACATAGGCCTCCCCCATCGATTTCCAAAAGGGCCGGTTGTAAGCAGCCTCCATCCAGCGTTTTCCTGCGGTCTCTTTTAGGTCGTCTGTCCATCTTGTGGGTGGACGTCCTACGCTGCGCTTACCGGTCCGTGGTCTCCTTTCGAGAACCTTTCGGCCCCATCGACCATCTGTTCTGCGTGCTATGTGCCCTGCCCACAATAGTAGAATCACAATATTAATGTGATTCTACTATGTCGATTACAAAATACAATGCCAAAGGAAACCCTTCAAACAATCTCAACCCTTATTGTCTTTTTTCCAGGTCTCTGGGACCCCGATAAGCTCCCTGTGGAAGATCTAATCCGCGGCTGCCTGATCCTTCTAGAGATCGGCATTATGCAGCCGAAGCTCCAGATCCTCGGTGGAACAGCACTGCTGGACTGTGAGGGCATCACCATGCGCCACATACGAGCCTTCTCCCCTACTATTGCTGCACAAAGTATGAATGTTATGGGGGTAGGTGGATTCAAACGTTACTTTTGAATGTCAACAACAATTGTGACAATTGGTGACAATTTGTATTCCTGTCTCTCACTTCTCTCCCTCACTTTTTGTTGTCAGCCTCGGTTACACTCATAGATATAGGATGTCAAAAAAAATTAGGTTTTGTGGTTACACTCACATAAAAAACATATTATTTTTGTTTATTTTAGAACGCTTGTCAAGGCATTTTTGTAAGTAATTTGTTATAGCCAGTTGCACCCATATAAACAAAACGTCAATCAGTCGAAATCAGTTAGCAACGGTGACGCGGTGTTGGACACGCGTTGATCTAAATAAGAATGTTCAATCAAGGTTCTGTCATAATGCCTGGCAACAGATTTTCCTTCTATTTACTTCTCTTTTCTGTGGTTACACTATAACCGAAAATTATGAAGTGTCCGCAATGATCATAATGATGATAAATATCAATATAAAAACCGACTTCATAAAAATGACAGAACTGAAACAAATTAAAATGGGACCACACGGGAAGCACCAGCTTTCAAATAAAAAAAGAATCATCAAAAACGGTTCACCCAGTCAAAAGGTCTGAGGTAAAAACATTTTTTACTCGGCTTGAGTGCATCCTTCTTTTTGGAAGTCGGTAAAAAATAATAGGAATTGTAACTGGGGCCTTATGGTGAAGTCTGGTGGCAATGTTCATCGCGTGCTATCCTTCTCGCGCCTACTTACTCGAAGCATGAGACGAAACCCATCGCACTAGACTTCCGCGATAAAATGGTCAGCAATTTGTAGAAGAGAAGAAAAAGGTAAAGATTTCTTGTTATTTTGTTTTAGTACGCGTTTCCTGTTCATCAGCGTGGGGTCCACATAGTGAACATTTCTCGGTTCTTCGAAGCTTTGTTCCCTATATTCAAGAGGTTCGCTCCCGCTGACGACCTTTGGCAAAAAGTGTACTTTCATGGATATGACTTTACTTCTTTGCATCGGTAAGACATTAAACTTCTATGTAACCGACTTTAATACAAAGAGGAGATTCTCAATTTCAATCCTAAACTGTCCATAGAATTTAACTTATTCATGGTATTAAATAAATTATAAAAAAATATCTAATTCCTACAAAAGTAAGCATGAAATGAAATGAAATTCTTAACATCGTTTATGCACCCTGATGTTGAAATTTTCTTCACGCACCATTTCATTGAAGAAGTCGGCATTTTTAGTAATATTGTTGATTTTTTCCGGAGCATGTTCACTGTCTAAACAAAAACACGAACTGAAAGACGTGCACATTTTGTGCCATGATAAATATAGGTATTATTTTCCAGAGGAAGGGACAAGTATGTAAGGGGAGATTATGCCGCAATACAAGTATATAAATAATTTATTATGCACAACTTACAAAACAGAAAATTAACGAAAACTTAAAGTACTAACTAAAAACTAAAACTTACTAAAATAACTATATAAAAACTTAAACTAAAAGACCATTACTAGAGGGAAAGGTCCCAAGAATGCTGGCGGCATTGCCACGTTGAATGGCAATGCTCAATTTCTGTCCAAAATAGAAGCCAGCATTCTGAACACCCGACGCCTCCACCAATCGCCTGGCCAAGTCCCGATAATACAGTCCTAAAGCAGCCGGCCCCCACGGACCCATCGTCTCCACCCCAAACGGAGCAAACATGTGCACCCGGTCAAGCTGTGCATATTTGCGCCGTATGAGGTTTTAGGCTACAAGTTTTCGATACAAGTTATGATTTAAAAAAAACGTATTATCTGTCAAGTGGTTATATCAGGGCTATAACAGACGTATCGAACCATGAACCGACGTCTAACCAACGGGAGAGAAAGAGTGAGAACATTATTTCCCTCTTTTTCTCTCGTTGGTTGAGGTGGTTGACGTCAGCCATGCTGGCCCGTCTGTTACGGGTTTTATCGTCATTGCTAGATCAGCAGGGTCTTACTTGTGTAGCGGGAATTTTCTACAACTAAGCCAATTACTGGCTTTTTTGCGTCACCCGGCTGCAGCTAGTTCAGTCATCAGCAGGGCCTTTGAATCGCTGTATTCTCTTTACCAAGAGGAGTAATAAATCTCTATAATTTCAGATACATAGACCCCGAGTGCCTGCCGAAGAGATACGGTGGCCAACGCGACGAGGTGTCTCTAGCGATGTGGCTAACTAAAATCAAGCAGTATAAGAACAAACAGTTCGATTGTGACATGAGGACGCTAGGTTATGCCACGGATTAGGAAAATTGCCTTTGTTTCGGGTTCCTATTTCCATCGCAAAATGGAACCCATAAAGTTTCAGCGTGTTCATCTGTATGTCACGGACTTTGTACTCCGACTTACGACTTTGTCGAGTGTGAATGACCGTTTTCTATGGAACAACTGATTTTTGAAGTGAAAACTTCTTCAGGTGCGTTGAGCACTCTTTGGGTGAACAAAAATCATGGAACTCGCGTCATCGTCACGCTGTAACGTGTATTTTAAACAGCTCCATCTCTTGCGGAATAGGTGAATTACTACTTAAGTTTTCACTTCTGACGTGCAGTCCTATGACTGATGTGGTTTTTTTTACGATTTCAGGGTTGGTTCTGTTGTAAAAGTTGTTCGGAATGATATATATATATAGACCCCTTTCAGCTCAGTACACCCTTTTCGTGTAACCCAGTATAAGACCTATTGTATTGTTCTTAAACCTTGACAGTGGTTACATATTTGAGCCGTTTGGTGTCGAAATTTTGGGCTCTTGGACACAAAGATATCACCTCTATTTCAAAAATCTTTTTGTGTAGCGCGTGATCAAAATGCTGGCGTTTTCTGGCACTGGGTTATCTCTAGACCTTAAACGTTCTATAGACAATCCAAGTTTGTTATAAAAGATTAAGTAAAACACTCATTAATAATAATATAACTATGTCTAGACTCTAGCCTAAGTAGTTTAGGTATTTAGTTTTAGATAGGTTGTATTACGTATAAGTAGTAAAAATAAATGACAAGACTAAGGAACCCTACCATGAAAGTTTCACGACACGCATTTGATATTTTAATCATTTAAGTGCCGCCTTATGCATGCCTATATTGTACTGAATAATAAATACAGCTACATGTTGTGTAGGTATAGGCATGATGACTAATATTTTTTTATTACCTCATAAAAAAAGATCTAAGTTCAAGTATCAAAACTAGATGTAAGTTCCTATCAAAATACGATTTTGTAAATAAATATAATTTGTTTTTATTTATCACTCATTGAAAGACGCGTTCAAATCGCGAAAAAAATATTGCTAAGGAAGGCTAGGTAAAGTCGAAGAACATTTCATTACAGTTTTACAATACCAAAATACCTCCTAACTCCTAAATTGTATGGATCCTTGATTGTATATGATTGTATGAAAATAATTAGGTTAGGTCATCGACATTGGTTAGGTAGAGAAACTCCAGCCGCTGGCCCCATTAGAATGATACATAGTGAACGGTCTAGAATGCAATGCTCTATAACAGTGTATTTTATTGTAAATACATACTTACCCTGGATTACCTTGATCTAAGTTCCTGGTCATAGTCATAGAATTTTTTTGATAACAAAAATAAGTTATGTCATGGGAAAAAAACAATAAAATCATGTTTGTAGGTACAATCATAGTACCTACCACTATGCTTACAATTAAAATTATTAAAATGAAATGGAAATACATTAAAACAAACACAACAGAATAATATCCATAAGCAATACAAAATAATAATAATCAAATTAAGTGACTACTAAGTGATCTATGCCTATAGGTACATGGGTATACGTTGGCGTATAGGAGCGTTGGGCCAGGGTGGGGCAAGCGCCCCATGGCTGGCTGGCCCTGACATGACCTCTGGGGTGACCAGTTTTTTCGAATTTACTGCACTTCATATTCATTGGATGGATTTCCTTTCTTCCGTTATTATATTCTTAGTAAGTTTTCATAGAGCCTAAAATATGAATGTGCTGTAGAAACCTACTTTTGCTTTACCGCAAGTCCGACCTCACATGGAGTACTGCTCCCATCTTTGGAGCGGAGCACCCAAGTATAAGCTTGAGCCCACAGAGTCTGTGCTTGAGCCACTTGATGCATTACAGCGTAGAGCTGTAAGAATTATTGACAGCCGCTCAGCATGCGCAGAGACGTTTGGTCTCTTTGTGTCTTTTATCGCATTTACAACGGGAAATATTCTGTAGAATTGTTCGATCTTATGCCAGCATCGCAGTTATATCATCGTACCAGCCGCCACCGCTTGAAAGTTCATCCACAACCATTTTCACAATCCCGTGTACATCTCGTCTAGTGACATCTGTTGGAATTTGAGTAGACTACCATAAATAGTACCTACCTAATTTTTAAAGATAGTAGTTAACACGATACTGTGTAGATGGCAGTAAAATTATAACAAAGAGCAATCCTATCATATTCATAAAGTTGATGTACCACGCTGTATCTATATGTATGCAATTTTTTCTGCAACAATGAGAGCTGAAAGATCAGACAAACAAGGGAGATATGGTAAAACGTTTAAATCAGGCTTGATGCCTTTAGTCAAACCAAGGACGATATGATTAATCCTTGGACAAACTTATCCTGCTGACGACCTTGTCGACCTATTTTACTTGTGGATGCCGCTTCAAGTTTTCAGCTTTCACCGATTTCTCCGCCAGCAGCGATTAAAAAAAAAAAGTTTTTCTTCGTTAGGGTACTATACTACCAATTTGGTCCCATTGTCACCAAATCAGGATCTGATGATGGGATCCCAGGGAAATCGAGCGCAACTCTCAGATTTTATAGGCATTTATTACGTTATTCATATATTTTTAAGTCGGTTGTTTAAATTATAATTATTCGAAATATGTTAAGTAAAATACGTGAGAGTCAGTACTTTATCCATAGCTAAGGGGCCTTACCCCTAGCTCGATAAGTTGACCCGCATAGTGTTATATGCGGGGTGTTATTTGTCTAAACGGTACCATCAACTACGATAAGCGGTAGTTATTTGATAGCCGCCAAGCTTTGTTATTTTCACGCACACACGCATAGTAAAACGGATTTTCGTTCATTCAAGTTCACGCTTTTAAACGATGAGTTGGTTAATTTTAGGTACCTATCACAGGTACCTACTAAAAGATGGCTCGCAAAAGTGAAGCTAGGGGTAAGGCCCAAGGTCCTCACTAACTGGATAGTTACATTGGATCAGGTGTTCTGGAATCCAAGAACTCGAACAAAGGTTCTCAATCTTTTTTGGCCCTGTAATGTTATCTACGGGTTTTTGAGATATGCCCAATGGTAAGTATTCCGCTACTGTGTGCGTGTTACAAGAGGCAAATAATTAAAATCTACCCCTGCAGGGTATATATGCGTGGCCCAAAAGGAAGGTTTTAATCACTTTGGGAATGACTAAGGTAGAGTATGGAAAATAGAAATATAATAATCTTCTTACCTTTGAGTACATACGAGTACTTTGGTAGTATTCAGAGTTTGAGTACTTTGAGTGTTAAGGTTGCCTGGAAAAGATCGCTTATAGCGATAAGGCCGCCAATTGTTTCACTAGTTTATAAGTTGTTTTTATGTTACCTACTATGTACGTATGTAATTTTTGGTGTGAACAATAAAGAGTTTTCTATCTTTCTATCTATCTATCTACATATACTCGTCACATATATTAGTAGGTAGTTATTGGGCACGCTGTACCACTTGGTCGCTGTTACAACTTCAGGTCGTATGCTCGAGGGATATCGACTGCGTTGCTCCACCTTCAGCTATCGCTTCAGGTGGAGTTCAACGCGGTCGATATCCCTCGAGCATACAACCTGAAGTTGTAACAGCGGGCCAAGTGGTACAGCGTGCCCAATCACAATGTAAAATTGAGTCAAGATAGACATTTAGATAATTATATCACTCACCTAGTCGATGGTGTAATTTATAACTTCACATTTGAATACAAAGTCACTTTCACACCACTTACTACTCTTTATAGCGATGGTGAGATATAATAACGTAACATAATGTGTATGAAAAATTGTGAATAAGAAAAAAAACTAGATAAAGTTATAATTTTATAGGTACTGTTCAGATCAGAATAGATTTATTGTACCTAAGTGGTTTGCTATTACTTCTCAAAGTCTCTGCGTACTGATTTTCATCGGCAGAGATAACACAGGAGTATCAGGAAATGTGCACCAATTTCAGTGTGCGTACTAATGATCATCCCCACAAGAAATTGGTACAAGTTCTGCAAAAGTGACTGCGTACTAATTTTCATCCCCAGTCGCTAGATAGCAGTAATTTCCACTCCACATACTACATAGAAAATGTGCTCGATTTCAGTGTGCGTACCTATGATCGTCCCCACAAGAAATTGGCACATGTTCTGTAATAATGACTGCGTACTAATTTTCATCTGCAGTCAGGAAGTAAATAGCGAAACCAAGGTAACTTTAAACTCTAAACTTGAAGCTAAACGATATATACCCACTAAAATTAACACCATCAATTAAATTTAATTATTTATGTCACCATCGCATAGCACTACACAAGTTCACAGTAGAAAAATAACTAAAATGTAGCTAACGTGATATGTGTGTGTATACGCGGAGAAATTAAGTAGTTGACATAGACATATAGTACAGGAGCCCGAAGCTATTCAAATAACAATAAAGGTTACCGGTTATCTATGTGAAATTGGTCTAAATAACACCATTTTAAATATTGAAATCCAAGTCTCAAAGATCGTAAACCCGCCGTAACCATATACAGTGATAAAACAAAGATCTCAAAATGTGTTAATTATTTAATTTTCGAGGTCTTTGTTCAATTACCATAAGAAAGAGTAAGACTTTGGAAAGTTGTTATATACAGACATTAATATCATTTGAAGTCAGGGTATAAATTATTATTTAATCATTTACATTTAAGAGTACCAGTTCAAACTGAAACAGCTGACATTGCGGATTATGATTTGTAAGATTTGGGTTTTAGTATCTACTATGATGTAATTTAAACCAATTTCACAAAGATAACCTACTAACCTTTATTGTTATTTGAATGGCTGCGGGCTCCTGTACTAATATAACTTTATGCTTTATCTGCAAGTTTTATTACATATTCTGTGCCTTAGCAAGTAGTGGGAACGTTGTAAATTGATATTACTTGACCTCATTTCTGAATTAGGGTTCACCTATTATTTTTGTGATTTTTGAAAACGATTTTGCAAATTAAGAAAATATTAGAAGGATGGATTTGCATGAATTTTCGCTTGTCTAACAAAATTCATCTAATGTATATTTTGTTTTAATTTTTCACATCTACCTATATTTCATAAGTACTAAATTAAGAGGTACCAATTACATTGTTATTGAGAAATAAAAGACAAGTAGACATACAAGATTTATAGAAAGTCTCGCTGGGATACAATCCGGGTACTATGGGTATCATTTGTTTATGATTCCTGACTTATGTCTAAATAATCGAGAAAATCGTGAGCGAAACCGCGGGTGAAACTAGTTAATAGGTTATATTAAGCAGGTGTAGCAGTGACGTCAATTCCTACCTTTAAATGTGTGTGCTGTATGCACGTCAGCATTTTCATGTAAAACTAATACGTAAATACTATGTGTTTTACAACACGTGGGAATGCCTAAGTCATCAATTTTCCTACCTAAAGCCTCGTAAATGCGGAAGTCTACAATTTCAAATCGATGCATGTATGATTATGATGTAAGTAATTAATTGCTTTTAAATTAGTAGTCATTGATTTGTTATTCTTGTCATATAATATGTGACTTAAGCTCTTTTGTTAAATTATATCATTTTATACGATTTTACGTATAAAACTCGAACCTGAAGGAATTGTTTCATACTGAATTCTGTCTTCGACGTGGACGTCAGCAACTTCAGCTTCACCAGCATCCTGAGCTTCTTCATCATCATCAGAAGTACCCTGAGTGACCTCGAGTGAATTTAAATTCATCATGTAAGTGAGTAACTTACCTTACTCTTAATTTTTGATATAATTGTGTTGTCTTGAGTAAGCTGATTCTTGAATATTTAGTACTTACATAATGTTTCAGTCATTTACATAAGTTTCAGTACTTTTAATTTATCATGAATTAAATAACTGCGCTCGACGCTTGTCATGTTTGACCCCATATATTTCATGTTAGTAGTAATTATAAAGTTTGTTATCAAAGTTTTTTTTTCAGGTCTGACTCAGAATCAGAAGCAGTACCCATCATCATCCCAGCAGCGCAGAAAAACAAGAGAGGAAAGAAATCTGCAGAAACGACTGCCAGTATCGGGAAGAAAAGAAAAGGAGACAAAATTACTCAGAGGTATTTTTCTTTTGTTAGATACTTATTTATTTTAATTTTAAATACTTACATTAAGTTTTTATTTGTACTGTCTTTATTTTATTACTAGCCGGCCGCCCCGGCTTCGCACGGGTCTAGCTCGGCTTTAGGCCTCGCTACAAAATATAATATGCTCTATGTCACCCGGAGATAGTGTAGCTCCCCAACAGTGAAAGAATTTATAAAATCGGTTCAGTAGTTTCGAAGCTTTTTTCAATGCAAACAAACAATCAAATCTTTCCTCTTTATAATATTAGTATAGATTTATTATGTCAGTATAAACAAGTGTCAACTAGTAATTCTTTAACTTTGTGATTTATTGTAGGTATGGTGGTAACCTTATAAACTATGGGTTTACTTGTTTAGAGTTATAACATCCATTAAAATTTTATTAATTGTTACAGCCTACGTGGAAAATCCCAACGCACGGACATTTTCGGACTAGAAGAAGCCCTCGAAGAGACACCACAACCCAAAAAATCAACCATCACCACCAGCAGCTTCGTCAACCGCGTGGCTAACGGCTCACAGCGACGAGTCGCAGACATTAAGGGTGATTATTTCATAGACCTAAAAATTTATGACTCTGAAGATGCTGATTCCACTGCTCCAGAGGAGCGGTGGAAAAAAGCATTGGTAAGAGCCAAACTCAAAATTGAACCAGACTCGTCGCAGTGGAGTAAGCTCCAGAGCTTTGTGAGGGACGCTCACAAGCTTTTTGAAGCTTGTGATCCAACATTTTATTCAGATAGTGTTTATTTCAAGGACAAGTAGTAGGATTGATTTGGAGTGTCCTATAATAAGAAAGGTCTATCATTTTGTCATTAAATATATTTTTATGTTGTGTTCTTTTTGTCACTAGATTTTACGCGGTATAATTAAGTATACTAGAAATAATTTGTGTTTTCGAATAATTTAGATAGCTTTAGGTGGCCTTATTATTAAGAAAATAAATATTATAAAACAATATACTAGTATTGAATATAATTTCCACCTTTTAGGGAGTAAATAAATTTGAAATGCCATATTGCAAAAAATAATTATAATGGTTGTCATACACTGAGCTATAATAATATTCAAATATAACATACTTTCCGCACAATCTTTCTTATATTTTCTATTGAGGTATACTAACAGACAAGATAATTAATATTTAGATTTTTACACTTCTGAATATTTTGAACTAAAAATATAAAATATACATTATAGCTCAGTGTGTTATGTGCTTAATAGACGTTGCGAATAAGGCATGGTCGACTTATTTCAACTTCATTTACTTTTTACAATTGAGTGAACTTCAAACTAGATTTTATTCCTGTCGCAAATCATTTAGATACGTATAACTAGCACTAATAATAATTAAATAAACGGTTAACATACTAAATTACTTGTATTGAACAAAGTTTCTATAGGATATTGGGAAGTTTCTATAGGGAATTGTTAGAAATTTAAAATGCCATTCTGCAAAACGTGTAACGTTGACGTTGAAAAAAAATGTTGGTTAGGTCATACACGTAGTACTAAACATAAGAACCGTACATTTTTACCGATGTGTGATGGTATAGACATTATTGAGTCAGCATTTCGCAATCGCATAGCGAGTTATAGAGTCAAAGTATCAGATGATAAGGAAGGAATTTGTGTACCCACTTTCTTTAATGCTATTCGCACAAAGATTAATTTGCTTCTTGATCAATCACTTCAAACTCACACTTGCATTAAAGTGAATTTTGAATTGTTTTCTATGTTTCTTATGTTTAAAAATGATACACAGGAAATTAAATCTTTTTCAACCCCTAATTTTACACTTCATCTAAACTATGATTTCAATAACTTGTACACAAACATTTTAAACAGTATCATGAAAAAAATAGAAGAATTCCAAGAGAGAGACAGTGGGTGGACATTTTTAAACAATTGTCATCTGGAAATAAATATTTGTAAATATGAACCACTGCGAGGTTCAAACTTCATAAATTTACCAAAATTCATACAAAACAAAAAAGCGTGTTTAAACATTAAAAACAACGATGATTACTGTTTTTTGTGGTGTGTTATCGCTGCGCTTTACCCCGCAACCGAACACCCAGACCGGGTTACTTCGTATCCTTGTTTTCAAGACAAACTAAATATCAAAGATTTATCATTCCCTATGACTTTATCAGATATTTCTGTTTTTGAAAAAAATAATCCTGACTTGAGTATCTACGTTTATGGTTTAAGAGATAGTAAAGTTATAACCGGGCCTTTGTATAAATCAGAATCTAAGAGTTACAAACACCGAATTCATCTATTGTTCCTTGAAAATAACACGTCGTCACATTTTTGTTTAGTAAAAGATTTACCTCGTCTGGTGAGAAATCAATTAACAAGACATCATGGAAAGTTACATTGTTGCGAAAATTGTTTATTATTCTTTTCTTCAAATGAAGAGCTCGACCATCATGTTTGTGGGGGTATCGTTACTATTTTACCTGAAAAGGGGTCAGTAATACAGTTTAAAAACTATAATCGCAAGCAAGATGTTCCATTCGTCATTTACGCTGACTTTGAAACAATGTTACGTCCTGTACAAGGTTGTGAACTTGATCCCAAAATATCCAGCACATCTGATCGACATCATCACGTACCTGTCGCTTTTGCATATAATATTGTTTGCGTGCTCGATGAATCATATAACCGGTTCGTAAGCTATCGCGGGGAAGATTGTGTTACAAAATTCATAACTTCACTACTTGATGACGTACATAAAATTCATAAGATCCTTGGCAAAAAGACTCCAATAATATTTAACCAGCATGATGAAAAAGTATTTAATGAATCGATTCGTTGTCACATTTGTGGGCATTTAACGTGGGGTTGCAAAGTTCGCGATCATTGTCATTTAACTGGAAAATTCCGGGGTGCTGCACATGAGATGTGTAATCTAAATTACAAGCTACCAAAATTTATCCCAATTTTTTTTCATAACTTGTCCGGTTATGATTGTCACTTATTTATAAAAGAATTAGGAGAATTACCGGGTTCAATTAAAGTCATACCAAAGACAAAAGAAAATTATATTTCTTTTACTAAATATGTGGAAGTTGCCCTAGATGAATACCTGCAGCTACGTTTCGTAGATTCGTTCAAATTTTTGAGCACAAGTCTAGACAAGCTATCTCAAACACTAAACTGCAACGATTTAGTGCATATGCATAGACATTTTCCGGACAAAAGCCAATTCGAGTTACTGACTCGGAAAGGGGTTTACCCTTATGAGTATATGACGAAATGGGAATGCTATACGGAACCAGCTTTACCCCCACGGGAAAAGTTTTATAGTTCTTTAAACGATACAAATATATCTGACGCTGATTACTACCATGCCCAGCTAGTTTGGTCGCAGTTCAACATCGAGAATTTAGGTCAATACACAGACTTATATGTTAAAACAGATGTTTTACTATTGACAGACACTTTTGAAAAGTTTCGTAGGACAAGTAAGATGCATTATCAGTTAGATCCAGCCGCCTACTTGACTCTCCCTTCTCTATCATTCGATAGTTTTTTATTAGGTTCTTCCGTCCAGTTAGAGCTAATCAATGACTTAGCAATATTACGTATGATACAAAAAGGAATTCGCGGAGGTGTGTGTATGTGTACGCACCGCTATGCAAAATCTAACAACAAATATATGTCTAACTATGACCCAAATCAAGAGGATTCATTTTTAGTATATCTCGATTGTAATAATCTGTATGGGTACAGCATGTGTCAGTCACTTCCGCTGTCAAACTTTAGGTTTTTAAGCCAACAAGAAATCAATACTTTGGATGTAATGAAAGTATTAGACAATGCTGATGAAGGTTACATTTTGGAAGTAGATTTGGCATATCCGGATATCTTGCATTTATCGCATAACGATTTGCCGTTCTGTGGGGAAAAATGTATACCCCCACACGGAAAATGTATGAAACTCGTTCCAAATTTGTACAACAAGTACGAGTACGTAATTCATTATGTCAATCTTAAGAAATGCCTAGAACACGGTCTGGAATTGCGGAAAATACATCGAGTGATCGCATTCAATCAAAGTTCTTATCTGAAAAGATACATTGAGGTTAACACAGTACTTCGTCAAAAAGCTGAATCCGTGTTTGAACAAGATTTTTTCAAACTTTTAAATAATAGTGTTTTTGGTAAATCTTTTGAAAACACAGAATCAAGAGTCAAAGTGCATCTTGTAAATCAATGGAACGATAAAAACAATGTTACTAAAAAAAGAACAAGCGCTGATAAATTGGTTAGTAGTCCATACTTTCATAGTGCATCAGTTTTTTCTGATAATTTAGTAGCAGTTCAAATGAAATCTGATCGAGTAATTCTTGATAAACCAATTTACATTGGATTTTCAGTCTTGGAATTGTCTAAAGCACACATGTACAACTTCCACTATAATGTCATCAAACCAGTGTACAATGATTGTGTTCAATTATGCTACACAGACACCGACAGTTTTATATACTTCATAAAGACACCCGATTTTTATAAAGACATGAAAGACTCGTTCTTGAATTATTTTGACACAAGTAATTACGAACGTAAAAATCAATACAATTTACCGTTAATGAACAAAAAAATACCTGGTTTGTTTAAGGATGAAATGGGTGGAAGTATAATAACTGACTTTGTTGGGTTGCGGTCGAAATTATATTGCGTTAAAACTGAAAAACGTACAATAAAAAAAGCTAAAGGAGTAAAGACATGCGTGATTCGTAATTTTGACTTATCAGATTATCAAAACGTGAATTTTAATGAAAGCATTGTACGTAAAAAGAACTTATTGTTTAAATCGATAAAGCACCGAATATTTACTAAACAAGTAAATAAAATTGTTCTCTCCGGAAACGATGATAAGAGACGTGTTTCTAGTAATAGAATATCTACCCTGGCTTGGGGTAGCACTTATATTTTAAAGTCATGATTAAGTATGTTTTAATTATGACCTAAGTATTAGTAAATAAGTACCTTATTATTGTATCCTTCAATGATAATAGAATATGATGTACTTACTTAGTACTTATAGTTTGTAATGTTTGTTAAGATTAGTTTGTAATTTAGTATGATAGACGATAGAAATAAATGATGTCATGTAATTTTGACTTTTACTAACTCTACTTCCTTAACCAATCATACCAACTTTCCTAAGTAGGTAGGACATCAATTTTAGTAGGTGAATGTGAGGTCTATATAAAATGAGCAACAAGTTGAAACAAGTTTGATTGACAGAGATAAAATAGATAACCATTGTCGTAATTTAATAGGTAGGTATTATAGTTACGCTGCCTGGGTTGATATTTGATACGTAGTGAGGGAGCCGACAAGTTATATCCTGCTCTTTTCGATTGATGTCAGCATTATTTGTGTTAATTGCTATTGTAGTTTTGCACATTCATTAATTATAATCTAGACTGCAGGCAGGTCGCATGCAAAAATAATTTTTACAACTCTCTAAATAAATATTTAGTATTGATTTGCGTTCAACACTTGATTCTATAAAGGTGAGCGTTTTGTTTGATTTGGATAAATTTATTAATGTTCTTTAATGTCACTTATGGTGCATTTCTCTTATTTATCTCTATTTTTTTTTCAGATCAACATGTCAACTGTAAATGATGATTACTATTCCATGCCTTGCGCACAGGATCCATTAGCAGGCTGGGACTCGTTTGAGGCAGAACAGCGAACCAAACGCAAGCTCGAACTAGCTGAAGCTAAACTCGCTAAAGTTGAGGCTACTAAGAAGAAAAAAATGATGAAAAAAAGTAAGAAAGAGACGCTTTCTTATGTTATCAATAAATCTTCAGAGAGAGGATATAAAATGCTAAAAATTCAAGTATACGATTTCAACGAAGGGGAAAATACCTACAGTGAATCGGTAAGAGTGCAATACATCGTGACTCATCCAATAGATGAAGTGTTAGACTCAGTTCAAAGTGTTGTTAATAAAATTTCAAAACGATTAAGTAATGAGACTCTGTGAATTAATAAAATGTAAACATAAATAAAATAAAAATAAGTAAATTTTAAAGTAATTTTTAAGTTAGTTAAGTTTTTAAATTAATGTATATATCCTTATTTATATTTTTAAATAAACTACACAGGTAATAAATAAGATTTTTGTTTCATTTAAATAAAACAATTTATTTTTTAAACATACATTTATTGATCATTATTACATACAATTATAATTTTTATCATAATTGGTAACATTTGTCAAGATAGTATTAGGTTATAAAATTGATTAGAATAAATTAGGTTATTGTATAATAACATAATATATTGCAATAGATATCTATAGACCTCATCAATTATCAACACAATCATAACCACCAGATTCACTAGATTCACTTTCCTCTTTGTCATTTTCAAAATTATTGTTTATTACATTTTTGTGATTATTTTCACTGAAGTTTTCGAAAAATTTGAATACATTCATATAGTTATCAATAAACCATTTTTTAACTAAAATTACATTTTTTAATGCGCAATGTTTTTTATGATATACACAATTTAGAGAGTTTTTACCATTTTGATTATAAAGTTGTTCCAATAACAATAAATTAGGACATCCCTTTTCTCCAATGTCTATGATATCACAATTACTATTGCAAATATTTTGTAACCACTTAATCTTTTCCAAACCCTTAACGAAAACTTTTTTATTATTTAATAGAGTCCTGCTGACACGTTTAAATTCACTATAGTCGATGTAACCTTCGCTCCATAATATGCCACGATATCTTTCTAACCATGAAACTTGTTTCTTTTCCTTTTCTATGAGTCGAGAGAATGGGTAAGGTGGTTTCACTAAAAACACTTGGGTGTATTCTACCGTAGCCAAAGCCAATTCTTTGATGATAAAAAAGTTATTGGTATCTTTAAATCCTTGCAAATCCACTATAATGTATTCCGAATTCATGATAATTTCTTGACAGTGCTACTCAACGGTTTGTATTCAACGATGCAATCGTTTAGAATCAAACAAAATGCTGATGTGTTTTCTGGAAACTCAATGGCGGTTTCAAGTTCAATTCGCACGTCTATAGGTCCAGATTTAAGAGTTTCGTTTTGTCTCGAACAATCTATCACAAAAAGAGGCGCCCTAGACTTAAAGTCTTCGTAACTTAATAACGGTTCTGGCCGACGGTTGTAATACGACTGTTGAAATCTAGTGTAGCGTTCATATATAAGGGAATAGTTATCGTCAGCGAACCTGGTATTCAGATTTTCATATGGAAAATAGCAAGAGTTTAGAAAAACTCTTAAGTTTTCTATGTCACAATGGTCAAACTGAGACATGTCGGCATCGGCACGACGCATACGGTTTGTTTGAAATCCTACTATTACATATCGTGGTTTTTCTATTTGGGAAGAAGTTTTTACAGACCATGTATGTTTTCTAGTTTTTGGAAGAGCAGGATATTCATAAAGATCCCAATTTCTATAAACCATGCTGATAGAACGATCTTTTTCCAGGTATTTGAGTAAATTAATCCGTTCACGATCAGATACTTTCACATGGGGTACGCGCCAGTTTATGTTTTCTATTTCAACATTATGAACATATTCACCCGCTTCTAGTTTTATTGCATTGAGATTCGTGCTACTCCGAAGTAATATCAACTCATGCTTACAATTCATAATAATCTTATTATAATCTTCAGCAAAACCTAGTATTTTATTAAGAGGTATAGACACTGAAAAATTACCTGCTGCTTTATTTGTGGTACCATTCATATCCCACCCCCATAACTTCGACATCTTAGACTCGTTATCATTGATTGAAATTAGAGATTTCATAGTGGTAGTAATACCAGCATTTTTTATTTTATCTATTTCTACTCCATTTAACTCATATCGAATGTCTTGAAAGAAAAATAATACTGGGTTATTTGTAAAATGAACTTTGGCTACAGCAGCTTTTGTATCACGTTTAACTACATGTACAACGCCTTTTATGAATAGAGTACTTGCCGAAGGTAGTACGCATAGATCTTGTTGATTAATAGGTATTCGTATTTCGTCATTTTCTCGAAAGCTATTGACATATGGCTTATATGTATGATATTCTATGCTTTCAATAGAATTATCAACATGTATCGTATCTGTTATACTGAGCATACTCATTTTAATAATCCGATTAGTTTCAAAAACTTCTTATTTTCTTTAGTTAGTTTCACTCGAGGTCTTCTTTTGTTGATGACACGGTTTGAAATGTGTTTATTTAGTGTTTGTACTATGGTTTTATTGTGGTCAATCATTTTCTTCTGATGTGTAAGTATAGTTGTATATCTTCACCACGTAAGTTTACTAAATTATTCTTAGCATCCAATATTCTGACGGTAATTGAGCTGATATTATTCTGGTTAATTGGGAAATAAATAATGTTCTTGGGTATTTCAATAATTCTGTAACCAGGAGGTACGTTTGGAGGAAATTCGTGAATTATATGACTGGGTTTACCGTCCGTGTATGAACCGCTTATAATGTCACATTCGATTCTTAGCACGGTCGTCGAAAGAATGTTGACTGGATAAGAGGATTCATTTAATATATTCGCTTTTAAAGTTTCTTGGTTGAAACCAAATACTCGAGCTAGCAAAGGACTTTTTTCAAAATGTATATCTTTAGAACATATGATGGAAGTTTTTAACGTGTTGTTATTACAAATTAATTTAAAAGAACAGTCTTTCATGCTCTGTTCCAAGTAATCGTTTATATCACTCAGCTCATACGATCCTTCGGGTATTACAACGACTTCCTTATCACCATAATGTAATTTGTTATTGTTGCTATCGATGTTAGGTATAGAATTAAATGTTGAGAAGTATAGCAGACCGCATTCGTATTCGCCATTGAGCTCTAAGCCAGGTGAATAATTTATCGTAGACAGTGGACTGGAGCTTGATATGGATAGTGTAAAAGACATATTGATACTGACAACAACTTAACGATTCTTTAACTTAAATTAGATTTCCAGAAGTTCTTCAGATATTTTATGCATAAGTGTCCGCAATTTACAGAATCATAACTTTGATATTTCAGGTAATTATAATAAATTTCATGATTATTAAAATACCTCAGTAATTCTAGCGGAGGCTTTAAATCTCCAAAGCTGTCAAAATACTCACAATATTCATTATTTTTTACATAGGCTACCCAGTGAGTGCCAGGATTTTGATGATCATCTAGATTAATTATACCACATTCAATCCGCTTGGGTTTTTTTGGTAATCTATCTCTCATGTAGACACCTCTAAAATAAGGTATATTAGCACTATACGTCATTATATCAATGTCAGTCAGAGCGCGTTTGGGTAGCCTTGTATTTAGTTTTTTGGAGCTTTTAAAAACAAACCACTACCTTTTTTGTATGGTTTTAAATAGCATCCCTTTCCTAGTGCTATTGCTTCCATTGTTCTATTATGACGTTCAGATTCTTGTAGGTCAAGTTTTGCTGATTTATAATCATGCACAGCTTTTGCAACACCTGCAGCACCGCCAGTTAGAGCGCCCAACGCTGATAGAGCCGCAAATATTGGTATTAACGGTAATATACCTCCAGTTTTTGGTATAGGTATAACACGCGGTACGCGAACTCTATTTTTTGTAAATACTTTTTTAGCAACAGCATAAGCAATTTTAATGGCAGCTTCATTATTTTTTGGTTTTAATTTTTTCAGCGTTGTACTAATTTGAGTAGTTAAAGCCTTAAATTTTTTGACACCAGCACCTAATTTAAGTTTTGATTTCATAGCTTTATTTACTACCCAGGAAGCAATTTTTTCACCAGTACTGGCATCTTTAGATTTTAGTCGCCTTTTAGTCATGTTAATGAGTTCTATATCAGCTTTGTGACGATCACCTAAATTAGAATTATTTGAGTACGCAATGTCGTGTTGTTTACAAGCTTCGTCTAGTTCATTGACTCCTCTATCACCACGCAACATCCGTTTTTGCAATTTTGTACCGGGACCACAATAATTATATCCAGGTAAATGTAACTCAAACGGTAATTTATTTATCACTGTGTTAATGAGACCACCTCCTTCCATCGATGTTATCTTAATAATGTTTATTGTACGGTCTCAACCATTTTATATATAATGTTAAAGAAATGCATTTTTATTAATCCACGAGTTTTCACTTTCACTAAAACCTAACCATTTAACATATAGTTTATTACCTTTTTGTTTCAATACTTTTTCTACTAGGTATACGCCAGGACAATTAGTCTTTTGGAGTTCTTGTTTATAAAATGAACCTAATATTTTCTGATTATGTTGATCTTCTAAATGGTAAGTCACAGGCTCTGTTTCATTCACTTTAATAATTTTAAACAATTCAGTAGACCAATTTGGTGTGTAACCTTTTTGAAAACATCCTTTATATTTGCTAATGCGAACCTGATCTCCAACATTGAAAGTTTTTTTCTTTTTAGAAACAGTTTTTTGACTTTTTTGTATATTATTCAATACAGAAATTCTATTTGAGGTACAAACATTTTTTGGTTCTATTTTAATAGTTCGATGTATTGAGCTATTATACGTGTTGATTATTTCTTGTACAGGTTTACCTATCCACTTATAGTTTCCAGCTAAATTGAAATATTTGTAAAGTTTGTTTTTAATTGTTCTTATAAACCTCTCTACAATAGATGCTTTTTTGATAGAATGTGTAGAATAATGATTAATTTTAAATTTATTCATAATTTTTTTAAAAGCTTCGTTGTAAAATTCTGTTCCTAAATCAGTTTGCAAATTAATTGGAATCCTTCCTTCATTTATCACTTTTTCAAACGCGCTTGCTATTTCACACATTGATTTGCTTTTAACAGGAACAGCCCAACCAAATTTGGAGAAAGCATCAATTATAACTAAAATATATTTATAACCGGAATTGAATAAAGATATATTTTTAATATCAATTAAATCTGCTTGCCATAGGTCGTCAATATCTTTAATTACCACGGAGCGCCGCTTATAATTCCTTCTCGCTTGTTTGTGGATTTCGTTCACTATTCCTTCCTTGCTCATTTTTAGTTTCAAGTTTTCTTGGATATGCGGTTTGTTCACTTCGATTATGTCTGTTATTATTTTCAATTTTTATCCTTATTTCGACAAATTTTGCATCTATTTCTTGCTTTGTGTAGAAATGGTTCTTAATAATTTGTTCATCAAACTCTAAAGCAGATTGATTAATTATTTTTTCGTGTAAACGTAGACGTTTATGAACGTGATTTCCAAATTTGTCCACATTCATAGCAGCAGAGGTATTGATAGCTGAACAGTTGAAATGAATCTGTAGAAACTAATGAAATAATATTGTTTTTATTTAGCTAATAACACCACATTCGCGAAGTTCTTCGATTATTGATATTATTTCATTGTCTAAATTTGAATTTCCGGCATCGCGAGATGCTATTAATAGCTGTAATCTTTCGACTAATTCATTAGGATCATCCCAATAAATATAGTCTACTTTTGTTTTTACTTTCTTTAACACAGGCAATAATCCAGTGCCCTCTACTTCTTGATCATGACTTTCAGCACTCGTTGTACTTATTGCTCTGTCTTTTATATACTTGAAAAGTGGTTTTATGATGTATTTGTATTTGATACCCTTATTGGTTTTGATTGGCTTCTTTGGATCATAATCACGGCGATGTACATTTGTATCTATTAACATTTGTTTATAATTTTGCTTATCTTCTGCAGTTATTTTCGACATATTAGGTGTTCTTTTAAATAATAACTCGTACAACCCGAATGTTCGAGGATACTTTTGTCCCCCTACAGATATTTCAAAATCTTTAAGAACAAAAGTTGCAGATCCCATTTTAAGTTTTCCACGGTCTAATCTAACACCAAATGGAATTTCTTTAAATGCGGCATCTGCTAAGCTCCAAGACATATCATTCGAGTCTATGGACTTAAAAGATGAGGCACTTAGATTTTGATGATCAGTGTTTTTATCTCCAACATCTTCATTTTCGTCAGAACTTTCTGAGTTGACTTCACTTGATTGCGTGTCTAATGTGTGTACAACAGGTACATCAGACATTCTGTGTTTTTTGGTACCTTTATCAGACTCACTGAAATCCTGGTACTGAACATTTTTCAACCGTTTAGGTGTCCTTTCAGTCTTACTTTCATCTGATGATACTCTATTTGCAATTAATTTATTAAGAGGTTCCGTTATTGGTTTTAACGCAGTTTCAATAACCAAATCACTGTTTAATTTTAAATGTTTCATCAACTGAACTTTTTTTTTTACGGCATCTGCTGATTTAACAATTTGTTGTTTTAATGATTTTTCTGAATTATACATAATATATATTTTACTGTTATGCGACCTGTTCTTTCCGATGATGCATTAATGAATGAATTTGATATTATTGTTAATGCCGTTATATATTATTTCTATCAAACTAGCTAATGGAAAACAACAAACGTATCAAATTTTTTCCTATAAGCACCTTTATTTTTTTCACAATCCTTATTTATTACTAAATAATTAAATGGGATACTCCAGATTTCTTTACACATTTCACGAAACTGATTCCAAGACATATCTGTATTGACGTGCTCATCGTAAACATGTTTAAGATTAATATCATCTTGTCTAAATAGAACAATCATATTAGCGTTGTCCCTGATTAATTGTTTTGGTATCTTGCTATATGTTTGGTTTAAATAAAAACAATCAATATTTTTATGTCTCCCTGTAGCAAAATAATCTCGAATATTATTCTGTTTTTCGCAAGCTACATCATCAAATATAAACACTGAATCAGGTTTTGCATCTGCTGTACTCAATATTTCATCATTTTCTTTATACTTATATAAATTTACGGCTGGTACCATTTTCAGAACATTATCGAAAAACATATACATCGGTTGAAATAAAGTTTTGGAGAATATATATACATTTAAGTATTTTAATCCGTGCTCATGTAAAAGGAGCCCAATCATTAAATTGGTTTTTCCACAGTTTGACGGACCGCAAATTAAGCAGCGAATCGTATTTGGTAGAAGTTCACTATGTCTGTGTTTGTTCTTTTCTGACGGTAAAACACATAATCTGTTTAAATTTAATGTGAAAGGCTGTTTAATAAATAACATGTTTAAGTTCCTTGACTATTAGAATAGAAATGAAAGATTAGAAAAAAAATGCATCATTTATACTTTTGATGAAAAAAGCTTTATTGAACACAATACTGTCGCTTATTTAGTACGTTTCATGTAGGTGTTAAAGCGACTTTGTATTCAAATGTGAAGTTATAAATTACACCATCAACTAGGTGAGTGATATAATTATCTAAATGTCTATCTTGACTCAATTTTACATTGTGATTGGGCACGCTGTACCACTTGGCCCGCTGTTACAACTTCAGGTTGTATGCTCGAGGGATATCGACCGCGTTGAACTCCACCTGAAGCGATAGCTGAAGGTGGAGCAACGCAGTCGATATCCCTCGAGCATACGACCTGAATTTGTAACAGCGACCAAGTGGTACAGCGTGCCCAATAACTACCTACTTATATTGCTACATATACATACATACGAGTATATTGCTTACTCGTCCTTGAGTAATGGGTATTAGTAAGCCACTACCTGTCTCCGCAAGAGGTTATCAAACCTATAACATACAATATGTAACAGTAGATAACATTCAAACAAACTGGTAACCACTGGGTAAGCTAGATCACAGAAGAGAGACGTAAAAAAAATCTTTTCTGTGGGCTAGATCGTCGTTATTCGTTACGTACATAGGCCCGACAAATTTTAATATAATCAATCCAGTCGTTTAGTGGTGAACAAACAAACAGACAGAACAGAGACATTATCTCATATATTATATGTATTTATTTTAGGGTAGAGTTACTTTCCTTTCCAATTTATATTATTAGTGTAGAGTAATTAAGAATTTATAAAATTAGTGCGATGTGGTGATAACTGGCTATTTCCTTTTCTATGGTAATTCTGCTGCCTGTTAAAGTCTGTTTTTCCCGATATACCTACTTTTAAGTTTTTGAGTGCATCGGTTACTTCTAGACATGTAGGGTTATTCGGGACGATGGTACAACACCGAAGGTGGGTCATTTCATCATCATGATCAACTTTTACGGTGGGACTAAACATGGAATCCGAGTTAACTCCACACTAATATTATAAATGCGAAAGTAGGTAACTATACAGTTATATTTCAAAAAATTATATTATAAATTAGAAAATATGTAACTTTACACTAATATTATAAATGCTCAAGTAAGTAACTATCAATCTGTCATCGTAGTCTATTTTTTTTGCACACACGGTCATCTGACCCCAAACTAAGCAAAGCTTGTAATATGGCTGCCAGAGATTGATATACGTACATATATATATATTTAAATATATACTTAAATAGATATTAACACCCAGACATAGAACAAACACAAATGTTTGCCCTAGATGATGGGAATCGAACCCACGCCCTCAAGCGCAGTAGGTAGGTTCACTACTAACTGAGCCACCGGGGTAGTCTTCTTTTACTTTTTCTGCTGTTCTTCCTCGCCTGAAGTAGTACTAAAATTTCTTTTGTACTAATGTGTCGTTTTGAAACAAATTAGATCGAATTTAAACTGTTATTGAAATAGGGATACATGTACTAGAAGTGGCATAAAATTTATGCTAATGATAATATAATTATCTTGTCAAAGGGTCGAGTTTAGAGAATCTCTTGACCGCAGCATTGGGCCTATTGTACATTTTTATACTAGCTTCCTGTGCAAAGACATTTATAACTATGGATATCGCATTAGCGCACAAAAAAACTCGGAAAAAATATAATAAAACCTAACGAATTATTAAGGTTATCTGTGATTTTAGTCTATATCTGTTGTTTGCGAAATCTATTTACTTAAATGCGAAATAACTTACCACTTACTCACTCACTCACCATCACGAAATCTCTAAAATGACGCCCTACGAAGCTGAAATTTGGCATGTAGATTCCTTATGGGTCGTGGTCCACTAAGAGAGAATTGTGCGAAAAGGCCAAATTAAAGGGACAAATAAATATTGCAGTAAGATTTTCCGAAAAGGGTAGATTAAAAAGGTGAAAATTTTGAGTAGTTGTGTTGAAAGTTATGCAACTACGAGGCTGTAACTTGGTAAGTATAGCTTCCTTATGAGACGTAGACGTTCACTTAGATATTATTTTGCGTAAGAGTAAAAAAAATAAGGGGGCCAAAAATAAGATTAAACGTTTATAATGTGAAAATCTACGCGTACGAAGCCGCGAACAACAGCTAGTTGGACATAAAAGGGAAATTACACTCTCTGACTGACTCATGGCCTACTTGACCTACGAAGCTGAAATTTATCAAGTAGAATCCATTTGGGGTATAGAGGTCTGCTAAAAATAATGCTGCTAAAATGATTTTGCGAAAGGATGGAATTAAAGTAAGTTGCAGCGGTTTGAAAGTTTATATGAAAATCTACGCGCACAACGTCGTGGGCAGCAGCTAGTAATGACATAAGTACACAAATTACTGTGTCGAGTTTCCTAAAATATATCAAAATTTACATGGATAAGTAAACTGAAGACTTTTCGTAACTTGTTTTTTAAGGGAACGAACAATTTTCTGACTTCCTGGTTTCCTGAGAAATATTTAAATTCAAATTATTTATTGAGAATAAAAACGGACAAATTCCACTAACATTTATCTCACATATTGTTAAACTAAAATAGATTTCCTAGTAAAAATAGGAATAATATTATAAAATTACTAATATAATAAATACAACAAATTGCTGTAAAAATATGTCAACATAAAATTAGTATGTCATACAAATTGTCATTATAGTCATCGGCTTTTTTGCCCCTGTCCCATTGATCAGTTAAATTTTCACAATAAGTCAAAAAAACTTTCGTTACATTTTTCCAACTGTCACAAATAATATCACAATCAGTATAATCTAAGTCCTTTCAAGGTCAGAGTGAATAGAAATATAGATATGTCTGCGATTTAAGTCTGCGTGCTCCATTTTCGACCTCAATGTCGCTATAACCAACTGGCAAGATGATGTTCTCAACGTGGACTTATACAAGACAAGATACATATGTCGAATCGAAGACCTTTTGAGAAAAGACCAGGTCAGAAGTAACCTCGTCAGCTTGTATGAAAAGATGAATACACTCATGAAAGTAGAAGAAGTGTGTCAGGATTGTAGCAAGTGGAGAGATGTGATCTCTACCTGCCCGACCCCAATGGGAAAGAAACGTCACTATTTGTATGTACGAGTACCTATATGTAATTACCAGCGAAGATAACTAAACTTCGCTGGTATTTACACGTAAAAAAATGCACCAGACACTATCCAACATCAACAACATCCAAAATGCTGGCGCGTTTCTGGCTCAACGCAGAAGCATTGCCATTCAGGCTTGAGCATTTGGATTGTCTTTGGACCTTCAACGGTCTGGGCAGTCACAAGATTTTTGTAGTGTTAGCTTGTATCTTGTTTAGATAATAAAGACACAAAATAACTAACAATATAAAAAACCGACTTACAAAAATATCAGAACTGGACCAAATTAAATGGGACCACACGGGAAGCACTAGCTTTCAATTAAAAAAATAATCATCAAAATCGGTTCACCCAGTCGAAAGTTCTGAGGTAACAAACATTTTAAATTAACAGTCAAATTGAGAACTTCCTCCTTTTTGGAAGTCGGTTAATAACAACATCCATGTTTGTAAATCAATGTTACTGTGACATAATCTACGTCTCACCTACAGTTCCGTTTATAACAAAATTAAGGTGAACGGAGCACGAGCGACAGAACTTCGGAAAGACTCACCAAGTGAGTGAAGCTACACGTGTGTTGCTGTTAGCCAACAAAACTTGTTGTGAAAACGAGAAACATTCCGTTTGAACTTGAAATAATCCTTTTATAATTAACAGAACTGTGATAAAAGAAAACACATCTTATGTAACCATAAACTTGAATCTACATGATAGCAAAAACGTGTGAACAATTAATGAATGAAGTGATTAAGGCAAAAACTTTTTACAGCTACATTACAAATAAGACAATCCGCAGCAGTAAATAATATTATTTCATAGTTACAAATAAAAGCAATTTTCTAGTAAGTTACTAATAGTGAAAGAAACATTTAAACTAAAGTACACTTCATAAATTGCGACAGTTGTTATGAAGTAACAGTGCCTTATTTTGATAACATAATAATAAATCTTAAGGAATTGAGGATTTCGTGTTGAAAACCTTCCCGGGGGTCCCGCAGAAATATTTTATATGAGATCTGGGCAAGGATTTCAAAAATTTGTGCCTCTGTCTTGAAACAAAATAATAATCTAGAAAATGTGAAAAATGCCATTCTTAGAGATAGCGTACCAAGCAGAAGTGAGTCGGTATGAAGACCCGGAGTTCGAAGAGTTTGCCAAGAAGAACTGCAATGAGACCTTCGAGACCAGGGGCAAGGTTATTGAGGAGCTGCGACAGATGATTCAAGGTATGCCTGATATTATCAGCTTATAATATTCCCACTGCTGGGATTCAAGTCTTCTCTTAGAGAGAGAGAGAGAGATAGACGGTATAAGATAGGTAAGATAAGATAAAGTATTTTTTTATGATACTGAGTGACGAGACGAGCGAAGTCGCTCGCCTGATGGCTCTTCACGCTTGCCCATAACAGCTCAACGCCTCTCAGAATTTTGAACTTCAACAGTTCAAAACCCTGGATGGCAATGCACTGCGCTCGTCACCCCGAGATATAAGATATAACCATGACAGTTTAAAACAGTGTTTTGCACTATATTGTAAAATGCTAATTCAAACCGTAAGATTGGAACAACCTGCCGGCTTCCTTGTTTCCTGAGAGATATAATTTGGGCCTTTTCAAGGCGAGAGTGAATAGGTATCTTCTAAGTCTGCGTGCTTCGTCTTCGACCACATCGTCGCTTACCAACAAGCGAGTTAGTAGTCAAACGCGGACTTATTCACGGTAAAAAAAGATCTGCTCACTTTTGCTAAGTTTTTGAACGTAAAAATAATAAGAAGCTCAAGTAACCGAAATAATACAGTGAAATATTTTTTTTTAATCAACTCTTGTAATAGTGTTGCAGCTGTCATAGTAAACAAATGCTTGAACCGAGAATAGGTCGTTTGACAAGACCTCCATAATTAGGTTAATACGTACCTACGTAAGAAGGCTTACTTACTTTGGCGTAACTTTTAATTTTTCCGGTATGTGGACACCAAAAGCACCGAACCTTTACATAGATAATTAATCTGAACTAAAGATAGACTAAAACCATATCTAGTAACGATTAAGGAAATCTGTGCACAAATTATAACGTCAAATTGTTGCATGCTAAATTACATTAATAATTAATGTTGCATGTTAGACATGCTTCATGGATTTAGATTAGTTTGCTGGTATTCCTAAAATGTATAAAAATTTATACAGGTAAATTTAGGACATTTTGTGTTGTTTTTGTGTAGTTTTCTGATAATAGCCATCAATTATCTTTGTGTTTGAGAATTTATGGATTTACCTAAAAGTTGAGTCTTAAATATATCTTCTGGCATAAATAATTTATCGTGTTCGCATGTCTTGTTTGCATTTACCTACTAGTACCTAAGTATTAAAATATTTTCAAATTTGTGAAATATCGTACTCATGTCACCTTCTTCGTGAATAATTCACAATATAAAAAGCAGACTTCGTCAGAACTGACCAAACGGAATCAAATGGGAAGCACCAGCTTTCAAATAAATAAAGAATCATCAAAATCGGTTCACCCAGTCAAAAGTACTGCGGTAACAAACATTTAAAAAAACAGTCGAATTGATAACCTCCCCCTTATTGGACGTCGGTTAAAAATATGCAAAGTGCAAAAGGTTATTCCAAAACTGCTTTAAAGACCGGTTGCACCAGTAACCGTTAAACTTCTGAAAAATAAGGACACTTTCATAAATTATTGTACTGACACCTTCCGAAGATTCACTTAAGGAGGGAAAGCTTTGGAAAATGCCACCATCATAATAAGATTATCTGTGCTCAATACGCTCAAAAACCAATCAGTAATAAGATTGATTTACAGTTACCTAACCGTTGTTATTGCTGTTAGTGAAAGGCTTGAAGCTTTTATTGTTTGCTGGCTATAACAATTTAAACTATCCAAATTGTCCTATTACAAATAAATGCTATTGTGACCGAACGCAATGAAGTGTACAGGGTTATTGTTAACTTTCTATAAATCAGAAAAGTTGATTTTGTGACAATGAAATAAACAATAAAACAACATAAAAAAAGCCCGCGTGTTTGGGCTCCGTCTTCGACCTTCCATAAAATCATATCTATTGAGAATATGATTTTCAGAATTTCGCTTACTGGAACACTTGTGTAAAATTGTATGCGTAGACTAGTCTAGTCAGAGCAGTTTAAGCTGTGCCTGTCACTAAATGAATTTAAGATTTTTACTGAGTAGAAGCACAAAATAAGTAGACAGGTAGATGAGAAAGATTTGGTTTATGCTTTTGGAGGCCACAACGAAAAAAAAAACAAGTTGGAAGTTAGTTTTAATTAAGAGCGATGGTGGTCGAGCGGTAGTATAATGTGTACCTACTTCACAGTCTAAAGTGCTAGATAATTATAGAAAGTTGATTGAGATCTATCGCGGTCCGTGTACGGTAAGATCCACGGCCCTGCACCAATTACTTGGTTACACTCACAATTTAATCCATCTCGTCCAAAGAATCTCACCGCGATGATGCGGTCGACGATGGAGCACGCTCGCCTAGCAGAAACCAGTGCCGTAGATAGGGCTGTGCCAGCGGTGCCCAGGCACAGGGCGCAGACTCTGGAGGGGCGCAGAAATTACCACACCAGGACCAAGTTTTGTTTTTAAGAGCGCAGTTATAGAAGCTTGCACCGGACGCAGTAAAGGCTAGTTACGGCACTGGCAGAAACCGATTCACTCGCGACTTAACACCCAGACTATAACTATGGGGGATAGATTCAAGCCGCGTATTCCACACACTAGTGGTTCCAGCCTTCCTGATCTTCAGCCAGCATATTGATGACTTCCTAGGAGCAGCTTAACGTTCACTTTCGCCTTAATTTGGTCTGCCTGGCCCAGGGTAGCCCTCTCATTTCTTCTATCTTCAAAATGGTGCTGATGAAATTGTATGTCATACAAGTTGGCCAAACACTTCCCTTTTCTCTTTTCTAATGTCGCTAGTAAACTCCGCAATATTGTAAGTTATACTGCGTGCAGTAAACGTTATTTACAACGCCTTTCTAACATCATAAGAGCAAACCTATCTTCAACGTACCTACCTCTTCAGATCAGGGAGGATCTCAGATCACCCACAAACAAGGGAGCCACTTTTTCACCATAACACTCTACCGCAAACTGTAATTTCATGCACACTGAAACTTGCGGTGACACCAATTGGCTACTAACTAATAGTCCACATACAAAAGGGCGGTAAGATCGTCTACATCTGAGATTAAAAGCATCCTGATGTAGGCCTGATGCGTCCGCACCAGCCACGCTTACCATATATCCCTTGTTTGTCTGACCTGAGGGTACCTTCATCTTAGAGTTCCACGCGTCATGTTGCAGACCGAGGCGAGTGCAGCCCTCGCCGCATGGATGACGCATACTTGCTGCGGTTCCTGAGATGTCGCAGATTTATTCCGGCCTTAGCTCATAAGCTGGTTTGTATTATTTGGGTTGTATACTTTACCGCGCCGATAAGAGTATTGATGAAACGGTCACATATTTTTGAACATAATAAAATTTCTGATTGGCAACTAATAAAACTGATAAGGCATCTTTATCTTTAGATGTTTAGCTGTTTGGGCGTTATTTTTGTTGATCTGTTTTTATGACATAAGTAGGTACTAATTTTATGTTGGCATATTTTTAGAGCAAGAACAGTTTTTTTTTCTATTTCTATTTTTATCAGAAAAACTCAGTTTGTGAGATAAATGTCTGTGGAATTGTCCATATATATGGCGTCGCAAAAATAATTTAGGTCTCTGGAATGGTTTTTTTTTTTATTTTCAATAAATAATTTTAATATGAATTTGAAATTCTAACAAGTGGATCACATTAAAAACAGACTTCAAAAATATGAAAAAAGTATATTAAAAAAAAGTTGCCCTCGATTTCGCTGGGATCCCACCATCAGATCCTGAATTGGTGACAATGCGACCAAATTGGAAGTAATACCCTACCGAACAAAAACCGTTCAACACTTAGCTGATAAATCGGTGAACATACTCGTACATAAATACATTGGAACATAGAACCGTCCTCCATTTTTGAAGTCGGTTATAAAATAATTCAATAACTATGTCTAATCTGTTTTAACCGACTTCAGTAGGGAGGTTTTCATTTCTGTCTGTTTTTTTTCTCTAACCACAGATTATATTTCACCGTATGCAAGAATGATCTAGAGACCGTATGTAACAGATTTACGTGATTATTTTATTTATATGCGTAGAGAAAGCTTTCCAGGTTGACCCACAAAAAGACTTCATGATACTTTAAAACACAATAATCGTGTCTTTTGTACGTGCCGTACTCGACAACTGGTTTTGGTAACTTAGCTTGCTTTTGGTAATTTAAAGAATTTTTTTTACCCTTTTCTATTAGAAATAAATGTGTTTTAAAGGAGCATACCTATCTATATATATATATAAATGAACCCCTATTTCTCCTGGTCACGCTATAACTTGAGAACGGCTTTACCCACAGAAAAGAGATGGGTAAACGAAAAAAAACTCACTTCAGTGGCTTTACCGATCATTCATCTTTTATTTAAATGTTTTCTAATACTTCATAGAAGGTTCTTAAATTTAAAAACGGCTGGACCAATTTGGATGAATTTTGTGTTCCTGGAATGAGTCACAGTATCGAGGCCGAAGGCCGAGCCTTCACCCGTGTGAAGCCGGGGTGGGTCGCTAGTACCTAATAAACTGAAACTCTCAAACCTAAACTTCACAGAACATTAGATATAGATGACATTGCTTTGCTAAACCTAAGATGCGTTATTAAAATTCAATGTCAGCCGAAGCCGGTCTTCTTTACCTGTTTATTTTGTGATCATGCCCGGTTCCTAGCCAGCCCAGCACCGGCCCTGGGGTAGAGCGAGAGAAGCAGTGGCTCTAAGCGCCAGATAGTAACGGGCGTCAAATGCCAAAAGCGAAAAAAAAAACGGCCAAGTGCGAGTAGGACTCGCGCACGAAGGGTTCCGTATCATTATCTATAAAACGGCAAAAAATCACATTTGTTGTATGGAGCCCTTAAATATTTATTTTATTCTTTGTATGTTTTTTGGATTTTTCTGTTATAGCGGCAACAGAAATACATCAGTGAAAATCTCTACTAACTATTATGGTTCATGAGATACAGCCTGGTGACAAACAGACAGACGGACAGCGGAGTCTTAGTAATTGGGGTTTTACCCTTTGGGTACGGAACCCTAAAAATGATCGATTGCTACAGGAACATGCACCCCGGTAGACTATCTAACGCGCCTAAAGACAAGCTCTACCCTGATCAAAGGCTACGCCTAGCCAGCTGAGCGGCTAGCCAGCCACTTACCACAAAACATTGTGCAGCTACTAAGCAAAATAAACGTGACTTTCAGATGGTCCGGTACGAAGTCTTTCGGCAAAAGAACGCCTACTTGTATGACTGTGATGCGTTCGGGCTGCAGAAGGTCAAGCACGTGTACGGAGGAGTATTACCAGAGAGCCCTGACAACGGACGGGTCATACTCATGAGGTTTGGTAAGATTTGAAAGTCTCTTGTCTCCAAGGCGTAATAGCAAAGTGGCATTATTTCCCCTCAGCTTACCATTTTCCCACTGCTAGGACACAGGCCTTCTCGCAGAGAGAGGATGGGCCCACATCCTAACACACGCACAGTGCATTTTTTCCTGCACTGTGCGTGTGTTCCGTGCATCAACGAGCTATGAACAAAACTAACAAAGTTGACAACTCATTTTTTTTTTTAAGTTGAGTTCTAGTTTTTATTGATATATTTTTTCAGTAAAAAAGAAATGCTATGTTGAGATTTCTGACTAGACACAGCGGTAAAAACAAAAGGCTGTAATACCACTGAGTTATTTTAAGACCAGACATTAGAAAGTTAAAGTGCTTTGTGCAAACACGAGTTAATGATGGTGAGATTCATGAGATAATGTCGCTTGTAATTGAGGAAATCAGGAAATATTGTGATAATATGATGTAAGCTTTTCCATCAAGTTCAATGGTATTGATTTCCTTCTTTTATGTAATGTAAAAGCATCCTTCCTTTTTTATAATTTTTTAAGCTTTTTTTAATTATTTTTGTCATTCTTTTTTTTTGTTTTTTATTTCGATGGCACGTTATATTGTATTCTGAGGTTATATATTACTAGCTATAGGTACCCGCGACTTCGTCAGCGATTTCTTCAGAAAAAATTGCCTTTAACCGTCCTCATGATACATACCATGGCCTCGCAAAATTTTACCGAGATCGGTTAAGCCGTTAAGCCGTGATTATGTAGCAAACAGACAGACATAGTTACTTTCTCATTTATAATATGTGTGATAAAGTGCCAGCAAAATACTCCAAACGGATTATTTAGGTAATTTAGTAGATATATGATGTAATAAAAAACTTAAATATATTTCTGTCGCGACTTGAAATTAGCGCTTCATCAACAAAACAGTGAAAATCAGGTGTCAAACCTTTTTTACGGCTACCGGCATAATCTACCCTCCATTAACCATTTTAATATTATATAAAATCACTATACGTCATTCAAGACTTCAATGAACAACCTTTTCGGAACCACACACCTCTGTGCTACAATAAAGAAATACAACAGTTTTACAAGTATTCTCGGGTTTTTTTTCACAACGGAAACTCGCAGTGTCTCGGCGAAGACATAAGTTTTTTTTTGGCGACCTCAACATCACGTTTTTCACGGACTTCGTCGACGTGCTATGTTGCATCAAGACAACGGCGTTGCAACCGAAGCATCCACGTGAAATAAACCAATCCTGTAACCTGAAGCTGCTGTAAAATAATGTGATTTAAAAAAAAAATGAAGTGTCTTATAAGTTTTTTTTGTACTGACATGACATGACTCACATTTCTTAATAAACCATTTGAAATTTAGAAAAAGTAAAATTTTGTTTGTTGAGAAATGTAGGTAAGTAATATAAGTAAATAGCTTTACATAATAATGTAAAGAACAATCATCGATTTTCGCAAACATACCCTGCCTAGCTACATAAGGACAAAAACTGTTCGAAAATTGAATTTCCCGCCATACATGAAACGATCCACGTTCACGAACCTTTCAAAAATGTCACTTTTTAACCGACTTCCAAAAAGGAGGTTATCAATTTGGCTGTTTTTTTTTTTTTTTTTTTTTTATGTTTGTTACCGCAGAACTTTTGACTGGGTTATTCGATTTTGATGATTCTTTTTTTATTTGAAAGCTGATGCTTTCTGTTTGATCCCATTTTAATTTGGTCCAGTTCTGATGAAGTCGTTTTTTTATATTGATAATTATATAATCTTCAACGTAATGTTCTTCCAGGGCGCTGGGACACAGAAGCAGTGCCAAACATCGCAGACGTCGTCCGCTGCGCTTTATTCATGGATGAAGTAGCTGTGATGCAGCCCAAGATGCAAATCCTGGGCGTCACCATCGTAGTAGACCTGGATGGGTTGAGCGTGGGCCATGCTACCCACCTCACGCCGACAGTGGCTAGCCAGATCGTGGCGTTGATGGGGGTAAGTTCGTGAGGTCGCGAGGTAGCGTGATGCAGCCCAAGATACAGGTCGTGGTCGTGGACTCATATCATCCAAACAAGGGAGATATGTGTTCAAATGTCACACAGTGTTTAATCCACTTATTTCACTATACCCTTTGAAAAATTAAACCGCTAAACCCCCAATGAACCAACCAATAAATCCATCTTATTAGCAGTGAAGCACCGTTGCGTACAAACGTCACTTGTTCGCCAAACAGCTTGCTACCAGGCGAACATAATCGTGTTGGTGGTCGAAGTTTTATTTATAGTAAATTTTTACAAAAAAAAGATTCTCTTATCATTTATCCTTTCCTCCAAGCTGAAATTTTTCTTCAAATTGAAACGGGACCACATGGGGACCACCCTCATTATATTATTAAAGACAAAAAAAATAAAAATCGGTTCATAATCGATAATCGGTAATAAATCAGCTAATAAGACTGCTTTCGCTCAGGCACACCCGTTTATAGTGCGTACCACGCATTTTGAATTACGTTGGCACCACCAGCATCACGTCACTTGTTCATCGAACGGCGCTTCCAAGTACCAGGCGAACATGTTCGTGATGGTGGGAGAGATAATTTTTCTTCTTTGGACTATGACTTAGCTGTGACATTGCTAATGAAGATACGTTAAACTCCGACCACGTCCGTTTACGGAGATATGGAGCCACATTACCTACTAACTTAAAAACTGGTTCATTGGAAATTTAAAAACTTATGTTCTGCTACAGTCATCATCATCATTTCACCATAGGACGTTCCACTGCTGGACATAGACCTCCCCTATCAATCTCCAAAAAGGCCGGTTGGAAGCGGTCTGCATCCAGCGTTTTCCTGCGGTCTCTTTTAGGTCGTCTGTCCATCTTGTGGGTGGACGTCCTATGCTGCGCTTACCAGTCCTTCTCCATTCGAGAACATTTCAGCTATATCTGTTCTGCGTGCTCTGTGCCGGCCGTGCCCCAGGCCCGGATCTAGAGGAAGGTAAACAGGGGCATTCAGCAATCATTAATCTCCAATTCTAGAGGTCAGAGGCGCCAATGTCAAGTTTTTGTCCCTGCTCGGAAAAATCGTAGATCCAGGGCTGCCCTGACCATTGCCACCTCAACTTGCTAATCCGGTGGGCTATGTCGATAACTTTCGTTCGTCTGCGATATTACGAAAGATTGTTCTAGTTAGGTCCTCAACAATGGGACTATGAGATACATAAAACTAAGTACTCTTGTTTAATTAGGGGTTTCATAATACTGAAACATTATATGAAATAATTCGTTTTCAATATCAAAAATATTCTTGGTTATTCAAACAATGCTATTTATCTGCCTTCAGTCAGTTTGTCACTCTTACACTGTGACTGTGACTAGTTGAGACGTTGAAGGTAGTAATTTGCAACAATTATATACGTATTCTTTTGCAGGTATCCTTCCCCCTGACAATGCACGGCCTCCACATAGTGAACTACAACTGGGTTCTGCACTCCGTGTTCTACCTCTTCAAGCGCTTCATCCCCTCCGCTGTTTGGGCAAAAATTCACTTCCATGGATCAGATCTCACCTCTCTCTACAGACACATACATCCCCAATACCTCCCAAGTGACTTAGGGGGTCACTGCAGGCATTTTATATCCACTGAAGATTGGATAGCTAAAATAGAACAGTATAAAGATGATTTTATAGTAAAAGAGTTGGGAGACTTGGGATTTTATGTTAGAGGTACCACTCGATCTTTGAGAGAAACCATAAATTGAAGTCACAGATTACTCCCTAATTATTGAAGTTCATAAAAGTAAATGAGTCGCATATGACTCGTGGACATCCATAGAATGATCCCATTAGTCATCTAGGACACATTGAGAAGTATTTAAAAACGTCAGTTATTCATGTTGGTATTCCGAATTCGCTAGTGTCGAATTCGTAAGTTTGTTTTTGGTGACTTTTGAGCACCAAAAGGAAACTGAAGAATTAGAGGGAAAAAAAATTGCCAAGTAGGTAAACTTCAACTGTTTTTATTTAACCCAACCAGACTTCTGTTTATGACTGTATGTACTATGTACCGATTTCACAATGATTAACCTTGTAGGAATACTGCGTGTTATAATTACCTTACTTATATTAAAATAATATAGATTTTACAATTTATGTGCTCTTAGTATACCTATCTATATATTTGGATTTATTTACATATACATAAATATATTTTACATAGAGATATTTTTTATCATTTAATACCTATCTCCCACATGAATAATTTAAGGGTAAGTATAGGTAAAGTACAAGCAAAATTCAGCAACGAATCCCTGGTTCAGACTCATCTCCTTAGTCTTGAGCATCGGCGTAAAGTTGCTAGTCTATCGGTTTTTTATCGGATACATTTCGGTGAGTGTGCATCAGATCTGCACAGATCTGCATGATCTCTTCTGTCCATATTTCTGTCGGACTGCCAGAGGACGAAAAATCGACACAGCTTTATGGTTATTTTTTGATATTTCGAAAACCTGTACGAAGCGCTTAGATTCCACTTTTATTGTGCGAACTGGTAGTCTGTGGAATGCGCTGCCTGAATGGGTGTTCTCCGATAGTAACAATCTATAGGTGTCTTCAAATCTCGAGTAAATCGGTTTCATCTAAGCAAGCGTGCTCCATCGTAGACCGCGATCATTGCTTAACATCAGGTGAGTTGACGGTCAAATGCAAGCCTATTAATAAAAATATAATAAAAACTTGTGTGGTGTCAAGGGACACCCGGATGGAACGAAGTTAGAGAGAGAGAGAGAGAGAAAGACAGAGAAACATGCGCTCGCCGCACGGCTTACAACTATAGCAAAAAGTGTCGTTACAACTTTTGGTCTTAATTTTTTCCGTCTAGCCCCCTTTCGCAACGCGCGATAAGGAACTTCGATCCAAAAACATTTTTATCGTGTCAAGTAAGTTAGGTATTAGGGTTCCGTAGTCAATAGAAGCCATATGATCAGTAAAGTTATATTATCATCTCAGTTCATATTCTTCACAATTTACTTCTTCTCCATTCCACGGACTTCCCCCTCGGATGTTCCACTCACCAGCATTATAAATATTATTATTGTTTGTTTATTAATTAGGTTTACGAAGCAAGGTAAAAATCTAACACATTTATGAATCAACAGATGATCAACAAAAACCATACATACCTACTTCATACAGACGGTTAGATTCTCATCTCAAGATGCTGCAGTTTAGTTCCTCTCCATTCCACAGACTTCTCGACCTCCCCTCGAATGTTCCACCAGGACAGCATAATAAAATAAAAGGTAACGCCAGCCAGCTAACACATAGGAGTCGATGCCCCCGATGGTAATAATGTGGTAATGTCAGGGTGATAAATCTAATTCCAATAAACACGTTCCGATTTGGTAGGTACACACAGCCATACAGCTTACCATCGAGAGAAAAAGAGAAAGCGAATCATTTATATATTTTTCTCTCACGTTATTCAGATGGTGATCGGATCGGGGCGGACACTAGCAATGAGAGGCAATGACGCCACTTGCGACTACGGTAAACAGCTTGATCATTGGTCTCGCTCTAACTTATTTAAATCAGTACATAACTTGCTCTCGCTCTTTTTCCACGATACGATAGGCACTCATTCATATTCATGGAATATTTTTGCGTAGCCTGCCACGTGACCACCGCTTTGCAACGACGAGTTAACGATAGCAATCGTACCGACACTTTGAGTAGAGAATACCGTTTTAAGCTATCCACTATAAACAGAGACCTTTAAGCATGCATTGAAAATGTAATCGGAGTTCTAATTAGAGTGGTTTTGTAGTGTCGTCCCTACGGATTGACGCTCTGTTAGCAGAAACTTAACGAAGGTTTTACTAGGAGCACATAATGTTTGAGAAGGTTGTGGGTTGTGCCTCAGAATGAGGAGGGGGGAGTGATCGTGCAACAGGTATCACAAAGTGCGGTGCGCAGGGCAATCCACGCTGAGCCCAGAATAAGTACTAGGGGAGCATATTTACGGAGCAGCTTCGATGTGGCAAGTGTGTTGGGACATTATTCCAGTTCAAAGCCGCTTTTCCAAATTGTTCCGTACATCCAAATTTTATGTCGTAAATCGAATTAGACCAATCCTGTAAAAATATGAAATATCATCTATTAATTGCCTGGACAATAATGGGATTATTATTTATAAACAGTTCGTCAACGTTCTCGTGTGATCTAACCAGGGGCTTCACGCCGAACTCTAAACGCGAGCCCGAATAGGCGTAGTTTACAAAATCAAGCGACCGCAAATCGTATATCGGCGAGTTAAAGTTCACGTTCGCGTGATTTTGCAAACTGCACCTATTCGGTCCCGCGTTTAGAGTTGGGCGTAAGGCCCCTGGTGACACACGTATCAACGTAGGTAGGTATATTATATCGTCAGTTGCAGGTAATTTACTTGCAGAAAGACTGCCGAAGGTACAAAAGACCTGCCTTAAATATTGCGAGCCAGTACCTAACCTTGTAAAATAAAGGTAACAATTTGTATTTTGTATTTGTAAGCAAAGAGAATACAATAGAAGAGAAAATACAATAAAATGGTAACAAGTTATAATCATTATTTTAATAGTCAATGTTTTTTTTTTTTGGTTCAGGTCTGACATTTTTATGAAGTCTGTTTTTTTATATTGATAAACTGGGTCTTTTCAAGGCAAGAGTGAATAGGTATCTTCTAAGTCTGCGTGCTTCATCTTCGACCGCATCGTCGCTTACCAACAGACGAGTTGGTGGTCAAACGCGGACTTAGGGAGCGTTCAAGTATTACGTAACGAATTTGGGGAGGTCTTGTAAAACGTTACGATGCGTTACAGGGGCGGAAGGGGGTGTTTGAACTACGCGTTACGTAAGTTACGTAACTTTTTTTTTAACCCTTCAGAACGGTCGCGTAAAGATATTCTTTCGCGCATTTTTTATATAACTAAGGTATTTTAGCGACTCTCCGATACTTGACGCCGCTTAATTGTGACTTTTAGCTAAAAATGGTCACTTGATGGTTACGTAACGTTTTACTAGGGTTGTGGGGGGGGGGTACAGAAAAACGTTACGGCGCGTTACATGGGGGGAGGGGGTGTCCAAAATCTCCAAAAATAGCGATACGTAATACTTGAACGCTCTCTTATTCACCATAAAAAAAAAACAATACTAAACTTTGTATGTGTTATGATATGTAAGTATGTGTAAAAATCGGGACTTTTAAACACAAACTGAATAAGAAAAGAAAAATAATCTATTTTCCAATTTTTGTATTTTACCCAACCAGATATTTTTATGACTTGCATTGATATGCAGTATGCACATAACACTGATTAACCTTATAGATAGGAATACTGTATTATAATTACTTAATTTTTATGTAGACATCATTATTCATCTATATTAGATTTTACAATTTATGTACTCTTGGTACCTATAGATTTGTATTTTATACAAATTATATAAAGAGATCATTTTTAACTTTTAATACCTATCTCTACGTAAATAAATAATTTAAGGGAAATTACAGTACATGTTTATTCATTTAATCGTGAAGGTCAAAAATGCAGCGTAAATTATCGTAAAAATTTAAACAGAGTCTGTAACTCTGTTAATGGGCTCAATTCTGTTGTACAATTATCTAAACTTCTTCTGGTTCTTCTGGTCTTGAGTGGAGACCACGAACCGGAAGACGCAGCGTAGGTAGGCCTCCTACTAGATGGGCCGACGATGCAGATGGCAGGTTGTCGTTCAGTGTGGAGGTTGAAGCGGGAGGCTTATGTTCAGCAGTGGACGTCTGATGGTGATGATGATTATCTAAACTAAACTAATTTTACGGGACTAAAATAATCGTTGTTTTCTTTTCATTTCAATACGTCAGAAAAGGTTGGCGACAATTTTAGAGCTCCCAAATTTAATTTAGTTTAGAGAATGGTACATCAGAATCGCCGTCTCTGTCGCCGTTTGAATCTTTGTATAGTTAGCCCTTATTTAAATAAACGCATAAGTAGGCTTCACGTTTGGCGGGAAATTCAAATTTCATCAGTTTTTTTTGTTCTTGTAGATAGGCCGAGTAATTATTGTAAACGATAATGTTGTTTGCGTAAATTGATTATTATTATTTACAAACTCGCGTAAAGTTATTTATCTCCAATGCACATTATTACATACATTTGTCAATAAAGAATTTTTTGCAAACGGTTTATTGCCAAATGTAAGTAATATGGTGACTGATTAATAGCTGTACATGATAATGTGAAAAACGACCAACAATTTTCGCAAACACTATGCTATTTCACAATAATTACCCGGCCTAGCTATAAGGACAAAAAAACTGTTTGAAATTTGAATTTCCCACCAAACATGAAACGTATCACCTTAAGAATAATTATCCATACTTTGTCCTTTTCTCTCACTGACATTTAAAACTCGATAGAAAAAGACACAAGAGGGTCTAACTATTCCTAGGGTCTTCCAAGTTTATTCATATTTATAAGGGCTAAAGACTAAAGATAGGTAAAATATTTAAAAACCAAAATTAATATGGCTCATGTCATCCTTCCTATGGTGCATCCTCTGCAACTCTTGCTCAAACTGCGCCAACAGTGCTGTAGGGTCAATATTCTCTAACTCTTCTTCGGGGATCAGTTCAGGCGTAAAGTCTTCGAATGAGGAGGTGCCTCCAGGGCTCATGTGGGCTGGCAGGTCGTGGGGCCCATGGAGGATCAGGCTGATCGTGCCTACTTCGCCCGAGTTTGCTTCGTCAGTCTGTAAATGTAGGATAATGACAGTATTCATGGTAACACTACAGATCTGACCGTCCTTTAGGACTTTTTATATGATGAATGCGTTTGACCATAACTCACCTGATGGTAAGCGACGATGCGGTATAAGACTAGGCTTTAAAATTTCGTTGTTTAGGACCACGAGGCCTGAGCCTGGGTCTTCATTGAAACGCACCTTGCTCAGACAAAATTCCCCAATTTCGGGCGTAAAGATCCTACTTTCATAGTTTAAACTTTTTAACCGACTCCCAAAAAGGAGGAGGTTCTCCATCCATTTTTTTTATTTTTTATATATTTAATGTTTGTTACCTCTGAACTTTCTACTGAATGAACCGATTTTGATGATTATTTTTTTATTAGAAAGCTGGTGCTTCCCATGTGGTCCCGTTTCAATTTGTTTCAGTTCTGTTATTTTTATGAAGTCTGTTTGATAAATATTATTACTTTTTAAAGTAGACGTGTTAGGAGATTTGTCAAACCTGTATGTTAATATGCCGGATATAGGCAACATTTTAGATCCTAGCGGGCAGAGCAGGTGAGCATACCTTATCCAGAACAGTGAGAGTCCATATCCCATGAGGCTTCTCTCCCCATGTGGCCACTGACGTCATGGGCCAGTTGACGAACCCAGCTTTTGAGTTATCTCTTGGACGCTGGCTTAACAACTGCACTTTAGTTCCTGTAAAATCAATTTTTATTTTATCAAAATTTTTCCCGCCATCCCGCAGTTGTGTGGGATTATAATTATCATTATAAAAAACCGACTCCGTCAGAACTGGACCAAATTAATTAAACCACACGGGAAGCACCAGCTTTCAAATAAAAAAAAAGATCATCAAAATCGGTTCACCCAGTCTAAAGTTCTGAGGTAACAAACATTAAAAAAAAAAAACAACAAAAACCGTGGAATTGATAACCTCCTCCTTTTTGGAGTTGGTTAAAAAGTATCTGATATACCTAAGAAAATTCTTATTATGCATACTGCTTTCTTACGAAATTTTATCAAGATCGTTTAAGCTTGATTCAAGAATTTATTTGCTCTGACAGCTGCAATAACATTTTAAAAAGCTTTTAAAACACTTTGATCACCTGTTCATCATCATCAGCTAGAAGACGTCCACTGCTGAACATAGGCCTCCCCTTTAACCTCCACACTGAACGACATCCTGCCATCTGCATCCACTGGATACCCGCGACTCTCACAATGTCATCGGTCCATCTAGTGGGAGGCCTATATACCTACGCTGCGTCTTCCGTTTATAATTTTAAATAGCATAAAATATTTATATCGGGCACCTGCTACCTGCTGTCACGTTCAAAAATCTAAACCTAGCGAGTGATCCTAATTTGTGGTTTTTGTACACACTCCATAGTAATTCAACAAGTAATAAACACCGGCCAAGTGCGAGTCTGGTGGTACGGAACTCAGTGTGCAAGCCCGACTCTCACTTGGCCGGTTTATCGCGCTTCCCGTACTTTTATTTTATTTTTTATATGACTTGCTGTTGGCCTTGCTGCCTCTACAGCTTGACCGGACGAGTTGGTGAACGCAGAGGGCATTGGGCCAACATCTTTGATCAAAAGCCAACATGATCAGGATTTTTGGGCGACAAGCGCAAGGGCACCTCGGAGGTACGAGCCTCGGCATGGGCCCTCGCTGGGAGTGGGGGGCTTCCGGTACCGTGAGGCGAAGTGAGGTAGATCTCCAACGCGCCTCGGCGGCTGTACTTCACGTTAATGATTGCTTCTACGTGCTCCAGATAGTTGACCGCACACCCATCCACTGCTATTTCTACGTCCACATTCTCGCCGGAAAATAGCCGCGCGTCTGCTTTTGCCATACTGTAAAATATACATTTGCTATTACACCGTTAGCCGTGAATAGTTATCAACATAAAAAACCGACTTCATAAAAAGGACAGAACTGAACCAAATTGAAATGGGACCTTACTAGACGGGAAGCTTTCAAATAAAAAAAGAATCATCAAAATTGGTTCACCCAGTCGCAATTTCTCAGGTAACAAACATAAAATATAAAATAAAACATTCGAATTGAGAACCACCTCCTTTTTGGAAGTCGATTAAAAATCACAGGAATAAAAAAGATACGAAGCGGGGTAGCTATCATACTGTTATTACAATTTGGTCCAGTTCTGACATTTTAATGAAGTCGGTTTTTTATATTGATAATTAAAAAATTATTTACAACATAATAACAACAAACATAAAAAACAGGCGAATTGAGAACCTCCTCCTTTTTGGAAGTCGGTTAATAAAGGCAAACAGATATGTCATGTTAATCGACTAGTTATCAAATTTGACGATTTTATATCGATCGATAAAGAACGGTACTTGCACTGCTTGGTCGGATTGACGCTCTGTTAGTAGAAACTTAACGAATGTTTTACTAGGCGCACATAACGTTTGAAAAGGTTGTGGGTTGTGTTGTCCCCGGAATGAGGATCGTGTAAGCGCTGATAGCAGACCGCGGTACAAATAAAATAATAGGTTAGCATGTGCTGCATTTTTCTAACCCTTTGTTTTATCAGGTACACAGCTGATATCTACTTTGACTCCGCGCAGCTGCGAACGGCGCGGGGTCAATGACGAAATAACCTCTTTGCGCGGGGTCAATCAACCCCTAAGTGTGCCAATCGGAAGTCAGAACTAGTACGGTGCAATCCACGCTGAGCCCACAATAGTACTAGGGGAGCATACTTACGGAGCAGCTTCGAAGCGGCAAATGTGTTTGTTTGGGACATTCGTCCAGTTCAAGGCCAGTTTTACAAATTTTTCCGCGTTCAAAAGGCCAAATCCGAATCTTACGTCGAAATGTAGGCCAACCCTGTAAGCATAATAATGAGAAATTTACCATACCCGCTCATAACGCAACTTGTGTGAAGTGAGAGCAAACCTCACATCATTCAACACATGCTTTGGTGGGAAGAAATTATATGACTTGTATTTTTTTAAATTAAGTATGTTACTTTTACCTTATGTTATAATTATTACGCAACAGTGACATTTTTATGATTACATAAAACATATATATTATACTAGCGGACCCGGCAGACGTCGTCTGCCCGCTACCGGATCCAATTGTGTTTTCAAACCATCCAGGAACCCATTGAAATATACATACAAAATTTCATGCAAATCGGTCCAGCCGTTTAGGAGTTAGGTGACAAATAAGATGTATACTAATTACATAATGTATACATATAATATGTACTCAGGGTCATGGGGGTTATGCTCATGACCCCCCCTGGACCCAGCCCATACCTACTTTTTACTTGTATCTATGATTATAAAAAAATAATTATAACTTCTTGTGACTTGACCACGCCTTTGTAACCTCCCCTTGGCACCAAAGCTGGATCCGCTACTTAGGTATTACATTTTAAAATTAGATAAAAACAATGCTAACCTTTTTATAAAGTTTCATCTAAGGAGGTTCAATATGTGAGCATTTAAAAATAATTTTAAACAAAACTAAATAATCTGCAATTTCCACGTAGGTATAGGTATGCTTTAAAGCACTATAGGTACGAGTAGGTACTCACATGAAGAAAACTACAGATTTAAAACATGAGTGGATTACATGCCAGCTTCGTTAAAAATCTGTTTGATTTCTCCCGCGGTTATACTTATTTAGGTAGGTAGTATTACAGTTTCTTAGAGTTTTGAGACACTTTTCTCACCCATTTCTTTGCCATCCCGGATTATGCGATAAAGGAGCGTAGTCCGACGTCCATACGATCAAATACTGAACGTCGCGCCAGTTGAGGTTTGGGCTGCAAATAATGAAAATACTTTAGAGCATTCGTCGATAGGTACCTACCTACATATTTAGTTCAATCTGATTTCCTATAAGATGATTGTTTGATTACTATCATCATCATCAGCCAGAAGACGTCCACTGCTGAACATAGGCCTCCCCCTTTAACCTCCACACTGAACGACATCCTGCCATCTGCATCCACTGGATGCCCGCGACTCTCACAATGTCGTCGGTCCATCTAGTGGGAGGCCTACCTACGCTGCGTCTTCCGGTTCGCGGTCTCCACTCAAGAACCTTTCTTCCCCATCGGTTATCAGTTCTTCGAGCGATGTGGCCTGCCCATTGCCACTTCAACTTACAGATTTTAATAGCTATGTCGGTGACTCTGGTTCTTTGGCGAATATCTACGTTCCGAATTTTATCGCGCAAAGAAACTGCGAGCATAGCTCTCTCCATTGCCCGTTGCTTGTGTGACTCTGAGTTTTTCCAAAAGGCCAACAGTTAAAACCACGTCTCAGTACCATATGTCATGACTGAATTTTGATTACTGTTATATTATTATATTTAAACATACTTGGCTTGGAGGGCCAGCGCAACAATACCGGCGGCGAGGGGCGCTGCGGCTGACGTGCCTGTGTGCTTCAGCGTGCAGGAGTCGCTCGTGTCCGTAGTCGCCTGCAAAACATTTACAACTGCTGATAACTAACGCAGGTTCGAATTAACGCTAAAACAGCGCTGTTCGAAAATGAACTGTTTCATGCGTGAAGTAAGGTAAGCATTCATTAGCAGTCGCCTGTCGACTTGTAGAGAGTTTTGGCGCCAAAGTGTTTTTGTATTCTTCCTCATAAGAGGATTTTGGAGTCGCACATCATGTGCATTTGCCAGTTTCAAATCTATATATATAGAAAGCCGTGTTATAGTTACACTATTTATAACACAATAACGGCTGAAAATTGGTGGGGAGGTAGCTTAGAACCAGGAGACGGACATAGGATACTATTTTGTAGCGAGGCCAAAGGCCGAGCTTACACCCATGCGAAGCGGGGGCGAGCGGCTAGTATTGAAATATTTTCAAGTTTTATTACATAGATATCGTCAAACAAGTCATAGTCGAGCAAATTAGGTCTCGGTCAACTCAAAGTCGTGTTCGAGCTTGAATGGGAAACTGAGATAACGAGGTGGTACATGGTAGGTAATGTTTCCGAAGTTCCATAGTAAAAACTCCACCATTTTGCTAGAGCTTCTGGCGGGAGCCCACCTGGAGTCAGACTTGAGTTGGTTAGGTTTGAAATGAGTGACAGATCAGTTCACACGGCGCAACAGCCAATCAGAGCAGAGACATTTCAGCTATATTAGCCAATACGGGAGATGCCACCTTTTATCATGTTGTACATTATTGGCCGTACCTTCTCGGCCCGTGTCGTCAAAACACAGCCCATATTGCGCGACATGATAAAATACGGCATAATAATGTACAGCCCGATAAAACGTGAATTTTTCCCATGTACATAGATTATTGCCTGTACAATACTGGCTGTGCTTTCCTTGCCGTACATTATAGACACGAGCCGATAATTGACGGCCAGTATTGTACGACATGGATTGTACAGCATGATATTCGATGTACATGTACACCAATTATCATGCTGTACAAAATCGGGGTGTGCATTATTGAGCCGAGCCGATAATGTACGGCATGATATTGCACGTCACGATATTGCACAATACGATATTTGATGTACATGTACACCAATTATCATGCTGTACATTATTATGCCGTACATTATCTGTGTCGTACATTATTGCCTCCCGAACGACTGATAGCTGGCAAAAACACAAAATGGCGCCTCTGGTTACGTTTCGTTTCACACATCACTTATTAATGACTTTGGAAATTTGTCATTGTTTCTATGCTATTTAAACAAAGTAAACAACTGAAAAATTACCAAAGAGCCTTATTTAATGTAAATAGTAATACTTTATCATAAAAACTGTCCAAATAAAATAAAATAGCACCTGATAATATTTTTTAAATAATGTACGACATTTTAACAACTGATAGCACGTAAAACGGAACGTCCAAGTAATGGACTTGTGATAAAATGTATGGTGAATTATCGTATTTACAAAAATTTATTTCTCGAAGTGTTAGTTTCCGCAACTTAAAACTTCGCATGAAGCCTTTATATATTAAGACCTTTCTGTGAAAAAAATATGAACTTCCAACTCGATTGGTGTTAATCTAGGGCTTTACTTAAAAACGTTACTCAAGTTGATCTATGCTTTAAAATGCTCTCTCAGCTTCTCGTTGACGACAATCGTCACACGCGAAAACGAGACTGAGCATATTTAAGCGTATGTCAACTTGAGTAACGTTTTTAAGTAAGGCCCCTAAAGTTTAGCCCGTTAATTGGCTGATGATGATGATGATGTGATAATGTACGGCATGATATTGCACGGCACGATATTGCACAACATGATATTCGATGTACATGAACACCAATTATCATGCTGTGCATTATTATGCCGTACAATATCATGCCGTCCGTACATTATCTGTGTCGTACATTATTGCCTGCGTGCTGTTATCCAACGGTGGCTACGATTCAAGTATAATTTTACTATTTTAGGTAATACGAGACTAATCTTAAAAAGTACTCTTTGGACTAATCCAAAGAGTACTTTATTATATATACTGGACTAATCGACCGAGACAGTGCAAAGGAAGTGAGATGAGAAGTGATTAACTCTATTTTCTGATATTCCGTGACTGCATTTTGAATGATACATAATAATATCATCATAAACTATGAGTGTCTGTAAAATATGTCTGTGTAGTGATCCAAGAAACAATCTATTAGAGTTAACATCCGCTGATAATAGCGATAAAAGTGGAGAGTATATCTTACTGTTTTGTCTAGGAATTCAGGTAATAAGAGTGAAATAATCAATGTTTTTGTGCGAACAAAAGTTATGATCATCATATTAACAAAATTAATTAATTTTAAGGTCATTCAAGGCTCAGAGGAAATCACGAAATTTTGTGAAACATGCTTTTTGAAATTGGCAGAATTCTATCAGTTCAAGTCTTTGGCTTTACAAAACGAAGCTATGCTAAGTTCTTTGGGACTTCAAAAGTATATTGAAAATGACATAAAAAGCGAGGTTTTGTCTGAGGCTGGTGATGATATTGAGTATGATGAACCTCTGATTGATTGTAATGGAGTCATAAACCAAACTAATAAAGAATATGATGTGTTAGAAGTATCTGTGAAGCAAGGTTTGAAGCACGAGCTGTCTGATGATGAACCCATAAGTAAGAGGAAAAAGAGCCGAAAAATAGGTCTAGTCACAAAAGAAAGTAAGTCATTATAATTTGTAATAAGTATAAAGCTAGGATATGCTCCACAAAACGTACACTCGCTAAAATAGGTACGGATAACCCTTCCCTTAAAATTGGATATCCTAGAATTCAATCAGACCATTGGCACACTTTTACACCCATTAGTTTCCCTCAGGCGCTGATACCCTAAACACTTCTTTTATCACAATCACATATTTTAGCGCCAACTACAACCTAGCAACAACCTAACCTAGCCTAGTTTTGACCATCCACTTGTTTTTAAGAGCTCTGTTGTGATTCATTCTTACCTATGCCCTTTTTGTTTTTATTGCTAACAAAATTATTTATTTTTTAACGCGAATAAGTCCGCTTTTGACCACCTACTCGCCTGTTGGTAAGCGACAATGTTGTTGAAGATGAAGCATGCAGACTTAGAAGATACCTATTCACTCTCGCCTTGAAAAGGCCCAAATTATATCTCTCAGGAAACAAGGAAGCCGGCAGGTTGTTCCAATCCTTGGCCGTATGGATTAGAAACGTTTGATACGTATCCAAGGAAAGTCCACAATGTATGGGTGGTATTGCGCCGTTTTCCTACTTGTCCTGTAGTAGAAAGGGGATGGTAGGATAAGGTCATGTAGCTCCGATGCATATTCTCCAAAATGAATCCTATAGAAAATTGACTGACTCTCTATTTTACGGCGGTATTCAAGACTGAGAAGTACAACTGTTCATCCGGACTGATACGGAGCAGTACTTCCTTGTAGTGGCATGTTAAAGTAGCACTATTGTCCACAGTATCAAGATCATGCGACACATAGTTTGCTAAGAGTTAGTCATAGGATTTTCCACTTCCGAAAGGATGACCGACTTGGAATCATTCTCTTTCCCCATTGAGTTTGCCAACTTCATTTTATTAATTTGTTTATTCAGTAATAGGCTTGCATTTGACCGCCAACTGACCTGATGTTAAGCGATGATACGGTCTACGATAGAGCATGCTTGCCTAGAAGAAACCGAGTCACTCGAGATTTGAAGTGTGATCGCTTCTACTGAGTGAACAAACACTTGACCCCTGAATTATTCCAGTCCGTAATAGAAAGTCAATTTTCATTGCTCCATTCTACAAAATAATTTCTGATAACATACATTTATGTTAATAAGAATTTATTAGTCACGAGTCCAAAAGAAATTTGCTTCCAAAAGACTCACTTTCTTAAAAGAATCCCTCTGATTTTTCAGAACACGGAAAGATTCCAGATTACAGTAAGGATAGTAAGGAAACCTCGTGTCATGTCAAGCCAAAAGTGGAGCGAAAAACATTTGAATGTGCACATTGCAGTAACAAATACACAAGCAAAAAAGCATTAAGGAAACATATAAAAAAAAACATATCAGGAGGAATGTGTGTGGATTTACGGAAAGTGAAAAGGTTCCAATGTGACCTTTGTCCAAGGATTTATCATGACGAGATAAATTTGCAGCAACACATAAATAGTGTCCATACAAGCAGAGAATACATAACACATAACAAACCACAATGTCCGATATGTAAGAAACGTAAGTTGTCTCTGGGCTTCTTATTACTAATTCCTTTTCCAGGTTCAGAGCCCCTTCTGTGACCACTTTAAGCCCATCACACATGCAGCTATAATATATATTATAGCTGCATATAGAAATTTGATTTATATTAATATACTAGTTTTTTTGCCCGCAACTTCGTACACTTAGATTTTCATATAAACCTTCAATCCTTTTTTCTTCCCTTAATTAGGCCCTTGCGCAAAATATCATAGCCTATATACTTCAATCTTTTCATAACTAAGCATATTCGTGAAAACCGCTATTAAATCCGTCCGCATTTTCTTTTCAAATCAAAAAGATAATGTGACCACAGTGCAGAGCATGTTTTGAAGTTTTCTTTTTGTCTAAACCATAAAAAGTATATCATGTCATGTCGGGATGATACATCTCTGAAATTTGACTGTCCATCGCTTCGCTCGTTCGAATTTTTCTATGACCATGTAATTTCGGAACTATGAATACGACCACAAGTATATGGCTTTGTCCACGAAACCCTGACATATTTCGCGTGCATTTGTATGTATACCTTGATTAAAAAGCCATGAAATGGAACTACTCTATTTATCTGTTAAAATATCACTGTAAAATAAAATTATTTCTTTGTTCTTATTGCAAATATACACTTTCTTCTTCTAGAAGCTAAGTTTATATACCCTGCATAAAGGGTGCAGCAATGACTTATGTAGTGGCTGTTCACAAAACCAGACCACAGACATAAATATATACATTTAAGTATAGTTAAATCTATTACATAAATATTATATGTATATACTATTCAAACTTAACATATATGGTGAAGTAATTTTACAAAACAAAAAAAAAACATATTTAGTGTGATAGGTTACTTAATTATATATGAGACCATACAAAACTTATGACGCTACTTTCTTAACTATTTATAGATCGATATTTATTTTCTTATTATAATTTTCAAAATTTTATCTTCGAAAAAATCTTTTATCTAATAATAAAATTTTTGGGCTATTCAATTTAGGAGTCAAAACAAGGATAACATTATAATAGATTTGAAAAAAAACTATTACCTAGGCTTTTAACAGGTGGTCTTTTCGTTTCAAGCCATCTCTTCCAGACAACCATATACCATGGCAACCCATAATAATATGAATGTAGCAATTGATTTATCTTATTTTATTTTTTAATGCCTTTATTAACTGAACAAAATACAAGCTAACACTAACACTACAAAAACAGTTAGACTGCCCATATACCGTTGAAGGTCTAAAGACCATCCAAATGCTCAAGCCCAGTATCAGTTGGCAGCGTACCCAGCATGCTGGCGGCATTACGCTGAATGGCAATGCTTATTTGACTGCCCCGGTTGCTCAGTTAGTAGTGAACCTACTTTCTGCGCTTGGGGGCGTGGGTTCGATTCCCATCTAGGACAAACATTTGTGTGATGAACATTTGTGTTTGTTCTATGGCTGGGTGTTAATATGTATTTAAAAATATATATGTATGTATATCAGTCTCTGGCTGCCATATTACAAGCCTTGCTTAGTTTGGTGTCAGATGACCATGTGTGCAATAATGTCCCAGATATTTATTTATTATTTATTTATATGCGTTGAGCCTCCGTATCCGTTGAGATACACGCTAGCATTTCGGTCATGCGTCGCATTAAGCAGGCGCTCCGAAAGATTTTTGAACATGAGGTGAGCTCCCGGTCCCCAAGGACCCAATGTCTCGACCCTAAACGCCTCAAATATGTAACCACTGCCGAGGTTAGCATATTTGCGCCGCTTATGCTGCTCTGCTGAATTGGCAGCTGCATCAGCCCTACCTTGTGTCTCAGGAAGATGTGACGGTGCCAAAGTATGGACACAAGTCGCGTCCCATACAAGGGGCCGCCCCAACTTCCAGGGAACAAGTGTCATACCGTCAAGCTTCCTTCCATCGTCACGCGCAAGACTGCTTGGTTCGAGCACATTGGCGGTGGAAAAACCCCTGCGTATTATGTCGTTCAGGCTGACGTGTCGGCCAATACGACCAGCGCTTCTCAAACAAGTGAGACCATGGTGACCGAGCTGGTATGGTGACCAACTGGGTGTTGGTGTTGGTCTATGGGTGTTCCCTGATAGTTACAATCTGGGTGTTTTCAAGTCAAAAGTGAATCGGTTTCTTCTAGGCAAGCGTGATCCATCGTAGGCCGCATCATCGCTTAACATCAGGCGAGTTGGCGGCCAAGCGCAAGCCTATTTTACAATTTAAAAAAAACTGCAGTACCACACTAACAATGGTGGGTCTCACAGCCACTTGCACCCAAGCGTAAGCTGACAGCTAGACGAAATTCGTTTTGGTCTAAAATACTACCTGTGTTAGAGGGCATGGCTTGCAACCAAAGTCCCGATTCCCAAACAGAGACTGCAAGAATACGAGCGCGATCTGCAATACTAGAACACCTAAGCCTCTACCTATTTTTCACTATTTCACGCCCCGCCTTTTACCTCCTGTATGAATCCTCTCCATCCTAAGGTTGCATGGAAGAGATCGCTCTTAGCGATAAGGCAGCCGATTGTTACGCTAGTTTTTTTTAAAGCTATTATATCGTGTAATATGTAATTTGTGGTGTAAATCAGATCGGCCTATCCCACAGCCTCTGTTTTATCTTCAACTATTTCTTGTACTAGATTTCACTATTGTTGTTATATCGAATTAAAGTCAGTCTCCTTTGCCAAAAATCAAACAACACTATAACACAGAATACATACAGTACAAGTATAATGTACCATTATTTTAATGTTGTATTGTTTTCAGAAATCGCTAAAAGCTACCTCCAGACCCATATTAAAACGAAGCACAAACCTGAAACCCTGCCATATAAGTGCGACACATGCGACCGAAGGTTTCCCGGATATACGATACTGCAGAATCATATCCTCGTGCATACCGGAGTCAAGCCGTTCTCTTGCGATATTTGTGACGCTAAATTCAGACTTAAATACAGCGTGGCGCTACACAAGTAAGCGTCAGTCCAACTACTTGACACCCAATAATTTATTTTTCATTACTTATACTCGGAAAGTAGGTCTGGAGTTGCCTGAGGAGCGGGTTGAAAGTAATACATTTCAGCCCTAGGGAGAATCACTTTCAACTGATGGTGATAGTTGACAACTGACAGACACTCAAACTATAAAAAAATTACCGGCCAAGTGCGAGTCGGATTCACGCACGAAGGGTTCCGTACCATTATTTTTAAAAACGGCAAAAAAATCACGTTTGTTGTATGGGAGCCCCCCTTAAATGTAAATGTTATTTTTTTATTTATTTATAAATTGAATATATAACTAAATATTCTGTGAATATTTCAAGCGTCTACCTGTTGCCGTTATCAACATCGAGGAAAATCACGTTTGTTGTATGGGAGCCCCGTTATATATTTATTTTAATCTGTTGTTTTAGTATTTGCTGTTATAGCGGCAACAGAAATACATAATCTATGTAAATTTCAACTGTCTAACTATCACGGTTCATGAGATACAGCCTGGTGACAGACGGCCAGCGGAGCCTTAGTAATCGGATCTCGTTTTACCCTTTGGGTACGGAACCCTAAAAACTAGTTCTATTTTCACATTTGTATTGAACCATGTTCCAACTTTTTTTTCTCTGACGATTATAGTCCCGCACTTCTCTTGCATTTGCCAGTGTCAGTTCATGTTTTTATTTTTAGTTTCCTTGTATTCGTAATGAAAAGCACAGTGTTTACCTCGGGGTTAAAGACTTATTTAGACCCTCGAACTATTAGCCAAACCCCGTCTCGGGACTAAATAAGTTACATTCACCCCTAGGATAACAATGCACTATTAAAATGTAAGAAGAATAATTGAATAAATTACATACACGGCTGCCTGTTACCCTTGTTATTGTGGTCTTTTAATAATGAGTTAAGTGTCTTATTTTGTCAAACGGTTTGAGAAGAAAAATTGAGAGAGAATTCCGACTGAGTAATGAAAACAAATTTTCATTGCTCAAACCATTTTTAGGGTTCCATACCCAAAGGGTAAATCTCGTGTACGTGTAAATCGGGACCCTATTACTAAGGCTCCGCTGTCCGTCTGTCTGCCTGTCTGTCTGTCCGTCTGTCACCAGGCTGTATCTCATGAACCGTGATAGCTAGACAGTTGAAATGTTTACAGATGATGTATTTCAGTTGCCGCTATAACAACAAATACTAAAAAAATTGAATAAAATAAATATTTAATTCCTTATTTATTTTATTTAAAACAGAATAAAATAAATATTTATTTCCTTCATGGAAACACGGCCACGATCAAATACCAACTGCATACCAATGCCTTATGGTGTTCTAATGAGCTGCTTTCCTCCCGAAAACATTTTGAAGACTGGCGTTCACTGCTAGTCTTGTGGAGAGAGTGAACTTTTATAATCATAAAAGTCATCGCCCTAAAACCTTTCGCGTTAATTCCACTTTTGCTACGGACGTCGAACATCACACGAGACTTCGGCATTTTTTTAAATCCATGTGTGTGTTCTTATTATTAAAAAATATAACATGAGCGGGCAGGACTCACGACTATCACTAGCCCTAACGCAGGCTCGAAACAGCGCTGTGCGGAAAATCACGTGAACGTGAAATTTAACGCGCCGAGATACGGTTTGCGGTCGCGCAACTTTTCGTAATAACCTAAACAATACTGCCGGATTCCTTGTTTCCTGACTGATATAATCTGGGCCTTTTCAAGGCAAGAGCAAATAGGTATCTTCTAAGTCTGCGTGCTTCATCTTCGACCACATCGTCGCTCACCAACAGGCGAGTTGATGGACAAAGCGGATTTATTCGCGATAAATAAATAAAAAACGCTTAATATCGTATAAGGCCGTAATAATAATTAATAGCCGTAGTAATTAATGGCCGTATAAGGCACCAGGAGAACAGAACTTTCAGTGTGCCCTATGTATTAATTATTTTTATAATCTACTTGTTATTTGCAGGGCTCAAGTGCACGACAAGTCCAAGAACCACATCTGTCATATTTGCTCCAAGCGATATTTCACTGGCTCTCTTTTGCAGCGTCATATCAGGTCAGTAACTTTTGTTCTTCATTGTTTTGAATATGGACATCTTAAGTACGATAGTATGATAATTATCAATATAAAAAACAGACTTCATAAAAATATCAGAATTGGACCAAATTGCTTTCGTATAAGTACCAGCTTTCAAATAAAAAAAGAATCATCAAAATCAGTTCACCCAGTGGAAAGTTCTGAGAAAAACAAACCTTCTTCATGGAAGTCGGTGAAAAATTACAGTCTATTCAATGTAGAATGAGCTTCTGTGTCTTTTCATTACTCATACTCGGATAGTAGGTCTGAAGTTGACTGAGGAGCGGGTTGAAAGTAATACATTTCAGCCCTAGGGAGAATCACTTTCAACTGACAGTGACAGTTGACAACTGACAGACACTCAAATTATAAAAAAAAAAAACTAGTTCTATTTTCACAAATGTACTGAACCATGTTCCAACTTTTTTTTCCTCCTCAGAGGATTATGGTCCCGCACTTCTCGTGCATTTGCCAGTTCATGTTTTTAATTATAGTTTCTTTGTATTCGTAATGAAAAGTACAGTGTTTACCTCGGGGTGTTACAAAGGTCACTTCATTATCAGACTTTCATGTCATCAGCCACTGTGTTCAAGCAGTTCTGCACCGGGCTTGGGGTTTTAATATTTTGATGACTGGAGCCCAATCTCTCTGGATGATTAATTTCAATGTGTAATAATCGCGAAAACCTAATAAATAATTAACATTCTACTTATAATATATTCTAGTAGCTGCGCTTTATTACTCCTTATAACATCAGCTATCTGCCTGTGAAACTCCTGTCAAATTCGGTCTACCGTTTTTGAGTCCTTTGGGAATATACATATATGTTATTTTTATAGATTTTAATTTTTCAGAAAGCATTCTAAACCAGTCAAACTCGTGCCCGGTGACAGACGAGGGACCCTCAAAAGAGTGATCATCAAAACAGTAGAGTGCCCTGATTGTGGGAAACCTTTGGCCAGCGAGAAATCTTTGAGAAACCATCGTTTATTGCACATGGGACAAAAGTACCATTGTCACATCTGCGGGCTAGCTTTCGCAACACGCTCGTAAGTTGACAACTATCATGTTTCCGGAATATATCTCTCTAGCGAGATAGTTTGCACTTAAACTTATCTAGGATGTGGTTGAGACTGAAAGAACATTGCTTTTAGCATCTTTTCGCCATTTATTTGCATGTGGGCTAACAGTTCATTAATTGGTGTCGCTATAAGTTTCTTAGGAAACGTGAAAAATTTGTAAATGAGCCTGTGCTGACAGTTTTTGCATGGATTTTTTAAATGAAAAACTGAGAAATTTCAAAACGAATTATAATTATATACAACTAGCCATGGATCTACTATTTTTCCGAGCAGGGGCAAAAATTTGACATTGGCGCCCAATTTTTTTATGATTCTGGGTGACGAGACGAGCGAAGTCGCTCGCCTGATGGCTCTTCACGCTTGCCCATAACAGCTCAACGCCACTCCGAATTTTGAACTTCTACAGTTCAAAACCCTGGATGGCAGTGCACTGCGCTCGTCACCCCGAGATATAAGATGTCAAATCTCTGTGTGCCCTGTAATTTCGCTGAAAACATTGCCCTTCAATCCGAAACACAGTAGTGTTTGCACACTACTGCTTGGCGGTCGAATAACTAGCAAAGGTGTGGTACTTCCCCAGGCGGACCCCTGCAAAAGAGTCCTACCACTACAGAAACCCCCTCACCACTAGTATTAGACATTAACGATTTAAAAGGTGGAATTGGGCGCCCCCTTAAGCTGCCGCCCGGGGATCGTGCCCATGTTTGCCCCCCGCCCCAAGATCGGGGCTTGTATACGACTGGTGGCGTGGGGCTTGCCAAAATTAAGTACATGTATTATATCTGACCCGAGTATGTCCTAAAACTGCGACCAGAACCACCGAAGGATGGGCAGCAGCGTCCTAATAGTACACGGTGAACGTACTGCGATCCCCAAGCCGTCTGCCAAGCGTGGGGATTATGGCAACACCCCTCTCTATGGTGAGGCTTTGTCCAACAGTGAACGTTAATTGGCTGATGATGTGATGTGATTATATCTGACACTATACTATTCGCATATTTCCAGATATGTCGTCAATCACTTAAAGACACATTCACAAGTGAGGAAATTCGGCTGTATGTTCTGCAAGGCCACATTCATACGAAGCAGCGCGAGACGCAGGCACGAGCTAGAGATCCACATAAACAAAGGCGAGAAGAAACCGCCAAGAAAACGTTATACAAGAAAAAACAAATGTATAGAGGAAGAAGTTGATGTAGAAGTGCCCATTTTGCCAACAGTTATAGTCAGTGTGCCCGGGCAGTCGGTGTAAGTTAAATAAAAAAAAAAACATTTCAGTGGCCTTAGTATTATATAGTATATTTCATTAATTATAGTATAAAATTCAGTTTCCATTTACGTCCGATAGAGGCATTGTTAAATTTTTCATTCATTTTGCTATCGTTTACGTCTAGATGGTCAGACGTCTCTACGGTCTGTTACGTCAACCATTTGTTAGGTAAATGACTTATATTTGTTAATTAATTATATAAAAATTAATTAACTACTTAATTAATTAGATAAATTAAATAAATAACATGATATTTTAATAATTGAAATTGTTTCGACTATTTAATCTAATTCTTAATTATTGTATATATTTTTAGTACACACTCTGAAGTAAAATAGTAAATAATGGCCAAGTGGGAGTCGGTGAATTTTTTTTGTTCACCACCAAGTTAAGCAATGCAGGGCGCGGTCGGTACTTGGATGGGTGACCACCTGGGCGTGATGGTGTATTATTGCACAACTTTTTGTATCTTTGGTGGTATGGAACCCTCAGTGCGCAAGCCCGACTCGCACTTGGCCCGTTTATTATTAAATGTGTGCATGATTTACTTGTGTTTTGTGCAAATATATTATTTTTATTCTGTCATGCCTCTATGATGGTTTCATCTTACGGTTTGATAATTATCATGATTTATTAAAAAAAACTCGTTTGGTAGGGTATATACTTCCAATATGGTCCCATTGTCACCAAGTCAGGATCTGATGATGGGATTCCAGGGAAATCGAGGTCAACCCTCAAATTTTATAGGCACATATGATGTTTTAACCGACTTCCAAAAAGAAGGAGGTTATCAATTCAACTGGTTTTTTTTTAATGTTAGTTACCTCATAACTTTCGACTGGGTGAACCGATTTTGATGATTCTTTTTTTTATTTGAAAGCTGGTGCTTCCCGTTTGATCCCATTCCAATTTGGTCCAGTGATATTTTTAAGAAGTCGGTTTTTTATATTGATACTTATTTTGTGGTAGTAATCGGTAGCATGAATAATTTTATTTGCTATAAAAAAAACTTGTGTTAGGTAGATATAACCTGGAAGATATAGCTTATAGCTAGCAGGCAACCTTACACACACACATCGGCTTTATAATAATACTAGCCGCCTGCCCCGGCTTCGCACGGGTGTAAGCTCGGCCTTCGGCCTCGCTACAAAATATAGTGTAACCTATGTCACCCGGGGATAGTGTAGCTTCCAACAGTGAAAGAATTTTTCTAATCGGTTCAGTAGTTTTGGAGCCTATTCATTCTATTCAATGCAAGCAAACAAACTAACACCTGATCAATCTGGGCAGTGTTGCAGTCCCTCCAGCGTTGTCATATTGACTATAGGTATATCGAAGTGCTGAAGTGTTTGTATAGAAATGCCACCATGTCGATCCGATTACAGGACGAGAGCACGGAACTAGTCCAATTGCAGAAAGGCGTGAGGCAGGGAGCTGTTGTCTCCGGAACTGTTCACTAACGCATTGGAGGACGTTTTCAAGCTCTCGGACTGGAACGGATTCGGCATCAACTTCAATGGCGAATACATCACTCACCTTCGTTTTGCCGATGATATTCATCATGATGATATTATTCATTCATGTATTAAAATCGGTTCACTAGTTTTTGAGTTATTTCGTTACAAACATCCAAAAATCCAAATCTTCTTTATAATATTAGTATAGATACAACATAGCTTACAATTTTCTGGTCGCTGTAAGCGCCGGAAGAGTATGCCGCAGCGAGGGTCGAAGAACACGTTTCTCCATACCACGGGAACTTGCCTTGCTGAGATGCGCTGCCAATCGACACCGTGTATATCGAAGATGAGTACCTGGAACCAATGAATTACATATACAGCGGCCTTACGCCCAACTCTAAACGCGGGCCCGAATAGGCGCAGTTTACAAAATCACGTGAACGCTAAACTTAACGCGCCGACATACGGTTTGATCGCGTGATTTTGCAAACCACCTATTCGGGCCCGCGTTTAGAGTTGGGCGTAAGGCCTCAGGGCTATTTTATAAATACCAACAAAAGATAAATGTTAAAAAATACAAAAGATATTATTATGTATTTGACACTGGCTAATGCCCAAGACGTGCAACGTCAAAATCCTTTTAAGATGAATAAGTTTATGATCACTTGGGTGATCAAAGAAAGTGTGCGTTTGTAAGAACTAGACAACACAACTAGTAAGAATACCTATATATATCAGTGTGTGCATTTGTGCAATACGTGTTTACCTCGCCCCTATAGTTTTTGGCACTTATTGACTTTTTAGAGTGCCGTACCCAAAGAGTAAAACGGGACCCTATTACTAAGGCTCCGCTGTCCGTCTGTCACCAGGCTGTACCTCATGAACCGTGATAGTTAGACAGTTGAAATTTTCACAGATGATGTATTTCTGTTGCCGCTATAACAACAAATACTAAAAAACAGAATAAAATAAATATTTAAGGGGGCTCCCATACAACAAACGACGATGATTTTTTTGCCGTTTTTATAGATAATGGTACGGAACCCTTCGTGTGCGAGTCCGACTCGCACTTGGCTAGTTATTTAGGTATTAGCTGGAGTTTAAGGCAAATCCAAACTATATTATCAAAGTAGGTAAACTTACCCGTCACAGTTACAGTTGTCTTCGTGGGCTCCACCATTGCCATTTGCCCAAACATAAATACTGCCTTTGCCGCCACGACCCTGCAATCATACGAATATGTTTATGAATAGGTACCTAGATGAATCCTGTTTGTTACCACTTACCTCCATAACTGAACTAAACAGATTTTAACAGTTCCGGATTTATATTTTTTACGAGTGTAGGCCACTTTATTTCCGCCGCCCCATGTACCTTTTTAAAATAATAATTTTTGAGCTTCCTCTAAAATCTGCCACCCCTAGCATTAGGCCGCGGCCTTTATGGCCTATTGACAAATCCAGCACTGGATTTTAAAGAAATTTGGTATGGAAGTATGGAGTTGACGCAAAACGCCTGAAACGATCTTGTTGAAATTTGACAAGGTGGTTGTGTGCATAATTGGAACGGACAAAAATCTGATGAACATACATCAACTGCTTTTCGCAGAAAAGATAAATAAGTTATGGAATGTATCGAACCTTCAAGCCATCAAATGGCTGCTAGCTGAGCCACAGACAATTATTATTATAATAGTCGCGATTAAGGACGTTTTAAAACCTTGAACGCGGTGGGTTTACCGTAGTGATTCCTTTTTTGAACGCTTCTGCGGCGAGCCGGCCTGGCCCCTCCACTGTTTTTCCGTCGTCATTGGGACCCCACGATGCGCTGTACACATCTACTTTGTCTGCTGCATACGCTGTTAAAGAAAATGGACCGATAAGGCAGGAAAACTCAGCTCTATGCGGGTTGCCTTTGGATTCATAATAATATTAGTTAGTAAAAATACAAGCAAAGAAACGCTCCTCGTAAGCGCAGACGAGTCAGGCGCTTGTGAACAAGTCATGTTAGCTACTAGCATCTATAGGTACATTGTTATGTTGTCCTAGTAGCTTCTTCGTCCGACAACCTGTCTGAGTCTGAGCGACAGTTTACGGATAGTACAACTCAACTGCCTTGAGAAACTGACGTTCAAAGAGAATACAATAGAAAATGCTGACGTTTAGTTATGTATTCTGGGATGCGTTTACAGCACTTATCCAGACTAAAACTTATACTAGATGAACGGTATAAGTTTTTGCCTGACTAGATTAAATTTTATCTACCTTTTGAGGTCGCTAAATTTTCGACTGCTGTCAGATTGACAGCTGTTGAAGAGGTAAAGCTGTTTTTGATATTATTTTGTTCGAATCTTTTTGTTGTAGATGTTTTAATGTAAAATAAAATTTTATATCTATATAATGATAGATTGATATTTTACTATTATATACCATTTTATTTTACTATATTTTACTTGATATTTATTTATTATTGAATTTGACAGCAAGTATTGACATAAAGCTATGACGCCGTTCAGCGAACCTCCGTTAGTTTAATTTTTAGCTGGTGAAAACTTCGCCGAGTCCGTAAACGCACCCATGAGTTTCATTATGCACTGCCACAGAAAAGAGAACGGAAGATTTTTTTTCTCTTCTGTGCGCGGCTGCCCACAAAATTAATTATTTTACTATGCATTTTATTATTCCCTGTAAAAGCCCTACAGACATGTCGATGATGTCGACCAACAGGAGAGAAAGAGAAAATTTTCACTTAGTAAATTTTCCGTTAGTTGGACTTGGACAGGCGGTGTTCCACCAAATCCGTCACGTTAGTCACGTAACACGTCTGTTAGTTACTTTGCACAGAGTATGCATTTTATTTTAAAATGGAAAACCCAATGTTGTTTATTGACCATAATAATTATATGAAAAACCTAACAAAAATCACAAAGCAACCGAAACACAGCCACTTGAAGCAAATTTCTATTCGTTATAATGGATCACGTGATATTTCGTTAGCTTATGTCAAATTAAATACATTTTTGAACTTTCATTCATCACTTTAAAATGTCACTTTGTCTAGGCTCGGAAGACATTTGGTCTCAACAATGCGACCGTGGTACTAGGCGCCCATGAACATTGAAGAGACATTATTTGTGACGTGCATGTGCGTCATAATCATGCTCGTTGAGCGAGCTGCTGCGTCGACCATCCACGTCATTTACTTTACACATTAGGGTGAGGTTACATAATATAATTTCCAAAACATTATTTTAATGTTTCCTTTATTAAGGATGCTGGTAGAAGAGTGTGTTACCGTACCTATAGCCTCGGCCTCGACACGGTCGGTGATACGGCCGTCCAGCATGCGTACTCCGCCGATTCGAGCGCCCCACGCTACTCCTACTCCACACTTCAAGTTATTAGCTGTCATTGCTATCTGTAAAATAAAGCAATTATAACTCTACGCTGGCCCTAGGATAGAGCGAGAGGTGCGGTTCCTATAGGCGCCAGATAGCAAGGGGAAGCAAAATAACAAATGCAAAAAAAACACCGAAAAATTAATAAAAATGATGGCGCCTCGCGCCTTACGACAAAGTCGCCGTGGCAGGCGGCGGGGCACATTTGCGTAACTTGTACCCAGCATACAATTTTGACGTGGAAATAGTTTATATCCTGAATAATCACAAGTTTTCAGAAATAAAACGCGCCGAAAGACAATCTCGCTCTACGTTGACCAAAGGCTAGAGCCGACGCTGGCTACACTGTTACTTGTTTTACCCGCGATTTTCGTATTTTCCAAAATACAATGTATGGTTACTAAATCCGTACTACCTCTGATCCATTAAAGGTAAGTCCAAAATTTTAGCCGTGAAAAGGTAACTAACAGACAGACAAACAGAAAAAGAAACACAGAGATATAATATACTTTCGCAATCTTCTATACATATAATAAAAACGCAGAGGTAAAAAAACTGTAATTGCGAGATATTTAAGACAGAAAAGTTTTTAGAATATTTGTCTGTTTGTTTGTTTTTTTGTCCACGCACATCTCCCAAACCACTGGACGGATTTAAATGCGGTTTTCAAGAATATGCTCAGCTATGACCATATTGAGGTATAGGCTATGTTATTTTGCGCAAGGGCCGGATGAAGAAAGAGGAAGAAAGAAAAAAAGGGTTGAATGCTTATTATGAAAATCTACGCGTACGAAGTCGCAGACAGAACAGAACTAATTATACAATAAAGTTATTACTTTATAATCTACACTAATGTTATAAAGAGGAAAGATTTGTACCTATTTTTGTATGTTTGTAATGAATAGGCTCCGAAACTACTGAACCGATTTGAAAAATTCTTTCACTGTTGGAAAGCTACACTATCCCCGGGTGACATAGGCTATATTATATTTTGTAGCGAGGCCGAAGGCCGAGCTTACACTCGTGCGAAGCCGGGGCGGACGGCTAGTATAGGTATATAAAGGGTAGGAATAGAAAAGGAATATTCATTCTTTTTTTTTCTATGGGCAATTAAGAGTTCAATTGGGATGTGTTATTTCCTAACAGGGCGACTTGATATAAAAGGGTGAACGGTGACAGATAGCAGCTTACTTCCCCAGCACACCGAGTACCGTGCGAGTTGGTCATGACCTTTTCATAGCGCGGCGTGGGGTCAGGGTCACTGTCGTTACAATCCCAACTGATTTCTGGATCCTGAGAAAAGAAAATTACATATTATTAATACACTAACTGATGCCTGCGACTTCGGTACGCGTAGACTTTTACATAAACTTTTAACCCCTTTTGAATCCCCCCCCAATTGGACCATTTCGCAAAATCCTTTCTTAACGGATATCTACACTACATACACCACATAAGGAATCTTAGGTATATCCATGGATGTAACGTACTTAGAGAGGATAAATATTCACTGAGAAAACTGCGTAGACGCTCTCGATAGCTCCAAAGTGATCGTTGAGATGGCGATAGTAGTGTCCAATTAGACATTAAAATGAACTAATACACAGAATACAGTAATAGTTAGTATTATGGCACCGAAAACTTTACTTTACCTCGCATTTAAAGATAATCGACGTTGCTAGCGCCTTTAGTAATACAAGTCAAATACAGTAGATGGCGCTTTACTATAAATAATAGTATGCAATGATTTTGTATTTCACTTTAAAATGCCTAACAATCCGTTGTTTTAGTGAAATAATTTAGAATAGAAGTAAATAACATTTAATTAAAATAATACCAGGATTTTCCACATCACCATTGTTTTTTTTCCATGGATAACAATCGAACGTAGGTAGGTACCTACGTAGGCAACATTTGATCGAAGTAGCTATGTTTTCTTGATTGCAATGGGTTTATGTGAAAATAGGTAACAGGTGACGAACTTCGACAAATATAAAGTAAATAGACATGCCCAGAAGAAGAACATTTTTGAAGATCACAAGTTTCAGTCGGTCTCTAGCCGTGGGAAGTGCAACACAAGATTATTGTTACATGATAACGAAACATCTGACAAAAATATGCCTTCGTGTGTTTTCCGGAAGTGTAAAAACACAACAAAAACACAAAATAAAAGTTCAGGTGTCACTTTTCACTCGTAAGTATTTATTGATCATTCTATTTTGTCATAAAATGTAAATTAATTTCATCAAACATCGCTAATCCCCCATATATAATAGTATATGGTCCCATAAGTCCCCATTTTGTTTTATTCCATCGTTGCGGGATAGAAATATACGCATATACTTAGTGAGACAAGGAAAGCATCACTATGTTCGACATTCTTCACCGCACATCGGACATGCCGAACTTGAGGCGAATGTACCGACAGCAAACTAATTTCGTAAATTATCAAATTATACTTCGGTTAAATGTTATTTTCAAACTGTTTTATTTTTACTTTTAATATTATTTATTGTAGATTTCCTAGTGATGTTGCCATGCACAAGAAATGGTTGGAAAAAATACGGGCAGTGAGACGAGATGAAGAGTGGACTTCAAATAAATACACCCGTGTATGTTCTAACCACTTTACACCCGATGAAATGTACACGACGAAAATAGGAAGACGAAAAATACTTAAATAAAACTGCTATACCTCATCAGGTAATAGTTATGATAAATATTCTTTTGTTCTTGATTCTGTAGTCCAACAAAGAAATCTTATAGTTTCGCCAGGTCTGTCTATTTGTCTGACCCGTTTTATAAGACACTACGAATACAAAAAACCGGACGAGTAGGAGCAGGACTCGTGCTCTGAGGGTTCCGTTGGAAGGAACCCTCAGAGCGCGAGTCCAAAAAAACAACTAACTGAAGTTGAAATATTTAAAGACAAACTTAGCTTCATAAGTTTCATAACCAGCAAAGATGTATTTATTCTGTACTGATTGAAATAAGCTACAGGTCAGTGAACTTAAGTTGTCGTTGGAACGTTCATTCGATCGAAAATAAATTGACGAATAGCAGCAATTCCCATACGCACCGCATGCCTAACGCGCGTCGGGCACTTTTCTCTTACGCCGACAAGCGGTCCGTAACACACTTGGAGGGTTAAGTTATAATAAGTTTTGCGTAAATTAATCCTCAGCTGACATGTATAGGCACAGCCGGTAGATTTTAAAACAATTTTTTTTGTGCTTACCCCTGTACCCATCCCTCTAAAATAACAGAATAATAATAATATTACCAACTTATTTACCAACATGTCTTTCCCCCCTACGCTTATTACACCTTCTTTAGTAAAAGATGTTTTTCAAGTAGCGAAGTAAACACTGATTTATTAGTCACGTGACCAGTCACGTCCATCCACGGCGAGACGCAGTGAATAAGCGATCGGTTTTGCTAACGCTACTCAACATGTCTAGCCGCCTGGTGCCTGTGAATGTCAAACGGTTCAAGAGCAATAGACAAACACAGGTGTTCTCTTTTACTCACGTAGTTATTATATTAGCTATCTATTTTTTGCAACAAATTTACTGTACATGGTTACAATTAGGTATTGCAGTATATGTCCGACGGTTTTGACTTGTTTTTACTGTGAAAGTTTAATGGTTATGGCATGTCCATTTACTTTATATTTGTCGAAGGTGACGAATCGAATTATAAATGTATGATTATTATTGGTATATCAATTCAGCTGCCATTACTCATATTTTGTAACAATGAAAACCATAACTGTGGCAGAAGTTAGTCACCTATCGTTCGCGCAAAACTTTATGAGCCCTCTGAAGTTAGGCGCGAGGCCTCCCCGACGCCCTGTAAAGTCCCTCGGATACCTATAATATGCGTACTGCGCAGCCACTGGGCCTAACTTCAGAGGGCTCATAAAGTTTTGCGCGAACGATACCCTATCTATGAATTGATTTAGTTTTTTTTTTCTTGAAAAGTACTTTAATAATTAATATAATTATATGTTGTTTTGTTATTAATAAAACGAACTGTTGTGTTTTTTATTTAAACATTGTTTTACTTCCCTAAACTGAGTATTTTGGAGTGTTAAGCCCATATACCACGGCCAAGAAATTTGATGAATAGGTATTTAGAAACTCTATTGCTGTCTCGCTGCGCCCTGACGAGCGAGCTATCGACGTGTGCGTGTCGAACAGACTGTGCGTGTGTGCGTGCCCGCCCGTGCTACCGCACTGAATGCCTAGTTGCCTACAAATTCATTTCGCCTCGCAGTCTACTCGGCTAGTTGATATCGGCGTTTGCCGAATGTCGAGTGATTTTTGTTATTATGCGATCTGCTCATATTTTACTAACCGACTACGCCAAAAGGTTGGTTATGATTTTGACAGTCTATGTTGTATGTATGTATGCTCATGACTGTATTCCTCTCATCCAGTGTTTTTCAAACATTTTAACGACGCGACCCCTATAGTATGAATAAAAAATTCGGGACCCCCTACCTTCCATAGTTTATAATCTGTATTTTATTATATTATAATTATGAAATAAGTACCACCTTTTTTTATAATTACTCATTAATTAATTTTTGTTAGTAAAAATACTTTTTTTACTTTGTTTTTTTTTTCTTTTACCGAAGCTTCGCTACCCCCGCGATCCCTCATACCCCTCGAGGGGCATGGCGACCCCTCAGGGGGTCGCGACCCACAGTTTGAAAAACACTGCTCTAATTTATTTATAATTTATTATTAATAGCATAGACAAATGTTGTTATATTTATGTCAATGTTAATAGTAAATTTATTATTTCATTTAAAATTATAATTTATTTATAAAAAATTATAATAGTAATAATTTGCAACTCTTCTTATATCCCTGACAAGCACACGTTTCCTGTAGTAAAACTACTTATAATCTATTGGTTTGATAATAACCAAGATAAATATAATTATATGTTGGTTAATATAGTTTGATGGATTTGAATGAAGTTCCTATAGATAGATAGATAGATAACTCTTTATTGTTGACACCAACAATTACATAGGTACATAATCTGACAAAAACAACTTAAAACTAGTGAAACAATTGGCGGCCTTATCGCTATAAGCGATTTCTTCCAGGCAACCTTAGTATGTAAAGGACATACAGAAGAGGTAAAGGACGGGGTGTGATGTAATAATGGAATAACTGGTATGTAAAGCATATACATACATTTTCAAAACTGTTTTGATGATGAATTTCTAGTGTAATTCCGCTTCTACGTCGCTTCAAGTACAATAAGGAATTTGTGATAAATATTTGTTGGTAATGTTAATTTTATTGAGTTTAATTTTGCCTAACCTGATATAAAATATTAATTACATAAATTGAAAATTAACGTAACCTGAAACAAAAAGTAATTAATTCTGAATTATTTTTAATTATAAAATTATTAAAGTAATCTGAAACAAAAATTAATTAATTCTGAAACATAAAATATATATTAATTGGAATTACATGTATTTTAATTGAATTTAAAAAAAAAAAAAAAAAAAAAAAAAAATAACAATAATAATAATATAAACGCAGGGGCGGCTTTATGGCGAGCCGTCGGTGAGTGGCGACACCGCGTACCCCGAAACGTTTCACGTTTGGCGGGAAATTCAAATTTCAAACAGTTTTTTTGTTCTTGTTGCTAGGCCGGGTAATTATTGTAAACGATCATGATGTTTGTGAAAATTGATTATTATTCTTAACAAACTCGCGTAAAATCTCGTATCGCGTATCTCCAATGCACATTACTACTTACATTTGTCAATAAACAATTTTTTTCTGTTATAAACGGTTTATTGCCAAATGTAAGTAATACGGTGAGTAACTGATTAATAACTGTACATGACGACCAACAATTTTCGCAAACACTGTGTCATTTCACAATAATTACCAGGCCTAGCTACAAACACAAAAAAAACTGTTTGAAATTTGAATTTCCCGCTAAACAAGAAACGTATCACCTTAGGGCCTTACTTAAAAACGTTACTCAAGTTGATCTATGTTTTAAAATGCTCTCTCAACTTCTAGTTAACATTTTGTCACAGCGCGCATGCTAGCCTGGCAGACGACTACTTGTAGCTTCATACCTAAAGTGCGGAGTGCGCCAGGCCTCAGGTCTGGTAGAGGCAACTAGGTATAGATACTAGCAGTTAGTACCTTCACAACAGAACAAGGGCCTTACGCCCAACTCTAAGCACGGGCCTAAATAAGTGCAGTTTGCAAAATCACGCGACCGCAAACCGTATCTCGGCGCGGTAAGTTTCGCGTGATTTTGAAAACTGCAACTATTCGGGCCCGCGTTTAGAGTTGGACGTAAGGCCCTAGGTCCTAAAGTAACAAATAGACGTGTGGAACAGATCGCCGCCCCTTCCAACTTACGGGAGAGAAAGAGTGAGAATAACATATTTCCCTCTCTCCTGTTGGTCAGACGGCGGTTGAGGTCAACCAAATCCACACGGAATGTAGGTAGGTATTTGTTGCACCAAAATTGATTAGTAGGATTAATTTAATACTACCTCGAAATTTCAACAGTGACCATCTGAGAATTGGCATACTCAGAAGAAAACCGGAATTATTAGAATAATTATTGTAGTAAAGCATATCTCCTTTGTTTGTCTGATCTGAGGGCCGCGTACCGTCACGTGTTTAGGCAAATTTTAGATGATTGCTAAAAGTTGCGCAAAAGCAATCCATATCTCGGCGCATTAAGGTTCAAACTGAATCGTTTATAACAGGTAGACTTCGGCCCCGAATGGCGAACGAGCATGTTTAAAGGTCACGTTAATGAAACATTTCTAAAAAATACAAAAATACAATGCTTTTGCACAAGTACTTACTGTATGTATATAATATAAATTTAGTTTTATGGTTTTATGAAAACATATCGAGGCTGGTCGCGGCATCCGAAGTAAAAAAATAATAATAGCGCCAAAACTGTTTTAATGATGAATTTCTAGTGTAATTCCGCTTCTACGTCGCTTCAAGTACAATAAGGAATTTGTGATAAAACAGTTTTGAAAATGGGCTTCCGCAAAGTAACGCCTGATTCAATCAACTAATAATAGCGCCATCTACTGGTTTCGTTGCGCTTCTCTTGAAATGCTGCAAAACTTGTCTGCTAATACTAGTTGAACCTTTTAGTACGCTAGCTGACTGTAGCGCTTACGGAAGTTCGAGACAACCTATAACACGATCAAATTGTAGCGCCATCTAAGTTTAATCCGTTATTTTGGCATATTTCCGATCTACGCCATAATGAACCGCTATTAATAGTCTCACTATAATTTGTCGATGGTATATCGGTACTAGTACCTACTATCTATTCTGTCCAAAGATGATAATCGTTATTATGATTCTGCCCCAGTGCCTCAAAGACGAACGTGGTTCCTTAGAAAACAAAGAAGAATTCTTGTATGCAACTATGTAATAAATTTTTAGTAGATACTGATTTGACTGATGCCAACATACCTAGGTACTCGACTCACAAACTCGCACAACGTTTCGCATTTATATAATCAGAATAACGTAATATAATTTAATAAAGTGTTGTTATATTATTTATGGATAAAATCTTGCTTGTGTAGAGAAGGCTTTAATTTCCGAATTCTTTTTCAACTTTTTGTATCCTTATCTTAAATGGGCAGAGTCGAAAATCGCACATTCAACGATAACATATTCACAGTCCTCAATGAACCATAAATGCAATGTGACGGACTATTATTTCTTCTGTGGCAATACGCATACAAAATTGCATTCAATCTCGAATCACATCGGTAAAGGCCCGTTTGCACTTTGATTAGTGTGAGTGCAAGTGTTTATTGATTAGTAATTATTGCGAGTGAGTGATAAACAGAACACTCGCTCTGATCAATTATGGTCCAAATGTGTTTAGTACTAATCACTAAGCACCTGCAATAATCACTTGTACTAATCACGTATCAGAGTGCAAAGTTTTGGATTAGATCATTGGACTTTATTTTCTTTGGCAGTCTGGTACAAAACAGGAGTGTACGTGGCGACTTCGACACACTGATCCCGCGATGTCCCAGAGTCGTCATATGGGCCGCGAAGCTACTAGGACAGCAGTTAATAGCAAGAGGTAGCCGTAGTTTGACGCCGCTGCTTGCCAAGAGAATATAACCATTATAATAATGAGCGTAGCGGTTAGCTGCTTGCGTAGTAATCTGAGTCAGACAGCGCCATTGATTAACAAACAGACGCCGCCCCTACCACGGCCACGGACGCGCGGCGTCCTATCCTAGTGACAGTGACGCAGCAATACTCGTAGCTCCGTTCTGTCTCACTCTTCTTCATAATAAAAAATATCAGAAAAAAAAAACGAGCTTTCTTCCTTTTCTAACATTGTTACAATAATTAACAATGTTAAAAATCTTTATAGATTCAAGATCCATAATTTTACAGTAATTTTATTACAAAGCACATTTCAGAAAATATACAAATACTACATTATTGTATCTTTGTACTGGTAATATATATATATATATATATATATATATATATATATACCTACAGCGAAATAATGACTATTCGCTGTGGTAATACTACTTATTCTGAGGGCATCAAGTACGTAACTATATCAAGAAAATATGAATTTCCGCATTTAATAGGTTCAAAAATTTATAAATAGTTTAGTATCATTTTAAAGTCGCTAAAAAGATTTATTTATTTAGTTTTATCATAAGCATGCACGCATCCTTCTTTTTTTATTTTCCAATACCTTGTATTTATGGTTGAACAGTTTTTTTTTTCTCGTCTGTGGTGTTTGTTGAGCTTCACATTTCGCTTTGTGTCGTTTTAGCACTAAAAGCTGATGCACTCTGAACATTTTCACCAGGAGATCATAAACAAAAGTACGGTCAGTTTGTTTTGAATTGGTTTCTAGGTAGAGTATTCGAAATGTTGGCAAAATATTACCAAATCTTAGAATATTAATCTAAGTATCAATTATTATATCCCTAATTATATCCAAATATAATTACTAAAATTAGAGGATGTGTTTTTCCGCACTCGCGCCCGTAACGGTTCAACGGATATAAGTGAAATTAGGTATGGAAGTAGCTTCTAACGCGTACCGTACTATATAGGATAATTTTTATTGCTAAAAAGTACCTTTTAGGTTAGCGGATATAACTGCCGAGCGTTGCTAGTTGCTAGTTGTAATATTGGAATTTATACATAGAAAACGACCATTCACACTCGACAAAATGTATGGAACATCTAAAACAACGCGATTACAGGGTTAGTCCCATAATAAAAGTTGTTCATAATGGTGAGTACAATGACCTCCTTTATGCGTAACCCTGTATATAGCATGGAAAGTAGTATATATGGTATATACAGGTACCTATAAGTAGTACTTATACAGGTAAAATGAAACTACCGCCGCCAGCACCTTCTGACAAGAGATAAGTTAAACCACCGAAAATCAAGAGTTGAACTGTGGTTAACACTGAACGCCTCGTGCCCGCGCCGCTGTTGCCGCTCCACCACAACAAAGGAAGAAGTGGAAAATAAAGGAAAAGAAATACCACCTAAAGTAATAGGACTTAATAATTGCAAAGAGTAAGCAAATGAAACAATGCAATGAAACTTACGTAGTTGGCTTTAAGATCCGTATGGTTGCGTTCGATGCCATCGTCCAACACCGATACCCGGACGCCTTGCCCATTGTAACCCAACCGGTAAACGGGTAACACGTTCAAGTCCAGACGGGGTAGGTTACGCGAAACTCGGGTGTCTTGCTGGAAAACAAATAAAACTCTAAAGAACGAAAGGTGGGTGTATGTATCTCCTGTTATTTCTGCTATCCTCTTCCTTTAAACTAGGTTCATGGAGCTGCTCAACTAGTCAGTCAGTCTCAAATCAACAAATATATACGATCGGACATGTCTTTGATCTTTTTTTTTTTTTTTTTTTTCATATTCGTCTCAGCAAACCGTTTCTATTGATTTCATACCCATTATCATCATAGTATATAAAAACATTTAGTCCACCATCTTGGGGCGTCCGCCATATTGAATTTATCATCTACCAAAGTGCTTCTGGCTTGGGAGGACAAATGTAACAAACTGCGTTTCCAGGGACATATATATAACCCTGTATTACTAAGTGCCCTATGTGTGTGCTGTACTATTATGTACATATTCTGTGATTTAGCCTAAAACTGACATAAGGGCTCGCCAGTCAGTCTACATGATAAGCAAGTAAGCTGAAAGAGTTCTTACCAGATACCACTCTTTCCCCCAAAGCTCATCATTGAACAGTGGTTTCCGATCACCAAACATTTTGTGTTCAATGAAGTTGGTGTCTTCTAATCTCTTCACCCTCTGCAACTCCTGGTCAGGATTTGACATCGGATATCGCTTTACTCTCGATTTCGCGAACAGCTGTTCCGCCCATCGTACCTACCAGGGAAAAATAAATTGAAGCACACTGTATGTAGGTATGTATGTGTAATTAAAATCTTTCAAATGTAACCTCGATATTTCCTTTATACAGTAAGGTAGTTTAGCCTATAAAAAACACGTACAAGACATAAGAGTCTTGTACGCACGTACAAGACATAAGAGAAGGCAAAAATTGGCCGCCTACAGGAAAGGACGAGGCCATAAAGTCAAATTTTCGTCGAAGTGGATTATTCAAATAATGGACACATTAAATACCAAGTTTGGGAAAAGTTATTGGTATAGAATGCTTTTTAACCGACTTCCAAATAGGAGGAAGTTATCAATTTGACTGTTTTTTTATGTTCGTTACCTTAGAATTTTTGACTGGGTGAAGCGATTTTGTTGATTGTTTTTTATTTGAAAGCTGGTGCTTCCCATTTCAATTTGGTCCAGTTCTGTCGAAGTCTGTTTTTTATATTGAGAATTATCATGAAAGAGGTTCGTCATTCAGCTGATACTTAACTAGACATGTGAGTACCTACTAAACTCACAATTTAACTTTTTAACTGTCATTTTTCATGAAGGTTTTCATGGTCTAAATTAATCCGTAACCCCAATAAATACATATTGTAATACTCCGACCAGTCCCGTCGTCTCAAGTAGGTACAAAGCTATTATGATGACCTTGGTTTTTAGAACGGCCACGCCGCACCAGCCACACTGAAAGTGGATGCAATCGCAAATAATGGCCGAAAGCCGACGAAGGCAACGAGGGATCGTCTCACCCCGGTGATGTAACCGACTGCCTCCGGACTTACCAGGCGCCCATATCCACTAGAAGCTTGTTGACCATAGTGAGTAACTTACCCTCCTATCTTGTATGAGCGTGGTTGTGTGTGTGCTGGGAGTTCGCCGTTGTTTCTCGTGTTCGTATTTTAGGAATCGGTACATGTCGGGAAATCCGATCACCTGTAACAAGTATGAAGCTAGTGAGTGTCTGTGTACAAGGATCCACATATACTAGTGCTATCTTCCTTGGTGTGTATTATGTATTCTGTGGTGTCTGCTAGAAATATTGCACAGGCTTGAAAAGCTTAGGATTTATGTCCATTTTTTTAATTACTTAGATAAATAGTAGATTGCTACATCGAGCGCAAAGTGAGTTATTGCATTAAGGCGAGGTATTCCCACTTTTAAGCAACGCTTATTACTATAGATGACCATAATCCTCGGTTTATTGTATTAAAGTCGCATTTAGCGGAGCAAAATCATGGCTCTTACACACAGTCATGCGTTTCGCTACTTCTATTTTTGTTTTTCTCATATTTTTCGAAAAGTATAGCTGTAATGTAAAATGTACCTCACCGGTTTCCTTAATAATTATGGAATCTATATATCAAGATATCGCAGACAAAATTTAATAAATAGGTAATTGAATGAATCCAAAAAACAGAGATAAAAGCGCAAATCAGTGCTACTTTGATAATTTTTTTCTATCGAGCGAATTGTGCTTAATCGTGTTTCGGTTTCATGGGTTTCCTAGATATAACATTCAATTTTTATATGACACCATTTTTATAATTTTAAGCTAACCATAGAGGTATGCACACTTAATCTAGAATGACCATAATTACTAAAAGTCGGAAAAGAGCGTCTTAATTGCTCACTTTAGCAAGGTGCGTAATCTACTTTTCTTTCAACTACTAATCTACCCACCGTGATAAAATATACCTACTCAAAATAAAAACTCAAGTTAATGATAACAACGTGAAAGTTACATAGCCGAGCGTGACGGCTCAGTCTCATTCAATACGCACAAAATAAAGTGATCAGCGCCCTAAACAAGTTTTCACTTCAAAAAACTAAATCAAAATCGGTACACACTTTAAACTTATAACACTGCTCTGTATGCATCGGGGTTTTAAAAAGCATGCCTTTTAAGTTTTGTCGTTTGAAGAAAAAAACACAACTAGAACCTTATAGTACTTTTTATTGTTTTTCAAAGTATTCACCACGTAGCTTAATACACTTTTCCATTCGCTCAAACCAGTTATTATAACATTTATTCCACTCTAAAGTGGGGGTGTTCAATATGGCAGACTTGAAAGCGTCGACTGCTTCTTCACCGGACTGGAACTTTTGACCACGAAGACTTTTCTTAATTTTAGGAAATGTAAAGAAATCGTTAGGGCTTAGGTCAGGACTGTATGGAGGATGGTCAAGAATTTCTACTTTTTCCTGCTTCAAATACTCAATCGTTTGACGAGCGCTGTGTGAGCTTGCGTTGTCGTGGTGCAGGATGATGCGTCGCTTTGAGTTAGATTTTCGAATTTTGGCGATGACTTGTGGTAAACAAACTGTGGTATACCCCTCTGCGTTAACCGTTCTACGATCTTCAAGTGCAATAGTCGCAACATGACCGGTTTTTCCAACGAACGTGGCCACCAACTTCTTTGAAGTGCTTCGAGAATGAACAACTTTAGTCGGCTTTGGCTCGTCTTGAAAGATCCAGATTGCAGATTGTTGTTTGGAATCAGGATCGTAGGCATAGATCCAATATTCGTCACCACTGATGATGTCGTAGACGAGATTTGACTCTCCTCGGTTGAACCTTTGCAGAGTTCTCTTACACCATCTGACGCAGGCCGCCTTGTGATCGTCGGAAAGCAGATGCGGTATCCAACGGCAAACTAGCTTTATCACACCAAGCGCTTCATGCAAGATCTTCTGAATGGTTGTCCCTGAGATGCCTAATAGAGCTTCTATCTCTCGATACGTCACATGACGATCTTCGAGAATTAGTTGTCTCACAGCAATGATGTTATCTTCAGTGAAGGCGGATTTTGGGCGTCCTTCGCGAGATTTGTCACTAACACTAGTATGTCCACGCTGGAATTCTAAATACCAGCGTTCAACAGTCCGTAGACATGGGGCTTCATCACTGAACACAGATGTTAGCTCTTCAAAACACTGAAGCCGTGTTAGGCCTCTTCTAAAGTTGTAGAAAATTATTGCACGAATATTTTCCTTAGAAAGATTCATTTTCGTACGTAATCTGACAGATTCCAATCGACGCTGTGACTAAACAATAGCATTAATCCTAATACTTTCAACTGTTTTGAGATTCAAAATATAAACACATTCGAATATAGAACAGTTCCAAATTCAAAATTGCCGGGAAATATGGAAACGACAGAACTTAAAAGGCATGCCTCGTATACACTATAAAATTAAATGTACGGAACACTACGAATTCCATGCTGACACCTATTACTTGTACGAAATTCAGTTCAGGTGTTCTTTATTTCACACCACCACATACATATAACTACAAACCATATCGCAGGCCACAGACTGCGCTTACATGGATGGTAACTTCCAACTACCAAAACAATCCCTTTGCATTCGTGATGTCCTGGTGTTTGACGTCGGGAACAATGGGATGTAGGCGGATCACGGCGCCCCAATTAGTTTTAAGTTTATTTGGGCGGATTTGTAAATGTTGAAGGCCCTCCTTCGCTCAGCCTCTGCTGCGCCGGGAAAACAGCTATAATTATATTCTGTGGTTTGACTCATGTTACCAAATTGCTATAAATAGGTGAAGGGGCGCTGATGAGGCTGAGACGGCTGAAGGAATTGGTAACAATTACGTTACCTTGGTAGGAACCCACTTCAGAGAAGTATAATAACTAGTTTAACTTACGTGAACTTTGACGGAAGGCTGGAAGAAAATAAAACCGTCAAGTGCGTGTTGTGACACGCTCATGGTCGGATTCCGTAGTTGTTAGATTTATTTTTTTCGCAATTTCAGGGTTGGTCCCATAGTAAAAATTGTTCATAATGATGAGTACAATTCTGTACAAAGACCTACTTTCGGCTATATACAGTCTATATGCGTAACCATAATTATATGCCAAACAAGTGTCAATCTTATAAACTTGGCCGAAACAAAATAAAATAAATAAACCAGCCAAGTGCGAGTCGGACTCGCGCACTGAGGGTTCGGTACCACCATATAACTTGTAAGCTGCTAAAGTAGAAAAAATTAGTGCAAAAAGACAACATCCCATCAACGCCTAGGCGGTCACCCATCCAAGTATCGACCGCGCTCGACGTTGCTTAACTTCGGTGATCGTACAAGAAGCGGCCGGCGGTAAACAGAAATTTGTCATCAACTCGCACTTTGCCATTTTTTTTATTTGTTGTTATACTTTAGATACAGTGTGTACTACAATAATGCCAAGTTTAACGCTTGTAAGTATTACCGTTTTTACACTAAAGCAAATACAAAAACACATTAAAATAAGTTTGTTGTATGGGGTCCTACCTCCTATAATTTTTATATTTTTTGGGATATTATAGCACACATGGTCATCTGACCCCAAACTAAGCAAAGCTTGTAATATGGCTGCCAGAGACTGATATACATACATATATATTTTTAAATACATACTTAAATAGATATTAACACCCAGACATAGAACAAACACTTTTGACTTTATTATTATTTTTTAGTTAATTCGCCACGCCGTAGCCCGTAACATTACATATTCTGTGAAAATTTCAACTGGGTCTCTATTAGTACGGTTCGAAAAATATGACAGACAGACAGCGTAGGCTTAGTAATAGTGTCTCTTTTATACCCTTTGGGTACGGTACCCTACAAATGGGGCGTTATTTAGACAGATGGCTTAGATTAAACTATTTTTTTAATTCCTATATCGACACTCGACGGCGTAGGTATACCTATAGTATTTTTTATTTATTTTGGCAACGTAAAAAATCAATTTTTGTAAATCAATTTTTGCAACATTGCATAAACACTGCATAGCCAGACGGCGCGGCAGTCTATCGGCAGCAGAAGTTGATCAACATTTTTTAGGGCTAAATCACTGTATTCATCATTCATAACTTTCATTTAAAAATTTAAAATCAACAGAACTTTTATGTATTCAGTTGCATCAAAATTCTCATATGAGGTATTGGAATACCGAGCAGAATGATTCTCAGGGTAGTGGGTGAGTACAATGTCTCTCTACACTACACATGCCATTTACACATCCGTCTGTCCATAACTGGATCGCGCGAATGACACATGTGTACCACGTGTGGCACATGTGTACCAGGCAAACAGAAGTAGGGAGGAATGCTCTGACACATGAGTGGAGCGTACGCACAAGCGTACGTTATTTTATGTATACCTACATGTGCGATAGGGGGATGTGATATGAGGCAGTTAGTTTTTTCCCGCCCATTACTGGGCAGGCTGAAGCCCTTTAGCATACTTACGTATTTTAATCACATAAATAATACCAAGAACCAGTGAAGTGAGATTTTTTCGTCTATATACCAAGAACGATCATAATACGTATGAATATGACCAAGTAGTTATGTATGTTTTTGGAGTCTTCAATATAGGTTTTGGAAACAACATGAAAATACACGTTTCACCTTATATTAATTTCCATACTCGAGCCCATTCACAAAACCGAATACTTAAATAATAATCCACCGTTAATACAAATTAGCACTCATAAACACGTAAGTCTAAGAAAATACAAAAAGGCGACATGTTTGTTCACGTTGGCGCCAAAACTCAGACGCGTTTGGGGTTAGGTCATGTACGTACGGCCAACTACCGTGATTTATAGCGACACGATTATTGCTTCGACCACAGAATAAATAATATATCAGTACATTATTTTCCTATTACATTAGTAATGTTAAGAACAAAAGAAGCAAACTTTCATGTATTCACAGCAGCGAATTGGATAATTATTTCACAAACTTCTGTAAACATGAAAAAAATAACAGACTGATAATTTCATAGTTTCACAATGTGCCTGAAATTTCAAACTCGCTGAAAAAGGTCGCCTTACAGTTTATAAGCGCCTGGTACCAGCGTCGCTGAAACAACAGTTGGTGATGACGCCACCGTCTGAAACTTCAGGAGAATGCTATTTTCAGTACAGTATGCAGGGGCGGCCTTAGTCATTGCGAGGCTCCTAGCCGGCGGGTAGATCTTTGCGAGGCCCTTGTCTTTGTCGAATTAGTTTTAATCATGAACCTTGGCAAGCGTTTTGGCGTTAGGTGCGAAATTCTAATAAATTTATTGTAAGTGTTGTTGCGAGAATTAGTGCGCGAGACCCCGGTGTTACCCGGCTCGTCATCCCAAAGGCCGCCCCTGACAGTAGACGAAGAAGAATGATAGAATATACCCTCAAAACAGTACTACTATCTATTGACACACGCACAACACTAACAATAATAACTAATATGATGTCTGAAATTCATTTTATTTTCGCCATCTATAACAATTAGGCACTATTACGAGTATTTTCAACAATTTTGACACGTATTCAGCTTCCTCAAATTGTCGTAGGATGGTGCCGTAGGCAATATTTTTTGTTATAAATTATAATAATATCGTAGCAATAGAAAGACAATCACAATATTATTCAGTAATTACTAATTATAATTACTACCAAGTTGCTTTTTTTGGTTTATCTGAGGTAGGTACGAAATTTAGTTCATTTTATCGCCTTTTGCCTACCTACTTGCAACACAATATATTCAAAACATGCCCTACTGCTTGCTACCTTTGTTCATGAACTCCTGGTTAAATTGTTCAGAGAGCGTCAGCTTTTCGTGCAATAACGACACAAAACGAAATCAAAATGGTCGCACAAACTGATCACGAAAGGTAACTAATTTTTTTATCCGTTCATAGTTAGTTTACTTGCACCTACTAGTTATACATAGGTACTAAATATAGGGTTGTTTTATGCCAAATCTATTGCTTATTTATTTATGTGAAATCGTTTATTTAGGCTACCATACCAAGGTCGTCATAGATGATACCTTGATGACACAGAAGACATACCCATTCCCCATTCAAAACATACTGCTCGTTACCTTTTGTTCATGATCTCCTAGTTAAAATGTCCAGAGATCGTCAGCTTTTCGCGCTGGCTAACACTTCGAATTGTTTTTTGATCGAAGGCTAAAACGACACAAAACTAAATTATAACCTTGTTCCATTTGTACCGTAATGGTACAAGGTGGTCCGTCTCCGTACTCCATCTTACTTTTTAACCGACTTCAAAAAAGGAGGACGGTTCTATGTTCCACTGTATATTTTTTATGAAGGTTCACCAATCCCTCCGAAAAAAAAAAAACTTTTGTTTGGTAAGGTATACTTCCAATTTGGTCCCATTGTCACCAAGTCAGGATCTGATGATGAGATCCCGGGCAAATCGAGGGCAACCCTCAAATTTTATAGGCACTTATTACGTTTTTCATATATTTTTGAAGTAAATGCACGGAATTGGAAAAGAAGGGAAATTAATGGAAAAACGTAGTATAACATTGAAGACTAATTAGTAGTATCTGATGCGTCAGATTGAATGACGATAATATTATATAATAACAATTATCTTTGCTCAGATTAGTTCCTAAATGGCTGAACTGATTTTGATTTGTTTGAAAGGTGACTTGATCGAGAGTGTTCTTAGCTATGATATCTGTGCTATGATTCAAGAAAATTGGTTCAGCTTTTTGAAGATTACCAGTTATTTTAACGAAGATTTTATAAATTTATACTTTTAATATAAACCGACAGACGGCATATTGTTAATTTGTGTCGCCTTTCAGGAATCAGTTAGCAATACCTATAGGAACAAACGACTCATTATTACTATACCATATGTTTATGATCTCCTAGTTAAAATGTTCGGAGAGCATCAGCTTTTCGTGCTAAAACGACACAAAACGAAATAATTCATTTTTTTTATTATTGTAGAAATAGGCTTGCGCTTGGCCGCCAACTCGCCTGATGCTAAGCGATGATGCGGCCTACGGTGGATCACGCTTGCCTAGAAGAAACCGATTCACTCTTGACTTGAAGACACCCAGATTGTAACTATCGGGGAACACCCATTCAGGCAGTGCATTCCACATACTAGCAGTTCGCACAATAAAAGTGCAGGAATCAAAGCGCTTTGCACGGTTTTTCGGAATGTCAACCATAAAGCGGTGTCGATTTTTCGTGCCTGCTCTGGCAGTCCGATTGAAAAAAGGGCAGGAGAAAATTATAATGAATGAATTATATTTATTCATAATAATTCTTTCACAGCGTAATTTTTTTGTACTCGGTTATTGTTATTCTTCTAGAAGAGGGAAGAAAGCCATATTTATCCAACACACAGAAAAAGAAAAAAATATAGTCTAATTATTTTTTTTACTTTTCTTTTCTGTGATCCAACACATGATTTGGAGGGAAGAAAAATGTTTTTTTTTTAATGAATGCAGTACCTACGTTTCCATTATTACATTACTTTACCCAGAGGTTGACAAAACTAAAACCATGGATGTAACGTACTTAGAGAGGATAAATATTCACTGAGAAAACTGCGTAGACGCTCTCGATAGCTCCAAAGTGATCGTTGAGATGGCGATAGTAGTGTCCAATTAGACATTAAAATGAACTAATACACAGAATACAGTAATAGTAAGTATTATGGCACCGAAAACTTTACTTTACCTCGCATTTAAAGATAATCGACGTTGCTAGCGCCTTTAGTAATACAAGTCAAATACAGTAGATGGCGCTTTACTATAAATAATAGTATGCAATGATTTTGTATTTCACTTTAAAATGCCTAACAATCCGTTGTTTTAGTGAAATAATTTAGAATAGAAGTAAATAACATTTAATTAAAATAATACCAGGATTTTCCACATCACCATTGTTTTTTTTCCATGGATAACAATCGAACGTAGGTAGGTACCTACGTAGGCAACATTTGATCGAAGTAGCTATGTTTTCTTGATTGCAATGGGTTTATGTGAAAATAGGTAACAGGTGACGAACTTCGACAAATATAAAGTAAATAGACATGCCCAGAAGAAGAACATTTTTGAAGATCACAAGTTTCAGTCGGTCTCTAGCCGTGGGAAGTGCAACACAAGATTATTGTTACATGATAACGAAACATCTGACAAAAATATGCCTTCGTGTGTTTTCCGGAAGTGTAAAAACACAACAAAAACACAAAATAAAAGTTCAGGTGTCACTTTTCACTCGTGAGTATTTATTGATCATTCTATTTTGTCATAAAATGTAAATTAATTTCATCAAACATCGCTAATCCCCCATATATAATAGTATATGGTCCCATAAGTCCCCATTTTGTTTTATTCCATCGTTGCGGGATAGAAATATACGCATATACTTAGTGAGACAAGGAAAGCATCACTATGTTCGACATTCTTCACCGCACATCGGACATGCCGAACTTGAGGCGAATGTACCGACAGCAAACTAATTTCGTAAATTATCAAATTATACTTCGGTTAAATGTTATTTTCAAACTGTTTTATTTTTACTTTTAATATTATTTATTGTAGATTTCCTAGTGATGTTGCCATGCACAAGAAATGGTTGGAAAAAATACGGGCAGTGAGACGAGATGAAGAGTGGACTTCAAATAAATACACCCGTGTATGTTCTAACCACTTTACACCCGATGAAATGTACACGACGAAAATAGGAAGACGAAAAATACTTAAATAAAACTGCTATACCTCATCAGGTAATAGTTATGATAAATATTCTTTTGTTCTTGATTCTGTAGTCCAACAAAGAAATCTTATAGTTTCGCCAGGTCTGTCTATTTGTCTGACCCGTTTTATAAGACACTACGAATACAAAAAACCGGACGAGTAGGAGCAGGACTCGTGCTCTGAGGGTTCCGTTGGAAGGAACCCTCAGAGCGCGAGTCCAAAAAAACAACTAACTGAAGTTGAAATATTTAAAGACAAACTTAGCTTCATAAGTTTCATAACCAGCAAAGATGTATTTATTCTGTACTGATTGAAATAAGCTACAGGTCAGTGAACTTAAGTTGTCGTTGGAACGTTCATTCGATCGAAAATAAATTGACGAATAGCAGCAATTCCCATACGCACCGCATGCCTAACGCGCGTCGGGCACTTTTCTCTTACGCCGACAAGCGGTCCGTAACACACTTGGAGGGTTAAGTTATAATAAGTTTTGCGTAAATTAATCCTCAGCTGACATGTATAGGCACAGCCGGTAGATTTTAAAACAATTTTTTTTGTGCTTACCCCTGTACCCATCCCTCTAAAATAACAGAATAATAATAATATTACCAACTTATTTACCAACATGTCTTTCCCCCCTACGCTTATTACACCTTCTTTAGTAAAAGATGTTTTTCAAGTAGCGAAGTAAACACTGATTTATTAGTCACGTGACCAGTCACGTCCATCCACGGCGAGACGCAGTGAATAAGCGATCGGTTTTGCTAACGCTACTCAACATGTCTAGCCGCCTGGTGCCTGTGAATGTCAAACGGTTCAAGAGCAATAGACAAACACAGGTGTTCTCTTTTACTCACGTAGTTATTATATTAGCTATCTATTTTTTGCAACAAATTTACTGTACATGGTTACAATTAGGTATTGCAGTATATGTCCGACGGTTTTGACTTGTTTTTACTGTGAAAGTTTAATGGTTATGGCATGTCCATTTACTTTATATTTGTCGAAGGTGACGAATCGAATTATAAATGTATGATTATTATTGGTATATCAATTCAGCTGCCATTACTCATATTTTGTAACAATGAAAACCATAACTGTGGCAGAAGTTAGTCACCTATCGTTCGCGCAAAACTTTATGAGCCCTCTGAAGTTAGGCGCGAGGCCTCCCCGACGCCCTGTAAAGTCCCTCGGATACCTATAATATGCGTACTGCGCAGCCACTGGGCCTAACTTCAGAGGGCTCATAAAGTTTTGCGCGAACGATACCCTATCTATGAATTGATTTAGTTTTTTTTTTCTTGAAAAGTACTTTAATAATTAATATAATTATATGTTGTTTTGTTATTAATAAAACGAACTGTTGTGTTTTTTATTTAAACATTGTTTTACTTCCCTAAACTGAGTATTTTGGAGTGTTAAGCCCATATACCACGGCCAAGAAATTTGATGAATAGGTATTTAGAAACTCTATTGCTGTCTCGCTGCGCCCTGACGAGCGAGCTATCGACGTGTGCGTGTCGAACAGACTGTGCGTGTGTGCGTGCCCGCCCGTGCTACCGCACTGAATGCCTAGTTGCCTACAAATTCATTTCGCCTCGCAGTCTACTCGGCTAGTTGATATCGGCGTTTGCCGAATGTCGAGTGATTTTTGTTATTATGCGATCTGCTCATATTTTACTAACCGACTACGCCAAAAGGTTGGTTATGATTTTGACAGTCTATGTTGTATGTATGTATGCTCATGACTGTATTCCTCTCATCCAGTGTTTTTCAAACATTTTAACGACGCGACCCCTATAGTATGAATAAAAAATTCGGGACCCCCTACCTTCCATAGTTTATAATCTGTATTTTATTATATTATAATTATGAAATAAGTACCACCTTTTTTTATAATTACTCATTAATTAATTTTTGTTAGTAAAAATACTTTTTTTACTTTGTTTTTTTTTCTTTTACCGAAGCTTCGCTACCCCCGCGATCCCTCATAGGGGCATGGCGACCCCTCAGGGGGTCGCGACCCACAGTTTGAAAAACACTGCTCTAATTTATTTATAATTTATTATTAATAGCATAGACAAATGTTGTTATATTTATGTCAATGTTAATAGTAAATTTATTATTTCATTTAAAATTATAATTTATTTATAAAAAATTATAATAGTAATAATTTGCAACTCTTCTTATATCCCTGACAAGCACACGTTTCCTGTAGTAAAACTACTTATAATCTATTGGTTTGATAATAACCAAGATAAATATAATTATATGTTGGTTAATATAGTTTGATGGATTTGAATGAAGTTCCTATAGATAGATAGATAGATAACTCTTTATTGTTGACACCAACAATTACATAGGTACATAATCTGACAAAAACAACTTAAAACTAGTGAAACAATTGGCGGCCTTATCGCTATAAGCGATTTCTTCCAGGCAACCTTAGTATGTAAAGGACATACAGAAGAGGTAAAGGACGGGGTGTGATGTAATAATGGAATAACTGGTATGTAAAGCATATACATACATTTTCAAAACTGTTTTGATGATGAATTTCTAGTGTAATTCCGCTTCTACGTCGCTTCAAGTACAATAAGGAATTTGTGATAAATATTTGTTGGTAATGTTAATTTTATTGAGTTTAATTTTGCCTAACCTGATATAAAATAATAATTACATAAATTGAAAATTAACGTAACCTGAAACAAAAAGTAATTAATTCTGAATTATTTTTAATTATAAAATTATTAAAGTAATCTGAAACAAAAATTAATTAATTCTGAAACATAAAATATATATTAATTGGAATTACATGTATTTTAATTGAATTTAAAAAAAAAAAAAAAAAAAAAAAAAAAAAAAACAATAATAATAATATAAACGCAGGGGCGGCTTTATGGCGAGCCGTCGGTGAGTGGCGACACCGCGTACCCCGAAACGTTTCACGTTTGGCGGGAAATTCAAATTTCAAACAGTTTTTTTGTTCTTGTTGCTAGGCCGGGTAATTATTGTAAACGATCATGATGTTTGTGAAAATTGATTATTATTCTTAACAAACTCGCGTAAAATCTCGTATCGCGTATCTCCAATGCACATTACTACTTACATTTGTCAATAAACAATTTTTTTCTGTTATAAACGGTTTATTGCCAAATGTAAGTAATACGGTGAGTAACTGATTAATAACTGTACATGACGACCAACAATTTTCGCAAACACTGTGTCATTTCACAATAATTACCAGGCCTAGCTACAAACACAAAAAAAACTGTTTGAAATTTGAATTTCCCGCTAAACAAGAAACGTATCACCTTAGGGCCTTACTTAAAAACGTTACTCAAGTTGATCTATGTTTTAAAATGCTCTCTCAACTTCTAGTTAACATTTTGTCACAGCGCGCATGCTAGCCTGGCAGACGACTACTTGTAGCTTCATACCTAAAGTGCGGAGTGCGCCAGGCCTCAGGTCTGGTAGAGGCAACTAGGTATAGATACTAGCAGTTAGTACCTTCACAACAGAACAAGGGCCTTACGCCCAACTCTAAGCACGGGCCTAAATAAGTGCAGTTTGCAAAATCACGCGACCGCAAACCGTATCTCGGCGCGGTAAGTTTCGCGTGATTTTGAAAACTGCAACTATTCGGGCCCGCGTTTAGAGTTGGACGTAAGGCCCTAGGTCCTAAAGTAACAAATAGACGTGTGGAACAGATCGCCGCCCCTTCCAACTTACGGGAGAGAAAGAGTGAGAATAACATATTTCCCTCTCTCCTGTTGGTCAGACGGCGGTTGAGGTCAACCAAATCCACACGGAATGTAGGTAGGTATTTGTTGCACCAAAATTGATTAGTAGGATTAATTTAATACTACCTCGAAATTTCAACAGTGACCATCTGAGAATTGGCATACTCAGAAGAAAACCGGAATTATTAGAATAATTATTGTAGTAAAGCATATCTCCTTTGTTTGTCTGATCTGAGGGCCGCGTACCGTCACGTGTTTAGGCAAATTTTAGATGATTGCTAAAAGTTGCGCAAAAGCAATCCATATCTCGGCGCATTAAGGTTCAAACTGAATCGTTTATAACAGGTAGACTTCGGCCCCGAATGGCGAACGAGCATGTTTAAAGGTCACGTTAATGAAACATTTCTAAAAAATACAAAAATACAATGCTTTTGCACAAGTACTTACTGTATGTATATAATATAAATTTAGTTTTATGGTTTTATGAAAACATATCGAGGCTGGTCGCGGCATCCGAAGTAAAAAAATAATAATAGCGCCAAAACTGTTTTAATGATGAATTTCTAGTGTAATTCCGCTTCTACGTCGCTTCAAGTACAATAAGGAATTTGTGATAAAACAGTTTTGAAAATGGGCTTCCGCAAAGTAACGCCTGATTCAATCAACTAATAATAGCGCCATCTACTGGTTTCGTTGCGCTTCTCTTGAAATGCTGCAAAACTTGTCTGCTAATACTAGTTGAACCTTTTAGTACGCTAGCTGACTGTAGCGCTTACGGAAGTTCGAGACAACCTATAACACGATCAAATTGTAGCGCCATCTAAGTTTAATCCGTTATTTTGGCATATTTCCGATCTACGCCATAATGAACCGCTATTAATAGTCTCACTATAATTTGTCGATGCTAAAACTAACCAGTTTGTACTAGGAAGTTTTTGTTTAGGTTTAATTAAAAACATCGGAAATATGGATGATATTTGTCATTGTTATTTATCTGTCGTAACAATCGTTCCGTAAAACTTTTTTTTGTCACGACGAATACACAATCTGTGGAGAGCTTTACCTACGCCATGCCAACATTTATAGAAAGCTGCATAATATGGTGGATCTATATGTGTTAAAATAATGTTACCAAATAAAATATGGTGAAATATCATGAAGTAGGGTTATGTGTAAGCGAAAATGTTTGTAATTTTGGTTAAACCCTAACCCTATAGCCCGAAGTCGTTTACGATGTGAAGAAAGAAAGTCAGAAAGATATCATGCACAATTATTAAAATAATAGTTTCCGTTTAGAAGTAACTACCAATTTAATTTATTTTAAGACAAAACGCGTCGCTATTAGTTGTCTTCTACCATTTCAATCTATTTCTGTTTTACAACAACTTTATTCTATTTTTATTTTTTTGTCTCAGGCCTGTCCACTTTGGTCTAGGAAATTAACTCCAAGTTGCTTTCCAACAATAATCAAGTTAGCCGTACAGACCACCGACCAACTTATATGTAGAGTTGGCCATATGATAGAACTAAAATTTTCTACAGAAGCTATCAGGTTTATTAAGAAAATACGATAGTGTCTCTTTTATTCAACTCTAAAGATATATTAGGCGTAAATGAACCAAATAACTTCAAGTACTGAATGTGGGAGGCCGTACGTCAGTGCGATTAACTACGACTCAAATAATCGGTTGTTACAAAATTTAACTGTTTATTAACGGATTTCAGGATAGTATTTACGTCACATTTTATCGCCATTGACGATGGTTTATCACGTCATTGACGGTTGTGTAATTATTCTGTGTTGCGGACAAAAAAAAAGTTATGAACTGGTAGTAAGTAGAAGTACATACTTAATTACATAATTATGGGTAATGTGTGTTTGAATTACATTAATTACAATTACTTAATTATGTGTAACGGAGGTTTTGAAATAATTTCAATTTATACATGTAAGTTGAGCAGGTTATTTAGTCTTGAAAAGCTTTTTTTTATGATACTGAGTGAAGAGACGTTCGAAGTCGCTCGCCCGATGGCCCTTCACGCTTGCCCATAACAGCTCAATGCCACTCAGAATTTTGAACTTCAACAGTTCAAAACCCTGGATGGCAATGCACTGCGCTCACCCCGAGATATAAGATGTCAAATCTCTGTGTGCCCTGTAATTTCGCTGGTAACATTGCCCTTAAATCCAGAACACAGCAGTGTTTGCACACTACTGCTTGGCGGTTGAATAACTGGCAAAGGTGTGGTACTTCCCCAGGACCCCTGCAAAAGAGTCCTACCACTACAAAAGGTTTGATCATGTGCTAAAATTTGCACATTACTTTCCACGTGACGTCTTCACAGTATCGGCAGCTAAGGGAGACAAATGGCTAGGAATTAGCTGGAGCGATTTATCTTAGTTTGCGACAACAGTTTATTTTGGCCTGGTTGACATGCACGTAAGTTGCCTTAAGCTTTATTGTCGTTTACACTACAGTTCAACTTTATCTTTCCTTTCTAACTGCCAAGGTTTGGTGCCAACGCGACAAAAACCATGTCGCCTATCTGTTTTTTTTTATAATCATTGGCTTGCGGAAATTCAAATTTCAAACAGTTTTTTGGTTCTTGTAGCTAGGCCGGGTAATTATTGTAAAAAATCATGATGTTCGCGAAAATTTATTATTATTTTTTACAAACTCACGCAAAGCCATTTATCTCTATTGCACATTATTACATACATCTGTCAATAAACAAATTTTTGCTGTTTCAAACGGTTTATTGACAAATGTAAGTAATATGGTGAGTTATTGATTAATAACTGAACATGATAATTTAAAGAACAACCAACAATTTTCGCAAACCCTGTGTCATTTCACAATAATTACCCGGCCTAGCTACAAGGACAAAACAACTGTTTGAAATTTGAATTTCCCGCCAATTATGAAACGTATCACCTTAACCACAAAAGTTTCATTAACTTTGGCGCAGTAGTTTTTAAACCAGTTTTATTAATACAAACCATATTTTTCGAGCGCCTGTTGATTTGGCAATAGCAATTATTGTTTAAGACCGATGCTTCCATAATCTTAAAAAAATATCTTACATTGACTTTTGTCTCGCTCTCTCATTAGCTGACAAAATTCAATTAAATGTTATTATTATAATGTTTTTGAGATTATGGTAACCTTTGAGAAATGTATTTTTTGATCGAAGATGGTAACCCACCTGAAGTGGAGTGTGCGACGATGAGTTAAATTGGTTTAGGAATTAGGTACGTACGATATATATATTTGTAAATTTGCCACAAACTATTTCTCATGAGTGGCTAATCAATGACCGTTTCTAATCTCAGTTCGTTGTGATGTAAAGTTCCTTTTTCTTTACTTTGGTTTACAGCATTTTTGTCCAATAGGTATTACATGCTTACATGTCATGACTGCTTCCTTCTTTTGTTGGCAAATAAATACGGCAATTTATACAGACCGTTTAGAAGCCATTGAACGTCTCAACGTTTGTGAAATAGATTTTTGCTCACTGTGTTTTCACGGTCCTTGGTCAAGCTAAAACTCTAAAAGAAAAGATACATATACATAAACAACGCTAATAGTTCTCAACCAAAGGATATCTTCTATGAGCAAACATGTCCAAGGAAAGATCCCAAAGAATTTTAAAGCTACCGGAGCCTTCAAGGCAAAACCATAACAATATTTTATTATTGCGTAAAAGTACATATTTGACCACCAATTTGCATGCTTGTAAGCGTAGCTTAGAGCTTTTGGCCCTACATGTATGGCCGTAAATTTTTTCAATAAGTTTATTTAAAATAAAATACTTTAAAAAACTCAGAGTCACACAACGGGCAATGGAGAGAGCTATGCTCGGAGTTTCTTTGCGCGATAGAATCCGAAACGTGGATATTCGACAAAGAACCAGAGTCATCGACATAGCTATTAAAATTTGCAACTTGAAGTGGCAATGGGCAGGCCACATCGCTCGAAGAACCGATAACCGATAGGGAAGAAAGGTTCTTGAGTGGAGACCACGAACCGGAAGATGCAGCGTAGGTAGGCCTCCCACTAGATGGACCGACGACATCGTGAGAGTCGCAGGCATCCAGTGGATGCAGTTGGCAGGTTGTCGTTCAGTGTGGAGGTTAAAGGAGGAGGCCTATGTTCAGCAGTGGACGTTTTATGGCTGATGATGATGATGATGACTTAAAAAAAAAAAGGAAAACGAAAACAGCTTCACTAATGTACTCAAAAGTTTCTTGGAATCCAAATGACATTACATGAAAATTACATTAAAAAATTCGTCGACTAATTTTTCGTGCATAATTTGGACAATGTACAATTATACCGTTCCGTCCTTCTGTTGTTATCAACACTAATATTATAAAGAGGAAAGATTTGTACCTATTTTTGTATGTTTGTATGTTTGTAATGAATAGGCTCCGAAACTACTGAACCGATTTGAAAAATTCTTTCACTGTTGGGAAGCTACACTATCCCCGGGTGACATAGGCTATATTATATTTTGTAGCGAGGCCGAAGGCCGAGCTTACACCCGTGCGAAGCCGGGGCGGACGGCTAGTACCCTATACAGAGGATTACCTCTGCGACTCTATACTAAACAGTGGATCTGACCTCCCAGACAAGCGAGCCCAGGGAAGATAATGGCACGGTCTGACCCACGCCAATATGGAGGAAGGGAGTGGAAATGCTCTGAACGGGCATTTCCCGGGAGTGTTGCTTCAGGCAGCGTGCTAGGAATACCGGTGCTCTTCTTCTGGTCCAGAGGCCGGCCACCGAGGTAGTGTTCGTGGGTGCAGTTTTTCTTTTGTCGCTTATAAGTCCGCGTTTGTCCACCAACTCTCCTGTTGGTAAGCGACGATGTGATCGTAGATGAAGCACGCAGACTTAGAAGAAACCTATTATATATATTTAGTGAAAATAATTGAATATGAAAATGAAATATGAAATTAACGTATGATATTCATTCATACGTAAACGTTGGTAGGGTCAATGCGCTAGTTTTCGGCCTTTTAACTTCGAGCGTCGACTTCAAGTTACTAGAAAAAATATTTCACTGATATGTATACCCTTATTTATATATGGTTTTGGTAACCTAAACATTCTAGATTTTGATTTTATAACTGTTAAGCCGCTAGCGTACATAGTTTAATAAAAAATAAAACCAGAAAAGGGCTCAAATATGCTCATATGCTAGTTTTCGGCCTAAAATTGTACTTTTCGGTCGGAGATTGTTTAGTTTTCGGCCAATTGAATATTTAAAAAAATATTAATTATATTTATGATCATAAATAGGTAAAAAAGTCAATCCAGAGCCTTTAGTTGATCCTAGACCGCATAAGCTAACCTCTCTTTATCTGTGGCCGCAAAGGTCTACTTCGGATTGTTCAGTTGATCCCACCAATCAGTGAAGAGTTGAAAAACCGTCACAATCATCCAATCATCATTGAAAGCATCCGAGGTTATGGTAAGTGCATAATTTTTGGGCGTTGCCATAACTTCATAATCTTCATTATCTCCTTTCAAAGCTGGTATTTCAGGGATTTTAAAAGGTGGTGTTACAGCTTCCATAATAGGTAGTGGCATTAAATCAGTGAATTATATGATTATGTTTTGATTTATTCTATTGTCATTAACTCTCTCCTATAATAGTTCGTCTTCTATCTTCCTTTGCTAGTAGCGATGTTGACGAATTAACTGTTGAATTCGTCCAGTCCTCTGAGCACGTTTCGTATACATATAACATAAGTATTCGTTTCCTTAGGTTTTTTCATCTCCTTCAGACAAAATTTGTACTTTTTCATTATATGGCCGATAAATAGAAAATCGCTTAGTTTTCAGCCACATTTTTTTCCATACAATTTGCGGTAGGCCGAAAACTAAACAATTTTTTACTATGTGTTTCTAGTTCTCGGCCGATGGTAAAGTGGCCATTTTAGTTTTACCATAATTTAACAATAGTACTGAATTTTGGCGGCTGTAAACTGACAGTCAGATTATTCACAATGGTTTACAATCGTGAAAAAAGAGTAGTTTCTTATGACAACGACCTAATAAATAAAAGAGACAAAAATAAATCAAGCTCTGCTAACTTGATTTCCGGCCGGCTGGCCGAGAACTGAAATTTAGAATAAATTTCCATGTTTATTTTATTTATTTATTTATTTATTAACTAAAACGGTTATAACCAATTACATTAGTTAAATTATAGAAGTTAAATTTAAAATGTCACAAATTTGTCAAAATAAAAGAATTAAAATAATAAAATATACACAATGTCAAGATTAATAAGTAATAATACTTACAGACTATAAACAAAATCAATTCAAAAATAATTGTCATATTAAATAAGGTAAATTAAAGCTGTGTTAAATATAACAGCTAATATTAATATAAAAAGTCAATATATCATTCTTCATCTTCCGCGTCTATCACCTTGCGCACCTTCTCCTCGCAGTACTCCAGACACATTGACAAAACACTCTTCCATTCATCCGCTAGCACATCACATTCAGGCGTCCTGGCCAGGAGGCGATTAAAAGCAGCGAGAGTGTGCTGTATAGGGGAATGGCCGTGAGCAATAGTTCGCCCTGGGGGGACAGAAAACAGTGGATGGCTACCTCGACGAGGGCTACTGTCTGGCTCAGGGACGAAAAGACGTGACAACTTGCTTAGAAGGTTAGGTGCGTCAATCTTGTTGTGAAGAATCTTGCACATAACTACCATTTGGTTACATTCACGGCGAAGTTCTAGGGAATTGTAGCCTAAGCATCCAAGAAGAAAGTTTGTTGGGTACATATAAGGATAATATGCATATTTCCGTTTATAAAGGCAACGGAGGAATGCTTTTTGTACCTTTTCAAGCATGGCCGTGTAAGTTTGCATGTTTGCATGTTTGTTTGCGACCCCCAAAATAATAGGTTTTTTTCAATGAAATCTAGCAAGAAACACAGTAAAAGTATGATAATACAACATTTCTTTAGTTAATTTTATCCATATCATTATTGTATCTTTATAATAATAGCAAAAAAAATACCTTAAATGACGACACGCACCACTTTTTTTTTGTAAATTTGTATAAGTTGCGACAACTCTGACGGCGGCATAAAATTGAATGATTAATTAGAAAATCCCTGTGAGGACTGCCAGATCAGAAATAATTCCAGGTATTAGACAACTATTTTTAGTTTTTTTGGACTTGATTATATTCCAATGTATATTATATAATGGCTATTAACTTAATTATAATTCACACACCGCTCTCAAAGGCCGAATACCAAAGGCGGCTGGCAAACTAACGCACTGACCCTACATCTGTTTTGGGTCAACGTCCTTTTCATGCACGTCGAAACCGAGTCGGATGACAGGCAATTTTTTTATGGCAGCCTTGGAAATTTTCGGGTGCAGTCACAGAAGTAGGTCTGTGGGTGCAGTGGTACGAATATTTGCGTAAAATACGTAATATCGAATTCCATACTTATTTCAGATTCGAAATTCAAAATGTGTATGAAATTCGATAGTAGGGTAAAACGGGGCTACTTTGCACATAGGTTGATATATTTTTGGGAAATACTTTTTTTTTAACAACCAAAATTAATGATGTTTTTGTTCCAACAATGTGTCCTTTAACTATCAATCTCATACTAATATCAAGCCCCACAGGCCCCCGTTTGTTTCGCACACGTTTAAACCATTGATTGGCGTGCTGTTAAAGTAAATAAACGTTAATTGCTTGCCCCATAAACTGTCAAAGTTACCTTTACTGTTAAAGTCACCCCGTTTTACGTACGTATTTTACGCAAATATTCGTATTTAGGCTACATAACTGAGTTGGATGGCAGTTGGCTGAGGTCTAAGGTAAGGTTGAATTAAATCGTAACAGATTTTGTACGGGAATCTTCGATCAAGCGGGAATACATAAATATTCTATCAACGGCTTCAATGCGGATTCACCACTGAATTTGGATAATCGCCGTCTGCAGCAGTGTCAGGTCGATCAGCAATCTAAGCTGCCTTTGATTATATATTAGATATCACCGGAAGACGCAGCACTAGATGGACCGACGACATTGTGTGAGTCGCGAGCATCCAGCGGATGCAGTTGGCAGGATGTCGTTCAGTGTGGAGGTTAAAGGGGGAGGCCTATGTTCAGCAGTGGACGTCTTCTGGCTGATGATGATGATGATCAAAGGATTGTACAAATTATTTCATATTTGAAGAAATTCTCATTCTAAAGATAAAATGTGTCCAGGGTTGACAGGACATTTCAGAACATTTTCCTTCTATGATGCATAGCGTGAAATCACCTAGCTTAGAGCCAATCAAATTGAATGCAAGCGTTACCAGAGCGAATTAGCATCATTATAATTATTATTGGGAAAACCATTCATTTCGAGTTAACGAATCTTCTAGGAACTCGGTCTTAAGAAATGTTTATTGTTCAATTTTAAATAGGTACGAGAATACTTCACAAGTCTAAGGAGTTTTGTATTGTCTTACTGACTTACTAATCAACTTTGTCATCATCCTTTCTGAATAATTATGCGTTTAGGTAGATTCTTTCTTACAGACACAAAATAACCAACTAGGGTTTTGGCTTATTAACACGCTTTTATTAGCTTGGTATGTATCTATGTAACGGAATCTTTAAGCGTGATTTTCACCCCTTTCTAAACGTCGGATTGAATTGAAGTTTTGCACACTTATCAAGGACCAATGACAATGAAATAACAAATAGTTTGTCCCATTATCCTTACCAGGATCTTCAGGATTAGCTATTTAAAAGCGTGTTTTTTAAACTAAGAGTTTTTATTTTTTTAATTATGATTAAATAATAAGATATAGTTAATAGGACGCACGTGTTTGATTTCTTAAAAATAACTGGCTTGGGTATATAGGTAGATGCATTAATTATTTTGGGCCTTACTTAAAAACGTTACTCAAGTTGACATACCTACGTTTAAATATGTTCCGTCTTGTTTTCGCGTGTGACGATTACCGTCAGCGAGAAGTTGACAGAGAATTTTAAAACATAGATCAACTTGAAAAATGTTTTTAAGTAAAGCCCTTTAAGTTTAAGTTTTTAGTTATTATTTGAGTTTTCGGCACGCCACTTTAACAGATCCCCCTTGTTTGTCTGATCTGAGGTTAGAGCCATTTACAGCTTCCACTGAAATCCCCATAAACTATAAAACCTACAAATATTATGCCATAAAAATTAATACAGCTTATTAATAACAAAGCCCCGTGGAAGATAGCCAAGATACGGCAGATATGTGGTTGATAATCCGGCCAATATACTGTCTGTAATCTCAAGAGGCACTCCATGGTACGGCGTCATCGCTTTGATTTAACCTATCTACGGCAAATATTACACCAAAGTTCATTATGTGGCTTTTTGGAAATGGACAATAAGCGAGTTTATGAAATAAAATGGTTTGGCGATAAGGTCTGTTTCTTGCACAGTAAGATTTACTTGGAGTACTAACTCAAAATCTAGGTATCCCATTAACTACGGTCTAATAGTGTTTTACCTACATATTTTTCAGGTTTCTAAGATTACATTCTATGAAGCATGCGGTATTTTAAACGAGGAAAAAAACACGGTTGTTGTATGGGAGGCCCCCTTACATATTAGTTTTATTTTAATTTCATTATTTACTTTTAAAGTGAATATATAACTAAATATTCTGTGAACGTATCAAGCGTCTACCTGTTGCCATTATCAAAATCGAGCAAAAATATCACGTTTATTGTATTATATGAGAGCGCCCTTAAAAATTTATTTGATTCTGTTTTTATTTATTATTTGTTGTTATAGCGGCAACAGAAATACATCACCTGAAAATTTCAACTGTCTAACTATCACGGTTCATGAGCTACAGCCTGGTGACAGACAGACAGACGGACGGACAGCGGAGTCTTAGTAATAGGGTCCCGTTTTACCCTTTGAGTACGGAACCCTAAAAAGGATACATACATACAGGATTATAAGGAAAGGGTATATATGCTAAGCCGAAAGCGGTTCGTTATAATACTTATAATCATCAGTACCAATGAACAACTTTTACTATGGGACCAACCCTAAAATCGCGAAAAAAATATCTGCTGGTCCATAGAAAAAAGTTGTTGTGACACAAACGCAAGGAACTACATTTTTTTTCGCGATTCCGGTTTAGTTACTTGGTAAAAGTTGTCCTTTACTTATAAGCTTGTATTTATTATTAGGGCAGCTTTGTCATTAAAGACCTTGAACCCTGGCTGAACACTGGCTTAATAATCTGTGATTACCAATTTAAAATTTAACCACTGTGTTTGAAGACAGCATACTCGTATATCGTCTCACCCTCAGAGGAAATTGGAGATTATTGAATTGCGCAAAATGCAGTTCCATTCCTATGTACTCTAAAGGGAGTTCTTCGGTCACTTAATGACCTAAATAGTTTTCATTAGTCTGATGGAGAAGATGGCTCCTCTGTGTTTTTTCGCTATTTCCTTTTGCGGGGATTAATTAGGAGTAGGAGATGCATCATTGATGGAAGTTGGGTCATCAACATGAACCAGAAGACGTCCACTACTGAACATGCCCTCCCCTTAGAACACCACAACTCCACGATAGCCTGCCATCTGCATCCACTAGATGCTCGATCGCGACTCACAATGTCGTCGGTCCATCTAGGGGAGGCCTACCTACACTGCGTCTTCCGGTTCGTGGTCTCCACCCAAGAACCTTTTTTCCGTTGGCACTTCAACTTGCAAATCTGAGCAGCTATGTCAATGATGGTTCTTCGGCGAACTGTACCTCGTTCCGGATTATATCGCACAAAGAAACACTAAGCATAGCTGAGTTAAGGACCATGTCTCATTTACTTGAGGGCGGTCCCATTTTAATTTAAAATTATTAAATTGTACAGAGTAAATTGTAGTGGTAGGACTCTTTTGCAGGGGTCCGCCTGGGGAAGTACCACACCTTTGCCAGTTATTAAACCGCCAAGCAGTAGTGTACAAACACTACTGTGTTCCGGATTGAAGGGCAATGTTTCCAGCGAAATTACAGGGCACACAGAGATTTGACATCTTATATCTCGGGGTGACGAACGCAGTGCATTGCCATCCAGGGTTTTGAACTGTTGAAGTTCAAAATTCTGAGTGGCGTTGAGCTGATATGGGCAAGCGTGAAGAGCCATTAGGCGAGCGACTTCACTCGTCTAGTCACTCAGTATTATAAAAAAAAATGAGGATGAATCCAGTTTATTGGACTTCCCATCGAGTAGGTTTTAATAATGGGTTCATTATAAACGATGGCGAGATGGAAATGCTCAAACAAATCAAACTGACTCACAAATAAGTATTTGTAATCTCGAGAAATCAGTTTGTATTCCAAATTACAATTTAAAACTGGAACCAGCCGCGACAGACAGCTTACAAAATAATTAAATTATAAGGCTTGCTGTGAGAATACTAATTTCCTTTATTTTCATTATTATTCTATACTTATTATTCTGTGTTGTAGTGGTACGACGCTTTTGCAGAACGCTTACCAGTTATTCAATCATCAAGCAGTAGTGTGCGGTGCTGAGAATTAAAGAGCAATCAACGACGCAGGATTTTGCACTGTTGAAGTTCAATTCTGGGTGGCACAGTATACTAGTGGCTCTAAACTGTTATGGGGATGTCGCATATCATTATCATCATTTCAACCATAGGACGTCCACTGCTGGACATAGACCCCCATCGATCTCCAAAAGGGCCGGTTGGAAGCGGACTGCTTCCAGCGTTTTCCTGCGGCGTTTTATTTAAGAGTTGGCTTTTGGTTGGGAAACTTGGGTTCCGTTGTATCAATCTACGCGGTTATGGCAAACAGTATTAAACTAATATTTCGGTTATAAATAGTTGAGTAATTTTGGAAACACGATTGGTGAAACTTATCTCGATAGAATAATTCAGCGAAAGCAGACCTTCTAAAACACGTTTTTAGTTATTTTTCTGAATCTATCGTATAGATCTTGTTTTTTTGTTTATATTGTAATGGTCATTTGTTTATCGTACATTCGTTTTATTTTAAATTAGAATAGTTCTTGAGTAATCTAGAGTTTTTATCATTTATTTCTTCCGTTAGGTACCTTTTCCTGCAGGCATACATCGCATATTTTTGTCACTGTTTCGCGCAGGGGCAAAACTTGAATTTGATCCGACATCATATCAAACACTATAAATTGCAAGATTCATATCAATGGAAAGTTATACCTATATTATTTAACAAGTATACATTGTAAAATAGCCGATCAAATTTTCTTGAATCATACCTAAAAACACTATCAATCAAGTTAACTTACAATAAAAAAAAAAAAACAGAATCAAAATCGTTTCAGCCGTTTTGGACCTACAATGCCACAGACAGACACACACATTTCTACAAACGTTAAACTTTAAGTTAAGCCCTCTTTTCAATCGGGGGTTTTAAAACAGGAAAAACAGCGAACACTACTAAGTTCGTGGCGTAGTATTTTTCGTCTTTTAATAATTAGTTACATAGGCAAATTATAGGTAGATGTGTTTATCCTTTATGTTGATATGTAAACAAGAAAAACTTCTGAAACCTAGCCTTTGTCCATGGTATCTTAAGGTAGTAGATCTGTGTAAATGTCTCTAAAAATCGGACACACTTCGTCAGGCTTATGGCTTTTGTGTTGTCACAGAGCTGGATTGACGATGCTCTATGAGTGACAAGTCATAAACAGAGCTCTCTAGAAAAGTGACAAGGAGAAGAGAAACTTAGGAGTTGGTTGTTGATGTTTTGAGACGGTCCCTACGAGACATCAAAAACGTCAAGCCGTGCTTTCAACTATGTCAGTGTTCCCAAATCAAACGTTTTTGTAATAGTCTAAGAGCCGGTGAAGATCGACCTTCACCGATCTGATAACTAGATGAAGACCACAGACATTTAATACAGAACAGACTGAACATGTTTTTTACAACTACATTCGCAAAAACAGTTATGTTTGCATCTCTCTCGATTACACAAAAATCATATATTCGTATCTCATTTTGTCGTAACGTCGCAACATAATAGAAAAAAATGAGCATATGGTACGATGTTCCAAGTTGCCATTTTGGTAAGCATCAATATTCTGACAGAAGGCTGACAGCGAAAACCACGGCTTGCAAAAATTACCTAAAATAAAAGTAATTTTTACATATTTCGTTTAAAAGATATGAAAATACTATGGTGAAGTGCAGTGTCCTCATGTGTTTTAATTCATCTCATAAGATGCCACCCGGTATAACGTTTCACACGTAAGTTTCGTGTGTTATAATAGAGATTATTTTGAATTGCTATTTTTTCTTGTTATTTTTCATAAACTTTACAATTTGAAGGCTTGGGAAGGTTGTGTTTCTTTCAATTTCATATATGTACAAGTTTGATGGGTGTAATAAAAGTTAATAAGTATTTTTCTTTAAAAAAATATTGATTCGATCATTGTTTGGCGTTTGAGGTACTTAGACATTGTCCAGGGAACGTATTCAGTAGCCAAGAGAATGTAATACTCCTTTCAGTAGTATAATTAAAATAGTATAAGTTATTTTCTTTAAAAATTCATTGTATCGATCATTGTTTTACGTTTACGGTATTTAGACATTGTCCAGGGAATTTATTTCAGAATCAGAATTCGTATTTCAGAAGTATAATTAAAATAGATGATTCAGCTTGATGTGATTATGATGACATGAACCTTTTTCATTAATTACTAGCTGCTTTTCTTAAGTAATGTAAATAAAGTACCTACCTACCTATTGTGGTTCATGTCATATATATACGTAGTGATCTAGATAGTGTAATTAAAGGGTTATTTAGACATATGTCAAGTAACAATTTTTTTTATTACATTTTAGATTTTCCCAAGGATGAAGAGTTGAGAAACGCATGGTAGAAGAATTTGAATCTAGAAAATTGGCAGCCCAGTGCGACAAGTTTGTTGTGCTCAAAGCATTTAGAGGCACATTTGTTCGACCGGACTGGTTTCCGTACAATCCTTAGAGAGTACGAGGTGTAATGCTTATTGGAACAACAGTTTTCAATGAACAGTCGCTATCACTATCATGAATCTCAAGTTGTACTAACTACATTATGATAACTTGCATGTAATAATTTTCAGAGCGATAACATACCAAGTTAAAAGAAAGCCACAAAAAGAGGTGTTACTGGCAAAAATGTTCTGCGGGAGCTGCAGAATACCTCATTTCCATCAAATTCAGATCCTGCAACCACATGACACATCTGGTAAATTGTTTTATACAAAAATAAATGATTTGACTTGGTCTGGTGTGTTTGAATATTAATACCCAATGGGAACATCCATAAATTCCATCACATAAAGAGGAGGGGAGGAGGGGTCGACGAAGTGTGACTGACAAGGGGTAGGGAGGGGTCGTAAATTTTGTGACGTTACATTTCAGATACAATCTAATAGTATCTGTTAGCACTATTATAAAAGAATGTCCTTGAGTCCGGCCCGCGTTTTGCAAATGTTTGCGTGTAATGTATATGTAGTGTATTTTGCATCAATATTTTTGTGGCTTGTTGGTTCTGCTTGGTATTATATGTCTGTGATGAAGACGTATTTTTTATCAAATAATATTTACAAACAAATATGCCTATGATAACTTGCCTATCAAAAAGTGTTCATAGCTATTTTTAATTTAGTAAATTTTCTTTCATCACCTTCACTCTTCACTTTTCTGATGACCGAATGTGTTTTATCTCAACTGATAGTTTTTACTTTTTTAAAACAACACATAACATGCCTAGGTTTGCTTACTCATTTCTGTGCATGGCTACCTGGCAAGAAAATGTGAACAGGTAAGTCAATATAGGTAACTACACCGATGTGCTAACCAATCGAAATTGATATCATAGGTTAGATATTTTAATTACAAAACCAATCATATAGGCTTGCCTGCAAGAATTGTACATAAAATATTATTGCCAAGCTAAAAGCTTGCTATGAACACTTTTTGATAGGCAAGTTATCATAGGCAAATTTGTTTATAAATTATATTTGATAAAAAATACGTCTCATCTGGTTATCAGATCGGTGAAGGTCGATCTTCCACGTCTCCTCTACAAGTTAAAGCTCGGATCACCACGAGTCCACTAGTACGTTTATCTTCAAATATAGATCGTAAACAATCTAATTGTCAACCCTAGAGACTAATTTTTCACACAATGCTAATAAAAAAGCGAATGAAAACTAGAAATTCTGATCACTTTCGCTAGGGTTTTGAACGTAAGACCGTTGACTCTACGGTCTGACGGTCTACGGCGTAGACAACACCCGATATATTTCAGTAGAAAATGGTTATAGTCAGCTTTATACAATGTTGATTGCAGTTGACAGAGCGAATAAATACTAAGACCGAGGATAGTTTACCCTACTGGATATCAAAATAAACCAAAAAGGTATACAAGTACTTTTACTTATATACCTTTGCCAGTTTTGACTGGTACAAATTGTGAAATATGCGCATTATTGTCATGGTGAGAGCTTAAAGATGACTAAGTACCTATATAATTATGATGTAAATAAATGGCTCAAAATTATTACCTAATTCATAATTAGTAAATACGCAATTTCGTTTACTTAGGACACATTTCGTCCAGTTATTTTGATTTAAAACTACTGAAACGATTATGTAGAAATTTCTATGGGACCAATCTGAAAATATATACTTTCAAATAAATAAATAAAAATTTATCCAAATTAGTTACAAAAATAATAAAATACAATCGAATTGAGAAACCCCGTGTTTTCTTGTCTTTGACCTTTAATGGTCTATGTTTTGAAGTGTTAAGTTAGCTTGCATTTTGTTTAATTATTAAAAGCACTGGCCAATAAAAAAAGCTCAAATAAAGATCAACCGAACCGATCCTTCGTGGACCCAAGTCATGATAACCAGGGTCACAGACTTCGTATGATATTGGCGTATTTTATGAGAGCTTACCGGTCCTCCATAAAGGTATCCAAGCTCCAATGCGACTAGCTGAGCTACTTCCTCCCCTCCTTCGATCTCCACGGTCCACTCGTTGTAGAAATTCTTCGCCTTTTCGAAGCCATTATGTGGGCCGTAGGTCCCGTAGTGGGGGTCGTGGTAACCAGGATCGCAGAGCCCGTACGATATCATCACAGTCGTCCACATGATAAGTTGGAGAAGTTTAAGCAGCATTTTGTTTTATTTGGCGCTTTTCGCAAAAATACGACTATTAGGGCGAAGTTCACCGAAAGTTAAAAAAGCTATTAAAAGGTTTAATCGACTGTTTGTGAACTCTTTCATAAGTTACGCGTCAGTTAACTAAACAATCATCATGTAAAATTTTGGTGAAAATGTACCTTAAACAGCCAACTTATAATTTATTTGAAGTTTTAAAACTTTTTCAAATTACAAACAACAGTACCTAATCTTTACTTATACAAAAAAACAAATATTTTTGTTTTGTGATAACGAACTGAAAACTTTATTCGCACGGTTATTTCAGCGTTCTGTTTATTTTATTTTGTCCGAGGACGATCGAGTGCGGTGTCCGAGCGAACACTGTCGGACAATGCCTGAAAAGCCGGCTGAAAACTGAAATAAGCGGAGGAAAACGCAGCGTTTGTATATCTCTAGTATTCCATTTATGTATTTATGTGCGTTTTCGATGCCATCGCTCAAAACGGTGAAGGTAAACATCGTGAGGAAACTAGTGAGTCAAAGAACCTCAAAATTTCAAAGACATTCACCAACATGCACTGGGCCAGCATGGTGAACTAGGGCCCATCCTCTCTCTCTCTGAGAGAAGGCCTGAATCCCAGCACTGGGAACATGATAGGCTGATATTGTTGTTTTATTGACAGTTCTAAAATAAACATCATGGCCTGACTACTATTTACCTACTTACAAAGTGGAATGAAGAATGGATCAATTAGTAAGCCTGAATAGATTTTTAAGCCCTTATATTCAAACCGATAAACATATTTTCTATAGAATCATATCTAAGAACCGTTCAAACAAAACAAGAAACCTAAATCAAAATCGGTTCAGTCGTTTAGGAGCTATACGATGCCACAGACAGACACACAAATACACGCCACTTATATTATAACGTTATAGCACCCTCTTTTTGTGTCGGGGAATAAAAGTTTAGAAATTTGTATTGTAGTACATAGGTACAAGATACATTTATACAGGGTCACAGAAAACGGTGGTACTAAGCCGAAAGGTGCTCATTGTAATAATTATATACAACTTATACAATATGACCAACCCTGAAATAGCAAAAAAAAAACCAGTTGTTCCAAAGAATAATGATTTTCACAGTCGACGAAATGTGTGGACCAGCCGACATTTGTTTTTCGCGATTTCGCGGTTGCTCTCATAATATAAAAATTTGTTCATAATGAATAGATACAGTAGCTACTTGTAAGTAGTATACATTCTTACCTAGGGAATGTTTACTGAAAACTACATAACAAAAGGTATGACTCAGATCTATATCGCTTGCCTTATGCCAAAGCGACCCGCGCAACCTGTGGCGCAACGTCGAAGAAAAAGACATTTCCCGTATAAAACTTTATCGATGTACAAAAAGACGACATTTCTCGTATAAAACTTTATCGATGTAGGTACAAAAAGACGACATTTCCCGTATACAACTTTATCTATGTACAACAGCTAAACAAAAAGCCAGACAAAAAGCAAACTTTGTCCAGACTATCTCTGCTTTAATTAAAAAACTGGCCAAGTGCGAGTCGGACTCGCGCAGGAAGGGTTCCGTACCATTATCTATAATAAGCAGAATAGTACCTATTTAATTTTTGTATTGCCACGACATCTATGAGTGAGTAGCGGCAATAATACAATGTTTCCTAATGCTTCGAAGTGACTTCGAACGCATTAGGAGACATTAGTGTTGAGTAGCAAAATCAAGGTACTCGAATGTTAGAAATCACGTTTTTTTGTATGGGAGCCCCCTTAAATATTTATTTTATTCTGTTTTTTTGTATTATTGTTGTAATATATATCTCAATTATTAAAGTATGAAAAATATATAATATGTTATTGCATTTTAGGGGTGGCTTTGGTACATGCGAAATGGGGATGAAAATATTTTTTTCACTCCTCCTACTCGTGTGGGATATCGTTGAAAAGGTCTTTTGAAATGAAGGTAAGGTTTGATACATCACACACCAAATTGGCAAAAAGTTGGTCCCCCCCTGCATTTCTAAACTATAAGACATAGTGACTTGAAACTTACAATACACATAGGTCATATTTAAAACCTTCATTCAAAATTATTTCGGACATTATCTGATGATGCATTTTTGAGTGACAGTGATAAAACTGTAATAAATTCAAAGCGTTCTAGCTCAAAGGTCATTGACCTTTTTGTGAAATGGTCTTAACAAATAATGTTTCTTAATCAGTTTTCTCTATGTTTAAACCATAAAAAGTATATTCTATGTCGGGATGGTACATCTCTGAAATTTGGCTAAGTCCACAGAGCTTCGTTCGAATTTTTCTATAACTAGATATAAATTTCTGAACTATGACTACCTACAATTATATGGCTTTGGTTATGGAACCCTACCATATGCGTCCCTCGGCACGCTCTTGGCCAGTTATTTGATCTGAGACCTGCCTATGTTAATTAATGTTGCTGTTGCGAAATAAATTATATCTTTCTTTTCATCGCGAAGGAGAAGAAGAATATTAGGATGGTAGTAAGAATTATAACTTCCGTATTTCCACCATACATCATTGTCAGCAGTTGTATCCTAATCTAACTGACAGTTGACTTACCGCTGACAATGACCTCTAACAATCCAAATAGTAGTAGGTAGTAGTACGTACTTCGTACAACTCAGTTTATTAGGTAGACTCATCTACACTAATATTATAAAGAGGAAAGATTTGTACCTATTTTTGTATGTTTGTATGTTTGTAATGAATAGGCTCCGAAACTACTGAACCGATTTGAAAAATTCTTTCACTGTTGGGAAGCTACACTATCCCCGGGTGACATAGGCTATATTATATTTTGTAGCGAGGCCGAAGGCCGAGCTTACACTCGTGCGAAGCCGGGGCGGACGGCTAGTCTATTATAATACAAAGAAGATACCTTCTTACCTATTGTTCCATGTGTCTACCAAACAACGTCAGCAACCCAAATACCATTAGTGACATCTTGTGGAAAGTGAGATAATCTTCCTGATCATACTCACGGGCTTCGTGCTCAGTCGGTACAAAAGTACTTATCCTTGGTGGGGTAGGAAAATTTTACTCTAATAGTTTCTTCTGCGTAAACAAGATGGCGCTGTAATAAATTCAATAAAAAATAAAAAGGTTTTTTATCGTAGAGATATTATAAGGTAAAGCTCGTAAATCTACATAAAAGAACTGCTGCACTCTTCAGGCGTAGGTAAAGAAGTGTCAGAATAATAAAATAGAAATAAAATAGGTTATAGGTTCTTAGAACAAAACTATTTCGGGTAATTACAACTCCTTGCCGACAATAATGAACAATGACAGAGAGACTGAATGATCTTCGAAGAATATTATAAAAAAATTGAATGATTACTTATCCATTAATTAATTAATTTATAAATTAAATTATAGTATTGCGTTCATAGATGTAGGATGTCAAATTTTAAGTCTGTGATTGAGTTTGACTGAGTTTGACTGCCAACTCGCCATGATGCTGTCTACGATGGAACACGCTCGCCTAAAAAAACAAAACCAATTTATCTACTAGCGGACCCGGTAGACGTCGTGCTGCCCGCTACCGGGTTAAATTGTGTTTTCAAACCATCCAAGAACCCATTGCAATATACACATAAAATTTCATCCAAATCGGTCCAGCCGTTTAGGTGGAGTTAGGTGACAACACACGTACAGAAGAGTTATATATATATTAAGATAAATCGATGTGTGTGTGTGTGTGTGTGAGTATGTTCCCTATGGACTTCAAAAAGGCTGGACCTATTTTGACGGGACTTTCACAATAAAATAACCGTTCACACGTGGACCGTTTCACCTGGCTATACTAAGAAGTTAACATAGCCGGGTGAAACGGTCCATTCTGTTATCTAGGAACCTAGAACTTCTCCATTTATCTATTAGTTCCAGCCGGTAGCAACATTCTGATGGTAAGGCGTATTTTTATCGGTTGTACAGGAAACAGTGTCAGTGGGGCGTACGGTGGCCGTGAATCTACGTAAACAAATGTTCTGTGATAGGGTGACCATCCACCCTGGATACATAAATGCCGTAGGATTTAATTCTTAAAATCATGCATATTAATCTCAAATTGAACTGGGCCTTACCCCTAGCTTCACTTTTGCGAGCCAACTTTTAGTAGGTACCTGATAGGTACCTAAAATTAACCAGCTCATTTAAGCTGCATCGTTTAAAAGCGTCTAACTTGAATGAACGAAAATCCGTTTTACAATGCGTGTGTGCGTGAAAATAGCAAAGCTTGGCGGCTATCAAATAACTACCGCTTTTCGTAGTTGATGGTACCGTTTAGACAAATAACACCTATGCGGGTCAACTTTTCGAGCTAGGGATAAGGCCCCTGGTTTTTCTCACACAATAAGCTCACAATAGCCATCAATATTCTGTAAGGATTGACGACGATCCCAAGCTCACCAAAACCTAGAACCGTATCTTTTACCCCAAATACAACGAGATGTTCTAAAGATCTATTTGCGATCTGTTGCCGTCACTTTACGGTTTTATCACCAGGGTTACACGGAAAGGTGACACTTAGCCGAAAGGAGGTCATTGCCGTTACTAGTTCATTCGCCATTTTTTTTTTTTTACTATGGGACCAACCCAGAAATCGCAAAAAATATCAGCAGTTTCCGCATGGCTTAGAACCACGGTACTATGTAGTTTTGCAAGACTAGCGGGAAATATTGTCTATGTTTGAGAAAAGCTATATTTTTGAAGCACTCGCGTTATGTGTACCTCGGTTTAACATTCTTCAATTTAAAATTCTTATTCTATTAAAATTGCTATTCATCTGATAGTTTTTTTTAAACCCCCAAACAGATACAATACCTTTAGAGCTACAATAGTGCCAAAAAAATGTCCGAACCAAAATTCGGCGCACGCTACGCATTGCGACGACTTTTTGGCTAGTTGTAAGGCAACCGCGAAGTGGCGGGCTAACATGCGCACCGCGACAGGGTTTTGTCGTGCCAAAGCAAGACAGGCGTATATAGAACCGTAGGCACCTGGTCGCGTTCTCGCTCGACAGGGCGACGACAGGATTATGTCGCGGTGTGCCTGTTAGCCATGCTGGCTACGCCGCGTGATGCCAGTGCTACGATGCCGTATGCGACGTTGAACACTATGCAAGCGACATAACATCTAAATTGGAGTAAACGTGGCATTGATGTGCAGTGAACTATATAATTGATGTCTAGGTATGTACATTGTACAACGACGCTCGGTATTCACTTAGAAATTGTGGCTCTATAGGCATTTTGTATCTCGATGAAAACCCCCGGTAATTTAAGCTGGTAATCTTCAAACGCTGAAGACGAATGCTGAGAACACTCTAGATCAATGGTTCTTAAACTTTTTGTAGCCACGGACCACTTTCTATGTTTCAGTAACACTACGGACGGACCCCTTGCGAAGAGAATTTTAAAATAAGAAAATATTGTTACTTGACAATTACTTGATTTTTGGTTTTGTTTATTTAAATAGCTGCATACTTCACACGAATTTTAGTAAATAAACCTCGGGAATGTGGACCCTTACCACTCGCGTCATGGACCCCACTTTAAGTAACCCTGCAATAGATATAGTCACCTTTCGAAAAAAAAAAAACTAAATCAAAATCGGTTCAGCCGTTTGGAGCTACGATGACACACGTTAAATTTATAACGCCTATCTTTTTGAATCGAAGGTTTGAAATGAAATAGACTGTTTAAAGTATTCCAAAGTTTGGTCACAAGAGCTTAATGTAAACATTTTTGTCACTGACGGTCAAAAGTTTTAAGAGGATCTTACCCTTTAATACGCGAGTGTTTAGTTTGGGACTATTTTCAGTAGTAGCAGTTTCACACTGTTTTAAACTATCACGGTTGTTCACTAAAGTTATATGATTATTTACGGGATATTTACCGTGGTAAGGTTGTGGAAGGAGCTCCCGATATTTCGGCGCAGTTACATGCACCATGTTCACGGGAGTCTTCCCGTGAACATGGTGCATGTAACCACGGTAAATATCCCGTAAATAATCATTTAACTTTAGTAGTTTCAGTAGTGTCAGTATTAGTAGTAGTAGTTTCAGTAGTCAATAGCACAGTAAATAGTCAGTAGATGGATTTCTACTCCTACTGGCTGTCAAACTTTTGTCAAACTCGTTTGTGGGGTTTAGTAGTACTACCAGGAACCCTGTCCGTCCGTCCGTGTCAAACCTAATTTTTTAAAATATTTTAACATTTACAGTTATAAACTAGGTACAGTACAGTTATAAAAAAATATTATTTTGCATTTTAGGGGTATTTCTGATACATGTGAAATGGCGATTACATTTATTTTCACTGCACCCCCTTGCTTAGGGTTGAAATTTGTAACTTGCCACGCTGACAGGTTATCTTGTTTTTTTTATTCAAAATTATTTTAAACTATAGAGATAATCTATACATATAATAAAAACGTAGAGATAAAAAATCTGTAACTGCAAGATATAACAAAAAAATAACAGGGCCTCATAAAACAAGCAGCTGAACACAAGACAGTTTTTAGATTTTTTGTCTGTTTGTCCACGCACATCTCCTAAACCACTGGACGGATTTAAATACGGTTTTCACGACTATGCTTAGCTATGACCAGATTGAAGTATAGGCTGTCATTTTACGTAAGGACCGGATTAAGGGAGGAAAAAGGGTTGAAAGTTAATGAAAATCTACGCGTACGAAGTCGCGGGCAACAGCACTAGTATATAATATATATTTAATAGAGATAAGTACCTACTCTGTGATCACAAACTGAGTCTCGAGCGATCAAACTAATAAATTCATGACGTTATACCTCAAAAGTCATCGGCCTTTTCGAAAAAAATTACATTTTCTCTTTGGCATTTTTTCATTTAACATTTAACAATACATATACAATTTTTTCTTTCATTAAAAGTTATTGTTATAATGGAAAGTAATTTAGCTAAGTCCAGCTTAGCTTAATTAGTTCGTTCGAATTTGTCCTTGCCTACCAATTTCTGAACTATTGAAGTTACCATAATTATTATATTATGGCTTTGGCTACGGAACCCTACCATATGCGTTGGCGTGACTAGATAACTAAAAATTCTATGACATAGTCTATGATGATGCAGCACTATAACGCAGATCAATTTCGGTCCACTGCGGAAGGTCACCCTAGAATAGAACGTGTCTCCAACATCAAACAGACCCATAAACTGTCAAATGACCTACTCAACGTGCATAAATCATACCATTCCATTACCAGCACTACATGACTACATACATAATTACTATGCAGCTGGAGTTTTATTTTATACACGCTTGAAGTTCGCATCTGCTCGGGCGCATCCGTCGCGCTGGCTGGCAGTCGAGATGCGCGCGCCACCCAGCCTCGCGGCTCACGCGGTCCTCCTGCTATCGTCTGTTAGCCTAGTACTTGGCTACCAGGAAATCGGCTACCACGCGGAAGACTCCTACCAGCCAGAGGATGTGATAGACGTGTGAGTTCATGTGACCCTGGTGTTATTGATCTGAGTGATCAGTGATCTTTTATTTTTGATGCGCAGACGACGATTTTTTGCGATTTCTTTTAAATGCGTTTCTCTAGTGCAAGTTTTAAACGTCCGTCTAATTTTAGGAGCTAGCTGAATATCTAAGACAAATTAAATTCAGTTTAGTCAATGATCTGAATAATTTTTTCGTGCTTTCTATCCTTTTGACTTCATGCGTTCTTGCCAAGCGATTTAGTTTGCCTGCAATTTCCAAAGTAAAAAGTACTTGTAACCTTACCCTACTTTCTTACCAAAGTACTCGCGTTTACTTATAATATACCTACCCACCTACAGCGTAAACGGCTCGACCGATTTCGATAAATTATGAGGTACGGATAAGTCTGGGTTCAGGCACAGAATACAGGGATGGGCGCTGGATAGGTGACCTCATCATTTATATACAAAACAGTGCCATGGAAAGTGGGGAAAGATTAATTTGGTAACTCGAAATATGATCCGCCAAAAGTACTGTTGTCGGTTTTTAACTTGTTAACAGAAACTGCAAAACGTTACAACATCTTAGCGAAATTACGTCTAGAAAACCCTACACATACTTATGTCTTACGTTGTTCTTTTCAACATAATTTAAACTAGCGACCTGCCCCGGCTTCGCACGGGTGTTAGCTCGGTCTTCGGCCTCGCTACTATGACCCCGCTCCAGGACCAAAAACTTCATCCAAATTGGTCCAGCCGTTTTTAGAGTAACATATGTGCTATTCCCGACTATAATCTATCACTGTGCCAAATTTCATCCAGATCCATTCAGCCGTTCTGGCATGATTGAGTAACAAACATCCATTCACTCATCCAAACTTTCACATTTATATTTGTGGGATGAATGGGTCCCGTCCGTCCTTCATCATGTTCGCGACCATGCTATCGTTCGCGACTTCCCTTGCTTATCAATCTCAAACCAGGGCGGGTTCATTGCACCTAGTATAATGCACCACATTATGAAATACGCCTATCAATATGGCAGAAAACCAGTAGCGTTGATATAACCTGCATCATCATTTAAATAAAAGTCAGTTTTAATATGTTTTTTTTTTTCGCGAGACTCATTTTGCACTTGACTGTATGACAGATGTAGCTAAGAACACGGTATAAATTGTTTTTAGGATTTCGAATCCAAAAGGTGTAAACGGGACCCTATTACTGATCCTACGCTGTCGGTCTATCCGTCTGTCCTACTTTGTATCTTTGGAACCCTAATAGGTAGCCAGTAAAAAAATTCACAGAATATGTAAATTTACGGCGGATTGACTGAGAAATAAACCGTAAATAATAAACAAGTGAAAAACTAAAAATAAACGGTATTTTTGTTATTGCTCTAATGTAAAAACTATAATACGGACAAGTATCAAACAAGGCATAATTTATAGTACACACTCTAAAGTATAACAACAAAAATCATCTTTTATTGCATCTATTCATAGCCAGTCTTTGTCAATAGGCCATAAAGGCCGCGGACTAGGGGCGGCAGCGTCCTAGGTGCGGCATATTTTAGAGGAAGCTCAAACATTATGTTAGAAAGGTGCATGGGGCAACGAAAATAAAGTGGCCTACACTCGTAAAAAATATAAATCCGGCACTGTTCAGAGCCATGAAATATTATTGATCGTAATTACTAGGTACCTAAAACAAGTCTTAAATACTTGAATGTTGATAAAGTAAAATGTTAGCTCTCAGGCCAGTACTAAACCAACAGTCTGTTGGCAAACATATAAATACAGCTCCACAGAATCTCTTTGAAGCAGCTTCTCAGAATGCAAGGATGATCAAGTGATCGGTATATCTAATGTGAATGTATGAAGAGACTAGATAGGTATGAATACTGTATGGATATGCTCTGATAGTTCACTAATAAGCTTTGTACTTGAGTACTGAGAAGTGTCGTTATCTCAGTCTGTTCTGAGAATTATGATAAAGACCACTTGGGTATAACGATCCTTGTATGGATCTACACTAATATTATAGATAAGAAAGTTTGTATTTGTAGGGTTCCGTACCCAAAAGGGTTGAAAAGGGACTCTACTAAGCCTGCATTACTAAGCCTACGCTGTCTTTCCGTCCGTCCTACTTTTTAACGGTTGTACTCGTATCTTCCGAACCGTAATATATAGTAAGTTGAAATTTTCATATAATATGGTATTGTTACGGCGGATAACTAAGAAATAATAATAAAGTAAAAAGTAAAAGCTTGTAGGGCCCCATATGACAAAGTTTTTTTTTTAAACGTATTTATGTATTTTCTCTAGTGTAAAAACGGTAATACTTACAAACTTCAAACTTGGCATGATTATAGTACACTCTCTAAAGTAAAACAATAATGAATAAATACTGGCCAAGTGCGAGTCGGTGACTAATTTCTGTTCACCAACGTTAAGCAACGTCGGGCCCGGTCGGTACTTGGATGGGTGACCGCTTGGGCAGATGTTGTCTTTTGCATTACTTTTTGTATTTTGTGGTGGTACGGAACCCTCAGTGCCGAGCCCGACTCGAACTAGTCAATGTGTCTTTCAATCAATATGACTATTATGGTTTTTTTTAATTGCAATATAGGCTTGCGCTTCGCCGCCAACGCGATGATGCGGCCTACGATGGATCACGCTTGCCTAGAAGAAATAGATTCACTCTTGACTTGAAGACACCCAGATTGTAACTAACGGGGAACACCCATTCAGGCAGCGGATTCCACATACTAGCAGTTCGCACAATAAACGTGGAATCAAAGCGCTTCGTACGGGTTTTCAGAATGTCAACCATAAAGCGGTGTCGATTTTTCGTGCCCGCTCTGGCAGTCCGTTAGAAAAAAGGGCAGGAGGGAATTAAATCATGCAGATCTGATGCACACTCTTCAAAATGTATCCGATAAAAAACCGATAGACTAGCAACTTTGCGCCGATGCTCAAGACTAAGAAGCTTAGTCTGAACTAGGGCTTCGTTGCTGATGGGCCTCTTGGCAGGCTTCTCAATTGACTCCAACGCCCCGAGCTGGTATTTAGCTGATCCATCCCAAAGGTGAGAGCAGTACTCCATGCACGACCGAACTTGTGCTTGGTACAGTGTAAGCAACTATTCCGACGTGAAGTACCGACGCACCTAGCTTTTTGGCAGCCAATTGAGCCTTGTTTTCAATATAAGAGCCAAAGTTGAGTGGTTTTAAATGCTTGAGCCCACTATCAGTTGGTAGCGTACCCAGCATGCTGGCGGCATTACCATGTGATTAGTAAAGGCGCTATGAAAGATTTTTGAAAATGAGGTGAGTTCCTGGTGCCCAAGGTCCGAATGGCCCGAAGTTTCAGAAATGTGTATGTTAGTGAATGGACAACTTTTTATCATAGTTCTTGTAGGATATGGGGTGAAACTGCAGGTCACTGCTGATCAAAACTCAAGTCAAATTACATATTTACTACACATTATGCTACAAATAATGACACACATTTTAACATAATGACCCAATTAGGGTAAGGCAATTTTGTTTGGAGGGGCCCGATCTGTTTTTATAATGTTTATTATCACTTAGGAAATGTTTTACTGAATAACAGCATTTTTTATTTAATTCGTTTCTCAGATAGTGATATAATGAATGTGGTAATAAAGTAATAACAGCTTCTAGGCAAGCGTGTTCCATAGCAGCGACCTCTATCATTCAACAAAAAAATATATGCAAATATAAATCTATCAACTTTATCACTTTGTTACTTTTTCACAATTAAACGGTTGGGCTTGATGAAATTTACTAAAGCAGTAGTACGCAAACGAGGACGGAAATACGATTCCTGTCTGAGCATTCAGGCAGTAACCGCCAATACAATATAGCCAAATACGTTGCCAAGAAACATTTTGTGACTTTCTGAACGAAAAAAACAGAGATCACGGACTGAAACTCGATTTCACGTACGCATTCCAGCTTATTTATAAGTTTATCGACCGTTAAAAGAGATATTGGCCGATATAATCTCGAGCTGAAGAGAATAGAGCCTCAGACAACTAAGATGACGTGACTGAGCTAAGACAAGGTATTAAAGGTAATTTAGGTAATATTACGTGAAGTAGCACATTGTTTCTTGTCGTGAAACCAGTTAATGGCACGAATTATCCGATAAGATAAGAATTTGTTGAACACCATATACTAACCCTTTCTTAGAAGTAGCCATCGATCGACGAGATAGCTTCAGTTTCCGTCAGCTCGCAGGTAGCACGTAGGATTTTCAAAACAGCATAATTTAAATGAACAGAATTATCGAAGGAATGTAGAGAAACAGATGAAAGGGAACATGCTGGCTAATCATGATCAAGAGACGTTAATTGCTTAATTTGATAAAGCAAATTCGCACTTTCGCTTTCAAAAAACTGAACCATCATGTGATGAATTCCACTGGAGCAACTGTGCCAGCATCCCGGGGCTCGATCAAGGAGTTGGGTTGTCTCCTTTGAGTATATACATGGAACTCAGAGCAAGTATAGAAACTAGTTGAGACATAGAATGTATAGGTACTGAAATAAAGTTGAGACATGACTACTGTGTGCTCCACAGAAGTTTTTTTTTTTTTTTGTTTAAATTAGAACGGTGTCAAGGCATTTTTGTAAGAAATTTGTTATAGGTGCTACTGGCTATATAAACGAACCGTCAGTCATTCAAAATCAGTTAGCAACTGTGACGCGGATTTCGACGCGTTGATCTAAATAAGAATGTTCAATCAAGGTTTTGTCAATACCTGGCGACAGTTTCCTTCTCATTTCCTTTCTATTTACTTCTCTTTTCTGTGGCGTACTCATAAGTAACTTTTAAACTTTCGCGATTTGAACACATGGTTAAAAAAAATATCAGGACAAGAAACCGACAAACTGAAAGGAAAGGTCAGAAAAGGAAAAGAAAAAGGGGAAGGAAAGGTACCTATTTTACCTCAATAAAATAATGCGCGATAAGACCCGATTAGCATACTCAAAAGGTGTCTGGGTTAGACGCTGGTAGAGAAACTAATTGCCCCAAAATTAAATAAAAATTATCCTAGCGATATTACGTCAGTTAGCTCTCTTCCACCTGTTATTGAATCCTCGGCTCTATCTCCATAAAAATTAAGTTTCTTGTTCCAGAGCAGACATATCCAGCGCGTGTCCGTCGGAGCGACTCCTGCGCACGCGAGAAACATGCACCGTGGACGGGGCGGATATACAATGCCTCCGACTTCATTGCTGTGACACGCATACCTTTATTGCGGGCAGGTAAGAAGGTAAAGGGAGCTGATTAGAGGCGGTTGGATTATCGGGGAACTCAGTATTGGTCGATTTTACCCGACCTGCGATAGAAGACAGACCTGCGAAAGGTGGCTAGTGATTTTAATACTTGACAATGGCAAATGCACAAAATGTGCAACACCAAAACACACACAGATCACACAGATAAACAAAGTGTGTTTGTTTTACGCAACAGTGCACCGGATAAACATGATTGTTTTCTAGAGTTAGTAAGAAGACGGGACACTCCATAGGATACTTTTATCCTGGAAAAAAAATTAAACCATAATTATACAGGGTTCATTTTTATTCACCTAAACCTTTCATATGCAGCTTCCCTACAACATACCGGTTAACTTTTGTTCCAAGACTTGTATTAATTCGTATATACCTATATTTTTTGGATTAAAACAAAACATTTAAAAAATTAATCAGGCTTCTAAATTACAATAACTTTACAAGGTCTATAAATAGGAATGAATGCGAGGGCCTAAGCAAACATTTAAAACCGCAACATGCATCATAAATTACAAGGCAAAAATTATCATACAAAGAATACTTAAACATTTATTTTGAGGAACTTATAAAGTTTTGTGAAAAGTTATGGAACATAAGTTGTCAGGTAGGACGTAGGCTAGCTGACTGCGAGAGGTTTTTGAGATAAATTAAAAATAACCGTGTATTTGGAAATACAAGTATTTTATCACCCCGCAATAGTTTAGGCTGTATGACGAACCTATCGACTCTCGACCTAAGCATTATACAAATTCGTGTTAAAACCGCAAACGATAATTTACAATTCTACCACATGTCCGTGGTACGTTTAACCTACTTGATCTCTTTGTTTGGTTTACTTAACCACAACATACTATGAAGGGACATTATGAACAAAAAGCATATAGAACTAAAGCATGTGTCATTGGCGCTGAACAAAAGATTCATGTTCGAACTCGAAGAACAAGGGTTTTAAATTTAAATGTATAATTTTGTTAAAACCACAGCCAAAGCAAATGCAGAAAATCTTTTGTAGATTACAATCTTGTCGGAATGCGTTGAATACTTCTAAGAAGGTAGAGTCATAAATAAGAAATATACGATTATTTCCTTTCCTATGGTAGAGTGGTAAAGGCTAGCCTAGCAAGTCTGTGGTCCTATCCTTTTAGGAATGTCTATGATTTGAATCGACTTCATGATTTAAGGTGATAGGTTTCATGTTTGGCAGGAAATTCAAATTTATAACAGTTTTTTTGTCCATGTAGCTAGGCCAGATAGGCAGTTATTGTGAAATGGCATAGTGTTCGCGAAAATTGTTGGTCGTTCTTTACATTATCATGTACAGCTATTAATCAGTTACTCACCATATTACTTACATTTGGCAATAAACCGTTTGAAACAGCATAAATTTGTTTGACAAATGTATGTAATAATGTGCATTGGAGATAAATAACTTTACGCGAGTTTGTAAAGAATAATAATCAAATTTCGCGAACATCATTATCGTTTACAATAATTACTCGGCCTAGCTACAAGAACAGAAAAACTGTTTGAAATTTGAATTTCCCGCCAAAGTGAAACGTTTCACCTTAAATCGAGAGTGACTGATGTTTTTGTATTTCTTCCGAGGTGAACCATGAGCATTAGAATACAAAACAATAAAACACCTTTTTTACACCACAGAAAGAACATTACAAGAAGAATAGGTACATTGAAGACAGATAAAAAGTGGCGGCAAGTGTATTATGTTTGGTGAAGACCTGTGTGTGGTAAAATACTGGTCCAAATCATGAAAGTCCATTGACAAATCTTGTAACTGTTTACGTTCCGTTCGCTTTACTGGTATATAATGATAACTTTAATGATAGGTACTTTCTGAATTGTCATTGAATCAGTACAGCTTTCTGCTCTACTTTAAACAGGTGCATTCCCAAATCGGTGGACCCGTGCAGCCTGAAGCTGTGCGAGCAGGCGTGCGAAATGAAGGACACCAGGGTTTGGTGCACCTGCCACAGCGGCTTCCAGTTCAACCCAGACAACTACCGACGGAAGGAGCAGCCTTATTGCCTTGGTAATAAGACCAGTTTTCTGTAGCATCTTGGCTCTACAGGGTTACGCGGAAAGAGTGTTCTAAGCCGAAAGGGGTCCATAGTACCCATTATTATAAACAACTATGGGACCAATTCTGATATCGTGAAAAAAATACCAGCAGTTTCATAAATTTTGACGAGTGGGAGACACCGTTTTCTACGGAGCAGCTGATACTTTTTCGCGATTTCAGAGTTGCTCCTATATTAAAAGTTGTGATGGGTACTATGGACTCCTTTCGGCTTAGTACACCCTTTCACATTTTCGCGTCCCAGTATACCTCTATCATATTAATTTGCAAAAGGTTAACAAGTGGTAGATGCAGCAGGCTTATTGTGTTAGTAAATATACCAGAACGAACGAAAGTTACCGATTTAGCCCACCGGATTAGCAAGTTGAAGTGGCAGTGGGCAGGGCACATAGCACGCAGAACAGATGACCGATGGGCCCGAAAGGTTCTTGAGTGGAGACCACGGACTGGTAAGCGCAGCGTAGGTCGTCCACCCACAAGATGGACAGATGACTTAAAAGAGACCGCAGGAAAACGCTGGATGCAGGCCGTTTCCAACCGATCATTTTAGAAATCAATAGGGGAAGCCTATGACCAGCAGTGGACGTCCTATGGCCGAAATGATGATGATGATGAAAGATACCAGATTTTTATGGCATCTTCATTGTTTCAAACATCCAACCCGAAGAAAGTAAAAAGCGTCTTTATCGTGTTTGTAAAGACATCAGTTTCCTTTGGTATCTTCTTTTACACTTAAAACAAGGAAAATGTATGATCTAGCAGGCTTGCGTTAACGAGAGTATCGTGGCAACACCAACATATGCCAAAATACTTTTGAAGTTTGAATGAATTTCGCTGCGAAATTAATTAATAAACGGTCTACATTATGGGCTAGCCACACATACTTCAAAATGTTGGTTAATTGAAGTAATTACAAGTATTTTTACACAGATTCTGACGAATGCGCCACCAACAACGGCGGATGCGAGCAGCGGTGCGTGAATGACCCGGGTGGCTACCATTGCGAATGCGCACCTCCGTTTGTTGTCGGCAGCGATGGCAAGAAGTGCGAGCGGCGCGCTCCGGTTCCAGTCCCGCTTGCTTTGCCGGTAACCTTCCTAAAAGCTTGTGCAACGTCCTTAACAACTTGATTAAACAGCGGTGTGTCGATCCCTGATCAGATCACTTAGTGTGCACTGACCGCGACAACAGGAACATCGCTCTGGCTCCAGAGCCCAGTCTCGCTTACTTAGCCGTACGGTAAATGAAGGGTAGTTGAGAATTATATTCACAGTAAATGTTTCTCTAATTAATAAAAGAATACTCTCTATATATTAGGGTAAATTAGATATTTTACTGGGTCTTGTATCACAATTCGGACCGGCCCTTTTGGAAATCGATGCGTTTGGAAAGGGAGGCTTATGTTCAGCAGTGGACGACCTATATGATGATGAATTTCATAGTTGCCATTGCAGTATCTTCATGAGTCTCTCCTCCTAATCCGTCTATTCAGCAATAAAAGGAATAAATTCTTCGCTAAGGACAAGAAAAGATGTCTATGTTCAGTGACTTTTTACGGGCTGAAAACGCTCCACGATGATAATGATTTGATCCAGGAACCTCTCCCTTTGGTCCGAGCGTCGTCCCGATGCTACGCGCCATGTGACACCGTCTCCTGGCTCTCGCGGAAGGTGAAGCAGCTGAACGACCAGCTTCACACCACGCAACAGGCCTTGAAGAAATTCATGGAGAACACCGTGGCTAAGGGAGATAGTGAGTTTCCAGCAGTATCAGGAAAATTTCGAACGCGGCATGTTTTAAATGTTGGTTTGGTGTTGATAGGTACTCAAATTTATGCTTATAGCCAACTCAATATAGCAAACTCTACCACCTCTCTCTAGCAGCTTACCCGTGAACTATGGAAAATTTTGCTTTGATATTTAGATTTCAATGAAAGAATAAATTTCCTCTATGGAACTTCTGTGAACCAGATTATTTTCCTTGCAGCCGGCGAACAATTTGCGGAAGGAAACTATGCGTTCAGAGTGCTGGACTCGACAGCGCCCTTGGAGGGTGGATACTGTCGCTGTGAGAGAGGACCCAGAGTAAGTTTGATGCAAAAGAATGTTTTCCTACTTGGGTTACACATGAACCAACCAATTGGATAAGACCATCCAGTTTTTTTTTGTATAAAATACGGTGCTTTCCATATTAGATACACGATTATTAAATGTTGATACTGGTCTGGCAGATTCCAGCTCTCTGACCATAAGAACCGCGAATTTTGAATTCGTGGTTCTTATGGTCAGAGAGCATTCCACAACCTCTTAATACACTTTCTGTCGGTTTCTCTCTATCAGTAGTCTAACCATTGTTGAAAGAGCCGAAAAAAATGAGATGCCGATTAACCAAATCTCAGAGCCGAAGTTTCCCTTATCAATTCTACAGGGTCCTGCAGGCCCGCCCGGCATGGAAGGTCCCAAGGGCGACATGGGCCCCCGCGGTCCGCGCGGCGCTCGTGGCCCCAAGGGCTCTCTCGACCTGATGCTGCTTATGATAGCCGACATCAGGCATGACATACTTAATCTGGAATCCAAGGTTTACAAGGAAGGAGAACGGTGAGTGATTGATCAGAAGAATAAAGTACTAGCTGCACCCGCTGTTTCATCCACGTGGACATTCCCCCAAAACACGTACATTTTTCTAGAATAAAAAGTATCCTATGGCACTCTCCAGCTCTTCAACTATCTATATGCAAATAGACACGTCGATTCGTTGCTCTGTTGTTGCGTGAAAGAGGAACAAACAAACACACTTTCGCGTTTATGGTATTGTTATTTTTTCCTTGATTTAGGCACCAAGTGCGTTGTAAACCTTTTTGTCATGTCAAAATTGCAAGAAATGACCTTTATTTAAATTAAATTATAGACTTGCGATTGAGAGCCAATTCGCCTGATGTTAAGCGATGATGCGGTCTACGATAGAGCACGCTTGACTTGAAGAAACCGATTTAGTCCCGATTCTACGACACCCAGATTGTACCTATCGAGGAACACTCATTCATGCAGGGCATTCCACAGACTAGCAGTTCGCACAGTAAAAGTGGAATTATAGGTTTACGGAATATCAACCATAAAGCGGTGTCGATTTTTCGGCCCCACTCTGGCAATCCAATAGAAAGACAAAGAGCTGATAATCCTTAAATGTCTGATCAGATTTTCTTGAATGACACACACAGAACACTCTCGATCAAGTCACATCAAACAAACAAAAAACTAAATCAAAATAGGTTCAGTCGTTTGGGAGCTACGATGCTACAGACAGACACACACGGTAAACTTATAACTTTGGGTCGGGGGTAAAAATAGACACAACTGCTCAAAGGGCTCATAAAAATATTTCCAGGCCTGAACGGTTCAACCTTCAAAAAGCGTGGCGACGGCATCGCAAGCAAGAACTGCTCGAACGAGAAAGCAAAACGGAGCAAGAGTTAGAGGCGTATACAGCACCGCCATTAGAAAACCACGCAGTAGAAGTCTCCTCTAATGGTAACGAATAAATATATTGTATATTTTCAGTTATATGATTATTTACGGGACATTTACCGTGGTAAGGTTGTGGTAGGAGCTCCCGATATTTTGGCGCAGTTACATGTACCATGTTCACGTGAAGACCCGGAATATCGGGAGCTCCTTCGACAACCTTACCACGGTAAATATCCCGTAAATAATTATATAACTGTAGTCTAAAAACCGTGATAGTTTAAAACAGTGTTTTATTGTATATCTTAGTGTAAAAAGCTGTTGGTTTTCCTATCAATAAATAAAAAATCGACCACCGAAAAGGTCGCTATCGCCAGAAATGCCATCCACACATTTATAGATGTGTAGAAATTTCGCACTGTTTTTTATGTCATATAGGCAGCCCGCCTGATTGTAACCGTCGCCTGTGGATGTGATGGTGATGGAGCAATGTGTTGATGAATGTCATACGTCTTTGAACTTTTGTGAGGTTCTTGGACATACCAGATTCCTCACGATTTTCCTTCACCGTTTCAAGCGATGACATCGAAACTGCACCTATTTTATTAAGAGTAAATAAATCGGTGCAGGGTCGTGGATCGAACCGGGTGCCCTCTTTTTTTATATTAGATCTACGTTTGGCCACCAACTTGCCTGATGGTAAGCGAACGGTGAAACACCACCGATGCACCATTCAAGAGATCAAAATCTTGTAATTTTGATCCATTTCGCATTTATATAAATTGAACAGCAAAAACAGACAATTGAAAATGTTCTTTCTAAAGCCATTAATATTTTATCGAACGCACTTACTCTACAAACATGTTGCAGGTCAAACAGGCGAGATCCGCCGTGATTCTACCACCGATTGGTCTCTCAAGAAGGGCGTAGACCCTGAAGACGACGCCCCCGAGGGCGAAGCCCTAGGGTTGTTAGACGATCGGCACGCGCTCGAGAAACTGCGACAGTACCATCTATTAGACAACGCCACTACTACGGACGAGGATGTTGACACAGATTATGATTATAGTTTCTATTAGATACACGGCAGTTTTATTTTTTGTAACTACCCCCATTGTTATCTCGTTGTCAAAGATCCGATACACGGTTAGGGTTACACGGAACTAAGCCGAAAAGAGAACATTTTACTCATGATTATAAATAAACTAGCCGTCCGCCCCGGCTTCGCACGAGTGTAAGCTCGGCCTTCGGCCTCGCTACAAAATATAATATAGCCTATGTCACCCGGGGATAGTGTAGCTTCCCAACAGTGAAAGAATTTTTCAAATCGGTTCAGTAGTTTCGGAGCCTATTCATTACAAACATACAAACATACAAAAATAGGTACAAATCTTTCCTCTTTATAATATTAGTGTAGATTAGTATAGATTTAAGTATATGAAATCAACCCTAAAATCGTGAATAAAATCAGCTGTTCCCTAGAAAAATATAGCATATAACTTTACTGTCTTAGATTCCAAATATCTGGTCTTTGGCAATCTAACTAGGATTGTCGCAAAGATTTCATTTGTTCGATAATCCTACGACATTATACTATATACGACATATATCTAATAGCAACGAAACTTGCCAACTTTTTCCTCAATTTAGCACATCTATTCTATACATATAATAAAAACGTAGAGATAAAAAAATCTGTAATTGCGAGATAACAAAAAAAAAACACACAGGGCGTCTTAAAAAAAGCAGCTAAACACGATAGGACAGTTTTTAGAATTTTTGTCTATTTGTCTGTTTGTTTGTTTGTCCGCGCACATCTCCTAAACTACTGGACGGATTTAAATGCGGTTTTCACGAATATGCTTAAAAATTACCAGATTAAAACATAGGCTATGTTATATCATTTATTTTAATTCTTCATTATTATATAAAAGAAATTAAAATATCAATGATTATTTTCTTCGTTACCCGAAACGTAGTATGAGGATCGTCACATAGCCTAAAGCAAGGAGGTCCAAAGTAAAGAGAATGTTATTGACATAGCCATTAAGAAGTTGAAACTGTCAACTGTCATCATCGACAAAAGATAGATCATCCATCCTTGCTGTCATTCAGATAATCAGCCAGATTAAAACTTTTTAAATAAATTAAGGAACCTTCTTAGATGAATGAACGTGTAGTTCAAGCACAGACATATAATACTGTCTGTGAGTTCAAGGATGTTATAAAAACATAGGCCTTACAACCTCTTTGGTGATTCAATCCAATGTATTTTATTCCCAAGAGAATATAATACTCATACGGAGATTTTATTCTATGTTAGCATTTAAAACACAAAATATACCGCATCCTATTTTAATTCAGTCCCGCGAATATATTTAAAAAAGCCATTTGTATGACAATAAACCTATACAACAAAATTCCGGACGCAATAAAGAAAGAAAGAAATAATAACACTTTTCCAGAACCAACTTCGTAAGTTTCTAACACAAAAATGTTATTACGAGATAAAAGATTTTTTACGAGATAAAAGATTTATTCGACGATAAAATTTAGAAAATTATAATTAGAAAATAAATATCGATCTATAAATAGTTAAGAAAGTAGCGCCATAAGTTTTGTATGATCTCATATATAATTAAGTAACCTATCACACTAAGTATGTTTTTTTTGGTAAAATTACTTCTGTCTGTGGTGTGGTTTTGTGACCAGCCACTACGTAAGTCATTGCTGCACCCTTTATGCAGGGTATATAAACTTAGCTTCTAGAAAAAGAAAGTGTATATTTGCAATAAGAATAAAGAATGAATTTTACTGTGATATTTTAACAGATAAATAGAGTAGTTCCATTTCATGGCTTTTTAATCAAGGTATACATACAAATGTACGCGAAATAAGAAATAACTAGCCAAGAGCGTATCAAGACAAGCATATGTCAGGGTTCCGTGGCCAAAGCCATATACTTGTGGTCGTATTCATAGTTAAGAAATTGGATGGTCATAGAAAAATTCGAACTAGCGAAGCTGGACAGTCAAATTTCAGAGATGTATCATCCCGACATGACATGATATAATTTTTATGGTTTAGACAAAAATACTTCAAAACATGCTCTGCACTGTGGTCACATTATCTTTTTGATTTGAAAACTGTTGATGGTGTTTTTACTTTTATGCTTCTATCAATACTTCACACAGGGCGACTTAAAATAAGAAGCTGAACATGTTAAGGCAGTTTTTAGAATGTTTGTTTGTTCACGCACATCTCCTAAACCCCCGGAAGAAAATGCAGACGGATTTAAATGCTGTTTTCACAAATATCCTTAGCTATGACCAGATTGAAGTATAGGCTATGTTATTTTGCGCAAGGGCCGGATTAAGGGAAGAAAAAAGGATTGAAGGTTTATATGAAAATCTACGCGTACGAAGTCGCGGGCAAAAAATCTAGTTTAAAATAAAATAAAAACTTAGTTAAAAAAAAAATAGAAAACACGCTTTATCGGATCTTCAGGATTAGCGATTCTAATCCTGAAGATCCTTGTAAGGATAATGGCACAAACTATTATAAATTATTGCATTGTCATCGGTACTTGATAAGTGTCCAAAGTTTCAAATCAATCCGTGATATTATATTATATTATATTTATTTATTGAGACAAAAACGAATTATACAGTTACATTTATCTCACATATTAAAATTAAATTAAAATTAAATCCATCTAATGTCACATATCTAATTTAAACAAGAACAAACACATACAAATAAATAATTGTCAAATAATTAATACAACAAATGTCAAACAGTTAATTTATCAAAATTCATAAATTAATGTCATAGATCGTCAAAACAGTCACAAAATTTTGTTGATGTAACAGACTTTTTGCACCTGTCCCATTGATCAATTAAATTCTCACAATAGATCAAAAAAACTGTCATGATAGTTTTCCAATTATCAAACATGAAGTCGCAATCAGGGTTGGCAGCAAGGAGTGCATTGAAGTGGCGGCGGGCTCGAATTAATGGAATTAATTAATTAATTATTAATTAATAAAAAAGGGGAAAAGGGGGTGAAAATCACGTTCAAAGATTCCGTTACATAGATACATACCAACTCAGAAAAAATAAATAAATGGTTGCATTATACCTAGTTTCCCCTTTAGCACGTACAACCCCCTCGGTCGTACATTCGTATGCATTTTGAGCACATCGTTTGAAGTTGTGTGCGCTCAATATTGAAGTGTGCGTTTCTAGAACTAGTAAGAATATGTCAGTGTGTGGCTATACGTGTTTACCTCGCCCCCTTCAGTTTTTGGCAAACTTTTTTCGGTTCTAGCTCGAGTTTAAAGGCAGATCCAAACTATACCAAAGCACACCCAGCTAATAAAACCAAGTTAAAAAAACACAATTTCCAATACATAAACTCTTTTAATACTCACTTAATATAAATAGCAATCACTCGTGCTAGCCCAGCAGTTGGTAAGCAAACCTTACACACCAGGTGTTTATCTAGAGACGGTGGGTTGGTACTGCGCGGCGAGACGTTTGAACTCATTGGACTTCGCGTGGTACTCCTTGGCGAATGGATGCTCTGTGGAGTAGGTGTCCAGTAGCTGGGCCAAGTAGCGAGACGACACCTGCAATGTTGGAGAAGCGAGTGAGCCTAGGCAGTCCAGGGGAAAGTGAGAAGGGAGCGGAAAAGGCGAGACAGGAGTAGAAGGAATTACGGGGGCCTTATGCCCTGCTCTAAACGCGGACCCGAATAGGTGCAGTTTGCAAAATCACGCGCTGGCAAAATAATAAGGCCCTAAGGGTACCTGTTATAAGCGATTCTGTTTAGGTGATTGCGAAAAGTTGCGCGAACGCAAACCTTACCTCGGCGCGTTAAGGTTCATGTTAGCCTGATTTTCCTCACTGCACTGTTTTTGTTATATAAATAATAGTTCTACGTTTGGCCACTAACTCGCCTGATGGTAAGCGATGGTGTAGCCGAGGATAAAACGCTGGTCTAGAAGAAATCTAGATCAACCGGTTTCAGCGTTGTAAATCAAAGTTGTAATTTTATTGTCGTAATTCCTATCCGTGCATGGTTGCCTGGAAGACATCGATTTAAGCGATAAGGCCGCCTATTAAAAACCTAAATAATATTTTCATTGTAATGTATGTTTTCCTTGTTTATGTGGACTTTACGAGCGATTCAAAAATAGAGCCCCAGATCTGATGTTTATTGTCTGTAATGGTGCGAGTACTGACCTCTTGTGACTTCCCGCTGTGAGCCGCAGTGACGGCCAGACCGAGCAGCAAGTCTGGTTGTTGCGGAGCGCGACCTTGCGCCTCCGTCAACATCTGCTCAGCCTCTTCCCACATGCCTGCACGAGGGAAACCAATACATCATTCAAAACTGTTTTTCTGATGAATCTCTAGTGTAATTCCGCTTCTACATCGCTTCAAATACAATAAGTAATTTGGGATACATTTTAATCGGTCGGTAATACCTCTCGAAGCGGCGGCGGCGGCTCCGACGGCGGCCGGGCCCGCGCCTAGGGCTCCAAGGCGTTCCGACAGCTCCATTATACTGTAGTGAGAATCTTGCACGCCCGGGCCACCCTGGAATCACATTATTCTATATTTTTTAAAGATAAATTGACTGACTCATCTCGAAATCTCGGAAACGAAAGTTTAGAATGTAGATTCCTTATCGTGAAGTCCACTAAGAAAGGATATTGCGAAAGGGCCGGAAAAGAAAGGTAATATGAAAGTCTACGCGTAGAACGTCGCGGGCAAGAGCTATGTTAGATATATTTTTTTACATCAGACTTAGCTAATGTTTGACTGCAATTTCACGTGATGGAAAGCGATGATGCGTGAAAATGGAGCATGTTTGCCTAGTAATAACCTAGTTTACTTTTTATTATTTATTTATTAATTGATTATAGGCGAGCAGCATAAGCTGATGTGCCTATATCACACAGTTATTATGCCAGCAAAATAATAACATTACATATTCTGCAAAAATTTCAATAGGTTAGATGACTGGTGTTTATATTGCTGAAACCAATAGCTTTGATGAAGAATTTAAGTAAATATAATATGTTTATTGAAAAAAAAAATTTTTTTTATAAATAAATGTCTTTATATAAAAAAATAAATGAACCATAACAAAAAAATAATATTTAAATCGGTTATTAATGTTCTGATTTACAAGCGTTTAAAGTTTTTGGTAGAGAAAATTTTGTCCCTTTCACACAAAACAAAAATTACGTCACGCCTCTGTGCGCCATACTTGTAAGAATAGAATTTATATGGTGTACAGAGAAGTGACGTCATAATTATCTGTTTCGCGCTCTCCGTCTAGCAAGATATTAAAATGCTTATTAGTTGCTTTTTTTTGATCAGATTTTCATTTTGTTTTCATTAATCAGCTATGTTTAATTATATTTTATTAGGACAATAAAAAAACAGTCATCTAGCCTATTAGCTATCTATTCCGTTTCAAATGATGACTATATTACGTTGCTGTGAATAACGATAATGCGGTTGTTCCCAATCACTATTTAAGAAACCATCAACGACAGACAGCGTAGGCGTAGTAATAGGGACTGTTGACAACCCTTTGGTAAGGAACCCTAAAATAGAAACTTCGCCAAGGATCTTAACTCTCATCACCCTTCAAACATCTGCGCTTCATCCTCCTTTCCTTCCAAACCTTATTATCTAATTGTATACAAAGGTTACCTGTGACAGATTGAGCCAAGCTTGCGCAAGCTGTGTCAGGGTGCCATCATCTTCAATATCTTGCAGCAGCTTGAGCTGCTTGCGAGCCAGGTCTGGGCGGTTCATAGCCAGCAAGCACTGCAGAGTGAACGCGCGGAGTTCCAGCGAATCAGCGTTGTGGAGGATTCTGGAAAACAAGTTGTCCATTTATTTTATTGAGCATGTTGATGTCACAGATCTGTATCAGGTTTGACGCCATGAGACGTGCGTCTGATTCACGTCTTAAGTTAGATCAGTTATCATGATCAGCCATAAGACATCTACTGCAGAACATTGGACTCCCCCTTAGAACGCTACACTGAATGACAGCCTGCCATCTGCATCCACTGGATGCCTGCGATTCACGATGTCGTCAGTCCATATAGTGGGAGAACTACCTACCCTGCGTCTTCCGTTTTGTGGTTTCCACTCAAGAACCTTTCTTCCCATTGCTTATCGGGTCTTCAAGCGATGTGGCTTGCCCATTGCCACTTCAACTTGCAGATCTTGGCAGCTATGTCGGTAACACCACAACTGATAAGAGAATATCTTTTCCTTTTACTTAAAAAAGCATTGTTTGTTGAAAGAATTTGGATTTGTTTCGCAATAAATTATTGTAACTGTTACACAATTTGTTTTATTCAAGTGTTTTAATAAGTTACACTGTAACTTATTTTAAAAAATGAGGCCTCCACTCCTTTGTTACTCCAACGCATCCAGCCAGCATACTAAATCTAGCCTTTTAGATAAAACTTACTTCATGGCAGCTTCATAGTTCTCTTCATGGTAGTATATGGTGGCTGCTACAATCAGGAAGATTTCATTCTGCAGTTCTGTGCCCTTTGCAACCTAAAACAAAACCATTTGAATAATTTATTTATGTTAGGCACCAACTCGCCAGATGGTGAGTGACAAAGTGACTGAAGCTCACACACATTAAGAAATGCAGCCTCGTAGAATGTACCGCAGGCTTGAGTAAACTTTCGATCTCCTGCCAAAGTAGTGTGGTCGACGTTCGAATAGCGATTTTCAAGTGATTTTTGTGATTGGTTAGCGATAATTATGGTATTAAAAAAAAACTCAAAGACTATTGAGTATCGCAGTACACCATTTCAGATATAAGCTTCCTATGTACTTGAAAAAAAAAACATAGGAAGCTGTTTTTTTTTTGAAGCTGCTTTAAACACATATCGGAAAGCTGAGCCGTTTTATCAGACTCAAAGTCGGAGTCTTCAAATTTGGCGGAGTCAGAGTCGAAGTAAGAGGCGGAGACAGGAGAGAGATGTGGTAAGGACAGTTAAGTAAAAGAGTAATTGACAGAAAGTATGTGGGGAGAGTGAATCCACGTGAGACAAGTATGAACTAGTTTCTGTTTGTTCGTACGCACTGTCCGCGGCCGCCGCCGTTATGCACCTCCGATTCAAAGATGTCGAAGCCATTCAGAGGTGTAATATAACTTTTCGGAATCAAACCTCAATGACATCCCTACTATAATATACCCCGTATATTTCACCAGTTATGCCTTACCCTAGCATCAATATCAGCCACGATAGCTGGTTTATTAGCTCCTGGTGTTTGATAATCCACGAGGGTCTTCAGCGGCTGCAGCATCGGGTCAGCTGTCTTCAGCTCTTGAAGCACGATCCTGTGGTTGCCTTGCGCTATGTATGCCCGGTAGAGGTAGGCGTCGCGTTGGAGAGCCACCAGGGGCGTAGATGGCTGAAAGAGGTATATTTTAAAATCAAGCACTGCCAGGGGGACCAATATTGGTGAAATTTTAGTATTATAAAAACAACGAAACGCATATTTAACAATGAGTAACCATCTCTTGAGAGGCAGGCTTGGGTGTCTACGGTTTTCTTTGATAAATAAGCAACATGTTTTGCTATAGGAGTGAAATATGTGGTTTTATTACGATCTAGAATTAACACAGCGGAATATGTATTGATGGTGTCATTGTGAGAAAGACATGTCTTGCTCGTACGTTTAAGGGTCTTCTGAACCTTAAAAGAAAAATAGTAAAGGACATGAGAGTAAATATAATGGGGTGAAAATAGGAATACCGAGAATCACAGAATCATGAGCGGCGTAAACGTCAGTTACAAACAAACCATATATCAATGTGAAAAACTACTTTTTATGGAAATTATTGATGTGAGATCGTTACTTACATTCACATTTTGCGCTTCGTTGATGCATTGTTGGTAATTTCCAACGTAAAATGCATTTTTTACATCAAAAAGTTCGTCCACATCTTGCTGCTGACGTGCCATTTTGACAGATTTTGACATTTTTGAGCTTAAATTTTGTTTTGTTTTTCGGCCCTTGCTAAGCGGGCTAAAGCCATTAAGGCCATGCAATGTTGTTTATATCTTTAGATCTTCAACGGTCTATGGACAGTCTAACTGTTTATTTAGTGTTAGTTTTAGCTAGTATTTTGTTTATTTAATAAAGGCACTTATCTGTGGATGCCTAGGTAGTAGGTCTGTGGTGGATGCGATGGAATGCCTTTTTTTCTTTCCTCTTGAGAGTATTTTGGCGTCTCACGTCTTTTGCATTTGTTTGCCAGTATCAAAATTGAAGTAAATAATAGGTCGGGGAAAAAGTCTTTTCGTATTTTGTATGTATAAGGTTGTAGTAAAAATCTCATCCGTTGTACTGTTTGTATCTGGCTGGTTTTGATACCATTAAAAATATGACATTTTAAAAAAGGAATACAAAAAGTAAAAAGCAATTTCCCGCCATTTTTCAATTGTTTTTTTGTTTGATAAAATGAGTGAATCTAACGAAGAAATTCGATATATTGTGAAATTTTATTACAAAAAAGGGAAAACTGCGACACAAGCCGCGAAAAAAATTTGTGACGTTTATGGACCTAATGCAGTGTCATCAAGAGTAGCACAATGTTGGTTCAAGCGTTTTCAGTCCGGGAATTTTGATGTCAAAGATGCAGCTCGCTCTGGTCGCCCTGTTACGGATAAAGTAGATGCCATTTCTGAAAAAGTGGACCAAGATCGGCATATTAATAGTTACGACGTAGCTGAAGAACTGGGGATTGACCACAAAACAGTTTTGACCCATTTGAAAAAAACTGGGTATACAAAAAAACTCGATATTTGGGTGCCACACAAGCTCACTGAAAGAAACCAAATGAATCGTGTACTCATTTGCGACTCTCTATTGAAACGTAAAGAAACCGAACCGTTTTTGAAAAGATTGATCACTGGTGATGAAAAATTGATCACCTACGACAAGAATGTGCGCAAACGATCATGGTCAAAGGGCAGTGAAGCACCACAGACTGTAGCGAAACCCGGATTAACACGTAATAAGGTGATGCTGTGTGTATGGTGGGATTGGCAGGGCATCGTTCATTATGAGCTTTTACCGCCGGGCAAAACCATCGATTCGGATCTCTACTGCCAACAGCAGATGAGACTCAAACAAGAAATTGGGAAAAAACGGCCGGAATTGATCAACAGAAAGAGTGTGGTCTTTCATCATGATAACGCCAGACCGCACACATCTTTGGCCACTCAGCAAAAATTTAGAGAGCTTGGTTGGGAAGTGTTAATGCATCCACCATATAGCCCTGACCTTGCACCCTCAGATTTCCACCTGTTTCGATCTCTTCAGAATTCTTTGGGTAGTGTTAGATTAACATCAAGAGAGGACTGTCAAAACTACTTGTTGCATTTTTTTGATCAGAAGTCCCAAAAATTCTACAGCAACGGGATCATGTCACTACCTACAAGATGGCAACAAGTTATCGAACAAAATGGCACATATATATTATAATTAAATGTAATTAAACTTGAAAAAAATATGTCTTGAATTTGTTTAAAAAATACGAAGAAACTTTTTCCCCGACCTTATATTTTAAGTTTTATTGAATTTCTTCAAACAAGTCAAGGTCAGAGTCAAGTCAGTCACGGTAAGTCACAGTGTTTTTTTTTTTTTTTTGGGTTTTTGGTCTGGCTACAGAGGCTTTTGGACCATATCTTTATTTTGAATCAAGTCACAGTTAAGTTCTATTCATGCCACAGATCTACTACCTAAGCCCACTGTGTAAGCCCATATATACTCTGATCTATGACTCTGATTTATGGTCATGCCCTAGATAGAAAAGTGGTGGAGACATACCTAACTAGAATCTCTTATGAATTTTGGAAACAACACAAAAAGGCATAGGGACTAGAAAATACACAAGTTAAGGAAAACGATACCTACAAGCAACATGTTTTTTCACGTAGAGCCTAAATATATAGTAATGAATGTAGATGAATCTCAATAGATGGAATGGAATGAAAAATAATACCTATAGTCAAAGTCTGTTAGGTATGAAGCATATTACCTACCTACATAAATAGTGTTTTAGCAACGATCTATAGTTATGTACTACGTACGAGTACTTACATTAAATTCATTGTTTTTGTAATATTTTTGAATGCTTAGTAGTACTTGCATACAGTGGATAAGAATAAAACCAATCCTATAAAGATAATAAGAACTTAGCCTAGTAGGTACCTACTTTCAGTTTTGGGGCCGTACGCCCAACTCTAAACCTAAACGCTAAACGCGAACCTAACGCGATACGGTTTGCGGTAGCGTGATTTTGCTAACTGCAACTATTCGGGCCCGCGTTTAGAGTTGGGCGTAAGGACCCTGATTACTCTGCTTCTGTGCAAGCCATATCAAACATTTATGAAATGTATATTATTGACTTCGAAGCCTAGTTCCCGTAGTTAGTTGGTAATAAAGCAGGAAGGTCCCATGCAGTAAACACGTGTCTTACGAAACACAGAAGCCTTGTTCCCTTTTACGATAACTTATCAACAAAAGATATAAGTGCCTATAACACCTAATTCTTTTTCGTAGGTAACCCGCGGCTCAATTGATAGCCTCGTGATTTGCGATACTCCTCGTAACAAAGTCTTACAACACAAAATTTACCTTACCTCTTTTCGGTAGGTACCTAGAATGACCTCCTTTTTGCTTATTGCTACCATCCAGTATAACCCAGTAAACAAAAAAGTTAGTTCAAGTTAACTTATCCCATAGACGCAGCGCTGCTGTCGCATATTTCGACTGTTCGTAGACAAAGTTACAAAATAATGGTATCAAGATACGGAAAGATTGGCAATAGATACTCATCCCTAGAAAAACCTCTGAATGGATTTCACGTAACAAAGGTATTTTTTTCGCTACTTCACAACTATTTCGCCTTAGTATTTCGCACCTTTCTTTTGTCATCAAAAATCTTTTTATTGCTAGATAACAAAAGCCCAGAATAAATAATAGCACAAATACAAGTAAGAATGCACTTTTGTCTATCATATAACAATGCTAGTTTAACATTTATTTCAAAAGGTTCATATTTATACAATCTCTAGATTATCTAGAAATGTTAAGAAGAAGCTAAGCAAAGCCGCCGCTTACGCTTCTTCTTCGTAATAAGTAAGTAGGTATTTCAGATCAGACAAATAATGGGGATATGCCTTATTGTTCGTTCGTATTCAAATGTCTCCATATTTCATCCACTTTTTTCGCTATACCGTTAGAAATGCAAGTACGGCACATTTACTTATTTTCATGCATACCTACTATGAAATTACACATTACATTACATGCGACACTAGTGAACTAATTACCTATTAGTCCACACGCAAAATGATTAACAATATAAAAACCGACTCCATAAAAATTTCAGAGATGGACCAAATTGAAATGGGGACCACACGGGAAGAACCAGCTTTCAAATAAAAAAATAATCATCAAAATCGATTCACCCAGTCAAAAGTTCTGACGGTCGAATTGAGAACCTCCTCCTTTTTGGAAGTCGGTTATAAATGGGTGGGTAGGTTGTCTGTAAGGTAAGTTCGACTAAAGGCATCAATCTGATTGAGGCTTGATGCGTTCGCACACGCCACGCCATCACACCATATCTTCCTTGCTTGTCTGATCTGATGTAAGTACCTATCATAAAATAAATAGTAGATTAACAATTAAACATCATTACTACTAAAACTTAGTAAGCTTTAGTTCTTAGAAAGTCTAAAACTTACAAACTCAGCAAGGCAAAAGATAAATATAAAATACCTAGGTTCGGAGATCCAAGAAAATATACCTAGGTACCTATTTATTGAATTCAAAGAAAGACTTTTTGTGGGATGAGGTAAAGAAGTACAGATTTTTTTTTTATATTTAATCCGCTATTTTTATAAGTTTTTTTTTGTCCTCATATATATTTCTTTTCTGCGTCTGTTTTTTCGGGAAAGCGAGAAAATACGCGGTGAACTTTTCATATTCATAACAGATGTACCACCTATCAGCTAATATCAAGATTCTTGCACGCGTAAATTCGTCGGTCGATATAAATATTATGAGGTCTAAAAATATGCTTTCAACTAAAGGTTGGTTGGCATAGGTTGTACCACTGAAGTGAAAACTTTTTCGCTATAGGTTGGGTTGTACCATAGACAAATATAGTATACTACCTTAGAATAAGTACCTATCTAAGTATACGTACTACAATCTTCCTTGGTTGTACATACTAGGTATATGGTATATCCAATCGCGCGGACTCACGCGGTCAAAACCCCATCGCACCGTCTTCTGTCCGCTAACGAGAAATACAAACCATAAATTGCGAAGTCCAGGTAATATGCCAAAAGTTTGCCAAAAGTTTTCCACAGTAGTAAGAATTAACATTATTGAAGTTATCTATCGACCATATAGATAGTCAAAGCTATCGACGAATACAATACTTACTTTATTAACAACTCCATAGTTACAAGTCTAAAACTAGTACCTATACCTACCCGCATAAATTCTCAGGAACCAGACATTTCCCGAGATAAAAACAACGGAGTTACCTATGATCATCGTAGATACAATTATCGTTCGTGTTTAAATGTCTCCATCTTTAAGATATATTTTTTTCACCGTACCACAGAATACATAATATATAGTAAAAGCAAGGTTGGATGTAAATCTATTTTTTGTCGATGGTATAAGTAATCGTAGCGTAAAAACTGCTATACGCAAAACTGTATGTAAGGCTCACTTCACAATAAGAAACTTATATCTATTGAGAAAATACCAAATAACTACTAATATCTGTAGCTACATAATTATAATCAAAATTAAAATTATTATCATGAACCTGGAGTAAACTAGCAAGCAAAGATTCAGTTCGACAATCCTAACTTTTAATAATCGTAATCTCCATACGTGTAATTTTTTTGCGAGGTGCTGTGGGCTCATTTTAGAGTTTTTAAACGTTGTGGGTTCAAAGAAGGAGCAACTAATTTAAAAAAAACTCACCAAGTTTTGCCTCCCCCTAAATTTTGCCGCCCTAGGCCCGGGCATACTTGGCCTATAGGGAAATCCGTCCCTGAATAATGATAGGTATTATGGACTTTTTCGGCTTGGTGCGACATTTCCGCGTAATACCGTTTCTCGTGGAAATAAACTTTAGCGGTACATTTATGATTGTACGAAAAGACCTATCTCTCACAGAACCAGCTGCGATCCCACCGCTCTAAATAAATCCATATTAAAATCCAACCGTCAAAAACCGTCTCAAGAAGTGCATTGTATGCGGCAAGGGGCCGGTGCAGCGGCAGATGTGAGACCACGACCACCTTATTCATACAGTCGGCCAAATAAGGGGAACTACAATTTTCAATTGTTGACTCTCACTTTTGTTTAGAAAATACGATTGTAGCTCCCCTACTCGACTTTACGTATAAGTTGGTCAGGGTGTAAGAGCCCTGCAGGGTCTCGAAGGACCCGGACAAAGGCCCGAGGTCAATGCTTATGCGAAAGTTTGCGACTGGGGTGCAGTTTGTGAGAAACGTAGACTGTCGTGCGAATTTGGGGTGATCGGTTTGTAAAAAATGATTGTATGGTGTGAATAGCTTGTGACTTCCCATCCCAACCCGTCTGTGCTAAAACTTATTCAAAGCCAAATATAAAGTCTTGAAAAACTCAAAACAGGTTTTCATGCAATACTTACCTTTAGCAGCAATACTTATTAAAGCTCACCGTTCTTATATTACCATCTCTTTACTAGGTATACTAGAAAATGCTACTTTTTAACCTACTTCCAAAAAAGAGTACGTTATCCAATAGCCTGAAAAAAAACTGCTTTTTTAAAATGTTTGTTACCTCAGAACTTTCGTCTGGGTGAACCGCTTTTGATGATTCTTTATTTACGAGTATTTGAAAGCTGGTGCTTCCCGTGTCGTCCCATTTCAATTTGGTCCAGTAAGTCGGTTTTTTATATTGTTTTTTTTTTATCAAGATAGATAGATAGAAAGATAGATAGAAAACTCTTTATTGTTCACACCAAAAATTATACACGTACATAAAAACAACTTAAAAAACTAGTGAAACAATTGGCGGCCTTATATATCTAGCAAGTATATATCTTTTGCGAAATAAGGCCAGCTAAAATGGCAAAAAGTTGGTTCTCCCTAGATTTCTAAACTATTAGACACACAACTTATAACTTGATAGGCAATATTGAAAATCTTCATTCAAAATTATTTAAAACATTTTCTTTAATAACTTTTTGAGTTATATATAACTACAATTATATGACTTTAGCTACGAAACACTACCAAATGCGTGTCTCAACACGCTCTTGGCCAGTTATTTTATTTCATAAGGACGTAACAAAAAGTTTCTTTCAAGTTTTCCTAATAGCACCCTTACTTGTGAGCATCAACCCTGCAATAGTGTTCGAAGCTTGTGAACATCAAGTAATATGTAATAAGTACGTAGTATATATGTATATATCGAAGCTTGTGAATGATTCGTTGGAAAACAAGTCGTAAACTCTGAAGACCGTTGTAACATAACAAGGGAAGCAGCTTGGAGAGAGCTCGACCAATCGATACCTCCTTGCGAAGTTTTTGCTACATTATCATTACAATGCACTTCTTCCTCGTTTCTAATTTCCTGGTACTTCGAAGTAACTAAGTAAAATCGTTTTTATTGTTTAAAAAAAAACACTTTTTTGCTGGATACCTATTATGAGTATTACATTGGTACTAGTTATTATACCTATCTTCTTTATTAAAAACATATATACAGTGTTTTTTAAGCCGCCCATAAAAAAAAGCCCAGTCGTATCAATATATTGACACACTGAAATCTGTTTCATGAAATTTCAATTCGTTGTAAAAAGCATAATAAGCGATGGCAAAGCATTTGTTTGTGGCTGTTTCAATCACGCGTCTCCACCATTACTCGAAGAAGCCTGGCATCCTATGTGTAATTTTACAATATGTGCGTACAAACCTCGTGATACTTTTCATAATGGTACAAGTAGGTATACCCGGGCGAAATTAGCACAAAGGTCGTCGACCTCCGAGCGGAAGAGCCAGAGTAAGGGTCTCGACCCTTCTCGATGACGCGCCACCCTTAACGGCATCCGAGGAAACGCGGATACAACTTTGATTCGATTTTTACGCTTTCCACAACATTTCTTACCTTTGATGTTTTAGTAATAAATCTCATACCACTTTGTTACAAATCTTGCTGGCAAGTTTCTATAATATTTTCGCGCCCAAAGATTAGATAAAGCTATTTTGTTCGCTCCTCTCTGTAGGTAATTCTATTGGATCTTTTAATTTCAGAAAATCTAAAAGAAACTTTTACATTTTATTTGGACACATATTTTTAGTTTCTAACCCACGACACAAACAGAGGGGTGACATATAGATAAAGCTTTATTACTCACACCAGAAATTACATACATAAGACAAAACAACTTAAAACTAGTGAAACAATTGACGGCCTTATCGCTATAGGCGATCTCTTCCAAGCAACCTTAAATATATATGTAAGTATAACGTGTGCATTTGTGTGTCTATCTGTGCCATCGTAGCTCCGAAACGGCTAAACCGGTTTTGATTTAGTTTGTATTTGTTTGAGAGGTGACTTGATAGCGATTGTTCTTAGCTATGATTCAAGAAAATCTTTTCAGCCGTTTGAATGTTATTAGTTCTTTTATAGAGGGGTTCAAAATAAAACTGGTCAAGTGCGAGTCGGACTAGCGCACGAAGGGTTCCCTACCATCCACACCCACACTAATATTATAAATGCGAAAGTACCTCTGTCTGTTTGCTACATTATCACGGCTTAACCGATCTCGATAAAATTTTGCGAGGTACAAGTATGTATCATGAGGATAGACATAAGCTATTTTTTTTTTTTTGAAGAAATCGCGGACGAAGTCGCGGATGCAGCTAGTTATCTATAAAAACGACAAAAAATCACGTTTGTTGTATGGGAGCCCCCCTTAATTATTTGTTTTATATAATTTAATTATTTATTTTTAAAGTAAATAATATTACTCATTAAGCGTCTACCTGTTGCCGTTATCAATATCGAGCAAAAAATTCACGTTTGTTGTATAGAAGCCCCGTTAAATTTTTTTTTTTTTTTTTGTATTTTTTTTTTATAGCGGCAACAGAAATACATCATCTGCGAAAATTTCAACTGTCTAACTATCACGGTTCATGAGATACAGCCTGGTGGCTGGAACAGAAAGACAGACAGACAGACGGACGGACAGCGGAGTCTCAGAAATAGGGTCCCTTTTTACCCTTTCGGTACGGAACCCTAAAAAAGAAACAGATTCGCTCGCGACTGTAATTTGTATGTACGAAATACTTACAAATAATCTGTGTTATTTTACGCTCAAACGAAAATGTATCTGCGATGTCCTTCCGTTTTATCTTCAAAGTTCGTCTCACCATCTTCGACCAAAATAAAATGAATGGACGGGCCCAGTAGAAGCGCATTTTTGAAGATTACAAAATGAGCGCCAGCTCTCATTTCGTTTCAGTCGGTCTCTAGCCGTAGGAAGTGAAACACGAGTCTATTGATACGCGATAACGAAACATCTGACAAAATTATGAATTCGTATGCTTTACCGAAGTGTAAATACACAAATAAAACCGATATCTATTTTTTGTAACAAATATACTGTACATTTTTATAATTAGGTGTTGAAGTATATGTCCGACGATTTTGACTCGTTTTTACTGATCAAGTTCAATGGTTAGGGCCCGTCCATTCATTTTATTTTGGTCGAAGCTCACCATAGGTACTTTCATTTCGTCACCCAGCTTATTGTCGCATTGATTTATTCTAATATAACCGTAACGCTCTTCAACCGTTAGAAAAAACCGGAAACCATACCGGATATCATTTGCAAGCATTTAAAACCGATTTCTCATACTTAAACATCTCTTTATAACTACGTTTATATGTAAACAGGGCAGCATCCGTTTGATCTGTACATCGGACTACATTCAAAAGGACCGTGGAAATGGCAAAAAAAGCTGTACAAAAAATATAAAGGTATAAAAAGCTATATAAAGGGCCCGTCTGGCATCTGCCGTCTTGAAAAGCAGCTGGCGAAGGCTCGAAAAAAATCACTACCTGGATAACTTATTGTTGTCCCTTGTTGTACTTATTCTTGAGACGTACTTGCTGGGGCGACCACGGTTCGGGAAAAAGCGGCATTTTTCTTGATCGATCATTCTGCCTTCCTTACAACAAATGCAGTACTTGCAAAATGGCGGTATCGAGAAAAACGCGGGAAACGTATTTTTGGGTATATTAAACAACATAATTATCTATGTTTTATAACATTTTAAGTGTATTTAAAGAACAAGATCAAAATTATTATTTTTGGCATAGATTATCCCCTTGGGATACCATTTCTGAAAAACAATCGGTTTGCCAGTTATTCAACCGCCAAGCAGTAGTGTGCAAACACTATTGTGTTCCGGATCGAAGGGCAATGTTTCCAGCGAAATTACAGGGCACACATAGATTTGACATCTTATATCTCGGGGTGACGAGCGCAGTGCATTGCCATCCAGGGTTTTGAACTGTTGAAGTTCAAAATTCTGAGTGGCGTTGAGCTTTTATGGGCAAGCGTGAAGAGCCATCAGGCGAGCGACTTCGCTCGTCTCGATCACTCAGTACCATTAAAAAAAAGTGACCCAAAAATGTCGATTACTGCAAGTGGAATTAGTAGATTCAGCATTGCTTACAATATCCTATCATGCTCTCATTGCCGAGACACAGGCTTTCTCTCAGAGAGAAAGAGAGTGAGATCTAATCCACTGGTCTGATCTAATCCATACAGGCCCAGTGCATGTTGGTGAATGTAATGTATGTATATGAATTTTCATGATGCGATGTATCTTTACGCAACGCACTTATTTTTTAAAGTTGTGTAACTAAGCGGTACGGAATTCGGAAATCCATGGAGGCCAACCAAACCGCAAGCCAATAAAATTATGTGTGAACTTCACACAAAGGGGACAAAAAATAGACCTATCTGCCGATTTCGATACGTTTTTTGCATGATTGTTTAAATTGCTCAATTCGATTACGGTCGATTAGGAAATTTAGATTCTTGGGACCGATTATTTTGATTAATCAGACTGAGATAATCAGGTTCACATTCTTGGGAGTCCCAACCCAATCATATTACAGAAACCAAAAAAGAAGTTAAAAGTTCTTGAAATTATGTCAAGATTTGCGAGTTTTCCATTCTTCCAACCTTGCTTGTTTTTAGAATTCCGTACCCAAAGGGTAAACCAATAAAAAATCATGTTTGTTGGATGGGAGCCCCCCTAAAATATTTGTTTTATTTTATTTTTATTTTTTTAGAGTGAATATATAACTAAATATTCAGTGAATATTTAAAGCGTCCACCTGTTGCCGTTATCAATATCGAGCAAAAATGAGCAAAAAAATCACGTTTGTTGTGGGAGCCCCCTTAAATATTTATTTGGTTCTGTTTTTTAGTAGGTATTTGTTGTTACAGCGGCAACAGAAATACATCATATCATCATCATCTGTGAAAATTCCAACTGTCTATTACGGTTCAGATACAGAGATACACAGCCTGGTGACAGACGGACAGACAGACAGACAGATAGACAGACTGACAGACAGACAGACAGACAGACAGACAGACAGACAGACAGACCGACAGACAGACAGGCTGACAGATAGACAGACAGACGGATGGACGGACAGCGGAGTCTTAGTAATAGGGTACCGATTTACCCTTTGGGTACGGAACCCTAAAAAAAGTTTAATCCAAAACAAAATCAGTCAAAATTAGTTGGTAAAATACTTTTATCGATGGCAAATGTCATAAATGTATCGTGCTATAAAATACTTTACGTGCACCTTTGTCATATTAAACTTCGGGGGAGTTTTCCACGAGTCTGACAGAATGTATTGTCACCCTTGCATTACCTTCAATGAGCATGGAACAGATTGTTTACAAAGGAGAAATCTGTGCATCCACATCATTCAGCCGTAATGCCATGTACTGGCCCAGGTAGATATCTCGTTATATACAACCATGCCTATGTATGCCTGGTATCTTGTGTCTTAATTGTACACCTTTTTTAACCTACTTCCAAAAAGGAGGTGGTTCTCAATTCGACTGTTTTGTTTTTAATGTTTGTTACCTCAGAACTTTCGACTGGGTGAACCGATTTTGATGATTATTTTTTTGTTTGAAAGATGGTGCTTCCCGTGTGGTCCTATTTAAATTTGGTTCAGTTCTGAAATCAGTCGATTTTTTATATTGTTTTTTTTTTTGTTTTCGATGGGGAAATCTTCTAAAGATACAATACAATATCACTTTATTATGATACCCGGCTGCATTGGGGTGCAGCTAGGTTATTTGGGATTAAACCAACTAAAAACCCCCCCTGTTAAAGATCTGAGGTAACAAAGATTTAAAAAAAAAACAGTCGAAGGACCTCCTTCTTTTTGGAAGTCGGTTAAAAATATCAACACGAAGTATATCTACTATAAGCAGTATTGTTCAAAAAATTATGCCCAATCGGTATTTTATTTTTTAAATAAATTGCATCAAAATATGTCATTTTTCCTTGGGGCTCCAAAGGTGCCATCTTCGCCTGCCAAATTTAAATTATTAATTTAAAAAAAACCTAATACAGTCAAATTGAGAACCTCCTCGTTTTTGGAAGTCGGTTAAAAATTATGTTAATCACGGAAGTCATAGATGTGTCATTTAAAGCCTTGCGCAAGCGCACGTTTTTTTATCCACCTACATATATAGGTACCCCAAATTATAGCTTATCGTGAAAGAGACGAAACCACCTTGACCCCGGTCATAAATAGCTTTAAGGTAGATTTAGGTCATAGAACCGGAAATAGTTTGTCAGGCGAGTAGGTCTCACTCAAGGACAAGCAAACTTGACTAAAATGTTTATTGCAAATTTATTGTAATATGTACGTTTCATTATATATTTTTTGTATTGTGATCGTACGCTAAAGCCGATATACCATGGCCAAGAAATTTGATGAATAGGTATTTAGCAACTCTATTGCTGTCTCGCTGCGCCCTGACGAGCGAGCTATATACGTGTGCGTGACGAACAGACTGTGCGTGTGTGCGTGCCCGCCCGTGCTCCCGCACTGAATGCCTAGTTGCCTACAAATTCATTTCGCCTCGCAGTCTACTCGGCTAGTTGATATCGGCGTTTGCCGAATGTCGAGTGATTTTTGTTATTTTGCGATCTGCTCATATTTTACTAACCGACTACGCCAAATAGACCAGGGTCGATAATTTTTGAAATCAAAAAAAAAACACAGTAGTATGAAACCCATTATTATGATAAAAATGAAAGGAAAAATAAATTACGGGCGATCTGAGTTCGGGAAGTTGGTGGGTTTAAGGGTAAAAAATGGTTCAACTCGATTTCCAGCAAAACTATAAATCCTATGGATTTATAGTTTTGCAATATAGTTTTTGAAAAGTTTAATGGCAAAGTTGTAGGTAATAAAAATATCTACAACTTTGGTCCCAATAATTTTTTCACATAACCTCAAAATTTATGTGAAAAATTCAAATAACCAAGTTTTTAGTTAAAATAATATGGACCGAGCGAGTGCCGTGGTGAGGCCGCCAGGCCGAACCACGGCCCTCGCGAGGGCATAAATAAAAATATTAAATTCATACATACTTATAAACTTAAAGCGAGATAATAACGATACAGTAGCTACTCCAAGAAATAGTACAGTTTCACACGACGCTTGAAAACTTCCTGTGAGGGTGCTGGTCTATAATGTGATGATAGTTACGGAAAGGATTACCATGTACAATTCCTGTGATAACTTTAACTATAATCTAATAATCTAAAGTAGAGGTGTTGTATGAGGACTTGAGGAGATATCCGAGACCATAGATACCTCCGTAACATACTTCACCGTTGTTATGGGTGACTTCAACGCAAAGATGGAACGCGGAATGTTGATGAGTTAAGAGTCGGGTCATATGGGTATGGACAGCGGAATTCGAGGGGCCAGTGGCTGGTTGACTTCATGGAGAAGGAGGAACTCTATTTGATGAACTCCTTCTTTCAGAAGTGACCATGCAGGAAGTAGACGTGGATGAGCCCCGATGGTTCGACCAAAAATGAGATCAACTTCATCATGACGACCAAGAAGCGAATATTCCATGTCTCCGTGATTAGCAAGGTGAAAACCGGTAGCGATCACCGTTTTGTCAGAGGCACATTGAATATCAACAAGCTTGAGAGGTCGCGTTTGGTGAAGTCCACGCTCCATTCTGGTCATACTCAAATCCAAAACTCCAAAGACTTCCAACTCGAATTGCATAATCGCTTCCAGAGCCGAAAGCGGAACTGTTCGTACTAAACAATGGGCTGGTGGAAACTGTCCAAGCAGTGTGGTCCAAGTTCTTTAAGACCCCACGCCGGAAAAGACCTCAGAAGCTCTCAGATGAAACCATTAAGCTAATGAAAGACCTGACTGAGATGAGACTGCAAACATCAGCTGATATGTCTCAATATGGCCAACTTAACAGACGAATCTCAAAATCGGTGCGACACGATCTGCGTTCCTATAATAAAAAATGTATTAGGGACGCAATCGAGTGGAACCAGGGCTGGATAGTGTTCGCAAAGAATTCGTCTATTGGGAAGAGCCAAGTGATGAAGCTGAAGATCGAGGATGGTAGTATCATTTCATCAAAGCCGAAGATTCTGAGAGAACTCGAGAGGTTTTACGGACAGTTGTACACATTGACGCGACAGCCTAATTATCGGTACAGCTCTGGACAAGAGAGCTAAACTGACCCAACACTACACCGAGGACATCCTAGACATCAGCTTGTACGAGATAAGAATGGCTCTATAAGAAGGTCGCCCGAAGAATCCAACTCGGATGGGCAGCGTTTGGGAAATTGCGTGACATCTCGTCCAAGATACTACAGTGCTTAAAGACAAGGGTCTTTGACCAGTGTGTTTTGCCAGTGATAACATATGGTACTGAGACGTGGTCCTTAACTGTTGGCCTTTTGGAAATACTCAGAGTCACACAATGGGCAATGGAGAGAGCTATGCTCGGAGTTTCTTTGCGCGATAAAATCCGAAACGTGAATATCCGCCAAAGAGCCAGAGTCATCGACATAGATATTCAAATTTGCAAGTTGAAGTGGCAATTGGGCAGGCCACATCGCTCGAAGTACCGATAACCGATGGGGAAGAAAGGTCCTTGAGTGGAGACCACGAACCGGAAGACGCAGCGTAGGTAGGCCTCCCACTAGATGGACCGACGACATTGTGAGAGTCGCGGGCATCCAGTGGATGCAGATGACAGGATGTCGATCACTATCAGTATAGAGGTTAAAGGGGGAGGCCCATGTTCAGCAGTGGACGTCTTCTGGCTGATGATGATAAGCTATAATCTAATCACTTAGCAACGTAATAACCTAATGTATTTGAATAAAATTTTGAAAAAATAGTTCAACAAAATTAACTAATATTAAGAGAATTATTTATTTATAAATTTTTCCACTTGTTACGATCCTGATATTCCTGATACACAAGTTACAATATTTTTTTAAATTCTTTCTTTTCGTACTTAAATGTGTTATGTGCGAAAACCACGTCAGTTTCCATAGTAAAAATAAATCATGTTGTGCGTCAACAATTTTGTCCAAATCCTAACTTGCCGACCGTTGCAGTAATGTGCTAAATTCACTTCACGCACAAAACACTAACTAAAGACGAGAACCGTTACATATCGATATCGATGGACAGCACTAATGTGTCGATACAATTATCGACTACATGTCTCTTCTCTAACTGTATACGTATTAGACCGACCCTCCCCTGACCTCGAGCCTCTGCCCGCAGAGCACAATAAGGACAACTGCAGCTCGGATCGATTTATACCTACGAAAAGTAGACAAAATTATCGTCTCGGATTCTTCTGTTTCCTCATTCAAAAATAGGCCGATTTCATTATTTTTTTCAATTAATTGTTTAAAAAGGTTTGCTCTCGGCTTCTGTCATTTATTTTTGTTTTACAAACTCATAAATTTTGTTTGAGAGACGTCTGAACACGGAGGTAAAAATTTGATATTTTTTGGGATTTTTAAAGGCTCATATTTCTTATAGTACTTAACTTACGAGAAAAAATAAATGACACAAGCCTGGCCATAAAGGAGATAAATTTTATAAAAAAAAAATATGGCTCAAGCGGTATTATCCAGGGAGGAAACAGGAGAATAAGTTTGTATGGACTAAACGCTGCCCAAATTGAGCCTTAATTTATATTCTTGATGGATATTCTACTTAGAAATTTGAATAGATAGGCAATGTATTAAAACATAAGTAGGTAACCAACTAGAAATAAAGAAGCGTACCGTTTAACAGTTTTAGTGCTGTCTTTTTATTACCAGGAATTTTTAAATCAAATAGCATCATGTATTAAAATCAGTTTTTCTCGAACATGGTATTTAATGTCTCCATAATTTAAAGAAGCCACTTCGACAAAAATTGGACTTGGCGGTCAGTTTTGGTCTCCCCTGATGTGACATAGGTATTTTGAGGTGCAAAAGGTTTTGACAAAAAAATGCATGAGGTTTTTTTTTAATTGTCAGAAAAAAAGATTTGTCAAAATCGGACTGCTCAGTAAAAAGTTATGCGTGATCATCAACTGGTCATACATTTTTTTTGTATAATATATATACGCAAAACGTGACGGCTAGCGAAACTTCTTTTTTCGTCGTGAAAATAATAATTGTCATTTACAGAATATTGCAGATGGCTAAGGTTGGATGGCCTGTGATTAGCTCATACCAAGTAGGAACAAGGCCCCCCAAAATATTTATGTCATCATCAGCCAGGAAACGTCCACTACTGAACATAGGCCTCCCCCTGTAACCTCCACACTGAATGACAGCCTGCCATCTGCATCCACTAGATGCCCGCGACTCTCACAATGTCGTCGATCCATCTGATGGGAGGCCGATAGGCAACGAACCGGAAGACGCAACGTAGTATACCTACGCTGCGTCTTCCGGTTCGTGGTCTCCACTCAAGAACCTTTCTTCTCCATCCGTTATCGGTTCTACGAGCGATGTGGCCTGCCCATTGCCATTTCAACCTGCAAATTCAAATACTATGTCGGTGACTCGGTGAATATTTATGTACGTTTATTACCTATATGTTTGAGAAAAGTACAATACATGCTTTGGCGACAACTAAGAATCTTCTGTTGCCTGCCAGTCCTGCATGTCTATTCTGCAAACTAAGTGAACGCGCAAGTGAAGTGAATGTGATTTTTTCTTGTCTATTTCTACAGATAAATGTCAAAACATCGAATTATGAGGGTAAGGGACTACAGTCATGGATGATCACTCGACTTTTTGACATTTCTCTATAGTAATCGACAAGAAAAAACCACGTTCACTTAGCTTATCACTTCACTTGCGCGTTCACTTAGCTTGCAGAATCGCACTGCTGCACTGTATCTCTTAATTATTTAAGCGCGAAATACCCCTAAACATGAAATAACACTTACCTACTTACTGACTGACTGACTGACTCATCACGAAATCTCGAAAACTACTTGACCTACGTAGCTGAAATTTGGCAGGATGATTATTTATGGGGTATAGACAGCTAAGACAGCATTTTGCGAAAGGACCCAATTAAAGGGGGCAAGAGGTTTTAAGTTTATATGAAAATCTACGCGTACGAACTCGCGGACAACATCGGCTCTTGACACACCACAAGGAATATAACACTAAATTGAAATGGGACCACACGGGAAGCACCAGCTGTCAAATAAAAAAAGAATCATCGAATTCGGTTCACCCAGTCGAAAGTAAAAAAAAAAACAGTCGAATTGTGAACCTCTTCCTTTTTGGAAGTTGGTTATAAACAGCTGTTCCAAATATTTTATTGAGTGACTGTTTTCTCTTAAATAGCTGATATTTATCCGCGATTTCAGTGTTGGTCCCTTAGTAAAAGTTGTTCATAATGATGGGTATAACGAACCCCTTTGGGCTTAGCATACCCTTTCCTTATAACCCTGTCACGAAAAAATCCGTAAATGTTCAATTTTCAAACATCCATCTGTTTGATCTTGGACATATTTATTAAGCGGCATTTGAAAATGGAATTGCGACAAACTATATAACAATCTATGACCCCAAACATTAATCTTAACCGATACCAATTTCGGCACTTTGATGTGACTATTCGTTCATAACCTTAGATTTTCTACAAACTAAGTGTCGCAATACATTTGTTCGCCCACAGCTTCATCTACAGTTAATATGCAAAAGGCAAAGATTACACAGCAGTTTGTATGCCAGCGTGGACAGATTAGGTTAGAGTTAGTTTGTAACCGGAGGTGAGGTCAAAGTGCTTAGATTTTTATATAGAACGGGCTGCGTTTCTAAGAATAATGGCGTATAATCGTATCAATGGCGTTCATAACGAGTAGTTATTTCACTGATAACTTATTTAATTTTTGTGTTAATAGCTCCATTTTTGTAATGAATGAGGAAGTTTAGAATTTTATATACAAAACATAAAATACTTATTGTATACCTACGTACGCCATCATTATCATCAGCCAGAAGCCATCCACTGCTGAACATAGGCCTCCCCCTTTAACCTCCACACTGAACGACAACCTACCGACACTAGATGCCCACGACTCTCACAACGTCGTCGGTCCATCTAGTGCCTCCGCTGCGTCTTCCGGTTCGTGGTCTCAACTCAATAACCTTTCTGCCCCATTGGTCATCAGTTCTTCGAGCGATGTGGCCCGTGTGGTATTACACATACAAAAATACTTATTGTATACCTATACGTACTACGTAAGCATGTATAAAATCATTCACGATAGACTGGGTTACGCGGAATGGGTGTACTCGAGGCGAAAGGGGTCCGTTATACTCATCATTATAAACAACTTTTACTATGGGACTAAGACTGAAGTCGCGAAAAAAAATATCAGCTGTTCCATACATTTTGTCGAGTGTGTATGACCGTTTTAAAATACTATTTTGCTGTAGTGGTAGGACTAGGTCCGCCTGGGGAAGTACCAAACCTATGCCAGTTATTCAACCGCCAAGAAGTAGTGTGCAAACAGTACTGTGTTCCGGATTGAAGGGCAATGTTTCCAACGAAATTACAGGGCACACAGAGATTTGACATCTTATATATCTCGGGGTGACGAGCGCAGTGCATTGCCATCCAGAGTTTTGAACTGTTGAAAATCAAAATTCTGAGTGGCGCTGAGCTGTTATGGGCAAGCGTGAAGTGCCATCAGGCGAGCGATTTCGCTCGTCTCGTCACCCAGTATCATAAAAAAATATATATATATCTAGTTACTCCTAGAAACAAGATTAAATGTGCAGTTTTTAAAAGTAAAATTTGAAATTTACTTGGAACTACTTATTCTAGTATTTGTTTGTTTTATTTGTGAATAATAATTATTTTGATCTAATGCAAAAAAAAAAAAATGGGTGACATTAAAACTCTGTGGTAAATTTATATCTAAATAAAAAAAAAAAACTGCAGTACCTAATGAAAAACTGTGCAACCATGACATTTCATATAAGTAAAATTTCTGCACTGTTTTGGTTCTAAGCAGAAAATACTAACTAAATATACTAAATACTAAGTTTTTGCAATACAAGTTGGTTCAAAACCTCCTCAATACATCTGTTACTGTAAAGCCGCTGCTTTAAAATACCGACTTTTTAGCCATCTGTCAAATAAAAAATAGTAGGTACCTTTATATGGCTGTAACAGACATGTCAACTTGGCTGACGAACCACCGTCTGACCAACGGGAGAGAAAAACAAGATTTTCTCTTTTGCTCCCGCTGGTCAGACAGCGGTTCGTCAGCAAAGTTGACATGTCTGTTACGGCTCTTAGTATCGAAGAAAATATGTGTTGTGTGTATGTACATACTTGTTTCTTAGATTTTTTTCTCAAAAAAATCGTGTCACAACGCGTGCCTCTTTCTTTGTTTGATATTGTTTTTGCAGCTTGCTACGTAGGTACCAATATGAATACGTACAAATACGGTGCCAACGTATGAATGTACAGTGAACTGGAGTGGTGTAATGTAAGCAAGATTCAAGCTATCAATGTAAGCGAATAAATCAGCTCGTCGTCGGTCGTAACAAGGGCTGTTATCACCGGTCACCGACGCACTCCGTAAACGTGGCTCGAAATAATTACCTGCGCCATAGAATAGGCACCAGTCACCAGGTGGGACCCGTGGTAGGTAGGTAAGGCGAGCCAGGGCGGGCGGGATGCGACGCAGCTTCCGCCCGCCCGGCCGCGCTGCACCCGCCGCGCCCCCGCCCCGCGCGGCCGCCAGGCGCGTGCGCCCGCCGGCCGGCTTCAGTTCACCGCCGCGCCGCGCGCAGATCACACGTTCCATGACCATACGCGGCGTCGATCACGAACGCACCCTTTTCGATACCGGTGACCGAGAGGAGCTCTCGACATACAAGATAGCTTCGCAAGTGGAAATGCCGTCGAGTAGCTTGTTCGGTGACTTGGGAGGTGTGGGCGGTGGACTGATGGAGGACCAGCGCGCGTTCCAACTAGCGCTGGAGCTGAGCATGCTGAGCCTGGGCGAGCCAATGCCGGCGCCGGCATCGCTCGGGAGCCCCCTCGGGTTCGCGCCGCCGTCCGACGACCGCGCCAAGAAGAGCCAGAACATGACGGAGTGCGTTCCCGTGCCTTCCTCGGAACACGTCGCGGAGATCGTCGGGAGACAAGGTTGGTGTCTGTGGTACTCACTAGCTGCTGCCTGCGCCGCACACAGCTGTACAGGTCATTCGGTGTCAGACTGCGGGCGGCCTCCACCCTTATATAAGGGCGCACGTGCCGGTTTTAGGTTATGTTCGATCACAACCAACACCCAGCGACGGGAATGCGAGAGAAATCTCGCCGGTTGACGAGAATTCGCTGTGTTTTTGTTAGTTTTTATTTGTTTACCCGTAATATCAGTGCTTCGAAGCCGTACGGTGACTCGCCGGCGTACCTACTACGCTCGCTCGTAGACGGCAGGTAGGTACGATACAAACCGTAGAAACTGCGTAGATTTAGTTATTTCGCGTAGAGCCGTTGTCAGTTCGTTGTAGAATATAACTTATGCTATTTATGTTGCCTACTAGACGCTTTCGGTTTTTCGAAAACAACAATTATCTATTTTGTTTAAAATCTTTGATAAATACTTGCCCATTTTGCTAAATATTTAATAGCAAAAGCAATAAAGCAGGTATATAATTGCACGTAATATCGGCACCTCCATACCACCCTATGACCCTACATACCTATGCGATTGTTCAAAATTCAATTATTATTTCTTGTAGGTAGTCGTAGTTAAAACACTGTTGTACCGTCAACAAAAAAACGCATGTCTTTTTTTCTCACCTTTCTAGATTACATTTTTATATTCCAAAAGAAGGTAACCACAATTATTAAGTCTGGGGTAGGTACCTACCTCGTTGGATGTTTTCTAATGTCAAGCAAAAATCTTTCAAATTTGCATGGTTTTTGCATCTTAACATTATTTTATGCTTTATTCCGGATTCGGACCACGTAATTTCGACAAAATCCGCTTTCGGTCCACACTACCGCTTTCGGCTCAAAAAATAGTTTTATTAAGTACCTATTTAACTTGCAAAAAATATTGGTGAAATAAGTACTTACCAAATTTGTAGTGTATGCTAAATAGGTATACCTAATAGACTGCTTTAGATAAGTATTCATATCAAATATACCTACCTACCTACTTGTTTTAGTAATTTTTCAAAGTAGGTACCTATTCATTCAAGTACTTATTGTTTTTAGTAATTTTTTAATAAAGTATTCATATCAAGAAGATAGGTACCTATTTACGTATAGGTACCAACCTAACTTGATGTTTTTTAATATTTTTTTCAGTCAAGTACCTACCTATTCATATCAAGTAGATAGGTAACTACTTTTTTTTTTGTAATTTTTCAACATACGTTTGGTTTAACTTTTCCAAATGACGCTAAACTTTAATTTAACAATGTCATTGATTTGATAGTCCATTATTTACCTATATCTTTGGCGTCGATTCTGTAAATTCTGTTGTACTATTTTCTAAACAAAACTAAATTTGAATTGTTGCCATCCTCTTTTCACTCTCAGAAATGAAAAGAGGATAGGTAGTTGTAGTTCTGACTGTCAGATTAGTTTAGAGAAGGGTACGCCAGAATCGAAGTCATTGTCTATTTTCTGTAACACTGCCGACAATATCACTTCCTCTTCACGTCAAAAGCTCAGAAATCGACTGAAGGTAGCTCATAAAAACCATCCCACCGTTCTAATTAAAAGGTACTCAGCAAAAAATAACACCCGAGGGATGATTTTTTCCTCGTCTGAGGGAAAAAAAGAACCGACAAAGGTAGTTCGCGGTATACCTTATCTAGCAATTTCCCAAATGTGTGCCAGAACACAGTTTAAATAAGTGTCCATGGCCAAAGTCGGGTCTGAGGAGAATCGATTGTTTTTTTAGGTCTCCCAAATTAGTAAGTTCTTAAAAATAGGACAAAATTGCCTTATACATAAATCGGCAAGGGACGCTACGCTGTCTTTTTGAGAGTTGAAATAATCCATTTTGCAGATTGGTTTGTAATAAGTATTATTACTAAAATATATAATAAATTATATGGAAAGTAAGAATGTAATGTTACAAACATTTAAGAGGCAATTTTTGAAATTATTGAATGTTGGTAGTACTATGAAATCTAAGCTTGACGAATAAAAAAAATTACATTTACAAAATGTTAGTAGGAACGTTTTTATATTAATTCAAATCAAAGAACTATTCATACATAAAAGTCTATTCATGCACATTTTTAATGTTTGTCAACATGTTTCAATCAAAATTATTTTTTCTGTAAATTTTTAGGGTTCTGTACCCAAAGGGTAAAATCGGGACCCAATTATTGAGCCTACATTGTCTGTCCGTCCTACCCTTTAACGACTGTATCTTTCGAATCGTAATAGATAGCTAGTTGAAATTTTCACAGAATATGTAATGTTACGTCGGATTAACTAAGAAATAATAATAAAGACAAAAAGTAAAACTAAAGGGAACAAGAAACGATATTTTTTTACGTATTTTTGTATTTTTACTCTAATGTAAAAATTGGTAATACGAGTACGTACAAGCGTCTAACTTGGCATGATTATAGTACACACTCTAATGTATAACAACAAATAGTAAATAATGGCCAAGTGTGAGTCGGTGACTAATTTCTGTTCTATTATGGAAACTGACGTGGTTTTCACACATTTCTTGCACGAGTAATGCCCGTGTAATATAAATAAAATAATCTCTGTTCATTACCTTTCATGTTATGTATTGCATAATTTACTAATTTTGAAGTCGGTTTTTAAATGAATAATAATTGTATTTTGTGGTGGTACGGAACAGAACCCTCAGTGCGCGAGACCGACTCGCACTTGGCCGGTTTTTTTGTCTTAATATCTTAGGGCCGTACTTAAAAACGTTACTCAAAATGTGCTCTGTAAAATTCTCGCTGACGGCAATCGTCACACGCGAAAACAAGACGGAGCATATTTAAGCGTATGTCAACTTGAGTAACGTTTTTAAGTAAGTCCCTTTATTCGTACAGTTTAGATATTACAAACATACCTACCTACATTAAATAATTATTGCGTATATAAAAAAAAAATTAACGAGCGAAATAAAATATAGAACGCACGAGATATGGGCTCTTAATTTACCATCATTTATGTATAATTTCATTCATAAGTAGGCAAATAACTTGATCTCTTAAGAAGTCGTAAAGATACAAAGATAATACCTTGCAAAAAAGGCTTTTAACGTGGTTGTTGGTATTCAAAATTAATTTTACATACCTATTTACTAGCTGTTGAAATTATCTTGTCAACTTTAATTCATTATTATTACTTGTCATATTAAGATCGAGATTCGGGCTTTATTATTGACCTTATTAACATACAGATTTCGGCTTCAAAAAACAACAAAGCCATTAAACTTGTAAAACTAAAATTAAATCAAATTATTTTATGTAATTGGCTGCTTCGTCTATGTATGTTACTTATAGCTTATTTTGCTGTTTGTCAACTCCTATAGACGACTGTGTGCTATCAATTTACTTACTATGCTTTGGTTGTCTCAATCTACACTAATATTATAAAGAGAAAATATTTGTATTTTTAACCGACTTCCAAAAAGGAGGAGGTTATCAATTCGACTATATATATATATATATATATATATATATAATATTTGTTATCGCCAAACTTTTGACTGGGTGAACCGATTTTGATGATTTTTCTGATTGATTATTTTGAAAGCAGGTAGGTACTTCTCATTTGGTCTCATTTCAATTTGGTCCAGTTCTGATGAAGTCGGTTTTTTATATCGAGAATTATTGAAAGAAAGAAATATTTATTATGTAACAACAATTTAACATAAACCACAAATAAAATATTATGGTCCTTAGGTAGTGAAGTTGTGTCACAAAAATGGCCCTAACTCAGCATAATCCTGTTTACCAAACAGCGTTGATCGCGCTATTGGATGTTTGTAACGAATTAACTCAATAACTACAGGACCGATTTAAAAAATTCTTACACCATTAGAATGCTACATTATCCCTGAGTAACATAGGTTATATTTATTAATAGAATGTTAGAAAAAAAACTCCACCCGTGCGAAGCCAAGACGGGCGGCTAGTCTTACATAAAACCTAAGTTGTTATTTAATAGAATACCATTTTAGAGCTTTGTAGTAAAAAATATTATGGTTCTCATCAAGCCTGTCAGTCAGACCACGATATAAAGCGTCAAAAACATTAGTTTTAATATAAATTGATGTGGAAAATGGTGAACCTAGACGCCTTGAAATTTATTTTTGGGATAAATAAGGAATAGTTATATGGATAAGGAACATTTCGGTTGAGTTAAGAAAATTACTAATAATGTAATACGTCGAGGTCGAGTTAGGAATACTTTGCGTTGAAGTTTAGAATGAGTTAAGATTTGATTGATACCTACAACGAAAGATAGCTAACACATAATATAATGAGACGTAGGAAAAACCCAAGCGTATAAACTAACGTTTGGGTTATTCCTTTATATAGTAGGTAGCATATATTCTTTGAACGGTCCACAAGTGGAAACAATTCAATCTAACATGAACCTTCCACTGCCAATGTACCATAGCTTAGTAAAACGTGAAACGTATAGTCCCCTGCATTTCCAGACTCGAAACGAGTACAAAAAAGCGCAGCTGCGGCACTTGCAACCTTGTCAAAACACCTTCTGATCTCTCATTTAACAATTCTAAGGGAAATTACTGGTATCCTTTAGTGCGATAAGGTTGTTTTTACGTAGGTAGTGGGGTATATTTAGGCCGTTTCGGTCTGCTTCCTTCGCTTTCTGATGCGTTGTGTTATGATAGCTTTATTTATTATGCGGAGGAAGACTACAAAAACAATGCGTTTGAGGTCTATGTAAAGTCATGGAATTGGACATGTCTGAAAGTGGCATTTCGATGTTCACGCGACCACCGTCGCTTGGCTGCATGCGAAAATCCACTAAGCACTTAATCTATAGGGTAGCATTTCTCGGGGCGCTCCTCGGTCGTGCGGACATTTCATATCAAACACCAACTTGACTCCCAAGACACTCATAACTGTTTTCATAATCCACTTCTACATCAAAGTCTAATTTGTGGCAAAATACCTAAATTACTTTGGAACAAGTCCCATAATGACTGTATCTAAGTACTACTAACTTACTGCTAGCAGATATTTTTATATCATATAATATGTTTTAGTAACAAGTATAAATTAAGATGTATATTAAACACGTCCAATTCGAATAAGAGCTCAAAAGTTTTAACAGCTCAACAAATTTTAAACCAGCCACTGAAAGTGCTGTTATTATGAAAAAACAATTTAACACAACACAAACCCCCATACCCGAAACGCAATAAATCAACACTCTGTCGTCGTAGGTAAAAAGCTTTTGATCACAATGATGATTTTCTATCAAATATTTAGAATTATAAGTATATGCCATCTACACACAAATAACTAAACAAGTGCCTGTCATTTCTTATGATTCGAATTTCAATTCTACATCAGTTGCGTAGGACTGTCAAAAGCAAAATAAAACGTTTTATGTCAATGTAATAAGATCGGTTCCAAGAACACACCCTAAGTTTAGAGTATTATTTTTAACCTTCAAACTTGTACTTATTCAGTACAATATGTACGACAAAAGCTCAGTAACTCAATAAGGAGGCATTGGACGGGCAAATAATTTCTCGCAATGCATTATTAAGACTTTTTTGCCGACCGTTCTCTGCGGTAGGCTCGTGTCTCTTTACCTGAGCTTCGGGCTTATAGATTTTCGATGCGGAACATCTTTGAAATACAATTTCTTTAGACTTCAATGTATTTGTAGTAGCTTTATCTATGTCCATTATTTGTGATATTCTTCGCAAAACAGTCAGTCCAGAAATATAAATAGAATTCCACGGATTAAACCTATTGTATGTATCCGCTATTTCACTCGTTTTAAATTCTTGTCAAACTTTTAATACGACCTTTTAACAACGCACTTTTCATACGGCGTGAATAATAAACGGCCATGTTTTCAGTCAATTGTCATTCTCGACCTTATGCCGTCTACCGAGGAGGATAAAAGTTTATGAATTAAATCGTCTTTGTTTAACATGGAGACATCTGTTTGAGACAACACGCAATACGCTAAAAGGAGGTTGTTTAAAATTCTCGCATACGCATGTCTGGGGTGACGTCACATCCGGTCGGGTGGTGCCGTCGAGACGATCGCTGTCGATGATGTTGTCGACAGTGTCGACTCGATCGACCTCCTGTCGGCGCGTTTGTTGTTTTGATTTGTAGTGACACCGCAACGTTTCTGCATCTGTGAATTCAATTGTTGCGAGACAGGTTGAATTGAATTACAGATTTTAACGTCGTTTATACGAGTCATGTCTTATATTCATGGCGGTGGAAATAACCTTTTTAAGGGCTTGTTAAAGGCGTTATTTCCCAGGGCTGCACCAGCGGTATCCAAACAATGTTTAGTAGGCTGTTGTCCGTAACGAAGTTCTCACAACTATTCGGTAATTCATCCCCGCCGGAGCCGGTTCTCGAAGACCGGTTCCACATCAATGAGTGCCAACCCCTCTCGCTGAGCTTATGACGACTTTTCTCAACAATAACTCTCGATTTTGGACTAACCGTCGCGTAGACAGTTCTTTACAAAACTCGTCTTGCAGGAACGACTTTATCAGCTTTATTGTTGTAATGATGGCCAAAGTAGTGTTTAAAAAACCTATTAGTGTAATCGCAGCAATTTCCGAACATAAAATGAGAGAGAAAACAATCGTACATAGCACACGTGTGAGTGGAATGTACTAGGATCACAGCAGTGGTGGTGCAGGCGAGATTCGCAGCGTGCGGCTCGCGGCGTGCGTTCCGGTCGTCGCCACCGCGCTCAGGGTCAAGGCTGGCCCTCCTTGCACTGCTGCGCGCCTGGTGGCTTGCACTCGCGATGCGAACGGAAATGGGCCGAGAAAAGCGAAACTGATAGTCAGTCAGCTCGAGCGATTTCCCACGGCTGTTGTGCCGAAGCAATTGACCGTGCATTGTAACATTATCTATTACACTCGCTTAGGAATCTGAACGAAGTTCAACAGCTTTTCCAAGTGTGTTTCAGTCTTCACGGTGGCCGAAGCATAAAAGCTTCGTTGAGACTTTTACGGCTATAAATGTCAGCTTTGAATCAAGGCTCTCGAACGATCGCTAAATTGATTGTTAACGTTCGACTGCTATTACATTAACAAGATTACACAAATCTCCTATTCGTTGACAACTTTTGAATGAACTACTCTGGCGGTAAAAAAATAAAGAGCACGCTGTGTCCCGCGTGGAGACGTCCCGAAATTCCAGGGCCCCATTTTTTGTGTGTTGTCTTGACAGATGCATTCTGGGACGCCGCTAACCGCATCTTGCGTCCTTATCGCACAGGAATTAGATGTTACGAGCGTCTACTACGACGAATTTGAGGGTTATTTTGAGGTGCATTTCCCCGTCCTTGTCCCTCGCGGTGGCGCCAGGGCCTCGGGAAGAGGAGGCAAGGCGAGCCGCTCCTGTTTGTATAGCGCACCACGTAACAGCATTCTTAAACGCTACCACTTTTTGTTTTGGATGCACGGAATCGAGCGTTCTGAAATCATAACCATTACCAGTTGCGAAAGAAGCGTACGTGACGTCACGGTGCGACGGCACCCCCACGTCTGCGAAACTTAGGGAGCCTAATGAATGACTTCCTAATTGCCGCCTCGGCACGAATAAGCTGTAATCCGGCGCGAAAACTGTCCGCGCCGTTTAATTGTAGACCTTGAGTAGTTCAGCTGCTGAGCTTCAAATCGTATGTCAAACTTCTCGCGACACGTACTTCTGGACGCGAGTGGATGCCCTCGTAAAACAAAGCATTAACCGGCCTGATGATTCGTATCGAATCGATCCTTATTACGTGATCATTATGCCACATTTCTGTAGAGCGGAGGGAGTAGTTGCGTCGTTTTGTTGCCGAGGCATTAGTTGTTGCTTTATAGAGCGACAAGTCGATATGCTTCCCGCACTAATGTTGACAACAATCCATCTCGGGCTGTCCCGGCGCCGCGAATTAGACTCACTCCCATTTCGATTTACTCCTCGTCCAGGACCCGGTAATCAGTGGTAATCCCGCTTTTATTATTCTCTGGCATTCCCGCAACTAAGCGATAGCAATTACTGCTCAAGATTGTGTTCTAGATTATTGTCGAGGGAAAAAATCACATGTTTTTGTAGCGGGTTTAATGACAGGATACGATGGAGTCGGAGACCGTACGCAGATGTGCGAAGCTGTCGCCATGAAGAGATGTTCCGTTCTACCTACTACACCACATGTGGCTGATTACATGTTAACTATTGCTCGAAACGTGACCAATTTATTTGTAAAATTATTATAGTGGCGCCAATGACACGTGAAACCCGATCAAATAATAATAAAAAACCCTGATAAAAGATCTGATAATCGTCTAACGTCTGAACAGACTTGAATCCTCCAAGAACACACGATCCAGTCACCTTACAAACAAACAAAAACGAATACAAAATCGGTTCAGCCGTTAGGGAGCGATGATGCCACAGACGCACACTTTACACTTATAACACCCCTCTTTTTGCGTCGGTGGTTAAAAATAACGTCCACTGATTACCGACCTGCGATACCAAAAATTCGATAAGTTGTCGATACAACGCACATCACTTGATATCCCTAAACAGGACAAGAGAAAACCGATCTATAATTAATAATCTATCATCATCATCACTATATAATAGGTCGGGGAAAAAGTCTTTTCGTATTTTGTATGTATAAAGTTGTAGTAAAAATCTCATCGGTTGTACTGTTTGTATCTGGCTGGTTTTGATACCATTAAAAAGATGACATTTTAAAAAAGGAATACAAAACGTAAAAAGCAATTTCCCGCCATTTTTCAATTGTTTTTTTGTTCGATAAAATGAGTGAATCTAACGAACAAATTCGATATATTGTGAAATTTTATAACAAAAAAGGGAAAAATGCGACACAAGCCGCGAATAAAATTTGTGACGTTTATGGACCTAATGCAGTGTCATCAAGAGTAGCACAATGTTGGTTCAAGCGTTTTCAGTCCGGGAATTTTGATGTCAAAGATGCAGCTCGCTCTGGTCGCCCTGTTACGGATAAAGTCGATGCCATTTCTGAAAAAGTGGACCAAGATCGGCATATTAGTAGTTACGACGTAGCTGAAGAACTGGGGATTGACCACAAAACAGTTTTGACCCATTTGAAAAAAACTGGGTATACAAAAAACTCGATATTTGGGTGCCACACGAGCTCACTGAAAGAAACCAAATGAATCGTGTACTCATTTGCGATTCTCTATTGAAACGTAACGAAACCGAACCGTTTTTGAAAAGATTGATCACTGGTGATGAAAAATGGATCACCCACGACAAGAATGTGCGCAAAAGATCATGGTCAAAGGGCAGTGAAGCACCACAGACTGTAGCGAAACCCGGATTAACACGTAATAAGGTGATGTTGTGTGTATGGTGGGATTGGCAGGGCATCGTTCATTATGAGCTTTTACCGCCGGGCAAAACCATCGATTCGGATCTCTACTGCCAACAGCAGATGAGACTCAAACAAGAAATTGAGAAAAAACGGCCGGAATTGATCAACAGAAAGAGTGTGGTCTTTCATCATGATAACGCCAGACCGCACACATCTTTGGCCACTCAGCAAAAATTTAGAGAGCTTGGTTGGGAAGTGTTAATGCATCCACCATATAGCCCAGATCTTGCACCCTCAGATTTCCACCTGTTTCGATCTCTTCAGAATTCTTTGGGTAGTGTTAGATTAACATCAAGAGAGGACTGTCAAAACTACTTGTTGCATTTTTTTGATCAGAAGTCCCAAAAATTCTACAGCAACGGGATCATGTCACTACCTACAAGATGGCAACAAGTTATCTAACAAATTGGCACATATATATTATAATTAAATGTAATTAAACTTGAAAAAAATATGTCTTGAATTTGTTTAAAAAATACGAAGAAACTTTTTCCCCGACCTTATATATAAAATTTCCATGTCACAATGTTAGTTACCGTGCTCCTCCGAAACGGCTTTACCGATTTTTACCAAATTTTATATGCGTATTCAGTAGGTCTGAGAATCTGCTTCTATCTATTTTCCATACCCCTTCACCGATTTTCATCACCACGCGGGTGAAACCGCGGGGCGCAGCTAGTATATAAATAAAAGAAAGTCGTGTTAGTTACACTATTTATAACTCAAGAACGGCTGAACCGAATTGGCTGAAAATTGGTGGGGAGGTAGCTTAGAACCAGGAGACGGACATAGGATAGGTACTATTTTGTAGCAAGGCCGAAGGCTCAGCTTACACCCGTGCGAAGCCGGGGCGAGCGGCTAGATATCAATATAAAAAACCGACTTCATGTCAGAACTGGACCAAATTGACCAAACAGGATGCACCAGCTTTCAAATAAAAAAGAATCATCAAAATCGGTTCACCCAGTCAAAAGTGCTGCGTTAACAAAAATTTTAGTAAGTTCGTTAAAAACAAAATATCAGAACGAACGTTATTGTTAGTTAAATTAGTATATATCACAAGTTTTCATAGATGGTGGTAGTATCAACGTTTTTTTTTGCTCATTCTTCAAGTACCAACCGACACACTAGCTCGATAATGGTATCTTTCCGCCATCTGCTGCAACCGTCGTCTGCGACCGGTGGTAACGCGCACCTGCCCACTGCCAACCGACGCTAACCGTCTTGAGGGCCCGAGTGGAGGCCTTTGTACTTCACTTACAAGACTAGTATACGACTTGCATGCAGGACTTCTTTTACTTATCAAACCCGACACAAAAAGAGGGGTGCTATAAGTTTAAAGAGCGTATCCGAATCAGTTTATTTTGTGACAATGAAATAAACTTCATTCTAACAACGGGTCTGATTCAATCAACTATTTAACGGGTCTGCTTCACGTTTCTAACCTTTCGCACCATACCTATACCAGAGTGCCTAGTGTGACATTTTCCGATTGTGTACAATTTATATGAAATACTAGCTGCGCCCCCGCAGTTTCACCCGCGTGGTGATGAAAATCGGTGATGATGACGATGATAAAATATAGCCTATGTGTTAATCCAGGACATATGCTAGGTATATTCCAAATTTCATCCAAATCCATCCAGCCGTTTCTGCGTGATTGAGTAACAAACATCCATCCATCCAAACTTACACATATAAATTATGATATTAGTTGTGACGAACAGCGCCATTTTGATGGAACTGCTCTTGTTTCAATCGAGTAAGTAAACGCAATCGCAAATAAATTATAATTATCAATATAAAAAACCGACTTCATAAAATGGGACCACACGGGAAGCACAAGCTTTCGAATAAATAAAAAAGAATCATCAAAATCGGTTCACCCAATCATAAGGTAACAAACATAAAAAATACAGTCGAATTGAGAACCTCCTCCTTTTTTGGAAGTCGGTTAAAAAGCTTAGATAAGTAATTAATATAAATATACTAAATATTAACGAAACAAAGTAACACGACTTCAATTAAAAAGTAACACGACTATACACGATATTTACATTACTACAGTTAATCACTTCTGTTTCTTCGAAGGACATACTTTGGAGGGTTTCCTGGATAATTTTATACCTTTGGGTTAATATGTTCGCCTAGTCCTTTTCAAGACACAAGTTCAATATTCTCAAAGTTTTACCGTTCGAACAACATATCGAATGTCGCGCGGCTACTTTTACAATACACGCAAAAAGAACTTCAGCAGGTGCATCGCATACTTGCGAGCTTGATATCTACATACCGAACTATTTAAAGATAAAACGCTACTTGTTGAATACCGTTCATCTAGAATGTACATCATTACTGATACCTATTAGCATGAAAGGTTATGGGACTGGTTGAAAAAGCAGCAATTGTCTACCTGCTTTTTAACCGACTTCTAAAAAGGAGCGAGGTTTTCAATTCGACTGATTTTTTTAAATGTTTGTTACCTCAGAACTTTTGAACCTTTTGATTGGGTGAACCGATTTTGATGTTTTAATTTTATTGGAAAGCTGGTGCTTCTCGTGTGGTCGGTCCCATTTCAATTTGGTCCAGTTCTGTAATTTTTTATGAAGTTGGTTTTTCATAAATTATTTTATAATCAAAACAAATGTTATAATTAATAAATTAAGGTTGATTATCTGTTAACCCTACCCTTGTTTGAAACATCAATCTCCGTGTCATAAAGTCCAATTTCACCACAACTGCGGCATACGTTTCGATGCCCCAATACTTTTATACAAAGTCACAATAATTGATATTAAGTTATACTCACTACTTACAAAAATTCAAACTCTAAAGTATATTTACTAATATTGTAACAACCATGTTCTATTTACTCAATTCAAACTACCCTTCAATGAAAATCTCTACAAAGTATAAAAAAAAGTAGCTTTCCGCGTCTGTCTGTCTGTATATCCGCTAACTCCTCCTAAACCACGCAATGGATTTTGATGCTGTTTTCACCATCAGTTAGATAATTTTTCATGGAAGGTTTTTATACTCGTATATATATAATAAAACTTACACCCGTACGAAACCGGAGCGGGTTGCCAGTCTATAAATATAAACGATATAGTGACAAAATGAGTTTAAAATAATCACTAAGCAATAGCCTAGAGAGAGAACATTTAGCAAATAGAAATGATATCCTTCAACCTTCAAGTTCCTATCAGAAATCAGAACGTAACAAAATCAGCATAAAATAACTGGCAAGCCGTTCTATCAAGCTAATACCACAGACTAATACAGCATTATTGTTCCTTAACCGTCTGGCGGGCGCGACTGGCTGAGCCGAGATCCCTTGTTATCCAATCGACTCGTTTAAAAGGGCAGTACGAGTAATATAACAAATGTGGTCGAAAATTGAACTACAAGTTCCTATCAGAAATCAGAACGTAACAAAATCAGCATAAAATAACTGGCAAGCCGTTCTATCAAGCTAATACCACAGACTAATACAGCATTATTGTTCCTTAACCGTCTGGCGGGCGCGACTGGCTGAGCCGAGATCCCTTGTTATCCAATCGACTCGTTTAAAAGGGCAGTACGAGTAATATAACAAATGTGGTCGAAAATTGAACTAAAGTGATCTTATTTTTCTCTTGTTGTGTTCTTTTCTCTTAACATCGTAGATAAAGAGAGACAAATCTATTTACCGCGCGCTACCACCGCTCTCATCCTTATGTCATAAGCACTGTCGCACTGTAAATGTCCAAAACATCGACTGACAGCGCTGTTAAAGCATTTTTGAGGTAGGTAGATTGAAAACAAGCTTTTAGGTTTTTGCCATATTGAATTTAGTTTGACGTCATTTAACTTTCGTTATCTTCTTAGCAAACCCTATCATTTGATACCTATAGAAAATAACTGGTCCGCCATCTTTAGGAGTCCGCAATATTAGATTTAAAATTACCTCACTTAGCTAACCATGCTTGTCATTTGTCATCCAAACTAAACGTTCTTATCTGTTTTTAAATTCAGTTGCAGGATTTGACCTACAATAACAAGGCAAATTAAATAAAAGCATGTATTAAAAGTTGCATAAATTAGTATCTATTTGTACGCGTTGAACTGTCACAAACGGCAATGACAGCTGTGTTATCCGTTGTAACGCGCAACGTACGTTAAGTCATTACCTCGTTACGGGTGAACGCAACGATAACCGCATGTGGTCTGATACCATTTTGAAACCCGATTAAAATATATTTTGGAACCAACTGAAAATGTACTTGGAGCATGCTTTAATCGCAAATATACAGCGATTGAAACCATTCTAATAATGTTCACAATAGTAGCCTTAAACCATCATCATCAGTCAAGACGTCCACTGCTGAACATAGGCCTACCCCTTAAAAATCTTCGAAGATTGATTGCCGCGAGCCTCACGATTTCGTAGATCTATCTCGTGGGAGGACTACCTACACTGCGTCTTCCGGTTCGTGATCTCCACACAAAAAAACTTTCTTCCCCATCTGTTTTCGGTTCTTCGAGGGATGTTGCCTGCCATTTGCCACTTCAACTTGCAAGTTTTAATAGCTATGTCAGTGACTCTGGTTCTTCGGCGAATGTCCTCGTTCCGGATTCTATCGCGCAAAGAAACTCCAAGCATAGCTCATAGCTCTCTCAAATAGCCCGCTGTGCGACTCTGCGTTTTTTCATAAGTCCAATCGTTAAGGACCACGTCTCAGTACCATCTCATCACTGGTACCACACACTGGTAAAAGAAACTTATCCCTAAATGGCTACCCTGAGTTATCATTCTTACATGAGGTTTTTTGAGTCGGACCATTTTCTTTCACCCTGTTTTTAAAATCTCTGGAGATAGACAACCCTTCCCTAATATCTTTTCTGTTTACTCTTAGAAACTTTTAGTAGTATTCATATCCCTTAGACCTACTCTTATTTGTTTAGCCGAAGACAATACAAAGTTTTGAACGGATAAATGCGTTTGGGAATTCCTACTGCCCTCTTTTATAGAACATTTAATAAAACCTTAAACTTTCCATCGCTTTTAGCTTTAATGCTATTTTCTACTTAGTAATACAACTGAAATTTCAGCTAATCTTCTATTTATTTTGATTTTCAGTTAGGTATAAATTATAGTTATTTGAAAATCAAAATACGGTTCAGCAAATGGACCTTTGAATGGAAATTTTCAAAGGCATATTGTTATTCTACGTAGTAACAAAATTGCGTATAATTAGAGCAATGTGCCTAACACATGCCATTTTAAATTCTGATCCATGTCAGCTTCAACATAAACATTTGTTAATTATATCTTGCCTTTAATATTGAAGTTAAACAGGTTTAACGGATTGTATCGCGTGTATTTAACATTATTTTAATTCGTAACGTTTCGAACAATTTACAGTGTCACAGGTAGACTAGATAGAAATGTTATAAACTTATTTACAAGTACATACCGCCAATGATTTTTAATTAAAACGCTCCCAGTGTACTCTTTTCAACTCATTATGTTTTCAATAGCTCAGCTAAAATAAATTAGGAGTTGAAATCTCGACACTTGCAAAAATGCTGAACGTGCTTTTGTCAAGTCTCCCTCTGATGGCAGGACGTAAATATTTCTCAGCTTACGTTTTGTTTGAATTACTCTGTGTCCAGTGGTTTAACCTGCTATCCTACAGGAATCATGATTTTTCACGGGACAAAGCTTATTAACAAATAAAATATGCTCCTTATATTCTCCTCATACACGCTAATTTCATTTAAATCCGTTACGTAGTTGAGTTTGGGCAGCATTGATCGAGCAGACATAGACTTTCGCATTTATAATAATAATGTCATCTTTTACAATCAGGAATGCGCCTAACAATAACACAGTTTTCCTAATGTATCAGTCAATAGGTACAGTTGAGACGTTTTGCCGGCTATGATGATTCACTGGAGAGAATTATTGCGTTGCCGCGGACGTGAGGTTATCGTTCTAACGCATTCAACGGAAACGTAACGTCATAAGAAGCCAGGATACTCTGCATGTGGCTCATCCGGGCTCAAGGACAGGGAGAAGTTTAGAAAAGTTATCTAGATGTCTAGAGGTTACCCAAAACAAAAAGACTGAGATATTTCAGGCTGATCTCGGCCACGGCGACTTGAATAAATTATCTAGATAACTTATTATATAGTGCGTCTTTTCATGGCTGATATATAACCAATTTTAGCAGTGAAATTTAGGGAACAGTCGCTATATGTGAGGACTTAAATTACATAGCTTTAAGCAATATCAGAAGTCGGTTTGTTTTTGAGGTTTGTTCTCTTTGCGCTTCTAGATCACGCAAATACAAGCAAAAGAGTACAACGTTGCGAATACAGCTTTCGTTACAGAATATATAACTTGGCAGACTGTCTGGGTTTCGCGTCGTCAATTTCGAAATATTTACTAAAAATTTCCTTTTTTTAACAAGGGTTCTTTTTCACTAGTTTATTGATCAGCCTTATTTTAAACAACTTTGAAGTCTTAATAAGGTTAGTGAGATACCAAGAAGTTTAACACTTCCAACAATCGAAACCAATTTGCTTTTATCTGCCTGAACTTAACGACTAGTTAAACTTTTGTTAAACTTAGAACAATGAAGACCTATTTGACGCTTCGTCCATGCAATTCATTTTGTTCTCAAGCAATGTTATCTTCCAAAGCCAACAATACTGTAAGCATCTCCAAAAAAACCTAACACTTGCAACAAAGGGAAATATAACTGTACCTTTAGAAATGGCCGAAAAGGAAAAAATAAAAGGCTCGGGTATAAATTCCCGTGAACGACCCTACCTGCTTTACCTGCACTAATCAGGCTTATTCACGAGCAATAAATTAAATTCCAGTTTTAAAGGATTTATGTTCATTATTGGATCGTTACAGAAAGTTTATCGATCTCAAAAAGAATTGAATCAGACATAGCATGATCTGAAATTTAGCGTTCTGCGAATGTCTGAATGACTTAATTGAACCGTATATTGCCCTTTATTGATGCTAAAATGAGTGTAATTAAAATACAAACAGAACTTGTTGTAATAATTTATTTTAGCATTTTAAACGAATAAGCACGACTTTATTTTGACGATTTCCGCCAGCAATTTACACCTTCATTCTCTCATATTATTATCATATTTATAATTGTTTCACGTATATTTATTTTTCAGTTTGTTCTTAGTAGAATGTAGACGTAACAAGATATCGGTGTTAAAATATTGAACAGGGCTTGCGTGTCTAGGCTTCTGTAAAGCTTATCAAGTTACAAAAAATACCATTTGCGTGAATATATTAAATGTGGGTAACTCGAGCAAATTGCCGTAGAGACTAGTTTTGGTCTATTTAATAAATTACGGCCGGTACTCGCGTTGATTCATGCCCTTGAACTTTACATCGATAAAGGCGAAGTTACTGATATACTTCGCAGAATTATATAGACCTAGGTGACTAGGTTTTTTGCACCATAGAACTTTGTCGACTATGTGTGAACCTTCTCAAGTACCAGGAGCACATAAGCGACAGTTGTAAAGGAACGTAGTGGGTGGCAGTCTCGCGTAAGCCGATCCATCTCCCGTAGAAATGTGCTCAAAGCCCGGTATCAAGTTCCAATGCGTGTGGAACCTTTAGATTTTCGCCTCGGCTCGCATGCTGGTACATTATTCGCGTCGTTAATTATTGTGTAAAGAACGCAGACCACCTGTCGCTATCGGAGGTTGTAATTAAAGATTGCGCGTATAAAGAAGTCCTGGCAGAGGCCGGTTCACCTTCAACAGTTGTAGTGTTTTTAAAGGGACGATTTTATTATACGAATGAATGTGGTTTAAGATGTCTGCAGTTGTCGGAGCCGGAGAGCCGGGTTGTACTCGTTCCGCTAGAGACGACTGCAGCTGGCGGAAGGGCGCCATCTGCCGGCCGCCCCGGAAATGCAATTTCGTTTTGTTTCCAATTTCGATTCGCCTTCGATTCTTCGAATTTCGAAAAAAACAGCGTTGTAAGGTGACAATATTTTATTCAACGGCAATAGAGTTGAGAATTTATGGTTTTTGTTGTTGTGACAGGAACAAAGTTGTTAGTTGACATTTGCGGTTACGGTCACGTGCGAGCGTAGTAAAAGTGAATTGGAAATAATCGTTAAAAATATCTATTGAATAATTTATTGTATTTTATATTAAATTAATATTTTTTTATTTAATAATATATTTATTGAACGACACATTAATTTACCATGACTATAAGTCGGTAGGTACTTATAAAAAAACATAGGTACGTGTCTATAATGTAATTAGTAACAGATCTATAAGTAAACTGAAAATCAAGCGTCGTCGCCATTTCATATAGACTTCAAATTACTCCACAAAACTGCATTAGCTCGACGTCGCGTCGCCGCCGCATCTGCCTCAGCACCTGCCCGCCTCAATATTTTTTCCAAACATTTAAACATAACATTAGAACCCAAGCCATCCGATGATCGAGATAACTTGTCCTACTCGAGCCCAATCGGACCCTTCCGAGAAAGGTGACTTTCGCGTCGACAATGCCGACTCCCAAAAAGAGCCAAAAGCGTTCATATTCTTAACCAAGTCGATCGATCTTCTTAATAGATTTTTTGCTTAAATTTCCCATTCAATCTGTTCTTCAAAAGTATATTTAAGAGGCCGATTTCTGAAATGATGAGCGTCTTACGTTCATTTACATAGCAATTGACACCTGGGGCAGGGACCTCAGCTTTATGCCGCCGTTTTGGAAACAACTGCCCCCGCGGCTGCCATGAACTCACCCATTACTCGATTTTATTGAAGAATGTCTGCGTTCCACTTGAAATTTATAGAATTTAAAGAGGGCGTGTCCAAAGTCCTAAAACTGCGACCAGAACCACTGGAGGATGGGCATTCCATTAGTACACGGTGAACGTACTGCGATCCCCAAACCGCCTGCAAAGCGTGGGGATTATGTCAACACCCCTTTCTAAGAGAGAGGCCTTTGTTCAGCTGTGGATGTTTACTGGCCGATGATGTGTGTCCAAAGTCAGACAGAAGCCTGCGCATCTTGGCCGTTCTCACTTGCAAGCCCGTTTTCATTCCAGCATGCGTGTTCATTATCGATCTCACCGCCATGTTACTTTACAATACTAGATCTCAAAATTTTATTATTTTTTATTTTGATAATAGGCTTGCGTTTGACCGCCATCTCGCCTATGATGCGGTCTACAATGAACCACGCTTGCCTAAAACTTACAAAGTTTTTTTTTATGATACTGAGTGACGAGACGAGCGAAGTCGCTCGCCGATGGCTCTTCACACTTGCCCATAACAGCTCAACGCCTCTCAGAATTTTGAACTTCAACAGTTCAAAACCCTGGATGGTGCGCTCGTCCCCGATGTCAAATCTCTGTGTGCCCTGTTATTTCGCTGGAAACATTGCCCTTCAATCCGGAACACAGTAGTGTTTGTACACTACTGCTTGGCGCTTGAATAACTGGCAAAGGTGTGGTACTTCCCCAGGCGCACCCCTGCCAAAGAGTCCTACCACAATTTTTTTTTTATTCGAAACTATAAAAGATTTGTTCTTGGGGCACTATCCTGCAACGTTTTAGTGTTTGAACTGATAAGCAACCAAAATAAAACAATAACATCCGTTTGTCATTAAGGCAGTGTTAAAACTTTATTTTGTCCTATAATGCTCGTAATAAAGCTACTTATAGGTAAGTGTACGATTGTATCGTGGGACTGCGACGGATTCGGAAAGCGAGAGCTGTAGGGTAGCATTCCGCAATATTCCTGAGGATCGAGTCGAGTCGTTTTGAGACAATCGATTATTTTGCGACAATCGATTTGGAACTGCATACGCCCGCCGTATATTTTCCTTTTTTTGTTTATTGTTAGCACACGTAAGTTGCCGGATGCCGCATCAGACATGCAATCGCTCGATCTTGACAAGAAAATTGCGATTGTTCTCAAAAACTGCTACGTATTTCCCTGAAACCAGAATTTTGTTTCCGTTCGGGTTAGACCATAACCGTATCATATTAAACGACGTTAATCCTCGCCTCCTCGTAACTAAATAAAGTAATGCTAAATTGCTAACCTTTCCGGCGGCTGTATTGAACAATTTTATAATAATTGGCATACCGGTCAACGCTTCTTGGAAATTGGCTTTTTTCTCGTTTATTTCCAACTTATAACCGATCTTGTTTTTGCGCTGGAATCGTTCGAATGGACCTTTGTTCTCCGCGATATTGTTTTAATGTCGAACGCAGGCCAAGGGAATAACGAAAGTTAGTGAAAGTCATACGATGTGATCTATTGTGAATCGATTAGCAGTTCCATAAAGATCGAACCTAAATGGATTCTGATAAGAATCGAAAGCGCACATTTCAATTTTCTAAATGTTAGTCGAGTCAAGTTGGAATTCATTTCGAATAGGATGGCGCCGACGGTCGTTGTTTTTTTAGTGCGTTGGGGTGTTGACACAGAAACACAGTCGCGGTAATCAGGGGTAACAGGGCGAGGTGCGAGTGTTCCCACAGGGAACCAGCCAGCCTGAGGGAGCCAGCCAGCGGACGGCGCAACCGACCGTGAACCGAGTCTAGTCGCACGGAAAATAAATGCACTGCTATCAATATAATACAAACAATATTCACAGAAAAACAACCTCCTATCATAAATCTCAATAGCCTTATTAAAAGCAAAATTTTACAAAGAAAAAACACAATTAAACGTCCAGACGACATTCATAAATCAAGTTTTTAATTATCTTTTAAAGGAGACAAAATCTTTGCAACCGTTTCGTTCTAAATACAAAGGCAATAAATAACGTGTACGATATTTGAAGTATGTCCGCTGAACGGAGTCATTTGAATGCCGACGACATTTTTTAAAGGAACCTCTATCGGAGTTTCCGATGAATTATTCCGATTCTGACACGGCTAATTCTATATTCGAAGGAGTATCTCACGGTTTAGGACAAATCGGGTCGGTCGGCGGCCATGTTAAGATGACCTTCCCGTCTTCTCGAGATCGTTCATGCCTGAGGCGTTTGCGGCCCATTGTGTTTTAGATTTAGAGGTCACATTTGGGTGGTAGCCCGGACTGCAGAGCAGCCGAAGAACGTTTGATGTGGCCGGCGCCTCACATCTATAATATATTATACATAAAACTTCGGCATCGCACAAAACGATTCTTAAATTCATTTAGATGTTTATCGGTTAAGCCGAAAAGCTAATAAAACAGCAGTCGGCGATACATAACGGCTACTATGAATTAGGATGGCTAATGTGTCAGCCGACTATTTATCTAAATGTGGCACCAAAATAAAAGCATGCTGTGGTCCGTCTTCGCTAATTAGATACTTAATAACAATTTGTACGATATTTTTACTTATATAATAACTTGTTCTATAAAATATTCCGATTCCATTTGGTATAAAAGTATAATAAATAATTAGTCGTATAAGAGTCATATTAACCTCCAATTAGTTGCCATCTTGTAAGAACTTTCCAACAATCGCGTCAAAATTATATTTTAATTAACTAATACACACCTATTTTTTGCGACAATCAATGCAATTTTCGTGTTGTTTAAATTCCAACCCATGTCATAGATCAAAAATGTTTGCCGCCCAGTTGACAGATATTTTGCACATTGCTTTAATTCTAAATATCATGCATGGATGAATTACACGCCGGTGGCCCGTTTTTTTGTTCAAAGTGACTCGTAAGTGACTTTGGCGCGGTCGCGGTGGTCCGTGCAACCTGGTGGCGACTGCGAGCGAACCCGGAAAGTAAAATGTCAATTTTATACACTACGCACCGATAACTTTACTGCTTTATAAAAACCTACTTCCATATCGGTTGGTACACTCAATTTAATCGTAATTCGATTAACAAAATCGGGCAGGATGTGTTCGGGACTCGAGTGCATGGCAGTCGCGTGGCACATTCCTAATTCGAGTAATCGTTTACGGTTCGATTACGATCACTCGCCGCGCGCCCTGCGCTGGGTTGCCAACCTCCTGCGGTCAGTTCCCAGTGCGTTGCACTCCGTTACAATATTATGTCTTCGTCATTCGACTACTTTTTATCATGTTTTGCCACAATTAAGTGTACATTTTTGGCCTGACCACAACCTTATTAACATAAGTTGTTAATTCATTTTCAAATCGGATCCTTTTATCGGTCGTATTTTTATTGGTTTCGCCGAGAATGTTGTCTTTGGCTAATTTATTTTGTTTGCCAAACAAATTTCCAAACAAATGGTCGTTTAAATTAAGACTGGACTACCTATAATGTGTTGTTGAGATTTCAACACACGAGTCTTTGTGTTATTTAATGGGAGCGTTAGTTTCGGGTGACTCGTGTGACCTAAAGACGACCTATCGCAAATAAAAATAAAGCCGTCCATTCATGACATCTCGTCCAACCTTGAACTAGTTTAATCGGGAGTAATCCGCCAGACAGACATGGCAACACCGGCCCTCGACAGACCGGAAAAAAACACAATTCGCAGTACCGCTTAGACCAGACGTGTTATTATCTTATTACCATAATACCCCATTATCCCATGGTTAAATCTAAACAGAATTTGTTTATAATAAAAATGCCTAAATTTAATATTTTTATGAAAAGTTTATGTTTTATACCTTGGGTAATATTACGGAAGATCGTTTAAAAGTAATTTAATAGCAGTCGTAATTATTTAAATATTAATCTGGCACGATAATCCATTATCTTTAATAATGATTTGCCATAAAACTTCCTTCTAATATTTATTGACTCGATGTTCTAGAATCGATCACTCTCTGTGCCGCAGCGCGCGTTCTTGTGTTTTATTCCCGTGTTGCAACACCACCACTTTAAACTTATAATTAGTACTTCATATAATTTAATTAAAACGTAACACTTTAATAACAATAAAGGTTTATGATACTCGTACCATAATTCATAGTTACATTTTTATATCAAAGTTACTAGTAAGCTATGATTAGTTTTTTCTTGATATCACGAGCACGAGTTTTTGCTCATATCGATCGATCTAACAGTTGCTTGTCTAATCCTGAAGATGGCGTCAGTGCAGTGAATGCAACGGCAATGTCTGGGTCACACGCGAACCGTTTGATGCAGCTCCTAATGGCCACAAATCATAACCATCAACAGTGCACAAAAAAACGTATATTTAAATTTTACGTTACAATAAATTCGATTTTTTTGCCGCAGTAAACTATATGAGAAACTGTCCGATGAAATATAGCGATCTAATTAGAGCCCCGTTTTTTGCCGCGCGTCAATTTACCAATCGATAAATAAATACCTAAATTGGGATAACATAACCGTTGTAGGTATCGAATTAAGCGCTATATACCCCACATGTCTGAATAAGTAGTTATTTGTACAACATAATGACAGGTTAGGTGATTGCCTCTGCGCTGTATTGTAATTATGAATCATAAACAAAGAGTTCCAAGTTTTGGGGCACGCGCAAAAAACCGCCAAAAGCTAATCGGTTCACAGCAATTAACTTATCAGCCATTATTTAGTGTTGAAGGTCAATCCTAATAAACGGCTGCCGATACATTTCCTATCAACTGTCAGTCTGTTTTTTTTTTCCAGTTGCAATGGAAAATTGCGTGCGTTGGAACGCAGCGTATTGAGTATCGATACAATAAAATGAACTCGTCCATTTATCCTTTTAAATTACAACCGAACAAAAGAGTTCTGTAAACGACATCTTTTAAAGCTTTTACGGGCGATGTAATTTTGTGGCAAGATTGCTATATGCCTTTATTACGTACACGCGGTTGCGCTACAAAAGGAACTGGTATCTTTAAAATTTGCCAACAATAACGATGGGAATCATCATTATGGTGTTTAACAGTGATTTGAGAAATGACTAGGGTAGCATGTAGTGAAGTGCATGGATTGTTGTTTAACATAGAGGAACCAGTTCTGCAATCCGCTCCCACACTTGTGGAGCTTCCCTGCGGTAACGACCTGTTTGATAGATCGCTTCATCTGATACTCAGATAACCAAACTAACCGCCTTCTTCGTGCCTATGCATTCCTAGTCACCGCCGCCCCATTGTGGTGCTCTATGTATTTATACTATTAAATAAGGCGTATGCACTTTGTGTACTTACTACGTAACAATTTATAACTTTTCCTTTGTTTCGAAGATCGATGTAAAAACCTCGAATTGACCTCAAGCCCAAAGGAAATTAACGATTACATTGCGGTTTCCTTTCCATCCGAATGTTGCTCGGTTACGAAAGCTCACAAAGGAATAAAATGGTGTGGGAAAATAACTACGTGCAAGGCAAGTGCATTAAAAATTGCATGTTTAAAACAAGAAAGCTTCATATGTTATTGTTTTCTTACTAAAATAACCGAAGTAAAACGAGTGAAAATAAAATATGGCGGTCTTGATTCTGCCAAGATGTAACCTACAGCTAATACAAAAATATCTGATGTTTAAAATTCCAAATGAATGACATCTATCGAAGGCAAAAGTATACTACACACATATGTACAATGGTTGCAATAACACACGAGTAATATTATCACGTTGCATCGCATCCGGCGTCGGGCTTTCTGCCGACCGCCGGATGTCTTGCGGTCGCACGCAATTTCACAACCTCCACTCCTGCGCACTTATGCTTCCCTGGTAGATATTGCATGCAGATACCGGGAAGATACGGAAGTTTATTCGAAAATCATTAATGTAAGTGAATTAAAATCTTAGCATAGATCGAGTTTCCAGTGTATCATCCTCTCATAGACTAGGTAAAGATTTAGCATCCTCTAAACTCTGCGTATTTATACTTCCCCAGTATATAAGTAGCGAACACTCATACGTGTTACACAAAAATACCAGAGGGATAATTATGTTGTAGGTAGAGTATAGGTCAAGCTAATTCTAAGAACATAGATCATTCATTAAACTTGATAGAAAAGGTCGATTTTTGACATCAAATGCATTCATAATTACATGTTGGGTATGATTTTTGTAGAATTGCATGTCTAAAGTTATCATTAGTATCTAAACGCTAATTTTATTCTTTTGATTAGGGTGCTTTGTAATTGCTGAATTATTCCACTTTAAAACAGTGTTTATTCCACTTTGTTGTAGAAGTATTTTACCAGGATTCTATGACCTATCAGGCGATCGACTAATAACAATATGACTTCATATTGTTAGGTAGAACTTGGTCAGTTATTATGACCAAATATCTTCCCTGACTCGAGCCTTGTAGAAAAAGAATAGATATATTTTTCGCATAATCATTCTACATTAATCAAATCCATTTGCATAATGCTAGGACCAATAAGCTTGATTACTCCATGTTGAACTATTTGTTTTCATCCCGACCTACCTCGACGCTTGTCTGCGTAGGATGCGACCTTCTATCTTATTGATGCATTTATAAATAGATCTATCATTTTCAGAGGCGTTTTAATCAATCAGTTTTATTATATATTTTATCAGCTATCTTTACCAATGGGACGTCATAAGTACATAACTGGCTTTCGTAAATTTGTGGCGAACATTGTGCATGCGTGACGATGTGAATTTAAACTTTTTATTTCTCTATTGATTTCTCACGCATTTATTTGAGTTTCTGTATCAACCTAGATTCGGTTTGTTACATATTTCAGTTCTCAATCAAAAAGAATTCGAAGACTTTCAGGATTAAGTAGTATCTCTTACTGAGAGTTTTTTTTTTTTTTTTTAATCGAGAATAAGTCCGCGTTTGAACACCAACTCGCCTATTGGTATGCGAAGATGTGGTGTCATACGTGAATGAGATTGACTTGAGACAGGGAGAGGAGGCCTATACCCAGTTGATACAGGCTGACGATGATGTGGTCGAAGATGAAGCACGCTGACTTAGAAGATACTTATTCACTCCGGCCTTGACAAGGCCCAGATGTTTTTTGTCTCGTATCTTTTTCAGAAAGTTAACAAATTATGCTGTTGTTTGCTCACTCGTAAAGTAGCGAGTCTGTCAATTTTCTATAGGATTCATTTCGGAGAATGTGCATCGGAGCTACATGACCTTATCCTACCATCCCCTTTCTACTACAGGACAAGTAGGAAAACGGCCTATTACCACCCATACATTGTGGACTTTCCTTGGATACGTACCAAACGTTTCGATTCTACGTTTCTAATCCGTACGGCCAAGGATTGGAACAACCTGCCGGCTTCCTTGTTTCCTGAGAGATATAATTTGGGCCTTTTCAAGGCGAGAGTGAATAGGTATCTTCTAAGTCTGCGTGCTTCATCTTCGACCACATCGTCGCTTACCAACAGGCGAGTTGGAGGTCAAACGCGGACTTATTCGCGTTAAAAAAAAAAAAAAAAAAAAAACTCGTAATGCAATCAGTAAGCTTAGAAAAGGTTACAAATAATTCAAATTGTTTCCAACTAAGTTATCATTTGGAAAAAATATTATCTAATATAGACGTGCACCTTTCAAATAGCCTTCTGCAATTTTTCCGACATAACGGGGCCAGTGTTACGTAACAAAAGGTCTATAAATAAGAGAAGATAATGTCTGTTTATTTATGTTGAAGAAAGTGTCATCGGTTAATATAGGCGTTCTTTCAAATCAATCGCGAGTCGTTGACTTATTGGTTTCTCGAGACGCCAGGTCACATGTGACCAGATAACAATGTCATTGTAATTAATGGCTCGAGATTCCTGTTTATCGCGTTAATTATACCTATGCAGTTTATCTCGATGCGATCTCGTTCGTTCTAATTTAGCAGCGTTTCTGCCTCGGGCATTGTTTTCGAAGAAAAATAAACTGGCTGCGCGACCCGATCGCCCTTAGTTTTTTTTAAGCTAGGTTTTGTAACGGTAACGCGTCACAGCAGCCGCGACTTCGGCCTCATTTCGACAACTAATAACCTTCTATGGGGTTCATAAATTTATAAGGCGGTGTATGTGACCGCTTTTTACCTCGTCCGTCGACCGATCCCGCCGTCTGGGAATCCGCAACAAAGACAGGCGAGATTCCGTTTTGCATTCCTCGGGCGCTCGTGTGCTTCAGAGACAATTTTAAGTTTTGAAAATCGAAATCGAACAAGAAGCCGTATTCATCGATTTAATTGTGCTTTCGTGTTTAACAAAGTGTTAAGTACCAAGCGCTGAAACGCGAATCCCTTTGTGTTGGCGTACCTTCGTGACGCAATTGTTAAAAATTTCGGGGCTTTGTACTCGAGTGACCTACTTTTGTTGCCATAAACAACCCCATCAAATTCTACCGGCAGTTTCGGTTGGAGACTTGCGGGTGACTTTTGGTTTTTAGTAACGCGAGGTCCGTTGCATTCCCTTTTTACGAGCGTCTCCTGGCCGAAGGCTGACAGACGGCTCGTAAAAGGAGATTTTATTTCTTATTGTTCGTTCGCGAAATCTAATTGAAGTCGGCAAGGGCCACACGGCATTTACGCGTTTTTAATTTAACAGTGGAACGCTGAATTATTTCTTTCCGTCGATAATGGTCAGCGAAGGTACGTTCATTGCTTTTTAACACACATTAAACTTTATGCTTGAGCGTGAATTAATCTGTTTCTGTTTTTGTCTGATACCTTGGTTCTTCAAGTTGTTTAAGTCATTTGTAACCGACTTCAAAATAGAAGGGGGCCTGTCATCATCATCATCATCAGCCGTAAGACGTCCACTGCTGAACATAGGCCTCCCCCTTTAACCTCCACACTGAACGACAACCTGCCATCTGCATCCACTGGATGCCCGCGACTCTCACGATGTCGTCGGTCCATCTAGTGGGATGCCTACCTACGCTGCGTCTTCCGGTTCGTGGTCTCCACTCAAGAACCTTTCTACCCCATCGGTTATCGGTTCTTCGAGCGTTGTGCGTCCTGCCCATTGCCACTTCAACTTGCAAATTTTAATAGCTATGTCGATGACTCTGGTTCTTTGTCGAATATCCACGTTTCGGACTCTATCGCGCAAAGAAACTCCGAGCATAGCTCTCTCCATTGCCCGTTGTGTGACTCTGAGGTTCTCCAAAAGGCCAACAGTTAAGGACCACGTAGGGAATTGTCAATTCGTTTGTATTTAGCTCCTTCAGCTGTCAAATCTCTCCAACCAAGAACATACAACAAATAGAGTCTAGTACCAGTTTTTCTCCAGTGCGGTTTGACAACATGCCGATTCGCCGATATTCGCTTATTAATGACGATAATTGATGTAAATTGGTCAAGTTCAAGTAGGTTTTATCTCTCAACTTTTATAAGTAAATAGCGTCAAAATAAACTCCATTTTACAATCGAACTTCACTTTGGTAAGCTAAATATAAATAAATAAATTTTGTAAATTTTGTGTAATAAATAGACTGTTTTTTTTTATGTTTGTTACCTCAGTACTTTCGACTGGGTGAACCGAATCTGATGTTTTTTTTTTATTTGAAAGTTCGTGCTTCCCGTATGGTCCCATTTCAATTCTGACATTTTTATGAAGTTGTTTTTTTTTATATATTGATAATTATATTATTCAATATACATGCGCGTCGCTATCTCAATTAAAAATTTATTCTCATCATCATCAGGTAGAAGATGTTCACTGCTGAACGTAAGCCTCCCCCTTTGTTCTAAATATTTTGAAATATTTACTTTGCAAAATGACCGAAGCACAACCTAAAAAAACATCAAATGCGCGAGCAAAATCGCTGCACCCGGTATTCTGGCTCATAAAACAGTTTGTTCTAGATATTTTAATTAAAAAAAACAATCATAAACCAAACAATCCTCCTTGTTTCCTAAAAACTACAATCTAGGCATCTTCAAGGATTAAATTTCTTCTAAATCAACGTGTTCTATCCTCAGCCTTCCTCAGACACCTTCGCTTGCAATCAGGTGAATTAGTGGCCAAACGTAGATCTATACTAAGCTAGCGATGAGATGTAATCCAAAGTACGTAGAGAAGTTGACACATTACGTCAAATTAAATTACTCTGACCCCCCATCTAACGCCTAATCACTAAACGCCAACATGTTTGTACAGTGCCACAGAGTCATTAAACCTATTAAGAATTAAAAAGAATAGTCATTGCGGACAAGTGTATGGTCTAACCTAACCTCCTTGTCTGTACAGTACCTAACCCGCTGATTGCTTGACTCACGCATTCTTACTGCGTACTACTGCGTCATACGCGTCGGAAGTACTAATGGCCAAGTATTTAAATACATCCAGCATACCACGAACTGTTTCAATACTCCTAATCTAACCCGCTAAAGGTCTACGTGAACTGGCTGTCTGAAAAAACTACTAGAACCTATCCTACGCAGTAACTATTTTTAATCTGTGGCATTTCTTATAAGCTATTTGAGTGCACAGAAACCTCGACTCATCCAGTTTGGTTGGATCTTTTGTTTTATTTTCTTCGAGAATAAAGTTTGGTAACATTGTGAGGTCTACTTAAATTGGCTGTTATCTCAGACTGTCATTCACGTTAATTTGATATCATATGTGTTTGGTTTTAATGTTCTTATTATAAAAACAAGTAAGGGTATTATTTCGGGTAAATTTTGTCAAATTACGTTAATAATTAAATTAATTTATTGAGACAAATTACAAACGAAAACAGGTACATTTGTCACACATAAAAATACCTATATATAATTGTCAAATAATTCATGTTATAAATCGTCAAAACAATCACAAAATTCTGTCGGTTTTTTACACCTATCCCATAGATTTATTAAATTCTCGCAATAAAATCAATAGCTAAGACAAATTATTCTAGTTTCTGATTGAAATTATCTATTTCTATACATATAATAAAATAAAATATGATAAAAAAACACACAGCGTCTTAATATAAGCAAATGAACACGTAAAGACAGTTTTTAGAATTTTTGTCTCTTTGTTTGTTTGTTTGTCCACGCACATCTCCTGAACCACTGAACGGATTTAAATGCGGTTTTCACGAATATGCTTAGCTATGGCCAGATTGAAGTACAGGCTATGTTTTGTTGCGAAAGGGAGGAAAAAATGGTTGAGTTTATATAAAAATCTACGTGTACAAATTCGCGGGCAACAGCACTCGTCACTAATAAAAATATAATTTCCCAAAGGTCCAATTTTCCTATTTAAAATAATTAAGTAAACTTAGTAGTCTCTTCGCTCGAAAAACTGATAACCGATAGGGAAAAAAGGTTCCTGAAGGGAGACCACGAACTGGAAGACTCAGCGTAAGTAGGCCTCCCACTAGATGAACCGATGACATTGTGAGAGTCGCGGGCACCCAGTGGATGCTGATGGCAGGATGTCGCTCGGTGTGGAGGTTAAAGGAGGAGGCCTATGTTCAGCAGTGGATGTCTTCTGACTGATGATGATGATTAAAATGAATTAAAGGGGATTAATATGAATGGTAATGAAAGCTTTTAACGATGTGTTAACTATAAGATGTAGGTAGATGCTACCAACGAGCCGTAACGGTCGTACAATACTTGGGTAAATATGTACATGGATTATCAAACTCGATGAAGGCTTTAGCAGAGATTTTCCCCAAAAACACGACTTTACAGGCGCAGCAGGCTGATAAAGATGATGATGAGTAGTCTCTTTAATGAGCTTCCTTTAGTTGGTAATGTCGAGAGCGCTGTCGAGACACACGGCCACTGCGGAATGTCGAACATCCGCGACCATTGTCGTATTTCGTTTGTTTTGGAAGAGTCCATCTTACGTGATTGTAAACTGAATTTTTTACATTTTTCTTGTAAGATGGCGTAACAATTCAGGTGCGTCATGAATAACTGGAAAATCTTTGCGGAATTTACGAAATAAACGGATGAAAAGTATAAAAATCACTGAAAGTGAATTTATAAAAACCGTTATATAACTACGTTACTTTATAACATTGCAAATGTTAAAAAGTAACGTAGTTATAAAAAAATATAACATAATAAAAAAAACAATGCAATTTCTTTACTTCAAAATAAATTTCAAACATTTGCAATGTTACCTAAAGATAATGCATACTTAATTATCAGTTTTTTTTTTCGTTCAGTTTTGATCTTCAAAAACTTTCAAAATGTGTGAATGAGATGACACTGGCCGGAGACGGACGCACGGGTGGAGTTTTTTTTTAAAACATTATAGTAATAAATATAGCCTAGATGTTACTCAGGGATAATATAGTATACTAATGGTGAAAGAATTTTTAAAATCGGTCCAGTAGTTTTTGAGTTAATACGTTACAAACATACAAAAATCAAAATCTTCTTATTATTATAATACTAGCCGCCCGCCCCGGCTTCGCACGGGTGTAAGCTCGGCCTTCGGCCTAGCTACAAAATATAATATAGCCTATGTCACCCGGGGATAGTGTAGCTTCCCAACAGTGAAAGAATTTTTTAAATCGGTTCAGTAGTTTTTGAGTTATTTAGTTACAAACATCCAAAAATACAAATCTTTCCTCTTTATAATATTAGTATGATTATAGTGTAGATTATGTTTGACACTGAAACCATATTTATTGGAATTGGTTCACAAAAAGGTCTGCAGGTGGCATTAAACATAAATACATTAACTGACAACATAATCTTTAATAACATTACCCTCTTTTCGCATTCCGCCGCCGAACGGAAAATGAAGAACCATATTTATAATTGCCTATAAAAAATTTATTAGCACCTCGATATGGTCGATATAATTAATTTATTTTTCTTTTTTCAGGTAAATTTACGTTCCGGTCGTGAACTGCAGTCAAAGCAAGTACATATCTTTATCGTAAAACACATCGATTTACAAAACACATAGATTTGGTCAGGTGAACCATTCACTGCAAAAATTGTCTCGAATTAACATATAATTTACCGACTTCAAAAAAAGGCGGAGGTTCTATGTTTCACTGTGCATTTTTTTATGTATGTTCACCGATGTTTCCTCCAACTAATTGATCGATTAAAAAGTACTTCCAATTTGAATGAATCATAACGAACTTAGTTTTTAGTCGTACTATGATAATAATTAGTCTAACTTTGGTGGAGTTTCGGTATTTTAGAGCTAACCGGAAATCCATGTCTTTTAAGATCGATGGTAAAATTCACAAAATATTGTACATTCAAGAAGAGTCCTATAGATAAGGTTAAAGATTTATAACGTGGCACCGTTGTATTTATTGTAATGAAATTAAATAAGCGCCGGTTATTGTAGTAGTTGGCATTGGGTAATTAATTTGTTTATCGGGCTGGAGGCCACCTGCTTTCTTATGCATCTGCCGTTTTCGGCACAAACCCAGCGCGACTGCTTTTGTTGTACTACGAGCTGGTAAGAAAATTTATAGCAAGAATTCTCGCTTCATAATAAAACTATTGTCATGCAAATGAATCTCGACAAAACTCAGCGAAGCTTCGGTTGTCTGTCGCGTTGTCGGAAGACTGTAATGGATACCGAGTACCGAGCGCAGCAGCGCACTGACCTAGCCCAACTGAATTGAAGCTCTTTCTTCTAAACTCAAAATGTAACCGTTACTATGATGCGGACAATCGTTTCCGGCGCCCGTGACGTCATGCCCGTCTCGCCGGTCGCCGCCCCTACTACGTAACCTTGGCGGTGAGAAGCGCGCTCCACGCTCGCCGCTCGGGCTTCGCTTTCGTTTTCGTTCTTTTTTTGAGTTAGTTAAGTCTCATTTTCGGTGCTACACCGACTTCCTCCCGATGAAATATCAAGGCGGTCAAATCAGCGCCTTCCTAACGTTGAATGGGTAAAACCGCATGCGTCCGCCGAAAGCTTAATATTCAGTGGGTGGTTAAAATTACACATATCGAATGCCACTTAGGTATAATGCGAAATGAGAGCAAAATGTTAGGTAATTTTTCACACGATCCACGAGAGCATAGTTGCCCTAAGCGCGCCGTGTCAGGGTGAGCGAACTCGCAACCTGTAATTTCGGACCGCAAAAGGAGCAAAACGCATTCAGATCAGTGATTAAAAACCTTTGTCGGTTCTACTAATATTTATATTATTTTCGCATCGCGGCCGACATCTAATTGGTCGCTCGTATATTTGATGTAGGTATGAGGACGAGAGGCGCGCCGCGACCACCGACGCTTCATTAGTTTTCCTGGTAAAGAAATCATAAACTTCTCAATTTTTTACGTCCAGTCGTTTATGTCAAAACGTGACCCCGACGCGTTCGATCCTCGCCGACAAAGCCGAGTGGAAAATTACGTTTCCTCAGCTTATATATCATGAACTGTTCGTGACACAACCGTATCGTATTAATCCTGTTCTGTCTATCAATATGGCGATAAAACTAGCGGGCAAATTATAAGTTATTACCGAAGGTACCGAAGTAAGTAACTAGTTTGTACTGGGCATCGGTAGTCTCGATCGGCCCAAGGTCTGGGATATTGAACCTGCCTCGGAGCAACAGCACGACAAGCTCGCCGCGAAAGGGACGGATGCACTATCACTCATTGTTATGGGGGAAATGTCGCGGACGGCCACACGCACGGCTTTCTGATTGATTTTCTTCAATGACTAAACCCTCGGCTCCTAATCTGTTCGGTATGCGATGCAAAGCAGTCGCCGGTCGATGCGATCCCGTAAGTAAACGCACTTCCTTAAACAAAGTCATGCGGCGGGAACGGGACGGGTGATGGACGAGTCACACCGGGATGCTGGCGAGACAAGGACAGGCATACTAATGACAAGTGCATTCGCCGAAGACAGAGATGGTAGAAGTGCATTGCGCTGACGTTCACGATCGTCTGCAGACTTTCTTGTGCTTTTTGTGAACGCTTCCAGCGAGCTTCAGTTTGTCGCGTCTACAGTGAATAGTTTCAATAAATGTCGTGTACTCCAATTTTAATCAGAGGGCCGTAATTAAATCTGCCGGTCTAACCAGTCGTTTGGCGTGCCATTAATGCTCGTGTTCCCACGCGGTTGATGTCATTTTTATTATGAATGGCGGCCTTCGCGGGATGGCTGTGAGGGTATGCTCCTGGGTCCAGTGACCCACTGGCCGCCACTTCCCGTCCTCGACGAATGGTTTTCGCTTCGTCAGCGTCCAACCCGTTCCGCGCCGGCTGCGCTCTCCACTTGAATGAATATCGATTATATCGATATCGTTCACAAATAAATATCTACGAGTAATATGACTTAAGCAGGAAGCGTTCGGCTAAACGGGTAGATGCAAATCGAAGGTAAACTTGCTAAGCGTTCATTGGCATCATTCAAAATAAATAATATCGGTTTCGGAATGTTAGCCGGCGCGTCATCTCGCCCTCCCGCAGAGATCGCGTGAACTCTTTATCGGCGCCAGCGCATTCGTCGAGAATTAAAATATGTGCCTACTTTATACCAATTTCGGCTTCTTCAAACTAACCGACATCAAGAAGCAACATTTGGTATAGATAACCGTATTTACGGAATGTTACGCAACGTTACACTGACACATTGTACTCGCTAAGGTTCGATTACCACGTGTCGCGTTATCAAGCTTCTAATAATGTAGTAGTTCTCACGACGCCGACGCCATGACCGAGTGCGTTACACCCATAAACATCGTGCACGCAGTATCGACTTCAGTATTTCGATCGCCGCGTTGGGCCACAGCTTATTTACACTCGACAAACATTCTTCTAGATAAGCCGTAAACGGATAGCTTGTGCTTCTCACATCTGCCGCGACCTTGGCTTCTCCAGCCCGTTGTGTAACCCCCTTATCAGTCACACTTCCCTGGTACCAGCGCCACTCGACTCCCCGGCGAATCTTACCCTGTTTTCCGGTCTCGATAACTTATCGCATTTTATCAAACAGATGTATTGCAGTCGAGAAAGGATATCATAACACCTAGACACGTGCTTTACGAATCAACAAGAGACTACAAGCGGTGGAAATGTCTTTTACTATCATTCAGTTTACGATTACTAATAAACCGAGCCGCAGTCGCGTGGATCCACGTCTGGTCTTGTTAACATAATTGCGGAGATTTCGACTGCTCCGACCGGTTTTGGTTCTGGATATCCAGACACCCGATGCTTTTTATCGCTGCGTTCTAAATCAACATTAGCTTTTGTGCGAAACTGAAAGTCGTTGATAGATAATGAGTTCAAATGCATCGTTATAACGCCTCTGTATCAGGGAAAGTACAAACCAGAACTCTGCGAAGGTTCGAAATAAAGCATAAAATTAAATTAACACAATGTACGGTGAGAGGAGCACTTTGTTGACACTTTAGTTATGACGGAGGATGTGGGTTGCGCAGGAGTCCGAAAGTAGAGGAGCGTAGCGTTGCGGTCTATTGGTGGGTTTTATTATTCCGGTTAAAAATTAAACTGTACTCGTTAATCGGCCCTTTAATCCGTCTGGGCGTTGACTCCGCGCTGACTCGACCGCGCCTGATGAATGGTTCACTTTATCTCCAACACGACATCAAAGTTGTAAAATCTTAGTACTAAATGTCTTCTACTTCCACATGATGTTTACGTGTGAAGAGCCTACAGCGGTGGTCCGGTCGGGCGACTCATCGACGTGGAATGTGGCTGCATCTCGGGACAGCCTCTGATATAAAAACCTACACTAAAACCTTCCACAGACCAAACGCGGGTCAACAACAGCACAGCTCGAACGTGGTCCCGTGCGTTTTATAATACTACGAACTAAATCCTTCTCTTTATCCTACGTAGTATGTAAATATTATATTATATTAAATTAATTTCTTATCTTTCTTTGTCCATCCTTTTTCTATTTGCGAAAACTTTTAAGGCTTGACTGTTGATAAATATTTTTGCAATTTTTACGATTTTGAAGCCGTGTTTTATGGAAATAAAATAATTATCAATATAAAAAACCGACTTCATAAAAATGTCAGAACTGGACCAAATTGAAATTTTAAAAAAATATCAAAATCGGTCCACCCAGTTGAAAGTTCTGAGGTAACAAACAAAAAAAAACAGTCGAATTGACAAACTCCTCCTTTTTGGAAGTCGGTATAAATGAACCACTACACAACCGCTCCGCAACTGTGCTGCCGTATGCTTGATTTTAGAAACATTTAGGCAAATTATTTCTATGTTTTTTTTTTACACTAGACAACGTTTTTCTTTTCATGGTTCCAACAGTTCTTTAAAACAAAACGCGCGGATCTGTGTTCAAGCAACGCTGACACGCTTTTCGTCTGTGCAAGCCTAAAACCACCTCCCATCGCCCATCGTATACCACTGACAGACCCGCGAAGTACAAACAGACACTATTTACTGTCCACTAGATATCGACGTGAGATAATTCAATCCGAAGGACTTTTTTGTACGTTATTGTTAGCCTCGAATGATACACTGTTTGAATATTTAGCTATATCCGCTGACTTCACCGCTTATAAAAAATGGCGAATAATTAGTCAATAAAAATTCCGCCGATTATATACGTAGTCGCTGTTACACGGGTGTTACGTAAATGGAGTAAATGACCTGAGAACTGGTGGTCTGGACAAAGGTTTTCGCAGCCACGTGGCGGCAATATGGGTCCCATCTTAAGATCAGACCAACAAACAAGATATGCCTTAACAATTATCGTTTGTGTTCAAATGTCTCCGTTTTTCATAAATTTGGTTATACCGCTGTAATTACGGCACAGTTATTCACTTTTCACGCACACTATTAATCTTGCAGCGATACCAATTAATGAACTGATCCACGTGCAAAAAATGGGCGACGAGGTTGTCTGCTGGGTGGGTCCAACCAAGGATTCAGAGACTCCTTGGTTCGACTAAAGGCATCAAGCCAGATTTAGGCCAAGTGCGTTTGCACCTGCCACACCACCATTCCACATCTCCCTTGCTTAAAGTTATATGATTATTTACGGGATATTTACCGTGGTAAGGTTGTGGAAGGAGCTCCCGATATGTCGGTGCAGTTACATGCACCATGTTCACGGGAAGACACCCTTACGACGGTAAATATCCCGTAAATAATCATATAACTTTAGTGAACAACCGTGATAGTTTAAAACAGTGTTCTCCCTTGCTTGTCTGATCTGAGGTCCTATCTAACGAATCTTATCTTATTTGTACGAAATTGCTCTTTGTGACGAAATAGGAAGGAGTTTATTCAAATCAACTATTAAATTTAAATGAAGCCGTTAAACAAAGGCTTCCTGAAGTTTGCCCTATCGTCGCCCCTTTGAATAGCCTCGAACGAGGTTTCAAGACAACATTGCAACTTGCATCTGTTAAAGGCTAGGCTGGGAAAAAAAATAGTGTTATACCTACTGTTTCCCCCTTTAGCACTTACCCCCCAATGTTTGATGTCATATTGATCATCTCGTTTGCAGTTGTGTGCCGCTCAATATTGAAGTGTGCGTTTGTAGAACTAGTAAGAACATGTGCAATACGTGTTTCCTTAAATTTTTGGCCGAATTGAAGCAAGTAATAATAACGTGCGCTACAGATATAAATTATGTAGGCATGTAGCTTTATATGGTAATGTAAAGAATAATCATCGGTTTTTGCTAACATCGTGATCATTTACAACAATTACCCGGACTAGCTACAAGGACAAAAACTGTTTGAAATTTGAATTTCCCGCCATACGTGAAACGATTCACCTTACTATTTTAGGATGGCGGAGAAGATAGGAAAATTCTCCAAAAATCTTTTTCAATTTCCTCTGCCATCCCCACACAACATTAACACGAAAATTTTGCTTTACACTATTTGTAATGTTATTCGAAAAATAGATCAATCTTTTTTTTAACTTTTTGATTTATTTTCTTGAAAAACTATGAAATACGCCAGTGAGATAGCCGCGGGCTTTTACGAAACTTGCATTTAATTTTACAAACAATAACAAAGAGAGTTTTTCGATTGTGTGAATATTGTATTGTTAACGTAATCATCGCGTTTCGAGTGGGTTGTGTGATAATTTTTGCGCGGTCCAGGCGAGCGATGTACGGCGTCCTTGACCGAGCGTCGCGCCGGCGTGCACGATGAGTTCAAGTAAACAAATTGAATGAATCGCGTACGCTCACGTATGTGTAAGTACCATTCATGTGTGCGCGCCGTAACGCACGATAATTCAAGTGCTCGTGTTTGACTAACAAGATTACGATGTTCATTCCGTATCCGCTAATAGAGTTTTAACGGAAAGCTTCTGATATCAGATAGTTACTTCACTGCATTATTATTATTACAGAGTATAAAATAGAGTCCGCGTCTGTCTGACTGTATATCCGCTAACTCGTCCTAAACCACGCAACGGATTTTTGTATATCCGCTAACTCGTACTAAACCACGCAACGGATTTTTGTATATCCGCTAGCTCGTCCTAAACCACGCAACGGATTTTGATGCAGTTTTCACCATCAGAGATTTTCGAGTTTTTCACGGAAGGTTTATATTCTTATATAATAAAACTTACACCCGTGCGAAGCCAGGGCGGGTCGTTAGTCCTGTATATAATTTCTTTGGAAAAAAAACATTTAATCTAAAAAATAACGCATTAATATTGATACACTGCAAAATATATTTTTTTTACTAAGTATTAAAAAAATATTCATCAGGCTTTCGTTGTCAACGCCACTGAGCAAGGTCGAAAGATTTACTTGCGTTTTTTTTTCTTCTATTTGATGGAATAATAGTCGTAAAGTATTCATTTATATTTCAGTAACTTAAATAACAATTCATCTTCTTAATATTAAAAATAATAATAATAATAAGTTAAAGTTTTTTATATTATTTATGTTATTATAATTATATTTAATGTAAAAAACTCAACAATTAAGAAAATGAATAAATACGTGAAAAATTATAATAAAAACGACAAATTAATACTTACTCGTAACTACTAATCTATTAAACCGCTACCAGTGAGAATTTCCCCCAAAATTAAAGTATGAAACAACAATATTATATATTTATTGAGATGAAGCTCCCGAGCATGTTCGCCAAGGGCTCCGTTCGTGTGCGAGGCCAGCGGAAGCGGCCCTAGTCACGGCTCGCGAGGCGCCCCTGCGATGCAAGACGATTACTAACCAAAGACACAGAATAACCTGACAGTACTAAGGAACGTGTATGTACTTACACAGACCAGCTCGGGGCGTTGGAGTCTATTGAGAAGCGTGCCAAGAGACTCATCAGCAACGAAGCCCTAGTTCAGACTAAGTTATTTAGTCTTGAGCATCGGCGTAAAGTAGCTAGTCTATCGGTTTTTTATCGGATACAATTAGGAGAGTGTGCATCAGATCTGCATGATCTAAATCCCTCCTGCCCATTTTTCTATCGAACTGCCAGAGCGGGCACGAAATATCGACACCGCTTTTTGGTTGATATTGCGAAAACCCGTACGAAGGGCTTTGATTCCACTTTTATTATGCTAACTGTTATAGTCTGTAGAATGCGCTGTCTAAATGGGTGTTCCCCGGTAGTTACAATCTGGGTGTCTTCAAATCGCGAGCGAATCGGTTTCTTCTAAGCAAGCGTGCTCCATCGTAGACCGCATCATCGCTTAACATCAGGCGAGTTCAAACGCGAGCCTATTCCCAAATAAAAAATAAATAAAAAAGACCCATTCTTACTCAGTATCAGTACCTACTCCCTGTGCGAGACTAGAGTCAATGTCGACTAGTTGGAATCATTCTCGGTTATCAAGCTGTTGTGATATGGTGGCCCAGCGATGGTGCCCTCATAGTTACCATCTTCAATTCAAGGCCGATGTTATAGAACCTGTAGATGACTACATTCAGAATTGTTACATAAGCCTTTAGCTAAAATGCAGTGGTCTTTCATTATCGTGCGCGACTTGACAATGCATATTTTAACTATAAGAGCTTTATCGGACGTTTAATACGGTACAAAAACAAATTAGACTATAAAGTTCCCTGGACTTTACTAGAAATAAGACCTTGTTTATTCTTATCCAGATTAATAGCCGTAACAGACGTTCGAACCACGAACAAATTTTCACTTAAAGGTCGATTTACACCAAACGAGCGAATGCTCATTCTATCCCCACTACGTCAAATTCTTCTAGTGTAAACAGGCGTAGAGCATTCTGTCGTTGTTCTTAGTGCGTTCGCAAAGATTCTATAGAATATTCTAAGAATGCTCATTCGCTCGATGTAAACGGCGCAAGAGCGCGTGAACAGTTGCTTGGAGCATTCTAGCGTGTTCGGACGCGCTCGCGCCACTGAGCGGTCTCATCAAAGCGTTCTTGTGTTCTAGCGATTGTTTAGAAAGAATGCTCTTGTTCTAGCTCTGGCTCTGTGTTCGTTTGATGTAAATGGACACGTCTGGATTTCGTTTACACTAAAAGATTACGAAAGGATGCTCTTGTTCTAGCTCTAGCTCTATGTTCGTTTGATGTAAATCGACCTTAAGAGAAATTTTTCTCTTTCCCTCCTGTTGGTCAGACGGCGGTTCGTGCGTCTGTTACAGCTTTTAGAAATCCACAACTATGACGTTGCGTTACTATCATGCACGATACTGGCAGTTCATAAAAATAAAAGCAATAAATTTGCGGCAGAATTTAATCCTGGCGGTAGATCGCACCTGCCGATATAAGGTGTGTTAGTTCCTCCTTGCTTAGAGGTTAGTGATGCTCCTAATGCCGAGACGAGATATCGATAAAGATCGTATCCAGGTCGATATTATCAAAATGTTTTGGCACGAATTATATGTGGTGCTAATTTATTACTATTTGGTTTTTTTTCTTTTAAAAGTTGATTTTTACTACTAAATGTCAACAATTGTGAAGTTTTCACTATCATAATTATATTTTATCAAATTGACCCGTAAAAAATAACAAACTTTATAACTTGCGTAGGTACAATGCGTAAGCTTATTCATTATTTTTATAGGTGTGCCTAATCCAAACACAAATACCTACGAGTAACCTCCTCATCTCAAAGCGTCTATTTAATTCGAATCGTGAAATGATCTCGATGGTTTTACAGGATAGAACAATAATCGGCAATATAATCGAGCATCTTTAGCTGCGAGGTGGAGGTGCGGCGCGGCAGCGCGGGTCGACGTTCGCCCGCGCGACCGATCGCAACTGAAGGTCAAGGCTGGAGCCAATCGAGATCCTACTCGCACCACTCGCCTCGCACACCACTAGTAACACTCCCTCCCTCCCCCCCGCGCGCTTCTCGCCGCGCCATCGAAAGAAAAAGTGACAGCCCAAACCTGAATAGAATGCGAGGACGAATAAAAATGAAAGCCCTGTTTATCTTGCGCGTCTAGTAGGCCACTAGTACCATCCGAATTTCCAATTCGAATCACCTATTTCGGGCGACAAATCGATCGGATATATTCATGTAAATCGATCCGCTGACGAGTTTCGTTCGAGTGCCAAAAGATCGATTAAGATTCCTAGTGGTTAACTATTTAGTTTTTAGTCGCTGAACGCTTAGTACTACTTGTTCTACCTACGGATGATGATTAAAACGTTTCGGGTTAGTGTTTGATCGCGAATTCGATACCTAAATGTTGTCAAATCGTTCTGAAAACTCGTGGTAATCATCGCAGGCGGCGGACTGGAAAGAAGTTTGAGAAAAAAACTTTGTTTCTCCGAAGCTCGGTCAGAAGTGAAGTCAGCTCGAAACAACAGGGCCGACTCGTTTTATTATTAATCGTTTAGCTTTGTTTTTGAAACTGTATCGACATTCGCACCCTAATTAAAATGTTCGAATTGCATTCGGTCTCGGTCTCGGTGGCTCTCGATTGGTATCAATTTTGTTTAATGAGTTATTTCGCTCGTGGAGCGGCGGTAATGGCGACAGAGGCCGGTCATCGCGATCTGCCTTCATAAAGTACGCCTCTTTACGGCTTCTCATTAACAAATACTTTAAAAATGATATCAATTCGCGTTGAAGACCTCATTTGTAAGCAAATACGAGCTAATTCCGAATTCTTGGACAGTTAATTTTACAATTGAATTAAATAGTTGTTTTGGTCGTGGCGGTGACCGCTCCGTGATCTTCGCACCTACTCGTAGTGATTAAAGGATTAGTTTTAGATTGACCAGGATATAGGCAGCTGATAATTCAACATCTGCTGGCAATAAAGCCGATTGACTATGGGCGTTTTTTGTCGGAGTTAATCGCGTTTATGACGAAAAGTCTAAATATGTAACTACGTGTGCGTGCAGTTAAATGGTAAACGATATATTTTCACAGTTTGATCGGATTGGCCACGCGTCGGGTCGAGCTCGGATCGGATCGCGAGTGGTGCGTCGCGCGGAGGAATGTGATGGACATCCTTCACCGGTTGTCAACAACTAACTACCGAGCCGAGAATGTGTTGTGATCTCATACGACTAGTTGTAATCATTAGCTTCATTCCCAGTTTTTTTTTTTAAATTCTGTCCCTGAATTTGAGCCTTGTGGCAAAGAATGTAGAGATCTATCATTCTGTGCACGCCCTCCACCGTTTTTAGGGTTCTGTACCCAAAGGGTGAAACGGGACCCTATTACTAAGACTCCGGTGTCCGTCCGTCTGTCTAGCTGTCCGACTGTCACCAGGCTGTATCTCATGAACCGTGATAGTTAGACAGTTAAAATTTTCACAGATGATGTATTTCTGTTGCCGATATAATAACAAATACAAAAAAAAACAGAATAAAATAAATATTTAAGAGGGCCCCCATACAACAGACGATTTTTTTGCCGTTTTTATAGATAATGTTACGGAACCCTTCGTACGCGAGTCCGACTCGCACTTGGCCGGTTTTATTTGTAGTATTTTGTATGCGTATATAGTGTGGTGGAGGGGCGTGCACATTTAGAATGAAATATCTCTACCTAGGACCCCTGGGGTACCTAACTACCTACCTCGATGATGTCTTCAATGTCTGGTCTACCATAAAAACGTATTTGTAACCTCCAACAAAAGCTGTACGATATTTAGCAAGTTTTCATCCGAATCTATTTATATTCTTTCTCAATATTTTCGTTCGTCTTTCATTGCATTCTGGAACAGGGTCTGCGCCTACATTTGCGACCTGAATAGGTCTTCAAAGTCTCGTAACGACGTTTTCTGATGGATCATCTGAGAAGTGTCGTCCATACCGTCCTATTCATAGTTTGAGTTAGCTGTAGTGTCGGCTAGTCTCGGATGCACCTAGTCCGACTAAATGTCAGTCGGTGAGCGTCGCCGCATTTACTCGCCCCGAAATAGACGCGCGTTCAACAACCCTTGCGCATTCGTCATCTGCCTCCCGACTCGGCACCTGACCTTTACATCGCCGCCTGTGCTCCACATAAACACATGCGACACGAAACAAACTCTTCGATAGAACGCAAACACCACGAAACACTCGTCTCCATTTTTTTGGGCTCTATCTCGGAGAGAATCATTCGTCGATGGACTCTATCATTCCTCAGTAATTTCGTCCTGTCAAATCAAATTCAAAATTAATTGAGCGTTCGTTTCAACCGAAACCCGACCTCGGTATCACTGCAATTTTGGTCCAGTCATAATGACGGTGCAGCAAAAACTGACACCTCTCCGACGAAAGAAAATAACAATCGATTATTTAATATCGTCTGGGAGCATACCGCTCGTTTCGGTATATGAAATCGAGAACCCGCAATACAAGAAGGATAGCTCGTCCCGACAATGTCAAAGGTCCCATAATACAAATGTGAAAAGACACTGAACCCTAGTTGTGAAACTTTCAGTTCAATGTTTGTAAACAATTCGGGCTTACGTTTACGCGTTTTTTCTTCGCCGCGATTTCGTACAGCTGCTCTTTTATTGCGCAATCTCGCGGGTTTATTACTCCGGCACCTACTTTACAGAATTTAGGGCGGCTCGTGAATGTCACTACAGTTTGAGATTTCCGATGTTTAAATGAAAGAATTCGGTCTCATCTGAAGGGATAGCCCAGCCCGCCTCTGCGTCACGCGTACTACATTTGGCCGTCGACATTTGTTTCTTAGCTGTTATTTCTAGAGCCGTCGCCTGCCAACTTTGGATTGGCTAAAGGGCTCATCTGCATTCAGAATAGTTATTTGCGAAGCTTAATAACTACATTCTCCATTCAGCTCCTGAGGGGCAGATCGGGACGAGTCATCAGACGTCAAATGCTTAACTGCAAATTAGATTACCTTTTGCGACTGATTATTTTTAGGAAAATTTTAAATACAGTTTTGAAATTCGGTATATGTGTACCTTTTGTAGATGTATTTATATATTTGTGTAGTCGGTGGGAACGATAATGAAGTTTTGAAGCTCGGGTTTCAGTGGCACGTCGTAAAGGCGCGAGGAGCGGCATCTTTCATAACAGGTTGTGCAAATTTGAAGGAAAATCCGAGGTTTCTTGTCACTGTAACTTTATTTTAACTTTATTGGTATTGTTAAAGCCGAGTTTATCCTGCTAACGCTGACCTTTGAAGTCGCTGTAACACAATATGTTTGATAACGTCTAGGTACTCTACAGTCTACGTTTTGTACTAACCGAACACGTGGTTAGATGAATTCTAAAACAAGTTTAAGTTTATTTATTTTGGACCCCTGATAAAAGTTCTGATAATCGTCAAACGGCTGCACCGATTTTTATAAATCATAGCTAAACTCTGAATTAAGTCACCTCACACAAAAATACTAAATCAAAATTGGTTCAGCCTTTTGGAAGCTACGATAACACAGACAGATATATACACACGTTGAACTTACTACACCCCTCTATAAAGAGTAACTATGGCAAAAAAAAAACGAGACTCCTGTAAACTTCATAATTTTTCATTTTCCTCGCCTTCCTTTTCAACCTATCATCAAAATCTTGGATGTGTCGCGGGAGGTTTTTTATTCTCATTGAAGTTTTGGCTCTAGACATGTCGTCTATTTACCCATGTATCACATACGATAGATTTTTCGAGTAGTTAATTATTTCGAGTTTTAAAAGAAATGCCGCCTCAATGTCTCGAAAAAACTCTACGTCCTATCTGCCAAGTTCGGTTCATTTGGGGTAGTTACCGAAATTCAAATGACAAATATGTATAGGTATATCTCACATTTTTTGACACGCTTTTATTAGCTCGGCATGTGTGTACGTATGTATGTATGAATCTTTGAACTAGATTTTTAACCGACTTCCAAAAAGGAGGAGGTTCTCAATTAGTTTTTTTTCCTTCTTTTTTTCCAATAGACAATAGACAATTTTGATGATTATTTTTTATTTGAAAGCTGGTGCTTCCCGTGTGGTCACATTTCTGACATTTTTATGAAGTCTGTTTTTTATGTGGATAATTATTTAACTGGGAGAATTATTTGTTAAAATCGATTTGTTATAACGATGCCATTAGCGCCACTTTTCCTTTTCGATATTGGTTGACAAAAGCTTTTGTAGTCGGGTGCAAGTGCAGACACACAAACACACTCCTTTGTTACCGTATAATATTTGCAATGTGACCTCTCGGTTTCGGATTTACTGACTGTGTAAATATTGGCACGGCCTGGTTTCTTTTTGACAAACAATCATTTTGCAAAAAGTGAAAATATACGGACAGTTATTATTACCTGTGACCTTAGTACGAGAACTTGCGAAAAAGTTTACAAAATGTGTGAAAAAATTAGTTTCCTTTTACGTCCGATAGAGGCGTTGTTCAATTTTTCATACATTTTGTCATCGTTTACGTAACGATAACTTTTTCGCAAGTGCTCGTAGTAACGCCGCTGTATAATTGAGAAGTGCATTTCCCAGTAGTTGCCATAACCGTTTTTTTATCTGTATTGTCTACTGCTGAGCAATAAGCTTCAATTCCTTCCACTGGTAAAAAAAACATTACAAATAAAAACGTAGGTATTCTGATTAAACTTCAATAAATGAAGCTGGGATCTAACAAGACAGCAAATACATTTTCGGATTAAAGCATATCTAATACATAACTATTGATTTAATACATAATATAACACTTTTTTTAAATAATGCAGTATAGCTTAAATGACGGACGGTATAGCTTCATAAATGACTGAGTTCTGAGGAACAAAGATAAAAAAATAATATAATTGAAGACTTTTAACTTCTAAAAAGGCCTTTTTTGAAGTTGGATGAAAATATCATCAGAATATTCTAAACTAAAGCTTTTTGCTGAAAATGGTGTTTAAACTCCAGGCATCTGGTTGACAATGCCCCGGGTATTGTAGGTGTATATAGGCAGCGGTGACCTGACCACTTGCCATCAGGTAGCCCGTAGCTTGTTTGCCACTTATTCTATAAAAAAAATATATGATATTTTCATAAACATAGAACAATATCCTTAATACATACCTACATAATGTCCGGACCGGACATTACGTAGGTACCGGACCGGACCGGACTTAACTTCCAACATTCCAGAACATTCTGTGGAGTTCCCTACGGGCCATGTAAGGCTCGCTGCGATGCCTTGGTTAAGGGACCTACCACCAAACAGCATTCTTATTTCCAAGTTTTTAATTAACCTATTTTTGCTCTATTGTACAGACCATTAAGCATTTTCGTTTCATATTTCACTGAAGAATTTTAGCCCATTTTAAACTTAACAAATATTTGGTTTCAATTGCCCATTTACAACAGGCATTTATCTACATTATAAACACGTATCACCAAATTCGCGTAATGTTTCCTGGGATTTTTATCTATATAAATTTAGATTTTACTAAAGGGGAGAGCCCCTTCATAAAAAAACTCGCTGTTAACGGCACTTGTTCCAAACACCTTGCGCAGTCCTTTGCTCGTATACGACATTTTTAATTTAAATAGTTTAAATTAGTAATTAGATTTATGGGAGTGGCATAGTCGAATATCGATAAAACTTTATAAAAATAAGAAAAGAAAAAAAACACGTCTATTCTATCTAGAAATTACTCACTAATTTCTAGGAACTGTGTGTCAAATGAGAACTATTCCAAAGAGCAGGAATTCTTATTAAACTACATAGAAGCTATTTCGGGTTTAATTCAATTGCCTATTGTGTTCACGATTTGATTCAGTCTCAAATCTGTTGAGTAGTAGAATTGTAACATAATCCATTCGCTGTATATTTTAATAATAAACACACTTTATGACTGCTTTCCACTAAATGCTTTAATATAAAACTTAGGTTTTCCATTCTAAGTTAACACTGCGTCATTTGTATATAAAGTTTTGTAAAATTAGGGAGTAAGTCATATACTTGCTCCTATATTTTAATTATATTTCAATTTACGTCATTTTTGCTAAGAATCCTGGGATCACGTTGGTACCCATCAGATATCTCATATCATTATCATTCAATTTTTCTTGGGTAATAGAGCTGCGTTCATTAAATGATAGAATCCATTCCTTAATATAATATCCAGCAGTTTCTCGCGGGATATAAATGGTGGAAAGACATTTTGTCCACGGTCCGTGCCTGCTGCTTTTCTTACCCAGAATTTCACTCACGAGGGAATAACTGATATGATGGTCTCTTCACAGGTCTCTTGCCTAAATGTGACTCAATCTAAACATATCCGTTTCGTCTATCGCTCCATTCTCAGTGCTGCACCGGCCTAGCATAATCGCAAGTCGTCGGTTACTCGACGCTCGCAGGGTCATTACCGAATAGCGAGCTCAAGGCCAGATCCTATCGTTTAGTTTAACCAAATATACTATGTACAGTACGTCTTACACCTGGACACGCTTTGTCGTATTCAATGGCCATGTGCGTTTCCAGGCGGTTCTAAAGCTTTTTATTGTCGTAAGGTTCGTTATGTCCCGAAAGTAGGCTATCTGAAGCCAGACAAAAGAGCTTGGTAAAGGAATGCCAGACAATCAGATTCTGGAGACGTACAGGCAGGTGAGGTTGTTATTGAGATTCAAATCAAACTTGAATTTGGCTTACTCTTTTGTGAGGTGTTACTTACTTATTTTGTCTGTTTTGGGACGTTTCTTTATTATTTGTCACATCTGCGATTGGTTAAAGGACACATTTGTTTGACGAGGTTGAATTAAATTGTACGCACCTTTCAATCAACTGTTAAAAGATTTGAGAACCAATTTTATAATCGCTAAATGCTTTTGATGGCGATTTAAGGAAGTTTTGTTTCCTTGCTCTTATACGGTTTTATCGTGAAGCATCATTATCGTAAAGTTTGTCAACTGTAATCTGGATATAAATAAATAATTCCGAATTACCATTATTCATTATTGCTCCGACATTCACCTTTGCCAATCCTCAAATGTATTCGATGACATATCAAAAAAGACTTACGCAACCGAGCTGGCCTCTAAGTTAGTAGGTATCTAGCCGGAAACAGAACGGCAATGAGGGAGGTCGAAGGCACCAGCTATCAGCATCTGAGTAACGTCTATCGTGCTCTGTTAAAATACCTAAAACAACTTTTGATATTTCGCCGGCAGACCAATAAAGCGAACGTGATGTTAGCTACATGTTTTTGGGGTACCGTCGAAATATCACGACGGCTTCGTATGCACAATTTCCTAAATATTTCCCATTAAATCTAGCCTGGTGGTAGTTTTTCCTGCTGACCTCCAAACTTCAACACAAAGATGTCATCCAATGATAATATGGTTCACTTGCTGCGCAAGTGCGCACCATACAAAAAATTTACGGCGAAATTATTCATGCCTGATTCTCTAATCTCCAGACAAAATCTCCGTGTATTCGGGTCTATGAAAGTATAGAACCCTTAAGAGGAACATATTCCAGGAAATGCTTAGCCCATAGCAATCTCGTCATTTCTGCACATTGATTTTCTAATACCTCTTCTGTCCAGTATTTTTTCCAAATTGCGTCGGGCTTCGTTTTGTATATTTCGGCTTTTCATCCTTCATACACACAGCAGCAAGGTGACAGCTCTCGCTGACAAATTAGCGAGTATTTAAACATCCAAAGCCTGTTAATAAAGTTCATGCTTGCTATAGGTAAGGTGTAAGGTCTATGTCAGTGCACCGGCCGAGTTGATTAACCGATAGCGCTTATCGCTAGAACGTAAATCTTCCTGCAATACCGAACGTATGTTGCACAACATGCCACTTACAAAACTTACACGTTTGAAACATCCGTCTTGGATGAGATTTTGAGAAATAATTCATGTGGGAATGGACACGACTTAAATGTATGTGATATAATCATCAAGATTATTCATTCAAGGTCAGTCACAAAAATGTAATGGAAAATGTGGCTCCTTTTAAATCTGACGACGACGACGTGGTGAAGAGGGAATTATTTAAAAGAAAATAATAAAAAAACGCGTCATCTAACAACGTCACGAGTTAATGACCAGGAAAGCATGAAGAATGACTTGATTATCCCCTGGCCGCTAGGTACAATAGCTGCGCAGTACCAGGCAGCTATGAGCGATGAGGAGCATACTAAACTAACGCGCGAGTTCAGTGATTAGGGACGTTTACCGTGAGAGCTGGACCCGTGCCAACCGGGCCAGTGCGTTCACCCAGCCACCAACGTAAGATAATTGCCCACGATGTTTTTATTTCTACTACGGTGGGATATCCCGAATATTTTATAATCCATTGATATTGCATGTGATGGCGTGACGAGATTCTTAGTCGTGTTATGACGATTAATGTCTGGAACAGTATTGTCCGTTATCGATATTGCTTGCATCGAACAAACAATTCGTATCTTTGTCACCACGTGCTTTGCTCCACGTTTTTAAACCCCATATGATAGGTTCGACGCACGTCACCTGATTTGAATATATTTGTGGTAGTTAGGTAAAGTCGTGCGTTACACTAACATGGCATGACATGACTACGAGTTTCCGTCGACGTAACATCCAAACTTAGCTAACCAGTTTCTTTATTTTATGACAAATGTTATAAAAATGTTTTTATCTCGACAATTATCTTGCAAAGTCGGTTCGATGCACTTTAAACGTTCCTGGCGGTCAATTTCCTAGTGTCAAAACAATTTGTATTTAAATATAAGTATGTACCTAGTTTAGAATACCTACGTGAGTTAGGTAAAATATGCAAAGTCTATTGGCTCGCTTCCTGTTTCTTTGTTTGAAGAACGCTCCGTATATGGATGGTATATGAATGGGTAAAAAAAAACGTTATTTTTTCAATCATTCATAAAATTTCGACACATTATTAAGTCATTTACAATGTCAATACCAGTTAAACTTGTATAATTTAGATGTCTCTTGTGTCCACTACCTTAATGTCAATAAAACCAACCTGTTTTTCTGCTCTTTCTATAATATTTTGACAGCTCCAACGCAGTTCTTGATTCCCTAGATAATAATAATATCTCGTAAAAAAAACCTGTTTGCCAATAAATAGGCCTTGTTAAGATGAATCTAATGACCCAAAATCCATGTGTACTATCAATCCATGTTTGTGTTTTGTCGATTCAAAAAGTTCCGTTACCCACCTGCCACCTCCTTCATCAGACTATCTCAATTTTTCATCCTATACTAAACTAACCTAACTAACACTTGTTTATTAGCTGTGTTTCTTTGCCCTTTACTCTGTTTATATTATTAACAGTGAACGCTACGCAGGCCAACAATAAAATCAGAATTATCTCTTGTTATTGGTTCAAATTATTATTATAGTCATAAATCATTTAGAACGCATCTCCGTAACCCTGATCTTAGGTATAATATTGCTATTGTTTTACACACAATGCAATATTTATAATCTGTGGAAATTGAAAGTAATGAACGATATCTCACGACTACTCACGATCATCCTTGTAATACATTTATACTTTCGTTTATAATCATTTTATTGGCTCAGTTGATTAACTCCTGTCTCACGTCGATACCGGGGTCCGCCTTCCCGCTGTTAGGCCTCCACTTAGCACATCGTTAGGATCTTCCTTGTTTGTTGGCTCTGATAGATTAGACCGCTTATTTCTAAACATCAAGACACGTGGCTAGGGGAAGTGATGACCGGTAGCAAGGTTGTGATACAGCAGCGAGAGTGGTCGAAAAAAAAACGTTTTGTAAAATCGCTGGTCGAACCCTGGACCCGGATTGCACGTGCCTGAGGCTCATGGTACAGCTAGAGAGAGGCCTATACCCTGCAGTGCGATAAAAAAGGCTGCGCATGATAATATTGATGAAAAAAAAATATTGTCATAATTAACAGCAGGCATCAACAGCCTGTGATTATGCAGTTTGGGAACGTACGACGACAGCGAGCAGCCTTTTTGTACCATCAACGCAATCACGACCACTCTGCCAAGAGTGCACGACTAAGAAGAAGAAGAGAAGATTATGCAGACTCCTAAAGTACGCCACCATTCTACGTCCAGTTTCTGTCCTCCTAGCTTTGCACTCGTCATCACGTTTTCGTATTTATCTATTATCCCTTTAGTATATTATGTACTTTATTTGTGGAGCAAACGGCGCAAATACGCTATCCTCGGCGGTGGTTACATATGTGACCCGGTGTCGAGACATTGAGCCCTTGGGGACATTGCTCACCTCATTCTCAAAAATCTTTTAGAGCGCTCGTTCGATCAAGATGCTGGCGTGTTTCTGGCTCAACGCATGAGCATTTTCAGCGTGGTAATGCCGCTAACATTATAGGAAGGTTTGAGCATTTGGATGGATTTTAGACCTTAAACGTTTATATGGGCAGTCCATCTGTTTTTGTAATACAGACCGAATATATAGGTTTTTAGTATTCGTTTGTGTTTTATTTAGATAGATAACAAAGGCACTTGCCAGCAAAAAAAAATTATAAGATGTTTTCTAATTTTAAATTCTACTTTGCCTTAGTACCTACTACAATACTAATATTGCCTTAGTACTAATTTTATAATACCTACTAATTTTATTATTTGTTAACACTGTTGTTTATAAAAATCAAAATAAACTGTTACATATATCTCGTCATGATTGAATTTATAGTTTGATTTAAAAATAATCGTACCATAAGTGACCTATAAAAGCTGCAAAAAGTATCTGTCTGCTAGCTTTACGGCCGAGTAGCCCTCTTTATTTTGTAACAGAATACTTTTATAAAGTGATATAATCACAGAGCAGTAACACGATGTGACAGGACCACTCGCGAACTAAATAATCTGCGGGGAGTGTGCGCAGCTCAGCGAGACACAGTAAGACAAGACGCCTGACTGACACAACAAATGATCTAGTCATTTAAATATAGTAGTGGGTCTCATAACATTTCACAGTACATATTTTATTGGTACCAGAAAAATACATGTTAGATATTCTAAATAAAAAAATTACTAACTATAATTATAATTTTAAATTATTAATAAAGTAATTATAATAACAATATCGTACCTAATTTATAATAACAAATGCAATACGGGGGGATATTTTAATCGTAGAGACGTCAGGTATACTAGTGCGTAAAAAAATTACTTTTATTCAATAGCTCAAAACGTGTGCAAAATTGTGCCCTAAATATAAGCGTTTAAACGCACCTTATTGTTTCGTAATAACTTTTGCAAACGAAAGTTTCTATTTACGATTTCTGTACACATATTTCCCAAGAATTATTGATTGTCATTTGTTTAGCGTTACCCTCAAAGCTATTGTTGTAAAAGAGAAAGGCCTCCTAGTAACTCATAGGCTTAACTTAAATAACTTATACCTAATTTAATATTCGGCACACGCTCGGTTTGCCGCTCGCATGACAAACTCATTTGGTATTAAAGTTTCTAAGCGACACTTTGCAACTTAGACTTGGACTTTAAGTAATGAATGTTACTTCTATCATACCGTTTAGTCTGATTTTATACTTTTAAATGTAACAGGTTATTACTGAAATTAGCTTAAGACTTCAGATTCTAATGATGCTATTGATCTGAATCATAATTCACTTCATTTATTCGCAAATTCTAGGTTTACAAGCAGTGCTGCCACTTTAGTGCTTTCGGCATTAGATCTAGTGAATTTAGATGTTCAATTTTAATGCCATGTCAGTATTCAAATTATCAATATCAATTGCGGCATTGCCATTCAACGTGGTAATGCCGCCAGCATGCTGGGTACGCTGCCAGCTGATAGTGGGCTTGAGCATTTGGATTCTCTTTAGACCTTCAACGGTCTATGGACAGTCTAACTGTTTATTTAGTGTTAGTTTTAGCTAGTATTTTGTTAAGTTAATAAAGGCACTTGCCCCGTTAAAAAACATTCAAATTGCATTGTAGAAGTAATAACAGAAGAGATATACGAAGTTTTTAACGATTCTTTGTAAAAAAAATTATTTAGCTTTCTCAGAAAACTGTTAGCAAGGTTTAAAATGTTATCGTGGAATAATTATAATAAATACATGTACCGAAGTACATAAACCCGAAAAAAAAATTTTTTTTCAAGTTATAAAGCTGCCAACATGACCTACTGAACTAGCCACACTGCTCAAGATTGCCAATTTTTTGTCCACCCGACCTTGCCTCGACTTTTACCTACATCGACGATTGAATAAAACAACGATATAAGCCCAGTTATTAATATCAATTAATTTAGACATAATAATAACGTTATCTCGACACGGCTGTAAAAATAATTTGATGTTTCGCCGACTGGTCACTTCCAGCACTAATTTTGAAGTAACACTGCCAATCAAATAGTACCTCAATTATGTTCATGATCAACATCATAGTTATATTAGATCATCGATATTTGTATGAGAAATCAGTTCGCGAAGTATAAAACACATCGATTTCGATCTAAACGCACCATTTTGGTAACGTGGCTCAGCGTCAAAGCGGATTTAGTCCATTTCACAAACTACAATTGCAGGGCGCTGTTATTAAAATTTCAGACGTTGCTAGAGCATTTGTTTATACTCGTACAGGATTACGCAGAAAGGGTGTGCTAAATCGAAAGGGGTCCATGATACACTGAATGGAATGCACTGCCTAAATGGGTGTTCCCCGATAGTTACAATCTGGGTGTCTTCAAATCTCCAGTAGGCAAGCGTGTAAACCGCATCATCGTTTAACATCAGGCAAGTTGGTGTTTAAACGCAAGTTTTATTAAATAAGTATAAATTTAAAAAACGTACTTCAAAATGAGTAAATACGCAATTCGATTACTTGGATGACATTATTTTTTCAGTTATTTTGATTTAATAACCAAACTACTTAACCGATTTTGGTGAAATTTATATGGAACCACCTCTGAAGTAAGGCCTACCAAACAAAAAAAGAGTCATCAAATTTCATAATTGGCTGAGAAATCGGTGAACATACAAAAAAGCAGGGGATTAGAGCATAGAGCCTCCTTTTTTTTAAGTCCGTTATAAATTGTTGTCAATGATATCAAAACTTGTTGTCTATCTGTCTTCAAATATAGAACTAATTTCAGAAGTGTCTAAAATGTAAACACGAACTATTTTTATACGAACACATAAGATTTCCTTTGGGAATAGGGGATTCCTTTATGGAAGTAATTTTATTTGGGTTTCCTCAATAGTAGAGTTAAATAATCTTTGTTTGAAAAAAAAACTTATCAGTGTTTTTCTTTTTTCAGGTAAATATCTACAACTACGAATCATCACATCCGATACAAACCGATAAGTATTAAGTATATCCTCCGCAGACGGCGCACGTGAAGTTTTTTAACTCTTCCTCGTGCTTTTCTACACGCCCGCCCGACGATTTAGATGTCTTGTTTGCGGAGGCCCTTAAGCTCTTCAATTTTAATGTAGTGGTAGGACTCTTTTGCAGGGGTCCGCCTGGGGAAGTACCACACCTTTGCCAGTTATTCAACCGCCAAGCAGTAGTGTGCAAACACTACTGTGTTCCGGATCGAAGGGCAATGTTTCCAGCGAAATTACAGGGCCCACAGAGATTTGACATCTTATATCTCGGGGTGACGAGCGCAGTGCATTGCCATCCAGGATTTTGAACTGTTGAAGTTCAAAATTCTGAGTGGCGTTGAGCTGTTATGGGCAAGCGTGAAGAGCCATCAGGCGAGCGACTTCGCTCGTCTCGTCACCCAGTATCATAAAATAAAAAAATCCCACTGTTCTACTTTATCTCAACTTACGTAGTAAACTGCATGTTCAGTGCGACCTCTGAAGACTTGGTCAAATTAGGGAACTAAAAAGTTGCCATGGAAAGCTGCTATTTTGATTGCAAAATACTATGGCAGGGTTTCTTAAAGTGGGGTCCATGGACCCCTTTGGGTCCATAACGCGAATGCCAAGGGTCCACAGTCCCAAGGTTTATTCGTAGACATCGAATTTATTAGAAATCGTTTTAAATAAGTAAAACCAAAAATTAAGTAATTTACTAAAAAGCACTACGTTTTCTTATTCTAATACTCTTCGCAAGGGTCCGTAGTATTGCTGAAAATTTTAAAGTGGTCCGTGACTACAAAAAGTTTAAGAATCATTGTACTATGGTATCTCCCCTTGAACTTTATATTTAAGTTGATCTGTAGCTAAGGTATTGTACAATCGGTCACTAGGGTATTGATATTTCATAATATAGCGTTCGTGAAGTGACTACTAATTAGCAGAACTCTAAAGCATTGTGAAATACTGCTAGAGTCATCGACTAGTAATATCTAGTAGCTGCGCTCTGAGGTTCCTTATAAATTCATTCTGTCCGCCTGTCTGTCTGTCTGTACGGTGTCCGTCCGTTCTGTAATAAGAACAAAATAACATTCCCTACGTAGTATTTATCATTTTGTATTTTGTCAAAATGAATATCAATAGAATAATGTATTTCAAATAAATCACTATAACTATAAAACATCAAGTGCTCCAGTACCGTCATTAAATTACAATAAGTTCCAAAACAGACGCGTACAGTTTCCCTTTCGTCGGAAAGATATCTATCTCCGGCATTAAGAATGAAATGGCCTACTATCTTCTCTGTCGCGCCTACGTGTCATTCCCGCCACGTGTCACTCACAAGAGTATCAAGTCAGCTGCGTTGTAAACGAAATCAACACTTATCGTACTTAAAACAAGGCCCTAATTGATTCGTAGTAATTTACAACGGCAAAAAATCACTAACATCAAACTAAAACCGTTAAAATTTCAACCGAAACGTTAACCTTTAAGGTTTACATTAGTTTGAGATAAATCATCTGTTCCATTTTCAAAACCGGCCCGAACGAGAACGCGGTTTAAGCAATCTTGATCTTTCTGAAAATAACACCGTCTATTTTCACGTAGTATTGGTTGAACTTTTTACCGAAAATGAAGAAATAATTAATCATGAATAAACCATTGTTCGATGACAAATTACAGGGCAAAACAAACGTCGGCGGAGCGTTGAACGCGGTTGAACGCTGCCAATTTCAGTTCGATCCCCTTTCCCCGCGCGGCCGCCTCACACCCTGTGTCACCTACCTACTCGCTAAGAAACCTCCATTAATCATTTCTTTACGTATATCCCGCCACTACAGACTGTTTTAAAAAGGAATTTATTTTCATCTCGTTAAGGTCTCCTTTGCTCGCAGCAGGTTTGCGAATTACGTCTGTTTGCGTGAAGTGGTGCCAGCGCACCTCTTGGTCACCTCTGTACCCCTGGTATTATGTAAGCCGAGTGCAATGGCCGCACCGAAACACCGGGAAAGCTTTTCTTCCCCTACGTATTTTCTTAAGGAACCTTAATTTTAGACTTTATTGATGATAATTACGATTTGCAATTCGACGTATTTCAGTAGCTTGGTACTGCTTAGCGTAATTTGAAAATTAGGTTATGTTACATGTTTTTGAAAACTGATAAAAGTTTATGTCATTTTTGCTAACCTTTTCTAAAATAAGGTTAAATATTAATTCAACTGTTTTAATCTTGTATTTCTGTTCCTTTTCGCATACTTTTCAAAGCTTTATGACGTATTACTGTCTGCCAGTCTCCTGTATAGTATCCATTTGATAGAACCACGTAAGGGCGCTACAGTACTCTATCTATTTATATCTATGTATATATTTATACTGGCATCTATCTATTTAAAAAAACCCGCGATGCTCACGCACTTCCGATCACCCTTTGACGTGACCCAAATACCAACAATCCATATTTGAGGGTAATCTGCGTGGAATAGCTCCGGCAATTAGCCGGCGAATGTGGGTTAGATCGGCGGCATTGCACCGGTCGCAGACCTGCCGGGGTCGTTGACCGGTATCGATCGGGGGCGCGACGCAACCCCCACACCCCCAGTCCCCCTCCCTGTACCCCTGCCATCCCCCCTTGTCCCCCTACACGAGGAAACTCGCACCACCTCGCGCCGCTACCGCATGCGTCATTTTGGTCAACTTAAGATTCTGCAGTTGAAGAAACGAACATTGACCTACTTTTGAAGTTGACAATTTAGAAAAAATCGCGTTCGGAGTCCAGTTGACATTGTCGATTGTAATATAATTGATTTTTTTTGGAAAATTCTTTCGTTAATAATTTCTTAGTACTGAACCTTATTATAGAGTTGAAGAAAAGTGATTTGACCCAGTTTTTAATTACTATACTTTTTTGTAAAACTATGTTCAGTATAGTGAACTTTGTTGATCATAAATAATTATTATCTAATTCAGGTCATTTTTACGTGAGTAATTCCCGTGTAAAATAAATAAAATCTAATTCAGGATTCAAGAAAAGAACATTGATCCAGATTTAAAGTTGGCATAATTATTTATAAATCGAATTAATTCACCCCATTAGTTTCGTTTGACAGCTGACAGTTCACAATCAAGTTTTCCAATCGATACTTAATCGTCATCTCGTTAATTTCTTGGTTTTGTTAGTAAAACTAAACTAATCTATCAAGTCTAATATTGATTGCAAACATATTGTTTGCCAATTATAATTTAATCAGCGCCGTTCAAACATTCTCGTTTGTTCGACAAACTAAAATTGTTTGTCCGTTTCGCGCCAACTGTTGACTTTGGCGTCGAGTCTTTTCCATTCTTAAACCTAATATGATTGCTCTAACATTACCTGCGTGTCATTACATTATAGTATGTTAGAAGATTAACAAGGACAAATAGGAAATTGTTCAAAACCTTCGATAAAAGAGTTGATAACCATTAAACTCTGAACAGGTTTTCTTGATAGCTAAGAACCATCTTGATCAAGCCTAGTGACCCAGCGGTGGGTCACTAGGCTGATGATGATGCTGATCGCTTAACATACGAACAAAAACAAACTTTTGTCACGGGCCACAGTTATTTTTTTTAAATCAAAACAGGACTGCTGAGAAAAAAGTTATGCGCGGTCAACTGGTATAGTTTATGGTCATATCGTAACAATATAAAAAAAATGTATTATACTAGTCCTTGAAAATGGTATTTAGACGATATCATCATCATCAACATCATCACTATAATATAAAATGTCCATGTCACAATGTTAGTTACCGTACTCCTCCGAAACGGCTTTACCGATTTTTACCAAATTTTATATGCGTATTCAGTAGGTCTGAGAATCGGCTACTATCTATTTTCCATACCCCTTCACCGATTTTCATCACCACGCGGGTGAAACCGCGGGGCGCAGCTAGTAATTATATATTTTCTCCAATGATTGGAATGAATGATGAAGCGTTTCTTTAATTTCAATCGAAATTAGTGCAGCCGTTTTCTTGGCGAGTATTCTTTAAATGTCATGATAGATTTGTTCAGTTGACTGCGCTCGTAGATGCCATACATGTTGACTGAAAGATATAGTTCGCTGGCGTGCTGCCAACTAGATGACGAAACAGTGTTTTTGCTAAACCGCGTTGGCTAACATTTCCTATTCTACTGTCTTTATTGATCTTTCTACGAGAGATCTATGGTGACTCGTTTCGATGGCGTCTCAACGTCGAAATACTTATAACTTCAAACTACGAAATCTATCATAGAGTTTTCGTACACAGTTTTATAAACTTTTCATTGTTGTACATTGATATACAAACCTCATGGAAATTAGATCTTGTACAAAATTTATAAAAAAAAAAATGTCTTTACCTTAATTTATAATTGACCGAGCGAAGAGATGTCTCAGATTCGAATGGGACAAGTTGGCGTTTCTATGTATGTTTGTTTGTACATAATGTTTGACGAGAGCTTGCGAATCGTTGGTTGTATTTTCATGAAAATTTGTAGGCAAGTAGTTCATTCTAATAAATAAATAAATATCTGGGACATTATTACACACATCTGACCCCAAACTAAGCAAAGCTTGTAATATGGCTGCCAGAGACTGATAGAGAGAAACTCTTTATTGTGTACACCAGAAATAAAAATAACAAACAGATTGAAAACACTTACAAGCTAGTGCCACAAGTGGCGGCCTTATCGCTAAAAGCGATCTCTTCCAGGCAACCATTGGATAGGAAGAATTTACGTAACAGGATCGACTGATATACATACATAAATATTTTTAATACATACTTAAATGGATACAAACACCCAGACAGAACAAACACAAATGTTTGTCCTAGGTGGGAATCGAACCCACGCTCCCAAGCGCAGACAGAAAGCAGGTTCACTACCAACTAAGCTAACGGAGTTGTCAATACAATTTTTAATTTCCATATAGATCACAATTCAATAGTAATATTAACAAGAATACATTGTTTTCTTTAAACCCTTGATAAAAGACTTGATCATCTTCAAACGACTGAACAGTGGAGGCCCGTGTCCCAGCGTTGGGATCAGCGTGGGGTTGATCATGAAGATGAAGATAATGATCTTGTAAAAAATTAGTTAGTGTTGTTTCAAAAACTCTACAGAAGTAGACTTACCACAAATGCACATTGTGTTTTATTAAAATAAAAGTCCACTGAAACTGAAAACCTTCCCCTCCGTTACCACAGTAATCTCTCGAGATCGAATATAAACGTAAATATCTTTACAGTTTTTTGACGATCCTTATCGCTCGGCTTCGTTGCGGAGAAAAGGAGAAAAGGAGAAATATTGTGTATCTCGCGCCACGATGTACTCATAGCCAGAGGATCAAAATGATTGACTTCGTGAATTTCAGTATTACATTGCCTTTATTCATATTAAAAACCTAGAAAAAAGAGATCTGAATTTACGGTCTATAGAATATAATTTTATGACTAACTGCTTTTGTTTCTTCTACGATCAAGCAGTACACATCACTCACCCTGATTTGTGCATCGCCATTTTTTTTTTGTACGCTCTACGCGTACGAAGTTGCGGGTATCAGCTAGTTTTTTATATATAAAAAGAGTAGGTTTGGAACGAAAATACGTCCAGACTTTAGTGAGCTGAAAACACTTTTTACTCTACAATTAATCACAATAATAATATTTTTATGTAAATCGAAACCAGTTCGTTTAAAAACAGCAACGAATTGCTTTAACAAATAATATTGATCTACGAGTAAAAGGGTAAAACAGAAGGTACGTAGGTAAAAGTATCAAAATCGATTATCTAAAGTAAACATTGAGAGGATTCTGTGAAAGTAGGACGGAAAAGGGATTCCTTTACGTGCGAGGGAGACGACTACATTGTTCATTATTCAGAGAACACGCTTTCCTCTGTTTTCCCGCGCGGCATTATTTATTCCTCAGTATGCATTAATCTGTGGTCATGTACAGATTATACAGGAATTTTCGCCTAAAGTATGACCTACATTACGCGGGTCGCGTTTATGTTTTATTTTTAATCTGTCATTAATACGATGTGAAGAAAACCGAAAGATACTAACCGACACCCGACTACTTCTGAACTATCTTATCGACTACCGATAAGATAGTTCAGAATAGAACTTGAAGCTGGAAATGGTATATTCCACTTTTCCATCTCTACTTACTGGTGGGGCCACTTCTTTTTTTTTTGGTCCTGCTAGGATGGTAAAATGGGGGAAAACTACCTCTTCCAAAGTGGGAGGGAGGTTCCTATGTTAGTACCTTAACATGGTGGCGAGGTTTTTTTAATGACAGGTGGCAAATAAGCTAACGAGCCGCCGTATGGTAAGCGATCGCCGTCGCCTATGGATACCTGTAACACAAGGGGCATTACAGATACGTTACCGACCTTTAAAGACTCTATTAACAGCCATTTTGAAGAACCCTATGTTACAGTTACTCGGAAATACCGCAGGAGGGGTGCCCATTCCACAAATTTCAAGTGTGAGGCAAAAAAGATCGCGTAAAACGCACAGTGTGCTATTTCCACAGATCTATATGGATTAAATTTTGAAGGATTTGAAAATCTTTAAAATATAAAAATCATCCACTCAATCTCGTAGGTACTCTACGTAGTACGCCGTAAAATGAGTTGTAACACGTAGCGTGCCTACGCTGCATGTACAAACATTGTAAAAACAAACAGCTCTTTCAATGTTGAGTGTTACAGTCTTCTACCGTACCATTGGTCTAGTGTTCAAAATAAGTGACAAGCAAAGTGTGTGTATGGGTGTACGCCGTAATGGCTAAACGGATTTAGACAAAACTCAATGCAGAAATAGCCTGTAATAACGAAAATACTAGATTTTGGCGCGAATGAAATGAAAATTCTTAAGGTTCCTGATAGCGAATGAAACCGCAGAATACTGCTAGTCTATCATAAAACAGAAATGCCCCTCCCTTATTACACAACAAAATAATTTATATTACCAAATAAAATGGTAATATTGTTCATAAAACGGTTGTGACGTCACCGCGTAGGGGGGCACTGACCTGGATAGCTACGCCGTAGAGTGCAGTGAACGCTACGCCGTAGCCGCGTAGCGCCCTACTCAATGACATTTCCTAGAACCGCCCGCCCGATTGTTGGGCCCGAGTTCTGTGCCAGTTTTGATTTTTTTTCATATAAACTTATTTAGTAGTTTTAGGGCGGTAGTTTGCGTTTACTGGGTTTATAATTAGATTATTGTGAATAAACTTAAACATTAGATATTGATATATGACAAATTTTTAGAACTACTGAAGAGAGAGAGAGAGAGAGAGAGAGAGAGAGAGGCAACTTATATAGCCTCTTACATGCGGGCCTCTTTATGTTTACGTTACTTGTTATTTCTAGACACAATCATGATTCCAGTAGAATGGCAGGTGAAACCGCGGGACGCTGATGGGTAAACATTTTTTTTTAATAATAGGCTTGCGCTTGACTTCTACGTCCCTTGATGTTAAGCGATGATGCGGTCTACGATGAAGCACGCTCGCTTAGAAGAAACCGATTCGTCCTCAACTTGCAGATCTAGCTTATTTTATAAATTTTATCCTAGAAACGACACAACACTAAAAAAAAAGACATAATCGAAAATGAGACCTAAAGACATGATCGAAGTGAGATCTAATCAATATACTAATAGAAGTTAGATTTGAGTGATGGACTCTCATCTGCGCCGACCTCGATTGATGAATTAGTATTCGATCCCTCTCCGACGGGTTCCAGTAATTATTTAATCATTTGTAGTGCTATTTCATTAATTTATCATTACCTGCCTACTAATGTAGATTTGCTGGCGATGTCATAGGTACAGTGAGCTTTTAAGAGTTAGATCTGTGGACATCGCACAAAACGCACAGCGAGAATATGGAACTCTCTGCCAGTGCGTGTTCCCTAAAAAAATATCCAAAATGGATTTTCAAATCGAAAGTATTAGGTTGTGCTCCAACATAGTCCGCGTCTTTGCTTAACATCAGGCAAGTTGTGCACAAACGAAAGGAATCTGAATTTTATTTAACAGTAATTTTCATAGGTATGTATAGGTACGCGAACTTTTTATTGTTTACAAGAGAAATTAAATGCATAAGACAAAAACAAATTAATACTACTGCAATAAATAGTGGCCTTATCGTGATATCTTTCAGTCAACCTTAACGAACAACGAAACGCTAAACACAAAACCGTTCCTTATTGTTAAAGTTTTCGAAAACTACTCGTCCAATTTGGATGAAACTTAAGTTTATTTTAATTGTAAACATGCATTCCTATTATTATTTTTACCCCATAAATTATATTTGTTCTTCGCATTGAGCCCGATTTCTTGGTATTTACTTGTTTTCTAAGATGGACAGTTTCTTGTGTCCATCCTCATGATTTACTTTTCCTAGTTATATTTCATCAAGATCGGTTTAACATTTGGTCGTGAAAAGATTACACAAATATTACCTTACCTCTGTGTAGTCAAAGAGGCAAGCTTATTTATTCATGAGGGTTCAGTTTAATTTATCTTTAGTATTTTCACATAAAACAAAACTATAGCGTTCTCGACTGAATTGAAAAACTCTCTACCATTGTCGACACCAAGGCGCTGCAGTATATAGATACCTATATATAATACATCGGCTTGTAGCCAGTCTTAACATAAAGGCTGCGCTTGGCGTCGAGCCAACTCAAGATATTATCAATATTAACCACTCTGTGCCAACTTATCTGTACAGTTGTACGCGGAGCCAACATTGTATTTTCTAAACATAACCAAAAACTTCCTCATGTAGATAACATTTTAGTTTCCTTACTTGGCCAACTCTGCAGATAAGTTGGTCCATCTGTACAGTCCTATGCGTCTATGTGCCTATGCGCTTTGTGTAACAACTCTCTTAATTGTGCATGTAATTCGTAACTGTTCATATTTCACTGTTTTTTTTGTACATAGCGGGAATAACTTAACGTCTTTGTACAAAGATTTCAATAACGTTTCTTGTAAAGAAAGTTTTATTTCATGTACATAATAAGAGTTTCTTTTATTGTTTTTGAAATGTGGAACTTATTAATATAATTGTTGTTTGATGTTTGTTTATTCGTTGTTACAAAAAATCTGCCCGCCCCAGATCTAAGGACCCCAGATATGTTTCCAAAATTCTAGCTGCAACTATATCTAGCAAATTACCAACAAATTTTCGCAACGATTTTTTTAATTCTAATCACCAAAACATCCTAATTGATATTATAAATCATTCGTTCACCAACAGCATCGAAAACAACTCCCACAAATTATTCTGTTTATGAATATTAAAATCCCAAATAAAACCAATCTACAACATGATCGAAAAACGATTTTCCACGTTCTGATATTAGCACCAATTACTTTCATATCAAAAACTCGACGATCAGGAATAACGACCTTAAATTCTTAATATAACGGTTGAAATTGGGTTGCAATATCCCAGAAATACGGTGATCTTTAAATTGAAGGTAGTAAGGAAGTATATGGCTCAGCAAGGGGAGTAGCTCGGGTCGATGACATGTGATTCATGAAACTACCCTCTTTAGGTATAGGTTTTCCCGCAGTCGATACCTGTACCAAGGTGGTCTACGTCACATAATAGATAATACTTTCTACGTACAGCTGTTGGCTCTACGGAAGAGTTACTAATCTTGCCTTAATGACATTATAACACACAAAGACAGTGGTAATTCGCTTTAAGTAGTTTTGATTTTTTTTATCGTGTAGGGATACATATAGCGAGTCTAGAAACGAAAACAATCCTCACACATTTATTGAATTCATGAGGCGAATGTAGGTCGTCACAATAACGTCTCTCGAAAAGTCAAGATTCTGAAGTGGAGACGCCACTGTTTGCCGCAGTGGCGCCCAGAGCGGGACGGCGTGAGCTCTCTGCGAGGGTGAGGGGGATGCCAATAGGACACGTGCCCCTGAATTACTTATTGTTTACCAAATGTACGCTCTGCCAGGTGACACATAATTAACGGGTAGCGAGAGGACACCATTGCAAATAACTCTAAAGCCATCCGAGAGTCGTGAAAGCGACTGGCAACACGTGTGCCTCGCTCGGCGGCTTCACGCCGACTGACTGATCACTGATATTCCGTGCCGAGTTTCTGATGTAATACTCCGTCATAGATAACAAAGAAACTTCGCGCTCGTGGAAGGGGCGGGGGTTGAGGTGGCCGCGAGGACACATTGACGCCGCCAAAAACTCCACGGAGCACTCTCCGTTTACATAATGTAAATTTTTGACAATATTTTACAATGTCACGAACGCTATGAATTTATGTAGAGTACCTTACCGACCTTGAAATTTACAAGTCACGAGCGACGATAACGCTAACCGTGGCGCCCAACGTGGGGCTCGTTCAAAATTAATAACGTTACGTTCGTTTGTTCCAGGTTGCAAGATAAAGGCGCTGCGTGCGAAGACTAACACGTACATAAAGACGCCAGTGCGCGGCGAGGAGCCGGTGTTCGTGGTGACGGGCCGCAAGGAGGACGTGGCGCGCGCCAAGCGGGAGATCCTGTCAGCCGCCGAGCACTTCTCGCAGATCCGCGCCTCGCGTAAGTGCGGCGCCGCGCCACCGCCGCCAGCCGGGGCGCCCGGACACGTGACGGCGCAGGTGCGCGTGCCCTACCGCGTGGTGGGACTCGTGGTGGGCCCCAAGGGCGCTACCATCAAGCGCATCCAGCACACCACGCACACATACATCGTGACGCCGTCGCGCGAGCGCGAGCCTGTGTTCGAGGTGACCGGCCTCCCGGAGAGTGTGGAGGCGGCGCGCAAGGAGATAGAGGCGCACATCGCGTTGCGCACAGGCGCGGCGGGCGGCGCGGGCTCCGTAGGAAGTGGTGCGCCGCCCGAGGGCGAGCCGCTCGCGCAGCTGTACCGCGCCGGGCTCGCCTCGCTGCTGCGGCCCGAGCAGGAGGCCACCTTCTCGTCGGCGGGCTCGTGCTCCTCGGGCGGGTCGTCGGCGCGGCTCGGCGACCTGCTCGGCATCTGGTCGTCGACGGAGCGCGACGAGGGGCTCGGCGAGTCGCCGTCGTTCGAGTCGCCGTGCGGCGGGGGCGCGGCAGGCGTGTGGGCGTGGGGTCCGGCCCGGCCCTCACCGGCCGCGTCGCCGGCGCGCGCGTGCGCCGTGTGCGCCGAGCGCGGCGTGGCGGCAGCGCTGGTGCCGTGTGGCCACAACCTGTTCTGCATGGAGTGCGCGCAGCGGCTGGCGGGCGGCGCGGCGCCGTGCCCCGCGTGCTCAGCGCCTGCGCATCAGGCCATCCGCATCATCTCGTAAGCGGTGCCGCAGCGCGCCTCCTGCGCCACGCGCCACGTCTCCGGCGGCCGCGGGGACGGAGCCCGCCGTTTCGCACGTTCTCCTAGTAGGGATCTTTTTTACTGGAATCGTTAAAAAAATGTTAAAAAAACAAGTAAAAAATCGCGTAATCGAAACACTGGTGCCAAAAGACGGCGCCCGCCGCCACGGCCCGTCCGCCGCGCCGTACCTAACGTATTTAAGTCGGCAGAGTTGTTCACTATATATTTTCTTATTATGAACGTTTTTTATTAGGTGGTCGAGTGCGTGCTGCGCCTCGACGCCGCAGAGAGAGTCGAAATACGTTACGATAGAATTTCGAAAAAAAATGCAAAAATTTAAAAAAAGTTGTATAATTATTATTATTGAATAGCATAAATGAAAAATCGAAATTTATAATGCTTACCTAACGTAATAGCGTAAAGGATTAAGATGATTATTATAATATTAGCGTAAGCGAGGGACGGGCGGCCGGGGAGCGGGGGAAGGTCGGCCGAGTCTAGCTAGTTGAATGTAGTAAATGTGCGGGTAGTGAATGTTAGTGGAGGGTTGTTGTGTGGTTGTGCGGCGCGCCGTGCTGCCGCCGCGGTGTCGTGCCGGAGTGTCGGGCTCGGATCGGGACAGTAGTGTCGGAGTGTAGGTGTCGCGAGACTGCGCTAGAGTAGTGTCTAGAGAGCGAGCCGCCCCGTCGCTCCCCCGCGACCTATGCTCATATTATTTTTGACTATACGATTATTCGCTTAAATGATATTATAATACGTACATTATGATTACACACTATGATTATGATAATATTAATATAATGTTTGTTTTAAGTGTGTTTTAATGTTAGATTTTTATTGTAATGTTTTTATGAATGATTTTTATCTGTATTATTATTGATTATAATTTTATGTGTTGACATGTTTAGTTGTGATTACGCGCCCCGCCTGGGCCGAGGCTCCTCTATGTTCTAGTTCTAGATACCTACTACATGGAACTTATAAATTAACCTAATAAATAAATAAATAATAATAAATGACTCATTCATGATTATAACTATAGTAGTCTGTAGCACATTGACTAACCATTACATATATTGATACTTAAGTATTATTATTATACCTATTGAATAAATTTAAAAAAATGCATAATTATATTTCATAGGATCATTATTCTGTATAACTCTAGTTAAATATAACGTTATTATAAATGTAATGTATGATGATTGTATCGGAAGATGTTGTTGTTTCCTTTCACGGGGGGCTGGTTTTATGAATTAATATTTTTTTTATTTTTTTACCGTTATTACTTTTTGACTTACTTATGTAAAGATGCGATTATAAAGTATTGCCTATTAGATTATATTTTGAAAAATAATGATTGCGTAAAACTGGCCCTCGTCGCTCGTAGCTACATCTCGGATAATTTTATTTTCATAATAAAATGGTAGACACTTTAGGTTCAAATAAAGTTGTGAAAATTTGTGAAATTTTGTAGACTACATATCTTATTATAAATCTAATATAAACTATAACTTTCGATCTAAGAATTTTATTTCACACCCGTTTAACAATATAGGATATCTCAATACAAGAAAAACCAAAATCTGACTATACGATTTGGTCAACAAAACGTGGCACTTAAAGAGACGTGTACCTTGGAGTATTTCCACATGCTCCTACAGTGTCCTACTGGTAAGAGCACTGAACACAAATTATTTCCGGAACTGGGATGGGAACAGCAGTTCCCATCCCAGTTCCGGAAATAATTTTTCCCAATGACACAACCAAACGATGCCAGGTGTGTCATAGGGAACTGCTGTTCCCTTGAACACTACCTATATTTCTTGATGCTCCTACCGTGGTCTCATATCCAATAAGTACACTGAGGCACAGAATAAAAATTATATTTTTGACCCTATTCAGACTTTGTACACTTCGATTTACCAACAGAAAAAAAAGTTTTTTTCTCTTTTCTGTGGATTCACAAAAAAAATAGCTTTGCTACACTGTGGCTACATTAGAAATGTCAAAATCTGTTTTGACAAAAACAAAAAAAAAATTGGGACATAAAGACGTCATTTTAATTTGAGAAGCTAAGTAACTTTTATAAGTAGGCATGAAAACTTGCCGTCAGGCAGACGTCTTGCACGTCTCCACACTATGACAAAAAAATGACTATCTATTGTATTCTCTTTGATAGACTAATACATACATGTAGTTAAAGTGCGGCCCCTGAAAGAATGCGTCTGACAGTTGCCATAACATTGTCAAAACCTGAACGAAAACAGTAAATTCTAATCACTTTTACCAGCTTTTTGAACGTAATATTATGTAGCCATAATACAGTAAAATATGAAAAGAAAATGTTTTCATTCAGATTTTTATAATGTTATTGCGGCTACCACACGCATTCTCTCTGTGACCGGACTATATAAACACATATAGTTACTAAAATTGGGACCTGGCTCCATAGACGACGTGGATCGGAAGATAAATACATTCATTCCATATTTACTAGTAATAAAACCAAGCAACAGTACCACCACAACTTTTATTGTGTGAACTGGTAGTATGTGGAATGCGCTGCCTAAATGGGTGTTCCCCGATAGTTACAACCTGGGTGTTTTCGAGTCAACAGTGAATCGGTTTCTTCTAGGCAAGCGTGATCCATCGTAGGCCGCATCATTGCTTAACATCAGGCGAGTTGGCGGCCAAGCGCAAGCTTATTAAAAAAAACCACTAGGTTCGTAGCCGACCTCTGTGGCTTAATCGTAAAGGCAATAATATCGATTGCACGCCTTCTATATAGGATGTAAGTAGATCTGCCCAAAAATAATTGCAAAATAACCTTCAATAAGCCGGTAAGCTCAGCGTAGGACGTCCACCCGCAAGACGGGCAGACAACCTAAAAGAGATCGCAAGAAAAAGCTCGATGCAGGTTCGCTTCCAACTAGCCCTTTTGGAGAGCCCTATGTTCAGCAGGGGACGTCCTATGGCTGAAATTATGATGATGAATCTTCAATAGTAGAAAAATACTGTCACATTATTCTATATTTGGCAGCGTAAACAACCATCAGATGATTGTTGTTTACGTCTGTTGTCAATATACCTACCTAAACCCAAAAAAATATCAAGTCGATGTTGCACGATAACGCTGTATAACGCTAGGTCTGTACACGGCACAGGAGTCGTGGGTTCTAGCCACCACAGATTAAATAAGTGCATGGAATAAAACTTAACACAGCCAGAGCCTGCCATCTGCATCAACTGGATGCCCACGACTCTCACGATGTCGTCGGTCCATCTAGTATAGGAGACCTACCTACGCTGCGTCTTCCGGTTCGTGGTCACCACTCAAGAACCTCTATTCCCCATCGGTCTATTTTTTCCCCTTGTTGGAGTATACCGTTTGCGAAATATGATCCGTCAAAAAACCGTTGTACAGTTTTCAATCTTTTAAAGAAACTTGTTAAGAGTTTTTTGATACGTTAAAAATACCCCCGTATACAAAGTAAGTACATAAAGATACATCTTAAAATAAAAATGGCTTACAGGCTTGCCGTTTTCACGCGTTTCCAAGTTACGCCCTCGTACTCTATAAATCAAGCATACATACAAGTAAAGAGTCAGTACTAAAACCTTAACAAAATATTGTAACACTAGCTGCTCCCAGCGGTTACACCCCCCCCCCTCCCCCCTCCCTCCTTGAAGCAACCTCCTTGGTAGCAAGGGTTAGGGTAGGTACAATATTAAAACATAAAAACTGTTGATCCGATCGCTAACAAACTGCACAGCATCACATCCTCACTAGACAAATCTAAAGATTGCCTGAAAATTTCATCAAAATCGGTCTAGCCGTTTCGGAGTCCATAGGGAACATACATGCATACATACATACCATTGATTTAAGGAAATGTGGGAAGATGAGGGACGATCTCTTTGACATGGACCGCACAAATTAGGCCCACGGGCCTAGTCGACTTCTGTCACAATCGAACTGGCGCTTGTGATAGCACGTGAAATACTTGTTAAAATTTTGTTTGAACTGAGCCATATATAATGGGTACAATGTTTGGATGTCACGCGTCATCCCCCTTTTTGGAACAGTCATTGGTAAATACACACATCGTCTTTTATATATAGTATAGATATCTAAAAGAAAAAATTCTCACTTCAGTGGTATAGATAGATTACCTTAGCAACTATTATTTTTCTGCGGCGTGCACAGTGACCAACTTAGTTGTACAGTTGAATAAGGGAGCCACCATCGAATATTTTGAACTAAACTGAAAATCACATAAGAAATTATTTGTTCTATAATTTAAATAACTACAGATAAGTTGATATTCTAGGATGTGATTTGAGCTCTACGCCAGTGCTACGATATTCGTAGCACGTCGCTACGACTACGCTACGAACTATGTGTTGGAGCTCGAGTGAGATTGTACTTTATATTTCTACACCATTATGAGTAGGCTCTTTATAGATTACTCTCTGCCTTCTGCGCGCGTGGGTTCGATTCCCACCTAGGACAAACATTTGTGTGATGAACATTTGTGTCTGTTCTATGTCTGGGTGTTAATATCTATTTAAGTATGTATTTAAAAATTTATATGTATGTATTAGGCTTTAGGCTTATTAGGCTCTGGCAGCTATATTACAAGCTTTGCTTAGTTTGGGGTCAGATGACCATGTGTGCAATAATGTCCCAGATATTTATTTATTTATTTTTATCGTGTAGGGTTAGCGGATAGCCTTAGTGTTTAAGTTATGATGGTAACATCACGCGTTGTCTTTGACCAATGTGTGTCGCCAGTGATGTCATATGGTACTGAGACGTGTTCTTTAACTATTGGCCTTTTGGAAAAACTCAGAGTCACACAACGGGCAATGGAGAGAGCTATGCTCGGAATTTCTTTGCGCGATATAATCCGGAACTTGGATATTCGCTAAAGAACCAGAGTCACCGACATAGATATTAAAATTTACAAGTTGAAGTAGCAATGGGCAGGCCACATCGCTCGAAGAACCGATAACTGATGGGAAAGAAAAGTTCTTGAGTGGAGACTACGAATCGGAAGAGGCAGCGTAGGTAGGCCTCCCACAAGATGGACCGACGACATTGTGAGAGTCGCGGGCATCCAGTGGATGCAGATGGCAGGATGTCGTTCAGTGTGGAGTTAAATCGGGAGGCCTATGTTCCGCTGTGGACGTATGCTGGCTGGTGATGATAATGATGACGAAATATAGCTGCACCCCACGGTTTTGTCCGCGTTATATACCTCCTTGAAGCATCCTTGGTAGCGACAGCAATATCCTTTGACTTAAATGACAAATTTTTATGATGTTATGTGTCATTGTATATAAGATTCATGGTTGTATATATACTAAATCTAGAATTTGCAACTTGCAGATGGTCATCAGAGATCGGAACGCGGCAGTGATGGAGGCCCTGGGCCGGGAGGAGGCGATTGAAATGTAAAAATAGGGTTTGAAATGTTAAAAAAAGCGTTTAGAACTAAAGGATTGTGTGTATGCCTCGAGCATTCATGCTCACCATCGAAGGCACCTTCTTGCGGCGGCGTCGTGTGTCGGGTCGCTCTCTTCTCTCAGATATGGTTGAGGAGGGCGATGGCTGCCGCATGGATCATACTCGTGATCGGGTGCTGCTTGCGGGTCGCTGGTCTGCTCGCGGTATACACACAAACTAGTCATAACATAACTAAATTGCTTTAACCTTTCCTCTCCCTGTATTGTGTATAGCTAAAGTAAATTCGTTTAAGTTTACAAAATTGTAGTTACATAAGTATAACAATAGTCACGGACGCCGGTGTCAGTGGAGTGATATATTAATTTTAAAAAAATATACCGACTTCAATTCTTATTCTTGTTTTTCCAAAATCTGTTGATCCAATCGCAACTTCTACCAAACTTCACATCGCCTTTTATATATACATATAAAGATTACTTTGACATTTAAATAAAACATGGTACCAGTATAGATTTTATTAACATTAAACAAACATTTGTATGAGGTTTTTTATAATTGTAATTTGGTTTTTTTTTTTCTTTCTGGTAATTAACGTATTATCTCTTATGTTAAAGACTTCGAATACTATTTGTCTATCCAGGCCCAAGTTGGTATTGCAACGGGGCTTTTACACAACTTTTGTTTGCATTAGTGAAAACATATTTTTGGCTTTTGTGTAACTGTTTATCTCATATCTACTGTGTTAATTATCAGCTGTTTGTTTTCCATGTAAAATAAAATAAAACTGAAAAGCTTAATTTGACAGAAACAACTAAATTGTTAGTAAATTAACCAATACATGATGCAAACATCGATTATGGACCAGCATCCTTCGCCGGATGTAAGTAAAGTACCTTGTAACCCGACACCACGCGCTGACAAATTTATCTCTACCTCACAAACAACCCTTAATCGTTCACGACAACGTCAAAAATTCTTCATCAAGAGGTTCGTAGTAAGTTGGTTTAGTGTCACATCTGCTAGTCACAGTATATGCAATAGTGTGTATCAGTGTGATAGTTCGCCACTTGGTCACGATCACACGATTTCGTTATTTTTGTGCAGGATGTGATCTATTTTTGAGTACGCAGGTGTGATAGAGGATGTTGGTTGTTGACAATATACAAATAGCAGGGAAACAATAGTCGCCGGGAATCTACTTACTTGGGTTGAAATCCCACGCGTTGAAATTTCAGTCTATCACAGGGTTACGCATATAGACTGTTCTAAGCCGAAAGGAGGTCATTGTGCCATATAAAATTGTCATTGACACTACAAAATGTATGGAACAGCAGATAATTTTTGGCGATTTCTTATCGCGGATGGTCGTATAGTAAAAGTTGTTCATAATGATGAGTACAATGACCTTCTTTCGGCTTAATACAGTCTATATGTGTAACCCTGTATAGTCGGAACTCACGATACGAGCGATGGTGGTAAGCGGTAGTATGAGTAGCATGTGCGCTTAACAATCTGACGGCACCCCTCGGCCATTATCCATCACATTAATATTATAAATGTAAAAGTAACTATATAGTCAGTCAGTTTGTTGCTTTTTCACGGTTTAAAGGCTGGACCGAGTCTTGAAGGTTTGGCAAAGAGTGTAGTACAAGGAGACAGACGTAATATACTTAACTCCTCGGAAATATACGGATAACTGAAAAATCCCATGCAATTTTAGTAAATATTTAAAAGATAAATCTATACTGTTCACACCAAAAAAAAAAAAAAAAACTAACTACTAACAATATCTACTTTATTAACCCTATCTATTCATGTTATATTATTCTCGTGATAATATTGCATCATTATGGCTAACCTAATCTGGCTAAATTAATGTTAACCATACAGAAAACTGCGTAAGCGATAAGTTCAGCTTGACAATGTCCCCGGCTTATGTTGGGGGAAGTACAGGTGGAACAACAAAAAAAAAAAAATATATTACATACACAGGACAAAAAGACTTAAAACTGTGTAACCACAGGCGACCTTATCGCAATAAGCGATCTATTTCAGGCAACCCTGTAACATGTTTGTACTATGTATGTTTGTTTGTCGAGCAAACTACTGCGTACCAGCTTCTAAAATACACAGTAAACCAATGATCCGTCAAAATCAACCTAAAGCACCTTTACCAACAAAAACCCCCAACAAACAACTGGCAAAATAATTACTGTTATTATTATTAGCCCCGAGGTCGCTATTAACATAATTACAGTCCATTCGCTAAATTAATCAAATTATAACCAGAATCTCGAACTTTCTCGATTTGTGTACCGGACAGGGACTGATTTTTTATACAGTTAAACATAACAGATGCAATAGCGATGACTCTTCGTAAAAAATTTAGTAGGTGTCTAACTGAGGTGTCCTTTTTTCCTGGGATATACTATCTAGGTCTTTTCATGGTCAGAGTGAACAGGGCAAGGTTTTCTCACTTATATAGATGACCATAAGTCTTAAAATATTATATTAAAGTCGCATTTGGTAGAGCAAAACCAAGGTGTTTTCACACAGTCGGGCTTATTGTTATCATAGGGGTGTGTATATTTTGCGTACTGTATAAGTAGCGCTCCTTTAGGATGTAGTAGTAATGAAACTATCAGCCCTGGTACAAGTTCAATTTAATCAAAATATCCCACGAGGCCTGTCGACCGTCGTGCAACAAACGCTTGCGCGAGCTAATATTTCTAGTGGCGCCATCTAGTATCATTCGTGGGAACTAACGTAAGAACACAACGAAACTTACATATTACGTACGCAGTTCAGTTACGTAGTATCGCTTAAACAGGGTGAAAGTAACTTATTTAGTCCCGAGACGGGGATAATAAGTTAATAGTTCAAGTGACTAGATAAGTCTTTAACCCCGAGGTAAACGTTGTGCTTTTCCTTAAGAATATAAGGAAACTAAAAATAAAAACATGAACTGACACTGGCAAATACACGAGAAGTGTGGGACCATAATCCTCTGAAGAGAAAAAAAAAGTTGGAACATGGTTTAATACAAATGTGAAAATAGGACTAGTTTTTTTTTAAAATAATTTAAGTGTCTGTCAGTTGTCAACTGTCACTGTCAGTTGAAAATGATTCCCCTAGGGCTTCAATGTATTACTTTCAACCCGCTCCTCAGGCAACTTCAGACCTACTTTCCGAGTATGAGTAATGAAAAACTGATTTATTCCACTTTCCAAGATCGTCTCACTGATCCCTATCAGAGTAAATTAAAAATATACTGCCACTTAATATGAAGACCTTACTTTTTATAAAAAATAAAATAGGTAGGTACCTATTTCTTTCAATATTTGTATATTCACAGTTACAAATTTATGCACAAACTATGTAATAGAAATGAATGAATAGGTATATAGGTACTATATTTCTTAAGATGTGGTCAAACCAGACCTACCTACAGCAGAATTGCAAATAAATGAAATCGTCACACACATCCAGATCGAGCAAACTGTACACAAATTAATTAGATAAGTAGCCAAATATCAAGGGTTCGACGCGTCACGAGTTACACTCACCTGGGCCAGCCCAGCCTAGTGCGAGTTTAAAAAAAATTGTGTTTACCTATTCGATCGCGTTTGATGACGCTAGATGGCGCTGATCTAAAATCTTACAAATCTTAGTTACGAGTCTTTTCTTCGTGTTTTTTCTATCTCGCTCGCGCATTTCAACATTTTTGAAGATATAAATTGATTGAAAATGACGTTACAAATGTTCAGTAAAATTTTCAATTCGATTTAAATGAGTTTGTTTTTCTATTCAAATTTTAAGGAAGTAAATATGTTTAAATCAAAATAATAATAAAAACTGATCATTTGTAATATTCTACTATTATTTTTAATATTCTACTAGCTGCGCCCCGCGGCTTCGCCCTCGTGGTTATTGATGTGCCGCAACTGGAAAACAATATGAGATTGAAACATAAACAAAAAAATATCCGTCTACGTGTTATTCCAGAACCTAATTTATCTACATTCAAAATTTCATCAATTTCAGTTTAGTGATTACTAAGATACGTGGTAACAAATATTCACAGCACATATTTTTTTTCGTTTATTTATTATTAATAACATTATTATGCTTGCGTTCGACCGCCGACTCACCTGATGTTAAGTGATAATGCGGTCTACGATGGAGCACACTTACCTAGTAGAAACTGATTGACTCGAGATTTATAAATTTTGTAGGATATTCGTACTGCTTAAATTTTATTAGATGGAGCGAACGAATAGTCCACTGGCATCCGAGAGATAGCGCGCGGACGGCAGGACGGCCCAGAAGAAGATGGTGCGATGACATAGTCGAAGTGGCAGGTACAGCCTGGACTGGGCTAGCTAACGACCGCAGCACATGGCATTGCTTGGAGGAGGCCTTCTCCCAGATTTGGGTCCTGATTAAATATGTTTAAATAAGTACCTTTGTAAGATACATTTGTAACAGGGTAAATAAGGGCTATTTTATTTTATTTAGATTTTATTATTAGTATGTTTAATAAATGACTTTTTGTTAAAAAGTTATAAACCCACGGTCAAGACAACCTATCAACCCCATGTGAGTGAAGTCTGGTTCCCGCAGACCTGTGAGAACTAACCCTCCGACCATTGGTTAGTTGTTTGTCAGTTAACCGACCAGTCAGAGCAACAACCAGTAAATTATAGAAAACTGACACAATGCAGTGAACTAGCAGGTCAGGACCCTTACGCCCAACTCCGAATATTAGTTTGCAAAATCACGCGATCGCAAATCGTATTTCGATGCGTTAAGGTTCGCGTTCGCGTGATTTTGCAATCTGCACCTATTCGGGCCCGCGTTTAGAGTTGGGCGTAAGGCCCGGACTACAAGGCCCAGACTACTAAACGATCGATCTACAATAATATATCTCGATGCTTTCGTGTAATAAAAACATGTGTTTTTAAACCATGTTTTGTAAGAAACATAGCCGAAACACGGAGGTTTTTTTTAAACCACCATTAAACTTACCGCTATTTTTTGCATGTGAACTATAAGAAGCTACCTAGAAGAAGCTTGCAGCGACACTAATGAACTAAGGTTCATTAGTGTCGCTGCAAGCTTCTTCTAATGTGTGTGAAAAATGAGTAAGTGAGCCGTATTTACCGCGGAAAGCATAAGTGGCGCCCTCAAACATAACAGGTATTAGTAAAAGAATATTCGACTTATTCACGGCCTCGAGAATCTAATGAAGTATTTTTTAAACTATTATCTTTAGTAACATAAGTTATCACATACGTTTATACATACGAATAGTTAGAAAATTCAGTTTAGCTAAAAACGGCTGTTTATGGCGGTAGTCATTTTTTGTGTGAAAAATGGAGACATTTGAACACAATCAATCATTGATCTAAGGTAAATTAAGTTTCAAAAGAACATACAATTTTATTTTCCCATTACAATTTAAGTTTAAATTTAAATGCGGCTGTAGATGAGCCTCGTCACCTTAAAAATAATAATAAATAATTAATTAAAAACCATTGATAATTACAACATGAGTGCGGCTGTATATAGAGGCCTTGTCAATGTTATGTGCAGAGCTACATCGGTCTATCCAGAAATATCCAAAAGTAAAGCTCTTTTCTATTACCAGTATTCAAAGGGCCTCGTTGTCCTTGGAAACTCACGTGCTGACTTCCAACGGTTGCCGGGGAAACTAAACTGTCATTACGAGTATTGTATTGTACGGAGCTACGAGCTTTGTTGTTGTCGGCTTACAGACACGCTGAACGCTCGGGATTCGATGTAAGCAAGTATGTTTTTTGCACAGACATTTACAGACTGAACATGTTTTTTACAACTACATTCGCAAAAACAGTTATGTTTGCATCTCTCTCGATTACACAAAAATCATATATTCGTATCTCATTTTGTCGTAACGTTGCAACATAATAGAAAAAAATGAGCATGTGGTACGATGTTCCAAGTTGCCATTTTGGTAAGCATCAATATTCTGACAGAAGGCTGACAGCGAAAACCACGGCTTGCAAAAATTACCTAAAATAAAAGTTATTTTTACATATTTGGTTTAAAAGATATGAAAATACTATGGTGAAGTGCAGTGTCCTCATGTGTTTTAATTCATCTCATAAGATGCCACCCGGTATAACGTTTCACACGTAAGTTTCGTGTGTTATAATAGAGATTATTTTGAATTGCTATTTTTTCTTGTTATTTTTCATAAACTTTACAATTTGAAGGCTTGGGAAGGTTGTGTTTCTTTCAATTTCATATATGTACAAGTTTGGTGGGTGTAATAAAAGCTAATAAGTAGTTTTCTTTAAAAAAATATTGATTCGATCATTGTTTGGCGTTTGAGGTACTTAGACATTGTCCAGGGAACGTATTCAGTAGCCAAGAGAATGTAATACTCCTTTCAGTAGTATAATTAAAATAGTATAAGTTATTTTCTTTAAAAATTCATTGTATCGATCATTGTTTTACGTTTACGGTATTTAGACATTGTCCAGGGAATTTATTTCAGAATCAGAATTCGTATTTCAGAAGTATAATTAAAATAGATGATTCAGCTTGATGTGATTATGATGACATGAACCTTTTTCATTAATTACTAGCTGCTTTTCTTAAGTAATGTAAATAAAGTACCTACCTACCTATTGTGGTTCATGTCATATATATACGTAGTGATCTAGATAGTGTAATTAAAGGGTTATTTAGACATATGTCAAGTAAAAAACATTTTTATTACATTTTAGATTTTCCCAAGGATGAAGAGTTGAGAAACGCATGGTTGAAGAATTTGAATCTAGAAAATTGGCAGCCCTGTGCGACAAGTTTGTTGTGCTCAAAGCATTTAGAGGCACATTTGTTCGACCGGACTGGTTTCCGTACAATCCTTAGAGAGTACGAGGTGTAATGCTTATTGGAACAACAGTTTTCAATGAACAGTCGCTATCATTATCATGAATCTCAAGTTGTACTAACTACATTATGATAACTTGCATGTAATAATTTTCAGAGCGATAACATACCAAGTTAAAAGAAAGCCACAAAAAGAGGTGTTACTGGCAAAAATGTTCTGCGGGAGCTGCAGAATACCTCATTTCCATCAAATTCAGATCCTGCAACCACATGACACATCTGGTAAATTGTTTTATACAAAAATAAATGATTTGACTTGGTCTGGTGTGTTTGAATATTAATACCCAATGGGAACATCCATAAATTCCATCACATAAAGAGGAGGGGAGGAGGGGTCGACGAAGTGTGACTGACAAGGGGTAGGGAGGGGTCGTAAATTTTGTGACGTTACATTTCAGATACAATCTAATAGTATCTGTTAGCACTATTATAAAAGAATGTCCTTGAGTCCGGCCCGCGTTTTGCAAATGTTTGCGTGTAATGTATATGTAGTGTATTTTGCATCAATATTTTTGTGGCTTGTTGGTTCTGCTTGGTATTATATGTCTGTGGTTTTTTGTTAATATTTACCTATAAATATAATGTAAGTAGCTATTATAAGTACCTTAATTGACTTATAAGAGTGTTGCTGTGTGCTTATTAACTATTGCTCCAAAGGTAGTGGGATAGGTATTATCACAGAAAGACATTTCTTTTCTGTGGGTGTGAATACCATACAAAGTGATTTTCAGTTAGTTTTCAGGCGAAATGACGGTCAGCCGCGGACTTATTCGCGATAGAAAAAAAGTTAATCTTACAGGGTGGTAGCCAGTCAGCCGGGCACTATAAAGTGTCGCCTCCATGTTATGGCTTCCTCACGATGTTTTCCTTAACCGAACACAACTCAAGCTCATTGTTGCGATTTGAACTGGGATTTGAACCGGGGCAGTTGCTTACTGTATCGATATAAAGCTCAAAGCACAATCATGTGTGGAATGCCGCCGTTATCTTTGGGCCCTTTCTACTACTGGACAAGTAGGAATTCGGCCCACTACCTACATACATTGTGGATTGTACCAAAATGTTTTGATTCTCCATTTCGAATCTATACGGCCAAGGTTTAGAACAACCTGCCTAACCTTTGGCTTTCTTGTTTCCTGAGAGATATAATCTGGCCCTTTTCAAGGTCAGAGGGAATAGGTGTCTTCTAAATCTGCGTGCGTCATCTACGATCTTGCGAGTTGGGGATCAAAAGCGGCCTTATTCACGACAAAAAAGCGCCTACCACTGAGCCATCACTAAAATTACTTATAGTTATTTCACAGCAAATAGATTCAACAATGGAGAAAGGAGGACAGAGCGATGAAGACATCTGGCGAGCGGGAGGCTGCGGCGGCGCGTCCGGTCCGGAGCCCGACCGACCGACCGACCGGTCTGCCGCCGCCGCGCCGCCGGTCCGCTTCCGGCATCGTGTTACCGCGCTTTTGACGCATCCGTTCCCATGGTAATGCCCGCGAAAGGTTAAGCAGGTTGACTCGGTGGATTTTTATTAGGACCTATAGGTATGATTTATAGCAATAACCTTCTTTACGGACCAACAAAACACAAAACAGATGCGTGTGGTGTTTATAACTGAGCGCTTCCGTGTGTCTGATAACACGTTAAAATGTCAGTTAACTAACATTTAACACATCCCAGACAGACGACTTAAAAGAGACCGAAGGAAACGCTGGATGCAGGCCACTTCCTTCCCTTTTGAAGATCGATGTAATGCCTAAGTCCAGCAGTGGAGGTCCTATGGCTGAAATGACGATGAACACATCCCAGAGGTCTACAAGCGGCTTTAAAATCTCTGAATACAGAGCTGGCCACTCAGCCACTTTTTGTGCCATAGGTGGCAAACAAATAGACGAGCCACCTGATGGTAAACAGTTACCGTCGCCTATTGATACTTGAAACACCATATAGGCATCACAAATCGATGTTCGACTTTCTACTTAGCTATTGTACTTTTTTTAATTATAACAAAAAGTGACAATGTAAACAATATTTATAATAGATTTGGAGTTCGTGGTACTGGTACCTGTTACTGGGGAAGCCCAACCCTACTGATTCATAGGCTTTCCCACAGCCGTTTATACTCTTCAAGTAACAATTCAGTCGGTTCACTGCACCGTACAGAATGAAACAATTATGTACTTAATTTTAATCTTAGTTTATAATGATACATTTTTGTTGTTTTACGGGTAAATACTAGTCACAGAACTCTTTATTTATTTTTCCGTTTTTCCATATTACCTCTACTCCTCCGAAACGGCTTTACCGATTTTTACCAAATTTTATATGCGTATTCAGTAGGTCTGAGAATCGGCTACTATCTATTTTCCATACCCCTTCACCGATTTTCATCACCACGCGGGGCTCACCTATACATTTTGTACCTATTTAGCCTATTTAGTACCTAGCTGTAAGTTTTGCTTATGAATATAGGTAAAATAAATAAATAAAATTATCAATATAAAAAACCGATTTCAAAAAATGACAGAACTGGACGAAATAGACAGAGCAAATCAACGGAACGATGTGATTTTTGCATAGAGATGGCTGGAGAACCTGAGAGTGACAAAGGATAGTTTTTTTCCCGGAAAAATATACGATTCTTTAAGGATTGTCGGAGCAGGTTATACAATGGGAAGCAGCAAGTAAAAAAAAACAGGTTGCTACCGCTTCAGGTGAAAGTAGGTGAATCACGTACTTGTATTAATAAAATTAGAGCAGCGGAGTGCCGTAGTCCCGGGTAATTTACAAATCGCGTGCGTGGACTCCTAAAAGATGCCTCGTGCGAGCTGGTTTGTTTTTACTGGACGCCGTATCGACACTACTGGAATTTGGGAAATAATCATAGAAATACAATGGCATCAATTATGTTTTACAATTCACATAACTAAACTAATCAGACAGGACTAAAATTATCGCCGTCTCTTTTCATTTCAATACGTCAGAAAAGAATGACATCAATTTTACAGCTGTCAAATTTTAGTTTGTGGTATGGTACATCAGAATCGACGTCATTGGCGTCGGTTCTGCCACTCGGTAAACTTAGCTAAGATTGGTTATCTGACTAACATTATCTGAGTATCTTTTCATTTCAATATGTGTGATAAGGATGGCAACGATTTTAGAGCTGTCAAATTTATTTTAGTTTAGAGAATTATACATCTGATATACATCAGACCAACAAGACAGATATATCTTAGTACAATTGTCGTTCGTGTTCAAATGTCTCCATTTTTCATACTTTTTTTCTCTATTCCTCTAAAAATTGTAAGTACGGCTCACGCACAATATGCATCTTACAGCGACACCAATGAATGAACTAACTAATAGTCTACATGCAATAAAGGGCGACAAGATCGTCTGCAGGGTGAATTCGAATATAAGCCATCAAGCCTGATTTAGGCTAGATGTATTCGCATCCACCACTCCACCAGTCCGTATTTGGTTTTTTAAGCGTGTGTGGCATTCAAAACTGAGCGCTACCGTGTGTGGGATGAAATATTATACTGTAGGTCCCGCTTGTCCTAAAACAACAACCGGCTGACCATATTAAAGGCAAGTACAATTGCTCGTTACTTATCCAAGAGAATCAATATAAAAAAATATGATCTCTCCAAACAAATGACAGAATGATACATTGCAGCCTCCCAGCGACAAAAACATCGGTTTTCCACGCGGCTGCTAATGGGCCCTCGAGTTAACAAACAATCAGGTGCCCCGCCGATTTATTTAGCCAAAAGCCCCCACCCACCTCTTTTCACTTTATCCCTGTAGCTCCGTAGGCGACAATCTGTCTAGTCAGTTTTTTAGGGTCAACCCCCGTCTTCTATGTGTCTCTGAGAGATGTTTACGACAAGATATGCAGCAGTCTAGCCTTTGTATGAAAGAAAAAAATGTAAAACTAGTTGTGCAAGAAAATGCTGCATGTAATGAACTAGATGGTGCGAGTGCTCTCAAAAACCGCGCGGACGATTCATTCGTGTAATTTAGATATTATGTTGAATTTTTTGTCCTCGGGACACGAGTTATTTATTATAAAATAAATATTTTTGTAGCTTTTATTAGCTTGAAAGGTATATTATTAAACTTATATTTTTAATTGACACAAAATCTTATTTTTGTATAATTATTGGGTAATACAGCTACTTTTCTAGACGGATAGGTAGGATACATCCACAATGTTTTTTTACTACGTAGGATTTCTAAAACAAAAAATAATGTGTACTACAATGCCAATCAATAAATATCATACAATGCCATTGGCTTTCACTCATTGTGTTGTGTTTGTGTTTGCTATCGTTTACGTAACGATAACTTTTTCGCAAGTATGCTCGTACTAAGGCCACTGGTATTTTGTAGAATGGCAGTCAAGCTGTTTAATATCATAATTAATATATGCATTTAATCGGTACAGACGTACACTATAATAATACTTTACCTTCACTAGTGATAATGCAAGGAAAAGTATTACCTAATTAGAATTTTTATTTCAAATTAGGCAGATATCACGTCTCCTATAACTGCGCCCAAAAGGAGCATAACTGCAGCGGAATGAAGCTATAAATTGAAGAGGGTTGAGTTCATTAGGCCTGTGTACCATAACCAGTAAACTATATGCTATTTTTAACCGACTTCCAAAAGCAGGAGGTTCTCAATTCGACTTTTTGTTTTTTTTATGTTTGTTACCTCAGAACTTTCGACTGGGTGAACCGATTTTGATGATTAGTTTTTTTATTTGAAAGCTGGTGCTTCCCGTGTGGTTCCTTTTCAATTTGGTCCAGTTCTGACATTTTTATGAAGTAGGTTTTTTATATTATTAATTATTTAACCCAAAAAGTATGTGCAGGTGCGGTATAATCTAGTGTAATCACGTACACTGAGCTTATTTCAAGAGACTTAGGATCTTAGAACATTGCCAGCACTGGTCATGTTACGTCCCGTGCTCTACCGTCCAGCTAGGACGCTAGAGCACGTCTCTAACGCACGTTTTCAACATTAAAAAAAACACTTATTGAGGATAAAAAAAACGATGTTCATAATTTTTATAATATTACAATACAAATTATCGTTGGCGTCACACAGTCTTTGACTAGTTCGGGAGCCCCTGGGATCAATACTATAACCATAAATTATGCCCGAATAAATGATTTGTATTTGTATAAATCACACAAAATAATCTCCCCCGCCATCCTGTAAAATATCAAAAGCGATATTCTACAGGAACGGTGCAGTTTTACGGGGGAAATGTGTATAGCATATGTGTTAATTCAGGGTATGAGCTGCCCCTATGTGTTAATTCAGGGTATATGATGCCTAGATACCAAATTTATTCCAATTCCATTCAGCCGTTTCAGCGTGACGAAGTAACAAACATACTGAATCACACACTCACACACACTATACTTTCGCAATTATAATATTAGGTATAATTTAGTGATAGCGGGAAGTATGATGTCATTTATTTATGGATGGCTGTTTTTATTTATTACATGCTTTACAATATAATGTTAGATCGTGTTAGACTTTTTAACCCGGAAAATGTAACGGTTTCAGTTACACAGATTTATAGGGAAGGTCACAGAGAAGAGTTTTTTTCTGTGCGGTAGCTGTAAGTACATATCCTGAGCTACCCGCCGCCGCGACTATGGAGCACCAGCCTTAGTCTGCAGGTTCTGTCTAGGATAAATGAATCATAGGGCGATGTTCCCGATGACACACGCCGTTGGAAAGCCTTACTTTCCATGGAAATTAATAGTTCATTGGTCTATTTATAGCACTTACTCAGAATAATACCCCCATTGCACTTTGAAGCACTAAATATCGGATTGAATGTGCTAGCTACGCATACCATGCAATCCAATTAATGATTTAAATTATTGAGGATTTTGGCGTCGCGCGTCTTGTGCATTTACGAAGTATTGAAATATTTTAAAATTTTATCAGATATTGTCAAACAAGTCATAGTCGCAGTCAGTCAAGCAAAGTAAGTCACGGTCAAGTGAAGACGGTCAAATGAAAGTGGAGATTTTACGTGAGGCTTATATTTTTTTCACGTTAGTGCCAAAACTATGATTTGTTAAATATAAACAAGCGTGCTCCATCATAGACCACATCATCTCATAACATCAGGCGAGTTACCGGTTAAACGTGAGCCTATTTAATACGTATAAAAATATATAGTAAAAATAAAATAATTAAACCACTGACAAAAGTTTTTTATATAACAACTTAAAAAAAGAGTTTAGAATTGAAAAAAACTTAATATGGAATCTTTATCTATATAGGGAATGTATCAAGGAATGTATTTGTTTTTATTCTTTGCTCCTGAGATTATTTTGGCATCGCACTTCTTGTGCATTTGCCAGTGTTAAGTATTGAAATATTCCGATCCGTTCCTTTGTTTCTGCGTGAAAGAGGAACAAACAAACACATTTTCCCATTTATAATATTTAAATGATATCTACAAATCAAAATCCAATACGTTCAAACCACAGATCTGTATTTCAAACAGACCAATCAAATAAAGTGTTTCACCATGATGGCGGCCGTTAAACTTTTCAGTAGTGAACTACTCTGAATTATTATGTGGTATGTCCATTGGTATAGTTCAGGACCAAACTAGTGTCCAAACCAGTTTTAACGCTTGTTGTGGGGTTTGAGATAATACGTTTTATTTCTAAGTTTCGGGGAACCCCGAGGCCCTTTCATAAAATCCTTACTTAGCGGATCTCTATACCCCACAAAGAACCTGCTGAATTTCAGCTTCGTAGGTCAATACAAATTTACCGTTATAAGCTGTGGATGGAGCTCCCGATATTTCGACGGAATGCACCATGCTCACGGGAAGACTGAAGTATGCGGGTAGTTGGTCGAAAAGTTCGAAGTTAGGTGCAGACAAAACGATCTACCCTCTTGCTTAGTCTTTTGCTATATACGGTTATCACTGGAGCTTGAACTCTAATCTAAGTCCCAACAAAAAACATTTACTTAAATTTGCATTTGGACACCAACAAGCCTGATAGTAGCGACGGCGTGGTCGCAGATGGAACACATCGAACAAGAAAAACATTTTTTTGATCTCTATACGATGCTTGTGAACATTGTGCTATCACCAAGTCTTATAACTTCTCTATATTTTATCCAGCCTACAAGGAATGGGTCCAAATCACTCATCGATTACCCATCGCGACCATCCTCGATATTACTTAACGAACCGTTAAAACAAGATAAACGGACTCTTAACGGCGCCCGATATCCACATAACTCTATTTATTACCAAAGCCTTCTTTACCAATTTGCCAGTCATCAGCATCTTGTCAATACCATCACAACCCCAATATTTACTTTAAAACATATCACTGTAGAAATAGAGTGTAGTTTAGAATGTTTTATTGACGTTTTTGGGAATTCCCACCCTCTGTTTACGGAGCACCGTAATCCCACAGAGGGGTTCTTTTCCCGTCACGTAACTCGACATTACGTAATTTTATTCGGTTTAAAATTTGAATTTCCTTTACACGTGGATCCTGCGCTTACCTACCTGAGAGGGACAAGGTGGAAATACGGCAATGTTCTCCCCCCTCTTCGTGTCGTAGTAGCGTATGGACCTGTATATTCGTAGAAGCTTTATAATTTAGGAAGTAAAGTGTAATATAATCTCATTTGGTTGTTACAGAAAAATCCGATAGTATCGCATGAACATGAAGTTTGAGCTTCTGAACGATAATAGGAACAAAACAAACAATAGCGGCTCCCGGCACCGGCCGAGGCGAGGCCCCGACACGCCGCACACGCCGGCAAACACACACACAGACAACACATTCACAAGTTCCCAACGAAAATGGAGCGCGCTTACAGGCAATACTGACACAATCTACGCATACAATCAAACGCCCGGGGAAAATTACGCGGACATAGCTCGCGGCCAGTTTAGGTTGAGCTCCCACCTTATGCAGCGGTTAAAGTGATGTATCTCAGGTTGCAGGGCTGGGTATACTGGTAAGGTTGGGGTGAGGCAGCACACAGGCGCGCGGAGGTAGGTTTCCCGGGTGTCGGCCGTAGTACTAGAGACACATTGATCCACAACGTCTGGCAACATCGATTGTGCAGTTTCCTGCAACAGCCGTCGCCATGGCGACCACCCACCTCTCCCCGCCTGCGTATCTACTAACTTTTCTATTACAAAACATTTGATTTTTACGTAATGAAAGCTTTTAGCGCAATGCGCGAGTAACATTGAAGGACTTTCCAAAAGCTGTCTATAAAGCTTTAGTTAAAATGGAGATTTATCGAAGCTACGGTAAAGCATGGTTTATGAACTGCGACACAGTATTTTATGTGCTGCAGTGGAATGTTTCCGAACAACGCCCAGCTTTTCTTGCTTTTGGCGAATAGACGATCTAAAAATACCATTGCATTTTGGTCCTTCTGCCTGTGGAAATAAAATTCAAAAGATGATGTGTAATTCAAAGATATGGATACATACGTTAGGACTATTTTTATGGATTTACTTTTCCCTGTAATTTGAGTCGGTGTAAGTTTATACAATTGTGAATTAGACACACCCCTCTGAATGGAGGAATGCCGTACAACCTGTTAGTTACATCAAAAAAGCCAAATTTTTAGAAGGGTGCCAGCATTGAAAGAGGGAACTTCTAAAAGTAGTGCTACTACGATATTGGAAACCTTCAATGAACATTATCGACTTGTTATTGTGTAGTTGTCCCTCATCTTCTGAACACGTGTGTGTGACCTCTCGTATTTCTTACGTTGTGTATGTATTTTTAACTCACTGTACAAACTCTTATACCGACTTCCAAAAAGGAGGAGGTACTATGTTCGTCTGTATGTTTTTTTTTTGTGTATGTTCATCGATATTTTCGCCAATTGTGAACCGATTTAATATAATACTCGAGTTGATAATAGAATAACAGTTTATTTAAATATTCAAACAGAGTATCGAGGCTAACAATAACGTATAAAATGTTTTTCGGATTGAATTATCTCACGTCGATATCTAGTGGACGGTAAATATTGACTGTTTGTACTTCGCGGGTCTGTCAGTAGGGATACGATGGGCGATGGGAGATGATTCAGGCTTGCACAGACGAAACGCGTGTCAATAGCAGCACACGGGTCCGCGCGTTTGTTACACAAGGAACTGCACGAACCAATACATACCAGCATCGCAGTCTTTATGAACATAATGTTATTGATAAACATTTGTGTACAAAAAAAATTGTGTTTCTGCCTTTGCTCTAGTGCAGGGGTCTCCAAACTACGGCCCGCGGGCCAAATCCGGCCCGCCACTGCCATCAATCCGGCCCGCGACAGGAATTGAAACTCGCGGAACTGTCGGTGATTCAGCCCTGTGGATCTGATAAAATTAACAACTGATATTATGGTCTCAGAAATTCAGATAATTCCAAACATTTTCCACACAAGGACTGAAGACTGTAGCTGAAATAGATAGTACCTAGAACCGTACATAGTATCAGTACTCGACACTAGATGTAGTTACGTCTCACAATACACAATCAATAGTAATTGAAATGCAATAAAAGCCTATTTTTGCTTAGGTGGGCAGAAAAAATTAAATTGTTACGGCCCTTGCAACATACCGAAAAAAAAAATATGGCCCCAAGGCTTCAAAGTTTGGAGACCCCTGCTCTAGTGAAAAGAGTGAAAACACTGTGTTGCAAAGGCAGCATCTACCAAAGGTACAATTATATAGTTTACAAAAGTGTTGTTTACATTATTCAAAATTTATACAAATATCAATGTAGTAGTGCAAGGAAATGTAAAAAAAAATATTACAAAAAAAATTTAATTAATAAATATATGTAAAGAAAAAACGTATGATTCTTCCGTTATAGGACCTTGTTAAATAGTTTTTCAGTGTCTACATAGTCGAAGTTATACAGCCAATTGTAGAAAACTGTATAAAATACAGATCTGTCATAGGACTGCACGTCAGAAGTGAAAACTTAAGTAGTAATTCACCTATTCTACGAGAGATGGCGCTGTTTTAAAATACGCTGTACTTGGATTATGTTTTCTGTGACAGCGTGACGATGGCGCGAGTTCCATGATTTTTGTTCACCCAAAAAGTGCTCAATGTGCCTAAAGAAGCTTTCACTTCAAAAAAATCTCTTAACAACGACGAGAGAACATAAATTTTTCCCATAAATTTAGGGCAGTAAGCGTCGCAGCGGGCGCGCCACGGGAGCACTCGCTAATTTGCTGCGAGGACGCGGCTATTGAAAGGCTTTGCTTGTGCTTCAGCCGTGATGCCCTCAAGTCGAGTGGGCTCTGGTTCATTTGTGCTGTTCAATTGATAATTAATTTAGCAAGTTCAAAGATTTTGTGGGAGCGACGATCGAAGTACAGTGTGAGAGCGGCTTACACTTGTGAAGTTCATAATTCTGTGTAGCACTGAAACTGTCTTTTCATTCTAAAGTATGTGTTTGGCCGACAGCTCGCTTCATATCACTGAAAGCCACATCTATGGGCCAGATGATGTTAAACCAGGGGTAAACTTAGGGGTAACCCAGGGGTAATCAGGGTAAAGGGAGTTCTGAGATATTACACATTACACCGATAAATTACACATAAAAAAAAACAACCGAATAGAATACCCCTCTCCTTTTTTAGCCGGTAAACTAACCCCGACTGCAAATGAATAAAAACGTAGTAGGTATGTAAAGAAAAGACACCTCGCGCATCAAAATATGTCAAGCCGATTACCCTGTATACAACACGCCTAGCACGCCTTTGGATAAATCGTCTTTCCACCATTTTTATCCACGCTTAGATGCGACAAAGCTATAATATGGATATGTTTGTCTCTTTTTCGCTGGATAAAAACATTGCAAAGACAATTTGTCCACGGCCCGTTCACAGCGTTCTTTTAGTGCTTAGGGTAAGTACATTTATAGTACCTAATTGCAAAATTGCCATAACTCAATAGGCGAAAAAAAAGTGGGGAAACATATCTATGAATTGTTAACAAGTAAGGAAAAATACATGACATATAGTACTGAGACATGGTCCTTAACTGTTGGTCTTTTGGAAAAACTCCGAGTCACACAACGGGCAATGGAGAGAGCTATGCTCGGAGTTTGTTTTCGCGATAAAATTCGGAACATAGATATTCGCCAAAGAACCAGGGTCACCGACATAGCTATTAAAATCTGTAAGTTGAAGTGGCAATGGGCAGGCCACATCGCTCGAAGAACTGATAACCGATGGGGAAGAAAGGTTCTTGAGTGAAGACCGCGAACCAGAAGACGCAGCTTAGGTAGGCCTCCCACTAGATGGATCGATGACATTGTGAGAGTCGCGGGCATCCAGTGGATGCAGATGGCAGGATGTCGTTCAGTGTGGAGGTTAAAGGGGGAGGCCTATGTTCAGCAGTGGACGTCTTCTGGCTGATGATGATGATGATGAAGGAAAAATCAAAATTTGTAGTAGTCAATGTACGAGCCAAAATCTATACAAGCTATTATTATGATGATTTGCTTAGAATACAGTGCGAGGGATTAATTAAAATGCCAACGGACGTCCATTAGCCTCCCGAAACTGCCCCGCTGCTGCCGTTGCTACCTCCACCGTCACCGCCAACAGACACAGACACAAAACGACAAGGAAAACGCAGCGCTGCAGTCGAGATCTGTGCACCTGGAACCAACAGATATAAAATTTATTATGCAACAGTGACAAAAAAATTGCTAGTCTTTCGGGTTTTTTATCGGATACATTTTGGAGAGTGTGCATCAGATCTGCAGGATCTAATTCCCTCCTCCCCATTTTTCTATCGGACTGCCAGAGCGGGCACGAAAAATCGACACCGCTTTATGGTTGACATTTCGAAAACCCGTACGAAGCGCTTTGATTCGACTTTTATTGTGCGAACTGCTAGTCTGCGGAATGCGCTGCCTGAATGGGTATTCCGTGATAGTTACAGTCAGGGTGTCTTAAAATCAAGAGTGAATCGGTTTCTTCTAGGCAAGCGTGATCCATAGTAGAGGTAAGTTGGCGGCCAATCGCAAGCCTATTGTATAAGAATGATTAAAAAATACTGTAGTAGATTGTATAAAGAACGCATAAAACCAGACATTATTATCAGAGACGTTTAACAGCCTGAGATGATGGCGAGAACATTTATTAAAATCGAGGGTAAAATCGATTTTATTCACTATTTATACAATCGACTTTTCACTTTTATTGTGAGGTTATGATATTGAAACATGACAATGTTATTACAAGTAAAACTGAAATAGTTTTTATTGCACATTATTATTATTATTTGATGACGGCCTTATCACCATAAGTGATCTCTTCCAGGCAACCTTAGTATGGAGAGGACATACAGAAGAGTTAAGGGACGGGGTGTGATGTAATATTGGAATAACTGGTATATGAAGCATAGACATACATAATAATATACAAACATATATGTTTATATGTTTGTAAAATTTTACAAACTGAATTACTCCAAACAATTTTAAACAGCAAACATTTATGCACTATAACATAAAAGGCAGGTTTGGTCCACATACACCGGTAAAACATGCAGTTTTGTTTACCTGGGTGACAATATTCTTATACATGGGTTGTTTTAACGAGTCTCATACCAAGAGTTCTACCATCAACCTTTCCGCCTCCATCATGAGAATCTCGTCACCAAGTGTAGTGACCGCTCGAGTTAGGGTTTCTTTGGTTTGCTTAATGAAGCATCAGCGTGTATTTTGTAAATAAAATAAATATAATAATTGTCAAAATATTGATAGGCTCAAGTGCACCCCGACTGGTTTTGTCCAGTTGAACCTCGTACTTTTATTTCTTCTGTGGTTGAACCTAGCCACCAACGCGGCAACGTTCGTAATTAGTTTTTCCGAGCCTCTTCCGTCGTGAACAAAAGTGTACCGATTATGAAAAACAAACTTGCCACGACCGCAATTTTCAATAACATACAGAGCATTTATGCAAAGTCTGTTGTATTTTAACACAGCACAGCTGTTGCCCGCAACTTCGTACTCTTAGACTTTCGTATGTTTATTAACCCCTTTTTGCCCCCCTTAATTCGGGCCTTTCGTAAAAATCATTCATAGCGTAGCTCTACACCCTATAAGAAATCTACCTGCCAAATTATAGCTTCTTAGGTTAATAAGTTTTTGTAATTTGAAAAAAAGTATCCAAAGTAGAAAAATAGGGAATGTTTGATCTATCTCCCAGTGAAGTTTTACCTGATTTACTGTTTACCTGATAACTACCACGAATAACTTTGTACTATGTGATCAGATTTGAAACATAATATATTGCTCCTATTTATTTATAAGTTATGACATTGAAAAAAAGTTCCAATTAAAAATTTATGTCAGAAATCAGAAAAGTTTATTTACGTCGTATTCTTTATATAGGTATAAATGCTACAGCCCCAGTGCAAACAGTAAAATCAGATGCCTTTTGCTGCAAGACTTGATGAGATCCAATCCATGGATCTGGATTCATGGATGGCATTGGATCTCAGATCATTTGAAACAAGGGAGATATGGTGAGAGTAGCGTGGCGGTTGCGAAGTCATCCAGTTTAAATGAGTCTGGATGCCTTTAGCCTCCACCCGATTTTTTTAACCGACTTCAAAAAAGAAGGACGGACTATATTCCACTGTATATTTTTTTTATGTAGGTATGTTCACCGATTTCTCCGCGAAAAGTTAACCGATTTCAAAATTAAAATCTTTTATTCGGTAGCCATACTTCCAACTTTTTACATCTCTCCAAACCTGTTCACGAACGCATTGGAGGACGTTTTCAAGCTTTTGGACTGGAACGGATTGGGCATCAACATTAATGGCGAATACATCACCTTCGTTTTGTCGATGATATAGTTATCACGGCAGAGTCGCTGGAGGACCTCAATATAATGCTCAGCGACCTCAGTAGCCTTTCCCAACAGGTGGGTCTTAAAATGAACATGGATAAGACAAAAATCATGTACAATTTCCATGTTGTACCTGTACCGGTCAATGTTGGGAACGATACTCTCGAAGTTGTTGATCATTACACCTATCTTGGACAGATTGTTCAGTTAGGTAAGTCCAACATAGGCAAAGAGGTCGCCCGAAGAATTCAACTCGGATGGGCAGCGTTCGGGAAATTGCGTGAAATCTTCTCATTCAAGATACCACAGTGCCTAAAGACAAAGGTCTTTGACCAGTGTGTGTTGCCAGTGATGACATATGGTACTGAGGCGTGGTCCTTAACTGTTGGTCTTTTGGAAAAACTCGAGAGTCACAAAACGGGCAATGGAGAGAGCTATGCTCGGAGTTTCTTTGCGCGATAAAATTCGGAACATAGATATTCGCCAAAGAACCAGGGTCACCGACATAGCTATTAAAATCTGCAAGTTGAAGTGGCAATGGGCAGGCCACATCGCTCGAAGAACTGTTAACCGATGGGGAAGAAAGGTTCTTGAGTGGAGACCGCGAACCGGAAGACGCAGCGTAGGTAGGCCACCCACTAGATGGACCGACGACATTGTGAGAGTCGCGGGCATCCAGTGGATGCAGATGGCAGGACGTCGTTCAGTGTGGAGGTTAAAGGGGGAGGCCTATGTTCAGCAGTGGACGTTTTCTGGCCGATGATGACTTCCAATTTCGTCCCATTGTCACCAAGTCAGGATCTGATGATGGGATCCCAGGTAAATCGAGGGCAATCCTCAAATTTTAAAGGCAGTTATTACGTTTTTCATATATTGTATTATTGAAATCGGTATTTAATGTGATCCACTTGTTGTATGTGTTTTAGTTATATAGTTAGCTACAAGTTTCTTAGTGTGTATGTTAAATGAGCAAGTGAGCCGTACTCGTCGTTTTTGCGTTAAGCCGTTCAGCGGTATAGTGAAAAATAAAGTATGAAGAATGACGTGAAGTGACATTTGAACACGAACAATAAATTGTACTCAGGCATATCTACATGAAATTTTTGTTCAATTTTTTTTTTTATTGAATAAATTATTATTTTATTTAATGTACCTAGACCTATATATAATTATTAGGATATAATTTTATGTAGAAGAGTGTACAGTGTACTGGAGAAGTTTGACTTGTAACTATGGAGTTATTAATAAAGTATTGTATTATATTGTATCTCCCTCGTTACAATGATTTGAGCAGTGGATCAAAGACTGGCTACGTATAGTAGCTTTACGTAGGTACCTAGTTTGTGCGTACCCTGAAAACCCTGGAAACTGCGATCAAGTTTCCAGGGTTTTCAAGGAAACAATATAATATCTAATATTATACAAGGCGTTGGTAAACCCCAGGCTATTAGTATTTACACAAAATTGAAATTGAAGTCCCAACGGCGATTAAAGTTTGCCATTTCTCTAAGTTTGATTATTCCAAGTCACTCATTGAAATTCATCATTTCGCTGTTTACTTTGCTTCTTCGCCCTTCTTATAATCCCACATGTTGCATCATTCACCTCAAAGTGAGATATTACAAACTGACATTAGGGCTATACGAACTTACTTAACTCGTAAATCATACTTGAAGGTTGCCTGGAAGAGATCCCCTATGGCGATAAGGCCGCTGGTTGTTACACGAGTTTCAAGTACTTTTTTTTTAATGTATATGTCATTTTTGATGTAAACAATAAAAAGTTTTCTATTTATCTATGTAGTGTTGTTTCTCTCGGAGTCACAAAGGTCTCGATCTCTTGTAGATGTGCCCCCCCCCCCCCCCCCCGATAAACTTTTCGGTCTGTCGCGACAACAACTTAAAATTTAATCCCCATATTCACCGCAGCCTTCGAACTCTAAGCTCGTGCGAGTGCAATGGCACCTGTGTTCCTAGTACGTGTACCTGTACACGTGTGATCCCCGGGCGAGGGACGCAGACACGATCGAATCAGCTCGCTGGGCGGCGCCACTGCACGCCGGCCGCTGCACACATCCCTATTGCATTATGTAGCCCTGGTATATACGTACCTGTGTGCCCTGGTACCGAGAAACTACTCTGTCCTAAATCTTAAACCAAAACGGAAAAGGTTTTTTAAATCTCCGCTCTATGCCATATCTCTTTCGCACGTGTACAATTTTTTTTACATAAATAACTGACTGGGCATTGGGCATAGTTGCCTGGAAGAGATCGCTTTAAGCCTATTAAAAAACCTAGCTAATATTTTCATTGTAATGTGTGTTCCTTGTTTGCGTGGTATTTTATTAGAGTTATCTTATCTCGTATCTCATATCCGTTATCTCATATCTTATATCTCATATCTCATATCTCATATCTCATATCTCATATCTCATATCTCATATCTCATATCTCATATCTCATATCCCATATCTCATATCTCATATCTCAATCTCATATCTCAATCTCATATCATCTCATATCATCTCATATCATCTCATCTTATCTTATCTTATCTTGGGCATTCATCATCATCATCATTTTAGGCATAGGACGTCCACTGCTGAACATAGCTCCCCCATAGATTTCCAAAGGGACCGGTTGGAAGCGGACTGCATCCAGCAGCGTTTTCCTGCGTTCTTGGGCATTGTCTTTAAATAAATAGTACAAAGCAATTTTGTGTTGATATTTCAGGATAGCGGAGGAGATAGAAAAAAAAGGTAAATAAATAAGTAATTTCAGTTTCGTCACGTATTATATACGCCAGTCTCAATCAACACAACTATTTAAAAATCAACACTTCACCAAAATTCGCGAGAACATTTATCATAACTTATGAAAAAAAAAAGTATATGTCATGTAATAAATAATATATAGACACACTATGCAGTTTGCACTAGAGTCGGCATTAGTGATGTCCGAAGATGCAGAGAGAATTTTAAAGTAATTTTTAGGCAAACCATATTATTATGTCGGTTGCGCCAATCACGTACTTAATTTTACGCATTTATCAAGTCTACCTAAAATATCACATTGCTTTGTTGTATTCTTAATTCAACCTCAAAGTAATCGAAATCTCAACTGTAAAAATCCCTATAAAAGTCAGCTATAAAATCTTCGTAGCATTTATTTCGATTGCCATTTGATATTACCGGTCATGCATTACTATGATGCAGAGTGCACTGAGTGAGCGTCATCTCAGCACGGGCACGAAACCACATTTTTGTACTACATCTTTGGTACAAAAGCAACCGTAATGGCTAGGAATAAGGTGCGTGATTTTCGGAATATGGACTTAAAGAATTTTATATCTTTGCAAATTGCTTGACCATATAATGAAGTATTCAGATTCATTTATCTATTACATTTTGAAAACAATTGTTCACGCAAAAGTGTGTTTTATACAAATAAACATAAACATGTTTCTAATCAGTAAGTAACTGCATGCTACTTAAGGGGGCTCTTCGTCTGCAGCTCTCTCGCTCGCACATTTTTACATCATAGACGATATAAAATTACTGAGTGAATTTACAAAAAATTACACAACCAAATTTTGCTGACTATCATAACATTATAAACAAAAAATGTTTTGTTTCGATATCTGTTAATTTGACGGAATAACGTGGTAAACATAAGGTTAACATAGCTAACAGAAAATTTGACATTTTTGGAATAATATTATAATAAAGAAAATCTTAAACAAACACAAGTATAAAAAAAAACTAACTATTAAATTAATCTATTAATCCGCTACCAGTGGGGAATTGTTCCCAAAATGCTGGCCCCATCACCACGTTGTATGGCAATGTTCACTCTTTGAGCAAAGTAGAGGCCGGCATTTTCGTCACAATAATGTTTAGATCAAATAGATGATATGATAATGTGCAAGCGATTCCATACTGCAGACGGGGACAGCCCCCTTAATATTAGCCAAAGAACTCGCGTTTAAGGTTGAAAATAAATATAGAAAGATGTAACCAATCCTTCTGTCTGGGCAAGTTGAAGTTACTGTCTGGGTGGCGGCCGCCGTGCTGTTCGCAGGTACTTCAGCAGACGGAGACTGATCGAAACTGCACGCCAGACGGCTGACATAAGTATAAACATCTATCAATAGAGTTGCACGGGAAAGGGGGAGATTAGAGATTGTGGGGCGATGAATTTTCAATTAGAGCCACTGCTTTAAATCTCTTCCCTCCTGGTAGGTACCTACGTTTGTTTTGTCGCACTTTGCTAGACTGATTATTGTCTGGAATAATTTTGATCGAATGTTTAGTCTGTACTTTAGATTTGACCATTATTTTGAGACCATAGAAATATCATCGTGATACCTGAACAGTAAATTCTTATTAGGTTACGTTTAGTGAATATTCACATAATTTTGTTACTACTATATAAAGTAGGTAGTAGACTGCTCGTATTAGCAAATGCTATAATAATAATTCTCTCCGATTGCACATGCACGCGGCAGCCGTATCGAGCGCCACAGCGTGAGTAAACTAGCCTCATTTTCTTTGGGAAGTCCAATAATTTGGCTGCAATTCCCCACCACGACACCTCACACCCGCTTCAAACTGTTCACACCATCGCTGTTTTAGTAACCATTACAGTTTTTGTAAGTTTCTCTTGATAGAGCATCGGTACACACGCAGCAATGTAAGTGATATTCCTTAAATTGTAGTTGAATAAAGTGTAATTGAAGTCGCTGCAGTAGTAGGTGTCTCGTAGCCTCCCGTATAACCTACCCCAAGACTGGGCGTGTTGCCACCAGACTGCACTGCCGGTGCACTATCACAACAAAGAAATGGTTAGTCTGGAGCGGGGTCGGCGGCCGGCGAGGTTACACAAAGGTTTCGCGATGAAATTGCGTTCTAGTGCAGTATGACTAATTTTATTTCCGATAAAAACTATTTTAATTAAGTGTAGCTATCGTTTTAGCAACTAAGTATTTGTAATTTCAATGGAGAACAAGTATTATAATAATTAACAATTTATAGATCAAACAGTAGTTATAGACTGGGTTTGGGTGTTAGTTGTCCTTGTTATGGCCAATGTCATCCCCGACACTGGGAATCCTAATGGGGAGCGTATTTTATTTTAATTATTTCATTGTGCGAATATGTGATATAAAAGGATGACATTTAAAAGCACGGGGCATGCGTTGAAGTCTTTTTAAAGAAAAGCTGAGCCCACAGTATTTTCTAACATCACTGCCGTTACACTAAGCTACATATGATTCGAGCAGCTAAATGCATGGTGGTTAGGTTAGGTTAGGTTAGATTTTTTGCCATTCACAGTGGTAATGCCACCAGCATGCTGGGTACGCTGCTAATTGGTATTGGGCTTGTGCATTTGGATTGTCTTTAGACCTTCAACGTTCTGTGGCTGATCCAACTGTTTCTAACCCTTCACGCAAAAAGAGGGGTATTAAAAACTTTACGTGTGTGTGTCGGCTGAACCGAGTTTGATTTAGTTTTTTTGTTTGTTTGAAAGGTGACTTGATCGAGTGTGTTCTTAGGTATGATTCAAATAATAATAATAATCAGTTCAGCCATTTGAAAATTACCAGCTTTGTATTTTATAGGAAGTTTTAAAAATAAAACAACTTATACATGTTTAAACTGAAATTATTATTAATTAATTTCAATCTTGGGAATAAGAGGCAGGATACTGAAATTTAACGTGGTTTTTAGAATACCTATTATAGAGGCAAAATGCCTAGAAATCATTAAACGGCTGAACAAATACCCGATAGGTAGCATGGTGGTGGATGGTGAATAGGGGGGGAGGGGGCGGTAACCATGGCGACCGCCGGATGCGCCGCCATTGCAGCTGCAACCCTGGGCATTGGGGTGACCAGGGTTCTATTAGATCCTTTGAATCCTGTCAGATTAGATGCCTTAACATCTAAAAACCCCACTCGCCGGCCAAAGCTTGTCTATCGCACAATTCAAACATTTGTAAGAGAATTTCATTTCTTTATTTGTATATTCTTCTTCGGGCACTTTCGAGATGAGATTATCAGTCCATAGAATGCCTCATATTCCAGGGCTAGTTGGGAGGCACTAGAACGCGTAGCAGGTTACCCATCCAATGGGCCAATCAGATCAAGTCTGCATTGGGAGATGACCTCCAGCAGAGGAAGATGGCAAAAATCGTAAAGTGCATTGTTCTGCCCGCCCAATACTAGACTAGTTTATATTCTCTTTGCCCAATACCATATACGAGTACATGAATACAAAAAACATGAAAAAGAAGAAAGACCACTATACCAAAAGCGAGCCAACTGAGAAGAAAAAAATATGGGCTTTAGAATAAAATAGGCAGAAAAACTGTCTAGTCAGCGCCATCTATCGATGGTTGCTGAACTATGTTGCTAGAGCTGTAAGAAAACCGCCCGTAACTTGTTGTTTTTTGAGAACTGCAAAAAAATCCAACGAGAAGTGTATGGGACTTCCGGTTATTTGTGGTCACCGCTTCTCCTGTAGTCATACCTCGTTATAGCGTCCTACCTTTTTGGTTAACTCCCTCTACTCGCCACTGACGGGCCATTTGATAATTCAGTTATGAATTTACTTAGAACCAAATACGATCTGTGACGCCAGTCTAGACTGTACTGTTGCAATTTTTTTTTTTTTTTTTTTATTATGGGCTTGCGTTTGACCGCCAACTCTATATGTACTCATTTTTATTCTATTTTAAAAAAATTGGAATGAAATAAACATGACTGCGCGTACGACGTTACAGACAACATCAAGTAACTTAATATACAAATAGCCCAACGAGCCAACACTATTTATAAAGTATCTATTATCACTAGCAACTATACAAAATGACTACGTTTTAAAACAAAACATGTGACTCTGTAGAATATAACTACGATAGACCAGTTTCTGCAGGCGACGTATCTACGAATCTATGTCACGTAGCCGTAGCACGTCTACGAGCACTACTATCATTGCATTACTGCAATGCGTAGCGATTCACTACGGACTGCGCTGAAATTCGCTAATCTTTTAAACTCAAAATTTGTTATTCGAAAAAGTTTCTAGTTAGTATTTGCTAAGTAGCCTGCAACATGAAGACTATCCCTTTCTCACGTTTTTAACATTTTGGAATTTAAAAATCAGTATCAATGCGCGAATGACATCGGCTAGCGTGCGCGCTGCGACAAACTCTTGACGATAATTTTTCTTTTAGTCATGCCCGACGAGACAAAGCTAACTTGAGTTAGCACACGATTAATAAGCGTTCCTGTAAGACTATTCTAAGTAAGTACAGTGTGGTGCGCCCGAACCCATGGTCCGAACATAAATTACAGGATAAAGAAAGTTAGTAAGAGTTTTCTTCGCCGCTAACGACCGCAAAGTGATTTTAATGACCCCAGGGACGACTGTCCGCACCGCGGCTGCATACTAATGTCTGGGGGTCAGCGGAAGAGCCTTTTACATGTTTTCTTATTATGACTATCTCTATTGGGGAAAATATCTAGTGTAAAACAATGGTAGTGGGCTGGAGCATTTGGATTGTCTTTAGACCTTCATAGATCTATGGGCAGTCTGTTTTTAACCGACTTCCAAAAAGGAGGAGGTTCTCAATTCGACTGTTTTTTTATGTTTGTTACCTCAGAACTTTCGACTGGGTGAACCGATTTTGATGACTTTTTATTTGTTTTAAAGCTGGTGCTTTCTGTGTGGTCCCATTCCAATTTTTTCCATTTAAATTTGGTCGGTTTTTTATATTGATAATTGATTTTATTATGTAGTTAGCTTGTATTTTTAACCGAATTCAATACAAGGCGGGTTCTGAAATTAAATGTTTTTTATTTATATTTGTTAATTCAGAACTCCGATATTTATAAACTAAATTTGAAAAATAATTTTGTATTGGAAAGGAAAGGATACATAAATAATAAAAAAAAAACTGGGACATTATTGCACACATGGTCATCTGACCCCAAACTTAGCAAAGCTTGTAATATGGCTGCCAGAGACTGATATACATATATATTTAAATAGATATTAACACCCAGACATAGAATAAACACAATTGTTCATCACAAAAATGTTTGTCCTAGGTGGGAATCGAACCCACGCCCCCAAGCACAGAAGGCAGGTACACTACCAACTGACCTAATGGGGCTATCAATCTGATATGTTTTCAGATTGATCCTACAGAAATTGTACTAAAATCGATTCAGTAGCTTTTTATATTAAAAGAACTTGAAAAAAATTCATCTAAGTTAACGAAATTGCGTATAATTTACTAATTTTGTGTAATTAATGTAATTATTTCACTATATTATGTATAATTTTGTTTTTTAAGTAATTAGTTACTAAATTAATTAATTTCTCACGTAAGCGAAAATGTAAATAAATAGAGTTGTTGAGAAAGGAATTGAAGTAGTTTTTTAAGTTGATAATTTAAAAGCACCAGACATAAAAATAGATATACATATTGTCTTCGCCGAGACACTGCGAGTTTCCGTGTATGAAATGAAACCCAAGAATACTTTGAAACTGTTGTATTATTTTTTATTTTGATTTTTTTGTATTTTGGAATTGTTAGCATAGTGGTGTGTGGTTCCGAAAAGGTTGTCCATTGAAGTCTTGAATGACGTGAAATGATTTTTATATAATATGTTAAAATGGTTAATGGAGGGTAGATTATGCTGGTAGCCACAGATATACAGATCGGCAATATATTTCAGTGAAAGCAAGTGAAAGAGACAAATTGATATGGCTCAGCACAAGTACAAAAAGGACATAACAAGACTTTTTTGTCCTTATCGGCGTGGCCTGTTTTTTGGATCAGAAATGTCAAAATCTGACGGTTCTGTGCCAAACAAAACGGGTCTGAATATTGTTTATTGCATTTTTTTGGTGATTTTATGTGATAAATGCGTGTTTCGTCTTAGAAATAATTGTAAAACAAACATTTACAATGGTTGGTTGTATCATTTTGGGCTGCAAGTACCGCAGTGAGAGAAAAAACGATGAAATATCATTTCACACGTAAGTAAACATATAGAGCTTGTAATGATCACCTAAATAAATTCAGGATATCAATGCGTAAATATTTTATTCATAATTAGTCCGTTTTTTGGTCGATTTGTGGTATTTCCTATGAGTTTTATCAAAATATTAACTGAGAAGAATAACAATCAATGTTGCCAGTTTATAAATGAAATTACCCACCACAATTAACATAAATTATTCGTTCTGCAGGTTTCCAACTGATCCTGGCTTACGAATAAAATGGATCAGTGCTACTGGTTGTGAAAATTGGGTGCCAGGAAAACATAGTAGAATTTGTTCCAGTCATTTCAATGCCGAATCCAATATCAGAAAGGGAAAAATTATATTTTTGAGCAACTGCAGCTGCTCAGGGTCTAATAAACACACTTAAATGTACTTAAATCAAAGAAAATATATCATCATAAATCATCATCAGCGTGATTTTGTTCAAATAAAACAAAATAATCTTTTTTTGAAGTCTGATTTATCGTGTGTGATATGAGTACTGTAAATAATAAAGAGTTTTATCTAAGTATCTCATTAATTGGGATGTTATCCATAATTCCATCCATGAAAATAAATAAACTGGCCAAGTGCGAGTCGGGCTCGTGCACTGAGGGTTCTGTACCGTCACAAAATACAAAAAGTAGTGCAAATACACAACATCACACCCAGGCTGTCATCCATCCAAGTATCAACCGCGCCCGACGTTGCTTAACTTGTGGGAAACAGAAATGTGTGACCGACTCGCACGCGGCCAGTATTTATTATTTGTTGTTTTACTTTAGGGTGTGCACTATAATCCGCCAAGTTTGACGCTTGTACCGATTACCGTTACGTACCGTTTGGTTTTTACACCAGAGCAAATACAAAAATACCTTAACAAAAACGTTTGTTGTATGTGTGGATGTGTACCCTCTTTAGTTTTGACTTAATTATATTTCTTAGTTAATCCGTCGTAACATTACATATTCTGTGTAAGTTTCAACTGACGATATTACGGCGCGAAAGATACAGCCGTTTAAAGCTGTCTTACCTTTAAACGGATGGATTTGGATCTTAATATTAATTTCTTTTGTTCATAAGTATTTTTCATACCTTCCATCTCACAAGATTTTCTAAAGTTTCCAAAATTACTCATTGAAGAGATTCACTACCCGTCTAGTATGTAAATTACCCTAACTTAAAGCAAATAATTTTAATGTGGCAACACACCTTGTTGAAGCGAGAGGCACTGAGCTAGCCACGCTCATTGAAAATCTATAGGTAGTAGGTCTGTGCTGGTAGCCGTAAAAAAGGTTTGACACTTGATTTTCACTGTTTTGTTGATGAAGCGCTAATTTCAAGCCGCGAGACATATATATAAAGTTTTTTTTTTTGATAGCTTTGAAAAAAGTTTTCTTTTATTTTCCTGTGTAAATGCAAGAAGAATCGAATCTCTAGGTTCTATATTTTACTGACTATTGCAATTTTATTATATATATTTATAAAACTGTAATTTATAAAACCAAAGATTTTATTGTTATTTAATATTCATATTATACCTATTATTGACAACTAGCATGGCTTAGTAGTAACTTGTCTGCCTTATGCGCACGAGTTTCCAGGTTTAATACACGGCTGTGCAGGTATTTGAACATCTGATCTACGGTTGGGTGTTAATTGTGAAACGTTATAAAGCGCAGAATAAACGGTAGTTGTACTATTTACCCCTGAGTACAAAGATCAAAGATATCATCGGCTAGCTCTGCGGGCATATGCCAGGGCATGCTAATAAATTAAAGCCTATCCACCTCTCGTTATCGTATGCGAGCCTAGTACATGCCTAGCACCCAGCAGTATGGTTGTGTGCGTGTGGCGGTTGTCATGACAACCACATAGTTCTATGCACTGGCGAGCCCTAGACAGGTTCTATTAGTAAATTATGCCAATCTATTAAAAGCGAACTCACTCACTGACTGACTAATCACGATATCTTGAAAAATACTTGACCTATGAAGCTGTTTGGCAGGTAGATTCCTTATGAAGTATAGATATAAGATTTTGCGAAAGGACTGAATTAAGGGGCAAATTGAGGTTGAAGTTTTTTTTTAAATATTGTATGATTTATTAAAAAAATCACGATAAAATTGAGGTTTGCTTATTGTGTTGAGAGTTTTGTAACTACAAAGTTGAAGTTTGACAGGAAACTAGATTTTTTATAGATTATAAAGATCCGTCGAGAAAGGATTTTGCGAATGGACTGAAGTAAGAGACAAAAAGAAGTTAGAATTTTAAATAATTCTCGTAGTTTAAAAAACTAAAAACGCGCTTTAAAATGGCTAACCCTGAAGATCCTGGTAAGGATAAAGGGACAAACTATTTAAATTATTGCATTGTCATCGGTCCTTGATAAATGTTTCAAATCAATACGACGAATCGGATACCGTGAATCGGTTCCTTCTAGGCAAGCGTGCTCCATCGTAGACCGCATCATCGCTTAACATCAGGCGAGTTGGCTGTCAAACGTAGGCCTATTTTTAATTTAAAAAAAGGTTAGGAGTGTGAATCACGTTCAAACATTCCGTTACATAGATACCAAGCTAGTAAAAGCGTGGTAATGAAAGTCGCAAAACGCATTAATAGTCGCGGCCATCAGCTCGTGAAATTATAAACACTACGCTAGATATTATGTCACTTCCTATGTAAAACCATTATTGTAAAACAACCTTTAATCATGGACGGTTTTACAGCCTTGAGTCACGTCGCTTGTGTTTTTTTTAATATTCTAACTATCATGCCTAATTTTTTCTGTGAATATCTCAAACGTAACACCTCCGAAGATTTATATAGCCATCAGGTGCTCACTACAATTAGTATTCAATGTCTTTTGTTAGACTGTAGACCTAACCACAAAGACGTCAGAGTTCTCACATCAAACAATCGTATCACCGTCACCGCCTTATTCTTACCTCCACAGAGCAAGAGTTCAAATTCGCGTAATTATCAGAATAGGAAGGTGGGAACATTTCTCCCCGCTGCAGATTTTCCGGGCGAGCTGTCAAAACTCGAGGCTGGTGGCTTCCGCGGTACAGCTCGGTTCGACACCCTCTCTCTACCATCACGAAGAGAGCTGTGCTAGCGGGTAGTGTCCGTCAGAAGGCATGTAGCCTGGAGGCTCAAGTTTCCCTGGTTGCCTGAATGTATGCAACGCTCGTCGGCATGGACTTTCCTTGTGTGCAGCGTGCTAGTGAACTTTGATAATGAACCGAGGGGCGAGTGCCCGGGGAGGGGGTGGGTGGCAAAGTGGAGCCGCCCCTGGTTACGTCGATGTGCAACGACCTGCAGCTTCCTGGTGGCTGTCCAGCTATAGAAGTGTCCAATAACGCGTCCGAGCCTCTCGTAACAATTATTAGGTGTGAGCAAATAATCCTTAATTGGTTTTGCTACTCGTAGTCTGAATAATGGACCTGTAAAGCTTTTATGCTGTTTTCACTGCTGTGGCCCAACTAGTATCATGTTATGATTTTTAATCATGCCTTTTTTTACCTTTGCTTGGAACTAACGAAATAAATAAATCTTGGATATCGATTTTAACTTACCGCTATAGTGCGGCCACTGAAAGAATTCATCTGAAAGTTGCCGAAATATTGAAAAAAGCTGAACGAAAACAGTAAATTCTGATCATTTATACTAGCTTTCTGAACGTAAAACTGTAGCTAGTAGCTAATATACTATACAGTCAAATGTAAAAATAAAATGTTTTCATCAGTTTTTTTTTTTACTATGTTTTTGCAGCTGTCATACACATTCTTTCAGCGGCCGGACTATAGTTAAAAAATCGATTTAAAGTTTTACAAGTACATGACATGTAATCCGGATTACAAAACAATAATTTGGTACCATCGAACCGTTCTGATGGAGCCAGGAGGTAGATAGAGGATTTTTTCGGTAGCCAGCAGTAAACTCCTCGAGTTTGGGATTCTTTGGTTAGTTTTAACACCGTTTAACAGTGTCACATAACCGTTTTTTGAAAACTATAATCATAAAATATTGTTCACAACAACCGTGGAAGTTTATAACATTGGTTAACATCACCAGAATTGGCATTTATCCATAAACGAGGAGAAAACCAATAGCCAAAAGAAAATCATTCTTGCAGAGATTAGATAAGAACCCAGTACTTCTAGTAGTACAGTAGTATGGTGCAGTGCAGTCTGTTGGCGTTTCGTTGTTTGCACTCGGCACTGGATGTGGTACTCTTATGATGAAATGGAAACCATTACTTTAGATTGTTTGCATCGTGTAGATAGAAACTCTTTATTTTGCTCAGAAATGTTACAACAAAGTTATGAAATGATAAATGGGTACTATACTGTGAGCTGTGTGTTATTATTCATCATCCCAATCATCATTTCAGCCATAGGACGTCCACTGCTGGACATGGCCTCCCCATCGATCTCCAAAAGAGCTGGTTGGAAGTGGCCTGCATCCAGTGATTCCCTGCGGTCTCTTTCATCGGATATCGTCCTTCCATCTTGTGGGTGGACGTCCTACACTGCGCTTACCAGTCCGTGGTCGCCATTCGAGAACCTTTGAGCCCCATCTGCCATCTGTTCTGCGTGATATGTGCCCTGACCAGTGCCACTTCAACTTGCTAATAAGTGGGATATAACGGTAACTTTCTTTCGATTCCGGATCTCCTCATTTCTGATTCGATCTCGTAGAGAAACCCAGAGCATAGCCCACTCCATTGCTCGTCGTGCGACTTTTTTTATAAGGCCCATAGTGAGTGACCACTTTTCACCACCACCACGTTATTAAGTTTCGGTATTATACCGTTAAGAAATTAAATAGTACCGAACCGCAACCAAACTGTTATTTTTATTGTCTTTTAAAATAGATGGCTATAAATAAAGCCGATCATCGAAATCAAAATTAAAATGCTTTCAAAATTAAAGAAGATATAAGTATTTTAATGTTTACGTTTACAAACTTAACGTTACACGTAATTACGCCCATGAACCTACTACCCAATACAAACTCCATACTGACACTCACCTTGCGTGAAAGGGACAGAGCATCCCGTCCTAATCCGTTTTAATCCGTAAAGTTTCTTCAGTAAGTTTATATATAGTAACATTTCATTATATAATGGAAACTGAGGTGGTTTTCACTCATTTTATTTACATGCGGCGGCCCGTAGTGCAAAGCAAGACGCAGCGGCGCGGACGCATTCACCTTGAAAAAGACCGCTGAATGTGGTCGAAACTATAGTCGGAGTAGCCTATTGTTGAAAATTTATTTTTGATCTATTTTATTTATTTATTTAGGAATAGGCTTGCTTTTGACCGTCAACCCGCCTGATGTTAAGCGAAGACGCGGTCTACGATGGAACACGCTTGCCTAGAAGAAACTCTATCTAAGAACTAAAATGTATGTACTCGTAATACAGTGGAAAACTTCATACCAAAAATATATAAATAAGATATATCTTTCTTAATACATATATATAATTCTTCTGTACGTGTGTTTATCACCTGAGTCCTCATTAACGGCTGGACCGATTTGGTTGAAATTTTGTTAGTTTATTTTATTAGTTGCAATGGGTTCCTGGATGGTTTAGAAATACAATTGGATCCGAGATGTCTGCCGGGTCCAATAGTAAACATATAAAAATCTATGCTTCATCCATGGGAGCAAACATACCGTTTTGTTTTTACTAGATGTTTCCCTATGTACCTATACCTATGTCGTCTGTTTTCTAAATAATGACAGTCCTACTAACATGATTTCATTGCAGACTAATCGTAGCTCAGCTTGATATAGAGTTCCGAAAAGACCACCGAAATTAAACAATATGATCTGATAGATGGGTGATCGCGAATGGCATTTTCAACAGCGCTACCGTGGTTCGGCTGTCACTTTAAGTTGTAGGCTCTGGTTGTTTGTCCTTAGCAACAACCGTTATCAATGTCAAAGGAAATCATCAGACAGCCTAAAAACTCTGATATCAGCCTGGCAACTTAGTAATATTTACTTTCTTCCTTTTCTTTATTTAATACTAGCTGCGCTCCACGGTTTCACCCGCGTTATATACGTCCATGGTAGCGACAGCAACCTCCTTTGATTTCGATGTATTTTTTTTCTATGACGTAATATGTCAATGAGCATTGAAATGTGAATATATAAATATGTCAATTCTTGCAGTTACATACAAAATGTATGGAAAAATTAACTTTGTTCATAATTTTTTTTCGTGTATTTTTCCAATATTTTAATACCTATGTTGCTATTTGGGCGGAGAGGAATCCAACAAATCAAAGATCATGAAAACCGGTGTATCCGTTCTTGAGTTATAAATGGTGTAACTAACCCGACTTTGGTTTATATATATATAGATATGAGTACATTTTAGTGATACATACCTCGTGAATTCGCTGAAATTAATTAGAACTGATTCAATACAAAGTTATACCATACTTTTTGTAGTGGTAGGACTCTTTTGCAGGGGTCCGCCTGGGGAAGTACCACACCTTTGCCAGTTTTTCAACCGCCTGTTATTCTGAGTGGCGTTGAGTGGCGTTATGGGCAAGCGTCAAGAGCCATCAGGCGAGCGACTTCGCTCGTCTTGTCACTCAGTATCATAAAAAAAACTCATTCAAAAAATATTTTACTTTCAATGAATCCCGCTCTCATCAAAACGTAAACAAAACCTCCGGCCTGCCATTAAGCACCTTACAATAAAGACAACATCAAACGTTTCTCCAAATACTTTCCTATATCATTTTTACGACAACCGATAACATCCCTTACGATGTGGTAATAAGAGCTTATGGGGAGCCTGATAAGCTGTTAAAATTAAATAACGCATACGCATAGGGTTCCGCGAGGGGTCCAGACAGAAATGCACTCTGAACCCCATGTCTAGACTGGCTGTCTGGTGGCTGCCCACTGAGATTGAGAAGCTAGGCATATAAAAAGGGGAACAAAATTGCGAAAAGAGACTTTGAAAAGAATATCTGGTTGCACGGTTGCAGAAATGCTGATGCTTTTCGTCTAGAGTTAAATCTATGGTGCAGCCGCTAAAAGAATGCTTCTGGCAGTTGCCATTACATTGTAAAAAAGCGGTGCGAGTATGCGTGTGGTAGCTTTCCGCATCTGTCTGTCTGTATATCCGCTAATTCCTTCCAACCACGCAACTGATTTTGATGCAGTTTTCACCAGCATTTAGATAATTTTTCACGGATGGTTTCATCATCATCATCATCATCAGCCATAAGACGTCCACTGCTGATCATAGGCCTCGGATGGTTTAAGGTTGGTAAAGTCAGGGCGGGTCGCTAGTTTGATATAAATTAAATTTTTGTATGGCTTATTAAAAATTGCAAGTTGAAGTGGCAATGCAAGCGATATGGCATGCCCATATCGCTCGAAGAACTGATAACCGATGGGGAAGCAAAGGTTTTTGAGTGGAGACCACGAACCGGAAGACGCAGCGTACATAGGCCTCCCACTAGATGGCCGACGACATCGTGAGAGTCGCGGGCATCCAGTGGATGCAGATGGCAGGTTGTCGTTCAGTGGTGGAGTTTAAAGAGGGAGGCCTATGTTCAGCAGTGGACGTCTTCTGGCTGATGATGATGGCTTATTAGTCTTTCAGTACCACCGTTCCGTAACATTTTAATTCTACATAATTTATCTATCGACAGACCAACAAAATTAGCCCTCAATGTTGAAATATTCACCAGATCCGCAATCCTAGTGGCACCGCAATAGAGCTAGTGCTGTATAAATGTATAATTCAGTGGTTGTGTACGAGACGGTAGACCAAGTCACCTATAGTTGCTGTATGTACCGTGCCAGCGCGTCGCATTGCGTCTCATGTGGGGGTAGGTCGGGACTGAAATGCAATTACATTTGGTGTTGCCAGTGTAGGGCTTAGTAAAAATAAAAAAAACAACTTTTCTGTTCATTCGTGTATCACGAAGAACAATTGACATGTAGATAGGTTCCATCAAACGCATGGAGCAATGGAGTATAGTTGAAATGCCTCCGAAGTCTAAACTTAGAAGATTTTAACCTACAGGAAGAGCACGGCATTTGTAATTATCCTGGAAATAGCGGCGGAGGAAGCATCAACATTACATCTAAGACTTCAGTCTTTATTTAGACTCAGGCAATATTTTGCTCCTATTCCTATCCCTCTCGCAGTCTGGATTAAAATAGCAGTTCATCTCATTCTAAAGGGTAGAGAATGCAATAATCACAAAGAGCAATTTAGTTTTACGTTGTTGTTACAAAAATCTAAATAGGCATGATGAATAATATTTTTTATTACCTCATAAAAAAGCTGATCATCACTAGAGCCTATCAACGAAAACAAAATTAAAATTAGTTCAAAAATAAATAAATTATAAGTATTTTAATTTCATGCTAGACAGAGAGCGCACTATACTGAGCTATGACGTCAAGCCTCAGGCGCGGCATACAAATGCAATACTAACACACTCTTTGTGAGAAAGGGATGGAGCATCCCTTCTCTATCTCCACCTAAAATTTTTACGCTCATATCTCAGGGCAATTATCAGCCAATTCAATTTAATTTTGTAGTATGCGTAATGTATTTAATTATATTCATCGCTAAGCCAGTTATTTGTAAAAAATTCAACATTAGGCCACATGCCTATTATATTAAACTAATCAAATCCAATCCTTTGATTTAATTAAAAACTAATAATATTGTTTTCTTGCTATTTTCGTAATTAGAAATTCAAAAATCTAGCAACACTAATAACCCCTCCCAAGCTCATTTTATTTTGGTCGCAGACTTTAGCTACCTACAGATTGGGCTGAAATGTGATGTCGGCCGCCAATGATCGCTGTCACAGTTGCTTTTGCTTTGCATTTGCTAAATGCATGGCCAGGAATAATTTACGATCCAGTAGATGAGGCTATTGTATTGCATTGTATTGATCTGCAGATGCTTGTAGAGTCTGGGTATTCTTGTCTAGACCTAGACTGTATGTTAGTACTATAGGTTTGTGTCTACGTTTTAATATAAACATTATGGCTGCGCCCCGCAGCTTAACCCTTAATCCGGTGTTGTTGGAACCACCATACATTTGTTCAAGAATAAAAATCAGCTAAATCAATTCTATTTCGTCGATACGGCGGTGTATACAAAAATGCTTACACATTTAACAAAGTAATATGATAAAAAGTGACTAATACGGTTTAAACACCTAATGAAGTCGATTCTGATGTACCATTCTCTAAATTAAACTAAACTTGACTCAGCTCTAAATTTGTTGCCATCTTTTTCTGACGAAAAGAAACGCCGATAATTTTAATCATGTCAAATTAGTTTAGTTTCGAGAATGGGACAACAAAATTGACCCTAATGGGATTTGTGCAAGCATTTCTAAATGTGTGAATCAAGTCATCCAAAAAATGCATCGGTTTTTATTATAGTCATCGAATCATACAACTCATTGGTCCTCGTAGATAAATAATGTGTTATGTTAACCTTTTTTTAGGGTTCCGTACCCAAAGGGCAAAACGGGACCCTATTACTAAGGGTCCGCTGTCCGTCTGTCACCAGGCTGTAATCTCATGAACCGTGATAGTTAGACAGTTGAAACTTTTACAGATGATGTATTTCTGTTGCCGTTATTACAACAAATACTAAAAAACAGAATAAAATAATTATTTAAGGGGCCTCCCATACAACAAACGTATTTTTTTGCCGTTTTTATAGGTAATGGTACGGAACCCTTCGTGCGCGAGTCAAACTTGCACTTGGCCGGTATTATTTAAACTTTAAAGCCCGCATCACTGAGGAGTGGCGCGCATTTTGAAAATGGAACACGTGAAAAATAAACAAAAGAAAATCATACCGACCGCAGCCGTTGCTAAAAATCCACAAAATAATGAGGTCAATAAAATTTTATTACGCGGGTATTGTGGGAACGCGATATCGTAAAACGTTATTGATAAAACAAGAAGTTTCGCCTAGCTGTTGGACGTAAGTGTAAGTTGTGTACTTACATATCATAAGCAAATTCAAATTCAAATTCAAATTCAAATTATTTATTTGCTAGAATATAGGTACAGGATCGGTCTTAAGTGTAAATAGGTGCTCTATATCCAACCTTTAAGGCGTGCAAATTACAATAGGTATATAAAGTTAACATAATTATCATCATACTACTTACAATTACAGTCAAATTATTAATGTCTATTAATTCTGCATTACATGTTATAATTTATCTTTGAGATACTCGTCAATGGTATAATATGCCTTGTCAATCAGAAACTTCTTCAATGTAAATATAAAAATGTCATTATTATCTGTCTCCTTTATAATTGATGGCAACTTGTTATATATTTCTACTCTTTTTACAAAAATACTTTTACTAAATAAGGCCGTTCTGCATTTCGGCGCACTTAGTACATTTTTATGTCGTCTAACCGTCAAAGTTTTATAGTCCTCTATATGATTTCTTACAAGCATAGCCGATTCGTAGATGTACATGGACGGCAATGTTAGCAGTTTCAAATTCTGGAAGTACGGCTTACACGAGTCTCTTGGTTTTAGCCTACAAATTGCTCGAATGCATTTTTTCTGAGCTTTAAATGCTGATTCTCTTTCCGTAGAGTTTCCCCAAACAAGAACTCCATATCTTAGTGTGGATCCGACATATGCGTGATAGGCACTTAAAAGAGCTTTATCATTAGCTACCTTTCGCAACATATACAATGCATACGAAAACTGGTTTAACTTTGTACATATATGCTCAACATGAGAATTCCATGACAAGTTGGAGTCTATGTGAATACCTAAAAACTTAGTCTTATGTAGTTCGTCAATATGTTTCCCTTTATAGTTAATATTTAAAATGTCAAATCTAGAATTAATATTTTTAAATGTCATTATGTGTGTTTTATCTAGGTTAATTTGAAGGTTATTATCTCGTAACCAATTGATCATAGTCTTTAATGAGTCATTAATGTGATTTTCATGTTCACCATTTCTATTGTCCGTAAAAATTACAGTGCTGTCGTCAGCAAACATGACCATCGGATGGTTAATAGCTTGTGGAAAATCATTAATGTAGATTAGGAACAATAGGGGCCCTAGTATACTTCCCTGTGGCACTCCGTATTTTACAGTTCTGCGGTCTGACCGATATTTGTCTTCTATTTTAGTGTCAATATTTAACTTAGTAATTTCAGTATGTTGTTGTCTATTGGAAAGATATGACGTTATTAAATTTAATGTATTACCTCTTATACCGTATAGTTCCAGTTTTTTTATTAAAATTTTGTGGTCTACGTGATCAAACGCTTTTTTCATGTCCATGTAGAGTGCTGTGACCCTATTTTTGTTGTCAAGGCCGGTGTAGACTTTTTCAAGAAAATTTAGAAGAGCCATGTTTATAGATTTATCTTTCCGAAATCCAACTTGTTCTGGTGCAAAAATGTTGTTGCTTTCAAAATAATTGTTGAGGCGCTTATAAATAACTTTTTCGAAAATTTTAGAAAACACCGGTATTAAAGCAATTGGTCTATAAAAGCGCATATCCTCTTTATCTTGCTTTTTAAAAACAGGTATTACTACTGAGGTCTTGAGCTTGTCGGGGAATATACCGTTCTCAATGCAACTATTAATTATATGACTAAGAGGAGGTGATATGTATTTGGTAGTTAATTTTACTATTCTAGTGCAAATGCCGTCATATCCTGTACTGTTTGTGTTTTTGAGAGACTGTATAATGTTTTGTATTTCATTCTCATTTGTCGGTTCCATAAAACAAGAATTAGATTTGGATTGCCTCAATGTTCCCGGAGTGCTAATATTATTAACTGATTTTTCTACTTCATCTATGAAAAAATTATTGAAACATTGGGCAATTTCTCTCGGATCAGAGATCATTGTCCCATTTACTTTAATATGTGTAATTTCGTCTTTAATATTAATCTGTTTATTTTTATTTATTATATCCCACACAGCCTTAGATTTATTGCTTGATTTTTGTATATAATAATTATTTTGCGCTCTTTGCGTTTGCTTTATTACTCGTTTTAATCTAGCAGAGTACTGCTTGAAAATATTTTTATCAGCTTTAGATGAAGAGCGTCTGTATTTCCATAGTAGACAACGTTTTCGTTTCGTGCAGACCTTTATTCCTTTGCTTATCCATTTGGGACGGTTGGTTAAGGGAATTTTAACTTTTACAACTGGAAAGCATAGGTCGTAGAATAGCAGAAATAATTCAATGAACTCATTATAGGCCTCATCTGCATTTTCAGCCTTATAGACGTCACAGAAAGATAGATTGCTGAGGCATTCAATGAATTTATTGATGTTCTCGTTGTTAAAATCTCGATTCCATCTGAAAAATTGTGTAATGAAGTAACTCCTCTTTACTGGACATTTTAAAACTTGAGCAGTGTGGTCTGATAAGGCATACTCCATAATAGTTGTTTTACAGCCTCTGATGTTATGGGCAATGTTGTCAAGACATGTCTTGCTGCAAAGTCTAGTGGGTTGGTTAACACTTAGTTTAAGATTGAATTGCGATAGTATTTCTTCGAAACGCTTTGTAGCTGGCTCTTTTTTCAATATATTGATGTTAAAGTCGCCACAGATAACAACTTTTTTATTCCGATAGCAAATGTTATTTAAGAGTTCCATAAGTTTCATAAAAAAATGTTCTCTCATTGACTCTTTATTTCTTGGAGATCTGTATATGCAAATAACTATGATTTTATGGTCTACCAATTCAATCCCACAACATTCGAAAATATTTATTAAGCTTAAAGAATTAATGTCAGGCAATATTTTATATTTGTGTTGATTGTAAATTAATATGCAAGAACCACCTGATCTATTGTGTCGGCAAAATTTGGTAGCTAGCTTGTAGTTGGGTATGTTAACCATTGAGGAGTCATTTTGGAGCATATTGTGCTCAGTTATACATATTACGTCGATGAAAGTTTTGTTGTTCCTTAAATTATCTATACATAGTGTTAGGTCGTCTATTTTACTAACTAGACCGTTCATGTTCTGATGCATTATATGTACAAAGTTATACTCGAAAAAACTCCCTATTTACTGTTGCACGGCTATTTCCATCACTTATTATGGGTATATCAATAGCATTCGTGTTGAGTTGCTCTTCTGTTTGGGTGCTTTTATTAATCTTTATGTTTTTTTCTACATCTTTGGAAGTCGATGTAATTTTATTTAGTTTGCTTTTATAATCTAAACGTATTATATCTCTTAAAATGTGTCTAGCCGTATTTATCACAAGTGTTTTTCCTTTCGGTATATAGCTGCTATAATTCATGTCGATAAAATGTACATTTCTAAATTTATTGCATATGGATCTCAAATCATCATTGAGTTTTTTATGCAGTAGTATGTTTTTTAGCAGGTTTTTATACTCGATAAGGTGGAGTAACATTTGCACAAATGCTGAATAAATTTCTAGTGGGATTTCTCACTAGATGGACCGACGACATTGTGAGAGTCGCGGGCATCCAGTGTATGCAGATGGCAGGATGTCGTTCAGTGTGAAGGTTAAAGGGGGAGGCCTATGTTCAGTACATGACGTCTTCTGGCTGATGATGACGATGATAAATGAATTAGGTAAAAAATATTTATATTTCTTAACGGTAGTTGTGGTATTAAAACTTAAGCAAACGGGCCGCCAATGTTTTTTTTCTATTTACCGGAAAATTTAAAACGTCTGCCGTTTTGATTATACTATATATAAGCAACGCTCCGCGACTTCATTCGATATCCTTGAACTTTTCCAGGCATCAACAAACGGTCAGGTGGTCCACCGGATGGTAAGTGGTAATCGCCGCCTATGGACACTTGCAACTAACGGTGATGTCGATGCTTTGCCAGCCCGAAGCTATTTATATCTGAAGACAATAAAAAAATACGACCAAAAGATTCGAACCGACCCTATCGAGTATATGACCCGAGCACCCTCTCCGCTGACCTACGGCTGCCTTCCTGGCAGCCTCCTTATTATTGAGCTGTCTTTGCAATCAATGTAAGCGATAGTGACGTCTCCTACTACTTAGCCAGAACCTTAGAGGTTGGACAAAGAGATGAAGGATTTTTACTGACTCGAAAGTGCATATATGTATTTACACGCAAAATATTTAAAAGGCAGATATTACTACTATTACTAGTAGCCCGCGACTTCGTACGCGTAGATTTTCATATAAACTTTCAACCCTTTTTTCCTCCCTTTCGCAAAATAACCCAGCCTGTACTTCAATCTGGTCATAGCTAAGCATAGAGTGAAAACTGCATTTAAATTAGTACAATAGTTTATAAGATGTGCGTGCACAAACAAACAGACAAAAATTCTAAAAACTGTCTTAACGTGTTCAGCTGCTTATTTTAACACGCCCTGTGGTTTTTTTATATCTCGCATTTGCAGATTTTTTTAACTCTACGGTTTTATTATATGCATAGATGTACCTACCTATATATATACAAATTAAAATAAAATAAACACATTAAAAAATAACTAATCTAAAAACCAGCAAAGTGGCCAGTAAGCTGACAGCTTTACCAGCAAAAGTATATTTTGCAACTTCATATTAAAAAATTACTTTCTAGTCCCGGTGAGATGTTTTAGAGATACCCTTTTTACAACACTCCATGTTGAAGCTCTATGTGTATTTCTCAGAAGAAGGGTGGTGTATTGAATACGTATGCAGCTATAGCGTGACAAGAATCCGTCCAGCACGACGCCTTCTACCAAAACAATACTTCCCACAATACTCCTTGAACAACAAACAAATAGTACACACACTGCCGCAGTACACGCAATGTAAACAAACATTATTTTCAATTTCCTTCAACAATATACTTCCGGTATCCATAGAGAACGCTAATATCAGAAATATCCTGAAAACACGCGGGGAATACAAACTTGGGAAAAATCAATCCAAAAGCCATACTGTACTATACATAGGTACTATATACATACCTATAACTGTAGAATCCCACGAAAATATAGACACGCATGTATAAGAAAGCACTTGATAATTATTGTTTGATTGTAAACCTTATGGTATGAAAATAGAATCGCATCTTCTTACCATTTCATCTTACTGCAGGTTCGTTCCGTAGTGGTTGTTTACTAATCTGTAGCTATGCTGTTTTATCTATTTTAAACCTTATCGTGTGACAATAGAAACGTATATTTTTACCAGTTTCTCTTAGTGCATGTTCGTTTCATAGATACTGTTAACGGATCTGTGATACGTACTACGTGAAGGATACAGCTTACGTGGTAGTTAGTACGTAGCCCGGGTGATCGGCCCCTTGCCAGCCAAATTGACGCCAAGCAGCATTTGGTACAACAGAGTAGCCAGCATAATGCTTAGTTTATTTTTATACTACAAAGGGCGTCCTAATTATTTTTTATTACCTGATAATAAAACTGATCATAAAAATAGAGTCCATTAGAGAAATTAAAATTTGATCTAAAAATAATAAGTTTTATAAGTATTACAGAGAGCGCACTTATAGCAAATGATATAGCATACAAATGCTAAAACACTCTTTGCGGCACACGGCAGCACTCAATCTCTACCAAAGAAATTAAACAGATATTTCAGAAAATCAGACAATTTTAATAATTGTGTAATGTATTTAATTTTTAATATCTTTCGCTAAGCCTATTATTTATAATGAAACGTTAGGATACAGGGCTATTGTTCACCCTGATCTGTGCTCTCGTGACCATATCTCCACAACCCCTTGATCTATTTTTTTCATATTCGAATTAAAAATGGTTTTTGTATGAAATACTTGCCTACAATATTTGGTTAAAATCGAGAGCACCAAACTCCAAGTAACCATCAAATTGTAAAACATACAAAATAGAAACGCTGATTTGCACCCGTTTCTGCCCAAAAGGTGAAAACGGTAAAGATAAGTTAATTAATCATATACTCTACGTACAAAATTAGTCAGTTAATCTCACCGAAATAGTTTTTTTTTTTACAATTGTTGATATCTAATAAACATCTGTTTTAGTTTAACTCAGAAACTTACTTTAACTATGCGCCACCTTATAATATCACGTAATATAAAAAAACTACATCCATACTTCCCATGTCACGTTTCTACGTTATTCGTAGCACGTCCGTAGAGCCACTACGGGCCGCGTAGTCACGTAGGCACGCTCGATACAACGCTAACGCAACGAGGCTCCGGCAGTCATTTGAATTTTGATCACTGTTTACCCGTCTGCAGAAGAAGGAGGGATATGTTTTTCGAGTGTATGTTTGTATGATGGTTTCTTTGGCATGCCCTACAGCCTAAACGGCTTAATGGTTTTTTATATGTCAGGTGTCATGTGAATCTTTTCAATAGTGGGAGTTACTACTTAATAGAGTGCTACTTAATAGAGTACAAGAAATAAAGACGCCGTTCGCGAAAAAAAAATTGAGCGCAAAATAGTAAGTTAACTAAATAGGTCAAGATTAGAGCTCACTCAACAGATTTCAAAAATATAATAGGTCGGGGAAAAAGTCTTTTCGTATTTTGTATGTATAAAGTTGTAGTAAAATCTCATCGCTTGTACTGTTTGTATCTGGCTGGTTTTGATACCATTAAAAATATGACATTTTAAAAAAGGAATTCAAAAAGTAAAAAGTTATTTCCCGCCATTTTTCAATTGTTTTTTTTTTGTTCGATAAAATGAATGAATCTAACGAATAAATTCGATATATTTTGAAGTTTTATGACAAAAAGGGAAAAATGCGACACAAGCCGCGAATTAAATATGTGACGTTTATGGACCTAATGCAATGTCATCAAAAGTAGCACAATGTTGGTTCAAGCGTTTTCAGTCCGGAAATTTTGATGTCAAAGATGCAGCTCGCTCTGGTCGCCCTGTTACGGATAAAGTCGTTGCCATTTCTGAAAAAGTGGAGCAAGATCGGCATATTAGTAGTTACGACGTAGCTGAAGAACTGGGGATCGACCACAAAACAGTTTTGACCCATTTGAAAAAGTCTGGGTATAAAAAAAACCTCGATATTTGGGTGCCACACGAGCTCACTGAAAGAAACCAAATGAATCGTGTGCGCATTTGCGATTCTCTGTTAAAACGTAACGAAACCGAACCGTTTTTGAAAAGATTGATCACTGGTGATGAAAAATGGATCACCTACGACAAGAATGTGCGCAAACGATCATGGTCAAAGGGCAGTGAAGCACCACAGACTGTAGCGAAACCCGGATTAACACGTAATAAGGTGATGCTGTGTGTATGGTGGGATTGGAAGGGCATCGTTCATTATGAGCTTTTACCGCCGGGCAAAACCATCGATTCGGATCTCTACTGCCAACAGCTGATGACACTCAAACAAGAAATTGAGAAAAAACGGCCGGTATTGATCAACAGAAAGGGCGTGGTCTTTCATCATGATAACGCCAGACCGCACACATCTTTGGCCACTCAGCAACAATTGAGAGAGCTTGGTTGGGAAGTGTTAATGCATCCACCATATAGCCCTGACCTTGTACCCTCAGATTTCCACCTGTTTCGGTCTCTTCAGAATTTTTTGGGTAGTGTTAGATTAACATCCAGAGAGGACTGTCAAAACTACTTGTTGCATTGTTTTGATCAGAAGTCCCAAAATTTCTACAGCAACGGGATCATGTCACTACCTACAAGATGGCAACAAGTTATCGAACAAAATGGCACATATATATTATAATCAAATGTAATTAAACTTGAAAAAAATATGTCTTGAATTTGTTTATAAAATACGAAGAAACTTTTTCCCCGACCTTATATAACACTACTATGAAATATTCAGCAGTTTACGAGATACAGCGGTATGAAAGAGCTCCGTGTCTTCTACGAGTATGCATAGATGGGTAGCAGCGCGCCGGCGCCGGTGTTACTTTTCAGTTACCTACTATTTATGCAATGCATTTTTTTTAAATAATTTAATTTACTTGTTGTACAATATTGCTAGTTGCTTCTTAGATATGGGTAGTTTTGCCTGTGCAAAGTTTACGCGTGGCTTACACCTTATATCATCAACAATGTGCCACTGAACGTTTAGTTAAAATAGGTCGAGACGTTTTAGAGCCCATTTGTTAAATAAATAAAAATACGGAACATACATACATACATCGCTTTTACATACACATATCGCCTATTAAAACAAGAACAAAAACGATATGCGATCGGTATACGGAATAATAATATAGTTAAATTGCAGCTAACTAATAATTTAAAAGAAAATGCTGATGTTAATATTCTCTCTACGGGAATTAAATTACCACTACGAGTCCATTAATTGTTTTCAAATTCATGACTGATAAAAAACACTGAAACTGCAAGAACCTGAAGTTATCATTCATAATGAAAATAAAACGCTTTAAATTCAGGAAAAAGTGTATTATTCCGTGTTTGCAAGCGCAGCCTCCGGGCGGTACCAAGGCAACATGAGCCGGCGGAGGTGGGGGTACCAGGGCGGCAGGCGTGGAGCGGCGACGCGCCAGGCGCATTGCAGGCGGGTGAACGGCCGAGCATCGATCCCGGCCCCCCTCGACGCGCGCCGTCGCACCACCCCCCTTCCCGCGTCCCGCAACTTGCGTAACCCCCCTCCCGCGCTTATGTAACTATGACGTGGCTCCTGAATAAAAAAAATACCTACCAACTACAGAAATAGAAACGAAAACTTTTATCAAAAAAGCACGTTGTTTTGGCGAAAAACGTCGTAAAATGTGTATTTTTCTCTTCATAATATATTATATTTCTTAATACTTATGCAGTTTTAAACGTATTACATCACGTCAGGTATATTGTCAGGTTTTTTTTTAAATCTATATTTCTTTCGGTGCTTTATGTCAGCACCACAGGTTTGTTTGATTAGACCTATTCATGCAATGAGATTGTTTTATAATTTTTATATCTCTATTATAATGTACATACAAATCTCTATATGTATGTGTGTAGCTGCGGTTTCACCTGCGTGGATTAAGTGCCAATGAAAGTCCCATGAAAATCAGGCTAGTCATTTTGGGGTCCATAGGGAACCAACATACATACATCGCCTTTTATATTATAAATCAATCAAAGCGCAAATATAGTAGTCTAGACAGTGGGTACATGTTTGGGCCTTTTGGAGTTGAAACTTTAGGCCCGTGGAGGTCGGATGTCAAAAATATTGTTAAATATTTATCTAAACGTCTGGTCGAAGCTTCTCGTGACCAAAATTGTGGTCAGTATCTTGCGCACTGCAATCCAACGCGGCAATGCGGCTAGCATTTTGGGAAAAATGCCTACGGGCAGCGGTTTATTAGATTAGTGTAGTTTAATATATTTACTTTAATTTAGGTAAGTTTATTATGATTCCAAATATGTATAATTTTCATTCCGAAATAAAGCCACCCCCCATAAATATTAAATGCTGCAGTTAAGTAACCTAACCATTAGAAAGTTCGTCATAATTACATAATATTTGTGCAGTTTAATATAAAAGTTAATTGTTTGGAATAATTCTAAATGAAACATTTATGTGGTTGCAACAGATAATGCGTGATATAAATTATACATGTGTATGTCCCTCCAAGCCTCGTATACACGCGACCGAGGAGAAATCACAACATGCCCTTAGTTCTACGCTACCCAATGGCTCAAAACAAGTCAGGGATATGCAACCTTTTTTAGAGCATTCTATGTCAGTTATTGTTTTAAGGGGAAGAAGGGTTCTTGCGTGGAGACCATGAATCAGAAGATGCAGCTACCCACCTTCACGTGTGTCTTACATGTGTCTGTCCACGACATTGTGAAAGTCGCGGGCATCCAGTGGATGCAGATGGCAGGATGTCGTTCAGTTTGGAGGTTAAAAGGGGAGGCCTATGTTCAGCAGTGGACGTCTTCTGGTTGATGATGATTGTTTTACGACATAATTTCATTTCACTAAGCTATTCTTCCTATTATACACACCAACATTTTAAAACTTTTTCTGTGTTAACATACATATACATATCTTTTTACGTATTAACTAGCTTACACGCAACACAAATAATAAGCGTTATAATATAGGAATAAATAAAAACAGAAGAAATATTTGCGTGTTGTATATAACAGTAAAAAACAATCGTTCCTGAGCAAAAAAAATTTGGTGATCAAAAAACCTTAAGATCCGTAAATAACATGTGGTTATATTTAAAGGGCACAACTAGTCAAGTTTATTAATTTGCCCTGAAATACTATTCGTCTTGACCTATGATAACCTAGTACTTAGTTTTGGATATTTAATCTTGGCCGGAAATATTTTTCAAAACAATTTCTTCAAAAACATAAATGCCCTCTTCACACCACGTATAATTAAGGGTTAACAATCCCTTATTAGATACGTCTATTATTATTTATACATTGATATTCACCTATTTGATCGGTTCTCGTCCATTCTCTAATAATTTCCCTTATGATAAAAATTATATTTTACCTAAACCAGTAATTTTATAAAATAGCCAACCAACTAGTACAAAAAAGCAGGCAGCTACCATCTAAAATTGACATCAATTTGTTTTTAAGGCCAAACCAACACATACATGTTCTATCATAAAAATAAGAACTTAAACGCACTTTTAACCCTCTAATTCATAATTAATATCATCATTATATTGACCTACATAACCAGTAATAGCTTATCAGACAGGTATATGATTTGTTAAAAATAACATGCTTGGTAAAAAATATAAATTATTTATGTAATACGTACTAAAGAAATTAATTAAATCGGCTAATAAATTTCTCGGATATAAGCGCTTAAAGTTTTCAAGTAGGAATTTGTATGACGAACTTACAAGTGACGTCATTAGTAAGTTTGTGCACTATGTGTCTAGCGCGATATTAAAATGCTTATCTTCCTTAATTTTGAAAAAAAATCATAGCTTTTTATAAGATAATTAAAATAATCAGTCTGCTAGTCTATTACGTTACGTAGATACAGATAGCGTAGAATTAAAATCATAGAGGAAATGCTACGGCAGCTCGTAGCGTCCGTAGCAGGGTTACGGCGTAGCCGGGGTGCGGTCGGCGACCCCTGGCCGTGGCCGCCCGCGCCGAGCACGCACACAAGCAAGCGAGCTGCAGGCACGTGTGCGCCGCACCCCGCGCCTATACAGCGTGATTTGTCAAACTTTCCCTGATTCTTCGCCAGAATTATAAAGTATTATTATAGTAGTATAATAACTTATACATTATTATAGTGTGCAACAATTGTATTTATCAGTCTACCGGGTCTTCAATATTTACATTTACAATAACAAAATTTATTTTTCTAATACAGAACGTCATGTTAGAAAATATTATGCCCTCAAGATTCTTGGTAATGAAGATTCTAGGTTAATATGATATTAAAGGAGCAAAAGGCGTTTCTTAGTTTTAGAAGTCGAGATCCACTTTAGGTAGCTGCTTCCATCTAGTTAATTGGTTTCTTAGTAAATACCGCCACCAACCCCCAAAATGAGTGTTTGACATTCTCTCGTTTGGTTTTGATTCAGAGAATCAATTTCTTATCTTTACTAGATATTAGTAGTAAACACAAAAATGTATTAATCTCCGAAATGTATCCGATAAAAACCCGATAGACTAGCAACTTCGCGTCGATGTTCAAAGAAGTGAATTACCGTCGCACCTCGGAAGACCATGCCCAGCTATTTGTCAGTAATCATCAGGACATTTTAAAACGTTACAAAGTACCTACGTAGCCTTTCCCAAAACCAGAAACACTCCATAGCTCCGACCATAACTTAGACGCGCGCACGTCCCCACGGCACGCACACAGGCGCACTCGCCTAGTTCTCCTCACAGCGTACCGCGCGCCACACCCCCGACCGACGTACAACCGTACCTACATGCCGGCACTCACACACACAACTAAAATGAAAACTGTGGAAAGTGTGCGTGAGATGCGACATCCCCTGGCCACGGCTCTGTGTGCGTGGGAAATATATGTTAATGTGGTACTTCCGCGTTCGTATTCGTGTCACCCACACAGACGGTGTGGTGGTGTGCGTGGGGTGCATCGACTCTGCTTCCGGCTCGGGTAAACGGCCTCAGCTCTGATTTACGTCCGGAAGGCTTGCGTGTTATTGTGACGTTACGGCGCATTAGTGCACGACACTCCATTTTATTTTAATGTTTGATCGATACTGCGTTAAATATATATCATATTGATCAGTATTCGGATTATAATTTGGATAATATCTAAAAAAAAAGTGGGTCCAAAATTACTAAAAGCGTCTTATTGTTGTTTACCAAAAAGCATAATGTCAACTTTTCATATTAAATAACAATAGCGAATATTTTGACTATTCGCCATAGGGAATGAAGATTACCCGCTAATTGTCTATTCGCTATAACAACTATTCGCAAAATCTCTGTCGTATAACATTGTTAGTTACACAGAGCAAGTCAATTTTGAGAAAAAAAATAGTGTAGCAAAATAAGCACATTAAAGAAGTTTGTAACAAGAAAAAATAAATAATCAATAACTTTTTGTTTTGTTGTCAAGTTATATCTATATTCATATCTGTGGTTACATAGCCCAGTTTCGTTCCCTGGGCCCGGGAATTCCATGTGGGACCGAGCTTTATCGATTGAAATATTAGGGCTTGGGATACATTTTCGGGGCAGTGCGATGCAGAAATGAATATATAATGTTTTATTGTTCCTAAATAGGATATACAGGGTTACGCATATACCCTGTACTAAGTCGAAAGTAGGTCATTGTACTCATCATTATGAACATTTACTATGGGACCAACCCTGAAATCGCAAAAAAAAATCTGCTATTTAATACATTTTGTCAGTGTCAATTGACCGTTTTCTATCTATAGAAAAGGAAAAACCCAGTAGGTCTAACAATTGTTTTTTTCCCCGCGATTTCAGAGTTGGTGTCATATTAAAAGTTATTCATAATGATCAGTAAAATGACCTCATTTTGGCTTTTGGTATAAAATATTTCCGGGAAAAATACCTAAATATTAATTGTTACTCTACGTAGATGATAAAAATCCATGGATGGATCTTGCATGTAGAGTTCCTTAAGAGAACAAAATGCAATCGAATTTTCTAAAACATAGCTTTGTTTCTCTAAATATATAACTACCAGGAGAATTTTCTTGGAAGCGTATCGTAACGTCTTTGTTTCGCAACATTCTGGGAGCATAACAATAATGCAGGCGCCCGCCCGACTTCCTGATATTACTGAAATGGCTCGCTGCAGCCTCATACAGGCTTTATTTATATTCTTATTATGGTTGATAGTCCGAAAACCCGTACGATGGTACTACATGTATTTTAAGATGTGTTATTTAAGACAAAAACATTTTAGTTAAAGTCTGCATGCATACATATGTCGCAATAAACAAATTGAGTATTGAATACTTTCGCGGCGAAATTAAATGATAATGATAATTTTATGGCTGTTCTGTATTAGTTGAGGTTAGTAGAAAATCTCGAGTCCTTCAGTCTGGTTAAGTTAGGTAAGTACCCTCCATGGAACGGTTTCTTTCCTCAAGCTCTGTGTTTTATTTACAGAAATCTCAAACTTTCTAATGACGTTGATTTGTAATGTTTTTTTATAAATATCCTATTCATGTGACAATAAAAATAGCCCGCTTTTGTTTCTTATTCATTTGTTTGTTGGAAATACTGTGTTGTGCAACAACTCTGCTTGAGTTGTATTATAAGAGCCGTAACAGACACGTCAACATGGCTGACGTCAACCACCTCAACCAACGAGAGAAAAAGAGAGGGAAATTATATTCTCACTCTTTCTCTCCCGTTGGTCAGATGGCCAACGATACGAGCCAAGTTCGATACGTCTGTAACGGCTATTATTAATATATATCAGAGTATATCATTGTTCAGCTGTGCGGAGCGAATAACATAACATGAATGCTTAGTTATATATAACAAAAATGTTTATGTTTGGAAAGACATACCTACAACAGCAAAAAAGTGCGTTTTCCTATAAACCATACGCGCGTTTCATCATTTTTGAAAACATAAAATGATTGAATGTATTTTAATAATTATAATAAACATGCCAAATGCTTTCATGTTTCCTCCACGCATAAGCATTGCCATTCAGCGTGGTAATGCCACCAGCATGCTGGATACGCAGCCAACTCGTAGTGAGCGCGAGTTAGTTAAGGTTTTTAGTGCTAGTAACCTTGTAAATTATTTAGTTAATAAAGGCAGTTACCAGTAAAAAGAAAACAACATTATAAATTTAGTGTAAAGCGGACATTACGCAATGCGAGTAAGCACACTATTTACAACTGTGAATGCATAAATAAAAAAATAAAAAGAACCTTTTCATTCTTGCTTATTACAAAAATTACAAAATACAGTAAGTACTTATATCATAAGAAAAATAAAATATTAGTATATTTATCTAATGTTTGGTTAGTTTAGGGTCAGGTGACCATGTGTGCAATAATGTCCCAGTTTTTTTATTATTTTTATTATTACAAATGTAATTTACAAACGCTAAAAATATATATAATAAGAAAAATAAAATATTAATATGTTTATCTAATGTTTGGTTAGATTTTTTATTTTATCTAGCTATATATTAAATAGTCTATCTAACTGTTTCGAAAAAGTACTAAATAAGAATGCTAAAGTGCCCTAACTAGTGCGCTACCATCGCATAGCGTTGTAATGAGTGCTGTAAGCTGTAGTTCGAGAGTTACAGCGTAAATAATGACGTTGAAAGTCAAATCTGAAATCAGAAAAGTTTATTTTGTGACAATGAAATAAAAACAATAAAACAAGAAATATTAAAATAGAAGAAAATAGAATCTGGAATCCAGGCTACAGTGTTTGTCGCACGTCGTGACGTAACATGCACTAGTACTACATGACCTAATATTGCCATCACCATGCTTCCATCCAACTACCGAGGCGGTCACCCATCCAAGTACCGAGAGCGCCCACATCATCAGCCAATTAAAGTCCACTGTTGGACAAAGGCCTCCCTCATAGAGAGGGGTGTTGTCATAATCCCCACGCTTGGCAGGCGGCTTGGGGATCGCAGTACGTTCACTGTGTACTATTAGGACGCTGCTGCCCATCCTTCGGTGGTTCTGGTCGCAGTTTTAGGACATAATCGGGTCGAGCGCGCCCGCCGTTTCCTAACTTGGTGATGGACAGAAATTCGCCACCGACTCGTACTTGGCCATTATTTATTATTTTTTGTTTTACTTTAGAGTGTGTGCTATAATCATGCCAGGTTTGACGCTTGTACGTAGTTATTACCGTTTGTACATTAGAGCAAAATACAAAACACGTTAAAAAGCGATTGTTGTGGGAACCTCTCTTTCGTTTTAACTTATGGCTTTATTATTATTTCTTAGTTATTCTGCTTAACATTACATATACTTTGAAAATTTCAACTGGCTATTTATAACGGTTCGAAAGATACAGCTGTTTAAAGGTACGACGGCCGAACAGACAGTAAAGGCTTAGTAATATGGTCCCGTTTACACCCTCTTAGCACGTCAATATGTACACAAAAAGCTGTTTGATCTGAGAGTAGTCAATTAACATTTCACTGGGCACCCTTCACTCCCGATACACATTAGTGTTGCCATCAAAAAAGTCCACTAAAACAAACAAGGGGAAACTGGAAAAATGTCCAAACCAGTCTGACCTATGAACTATTTGGAAGATATGTAACGCGTTCTCAGGCATCGACCATTTTATTTTATTTATTACGCGGGGCTGATGATCGAACAAGTAATGCCGTCAAATGGTAAAGCACACATGCTACCGCTCTGCCAACATCGTTTGAAAAAGTAACTTATTCACAGATTCCGCAGAGATTTAAAACAATAGGAAACTATCATTTATACAAAACAAGTATATCTTGAATAATTTTAATCTTCGATCATATATTTCTGTAGATGCACTGTTGCCGCCTAAAAAATGGCACCGGCAAAACAAGGCATATGCCTTGTTTCGCTCTGACTCGCTCTAACGCATTTGCGCTTTATTGCTATTCATTAGGCTTCATTTTTCAATACACTTTTTTCGACGTGATATTAATTATTTTTTTTTTCTAAAATACGATTTTTTTATTGGGGACAACTTTTTGTTCCATTTTGCATGGAACTATGAAATGTGAAACATCTACAGAAATATATGATCGAAGGGTCTAATTATCGAAATTAATCATAAAAAAGTTAAAAACAAATGAGAAAACCAGTTTTCAAACATTTAGATATCCAAAACCAAAGTGGTCAACTTTCCCTTTATAGTTTGCCAGTTCGGTCATGACACGTGCGTCCGACTCAGTCGACAGACGGAGCAAACCTGATGGATGGACGGATCAGCTCACAGACTTTAGTAGCTTTTCGGCTACAGTTATCCCAGTATACAGTATATACAAGCTAGGATATTTTTTTCGAATTTTGAGGTTCTTTTAAATTCATTTAATAATAACGATACATAAATAATTCTGACTGTTATGTAGGTAGCTAAGAAGTCAAGATTTTAGAGACTGACCCTTTAGTCGAGTACTTTTTTAATTGCTTAATATTTTATATCTCGAGGTTAGTAACTGACATTTAAATTTGAAGAAAACTATTCCACCGCTAAGGGAGGAAAATTAGAGAATGAACCCCGTTTTATTGAATTTCAGCCACTTCCCGTAAAGTCATAATAAGGGTAGAAGGAATACCAGTAAACTAAATTGGACATTGTAAATAACATTTATTGCCATAGAATTAACTCACTACACGCTAATAAGGTTACATTTTTTTTACAATAGAGTATTGAATTACAGGTGTTATTTGCGTAAGTACATCTTCAAAACTCTTTTTTGTGCGAATATCTAGTGTATTTCCTCCTCCTACCTCTAAAATTTGGAAATACAATTTGAATTTGTAAATACCTTGGTTTGTTTAATATTTCGAATACCCGACGAAGTGCTTTGATTCCACTTTTATTATGCGAACTACTAGTCTGTGGAATGCGCTACCTGAATGGGTGTTCCCCGGTAGTTACAATCTGGGTGTCTTCAAATCACGAGACGGGATCGAGGGATCAGTTAATTCTAGGCAAGCGTACTCATCGTAGATTAACATCGCATCATAGCTTAACATCAGGCCAGTTGGCGGTCAAACGCAAGCCTATTCCTAAATAAATAAATAAAACTGAACCTAAAAATAGATTATTAAGTCAAGAAATACAGAACTGCGCTCCAAAACTCAGATTGCCGACGTAGCTTAGAAGGCCGCTTGCCTAAAATGGGACTGAGCCGGTCATATCAGTCGAATATCGGAAGATCGTTGGGCCAAAACCACAACACAGTGGCTTCCTCAGGATGGCAAACGACCTCCCGGACGGCCTAGACGGAGATGGAGGGATGAACTGGACTCCTACTTGCAAGACTGGACCCAAATTGCCGAAAACAGAGACAAGTGGAAGGAGGGAAGGGAGGCGTTTGCCCTGCAGTGGGACGATGCAGGCTAATATAAAAAAAATGATTCATCTAAGAAACAGTTTTTCTCGTGTACCTATCTACCTAAAATTGCTATCACGTGTAACGTATCTGCTCTTCTATTTGCACTAATGCAGCTGTCTGGGCGTCAGCTCTCTGGCAGTACTAAATATTTGATCCCCGCACTCTGCGGCGTCCTCACTACAAATTGATCAGTCAGTCTGTCTGTACACAGCAGAACCTACCTAGATGTTTAACTTTGTATGTGATGAACTGGCCACTGAAGCTAAACGAACTTTTTATATAACATGTTAATATTAAAATAATAAGTTTTTTAAATAAGATTTAAAACTTGACAAAAAATGATCACGTGACAATACTAAAGGGCACACATTGATAAATTTGATATACTACAGGAAAAAATCAAGTGAATCTTTATGAAAGTTTTATAAACAAAAATAGGTACAAATTACATTTTGTTGTATAATTTCCGATGTAAGTCCTAAAGTCGAAGATTTTAGTACTTGAGGGTTAGGTATTTAGAAGGCCTAGAAATAATAAAGAAATAAAGAAATAAACAGCTGTTAGAGATCTTCCAGGTCAGAGCGCGCCCTCCATAGCACCTACGCACTATGTGCAAGAGCACATAAGCTTACATTGGAATATCTAGCGTGTAAAATTTTTTTACTACACGTAAATACGGAAGAACGGGATCGCAAAGCTTAGGAGCTGACTCTTGCACCCACCAAATACAAAACAGCTCCATACAAACTAAAAACTGTTTATTTAAAGTATTAAGTTTTGTAAAAGTATGGAATAAAAATAGTTAAGTATTATCAAGGATGATTTTATCGTTCTTGGTATTATGCAGGGACGCTGCCTGCGAGAAGTAGTTTGCTAATTAATAACAACCCTGTGTAAAAATTGTGGTTTTTATTTGCACAAATAGATAACAATTATTCATAAAAGCAGTTTATTGTAAAGTGATTGAACCTTATTAAGTTCGAGGACGAACGCTGGCAGTGAATGGGCAGGTTCCTGGAAGGATCTCCTTGCACACACAGTGCGGTGAATGCAGTAGGTTGCATTTGTTGGTAAAAAAAATTAAGTAAAGATTTCTGACACATGCCAAATTATTGAAATTGATGTTATGGTAAAAAATATTATATAATATCATTTATTCACATTGCTAACACATAATATTTATACCGTTGCTTACAAGCAACAAAGCCTACAATAATAAAGCCTAACAATTTAACAGTATTTGTTTATATATAAAGTAGAAGCTCCCACATCTACCGCAAAACTGTCTATTTTTGGCGATTTGGCATAAAAAATATAATATTTGTTTTGTCTGAGTTTAGTTGAAGTCTGAATATTTTGAACCATTCGTCTAATTTGCAAAGAGCGTCATTTATTTTAATTTTTAAATTTACTGTGGTATTTTTTGTATCAGTTAGTATAAAAATATCATCCGCGTACTGGATGATATAACCTTGTTTGTATATTTAACTAATTAATGTCATTAACAAAAATTTGAAAGAGAACATTCCCAACCGATGAACCTTGTTGTATACCTATTCCGATACATTGTGGTTCAGATCTTCTATCGATTGTTGCCTGTACAGTTTGTTCCATATTTGATTAGATAAATGTACATTTGTATAGTAGTTATTGTATTCGATTATCAATCGATCGTTCACTATTTCACGGCAATATTCAATACCAATCCTGTCCCACTGCAATTCCTAGGCATGTGTCCATGAGCCCAGTCTGTGAGGCGCTTTTATACCAACCATAATGAGTACGAAAGTGACACAGCAATCGTGTAACAGTCTGGACAAAAGGAGAGATAAAGCGTGCTTCGAGTGCCTATAGGTATTTTAAAAGGCATAGTATGTATGTTCTGCTGTGCGTGCTAAAATTAACTTTATAACAATTTATTTAAACGTCTTGTCTGAGTGAATCTTCTGTACTTGTACTAATATAACACTGGGTTACACCCAGAAATTGTGAGAATCAAATCAAACCCAAATAGAGGCTTTCATTGTTTACCTGGTTGATTAGATTCTCAGGTGAATAAATACGATTTATTTATTCCACTTTGTGCACCTGGGTCTTATCTTATATATTCGATAAGATAGTGAAGTGATCAAATTGAGGCCATTACTCCACTTTGCATACCTAGGGAACATCGCCTGAGTGTACTTAAAATACCATACAAACACATTTTTTTTTTATTGAATTGTTGGCTTGCGTTTTACCATCACTAAGACCGATGTTAAGCGATGATGCTGTTTACTAAGCACGCTTGCTTAGAAGAAACCGATTCACTCGCGACTTGAAGACACCCAGATTGAAACACTAAAGACGAAACTTTATAATAGTGTTGCGACAAACATGAAAGTTGTCCCACTGGGCAGTTTATTCTGTGTGTCGCACGGACAGTGAACCGCGCCTCTCAGAATTGCATCGTTGCTATTAATACCTATCGCATCGGTCATTTATGAATTACCTGTGATCTGTTGCCAGCTCTTTACTTTGGCAATGGTCAATGGAAATGGAAAAAATAACATAATATAACAGTTTAAAGTATTTATTTGCTATGTTCAATAACTATGAGTGGACTGGTCAACACACGAGTGATGGTCAATGCATCTAATTTGCGCAGGTTGAGAGAGATGCATGTCATTACTTTATTTGCACCCAAATCTTGCATGCACGCTCTTATTGTAAGAAATTGTGTAAGTTACCGTGTGCAATACGCATAAGAAACAGACTTATTTTATTGCAGGACAATGAACTGCCGTTAAATGAACTAATAACGCACAAAATTCTCACTCCATCACTATTAACCTATCATGTTCCCACTGCTGGGATATAGGCACATAGGCTTTCCACATAGGCACATAGGCTTTCCACATCCTTACCCACATAGGCTTTCTCTCTGAGAGAGAGGATGGGCCCTAGTCCACTCTTCGTTCTCCGTGTTACTACTAGCCTTACTACCAGTAGTGACCAAGGGTATTTTTTTAAAAGTAAACATGAGAATGGGAATAGAGAACTTATTCGATGGGCAGTTTCTAATCTGAGTTTATAGTGAAATAATTACTATTTACACAAAAAAAAATGTAATAAAAATATTAGTACACGACGCTCTATATACATAGTACACAGAACTTTACACACAAAGGTACAATTTAATGGAAAAGGGGACAGAACTAAACTTACGAAGCGCTTTGATTTCACTGTTATTGTGCGAAATGCTAGCCTGTGGAATGCGCTGCCTGAATCGGTGTTCCCAGATAGTTAGGTACAGTCTAGGTGTCTTCAAATCAAGTGTGAATCAATTTCTTTTAGGCAAGCGTGCTTCGTGGAAGATCGCATCATTACATCAGGCGAGTTGGCGGCCAAACGCAAGCCTATTCCTAAAAAAATGAATGGGGTTCCTAAATAGTTACAACCCGGGATGTCATCAAATCAAGAGTGAATTGGTTTCTTCTAGGTAAGTGTGCTCGATCACAGACCGCATCATCGTTTAACATCAGGGGAGATGAAGCAAGTCTAAATAAGAACTTAAAGTATATCTACGTAATCAAACCAAGATAATATTTATCTATCGTTCTCAGTAGACAGCTGATGACCTGTGGCCACGTTTTCTCAATACACCTACCCCATAGATGGAGCTAGCGATATGATTGTGTGTTATCTGTGTCAGCAGGGGTGTCACCCTCGACCCCATTACTTGACCCCATGCCAGCCACCATGAAACGCGTATAATGCAATTAAACACCTAACTACCTGAACCTAGAAGCCTACCCGCTACTGAACACAGGGGCGGATTTTCCTATAGGCCGAGTAAACCCGGACCTAGGGCTGGCAAAATTAAGGGAGCAGCAAAACTTGGTGTGCTTTTTTTTGTAGTCGAACCCTTTTTTGAACCTTCGCTGCTAAGAAGGCCAGGCAAAAGACAATTTGTGAATAACAATTCATTGTCGTAAGTTACTCACAAATAAATTAAATTATTACTTAATGAAAAGACTTTAAAAACAAGACTGTTTTGATGATGAATTTCTAGTGTAATTCCGCTTCTACGTCGCTTCAAGTACAATAAGGAATTTGTGATAAATATTTGTTGGTAATGTTAATTTTATTGAGTTTAATTTTGCCTAACCTGATATAAAATATTAATTACATAAATTGAAAATTAACGTAACCTGAAACAAAAAGTAATTAATTCTGAATTATTTTTAATTATAAAATTATTAAAGTAATCTGAAACAAAAATTAATTAATTCTGAAACATAAAATATATATTAATTGGAATTACATGTATTTTAATTGAATTTAAAAAAGTAATAAATTATACCCGTTTCCTTAGTGCACTTTGTCGACACGTGTTTCGCCTCTTCACGAGGCATCCTCAGGACGTGTTGACTCGTCGAGCGCTTGGCCGAGAATGAGTCAAACGCCTGATTCAATCAACTATTTAAAAACAAGGTTTTCGTGTCTTCTCAGAAAACCCTTTCATATGATACCCATATCATGATGGCAGATAAGAAAATTGTGTCTCCCATCTTGGGGTGTCTGCCATATTGAATTTAGTGCGACGCCATATTATTTTTTGTATTCTTCTCAGCTATCCTTATCTTTTAATACCCTTATCATGGAAGTGCATAAAAAATAACTGGTCTGCCATCTTTGAGAGTCCGCCATATTTGATTTTGAATGACGTCATTTAGCTACCATACATTGTCATACAAACTAAACGTGGATCAAAATTTCCGTATTTTTTTTTTTAAATTATAATATCACTCCACCGGGGTCCGTGACTTTTGTTATAATTTACTACTATTTCGTTAACTTTAACGAATTTACTTTACACAATACATGGAGAGGAAGTTAGTTATTCTTAATCTAAGGTTAAAACAAAATTTCCGTTCAATCGGTTCGATAATTGGGGCCTTAAAGCTTACTCTAACCGCGGGCTCGAATTAGTGCAGTTTGCAAAATCACGCGAACGCGAACCATAACGCGCCGAGATACGGTTTACGATCGCGCAACTTTTCGCAATCACCTAAACTGAATCGCTTATAACAGGTAGCCTTAAAGTCTTGGAAACAAACATACAAAAAAAAAACGTCATAAACCAGCGCCAAATGATGTTTACTAAAAATAAACACCAGAACATCATAAAATTAAGGATAAAAAAATAAAAGTAAACTGCCCCTGGTCTAAAACTAAGTTGCAAGATTGTAAAATGGTAAGTATCAGTATTTAAAGACACTGATTGAGATAATTTGATCATTTACAGACTTTCATCGTGCTTTCACTCATAGGTCGTTTAATTTTTCGTGCTTTACAGAGAGTAGGGGGCGGCAATTTTTCATAGGCCTAGAGCAGCCATCAGGATTTCAAATCCGCCCCTGGAACCACATATTTTACAGTACCACTGCGTGCGCTATGGGACAATCGTCCTAATACACCTGGACATAGAAGCCTTCTATCAGCCACCACAGTTTAAGTAATAAGTTGTCTGTGCTACTCATCTATGTATGCCCATGGGAAATCAATGAAAAATGGGTTATCGACCTGGAAATGTGTATTTTCTCCATACTTCCTGTTTTGGGGATATACTCTCTGGACAAAGACGTATTGAAGCAGCCTACTGCTTCTCACATTCTAAAGATAAAGTTTCAGTAAAAGATATATCTACCTACTTAGGTACATACTTACAACCTTAATAACTAAACTGATATTGATATATGAGGTGTCGATAAATTCGTTTATTCGTTTAGGGATGGGAACTGGGGGCTGATGATTATTATCTACATAAATACAAGGTGGCAAAAATCTATCGAGTTTTGACAGATTTGGTATGGCAAAGTTGTCAATAATCGTTTCGCAATAATTTGTGAAAGCGTTGTTGTAAACAAACATACAAAAAAAACATCAAAACACCAGCGCCAAACCATAATGATGTTTACAAAAAATAAACACCAGATCATCGTAAAATTAAGGATAACTAAAATAAAATAAAAGTAAACTATGGTATCGAACGTACAGTTAATCATAAAAAGTTGGTTAAAGGAAACAGCATGCATATCCACCAGAACGTTGACCCCCTAAGGAAACCACCAAGAGCAAGGGAACCCTAAATGTCATGACCATAACTACCTTTTAACTACAATAACACTAATACAAACAAATTGAAAGTTTGTATATGTGTTATTTTATGTCACATTCCAAATCCGAACGTATAAAAAAAAATACTTATAAAAGGTTACGCGGAAAATGTACCAAGCCGAATGGGATCCGTTATACTCATACTGATAAAAAAGCTACCAAAAAAAACCTGAAATCATGAAAAAAATATCTGATGTACTAGCTATAAACCCACAGAAAGTCTTTGGTTGTTTCATAGAAAACGGCTATTAAAAAGACTCTAAATTGGCATGCATATCAGATAGGGTAGGATATGTAGCCAGTTTTAGTCAGGAAAATGCGAAAGGACTGAAAATGCCAGGTGAAACAACCGGGACACAGCTAGCATTAATAGCTACAATAGTGCGGCCGCTAATAGAATGCGTCTGATAGTTGCCATTACATTGTTAAAAAAACTGACTGAAATTTGTTAATTCTGAGTGCTTTTACTAGCTTTTTAAGCGTAAGATTGTAGTAGCATATAACTAAAAAAAATATGTCAAAAGAAAAACAATTCTATACCATATCTCGTTCTTCTATATCTTTTTTTAATATTTAAATTGTAATATATTAAAAGAAAATATGTTTATTCAGATTCATTGTATAAATGCAGCTGTCAAACGCACCCCTCAATGTCGGACTATTATATAGTCAGAATCAGAACATTTATACAATCAAAGGACACACACACATTCAACGCACATTTAAACTAAAAACTGCTAATTATGAAAAAAAACTGAAACTAAATAAACATTATGAACTATTACTTTTATAAACTAATCTACAAATACTAACTACTTAATTAAGACTACTTCCTAAAACGCTGGCCCCATCACACGTTGTATGGCAATGTTCACCCTTCGTGCTAAGTAAAGGTCAGCATTTTTATCACATGTTGCATCGACGACACGAAATTGCTCCCGGTTCCTCTATCATAAAGTTTCGACCTACTTACCAGTAGGTAATGTAAAGCAATTTTTACCTATAGTACAATTACTATAACATAAAGGATATTTTAATCTAAGAAAATGCATAAGACTTAATAATGGCAGGTGAATCCGTGGGGCATAGTGATTATTATTACATATTAATCCCGATAACATTGTCGCAAGTCATTTCGAAATTAGTGCGATTCTGATTATAGAGCGGGGGATGTGAGAGAGCAATCACGAGGTAATTTTATCATAATTGCCAGTTTATGGTCAAAAACAAGTTGGCTGTAGGCAAAAAGTACGTAGGCTTGAGCATTTGGATTAAAAATAATTATATCGTTATTGATTTGGATTGTCTTTAGACCTTCAACGGTATATTTTATATTTTGTATATTTTTAAACCACCTATAAATTTGTCCAGTGGGGCTAGTACGAGAACTTGCAAAAAAGTATTCGTTCCGTAAACGATAGCAAATGTATGAAAAATTCAGTTTCACTTTACGTCCGATTGAAGCGCTGTTCAATTTTTCATACATTTTAAGGCCTCTTCCATAGGGGTGTTGCCATAATCCCCACGCTTGGCAGGCGGCTTGGGGATCGCAGTACGTTCACCGTGTACTATTAGGAGGCTGCTGCCCTTCCTTCGGTGGTTCTGGTCGCAGTTTTAGGACATACCCGGGTCCCATACCCAGGGACCGGGGGTCCCCGGGTCCGGGTTGCTATCGTTTACGAAACGAATACTTTTTCGCAAGTGCTCGTACTAGGGTCACAGAGCAGTCCGATTTTGATTCAGAAAAAGGACTCAAGTATAGAAGTAGTGCTTATTTAGCATAAACGAATTAAACATGGTAAAATTCTTTACTCATATGACAAAATTGTTGTTACCAGAACGAAACCGATATAATAGGTCGGGGAAAAAGTCTTTTCGTATTTTGTATGTATAAAGTTGTAGTAAAATCTCATTTGGTTGTACTGTTTGTATCTCGCTGGTTTTGATATCATTAAAAATATGAAATTTTAAAAAAGGAATACAAAAAGTAAAAAGCTATTTCCCGCCATTTTTCAATTGTTTTTTTTGTTCGATAAAATGAGTGAATCTGACGAAGAAATTCGATATATTTTGAAGTTTTATTACAAAAAAAGGGAAAAATGCGACACAAGCCGCGAATAAAATATGTGACGTTTATGGACCTAATGCAGTGTCATCAAGAGTAGCACAATGTTGGTTCAAGCGTTTTCAGTCCGGGAATTTTGATGTCAAAGACTCGCTCTGGTCGCCCTGTTACGGATAAAGTCGATGCCATTTCTGAAAAAGTGGAGCAAGATCGGCATATTAGTAGTTACGACGTAGCTGAAGAACTGGGGATCGACCACAAAACAGTTTTGACCCATTTGAAAAAGTCTGGGTATTAAAAAAACTCGATATTTGGGTGCCACACGAGCTCACTGAAAGAAACCAAATGAATCGTGTGCTCATTTGCGATTCTCTGTTAAAACGTAACAAAACCGAACTGTTTTTGAAAAGATTGATCACTGGTGATGAAAAATGGATCACCTACGACAAGAATGTGCGCAAACGATCATGGTCAAGGGCAGTGAAGCACCACAGACTGTAGCGAAACCCGGATTAACACGTAATAAGGTGATGCTGTGTGTATGGTGGGATTGGCAGGGCATCGTTCATTATGAGCTTTTACCGCCGGGCAAAACCATCGATTCGGATCTCTACTGCCAACAGCAGATGAGACTCAAACAAGAAATTGAGAAAAAACGGCCGGAATTGATCAACAGAAAGAGTGTGGTCTTTCATCATGATAACGCCAGACCGCACACATCTTTGGCCACTCAGCAAAAATTTAGAGAGCTTGGTTGGGAAGTGTTAATGCATCCACCATATAGCCCTGACCTTGCACCCTCAGATTTCCACCTGTTTCGATCTCTTCAGAATTCTTTGGGTAGTGTTAGATTAACATCAAGAGAGGACTGTCAAAACTACTTGTTGCATTTTTTTGATCAGAAGTCCCAAAAATTCTACAGCAACGGGATCATGTCACTACCTACAAGATGGCAACAAGTTATCGAACAAAACGGCACATATATATTATAATTAAATGTAATTAAACTTGAAAAAAATATGTCTTGAATTTGTTTATAAAATACGAAGAAACTTTTCCCCGACCTTATATTTTTGACAGGACGGCAAATTGCAGGGTTGTAGACTATTTAAATGTAGGGACTGATACTAGTGACCTGTAAAAGGCTCTAAAGGCTACGTATACCATTTGACAGACTGCTTTATACGCTTTGTAAATCACACGGATTCTAAGCTCTTTATTATTCTGTGGATATTAATGTTTTTTTAAAGTGAAAAAAAAATTGATTCCCATTTGATTTTAATTTTAATTAGAAAATCCAACGCTGAGAATAGGAAATAATTGATTGTTCACCCACTGAATTTTTACCTGTTAAGCAACCAATAGCCCCCCAAAATATATTTTAATATTCAAACGGCTAGACAGATTTTCTGGAATCACAGCTAAGAACACCCGAACCTGGAAAATCTGGGTGTTTTCAAGTCAAAAGTGAATCGGTTACTTCTAGTCAAGCGTGATCCATCGTAGGCCGCATCATCGCCTAACATCAGGCGAGTTAGCGGCCAAGCGCAAGCCTATTAAAAAAAAAACCTTTTAAACCAAAATAAGAAACAATTAAAATCAGTTCAACCATTTGGAAGATACGATACCACAGAGATACACACCGAGACAAAAGTTCAACTAATAACACTCGTCTTTTTCGTCGGGTGTTAAAAATGTAGCGGACGATGCATTTTGGGTTAGGTGATATCATCTCTTTAGCACTAAAATCGACAAGGTTTATTTGTTTTGTTACGTTGGGTTTTCTCATCTCGTTGACCGTCATATCACAAATCAGTGAATCACTGAAACATCGTCAACCAAAGTAGTCACAGTCATGCCCTAGTAAAGTGTCGTTACTAGAGAGTTGAGTTTAGGAAACAACACGAAAATCATACAAAAATACAAATCATCTCGTTATGTCACTTTCCAGCACGTCTACGAACACTTACTAAATAATAATTCACCTTTATATACATCAAATACACAAGTTTACAACAATGGCGCACCTACTATGAGGCGACATACTTTTTCACGTTAGCGCCAAAACTCATTTCTAAACCAATTAAATTTGACAGCTCTAAAATTGTTATAACCCTTTTCTGACATATTGTAATGAAAAGAGACGGTGATGATTTTAGTCCTGTGGCCCTAGTACGAGCACTTGCGAAAAAGTATTCGTTCCGTAAACGATAGCAAAATGTATGAAAAATTGAACAGCGCCTCTATCGGACGTAAAGGGAAACTGAATTTTTCATACATTTGCTATCGTTTACGGAACGAATACTTTTTCGCAAGTTCTCGTACTAGCCCCACTGGTAGATTGGTTTAGTTTAAGTAAGTGGTGCAGTCAACATCAAATTAATTTTAACGTTCAGAGTGGTCAAAAGAATCGAAAATTACATAGATTCATTTATATTTGCGTATTCTATGTAGTCAGAATATGCATGTTTTAAGAATCCAAAGTGCTTTTGGCTAAATATACCGTTGAACATTTTATAAAAACATAGTAATGAACAACTTGACATCTAATCTAATATGCCAATATTAGATTAGATGCCAACTGTGTTGATACCATTCTCAAATATATTTTTTAAGGTCTGTGGTTGATACATTAACCACTTTGGACCACATTTCGTATTGAGACTGCGTACTTAAAATATATTATTTCTTTTTATAATTATAATTTAAAATCTGTGGTATAACCTCAAGGTACAACAGAATCGATATCAACTTTCATTTTAAATAACAAAACTTTCACCAATCACCAGCTGTTTCATACCATTTAGGTAGATATTCCTAATTAAAACTTAAAGCAAGCGAAAGGTGATTAGAGGACACCTTTACCTATTTATAGGTCGGCAGTTAAAGCTATTTGAAATGATCACCAAGCAGGTGTAGTACGTTAGGTAGGTAAGGGCGCGTGCCCGGTCCTTGACCATTTAACATCTGCTTTACATTCATATTAATGTCCTTATCACAGTCATGCAATCATCATTATTAAGAGCACTTAATGTCACTGGTGTCTTTTTCGTTAATTTTACACGCCTTATATTAGCTTCATATGTAACTTTGTAACTAATAATGTAATCAAATCTTTGAACTTAATTTTAATGTATTTGGTACCATTGAATTGATCTCCTGGAGCCAGGAGGTGGAAACTGGAACTGCAACGGAGGATCACGCTGACAGAGCCATCTAGCGGGAAAACACGCCAACCATCATGCCGCATGAGTCGAGTGACGGAGAGTATTGTATAGTATTGTGACGGGATTCGAACACTGGAGCTATTATTCCAAGCACATGTCCAAACAGAACGTCCAGTTTCGCAGCCCAGTCTTCTGAGTATAAGCCTTAGAATAATTTAATATTGTTAGCTGTGCAACGAAGTTTATGTCAGATTCATATTTTGTCATCTACTTACCTACTACCTACTACACATGCTTCAACCCTTATATTTCAATTGGTCAGCACTCAATAGCTTTGAACGTTTTATTCGAGTATCTAGCTATTGCTGTGACAGAATTTCATATTATTTTGACAGAATCACAAACATTTAGAAATCAGGTTGGTCTTCATAAATCACGTAACATCACCTAGGTACATTAAACAACGTGGAAGATTTGTGTTCGGTATTTCCTCAATTATCAAACCCTTCTGAGGCAGTACAACTTTGACAGATGTTGAAACTTGTCTGATCATTTCGAACATTAATATTGTATCCAGTGCCCTGGCAACGCAGCGAGGGGAGCTATAGAGCTACGGGGAGCCATGGGGGCTATGGGCCGTTCGACATGACCTAGTTTCCACGAGGGTGCTGGTCTAGCCATCGATCTTGAGGGGCCGCGCGCTAATCCAGTCACGATTTATTCCAACCATTATGATGTAAACAGAAAGGATTTGGCTTGCATGAAAACATCATCGTTCATAAGATGTTGGTCTTATATAAGAGAAAAGAGAAATCGTAATAAGAGAGAAGAGAAATAGTATTTTCAATGATAGTGGAGGAAAGTAATGCGAACCAAACTTTAACTTGTTTATGGATATGGGGAAAACCAAAGTGGATTCAGCTACTTCACTGTTTACTACAAACGTTTCGAAGTTAGAAATAGGGAGAGGGGACAAAAGTTACACTCTACCAAAAGCTATAAGAAAGAAGTTAGACATTTAATTTTCGTCAATGAGTTTTATCATTCCCTTCAGTCCACTACCTAGCTACCGTTCTTACCTTAATAGCCATATTAATGCAGTAGGAATGTACCTACCGAAAAGCATATATCTGGGACATTATTGCACACATGATCATCTGACCCCAAACTAAGCAAACCATATAGTAGAAAATATAGCCCTTTAGTAGCTTCATAGATAGAAACAATTCGTGTAAAAATCTGTAAGAATAAGTACTCGTACCTAACATTCGTATTGAGGAGCAGATTTGTTGCCCCACATATTGACAATATGTTGCATTAATAATTTTATTACAAACAGGTGATAGCGATGTGGCAGTTGTTTCACGGTTGTTAAGTTACTACTGTGTAACTGTGGCCGGGTGAGTGAAACATACATTTGTACTAGTAGGTACCTATAAGTAGGTTGGTAGACATCGAGCTATGGAGCCTTAAACACCTATAATGCTGAGTGCGGGTCGAAGACCTAGGGTGAGGCCTGTGGTTGGTTACCATTCTGGGTAACCTGGGTAATGAGAATAAATAAGTAGGAGTCACAGACTTATATATGAGTAAATGGTTGTTCTTTGTGAATGCTTGAAAATATATTTTTGGACCCTTGATGTCAGATTTTATTTTTCTTTATAAGTAGCTAGAGTAAAAAGCGCTTCTACAAACCATGAAATATTTTACGACGAAGTCGGAGGTTGAAGGTTCTATTGGTAGTTTTACCCAATTTTTTGATCTATAGTTAGGTATCTATGCGCAAGCTAGTTAGAATCATAGAGACTTATTTGCCAACTTTACAGATTTATGTTGATACCCAAATTGCCTATTATATTAATTTGGGTATCAACTTAACTTTTTCCGTTTCCTGTAGGCTGTAGGGCCTATAACTTCCGTCGACCAATCATAACCGACACAAGTTCCCATGCATCATGACTACCTTGAACGCGACAAAAACTACATCGACCGTCTAAAAAAAGATAAGGCATTATAAAAATATTATAATATCCACGTGGAAGCACCCACACCTGGCTTGAACCTGAACCTTTCAATCAGAACATCTGCGCCATTATCATAGACGCCTTGAGATATCCTTCGAGACATGGACAAAAGTTTATAACAAAGGCTTCGGGTGAGAGGCGAACGGGTGCCAGCTGCCAGCCAGCTTGCGCCATAAAAAATAGGCCAATAACTCCAATGGCGAAAAAAAAAGGTTAAGAAATGTTAAAGATGGCGGCAGGTGTGTGTCAGCTGCCAGCCGCCACGCACCTTTTGTAATAATTGCACTGGACACCGAGTAGGAACTCCTTACAGAGAAGTAGCTCATAGGCGCTCGGAGGTCTGAGGACCAGCCAGCTATCACACGAGTTTTTGTATTCAGGCTCTCGTGAGGTGTAACTTTTTAGTGTCCGTTTAAGTTGTGTAAGGACACCTCAGACAACGGACAAGCGTACACGCGCCGCGCCGCGCTACGTTCGGTTTTTAATCTGGCGCGTGTCTATTTGACGCCAACAAAATATTCGTCGTCTGTGGTGGCCGTGGCTCTAGAAAACAATTTGCTACAATCGTGTACATCGAAGACAGGTGGAATAACTTGTGGCAAAGTGGTGTCCGAGACAAGGTTAAGCGAAGCGTTGGTCATCCGTCTGTAAGGATATTGTCAGCATTGTGGGTCGAACCTGGGGCCTTACGCCCAACTCTAACCTGCAAAATCACGCGAACAGACGGTTTGCGGTCGCGTGATTATGCAAACTGCACCTATTCGGGCCCGCGTCTAGAGATGGGCGTAAGGCCTCTGGACCCAATTAGCACAGGACCGAAGCAGATAGAATAATAAGGGAAAAGCCCAGCAGTGGGATAAGGATAGCTGTAGAAGATGATAATGATGTATACATTAGCCGCTTACGCTTGTTCTGCAAGAAAGCTCACAATATGTCTATGTATAAAACCTGAAATGGAGTGGGTTCCTACAGTTGCATTTGGAGTTAATTCTCTGTAGACGTGGTGGGTACTCTGTGCGCAGGCGCAGCCCGTTTTGTTTACCTCTCCTGCGCCGCGGCCACTCAAGACAAGACGTTACTTTTTCGTTTTGTGGCGGTCTGTCGGCATGTGGTATCGAATTAAATCTATCAATACTCGCTCTTTATAGCCGCTTGGCTTGTATTTATCACTTATTTACTTTAAGTACCTATCTACATACCTCGTAAACTTGATTTGCAAGCACACGAGTAAGTGAATCCAGTGATAAGCTGGTATAACTGCGGTACCTACAGCACTAAAAATTTTTTTTTAAGGAAAATTGTAAGTTACGTTTTCCGCGACAATACAGGATAGCTCAAGCGTACCTAATCCGCAACTAAGTACTTTGGCATGCAGAGGCCTTTCGGCCTTTAGGTGTTCTAAAAATTCTGACATTAGAGCTAGCCACTTAGCCTAGTTCGTTCGTCGTTCGACGTTCTCAATTCGACTGATTTTTATAATTTTTTATGTTTGTTACATCAGAACTTTTGACTGGGTGAACCGATTTTGATGATTTTTTATTTTATTTGAAAGCTGGTGCTTCCCATTTAAGTCAAAGTCAAGTCAAGTTTAAGTGAGCACTACCATCGAGTTTTTTAAATGTATTAATATGCTTGCGTTTGACTGACAACTCACCTGATGTTGACAATGATGCGATCTACGATGGAGCACGCTTGCCTAGAAGAAACCAATTCACTCGTGATTGAAGACTACCCAGATTGATATCACCTATTCAATAAAAAATATAATTATAATATCGGTTAACAACACAATCTTCGGATAGCTGGCTGGCTTTCTTCTTAAGCTGTTGAGACTGAACGTGTTTTAAGAACTTACATATATTATACTTACACAGTTTGACAATAAATGATTCTGATTCTGATATACCGCGTAGGTATACCTATAAGTACCTACACACAAAAAAACAGACGAATTGTAAATCTCGTTCTTTGAAGTCGGTTGAAAATACTAACACTATCCTACAACCTTTGAAAAAATAAAACGGTTTGCCCATATACCCATGCATGAAGGTCTAAAGACAATCCATTTGGACCCATCAATTGAGTAAAGCATTTGTTCGACTCAAATTTATTTAACTGCCTATAGACAGGTTTGTACCTACTTACCTACTCTGTCATGAATCTTGGCTCTAGGCTCTAGTGCGAATCACGTCAAAGCGAAAATAATTTAGTCAACCGCGAACTGTAGACCTACATAGGTACTTTTTATAAACGAAAAAAATTTCGCTCGCAGTATGAATTGTGCTTAATATCTATACGGTACTTGAAAGACAAAAAATTGTGACCTCAAAATCCTGGTTCAACCTGGATCAATGCCCTAAGCCATCCAAAATAAAAGAAAGGGGCGAGTGCAATCACACGCGCACGCGTCGTTGCATCTGCTGCCTAATTAGCTTACCTGCGTCCGCGCCGCGCCGCCCGCCATGTCAGCCACAGATTTCGTAATAGTTACTTACATCATAATCAGCCTATACTAGTCCACTGCCGTCTCCTGGACATGAGCCTCTCCCAAGGCACGCCACTCAGCCCTATCAACGACGTTTCGCCACCAGCCCCTACCTACCATGCCGCTGCTTTACGTAGGTATATCGTCACTCCATCGAGTCTTAGGGCAGAAGTCCACTCTGGAACACTCCGGTTATCGGTTCTGCGACAGATATGATACCTTTGGCACAACAGGTAGTCTCACGCAGTTGTTCCACGGGTAGGTAAAGGTAAGTCACGCTTTTTCACACCCAAATGTTTGTGTAAGGCTGATTGTATTTGACCCATGCCTATGCTTAATAATAATAATAATAATAAAAACGCAGGGGCGGCTTTATGGCGAGCCGTCGGTGAGTGGCGACACCGCGTACCCCGATTCCATGGGGCTAAATGAGACCCCTGACCCCTGGCTTGCCTTAACCGGCCGTCCAGGGGTGGAAACCGCAAGAGCTAAAAACCTAAGCTCCAGGGTGGAAGTGTTAAAGGGCATAACGCCGCGAGTAGCTCTTAGTGAAAGTGCAGCACACCTCTCTACACCCTAAGCCACCCACGCCGATGTTGCCCCTCCGGTGCCAAGATACGGCAGCCTTTATGGGGGGCCCATTCAGTGGGTGGCAAGTCATCACCTGCCTAAATATATTTTGAGATGAGACAGGATAAGGCAGGTGCCGTTTCTCATTCTATAGATCTGTTATTCCATCCACAAGTTGTTCACCTCAATAGCCCAGACTTTTTTAATCCTATACTGTACAATAGTTTCATATTCCTTTTTATACATATTCCATAATTGTATTTTTTATATTCAACAGGGCCTCTTGGTGTTGGCTTCGGCTCCACCAATGCCTACCAAATGTCCGGGCTAGACCCGAGAATTTCATGAAATAAAGTGTCATAATAATAATAATAATAGCCTTTATTCGGATTGAGCAACAAAAATTCTTAAAGTAACAACTGATTTTGATTTCATTCTTCTGCTTCAAAATCCGTTTGTCCTAGTTTGACATAGGCCTCTTCCAGCTTCTTCCATTCCTCTCTGTCTCTAGCTGTTCTTGACCATGCTTTCCCAGCGATGGCTTTGATGTCGTCTTCCCACCTTTTAAATTGTCCTCCTCTCTTGCGCTTTCCGTTGGTTGGGTACCAATTGATTAGTGTTTTACTCCACTTTCCGATTCCCCTTATAGTGTGTCCTGTCCATCTCCATTTGTTTTTCCGTATAACGAACGTAACGTTTTCTATTTTGGTCTTCTTTCTGATGAGTGAGCTTCGTATCCTGTCTGATTTCTTTACACTAATCATACTTCTCTCCATTGATCTTTGGCATACTTCCAATTTTTTATTGTGGGCTTTAGTTAAGGCCCATGTTTGGCAACCGTACGTTAGTACGGGGAGTATACAGGTGTTGTACAGTTTCCTTTTAATTGGTACACTGATGTCCTTGTTCTTCATTATTTCCTTGAATGTCCAGTACCTCTTCCAAGCATTTCCTATCCTTGTATCGATTTCTTTTGTAGTTTGATCTATGGGTGAGATAATTTGCCCGAGATATGTGTATTCTTGAACATATTCAAGTGAGATGCCATTGAGTATGATTGGTACAACCTTACTGTTTGTCATTGTCTTCGTTTTAAGCATATTCATTTCTAACCCTACTTTACGGCTTTCTTTGTCTAGGCCCTGAAGCATCTTCGTAAGTTCGTCTGGAGTATTAGATATTAAGATCAGATCGTCTGCAAACCTTAAATGTGAAAGTTTTTCTCCATTTATTTTAATACCGTAATTGTCCCAATCTAAGAAGCGAATTATTTCTTCTAGGACTGCAGAAAATAGCTTGGGAGATAATGGATCTCCTTGGCGAACTCCTCTTTCAATTTTTATTTCTTTGCCTTCTTTTTCCAGTTTTATTTTTGCAGAGCTGTTTTGATATATGTTCCTAATTATTCTAATAAACTTCTCTTCAATTCCTTGATTTTTTAAAGCTAGCCATATTTTTTCATGCTCCAGCGAGTCAAAAGCTTTACTGTAATCTACAAAGCAGCAGTACAGAGGCACGTTATATTCTTTGCTTTTCTCGATAATTTGTTTGACGACATGAATGTGGTCAAGAGTCGAAAAACCGCTTCTAAAACCTGCCTGCTCTCTGGGTTGGTTTTCGTCCAGTTTCCTTGTTATGCGGTTAAGTACTACTTTGGAGAACACCTTGTAAATGTTGGACATTAAACTAATTGGCCTGTAATTATTCATGTCGTTTTTGTCGCCTTTTTTATGCAATAGTATTATTGTAGACGTTAGCCATTGTTTGGGAATATATTCTCTGTCTATTACGTCATTGAATAATGTTGTAAGAATTGGAACGATTACTTCTTTGGATGCTATTAAAAATTCGTTGGTGATATTGTCAGGCCCTGGAGCCTTGTCTTTCTTTTGGGTTTCAATGCCTATGCTTAAAGATGCCCGAATCTTATGGTAGGTCACATGCCTGTCTGTTACGAACAAACCCAAGACGGTTTATCAATTTAAAAATCTTAGTTACCAGGCCTTTTCTGTTTTAAGCGATTCAGTTTCGGTGATTGCGAAAAGTTGCACGAACGCAAACCGTATCTCCGCGCGTTAAGGTTCGCGTTCGCGTGATTTTTCGCGTTCGCGTATGATGTGAATTCGAGCCCGCGGTTAGAGTTAGCCGTAAGGAAGGCCCCTGAAGAGCTTCAAATAATACATCAGTTTGTTCATAATCAACAATTTATTAATACTTAAAATAATAATAATTTGTTGAACCTATACATCATTGAATCGGTACAGGTTATAATCACTTCCTAGGGGCCCTTGTTCACACATTTCGTCGTAATCGTTTCTGACAATTTTGTCGTAGGTCCAGAATACCTAGGTATGGTATACAGCGATTGCGCACACGCATTTGATGTTTTTTTTATGTAAAATTTTTAAAAATGCGCATCCGTTATTTACGACGTTAATATGCCAATTTTTTTTTTTTTTGTAATGATTAAAACCAAAATTCGGTCTAAATATCTTAAAATATTAACTTTGCAAAATGACCGAAGCACATTCAAAAGTTGCCAGAAATTTTACAAAAAAATAAGATCAAATGCAGCGCGGCATATTCTGGCTTCTATTATTAGTTATTAAATCTTGTTACGAAAAATGTGAATAAGTAGATACTTTGTGGGCAAAGTACGAACATTCGATACGTAAAGTACATATCAATATTCATACAAATTTGATACGTGTTTTATGAATCGCATAAGTCATAATGTTAGCACGTAAAGGTTTTAAATAATTTCTCTTTTGAATTTTGATTGAAACTTATGTGTTCTGTGCTGAAACTACAGCTTTCTTGCATTATCTACACTAATATTATAAAGAGGAAACATTTGTACCTATTTTTGTATGTTTGTAATGAATAGGCTCCGAAAATACTGAACCGATTTGAAAAATTCTTTTACTGTTGGGAAGCTACACTATCCCCGGGTGACATCTACACTAATATTATAAAGAGGAAAGATTTGTACCTATTTTTGTATGTTTGTAATGAATAGGCTCCGAAACTACTGAACCGATTTGAAAAATTCTTTCACTGTTAGGAAGCTACACTATCCCCGGGTGACATAGGCTATATTATATTTTATAGCGAGGCCGAAGGCCGAGCTTACACTCGTGCGAAGCCGGGGCGGACGGCTAGTTTTAATATAAATTGGGGCTGCTTTTCTGCCTGTAGCGTTATTATGATAAAAATGATGCTGTAAATACATTCTAATTCTAATTTAAAGAGGGGGTGATAAGACCTGCACTGACATCCCGCTTGGGGTGTATTGTGTATTTGCTCCTGACAGCCTACACAAACTAAGAATAAGAAGAATAAGATTTATTTTATTGCCAAAAACAATGAATAGGTACATAAGGTAAAAACGCTCTTTTAGATAACGGAGCACGGCTTTGGGTCGCTGCCTAAACTGTTCCACCTATATTTCGCCAGGTGTAAATACATTGTGATAATTATATTTTATAACTAAAATAATAGCTGTGTGATTTTTTCTTTCATTGACTTCCTTCTATGTGACTCGTTGGGGATAACATAAAAGTTGTTCCCTTCGAGTAACAGTGCGACATTTGAAAATGTTACTCGTCGGAAACAAACGGTATATTCGTACTTCACCCACTGGTTACTAGATATGTGGACGTTTTATAGAGTTATCAGACCCAAAAAAAAATACTTATCACTAACTAATCCATGTTAATTTTGACCTTGAGTCCTTGCATACAAGGAATTGTTAAGCCGGGTCCGCTGCGGCATGTTTTCGTGTTAGCTAACACACTAACATGTTACTGACACGAATAGTGGGTGTGACTGGTGTTAGCTAACACGAAAACATGCCGCAGCGGACCCAGCTTTAAAAAGGAAAGTAACAACTTTTAGTACTAGTCGGCGAATTAGGTACGACTATTCGATACGTACCTATCAAATATTTCTACATCGCCCAAAATAACCAATAATAGTTTATAGTTATTATATATTTAGCTATTATATTCTGACCATATATTATGTATTTTTATTCTGACAAATACAATTCAAATTTTTACTTCGGGTTTTGAACTTACGTGATCAGTCTTCAGCCAGACCTAAGTCTATAAGATCTAAAATTTGAAATGCAGATTTGTGTATTTGTTACAACTACCCGTCGAACTAAGTTTATCGATATCTACCGTAACTTATCTTGTTGAAGCAACTATAGGTATATATTTGTATATTTCGTAGTAATTTTACTGTTATGTTATACCTACAAAGATATTTAAAATTATGGACATATGCGAGTGTTCAAAAAAGTCCGAAACAAAAGAAGACAAAAACCATAACTTTTAAGATGGATCATTTAGTCTAAATTTTTTACAAGCTAAATAATCGTCGTAACGATAATAATGACAGCATTTAAATTATTTTCAAAATGTATCTAAATTCGTATGAGGACTTTCTTCGTGAATTTTATAACAGACCCAACATCCAAGTTTTTGTAAATCAATGCAATAATTAGTATTTTCTGTTACCTAGTGTTTTCACTATATAAAATAAAATAAGAATGTCAAATTAAACTTTACTTTATTTTAACAAAAATAATTATAGCAATTTTACTATGCTTTAGCTAGGCTTCAGTCCTTCCCGTAAAGCGAAGGGCCGACATCAAAATGTATTTTGTTTATTTTTAAGGTTTATACACGCACATTGTATTTTATCACCAAGAATTCTACAATTTAACAACCTTTAGGATACCCATAGAGTCGTAAAGCCAATGTCATAATCAGGATGGCAACATTTATATACAAAGCAGCAGAAAAAATACTATTTGTTTATGTAAACAACAATGGGAGGTTTTCTGTAAGACAATAAAAAAAATAGTTCATAAAAATGCGATAGGGCGTTGACGAGACATGGATCTGTGACCTTAGTACGAACACTTGCAAAAAAGTTATCGTTACGTAAACGATAGCAGTTTCCTTTCACGTCCGATAGAGGCGCTGTTCAATTTTTCATACATTTTGCTATCGTTTACGTAACGATATATTTTTCGCAAGTGCTCGTACTAAGGCCGCTGAATATTTTGCAAAATCACAGACGAAGAAAGGTCAATAAAAAAAAACTTGCTTCTTCTCATATAATATACAATATCTATATGTCTGATACTGTCTGTCATACTTGTTTCTGTGTTATTTTTATTTAGTATTATAGTATTTTGTGATTTTTGTTTGCTAACAAGCAAAATGCAACACAACACAAATTAGTAGGTACATAAGTGTGCCTTGTCTAGCCGTGTTGTAAGTTGTCCTCCCCTTTCCTTGTATTGTAGGTTTTTGTAAAAAAAAACCCAACAAAAAAATGAGAATGTCTATTCAGCGCCATCTATCGATGGTTGCAAAACTATGTTCCTCCAGCTGTCAGAAAACCTCCCATTCTTGCTATAGTGCGTTTCACCAAAGAGTTCCCTCGTTGTAATATTGGCTTCCCTGCACTTTCCCTGTAAAATGTACTGTATGGGAAGTGCAGAGGAGCCAACATTACGGCGAGGTAACTCTGATGAAATGCACTATAATACAAATTTCGTTTGGAGTGATTTATTGAGTTATGGAAAGGAATCAAATCAAAATGGTGTACAATTTGTGTTCACTCCAACAGTGTATGTACAGACATACAAGACCAACGCATATTTGTTTGTAGACAAAGCTGCAACAGACATAACACGCGCACATTTAGTAAAACATCAAATACCACACAGTACAGTCCACTGCGATAATTTTGTGCCGCACACTGGTGGAATTTTACATTTAATAATTCAATATGGCCGCCGCTCCAAGATGACAGATGACACTTTCTCTGCTAAGGCTAAAAGTTTGTTAAAAAATGTTTTTTTTTACTATTAATTTATTTAAATACCGCTTCGGTAATTTTTATCTCTTCAAAAACGTTCAAAAATTTGCCAGTGAGATAGCTGTGAAAGGGGGCGACCTCTGCAGGGGCCTTACCCCTAGCTCGAAAAGTTGACCCGCATAGGTGTTATTTGTCTAAACGGTACCATCAACTACGATAAGCGGTAGTTGATGGTACCGTTTAGACAAATAACACCTATGCGGGTCAACTTTTCAAGCTAGGGGTAAGGCCCCAGGTATGGTTTTTTAATGCCAAATGTGGCAAATAAGCCATACATACCTACAGCTATTTTTTTGTTCATCTTTTTGTGTATTTCTGAACATGTTCATCCCAACTCTGACAAGGGCTAATTCAGAACAACTTAACTAACGACGTATTTACATAATTTACAAATATGAGAATATTTTAATTAATAAAAGTTGGTGTCAATTTATGTTTACGTGGAATTATTACATTACATGTGGTGGAGATATGCAACTAACAATAATATCTGGAATAATTTGAGTCATATCACAGAATTTCTCAAATTACTTGCCATTATACACATGCAAACTATCCAGTGTTACATTTCTTCATATGTTGACAACTAAATAGCATTTTACAAGTTTCTAGGTACTACTCGTAGGTGTCAGGGATACGCTGCCGAAGCCGAAAACTTAATAATACTAACAATCTAAAACCACGACATAACCATTTCCGTTATATCTATTTGTTTTTGTTGTTTAGAATGTTGGAAACCAGCAATGTAACGCGTACTGGCGTGCGCCGTCGGTCGTAGACCTCGTAGCGTCAGCTGATTGTTTATTTGCAGTGGCGTAGCTATCGGAGGGCTAGGCGGTGCTCAGGGGGCCCTCGGGCGATCAGCAAACCTCAAACTGAACAAATTTTTTGCCCTTCATACACATACATGTAGTAAGTCGTTTTGAGCACAATAGAGAGCTGATGATAAAGTAGCCATTTATATTTTTACTTGATAAATCTTAACCCAGTAAACTGGGTTAAGATTAAAAGGTAGTGTCCCATTTTTTGCGCCAGTGCCTTTTGGTTACCTAGCTACGCCACTGTTTATTTGCCACTAGCCGCCCGTGTTGGCTTCGCACGGGTGGAGATTTATTTTTTAAATATTCTATTAATAAATATAGCCTATGTTACTCAGGCATAATGTAGCATTCCAATTGTGAAATAATTTTAAAATCGGCCCAGTAGTTTTTGAGTTAATTCGTTACAAACATACAAAAATCCAAATCCCCTCTTTATAATGCAGTGTAGATAAATTGCACACATAAAGTGTGCTTAGACCACACACAAGTGAAAACTGCATCAAGGTTGAGTATATCAGAGCGAGAGAGATTCTCTCTCGCTCTCTTAGTCGACTCGAGCCGACTTTACCCGAACAAGCGTTCATAGCCGAGCGTGACGTCCAAGTCTCATTCAATACTTACAAAAAGAAAAAGATTAGCACATCTTAGCAACTTCAAAAAAATGTTGGCTGTCACGGATGTGAAACATGACGGCATATGACGTCACGTCCGTCACGGCATACGAGTCGGGTTTTTTGCCAAGGCAGTACTTTAAAAAAAAAAAAATTTTGGTACTGTTTTTGCAATCACCAGTTTTCGTTTCCGGGAGCGTTTCCATTACACCTGTACCACTGATTACTAACATTATCATATTATTTCCCCAGCATCAATAAATCATAATTTTTTTATGTCTTTACAAAAGTTAGATTGATATTATTATTGTAATACAAATGAAAGGCACGGAACATTTGATTCTTTTGCTATTTTTTTATAAGTACGACTGGCTTTCCGACGTTGGCGACTCAATTGACCTTGTTTTCAGGCGTTTAGGGCGGACAATTGCTTGAATCGATCACGCGACCAAGATCGGAAACATCTAAATATTTCACATACATTACAAGCTAATCACATTAAAAACCGACTTCAAAAATATACGAAAAAACGTAATAAGTCCCTATAAAATTTGAGGGTTTCCCTGGGATCCCATCATCAGATCCTGACTTGGTGACAATGGGACCAAATTGGAAGTATACCCTACCGAACAAAAATTTTTTTTTTGGAAATCGATCAACAATTGGCGGAGAAATCGGTGAACATACATTAATAAAAACTGTGTAACATAGACCGTCCTCCTTTTTAACCGACTTCCAAAAAGAAGGAAGTTCTCAATTCCACTGTTTTTTTTTTATTTACCTCAGTACTTTCGACTTGATGAACCTTTTTGATAAATTTTTTTTTTGAAAGCTGGTGCTTCCCGTGTGGTCCCATTTCAATTTGGTCCTGTTCTGACAATTTTACGAAGTCGGTTTTTTATATTGATAATTTCTTGAAGTCGGTTAAAAATGGAGCAATCATTTATAAAGAGAAAAATCATATGATATCATTTACAACACTGACCACTTTAGAGGTCCAAGAGATGCACACTTGTCGCCTGACAACCATTAGAACCCAACACCAAAACTGCCGTGCGTACACTAGACAGCACGGTCAGCCGGTCTATTCTGTACCCTTAGTACAGGATTTGACAGTTTTCGAAAACTTTTTCGTTTTCGTATTGTTCCATACATTTTAGCAAAGCGCCTCCAGCGGAAACGCGGAGGAACTAAAATCTGTAGTAATCGACAGTATAGGTTGCTTCGCTCAAATACGGAAAAAGGTTTCGAAAAGCTTTCAGCCCAGCTATGTATGGCACAAAACGAAATGTTTTCGAAAACTATCAAATCTTGTACTAAGGGTTCTGCAAGCTAAGTGAACGCGTGAACAAGTGAGGTGATAAGCTAAGTGAATGTGATTTTTCTCGCCTATTTCTGCAGATAAATGTCAAAACATCGAATTATAAGGGTAAGGGACTACAAGGGTCAAGGGTGATCACTCGACATTTTGACATATCTCTATAGTAAACGACAAGAAAAATACACGTTCCCTTAGCTTATCACCTCAGTCGCGCGTTCACTAAGCTTGCAGAATAGACGGGACAACAACCAGTGTAGTACAATGTGAGTTGCTTTCTAGCTTACTGCATGAACTAGAAGGGGTCAAGATCAATCAAACAAGGGAGATAAGGCGGGTGCAAACGTATCAGGCCTAAATCAGGCTTGATGCCTTTAGTCGAACTCACCCTGCAGACCTATTGACACCTTTTTTATGCATCATCAGCCAGAAGACGTCCACTGCTGTACATAGGCCTCCCCGTTTAACCTCCACACTGAACGACATCCTGCCATCTGCATCCACTGGATGCCCGCGACTCTCACAATGTCGTCGGTCCATCTAGTGGGAGGCCTACCTACGCTGCGTCTTCCGGTTCGAGGTCTCCACTCAAGAACCTCTCTTCCCCATCGGTTATTAGTTCTTCGAGCGATGTGGCCTGCCCATTGCCACTTCAACTTGCAGATTTTAATAGCTATGTCGGTGACTCTGGTTCTTTGGCCACTGACTGTTAACTGTTGGCCTTTTGGATAAACTCAGAGTCACACAACGGGCAATAGAGAGAGCTATGCTCGGAGTTTCTTTGCGCAATAAAATTTGTTTCTTAGTGTACCTGAAATATTTGTATGTGTGCCGTACTTAGTTTCCGCGTTAATCGGTAAAAAAATATGTATGAAACACGGACACATTTGGACATTTTTATCTCCCTTGTTTGAGATCTGGGGGGTCAATTTACATTGGACCATAATATTATATCGGTTGACTTGCGCAGGCGCACCTATGAATAAGGTATACAAGGAAAACTCTCATGGAATGCCCGCTACAAAGTGGTTGCTAGCAACATAATGTCGTCCTTGTCCCCATTGTCACAAACCCATTCTTTCTGTCTCATATTGTCATGTATACGAACAAACTATCTAAGAAAAGATTGGGGGAGCTACCCAAAGTACTTAAACTTAATAAATTCAAAAAATCGACTTCACAAAAGTAGTAACACACAATTTCTCGAATTGAAATCGAACGAATCTGAAATTATATCCTTTCAAAAAAAAATAACTTTCCAAATCGGTTCATATATTACGGAGTTCTAAAATAACAATGACATTAAAAAAACTAATCGAGAACCTCCTCCTTTTTGAAGTCGGTTAAAAACTGACAGCCAGACGTCAGAAATTTGTTAGTTCTATCATTTGACCACCTCGATAGATGTGTTACTGTCAGAAGTAGAATACGTAAGTAAACTTTAGCATGTGGCTATTTCTGGACAGAGTTATTTTATACCTTATTCGTAGTTGTGTATGGTTGAAAGTTTTGGTACAATGATAATATAACCATTTGACCGCGCATGAGTCGTATGGCGCTTGTGATTGGAGAAAACAAAAGTGATTCATTTAATTCGCGCCTACGATTGGCCCGCTCGAAAAAGAGCCTGCTCAAGAGTCAGTATAGTTTCAGTAGCTTTTCATCATTTGGGGTAAATGATGAGCTGTTAAGTGGTTATATCGACATTGTTTGGTTATATCGACCATTACGTAGTTATAGTAAGAATGGTTATTCACGATTCAGTTTCACTGAAGTCCGGTAAGTTTTAATGACTACATGAATGTTGGTGTCGAGATCTAAGCGAGGCTCGGCTGTACCAGAATAGTTTACATCTGAGAACACTCCATTTTTTATAAAAGGCATCAGTTTCTACCGGGACGGCACTTTTCAATGTCTTTGAATGTATAATCTTAGGGTTTGTTTCAGAATGTACCTTGCTAACCATCACATAAAATATGTGCAAGATAAAACTTGCCGTTATCTCACATCGCGTTTCACAATCCTTTCTTTATCGTGCTCGTACTAAGGCCACAGTATCCAGACTGTGGCCTTAGTACGAGCACTTGCGAAAAAGTTATCGTTACGTAAACGATAGCAAAATGTATGAAACATTCAGTTTCCTTTCACGTCCGATTCACGCTGTTCAATTTTTCATACATTTTGCTATCGTTTACGTAACGATAACTTTTTCACAAGTACTCGTACTAAGGCCACTGATCAATGCTTAAAAATGCTCTCTAAGCTTCTCGCTAACGGCAATGGTCACACGCAAAAACGAGACAGCGCAATTTTAAGCATAGATTAACTGAGTTCCGTTTAAAGTGAGGCTATTAATTAATAGAAACTATCTGCAGGGCTAGCATGCGTACCGCGACTAAATTTTGTAGACTCCTTATCGTGCTAAAGCGACACAGGCGTATATGATCCCGTAGGCACCATGTTGCGTTCTCGCTCAACACAGTGACGACAAGATTTTGTCGCAGTGGGCATGCTAGCCATGCAGATGCCTAGTCTAGGCTCTAGTTTTTAATGATTGTAACGTAAGCACAGTATTTATTTAATAAGTTCTTGTTAGCATAAATGACATTTTGAAATAAAGCCTTACCCTTTTATGCAAACACCCGATCAGCTCTATTCTATTATATATATCAACTGTTTCACTGACCCCAATTCAGTACTAATGACGGATTTAAAATATATTTGTACCTACCTGTTATAAACGATTCAGTTTAGGTGATTACGAAAATTTGCGCGACCGGAAATAGTATCTCGGTGCTCTACGGTTCGCGTTTGCATGATTTAGCAAACTGCGCGTATTCGAGCCCACGTTTAGAGTTGGGCGTAAGGCCCCTGGTCAAAAATTCAATGGCAAGATTTGACCAACACACTAACAGGGCAAGTTGAATAAAAGCTTGATTTTGGTCTGTTTACAGAATAAATATCGGTACAAACAGATTTTAATTCCATTGTCATTGAGCCAAACATCTGTCAACTATCCGCTGATGACAAGTAACACGCGTGAAAGAGAGACTAAAGATTGACTTTTCAAGTGTTTAACATCGAGATACAATACCTAGAGTCGCAATCGTTATGTGAAAACAGTCAAAAAACGTCCGAGCGTAGTGTACATACCTCAACATCAATTATATAGTTCACAATGCCACATTTATGCCAATTTAGACGTTGCGTCGCTTGCATAGTGTTCAACGTCGCTTGTCCGATAGGGCATCGCGAGGCGTTGTACTCGTATCGCGGTTGCCTTTCAACTAACCAAAAAGTCTGCTCAATGCGCAGCGTGCGCCGAGTTTTCGTTTGGACATTTTTTTGACACGATTGCGACTCTATATTTATTGTATCTAAAAGGTGTTTAAGCATAAAGAGGGTTTAGTAAAGAGTGTCGATCTTGTTCTACTATTCTCTTAAACTAATCCAAATTTTTTAGGTCTAAATGTATCGTAGTATTCCTCTAATAGATTGAAATGAAAAAGATAATGTTACTTCTGTCAAATTTGCTTTATTAGAGAATGGTACACCAGAATCGACCTCGTTGTTTCACTTTTGAGTCCATATGACATTGAAAAGGCAAATACATAACTCCCTTATTCAAAAACGTCCGATAATGATCAAAATAGCACTTTGTTTCCTTTTTTTTTGGTCGAGCAGTCTCAAACACGTGTTTAGCACACTGACTCAGTTTGGAGTGGGAACTGGTCCACAAGTGAGAGTGCGACCATTTTTCGCTCATGTAAAGTTCGAAACAAAGCATTTTGTTTAAGAGTTTTATGATTCGTGCATCCTCTATCTCGCTCGCACATTACTTTTTTTAAAGATGTAAAATGATTGAATAGACTTTATTGAAAACTAAACAGAACTAATAACGAATAATGGAAGAGATATCTTTTAGCGATAAGGCCTCACTTGTGGCAATAGCTCGTAAGTGTTTTCTATCTGTTTGTAATGTTTATTTCTGTACACAATAAAGAGTTTATATGTATGTATAACATTATAAAAATGTAGCAAATGTTTGTTTCATAAATTTTGATTCAAACAAGTTAAAAATCAACTCTAGTACTTAAACTACAACGATTTCATATTCAGTTTTTATGTTTGAATATAACATAAATGTTTACTGAATATTTGAAATGTTTTGTTATAATGTTTATCGGGACTTATCGCGCAATATTATATATAGGTAACAAGTGGATCATAATAAAAAGCGACTTCAAAACTATATGAAAAAAATAATAAGTGCCTTTAAAATTTGAGGGTTGCCCTCGATTTCCCTTGTGTCCCATCATCAGATCCAGACTTGGTGACAATGGGACCAAACTGGAAGTATACCTTACCGAACAAAAGATAGTTTTTTTATCGGTCCACAGTTGGCGGATAAATTGGTAAACATACTTAAAAAAATATACAGTGTATATATATATATTTATATATATATATACAGTGGAACATAGAACCGTCCTCCTTTTTCGTCGGTTAAAAATAGGTACCTTTCGCTCGACGTTTCGACCATGTTACAATGACTGAAAAATCCGATAAACAAAAAATCGCGAAAGCTTTAAAATTACACTTGTAAAGTTATGTTCTTTAATACGTAGCTTAGTTACTTAGTAGCTTAGATTTAAAATAAGTTTATTTAGTCATTTCACATCTTCAATAATTATCAATATAAAAAACCGACTTCATAAAATGTGTCAGAACTGGACCTTATTGAAATGGGACCAAACGGGAAACAAAAGCTTTCAAATGAAAAAATAATCATTAAAATCGGTTCACCCAGTCGAAAGTTTTGAGGTAACACACATAAAAAAAAATTAGAACCCCGTTTTAAACTATCACGGTTGTTCACTAAACTTATATGATTATTTACGGGATATTTACCGTGGTAAGGTTGTGGAAGGAGCTCCCGATATTTCGGCGCAGTTACATGCACCATGTTCACGGGAAGACGGTGCATGTAACTGCGCCGAAATATCGGGAGCTCCTTCCACAACCTTAGCACGGTAAATATCCCGTAAATAATCATATCACTTTACAACCTTCTCCTTTTTGGAAGTCGGTTAAAAATATTGAACGCGCGAATGAGATAGAGGATGCACGAGGCATAGACTCTTAAGGGCATAACTCAGTACCAAATTTTCACACAACTTTGTCCCATAGGATAGTTTAAAGTTTGCTGAGTGTATGGCCGGCTATCGTACGTTTTTGAATGAGCGAGCGGTGCAGTAGTCCCGGCAGAGCAGGCGCCGTGTCGGCGGAGCCCGGCCACGTGGCTAGTCGAAGTCTATATCCATGTACATAGCATCGGAGCCGAGGCTGGAGGCCGAGTGCGAGCCGGTGTCCGCGGCCGAGGCGGCGGCGGAGGCCAGTTGCGAGGTGAGGGTCGACCAGAGCCCCCGCGACGACGAAGAGGTGTCGGAGCCCGAGTTGGCGGCGGTCTGCGTGCCGCGCCGCCGCCGCGACCCCACCCGCCTCACCAGCACGCGCGAGTATCCACCAGCTGGAACATATGGATACATAGATAACTCTTTATTGTTCACACCAAAAATTCATAGGTATCATAGGAGGCTTCGTTAAGAGTACCCCAATCCACGCCATGGAGAGTGAATTATGTCTGCAACCTTTACACATTCGTAGAACGTATCTAGCTGGTAAATTCTGGTTGAAATCTAAATCCACCGAAGGTAATTTGAGCATTACTACTGTAGAACAGCTTGACAGTGTAATTAATTCTCATTACTGGAGTAGGAAAAATATTCCCAAACTAATAACGACTAACAGAATGCTTAAAGATCATCCCATTCAATCGTCGAGTAAACTAGAAATTCACTTACTTGACACCTGGGTAAGCAATTATAATCTGCAGAAAGTTATTAAAGTAAACATGGATGGGCTATGTTCTGCTAAGAGATTCATTAGCACACCTGATCTACGATCTATTTGTAACGATTTTTTGCATAAATAAATATCTGGGACATTATTGCACACATGGTCATCTGACCCCAAACTAAGCAAAGCTTGTAATATGGCTGCCAGAGACTGATATACATACATATATGTTTTTAAATACATACTTAAATAGATTAACACCCAGACATAGAACAAACACAAATGTTCATCACACAAATGTTTGTCCTAGATGGGAATCGAACCCACGCCCCCAAGCACATAAAGTAAGATCACTACCAACTGAGCCACCGAGGCAGTCAATAGTAACTATAATACATATTATAAGGTTTTTACCGATGGATCTAAGGAAGGAAAAGCGTCTGAAGTAGCTTTCTTTGATCCTCAAGTAGGATTACATGCAAAATTTAAAATAGAGTCCAATATATCCATAATGCACAGTGAACTTATAGCAATATCTGAGTCATTGCCTTATGTGTTTTCGATTGATAGTAGTAGCTTTGTTATACTATCTGACTCAAAAAGTGCGCTTTTACATCTGGCTAGGTTAACCTCGAACGTACGAGGTCACCCTATAGCCTATAGCATTCTGGACTCTATTTATAAATTACTTGATTTAAATAAAACAATAACATTGCAGTGGATACCATCGCACTTTGGCATCATGGGAAACGAGGAGGCTGACCGTGCAGCAAAACGAGCTATTCATGACGGGATTCCAAGCCATCATTTGCCTTTGTACAGTGAAATGCTTAGCAAAGTTAAAAAAAATGCAGACTTCAATGGCGCGAGTACTTTGATAAGCGGTCGCGTTATAGTGGGATCTGGTATAAAACTATCCAATGTGAGCCTCTTCGTCGCCCATGGTTTGATGCGATACTGATGGGTAGGAAACATGCTGTAGCACTGATGAGGCTACGTTCCGGACATATTCCGTCGAACACGTTCAAGTATTTAATGGGGATGTCGGAGACGCCTAATTGTACAGAATGTGGTATGGTTGATGATGTTCAACATGTTCTGATCGAATGTGTCCGGAACGAAGCGATGCGTCAGAATCTGCTTGTACTCGACGAGAATGTAGGGGCGTGTAATAGTCTCTTGGCTTCACCATCATCGGAGGAGGCCAAGAGTCTTATTAGACTGTACCTATTTCTCTTCGGAGGGAAAAGTCTATACATATATATATAAGTTTATAGAATAAAAATATTGTTTGGATAAATATGTAATTGGGGATCGTTTGGGGTACCTATGGACCGTTGTGTCCTATGGATACTTCAAGCGATCCCCAGTTAATTAATTAGATTTAAATAGTTTAAATTAGTAAATAGATTTATGGGATTGACATGGTCGAATATCGACAAAACTCCTTTATAAAAATAAGAATTTAAATAAAAAGTACAAACACGATTATGTAGATTTATTAATACAAAATTCACGAAAAATATATTGTCTTGATTTTATTACATACTAGCTGAGCCGCCAGACGTTGTCCAAATTTATATAGAATTGTTTGAGTTATGGCCTTGAGTCCATACAAAAATTCCACAGGAAAAGATCATTCAGTTTTTACCAAATTATATCTGGGACATTTTTGCACACACGGTCATGACCCTAAACTAAGCAAAGCTTGTTATATGGCAGCCAGAAACCAATATACGTACATATATATTTTTAAATAGATATTAACACCCAGACATAGAACAAACACAAATGTTCATCACATGAATGTTTGTCCTAGGTGGGAATCGAACCCACACCCTCAAGCACAGAAGGCAGGTTCACTACCACCTAAGCCACGAGGGCAGTCATCTGAGTGATATGTACAAGTAACGTGTCCAAGCAAATGTTATCAACCAAAACCACTAGCCATTACGGGTAAAAAGCATAAATATACTACCGGACAGATTTTTTTTTTGTCTTATAATGATTATCACAGATGGCAGGATGTCGTTCAGTGTGGAGGTTAAAGGGGGAGGCCTATGTTCAGCAGTGGACGTCTTCTGGCTGATGATGATGATGAATTATCAATATACAAAACGGCCTTCATAAACATGTCAGAACTGGAACGAATTGAAATGGGACCACACGAAAAAAAAATATCATCAATATCGGTTCACCCAGTCGAAAGTTCTGAGGTAAAAAACATTCAAAAAAAGAAGTAAATAACAGTCGAATTGAGAACCTCTTCCTTTTTGGAAGTCGGGTAAGAGAGGCGATTATTTTGGTCACAAATAAAGCAAAAATAAATAAAAATAATGTGTTCAAAATTAAGGAAGATTTTAAAACAGTAAACGCACTATACTTATATATGACGTCACTTGTGAGTATGCCATACAAACTCCATACTTACACTCACATTGTGGGAAAGGGACAGATCATACCTTTCAAATCGGAACCAAAAACTTTAAGCACGTATTTCTCAGAACTTTATCAGCCAATGTAAATATATTTTCAGCAGTTTCACTGAGCCTCCTTTTTTGACAAATTAAATTCCTGTCCGGCAGCATATTATAAAAAAGTTAATAAATAGAGAAATCATAGAGAGATGCCATTTGGGCCCCGTCTCTCCACAATTATTGGTCTTTTATATCGGATATCAAATCATACTTTGTCTATACAAGTTAGTGTTAGTTAGACTACATAATAAAGCCCACTAGATGCACCCGCGCGATTAAGCTATAATATCCTATAATGTTGCCTACATGTCACTCACGCGTGGTGTCCCGCGGCTCCGTCTGCGTCGTGTTGGTGGAAGACGAGGCTGGTGTGATGAGGATGTCTGCCGCAGCCCGCGCTGCAGCCGCCTCCGTCATCAGCGAGCGCCGGCAGATGGGACACGTGGCGTGGAGTTGCAGCCAGGGTGTGATGCAGCCCGGGTGGAAGATGTGCTCGCACGGAAGCCGAGACACCGTTTCACCTAAAAAACAACAATTTAAACTAGTTTTATTGCGTTTTTTTATTTGGAGATATGCGAGCAGGATATGTGTACGTGCCTTTAACACAGTGTGCTATTTATCTGTTACTAGCGACCTGCCCCGGCTTCGCACGGAGTTTTATTATATATATATATATATAAACCTTCTAGGATTTTTTTTCTAATTGATGGTGAAAACCGCATCAAAATCTGTTGCGTGGTTTAGGAGGAGTTAGTGGATATACAGACAGACAGACGCGGAAAGCGACTTTATTTTATACTATGTAGAGAAGATTATCTTCTCCATTCTTATCTTATCCATCTGTCCATTTTTTTAAACACATTTATAGATTTCGATCCGGCCACATCCTCAGGAAACCAGTTGCCATTGAAACGACTCTGTTGCTGAGGATGTGGTGAGCAGTGTCGGTCTGTCATACGCGAGATGGCGCTGCATAGTAAACAAGTAGTTCTGTTCCTAAGTATTTAAATAACAAATTAAAAATAGTTTTATGTGTTATACTGCATCTCAATATGTATAAAAACAAAATATAAGTGACAATGAACGTCTGTGAGTGTTATCTAATCAATACACACAATAAAAAGTGAAAATAAACATATTTTTCAAAAGTGACCGGTAACAGTTTTTGAATATTCGTACCAAACATTGACTTTTGGGTGTTGAATTACGTGCCAAATGTTGTAAGTACTTATCATTAACAACTAGTTGGGCTTTAAAACCTTTGAAAAATGAACTGGATATCTAGTGAATCTTTTATTTTTGAACTTTGAACCTGATATTGGACATAAAGTGAAAAATATCACAAGAAACGTCTGAATTTTACCGCCGAACTTTGAGTTCAAATAAGCGGCAAGAAGCTTTCATGAGAAAAATAATATACCTACTTCACTTATTAAACTGGACCTAGAACAACCAAGTGAATATTCGAATATATAAGACTCTGGATAAACAACTTAAATATATTATTGTTCAATATTCTTTTGTGAATTTAATACCTACTAACGACATCTTTATGTTCATAACTGCATCTACCTATTTACGATATCTGAATACGCATATAATAATTATACTACTCTCCGATAGATGGCTCATAAGGATATTGTCGAATTCATAGACAAGGAATGTTTTCGTACACTGATATAACCTTGAACGAGATGTAACTACTTGAATTTCATATACTGGAGAGACAGTACGCTGGTACAGTATACAGACGTCACAGTAACATGACTTTTTAAAATAAACTGTTTTTATTTAATCACTATTGTACGGTATACTACCAAAATATGGAACGTTCACCAGTAAAAAAACCTATCATATCTTTGGATTGTGGTGGCTGCCCAAATAAAATAACTGACAGGCAGTACCTATTGTGCTCTTCATGCAATCTCACGTATGATCTAATTTGTGGAAATGTCTCGATGACAAGATTTTATATCATGGAACCTGAGAAGAAAGCTGCTTGGAAGTGTCAGGCATGTATCTGCAACAAAAAACCAACAGGGGATAACTCGAACACTCCTGTCGGTACCCACCACCATTACAACAAAAATGCAAATGACAATGTAACCCTAAGAAAACCAAAGGCGTTCAGCTTACAAATATCTATGGATGACATTTCATTGTTAAATCAATCCACTGAAGATCAGACTTCTTCAATAGATACCTCAACAAACTTTAACGACAGCTACACCACTATGAGCAAAAATGACGAAACGCTTCATCTTAAACTAGAAATTGAAGAACTGACCGACCAGCTCATAAAAGCTAAAGAAGAAATTAATAAATTACATACAGAAAACTTAGCTTTGAAAGAATCTCTTTCCCTGAACGAAACTACCCCAAGAAAAAATGCCAAGAAAACATCAAAAGTCGATAATAAAACTACAATAGAACTTAATTCGACACCTTTACGTACTCGTACCAGTCGCCAAATGGACGAATCAAGCAAGAACCAACGAAATTCCGCTTCGGATAAAGTACAAAGTACTTCAACGGATCTGAAACAAACAAAAAAAAAGCGAGCAACGGAGCAAAGAAGTGATATATCTGAACCATCCCGATCAATACAGACTTTAAATACAAATAAAAAACAGAATAAGCAAAATACTACAACTTCAGCTGCTGAACCTGTAAAATATAACATAAAAAATAAAACAGAGAAAAATCAGGCCTCAGATAAAAGACGTAAAATCGTTATAATTGGCGATCAAACATGTAAGAATTTAGCATCACAAATGATAAACTTGCGTAATAAATACAAAAATGCAAGAACTTACAGAATCATTAACTTCACCCACCCCGGAGCACCAGGAGAGTACATACTGCCAAACACAGATTTTGACCAACTAAATCTACAAGAAAACGACTGGATAGTAATAAGCGTAGGATCAAACGATACAAACCCCACTAAACTACTGCGAGAAATGTCAACATTGCTGAAATCATTAAAGTGTCTAAATGTAATTATAGTAGGAATAATGCAAAACCGGTACTTAAATGAGGAAATACTAAATTCACATTTCAAACACTTGGTCAGAAAGTTTCACTATTGCAAATACTTAGAAATTACTTCACCGCCAAACAACTTTAGGAAAGCTCCGAGAAACCAGCATCACATGGCGAGATTAATAAACGATCAAATAAATACAGATGATTATGCTGCGTCATATCTAGACGAAAATATTACATGCTCCTTGAGCCATAAAACTCAAAACAAAATTAAACTTGGAACCATACCTTACTACTTTGATAAAATTAGTAAAACCACGGCATACAAAAATAAAACTGCTGAAATAACCCTGAATAATGAACATACTTGCAGACCAGGGACTATACCATTTTATTTTAAAAAGCAACACGACCACACATTCAACAAACACTGTACCTCCAAACAAACTGAAAATGAAACAATTTTTTTTCGTAACTAACGCTACTGATAATAAAAAATCATTTAATATAATGCACACAAATATACGTAGTATGAGATATAAAGTTGATGACATAGAACTACTTAATAGTGAACATAACCCTCATGTATGCTGCTTTACGGAGACACATTTACGTGACAACGAAGCGGATACATTACAAATTGATGGATATAAAAAAGCAGTCCACTTTTCAAGAAAGAAAAAAGCACAAGGTGGAGTTTGTGTATATGTAAAAAATTCTATAAATTACAAAAAACTTGATTGGGTAACTGAAATGTCAATTGAAAGTCATTTTGAATGTTGTGGAATACTGCTGCCTGAATTAAATGCAATTATAATATGCAATTACAGGACACCAAATAGCAACTTCAACCTTTACATTCAAACTCTTGAAACGATGCTACACAAACTAACCGTCAGGGCTAGACATAATAAGAAAAAAGTTTTCATATTGGGAGACTTTAATATAAACTTACTAGAAAAAACCAAAATCAGCGAAACATTTAGAAATACTTTGGCTTCATTCAAAATGCATCCTGCCATTGCAGAACCTACAAGAATCACACCTCATTCTCAAACGTGCATTGACAATATTCTGACGAACACTAAACAATATAAAACTGAAATTATACACTTACAAAGAGAGCTGACAGATCACACATCACAAAAAATTCAAATACAAACAAATCTTAGCTTTAATGAAAAGTATTGGTTTGAAGAAAAAAGGAATATAGACTCAAATCTACATATATTCAAAAATTATGTATCAAAACTTAGTTTTTCGAATGTTTATGTACAAACTGATGTCAACAAAGCTTATGCTGAGTTTATAGGATTATTTACCCTAATATTTAATTTATGCATACCTTTACAAAAGATAAAAATATATCATAGGAGGAAGCCAAATTGGAAAACTGCAGGCATTGCAATATCTAGTAAAAGAAAGAAAGAGTTATATTTAAAATCATGTAAACACAATACCGAAGACAACATAAATAAATACAAAAGGTACTCGAGAACATTAAAACGAATCATAAGGTTCTCAAAAAAGGCAACAAACATAAAGTACATAAAGAGAAGTACGAATCAAACAAAAGCTACTTGGGGTATCATAAAACAATACACGTGCCCTGTCAACAACATACATACTAGTATAGATAATTTAAAAATAGATAATGAAGATATTACCGATCAATTGTTAATATCTGAAAAATTAAACTATCACTTTATTAACATAAATAACTTCTCACATTCTGACATTCCTACAAATAACTTTCATAATAGAAACCAAACTGAACCAAATCCCAAAACAATCTTTTTGACTCCAGTAGACAGAATAGAAATTATAAATATTGTTAAAAAACTTAAAAATAAGAAATCTGCTGGCCATGATAATATTTCAATGCAATTAATAAAAAGCTGCATCGACTTTATTGTCGATCCTCTTGTCCACATTATCAACCTTTCTCTCTCTACTGGTTGTTTTCCAGATGAACTAAAACGGGCTTTAATAATACCTGTACACAAAAAAGGACACAAAAACGATGTTAATAATTATAGACCCATAGCACTCCTACCATGTTTTTCTAAAATATTTGAAAAAGCAATATACAATCGATTGTACTCGTTTCTGAACGCAGATAATATACTCAATAATAATCAGTTTGGGTTTCAAAAAGGCAAAAACACATCCCTAGCAATATTCAAAATGCTCAAGCAGGTTTGGGATGACTTAAATATAAAAAAACCAGGCGTGGCATTATTTTTAGATTTGTCTAAAGCTTTTGATTGTGTGGTACACCAAACGTTACTCAACAAACTTGAAAATGTTGGTATTAGAGGCCAAGCTCTTAAACTGATTGAATCGTATTTGAAAAACCGATCCCAAGCCATATCTCTAAAGACTTATGATAAAAACACAAAAACAGTTCGCCAAGTGCTATCAAAATTTTTAAATATATTATTAGGAGTGCCACAAGGTAGTATATTAGGACCACTCCTATTTTTGATATACATAAATGAATTACCCATAGTTACAAAGCATCTGAGTATCATGTTTGCTGACGATGCAACAGTATACATTCCAAAAAATAATCAATCCGAAAAAGAATTTGAATTAGAAATAAACAATACCCTAAAAAATATTGTAAATTGGCTGGATAATATAAATTTAAAAGTAAATATTGAAAAAACCAAACTAATGCATTTTAAAAACTACAAACAAAAATCTCTACAGCTGAATATTGAAAATAAAGGTAGTAAAGTCGATTTAGTCAAAGAAACACAGTTTTTGGGGGTCATTTTAGACACTAACTTAAATTGGAAACAACACATACATAAAATTAATACCAAACTGTCTCAGTACTGTTATGCTCTATCAATAATTAAAGAAGCTACTTCGAAAGCCATTGCTACAAACGCCTACTATGGCAATGTATATCCTCACTTAAGTTACGGCATAATATTTTGGGGGAACTCAGTTGAAGTAAAGTCTACATTTATTTTACAAAAGAAATGCCTTCGTATTATTTATAATCTGGAAAGTACTGATACTTTACGAAATGTATTTAAAGAAAATAGCTTCCTCACCGTTACAGGAATTTATATATTAGAATTATGCTTATTTATAAAGAATAATGGAAATTACTTCTTTAATGTTCACTCAAGTCGTGCTGACATATTGCGTTGCAAACAAAAATACAATATATGCGTACGTCAAGTAAATAATTCCATGTTCTACAATAGCTCCTTCTATACTGCCATTAAAATTTATAATCATTTGCCTACAGAATTGAAATACCACAGTTTAAAATTAAATTAAAAGCCTGGCTTATAGTAAAAACTTATTATAGTCTCAAAGAATACTTTGATGATAACTAAATATTTTAAAATTTAGTACTAGTACTATTTAATATAACAAGCGTCAATGTAAATACTTATTGTATATATATGTATAATTATTATTTAGTTTTATGTGTAATGTAAATTTGTAATGTGTAGTGTAAATGCTTAAATGTTATTTCGTTAGTTTTATATAGTTTTTCGTTACTTTTATATAGTTTTCGATAGTTTTATATAATTTTTCGTACATAATATACCTATACGGTACATTAAAATTGCACGCCCGCAATGGGTAAACTGTTGACACACTGCTTAAATTATAATGAACATCTTTTGTACACAGTTTTGGCAATAAATTTATTCTGATTCTGATTCTGATTCTGTGATGGTGCACGCCATAGTAAGGTTTTGTGGTTTACTAATTTTGGATTAAGTCACGTTTCAGTCACATTTCCGAAGCCAGGGTGCTGCGTTATCCATCTTTTATGTACTAAAAGTATCAGAGAAAGAAACAAATAAAAAAGAAAGAAAACTGCTAGTCTATGGAATGCGGTGCCTGAATGGGTATTCCCCGATAGTTACAATATGGGTGTCTTCAAATCACAAGTGAATCGGTTTCTTCTAGTCAAGCGTGCTCCATCGTAGACCGCATCATCGCTTAACATCAGGCGAGTGGGCGGTAAAACGCAAGCCTATTCCTAAATAAATAAAAAATAATAGATCATAATTTACAGCTTTATCCTACTGTTCAGTTGTGCATAGACATTTCTATAGCTTCCACCTAAATTGTTACCAAGATTATTTTAAATGTTATGGTAGACCGTAGCATTGACTTTACTTATCATGTTATGTTCGAAACTGGCATTGTAATGCTTGAACTATTCATTGCATTCAACTAAAAACAACCGAAATATGTATATCTTATTTTGAATTGCCTCCCATAACATCTTATTATAAGACACCAATGTGATATGAATCCCACTTCTGAATTTTGTTTGTCTTTTGATGGATACTAGTGGTGAATACTTTGTATGGCTGTAGGTACTTACAGGACTTACAGCGTCAAGTAAGACGGGCCTGCGCCACTCAGCCTGGAATTATGAGTCATCAGGTAAGAGTTGCAATAAAACCACTTTATTGTTTCATGAATTCTAAATGACCGATTGTCCCATATATTCCGAATTTGGAATCATAACAAACTTATATATAAAGCTACACTAATCTAATACCCGTAGGCATCGTGCCCAAAATGCTGGCCGCATTGCTGCATTGGATAGCTACACTGACGCATTGCGCTAGGTACCGGCCAACATTTTAGTCACGGAATGCTTTTAAATTCAAGTTTCTGTGACGAGTCTAGTGTATTTCCGCTATCACCACATAGTAGATAGTGGTGGGTACTGATGGTGTATTTAGTGTAAGTGTGCTTCTAAACTGGCTCAAGTATGTTAATGTTGTATGTCATCATTCGAAGAACTGATAACCGATGGGGAAGAAAAGTTCTTCAGTGGAGACCACAAACCGGAAGACAGCGTAGGTAGGCCTCCCACTAGATGAGCCGACGACGTCGTAAGAGTCGCGGACATCCAGTGAATGCAGATGGCAGGCTGTCATTCCGTGTGGAGTTCTAAGGGGGAGGCCTATGTTCAGCAGTGTACTTCTTCTGCCTGATTGATGTCAATGCTGGATCACTATCTTATGCTTTGCACAAAGCGCAACTGTGTCAGCGCCCAGAGCCTTGCTTCAGTATTTCAAAGAGCCTTGGTCGACTCGGGTAGACTGGCATTGGCAGGGGAACTGTACAATACACCCCAAGCAAGACAACAGTGCAAGGTTCATCGCCCCACCTCGAATAAGAATAATGTGGCACTAAACATATTTTAAAAAAAAAACCCCTGAGAGGGATACACTCGGGAGGAATAGCGGAATAAACCAAAGAAAAAAAAATTGTTTAAAATTTGATTATATAATTAATTCCGTTCTATTTACTTCTCTTTTCTGTGGAATAAACCTATATTAGTTACCTAGTGTGAAGTTATCCCAGCAGACGGAGCAGGACATGGTCGCGTCGACCTGTTGGCTCGTGATCTGTTCGCTGGGTATGGCTTGTATCAGGTCGCGCGGCAGCGGCGGTGGGCCCGAGTTCTCCAGCTGACCGAGCAGCTGGGTCACCACGGCGTCTAGACCTGGGGGTAGACGTTCACAAGTTTTCTATCAAACAAATATAGTAGCGACCTCGTGATCATATCCAACTCACAAGTTGTATAGCTATATGATTATTAACAGGATATTTACCGCGATAATGTAGACTAAGAAGAGTAGTAAGAAAAATATGAACTGTTCCATACATTTTATCGAGTGGTAAGGTAATGACCATAGAACAACTGATACTTTTTTCGCGATTACGGTGTTGATACCATAACAAAAATTGTTTATATATGCTGTATTGTTTTTGATATCACACTAATATCATATATGTATGTGAAAGTTTGGATGGATGGATGGATGGATGTTTGTTACTCAATCACGCAGAAGCGGCTGGATGGATTTGGATGAAATTTGGAATATGCATTGCTTATGTCCTGGAATAACACATAGGCTACTTTTCATCATCATCATCGATTTTCATCACCACGCGGGTGAAACAGCAGGGCGCAGCTAGTATGCTGTATTTTACGCCCGAGTTAATGTGTTTCCTCACGAGGAAACAAGTTCTAGTGACGGTGCACGAAAGATTGTCTCACCGAGAGTATTATATCATCATGGTATTGTAAAACTCGCCGTCGCCTAATGCTCACCTACCATCTTTTTTTTTTGAACAAAGGGGTATGCTGAAAACCAGCCCTGCGTGACACTTCGGGACCTCGCAGTACAGCGCTGAGCATACCCCTATTGCCAAACATTGTCTTACCTATGTGTTTTTTGTTTTTGGCAATAAAATAAATCTTATTCTTGTCATCATCACCCGCAGCTTTCTTTATCCCACTACTGGATATAGGCCTCTTTGTCTCTAGTACAATACAGCGGTACTAAAAATGATGTAATTTCTTACCCTCCCCTCCGAAGACATAATCGCCGGGCGCTCCGACGAGCACGAAGGGCGCGCCAGCGGTAGTGACTGCGCCGCGTCCGCCGCCTATCATCCAGACCAGCTGCTCTAGAAGAGAACGGCCACCTTCGACGCGTCGTGCGGGTCCTCCTGGCCTATAATAACATAATAATAATTATCAATTTAACAACCGACTTCAAAATTAGTAAATACCCTACCACAAACTTCATCCCCTATTTTTTATTTATTTATTGAGATAAAACACGGTCAAACCAATTACATAAATATCTCACAAATACCCTATAGGTGATGACTCTCAAAAAACGATGATGCAACTGCCTTATAAACAAAAGTACCAATCTTCCACGTTACTAACATAAATAATTATCACTAATTAAACTGATTTCAAAATTAGTAAATATGCAAATTCGTTTAGTTGGATTACATATTTTTTTCAGTTAATTTGATTTAAAAACCAAACTACTGAACGAATTTTGATAAAATTTATATGGTACCACCGCTGAAATAAGGCCTACGAAAACAAAAGGAATCATCAAAATCAATTCATCATTATTATCAAAATCATTTCATGTGTCAAAGTGTCAGAAATGAAGGAACCTTTGACTTACCTTAATCGTCCACCGGTCATTAGAAACGCTAGGTCGTTTAACATTGGCTGTCCTGATGCCTGAAACAAGATTACAAAATGCTACAATGAGAATTTTAGACATAAACGTTACAAGAAGACAAATATCTGGGACATTATTGCACACATGGTCATCTGCTCCAAATTAAGCAAAGCTTGTAATATGGTTGCCAGATACTAATATACGTACATATATATTTTTTAATACATACTTAAATAGATATTAACACCCAAAATAGAACAAACACATATGTTCTCCACATAAATGTTTGCCCTAGATGGGAATCGAACCCACGCCCCCAAGCGCAGAAGGTAGGTTCACTACCAACTGAGCCACCGGGCAGTCAAGAGCATGGCAGAGCATTCTGGTCTGAGCAGCGGTGCAGTAAGCACCTTCTATATTGTACACTGATACTCTGCCCTAGTGTACCTAGATGTAAAGTGCTAACAATTATCAGTGTGCAAGATTAATAAATATAAAGTAGAAGAGTTTATGTCCAGAGTCTGAAATAAAATCTGTGTTTACCAACAGGAAGGAGCTTTACTATACTATTGTTTGCTGAATAGACAAATACATTAAACAAGTTTTTTACTTAAAAAGTTGTTGCCCAAACGTAGACCACGCGTAGATCTATACAAAAAAAAACATCTGTCATAGGACTGCACGTCAGAAGTGAAAACTTAAGTAGTAATTCACCTATTCTACGAGAGATGGCGCTGTTTTAAAATACACGGTACCTACAGCGTTCGGTGACGATGACGCGAGTCCCAAAAAAACAAGTTTTCACTTCAAACTCGCCAAGGCTACATGTCCTTTGGTAACGCTATTTATGTAGCTCCTGCGAAACTGGCGTAGCCTAGTGCAGACCCTACAATTATCTGTAAAACTTCGACGTTTTCCACTATAGATTTTCAAAAACAATCAATTGTAGTATAATTTATTTGTCAAATTTCCCCGGAAGTATTGCGCTAAGTTGTCATGTTCTTAGTTATAGCTAATCTAATATTATCTGACCTTGGGTGCCGACGGGATTCCCGATTTACATTCCATTATGATTAACCGTAATTGATACCAACAATGATAATTTGAAATCTGATTGTGTATTGTATATATAAGTTGTACACAGCTACTTGTAGAGAATGTACCTACTACTTTATTTCGATATAGATTCTTAATTTTTAATCGACTTCAAAAATGGAAGGGGTTCTCTCAATTTTTTATTAAATATTTTTTATATGTTTATTTCTTTGGAAGTGCGTAATTTATGAACCGATGTACTTTTTTTAAGAGGCCTCTATTCGTCTGCAGCTTTCTCGCTCGCACATTTTTACATGAATGATGATATAAAATTACTGAGTGTGAATTTACAAAAAGTGACACACTCAAGTTTTGCTATCATAACATTATAAACAAAAAATGTTTCGTTTCGATATCTTTTAATTTGACGGAGTGAAATGGTAACAAGTGACTTTTTTTCTTGTTACCATGTTACTCCGTCAAATTGCGAGCGAGAAAGCTGCAGACGAATAGAGGCCCCTTAAGTTGAAAGGATATACTTTCTATCTAGTCCCATAGAAATGTCATAAAATCGGTTCAGTGGTTTGGCTTTTAAATCAAATTTACTGGAAAATTTGGTTTCTTTGATGACAATATTGCGGTTGCCTGTAAGAGATCGCTTTAAGCGATAAGGCTGCCTGTTAAAAGCCTAGATAATTACTGTAATGTATAAATGTTATCCTTGTTTTTGTTGTTGGTTTTTAATAGAGTTATTGTATTATTATGTTATCCGAGGAATCGAAATTGCATATTTTACTAATTTTGTGAAGTTGGTTTTTTAAATTGTTTTTTTTTTAAATCCCGAATCAGTTCTTGTTTGACCACCTCGCCTGTTGGTAAGCGACGATGTGGTCGAAGATGAAGCACGCAGACTTAGAAGATACCTATTCACTCTGGCCTTGAAAAGGCCCAGATTATATCTCTAAGGAAACAAGGAAGCCGGCACGTTTTATTTAATTATTTTGATGTTAGCTTCTCGCATAGTTTCACGGTTAATCTTTACATTTGAAATGCATGTATTGCAGTTTCCTATGTACTAAACAAGTTTCCGATAATACATAAAAAAAATCACATCTGCCTTTAATACCTACATCAAAGAGGATAACATCAAATAAATAATGGTAATTTTTATTCTACTGGGAATTCCCGACTGTACTAATCAACAGTTCATTAGAATGAGGAATGATTAATGGGTATCGCATTCAATGACTCAATTAATCTAACTATAACTATTAAGATAATTATCAATACTAGTAGGTGGGGTCTACAGCATGGTTGTTTACGTATCATTTTTTTATGTTTGTTACCTCACAACTTTTGACTGGGTGAACCGATTTTGATGTTTTTATTTTATACTAGCCGTCCGCCCCGGCTTCGCACGAGTGTAAGCTCGGCCTTCGGCCTCGCTACAAAATATAATATAGCCTATGTCACCCGGGGATAGTGTAGCTTCCCAACAGTGAAAGAATTTTTCAAATCGGTTCAGTAGTTTCGGAGCCTATTCATTACAAACATACAAAAATAGGTACCAATCTTTCCTCTTTATAATATTAGTGTAGATTTGAAAGCTGGTGTTTGGTACCGTTTGGTCCCATTTCAATTTGGTCCAGGTCTAATGAAGTCAATTTTTTGTATTGATAATTATTAGGGAACCGTAACCAAAGGGTATGAACATGGCCCTATTTCTAAGCTGCTGTCTGTCTGTCTGCCTGTCCTACCTTTTGATCCGTAATAGATGGCCAGTTAAAACTTTCACAGAGTATGTAATGATACGGCGGATTAACTAAGAAATAGTAATCCTTCTTCTCTTATATGTAAAAAGCGACGTGTGCGAGTGTGTGTATGTGTGCGTGTAAGAGAGAGTGAGAGAGAGTGTGTGTGAGTGTGTGTGTACCTCCGATTAACCGAGGTGTAACCTTTTGGTACAAAAATGTGTGTAACGCAAAAAGAAGGGTGTTATAAGTTTAAGGTGTGTATCTGTGTGTTGCATCGTAGCTCTCAAACGGCTGAACTGATTTTTGTTTATTTTAAAGGTGACTTGATCGAGAATATTCTTAGCTATGATTCAAGAATATCAGTTCAGCCATTTAAGAATATCAGCTCTTTACTCGGGGGTTTTTATTTATACTTTTGTTCTCATCAAATGCATAACTATGTAGCTCATATAATGTAACTTCGTACTGTTCACACTAGATTTGTTACTTATCTAATTTCTATTCGCGCGGACCTATAATAGGCTTCCGAGTCTTTTAGGATGTTATATTTTTTAAAGTTGTTGGTCTTCCTTTGATATCTTTACATCTTCTATCTATCTATACATATAATAAAAACGTGGTGATGAAAAAATCTGTAATTGCGAGATAACAAAAAATATACACAGGCGTCTTAAAATAAGCAGCTGAACACGATAAGACAGTTTTTAGAATTTTTGTCTGTTTGTCCACACACATCTTCTAAACCACTGGACGGATTTAAATGCGGTTTTCACGAATATGCTCAGCTATGACCAGATTGACGTATAGGCTATGTATTTTGCGCAAGGGCCAGATTAAGGGAGGAAAAAAGGGTTAAAAGTTTAAATGAAAATCTACGCCTACGACGTCGCGGGCAACATCACTAGTATATAAAGAAATATTTTTTTACCACAACGTCTACTGTATTAAAAGGAACTATGGTAGGAATTGCTCCGAAGAAGAAGTGCGTCCGCCCGCGCCCCATTGCTAGTGAGTATGTCTTGCGCATTATGGAGATAAGGTAATATGGCAAGTAGGGAGCATCGTGAAGATAGATATAGGATTTTTTTTAACCCGGAAAATGCGGGAAATCTGGTAATAACAGTCGCGAAGGTCACTCGGTCACATTCGTACATTCTCAAATGTTATTTATATCTGGGCTAATGAAATGTTATCATGAAACATACTGATAACAGCAGTGACGCGTCGCGCCGCGCTCGTTACTGATACCTATAAAAACATTGCGTCAAGACTATTCAATATTCAATACCTACCTAATACCTAATGGAGAAAGGTTGCGTTTATAACCACAGCGATACGAGGTGGTGTGATGGCAGCCAGGACTGGCGACACAATAACAATATGCATGCATTTGTTTGCAGTGCCGTAAATACGGCAGTGCCAGCGGTGCCCAGGCACAGGGCGCAGACTCTGGAGGGGCGCAGAAATGACCACACCAGGACCAAGTTTTGTTTTCAAGGGCGCAGTTATAGAAGCTCACACCGGGCGCATAAAAGGCTAATTACGGCACTGTTTGTTTGAGCAATCTGTATTTTGCTTGGTGGGTTATTCCCTGGTTTAAGCGATTCTGTTTAGGCGATTGCGAAAAGTAGTGCGACCGCAAACCGTATCTCCGCGCGTTAAGATTCACGTTCACGTGATTTTCTGCAATAACGTAATAATAATAAAAAAATGTTTTAGTTGAAGGGGTCTATTTATGATTAGCCTTTTTATGAGGTAATAAAAAAAAACTGAAAACTGTCGACCGAATTCAGTGGCATGCATTGGGAGAGGCCTATGTCCAGCAGTGGACGGATGCAAGCTGATGATGATGAGGTAATAATGATTTTCTATATAAATACTTAGACGTTGTTATTCTTTATTCAACTAATCATAATTATATATTTTATATATTAGTATATTATAGTTATTTTAGGTTATTTAAGTATTAGAATGTGTTATTATTAGAATGTAAGTATCATATTTTTCACTATTTCACGCCCCGCCTTCTACCTTCTGTATGAATCCTCTCCATCCTAAGGTTGCCTAGAAGAGATCGCTCTTAGCGATAAGGCCGCCGATTGTTACACTAGTTTGTTTGGTTTAAAGCTATTATATCGTGTAATATGTTATTTGTGGTGTGAACAATAAAGAGTTTATCTACCTATCTATCTATTGAAGTTGCAACGACAGGACCTTTGCCTGATTGTAGGCCTCATAACCGGTCATTGCAACTTGAATAGCCACTTGTATAAACTGGGAGCCACGGACAGTCCACTGTGTCGTGGCTGCATGAAGGAGAAAGAAACTGTAGAGCATGTACTGTGGCATTGTGAAGCCACAGAGGAAACTAGAATCGCTACCAGGTTGCATGAGGCTTCGCTACCTTCATCATCCACGTCACCACATCACCAGCTAGACTGCTTTTCATCATCATCATCATTTCCATCTAAGCCACTGGAGCAACTGTGCCAGCGCCCCAGAGCCTCACTCGAATATTTCAAGGAGTTGGGTTGGCTCGGGTAACTGCTTGTAGGGGGAAATGCACAATACACCCCAAGCGGGACGTCAGTGCAGGACTTATCGCACCCATCTCGAATAAGAATAAGGGTAACAGGACAAACTATTTAAATTATTGCATTATCATCGGTCCTTGATAAGTATGTACTATGTAATTTCAAATCAATCCGACGTTTTTAAAGAGGTCAAAATCACGTTCAAAGATTTCGTTACATAGATACATACCAATCTAAAAAAAGCGTGTTAAAAAAAATATGTTGGCATTGATTAACCTAGTTTCGGATTTATGGCCAACATTTAAAATGTTCAAATCAACTAAAGCTATTATTACAATAACTATTGAGCAATATGTATATCTATTTAAGTATGTATTAAAAAATATATTAATGCATGTATATCAGTCTCTGGCAGCCATATTACCTTTGCTTAATTTAGGGTCAAATGACCATGTGTGTAAAAATGTCCCAGACATTTATTTATATGAAAGTAGACGAAATTCTTGCCAGTGAAATTAGGCATTGTCATGATAAAATAATTTAAATTAGTGTCAATACTCAATTATTCAAATGATGAAGGAAAACATCCTGAATAAACCAGTATGCCAAAGAATCTCAAAAAAATAAAAAATAAATATGTATAACATTCACCAACATGCACTCGGCCAGCATGGTGGATAAGGGCCCATCCTCTCTGAGAGAAGGCTTGTGTCCCAGCAGTGGGAACATAATGATACTGATCTTATCTTAAACAATTCAAAACAAAAGTTCAGGGGCCGTTCCAGTATTACTTAAGCAGATTTATTACAATTATTTACCCTCCTCCCCCGCTTGTCAGCAAAAGTAAGCAAAGCTCTTACTCCTCCCTCCCATGCTTATGTAAACATTGTTAGATATATGCATTTTTTTTATTGAATCATGAGCAGCAGTGCCATAATGTGTAAAAAGTAAATAACTACTGTTGACATAATCACCATCTAGACCCTTTCCTCATCTTCATCTCATCTCATCCCCCCACCCACGATGTCAACAAAAATAAGCAAAGCATAGACCCCCCCGCCCCCCTATAGTGCTTACGTATTACTTGAACGGTCTCTCAGGCTAAAAACATACATTAGCTCTTGTGGGATCATTGGCAGCTTCAAAGCTGTCTTCGAAAATGCTGCCTTCCTCCAAGTTGCTCATGTCGGCATCACTGTATTCCTCATCGTCCATCATGCTGGATAATGTGTCGTCATGTTCCAAACGTTCGATGAACCCCGTAGAACAGTATGGGCATGTGTAGTCCTGGAAAAATATAAAGAATATAATAACAAGAAGAACAAGGACGTACCTGGCAAGGACATGAAATACGTTTCTATTCTTACGACCCTGTATGCTACGTTATATGTATGTGTACCTACCATGTTCTGATAAATAAATAATTTGATTTGTTTTGACAAGAAAAACCACGAGTGAATTAGTTTCTTCTAAGAAAGCGTGCTCCATCGTAGTCAGCATCATGTAACATCAGGTGACTTGGCGGTCAAACGCAAGCATAACTAAACAAAAAATGTTCCTGAATGAGATTACTTTTAGCGATAAGGCCGCCACTTATCTAGACGTATTTTTTATTATATAGGCTTGTGTAGATAGCATGTTGTGTCCTTGATTATTTACATTGTATACTGTTTGTTGATCCTTAAATAAATTGAAAAAAAAAATAAAAAAAAATACTAGGTCAAAGTTTTTTTTTAGTTTTGTCACCCGCAGTAGGTTGTAAGAAACTGAATGCTACTGTAAATTTTATAAAATAAGATTGTAGCTAGTAGCCAAATAACTTTTTTTTTTATTGTACTAGGTTTGGTTCATGGCTTTTTTTGCTTTGTAAACACCACATAGCTATCATCCAGGGATACTTCAGCTTTCTATCAGTGAAATAAAATTCAGATAACCTCTTACAGAGATATAGTCACAAACGAGGGCAATAGACTTGTGTCCTAATTTTTACTGAATATCTCATTAAAAAGCTGATCATAAAATAGAGCACAACAACGATAACAAAACAAAAATTTACTCAAAATATATGTTACTAGCCGTCCGCCCCGGCTTCGCACGAGTGTAAGCTCGGCCTTCGGCCTCGCTACAAAATATAATATAGCCTATGTCACCCGGGGATAGTGTAGCTTCCCAACAGTGAAATAATTTTTCAAATCGGTTCAGTAGTTTCGGAGCCTATTCATTACAAACATACAAAAATAGGTACAAATCTTTCCTCTTTATAATATTAGTGTAGATAAGTATTTTAATTTCATGCTAGACAGAGAGCGCTCTATAACATGTGATGACGTCAAGCCGTGCGCTCACCATATAAATGATATACCTAGTCAAGATTCAGGGAGCGTCGCGATGGTGATATTAAAATTATGATTAAATTAAAAACCGATGTAGAGGTCCGCTCAGAAGGACATGAGCTTATTTAATGCCTTTTGAAATCTTAACCTACTTAGATGTAACACACTTAAAATAGATGAGGGGTCGAAACAATCTCAAGTGGTTGCAAGCCCACGCCGCGTCTACCTGCTTGGGCTGCTAACATAAGTTCTCCCTCCTCAAGAGCGAAATTGCCTGGGAAAGAATTTGAATAGGACAATTTCGCTAACACACAAAAAACAATATTAAAACTATTTTGTCTCAATTGAAAACGCTATACCTATGCAGAAAGTCATGCATCAAAACTATTACATAATATTACAAATAGGTAAAGTTTTTTTTTTTTTTTTTTTAAACTAATAATGCCTTATTTACTACACGACTACTACTACTTATATTACGAGGTAATCTAATGACACTCAGTGGTTGACACTTCACTAACACTTTCACTGCTATTTTATCAGTTATAATCCGTTTGGTCCAGGGCAATATTGTAGGACGTACTTCAAATAGAAATTGACCAAGATCTTTATGTTTAATTTTCCATTATTTGAGGTTGTGGTGTTGTAACTGATGATTATAATAATGGTCATTCTGAAGTTCTGGAATCATTGGCAATCTTCCTTTTATCTTGTTTTGCATGATTATAATGTCGCAAAAATGTCTTCAGAGTGTCTCAATCTGCTTGGGGGCATGAGGCCGGTAAGTACTTCACTTTTCGCCAGTATAGGTAGGGATAAATGGAATTACAAAAATGGTTTTATTTAGAGATCAATCACAAATATATAAAGCTTGTAAATGATAATAAAATATAGTTGATAATTAATTGTTGTCTATTATCTGGTTTTCTTACATAGGTATTTAAAGAGTTAGGTATATAGGAAGATATTTCTTATTACTAATTACATATTTTAACCATAACTAAACTTATACTAATACACAAAAATGCGAGAATTGATCGCATAGATTTAAAAATTATAATATTTTAAAGAAAATGTAAATTTGTAAAAGGAAGTGTAAAATTTGTAAAAGAAAATTGTAAAATTTGTTTTAAAATATATGTAACATTTGTAAAAGAAAATTGTAAAATTTGTTTTAAAATAAATGTAACATTTGTAAAAGAAAATGTAAAATTAGTAAAAATAATAATAATGTATAACATATATTTTACAAAGGTCAATATAGATATCTTGTTTCTTTTAACTAAAAATAAATTTAAGACTTAAAATATTAATACAGAGGAACCTAGTTTCATAGAATTTCATGTGAAAACCAGATAATGACTATGGAGAGAAATGTTTAATCTCTAAATAGTCAAAGGGGAATTGGACAGGAAGGTGAAAAGTTTTACCCACCAACCAGCCGGCACCATCGCTCCTTTTTGACAGAATTTGTTTGGTTCGACGGAGTTCCATTGCTGCTGCTACTGCTGCCGCTGCCGCCGTCACTTGCGCGGAAACCGTTTAGAATTTGATAAGCGGAGTCGCGAAAATCGTTAAACGACGTTATCTCACAAAAGGTGCAAAAGTGCATACACCAGCAGATTGTGAAAGCGCGGAAAATGTAACAGCTCAACCATGGAAATCCTTACAGGCTGCGCCAGTCAAGATTCAGGGAGCGTCGCGATGGTGATATTAAAATTATGATTAAATTAAAAACCGATGTAGAGGTCCGCTCAGAAGGACATGAGCTTATTTAATGCCTTTTGAAATCTTAACCTACTTAGATGTAACACACTTAAAATAGATGAGGGGTCGAAACAATCTCAAGTGGTTGCAAGCCCACGCCGCGTCTACCTGCTTGGGCTGCTAACATAAGTACCTACTAACACATGCTTTGTGAAAGGGACAGAGTATCGGTTCTCTATCCCCACCAAAAACTATAAAAGCGCATATCTCAGAGATTTATCAGCTAATTTAATTTATTTATCAGTATGTGTAATGTTTTTAGTAATATCCTTCGCTAAGCCTAATTTGTAATAAATGAAACATGATGACACATGCCTATTGCACCCTTCACCCCTTTCCCACCTGATCTGTGCCTGTGTTGTTATTGGGTCCGTTTCCTTCTAGTGAAATTGAGTAAACAACACAATAACAAATGATGTAAGTATCACAAACTGACTCATAAATATTTAACCATGATTCTTGTCACTTATGTATATTGTCATGTACACAGTTTTCCTTAAATCTGTTTTATTTATAATGCATCTTTGTGGGCCTTTTTATTCATGCATAAACATGAAAGCCAGAATATATAATACAGGTTTAGAATATACAATAGTCACCATCGTAGACCGCAGCATTGCTTAACATCAGGCGAGTTGGTAGTCACTCTTTCTTATGGGAAATACAAATTTTGTCGCTACCTGCTTGCTCGGGTTACAGTAGGCCTAGCATACGAGTCACAATATATTTTTTGCACTCATTTTAATCAGCAATAGTTTTAGCAACCACCTAAATAAACTACTAGCTATGTAAGACATGTGAGTAATTTAGTTGGTGAGACCCAAACTAAGCCAAAGCTTATGTCTTAGAGCTGGAATGTGATGTTTCCCGAAAGGACAACATTATTATTTATTTATTTTATTCTACCCTCATTCCACAGGGTGAGGTCGGCACACCATATTTTCTACATCACTCAGCCATCATATCAGCTTTCACTCCCCTGACACTTTATAGAACTAGGAATACAATTTGAGACATCTCATAGCAGACTTTTCTTCTGTACAGACTGCAAGATAAAGAGCTAAGTTGTTCATTGATGGGAGACCTGTTTTGTAATGTTTCGTTCTAAACAATAAGTGGTGACGCAATGCTGTGAAATTGACAATATCCGATATGTGCGCCCTACAGAAAAGAACATCACAGTACAGTTCTAGTACTACGTACGCCGGCATTATTGGCCACATCGATTGCTTTGATACGTAGGTGCAGGTATTCATTGTTCCATCAAAATGTTCGTGCAATTAATGCAATATACGCAGTAGTTTAATTGGCTGCAAATAATGAGTAAGCTAATAACGCTGGTAATCGTCAAAATTGTAGGATAATCGATTCTTACCTGCAAAACATCTTCGAATTCAACATTACACCTGTGGCAGAAGAACCTTTGGGCAGGTCTCCGAGGTTGCACAACTGCCTCTGCCATTTTTAAGGCAGTTGAGATTACAATTTCACCACGTTACACAAATATCTTCAATTATAACTTGAAAATTATTTAATCCAAAAATTTATCAAATCGCCATTTTTCGGAGACATGCGATGTCAGTACTGCCTGTACTTACACATAAAAGTAACGCTAATTCTTTAAAATATAAATATTTTTTTATATGCTGTCGTAATTGAATGGAAATAAGCATCGTTATTAATTTTTGCCTTTATTTTCATCTGGAACTGTTATACTATATTTTTTTACATATCGCACATCCTCTGAAAAACTGTCGTATCACAGAAAAAGTACGTTTTGAGTTAAATACATATTCAAATACTTCGACTGATCTCCTATCCGTCAATAAAACAGCCATAACTGTGGTGTCAAAACTAACAGCTAGATAACGCAAATTACTGTTTTTTACGTAACGAGTTTTGCGCGTCGGAATCGACAATAGTGACAAATCAGAACTTGTGCCGAGTGATCGTGTGTTGGTGCTCGTGAAAATTGTTACACTGTCTTGCGGATGTGTTTTAGGTGTCCTTTGCTATAATTACGGTTCTTACGGTATATAAAAAGGCGTCACATCACAGGTTATGATGGTATTCTACTCAAGTATTTTTTTTTGTATAAGCCTATTTAGAAGATAAAATAGTTGTCTTCTATGTTGTGGCAGTTTTCTTTCAGTTCAGTTCAGTTTCAAGTTAGTAAAATGGTTATTTTTAATAATATTTGTTACCAATTGTATATTTTATCCCACCGCAATTTAGTTTAACCCACAAAATGTTCAACCCATAAAATATTAATAAAATATAGTTTTTAGTATATTAATGTTATTTTATTGAGAAAACTACACCACAATAAATGTGAAAAAGTGTCATATTGGGCCATATTACAGTTTTTGTTTAAAAAATATAGTAAATATTGCTGCTATTTCCTTGTTTTTATCGTCCTGAAATAGCTTAATAAATTCTTCGTTGATTTAAAATATACCAAGCTGGTTATCCATACCCGCTGCGTAACAATAGTCCTCACAATATGAACAAAAACTTTAAACTCGATTATCTCAAAACACAATTTTTTGTGTTACGACAGTTTTTCAGATGATGTGCGACATATACTTTACATTTACGACATGTACAACAATGTTTACACCCTTTTGCTTTGAGCAGTGGCGTAGCTTGCCTTAAACTCGTATATGAATTATGAGTGTCATTACTGCGCAAACATGGCCATAACTCATGTACCTACAATAATATTGATCATAAGAATGAATCCATGTTATGATACACACACATACACATGACTGCCCCGGTGGCTCAGTTGGTAGTGAACCTACTTTCTGCGCTTGGGGGCGTGGGTTCGATTCCCATGTAGGACAAACATTTGTGTGATGAACATTTGTGTTTGTTCTATGTCTGGGTGTTAATATCTATTTAAGTATGTATTTGAAAATATATACGTATGTATATCAGTCTCTGGCAGCCATATTACAAGCTTTGCTTAGTTTGGGGTCAGATGACCGTGTGTGCAATAATGTCCCACATATTTATTTATATTGTATGATAAAGATATGTTTTTTCCCCTGGGAAGTATGACCTAAGAGTTTAAGTGAGATTGTTGATAACATTTTACGAATTCTTGCTTACATGCGTTTGGGGCCCCATATAATTGATACGGCTGATACAGCGGTAGTTACACCTCTGACTTTGAGCCAAGGAGCGGGCGGCCAGCATTTTGGTCACTTGATGCATCGACCAAGTCACACGTGATAACAAATACAAAAAATGGCTTTTGATCCATACCCTATTTCTAGCGCGCTTCGAGCTTTGCTTTGACCAAAACTCATAAAATACCCACTGTCTAGGGTATTTATATAGTATTATATATAGGGTACGTATATTAGCACCCTTAGAAGTCTTCTGCGTATTCAGCCGCCTGCCACTGCACCAGCCCTACTATAGGAAAAATCCTGGAAATTTTGTGCTTGTTAACATTATTTGAAGTAAAAGAGCAATAACACCAAATAAAAGTAACGTTAAATGTTACAAAACTAAAAAAAAAAGTAATGGCAATACATTGACTGATATCTATGGTGTAGTTTTTGGCGCCAACGTGGAAAAAACATGTCGTCTCATTGTATTATTTTCCTAAACTTGTGTATTTTCGAGTGTTAATGTGTAATAATGGTGGATTATTATTTATTAAGGTCTCGTGAACGTGCTCGAGTGTAGGCAAATGGTATAATGAGGTGAAACATGTTTTTCATGTTGTTTCCAAAACTCCATAGAAGCCTCTTGTAAAGCCTCCACCACTTTACTGGGGCATGAGTTTGACTTGACCGTGACTTACTTTGTTTGACACTGACTGTGACTATGACCTTTTGACGCTATTTAAGACTATGTTAACTTCATTAATATTTCGACCGAAGGACTTCGTATCCATGGTCATTAAATTTTTTACAACAACAACATATCTATGGTGTATTTTACGTTTGCACAGATTTCATAATATTTATCTAGTTTTTTTTCTTCTACGAGGAGTTGTCATCTTTCTTTAAACTGTCAATGACAACTTGACAAATCATTTGTCTATGGTCTTTTATTGCTCGTTTGCGTTTGCGTGTTGCTCATTCCTCCGAATTTATTATTTTCGATAAAATTTCAAAATAAGCAGAGTTTTTAGTATTAATTCTGGAATTTGTAATGGCCAAAAATCAATTCGCAGTTATTATTCACACAAGAAAAGTTTACGTTGTATTAAGCGCTCCATTACATTTGTGTTTGTAGTGATGATTGTTATCAAATAAAAGTGTATTTGTGGACAAATCATGAAGATATATCTATTTTTAAACTCAAGCGACCACTCATCTGATCAAGAAAAATCATATTCGTAGGTAATATAGTGAAAATTGCAGTGGTAAATGTATAAAGTGGGTCAACTTGCTGTGTGGTCTATTTGGTAAAATGAATGAGAAAAAATTGGTACAGAACTTCAAGAGCTACATCAATGTGTCTCCTACGGTAAATATAATTATAAATTGTCATTACTTAGTCCTTATCATCATTTGTTAGGCTATTCTGAAATCAGTTCCTTTCCAAGCATTTGATGTTCTAGCTTAAATAGCAGGGCTTGCACTCTTGCTTGCAGTCCACTGACTGCATAGTCACTATTGGAATGAATCGGTCCGACTGAAAATTATATCATAACATGAATTACAACACCTGGATTTGGACAGAGACACCACAGAATAAGATATAATAGTTTGTAGGGATAGGCTCACATCATTTAATAGTTACTGCTGTAGCGTTATTTTTATTTAAATAAAAATAGACGCACAAAAACTAAAACTAATTTAGTTGCATTCACTTCCCATCCTTAGTGGGAGCGCGGTGCATCACTACTGCGCAGGCGCATAGCCGCTGGAATCGCTGCGTCGTAGCTGTCACCAAGCGATGACACAGAGAGAAATTGTATTACAGACTGTGCGCACGCTCCTTTGTAGCATACTCAGTGCCACGCTAATGGTCGTTGATAAAAACTACAAAGTGCGATCTTATTTTAAAATATAATAGTGTTATTTCCCCCACTATTGGGTAAGTGTGAAAAATTATAAAATAATTTATAATAGTGATTTTTCTTCATCGTAATAATCATAAGCTGTTAGATTAGCACTTGCATGCAAAATGGCGCCTTGTGTAAGGTGCACGCATTTTGTTATATACTGCATCAGTACTATTACTATTGTTATCACTATAGTATATCTACAATACAAGTATAAGATATATTATAGTAGATATTGTTTTCTCCGTTCCGAATTCCGTATGCCGCCACAAACAAACATTGTTCTTGGTAAATCATGATAGTAATTGAGACTATGGTCGGCATATGGAATTGATACCTAAATCCGGGACATAATTGGAATTGGATTTATTGCAGGGTCCAATCCTCGGCTACCGGCCTCCGGGTGTTCTGGCCTTGCAAACATTTAGCGGCAGCCCCTGTGAATCATGTCCGTGGTCACAGCTAGACCACCACAGATTTGACGCCCCACACGGAATTACTTTGGATTCTCGTCGTTCCAGCTCGGTTGTCATAGAATTGGCTACCCCTACATTAATGCCGCCCCTGATGAAATGCCGCCCCTTCCGGAATTTACTCCCACATGAATTACAGGATAGTACAGATCCTTAAAGGCGATCCAATTAATTCCTGGCCCCTGGGTTTCTTCTAGACCTCTTGGCCCATTATTGCTCACCGCATAGTTTAGTTAGTTAGAACTTATTTAAGTAGTCTTAATTTTGGTACTAGTTTAATTTTATCTTCTTTTACAAATAATAATTGTTTTCGTTGCGATTAGTTGTTTTTTTTATTTTACCTGAAATTGCAACGTGACAAGTGGCGCCTACAACGTGTTAAAGGTTTTTTTATATAATTTTAATTGGATCGTCTAATAGTTTGTATTGTGTGCGTATTTATGTTAAGCTTTGTTTTTTTAGTTGCCTTTTCTCAGCTTATCAACTAATGTCTGTAATGGTGAAATTCTTTTTAATAATTATAACAATAATCACTAATTAATATTGTGTATGCAAGTCTTTCGTCATAACCAGACATTAGTTGTTTTATTTTATTTTGCCATATTTCTTTTTGTTTCATGCTTATTTTTTTACTTATTTCTGTACATTAGTTACTTATTTCATTTTGACGGGTGCTACTAAAACAATTCTGTTCGAAATAGTATTTGTATTGTAACGGAACGGAAAGCTACCATAATTAATATAACAAATCACACTTACCCAATTTCGTACAGACTCATATAATTATTATACCCACAATGAGTAATGAAATAAAATTTCTCTCGTTACAAAAACCCGAGCTCGCTTATGAGGTAGAGATCAGAGGAGAAGTACCAGCTGATACTGTTCAAGAGCTACGTAGACAGATCGTAAAGTTAACTCAGTTGTTTCCTTCTGAGGATGTTCTCGCTTCACCATTTGACCCTAGCGATGATATAACGGAAACAAATGAAAGCCTAGACAAGGTAGAAGCCAACATTAAAGTTTTGTCTACCAAATTTGACAAAAATCTATTGGAGCGTACTACCAATTTGAGTAATCATATCTATCATCGCTTAAATAGAATTGATTGCTCGTTACAAACAGAATCATTAGACGATTACTGTGAGTGCGTTAAACGCTACCAAACGCACAAATCATTGATAATTAATCTAAAACCGGCTTCTTCTTCTACATCGGCCGAGGTATTTAACACCCAAACTTCTATAAAAGTTACATGTGATCGTGGCCTAACAGCTGACCTAGCTAAGCTTAAATACAATGGCAAGACTTGCGTGCGGGCTTTTATCTTAAGCGTCACGGACTTTACAAAAGCTAGAAGCATTCCTTCTAGTAAAATACTGTCATTTGCATCAGAAATATTTACAGGAGATGCTCTTCACTGGTTCAGGAGCATACAAGACTTTGTAACTACATGGGAAGAAGTTTGTGTAAAGCTCAAAGCTGACTTTAGCCATTCTGATTACGACTATCGTTTTTTGGCAGAGATTAGAACTCGCACTCAAGGTGAACGTGAGAACATAACTATTTACCTCTCTATTATGTCAGGGATGTTTTCGCAACTCGATAGGCAACTCACCGAAGAAGAAAAGCTGGAAATACTATTGCATAATATTAGGCCATGCTATGCCAACGTACTGACTTCGTGTACGAACATTAGGAATATCGATACCTTGCGGACTATATGTAAGAACTTTGAAAATGTGCAGGCTCGCTTATCACAATTTCGTGAGCCACCGAAGGTTACATCTGAAACCCTAGCACCAGAGTTTGCTTACTCGCAACCTTCGTCCTCATTTAAAGTTTTTAAGCAAACAAATGAAGACAACACCTATTTTCAGAGACAACGATACAACAATAACTATAATAAATCAACTTTGTACAAAACCAATCAGACTGGTCAGCAGAGTACTACAACAGGTAGTTCTCATCCAGTTTATGCAGTTAATACTGGAACAAGGATGAAATTTTGTCCTCGTTGTCGGGTAGATACCCACGGTCTTCGGAGCTGCACAGCCGAACGCACTTTAGTCTGTTTCCGTTGTGGAAGACCAGGGTTTCGCTTCTATGATTGCCCTGATTGCCAGAAGCCCTTGCCTTCGAAGGACCCAAAAAACCAATAAAGCAGAATTGCAGTTACTCAAACGATGATGATTGGCAAGATTGGTTGCAATTCATAAAAAACTTTTTAAAAATTTATAAAGTAACTTCAATTCTGCAAACAAAACCTAATAATGACACCAGAACTTATGTTACTATACAAATAAATAATAAAAATGTTTGTGGACTTCTCGACTCTGGAGCTGCACTTTCTATTATAGGCAGTAACTCACACAAAGCCTTACTTGATTTGGGTCTTGTCTTGGAAACTAACGACAAGGTTCACGTCGTCGCTGCTGGCGGTCAGAACCTGGCCAGTATTGGCTACATCAACATGCCTATATGCTTTGAGAAAGCAACACACATTATAAAAGCGTACGTTGTGCCAGATATAGATACCTCTCTTATACTAGGAATCGACTTTTGGCGTAAATTTAGGTTATGTCCCAAATATATTGGCTCTATGAACATACATAAATTTACGTCTGTTGCTGAGTTACCCTCAGGTATTACAGACCATATTACTCCCTACGATCACTTAGATAGCCCACAGCGTGTCATCGTAGATAATATTATCGAACAGTTTGAACACATTTCTTTTGAAAAGAAAGGCTTAGGAAGGACCGCATTAATTTCTCACAGAATCGATACTGGAGATGCTATTCCAATTCGACAGCGCTATTATCGTATGTCTCCGGAAAAAACCCGTATTATAAATGAGCAAGTAGACGAAATGCTACAGTTAGATGTAATCGAGCTCTGCGAAAGCTCGTGGTCATCTCCAGTGCTCGTAGTTGACAAAAGAGACGGTAAACCCAGGTTCTGCTTAGATAGCCGAAAACTTAATTCTGTCACAATCAAAGATGCCTACAACTTGCCGTACATAGCTGAAATCTTGGATAACCTAAAGGACGCAAAGTTTTTAACTAGCATCGATTTATCCAAGAGTTTTTGGCAAATTCCTATTCGTTCGGAGGATAAAACTAAGACTGCATTCTTTGTCCCTAACCGTGGCACATTCTGTTTCAAAACAATGGCATTTGGTCTAACAAATGCACCTGCCACTCAGCAACGCTTGGTAGATAATCTTTTTGGTCCAGAGTTTGATTTAAAGGTATTTGCTTATCTAGATGATATTATCTGTATTAGTAATTCTTTTGACAGTCACGTGACTTTACTAAAACGCGTTCTCAAAAAACTCCAAGAAGCTAATCTTACAATTAACTTTAAAAAAACACAATTCTTTCGAGAAAGTCTCAAGTACTTAGGTTATGTTGTGGATTCAAAAGGGCTTCGTACGGATCCGGAGAAGGTAGAAGCAATTTCAAATTACCCAGTCCCAACTTCAAAGAAAGAAGTAAAAAGATTTTTAGGAACTGCTTCATGGTACCGACGATTCGTGCCAAATTTCAGTACGATTGCCGGCCCCTTAAATAAGCTTACTTCGGGAAAGAAAAGTTCATTTTCATTCTCTTGGTCTGATGAGGCTAACACTTCATTCGAAACCTTAAAGAAACTCTTAGTTTCTACTCCAATTTTGTCTTGCCCAAATTATACTCTGCCTTTTGAAGTCCACAGTGATGCTAGCAATTACGGAATTGGGGCTATGCTTTGTCAGGTGATAGACGGCCAGGAACACCCCATTGCCTATATGAGTAAATCTCTTACAGGCGCCGAGAAAAACTACAGCATAACGGAGAGAGAGACCTTAGCAGTACTTACGGCTCTGGAGCACTGGCGCTGTTACATTGATAATGGCCAAACCTTTGTTGTATACACGGATCATTCTGCTCTAAAATGGTTCTTGTCACTTAACAACCCGACCGGTAGGTTAGCCCGCTGGGGCGTCAGATTGTCCTCGTTTAACTTCATTATTAAACACCGTCGTGGCGCGGATATGATCGTACCGGACGCATTGTCTCGTGCAGTTCCAGTCGGCTCTATCAGCACATCAAACTTGTACGACAAAACGAGTGATGAATGGTACAGGACTAAATATAGTACCTGTCTACATTCTCCTACAAGCTTGCCAAATTTTATGATAAATAATAATGCGCTCTACAGACTATCAAAAAATAAGTGCCGCCTTACCTCAGAATTTGCATGGAAAGAAGTAGTTCCAAGGGAGTTACGTGAACAGATGATTTCAGCCAACCACTCAGAACCCACTGCTGGTCACTTAGGGATACACAAGACTTACTACCGCTTGGCTCTGCGCTATTTCTGGCCCGGGATGCATTCTGATGTGGTCCAATTCGTTTCGACTTGTCCGACATGTCTTGCTTATAAATTGCCCAACCATACTACTTTAGGATTAATGGGTCGTCCTAAGCAATGCTCTCGCCCATTTCAAATGATATCCATAGATTTTATTGGCCCTTTACCAGTTAGCAGGAAGCAAAATACATATTTACTGGTTGTGGTTTGCTGTTTCTCGAAGTATTGTCTCACTTTTCCACTTCGAAGAGCCAATGCTGATGCAGTAATTAAACATATGGAAGATTCTGTTTTTCTTGTTCACGGTGTTCCTCAGACTATATTCCTCGACAATGGTAGTCAATTTATTAGCAAAAATCTAGAAAACTTCTTCCAGAAATACAAAATCCCCAATGTTTATTTTACACCTCGTTATACTCCACAAATCAACACAGTTGAGAGGTATAATAAAACAATTGTCACGTGTATTTCAACCTCTATTGACAATGACCACAGAGCATGGGATGTGAATTTGCCAAAATTACAGTTTGCTATAAATAACTCAGTTAATGAGGCGACAGGTTATACGGCCGTTTTTCTCGTTTATGGAAGGGAATTGGTCACATGTGGTTCTCACTACTTAGAATCAGACCTTGGTGATGAAGTTATCTTTCTCCCTCGCGATGTCTATGCAGATAATGTTGGTCATTTAGCTGGAATTTTTAATGAGGTCCAAGCTCGTTTGTGGCTTGCACATGCAAAAAATTCGGGACATTATAATAGGAGACGTAAACTAGCCGAATTTGAAGTCAACGATATCGTGTGGAAAAAGACATACTACCAAAGTGACAAGGACCAGTATTTCAGTAAGAAATTGGCACCCAAATACGTTAAATGTCGAGTAACTGGAAAGAAATCATCACTTGTATACATATTATCTGATATGTCTGGCAAGGATCTCGGAACTTGGCATATCAAGGATTTGAAATTAGTTAATCGTTAGGTTAGATTCGATTTTAGGTAGTTTTAGTAGTAAATAGTTACGGATTTTTTTTTAGTTTAGTTACCAAAAATCCTACATTAGCGAGCGGGGTACTTGTAGCGTTATTTTTATTTAAATAAAAATAGACGCACAAAAACTAAAACTAATTTAGTTGCATTCACTTCCCATCCTTAGTGGGAGCGCGGTGCATCACTACTGCGCAGGCGCATAGCCGCTGGAATCGCTGCGTCGTAGCTGTCACCAAGCGATGACACAGAGAGAAATTGTATTACAGACTGTGCGCACGCTCCTTTGTAGCATACTCAGTGCCACGCTAATGGTCGTTGATAAAAACTACAAAGTGCGATCTTATTTTAAAATATAATAGTGTTATTTCCCCCACTATTGGGTAAGTGTGAAAAATTATAAAATAATTTATAATAGTGATTTTTCTTCATCGTAATAATCATAAGCTGTTAGATTAGCACTTGCATGCAAAATGGCGCCTTGTGTAAGGTGCACGCATTTTGTTATATACTGCATCAGTACTATTACTATTGTTATCACTATAGTATATCTACAATACAAGTATAAGATATATTATAGTAGATATTGTTTTCTCCGTTCCGAATTCCGTATGCCGCCACAAACAAACATTGTTCTTGGTAAATCATGATAGTAATTGAGACTATGGTCGGCATATGGAATTGATACCTAAATCCGGGACATAATTGGAATTGGATTTATTGCAGGGTCCAATCCTCGGCTACCGGCCTCCGGGTGTTCTGGCCTTGCAAACATTTAGCGGCAGCCCCTGTGAATCATGTCCGTGGTCACAGCTAGACCACCACAGATTTGACGCCCCACACGGAATTACTTTGGATTCTCGTCGTTCCAGCTCGGTTGTCATAGAATTGGCTACCCCTACATTAATGCCGCCCCTGATGAAATGCCGCCCCTTCCGGAATTTACTCCCACATGAATTACAGGATAGTACAGATCCTTAAAGGCGATCCAATTAATTCCTGGCCCCTGGGTTTCTTCTAGACCTCTTGGCCCATTATTGCTCACCGCATAGTTTAGTTAGTTAGAACTTATTTAAGTAGTCTTAATTTTGGTACTAGTTTAATTTTATCTTCTTTTACAAATAATAATTGTTTTCGTTGCGATTAGTTGTTTTTTTTATTTTACCTGAAATTGCAACGTGACACTGCGTTTTAAGTTTAGCTGGAATACTAATTTCCTATTCTGGCATCGGTCTGGCTAAAACTAGTCCTAAAAATCCTTTAGCTTAGACTAATGATGACGCCAAAAATTTCCAAGCTCATTAAAATCTTTAAGGGAATCTCCCAGGGCACTGTGCTTTTGCAACCAGCAACATTCATTACTGGCATATTAGTACTGGTGATGCACATTACTCCAACCATGTTGGTGCCCGATATTCTGAGGTCGAGGAAAACAGAAACAGACTAGAGTCTATCACAGAGAACTCTGAAATTGTACTCTACTAAGACACAAGTTTCTGCTCTCACCCCAAGGAAACTCTTATTTGTTGCTGCTCCGTGGTTCACAATAGGTACAATAAAAATGTCAAACAAATTATCTAAAAATAACAAAAATAGTGACAAGTCAAATTATAATAATACAAAATAGCAATTTAAATAACTAGTCAATCACTCGCTCTTCACACATTACCACAAGCATTCTGATATTATCACCTTCCAGTCATTCATCACTCTCTTGTTTACCTTCAAAGGGCAATAAGCGCGGCAAGTGTTTGAGGTATCGTTATGTCTTGCATTTGCTGCAGAGTTTTACTCGAAAGCTTTGACTTCTTGTCATTAATTACGTGCTCTTACTTTAAAGGATGACCACTTGATCAAGTTACTCATCCATATCATTAATGGTTTCCAAGGCAGCAAATCAGCTCTCCAGATTTAACTGAGAATGTTTCAGATCCAGTCGCGCACGGAGCAGGTTAGGACAAAGAGTTGACTTCGTTTAAGCTTGATACCAATACTCTGAGTACTGTACCCGTACTAGTCTATGCTCTATGGTCACTACCGACATTGAACATAGTGAGCACAAAGCCACCACTGATTTTTGTCCATAACTTAGTCTTTCTTTTTCTTTCTTTGGTTGTTCAGGGGGCTTTGCCATGTCCACTTTATCTTTCTCACAAAAGTCTACAAAGATATTTTGTCCCCCTATAACTGCTACCAAAACCACATGATCCTACTTCAGATTTGCTTCTGGTCCTACTTCAGTGTTAAAACCCCCTTAACAATTTTTTATTTTATAATAGTCTTGCGTTTGACCACCACCTTGCCTCATCTATGTAACCCATGCTCTGAGGAGGCCAATACCTATCCCCCCGCTCCCCCGCCCCCAAGAAAAAGCCCACTCTTAAAGGGAGAGGCCTTGTGCCATTGTTCCCTAGTCTGGGCTAATCTCATTCACGCTTTAATCAAATAAACAAAATATTGCACTGCTTCGAACTTTTACTCGTTACCTAGAGATGCATAAACACATCATGCTATAGACAAAAGTTGCTATACAAAAAATTTATAGTATGTATTGACAATTACTTACCCCACCCTGTAATGTTCATACATACACACACAACATATACCAGTGTGTATATACATACTGTTATGTTGATGTTTTCAGTATGTTTCTATGTTGTGTATTTTGTGAAATAGACACAGACATAAGTCAATGCTGCTTGCCTAGCATTATTATTTTGTCAGTGCGATGGTGTGCGATATCATTCAATTTATTTGATCAAACATCCATACATGACTGATGATGCACTGATGTCTTCAACGCATCAGGCTGGTTGTCTGCTGATGTAACGAACCTCTTTGTCCTCCATCTTTCTTTATTTTATATATTACTAGCCGTCCGCCCCGGCTTCGCACGAGTGTAAGCTCGGCCTTCGGCCTCGCTACAAAATATAATATAGCCTATGTCACCCGGGGATAGTGTAGCTTCCCAATAGTGAAAGAATTTTTCAAATCGGTTCAGTAGTTTCGGAGCCTATTCATTACAAACATACAAACATACAAAAATAGGTACAAATCTTTCCTCTTTATAATATTAGTGTAGATATAAAATATTATCTTATTTTTAACTTTATTATATACTAAATTATCTTTCCTCCATCTTTGGTACTCCATCTGCCATCACGTGTCCTGTCCAGCTTCACTTGACTCATATGATAGGGTTTCCAACATTCGTGACTTTTTTCCTTTGTCATTTGTTTCCGTATTTCTAACACGGACTGAGTTGGAATTAAGGAAATCGATAAAGTCTAAAGCTCACACCTAACATTAAGAATGATAAAATAACACAAAAGTAGGCATCAATCAAGGTCTGGTTGGCCAAAGTTCTATGAAAATATGTTGAGTTACATTCAGATATAATGACCTTTGCAATGTATCATGTCTGTTACAGAGTAAAGGAGAAAAGAATGGTTCGGTTCAAGAGGTGAAACCAAAACTTCTAAATGGTAAGTACCCAATTACATGTTTATTACCTCATAAGAGTTATAAACAGTTATAATGTATAACCATTCTCAAGTTTATACTCGTAACTTAGTGAAAGTTTGTCCAAGTTCAGTTTTGGGGAAACACCTAGCAGTCTGTGACCTTAGGTTGAACAGGAAAAATGTTATTTGCCATGCCTGTTATTTTTGTGAATAACCTTGCTATGTTCCAGAAAAATATGTACTTACTACAAGGGTAAATTATAGGGATATATAAATTACTAGCCGTCCGCCCCGGCTTCGCACGAGTGTAAGCTCGGCCTTCGGCCTCGCTACAAAATATAATATAGCCTATGTCACCCGGGGATAGTGTAGCTTCCCAACAGTGAAAGAATTTTTCAAATCGGTTCAGTAGTTTCGGAGCCTATTCATTACAAACATACAAACATACAAAAATAGGTACAAATCTTTCCTCTTTATAATATTAGTGTAGATATATGGGACATAGGATACTTTTTATCCTGGGAAATGCTGGAAAACAGGGAAATTGTGAGCAAAGCCTGAACCCCACCTGTAGTAGATGGCGACTAATCATATTTCATCTCTAACAGTGTCTAACATGAGCGCCGGTTGATACAAAGTTTGTACTCTTTATTGTGTCAAAATAAGACAGCCGTATTCATAAATGTAGCTTTGTCATGGTCCCACAAGTGATGACAAGAATTTGTCACGGCGCGTGCGCTAGGCCAGCAACTGTATCGCGTCCTCAGATTATACAAACAAGGGAAATATCCACTCCTTCCTCATAGAAATTCCGAAGATTCGTACACAACTATATGGGTCGTCATTTATGATACATCTGCCCAAGAATGGAACGCCCTGCCATCATCCTTACTACCTAAGAACTACAATCTAGGCATTTTCAAGGCGAATAGGTAAGGTTAGGTGTAATAAGGTGAAACATTTCTTTTAGTTCATATCAATGTGTTCCATCCTCGGCCACACAGTCGCTTACCATCAGGTGAGTTGGTGGCAAAAAGTAAACCTACAAAAAAATGTAATGAGGCGTGTAATGTTATTTTTGCACGTGGACTATTAGTAAATTCATTAGTGTCGCTACAAATTTCTTAGTGTGCATAAAATATTTAGTAAGAGAGCCGTACTTACAGTTTTTACGTTAGGTGGTTTTACGGTATAGTGAAATTTTTAAATGAACAAGAAAAAACATAGACGAACATAGTACCTCCTCCTTTATGGAAGTCGGTAAAAAATTGAGACATTTGAAGTTGAGCGTTTCTCCATTGTTTGACTGATCTGAGATTGCGTAAGAGTGAATTAGATACATATAATTTGCTACCGACCTGCTCCGGCTTCGCACGGGTGTCAGTTCTATATTACATATATGTAGACCTTCCGTGAAAAATTATCTAACTGATGGTGAAAACAGCATCAAAATCCGTTGCGTGGTTTAGGAGGAGTTACCGGCTTTAAAGACAGGCGCGGAAAGCGACTTTATTTTATGCATTTGAAAGAAAAATAATTATCACTATACAAAACCAACTACATAAAAATGTCAGAACTGGACCAAATTGAAATGGGACCGCACGGGAAGCACCAGCTTTTAAATAAAAAAGAAAGAATCATCAAAATCGGTTCACCTAGTCGAAAGTTTTGAGGTAACAAACATTTAATTAAAAAACAGTCGAATTGAGAACATCCTCCTTTTTGGAAGTCGGTTAAAAAGAAAGAATAAACGTTTATTTGTAACCAAGTACGTTTTTTAACACGTAACGTACGACATCGTGAGAGTCGCGGGCATCCAGTGAATGCAGATGGCAGGTTGTCGTTCAGTGTGGAGGTTGAAGGGGGAGGCCTATGTTCAGCAGTAGACGTCTTATGGCTGATGATGATGACGTTTTTTAAAAACCACTAAAATACAAAGGATTTGAACAGTAAGTTGTGATATTATTTGTTCTGTGATTATGCTAAGCCCCAGCCCATATCGCATCGGTGATGTAAATGACAATAACACTAATAGAGTATGCGATGCACACGTTTAACTGTATCACCATACACGGCTCGCGAGAGGAAGTCACATCCCATGCCCAGTGTGTGGCGCATTGTGACCAGGGATGGGTGTGCTCAAACGAGGTACGTCCACATATTGCAACATTCAACTCGCCGCGGTTTCGCTCGTTTTGCGTCGTTGTAATTTTTAACCGACTTCAAAAAAGGAGGAAGTGCCATGTTCCGCGGTTTTTTTTAATGCCATAAGTGGCAAACAAGCAGACGGGCCGCCTGATGGTAAGCAATCACCGTCTGCTATAGATACCTGCAACACCAGGGGTATCACAGATACGTTGCCGACCCTTAAAGACTATTAACAGCCCTTTTGCAGAACCCCATATTGAAGCTACTCGGAAATAATTTTAATGTATGTTCATCGATTTCTCCGCCTATTGTAAATTGATTTTGATGGTTCTTTTTTCTTTGAAAGCTGGTGCTTCCCGTGTGGTCCCATTTCAATTTGGTCCAGTTCTGACATTTTGATGAAGTCGATTTTTTATATTGATAATTATCTCGAAGAACCGATAACCGATGGGGAAGAAAGGTTCTTGAGTGGAGACCACGAACCGGAAGACGCAGCGTAGGTAGGCCTCCCACTAGATGGACCGACGACATCGTGAGAGTCGCGGGCATCCAGTGGATGCAGATGGTTGTCGTTCAGTGTGGAGGTTAAAGGGGGAGGCCTATGTTCAGCAGTAGACGTCTTACGGCTGATGATGATGAATACATAGATTTGTTTATTCCATATTGTATCATCACATCCTAGGTGGTACCTACTATCAAGGAAGCGGAGAAGTCACAACTACAGAAACTCCTAATTGCGTAAGATTTTACCAAACTATTGAAGTTTTTACGAATATCAGGTCATATGTAGTGTGTTAGTCAGGGCGATATTCACGGTCGGTGCATTTTGCGCAAAATGCTTTTGTTTTCGTCGGAGCCGGCAGCTCGACCAGTGACCGTGAAGGCTGGGACAAGACACCGAGTGAGACTTGCAAACATATCAGATACCTTAACCTTATGACAGTTATGTCAAAATACATAATATATAATACAAGTACAGAAGATTCACTCCGCAAGAGCATTTAAATAAGTAGTGACTCTTACTGCCACACAATAAAGTCCAATTCAGCACGTGCGAGCGCTAACTACCTACTGCTATATTAACCTACAAGTTGCCTCTCTGTCTATCGCGTAATTCTTATCGTATTATCTCTGTCTATCGCGCGGCAGCGAGCACGGCAAGTGCGACAAGTCGGTTACTTGTAGCTTTATACCTAAAGTGTGGAGTGCGCCAGGCCTGGTTATGTTAACAAGTATAAATAGAAAATGTTTAATCATCGTCATCATATCAGCCATAGGACGTCCACAGCTGAACATAGGCCTCCCCCATTGATCTTCAAAAGAGTACCTATGTTGGAAGCGGCCTGCATCTTACGTTTTCCTGCGGTGTCTTTTAGGTCGTCTGTTCATCTTGCGAGTAGATGTCCTGCGCTTACTGGTCCGGAAAATGTTTAATAACCCCCGATAAAAGAGCTGATAGTCCTCAAACGGCTGAACAGATTTTCATGTATTTTAGCTAAGAACACTCGATCAAAATCCGTTACAGACAAAAAAAACAAATCACTTTCAGTTCAGCCGTTTGAGAGCTACGATGCCAGATATACACAAACACAGATATACAGAAATACACACGTAAAACTTATAACTTCCCTCTGTTTGCGTCGGGGGTTAAAATGCAGTTTTTGGTGACAATCTTTCAAAGATATCAACAACGCTGTTGCCGATACATTTCCTGGGCTCGTTTCCGGGTGATCAGTGACCGTATCTGACCACTTAGAGCTCAGAAACCCCCATTTAGTCAAACCTTATGACGGGCAGGGATACCGTATTATAAAACCTCAAAACACTCAAAAAATATATATACGAATCGTCTTGAGGAAACCGGTATATCTCAAAAAGTTAAGTCTACAGCATCTACATTATTTATGGCCCGAAATCAACAATGCAGAAAATATATTTTTCATGATTAAATTAAATTTATCAGCGTGTAAACTCACGTAATAGTTATAATTATTCTGTAACGCATGACTCATTTCTAGGTCATTGCCGTTATGATAGGTTTACGAAAAACATCTGTATCGCGCACAGAGTTGTTTTTTGACACTACTAAAATGCGGAGTACTTCGTAGTTTCATACACAAAGCAATTTAAATCGGTGTAATCCTAGCAAGGCAAGGTCATTTGATTTGACGGTTCATTGGCTTCGAATATCGTGTTTTTACTACAAATTGGAGACGCCTTGAAACTTTCTGAAAACATTCGTTCAATATATTTAGTTGAATTTATAACATTTTCACTTCGCCTTCGTCTTACCATTCTCGGTGCAATTCAACCAGATTGGTGCTTATGTCAACAATGTCTACAGGGTTACGCGGAAACGGTTCTAAGCCGAACAACTTTTATTATGGGACTAAAACAGAAATTGCGAAAAGAAAAAAACTGCTGTTCCATACATTTTTAAGCGACGAAAAAGGAGGACGGTTCTATGTTCTACTGTATTTTTATTTTTTTATGTATGTTTATCTTAAAGTTTATTTTTAAATTGGTTATCGATTGCGATAACCAATTTAAAAATAAACTTTTTTTTCGGTAGTGTATACTTCCAATTAGGTCCCATTGTCACCAAGTCAGGATCTGATGGTGGGATCCCAGGGAAATCAAGGGCAAAGATCAAATTTTATAGGCACTTTTAGATTTCACATTAAGATTTTCATATATTTTTGAAGTTGGTTTTTAATGTGATCCACTTGTGTCTAGTGTTTTTTTTTTAAATGGAACAGCTGATGTTTTAAGCAACATTGCGTTTGCCTTTAAGTGCCCCTGAACAAAATCCTGGTTACACTCTTGGTGTGGGAACATTCTCGGTCCTATTTTTTTAGTTCTAACACCTGCACATTGTAAAAACTTGAATGAGAATTTGTTGAATTAATACTTAACTGTAGTCTATCGGCTACCACTCTGACGTTCAAAAACCTAGCAATATTAACCAGATTTCCCTATATTCATTGACCAACTAAGCTTCCAACTAAGGCCCGAAATCCATAGTAACACGTGATGTGTCAAATCTCCATAAACGGCGGCAGGCAGCATGTTACGCGCAAGGAAAATTTGTCAGATAACGTGTTACGTTACCACTAAGAAGGGTTCCATCCGGGTTAAACGGTCCCCATTTCCTAAGAAATGCAGCCAAAATTCAAATTATTTATTGTCATAAAAACGAACATTCAAAATTATTAAGAAAATTGGAATTATTACAGCATTATTTATACAATGTCAAATATTCAATATTTTTAAGTCATCATAATAATAATGCCACCATTCAGCAAAAAACATCGTCAACTTAGCTAGTTGACCTATCAAGCTCTTTGCACCTCTCCTCACGATCGGTTAATCACAAAATGTTAAAAAATATGCTAAAACGCTTTTATGTCAAAATCTGTGTTGGCGGCAATGCGCTCAGCATTGAAATGACGGTGGGCGCGAACCAAAGGAGACAGATCGCGCGACCGTACGAACTTGATCTGCATGCGAAAGGTTATGGGGCCGACCGCGCCTATTCGCCGGACCCCAGCATGGCTAGCATGCGCACTGCGACAAAATCTTGTCGTCACTTTGTCGAGCGAGAACGGGACAAGATGCCTACGGTATCTACGGTTTCATATAGGCCTGTCCCGCTTTGGCACAATAAAAAGAGTAGACAAAAAATTGTCGCGGCGCGCATGCTTGACCGGCTGGAGTCATCTGGCACGGACAACATGCATAGTGGGTTAAACAGGTGAAGTACTAATCGTATGTTGATTTGCCCCCAGGAGAGCTGGTGACGGGCGCCGCGCACAGCGTGGTGATGCTGACGCCGCTCAGCGAGCGCGACCGCGGCCGCTTCGGATCCCTCTTCATCACCAACTACAAACTGACCTTCGTGCCGCTCGAGAACTCCAACAATGACGTAGGAACTTTAACACTTATTTTTCCTCGTGATTGTTTTTGAATTTGCTGAGGTGCAGGCCACACCACGAGCTGTCTAGACTCTAAAGTTTAGAGTTTTCCGCTTGTTCGATAAGAACAATAAAAATCACAGATAGTTTGGTAATCTGCTTATATTTTTGATATTTTACATTTTTACATTGACACGTCGTGTGCGTTAGAAGTATAAGTCCAAGTTGAAGTTAGGTTCACGCGAACGCAGCGCCATTAGTACCGTTGTTTCTCACAAGGTGAGTGTTCGGCGCGAACATCCTCCCGGGCGTTGAAAGGCTAGAGGCCTTTCAAGACTCATCTGCTCTTGGAAGTAAACACAGGCGGTTCAGTGCTCTACGCATCGTGGTTCCCTGTGCGGTGATAATATCTGCAACGCGTGGTAAGCCATCAGGGCCGTAGAACAGCTTGGATACTCTTCCTAAGCGCCAGAAGAGCGGAGGCGTGTCTTCTTTTATAAGAACTAAGTCGTCTGGTTGAAGTTCTGCTGTTTTTGTACGCCATTTAGTGCGTTGTTGCAATTCGGCGATGTATTCCTTAGACCATCGCTTCCAGAAGTGTTGTCTAGCTTGTTCCAGCCGTTGGTAGCGATCTAGGCGGTTTGTGTTAGCATCTAGAAGACACGGCGATGGAAGCGAAGTAAGTGGTCTGCCGATCAGAAAGTGTCCCGGGGTAAGAGGAGTGAAGTCGTTGGGTGAAGGACTGAGAGGACATAGAGGGCGGCTGTTTAGGATTGCTTCTACTTGGGAAAATAAAGAAGACAGTTCCTCATACGTCAAATGGGTATTTTTAAGGACTCTATGGATATGTCTTTTGGCTGCACCGACTCCGCTCTCGACCAGACCAGAGAAATGAGGGCCGTATGGTGGCGCGAACCGGAATTCAATGCCCTGATCAGCTGCAAAATCGACTATAGAGTCTTTATAAATTTTAAATAGTTCCTTGATCTCCTTCGCTGCTGCAACAAAATTTCTACCATTGTCGCAACAAATAATATTTGGAATACCCCGGCGAGCTATAAACCTTTTAAGAGTAAGTAGAAAGGCTTCTTTAGTAAGGGCGCTTACCGCTTGTAAATCAATGCATTTATAGCGGAAGCAAATGAAAATACATAGGTAACATTTTGTGATTTTACATCCACGTCCCTTGCGATCTGTTATCAAAAAGGGTCCAGCAAAATCGGTTGATACTGTCCGGAAGGGAAAATCTGGCTCGACGCGTTCGTAAGGTAAGTTTCCCATGATTTGCGTCATTGTTTTCGCTCTAAAGCGCCGACAAATTAAGCACTCTCTATAGACGCGTCTGGCTAGATTACGACCACCAATAGGCCAGTAACGCTCCCGTACAGAAGCGAGTATCTGTTGTGGACCAGCATGAAAAAGCCTTTTGTGTTCGTGCTGAAAGATTAGTTTGGTTAGGCGATTGTCAGCTTTTAAAACGATAGGATGTCTTTTATCGTAGGAATAAAAAGATGTGTCTATTCGACCGCCGACTCTAAGAATCCCCGTAGAGTCTAGAAAAGGGTTGAGTGATATAAGAGCGACTTGAGATTTTAAAGGTTTGTCATTAGATAAGAGTTCTATCTCTTTAGCAAATGACTCTCGTTGTGAGTACTTAATTAGATGAATTAAGGCTTGTTGTCTTTCGTCAATCGATAGAGTACCTGTAAGTTTATTTGTAGGATTTCTCAAATTATGTATGAAACGTAGGACTCTTACTAGGACATTCTGTATGAAAGGTAAGTTAGAATAGTTGTCTAGGTTAATGAGTTTATCTTCGCATGTAAGTGCAGTCTCCCCGACGAAAGCAGGCTGAGCTTTCATTTCAGGCAAGTCGACCGCGCACGATTGTTCTACGGGCCACGATTCTTCGGGCTGCATGAGGAAACTAGGTCCATGCCACCAAAGAGGAGAATGAACCTGCTCGGGATCTACACCACGGCTAACTAGATCAGCTGGATTGGATGCAGTTCCAATTTTTCTCCAGGCCGAAGGGTCAGTAAGATCGTTGATAGCGGCTATTCTGTTGGCGACAAACGTTTTCGCATTTTTAGGGGACCTAATCCATCCTAGAACGATGCTAGAATCTGTCCAGTAGATTTGACGGGAGATGGGATGTCTCAAAGCTTGCATGACGGTATTAGCAAGTTGTGTCCCTAGTAGAGCAGCGCAGAGTTCCAAGCGCGGAATGGTAGTAGGCTTAATAGGTGCCACTCGTGATTTGGCGCACACTAAGGACACATTAATGTTACCATCTGCATCGAGAGACCTAAGGTAGATTGTAGAGCCATAAGCTTTTTGAGAAGCATCATTAAAACAGTGAAGTTCTATGGTAGAGAAGTTATTAATCACTACACATCTTGGGATTTTAAGGGTAGAGAGCATCGGAAGCTGCTCTGTGAATTTAAGCCAAGATTTGCTCACATCACTACTAACGGGTGTATCCCATTCTAGTTTGAGTTCCCAGAGTTGTTGGAGTAACATTTTGGGTTTTATCGTGCATAGTGACAAAATCCCGAGTGGATCATAGATTTTGAATGTCGATGATAATATCGAACGTTTGGTCAAGACATCTGGCGGCTTATATTGGATGTTGAAATGTAGTACATCGGAAGTAGGGTTCCAGCCTACACCTAGGGTGCTAGTAGCGTTACTGATCATGAGATCACGGTCCTCAAGACTAATGGAATCCGTAGAGAGAAGATTAGGCAAGATAGAGCGGTACTTACGGAGATGAAAACCATGTTCGGCTAACTCGGTAGAGACTGACTGCTGAATGTAGAGCAAATCAGCTTCAGTTTCAGCGCCTGTAAGTAGGTCATCGCACAGAAAGTCTTTTTGTATGATATTTTTAATAGTAGAATCGCTACATTCTTCTCCGACTTGAAAAATGCAACGTGTAGCAAGATAGCTTGCACTTGCGAAACCGTAAGTTACTGTATTTAGCTGTAAAACTTGTATGGGATCGGTTTCATGCTCTCGCCACAAGATTTGCTGAAAATGACGATCTGACTCTCTCACAAAAATTGCTCGAAACATCTTCTCTATATCTGCACAGAATACGTATTTATGTTGTCTAAAGCGCACTAAAATATTGAAAAGTGGATCCTGTATAGTGGGTCCGACCATTTGTAGGTCATTGACTGCTACGCCAGAAGTTGACTTGGAGTTGGCTTCAAAAACAACTCGTGTTTTTGTAGATTCGCTAGATTCCTTTATTACAGGATGGTGCGGTAGATAATAAGCGTTTTTAGACTTATTTAGGTTGTTGGATAGTTTACTTAGGTGACCAAGAGCCTCATACTCACGCATGAAGTCGGTATATGCTTGTTTGGTTTCAGGTTGTTTGCGAAAGCGAGCTTCTAAGCCCAAGAGACGCTTCTTAGCTAAGTTGTAGGTGTCTCCTAATTGACTGGGGTACTCGCGGAGAGGTAAAGCCACACAGAAATGACCATCAGGAGTACGAGTAGTGTTAGCTAGAAAATGTTGTTCACATATGGTTTCCTCTCTAGTGAGGACCTTAGTTTCCGAGAAATTCTCTACTTCCCAGAATTTGGTAAGTTCATCGTGTAGGTTAGGTTCATCATTAAGTGTGAAGTTACACAGAACTTTTTTAGACTCGTTGTTTGGTTTGAAAATGGGTCCAGCGATAAGCCACCCAAGCTTGGAGCTTCTGATAGTAGGGTTTCCAGGCCCTAGAGAATGTTGTTCGGAACCTATGATGTCCCAGAAAAGATCAGCTCCAATGAGCATGTCGATCGGACCCGCCCGGTTGAAGTCCGGGTCAGCGAGCTGGTATTTGGTATGTAATTGTAGATGACTGACGTCAAAGGTTGTCTTAGGCATCTCACCCGAAATTTGAGGCAAGATTAGACATGACACTGCGACGCTGAACCCGTTGTCGCCGGATTGCAGCTTGATAGCACAGCGTTTGGTAGGAATTTTTAGTGGCTTGTTGCCGATACCGATTACTTCGGTATTAGATGACTGGGGCGAAAGGTTTAGTTTTCGCATTACAGCTTCTGTCAGGAAACTGGATTGGCTCCCACAGTCAAGAAGAGCCCGCACTACGGCAGTCTTCTTGGAAATAGGGTTGGTCACTTGAACCTTGGCTGTACATAATAACACCTCAGGTGAGGACAAAATAGACAAAGAGAACTCACCATTAATTGGTTGATTTATGGTTTCCTCGTGGACCAAAGAATTGTGCCTTAATTTGCACACGCGACAAGTTCCTGGCAGCTTGCATTCTAGTGCTTTGTGACCAGGCTTGAGACAGTTTAGACATAGTTTGTGAGAGTTTACTAATTGACGCCTTTCGTTCACAGGTTTGTCTTTGAATACTGCACATTGGAAGATATGATGATTTCCTTTGCATGCTGCACAGTGAAGTTTGAAGCTGGAAGTAGAGGAATTATTTTCCTTAGATGAGGTAGTAACTAGTACTTTAGTTTGTTGACCTTTTTGAGTGAAATTAGGGTTGTATTTTGGTATTTGGTATTTTGGTTTTTCAGGTTTATCCGTCCTGAATCGCTGGAAAGCAGTTTCGAGAACATCGGCACGGTTCTTCAGGAACGAGAAAAAATGCTCTAAGGTAGGTATCTCAGGTAAGTCGTTTCTATGTTCTTCCCACTTTATGTAGGTATTGTTATCTAATTTGTTTGCTATTAGATGTATTATAAGTACATCCCATTTATCGGTAGGTAGCCCTAAGCTATTTAGCGCTCGTAGGTTTTTGGTGATATGATCAATGATAAATCGTAGTGATTTATCACTTTCACGGAATGACTCAATACTAAGCAACGACTTTAGGTGGTTCGCGATAAGTTGGCGTTTGTTATCATACCGCGAACAGAGAAGCTTCCAGGCTTCGTTGTAATTTTTGTCTGAAATCTCAAGGTTAGAAATTACTCGACTCGCCTCACCTTGTAAGTAACTACTTAAATAGACGAATTTGTGTATATTTTTTATTCTCTCATTCTGATGTACCAAAGATGTAAATATCTCCTTAAACTCCAGCCATTTGTAGTAGGTACCTTCGAAAGGAGGTATTTTGATTTCTGGTAAGCGAAATCCCAATGGGTTGTTTGTGTCATGGTTATGCTGGTGACAACACGAATGATGTGAAGAATTATGCTGACTAGGCATAGGTGTAGTATTCTTCTCCATTAAAGTTTTAGCTAACGCAATACAATGGTAGAAATCTTGTTCGATCAATTCTCTATAAGATAATTCTGCATCTTGTTTATCAATGTTTATAATTTCTATTTGACTTTGCAACTCATCAAATTCATTGAATAACACTTCAAACTTCTCCAATTTCATCGCAAGCTTACTAAGTTCAATCGGTGAAATATCATCTAAAGAATCGAGAATATCTAAATTGTTTTTAAACTTAGTAACGCGTCCTTTAATAGAACTACGTTTTGCAGTTAGATCTTTCAAACTATCTTCACTCGACATGATGAAGTTTGCGATAAATTGAAATCAAAGTATTGAATTTACTGATAAGAATGTAAATAAACAGTTCTCATACGGTACGTCCCTCGCTTCTCCGTCTCAGCTTAAGCGGTAAACAAGCCAGCGCCCCGTAGGTATGTACCAAGCGCAGTCGCCGAAGCGCGCTCACGCAGTCTGTTGTGGAATGCAGGCTGCAGCAGCCGAAGGTGATAAGGATGATAAGCGAAGATATTGTATGCGCATGAGTCACTGGAATAGATTGGTGCAACAAGCTTAGATCACAGCATAGACTAATATCTTAAAATTGGACGATTATGTGATAGTTTTAGTGCAATTAAGTTGAAAGTTATTAATAGAAACCTGTTTGAAGTTATTTTGTTTTGATAGAATTGTTTGCGTTATCTATTTAGGTATAAGTATTGCTAGAAATTATGAATGTTGTTTTGATTGTACTTATTTATGTTCAATATGTAGAAGTTATACTTTGTTTACAACTTAAGGTTTAGGTACTTAGGTAACATGCATTTACAAGGACTTCAACAATGTGCATTTGAAGTAGAAATGGTAAGTATTTAGGTATTTACGAACAGCTGTTGATAGGTAGATGGATGCAGTGCTATGTTTTTGATAGGCAAAGGTGAATGGTAAGCACAGTTCAGCAAGTAGGTAGGCAACAGATTGTCAACATATAAGTGGAACTTAACTTCCCTAAATTCCCAAATAAAAGAGGAAGTAGGCTAGGAAGTATGAAAGGAACGAGCTCACAGTTAGATCAGCAGGCAAGCGGCACTCCTGTGCGTTCACGGAACAATCACAATGAAAACAGCGCATTTGAAGCACACAGCCACGCAGTTGTACGTCATGAGTAAGTATCCTCTTATCTTCATAAGGCAAGCATCCGAAGATTGTAGGTCCTGTCACGGTCGCCACTTTTGTTCGATAAGAACAATAAAAATCACAGATAGTTTGGTAATCTGCTTATATTTTTGATATTTTACATTTTTACATTGACACGTCGTGTGCGTTAGAAGTATAAGTCCAAGTTGAAGTTAGGTTCACGCGAACGCAGCGCCATTAGTACCGTTGTTTCTCACAAGGTGAGTGTTCGGCGCGAACACCGCTAATTTTTCCAGTAACCTTTGTCTGATCGCTATTATATGTGTATGGTGCCAAAGCATCACATATATTTTTATGCCATAGGTGATGGCAAACAAGCAGACGGGCCGCCTGATGGTAAGCAGTCACTGTCGCCTATGGATACTCGTAACGTAACACCAGAGGCATCAGAAATACGTTCCCGACCCTTTAAGACTCTATTGACTCGCCTTTTGAAGAACCCTATGTTGTAGCTTCTCGGAAACACCGCGATGAATGCACAACTCTCGCTCTATGTCAAAAAATTGCAAAAATATATAATCTTGATTAGAATAGATAGGTCTTAAATATATGCAGCATTGGTGAATATAATAAGATGTACCTCTCGCCCTCAGGAGTACAGCCAGCGCAACCACCTGCTAGGCACATACGACGTGCCCCTCACATGCGTGGGCGCCGTGTGGCTGACGGACGGCGGGCCTGTGCGCCGCCGCCGGCTCATGCCCTACGGAGACATGCCCGGCAAGGTGAAGGGACTTCAGGTTATATGCAAGGTGAGTACCGCGCCAGTAGTATACGTACCAAAACTAATACACCCCGGGTCTCTTACCCGGTAACCTCTGACCCGACGAGGTTCAAGTGCCCAAGGTTCCAATGGGAGCCTCCGGGTGCCTTAACACTCGAGTCTCGTGATTAATTCCGTCTGATACTGAGTCAGATTCCGCCTGTTAACGCCCACCTTACCTTGACTAATGCCAAGTCAAGAACTTCCTACTAGGTCAAAATTTTTTTTATGTCATTTATTTTTTGTGATCAATGCTAGTTTATAATGCATCGCTGTGCCCCGCGGTTTCACCCTAATGAATTACTCGTCTGCCATACAGTGAAAGTCCCTCCAAAATCGGTCCAGCCGTTTTGGAGTCCATGGGGAACATACACAGACACACATACATATCGTACACACATCGATTTGTATATATAGATAAACTATACTATATTTAACTACTGTTATCTATATAAATAAAAAATGTATACTTTTCATTGGTAATTAACCTGACTGATAGAGGGAAAGAATTTTTTTAAGTTGCCAGGACAATTTTAAAATTCGGGAAAAACGTAAAGTGCCTTTCTCTATGGAACTTATGTATACTTAAACCAAAACTCTGGCAAATTTGTTGAAATTTGGACAGGACAACGTAAAATTGCAAACTGATTGTAAGACGCTCTAAAACTTAATAATGACGATATACGATTTATAGGGTCGGCAATGTAGCTGTGATGTCTCTGGTGTTACCGGTATCCATAGACGACGGTGACTGCTTACCATCAGGCAGCCCATCTGCTTGTTTGCCAACTACGGCATTTAAAAAAATACGAAAATTCAAGACTTGATCGCAGTGTCTTTAAAGCCGGAAAGAGAATCGGGCAATAAATAGCTTATCTTAGGACATGAACAATCTTCCTTGCTTAGGATATTCCGGCTTTATCCAATTAAAGCATGTACTTTAGAGACTGTGGATGGGGATTGGGGATATAGATCGCGTCGTTGAGGACATTCACCGTCTGAGATCACAGGAGATTAAGTCACAAATTAAATAATAAACTGGCAAAAAAAAAAAATGACGAGTACAAGGCCTCCTTTCTGCTCAGTGCACCCCAAGCTTATAACATTGTATATGTCTTAGACCAGTTAAAATCAAAAAACAGTAGTTTTATTTCGTAAAACAGAAAAAAAACATTATCTGTATCTCCAAACGCAAACAGAGTAGCTGAAGTGCGATCGAAGAACCAACGTCTATTTCCCTTATCATGACGATTAAGTAATGTGGCCGACTCTAACAAATATGTTTTGATAATAAACCAAGGCCGGTCGACGCATACCACACCGCAAAACAGATAATTATACACATAACAGAACATGGCACTCCTAAATATTGGAAGAAATTAAAACAAATCTAAATGTTAGCAACACAAGGTTCATAATATACGGTACACCTGAATAATGTATAAAAAATTAAAAATGAAGTAAACACAATCTTAAATGTTACAGAAATTAAGTTTAAATAGCTAAATGCGCAAGTAAAAATTTAACATATGTATTTGGATTTAAATAACATAATGATTTAAAGCTGTTTATCTAATCTGACTCACCGTAATGGATCTTAGGAGTTTCAATAGAAATCTCACACATACGACTATGTCAATAAAACACATATGTCGATTATCAACAGTTAAATTGGCAAGAACGCCCAACTAATTTTAAACTTTATGACAAATCGATAACCAAGATTAAAGCTGTTACGTCATTTTAAACTTAGATAAATTGCAGCATAGAGTTATTAATTAAAACGTGGAAAAACATGCCCAAGTCATTTTGAACTTTATGGCGGTTGAAGACGTCAAGTCATTTTAAACTTTGGTAAATTGTTTTAGGCATCAAATTATTAGTAAAACATCGTCAAAACATGCCTAAGTCGTTTTGAACTTCATAGCAAATCGATAACCAATATTGAATATGCCATTTTAAACTTTGGTTAATGATTTTAAGCAACAAATTATTAGTTAAAAATTGGCAAAGCCTGTCTAAATAATTTTGAACTTTATAGCAAATCGATAAGATATTCCAAATCGTTTTAAACTTGAACAAATAAATAAATAAATCTGGGGTACATTATTGCACACATGGTCATCTGACCCCAAACTAAGCAGAGCTTGGAATATGGCTGCCAGAGACTGATATACTCACATATATATTTTTAAATACATACTTAAATAGATATTAACACCCAGACATAGAACAAACACAAATGTTCATCACACAAATGTTTGTCCTAGATTAGTTAACTTGAGGATAAACTAACCGAAACGTTCAATTATTACCGGTAAATGAGTCAGGAATGTAACTCGTAAGACATACACGGTTTACTTTAATTGTTTAGTTTTTGGTACAAATTTAAACGTTTTCGAAGAATTATAAACGTTTTCCAAGAATTAGGCGATCATTCTCTCTTCCAAGGTTATAGGAAAACGCATTGCAGTTGTTTCTTTACTCTAAACGTTGATATCAGAGATTAAACATGAGCCTAAATACACAATTATTTGTATCTTAAGGCGTCATCACGCTGGTGATTCCCAATCGTGTTCTCAGCGAGGCAATCTATAAATAAAACAAGTCCGAAGCCGGGTTCCGTAAAAACGGAATCCTATTACTGAGCCTTCGGTGTTTATCTGTCCGCCCGTCTTACCTTTAAACGGCTGTATCTTTGGAACCGTATTAGATAGCCAGTTGAAATTTTCACAGAATATGTAATTTTACGGCGGATTAAGTACGAAAAAAAAAGTTAACCAAAAGGGGGCCCCATACAACAAACGTATTTCTTTTTACGTATTTTAAAATATGAATTTTAGGTACAGTATTCATATTTTTCTCATCCTCCATAATATTAACTTATCCCCTTAATGGACTGGCGACGCATTTGTCTTTAGGCACTGTGGTATCAGCGCTGCATATGCATTGCTGGTCATAAATCAATAATAACTTTTGCAATCTTAATGTATCTGACTACCGATTTTTTGTTAAAAATCATAAATGATAAAAATGAATTTGTATTTTTTCTGTTCCAGAACATGAAAGTCTTGACGTTTAGTTTCGCGAACTCACCCATTGACAACGGGCGCAAGATCGCGCTCGCGCTAATGCACCATGCTTTCCCCAAGCGGCACGATCTACTGTTCGCGTATGAGTACCGCGAGCCGTACTACCCGAGCCTGCCGCCAGACATGAACATGTTCCTAAGACCAGGTAAAACATGAAATGGGCGCAAATGGGAAATGTGATCGCGTTCGCGCTTTTTAACACTAGAGACAGCGGGCGCAAGATCGCGCTTGCATTAAATGCAGCACGTGTTCTCCTAGCGCTAGCATTCAGAGCTCGAATTCACGTTTGAGTTCCGTGAGTCCTACCCTAGCCTGACTTGTATGAATACGGCACTGAGACCAGGTAACACCAGGCACAACAGGCGTAAGATTGCATTCGCTTTTAGCATTTGAAGCAAGTGCCAAAGAAAGAAAAGCGGGCAAGATCGCGCTTGCGCCAAATATACCATGCATTCAGAGCCCATTTTTTTTTGATGTGACCTAAAGACTCCAGACTATGGAGCAATAAATAAAATGTTCCAGATTTTGTACATAAAATGGATTTGGAATCTGACACGACTGTTGCATGCACAATGATTTTTTTAATTCCTTGACGCCCTAGTAATGACCATACTTAATATTATAAAGAGGAAAGATTTGATTGTTTGTTTGCATTGAATAGGCTCCAAAACTACTGAACCGATTTGAAAAAATCTTTCACTGTTGGGAAGCTACACTGTCCCCGGGTGACATAGGCCATATTGTATTTTATAGCGAGGCCGAAGGCCGAACTTACACCCGTGCCAAGCCGGAGCGGGCAACTAGTAGAAAATAAAATGGAGTCTTGCTGTAAAGTAAAGTAAAATTTTATTGCATTTTTTTTATTGCTGATGACTTAGGTATAATTTTTATTGTAATTATGTTTGTTTGTACAGGTGACTGGAAGCGCGAGTTGGAGCGGTGTGGGTGTCCGCACTGGCGGATCACTTGCATCAACGGCACCTCGGACGCTTTCATGCTGACTGCGGGGGAGACCCTCATCGTGCCCAGCTCCGTACTAGGTACATGTACCGGCTGTAAGGGAAACGCTGCCATACTTATATGTATATAAGTACAGAAGATTCACTCAAAAGATTTAAATTATTTAAATAAGTAGCGACTCTTGCTACTACACAACAAAGTGCAATTCAGGACGTGCGAGCGCTAACTACCTATAGCTATATTAACCTACAAGTTGCCTCTCTGTCTATCGCGTAACTCATGACGTGTTAACTTTTTTTTATTAAAAATAAAATGTCACACGCAAGCGTGACCGCCAGCTCGCCTGATGTTAAGCGATGATGCGGTCTATGATGGAGCACACTTGCCTAGAAGGAACCGATTCACTCGTGATCTCTATCGCGCGGCAGCGGGCACGGCAAGTCCGACAAGACGACTACTTGTAGCTTCATACCTAAATTGCGGAGTGCGCCAGGCCTGACGCTGCCGAAGCCAAAACTCTATTTATCATCATTTCAGCCAAAGGCGTCCACTGCTGAACATAGGCCTCAACCGACGATTTCCAAAAGAACCGGTTGGAATCGGCCTGCTTCCAGCGTTTTCTTCTTTAAGATCGTTTGTCCATCTTGTGGGTGTAGGACACACTGCGTTTACCGATCATTGGTCTCCATTCGAAAACGCTATTATAATACTATTACTACTAGCTTGTGACCCTCCCTGTATATTATAATGTCCAGATTACAACCTGATGGAGTCAGCGCGTCACTTCCGGTCGGGGCGGGTGCCCATCTGGGTGTGGGGGCGGCCCGAGGGTGCCGCGTTACTGCGGAGCGGAGAACTGCTACAGACAGAGTCCTCGGCCACCGCTGAGAGCGTACTCCTAGAACAAGTAAGATATTAATGAATTTATATTTAACTTGTACACATTTTAGGATTTACCATTGAAATGGTATAAACAATGCTTGCATGTAGCAAGAATAGCCATGTATCCTATTTTAACCGACTTTCACAAAGGAGGAGGTTATTAATTCTACGTTTCTTTTTAAATATTTGTTAACTCAATACTTTCGGCTGGGTGATCCGATTTCGATGATTCTTTTTTTATTTGAAAGCTGGTGCTTCCCGTTTCGTGCGTTTTCAGATACTAGGCCATTTACTAGCCCGTTTTGCGTCATCCGGCTGCAGCTAGTTCAGCCAACCGGTCTCCTGCAGGAAGGCCAGCAGCTCGCTGATGCCTGTGCAGGCCTCCCGGAGCGTCCTCGGTGATCCGAGGATAGTATTTCGTTGTTCTTCCACGCTGCTGCACTCCAGCAGCAAATGCGCGGCTGTTTCTTCAGTCTCCATACACCCTCTACATAGGGGACTGTCTGTAACCCCAATTTTAAAAAGGTGTTTGTTTAAAAGGCAGTGACCTGTCACAACCGCAACTACTTGCCGGTGTTTGTCACGTTTTAAATTCAACAACCTACGGGAGTATCTCGGATTCGAGTTTCGGGAAAGCTTCCCTAGATTGTTTGCAGTTTTTGGTACTTGCCCAGTATTCTTTGTGAAGTTTTGTAGTGTGTTGTCGAATCCATGTACTGATTTGGCTGAAAGGTAGGGGGATTATCGGCTTGGGCCCTACAGCTGGTGCTTCCCGCGTGGTCCCATTTCAATTTAGGTCCATGACATTTTTATGAAGTCGGTTTTTTGTATTGATAATAATTTTAATTACTTCTTAAAATGTTGATTATAAATAGAGCCCATCGATGAAAACTAAATTATAATTTGTTCAAAAATAAATCATTTATAAGTACTTTAATTTCATGCTAGACAGAGAGCGCACTATAGCAGTGGGAACTTGATAAGCTGATGAAGATGAAGCGACAAGTTTTGTTTCACGTTCGCGCCAAAATTCCAAGAACACATTATTGATCATCATCATCAGTCAGAAGACGTCCACTGCTAAACATAGGCGTCCCCCTTAGATCTCCTGCCTGAATGGTTGTTCCCCGATAGTTACAATCTGGGTGTCTTCAAATCACAAGTGAATCGGATTATTCTAGGCAAGTGTGCTCCATCGTAGACTGCATCATCGCTTAACATCAAGCGAGGTGGCGGTCAAACGCAACGACAGCCTGCCATCTGCATCGACTGGATGCCATTGACTCTCACAATGTCGTCGGTCCATTTAGAAGTAGGCCTACCCACGCTACGTCTTCCGGTTCGTGGTCTCCACACAGGAACCTTTTTTCCCCATTGATACTTGACAGGAGACAGGACAGGGGGAAGGGGGGGGGGGGTCATCAGATGACTGGTAAGTAAGGAGTGTACTAAAAACGCGTTCCAAATCAAAGTCAACAGCGCTAATGAGAACGAACACGGCCGGAAAAAAATATATTTGTTAACGTTGGCGTTAAGAAGGCATGTAGTAAGTAAAACCGTTGCCCCCAGGTCCGTCGATCGCACCCGAAGCTGACGCCCCCGCACGTGATCTACCTCTGCGGAAACAGCTTCGTGAACACAAACAACGCTCAAGTCCTCCCGCCTCTCTCCACGTTGCAGGCCTCCTACAAGAAACTGGTGGAGTTGTGTACACCAACCACGCTTGGAGGGTTCTGGGTGAGTTCATTATAATCTTACCATACACAAATGTGAATAAAGTAGCGATGACAGCGTGGATGTCGCGTTTCTAAAGCCCAGCTGGTGGCAAAGATATAGAGATAGAATTAAAAAAAATAGAAAGAAAATAAAAAAACAGTCAAATTGAGAACTTCTTTTTTGAAGTCTGCTGTAAAGAGGTCGTATTATCAACTTCTCTGACAGCGGAAGTTTTTTATTATTGTTATTTCCTATTTTCTGCGATTGGCTGGGCCATGGGCAAAAGTGTACTATGTAAAACACTGTTTTAAACTATCACGGTTGTTCATTAAAGTTATTTGATGGTTTACCGAGATATTTATCGGGAGCACCTTCCACAACCTGACCACGGTAAGTATCCCGTAAATAATCATATAACTTTAGTGTACTATGTGTTGTGGTCATTTAAAAAAAATCAGATCAGTCTGAATAAGTATTTCTTTACTTAGCCAGTTATCTACAAATAACTTTATTTATTTACCAATAAAAAACTAGTACATCAAATTTGAAGTGGGAAGTTTAAACTACATATTAATATTAACCAAACCAGTGGGTACTATGTCGAACTGGGTGAAGCAGTGAGCCCCAAACTAAGCACAGGGCCTGTATCTTGGGGCTCAAGTGCGAACATTAACAGAAAGCAGTACTAATACAATCTAACCAAACTGTTGTATATTGTAGGTGCAAGACTCCCAGTACTACAGTATTCTAGACTCGAGCCGCTGGCTCAGGCACGCGGCAAATTGTCTCACGTTCGCAGACGAGGCGGCCACCCATCTCGCGCACAACTCTACTGTCGTCCTTCAAGAAGGTAACATTTAGAGCGCGTTTCGAATCACGTCGGCCATCTGTTCTGCGTGACATGTGCCCTGCCAACTATCACTTCAACTTACTAATCCGGTGGGCTATCTCGGTAACTTTCATTCATCTACGAATCTCCTCAAATCTGATTCGATCTCGTAAAGAAACCCCGAGCATAGCCCTCTCCATAGCTCGTTTTCAGGGGCATGAGTTTGACTTAACTATGACTTCCTCTTTCCTTGACTATATTTAAATTTAACTTTAAAATATTTCAATATTTGACACTAGAGAATTCACAAGAAGTGCGACGCCAAAATCCTGTCAAGAGGAAAGAAGAAAAAAAAAATGTTTCTATATATTTTAATACTGAAAGGAAAAACATTATACATTTGTGGTTGTGGTTCCAGGAGACGGAGTGGATTACTGCGCGGTAGTTTCCTCTCTCACCCAGCTGCTGGTGGACCCATACTTCCGCACCATCTCGGGCTTCCAGTCATTAGTGCAGAAAGAATGGCTAGCACTTGGGCATCCCTTCTGTGATAGGTAACTACTTGGATAATATGTAGTTTGGATCTGCCTTTAAACTCGAGCTAGTACCGAAAAATACGATGAAATTTTCGTGGTTTCAACGTTTATAGCATAGTATACGTTGTTCATACTTATGCATATTATGGACCCCTTTCGGTTTAGTACACCCTTTCCGTATAACCTTGTATTACAGGGATTCGACTCGTTAGTGGTAGCCTGATATTTATGAGACAGGCTTATATAAAGTGAGTGACATTAATTTGTGTTCAGGCTAGGGCTCCCGCGGCCTGGCAGCCCCAAGGACGCGGCGGCTAAGGACGCGGCGGCAGCGCAGGCCGCGCCCGTCTTCCTGCTGTTCCTGGACTGCGTGTGGCAGCTTCAGGCGCAGTTCCCGGCCGCTTTCCAGTTCTCAGGTACTATATCTAAGTACAAGGATCAGCTAAGTACTAGCTCGGGGCAATGGAGTCTATTGAGAAACGTGCCAAAAGGCTCATCAGCAACGAATCCTTTTTTAACCGACTTCCAAAAAAAAGGTTATCAATCCGACTGTATTTTTTTATGTTTCTTACCTCAGAACTTTCGACTGGTTTTTTTATTTTATTTGAAACCTGGTGCTTCCCGTTTGGTCCGATTTCAATTTAGTCTATTGATAATTATTATCGGATACATTACAGAGAGTAATTCCCTCCTGCTATATCGTTTTATGGTTGTAATTTGAAATCCCGGACGAAATGCTTTGATGCCACTTTAATTGTGCGAACTGCTAGTCTATGGAATGCGCTGCCTGAAGTTCCCGGTGGTTACAATCTGAGTGTCCTCAAATCACGAGAGAATCAGTTTGTTCTAGGCATGCGTGCTTTACCTAGACCGCATCATCGCTTAACATCAGCCTAGTTGGCGGTCAAAGAACAAAAGCTGTTAAAGAATTCCCTAGGATAATTTACTAACAGATACTAATAGGCTTTTTACTATTTGTTTTAATGAAACAGTTCACTAGAATCTACAAAATATATAAATTTTCTTTTAACAGAAACATACCTGACGACGCTGTGGGACTGCTGCCATAATCACCTTTTCGATACTTTCCTATTCAACTGCGCGAGGGATCGAGATTTGGCTGTACAAAAGGTAAACATCATATTTAAAAGTTGGCTGTTGAATAACCATGCAACTAACACTAAATAAAAAGAAAAACAAAATTAAAACTCGACTAGATAAATCTAACATAGGTTTAAAGACAACTTACTAACAACATGTATGAAAAAAAACCCATTACAAAACCAAAAATCTGTCAAGCTGTGTAGACTACGCCTAGAAAGACAAAAATGATGTATAACACAACTCTACACACCCAAAAATACACCTAATAATCTTCTTATATAAAAAATGCGATGTATGTATGTTCCCTTTGAACTCTAAAACGGCTGGACCTATTTTGACAGGACTTTCACTGGCAAATAGCTGATGATATAAGGAGTAACGCACGCGGGTGAAACCGCACGCAACTTGTATATTATATTAATGAATTTGTGACGTGTACATTACATACCTAGCGAACAAACGCTTAAAAGCATGCGAAGATGCAGGCCGTGCCCGTGGTCCACTTTCTCAGTTTACCTGAGTGGACCACGGGCACTTTTTCTTGCCTGTGATTCACCTCAGTTTACCTGAGTGGACCACGGGCACTTTTTATTGCCTGTGATTCAACTCAGTTTACCTGGATAGACCACGGGGACTTTTTCTTGCCTGTGATTCACCTCGGTTTACCTGGTTAGACCACGGGCACTTTTCTTGCCTGTGATTCACCTCAGTTTACCTTTGTGGACCATGGGCACTTTTTCTTGCCTGTGATTCACCTCAGTTTATCTGAGTGGACCATGGGCACTTTTTCTTGCCTGTGATTCACCTCAGTTTACCTGGATAGACCACGGGGACTTTTTCTTGCCTGTGATTCACCTCAGTTTACCTGTGTGGACCATGGGCACTTTTTCTTGCCTGTGATTCACCTCAGTTTACCTGAGTGGACCACGGGCAATTTTTCTTGCCCGTGGTCCATTCTAATGATAAATAACAAAAATCAAAGATATCTATTGCCCGTACCTATTGTCAAGAACGGCATAGAAGTGTTGTCCTTTAACGTCTCCATATTGTCCAGAACTTCGTCCAGCGGCCGGTGTGGGACTGGGGCGAGCAGTTCTCAGAGCAAGACAAGGCGATGTTCTACAATCCACTCTATATGGGAAATCAAACAACGACGACACCCAAGCAGAGGCTATGTGAGTAATAAACTGATACACTTGAAAATATATATTGTTATTGGTGGAAGCAATGACGCCTCAGTGAATAAATCATATTTTTTTACCTATACTGTCCCACTGCAGGGCAAAGGTCTCCCCCATTTCCTTCCAATCCCGGTCTTTTCCAACTCCTGCCAACCTCTCTGAAATGAGTCAAGATCGACACGTAAGCGACGACTTTGACTCTAGTTTTTATTACAAGGCAAAACCCTTAGTTAAGTTAACGAAATACAAGCTAACACTACATAATTTCGTCAGCTCAAATAACGCCAAGTAAGAAGTCAGCAGAAGTGCTGCCCCGGTTAGAGCCGTGCACGTCTGTGGCGGGCATGGAGGTGTGGTCGCAGTGCTACGAGCGCTGGCTGCTGCCGCTGGACGGGGCTCACGCGGGGCCTGTCCAGTACCACGTGTTCAATGCAGCACTCAGGCATCAGGTAATAACCAATAAAGTCTAGATAAAAAGCTCAAATCATGCAAACAAGGGAGATGTGGTAAGATAGCGTGGCGGTTGCAAACGCATCTGGCCTAAATATAGATAGATAAACTCTTTATTGTTCAACTACAAATTAAATACACAAGACATGATAAAACAGCTTCAAAACTAGTGCAACAATCGGCGGCCTTATCGCTAAGAGCAATCTCTTCCAGGCAACCTTATGCCTTGATCACACGTACCGAGCAAACGGGCGAGTGGACACTCTGCCTAGTAGATAGAACGGGAGCCGAGCACTCGGCGCTATAATTATACGTACCGAGTATTCGGCCGAGACCACTGTCTCGCCCGTTTGCTCGGTACGTGTGATCAAGGCATTAGGAAGGAGAGGATTCATAAAGGAGGTAGAAGGCGGGGAGTGCAATATTGAATTGTAAATGTTGAATAGTAATAATCTATTAATCAATAGTGGCCAATTATGTATGGGAGTTGGTCCAAGAGTCGCTACTATTAAGACATGTGCCATATGAAAGGGTATAATGTAGTCTTCAAGTAAGCAGACGGCCATCAAAATCAGTCAAGACTGATTTCTAGTACTAGTATTCAACCGTGCCGTGTACTTTAAAACAGCGCCATCTCTTGTAGAATAGGTGAATTACTACTTATATTTTCACTACTGACGTGCAGTCCTATGACTAATGTGTCTTTTTAATCACCTTCCACTCTACCTACAGATAAGCCGACTGAACGAGATGCTACAATCCCTCTCCATTCTGTCCAACCGTCAGTCTAACGGCACGTCGCCTCCCCCCGCGCGCGCCGCCGCGCCCCGCTTCCACCCGTTCAGCCTCCACCGCGGTGACGTCACCATCACTCTCGACTCCATGCAGCTAAGTCTCATAGACGCGAGCCAGCTACTGGACTCACAGTCGCTGCTCAACGCGCCAGACTAATGTGGAGCGTACGATGTTGAGGGTAGGGGTGATAATCGTGTAGCAAGTCATCGTTCTGTCCAATCGAATTTTTTTACCAGCATACATCGTGGTGACGTCACGACGGCGGCGTTATAATTCTGTCAAATGGTAATCATTTAACCAGTGACGTCATAACTGCATTACATGCAATAGACATGTATAATATAATGCGCCAGACTAATATAATTTTTAAAGCAGTAGGGGTAGAAGTGCTTATCGTGTAGCAACTTATAATTCTGTCCAGTGTCGCGACCTTTCCAGCCTACATTGAGGTGACGTCACGGCGGCACTAGACTATTCAGCATGACTAGTAAAAAGCTACTGTAAGCTTGCGTGGTACGGTTGATAATCGTATGGCTGGATGCTGTTGAGGCTTTTGTATCGTACTCGAAATTGTAACAGCTGATTTCACTAATCAAATCTAACATTTCTGTTAATGAAGATAAAATTTAAAATCATGCGTAAAGCGCGTACCATTTTTATGATATAACCTTTGTTGGTTCAAAAATTGTATAAAGCTCGAACTGCTTTGCTACACGGTTGTCATTTACCACATGAAAGATTCAACGAAATTTGAACTTTGTCAGCAAGTGCTTAAATTACAAAGTTACGTTACCGCTTGTGACAAATAAGAGCCTTATAGACTATTAAAATAAATAGATCAATACGTTAAAGAACAAGTATCGTAAAAAAAAACTAATGCCATTTATGAGTATTAGAGGATAAATAACTAATATATTGTGTTATGTTTTAACAACTGACTTAGGGGCATCTCGCATTGCACCAACTCAACACCGGACTGATTAAAAGCAAATCCTTAAAATGTCAGCTCTTTATGAAGTCATTATCATAATCAGCTTGAGCTCACTGCTGGACATAAGCCTCTCTCAAAAGCTGCATAGAATATCAGTAACTTCTTGTTGTATACTCAGGCTAGGCGTTTGACCACAGTCCACCTGATGTTAAGTGACGGTGTAGTCGAAGAAAACAAGTATAAATATATTTTTTTAAACCCCCTACAGTGCTTGATAATATTCAAACGACAGAACGGTTTTTTTAAATCAAAGTTCACACTGTCGATTAAGTCACCTTCCAAACAAAAAAAAAACGGAATCGAAATCGGTTCATACTTTTGAGAGCTATGATACCACAGACACATATAATATATAAACGTTAAACTTATGATACCCCTCTTTTTGAATTGGGTGTTAAAAAATTTGCCAAATCGGTCCAGCCGTTCTCAAACGTGCCAAATGCAAGATTATTACTATAATTAAATAAAATAGAAAGTGACATACCTACAAACACCATTTCATTTTTATTTATATAGTTTGCATTACACTTCATACAAATAAAGCTTACATTGGTGTGGTGTGGTGTAGAGTTGGTGCAGTGAGCGATGACCATTATAAAACCTTAATTATTGTAAATAGAACTGAGATTAGGTTAGTCTGCGTTTGCGCGTATTTATTTTAGTTCGGCGTCGAAAGGAATTGATTAAAAAAAAGTAAACTGACGGCGATTCTGGTGTACCATTCTCTAAACTAAATTTGACATCTCAGAAATTGTTGCCATCCTTTTCTGACGTATTGAAATAAAAAAGAGACGCCGATATTTTTAGTCCTGTCAAATTAGTTTAGTTTAGAGAATGGCAGAACAAAACTCACGAAATTATGTTGCGTTTTTTCTTAGTGGTCCAACAATGTGGGCAAGGAAAGACAGATTAACTTTTAGCAAGATTAGCTAAATTTTGGTTTAATCTAAACATAAAAAATTGGCATCATTGGAGTTGATTTTGCATCGTTATTTCAAATAATGAAACGCTCATAAATTTTATGTATTTTTTTTAATGAAAATGATGGCGACCATTTTTAATACACTTCAAAAAAGGGGTTTTGAAAGTACTATAAAAAAGATTTTATATAGAGGATTTCGATTATATATTTTTGTGTATTTTACGCGATATCTTCGCCGATTTTAATTAATGGTACTATATCTTGGTGAACCAAATTAAAGAAAAAAATATTCCACATGTAAAGACAAAAAATTTGGACATGAATCCCGTGTATTTGACTTCCCGTGATTCGGATGTCATATTTTTTTTTATGTAATATAAAAATTCTAGATTACGTTTTAAAATCATTTAAGGGAATCGGCTTCATTGTAGCCAATAGTGACGACGCTATTAACATAGAATATATAATAGGTAATGCAAAGTCTTCGTTGTGATTGGTTGCCATTGACGTCACCTTGCTGGACTTCTAAGAAACCGCTACAAATTATAGAATTATTCTTAGATCAAACTAAGTTGTATTTTTGTAATTAATTCACAATATTTCTAAACAGTTGTTTCTTATGCAGTAATAAATACTTTGCTATGTTATAGACAAAAAAATTTAACGTATACTCGGGACGTATACCCGATGACGCGGGTTCGAATCCTGACGGAAGTAATTTTTTTGAATTGTCTATAACATTTAAATAGTAAATCCTCAAGTGTGAACAACATTTCAAATTTAAAAACAATTTTCGAGTTATAAATACTTTGTATTAAAATTCTATTAATAAATATTTTCGGCCATTCCATAATATTCCAAAAATAACGAAGTATTTTTTAAACAGTGTTTTACTATATTACAAGTAGCGGCACGTAAGTCTAGCGCTGAACGATACGCGGCGGGGATAGCTGCGCATGAGTACTGTCGCGCACGCGACAGAACGAGACAGAACGCGATGTACACTGGATGTGCGCGGGGCGTCGTATCAGTGCGGGGAACGTAATGCGACTGGAGAGCCAATCGGCGCTACGCACGCCCGCCCTTCATCCCGCTAGCTCCCCTCAGGTACCTTATTATTTACTTCAGCGCAATAACGGTCAGCGCTACAGTTTCGTGCCGCTACTTGTACCTAGTTAATAAACTAATCTTTTAACTTGGCTTTGTTAGTTGTTGCGAAATTTTAGAATTCGTCGATTTTGTTGTACCATTATACAACTAAATTAATCTAACAGCGCTAAAATGGTCAGCGTCTGTTGTCATTTGGATGTGTGGGAAAATATCAGCGACCATTTTGATGCTGTCAGTTTAGTTTTAAAATCGGCACTAAATGTTACGTAATCCCTGTGGATATGGATTTAGTTTCGTAAATAACATTCAAAAGCTTATCCTTCATGCGCCTTCTATCTCGCTCACACATTTCAAAATTTTTGAAGATATAAATGACTGAATGTAACCATAAAATCTACGCTCGTACTATTAAAGAATCTTTTCGTATTGATCAAAAAAATAATTTTGTTTTCTATTTTATTTTAAAAACATACAGTGTACATATAAATAACTAGATTACTGATACATTGAATAAATAATTAGCAGTTTCTGTATTCAGTAGTCAAACATAAAAACCGAATTAAATACAGAGAACTAAACTTGATTTTTAAGTATACTATATTATTTTTTTATAAATTTAATCAAGATTTTTTACCTAAATTAAAATAAATAAATATATCAAACCACACTTTAATAAACAGCTACTCGCAAGCATAGCATTCCAAAAATGCTGACCTTTTTTTTTATGATACCGAGTGACGAGACGAGCGAAGTCGCTCGCCTGATGGCTCTTCACGCTTGCCCATAACAGCTCAACGCCACTCAGAATTTTGAGTTTTGAACTTCAACAGTTCAAAACCCTGGATGGCAATGCACTGCGCTCGTCACCCCGAGATATAAGATGTCAAATCTCTGTGTGCCCTGTAATTTCGCTGGAAACATTGCCCTTCAATCCGGAACACAGTAGTGTTTGCACACTAGTGCTTGGCGGTTGAATAACTGGCAAAGGTGTGGTACTTCCCCAGGCGGACCCCTGCAAAAGAGTCCTACCACTACAAAAATCAAAATTGCACCTTGTTAGCAAATTAAAATTGTATGTTTTTAAAATTATTGATATGCGCGAGCGAGATAGAAGACGCACTAAGCAATGGCTTTAAAAAAAAGGTCAAAGTCTGTTATCAAAATAAATGTAAAATCTGTAAATATGTTTGTATGAAAGTGTACTTTGTACATAAATGTATACATACGGCAGCTATGTTTTAGTTTATGTACTACGTTGTTATTCGTTTATAATTTAGGTATCTAAGCGTATCGTTCTATGCTGTCAATATTTTAACTCTAAGGAAGTTTCCTGTGCTTTGCTAAGCATATTACATATATAAATAATTTCGAACCAAAAGGCAACTAGAGTTTTAGAATAAACAGAGCATCAGTATAGTAACCTCTGGTCTGTAAACAGGGGCTCTATGTTTGCACCGCTCGTATGATTTAGCATGAAAATATCATGCATAATTATCAATATAAAAACAGACTTCATAGAAATGACAGAACTAGACCGGGACTACACGGGAAGAACCATATTTCAAATTTTTTTTTTATCAAAATCGGTTCACCCAGTCGAAAATTCTGAAGTAACAAATATTATAAAAAAACAGTTTAATTGAGAATCTCCTCCTTTTTGGGAGTCGGTTAAAAATTAAAGATTTTCTATAGATAGAAAGCAAATTTAAAGGTTCACTCGTTGCGTTAGCGAGTGATATGATTATTTCAAAAATAGCAAACGTTTTTCCCCCGAAGGGATAAAAACGATATATTTCATGTCTTGCCTAGGCTTGACCTGTGAGATAACATCCTTTGATTTTCCCTTTGTCGCACACGTGTTTTGCCCCCCCGTGCCGTCTAGCAGCGCTCGCCCCTCACCCGCCTCGCCACTGCTTCGAGTCCATGAGACGCACGGGCGGGGATGCGAGCGTGGTGATCGTCAGTACCTTGAGATTACAGCGTCGTCAAGAGTTTACCTGGTCAAGCCTAGGCAAGACATGAAATATATCGTTTTTATCCCTTCGGGGCAAAAACGTTTGCTATTTCATGGTCTGTGCCGTCGGCTTGACCTGTGAGAAATCTTTGGATTCTGACGACACGGGGAAAGCGTACTGTGAAAATACTATTAAGTAATTCATTTGTTGTGTTATTCATAATATAAGGGTAAGGTGTAAGTGCTTGTAATAAATAAAATAATCATCATCATCATGTATTGTCATGTTTAATCAGATAATTAAATAAACAAAAAGAACATTAATTAGGTGTTATTAAATGATTCACAAAGTAGCGAAGCTATCATTTACTAAACACAAATCGTTGGTATTATTATTTTTAAACGGAGGTGGAGTATTAATTATCTCCTTGAAATAATGTTTAATCACATTTCTATCGCTCTTCCAATTACCATTTCTTAAGATTATATCCATTGGGACATTATTGTTCTTTCTAGAAGAAGCCACGGCAGACCTAATGCTACCGGGTGAGAAATTAATGTTTAATTCCGAGAAGGCTGTTTTTATCCATCCTGCTATAACTGCTTTGGATGCGGCTGCCACACGACCCCTAGAAGTAATAAATAAGGAGCTGATTCGATTGTTCGCAGCGTTTCTTCTTGTATCTGAGATGGCGAGATACAGCTTTACCCATTGAACTGGATCAAGTTTTCTATTTGGGAGTTGTACTAGTTTCCAAGCAGATTGCCTATGTGAGCGGCTATCTGTTTTTGATCCGTATCCTGGCCAGAATATAACAGAAGACTCATTGAGAATCATGTTATCACCATCTATCCTAAGGTAAGGTCGTGAATTCTTCTTCCAGATGCCAAAAGTAATAATAACGCCAGATGGCGTGAAACCTGAAAAATACTATTTTCTTGTATGGAGCTATTCTCTAACCATTTAATCAGTTCCTTTACATCCCATATTTGTTGTTTGAGTGGAAGTGGCTTTGATAATTCAATGGTTTTGATCATTTGTTTTACTATGGGGCTATTTGTAATAGAATCCTTCTTAGAAGGGTTAGCGAATGTAGCAATTACTGACTTATGTAATTTTATAGTGCTGGCTGACAACTTTTTTTCTTTATAAAGAAAACTTAGGTGTTGTGCTACAGAAGCTGCGTTTGGTTCATTGGGATTAAGATCGAGAAGTTGACATCTTGTTAACCATGTTTTCCAGGGAGCGTGGTATGTTTTAAATGTTGAATTACGCCACGCCTTTTGTATCAAGTTAATGTCTTCTTCTGGCCAGTTCTTTGTTAATATTGACCACCCCGTACCTTCCAAGCCTCCAAACGTAGGTTTTGAACTTTTGTTAGGTTTGCTTGGGTTGTTAAATCTTTCAGGTGATGGTGAAGGTTCCGGAGTTGAAATGGGCGGTCTATTGCTCGCGACCGCAAATCCGACTTCCAAAACACTCTTTCCCAGCGTGGAACTATCAGGATGTATGTGCCTTTCGCTTGATTTAGATGGGCTAGTACCCGAGGAATCAGTGAAGGAGGTGGAAAGATCCATGCTAACCTGAATTCCCATATCTTGCTGAAAGCATCTATGAATAAAGCATTTTTTGTCCTTGACATCCCGGGACACATAGACTGGAACCACCTTCGAATTGCTCGACGCAAACAGGTCCACCTCGGGGATGCCCCACTTTTGAAATATGCGGTTGCAAATTTTCGTTGATAGATGCCAATCTGCTAGACGCATTTGTCGGGATAGGCTGTCCGACACATCGTTGTATATTCCTGGTATATATTGGGGACAAATTTCTGCTTGTAGTTCTTTGGCCAATGTCAATAACTGGAAGACAAGTTCTGTCAGTTGTGGTGATCTTGTTCCCCTCTGATTTTTTATATATGCTACTACCGTCCGATTGTCTGATTGTACTATAACTCTCTTGTTTTTTACTGAATCTTTTTCTGAGTGAACTGCTAGAATTACAGCAAATAACTCTTTTTTGTTGATATGCCACTGAGAATGGTGAATATCCCAGGTGCCGCTTATATGCTTTCTATTTATCTGCGCTCCCCATCCTTTTTCCGAAGCATCCGATGTGATGAAAATGGTTTCGGAGTGACTGAAAAGACGATCTTTCTTTTTGAGGTTCTGAATCCACCATTTGCATTGTTGAAGTGCCTTTGCTGGAATGGGAAATTTTTTGCGGCTCAATTCCTCGGGCAAAATGTTGGACGCTCTCTGTATTTCCCTGGAGTGAAGTCTTCCGAGGGGTATTGCGAAAGACGCAAAGTTTAGTTTTCCCAGCAAACTTTTTGCGGACTGCCAACTCCATCTTTGACTTGTTAAAATCTTGTTGAGATCTATTTTTAGAGACAATATTTTCTTTTCCGGGAGCGCTTTTGTGTTGTTTATTGTATTCCATTCTATACCTAGGTATTCGATATATTGAGATGGGTTCTGTAGAGATTTGTCTAAATTTATTATCCAGCCTAGTTTTATTAGGAATTGCGCTGTCGTAACGGCATCTTGTTGTAATTTTCTTGGATTTTGGTTGGCTAGCAAAAAATCGTCTAGGTATACAATAATCCTTATATTCATATGTCGTAGTCGTGATGCTATCCAATTTGTTATTCTTGCGAAGGTTAGAGGTGCTGTTGATAGGCCAAATGGGAGACATGTAAACTGCAGAACCTTCTTTTGGTGAACTATAGACAGGAATCTCCGATGACGATTTGCTATTGGTATATGAAAATACGCCTGGGAGATGTCGATTTTTATGAGAAAGTCCCCCTTTGGCAAGAAGTGAGGCACTTTGAAGTGATTCAACAAACGAAATTTCTTCGGGGTGAGGTATCTGTTTAGGCCTTTTAGATTGATAATTGGTCGTATTTTCTTGTTCGGTTTTGGAACTGGAAACATAGTCGATAAGAAACCTGTCTGAACCGTTGAATTCTCTAGGACCTTTTGCTGTATTAGATTCTTTATTTCTGAATCCATATTTTTTGTTTCGTACTTTTTCAGGATTTTTGAATGAAAAGGTAATAGCGGGGGTTTTTTCACGAAGGGAATGATGTATCCTTGTAATATCTTCAGGATATTTAACGGCGCCCCCTCCTTCTTCCAAACTTCTACAAAATGTAAAAGCCGGCCCCCGTTGAAGACGTCAGTCATTTCTATGTCTTTTTGAGGTGTGGTTCTTAGAGGATTTCCCTCTGGAAGAAGACTGGCCTTGGTCTTTGTTTTTGTTGCTGAACGGATGCTTAAAAGTTTCCTGCGTTTTATCGGTTCTTGATCTACGTGGTTGTTTGAAATGTTTCGTCGTTTTCGAGATTTTATATGTTGGTCTAGCCTGACGTGTGTAATGTGTGGTGTTGTAATTTCTTTGTTGCAACGGTTTTCTGGGAGGGTTACGAAAAAAGGTTTGCTGAGGTGACTGTTTTAGTAACTCTGCCAGTTGTGTTTCGCAGAACAGATGGGTGGTTGACGGGGGAATAGCCCCAAGAAGAGATGCTTGGTATTCATCTTTTGGAAGTAAACCATTTCTTCTTTGCTCAATAATCTCAGCTCTTCTACCACACACGTACTGTAATAGATCGTCTGAAATGGATTTGAAATTGGTGTCGGTCATGATATCTTTTAGGTCTTGTTTCATAGATGGGTGTTTGTTGGCTAGATCTTTAAGTTTGTTTGCTAACGCCTCTCCTTGAAGTAGTAGACCATGCGTAATTGCCTAAGGTGTAGTCCATTCGAACCAAGTGATCTTGATTGCCAGGGGATCCATGCGCAGGAAGGACTGGGTTGACCATTAAGGGACCGAATACCGGGCTAGCGTGTAGCTTTTTCTGAACTTCAGCATATCTAATCTGGTTAAATGTTATGTCTCCTAAGCGTTGACACTCAATACCTTGTGCGGCAATGTGTGGCTTAGGGGCTGGTATAAGCGGGTCCTGCTGTTTTGTAGAAGGAGCCCAGTCAAAATCATCGTTCATGAGAGATTCTGGAGGTGCTGGAGGTTTCCAGGGTGTGAGTGATGAGGTCGACTGCTGAGGGATATTTTCATCGTCTTCTGATGGTTCCACTGAAACAGAGCCATCCTCAGAATCCGAACTTGAATGATTTTCCGGTTGAAAACTTTATAAATTGTTCCATCATTATTTCTAGCCTTTGTTGGCTTTGTTCCACTTTGTCCAGGCGACTTGGTTTCTTGGCTCTACCAGATGGGGTTCTTGTGGATGGAATGGATATCTCATCTTCAGATTGATCGGTTTGTGCTGCCAGTTCTCTGTTTGCCTCTTCCCTGCTTTTTAGAAGTGGTTTCATCTCCGTAATAGATGCTATTACGAACTCATTCTGAACCGCCGAACCTCGAACTCTAGCTGCTAGAGTCAATGGGTGTATGATAGGCCAATGCAAAGTGGCCATTCCAAAAGTTTAAGTTTTATGTCTCTATATGATTTTTCTTTTAGTGAGGTGCAGTCTGGTGAAAAGGCTCTCGCTAATCCAACAGTAGGGATAGCAAATCTGATTTTATTTAGAATTTGAGGGTCCAGTTCGCTTCGCAGTAAATGTTCTTTATCTAAAACTCTAACCTTCCATTCTTTCCATCCTATTGGTAAGTGACTATTAATTAGTCGTATTATCCTGCTTAGGATAATATTGTCCTCAGGATCATCTGCTTTCCAGCTGAGTAGAGACTCGAGCGTGCGCAATTCAGCCGGAGAGATTGCCTAAAACAAGTACATAATGTCAACTTTAGTACACTGACCTTACAACTTGTAAGTCTAACCTGGCTGATGGAATTGTTTCGTCGGCTCGCACTATTGGGCCGTACAGCTCGCTAGATCGTGCCGTACAGCTCGCGAGATCGGGCCCTACGGCTCGCAAGATTGGTCCGTACGGCTCGTGACGTCGGCTCATATGGCTCGCGATATCGGCCCGAACGGCTCGCGAGATCGTTCCGTACGGCTCGCGAGATCGGCCCGTACGGCTCGCGAGATCGGCCCGTAAGGCTCGCAAGATTGACCCGTATGGCTCGCGGGTTTGGCCCGTACGGCTCGCTATATCGGCCTGCAAGGATCGCAAAATAGGGCCGTACGCTTGCGAAATTACCCTTTTTATGGACAGTCACGAGTTGTGAAGTAATGCCCAAAAGCTTATTGAATGAAGGGTTCGCTTTGTTGACATAAACAGGTCATACATCTGGGCTGTGTGGCACGCAGATTATGTATTACGCATTTAAATAATTCCTTCCTATATGAGGGCAGCGAGTTAAATAAAAATCATAAAGACTCAACTAAAAATATTTAAAGTATACGTTTATGAGTAAGACGTATATCATGTCAATTAACGTGGGCTAAAATCAAAATACAATCGAAAATTACAAGCACTTATGACTTAAGTATTAACTTACCATGATAAATTATAATCCATAAAATCACGTAAATAACACTGTCGATCTTTGATCTCGAACGAACACTCGTCGTTAATAATAGCGTATCACTGACACGCGTGTGTCGCGGGCTAATCAAAAGCGTACTGACGATCACCGCGCTCGCATCCCCGCCCGTGCGTCTCATGGACTCGAAGCAGTGGCGAGGTGGGTGAGGGGCGAGCGCTGCTAGACGGCACGGGGGGGGCAAAACACGTGTGCGACAAAGGGAAAATCAAAGGATGTTATCTCACAGGTCAAGCCGACGGCACAGACCATGAAATGCTACTTTTGTTTGGGATTTGTTTCGAAAGTCAGTCATTTCGCATGATACTTTCGTACGATATATCATACGAGCGATTCAAAATACGAGCCTCAGGCTTATTTCGCTGTCAACATTTTGGTTTTATTGCCGAAAAGCCAACGATTACGATTTCTCTTATCTATATCTGGGGCATAATAAAGTCAGAAAATACGTAATACGAGGCAGAATGGCCTTAATGGCTATAGCCTGCCCAGTAATAGGCGAAAACACCAAAAAAAAAAAACAGTCACAACATACATATGCGGGCAGGTAGTTCTTATAAGTACCAAACGTGCTAATGCGCCGACTGAAAGTGTTCACCCCATATATTGTGTGTCTAAGGAGTTAGAAATCAAAAAGCAAATGTATTTTTTTTTTGTGTAGACGACCAATGCTTTGTAAAATATTAATTTATTTCCATCCATATGTCTTGATGGTAAGTTTTTTTTATGCTTCTCTTATGGCCAATGCAACACTTGAAATTATGTCGTAAATAAAAATAATTATTCATAAATGATAAAGAGCATCACAAATTGAAGGAAACGTGTTTTAATCATAGATGACTCTTAAAATATTTTTTTATGTTAACAAACTTAAATTATGTTAATACTGACAAGTCAGTACGAATAGAATATATTGTTGACTTGTAAAAGAATTTTAGTCCATAAAGATGTAAGATTTAGAAGTAAGCCTGTATCTACAGGGTTATGCATATAGACTACTAAGCTAAAAGGAGGTCATTGTAGTCATCACTAATAACAACTTTTACTATGGGATCTTTTTTTTTTATCTTCAAGGCTAGAGTGAGGTTTCTTCTAGTCAACGTGTTCCATCCTCGGCCACACCGTCGCTCACCATCAGGTGAGTTGGTGGCCAAATAAAGATCTATTCTATATTTAAAAAAAAAACTTGACATCGCAAACAAAAAAAAACGCTGTGCCATACATTTTCTCGGGGCCAATGACCGTTTTCTATGAAACAGCTGTTTTTTTCGCGATTTCAGGTTTGATCCCGTAGTAAAAGTTGTTCATAATGATGAGTACAAAGACCTCTTTTCGGCTTAGTGCAGGGTAAATGCGTAACCCTGTATATTGATGTGTAATTATTAATGTTATCAACTGTTATTATGTATAGCTTGCTAGGGCTCCATTGAATGCTTCGGAAGAGATTGGTGAAGCTAATATCACAGAATAATTGTGACTTATTCGAATAGGGTATTTGACTGATTTTACAAAACCATTTTAAATTGTTTATTACATTAAAATAAAGCAATCTTGTAATTTAATCCTCATAATTTTCAGTATTTGTGTTTTAAATGACGGATCAAAATTCAAATTTTTAAACTACCGCGTAAACGCTACCTTTGACATTCATGGTGACATTAGTGACGTCACACATAAACAAACGAGTTAATCTCGCCATACAATTGTTGCCTCTATTTACTTTTCTGTGACGACATAAGGACATTCGGCTAACAGAGCGTTTGCAGTCAAGTCACGTGATCAGTGAAAAACATATTTTTATTATGTATTTTTCTAGAAATAGGGACTTTATTTTTTAGTTATTAGTCATTAAATACTTTTTGAAAATAATAATCTTCTAGGATTACACCAGTATTAATTATATTTTTAACAAAGTCAAATACCCTATTGAAAACGCAACTCTCTTTTGTAAAACTTGTCTTTTTTTTTATAAACATCTTCACGCTATCGACTCAACTCAAGCTAGACTCGGAAACGTTTGCACAGCGCAGCCCCGGGGGTAGTGCGAGAGTATCGCTCTAGGCAACTGTACCCTTAGTACAAGATTTGACAGTTTTCGAAAACTTTTTTCGTTTTCGTATTGTTCCATACATTTTAGTAAAGCGCCTCCAGCGGAGACGCGGAGGAACTAAAATCGACAGTATAGGTTGCTTCACTCAAATACGAAAAAAGGTTTCGAATAGCTTTCAGCCCAGCAATGTATGGAACAAAACGAAAACGAAAAAAGTTTTCGAAAACTATCAAATCTTGTACTAAGGGTACAGATAGCGAGGGGCGCCCATGATCAAATAATTATCAATATAAAAAACCGGCTTCATAAAAATTTCAGAACTGGACCAAATTGAAATGTGACCACAAGGGAAGCACCAGCTTTCAAATAAAAAAAGAATCATCTAAATCGGTACACCCAGTCGAAAGTTCAGAGGAAACAAACATATTAAAAAAAAATCGAATTGAGAACCTACTCTCTTTTGGAAGTCGGTTAAAAACGAAAAAAAAAACATTGATTACGGTTTTCGCTTTGGGAGTGGGGGCGACGTGGTAGATGAAAACGGTCATTGACACTCACAACACTGACAAAATATATTTTCGCTACTTCATGGTTGGTCCCATATTAAAAATTGTTCATAATGACGAGTACAATAACCTCCTTCCGGCTTAGTACAGACTAAATGCGTAACCCTGTGGCCTTAGTACGAGCAGTTGCGAAAAAGTTATCGTTACGTAAACGATACCTCTATCGGACGTGAAATGAAACTGAATTTTTTACTACATTTGCTATCGTTTACGTAACGATAACTTTTTCGCAAGTTCTCGTACTAAGGCCACTATCTACTATGGTTCGGTGGTCACTCAATATGTTGTCATATTGAGTGCTCAAAAGCTCATATCTCAATGTGTTTACTTTGTCAAGATTTTGTGTTGAGTCGTGGTGTGCAAAAACAAATAACATAACTTTTTATAGTAGAAATTCCACAGCCATGTCGTGCCATTATATGATCACGTCTAGAATCTTCCAGAATATCAGTTTTTTAGCTAACCCAGTGCTGTACAATGTCGACCAAATTCTGTTGTCAACTGTACCTGACAATGTGAAGAAATGTTCAAAGAATGAGAATAAAACTGATTTATTGAATGTTTTCTTTTTTACTCAAAACATCGAAAAAATATACATAGAACGTACAACGCGTAGAAAATTATAGTCAAGAAACGTCCACAATTTTATATATAAATATAGCTATATATAATTTACATGGAAACCAAACTATTTTATCGAAACCAACCGTATATTTCTACATTTACGGCTCATGTTTCTAATGTGAGTTCGACTCGTACAACATCGTCAAAACTCGTCAACCGTCGATGATCAAGCGAGACGGCAATGTCTTAATCGCAGGTGGGAAATAAATGGACTATTTGTTGTATGTTTAGAGTGAAATAGCGATAGTCTTGGTACGTGTGTGAAAGGGAATGCTGCGTTATCAATAGTACATTGTTATCCTAGGGGTGAAAGTAACTTATTCAATCCCAAGACAAATAGAAATAAAGATAAATAGAAAAAGTTTTTTGTATTCACACCAGAAATTACATACCATACATGGGACAAAATCATATTGTGAAACGACTAGCGGCCTCGTCGCTATAACCGATCACTTTCAACTATACTATATTACGTTTACACTAAGAATAATGTATAACAGCCCGCAGAGAGAACAATATATAGATAATTAAATACTCTGGGACAATCAGTTTCTAGAACTAGATATTTAATGCAGGGCGAACATGTTCAGACACTACATTAGATGAAAACGTCTGATGTAAAGACACGCCCACTGAAAACATTGAATGTCACGTCAGTACTGACCAAGCCTGCGATTCGTCAACGTTTTGAAGTGACATTGAATGGGCCAATTAGCATTCAGTGACCCCTCACCCCGCCCCTCAGGTAAATGACTGAATTGTTTCCATTGGAAATACTCGCAACTACAAGTCTGGGCTACATATTAGCTTTACCTAGTCTGTGGGGACAATGCTTGCTCACCTTGTCTCATACAGCGAGTGCAAAGTTAGCGCGAAATCCCTAACTATCGATAGTAGGATTAAAGAAGTAACAATGTCTTCAAAGCTGCAGTACAGCTGGTATCTTAGGAAGGCTTGTCTTCAGCGGCCGCCCTCAGTCGTCGGAGCCTCTCGAGGCGGTTACGCGCGATCCTGAGTTGATTCATCGTCATGGTCCGCTCCCAGCTCCAGTGCGCCCAACGCTGCAGGATTTAATAAGTGTAGTCTTAGTCAGAAACGGGCACAGCAATCATTATCAACTTATCATGTTCCATTTTATTATGGAAACTGACGTGGTTTTCACACATTTTATTTAACATGTTCCAACTGCTGGGACAAGCCTTCTCTCAGAGAGAGAGAGAAAGAGGATAGTTCCCAATCAGGCCTTAATCCACCATGCTGTCCCAGTGCATTTTGGTGAATGTCATTGTCTTAACTAAGTTCTTGGACATACCGGCTTTCTCACGATGTTTTACTTCATTTGTTGAGCAAAAGCGTCGAAACTGCAAATCATTTATTGAAGTACATAAATAGAAATCGGTGCAGGGCCGAGGATTGAACCGAGCGCCGTCAGATTGTAAAGCGCACATATTACCGCTTGGCCACCATCGCAAAACTTGATAATGAAGCACTTAACATCCTACATAATATTAGCAACTGTTGTGCAAAGGCATAAAAGAATTACTTTTCGATTTTTTACTACCCTAAACGCTGAAATCAATTGACGTTTGAATTGATGCTGACTACTGGAAGTGACTGACAGACTCTGTTATCGAACATTGGAAATCTGTTAAATGTAATTCTTAATGCAATTTCGGAAAACACATAACCTTGCTAAACAACTGACATTGAAAACCCTACTGTATTTAAAGTAGCTTATAATATAAAAGAAAGAAATACATATAATATAAAAGAAAGAATTTTTCAACGAACCTCATTTTATTCATATCTCTTCAATAAGTTAACAACAAACAGCACATAAAATACTTTCAACCATTTAAACCAAAATTTACTATCACTGACGCTTTATAGTCTAAATTGACGTATTTAAGCGTAATTCCAATTTGTTTGGTATAAAATTATCTGAAACACGAACATTTCTGTAATTCCTAAAAATTCTGACTCTCGAAAAACATTATCTCTGAATCAACATTGTAAATAATATTATAGAACTTCAGTTATATGATTATTTACGGGATATTTACCGTGGTAAGGTTGTGGTGGTGAGTCTTCCCGTGAACATGGTGATATATATTGCCGTGAAGTAGACGATATTTTATTTAAAAACCAAGTGAATGAAATTTTTTCCCAGAAATTAATTAACAATAATTTAATTTAAAATACTAGCGGCCACTTTTTGATTGGCACCCTGGTTGATATAAATATTTTCCTAATCATAAATATGCGTAAAAATTTGGTTTTAAGCAAAAACTCGATGACCGCACTAATTCTGCAGCCGGATCTTAGACTATAGGAGGAAACAATAATTCAAGGAAATTTATGGAACAGCAAATATTTTTTCGCGTTAAAACTTGTTCGTAATGATGAACACGGTGACCTTCTTTCGGCTTAGTACCACCGTTCCGTGTAACCCGGTATATACTCGGTCCAAGTATTTTTAACTCTGACAGCTGCACTAACATTGTATAAACCTGAATGAAAACATATTCTTTTCATATTTCATATATACCACCAGGTACAATCTTACTTTCGAAACAATACGGGAAAAAAGTTATCATATTTCATTGCAGTTGTTAAAGCTCAAAAAAACTTGGACAAGTATAATGAGTATAAAATACAATATTCAAGGAAATGACGTGCTATCTACACAAGCCGATATAATAAAAAAAAAAAAACAGATCTAGCTAAAAAGTAAATGGAAAAAACATATGCAGTGTTTTCTCAACTATCACCAATGGAAAATCAATCTTTCGTTCTAAACCATGCTCATTAGTACTAAATGCAATGGATATGTCAACAGTCAAACATTTTGTAATATACCTACTGGGTTTCAGTGACTCGTCTTTAAATTAAATCAATCTTACAATAATTTACAATTATCCAACAAGAAGGAACATAAAACTGTTAGTCACTAAAACCAATCACTACAACTAGACCAGTCAAATTTCTTTGCTAAAATTAAAACATAATATTATTATAATATATATTGCTTTGTTAAAATATATGCAATTTTTGACGTGATAACATCTAAAAGCCGTAATAGATGTACGTATCACGGACCACGGACCGCCGTCTGACCAACAGACGGCGGTGCGTGGTACGTGGTCCGTACTTCTGTTACGGCTATTATAAATCGATGAACGCCAACTGCACGCACGAAAAAGTATGACTCATTGTCACGTTCCGCCTGAGCCGAGCGTGCAAGCGAGAGCGTGATAGAGAGGCACGATCGGCCTAAGCGTTCGGCTTGTGACACATACGTTATCACGTTAAATTATCGTCCGTAAACCGACTTTACAGACAACCAATTATATTTTTATTTATGTACAGTACTGACGGCGCATTACGGTTTCACCTTGAACTTGGGAACTGTAAATTTTTGGGATAAAAACTATTTACTATTTAATTTTCTGTGCCGAGACTATCTACAGGGAAACGAGACCGTGCAGCATAACTACTGCATTGCAAGGCCACAGAAGACATACGATTAAAGTCGAGACTCCTTGAAGAAACTTAACAACAAGTCTTCAATACCACAACACCTGGCAAAATAGGGGTGCTCCGTAATTTTAAGGAGCTCGGCTGGTTGGTGTAGGCGGGCAGGGAAAATGCACAATACACCCCAAGCGGGATGTCAGTACAGATCTTATCACTCCTTTGAATTATCCTATTTCACTAACCGGCCATCCAAATATACATAAAAAGATATTGTATTTCAATTAAAATTATCATTGGTCTAGAAGCAAAAAGAAAGTTATTTCATATAGGCTTAGTGGCCAGTCCTGATGTCAGCATATAGGCCACCCAAAAGCCTATATTATTAAGCTTTTGGGTGGCCTATATACTGACATCAGGACTGGCAACTAATCCTATACGAACTTACTTATTAAATAAAAATAATCATTGCAGTGGCTGGTTTTGCTACATTCTAATTTGTAATCATAACATACAACATGAGTTGCAGATATATATTTGTGAGCAATAAAAATTAATCACCTAGTTTGGTAACCAAATGAAATATCATAGGTCGACAACATATGTATTTTGACACGACTCAAACATCACTGTCTTTGCAAAAATTTTAGCATTTAATTTTGGTGGCTCTGGGCTTGTATACCTCCATGGAGTTAAAAAGACTACACTCAATCCCATGGAGTGTCAAAAAGAAGTACAGTGCCCGGCAGTAAGTAATGCACATCGAGATAAACCCTTATTAGCGGCTGTACAAATTGTATGATATCCAGGGCATTGTCTGAATAGTACCTTTGTCATTATGACCTCTAAAAAAGCTCTAAGCCCTTTAAAAGATACAAGTTAATTTAGGAGACATCTGTAAATATTTTCCACAGGCCAAACCTATCAGTGGTCGTACTATGATACCCAAGGCAATGTCTAAATAATCTCATAAATAAATAATTACATTCAACAAACTTAATATCGCAGCCCTGGCTGGCTATTTTTGAGCGTGCAATATTGTTGGTTTTATTAATTCACTTCAAATGACAGTGACTCACATTGCAGACCCTGGAATAACCCACGTGTTCCGCGCAGTCAAAACTATAAGAATAAACGTAAACCTATGCACTTTCACTTGTCCACCGCACACCTGACTCTTGCCCGAGCGAGACACAACGAGACTGTCTAGTCCTCTCTCGCTGTCATGGCAAGAGATACAGTCTAGTTCTTCAGACGCACCGCACATTTATATGACACGAAAACTGATACATCAATAGTTCGTTCTCAATATCCATAGGCCATATATTCGCCATAGGACTAGACTAGCAAAACAAAAGTTTTCATTGTACAGGACATTCCGTAGGTTGCAGATGTAGGGGTGTGCGGCGCGCGGGGTGGCGCGGCTAGCACCGCCCCGCGCGCCGCCGTCGCCGCGCGCGTCAGTTGTGCTCTTCGTCATTCTCAAACAGGTCGTTGTAGTCGCGCGACTGTTCGAAGTCCGTCAGCTCCTGACAACAATGTGTGAGAATGAATAAGAGTTCAACTCTATGCACAGGGGAAAGCGGAAAATGCAAATCTATGCTAAATAATGCAGATAATAATAGGCCATCGGACTGAAAAACATAATTAAATGAAATATGTATGTTGGTATACTGAAGAAATAATTTAAACCAGTTATTAAATTTTGAGATATAAGTGTTTAAAGTTTTTGTTCGGATTAGAAAGGCACCCTCTGTTCCTTTCTCCTCTGTTCTTTAATGCCGAGATGGACCCATTCGACAATAATTTGTGTTTTTCAGTTATAAGCTGTTTTTTTATGTATGTCGAAGAAATTTATTTTCTTTCTTTCTTTCTGTCTAGCAAAATAAGTGTCTGTATGGAGTTTGTCATTTTTCTCTCTTTCTAGCAAGACATTAAAACGCTTATATCTTCCTTATATTTGAACACTTATTTTTATTATGGTGATTGACTTGATTTGTAATCAGATTTTTTGTAATGCAATAAAAAAAAACATCAGTCTGGTAGCCTATCCCCACTGTTAATTACATCTACATCACACAAGATTAAGGTGGTGGTGGTGGTTTTGATAGACTATCATGCGACAATCACACACGCAAATATCCACTCTAAGCAGACGTAATGGCAGCATTTCTATGTACACTAGCTAGAGCTAATTTGCGCAGTTGATCGATGGGGATGCAATGAGGATACTACCTTATTATCTGGTAATTAGGGTGGAAATTTGCATGTGGAAGAGTAGTCCTTCATTAGAATGACACCATGATTCACGTCAGCTATTGCAGGTACTAGAACCAAAACCACACTGGCAGGTAACGCCTAGACCCTAGCCAGTTGTCCTTGGCCATATAAATGTAATAACTTTTCACTACTCAACTAATCTAGCATGCAGTCAGCCAGTGTCATTTCGGCCTTAAGAACATAGAAGCACAAAGCTAAATTCAGTATATCAAGGCACAACCAAACCAAGTGTTACAACAAGACAAGCAGGGCCCCGATTCCAGTAAACCAATTGTTTTTAAATAGTTAATGAATTGCCTCAAAATTTGCCCTTTTGACACTTTAAGTGTCAAAAGAAAAAAAAATGAGGCAATACATTAACAATTGAAAAACAATTGGTTTAGTAGAATCGGGGCGCAGATGAGAACAAAGTAGGCAGTATTACCTGGAACATGCCGTTAGCGATGGCGTACCCCGTCATAGCAATAGCCGCAAACAGCGCTGCGAGGACTTTGTTGCGAGTCTGGTTGGGGAAGTTGGCCGCCTCGCGCTCCGACTGTGTCCCCGTCGACTGTTGCTTGGCATTCTGTCTGTTGTACTCTGGAATATAATATTCACTTGTTGAAAAGATTTTTTTTTATACTTTCCTCCATTATTAGATCTCCATTAAGAGAACAAAACCATTCGAGTTAGTGTAGTGAAACACAAAGTGTTAGTGTTAAGTAGTGTAGTGCTACCTATAAGGAACAGGAGAACAAAGTGTCTTCGCCTTCATAGAGTCAATAAGAAACGTGTTAATGGACACATTTTTAGTTTTTAAAATATCATACTTAGAAGTTTAAATTCGAATTAAATTACTTATTAGCTTACTAGCGCACCTTATATAAAAAAAAAAATAACCGAAGCCGCGGGCAAAGGCTAGTTTAAAATAAAACTAATTTACATTACATGAATAGCCATTCGAATTTAAAAATCTTTTTTTTTTACAATTTTCTCCAATCATGTTTCTAAAATTACATTAAACTTATTTAGATCCTCAACTATTTACAACCAATACATGGATTTGGTACTTGGCATAACCGGGCAAATTCAAGCAACGAAACCAAATTTGTCGATATATCAACTCTTAATGTATGTATCTGCATCTTAGCTCCCAAACCAACCAATTTTTTTACCGACTTCCAAAAAGGGGGAGGTTCTCAATTAGACTGTTTTTTAAAAATGTTTGTTACCTCAGAACTTTCGACTGGGTGAACCAATTTTGACGATTCTTTTTTTATTTGAAAGCTGGTGCTTCCCGTGTAGTCTCATTTCAATTTGGTCCAGTTCTGTCATTTTTATGATTTCAGTTTATTATATTGATAATTTGATATATTTCATCAAATATTACTTTTTAGAAGAAAATCTCATGAATATTATTGCAACAGCCAACAGCATATTGTGTAGTATGGTAGTGCATTTTGTTCAAAATGTTGTGTAATGTGTAAATTAAGTAAATAAATTATCCTTGTTCGCAATCATACCATCTGTAACGTGTCTAAAGTTCTTCTGGTTGATCCGTGCTACAAATCTGGACAGGTTGGCGATTCCTTTAACGTGGTTAGACAGCGTGCCGTTCGGGAAGGGAGCCTTGACCAGTGGTGCGAGGTACGCAAACACTGTAGCGTCGAAGGAGGACGGACGATTGCCAAAGAAGTATTCGCTTTCTCCAAGACGGTCTGATAGTGTTTTTAGACATTTCTCAGCTTCATTATAAATCTGAAATGATAACACACACAACGTTAAGGGCCTTACTTAAAAACTTTACTCAAGTTGATCTATGCTTAAAATTGCTCTCTCAACTTCTCGCTGACGGCAATCGTCTAACGTGGAAACGAGACAGAATAATTTTAAGCATAGATCAACTTGAGTATTTTTTTTAAGTAAAGCTCTAAATCAACACTGTCAGGCAAATTGAGATTTCTTTAGCTGATCTTAGACTCATCATCGTCATCAGCCAGAAGATGTCTACTGCTACCATAAGCCTCCTCCTTAGATTACGACAGTGAACCGACAGCTTGCCATCTGCATCAAAAATGCAAAAAAAAATTAGATTTTTGCAAGTAGGGTGCCAGGTTCACATTGGTATCTGCATCCATTGGATGCCCGCCACTCGCATAAGTTGTTGTTCCATCTAGTAGAAGGCCTATCTACACTCTGTCTCTTGGTCTGTGGTCTCCACTCATGAACCTTTCTTCTCCATCGGTTATCGGTTCTTCAAGCGATATGGCCTACCACTTCAACTTGCAAATCTGAGCAGCTATGTCGGTGATTGTGGTTCTTTGCCGAATATCCTCATTCGGGGTTTTATCATGTAGAAATTGCCTGCTGTGTGACTCTCGAGTTTTCCAAAAGTCTAGCAGTTAATAGCTGCTGAAGAATATCTAGAATGAAATACAAACAACTCACAGTCTTTTCAATTTCCTTTAGTTCCGTGTGCTCTCCGTACAAAGCATCAATCATCTCCTTAGCTTCATTCTGATATTTAGATGGATAATAGAAGTTGAATGGAATGCGTAGTGCTTTAGCGTATGTTGATCTGGTGATGTCTGTGTAGTTCTTCTCATCCACCCACCAGGCATACTGGTATGCCGGATACAGCTTGTCTCGGAGGTACTGTGTGAACGCACTCGCTTCTGCAGCCTGCTTGGTGTTGAGGTGGACGTCTGTACTGTAATGCTGCATGAGATATAAACCAACAATTAAAACACTTTACCACAAGAAAGGTAATGAGGCATTTGCACAATCTAATATTTAAATAACTAGCCAACTACTAACTAATTATGTGTTTCAGATTTGATGAATCATTATCATTGCAGATTATTTACAAATTAGTTTCAGGTATAACAAGTTTTTATTTCAGATTTAATTATTTTTTGTTTCAAGTTAGGTTAAAAAGTTCTGTAAAGTAAAACATAAATAATTGGTCCCAATTACTTATTGTACTTGATACAACATTAAAGCGGCAATATACTAGATATTCATGTAAGAAACACTTTTGAAGATAAACTTTCACAAACTTACGCCTGGTTAAATGAATTATCTAATTAAGGTTACCGGGATCCATGAAGGGTTACAATAAATGGTACAGTAAACCAATAGTTTTACCTTCAATTAATATTTATCCTCATAAGCGTTTTTTAAGCCTGTACTATTTAATAGGACTACTATTAGAGACTATGTGTAAGGCAGCTGGCAGTGGCTAGAAGATAAAACCCAAAGATCACGCTGGTCTCACAGTGGCTGATTATCATAATAATGAACTAGTTTCAACAATTTTTTTTTTGGATCTTACCAAAGATTTTAAATGTTCTACAACTTCTTCGAAATTTGTGAGGACCTTGCGCCCATCCCTCATCACAGGGAGAGTGCCTTTAGGTGTAAAGAAAGGATTGCTTGCCTCCTTAACTCGCACTGGGACTCCGATAAATTTCATATAAGTCTGGAAAACACAAATTATGAATACAATTAGGACCGGTAGAATTTCGGAAACATTTAGGTTATGTTGTTTCATTAATATTTGTTCTTACCAAGACTTTTAAACATTCTAAATCAATTGAAGCGAGGCCCCATTCTCCTCGCCAAATGTCTAATTCTATACTAGTCATGGCTCTTGTATAATTTATTATTTTATTTTTTGAAAGAAGTCACCAACAAGAAACCACAGATGAGATCCACAGATAATTAAATTACCTAATACTAGTAATAATTAGTTAATTTAGTTACCATATCTAAAAAGGTAAGGTCCACAGACAGAAAAGTTTTTTTTTTCATCTTTTCTCTTTTGTATGGAGGGTGTTTACCACTGACCTCCATTATACAACTTGTATAATGGAGGTCAGTGGTGTTTAAGGACTCGGCCAAACGCACACTTCAATATTGAGCGCACACAACTGCAAATGATGTGATCAAAAGGACGACCTAGGGGGGTTGTAAATGCCAGAGGGGAAACAGTAGGTATAAGTGGTATAACGCTTCATTTATTTATTTATTCTGAGGGTATGCCCCGGTTGCTTTTTTTTTGTAATTTTATTATGACCATGGTTACAAGTACTTCAGTCATCAAAGACTGGGCCCTTATTCACTAAATGAAACACGAACGTAACGCGGCGCGTTAAGTAAACATATAAAAATTAGGCCTCTAGTCCCTAGAAAATAAAGAACAACTTTTAGAGGTTTACATAACGCAGCGCGTTACGAGTGTGTTTGTAGTTAGTCAATCAGGGCCCAGCATGCGCATGCTAGCCATTAGCATGCGGGTCCTGACTGACCACGTTAACGACACTCTTAACGCAGTGCGTTAAGTTAAACTCTAAAAGTTGTCACTAAAGGCCAAATTTTTATTCCCTGCGCGTTTTAGTTACAGAATAAGAGTCCTGGGGGCCTTACGGTTACGTGCACTTTTCTAGGGCATGACTTAGCCGTGATTCACTTTGTATGACTCCGATTGTGACGCTAAACTTTAAAATATTTCACTACTTGACACTGCTAAATGCGCAAAACGTGCGATGCTAAAATTCACGTCCAAGAAAAAAATAAAGACATAACTTTTGACAGTCCAAGAGAATGTAATACTGCTACGGAGAAGAGACGGGCCTCCTTAAGAAAAAAACAAAAAAATTGTAAAGTATGAAACAAGCAGGATTATCTAATGCCAACATAACGTGACTGATGACAGCTTCATCATGACAACCCAACGACAATTCTACCAACATAACAAATCAAATAGGGATGTCTTGAGCTGTACTGCTTGTCTATCGATAGTTGGCTCATAATTTTTTCTGATACACTAATATTTAGAAATTAAACAACAATTTTTAAATCAAATATGATATATTGCAAAAACCATTTACTAAAAATTAAATTTACGGTGTTTTTGTAGTAATACATATATACTTAGAAATAGACTTGACAGTAATATATTATTAACATAGACATCCCGCTTTAGCAAAATAATAAAAAATCATATATTACATCAACAAATATCTAGTAACTGTTTTAAACTTTCACGGTTTTTTATCAACATTATTATTCACATCATTTATATTCATTCTTCAAT